>OW121753.1:23200326-28000326 GCA_933228765.1 Miltochrista miniata
ACTAAATTAATAAAAGATGTTGAGAAAATAAAAGAATTATTATCGATTAAAAAACCAATGATACCCTTAACAAAAAAAGAGCAGTTTAATTATAGTAATGCCACTATTTGTTATATTTGTGGTCACTTATTGTTTGACGATAAGGTTCGCGACCACGACCATGTGACGGGGAAATATAGAGGTGCCTCTCATACTGCTTGCAATTTAAAGTTTAGGATATGCCCGTTTATACCTGTAATTTTTCATAATCTATCAAACTATGACTGTCATTTGTTTATAGAAGAGTTAGTGAAATACAAAGGTCAAGTCAAAATTATACCTAAAACTAAAGAAAAATATTTAACCATTACTAAATACATACATCACAGAAACAGATTGATTCAAATAAAATTTATAGATTCGTTTCAATTTTTAAGCTCAAGTTTAGACGCATTAAGTAAAAGTTTAACTGAACAAGATTTTTTTCATTTGTCAACCGAATACAATGATAAAAATTTACACTTACTCAAAACCAAAGGTGTTTATCCTTATGATTATATTAATACTTGGCAGAAGTATGAGGAAACAAAATTACCCGAACAAAAATATTTCTATAACACACTGAAAATGGAAAATATTACTGATAAAGAATACATACATGCTAAAAATGTGTGGAATACATTCAATATTAACACTATTGGCGAGTATACTGACTTGTATGTAGAATGTGATGTTTTACTATTATGTGATATATTTGAAAATTTTCGGAAAATGAGTTTAAAGTATTATAAATTAGATCCTGCATACTATGTAACCGCACCTAGCTTGAGTTGGGATGCGATGCTACTTTATACGCGTGTTGAGCTCGAGTTAATTAATGACTTGTCGATATATCAAATGTTAGAAAAGGGCATACGTGGTTGTCTGGCACAGTGTTCGCTACGTCATGCATGGGCTAATAATAAATATTTATCGAATTTTAATAAGCTAGAACCTTCCAGCTATTTAATTTATCTTGATTGTAATAATTTGTATGGCTTCGCAATGACTAAAAAGTTACCTCTTTCAGAGTTTAGATTTTTAAATGAAGAGGAAGTTTATTGTTTCGATATTTTTAGTACATCCGATGACAGTCTATATGGATTTATATTAGAAGTAGATCTTGAATATCCTGAAAATATACACGATGTTCATAGCGATTTACCTTTTGCACCGGAAAAATTTAAGCCTCCTGGAGGTAAGACAACTAAGCTTATTGCTAATTTATATGATAAATTTCACTATATAATTCATTATAGTCACTTAAAAGAGTGTTTAAATCATGGACTCATTTTAAAAAAAATTCATCGTATTCTTAAATTTAGACAGGATGAATATTTGAAAAAATATATAGATTTAAATACTAGTCTACGCCAAGCATCTGTAACTGCATTTGAAAAGGACTTTTTTAAGCTACTGAATAATTCAATTTTCGGAAAAACTATAGAAAATAAACGTAAACAAGTAAATGTTAAACTAGCCACAAAATGGTTAGATACATGCAATGTTACAAATAAGCAAAATGGTGCTGCAAAACTAATTTGTAAACCTAATTTTAAAAGTGTGTCTATATTTTCAGAAAATTTTGTGGCTATTCAACTAAAACCTGAAAAAATTGTTTTAGATCGCCCGATATACATAGGCTTTACAGTTTTAGAATATGCTAAGTTACACCTTTATCAATATCACTACAAAATAAAAGAAATGTATAGAGATAACGTAAGGTTATGTTATACAGATACCGATAGTTTGCTTTATTTAATTTATACTAAAGATATATACAGCGACATAAAACGAAAATTTGCCGATTTTGATACAAGTAATTTTGATTTAAATAACCCGTATCTAATACCGAGATTAAATGCAAAAGTACCTGGACTGTTTAAAGATGAATTAGGGGGAGATGTGATCCGCGAATTTACTGGTTTAAGAGCAAAATTGTACTGCTTTGCAACATCTAATGCCGAAATAACAAAAGCTAAAGGTATTACAAAACCGGTTGCAAAAAGGTTAAAAATATCGCATTATAACGATGCATTATTTCACAACAAAAGTAAATTTTGTAAAATGAATTTGATTAGGTCTATAAAACATGTATTATATTCACAGCATGTAAATAAATTAGTGATGAATAGAAATGATGATAAAAGGTATATACTATCGAATCAGATCGAAACACTACCTTGGGGTCATTATAAAATTATGTTTTAGTTATTAAGCATTATTTATTTTATTGACTCAAACGTATGAACATTATTTTGATTTAATTGGTTGTTAAGCATATTATAAATAAATGTTTTCATTAAGATTCTCAGTTAAGTCTTATTTATTCCCACTCTACCTCCAGTGCTTATTAAAATATATTTATAAACGCACAAGACGAAATTTTATTATTTCCCAAGATGAAGTTGATCAAACAACCCATCTCCTTAAAAGTGAATAACATAAATCTTGATAACGCTGTTAAAAAAAATAGACATAGTATCCTATTGCCTAATATAATTCGTTGTATAATATGTGGACCATCAAACTGTGGTAAAACTAACGTGATAATCAGTTTGTTAATACATAGAAATGGTCTTAAGTTTCGAAATCTTTATCTGTATTCAAAGACAAGTTTTCAACCAAAATATCGGTTTTTAAGCGAAGTAATAAGAAGAATACCTCAGATTAAGTTTTATGAATTTAGTAACGACAAAGATGTTATTAGTCCATCAGAGGCTTTAACCAACTCTGTATTTATTTTTGATGATGTTGCGTGCGAAAATCAACTAAACATAAGAAATTATTTCTCTATGGGTAGACACAAACAAATTGATTGCTTTTATTTATCTCAAACTTATTCAAAAATTCCGAAGCAGCTGCTACGTGATAATGCAAATTTTCTTATAATATTTAAACAAGATGATGTAAATCTAAAACATATCTACGAGGAGCATGTTAGTTCCGATATGTCATGGACTCACTTCAAGGATATGTGTAAAACAGTTTGGAGTGAGCCATATAATTTTATAAGCATTAACAAGGATGCAGCACTAAACAATGGTAGATACAGAAAACAGCTAGATATCTTTTTCCACTTCAATTGAACGTGCAATATAAATATATATAGTGGAATTCAACAGACCTAAATAATATAGTAAACAAAGAAATTGGATCTCGACTACTCCATAATTACTTACATTTAATTATCAATCCTGATCATAGTCGTTTCAAGGAACTCTAGTTAGATTTATGCGGACTTTTCGACACTAATAAACCTTTAGATTATAGAATAATTTCATGAAAAATACTCGGATGGTAAAAATTTAAGACTGTCATTTTTGCTTGTCATTAAATTATTTTTTCTCAGACTTGTTTGTCTTTGCCATAGTGTTGTAAAACTGTTGTACTGGCCAATTGATTTTAAAAGGAGGTCATTGTTTTATCAATCTGTCAGTTCGAAAAAATGTACTTACTTTAATAATATAACTTATTGACCCAGAGAGCGAAGAGTGCTAGTCCACTAGTCCACAGAGTATATTGAATATATGGAGATGCGAGTCTTTGCCCCTTTTCACAAGTACCGGTTGCCGGGTGCCGGGTAGGGTGGGTGTATGGCCGTGTACTATAGCTTTCACACGTACCGGCGTGATTTGCCCGCCAACCGCTTGTTTCACCATTCACCGCCGGTTACCCGGCACCGGCTACCCGGCAACCGGTACGTGTGAAAAGGCACTTTGAGTTTGGGTCTTCGATTCCACAGTATAGACGATTTTGCTTTCGTCCGTATGTGTGTGTACATGTCAGTTTCGGTCTAGAAGACGCATTTGTTAACCAATTTTCTCCAAACTTGGCACACATGTTCTTTGATTTAAAATCATTGATCTACGAAAAGATAAAAATACAACTTTTGTCAAAAGTTTTTTTAATAGGGCGGAAAATAAGGGAGAAAAAGGTCCCCGTTATATATGATGGGATCATAAGGGATATAATTCCTCACAGGTTGTTTTTTCCTGGGCGCTCGCGAGGCCTACTCTTCGCAGAAGTACTTTTAAAAAATTGGGACTAAATAAGTATTTGTGCGACCCAGAAATCGTCATAAGGATCCGGTTAGGCTTAGTACCGTGTGGAGGAGTAAATTTAAAGAGGCTAACGTTCATCAGCGAGCTGCCAAAAAGATAATCTAATGTTTCGAACGCCATAAACATTTAAATATGAATAAAAAGAAAAAAAATGATTCTTTAGGGTAGACTGGGTACGGTTGACGGTGGATGGTTAAAATATTCAGTCCTAAAGTAATATATTATTGTAAATAAATGATTATATGTACTATAAAATTTTCTAAAAGTTTCTTTTTTTTAAAGATCCTTTAATTAAATTAATATAAAAAAATTATTGCACATAATATATATTGATATACCGAATTTCATGATTTGATGAATTTGGCGATGGATATACCGAAGTAAATGAATGTACGGTGAACTAGATATAACACAATGATTATTTACATACATAGAATCAGTTTAGTTACAACACTATGATCATAAACAACTTCTGTCAACACATGACATGTTTACATGATTGCTGAGCTGTCCAGAAAAAGACTATATCAACATCCCACATCGATTTAAGTCAGTACTGTAGTGTGTTTAGGAATATACAGTCTGTTAAGAGAAGTATTTTATAGCATGGAAAAAGATATTAAAATTGAATTAATGAAGTCCGTGAAGTCAATTAAAAGTAAATTAAATGAAATGAAACATCGGGAACATGAAATTAATTCCACTATTAATAAAATGCTGAAACCTGTTTCAGATCCTCTTAATACTTTAGTGAAATCAAATAAATGCTCAGACAATGACAAACACTTTGAAAATGTTTCACATACATGTAATGAGTCTATTGAATCAGATGAAAATTGCTCTACTAATTCTGATAATTTTTATGATGCAGATTTTATATCTGCAGGGTCTGTCAAATCTAATTTGAAAGATAATTTGGAACTGTCACTGGAAGGTGAAGACGTTCATGGTATTTATGATAACCTTAATGTCCCATTTGGTATAAGGACTGAAGATAAAACTTTAATGATAGGCGATTCGCCAATATCCTTCGCTAAAAATGATAATGATAATATTTTTATTAAAATAAAAAATAAATCTTATAACTTAACTCTTGGCTTAAAAGCACTTTTGCTCTATAGGAAACCTGATTTAACATCTATAACAAACGATGATAAACTAATATATAAAGATATATTGATGTGTACCAATGCACATAAGAGAAATTTTAATCCAAGAGGTCAAATAAGAGGTGATAAAGGAATTAAATACCGTGAAATAATTAAACCATTGTTTACTGAACCTTCTTTAGAAAACCAAAGTGTAAAGCGTGGAAGTAGCTTGCCAAACCTTAAGATGTATAATAATAACACTGACTTAATATACTGGGATGACCCTAATGAACTCGTTGAAAGATTAAAATTATTACTCTCTTCAAAAGATGCAGGCAACACTAATCATGATAATGAAATTTTATCTATCATCGAAGAATTAAAAGAAGCTAAAATAATTAAGGAATAAATTCATATAAACTTAAGATTTTGAGCCAGTAATTCAGAATCATTCATACTGAACATAAATCTTTTAAATATTATAATATTAATTGTAAGTACGGAAAAAGTTATTTAATAATGAGTAAAGCCGATATTATAAATGAAATACATAAGAACGTTAGGATAAATTTCCCTAGCAGGTATGTCATTATGAAAGGCATAGATGATTTGTGGCAAGCAGACTTAATTGATATGCAATCAATTTCCAAACAGAATAAACATTTCAGATTTATTCTTGTAGTTATTGATACATTTTCTAAATTTGCTTGGGCTTATCCTTTGAAAAGTAAAAATAAAGAAATAGTATGTTACTCAACAAAGGTCGTGTGCCAAAAAACTTGCAAACTGATAATGGAACCGAATTTTATAATAATGAATTTCAAAAACTTATGACATTATATCATATCAATCATTATTCTACGTTTTCAACAAAAAAGGCTTCTATAGTTGAACGATTTATTAGAACATTGAAATCTAAATTGTACAAAGAATTCCATTTAAATAGTAGTTATAACTGGATAGATTGCACACTAAGTTCTGTTATATGGAAATATAATCATACATATCATCGAACAATTAACGAAATACCAGCAAAGGTTAACAATAACAATGAAAAACTTATATTAGACAGATATATGGGTTTAGTTAAAAAAAATACTAAAATCAATAAGTACAAACTAAATGATTATGTGCGTATCAGTAAGTATAAGGGAACTTTTGAGAAAGGATATACTCCCAATTGGTCAACAGAACTTTTTAAAATACGAAAAATACAAGATACTGTCCCATATACCTACTTACTTGAAGATTTAAGAGGTCGTCCTATTTTGGGTGCATTCTATACTCATGGGCTACAAAAAACAAAACATCCTGACGTATATTTAGTGGAAAAAGTACTTAGAAAAAAAAGCAAATAGGGTTTTAGTAAAATGGTTAGGTCTGCCATCTGATGAAAACAGTTGGATTGATAGTTCCAATATACTATAAAATATATATATTTATCACGTTTCTATCAAATAATGGCCAGTCTTATAATGTGCATTGGAGAGAGTAGTCTTCTTAATTGGCTCATAAATAACTTACCAGTTGAATTACACTTACCAGGGTACAATTATTGTGGACCTGGTACAAAACTATTAAAGAGACTTTCACGTGGAGATAAAGGAGTGAATAAATTAGACGAATACTGTAAGGAACACGATATTGCATATCACAAGTCGTCTAATTTAAAAGATCGTCATAAGGCTGATTTAAATTTATTAGAAATGGCGAAAAAACGTGCAGTTGCATCAGATGCAAGTACAGGTGAAAAATTGGCGGCTTGTCTAGTAAGTAATGTTATGTCAGGAAAAATTAAAACTGGTATGGGCGTAAAAACTCGTACCGGAAACTCTTTCAAAACAACAGCATCTGGAAAAGGTCTTAAAAGTAAATTTAGAAATATCATTACCGTTACAAAAAAGCACATGAAAAAGTTTAAACCAAAATGCAAGAAAGTAGCAATTGAATTAGCTATAGCAGCGGCAAGAGAATTAGCTGATAACTTAGAAATAAAACTTCCCCGCATTATTCCTATACCAAAAACTGGAGGGTTGTTACCTTTGATTCCTATTTTTGCGGGATTATCAGCAGCGGGAGCATTAGCTGGTGGTGCAGCAGGTATTGCTAAAACTATAAACGAATATAAGATGGCTAAAAAGCTGTACGATGAATCAAAGAGACACAATGAAAAAATGGAAGCGCTTTGCATCGGAAAAGGACTTCATCTAAAACCACATAAAAATGGACTGGGAATTTTTGTAACAAATAAAAAAAACTAAAAAATCGGCTACCCAACCGAGCTTTAACCAACTTTGACATTTTAAAGTATGGAAATTGTATCCCACATTTTAGAGGCGTCTATATGAGAGATGAGCTTCCTAAATGTCCATTAAACATAGAATGTGGAGTTATTAATTTAGACAGTTCTGAAAATTCAGGTTCTCATTGGGTAGCCTATGCAAAACATTTAAACTATATTGAATACTTTGATAGCTATGGAAATCTTAAACCACCAAAGGAATTTTTAAATTATGTTGGTACGAAAATTCGCTATAATTATGATAATATACAGCGTGACCACCCTTTCAACTGTGGACATCTGTGCTTAAATTTTTTAAAGAAGTTTTGGAATCAGCGTGGTATAAAATGAGCGGCAACGTTTAAAAGCGATCAGTACATAAGCATGTCTAAAACAGTAACTATCTCAGGAAACAAATCGGAATTAACCTCACACTTTCAACCGCCATTATTCTTACCTGATCAATACGAGTGCGGTTTATTATATTTTTCCGTTTTAAACTCGGTTCCAAATTCTCGGATTGATAACAACAATTTGTCTGTTATCAGAATCGAATGTGATCTTGTACATGGCTCATTCTCCAACGGACTACCAACACATATTATTCATGAATTTTTACCGAATTTATCAAACACTGCTAATCATTATCGGTATATAGAAATACCACAAAACGTTATTTACTTTCCAGTAAACAAAGACATAATTTCGTCTATATCAGTTAAGATTGTTGATCGTTTTGGGTTTTCTATTGATTTCGCGCAAGAACATATTGAACTAAGACTTCATTTGAGGAAAACACAATGATTTTACATTATAAAACGTCGTCTGCTAATATAAGACATATTAACTCTAAGACCACTAAGGTGTGTAGACGTAAATATAAATTTAAAAAATTAACCATAGCCAATAAACAATTTCTAATAGCTTTAGGTTTTAAACTATGAATATGTTACAAATATCTGAATTACCACATTTTGATAACTCTATAGAGAGTTACGAAGTACATTCTTATAATCCTTATAATAACAGTTTTAGAGAAAATGATGAAATTAGAATCCCCATACACCAACAAGACATTTACGTGTTACCGTCTGCCAGTTCAATTTACATTGAAGGTCAAGCAAAGTTCTTGGGAAAAGATGGAAACCCAATCAAGAAATTAGTTACATTTACCAATAATCCTGTGTTGTTCTTGTTTCAAGACATTAGATACGAAATAAACGGTATCGAAATAGATCGTATCAAAAATTCGGGTATAACATCTACAATAAAGTCATATGTTTCAATGAACGACGCTGAAAATAAAATTGCAGCTTTGTGGGGGTGGAATATAGGAGGATTTCAAAATGATGGACATTTTAGCGCTATTTTACCACTAAATAAAATTTTAGGTTTTGCTGAGGATTACAATAAAATTGTAATAAATTGTAAACATGAACTTATACTGAATAGAAGTAATACCAATATTAATAGTATCATAATAGCTGATGATGTTACACATTTTCAAATAGATGTTCAAAAAGTACAATGGCGTGTAGGTACCACATGTAAAAGTATCAGATCGGGAAAGATTGGTACTTCTTAAACATTTAGAACGAGATAAACCTATTCAGATGGCGTTCAGAAATTGGGATTTATATGAATATCCATGGTTTCCTAAAACTACAAAGCATTCTTGGTCGATCAAGACAGCATCACAACTAGAGAAACCTCGCTATGTCATTTTTTGCCTGCAAACTAATAGGAAAAATAATAAAAGTAAAGATAGTTCATTATTTGATCACTGTGACGTTGCTAACGTAACACTATTTTTGAATTCTCAATATTATCCGTATGAACCCCTTAGTTTAAATTTTGCAGACAACAAATATACTATATTATATGAAATGTATGTGAAATTTCGTCAGTCGTATTACAACTGTCCTGCAGACCCGTTACTTAACTTCAATAATTTCAAAAACATAGCTCCTTTGTTCATTATTGACTGTTCTAGACAAAACGATACTTTAAAGACAGGTCCTGTAGATGTTCGTCTTGAAATTGAATGTTCAACGCCAATACCAGACAACACGACTGGATATTGCTTAATTATTAACGACCGGCTTGTAGAATACAAACCTTTAAGCAACATAGTACGCAGGTTATCATGACTGCCATTGTAGATATTCAAGGATTTAAAACGGAAGCAAATGAATTTATTCTGAAAGAAATAGCTATAATATGGCATAGAAAAATTCAAGTATTTCTAATCAAGCCACCTTTCCCATTTTACAATTTGACAAAATCAGAAAGACGTCAAGTGTGTTGGATTGAACGTAATAGGAGAATATTCTGGAACGAAGGATTTATACCATATTCTAATTATCAACATTTGATTCAAAACGTATTAAGGGGTAAGCATATTTACACAAAAGGTTTAGAAAAGGTGTCATGGTTAAAACTAATTTTAGAAAATGATGATATTTTTATAAATAATTTAGAAGATATAGGATGCCCTAATTTTTTAAGTCTGTATGATCAATATAAAGAGTTAAATACTTGTATTTACCACGACACAACATGTGCTTTAAAGAATGCATTGTGCGTAAAGAAATGGTGTTTGGATAATATTTTTTTAGTATAAATAGGTTGTAGTGCAGTGTGTGTTGTCTAATAGAATAGTAGAACATATTTAGTTAAGACAATTTAATGCATAATGTGCTTACGGTAATAGTTACTTCATCATGGTCTTGAATATTGGAGATCGAATGCAGGTAGTGATAGTAGAAAAGCGATTATATGGACTTCATATTGTAAAAATTTTAAACTATGATCAATATAATGCTATTTTAATACCTTATCCAAAAGAAAATGGTAAAAGTTCTAAAATCTATTTTGAAGGATTAAAGCTATGGGCACGTATAATTAGAATTAAAAATAATCTAGTTGACATGATCGAAGAAATTTAATGATACTAAGTTAGTACTAACATTAATTAGATAATAAGATAAATATTGTGAATAGTTGTAAATAGTGTGTATGAAATGTTGTAAAATGTTGTGTGTTGAGAGAATAAATTTTTTTTAAATACTTATGAGTATTTTTTTGCCAACGAAACCTCGAAAAATCTTGAGAAACTAGAACCATTAACGATAGCTCGAAATCATGCACACCCACATAGGTATACAAAACCTAATTTACAAATAGAGGTAGAGGGTGTAAGAACCCTCATTATGATCTCTGGAGCGCAAACGATCTCATCTCACCTACTAGCTGTACACCTGGTGACTAATTAACGAGGCACAAGGTTGGAAGGTCAGACGACAATATGTCACCTGCGAATGTATGATTGGGGTTTATGGATACAGCACGCGAGCGAAGCGAGATTATGTGCTGTATCCATAAACCCCAATTATACCCTACTAACTTCCCAGCAGTAAAATAGTTTACAAATGAGTTCAGTAATGGCGAAGCCTGCATACAATCAAATCTATAAATCTATACTCTTTATAATATTAGTTTTTTTAACATGAAGAAAATCCTACAGGGATGCTATGCCGAACTCCTACTGACTAAAAACCACACATTTTCTAACTAATTCCTACTATTGGGACTCCGGGTAAGCACTCGGAAGGACGACCCCAGGACTCCCAACAGACCTCGGCTACCACTACGGCCTCGTCTATGGGTGGTTCGGGTGCTGTCCCGCATTTTGATACAATATTAGTTTAGATAATATATACTATAGGGAAACATTATTTTACCGATCCATCAAAATAACGCTCGAATCCGTACTGAATGTGTCCCTTGATGGACCCCAGTGGACTCAGGCGGTTCTCCCGACTCGTTACGGGGGTCTTGGTGTGAGATGCGCTCACGATGTGGGTTTACCGGCATTCCTGGCCTCTGCGCATGGGGTTGCCAGCCTCGTCACTACCATACTCCATTCTAATGGTGACGTGGACGGTATATCCTTTGTGTCGGATGCCCTGGCCGCGTGGTCTCTGGGCGTGGGTGCAGTGCCGCCTGAGGCACAGTGCAGTCAGCGGGCGTGGGATGATTTAGGGTTAAAGCGAGTTCGGGGACTGTTGCTGGACGGTGCCGCTGCTGCTGATAGGGCTAGACTTCTTGCTGTGTCACAGCCAGAGTCGGGGGCATGGCTGCACGCGCTGCCATCGCCTCACCTGGGCACGTTGTTGGACGATGACTCTTTGCGTGTGGCGGTTGCTCTCCGCCTGGGCTGCAGGGTGTGTGAACCCCATAGATGCACCTGCGGTTCCATGGTGGGAGCTGATGGCCACCACGCTCTGAGTTGTCGTCGCTATACAGGGAGGTTTTCGCGACACCATGCCCTCAACGATATTGTACGGAGGGCTTTTGTCTCGGCGGGTGTCCCTTGCGTTCTTGAGCCGCCGGGTCTTTGTAGAACTGATGGCAAGAAGCCGGATGGGCTAACCTTGGTGCCGTGGAGGAACGGCAAGTGCCTGGTGTGGGATGCTACTTGTGTCTGTACATTGGCCGCCAGTCACTTGAGTCGCACTGTCCGTTTACCATCGGCGGCTGCAGAGGATGCAGCCGAAAGGAAAAGGCAGAAGTACGCTGCGATGGAGCCCCATTATTTATTCACTCCCATCGCCGTCGAGACTATGGGATGCTGGGGCACTGATGCCAAAAATATTATTAGTGAGCTGGGTCAAAGAATTGGGGAAAAAACGGGTGACTCCCGCTCCAAATCGTTCCTGGTCCAAAGGCTGGCCATAGCCATTCAGCGTGGCAATGCGGCTAGCGTAATGGGCACCTTTACACCAGGAACGGTTAGGGGTGGGTTATTTGACTATGATCACGGTTAATATATCTGATTGTATTTAGTAATAATTTATAATAGTATTTTATTGTATAACTTTAATGTATGAACAATGTATTGTAATAATAAATAAATCAGTATCTTATTTCAACTGATTATCGTTATACGTACTCTTAAAGTGCTATTCATTAGTTTATCTAGTCTATTTATCTAGTTCCTACACCTTTTTTAGCTTGTGACCATTGATGTATATCAACTTTAATATTACATCGGATTACATAAATTTTGGACATTCAACGGGTTTCACCGGCGCAGCTGCAGAAGTTCAACTAATTCCATTTCGACATGACAAGGGTATTAGTTGGGTCGGACCTTTTTATAACCCAGGTTACTTCAAACCGGCCTTTATAGTGTACCCGGATAATTGTCGCTGAATTTAAAATAACCGTTGAATGCCGCATGAAACCCGAGTTGCCAATCTCCCGAACAGTCGATTGCTTTGGCAACCATGGCGGCCAACTTTTACCGTTTGGTTCTCCTCGCACATTTTTCGATATCTATGGCTGTATGGTCGCGGGTCTAAGTCTTTCTGTATAAATTAATGTGTAGAATTGGTTATGGTACTGAATGAGATAGCTTGCCGAGTGAATGTAATGAAAAAAAAAGTCGAAATCACGATTTGATCGCTGTCATTAATTATTGTTTGTTTGGCGCCGTTCCTAGAAAGTATTAATACGATTAATTTTTGAATATTTTCGTTTATTCTGTTTCAAATATTGTTGTTTTGCATTTAAAAGTATCCTGTCGTGTTGTTTAACAGCTGTGATAAATATTTTCAGTGTAATTCGAAGTTAAATTTGTAAAATTTGATAAAATAACACGCGAAGGTCACCATTATTTTTTGTTGTTGTTTTTGTTGTGCAGTGCTCGTATTTAACCGATATTTGTTGAGATTTTCTCAATACAAACTATAATCTTTTGTCAAAATACCATTTAACATTTAACATATGAATAATTTATGTGAAAATCAATAATAAAAATGGGGGGTTTTTTTTTTAATAATTTAAGATTACATAGCCTCGATATCCCCAAAATAAACAAAAAAATAAACAAATAAATAGACAGTAATATTTTATTTTATTTTCGGAGATTTTATATCTACAGATTATTATTTTTTTGGTGAAAGTGAATTGTTGATGTGTATATTTTGTAAATAAAATAATTTATGTCAGAAAACTGCTTTTTATTTTGAATTACATGGTAAAATCTGAGAGTACTCCTTCATTTTCCCCATCCTAATTTTCGGCCAAATATCATAAATCCATTACACATGGGGTGTTCTCGGATTTAGTGTAGTTATTTTCGTCAGTTATCCAGCATGATGAAACAGTAAGTATTTATGTAGTACGACTCCTGTAAAAGAAATAACAATATATTGTGTGACGTCCGGCGTGCAGCCGCCGTTCCCGCCGGTGGCGTGGGCACCGCCTATGGATACGCCGGCGTGACCACGCCACCGGCGGGATTGAGCGGTTAAAACACAACGGACCTAAAACCTCTTGTAGTTGGTAGTTTCTAAATTTATTAGTAGAAACATTCGATACATTTGAAAAAAAATAACGATTAATTATATGAGTGTTTATCACGTCGGGATCATCATTTTATAGCGTGTTCGTAGGGAAAGACAGAAGTAGTGTGCACACTTTTATATACTGATAATTACTGACTATTTACAGATCATGATACCTAAGAAAGAGACAACTGAAACAGTAGGTTTAAGTTGTGTCTTTTTCTAAGTTATAATAATGAAGGTATACGTATGTATGTAGTTAATTTTATTACCTGAATGTTAAGTTGATGACTGTTATTTTAAGCTCCTGCGTATATAATATGACTAGATACATAATCCTGCATAATTTATGCAGATGTTTCTACGCAATATTTATAATAGGAAGGTTTAGTGAAATAAAAATAAGATATTGTTGGAATGCAGTACTGTGACATAAAACAAATATAATGTGGTGTTTTCTAGGAGATACGAAGTGAAAAATTACAGTATTAAATTTTCTTATAGTACAAAAGAGATTTCTTTCGCCTTTAACAATAGAAAACTGAATTGGCACAGAGCTAAGCTTCGACAGCTGTCGCTTTTAAGCTTCACTTGCCACAGATAGCACTATTAAATTATGCAATATAATTTGTCCTGAATTAAAACCTTTTTAAGTATTCTTGAAAGGTATTCAAGCCTCGGTAAGATTTAAGTTCGTCGCTGCTTGCGAAACTGAAAGAGATAAGAATAAATTGCGCTAAGCTGGTGAATTATCGTCGTCTCTTTATGCGACTTCAGCCCGACTTCATCCTATAGGAGTGAAACATAACTTAGGCGTGTGTGTGCCCCAATTTACTTGAATTCGTAGAATACCTCGCACGGGTTCAAGTGAGTGAAGTTACTAAGACATCATTAACTCGACAATAATCGTAATGTAATGTTCTTCGTAGCCCATCTGGTTGGATTACAAAGCTTTATTACAAATTCCATAGTAACATTACTTTAAGAATATTAAATTTAAAAGTGTACTTACTTCAATATGAGTTAAAATGAAGTTTAAAAATTATATCATACCTACTACCTACCTACTGTCATTCCAAAAAAAAGCAACGTTCTTTACTTTTCTTGACTATACGTTCTGAATCGTTTATTTTCGGTAGACATTTGTGGACAAATACATCTCGTTTACCTAAAATATCTACCATTGTTAGCAGCACTAAACGGGCTCTCGTGAATTAAATCATTGAACTGCCAAGTTTTTGCGCAAAGATTAACTGCGTCTTACAAGCTATGTCAATGAGCCGGTGCTCAGAAAGTTGTTAATTACTTACGAAGAGTTTTTTTATTTTGTCGGCTTTTAGAGTGTAGACACGAATTATTTTCGCATCTCAAAGTAGACTACAGAAAAAGTTTACATAGTTCGGTGTCTGACGGTCAGACAGATTATTTATTTATTTTTATTTTAAAACGATTACAATATTTGTTACAAGCTAAAATTTAAACCTATACGTGTAGCATAATCCATTAACGAATTTTCTGTACACGTTACGCTTCATCGTCGTATCAAGAAGATTCAATAATAATACAATAACAGAACACAATGATACCCAGTACAAAACGCAATTTCATGTATGTACTAGGTACGTATTATTTTGAGCGGTTACATAAGTTGTTTATTCTTACTCATGCAACATTAACGCATATAATGTGGGTAGGTAGTAGGCTATAATAATTTTAATACAATGTTCGCCACAACTAGCATCAGTGCTTGCATCTTTGTGTGGCATAATAGGTAGGGTAGATTGAAATGTTTATAAAAACACACGGGCGCCCAATGCGACGTTCCACGCAGGTAGGTTTCAATAATCTTCAAATACAATTTAAAAATAAATGTGTTCAGTTATTTTGTATCCAATACAAAAAAGTCATTTGCAGTAAAAACCTGTTTTTTTGTATACCACTAAGATGCCAGACAAGCATACGGCCCTCCAGATGTACCGGTGGTCACCGCAAACGTAAACATATAAACTGCCTGCCTGTCTTTACGACTGCCATTTTACCGTGAACCGGGTCCAACGGCCTGACACGCCTTCAGAGCACGGAAAGCGCTCGTACATAAATGTCAAAACGTAGTCACCCATCCATGTACCGGCCATAGTGAAAGTTGCTTACTGCAGTGATGTCTTCTTTTATTTTATTTTAATTATATTTTTATTAATAAAGGTATATGATTTCAAAATTTTACACATTACATTTTATTTATTTCGAGTAATTTAGACAAAAAATGACATTTTAATTTTTGTTTAATATTTGATTCTGTTATTATTTGTTTAAGTTTTTCTGGTAGGTCATTGATTAATTTAGGTATTTGTGTGGCGTAAAACATAGATTTGCTATATTGGTTTATTAGGCGCTATTAAGCGTAGGTATGTCTGGGTATACTTAGGTCGGTATAATGGGTGTGTCCTTAATAGTGCCTAATAAACCAATATAGCAAATCTATGTTTTACGCCACAAATGAATGTTAATTTACTTTAGGATGTTGTCGCGGACAGTCAAACATACACGAGAAATTTAAGTCAGTGTGTAAGAGACCTTATGAATAATTGTGAAAATTTATGAGGGTACTTACCTCGAAATATTGTTAAGCTTGAGGTCACATTGGAATTCATTGTCATGATAAGTGAAAGTTTTGTACGTGCCGTGAGTTTTGGTAAAAGTTACGAAGTATTAAGAATTACGAAGTTATGAAAGTTTTATGCACATGCAGTATGTTAATAGTGATGCATACGTTTTGAAAACGTTATTACATATTGGATTTGGATATCAGTGAAATGTTAAGGTTGGTAGATATGATATTTTTTTTTGGGTTGTTTGTATATTTTTGGTTAGAATTCTGGTAGGATGATTCTGTAGGTGTATTCAGTGCTATATTTCTGTTTCTTGGTTTTAGTAGTAAATTCTGCCACTCGGAAGCTGTAAGCTTGCCCTCGTAGATTTACGTAGTACTTAATAGGAAGCTCTTAAAGGCTTGCTTATTATTATGCAAATATATTGCATTTCCGTTATATAGACATAATACAATGTTATTACATCGTTGTATATGTTGTTATATAAATTTTCTTCTCTGAGACGGTCATAGAAATCTCAGTCTTCAATTCAAGCCATATTCTATATTACATTCAGGCGGTTCGTATTACCTGGATTTCTTAATATTAAGCCTTAAACACGTCTTTTTTCTATCTATCTTGTGAACACCATCAGAATTACTCTATGGAGATATTTAAATGGAAATATTATCTACTAATTCAGTTATTAGAGAATTATATTATATAACTATAATTCAATCTTGTTAAATTGAATTATTAGTCTTAAATTTTGTCTATAGGGACAAAATTTTCTCTTGGGGAGGGGATATTGTGGCGTAAAACATAGATTTGCTATATTGGTTTATTAGGCGCTATTAAGCGTAGGTATGTCTGGGTATACTTAGGTCGGTATAATGGGTGTGTCCTTAATAGTGTCAAAGTAGGGGTAGTTGATGGAAGGAGATATGGTGGGATGTAAGCTATATATAAGCGTGCGCAATAGTAGAAGGGAAAATCAGGAACTAACTAAAATTAATTTATTTTACTTCATACTGTCGAAGAAAATTTACATCAAAGTAAATTATTCTATAAAATATATTTCATTGAAATACCAGTGAGGGCGTACGTAGCCCAAGTATTTTTAATAAAATTATACATTGAAAACGGAAGCTCTGGTAAGAAGCTTTCTAACAAGAAGGTTCGTAACAATTTTACTAATGTGGGTATATTTTTTGCGTTAAAGTTACTACAAGTAATTATCAAAAACAATGAGGGTAGAATTTTTTCCTTACGATGAACAATACAAAATATGAATATGACTATAAGCCAACAATTATATAATAAAAGATATTCTACTATTACAGTTTCAAGTAAAAAGTAAACTGTAATTAAATTTGGGGACAAGCTACGTTAATAAAATGATGTTAGCAAATTTTCAAATTTCGGAATACACGTTTAGCCAAAAAAAAAATTATGTAAAATGCAAAAATATGTTCAAATTTTGGGCATCCAGACTCGCATAGGCCAAGGGCGTCTAATCCTTGAGGTAGCACGAATTTCGGGGGAGGCTACCTGCTAGCGGGAAACACCTTACAATAAAAATTATTAATGACCTAGGAGACACTAGACCCAGCAAATCTGTAATACCACAAATACGCTATCAACTACCAGGACAATTAATTATGTTCGGGCGCCATGACACGCTTCTGGGAAGTCCGGAGTGTTCCCTGGAGTTCCCAGGCGGTTCAGTAGTTTTAAGTAAGGTAATATATTTCGTCCTGGAGTCAATAAAGCAAGTACTACAGAGTATATTTTTACTTTTATTTTACTACCACAATATTAAAACTTATATCTAACTTAAGAACTAGGTACTCATCCGGATTCTGGGATGGGACTTCCTTCCTCCAGGATATTTGGACTAAATAATATGGCTCTACGCCTATATTTACAGCAAATAATTGCTACGGGTATAAGCAGGGATTTTTAACTCCTAACTTGGAAGCTCATTCTGAAAAGAACAAACAATATTTTTTATATACACCCTCTTCAACCATAGATATCCCTAAATTTTCCCTTACTATTATTTTTAACCCCATTTTAAAACATTTAATATACAAAAGAATATTACCCCCTTTTCTAAATTTCACAAACGCCTGCCTGATAAAATAAATTTACTTAAAATATACTTTTTTTTTACATGAAAATTACCCACAATTAATTTACATAATAAAATTTATGAAGTTGATGCTTACCAGAGCTTCCGTTTTCAATGTATAATTTTATTAAAAATACTTGGGCTACGTACGCCCTCACTGGTATTTCAATGAAATATATTTTATAGAATAATTTACTTTGATGTAAATTTTCTTCAACAGTATGAAGTAAAATAAATTAATTTTAGTTAGTTTCTGATTTTCCCTTCTACTATTGCGCGCGCTTATATATAGCTTACATCCCACCATATCTCCTTCCATCAACTACCCCTACTTTGACACTATTAAGGACACACCCATTATACCGACCTAAGTATACCCAGACATACCTACGCTTAATAGCGCCTAATAAACCAATATAGCAAATCTATGTTTTACGCCACATTTGATATTGCAGCATTTGTTTACCGTACAAGTTACAGTACCCAGGAACCAAGTATGTGGTCCTGTCTGCACTATGTGTATTTTTATGTCGTTCAACAATATTCAGAAATTACTTGTTAAAATAATTTTCTTTGAGTAATAAGTATTTTATTTGGTAGTTTATGGGTAGCAATTTACAGTGCCGAAATAATTCAATATCACAATTGTCTTTAAATGTAGTCTTAATCTTCTCTGGTACGATTGTCTTCAAGATACGCAACTGTAGGCCATATACTCGTATTTGATCTAAGTGCGTTTTAAAAGTTCTACCGTAACTACTCAAGCCATAATGTATTATTGTTTCTCCCAGCGATTTATATAGTTGTAAAATTGTTGTATATGGAATTCGCTGTTTTACTATTCTGAATTTTGCCAGTAATGCCCGTAATTTGTCACTTACCAAGTTAATATGATGTGTCCACTTTAGTCGGTCGTCTATTAATAATCCTAAATATTTGTGTTCACTAACTACCTCAATTTTATTACATTTACAGTTTTGTCGATTTTTATGTAGACAATCATGATTATGTGCTATGACTGTAGGAATTTGATTACTGCGATTTTGGCTGGAGCTGATATACATTAATTTTGTTTTCTCAGCATTCAGCACTAGTCCAGCATCATGTGACCATTTCGCCAATGACGTAAAATCTTCTTGTAGGTTTTTTATGGCTGTGTTAATGTCTTTGTTTGAGGATATCAGACAAGTGTCATCGGCAAACTGATATATTTCGCTATTAGCAATGACCTTTATAGCATCATTGACGTATGTTATATAGTGTAAAGGTCCAATTACTGAACCCTGCGCCGTGCCGTCCCTAACCATTACCCTATCACTCACTTCGTCACTCAGTTAGACAGACAGACAGTCAGGCAGACAGTCAGATGGACAACGAAGTCTCATGAATAGTGTACCGTCTTTAGCCTATTGTTCTGCGTAGACTTGGAAGTTTTATTTTTTTACAGTTACAAAGGATACCTGAACTTAATGGTATTTATTTCCACTCTATACCTTCACGCGTTCATGAGATAAAAATTCTTGATAGAGTGAACAAAGTGAATCTATGGGTTCCGTTTTTTCCTTTGAGGTACGGAGCTCTAAATGATATCTTTCAAGTACGTAATCAAAAATTGCGAGGTGCAATTCCTGAACTTAGTTTGAGGTAAAACTGAAAGATTCGATTTTCCTGAACTTCTTGTTCTTCGCAAACATGTATAGTGAATAGTTAATAACTACATGAACCTCCTCCAAATTAATATAAATATGTAGAGTTATGTATCTTGTTTAATAAATAGAGTTGAAGAAAGACTAACATTAACAGTTTTATTATTAATGTATAAATTTTCATAACTGAATATTTACAGTGGAAAAATAACAAGTAAACCTCTATTTCAGTATCATTTTACGGTTTAGGGAACATTTTATAATTACTATGTAGTATGTCCTTTAGATAAAAGATAAATATTTTTTTTAGTTTATTTCAAAGTCAAAGTCAAAGGGGGGGGGGGGGGGGCACATTTTTCCACTTTGGAAGAGTCTCTTGCGCAAACTATTCACTTTAGAAAAAAACAATGTTATAAACCTCAATAGCATTTTTGTAGACCTATCTATGTATGGGTACACGTATGGGTTTGATGAAAAAAGAAATTTTTAGTTTCAGTTCTGAGTATGGGGACCCCTAAAATTTACTGCATTTTTTCTAGTTTTATAATATGAAAATCTTAATGCGGTTCACAGAATTATCTACTTACCAAGTTTCAACAGCATAGGCCTTATAGTTTCGGAGAAAAGTGCCTGTGACATACGGACGGACAGACAGACAGACATGACGAATCTATTAGGGTTCCGTTTTTGCCATTTGGCTACGGAACCCTAACTAGTATTCTGTATCTATATAATATTATACCGTAGAATATCAGTAGTATTCTACGGTATAATATAATATAGATAGAATACTAGTAGGTATTCTATTTAAAAATAGTAGAGATAAAACATGCTTTGAAAACCTACATAATGTCGTAGTCTAACCACCACAATTTTGTTATATCATTTCATTTAAATAAGTAAGCCATTGTGCTAAATTTCAGCTCAATTGAATAGGTACTAAGAACTGGTTAAAATATTGATTGCCAAATCCTGTAAAAGTAACGAACTTCCTCATTATTAGCATTTTTATGTTTGGAATATTGTACATATTAATTAATGGCTTCAATTTTTTTTTTTTTTTTTTTTAACAAATATTTACAGACATTTCACACAACGCTATCTGATCCCAAGGTAAGCTAGGAATAACCTGCTTGTGTTAAGGGTATCAGACCACGGATATTAATACTTATATACTTTTAAATACATACATATAATACATAGAAACACCCAGACTTTTGAGACAAACATTTATGGGTCACACATATATTTGTCTCCGGTGGGAATCGAACCCACAACCTCCAGCGCCGCAGGCGGTATCACTACCGACTGCGCCACAGAGGCAGTCAAGTCAAGTTTCCGGCAGCTTAATAACAAAGCCAAATCTTATGGCCGGTACTTTGTATAGTCCGTTTACAGTTATTTTACCTCTGACTGACAGCTTGTCGATCGTTTTCTGTGTGTTGGCATTGCAGTAAAGTCCCCCTATAAGTGCCAGCCTAAGACATTTTACAGAGGAGATTATAACATCCGACCTTTAGCAATAAGAGTTTTGTTTTTCATGTCATGATAATTATATACTTAACCTTACAAAAACAGTGCTCTTATTACTGTACAATATCGGATTAAAGATTTATTTATTATTTTATGAAAATCTGAAACGAAATTCTCATTACCATCACTAAAGAAGGTTTGGTTGCTGCTTCCACAACGTTCCACATCTCAATTAATGGTCACACCCGAAAAAAACGCCAGCAAAAGAAGAAAGTAAGTTTGGACTAAAAGTTAGCTTACATGGGAGAAACAAAATCTTATTGGCGTAACACAGCGATCAAGATAGGCAACCTAAGTGCTAGAGGTAATATATCTCTGAACGGACTATATATCAGTGTCATACATAAAAAGTCTGCGGTTATAATCCAAGGATTCGGTAAAAGTGGGATCTGAGAGGCCACATAATAATCGCTTCCAAAATGTCAATCAAAGGAGGGTTGAATCGGGTTAGACCAAGGATGAAACTGAAGGGTTGGATTATAATGGTCTAATTCTCTGAGGCAAGAAGATTACTAATATTTAGAACCACAGAGTATGGCTTGAATTACTTATTTCTATTTAATACTAGCTGATGCCCGCAGCTCCGCCCGCGTCAAGTTTTGTTTCGTTTCCGCTTCCCGTGGGAACTAATTCCCGGGATAAAAAGTATTCTTGTTGTGTTATTCCAAACCTATATCTAGTGAAAGAGTAACAAACATTCACACATCCACACTCACAAATTTTAGCATTTATAATATTAGTAAAATTCAAGTACTGGTTGGTTACAAACATAATGTTTTTCGCTTGATTATAAGTAAAGATTAAGTACCTAGGATTTTCTTGTGCATTATTTATTAGCAGTCGTGACTTACGGCTGCGCCTGTGACATAATAACACATTAAATATAATACTTATTTAAAATTAGATACAATTTTATATCTATACTAGCTGACCCGCGCAACTTCGTTTACGTAAGAGAGAGAGAAATAGAAAGGTTCCCCGATTCTTCTATTCTTTTCGCGTGGTTTTCTGTCGCGTGTACATACTCCCGTTGTATTATTTTGGCACTAATTGAATTTTCATTAAAATGGTTATTGTAAACGAAACTAATTCGAAGCACTATCAGTAGGGTGACGGGATTTTTACTTTCCCGTGACTCTACTGGGTGCCAAGCGGTAGTGCAAAGGGAAATATGGGTTGAAATGCAGCAGCACCACTGGTGTTGCAAACGTTCATTAAGTATGTGAATTACTCCGCTACAGTAAACAACTATTACTATTAGGTGGACCGAAATATAAGCTTCTCTGCCATCTTAGTAGTATAAAAACCGGCCAAGTGCAAAGCGGACTCGCACACAGAGGGTTCCGTACAAAAAAACAGCAAAACATCACGTTTGTTGAATGGGAGCCCACCTTAATCCCCCCCCCCCCCTTTTCTGACGTTAGTATTTGTTGTCATAGCGGCTACAGAAATATATCATCTCTCTCAAAATTTCTAGCTCTAGCTATCACGATTCCTGAGATACAGCCTCATGACGGACTGATAGACAGACAGACGGACAGCGAAGTCTAATGAACAAACGGGACCCCGTTTAAGGGTACGAACCCTAAAAATCGTTTCTTTGTGCGCACCTATGCTAATGCCATTAATCTATTTCAAGGTTCTAATCGTAGATCTCAATCAGAATTTAAGTCAGTTTTTGTTTTTATATCAATCAAATCAGCACGTGTACGCTCCTGGACGTAGGCCTCCTAATTTACGTTTTGCGCCTTTCGCATCCAGCCTGCGACCTCTTCTAGGTCCTCGATCCATCTGGCGGGTGGACCAAGTCGCGATGCCCGCTTTGGAACTCGTTTGCTCCATCTGCCATCGTCTGTCGTCTTCTGTGGCCAGCCCGCTGGCACTTTACAGTACTGTTTTTATATGTATAGATATAATTCTGCCTAAATAAATCAAAATACGTTACGTATAACTTTGAGACAAAATCTATATTTTTGTAAAAATTAATACCTTATGTCTATGTTAATTGGTTTAGAAAACATTCTCTGCTTTTGATAAGGAGTTGATTATCTTAACTTCTTTCTTTCTAGTATTTCTGGATTGTGTAGGTCTTCAGACTTTTGACGCTGAGGCAACCCGTAGGTACTGACTAATACAGTTTCTCCTATTGTGACCAGGCATTTACTGTAGATTTCATCTGCTAATGTTCATCACGCCTCTGATCGTATTATCCCTATATAAATTATGAAAGTAAGCGAAGATGGTAATAAATAGTCTGTGTTATTCGGATGAACCGTGTACAACTTACCTAGAACTCGTTCTTTCATAATTCCTTGCCAGCCATGTACAAGTTTTCCTTCTCACAAAAGTATTTTTGACATACAAAACATGAAGGCAATTCCGCTTATTGAAGGGCGAAAATCAATAAATTGAGCAGTTTTAATAAAATTATTATTTGATTTTTTTGACATTTATCGTAAATTGAGACCATTTTTTTAAAAATCGTATTGAGCTGTCAAAGATGTGTCAAAAAAAGAATTATAAAGTACCGACTAAGGAGTATTAATATGAATCATGAGGCAAATCCCCCCAAAATATTTTTGCACCCCATTTTAACCATGTTATAAAATGAATTTCAATTAAATAAAATACACGTCTCCCATCAATTCGGTTAAAGATGTTTTATGCCAAATTTGAAGAAGATCGGACCAAGGAATCACGCAGTCCCATACAAACTTTGCAACCCTTGTTTACCCCCTTAGGAGTTGAATTTTCAAAAATCCCTTCTTATTGCTCGCCTACGTCATATAAGGAGCATTTGTGCAAAATTTCATGCTTTTAGACCCAGTGGTTTAGGCTGTGCGTTGATCGTCAGTCAGTCAGTTCTTGTTTTTATATATATAGATTAGACTGGCCTTGTGGCCCATTACGGATTCGGAGGTCGGATTCAATTTTTTTTATAAAACATTGAATATCATCAGTCTGCCCAATCACACATTGCAATTATAGCAAAGCAACTTTGGATAAAATATCGCTGCAGAATATAAAACACGTGGTTTACAGTCAAAAAGACGACAAATGCTACCTATCTAACTAACACTGAAAAAAGCATAAAATTTTATTAACCTATCTTACACACGACCGCGTAATTGGCATAATTATGAACAACACTCCCGCCACATCTCTTTTATTATATTTATACGACTCAAAATATTCCGTAAATGTTGGCCATTTTAAACTCTTTCGTCTAATTTTTCACCGTATTACATGCGGTGTTTCAGATTGTTTTATTACAAACTTTTTTAGAACGTAGAGTTTTTGCATACCTGCTCTGTTTTGTTCCGTATCATGAATTCATGAAATGAAAACTTTTGCGTTTTAATTTTAAAAGTATACTCGTATTTTTTCTGCTTTGGACAGGTCTATGTCTGTTGTAGTGGGTCGTTTTATTTCGAAATTATTTTAACATTATGTGCATATTTTAAGTACAAATGTTATGCCGCATTGATGAACAAACTGTGACATTACAGTGCACAATTTGAGCTCTTTCGATGGCTTGTTAACAGTTTGATATAATTTAGCTAGAAGTATTTCTCAATGTCTAGTATTTTCTGGCACCTCGCATAGTTAGCTTTTTATGACTGTCTTTGACTGCTCTTTAAAGATTTTGCTGGACTGGGTGTTCGTTAGATGATTGCAGGAAGTGGTTGCGTCGTAGTGTCGAAAGTTGGAAGGCTTGATACTATTTTATTGGTTTGAAGAGGAGGTAAAATTGTGTCACTGAAACCCATTAATACAAAAATACCAATAACTGTTTTTCAATATCATTTAAAAAAGGAGCGTAGTCTCGGTTATGCATAAAGAATTCGTATGGATTGCACGTGTTCAATATCGCTGTTTGTATTCTTGAAGGAAAAATACACCTACAAGTATAATAATATCTGTATAATTTTTGTGAGTGAGGACCGACTATATTTCAAATTTAATGATTGATTTCATTTTGTCATTTTGTCAGTGTTATCGTAACGATCAGCCCTAGCACAAATAAGATAGTACAGATGGAAACCTACATAATTATTATTAAATTAGCTGAGGCTATGCACACATAGACACCGCTCGCAGAGTTCAGAGGCACGAGGTCAAAGATTTTCATAGAAGTTTTCGATACTGAGTTGTGCGCGCGTGTGCGTAGCAGAGGGTAAGTGTGAAAAAAAAGTACATACAGGAGATTTTCTATCTCTAATTTGTGGCCGTTATGGTCTTCTTAATAGGCGAGACAAGGTGGATAGAAATCAAAACCTGTGATATGATCTACTTCAGTGTGGGCCACTTCAGAACAATATCAACCTTGTATCAGGTCTCCTAAAAAGATCAAACTTTTCATTTCACGATTTTTTTTATATTTATGTAGGTATTTATTTTTTCAAAAAATAATTATTTTAATATTTATTCTAAAAACGCAATACCATAACTTTGCGGATCGGATGTCAATGTTTACTTTACTGAGGCGTGTTGTTAAATTATGTGATTGATGAGAGTTTATAATGGGATTTGTTCTGATTCCCATTTAATTTCCTGTTCGGATATTTAGCTGCCATTTTATAATAAATTATAAACAATTGCACAAGTTTGACGTAGGTAACTACTAAACAACTTGTGACGTAAAAATATGTCAATAGTAAGTAGAATGGTGTTGATCAATGCAACTAATGACAGAAAATGAGGTGAACCTTTCAACAAAAATCAATGCGCAGATTGCTTAGTCCCAACCGTTACACCAAGAAACTTTATTCTCAATCAATTTAAATACAGACTAAAATGGTTATCTTTAGGTCAATCAATTTAAATACAGACTAAAATGGTTATCTTTAGAAATGATGATATCACACCAATGCAAAAAAGACAAGTGAAGACCTGACGTAAGACGTAATATGTGATGACTCCTCTGTCATCACATATTACGTCGAACTAAAACGAATGGTGAGCAATTTGGGCGTATACGTGTACTATGCCTGCCTTTTGGGTACAAAAACGTGATCATAATACGTTTGTATCTCCTCTTTATAGTAATAACATAGAAAATCTAAGTTTAAACTTATTTAGTATTCAGAAAAATCATTTAGATTCAATAATGAACATACATCAAATACGTTATGTTATTGTGCCGACTTTGATTCTGTGCATTTGGTAAACTTTGAGAACTAATTTAGTGTGTCATACCTGGGAAACACTGAAATTCACATGTTGGGTGGTTGTATATAAAATCGATTACGATAATGACGCATGAGGTTTAAAGGGTTCGATAAAACAATTTTATTTGTAGTGGTTATGAATCTCTAACAATGCTACTACAAAATAACTATTAGTTATTCTGTGTTATTTACATTTATTTCAAGTTTAGATATTGATTTCATTTAAAAAAAATAATGTAATTGTTTGCCAAGACTTGTGCACTTATGTAAGATTGACTTGAGTGCTTATTTGGGAAAGTTAGGTATTATAATAGTGCTTAATTGTGTTTGGGTTTTAATTGATATATTGATTGGATTTTTAAATTCTGAATAATTGTAATGAATTGAATTGTATATATATATGTATATTTATATATATATATATATATATTACGTGTATACTCGTATTCTTAAAAGTCGATTAAGATTAATCGACCTTTAAGAATATACACAGTAAAGTAAATTTACCTAGTATAAACTTGCAATTACCAATTTTACAACAAAATTTCTTGCTTTTACCTTTAAGGAAAAAAATAATAATAATGTAATAAAATATTTATGCTATAGAGCAAGCTACGTTGCATGTTCATGACCAGGTATTGTTCATTCAAAGTGCACGGCAATAAACAGCAAAATATTTATTTTACTACCTTTTGAGATAGGAGTGCAGTCAGTAAAAATACTCCATTGCCTACAGAAAGGTAATTTACATCAGTATAATATTATTTTATTGTTACTAGATGATGCTTGCAGTTCCACCCACGAGGAATTTTGCTACCGTTCCCACTTCCTATGGTGATATACCTATTCCCGGGATAAAAAGTAGCCCATGTGTTATTCCAGACTATAATCTATCCATAAACCAAATTTAAAACCGGGCCGTTCAGCCATTAGAGAATGAAAGAGTAACAAACATTTAGACATACAAACTCTCACATTTATAATATTAGTAAGTTATGGAGGTTATTCAGCAAATTGGAAACTTCCGAAAAGCGTCAACTAGTAAATTATTTTATGATATTTTTTACAAACATACGCCTTTTATCCCCGACGGGTTAGGCAGTATTATTATATGTGCCCACATTTCACCTTTAGATTTTGTCCCACGTAATAGGTCGGCCGTGACTGCCCGCCGCTGAATTTTTTTAAGCCACCCATAAAAGCTTTCAACTTGGCTTCACGCTACCATTTTACTGGCAACTGGGACCAATGGCTTAAAGTGCCTTCCAAAGCACAGAAAAGCTCGCAAACAAATGTCACAAAGTGGTCATGGCGTGGTCACCTTTCCATGACGCAAAATGACAGATTCGCAGAATGCCAAATGTTGGCACTTACTCGCAAATGGTCAAAAACGCAAAAAGACAGATTCGCAAAATGACAGAATCGCAATATGACAGATGCGCAAAATGCCAGATCTTAGTTTTGCGAGTGTTTAGTTAGTTCTGTTTAAAAAAGTAACCACGAAGGCTAACTTAACCTATTCGAGTCGGGGTACTCCGAGTCGGGGTGTTAACCATTCACTTATAATGGTTTAAACCTCGACTCGGATAGGTTAGTTTAGAAGGCTAAGGCGGGAGCGAAGCGGAGCGGAACTCCCGCCTTAGCCTTCGTGGTTATTTTTTTAAACAGAATAGTACATTATGATACAAGTTCGGTAAGTTGATAATTACAGCCGAGGCGTTATTGCTAGCCCGAGCCGCAGGCGAGGGCTACAAGAAAGCAGAGGCTGTAATTATCAAAGCGAACGTGTGTCATACGACGTTTTATAACATATTTGCGAGGAAACAAGGAAATAAATAAAACGGGGACATTCATAAACTAACAAAAAAACGTAGCAAAAAATAGCGATAATAAAGCGCGCGGAATTTTACTTGTTCACAACGCTTTCTTTTTTTCTTATTTCTTAAGAGGCAAAGGCACAAAAACAGCCAGTATTATTAATAAAGTAGGTAAATTAATATTGTTTGTATTGGTTTCACATAAATGGTTGTAATTTATTGTCAAAATTAATTAAATTAAACAATTACAATATGTTTATTTTATTATATTTTATCTCCGAAAGTTAATTTTATTCATAAAATGTTCACCACTTTTCTGACATAAAAACTCTTTGCTAAGATTTAAAAAGGAACCGTTCGTTTTAGACGCAATCGTCCGTTTTACTTTACATTACCGGGCTAGGCCGTAATGAGATACATTACGTTAGTGAAATGGGTCAAATAAGAGACTCTTTACGAGCAAATGAGTTATAAAAGAAATTACAACACGCACACACACTGTCATTCTGAGAATCTGTCATTCTGCGAAGCTGTGATTCTGCGAATCTATCAATCTTCGAATCTGTCATTCTGCGAAACTGATATTTGCGTCACCTGGCATTATGCGTTTCTGTCAATTCGCTAATCTGTCATTTTTGCGTTTCTGTCATAGTACGCGTAAAATTGTAACGAAAAACAACCAATGTGATGTTTCGGTATTGTCTCAGTGTGAATTCGATTTTATGAATTTTTACTTTTACCGCGTGTGAATTCAATTATTCTTTTTTTCGTTTAAATTTTGATTGGAGCCGGTGAATTTTGCCTGCATTAAAATATTATAAAGGTACCTAGATTGCAAGCGCCTACGGCTATGGTCAGGCAAATTTTAATGTCGAAATATTGTCAAACCTTTTGTAACAAAATAAATAGGAATAGGCGTAAATGTAGATAAAACGTCTACCATCTAGATCGTAACTTAACTAGCACCTGATAGCATAAATGGTCTAAAACTACCACATGTTTTTTTTAATTGCTATTATAGTTAAAAAGTGAACAATGAGTTTAATATTTTATATCTCTATCTAAATCTTTTGTGGTAAAACCGTTACGACTCTATTACAAAATGTGGTTTAACTATAGAACTCAACTAAACATATTTAACAACACTACATGTACTGTTCCACAACATTTATTTTACACTTGACCGGTTTCGCCACTCAGCATTCTCAAAGGTAAAAATAACTTGATGACATCATGTATTAATTCTTTTTCTAAATTTTTAGTTGAGTACTATAGTCAAATCATGTTTTGTAATAAAGCCATTATTTTTAAGAATACAAAACAACGTCTCCCTAATGACATTACCAAAACATTCTTAAAAGAAAATCTCAAAAGGAAGGTATTGAAAGACTTGTCCAATAAGCTCCCAATGATTAATGTCAGCTGACTTAGCTACTTAAGTTGCAAGCTTAACACGGCTCAATAAATTTCGTAGCTCAGAAGGGACTTAAAGTATCAATCAAGACCCAATTATTAATAAATAGTACTTTCGTGATAAGAGTCTCAAAAATACCTATAAATTTTAATAGGAATAAAACTTCAGCGTAGAGACATTATTATTTGTGATGCATGACCATGTCATTCAATGACATGGTCATGCATCTGGTCACTCCTTTATTCCCAAAGAGGTAGCCAGGTGCATATTATATACAAACATTTAACATTTTTAGTACCTATCCCATGGTTACACTTACAATACGCGTAGTTGAGTACTTACCTGTATTCTAACCCGCTAAAGATACAAAGAAGTATACTTGGCTATTCTAAGCATCAGTATAGACAGAAAACAGAATCAGGTACTAACAACATACCTATATATATAACGAATGCACGACAGCTCACGTATGTATGCGATGTAGTTTTTGCTTCGCATTTCGTAACTAAACGTGTCTCCTGTCTGGCTATTTCACTTAGAGGCAAGAGAGCGGTTTTTCTGCGCAAATGGTTTCAACATGAGTCTACTATCATATCCTATTACATACCAAATAAGTAACAGTATGCTGTTTGAAGTTTGTAAGAGTAAAATTAAATCATGCTTGCAATAACAACGTGTTCTTGCTATTGAAATGAATGTGATGCAATAACCTCCCGCATTAAGAGCCTTCAAGTACCATGACATTCAATATTAAGGAACGATCAAAATGTTTTAAATTTTTTAACATTTGATTTGAATTAAAAAAAAAAATAACGAATGATTTAATACATATTTTTCTCTACTCTACCATCAACACTCCGTACCAGCTTCTAAAAGGGTCCTATAAACAAAATATCTGGACTCATTTGAATATTCTTGAATGAAAAGTTAGGTAGTCGCGTTAACGAATCACCTCAGTGGTTGCGTTTGAAATTGGCGCTGAATATTTTTGTCGCCCGATTGAAAATTCGTTTCAATATAACGAACGCCGCAGTCAACATGAAATTAAATTTGTCGCTCAAATTTTAGCGTTGATTTTTCCTTGAATTTGATGTTATTGCTTATTTATCGAGTTAAACGTTAAGGGACATAATGTCGTAATATGTGATCATCACTTTGCTTATAATTTTCACTCTTGAATCTGTTGCCTAAAAGTACCTACCATTAATTGAGAACATAATTCATACCTACTAATAATGATGATTACATGAAAATTTGTGAAGATATTTGGATGTTTGTTACTCATCCACGCTCTAATGGCTTTACGAATTCGGAAATAGTTATTCCTTATCCCAGGAAATGAAAAGTCGAACCAAAAAATAATCATTTCCATGAATCATAGCCCCAATCAGGGTACCTTCTAACGGGTTAAATTTGTATCTTCAAACCATCCATGGACCATTCAAATATATACTTAGAAAGATTCAAACAAGTCAACCTAGTCAAGTCGGAGGAGTTATATGACAAGTACACGTACCAAAGAAATGTAAGTATATTATCTACGAAGATAAGCTAAGACAGCAATCCCCAATATATTTCGTACAATACTGTCTTCTACGCACATTCTGTAGTGATGTCGCAGAGTTATACGGGCCTCTAATACGTGTACAGAAAGCGATATAGTGGTATTTGACAAGTGTTCATAGGTAGAGGGTCAGAGAGCTGCCACGATAAACATCATTTACGATGTTGAAATTGCCTCAGATATCTGCTTCCTCGGCAAAATGCTACGAGGTCAATATCGTACCCAAGATACTCGCCTTGAGCGATTTTATGGTTTTATCGCAATGAACCCCGATATTGCATCCAGGGAAAATTAGTGCCTACTAACCATGATCCGGCAACTGGCACATATTACCATCTTTTTCCAATATCCGTTCATATTGGGCGGCTGGTAACTACTTTTAGTTTGTTGGAATCACTTTCCTCGATGTTTTCTTATGACATTACGAAGTTACCCAAACATATTCTGGTGGGGTATGTTTAGAATGTTTTGTACATTAGTTTGGGGCATCGTTTAATATTATGATAGAGAAGTTTACCAGATTTGTATAGTAAGGGTTATGAAATTGCCTTGTCGTTTGCATGTGCGAGTAGGAAACGGGATCAACTTATTTCGTAATATCTTGCCTTTTGGAAGGAAATATTTTTTTAGCCCGGTCTCACTACACATAGAGCTACTATTAGAAACGTATCATATTTTGAAAAGCTTTCGGTGAACGAGAGGTGACATTTATTCTTCCTTGACCTAGTGCAAGGTGGGTATGGTATTCTTGAACTTGATTATGTTCAAGAGAGTTGCTGTCAAAATAATACAACCACCAAGATCGTCCCTTCATTTAGCAGTGTAGTGTTTTTATTTTTATAAAAATAATAAGTTTATTTGTAACTAGCGGATGTCACGCGGTTTCACCCGCGTAGTTTCCGTTCCCGTGGGAATACGGGAATAAAATATAGCCTATGTTCACCGCAAAGAGTGTAGCTTTCCAACAGTGAAATATTTTTTTAAATCGGTCCAGTAGTTCCGGAGCCTATTCGTTACAATTAAACAAACAAAAAACAAATCTTTCCTCTATATAATTTTAGTATAGAGTATAGATAAAAAAGTAGATAAGTCGAAAGTTTTACACAATAACGATCTGTTCTCTCTATTTATTAAGATATACTTATAGCTGAAAGCTCAAAATTTTATAGAAAGAATGGAAATTTAGAATATGGCAGGGAAATACTAATACTAATACTGTGTTTAGAAAATGAAACCAGTAGAACTCAGAAAATGGCGAAATAAAAATTAATTTCGTGGATATTTTAATATCCTCTCACACTTAAGACATTCTAAATTTCCAATCTTCTGTCGTGAGCTCCTACGACACAACCGACGACGAACGAATGTCTAATTAGTTTATAAAGTCGCAGAAATTCCCTAAGAACAGTTATTATCACAAACATTACAGGATTGTATTACTCTTTTACACCCATTAAAACGCGGGACATCAATTTCTGAAACTCGTAAAGCGGGACAAGCTTTATCGTATTATTAAACTTAATAGATTGTTTCTGATTGTATTTCAATTTATAAGTAGGTAGGTATACGACTTTTATGGCACACTTCCAGTAAGGTCTAGATTAGTAGGTATAGTTTCAGACATTAAAAACTTTCTTCCATGCTATTTACAGTGCCTAGTTTTAGTATAATCGCAAAAAAATAGAAATGCGTGTTACATTAGTTAATGTATTCTGAAGCCTCAGGATGATACTCATCTTGGTTACAGAGTTGTTAAAAAACAGAAAAATTTGTTTAACAAACTTCGACATTCAGCACTTTTTTGTCCTTAGTAAACAATGTTGAACTTCTTCACCACAGTTGTGGTGCGACCATGCGTTTTTCATTTGAGACCTAGTGCAGTCGTGTTAGCTCGAGATACGCCCATTCAAGAACCGTTCCCAGTCCTTTCTGATTCCAAATGGGGTTCGATGGCGACTCCTCAGGGAAATTGTGGGGTGCCGTAGAACGTTCCGTTGCCGAGTTGCAACAACTTAAAGTTTAAACTACTCCGCGACCTAGATAAGACAAAGTGCTATACCTAAAAAAAGGGACTCGTGGACCATATATGGGTAACCCATTAGTCCCACCAAGCCACCCCGCTATCCCCACCGGAGGTTAGCGTAGCGCGAAACTTGCTCCACAGCATTATCTAAAAAGAAAACCAGAGACACGTCATTATTTAAATTCACTTGGAATGAGACACGGTTTTTTAAAAACGACGTTGTATATTTCAGAAGTAAATGTGTGTTCAGAACGTGACTCATTATTCAACATAGGGAAATTTCAGTGAATGCTTAATTTTCTATAGAAGATATTTTTATAAAGATTTTATGCTAGTTAAAAGCTAAAAGTGGGTAGTCAAGAAAGAAACATACAAAATTTTTAGCTCCTGTATTTAAATTAATATTTATTGATAATATCAGTATTTAGTTCATCTATGTACTATAATAGTGATTAATACTCACTTGTGCTCGCTGTCCAGTGTTATTTTTTAATTTCCATCACATATCCAGACCATATTCACACACACAAAATGGATCTCAAACTGGCCAATGGTCTTGAAGAACTGGCGAAGCTGTTCAGTTCTAAGATGGCAGAGTACGACGAGAAGCTCTTGAAAGTAACATCCGGAACTAGTCCTGTTTCAACCAACGTAGCAAGTCTAGCTAAGGACTTCAAAGACTTCAAAACATTTGCTTGGCGGGCCTTATCCTGTATCAGGTCTCAGGTTGAACTTCTAACCCTGGGATTGGACCGACACGAGACCACAATGAGACGGAAGGTTCTACTGTTTCATGGCATTCCCGAAAGCCCTAATGAAAACTTGCATGAGGCTATACACCATGTTATTTCGTCTGACATGAAGATTCCTGAAGTTGGACTCCAACACCTTAACATTTGTCATAGACTGGGTGGAGCGAAAGGGAAGGTTCGCCCAGTTCTTGTTAGATTCCACGGACTGCAACAGCGTCACCTAGTGTGGGACAGTAAAACTTCCCTTAAAGGTACGAAAATAACTATCTCAGAATTTCTGACCAAGGCACGGCATCATGTCTTCACGGCCGCGAGACAGCACTTCGGCGTGAGGAGTTGTTGGTCGGCTGAGGGCAAGATAGTTATCCTGACTCCGGATAAAACTCGTCGGAAATTGGAATCTATGGCTGAGCTTGACACCGTTATCCGTCAATATCCCTGCCCCATTGCAGAGACCGACAGGTCTTCACAGCCTGTTGTTGCCGCGTCTTCCGGGGCTGGTGAGGCATCCAAACCACTGAAAGCAGGCAAGTCAAGCCGTCGCCGCGTATAAGATTTTGCTTTGGTTCTAGTGATAATCGTCATGTTTCGCCCCATGCATCCTGTCAATTTATATCACTTGTTCTCCTGTTTTGTATCTTGGCCGCTATTGCTTTGTTTACATTCAAGTGACTTTCACTTTTTAGAGACACCATGTTTAAAAATTTGTTTATATAATACCTGAGTTGTAAAATTATTAACTGTAAATATTAATATGTACTTATTCGTATTGAACGTGAAGCATTGGCATTGACATATGACAGTGACACTGACACCCCGTGTCATTTGTGGATGATGCCGGCTCCACACTTTCGCCTTGCATAAAATAGGTAGGGGTGAAGTCAATGACATAACTTTGTAGCCGGGATGCGTGAGGGAATTAAGTTATTGATTTTTTTTTTTTTTTACACCCGACTCTTTAGAAAGCTTCCTTTGCTGTGTAAAGGTTTTTTTTTTTTTATGTGTTCTCTATAAATATGTGACGTTATCTTGTGAAAATTTCTGCCACTATCAGCGAGTGAGTGAGCAAGATATTTTTTTTTATTCTTCCGCAGTATATTTATTTATATATATTATTTATTAGTATAGATATTTATATTTATTTCATTTCTGAACTATGCATAATACGGACGACCTTTGCAACCTAAACAGCAGCTTTTTTTCTTGTTCTTCTGGCTCCGATAGTTTCCACAGCGTGGATGTTGATTCCTCTGCCTCTCTGACCTTGCACGATCATCTCTCCTCTTTATCTTCAAACCATCCCAAGAATCTTAATATAGCGCATATTAATGCACAGAGTGTTAAAGGCCACTACTCCGATTTTCTGGCGTCTTTTAGCAACTCCTCTCTTGATGCTATCCTTATATCTGAAACATTTCTTAAGCCATCCATTCCATCTACAATGGTCTCACTTCCAGGCTATGTTTTAATTCGAAACGATAGAACTGGTGTAGGCTGTGGCGGTGTAGGAATCTACTTACGTGCTAACATTCCTCATAAGATTGTTAGTGCATCTCCTAATGCCTACACCGAATCAGCTGAACATCTCTTTCTGGAAATTTCTTTACTTCATACTAAACTTCTCCTTGGTGTTTTCTACAGCCCTGATATGCACATAGACTATTTCAACTCTTTTGATAACCTTCTACATGAACTCACTCCTTCCTATAGTCACGTAGTCATAATGGGTGACTTTAACACTTGTTTGGTAAAAAATGACAGCCGCTCTCGTAAATTATTATCGTTATTGTCTGCATATAACCTACATGTTCTACCGCTCTCTACAACTCACCATGCCCGTGATTGCAAACCTTCACTACTTGACCTCATTCTAGTTTCCTCCTCTGACGATGTGGGCTCACATGGTCAGCTGCCTGCTCCGTTTTCCTTACATGACTTACTTTTCCTCTCTTATCGTGTTCGTCCCCCTAAACGTAAGCAACAAATCTGTTTCCTTCGTAATTTCAGGGGTATGAATCTGGAGGCATTGCAAAGAGATGCCGGCTCTGCTGACTGGTCGTTGGTGTTTAACTCCGCTAACGTCAATGAAATGGTCAACATATTCAACACTACAGTTGTTGAGTTATTCGACCGGCATGCCCCGGTTAAACGTGTCCGAATCAAACATTACCCAGCTCCCTGGTTGAACGATTCTATAAAAAACCTAATGGCTCGTAGAGATAGAGCTAAGAGGCGATTTAGGAATAGCCCTCAGAACAAAATTTTGTAGCTTTTAAGTCTCTGAGGAACCGCTGCAGTCGGATGTGTAGAGATGCAAGAAAACGCCACTTCTACGATTCTCTTAACGGTCGGAGTTCGGCTGACACCTGGAGATTTCTTAGGTCCGTGGGCATAGGCAAATCTCCAGTTTCTGACTCCAAGGAAATCGACACCACTGCTCTAAATAAGCACTTCTCTCAACCGCCGGTCTCCTTGGATGCAGATGTAAAGAGGGCTACCTTGCTCAGACTTTTGGATGGGCCTGTGCACCGGACCTCTCCTTTTCAGTTCGTCTCTGTCTCCGACTCTGACGTTAGGAGATCTCTTCTGTCCATTACTTCAACAGCTTCGGGTTGCGATAGCATCTGCTCAAGGATGATCCTCCCTATTCTCCCTATCATACTTCCGGTCATTACTCATATCTTTAATTTCTCGTTAATCTCTGGTTCCTTTCCTAAGGCTTGGAAGTCAGCGTACGTTGTGCCTCTACCTAAAACAACTAACCCCTGCTTACTGACTGATTATCGACCTATCTCTATACTTCCGTTTCTCTCCAAAGTCCTTGAGCATATTGTTCATCGGCAGCTCTCAGTCTTTCTATCGTCTTCTGACTCCCTCAGCCCCTTTCAGTCAGGATTTCGCGCTGGACATAGCACTGTCACTGCGCTTATTAAAGTGACAGATGACATCCGATGGGCTATGGAGCGAAAACAACTAACACTTTTAGTTCTCCTCGATTTTAGTAGTGCCTTCACTTCTGTCGACTTTGATGTACTACTTGGTACTTTAAGATCTATAAATGTCTCTTCCTCCGCCATATCCTGGTTTGACTCTTACCTTCGGGGTCGCACTCAGTGTGTTCGTATCGGCCAGACATCCTCTGATTGGTGCGAACTATCTGCAGGCGTTCCTCAGGGTGGCGTTTTATCTCCTCTTCTCTTTTCTATCTTTATTAACTCTGCTACCAGTCACATTTCCAGTAACTTCCATCTCTATGCGGATGACTTGCAGCTGTATCGCCATTTTACGGCTAATGATGCACTTTCTGGTATATCATCTATAAACCGGGATTTGGATAAATTAAGTGACTGGGCCAGGTCGGTCGGATTACTCATCAACCCTTCCAAGTCGCAGGCTATCGTCATTGGTAGTAAATACCAATGTGACAGACTACCGGTGTCGGAACTAAGTCCGGTACTATTGGCTGGTGTCCACATTCCATATTCAGACTCTGTTAAGAACCTGGGTGTGATTATGGATGCCACGCTATCTTGGCGTGCCCAGATTAACGATGTCAGCAAGAAGGTTCATTTCTCTTTTCACTCGTTGCGATGCCTCCAGAGCTTCTTGCCCCTGAGGACGAAAATCAATCTTGCACAAACTCTTATAAAACCCATTATTGACTACGCTGATGCTTGCTATTTAGACGCCACCGAGGAGCTTCTAGATAAACTTGAGAGGTTGCAAAATTTATGTATACGCTTTATATTCAATCTTAGAAAGTATGATCACGTTTCCCATTTTCGCAAAGAACTCAAGTGGCTCCCTATCCGTCTTCGCCGGAACACTCGAATTCTTAATCTACTTTTCAATATCCTTTACAATCCATCTTCACCTTCCTATCTGAGGGAGCGGTTCTCATTTGTTCGATCTCTTGACGCTCCCTGCAGGTCTAACCTCCGCCTACTTCTCAAACTCCCTCGTCACAAAACTGATTTCTATTCATATTCCTTCACTGTGCATGCGGTCAGGTTGTGGAACTCACTACCGCCCGCCATCAGAGACAGCAAAACTCTCACAACTTTCAAAAGGAAAGTCCGTGAATATTATATGTCTACACTATAAACCTATTTATGTATTTATTAAGTTTATGTAAGTAAGTACATATTATATGTATTTATATTTATACCTATTAACAACTTATTAAGATGTAAGTACCTATATATTCTTTCGTTAATTTTGTATGTATATTATTTCAGTTTTACCCTATTCCTTTATTTACACACTTTTTCATTTCTTTTTTCTTCTTCATGTTCTCCTTTCGCTGGTCTGCTGGGAGATATTTCTTATAGAAATAAGCAGTACCATTGTACCTATCTTTCTTTTTGTCATACTTTTTATATTTCTTGTGTGTAAGTACATAAATAAATAAATAAATAAAATAGGTTAGCATTATGTTCGGGTTTTCTGTTTTAAAAATAATATGCTTTATGTAACTATTGGAAAAGTTAATGTGAGTTTTAAGTAGAAGATATTGTTTTATTAGTAATTTTAATTAATGAATATTTTTTGATACACTTTATAGATAATTTTAAATAGACTGGTTAATCCCAAATAATCATCCTTTGACTGAAAATTATAAAACCATCATGTAGCACAATTTTTTTATTTCACGGAGATAGCATATGATTGTAGACAAGGATACAACTGCCTGATTGAAAGTGAGCACGAAAATATTGAGAAGTGGGGGCCTGAGAATATTCTATATTTTAGAATGTAGATATAGAGAAGGCATGCCTACATTTTTTTGTAAATTAACTAACCTACAATGTTAAATCTGCTGCAGCTAGTGACAGCTTACTCTGGCTTCCATAGCCTGACATGTTGAATGCAACCGGGCGTTTATGCTGCGGTAAGAGTGGAAAATTTTAGGAGTCTTTTTTTAGAATGATTTGGATTCTGTTTTATGCCACTAGAACTAAAATAGGATTCAAATTATAACGACGACTTGGGCACGTTTTGTATTAAGCCATACTATTTTATTATCTTTGATTAAACTTGGCTCCTCGATTATTCTTAGCAATATCACATTAAGTTAAAAGTCAGTCACAATTACATGTTTATTGCATAGCACTGATAAACATAGATGATAACTAGTCTAATATTTCAGTCAAATATTCAATTTTCACTGGGAAGTAATAACGCCCCGACGACGCCCTGGATAGTCTACTACATAATGCGTTTTCTGATCTCTAATATCTGATACCACTAAGCCAGACTAGTACCTTGAAGATGACTACTGAAAGACTGTGCCACATTCTGCAATCTGTAGAGGTGTACGGTTCAACAGAGCATTTATAAATTCCCTTTGTAAGTTTGATATCAAACTTTTCAAAAGGAAAATCTGTAAAAAATAAAATGAAATACTGAAACATGGTCCAACTTTATTCAAAATGTCAGGCTACAAAATGGTTTAAAACATAATCGAGTTGATCCTCGGAAAAATAAAATATATACTATGGATTGCACAATGCATGACAGAAAAATGACGATCAATCAAAAATAACGATTCCATTAAATATTTTTATACTACTTTTGTTTTAAATCAAATAGTTAAATAAAAATAAATACAAAACATTTGATTTACTTTTAAAATTTATCCGCAAAATGTTTTAAAGTAAGGTAACTGGAACCTTAGTCGCCTCTTACGACTAAGGGATGAATTGGGGTACAAACGGTACCCGTATCTGCAAAACACTGGCCACTGACAAAAAACTATTAATAAAAAAACAATTAAATCCATTGACTTCCCAATTTTTTTTTTGTTTAACGTGAGGGAAAATCCTCATAGGATGTTATGCCGGACTCTTACCGACTAAAAAACCTCACGCCACGCCTAACAGCCTATGGTTGAGAGCCCCGGGTAAGCCCTCAGGAAGGATGTCCCGTGACTCCCAACAGACCTACGGCCGCCGATGCGGCCTCGCCCAGGGGGTGGTTCGGGTGCAATCCCGCGTCTATGGGGGGTTACGGGTGTGATCCCGCTTCTAAGGGGGGGCGTGCGTGAGTTGCTCACGTCACGCTGCCGTCATGGGCCTGCTTCTGTAAGGACGGTGAGCGGCCCTCTCACCGTCCTCAGACCCCCGGTCATGGAGGCCGATAGTCCTCGGCGAAGACACGTCGGCGGCGCCCAGGGCGCCGACTACGGAACTCGGGAGGGAGAGTTCTCTCCCGCACCCGGCCCGCCGCCTCCTTCGCGAGCATGACCTGCTCGCAGAAAGAGGCGGCGCAGTCCCACTTACTCCCGCTGTAGAGCATGGCTCGTACCATGGCCTCGAGCGAGAGAGTGTCCACGCCCAGACCCACTACGAGGACCTGGCGCTGTTGTGCCCACGCCGTGCACTCCACCAGCGTGTGGAGCACCGTGTCTTCGCTGCGGTCCTCGCAGTGCTGACACTCGGCCGTGGTCCATTGACTTCCCCTTGGAAGAGTAATAAGAAACTGACAGAGTTAATTAGTTAACATTTTAGAAAGTGAAGTAATAGTGCGTAATAACAAATAAATAAATTAAAATACCTAAATAAATTAATGAAAACTAAAAATATGTTCCCATTTTATATTTTTGCAAAAACTGGAAAATAGATTATGTATCTCTCAATCAGTATTCTTTATAGTTAAAATATTTTAAATCGAGGTAACTGAATCCGTTAGTCGCCTAATACGACTAAAGGATGAATTGGGGTGGCGAAATTGTGTTTTCCTTTCCGTCGCCACATGCGTCCTCCAAACGGTATGTCTATAAAACACTGGGCACTGACAAAAACTATTATTTTCTCTTCCGAGTTAATTGGTAAACATTTTAGAAAGTGAAATGAAAGTGTGTAATATTTAATAAATAAAAACAAATAAATAAATTAATTAAAAATAAAAGTATGTACCTACCTACTTCATATATTTATTAAGAAACCGGAAAATAGATGGGTAGCTCTAAATCAGTATTCTCTAGAAATAGTTACCTAAAATGTTATTTGAAAAGAATTCTGAATGCTGGGCGGGCTATGTAGTATTTCCCAGCTAATGACGAGTACGGACCCGCAATATATCTCTCGAAGTTAGGTGCAGAAATCACGACGACTTGTGCGCTTGATTGAGTTTTCCTTTTCATTATGCTTCCATTAAGAAAATAGCTTTCTTCCATACCCTCGCCCTGAAAAAATATTTTGGTTATTTTTCTTACAAGCTGAGATAGATAGCCAACAGTTTCAACAGCATTTCCGGTTTGGTATGATGTGTTAGTCTAAAGTGTTTGAATGAGATTTGGAGTACAAATTTTCGGTATTGTAATTATTTACTTGCTAAGCCTACTCACTGACTGAGTCAAAGAAAAGCGTAAAGTCGGCTTTTGGCTTATCATACCAGCCATGACTAATAAATTAAAGGTAAAGTAAAGGGTATTAATAATCTGATAGTCAAGATCATGCGCGCTACGTAGCCCCCATATCTATTTTATACTTTCCTGGTATAGTTTGGTGGTCGGCTGGTAATCGCACCGAGACACTTACCTTCATTTTCGTATTAGCTAAATAAATGAAAGGTAAGTGGCTAGCAAGATTATCTCCGAACTCCGCTTCGCAACCTGAAACCTTAGTACGCAGACAAAGCTTCTGGTTAAGCTGGGCGTTCACTCGCCACCTACTCACTATTGAGGACTTCGGAATCACGATTAGCTTCACATAGCCCAGTCCAGGGTGCCTATAACATGCGCGCTGTTGGCCAAACTACCCGTGTAAAGTGTACCATTCGAATTTGTAGGACAGGAGTAGGGAAGCTGACTCTGGGCTCCACTCTGGGACTCGTTAAGTAATGACGATGATATTTAAAAAATCGAAGTAAGTGAGTAAAAGAGTCTCATTTCATTTTAAGTTGCTGGTTAAAAATGGTTCGGTGCCTAGTTCTTATACGAACGTAAACGAAGGCGGCTTGAGTGCTCTTGTGGAGCTGCCGTCTAATTAACGACGTATCTAATTATACCATCGTAGAGCTAGCTCCCGGTGAAGAGAATTTCCCAAATTATGTATTACGAAATGCAATTACACTTAGGGGGAATGTTATGACACAAATTGAATTATATTGCTATGGAAATAAAAAGGATTGTGAGTGGCCGAGTGAACGTAGATAGTAAGTCTCTATTTCCAGATAGTTCAATTTTCTTTCATGAGTGAATTGTGTGAGTTACATCGTGATTTTTGACTGAGAGTAAAATGCGGCATGATTTGAAGAATGTTTGCTGTAAATTAATTTGTCAATAAATTTAAAAAATGTTTGGAGAAAATACCTATTCTAGAGAAGCAGTAGACAAACGATTTTAAGAACTGTATGCAAAGTTCAATGTATTGTAAAATATACCTTCAGATCGCTGTTTGCCTTTACTGATATCTCTACCCCCCGAAAGACAACGTTCATCATCATCCATTCAAAATACGTAACATTACAACAGGTAAATACAATGAAACTTCATATTACACAAAACCTTATTAATTTTATATAACTTCAGTACTTAAGATAATAGTCACACTGCATATATCGGTTATCTCCCTTTGTGAGAACCATTTAATAATTTCGCGCCAAACGCCAGTTCCTCCAAAGTAATAAAGAACAGCATCAGCTTAATGTTCTCTACACGCAGACGTCAAGGATCCCTAAACCCGTTTCTGACTAGTGAATTTTGATTCTCCCAAGAGACACGTAAGCGTGTTTGGTTACATGAATACGAATCTTTTGTGGGAGTTACTTAGATAGGGTACATAATATTACTTTTACACTTTGTATTATTTAACGTGGCATTCAACTGCCTCGACGCAGCTGTAAAAGCTATAACTGTCACCTAAAAATTGTAGATAAATTCACCTTTTTGCAGGCTCAATTTTTAAGGCGACTTATATTTACTATGACTTTGTCAAAGTAGATAATATTATACCACGCATCACACTCTGAATAGTAGTATCTTAAAAAAAGCTACTTTTGAGATAAACGGTTTTTGATATTCACCAAAAACCTTACAATAAACTGTGTAACGCAGATAAATTTCTATTATTATTGTTTTAGGTAGATATGTGTAACGACGGGGTCCCGTATTGCGACGTATACATTCCGAGGGTGTCGTAAGAGGCGACTTAGGGAACACTTTCGCAAAAAGATCCATTGCGTAGAGAAGGAAAACTCGTAATGAAACCCATTAGTCAGTAAATTGACAATCGTTAAACCAAGTTGAAGGCCTTATACCTAATAGGCGGCTTGAAAAATTCCAACTGCGGGTCGCGGCGACCTGCGTCTGTCCATTTCAACACGGCAATAGGCTCACCACCTATTACGTGGGACATAAAACTATAAGATGAAATGTGGGCCTATACTTTGCCTCTGTCTACCCCTTCGGGGATAAAGGCGTGACTAGAATTATGTATGTCGGTAGACATAACATTCATTTAAATTCTACAAATGTCTTATTAATTATATTTCGATTGCATTATTTATCAAAAATATTATGTCATCACTTTCATACAGTGAAATTAAACAATAAAATATAAGTAATCAATTAGAAAAATAACACCACTAAAATGAATAATCTTTTTGATTGAAATCCAGTTGAAAAATAATGAAATCGAGTTCATTCATGTTATTTCAAACCTATTTTTGCAGTGTTGATGGTGAAGGTCTCTACGTGGTTGTAACCATTATGTATATTCATCAATATAATACCTACATGATAAAGATGTATTTATACAGCACAACTTTAACTATTGATTGAAAGGTTCAAAGACTCTGCTTGCTACACAGAGCATCGCGCACCTTTACAGAGGGAAAGGCCAAAGATGGCAAACCCCCTCTGGCAATAATTTGACATTTTGACGACTAAAAGTGCCCAGTTACATAAAACTGTTTTTTTAAGTTTCTTTCACTAGACTAAGTCTAGTTGACAGCGTGCGCGATTGAATTGTCATTTTATAAAAATGATGAAATAATTAGATATTAATACAAAAATAAAATTGATTTAAGAAATCTGAAGAAAAATGGCATTATCTTGTTTAAGTAAGTACTTAATTTTATAGCAAGTTATTATTGTTTACACCTATATAAACGTATAGATAATATTCAGATTTGTTTAGCAACTTTACCGGACGTCTTAAGCGACTTGGGGTGATATGACACAAAATGTATCATGTGTGTGTAAAATTTATGAGTGTATTGTTTAAAGTGTTTATATAGGCTTCGTATTGACAGTCGATTGCTATTGTAGTGCGAGTCTAAGAAAGTGTGGGTGAGGAAGATTTCCCCCCGTCACCCGCAAAATATGACAGACAAATTTGTATCGAGCAATCGTTCTATGCCGTCTCCCCTTAGACAGTTCGCGTTGCTCTATGGCTTGCTACTGTCACACAAATTTAAGTAATACCTCTTTGAACTTGCTTCGTCTCATTAACCGACTTCAAAAAAAGGAGGAGGTTCTCAATTCGTCTGTATGTATTTTTTTTTATGTATGTCCAGTGATATTTCCGTCAATTATAAACGGATTTCAAAATTTCTTTTTTTGTTGAATAGGGTTTACTTCTGAGGTGGTCCCATTTTCACCAAGTCAGGATGTGATGATGGGATCCAGGAGAAAACGAGGGCAACCACCGAAAATTGTAGAGACAACTAGTGCGCTTGTTAACTTTTTAAATAAGTGCTTTAATGTTCTACATTTTAATGAAGGTCTGGAGTCGATCTGATGATAGAGTCAAAAAACAGTCGAGGGCATTCCTTAACAATTTACAGCAGTTACCTTGTGTTTGGGCTTGATTGATTTGTATTGATGAGAACTTTACACTTAGATTGATAGATCCGACTTAAAAAAAAAGGAAGTTCTCAATGTTTTATGTATGTTCACCGATATTTCGTCAATTATAGACGAATTTCAAATCTGCTTTTTGTTGGATAGAGTTCACTGCTGAGGTGGTCCCAATTTCACCAGGTCAGAATCTGATGATGGGATTCAGGAGAAATCGAGGGCAACCACCGAAAATTGTAGGGACAACTAGTGCGTTTGTTAACTTTTTAATTCAGTGCTTAAAGGTACTACAATTTAATGAATGTCTGGAGTCGATCTGATGGTGGAACCGAAAGACAGTTGAGGGAATTCCTTAACGATTTACAGCAGCTACCTTTTGTTTGGGCTTGATTGATTTGTATCGATGAGAACTTTCACCTATATAGATATATTTTTCGATTCACCCGTCACTTAAAATGATAAAAAAAAATTTTTCAATAAAAAATAAAACCGACTTCAAGCAAATCCTGAAAAATAAAATTTAGTTAGCACAAAGTAATATGTATTTTGATTTATCAAATTTAATTCAATATAAGTAATATTGAAGTTGGTGCCATCAATATAATACCTACATAAAACTATGGCTTTACTTGGCGCCGACTTCAATATTATATTGAATTAAATATGATAAATCAAAATACATATTACTTTGTGCTAACTAAATTTTATTTTTCAGGATTTGCTTGAAGTCGGTTTTATTTTTTATTGAAAAATTTTTTTTCATCATTTTAAGTGACGGGTGAATCGAAAAATATATCTATATAGGTGAAAGTTCTCATCGATACAAATCAATCAAGCCCAAACACAAGGTAGCTGCTGTAAATCGTTAAGGAATTCCCTCGACTGTCTTTCGGTTCCATCATCAGACCGACTCCAGACATTCATTAAATTGTAGTACCTTTAAGCACTGAATTAAAAAGTTAACAAATGCACTAGTTGTCCCTACAATTTTCGGTGGTTGCCCTCGATTTCTCCTGAATCCCATCATCAGATTCTGACCTGGTGAAATTGGGACCACCTCAGCAGTGAACTCTATCCAACAAAAAGGCAGATTTGAAATTAAACTATAATTGACGAAATATCGGTGAACATACATAAAACATTGAGAACTTCCTTTTTTTTTATCAGCAAAACTACTAGCAATTTGTTCTTTCATCGGAAACACTTAGTAGTACTAAACTAAAAACAGTATTAAAGCCAACAATTGACACATTACCTCGAGACTGAACGGAACTCTTTTGCAAAATGGCAGTACTGGTACAGTGAAACGGTTCATTCCTTTTGTTTTATGAGGCAATTAGAAAGCAAAGGGACGGCGGGTGGTGCGAAGAGTAAATTTTTGTTCGTCGTTACAGAGAATTTAAATAGCAGATTGAAAACTCCTAACGATCTATGTAATATTCAAGATAAAACAAAGATTTTTCTGTAGAAAGGGTATGAATTGGTAATTTTGATTTTATTAAATTGAAGTGAGGGTAAATTAACTATAAGATGGCTTCGTACTTCATTGTCTGTAGGTATTATTTCATAACCTCAGAAGATGCAAATTATCCACTTCCTGCAAATCTATATATATAAAAATGTTGTGTGCGTATACGTACTCTTTAAACCTCAAAATTTACTGAATCGATTGAGCTTAAAATTGGACATGATATACAAAAGGATTCAGAGATGATTTTTTGGATTACTTTATACACTTTTATCATAACAGCAATAAGAACAAAACAGCTAAAAAAATCATTTTACAAATAGATGGCGCTGGTCGTTTTTTAAATTATATTCTGCCAGCTTCAGAACAAAATATAATAAACAACCCTTTAGAAGGTACCTTGCATTCATAATAATAATAGAGCGTACCTACCTAAAACAGAGGTCAGATATGTTTTGCATGTTATTTTTGAAGGAGTTTTGGCGCGTTAGGGAAATATTATCTGTTCGGGGACATCCTTCCGAGGGCTTCTCCGGGGCTCCCAACCACAGGTTGTTGGGCGTGACGTGAGGTTTTTTAGTTGGTAGGAGTCCGGCATAACATCCATGAGGATTTTCCCTCACGTTAAACAAAAAAAAAGAAAGGGAAATATTATCAGTGTGAATTTATTTTTTTGAAGCGTGCGCAGGATGTTTTAAAAACTGAACATTAATCACAGAATAGATTTTTTTTGTCAAGTTAAGCTTCTATCGATTTGGATGTTAATAGGATTTTCTGGAAGATTCATAAAGGTTACGGCTCAACATTAAACTTTTTTGAAATGTACCCATCCTTTGGTTTGTTACTCATTTCTCATAGGTACCTACATGAAACCACAATAAAAAAGTCACAGCGAAACGTGGCAGGGAACCACTAGTTATATTATAATTTTTATCTTGAAAACAATCTTTTCAACACGGTTTTATTAGCTTGACCTGTAATGTACATATTCATTACTAGCTGTTGCCTGCGACTTCGTACGCTGCAAATTCCTTAGATTGATATAACTTTTTTATATACATGTATGTAGGTTAGGCCATGTAATCTGCCTACGTAAGTAACCTTACAACGTAACTTTCGAGTAATTTAAAACGTCTGACTATGCACACTTCGAACAATCAATCAAATCAGCCTTTCGCAGTCCACTTCTGGACGTCGGTCTTAATCATTTCGGTACGGTGATAGGCCTTATTGATAATTTTGGGAACTAGTATCTAGTTATTCATCACCGTTGTACCTATTTTGTAATAATTCAGTGAAACTCATTTATTGCAACAATTTAAAAGTTTCAGATAATCAATCTTTGAGTGTTTGCAATCAAACAGGTTCTGTCATTGAATGGAAATGAAATGTGTTAAATCTCTATTTAACCTCGACAAAAACAAGGGGTATAATAAAATAAGTTTAATATGATTGTGTATTTCTACATAATGTGTGTGTTCGTTTGTCTTTGGAACCGTAGCGGCCCAACAGATGGACCAATTTTGATACAGTACGTACCATTTTAGTCTGCGGGATACCGAACTCCTTAGATAAGGTCTCAGGATCGGATGTTATGTTTTTTTTAATTAAACTCTTTTGAATACCTACCTCAAATTAACACTTTTCAAAAGTTTGATAACCTGTGAGAAGTTAAATACCTAGTAAAATGTTGGGTCCTCATGACAGTACCGTTGGAAAATAGTTTCTTCTATTTAAAAAAAGCAAAGCTAGCTAAACTCAAACAAAACTTCGGTTGTACTCGTATAATAAACGTAACAAGCCTCAGTTTTTCTGATAATAATATTTATATATTAACTATACTGTTACCTACTGTGATGTTTAAATGGATGCCAAGTTTAAATTTAGAAGTATTAGGGAAGGGCAAATGTTTACTAGTGGATCAGGCTGTTGATGAAGATGATTATGATCGATTTTAAAGGGCATCTAAACTTGGCATTGCATTGGATTTCAACCTTTTTTTTAGGCGAACAATAAGCCGATAGTAACTTGGCTCCCTTTTTAACAGGTATGGTTTTGGTGGGATTTCACTACTTTTTTTTCCCAGAAATCGTACCTATTTTTTTCTTTTTGTGCTTCACCCGCGTCCATTGTCAACTTCAGAAGTCGTTTTGCGCTTCAGAGCAACTTTTTTTTGAAGACATATCATCTGAAATTTGAACTCGAGCTAAATTGGAGTACAGAATTTTATTTTCCTCTGCCAAGCCCCTCGGCTAAGAAGCGTGATATTATGTAATTTAAGTGTTGGTGCGACCTTTCTATCCAAGTAAAAATTGAATTGAAAATATCTGGTAGTTTCTGCATTTTTATTTAATTTAATTTAATTTAATTTAATTAATTAATTTATTTAATTTAAGGTATGGAGGACTTACAGCTTATATTACCAGAGTGACACACATTCATAGAATCAGAAAGCCAATTACATGTCCTCACTTATAGCAACACATTAAACTACAAAAAGTGAGCAAAGGTACTAAAAAAAAACAGCAAAGTAACCCTAACAGAAACAAAGCACAGGTAAGGTAAAAACTACGAAGACGAACTTATTTGTAATTTTACAATACTAATTTATGCCCTTGAAAAAGTCCAATCTTAACATCCTTCTCACCGCTGCCACTCTCAATGAGAATAAATCAAAATCCTGCTGTCTAGCTATCTGATTCACACTTCTACTCACACGCACAATACAACTATTCTGCCTATAATTCGTTAAAGCTTTTGGTACACTTAGCGGAGAAAAGCGACGTAATGATTTACCAGGCACATTGAAGTTGAATTGCTGTAGAAGGTCAGGGCAATCGATTTCATTATTCATTATTTTTGTAAGAAACAGTATGTCAGCTATCATTCGACGATTTATGAGTGGTAGTATGTGAAATTTCCTACACAGCAGCAAGTAATTTTCCGATCGGTACGGAATTCTCTGATGATAGCACAGGTATTTCATGAATCGTTTTTGAACATTCTCAATCCTATCAATGTAAACATTATAACATGGGTTCCATATTTGAGACGCATATTCCAGGTGACTTCGCACATATGTACAGTATAATATTTTAAGTGTCTTAGCTTCAGTGAAGCACCTGGATATGCGCATCACAAACCCAAGCGCCTTAGAAGCTCTTTTGACTACTGCATCAATATGATCGTCAAATACCAGGCAACTGTCATGATATACACCTAGATCTCGTACGTTATTTGTTCTCGAGAGGGCCTCACCCCCCATCACATACTTTGTAGTCAATATATTACGTTTTCTGGTGTACGTTATTACGGAACATTTCGACGGATTCAGGTCAAGTTTGTTGACCTGGCAATATTCATGAAGCCGATTTAAATCAGCTTGAAGTGCTGCCATGTCTTCCAACGACGATTGTTCGCTCTTCGCGATTGTATTTTTCTTAAATTGTTTCCAAATTGAAACGTAAACGTTTTTGACCCGATTCAAATCTTCCCGCCAATTTAGATTCGTGAAGGTTCCACGTATTGACCAATAGCAAGGCTCATTCAACCGAGCATACACGAGCCAATGGTGGAAACGCGAAACCGGACATTCAAGATGGCGTGAGAATCGCTTCGCTCGGTCGACACGCAGCGACAAGTTTCCTTCGTAAAATTCCAATAATTCATCAAAGTAAATAATTATCTTCCAAATTAAGATTAACATACCGGGATCCCGCGGGAGTGACTTTTAGTTAAATAATTCAAACATTTATAAGTGAGTGTGAACGGCACTGGCGAGGTACCCACGCCAGAGCAACTGGTGCAAGAGAAATCGACCAGAGTGAGAACAGGGACTCGTTGCGGTGAATCATAAGGTAAGTGTACGTACTTGCTTTTGGTTTCTACCTACTCGTGAACCACCCAACCTTTCTATCACGGCGGGAAGATTCTAGTACATAATATTCGTTTCCCGACCCAGAGTGACGTCGAGGGCTCCCACGGCAGGGCCGATTCGTCACATCTTTTTGGTGCCGAAACCCGGGACTCGCCCTGATCATCACTCGAAGTCGAAATTTCATTTAATTAATACCGCTGGTGCGTTCAGACTTATAAATCGCGTCATTTCCATACATACATATTGTCTAACATTACATTATTTATCTACACACATATCTAATATTGCTATATTTCACCTCCATAGGCATTTTTACATTACACAAATTCATCCGAAACATATAATTTGCTGTTTGAAATTCATAATTTTACTCAAATTGCATCATACTTTTAAAGGTAGGTATTCCATAAAAGATTCGAATTTCGAATAGGTAGGTACATGATCACGGTGAACGGACGGAAGTCATTGCAGCTGACGTCATTACTCGATAAATTCACTCACTCTGAGTGACTTCCGTTCAGTGGATAACATTGTTCATTCTATTAGTCTAGAAATCTATGGTTCATCGTAGTAGTATCATCAATTTTATTGACATCAAACATATCAATTTGGTTTAAAAGTCTCGTAACCAAGTCAAATTTATTAAGCAAAAACCAAATGTTCATTCGGTCGTCAGATCTGTTCGTTCAGTCTGACCACAGAACCATAAGTTTGTTTACATTTCGTGTTATTGTTGTGTTTTCAACACTTATAGAAATTTTGAGAAAATAATTGTGTTATACTTATTTAAGTAACAGTGTATATTTCTTTACGACTGTTATTACGATACGTGCTTATACCTACCAACAACCGTTGTTGAGACAATTTGTGCCTGTTCAGTGAAATTAGTGATAGATATTTTGGTATTGTTTACATTCGTTTGAAACTTATACCAATACAATGTCGTTTAATCCGAAACGTGTAGTGCGCAAACTTAGCAGTTCTAAGCCGAAGCATCTGGAATCAGTGATTTATACTGTTCAACAGTTACCCGTATTACGTAGAAGACGTACTGTTGCTGTGAATCGTGTACTAAAGGCACTCGAAGTAGGTAAGTCTGCTTTGAACGACGATAGCCAGTGCGATCTATTCCTTTCATACTGTGACCAGTTAGACAAATATAATGCTGAGTTTGAGCACACTCATTTTGCTATAATGGAACTTGTCGAGTCTACCGAGAGTGGTGATGATGGTGATGATGATGAGATTCGAATACGGTTTGATGATACATATTTGCAAATAATGTCAATTCGTCGTCAATTAACAAACTCAAGTTTAAACACGTCCGAGGTTTCTCAACAAACCCAGGCATTATCATCATCATTATCCCGAGTCCGACTACCGAAAATTCAAATACCTATATTTTCGGGTAAAATTAAAGAGTGGCCAGAATTTATAGATACGTTCAATGCGCTTATTCATGAAAGTTCAGCACTCAAAAATGTTGAGAAATTTCATTATTTAGTGTCGTCCTTGAGCAGTGATCCGTTAACGCTTATTCGAACATTTCCCGTAACGGGTGATCACTACTTGGATGCATACGCTAGTTTAGTTGCTCGCTATCAAAATAAGCGGGAATTAGCCTTCACTTGTTGGAAGGATGTTTTTAACATTACTTTCAAACTTCAAAACGCGGTTGAGTTTCGTAGGACTTTGGACAGTATCGATGAGAATTTGAGTATTTTAAGGAGACTTAAACTCCCCGTTCAACATTGGGACTTTGTTATCGTTTATCATCTTTTATCTAAGCTCGATTCGAAATTGCGTCGTGAATTTGAGGAGAAATATTGTCATTCTGAGTTTCCTAGTTATCTCGAAATAAATCAATTTTTGCATTCCAAGTGTGAAGCGTCCTTACGCGATAACCATTTCTCTGATGCTACCAAGGAAAGTCGTCCCTCCAAGGATGTCTACCCCTCAGGCAATCGCTAAGCGCATTAATACCACGCACACTCTTTTAGTCGAAAAATCGGACAAACAAACTAACATCGAAAATATTCGGAATGATAGGGTGCCAAGTAGCAAACCACTTGAGTGTCCTTATTGTTCAAGCAATCATTCTATTACTTTTTGTCAAACATTTCTTGACAAATCGGTAGACGATCGTATGTCGATCGCTATTGAAAAACGGTGGTGTTTTAATTGCCTTAAACCATCACATTCGGTCAAGAATTGCTTAACGGTGTTTCGCTGCCTCCAGTGTAAACATAAACATCACAGCCTTCTCCATAAGGATCGGACTGTCACCAGTGATGGTCACACGGGTGGATCGGACTCGCAGTCGGTGGCTTTGGTAGCCAGGGGAGACAAAGCAAGGTTAACCCACAAACCAGATTCTGCCACCACTGTGTTGCTCGCCACAGCTATAGTTCAAGTAAGGGACGGTCGCGGACGATATCAATCGTTCCGGGCTATGTGCGATACGGGCAGTCAGAACAACTTTATTACTAAGAACGCTGCACAATGTTTATCTCTTAATCCTAATCAATCCGTAACCAATATCAAAGGTTTAGGAGACATTGATGCTAGCACTATCGGCTTAGTAAATTGTTCTATTGCATCTAACAATCAATATCGGTTTAACGTGGACCTCCACGTTATTCATACAATATGCGGGGATCAACCAATATCTAAAATCAATACCGTCGGTTGGTCTCAAATCAATTCGTTATCGTTAGCAGATCCAGGTTTCAATGTACCTGGACCTATCGACATTCTGTTTGGTGCAGAAGTCTTTGTTGATTCACTATTGAATCAACGTATCAAGGGCACAGCCAATCAACCCCATGCGTTTAATTCTATATTCGGTTGGCTGCTGTTGGGTCGAACGTCGTCGATGACGTCATCGTTGCATCAATTCTCACCCAAACCTTGTGAAGAGTCTCAATTGTCATCAGATATATCTTCAGAAGAGAGCCTTCTGAAATCTAAATCGTTTTCTGATGATCAACCTTTAACAACCACCGTGCTGAGTCCCATGGGGGATCCAACATTCGATACTCGTCGCACTTACAAACCACCTGATCGTTCATGTGCCATGCGAAATATCTTAATCGGGATTGCAAGGGTCCTTGATCCACCTCTCGTATCACCCGTTAACGTAGCCTTGGCTAAGCCCCTCTTACAGAGGCTTTGGTCACTTCGAGAGTTGACGGATAAAACTCCGCCTGCGGATATCTCTGAGGTGTCGCGAGGCCTGAGTAACCACCTATTAACTTTACAAGACCTTAGGTTTCCACGTTATATCACGGGTCCACAGGTTCTATCGTGTGAACTTCATGACTTTTGTGATAGTTTCGAACTGGTCAATGGGGCTATAACTTACATTCGCATACTTTTCACCAAGCGTTATACACAAGTTATACCGTTATGCGTGAAGGCTCGAGTAGCCCCTCTTAGAAAACTTTCGTTACCCCATTGCGAACCGTATGTTACCGTGGTTCTAGCTGATCTTGTTAGATTCGTTTTCGATACTTATAGTCTTAACTTCTCGGTGCATGTGACTTATTTGCGGTCGGATTCTTCTATAATTGTACAATCGTTGTTCTCTCCGCATTCTTCGCGTTGGACTACGTTCGTAGCTGATCGGGTTGGTCCCACTCGGTATAGTGTTCCAATGGAATCGTGGCATCTTGTGGCTTTGGCAGATATTCCCGCTGACGGGTGCTTGCCGGGACAGTTGCCACGTGACTTGTTACATATCTTCTGGTGGTGGTTAGGACCACCCTGGTTACCGCAATCATCCGACCATTGGTTCACACATTTCAATCGGGATTCGGGGAACAGCGTGGTGCGTGCGGTGGAGCGCCGATCGCGCGTACTAGTTACAAATCAAGTGAGCAGCAACGATGAGACTCAATTCGATTATTCTTTACAGCGTTATTCGTCACTCGATAAAAGCATTCGTATTCTATCATATATCCGACGTAAACCTCTGGTATTTGATCCAGGACCAATTACTTCCGTCGGGGGAATCTATACATTCTTATTCTTTATGGTTAAGCTTGTCCAAGCGCGTTCAGTCACGGATCAACAGTTGGAATTAAATCGATTGTCTCCCAGATCCTTACGCAAGCGTAATCTGTGTCTGGACGCGATGGATTTCCTCAGGGTGGGCGGGTATTCCCGTGCTAGTTTTGAGTGCGAGCGAAATCATCCAGCGTTGCTCCCCTGCGATTATCCTTATAGGTTCATACTAATTAAACCAATTCATCGTAAACATCGCCACACCGGACACTATGAGACTCGTTACTGGTTCTTGCGATGTTTCTGGGTGGTTTCGGTGGGGCAAGTTATTCGTGACTGTTTTTCGCATTGCATACGTGATTGTAAAACTCATTATAAGCCATTGGAATCGTTTGGGACAGATCTACCGTCATACCGGCTAAGCCAGATCAAACAATTCTCGGTGGTTGGTGTTAACTTTGGTGCACCATTTCGTATCAAGTTAGGAACTCATCATGGTGAGACTAAGGTAGATAAAGCTTACTTGTGCATATTGCTCTGCTTGGTGACAGGAGCGGTATATTATCTTAAGGTTGCGTCGTATCTTTTAACAGAGGCTTTCATGTTGGCGTTGCATAGATTCGTAGGTCGTCGTAGCCTTTATAACGTTATTCGTGCTAACATGGGACTAAACTTATTCGGTACTGGAAATTATTTCGTTCTATTAACCGTTGTTTCACCTATGACTTCTGGGTCAGATGAGAACCATCCTAACGTTAACTTCCATCGACTCACTCGTGGGCAACTTATCCAAACGATTGTTCGTTCTCTAACGCAGCGTGCGAAATGGACAATGTTATCTAAACCATTATCACTGAGTTCAATCGTCATCATTAAGGATGATAAACGAACTCCATTACATTGGTCTCTGGGAAGGGTAATCGATCTACATACGGGTTCCGACGGTACATTCCGTGTGGCAACCATCACCACTCAATCCGCGGTTATCAAACGGCCGCTGGTTGAAGTGCTTCCCACAGATCAATATATAATCAATCAAACTTACACTTGCTCGTTAGCATGTTTGTAATCATTAGTCTGAGTTATAGTTTATACACTTATTACTACGCATTACACGTTTTCATATATCTATTTTTCATTCGTATCCGGAAAATACCAGCCGTATTTTGGTGGGCGGAATGTTCGCTCTTCGCGATTGTATTTTTCTTAAATTGTTTCCAAATTGAAACGTAAACGTTTTTGACCCGATTCAAATCTTCCCGCCAATTTAGATTCGTGAAGGTTCCACGTATTGACCAATAGCAAGGCTCATTCAACCGAGCATACACGAGCCAATGGTGAAAACGCGAAACCGGACATTCAAGATGGCGTGAGAATCGCTTCGCTCGGTCGACACGCAGCGACAAGTTTCCTTCGTAAAATTCCAATAATTCATCAAAGTAAATAATTATCTTCCAAATTAAGATTAACATACCGGGATCCCGCGGGAGTGACTTTTAGTTAAATAATTCAAACATTTATAAGTGAGTGTGAACGGCACTGGCGAGGTACCCACGCCAGAGCAACTGGTGCAAGAGAAATCGACCAGAGTGAGAACAGGGACTCGTTGCGGTGAATCATAAGGTAAGTGTACGTACTTGCTTTTGGTTTCTACCTACTCGTGAACCACCCAACCTTTCTATCACGGCGGGAAGATTCTAGTACATAATATTCGTTTCCCGACCCAGAGTGACGTCGAGGGCTCCCACGGCAGGGCCGATTCGTCACAACGATATAGTAGAATATATTTTCATATCGTCCGCAAAACACAGCAGTTTGGAAGTTTTAAGGCAGGAGTCGATGTCATCCACATAAATCACAAAAAGCAACGGTCCCATCAGGGAACCCTGAGGTACACCAGAGGGCACAGTGACCCAACCAGATACGCGGCCATTGAGAGTAACAGCTTGAGTCCTATTCATGAGATAAGAAGAGAACCAACGGAGTAGACCTCCTCTTATTCCAATGTTACTTAATTTCTTCAATAAGGTGTCATGATGAATATGGTCAAAAGCCCGGCTGTAATCAGTGTAGACGACATCAACCTGTTTGCCACCTTCCATAGCACTCGTAATAAACTCATTTAGCAACGTTGGATTAGTCACCGTAGATCGGCCCCTCAGAAAGCCGTGCTGAACTGGGCTGAGACATACGGATATTGCAGAATAAACCTGCTTGTATACTATTTTTTCGAACACTTTAGCTATGATACAGAGTTTCGATATGGGTCTATAATTTGTCACCTTGGTTTTACAGCCTTTTTTGTGAACAGGCGTTATATACGCCGATTTCCATATGCGAGGTACGGTATGCAATGACAAGGATTTTCTGAACAGCATCGAGATGGGTAAACAGATCCTCGAAAAACAACTTTTAAGAAGCTGTGGCGATATATTATCGGGTCCAGGTCCCTTAGAAATATCGAGGTGTTTCAAAATGTTGGCAACATCATCAGTTTTAACTTCAATCTGATATATATCAGCTGTAGATATGGGGCACTGATGGTCTCTGGCTGTAATAGAGTTTGAATTTTGGTTGCTGTTTAGGTGATGGGGGTCAAGAAACGTTGAGTGAAAATAGGAAGAGAATGCCTCACATATTTTGTCGGCAGTATACAAAGAGTCATTGTTATAGGTAAGTTGATTAGGCACCGCATTTGTGTTGTAACGATTTTTCACGAAAGTCCAAAAAGCTTTAGGATTATTTTTGATCGAATTCTCTGTTGACTTTATGTAGTTACTATAACACATGGCCTCCAAAGTTTTAACCCTTTGACGTAGTATCTTAAAAGATAATTCATCTGATTTATTACCGTAGGTCTTATACTTTTTTAAATATTTATATTTCTCTTTTATGGCCCTAATTAGGTTAGAGACATACCAAACAGGGTATTTGCTATTTCTGACGATCCTACTGGGTATATATTTATTTTGTAAATCGGCCATGGTTTGATTAAAGAACTTAACAGCGTCGTCAACTGATCGTGACGAAATTTCAAAGTCCCAGTCAACAGCGCAGATGCCGTTATTCAAGGAGTCGTAGTCACCCTTGCTAAATATGTACCGAGTTCTTGGCGGACAGTCTAAGGCGGGTATTATACAGGCATCAATAACAATTAACAGTGCAGGGTGGTAGCTGTCGATAGGCACTAACGGTTCTGTATTTTCTGTTACCGTCGCCAAGCCACTCGATAGAACCAAATCGAGTATTTTGCCATCCTTATTGACAACATGATTATATTGTGCCAGCCCTGATGTATATAATTCGTCCGAAAGTAGATATTCATCAGCACTAGTTAAATTTGTAGGTACAAACGACTGGCACTCCGATGGCAACCATACAATTCCGCGAAGGTTAAAATCACCCACCACCACAAACATATCGGAACTATTGTTACTAATCACCGTGTTGTTTAATGTCAAAAAAAAAATTTGAAGCTGAGACGAGAAAGAAAATCCCTGCGCCTGCTTACATAAGTAAACAATGCATATGTGAACGTTTACATACCGTCGTGAATCCGGTACCTTGATTCGTATGTTTACCCACAGATCCTCGACCTCGACAGACCTCGACGAAGAGTGAAAGTGTGGTTCAGGATTAACCAATAACTCCCGGCGCGTTGCAATAGCGACCCCACCACCACGTTTTTGTTGAGTAAAGTCGTAATCGCGGTCGCGACGCCACACGACATATCTAGAATCAAAAAGCTCCGAATCCAGGATACCATCCAACAACCACGTCTCAGTCAAAACAATAACGTCGTATGACGCCATACATATCTGCCTGTAAAAGTGTTCCGTTTTGGTTCTAAGACCTCTTAAATTTTGATAATATATGTTTAGTTTATGTTCAACATCAGACGCCATTAGAAAACAAGAAGTTAATATCATGTAAAATATCATAATAAGAGGAATAAAAAGTTATCTGGTTCAACAAATCACCACTTTCACATACAAAGTCACCGTACACAAAAGGTAAAAGTAGGTAATTATTAGACTGACAAAGTTTATTTCTTTTGATTGAGTCACTAACAAGTGCGTAAATAAGACAGCAATTAGTCAGTGCGCGTATGAGTAGGAGCAAGACAGATGCAGTTATACATGTTAGCGCTTCAAAGGTAACAACACGATATAGCGGATACAGCGAGCAACAGCAGGGTTCCAAGGACAAGTTATGCAAGGCAGAGGCACAGAACATTTTGCAAACATTAATTAATCGTAAACAAATATGAGGCATAAGAACGGTAAAAGCCGGCTCACAGAGCGTGTTACTGCAATGCGAGTAACATACTAAATGGCACGTTAAGCAATCTTGTTTAAATCCAAGTCGCCCCTTACAATCATCGGTTTAGAAGTTGTGTCTTTCCTGATGTGAATTTTCCCATGCTTAACCCATACAAATTGGTAATGTTTTTCTTTAGCCAAATTTTTTACTTTACTGAGTAACTTTTTAGAATCAACACTTAAATGGTCATTTACATAAACTCGTTGCGGGGGTAAATTAAATCCGAGATCTGTAGTAGACAGGTTTTTCACAGCACGTGCAGCAGCAGTGAAGTCCTCCTTAACATATCTGTTTAGAAAGCTCACAATTATTAGCTTTTCCTTAGAGTTTTGCATGGGTACCCTTGAGATATAATTAATTTGAGACTTAGGGCAATTATAATTGATCTTGCGTCCAATCGAGTCCACAACTGCATACAAATTTTCGTCCTTTTTGAGAGGGACTCCCTTAATCTCCACATTGTTTAGTCTGGGTCTTTGGTCGTGCGATGAAAGTTCAAACTTTGTCTTTGATAGTTCGATCTGGATATTGTCAACGGTTTCACGCAACTTTTCAAGTTCAGATACTCTGTTATCAAGTTCAGTGAGCTTACACTGAAACTCATCAAGCTTATTGGTTGAGAACTCGCAAGACGCTTTGAGCTCAAATAACTCATCCTTGATTGTTCTTATGTCTTCAAAAAGCGTAGGTAGATTCATAAGTTGACGCTTCATATCCCGAATTTCGCTGAGCACGGTGTCAAGTGAGGCTGGCAACTCTTGCACCTTCGGTGACGATATTCTACACTTGGGACATTTCCACTTCGATCTTCTATCAGTACCCAACTTCTGCCAGCCACCCTCTGATATGGTAGCACATGCATAATCCAGATATTTCTTACAGGTACTGCACTGAACACCATCACTAAAAGTACCATTACACATCCCACATGTTTTCATAATTACAGGGGACCGACAAAACGTTGACGATATATTTATTACTTGTGCGACAGGGTACCTAAAGAGCTGTGCGTGTCGTCGAGGTACGCGCTCACTGAGAACTGAAAATATCTACTTAAAAGCCAGAACTTTCTGAAACAGTCTTATTGAGATTCTTCTCCTTTTTTTTGAAGTTATAAATATTTTGCTCGAATATACCTAGGTACAGATATTAGGCTCTGAAACATACCTCTGACAGACCATTTAAATTTTATTACGATTTCATGTCACATTAATACCAATTCCAAATTAGTATCCCGATTTTTGTTGTATGTTTTCTGAAAGAGCAGGCCCTTTATTCTGACACTTGTCAAAGTCGTTTAGCTATACAACAGTTAGTTTATGAATTCAATATCTGATATTTTAGTCAAACCTCTTTTTCATAGAAACATGTCGCAGCTACACTTTGGTCTATCTGTAGTAGGGAGACGGTTAGTCGATTATCGTAAAAAATTAGGACCTTTCTAAAGTATTGTTTCTTATAATAATTATGTATAGGTTCTTTTAGTAGCAACAATTAATTGTTGGTAGAAGACTATAATTCGATTTTTTTTAAAAGACCATTTGGTTCAGACGCGGTTTGAACGTTCAACCTTTGCCTAAACTACGAAAATGCTTTTCAAAATGCGCTATTGAACCATAATGAATAACGGCACTTGTTTGGTATTGAAACTGTATGGCACACCAAAATAAATAGGTACATATTTTTAGTATTCGACCCTTAAATAATTCTTACAAATGTAACAGTCTCAAGAATTCGACTTGTCAACGTTTCAACAAAAGAAGCGGGTTGGTTACTGTATTATGTTATAAAAAATAAAGCTTATCTTAGACCCTTATAACCACACAGATTGACATTTACATCGTTATCTTCCCAAGCAGGCAGCGTCCAGTTCGGCAAACCCAAGATGGGTTTGCCGAAATATGATCACTGTAGACTGAAAAGCCCGCATACATCAAAGGTTTTGCCTATTTAGTATACCTACCTAAAATTATTATAATGTACCATAAAATTTTCTTTTTTGTTTTCTTGTATATTTGTAGATATTTATGTTTTATTTTATTTAATAGTAGGTAATATTTAAAGAACAGTAGGCATGGTAGATATAGGTACTATTGCTCTATCAGCCTTTTTTTTTCAGAATACAGAAAACCTACATTCGTATTTCCAAATTGTTCTACAATTCTCTTAAGTTAATAATAAAATGTCACGTTTGATATGAACACGTTTATTTTTCACGTTTACAAATCCAGTAATGGGAAAAGTCGCTTAGTGTAGAAGCGTGGCTGCAACGGCGACACTCCATTAACCGACGCATTATCTTCCTCTGTTCTGAACACAAAATATTTCATACCTAATACTGCAATGCTTTTACCGCAAACGGCTTTAACATTCAATTACACAGGGTGGAATTTAAAGACGGTAGTTGGAGGGAAAGTACCCTTAATACCATAGATTTAGAATGTACAAGATGAACAGTGTCAAACTGAAGACGAGACCAATAATGAAAGATCTATGTGTGGGTTAAATAGTGTTGTTGAATGGTCACACCTATGTCATCGATAAAAGTATCTGTATAAATGGATGGAATGGAAATGAAACTTCTAAGCACACAAAGTGCTTAGAAGTTTCATCTCCAACTTCTTGTTTTGGGGAATAAATTGTTAATTTGAATGTAATCGACTATGAAAAAGTAAAAATGGGATTATATGGGGTAACTCGTAATATTAGAAATTCTGTAGTGATTTTACGAATTTTGATTCAGTGTGTGAATGTGAAAATACACTTTTAACATGTAATTTATGGCATCGTACATTGCATTGTTGCCGTACATATATATTTTTTTGCCAATTGAATTTGAAATTTTACTAAAAATCCAACTCTTATCGTAATACTAAACCTAGAAACTCATTTATTATTGAACCCTAGTAACAATAAAAGATATTACTCGTAGATTTTTTTAAATATATTAACCTCGCCAAATTGACGTCGCCACTGATGGAAACTAATGGAAAGCCGTGGCGCATCTAGCGAATTTGGGCCATGCTTACAGCACACAAGACTTCTGACAGTAGTCCTAAACAAGTTGGCGGCCCTATGATGTGCCTCTTCACGCTCCGCTTGTAGAACCCGGGATTGTAAAATGAGGGAAACACATGTGCGGGCAGGTCGTTCCAGGATTTTGTAGTTCGACAGAGGAACGATCTTTTGAAACGCTCAGTTCTGGCGAAGATTCTCTCCGCTATATATGAGTGGCACCTCTGCCCGACGTGTTGTTCGGAATCGGAAAGAAGATGGTGGGATCAGGTTGAAGAGCTCTTCAGAACATTCGCCGTGATACATTCAGTAGAAGGCAGCCAAGGACGCTATGGTTCTTTGCTGCGCTAACGGCTCGAGGCTTACCGTCATCTTAGGACAACCTATAATTGAAATCGGATAACACGTCTCTGCATAGCGCCAAGCGCGTCCAGTAAGTACCTCGCACAGTCATCCCAAAGGTGAGAACAGTATTCGACGCAGAGGCTAATCTGCGCCTTGCACAGCAAACATCCCGGTGTGGCGTGGAGTACCTTAAGTGAAGTAAAATTATAAAAATTCAACTCAAAATGGATCACAAATTTTGGAAATATTATATTAAAATAGGCACAAAACCCTAAAAAAAAGGTTAAATAACACAGTTCGAGTAAAAATCAATCATATTTATAGTAAATTAAATCCAGATAAGTTTGTTTGTAGCAATGCCACTATAATGAACTATCGACATCCTTATCGATACCTACCCATGACTATTTTACTGTAAACAGCCCTTTCTATTTCTGCCTTATATATCCTCCAAAAATGCATTTACACATTAAATATTGTGTTATGTATGAAGGAAAATGCATAATCTACGTTATGAGTTGGACTTTCAGTGAAATTTTACATTCAATTTGGCAAAATATGTACGTCAAAAATGGAATGAACGAAGTCACAAATGACCTGTTAAACGAGTCTTTCTTCGTATAATTGCGTTTTGTAATATCCTATTCACACACTAAACACGACAATATTGTTGAAAATATAAAATTTTCTATTTTAATCGTAAGATCACTACAGATTATTGGATATTATAAATAACATAGAGCCGCCATAGGATCCCAGCGGGCTCAGCGATTCAAAATACTGACATATGAGTACACAATTTGCTTTCTCTTTTCCTCTCGAGCTAAGTGCTATGGATAATGAGGTCTCGCTCGCACGCTTTGTATATCTATTGAGAGTAGCGAAAAATTCTAAATCTATGCTTAATACTGATAATGGCCAGTTTTGCAGAAAGAAAACATTCCTTTATTTTCAAAAGTATGTAAAACTGCAATCAAAGATTTTTTTTTAAATCACCTGCTTGAGCCGGGAATCGAACCTAGGAGATGTGAAAAAAATCATTCTTTATTTTATGATACCAACTGCAACAGTCTTTATTAAGCATCAATTTCTTTTAAACAACATAGTATCTTAAAATAAAGGAAGATCAAGTAAAATCTGTTTTTATTGTAAAGCTTACTCACTATCTGAAGAAAAAAATACTACCAATTTTTTTTTGAAGTTGGTTGGTTACGTGGCCAGAACGAATATTCGCACAGAACATTTTTTTAACTAACTTCAAAAAAAAGGAGAAGAATCTCAATAAGACTGTTTCGGAAAGTTCTGGCTTTTAAGTAGATAATTTCAGTTTTGATTAGACGTGTATGAAAAGTGTACGTCACACAATGTTAGAAGCATGTTGGTATTAAGTCCGTATGGCGAATAAACTATAGCGAAGAACTAGTTTAAAAACTTGGTTCTGTAGCTGAGTTTGTCGTATCGTTGTCTTAGATAGGTGAAAACCATAGGTTAAAGTCTCATCTGTACCAAGTAGTCCTAATCAATATAAATAAAAATGAAAATATTTGTATTCAGTAGAATGCGTCCATGCCCTCAAAATGTACCTATCTATTAATTAACTAGGTATGAGAATTAAGTGAGTAGGAGTACATAATAAAATAAATAACGTGTTTATTATTTTGTAAAGAGATAATTTTTAACGAATATTTCTACAGTACATTTCTTAGCACCTTAACTTACAGTTGAAACACTAAAACGTTTTAGCATGCTCATGCTCCAAATAAAATTTGAAGTAGTTAATTTCAACTTTGAAAACATTAAAATTTATGTGCACCATATTAAAATACCTGTTATTATGTCTCCTGTAGCTTTTAGATGTAATATTGGAAGGTAATATGAAATGAAAATATACCTCTGCCACCGCTGACTTCGGTATAGTCGCAAGTCGCAAAGTAATTTCACTATGTATTTAACACGCTAGAGGGGAGGTAAGGCTTTTCGGTCCACCTGAGCACTATCGCTTACGTGTGAATTGTCTTTGCAGGTTGACTGTGAAGCAATAAAATGCCATTTAACGAATCTCGTAGTCCCATGTAGTAAATTATTTCTTTATTTTTATTGGCTGTTTACGATAGCTGAACAAGTATAGGGCTGCGTATGTTGGTGGGTTTTATCGATTGTTCAGGAGCTGAGTTTGATTCATAATTATATTATGATACGTATTACGCCTTAATACCAGAATGGGAAAGGAGAGGTGTGCTTACACTTTTACCTTATTTCACAATTTCTTTTTGTCGTGCGTTTGCGGTTACCATTGTAAGTGGAATGCACGCAAACCCATCTCAAAACAAACCGTAAAATGGTTAACAGCTGATCGTTAAAATTACACTAAACAAGTAGGGCTTAAGCATTTCACAAGGTATCGTGGTATATATAATTTATATTAGATAAGCTCACGATCGACGCGAAGCGACTCTCACGATATAATCCACTGCTCTAAGATAGCGCGATCTGAGGCAGGAGTTGCCTTACTGTTTGGAAACAACTACTTATACACGAAATGTTCATAGGTTTCTATCTTACTCGTACCAAGACACCCCGATCGACTATAGTCAAAGTCGCTGGGACGTGTTTAGTCGTTTTCCTTAAAGTAAAATAACAATATTTAAATTACCACAGGTACATACATGAGCACATCGAGCTTATGCATATTTGCAGTTACTAAGTAAATTTACAGGATTTTTATATACAATAGTGGCGGACGTCATGCGATTTCACCCGCGTAGTTTCCATTCATGAGGGAATAAGGGAATATAATATAGCATGACACTTAGGGATAATGTAGTTTCCCAACAGTGAAATATTTTTTTATACCCAATCAGTAGTTTCTGCGTATGCAAGCAAGAAAATAGTACACAGCAACACAAAAATATCGTATATCATTACCGATACGAAAGTAATTTTTCACCGTAATTCACTAAAAGCCCTTGATGGGGGTACGCGCGCTTCGGTTTCGTTTTTACTTAATAGTAATAAGTATTCAGTAAACGTAGCATGAAGAAAGCTTGGCAGTATCGTGTGGGGCTATGTCAAATTCATGAGCTACTTCTATACGAGAATTTTACAAGGAATAACAAGTAAAATCGAAATACCTTTCAACGTTATTTCATTCCAACACACTGATGAAAACATCTGCTTCTTGGTATTAAAACAACAAAGGTTCTTGCTTTAGACAATTCTTACTAATATTATAAACGCAAAAGTTTGTGTGTAAGGATGTTTGTACTCTTTTACGCTCTTATGGCAGAGGAATCTGGTTGAAGTTTAGTACAAAGATAGATTATAATGTGGAATAACACTTTATTTTCCCTGGACAGGAATACGTTCCCAAGCCATGCCATAATAAACAGGAGCAGAAATACAAACCAAAACAAACCTAACTGTACCACATTTCGGCCAGAGCCATTAAACCATTAGAGCGTGAAAGAGTAACAAATATCTAGAAAAATCCTCTGTCGCATTTATAATATTAGTAAGATTTTATTCACAAAGCATACAGTGATCCTTAACAGATACTCACAATGAGATAAATCATACATCTATTATTGCTTTGGCTATAAAAACAGAATTAAGGATAATTACTTTCACGACTGGCCGTAAGCGTGAGTATCGATGGCTTCATTTTATTACAGCCTGCTCTTAATCCCCCCTTTATTGCATAGTAATTAAAATTTCACATGCCTATCGTGACTTTCGTTCTACTTGCTAAGTAGGTATATGTAAATGTCACCAGCTTATTGGTCTATGCCAAAAATAATAATAAAGGTACCTACATATATTATTATTGATCTTGTGAAAAATTGTACTGACTCTTGCTCAAGGAATACAGTAGTTTAATGTTAGTTTGTCTCGTAAGTTTAACAGACTCATAGTAAATAGGATCTGATATAATTTACGGTAGTCTGTCTGACTTAGAGCCAAGGAGAAGGACCTCTCAGGAGTCTTGGATGTCATTGTGTAGAACTTGCACGCTGCGATTCAATTTCATCGAGCACATCCATTCCAACATTCCAGCGGTAGGTCCAGTGGGAGTTTCAAACTATTAAGATACAGTGTGCGTATGGTTTAAAAATCCGTGTACTGTAGCGTCACAATCCCGGTGAGCAACTGTCGTCCGTCCAAAAAATCATAGATTTTTTCAACGTGTTTTAGTAATAAAGAATTTAGCAACTTTCCAAATCTTAAACAATGTTTTATGTTCTCCTGATTTAATGAACATAGAAGTTTTGTGAAGGGACGCGATAAAATAAAAATATTTATTCGTAACTTTTCGGATGAATATTTTTCTTTGTCTTATAGAAGATTAACTAATAGCCGTGGAATAAATAAGAACATTGATGTGCTCTTTGACAAATTTGTGTTCTCAATGTATAAGAAAACATTGAGATTGATGAGAAAAAATGATGTGGAGTGGGTACATGTTTGCAGCGCGTAGTGAATATTCACATTATCTTCGACACATTCAATGACACACATTAACATAACATTGAATGGTTTATACAAACAGGTGGGGTGAAGAAAAAAGTCAGGTATATTTTCTTTTTTCCATGACACCTAACCTATTACGTGGGACAAAAACTATAGGTGAAATGTGGGCATATAATATGCCTCTGCCTTCCTCTTGGGAGATAAGTCGGGGACTCATAATTATGTATGTGCGTACGTGTAAAAATCCTAATAGATGCTTGCCTGACTCCTGCTGATTGAAACTACACCGTGCCCGTCCTCTGTCTGCGGCCGCGAGTCCCGGTTATGCCCTGGCCGTAGTAGCCTCAGGCCTTCCGACACAGACTGTCCACCATCGCGGCCTCAGCAAGGTGGTTGGGTTTTAGGTACAATGGGTATAATTTTAAAGGCAGGAGGGCCTTTAAAAATGGATTTTTTCCTATGACCAACCATCCAAAGGTAGCTGAGGCAAAATAATCTCCTCAGTTCTCCCGTGCCCTGGTTACATGATAACCATAATGTTCACCAAACCTCCAAGTCCTGTTTTAGCAAAGATAATATAATAGTATTACATACAGATCGGCAGCTCCCTGCCTCCCACCGAATAAGCTTCCCCATCCCCCCACCAAAGTTGCCGTGTTAGTACTTGAGAGAGTGTCACTGCGTTGCATTACATATTACTACCTACGTACTTTGTGCTATTGTTTTGGTTTAATTTGTGCTTAACCGAGGGTAGATATGAAAAAAAAGTACCTACATACATGAGATTGCGTTCTGTTCCTTATTATTTTGTTTTCATAGCTAGTGCACAAATTAGAAAAAGTACAGATGGAAAGCTACATACTAAATTTGCTGAGGTTACGCACACATAGACAACTCATTCACAGACACTACGCACACATAGACAACTCATCCACAGACACGAGGTCAGGCGCTCCTCAACCGACTTTTTGGTACTTATTTGTGCGCGAGTGTGTGTAGCAGAGGGTAGGTGTGAAAAAAAAGTACATACACGAAGTTTCCATATGTACTATCTCTAATTTGTGGCTAGTGTCCCTAGTATAATCACACACTCATTCAAGCTTTATTCAAGCATTCACATTACATGTAGGTATATGTGTGGGTGAAAACGATCATTTTGGTATGGAGTTTCCGCCCTGTGGTTTTAGTACCAGTCGGGCGTAGAGACTTTCAAGTCGTGCTATTATTTTACATTTTGTTAGTCATTCAATAAAGGGTAAACATTATTTGGTCTTAGAGAGAATTATTGTCATCTGTAGGTACGGTAAAATTTAAAATTAGTAACGTATTTTATAAAGGGTTTCGCAATAGCCTGATAAAATTAAACTCACCACAAACATTGTCTTTGTAGGCGACCCACAAATCACCTGCTCGCGACGCGCTGTCAAGTTCAATGCTACTACAGCTAAAGTATGTGAGTATGTGTGTGTCTGGAATTCTGGATGTTTGTTACCTTTTCACGCTTTAATGGCTGCAAAGAATGAATGACTGGTTCTGTATTAAAAGATTAGTAAAACCACGTCTTGGCTGTTGGAGGTTTCCAGCTGAATTTTGTACAGGGATAGGATTAACACATAAAGTGATATTTTTATCCCGAGAATAAGTTCACAATGTAATGCGGGAACGGGGGCACATTCCAAATAATGGAGACGGAGCCAAATAAATAAATTAGTTACAGTCAGTATCTACATTAAACTTGTATGAACAAGTTATGTTGTTAGCTTAACGTGTTGTGTAAGTATGTAAATGCACAAAGTTCTACGAAAGTTATTCGAATTGCTGCAAATTCAAACACTCTGAGCAGAGGCCAAGAAAAGCTTGTAGAAGCTAATTACTACCTAGTAATTAGCTTCTACAAGCTTTTATATATTATGTAGACCCTTATTCCTTCATAGACAGGCGGTCAGATTGTGAAACTCATTTCCACCTGTTAACAGAGGCAGCGAAACAGTTAGTGCTTTTAAAAGCAAAGTCTATGAACACTATCTATCCACATTTTCAATTGTATTCATGTATTCTCAATGCAGCAATGTCTTTCATAGAGGCATAGGATATTGCCACAGTACTGGTTTTCAAAAGAAAAATTTTCCGTGCCACTAAATTACGAAGCGTTTATTCTATAATATCGGAAACTCTCAACAATACATCGTAAATATCCCGCTAACTTTAATACTAGTTTAATCTATAAATTTGCATAAAATATCGATCCGTACTTAGAATAGTTTAAGTAACCGTTAAAGATGCCGCTATCAAATATAGACTATTTGAATTCACGTTTTTCATTCTAAGTAGTGTTTAAATACCTAAGGTTAGTCGAACCGTGGATTATGGTATCGCACTTCGTACCTGCGATACATCGTATAATTCCACCTGGGTGACTGACTAGTCGACTAGTCTGACTGCAATAATCCAAAACACCATATCGTCATGATTTTTATTATAATATATTTGAAATAATCCTGCCCACTGTTTCCACAGCACTTAAGTAACGTACTTACTATTGAAATGGGCTTAGTGGTGAATAGATTGAACAAACAGATTCCATGTTGTGGTACGGTTATTGTATTATATCAATACTGAATACAGTGTGTTCGAATGTGAAATAAAATATTGTACATGCTGATAAAGCTATACATTTATGCAAAATTGAAGTGTCTTTTTGTAATTCTAAATCAAAAGCTTCTCGGTAAATTCATATAAAAATAAAATGCATATAAAAAATCATTTCATTATATGCCTTTAAATTTTTTTATTTGTATACCTGCCTGTTTAGTCCGGCTAATCTCTGCAACGGGCTAAGCCGATTTCAACAAGAATTTCTCTGGCAGGCTGTTCCAATCTTTTAGAGTTCGACGGAGAAACGATCTTTTCAATCGCTCAGTTCTGACGAATTTTTTTTGCACTGTGTAGGAGTGCAGCTCGGAATCAGGAAGGAGATGGATTACGATGAAGAGCTCTTCAGAGCACTCGCCGTGATAGATTCGGTAGAATGCAGCTAAAGACGCTATGGTCTTTTGCTGCACCAACGGTTCGAGGTTTTTCGTCACCTTAGGGCAATCAATGATTCGAACAGCACGTTTCACTCATCTCTGCATAGCGTCAAGCGCGTCTAGTAAGTACCTCTCGGAATCATCCTAAAGGTGAGAGCAATATTCGACGCAGGGACAAAATAACAGGGAGTACATTTAGTAGTAGTATAACTACAGTGGGAAAGTTCATGAAGATATATAACCCCTTTTGGCTAAAAATTGACCAACCATCATCATACTAAATTTTGAACAAATCTTTATTTTTAATGTTATATCGAAGGGGTAAAAACGAGACCCTATTCATGAGACTTCACTGTCCGTCTGTCTGTATGTTCATCCAGAGGTCATATTTCAAGAACCGTCATAACTAGAGAGCTGAAATATGCACAGATGATAAATTTCTGTTGCCGCTATAACAACAAATACTAAAATTAGAAACAAAGTGGGGAATTACGGGGGCTTAAATACAACAAACGTTTTTTTTGCCGTTTTTTGGTACTGTGCGCGAGTCCGACTCGTACTTGACAGGTTTTTTTAAATATTTCATAGTGTGGCGTCAGAAGTACATCGTTTGTGAAAATTTCAGCTGTCTATCTTTCACGGTTCATGACGCCAGGCTGTACCTTGTGACAGACAGAAAGCGGAGTTTTAGTAACTTTCGGTACGAAACCCCAAAAGTGCACCAGCAAAATAAAACAATATTAAAATCGGGTAGGTACTACAAAAAACTTCCAAGAAATATATAGGTATTTTATAAGGCATGTATTTGAATCGATTTCTGTATATTCCCTTTTTCTGAACTAAATATTCCAAAGTGAAACCAAAAATACTGTCTTGCACACTAATTATGCACACTAAATAAATCAAATTCATTATACTGATTAATGGTATTTGCATAACTGATTTACTGAACGAATAACTATTATCAAAATTGTATATCTAACAATTCCCTATTTCAACAAAAACATTAAAACTTTTTTAAGGAAATCCATTGCCTAATTTACTTTTAGGAACATCGTTTATTCTAAATAAAACCCCAATTTAATCAGTCACCTCTAGAAAATTAAATTTTACTGATCATAAAAATAAAAGTTTAACCTAACCTAACCTATTCCGTTATAAGATTGTACAATTTAGAATACAAGTTAGTATTTTTGATATACAATTTGTATTTCTGTTTTAAAATCATATATTTGATGTACGAACCTCATTTTTGTGTGAATTCGATTAAAAAAGTCAACTCGTTCTGAGTAATATTTAAGTTCTTTAAGTAAAACATGTTTAGTTAATCAATTGATTTTTTTGCACAGCATTTAATTTTCTGGTTTGCATTCAGTAAATTAGTGGAGTTACCTAGTGTGTAGAAAAACTAAACAGATGTGCATTTAAAAATATCCCTTTTATATTTTACAGAGAGCAAGAGTCTCACAAAGTAAAAAACGTCTTTTTCTTTACCATGTTAACTTAGAAAATGAAACACGCATTTCTTTCCTTTTTGTAACACCTACCTACTTCACTAAAGTCCCTTCAACAACACGAAATTACACTAGCAACATAACAAAGGTAATATCATTTCTGGCATCAAAATTTTATAATGCATGCCGCATTATAATGTTGTACTCGTAGGTATACCTACTCACATGAAACAATAAGCGACCATAATTCCAACGAGCGAGGCAACAAAACAAATTAGAAATTAACAAAGCTAATTCCGTCCGGTTGGCCTGTGTGCGACTTTTATGATTTATTCGGTGAAATTCATCCGGACGAGTGGGCCTATTGTACCTAACTATGTCTCACATTATATCTCGTTATTTGGATATTATGGCTCAGGTGGAGTTGACATTAACCTTTATCTACCAAAACTGTTAAAACAAGCGGTCCGTTTAAACCTAGTAGTTATCATTAGATTCCAGTGCAAAATTAAGAAAGAAACTCTTTACCTATCATCGCCGTCGTGGGGGTTATTATACTTTTGGTTCAAAAATTAATATAAGTTTACGGTTTACTCGGTCATGAAAATGACCAAAGACTTTACGTCTGTACCGTAATAAACTTGGATGGATGAAAATAAACAGAAATACAGCAGCGTTAACAAGTCTTGAGAGTCAGTGCTGAATTAGTTTTGTTTATATGTTTTACGAAAAACTCCAGTGAGAGTAAGTTTATACCTATTACTCCTCTGGAGGCTTATACCGCCTGTAGGTAGTAGAATTTTTGGAAAATAAATATAAGCCTTGAAGTCGATTGTAAATAGGTATTTAATTTTACTAGAATTCTCAAGCGATCCATCTTATTCTCCTTGAAATAAGCATGAAATGCTTCTAAGTACAATACTTGTAATATACGATAGCGTAGTCTGCTGGAATAGAGCCCATTTCTATGCACTACCGTTAGCTACGTCCTGTTATCGGTCTATCTACGCTAGCTCGACATACAGAACGCTGGTAAAAACATCAAACATATTCGTGGCAAATAAACATTACTTCACACGGAGTAACCACGTGGTTTTTTGGTGGCCACACCAGTAGACAATTTTCCACGCAGCAGCTTATATAGTAGATTTAGTACCAAAAATCAATATGGGTTTGGTTACAAAGCTTGTCATGTTTTCAGAGATTTCCTTTCGGACGTGCCATCCGAGAGCACCATGTGGTTTTACGTCAGTTTGAGTCCCTGAGGGGGGGGGGGGGTCGGAATGAAGGGCACCCGCATCACAGATTACTAAATAGTTACTACGTAACAGATACATCACTCTCATACAAAAGCGACAATACCTACGCTATATTAGCCTACAAAATTTTAATAATAATACCTGCTGCTCAGAACGAGAAGAATTGCACCTTAAACACGCGCTCATAGCGTCGAGACTGTGTTGCCCGCTGTGTGAGTGACGTCATCGTAAGAATGCGCTAGGGTTGAACCTATAATGATTGTTGTAATAAAACAAATGTTACGAATCAACAATGTTTTAATACGCTTTTAGTAGGCCGACGTGTATGTAACTAACAATGTAATGGAATATAAGGAAAAAAATTATGAATGGTTTAAAAAAACCCTAGAAAAACACGCTTTCATAAATGCACGTAAAAACTAAAAATAAATTATGAATCACAGTAGGTAGGTATACCTATATATTTATATTGTTTATCTTATGCCTACCCATAACTAAAATAACAAAGAAATCTAAATTTAACTGACATTACCTTTAGCGTAAGTACCGGCTATTCACCTATCTCACCCGGCCATCCTACCTTACTATGTTACACATACACACACATACATATAGTCACGCGTAGATCTCCGAAGGGGAAGGCAGAGGCATATTAGATGCCCACATTTCATTACAGGTTGTGACCCTCTGCTGTTTAAATTTTTCAAACCGCCTAAAAAGGCCTTCAACTTGGCTGACTGCTATTTTATTGGCAACCGGGACCAACGGCCTAACGTGCCTTCCGAAGCACGGAAACGCTCAAATAAAGGTCACAAAGTGGTCACATGAATGGTCACCCATCCAAGAACTGGCCATAGTAAAAGTTGCTTACTACAGTGATCGATTACAGAACACTGAGTCCCCGGGGCCACGAGCGCTTCGACTACCTATAAAACCTATTTACCTACAAATTCTATAAAACATTGAATTGTCTATAAAAAACAACAATTTTATAATACCTGACTCAAATAACTCCTTAATTTACGATTTACATACTTATCACCTACCTACTTATGTTCAAACAAATAAATGGTAAAAACATTCAAATTGATAAGACTTAAAATATAACTTTCTTCGTCTCTCGGCAATTTAAAAAACGACAAATTTTCTTTTGTTTTTGTACTATTACACCCATCCACTGCACAATAATTACGTGGTTTCGGTATTTCGAAGCGTAAGCGCGGGAAACGTGCGGTGCGGTGCGATGCGAGCGCTCAGTCGGGCGTCCGGCAGCTAGGGATGCAAACGATATATCGATATTTTTGAAATATCGATATATCGTTTGTAAGTATCGATATTTTGGTATCGATATCGTAATCAAAAATATCGACGATATATCGTTCTTCATGAGCGAAATATCGATATTTTAATATCAATACTGAAACCAAAAATTTCGACGATTTATTCATTAGCGTGAGATGATTTCTTCATGTCATGAAATAAATTAATCAAATAAATATAACAAATGTCAAGACCTTAGACCATATAACACGGGACTAGCCTTTGCGAACCACCGCATACAAAAATATTCTGCCAGTTTTCATACAAGTGAAGGGGGAAACACAAAGACATATAAAATTTCATTGCATTTAAAAATGTATTAATCGACAAACGCGTAATGGCTGTTGTGTGTTAATTGTTATTGTACAGTCAACTACAATGAAATGTACTAGTTTAATCATATAAAATAATGTACTGATGTACAGGCTTTTTATAAAGCCAAAAGACCAAATGGTCATGTGCAATGGCAGAAAACAATGCTTAAGTAAGGCGCATCCTGTGGTTAGATGATCTAAGGTCAAGACACTTAGGTTTTGGTAAATGAAACTGAGTTAAGATGAAATTAATTTCATGCGTTATTTTTATTAGTGTATTGTGGTGTAAGTTCGGAAAGACCTGCATCCAGATTTGGTTGATAGATTGATTGATTTTGGCAATCTAATAAGAATTACCAAAACTATTGAAATGTTAAAATATAAACTTAACACTAGGCTGTATGGCTGCCACTGCCACGGTGGCGGAGTGATAGTGCATGCGACTGCTACCCTGAGGTATTTGGCCGATTGTCTTACTTGGGTTCGATTCCCGGGTAAGACAATCGGCCAAATACATTTTTCAAAGTTTGAGTGTTTTCTGTCTATACTACTACTATTATTAAATTGTAAAGTGGTCGTGTCTGCACAACGGAGATATTTAAAAAAATAATACTTGAATTACAATATCTTAACGAACGATCTTAACTACAATTTTTATTCATTTTGTCTGTTGGTCCTTTTGCCTGTTTGTTCGCGATGGACCCAAATACTACTGAACGGATGTATATGCGTTTTTTTTATTAAAGAGATCTTGTTCAGCTTAAATCTGAGCTTTGTTTCATGGCAATCGGTTGAAAAAAAGCGGAGTTATGAACAAAAGTAGAATAATCAAGGTTTTGTTTCCGTGCTATCATTATTCTTTAAAACCAAAAACAAAAAGAGCAGCAAAAAGTCGATATATCGATATATCGTTCATGAATATCGATATATCGTTCATAAACATCGATATTTTCAATATCGATATTTTATTTTGAGAAATATCGATGTTCCGATATCGATATTTTTTTTGAACGATATTGCATCCCTACCGGCAGTCCTCTGCCAGTTGTATCCCCAGGGAGATGCCAAGCGGTAGGTACATAGCGCGCGATTTTGAGCGAGTGACGGAGGCCTGCCCGCATATAGCATATAAATTGAACATGATCATGATATTAATGTGTACCTAAAGGGCAATGCCAGGTCTTCATAGTACTTTAGGCCCTGGGTGCCCAATCATGAAAATGGGTACAATATATTGCTTGTTCATAAAAATAATTTATTCATAAAAGAATAGTTAAAACATAAGTTGGGGTTTCCAAAATATCAAGGCTTTTAATTTTTATTAATGTGCCCTTACACAAGCACTTTGGAGTTATCAGAAACTCGTCCTGCAGTCATTTAGCTAGTTATTTATGTATTTGTTGTCTTTCTTACATTTATTCATTCACCTAAAGTCAGTATTCATGATCAGAATTGAATAGTTAATTATTTATAAAAAAAAACAGAAAAACGTACAATGATGGAGTACCATTTTGACAATGACATAACATTGGGTGACTGTCAGTCGCTCACTTGACTATAGTCCATTCAGAGATATATTACCTACCTCTAGCACTTAGGTTGCCTATCTTCATTGTGGTGTTACCCCAATAAGTTTTTGTTTCTCCCATGTTATCTAACGTTTAGTCGAAACTTACTTTCTTCTTTTGCTATCGTTTTTTTTCGGGTGTGACCATTAATTGAGATGTGGAACGTTGTGGAAGCAGCAACTTCACCTCCGTTAGTGATGGTAGTGAATGTTTCTTTAATTTTTTATACGTAAATAAATAAGTAAATCTCAAATTCAATCGTATAATTATAAGAGCACTGTTTTAGTAAAGTTAAGTATAGTATAATAGACAAATATTTACGTAACCCGCCTCAGATTCATCCCCACACTTTCCATCCGGAGCGTTCGAGCACGGTAAGATCGGATAAGGAATTGTGGAATGATCTCTCTGCCTCGGTTTTTCCAAACGTCAACGGTATGGGGATCTTCAAAAGGGGTCTTAGAAAGTTTTTACAGGGTTGGAAGCGCGAGTGTAGCACCTCTGGTGTTACAAACGTTATGCTAGTCTGCCACATTGGCGGTATAAAAAAATAGAAAAAAGTATCTAAGTAAAAACTTAATCTGAGTATTTTGTAAAAATACTACCTATTCTATTAGTTTACAAAAGACTGGCAACCCAGCAGATGCAAATGGCGGTGTATTTATTGAATAACTTTTTATTTTGACGAAATAAATCCTAACTTCTATCAAGTCGTGAATAGCGTCAAAAATTATGAAAATTCATTACATATTTTTTCAGCTAAATGCCAAGTATGGGCAATCAGGGCCTAATTTCGGCATTGCCCTTTAAATGTCATCAAGTCAGTCAATCACATCAGTTCAACTTATAGTCTCAATCAATGATATTTAAGTAAAGATATGCTACCTTCATACAAACAGCGTTCAGTTTTTGTTGAGTTATAATTTCACGTGCTTACCTATCGGTACTTAATAGATTTCATCTATGAATGCGATAGAGAATACAAAACGTTTAAAACAGAGAGGGATAGCTATCTGTGTCGTTTTGCACACAGTAGCAGACCACAACACGACTTGTTTCGCTCGCAGCTATTAGCCGACTAAATGGAATTATAACAATTGTGTGACTTTGTCCGCAACAGTTTTTGAGCGCTAATGCGATATCTACCTCTTTTTTACTATAACATCATTGGTCTCAATTATTATAATAGAAACCCAATCACATTAAATAAAAAACTTTCGCGCAAACTGATTCATCCAGTCTCGACCTAGCTGTACACATTGGTACGCTCATCTAAATACAGTTTATTCGTGACTAGAAACCCAATTGGCGGACTTAGGTCGTAGTTAATTTCAACTGAAACTGCCTCGTGAAGACTCGCGAATTCCCGTAATTGGCTTAAAAGTTTTGAGGTAAACACGATAATGTCGCGTAAATAAATATTTGAAGATAATGAAAGTAAAATCACTTATATAGAATTAACTAACCTAATCAAATGCTACGCAGCTACTCCATAAAATGTTCAAAAGTTAAAGTACTCGTACATAGTATTTTGTCTTTTTCCATCGGAATTATTTACATTTTGGATTAAAGGGATTTGTTTTATAAAAGCGCATTGTTAAAAGCACAATAATGCTGCAATACAATAGAAGGAAATAAACAATTATTTTATAGCTCTAATAAACACTGAGCTGAGTCTGAAGAGTATTACATACCTAATTCATTGAGAGAAGATCCATTGAATTCTCCGTATGGTTTATTCTAATTTGATTCGAGCATGCAATATATTACTTGGCTAGGAAATAATAAAACTATACCACCAAATCTAGTGTATTTTTACGTTTGCACAATTACATTTTTAATCTCCTTAGTCATTATAACCTTTATTAACTAGAGCTATCTTTTTCTTCCTTTTTTTTTTCTTTCGAAGCGTAAAGTTATCTGGTTGGCTTGAATCCTTAAAGTCTCAAAGGCGGCGAGGGAAGTGATTTCTATTCACTACCGACTCAAGGCTTGGAGAATAACGTACATTTTGCAGTACCTACCTACATAACATAAAATTCTAAAAGTTATTCTATCACTAATTAAACTACCAAAGAATGATTCGGTGCTCTTATTAATCGAAATAAACTTACTACCAGTTCGCTCTAACTTTGCCGCTGGCGTAGAGGCGTATACCCGAATTGTTAATTAGACGAAGTAAATTGACAGTAGCTAATGTCGCTTCGTCATAGAAAATATGCAACATTGTATGAAGAAGTGACAATAGTTGCTGTCAATTTACTTCGTCTAATTAAAAATTCGACTTTAGTATGGAGCCGAGCGGCAAAGTTAGACCGAACGAGCAGTACAAAGTACTCTTTTATAACTTACTTCGAGTAATTCACTCTATATTTCAGCCTTCTGTATTTATTACATCCTAAGCTAGTAAATTCTAATCAACTTAAACCACGGGTAAATGGATATTTTAATACCTAATTGCTTCGTGATTCGTAAGTCGGTTCATAAAAGTATTCATTCAGTTGTAAAATTAAGACATAGAATATTCAATGAATACCTACCTTAAACTACCCCTTTTCACCTGGGAGAAACAAAACAACAAGATTATAAAGTGCTGCTCCCAAATACTAAGTATTTAAGCGCTTTCGATCCCTTGATTATAAATTTGAGGACACCAGCGCGCTGACATTGGGCACTCTCATACAAACTGTAGAAGCGCGTGACTAGAATTTTGATGATGGGATTTAACCGTCCCGATGCGGCCTACTTGGCTTTAGAGATCTTCCCCGATGGCTCCTAATTAAGATAGAACTAATGGAGAGGCATGCTATTACACAATTTGAAAACGGTCGAGTTCCGATTCGGGAGATGAGTGTTATGAATTATTTTGGTAAGTATACAAACTAGAACGAGCCTAATCAATATAGTTAAACAGATTGATTATGAAGAGGGTTTAAAGTATAATTTATCAAGTTATTTACTTTTCTTCAATTACTTCATTTAGAATATTATCATTCATGTTTCAACTCAGCTTCAACTTTACTTGCATATTATTATGGACGGAAATATTGCTCCGTCAATGCTGTTTATACTAAACTTACTTTTAAGCACCCAATAAAAGCGAACCTCATTTAGAGAATCCAGGTTTGAAAACATTGTAAAGACAAAAAGATTATGAAGAAGGAGAAGAAAGCGATGCGGGCAATATTTTTCTTAATGTTTAGTTTAATAAACAATCATGAATAAAGTCTTACATTAGATACAGCAGCTTTCGAATTTTTGCCATTAACATGTTGAGTTTTTTTCACAATTTTTATCCTAAATATAACATAAAATGAGAGTCATTCTATTTCAGTACCTACATTTTCCATTTCGCATATACACAGAAATGAAAAGTCATATTAATATTACCCCTGAAGGCGGTAACATAAACCGGTAAATATATTTCACCGCTGACGTCTACGTCAATTTCTGCGTATTTAGTTCGTGCAGACGTTCAACGTTAGAAACCATGTTTTCTTACTTTAATTAAAGCAAAGCTTAAGCTTCCTGCCAGGCGGTTGAAATTATTGCGTTGATTCAAGTTCATTAACTTTTATTGTTTCTTAATCAAGACCTACGTGTTGGTAACTGAACTGGTATTCGTATTTTCTTATATATATTTGAAAGTGAAGTTTGTGATATCCCTTAATGGTCGAATACATTTATATCAATTTTGTACAAATAAGTAAATATATTAACACACGTTCCGATTTGGTTGGATCCAACCACCCGACACCAACCAAATCGGAAAGTGTGTAAGGCGGTCGGCCCGACTTAATTATTATTAATATCGGTCGGACGTGGTTGGATCGCCGACGCATCCGACAAGCCAACCATCCGACCAAATCGGTACGTCTGGAGCGTTCCATCCGACCGAATGCAGCTCAGTCGCATTCGCGACACAGCCGATGGAGGATGTCAAAATTAACAACGCGGAGAATGCGATAACAGAACGCGAAATAATAGTGAAATTTTTAGACTTGTATTATATAAATACTTTCCTTGTCTGTAAGACTTAACCCACAAGGATTAGTATAATAAAACATACACACATATAATCACGCCTTTATCCTCGAAGGGGTAAATAAGAAATTAAGCATAAGTACTCAATTATACTTGAATAATTATGCTTCCTTAAATAAAATTTTGCCCATTCTTTTCTATTCTTTCTTTATTTCTTTTGGGGCACTAATGTAGCTGCCACAACTATAGCGAAAGCCGCTATAGTTGTGGCGCTTGCTTTGAAAGAGCGGGTGGCATGACGTCCGTACACTACGACAAAGCATGGGCAACTGATGGTTGGATGTTTGACCGTCGGAACGTCTGTAGCACGTCGTTGCGCCTGACAAGTTCCAGATGTGATTTTTACAAGGTTTTGGGAAACTCAAAAAAACATGTTTTTTCTAAAACTGTGTAAGTCATCAAAAATCTGTAAATGCTGTATTATTAACATTCATTTTTTACATATGTAAGATATACATTTGAAATGCAATGTTGCATATATTTGAAGATATAATTTTTTTTTCTGTAAATCTGCACATACCTGTTTTGGCACTGTGCATGCAAATTATTCATGTGCCATTTTCATGCACATAAGGGATAATGTTAACACTGTTTTCTCCAAAACTAGTCTATTATGTGACATTTCGGTATTAAACATTCTGTGTACTACTTTCATTTTCACAATTATTGGTCGGTCTTTTTGTAATGTATAATCCTTAATCGTAAAAGTTAAATTAAAAGTATGTTAAAATACCTAAAAGTCACTATATAAACTCCTCTATAAAGTCCTTAATCCTCCTTACACGAGTCCAATGCAAAATGCAGAACAAAATAGATGGAGCATAAACTTTTGAATACTTTTTTTTTACGTGAGGGGGAATCCTCATGGATGTTATGCCGGACTCCTACCGACCAAAAAACCTCACGAAACGCCCAACAGCCTATGGTTGGGAGCCCCGGGTAAGCCCTCGGAAGGATATCCCAGGACTCCCAACAGACCTACGGCCGCCGCTGCGGCCTCGCCCAGAGGGTGGTTTGGGTGTGATCCCGCTTCTAAGGAGGGGCGTGCGTGAGTTCCTCACGTCACGCTGTCGTCATGGGCCTGCTTCCGTAAGGACGGTGAGCGACCCTCTCACCGTCCTCAGACCCCCGGTCATGGAGGCCAATAGTCCTCAGCGAAGACACGCCGGCGGCGCCCAGGCCGCTAACTGCGGAACTCGGGTGGGAGAGTTCTCTCCATTACCCGCCCCGCCGCCTCCTTCACGAGCATGACCTGTTTGCAGAAAAAGGCGGCGCAGTCCCACTTACTCCCGCTGGAGATCATGGCTCGCACCATAGTCTCGAGCGAGAGAGTGTCCACGTCCAGACCCACTACGAGGACCTGGCGCTCTTGCGCCCACGCTGTGCACTCCACCAGCGTGTGGAGCGCGGTGTCATCGCTGCGGTCCTCACAGTGCTGACACTCGGCCGTGGCTTCCCGGTGTCTTCGCCACAGATACTTACCGAAGCTACCGTGCCCGGCAAGTATCTGTGTCTACCGGTAGGAGAGAGCACCGTGTCTCCTCTCCAGTCACTCGTCCATGACCGGTCTGACGGCCGCGAGTGTAGCGAAGCCCCCCTTTGGTTGATTTTTATAATACTTACGAACGATCTTATGTCTGTAGAAACCGTGCTCAGTTTTATGCCTATTCTTAATTTGGTAATCAAATTAGCCTATGGCAGTCCAATGCTGGACGTAGGCTTCTCCCAAATTACGCCGGAACATACCGTCCTACGTCTTCCGCATTCAGACACTCTCTGTGACCCCTTAGAGCTCCTCGCGGCGACCGGTCGCCGCGCATAATAATAAAGCTTTTCCGTTGAGCCCCGCGCGGCGACCGGTCGCCGCACCTACCCAGACGACTTTAAACTTAAATTTAGCCTCCTTACGTCCTACTTTTCTATGAACAGTTTGATTGCATGTGTAGTATATAACATTTTCTTGTTTTTGGAATCTTATAAAATGACGTCAATGGGCCAGAATTTTTTACAAAAATCGAACAGTTGAAGTTGAGAGTGGATTGCGCATGGATGGCGTGCGTTTGTGTAGTACGTGTGTGTTTCGTGTTTTTATTATAAATAATGTGTTTGCATTATTATTTATTATTATACACAGTAAAATAAACAATATATCAATAATCCGGTTGGTGTTTACAGAATCGTAAAATATGGTGTGGTGGTAGAGTAATAAAGGTTTTTTTGTGTTAAGTGCATGTGTACCAAGTGCGTGTGTGCGTGTGTGTTTTGTTTTTTTATTGTAAATATGTGTTTTCATTATTATTTATTATTATACACAGTAAAATAAACAATTTATCAATAATCCGGTTGCTGTTTGCAGAATCGCAAAATTTGGTCTGGTAAGTGAGAAATATTTTTTTTTTTGGAAAATGAGAAATCTTTTTTCATTTTTAGGGTGATGGAAATAGGTGCTTGCGATTATTGATTTTCGATATAAATTTTGTGTGGGTTGAAGGGGCTCTAAGGGTTAAGGTGGTTGAGCCATCAGAAGGGGGATCGTCACATCCTACGTTCATCAAGCTCGGCTATCGTTTCTTCCATAGATGTGTACCTACCATCAAAACGCATGCTTTGAGAGCTATGTCGATAACTCTGGTATTCTGACGGATAACATCGTTTCAAATCAGGTTTCAAGGTAGGTAGACTCCTGGGCAATCACAACCCTTAATCTTTCGACTAGGATTTGTCCCTGCAACGACGTTTTTTACGACGAGGCAAATTGTGAGAACAACTTGTAAACTTGTAAAATGGTGCCGGTCTTGTCACCTTTTTTTAAAGATCAGAGTCACCACAATCCTGCTCCCCACTTTAGCTGTCTCTTCTAGCCGGAGAATGAAATTAAATACACTTTAAGGACCATAGTCCCACCAAATTTAAGGTGTTATTTATTAATTCTGTCCTCTCAAGGGGATTTATTATTTTTGATTTGCTCGAGTGCCGCGCTGACTTTGCTCTGATCGATATCTGGTACATTGGTGCATTAATGGAGCCCCGTGGCCACGTAGGCTTATTAATCCGTGATAATTATAGGTCTCTGTAAAAGCAGTCCATTTCCTCGAGAATATTTATGAAATTAACCTTGAGGGTACAACTTTGCTACCTGTGGCTGTTTGCTGCTGTTGAACTGTTGGGTACAGACCTTAGTGCCCCTGTTCTGCTCAATCGTAGCCTCGAAAACACTGGTGTTATTACGTTTGAGTTCGTGTCTCAGCAGCTTTAGAATTTTGACGTTAAGGTCAAACCGTTCTGACGAATACGCAGGCGTAGGTCTCATTTCGTGTCTAATCTTCATAACTTTGAGAATCTCGAGCTTTGAACACCTTTTTTGCCATTGCTGGACAAAAATCTTCGAGCATTTGTTGTAACGTTTATACCACTGTGTTGGTTTTATCGTTGTCTGTGGTTTCTAGCAAATCGAAACGATTTCGAAGTTTCAATTGAAACCTTTCGGATCCCAATTCTATGTGGAGCGTAGTAGGTCGAAGAGCAGGCTTTATAACCTGGGCTATTAATTGTGACTTTGTCGGGGTTACACCAAATCTACTTTCTATGGGGCCTCATATTAAAGAAAGAGTTCACCAAGAAGTGACCCTGAGATTGGAGGGGAAAAGTCATTCGCCGTATCACGATTTTGCCGCGATCTTATACCCTACAGTTTGGTGTTGAAAATACCCATTAACATTGTAGTTGGCAGTGCCTTGTAATATCTTCGCTATGTCTACACAGCCTCGATTGCCTCTTTCGTGCTTCTCGAGGTAGGGGCAAACACCTGTATCACATTCAGAGAGTTCCTGTCGGTAAGTTCCAGTATAAGATATGTTACCCGAGCCGATACAATTCTGACTTTTAAACCACTGCTAATGAGGTAAATTTTCACCATAAAATCGAAACCCGTTCCTTCCATCACTTTGCTAAAAATAGAGCATTTCATCTGGTGTGAGGGTAAGCGTGTTCTAGTGTTTCTTGATTGAAGTGTGTAAGTAAAGATACCCTTTATTCGGACCTCGCTCCAGTCTAGTATGTCTTTGCGACTCAGTTCTACCTCGAGTTTGGTAAGATGCTCGTTCAGCTATGGAGTGTACCTAAAGTGCGTCGTTATATGGAGCCACAATCAGTCGTTAATGGTAGCCTGTCATAGCCCGTAAATTCTTTGTACTTCCCTCCCGCCATTGTTGCGACCACTACCGCGACCGGAACAGCGGAAGTGTAGGGAACTGGGGGCCGTTTATTTTTATAAGCTTTTATATTGGTAGGGGTTTGGCCCTTACTGAACGACGTTGACCAGACGGCTAAGTACCTAGTGCGTTAGTAGTGCGTAGTGCTTTATTAAGCTATTGCATAGCTTCTATCGCGGGCCTTGCGTGGAGACCGAATCCAGAAATTCTGTCACGAAAACGAATCACACTCTCGGCTACCTTCGGCCACGTTCGTGCACTTCATATATAGTGGAATTCAACAGATTCAAACAATGTAGTAAACAAACAGATTGGATCTCGACTCTCCATAATTACTTACATTTAAATATCAATCCTGATCATATTCGTTTTCAGGAACCATAGTTAGATTTATGCGGCCATTTCGACACTAATTTACCTTGAGTATATAGAATAATTTCATGAAAAATACTTCGATGATAAAAATTTAAACCTGTCATTCTTGCTTGTCATTAAATTATTTTTTCTCAGTCTTGTTTGTCTTTGGCATAGTGTTGTATAACGGTTGTACTCGCTTATTGATTATGAAAAGAGGTTTAATCATAATCAGTTTGACAACAATTAGTTTAATAATATAATAAATTATTTAAAAATGAACTATAACTTTAAATAATTATAATCGGTAATCGGAAAACAGTACCTACTGTGTGAGTGTGTATTGTTCTGAAGGTCTGCAAGGTTTTTCTATTATCTCTAATTAGGTATATCAACGACTTTGCTTCAAGTACTTTGGCTTTTGGACATTTTCTTTGCGATCTAATTAAAACTTTTTATACAGAGATACTCATATAATTTCTAAGTATGCATACATACGGAGAATTTAAAACGGCAGTAACTGAGTGATTAAAACCAATGGAATATGAATCTGTGGAAGACCTTCTACAAGTTCTTTGAAATCAACTCACATAAACATACATGCAACAAACACACACACCCACACACACACTCACACACACACACACACTCACACACACACTCACGCACACTCACACGCACACACACACACACACACACACACACACAGACACACACACACACACACTCACACACACTCACTCACACACACACACTCACGCGCACACCTACACACACACACACACACACACACAGACACACACACACACAGACACACACACAGAGAGAGAGAGAGAGAGAGAGAGAGAGAGACATACACACAGACACACACACACAGACACTCATACACACACACACGCACGCACGCACACACACGAAAGCCTAAGCATGATTTTGTATCGGTTTTGTTTCATATTTTATCGTTTTCTCTATGTAAAATTATTATAAGTTTATAAGTTAGTAGGAAACAATTTTAATATTTTAATAGTTCTGTGTAAACATTTCACGTGAAGTGTCAATATTTTGGAGGAGAACACTGATATCTGCAACACAGTTTGTACTAGCGCAGGTATCAGGGAATTCCAATTTCATGTATGTACACAATTAATGGCAATAAAGAATTTATCTATTTATTTATACATATTATACTTAGAAAACATCAAATCTTCGAAACAAACATTGGTAGATCCCACGATTTTTTGGCCTGCCCGGGAATCGAACCCAGGACCCCAGCGCGACAGTCAGTTGTATTACCGAATGCCACCGAGGCAGGCAAATAAGAATCTGGAGGGTACAGATATTTTTCTTCTCCTACATCCAAATTTCCTCCGATAAGGAGTTCGATTCGTCAATCCTATTCTGGTTATCCATAACTGTTGTACGTCAGGATTGAAGAATCGAGGATGGGTACCTCTGAAGAAAGCCGATAACACCAGGATATTTTATAATTATTTTAAAGTTTTTAGGTATATTCAACAAAAAAAAACAAGCCTTGCCGTGTACCTGCGATACGTCTCGATGGCGCAGTACTGAAAAGTGTTGCAGAATTTAAGCAAAGACTTTTGGTACTTTTGGGACTTTTGGGACTTTTGGGACTTTTGGGTCTTTTGGGACTTTTGGGTCTTTTGGGACTTTTGGGACTTTTGGACTTTTGGACTTTTGGCCTTTTGGACTTTTGGACTTTTGGACTTTTGGACTTTTTTGGACTTAAAAGTCGTACCAAAAGTCCCAAAAGTCCCAAAAGTCCAAAAGTCCAAAAGTCCAAAAGTCCAACAGTCCAACAGTCCAAAAGTCCAACAGTCCAACAGTCCAAAAGTCCAAAAGCCCAAATGTCGACAGTCAAGTAGGTACTTGGTACTTTACTTTGTTGAACCAAGGCCTTAAAATCTTACTTATATATCTTACTTCTTACTAATATTATAAATGCGAAAGTTTGTGAGTGTGGATGTTTGTTACTCTTTCATTCTCAAACCGCTGAACGGATCGGGCTGAAATTTGGTACAGAGATACATTACAGTCTGGAATAACACATAGGCTACCTTTTATCCCGGGAATAACTTCCCGCGGGAACAAATTTTACGCGGGCGAAGCTGCGGGCATCAGCTAGTATTCTTATATTGAAATAATTATACTAGCATAGTTGATAAAAAATGCTATGTAATAGCTTTACCGCGGCAGTCCCCGAGTGCCACACGTCTTTTTTTTTGTTTGTTCTTCTCTTCGTCATGACCTCATTCGCTAATCAGCAGGAGCACCACTCACAGCTGAGACCAGAAAATGACCCCTATGATGTTGGTAGGACTCTATACACAACAAAACTTATCAAATAATAGTAATAAATAAGTAAAAAGCACATTACTTACGAATTTCGACAAACTTTTCTTTTCAATACTAATTAAAATGATGGTAATGGTCACATATTTATCATGTTCTCCGCGCGATATTGGCAAGATCGCATATTCCATATGTGCGTGTGTGCACATAACGTTTTTTTCCAAGGCTTGAAACACATACGGAATATTGCAAAATTGGTTCTAAGCTAGATATTACACAACGGGTTTTACTACCATGTGTAGATTTAGACGGAGATTATAAATATGCAAAAATCGAAAAATCAAAAAAATGCACATGTGGAACTTGTCAGGCGCAACGACCCAATGTTGGATTGGTTGCTCCGTCGGCCGCGATTTGGTCGGGTCCAACCATATCGGAACGTGTATTAATACTTTAAAACTTATTTTCTGTTTGTAAAGTACAGGTATCAGCTCTTTTTAATAAATACTTCTGAATACAAGCTGCCAAAACAAAATTTGTTTTCGCAATTTGTATTTACATGTATTTATTAATTTTCCCCGTGTGTCAATGGGGCCCCGTTAAGCGACGGGACAGAGTACAAAATGTCGCCACACCAATGAATGCTGAGGGTGTCTTAACAGGCGACTAAGGGAACACTTTCACAAAACAATCCATTGCTTAAAGAAGAAAAACTCGAAACTTTTCAGTAAAATGACAGTCGTTTGCTTATAAAGGTTATGGGCTTGAAAAAAAATGGTCTGCGGGTCGTCACACTCGTCACGACCAACGCCTGTCCATTTCAAACGGCAATAGGCTCACCACGTATTATATGAGACATAAAACTATAACGTGAAATGTGGGCGTTTACCGTAAAAAAAAGATTAACAAGCAAAATGTTTTTTTAAATTATTAACTATAGTGTTTAGACATGTAATGAAAGAAAGTGTGTGAACATTACCTTTTATAATCCCCTAAGGCGAAATTGGTTACTTAAAATTAAACAGTGGAAAAAAACAATAGTGAGTTTGAATAATGAATTTACATATCTACTTTTTTATGCCACTAATGCAGTAAACAAGCATACGGACCCTGATTAGGATCTTGCCATTTAATTTCTTAAAATTTTGCTGAAAAGAACAAAAAGATTGGAAGTTTGGATAAAAATAAACCTCAGGCCACTAAACCTAAAACAGAATTAGTTTCTCAATCATTTCGAGTAAATGATTCGTCTTTTTCACGTACACGTGTTGTAAGATACGCGATACATCTCGCGTTACTTATTCTGGGTCGGTTGTCGAAAACCCATTACCCAAACTTTGAAAAAGTTACGCCGTGGTGATTGATTTACAGGATACTGATGTGGTAATGAAAATTACGGTTAAATAATTTATTAATTTGGTTACAGAACACGCCTTTGTATGTATTGTTGATTTCTAATTGGGCTATGAAGGAATTGAATATCCATTAGTGAATTCTCCGTGATACCAATGACTACATATTATATTACTAGCTGAACCCGCTACTTTGTTTACGTCACATAAGGTTTATGAAAGGAGAGATATTTCTTCATCAGACTCATGAAATGGCGTGTGAAACTGCCCTGTTTGCTTTATAATAAAAGAGCTTAAAGATTAAGTCCATTCTAAAACAATTCAGTCCAATCATTAAGCTCTTTTCGCGCCTTCCCTATACTTCTATAATTTCTTATTTATCTTCCATGTACAGACAGCGACCTGTTAAGATTTTATTATATAGGTATATGAAATATGATATTTATGTTACTATACTATCTTCACGTCAAATCCCTTGCGGGGTAGGCAGAAAGAACCGAGCGCCACACGGCACGGTCCATACACACCTCACTCGCCTCTTCAACTTTCAGTTTTCTTTTCATGCATTCACGTCGGTTCCTACGGCTCTTGACACCACCCTCCACTAACACATGATTAATTTGGTCGTGGTAGGTGTGTCGTGGCCTTCCCCGACTCCTACGTCCATCCACTTTCGCGTTGTATATCTGTTTTGTCATTCTTTCATCTCCCATTCGTTCCACATGCCCGAACCATCGTAGCATGCCCTTCCTTACTTTAACACCAACACTCTCTTTCAGACCAACTCTTTTTCTTACATCTTCATTCCGAATGCGATCTGCGAGCGTTACTCCGCAGATTTTGCGTAGCGCGCGCATCTCGACCGCGTTAATTCTACTTTCATGAGTTTCCTGCCATACCCAACTCTCGCTTCCATACGTTAGCGTAGGTATCAGCACCGCATTATGTACTGCGAGCTGGGCCTTTTGGCTTAAGGCCTTGGTACCTAAAAGTTTGCCTAACGCTCCATTCACACTATTGCCCGCAGTTACCCTCTTTTCTACATCAGCGGTGTACCGTCCATCCCTGCTAAATGCACATCCAAGATATACAAACTCATCCACCTGTTCCAGCACTACATCATTTACAGTTATCCTGGCATTCGTTCTGTCCTCTTCTCTTTCGAATACTATCACTTTCGTTTTAGTCGCGTTCAATGTTTATGTTGATGATTGAAATACCAATACACCCCGGGATCAGTGTTCTATACGGACACTACCGTAAGCAATTTTCGCTACGGCCGATCCTCAGATGAGTGGTTACTTATTAACATGTCATTTGCGAGCGTTTTCGTATTTATTGAGGCACGACAATTATCAGACTCGAAAGAGCGGGCAAAACTGACCTGTTTCCTTTATCATAATAGATAAAATCTTATGTAAAATAATTCAGTCCACACCCAAGGACTGAATCATTTTAAAATAGACCTAATCTTTAAGTTCTTTTATGATCAAGCAAACACACCAGCTTAAAATGACCCTTAGATACAAAGGAATCCTTGACTTTGTAAGTCTCTACCGAAGGTTGAGATGTCTCTAATTTCTGAAATATAAAACCCTCAGTATTCAAACTTATGTAAAATAGGTAATTCCCGATTACTTTTCAAAACCAAAAAATAGAAAGTAAAAGTATCCTAAGCCTTCCTCGGATTATTAGCTAAGATTGATTCGGTAGTTTCAGCGTAGTGTTTATTTGAGATACAGCGGACAGATTTTTTGTAATACATTTTCGGTTTCAGTGTCAATTACAGAATGCCCCACTGTTAAAATTTTCGAAAATGATTCATTATTAACATCCTTAACATTTTTTTCAAACATAAAAAAGGAGATTAGAGAGAAAAAGTACATAACGGGCAAACAATGGTAATAAGATAAAATATTTAAAACATTAGAGACGCCTCACGATCATTATTCTTGGCGCATTTGTCTTTTATATGACTGTTACGATAATGTTTCCCGAGATGAGCATACCTACTTCCCAGATGATATTAATAACAGCGGAGCGAAAGCTGCCATTCTCTTAAGAAATTTTACATGAGTTCGTAATCCTTCTCTGTTCGTGCCTCATTGTTTTCTTTTTTGTGGTATGCATATTATTCTCGCTTAGCAAAATGTACATTAAACAGTTGAAATAAATACGAATGAAACGTTAATAATGTTACAAAATCAACAATTATTATTACTTGTTGAAATTAACACTAACAAACATTAAAATTTTATAAAATACCCATACCTGACCTCGATCTCCGCCTTGAATGCAACCAGGAGCGAAGGGGGAAAATAAACCAGCCAAGCGGTATAGCGGTAGTGCCGCAACAAAGTCTAAACAAAGGCTTGATGTATCTCATGATAGCAAGGCAGTTGGAAAAGTAAAGTCAGTCTATCTGTCATCAGGTTGCCCAACAGACGGTCAGCGAAGTCTCAGTTATAGTGTTCTGTTTTAACCCTTTGGGTTGGCACACAGCACAGTAAGCTTAACCAAAATTATGTAGATAAGAGTAAATTTCATTGGCTAATACTGTGATAATTTTTTAGCTACATAAACAACAAAGTGATCCTCTAACAACGCAAAATTAATACAATCCACTTAGCAAAATTTATTGCTCAATTTGCTACGATGTGCCTGTAGGTATTATTCTAATTGTCTGTGCATACTTTAAAAGAGTTTTGAGTGCCCGAACAAGCGACTGTTTTAATTTCATTGTGCCTGATAGGAACAGGAGGAACGAATGAAAGGAAAGGGCCGTAGCTTTAGCCCTGCTAATTGCTCTAGGTATATTATTAACCTTGCCTTTTATTCTTCTTATACGATTGCGCTCGGCTCTTGTATGACTGTTCGCAAATGTAAGCAACTTGTGTTTATACAGTTAAATCCAAATATATAATTTTTAAAGAGAATTTATAACCGACTTCCAAAAAAGGAGGAGGTTCTAAATTCGTCTGTTATTTTTTTTTTTCATTTTGTTACTGGCAAATCGCTTGAACAAGGTAACCGATTTTGATGATTCTTTTTTATTTGAAAGCTGGTGCTTCCCATGTGGTCCCATATACAGGAAGTCAGAATCTGATGCTGGGATCCTGGAGAAATCGAAGAACTCCCTCGAATCGAGGGAATTCCTTAACGATTTACAGCAGTAACCTTGTGTTTCGGCTTGATTAATTTGTATTGGGGAGAACATTACCCCTAGACAGATATAATTTCAGTTTATCCGTTACTAAAAATAATGAAAAATAAAATTTTAACAAAATAAAACAGACTTCAAACAAAAAATAAAAACTAAAAAATTAAAAATAAAATTAACTTAGCACTACCTATTACTTTGTGCTAAGTTAATTTTATTTTTCATTTTTTAGTTTATCTAATATAGTTATTTAGATGTATGCTTATCTCGGGAAACATTATCGTAACAGTCATATAAAAGACAAATGAGCCAAGAATAATGATCGTCAGGCGTCTCTAATGTTTTAAATATTTTATCTTATTACCATTTTTTGCCCGTTATGTACTCTTTCTCTCTAATCTCCTTTTTTATGTTTGAAAAAAGTGTTAACGATGTTAATAATGTAACATTTTTGAAAATTTTAACAGTGGGGCATTCTGTAATTGACACTGAAGCCGAAAATGTATTACAAAAACTTGAGAGGTGTCAAGAGACACCCGGATGGAACGAAGTTCCTTTCGATTAATTAGTGAAGGAATTATAATAAAATTTTATTTTTTTTAATTAATAATAATATTTTTTAATTATTAACCCCCATAATCCGAGGAAGGCTTAGGATACTTTTACTTTCTATTTTTTGGTCTTAAAAAAGTAAGGATCGGGAATTACCTATTTTACACAAGTTTGAATACAGAGGGTTAAAAATTTTTGGTCGGACTTTAAAACACATAATCAGAGAGCTTCGTAATTCTTCAATATTATAATAACCGGCCAAGTGCGAGTCAGACTCCCGCACGGAAGGTTCCGTACCAAAAAACAACAAAAAGTCGTACCTAGTTGTTGCATGGGAGCCCCCCTTTTTTCTTTTTATTTAACGAGATGGAAAATTCTTAATGGATGATATGCCGGACTCCTCTCTCTCAACAAAACAAGCTCTCGAAAGGATGTCCCAGTAAAGGCTTAGACCATATAACACGGGACTAGCCTTTGCGAACCACCGCATACAAAAATATTCTGCCAGTTTTCATACAAATGAAGGGGGAAACACAAAGACATATAAAATTTCATTGCATTTAAAAATGTATTTATCGACAAACGCGTAACGGCTGTTGTGTGTTAATTGTTATTGTACAGTCAACTACAATGTAATGTACTAGTTTAATCATATAAAATGATGTACTGATGTACAGGCTTTTCATAAAGCCAAAAGACCAAATGGTCATGTACAATGGCAGAAAACAATGCTTAAGTAAGGCGCATCCTGTGGTTAGATGATCTAAGAGTAAAGGTCAATTTTGTTTCAATTATTATTTTTTTATGAAAATACAATGCTCGATATTCTGTGAGTATTTCAAGCGTCTACTGGTTGCCCTCATGACCTATTAACACAGAGCAACGCGCGCCTTAGACAGTTCGCGTTGCTCTATAGTGTTATACAACGCGCATCTTTAGTCAGTTCGCGTTGCTCTATAGTGTTATACAACGCGCGTCTTTAGACAGTTCGCGTTGCTCTATAGTGTTATACAACGCGCGTCTTTAGACAGGTCGCGTTGCTCTATAGTGTTAACTATCCTTGTATAGATCCTCTACGGTAGGTACAGTATCTATTTCAAAAAGAGTTTGTGAACTCTATGTTTAATTTCTTTTTCAGAATATTGATGACATTTGAATGATGACATTATAAACACGATATCTACGTCTAGAACATAAATTGTGTGTTTGGTCGTAAATTGTTTATACTGGAGAAAAATCGAAAATATGTACTATTTGTTTACTATTTCCTATGAAATAGCTATCTTTGAAATATTACACCTACCTAAAGTAATCTGCTGAAAGCGTTGTTCACTTTTTAAAGAACAAATATTTACGATGAAAGTCGAATAATAAGTTAGTATGTGACCCGTATAATGTTCAATCATGGCGACACGAAATTAATTTCATTGAACAATTGTGCTATACCTCCTAAAGTATTCATTTAATTTGCATGGTGTAAAGGAATGATCTTGATGAAATGTTCAAATTAACTAACGTATTTAAATTGTGAAGGATACCTTATTACCGAATATATAAGACAAAATCGCTAAAAAATACGTTTCTTGTATGGAAGCCCCCCTTGATTATTATTATGTTTTTGTTTTCAGTATTTGTTGTTATAGCGGGCACAAAAACACATAATCTGTGAAAATTTCAACTCTCTAGCTATCACCGTTCATGAGATACAGCCTCCTGACGGACAGACAGACAGACAGACAGACGGACGGCAAAGTCTCATGAATAGGGTCCCGTTCTTTACCCTTTGGAAAAAAGAGGTTTTTACAGAACGTATTCATTAAAATTCATGTTCATTCTTAGATGTTGTGACGCATGGCGACGACGCGTGCTGCCAAAAACACAGGGTGTAAAAATTACAATATTTTTAACAGTCAAGGTTTTAAGACCGTGCAGCCGTGGGCTCACGACGAGTTACAGAAATGGAACGACTCAGCTGCTTGGAATGGTGGAGGTAAATAGGTAATGTAAGCCTCGTTTTATCACACCAACATCTCGAAACCAAACAAACTTTAATTCAATTCTATTCAATTGATTTCATGAACAATGTTCATTGTGTCAAAATCAAATACAAATAATAAATTTACAAAGTCACTAGAAAACTGATAAAAATTCCTGTAAATTTCTAAATAACGTAGCTGGTACGGTTTACTAATGTTTGCCATAATTAAAAATGCCATAATTTCATATGCCATACTGGTATTTGCCATAATTTCATTAGACATAACGCTTCAGTTGCCATAATCGTGAAATGACATAAAATGACTTTCACTAATTCCATTGGTCATAATCGATCAAGTGTCATAATAATTTAAATCCATAAATGTATTTGCCATAATTTTCGTTTTCAATAATGCCATTTTCCATAACGTTTATTCACCATTATATAAATAAAGATAATTTATACGACACAGATAATTTATTCACAATTAAACCTAAAACTAAACCTCATATGGCGTCTACTAACTAAGCACTTCTGGGTGGTTTAAAAAAAAACCACGAAGACTTAAGGCGGGAGCTCCGCTTCGCTTCGCTCCCGCCTTAGTCTTCTAACCTAACCTATCCGGGTCGGATTGCACTGAGTCGGGGTGTTAACGATAATTAATTTCGACCTAACAATATTATGTATTATTTTCATAATTATATCAAATTTTAATTATGTCAAGAGTCGATTATGAGATGTGTTACTTATGGAAACTAATTATTATGATATATGTTGTTATAGAAAGTCATTTTATTGCAAAGAAAAGTTATGACTGTTGAGTTGTTAACGCAAACGTTATTAGTATAAATGATAATGGTGCAAATAAATATTATGATCGGGGATGATTATGGCAAACAATATTAGTGCAAATGAATTTATGGGAAACGAGAGAAGACCAGCTGGTACATGTTACATAATATAGAAAACATTCCAGCTCCGAAACAAACATTTCGGAGATCGGATGTTTTCTTCTGCCGTACCAAATATTGTTCATACAAAATAATCTCGGCCAGTCGGACCCCGGACTCAAAACGCAGACCGTAATACAAAAGTCGCATACACTACCATTGTGTCACCAAAGCAGTTATTATACATAGGTATGTGTCTAAAAATGTGGAATAAATCCTAGCTGAAATCATTGATACATTGTTTAATATCAAACATTTATTTATAAGGTGCGGAGTTCATCTTGTTACACTGTACAAGTTTAACTCCAAAGACCCTCCGGTGTGACTTATCGCTGCTACCAAGAGAGCCTTCTAAAAACACAGGGTGTTACATCTGACACGTTATGCGCTGCAGGACGCGACTCGTACCCACCTAACGGTATAATAGGTTTGTTCGATCGGGATCCCTCTAGAAAAATGAGAAAGATTGCAAAAACCTTAACAAGTAATGTACTTTTCTTATTTTAATAAACGAGTTTAAATCTCATAAAAAATTGTCATAAAATAGATATAGGTCTTTAAAACAGTATTTTACGTATAGTTTTTTTTTTAAAACCTCTCAGATTTTATAGCAGTAATAATATATAGTGTATTAGAATCAAATTAAATCCGGCAAAAACGTACGCTGCAATCGTTTGAATTGCCTTAGGATTTGTCAAGGTCGAATATTGTAGCCTTAATGGATGCTTGTGATGGGGTAGGTAATGATAATTGAATTGAATTATATAAATTAACAGATACGAATGAAATATTGATATGTTTTCTTTTTTTAAATACTTATAAAATATTGGGTAATGCTATAAAAAATATATAAATAAGAATAGAATAAGTACCTAAATAAAGTAACAACTAATTAGTTGGCAATAAATGATTTGAATTTGAATTTGAATTAGGTCATTATTAGGTTATATTCTTACCTGACAAGTACGCTGTATGTATTCCTTTGGAAATTTTATTGTTTGTTAATAGTAGAGAATGAAATTTTACTCTCATGTGACTGTCATGAGCTGGAAGGAGTTTAATTATTTATTTACACGTCTACGAGCAAATTGATTCCAAACACCAATGAATATTAATGGCATTCTCTTACTGTATTTAGCATATTGAGATTATTGATACGCACGTTACCCTGCAATTTTATGGCGTTGCCCTACGGCTAAGGTGACAGTCACTTAATCGGAGATCGATGAAATTGTGACAGTTTGTACCAGAGAAGGCACTATATTGAAAATAAGTAGGATCGTACTATAATTTAACAATATATTATGTGTATGATACAAAAATAATCGAATGCAGAAATCATAGATGCCGCATTCACGGCACTCTTGATCACAATATTCCGGACATAGTGAAAGTTTTCATTCTTACGGAGACCTGAAACCCCAAGAACTAGGTACCAGAAGCAGAGTTAGAGCAAATAAACCCGGGATGAAGGTTATCTCTATACCGATGCAGATTTAGCTACCTAATAGACACTCGGACTGTTGAACTTTTTGTTAAGCAAAGGAGTTCATTCGAATACATTGGTGGCTAAGTTTAAGTAATTTTGAGTTGTTACAAAACTCGTAATCCTGCAAACGTCTGTTCCTAATTTCTTTTCCGATTTTAAAAGAGCCATTTTTCATTTACGGAGACATTTATAACAAGAAAATTTCAGGCTTCGACACGAAGTTTGGCAATTTCCGTACTTGGTGAAGGTTTTTTGTGACCCATACTTTGCCGTTAATCTTACGAACAAAAAGTCGCCATTGCTTGCCGAGTCGTTACTGGTAACTGTGTAAGACGACGGATTTAAACTAGGTACCGGAATAATTTTACCATTTTTTTTTTCTTTTTACTCAGCTTGTAAGGCTGTAAAAGTTTTTTCCTTGTTTTGTGTTAAATAAGCTTTGTTAAAATTATATAGTAAGCACTTAAGGCAAAGTTTAATATTTCAAATACCAGTGACGTCTGGGCCATGATGATACAGTAATTGATGAGACAGTCATTTGTTATTTATCAAACTAGCTAAACCGCACTTGTATTTAGTCTCGTTACGTAATGTAGTCTATAGTGGTCCTCGATAAATGAACTATATCAAACACTGAAGGAATATGTCTCGGGTCAAAAAAAATGTCACTCGGGCCTCTAAGACAGAATTATACTTAACTGAAATGTCCAAGTTCTCAATTTCAATTTATTTATTTATTGTTTGTCACAGGTTTACATAGATGTTATAAATTTAAATATAAATGAGTCCTTCCGTAACATGCCTTACTGGCGTAAAACAATATTTTGATTTGAATTACATTAATTATAATAAGTTGCAAGATTTATAAGATGTCATATTTATACAAATGTCAATAACCTACTTACCGCGGACTCAGTGTTCTGTAAACGATCACTGCAGTAAGCAACTTTCACTATGGCCGGTCCATGGATGGGTGACCATCCATGTGATCACTTTGTGACATTTATTTGAGCGTTTCCGTGCTTCGGAAGGCACGGGAGGCAAAGGGGTAGGCCCTTTGGCGATAAAGGCGTGATGATGAACCTGAACCTGATAATTTAAATGTCAATAGGTATTAAAATCTAAATAGCAAATACATACATAATTATTAAATTATATTATTGGTATAAAATTTATTAATAGTACTCTTCTTATTCGTTCACTCTTGACAGAGTGGTCGTGGTTGATGATGTTGCATTTTGATTGGTTTCAGCAGCCCTTGTGATGCACCTCCACTTGTTGCGGTCTTCAGCGTCTCGTGAATTCTGAACGATGGAGGTTATTAATAGTACTAAAGTGTCATAAATTCTTATCATTAGTGTATTCCTCTATCGAATAATATGACTTTACAATCAAAAGTTCTCGTAGTCTGTCTTCTTAAGCAAAGTGCTAATCGGTAGCGTAACATAGGCAAAGTACATGAATCTCGCGACTTTGTCTCCTCTCGGACGTATTCACGACTCAAACTGATAAACTAGTACTTCATTTTAATCCTGTCGGACCTCTCTCGACGTCAGGCAAGTAGGGTGACGGCACCAGTGACCCACAACTTGGTTGGATTATATAAAATGAAAACAGATTTGGTAATGCTTGTAAACAATATCATTTAAGCGCCCGTCATTGTGAGACCGTCAATCATACCAGAGTAGAGCACATTGTACCCTTGGTTATATTCAGTTCAAGCGACTCAAGATCAATATTTGCGCTCATAACGTAAAGAAAGTGACTATTACACGGACAGATGCTTTTTTTTTATCGCAACATCCCTTCGTTTCATTTAAACGAACGAGTGGTAGAACTCGTAAAGTTTCACGGCACGCCGCCTTCGGCTGTCAGCTGAAGAGCGACGCCTACGAGCATCACAAGCCATTTACCGCGATCAATCACGGCTTGAGCCAGCTACGTCTCCGACGCCTATATCTCTTTACAAAATTGACTGAATTTTTTGCTTACCACCATTATTGGCGCAAGCTTACTTTTGAAAACTTTGTTAATAACTTTGATATTTCTGCATGGTGAAATTTTACAAAGTGGATCTATTTTGTACTTGGCTAACACAGCAATACGTTTTCCGCTTACCCAGCGATTATAATTTTTGATTCTTTAAAAGGAAGTTTTTATAATATTTATTGTATTTGTTGATTGCAATCTAGTGCAGGAAACAACAATGCGATGCCTATAACAATTTTGCGCCTATAGCGTGCATTTTTTCTACACTAGTCAAATCACGAACTTTATTACAACATGCCAATCCTCACCAGCTCTATGTTATTTTCCCCTCGGGGTTTAGGGGACATGCGTTACTTCTCATGGAGCTAACGTTACACCCTGAGGGTACAGTAGTGGCTTCTTCAATCAGATCCCTAAGATTCAATATCTTAGGGATTAACGAAAAAGCCCACATTAGGAGGAAGGGCATAACGGTACTCCGTTCGTTGAGCAGCCCGCCTGGGGCAGTACCTCCGCCCTGCAGAAGACCGCGGTAATAGTAACCTGACTCCGGTTGGGTTATGTTCTCCGTCGGTTAGCAGGGATCCAGAGCTCATTGGGGCGACTTTGTGCCGGTGACGGTGAGACCAGAGGCTTATCTGGCTCCATTGGCGGATAGAGGCGCGGAGTATTGGTACGGCGGTCAGGGAGACCCGGTGAAACGGTTGACCGCTGACCGCCCGCAGGCTGTACGGGACCCGAACCTGGGGATCACTTAATCTCCGCCCCAGGAGGCTGAACCAGCAGCCTGTGTAAAGTCCCTGGTGCTGTGGTCGTGCCGGAGGAGGATACCGGAGTGGACGCGGCCACTGCATTGGGGGGGGGGACCGGGGGCCCTTCCGTACGCCGTGCCAATCTTCCGCATTACCTTTGTCTGCCTTTGGTGATTTGGAGCCTTGCTTAGTCTCCTGCGCCAGCGGCACACAGGCGCCCCCTCAACCTTCTTAATTCCCCTTTTTTAAAAAACAACCATGGCTGCAAAAACGAAAAATAAAAAGGTATCCACAGCGGCATCGGCGTCCACACTTCAAGTGGACTTTTGCAACATCAGAGGCATGCGCGCAAACATCAACGTAGTCCACCACCATCTTGAAACTGCGAAGCCGACCCTTTTTTTCTTGACGGAGACGCAGATCTCATGCCCGAAAGACACATCTGACTTGATGTACCCTGGCTACAAGCTGGAGTACAACTTCAGGCGGAAAGCCGGGGTGTGTATGTACGTCCGGGATGATGTCTGCTGTCGCCGTCTTACAAGCCTCGAAGACAGGGACCTGTCTACATTATGGGCGCGCGTGGATCACGGGGGCCACACCCGGATCTACGCGTGCGTGTATAGGTCTCACAGCGGTAATACGGACACAGTTCGCCTTTATGACCACCTGCAGCAATCGACTGACAGGGTGATTGAGCAGTGTCCCTCCGCTGAGATAGTGGTTTTGGGAGATTTCAACGGTCATCATGTTGACTGGTTGGGCTCCAGGACCACCGACTTTGCGGGAAAAGCTGTTCACGAATTTGCCTTGACCTATGGGTTCTCCCAGCTGGTTAAATCCCATACAAGGATACCAGACAAGGAGAACGAGCATAGTGCATTGCTGGACCTTCTGCTGACAACGCGTCCGGACGGATACAACGTTTCAGTGGATGCTCCGCTAGGATCGTCGGACCACTGTGTCGTTCGGACGCATGTGCCTCTCGCAAGGCCTGAACCACCTCGGCCCAAGGAGTGGCGACATGTGTGGCACTACAAGTCAGCAGACTGGGATGGACTGCGAGAGTTCTATGCGTCGTACCCGTGGCGGCGGCTTTGTTTTGCCTCAGAGGATCTGGATTCTTGTGCTGTAGCAGTCGCTGAGGGGATCTTGGAGGGTATGGAATGCTACATTCCCAACCGATGGATCCCTGTAGGTGCAAAAAAGCGACCGTGGTTCAATCGGCTCTGCAGAGAAGCTCTAATACAGAAAGAATCTGCCTACAGAGCTTGGACCACGGCTCGTGCAAATTCAGATCCAAACATCTCTGAGGTGAAACGCAAATTAAATGCCGCCTCGAGGTCCAGTAAAAGAGCAATTGTCAAGGCCAAGTTCGATTTCGTCGGCAGAATTGGCGAACGGCTAGCAGGCTACCCTTCAGGAAGTCGTGAATTTTGGTCGCTTGCCAAAGCTGCCGAGGGAAACTTCTGTCGGTCAGGATTACCACCCTTGCTTAAACCCGACGGTAGTTTGGCCCAGAGTGCCAAGGAGAAAGCCGACCTTTTGGGTAATCTCTTTGCCTCTAACTCGATCATGAGCGACGGGGGTGCTTTACCGCCGGGCATTCTGAGTTGTGGCACTTCCATGCCGGAAGTTAAATTTACACAGCGGAATGTCCGGCGGGAGCTTCAATCTCTGGACGTTCATAAGTCGAGTGGGCCAGACGGCATTCCCGCGGTGGTACTTAAGCATTGTGGTCCAGAGTTGTGTCCGGTACTTACACGTCTTTTCACACTTTCCTATTCTATACAACAAGTCCCGGCGTCGTGGAAGATCGCGTATGTACATCCTGTACCCAAGAAGGGTGACAGAACCGACCCGGCCAATTACAGGCCTATAGCCGTCACCTCCCTTTTATCCAAGGTGATGGAGCGTGTAATTAATACACAGCTCCTGGGGTACCTTGAGGAACACGACCTGCTCAGCGACCGGCAGTACGGTTTCCATCACGGTCGCTCGACGGGCGATCTTCTTGTGTACCTAACACACCGATGGGCGGCGGCTATCGAGAGTAAGGGTGAGGCTCTAGCTGTGAGCCTCGACATCTCTAAAGCCTTTGACCGGGTCTGGCACCGTGGTCTTCTTACGAAACTGCCCTCATATGGACTACCCGAGAGATTATGCGGATGGGTGTCCAGCTTCTTGGCCGGTAGAAGCATCAGGGCCGTCGTTGACGGCAGCTGTTCAGACTGCATGGCCATAAACGCTGGAGTACCGCAAGGCTCAGTGTTGTCCCCTACTCTGTTTCTGCTGCATATCAATGACATGTTGTCTATTGACGGCATTCATTGTTATGCGGACGACAGTACGGGGGACACTTGTTACACGGGCCGCCCCGGTATCTCTCGGGACACAGTGGAGGAAAATCGTGAACAGCTTGTGTCTGAAATCGAGGCTACTCTTACTAGAGTGTCCGATTGGGGTGGACAAAATCTTGTCCAGTTCAACCCTTCCAAGACACAAGCGTGTTTTTTCACCGCTAAGCAAACCCCAATTACTGTAGCGCCGCAATTTCAGGGCACATCTCTTTCCATCTCCAAAAGTATAGGGATCCTTGGCGTTGACATCTCCAGTGACGTTCAGTTCCGTAGTCATTTGGAGGACAAGGCTAAGCTGGCGTCCAAAAAGCTAGGTGTGCTCAACAGGGCGCGGCGGTACTTCACTGCGGCGCAAACACTGCTTCTCTATAAGTCGCAAGTGCGGCCGCATATGGAGTACTGCTGTCACCTCTGGGCGGGAGCACCTGAATATCAGCTTCGTCCATTTGACTCGGTGCAAAGGCGAGCTGTAAGAATTGTCAACGATCCTGTACTTACAGCTGGTGTGGAACCTCTTCGCGACAGGAGAGACTTTGCCTCCTTATGCGTGTTCTACCGCCTGTACAATGGTATGTGCTCTGAGGAATTGTTTGATATGATGCCCACGGCTACGTTCTATCATCGCACCGCTCGCCACAGACAGGGAGTTCATCCTCACACTCTGCGTCCGATGCGTTCCAGCACGGTTAGATCCGATAGGTGTTTTCTTCCGCGCACGCTTAGGTTGTGGAATGACCTCCCTGCCTCGGTTTTCCCAAACGCCTACAGTATGGGGTTCTTCAAAAGGGGTCTTAGAAGGTTTTTACAGGGTCGGCAGCGCGAGTGTGGCACCTCTGGTGTTGCAAACGTTCATAGGCTGCGGTGACCACCGGTCCTTCTGGTGGGCCGTATGCTTGTCTGCCACCTTAGTGGTATAAAAAAAAAAAAAAAAAAAAAAAATGTTTTCTGTGTTGTTTTAATGTGGAACCATTCTATTCTTCAGCTAGATTGAGCTAGGCTTCTTCTAAGGCTGACAGGACCCTGTCTACTTACAGGGATTATATTAAGAAGAGTTCTCACTGTAAACTTAGTATTCAGTTTAAACCTCTCATTTCATCATTGTAAACAAGGCTTTAACTTAATTTAGTAGGGTCGTGATTAAGGACTTTCGAACACGCGCATATTAAATAAAGCATGAGTCTACGTCATATCAGATATTCTACATAATCCATTCAATTAATGGGGCTTATAAACGTGATATTATGTTTGCTGATAAGCTGCTCGTACAAATTAAAAGAGGTGTGGAAGACTTTGTACGTATATTTTACAGATGTATAATTAAAATCCTGAACTGTTTCGACCATATCCATTACTTGCTTTTTCGTATGGTGCTAGTCCCTAGCAATAATAATATCCCTTGTCCTTTAACACCCACAAGGATTTGAGATAAAGTAAGTTGTGCCATTAAATTGCGAACCCTCTGTAATGTAGACAAGAGAAACATTTTCTATTAGGTACATTTCATATCGAAATTGTTGAGATAAAACGTACGGCGAACTCAATATAATTTTCTATTTATCTGTCAATAGAAATCGAGTTGACATTTAAAAATTTCTTCATATGACTAGTAAGATTAAAGATAGATAGAAGAAGAAGTTAATGAAAAGCTTTGTTTGTGATTGAAATAGTTACTGTAATTACAGAGAATTTGAGCCGTAGCAAATGCGGTGAATCATGATCTTGCTAGCTAGAAGATTATTTTGCTGAGCTCTGAAACCCAGCTTCTCATTGCCTTTCAATTTAAAAATACAGATTAATTATGAACTGAGCGGCGCCACGACTTTTTTGAGTCCATCAATCAATTAATCACTTATTTATTGTTGAACATAATACATTGGTATTTTACACCTTTTTCAGTCGAATTGACTATATGACGAGAATCGTAAATTTGGCACCTCCGATAGATCTTTGACTCCCCAGGAACTTTATGACAGGACGGTGTTATAGTACATTAGTGTAGGGATGGGCTTGCTGACGCATGAAAATGTATCAAAGCTGTGCGCTGTTTATGAAAATCGTATACCTTCGGGTCAGTAAGTAGAAACGTTATAATATTATTATAATGCTCTGTGTATAAAGCGTTTGATTGTGGAGTATTGGGTTTAATTATTGTGACCTTCTATGGAGTCAAAATCTCTACCCGAATCAGGAAACTCAACAGACACTTCCCAATTCAGCAGCGGGAAACATTTATCGTAGACTAAGCAAATTTTTTGTTCGTAATAGACTTTTAAATACAATAACTTTTGTATAAGATATGGACATTGACCGATAAAATCATGAAACGGATTATAATATTCAGAAACTTGGGAATAAACACCAGTTATTTTGGGGTCAACATTATCAGTAAACTTAGGACAAGCGATCGTGTAAGGGTTTCGACCGCATCAAAGGGTCAAGTATTATTCTAAGAACTTAAAACCAAGCAAAGCTGTAAGATTAAAAACTTTGACATCGGATATAACAAAGTTCTCATGTTCCAGTTTGAAGTTGCTTTTACAACGGTTAAATCAGAACAACATCTCTTTAGGCTTGAATTAATATAAATTGGTGGATCAAACAGTTGAGCCACTCTTGTATTGAATAAAAAAAAAGGTGTGCGTTTACTAGTACACACGTAAGAAGTGAAACTTCTTTTACTTTAATTTACTCTTACACAGTGGAGAGAATCGTCGCTAGAACTGAACGATTTAAAAGATCATTTCTCTGTCGAACCATAAAAACCTGGAAAGATCTGCCAGCGCACGTGTTTTCCTTCTCTTACGATCCTGGGTTCTTCAAGCGGAGCGTAAAGAGGCATATCATAGGGCCGCCAACTTGAAGGCCGCTTTATAGTCTTACAGACTGGCACGGTGGCCCCCAATTGCTACATGTCGCTGTGACTTTCCATCGAACAGCGGCGTCATTTTGGCGAGCCAATATAAAAAAAAGAAAAAAAAACTTTTCATTCGTTTTGATTTTGATTTTCCACTTTCCATTTTCCACTTTTCACTTTCCATTGTCCACTTTCCACTTTCCACTTTTCACTTTACACTTTCCATTCTCATTCTGAGTGGCAAGTGCGAGTTTTTGCGTGAGCCTGTCGACGTTCACGGCGCGCCCATTCGTATGGAATCGAGAAACTGCCACCTAGCTATAAAGGCGGGAACTTGTCTCGATTCGATACAAATCGGCGATATCGCACTCACCCGTGAGTGAAAAAGGCGCACGCCGAAATTCGCACTTGCTTCTCAGATTCTTATTCACCTTCACCTTCACCGGTAATATTTCTGGAAATAAAACTGGCACTCAGTTTCGGCATAATCTTGTAACACAATATGTAGTCAAACATGGTCAAAACTGTCGTACAAGTATCTTAAAATGTACTCAGAAGGGTACTAAAATTTGCTTCAAAGCAGCTTTTTACGAATATTTAAAGACTATTATAATCGCTTTAACTTTCTTAATACTCCATTAAACTCGGTTTAAAAACAGAAAATGTTCCCAATTTTATGATACTGTTCTGAATTTTGTATTTTCTGGCACTTATAACAAAAAAAAATGCTGAATAAAAGGCTACAAAAGAACACTAATTGGATGTTGGTTTCACGCGTCGCTTGCGCGTTAACGAAGCCGGTATGGTTTGAAGTGGTAAACATGGGTGCTTGTAAGTGAAGTTCCAAGCCATCACGCTAGCTCACAAAAATATACGGTTTTTACGGGATTTAGGTAACATGTTATCTCTATAGCGTTTCCCAGGTATGCAAGGTATGCAACCGACTTCAGTTGATTCAGGCTAAGTACATCACGAGCCTATACGATGCTGACTTGATGTTCTTAATATGACATTTTTACACAATGTACCGATAGTTTTAGCGATGTCAAGTAATTAATGAAGCAAGTTCCATGGATTGTCACGCTGGAGAACATGATAAGGGCCATGGCCTCCAGCGGGAAGAAGGGTAACGCCGCGGCGACTTTCAATGAACAAGACATATTCGCAAACGTGGTCGCGAATGATACAGTGCATAGTACCAATGTAACTTGAGAAGAAATTGTTTTAACGTCACTGTGCGTGTTGATATCACGGTAATTTTCCCCCAAAAATGTTAACACATTTTGACACTTTTTCGAAAAGCCTTTATGAAAATAGATGGGATTATGTTGAAAATCATTACACATGCATAGGAAATCCAATTATGTTGAATAACGAGTACCGTTCCGAACACGCATATTTTCTCGTAGAATTTTAAATTGAGCAAATACGACCTTGTTCATAAAACACTGACTCTTTTCGGTTCAATTAAGACCTGTCTATGGGTTAGGTCACGAATTTTACATGTTTCGAGCTATGGTATTTTTTTTGTAATTTGGAGTGAAAATTTGAATTCAGATTATTGAGTTTGTGATTTTTAAAGGTGTGTTTTCAAATAGTACAAATTTTCAAGTATAGCACTAGTAGGAAGTCCCAGCAATCCAATGCGGATCCCTGCCCATTTAAATCTATACACTTAAAATAAAACGGTTGAGGGTTAAAATATATCACCGAAGGTATTTTGAATTTTGTTATGATATAGTATAGGGCATTCTATAAATCGATACTCCCTGTTGCGCTACTGTTACCGTAGTACAGAAGATTTATTAAGAGGAAGTAAGAGTTGACCGCTAATGTTATTTTTAAACTATCGCGATTTTTAACACTCATACTTTGGTATAGAATTTGGGACGTCACGCGAAATACTATTTACTTACATTCACCGAAGTAAACTGACGAGATTCATACACTGACCAGATAAGCCAACTGACGAATTAAAGAAAGTGACGAATTAAGGATATTAGTGAAATTGACTAATTTCAAAAGTGACCAGTTGGCGAAAGTGACGAATTAACAAATCTGTCGAGTAGATAGCTAACTCCCCGTTGCGCAGCGCCCGTGGTTGCGGTTGGACTGTGAATATTTCTATTTCACCGCTTGGTGAACGTAAGTAAATAGTATTTCGCGTGAAGTCCCGAATGCTATAAGTATGAGTTGACTGCTATTTCGAAATTGATAGTATAACAGAACATGCTTTTTTTACGAGTGGAAATCTGACATGTATGCTATGCCTTACAAATGTCTACGGCCGCGAGTCCCGGGTTAACCGTCGGAAGGACGTTCCAGGGCTCTCGGCAGACTTTGGCGAATACTTTAGCCTCGCCTATGGGGTTCGGGTGCTATACCGCGTCTGGGGAGTTGGGTCGGGTGTTATCCCGCTAATTGGGGATGGGAAGGGGGTGTTGGGAACTGTCCTACCACTATGAGGGGCAATGAAATATTCGCCATCGTCTTGACCTGCTACTGTAAGATCCAGCTCACCCTTCTCAGGCCCTCGGTCATGGAGGTCGGTAGTCTTGGGTGTTTAAGCAGCCTGCTATGATCCCCGTCGACTGCGGAACTCAGGAGGGAGATTTTCTTCCAGTCTCTCTCCTCTAACTCTTTCTCAAGCATAACTTGCTTGAGACCATAGCCTTCACCATGGTCTCCAGACTCCAAATCATTACTGAAACTTACATTGTAATATACATACTTATGTAGAAATTGAGATCAACTAACTCTATGAATGTACACTTTTTCAAACCGGTGAACGTTATAATATTGTATTTCTCAATTCTCTCAACCACGAAAACTCAGAAAATTCTATTACACGACCAAAATATTACGCGTTTAGTTCTACAAAATTAAGTATTACTTTCACGATTGTTCGTAAAATTGAGTCATGTCGATGCCTTTATTTTATTACAGGCTGCTCTCAATCCCCCTTTATTGCAAAGTAATTAATTGCACACGCCTTGCGTTACTGTCGTTTTAGTTCCTTAGTTGGTACGTATAAATTCGATGGGATCTTTGTCTCCGACTATACCCATTTATGGGCTTGTGTCAAACATAATTATGCCGTTGACCATTGTCTGTGTCTTATAATATGGTTCTAACCAAAGAGAAAAATTACTTTTGACTCAGTGGATTTCGAAATTCAAAAAACACATCGTAAGTTTATTAAAAAATAGAGGACGTCACGCGGTTTCACCCGAGTAGCTCCCGTTATCGTGGGAATACTGGAATAAAATATAGTCTATGTTCATAGGGAAGAGTGTAGCATCCCAACAATGAAAAAAAATTTCAAATCAGTTTATCACTTTCGGAGCATATTATTTGATGCAAACAAACAAGCATACAATCAAATCTTTCCCCTTTATTATATATGTATTGACTAGCTGATGCCCGCAGCTTCGCCCGCGTAAAATTTGTTCCCGTTCCCGCTTCCCTAATTTTATCCCCTTGGGGGTAGAATTTATTAAAATCGTTTCTTCATACTACGTCATAACATCTATCTGCGTGCCAAATTTCAGCCTGATCCGTCCAGTGGTTTGCGCTGTGCGTTGATAGATCACTATGTCAGTCAGTCACCTTTGAGTTATATATATTTAGATGTATTTAGCGGTTGTATGTACGAGTACCAAGCGGTTTTCTGTATCACATTAAAACCCTTTCCATATAATTTTTAATAAATATTTATTCAGTATTACTAGAAAGACGTAAGATATTTCTACACCGAGAAGGTGGGTGGGTTCACGACATCCGCCGGATTATAAATTAGATCTCATTGCTACGCGTTCCGAGTTCTGATTTTCATACATATTTTAGATACCACTGGATAAACGTAACATAGCTTTAAGAATGGCATGTATTTAAATCGATATCTGTTTATTCCCTTTTTTCCAACAAAATATTTCAAAGTTAAACCAAAAATACTGACTTGCACACTAATTATGCACACTAAATAAATCAAATTCAATATACTGTTTAACGGTTTTTGCAGAACTATTATACTGAACAAATCACTATTATCTTAATTGTATATCTAAAAATTCCTTAGCTTAACAAACGTATTAAAACTTTTTTATGGAAAACCATCGTCTAATTTACTTTCAGGAACACCTTTTTTTCTAATTAAAACCCCAATTTAATCGGTCATCTTTACAAAATTAAATTTTATCAATCAAAAAAATAAAAAACTAACCTAACCTAACCTATTCCGTTATAAGATTGTACAATTTAGAGTGCAAGTTAGTATTTTTGGTAAGCAATTTGTATTTTTGTGTAGCAAATCATATATCCGGTGTACGAACCACATTTTTGGTTTAAATTCGATAAAATAGGTCATCTCGTTTTGTGTAAAATTTTAGATTTTCATGTAGTACATGTTTAGTTAATCAATTGGTTTTTTTGCACATCATTTAATTTTCTGGTTTGCATTCAGTAAATTAGTGGAGTTACCTAGTGTGCAGAAAAATTAAACAGATGTGCATTTAAAAATATCCCTTTAAGAATTAGCAGAAAAGAGAAAAAATAATTTTGAGTAGGTACACGTTTCTGATATTCTAGAGAATTTAAAAAAAAATTAAATGAGATGGATTTATTAAAATTCTACAAATCTCATTTCGACGGCTGCTGAGATAAATCTTTGTACTTATATCAAAAAATTGTATATAAGATTATTTTGCAATGGCTACGTATTTTATTAACCGACTTCAAAAAAGAAGGAGGTTACTCAATTCGACCGTATATATATATATATATATATTTTATGTTTGTTCGCGCAGAACTCCTTTTATGGACCGATTTGAAAAATAGTTTTTTCGTTCGAAAATAGATACTTGGTGGTCCCATTTTAAGGAAGTCAGGATCTGATGATGCCATCCTGGAGAAATCGAAGGAAACTTTTAAAAAATGTAGCGGCATCTAGGGCATTTGTAATTTTTTTTTATTAAGGGCTTTAAAGTAGTACCTACAACTTAATGAAGGTCTGGAGTCGATCTGATGATGGAAACGAAAGACAGTAGAGAGAATTCCCTAACGATATACAGCAGATACCTTGTGTTTGAGCTTGATTAATTTGTACTGTCGAGAACTTTACACCTAGATAGATAGATTTTCAGTCTACGTCACTAAGAATGGTGAAAAAAAAAATTTTAACAAAAGAGAAACCGACTTCAAACAAAACTAAAAACTGAAAAATAAAATGTACTTAACACAAAGTTAGTATATTCTGATTTATCAGATATCATTAAATATAATACTGAAGTCGGTGCCAATATGACTATGAGAGAGATTAATAATAATAATAATAACTGAGCGTCCGGATGGACAGGTGCTGGTTGAGTTTTGGCGCAACTTGTGGTCACGACCTGTGGAGCATGTGGAGGGGCCCTGGATGCAGGTCATCGAGGATTCCTGTGTGGACTTACCACAGATGGACCCGGTAACTGTCAGCCAGGATGATGTTCGGGCAGCAATTACCAAAGCTCCCAACTGGAAAGCTCCAGGAAGCGATGGGTTGCAAAACTATTGGCTGAAAAGTTTCCGGACATCCCATGAAACTCTCGCAAGACAGTTCCAAGAGGCCCTAGACACGAAGATGCTCCCAAACTTCCTCACCACTGGAATCACTCATTTAATTCCTAAATCAGAAAGTGCCGCGAACCCGTCGCAGTATCGACCTATTACGTGTCTTCCTACACTTTACAAGGCACTAACGTCTGTTCTGGAGGTCAAAGTAGCTAGTCACATTGACAACTGTCAGATCCTCGCTGCTGCACAGAACGGATGTAGGCGAGGGAGTCGTGGTGCTAAGGAACTCCTCCTGATAGACGCGGTTGTTAGTCAGCAGGCCAAACGTAACCGACGTAATTTGTCTGCTGCCTGGATAGACTACAAAAAGGCGTTTGACTCGGTCCCCCATACATGGCTGAAGAGGGTCCTCGAGCTGTATAAGATAGATTATACAGTTCAAGACTTCCTTGGAACCTGTATGGAGCAATGGAGCACAATGCTTAGTCTGTCTGGGGTCAGATTGTCGGCTGCTGAAGACCAGATAATGGTTAAACGGGGTATCTTCCAGGGTGATAGCTTGAGTCCACTATGGTTTTGTCTCTCCCTGAATCCTCTAAGCACTTTGCTGGAGAAGTCGGGAATAGGCTTTCAACTTCGGAGAGGGGGTCCGAGGGTGTCTCACCTCTTCTACATGGACGACCTCAAGTTGTTTGCTCCACACGCTGCAGGTCTGGTGCGACTGCTGGATATCACATGTGATTTCAGCAGTGGCATCGGCATGGAGCTTGGAGTAGACAAGTGTGCGGTTCTTCATGTGGAGGGGGGGAGAGTCATCTCATCGGATCGTATACCCGTATCTGATGGGGTGAGCCTTCGATCACTCTCCGAGGGGGAAACTTACCGGTACCTGGGCATGTCGCAGAATTTGGGTGTCGACATGGCGGGCGTCAAACAGGCTGTTTGCGACGTGTTTTGGGAGCGCTTGGCAAGGGTTTGTACTAGCCTGTTGTCGGGCGTGAACAAGACACGGGCGTATAATGGCTGGGTGATGCCGGTCTTGTTGTATACCTTTGGCGTAGTCAGGTGGACTCAAACCGAATTAGACGCCCTGGACAGAAAAGTCCGCGCTACTATGACCCTTCATAGAATGCTCCACCCGAAGTCTTCGGTTATGAGGTTGTACATCCCGCGAAAGTGCGGTGGCCGAGGCCTTCTTAGTGCTAAGGTCATGCATAATCGCGAGGTGTGCAATCTCAGGAACTTTTTCCTGTCGAAGTCGGACAGTGTGCTTCATGGAGAGGTCAAAGAATGCGATAAAGGACTTACACCGTTATCCTTGGCTAAAATCGAGTGGCGAGCTCCGACGGTACTTGGTACCTCTGAGCGTGAGGCCGTATGGAAGGGTAAAGAGCTGCACGGTCGCTTTTACCAAGCTCTACATGAGCCCCACGTAAACCGGGAAGCATCTGTGCACTGGCTGCGTTTCGGTGACCTCTTTGGGGAAACCGAAGGTTTTGTCTGTGCGATACAGGATCGGGTTGTCAGGACGAACAATTACAGGAGGTACATCCTGAGGGACGGGACAGCGGACATCTGTCGCATGTGTCGCCAACCCGGTGAATCCCTCAGACACGTGACCTCCGGTTGCTCAATGCTTGCCAACACTGAGTATCTGCACAGGCATAACCAAGCAGCCAAGATACTCCATCAAGAGCTTGCCCTTAAGTACGGCCTCATCGATCAGACCCTGCCATACTACAGCTACCTGCCGGAAGCCGTACTCGAAAACGACCGCGCAAAACTCTACTGGGACCGGTCCGTCATTACGGACAGGACTATTCTAGCGAATAAGCCTGATATCGTGCTGATGGACCGGTCAGAGTCTCGGGTGTTTCTTGTGGATATCACCATCCCGTATGACGAGAACCTCATACGAGCCGAAGCAGAAAAGAAGAGGAAGTATCTGGACCTGGCCCATGAGGTTACCGACATGTGGGAAGTGGTGTCCACAGAAATAATCCCGGTTGTTATAACAGTCAATGGTTTGATCCCAAAGAGCCTCTCAGAAAACCTTGGGAAGCTTGGGATTAGTGGTAAATCAGTGATGGCCAGGATGCAGAGGGCTGTCTTGCTCGATAATGCCCGAATAGTCCGTCGTTTTCTTACCCAATCGCCCTGATGCCTCGGCCGACTGTTACTGACCTGGCCGAGGTAGTTTTGCCGTTTCTCTCAATTAGGGAGGAACGTGTTGTAGCGCCATCTACATAATAATAAAACCATCTAACACCCATCACAATAGCCCATTACGTAGTTAGCATATTTTATAATAGTTACATAAGGCGGATGTGGATTGTTTGTAGTGGGGGTCCCATTTCCCTTTAGATTAAAAGTCTCAAAGGGCCTCTGCATGTTGGACCTGTGTCCCCATGTAAGCCTACCAAAAGTCCGGGTGTCTTCGTAAGAAAAAAAAAAGGAAAATACCCGTGTAAAAGAGAGACATAATAATAATAAATCTTTATTGTCAGGCAACATTAGAAAGTTACAGTTGGTATTAACTTATTCTACGGCCCATAGATAAATACCTTAAAACTAAAATACATATAAATAATAGTACATTATGATACGAGTTCGGTAAGTTGATAATTACAGCCGAGGCGTTATTGCTAGCCCGAGCCGCAGGCGAGGGCTACAAGAAAGCAGAGGCTGTAATTATAAAAGCGAACGTGTGTCATACGACGTTTTATAACATATTTGCGAGGAAACAAGGAAATAAATAAAATGGGGACATTCATAAACTAACAAAAAAAACGTAGCAAAAAAATAGCCAGAATAAAGCGCGCGGAATTTTACTTGTTCACAACGCTTTCTTTTTTTCTTATTTATTATGAGGCAAAGGCACAAAAACAGCCAGTATTAATAATAAAGTAAATTAATATTATTTGTTTTGGTTTCACATTTAATTGTCAAAATTTAACACAATTTATTGTCAAAATTAATTAAATTAAACAATTCAATGTTTAGTTTATTATATTTTATCTCCCAAAGTCAATTTTATTTATAAAATGTTGACCACTTTTCTGGCATAAAAACTCTTTGCTAAGATTTTTAAAAAGTACCGTTCGTTTTAGACACAATCGTCCGTTTTACTTTACATTACCGGACTAGGCCGTAATGAGATACATTACGTTAGTGAAATTGGTCAAATAAGAGACCCTTTACAAGCAAATGTGTTATAAATATCTTAACCTAATTGACACGTAATGACGTCGACGTGTCGCGTGACGTGGGGTTCCGTGTCGGCAGACGTCCTCTGAAGCGCCGGTACTTCACCCCTCTCGGCCAGAACTCAGGATCCATTAATGTGGAGATGCGATCTGTAGGCACCCTCACCGCAAACGAGTTGAAGCTTACGTTACGATGAGAGTCCAGCTTCTCCACCCTCAAACCCAATCCGGTTTTCTTCTGCAGATAGTCTACCACGTCCACAACCTTCACGCTGAAGTGTACACGGGACACGTAGATCATCGTAGATGGAACCTCAGCGCGGAAGCGCTGCTCTATAGATCTTGAAGCAGTTCTGCACTGATTCTTGCAGGAGGGTTTCGTCTTCTTTTTCTTCACCACCAACGTAAAACCCTCCGCATCACAGGGCTCCTTTTGCGGCGCCTTGACGGGCGCAGTGCTGCGTTGAGTGACGCTGCTCTGCTTCCTCCCCTTTGTATGAGCGGCTGTGGGGGTGCTGGCCGTTGCAGCTGCGTAGTCACAATGGCCGAGGAGGTGGCAACGTGACAGTCGTCGGCATCTTCGCGGGGGAAGAGGTAGCGGCGGGCGCGGCGGGGCGCGAGCTCACGTTCGAGGCACACGCTACGGCCACTGGACACTCGGGCGCATCAAATTGCGCTGACTCAAAACTGCACAATGACGCGTTTTGCGCGCCTCGCCGTACATTGACATTATCGGAGGCTGACCTACTAACTGAATTATTGCTACGAAGTAACAATAATTCAGCCTGCAGACCACTGATAGTTTTATATGCCTACTAAGCCTTCATAGTTTTACTTGGCACCGATTTCTGTATTATATTTAATGATATCTGATAAATCAGAATATACTAACTTGTGTTAAGTACATTTAATTTTTCAGTTTTTAGTTTTGTTTGAAGTCGGTTTCTTCTTTATTATTTTTTTTTTTATTACTAGTCATAGCAATATTTATTATAATGAATACGTAAACGATAAATGTTTTCTTCTGTGTTATCGTTTTTGTTGATCTACTTCGTTAAATAATTGGGGTGTGGTTTTTTTTTTCATATGATAAATTAATGGAAAGATCAAAAGATCATACCTATTTAACTTTTATCACAAAACTATTTTTACTTTCATGATATTCGCAATAATTCAGAAGTAGGTAACGCAGTACAACCACCGACCGAAAACACAGCGACAGCTCCCGAACAAATCCGAGCGTGTGTGACGTCATTTTAACAGCAAATATTTCTATCATATTGTAGTTGTAGCAACACTTACGTACTTACAGTGGTAACGCACAACATCGTGACGTCACAGCCATAGTAACCAATGTCAAGCGTTTAAAGTCGCATGGTTGTATTTCAAATTTTATCAATTTTAAATGGTTCATAATTCAATCAAAAACTTTTTTTTAAGTTTTTCGAAATTAATATCGATATTATTAATGATAAGCTTTTAAATTACGTAAAAAAATCAGTATACATTTTTTCACATTCCCAATTCATCGAATTATACAATTTTAAAATGATGATTCAAGCGACTGAATAGGTGATCACAGATACTTCATTTTTATTATTGAAACAAGGTTTCCGGAGACGTTCTTTGTGGCTTAAATACAGTTTAATGACATTTCTATCGACTGGGTTAGAGCTTATCGCTTTTAGTGTTAAATTTAACAGATAAAATTAATAATTGCAGTCAACATTTTTTAACTTTCTTGTTACTTTGCAGGTTGTTGGTTTATATTTTGGTACTAGCTGTGCCCGCGACTTTGTCCGCGTGGAATGTAATAAAAAAATTAATTTATTTAGTTTTTTTTTGTTTTTGGTATATTTTCTAGAATAAAAGATTTTTTCTAAAATAAAAGTAGCCTAAATTACTCCATATTACATAAGCTATCTGCCAGTGAAACCCGTCCAAATCGGTCCAGCCGTTCCAGAGATTAGCCGGAACAAACAGACAGACAGACAAACATTTAAAAAAAATATGTTTTGGTACCTATGTGTACCGTATATATACATTCATATGCATGTAGTAGAAAGCGGTTATTTTAATATTACAAACAGACACTCCAATTTTATTTATTTGTATAGATATAGATAAAATATTGGTATTCACCCTTCTCAGTACTTGCATATAAAGTCCTGTGTATGTTTATTTTTTTGTCAACATAGTTATATTTTTATATTGAAACTAGCTGATGCCCGCGGCTCCGCCCGCGTGGAATGTTATTCCCGGTCACTTAGGGGTATGAAAAATAGATGTTGGCCGATTCTCAGACCTACTCAATATGCTCACAAAATTTCATGAGAATCGGTCAAGGATTCGTTTCGAAGGAGTATGGCAACGAAAACTGTGACACGAGAATTTTATATATTAGATAAAGGAAATTTATGGATAGACGTAAACGGCCGCCCCACTAGTCACGACAGTCATTTGTGACTTGCGTATAAATGACTGTCGTGGCTTCAGGTTCCTTTATAGACCACGTTGAGGTTCAAAAAAAAATATCTATAAGGTCATTATGGTTGTAAGAATAGGTACTAATATTAGCTGTATGTTACCCTTTATGTTTACCGTGGCACTATTATTCTGACTTGATAATAGAGTTGGATAGTTATGCAGTTTTAAATTACTCGTTCTGTATATTTTTAAAGTATCTATTTAGGGCTTATATTTATTATTAACACATTGTTATTCTACATTATTGTAAACAGCCAGCTCCACTAGTCACGACAGTCATTTTAACACTTTATTCACGACAGTTATTTAAGTAACATTAACAAATGGTGCCATGATAATGGACTAGTCCTAAACGCAGCCAAAACTAAATTACTTCACATCCACTCCAGCCATAAAAGAGTTCCTACTGATTTTCGAGGAGTATTAGTAGTAGTATCAGTCGCTAGCGCGCGGTGCATGTAGATGATCGTGTGCGTACGGTTATCTATGCGACTAACGAGAGGTCATTGAACTCGAGCGGCGACAATGTCGACGATAAAGTGCAACAGTTGCAATATTGTAATAAACGAGTGTCTTGCTTTTATACAAAACAAAGCAGATATCATGGACGAGAATAGTATCAGCCGTCTATGTACAACGGCTTTTACGGAGGATGAAATTAAAGTGGCAAAGAAATTACTGTATGAGTCTGTGGATACCTCCCGCCGTCAAATTAAACGGAGGAATGAAGGAAAATGTCGAAGGGACATAGAGGATATCATCACGCTTATAAAGGTAACCGACCCAGAATTAGTGCCGATCTTCGTGGCCAGATATTTACATAAGCTCCCTCCAGTAACGTTCGACCATTTGGATGCTACTAAAGTCTTGAGAGATGTTATAAAGTTACAGGAAGACGTGGCCTTAATAAAATCTAATTATATTACAGTCGAACACATTAAGGATTTGCAAACGGCGAGTATACCAGTGTATAGAAATATAAACATTGATAATCGAAAAGGATCGAGTGTATGGGATAATTATGAGGGTAAAAGTGGTCCGATTGGCTTATTGAATATTGAAGGCGGGTTAACAGCTGATACGAATGACAGGTGTGGAAGCGAGAAGCAAAACGATATAATGGCCGATAGTGGTGTCGTCTCAGCTGAGCGCACGCATACACAAAAGGACATAGCTGAGTGCGAAATACGCATGGAGGCCGGTACCACGGTTTCGGCCAACTTCGTCACCCAGGCATCCGACATACAGAAAGCGGCACGAGCGGTACAGTCAGCGCGGGAGGGAGAGGCGAGGCCAACCGTGGTTGCGAAAGATGACGTGATAGACGGTCCCATAGCGTCATTGCCCGAACGTCCACCGTCTAAGCAACTTATGTCAGATGTATTGCGCAATGGCGGTGATTGGAAAAAAGATTCGCAAAATGAGGAATGGAAGATTGTACAACGTAAACGTTTACAAAATCGTTTTATAGGAATAACAGGAAGGGCCGATATTCTTCCACAGAGTTCTTTTAAGGCAGCGTGTGTTAGTGTGCCGTTTTACATTTATAATGTTGACGAGAATACAAAAAGTGAAGACATAGTGTCGTATATTAAAAAGAAAACGGGTGTTGATGTTAGTTTGTCTAAAATTAACATGAAAAAGAATAAAGGCTATGCGGCTTATAAGTTCTCAATACCAAAAAGTATGTTTAATGTTTTTATGAGTGATTCATTATGGCCTGCGGGGGTATTGTTCCGCAGATTTATTTACAGTTCTGAGAGGCAGCGTGATAGTTTTTTGCAAGAGAGCGAGAATGAGAACAGCAGCAATAAATGTACATAATGGATTGTGAAAAATTAAATAATAAATTTGCAAAGTTTGTTACTTTCAACTGTATGGGTTTGAAAAGATCAACTACCTGTGTGCAGGGCTTGTGTAAATCTGTGGATTTAGTGGCATTACAAGAAACCTGGTTATTGCCACATGACGTACCAATGCTGGGAAATATAGATAGTAATTTTGGTTATTTTGGTAAGTCTGCGGTAGATACCTCAATAGGTGTATTGCGTGGTAGGCCCTATGGCGGGTTAGCAATCTTGTGGAGGAAGGCTTTGTTTACATCTGTGTCTATCATACCGTGCGATAATGACCGTATTATGGCTATTAGAGCGACGTCGACCGATCGCACTGTTTTGATTATAAACGCGTATATGCCTACGAACTCTGCCGATAATTTTGTAGAATTTTGTGACTGTTTAAGTGTGATTGCTGCTATTGTTGAGAGCTCCAATTTGGAATATGTATATATTCTTGGAGATTTGAATGCTCACCCGGGAGAACTATTTAGTAATGAAATGTTAAGTTTTTGTTTAGAACAAAAATGGCACTGTGCCGACTATAGCAAGTTAGGTATGGGCTCCGATGCGTACACTTTTATAAGTGGTAGTTGTGGCAGTCATCGTTGGCTTGATCATTGCCTTGTGACGGAGGCAGCTCGGAGATCAGTAGAGGTAGTTGAAATATATCACGATACATACTGGTCCGATCATTTTCCGCTCTGCATTCATGTAAACATAGGGGTGATTAGGCGAATGGAGACTAAAAAGACGAACTATGTAAGGGATAAAGCTATATGGGGTGAGAGGAATAGGGATGAAATAGAATGTTATCAGAAATTATGCATTGAGAAGTTGAGAGATATTGACCTTCCCTGTGAGTTGAATGACTGTAGTAATATTTTTTGTACAGATAGTAGTCATGAAGTCATAATCGACCGTTTGTACAGGGAGATTGTAACATCGTTAAGAGATGCAGCTGTAGCTAGTTCCATGTCGAGGGGAGGTGAAGGAAAGCGGCGTACCATAATAGGGTGGAATAAGCATGTCAGGGACGCTCACGGGAACGCCAGGCAGGCTTTTATGAATTGGATGTGGCATGGGAAGCCACGCACGGGACAGCTCTTTATGGTTATGAAAGAAACAAGAAAAGTATTTAAAAGTAAATTAAAATTTTGTCAGAACCATCAGGAGCAGATACAAATGGATATTTTGGCTGAACAGAAGGAGAAAAAACAATTTAAAAAGTTCTGGAAGTCAACCCAGAGGTTAAATGCTAGGCCTGTAGTTCCAGTGAGCGTAAATGATGTGACTGACCCGAGAGCTATCGCAGATTTATTTAGGGAACAATTTCAGGTTGCTTCTAGGCTTAGATCCGAGAGCCTGAAGAATGAAACAGGCAGTTCTGAGGTGGACCCACGAGCGCCCCTTAGTATAACATCAGAAGAGGTGCAAGTCGTGGTTAAATCGATGACTAGAGGCAAGTCACCGGGCTGGGATGGGCTAAGTATTGAGCACCTCCAGCAAGCAGGGCCACGTCTCTCAGGGGTCCTTTCAGTGCTGTACAATTGTTGTGTGAGACACTCATACCTACCAAGTGAGTTGACGAGGACGTTAGTAGTGCCGATTGTCAAGAACAAGACTGGTGACATCTCAGACCCAGGCAATTACAGGCCGATTTCATTGGCGACCATTACGGCCAAGGTCCTGGACGGGGTGCTTGAGCGACGTATGGTTGGACAGCTTAAACTACATGATGCACAGTTTGGTTTTAGAGCGGGGCTGTCCACAGAAACAGCTGTGCTTGCGCTTAAGCACACAGTCAGGTATTATACGGATAGGAATACGCCCGTTTACGCTGCTTTCCTTGACCTTTCCAGGGCGTTCGATCTGGTTGATTATAATCTACTCTGGTCTAAAATGCTAAAACAAGGCATACCTAGTGAGATAGTGAGACTCTTTCAGTACTGGTACAATAACCAAATTAACCAGGTCAGATGGGAGGGAACGGTATCGGAGGGGTATGGGTTGGAGTGTGGGGTGAGGCAGGGCGGTCTGACCTCACCGATGCTCTTCAACCTAGGTATACATGAATCAGCTGATTTTTGGAGCTCAGCAACACTGGAATCGGATGCTCGATTGACTGCAAAGTTACAAATAACATTAGTTATGCGGACGATATGGTGTTGCTGTGCCCATCGATCAGTGCGCTCCGTAGGCTGCTTGGGATATGTGAAAGTTACGCCAGAGCTCATGGACTTGTCTACAACACCGGAAAAAGCGAATTACTGGTGTTTAAGGTAGGTAGTAGGAAACCTGATATTGTACCGCCGGTGCTCCTGAATGGGATCGAGTTAAAAAGAGTCTCACATTTTAAATATCTTGGGCACATAGTCACAGACGACTTATCTGATGATAGGGATTTGGATAGGGAGCGAAGAGCGTTGTCGGTCCGAAGCAATATGCTGGCTCGCAGGTTTGCTCGATGCTCGCAAGAAGTGAAGCTTATGCTATTTAAAGCGTTTTGCCAGTCTGTCTACACGGGCAGCTTGTGGGTTAAGTATACGCAGAAGGCCTACAACGCTCTTCGCGTGCAGTATAATAATGCTCTCAGGATGCTGTTGGGGCTCCCACGATATTGTAGCGCATCGGGCATGTTCGCCGACACGCGTATAGATTGTCTGCCAGCAATCCTCCGCAAAAGAACTGCATCCTTGATGGTCCGCCTGAGGGGTAGCAACAACAGCATCATGAAGACTATTGTTGATCGCCCTGATTGCCCCTTTTCGTGGCACTGGACATGTTTGCACATGCATATGTCCGGTGTTCCGGAAGTAAGGCACAGGTATATGAATTAATTCTAATTGTTTGATGATTGTTTATTATTATTATATTATTTTAATTTTTGAACAATATTTTAAATCTTGAATCAATTCAATTTAATTTCAATACTTTTATTTATTTGTCCTATTTATTTTATTATTTTTATTTTTATTTTATAAATTCGTAATTATAATTTTAATGATTATATGTCTCTAATTTTATATTTATAATTTTAACTTTGTATTTAAATTGATTATTTATGAAGTAGTCACATACTAGGAATTATTGTTTTTATTTTAATGTTTTAAGTTTTAAATCTTTTTATAAATTTGTATTTCTATTTTTTTAATGTTATTGTACCTATTATTTTTATGTAAATTTAACATTTTTGATTGCGTAATTTTCATTTTAATATTATTTTTTAATGTAATGTAATATGGGTAAATTATGCCTGAAATAAAGAATTATTATTATTATTATTATTATATTATTAGTAGCACATGATCATACGTGTTTGCATAAGGCAAATAATGCTTGTTGTACCTACCTGTCCGAAGATTGGTTGTGTTGAGCAACATATGTACTTAGGTCTAATAATTGACAATAAATTCAATTGGCTGCCTCATATTCAGTACATATGTGCTAAACTTAGAGCATTTCTGGCAAATCTGTATATCATTAAAGATAGAATACCGTATAAAGTGAAACTCATGCTATATAACGCACTAGCTGACTCAATAATCGGATACGGTGTAACAAGCTATGGAAGAACATATAAGTCCTATCTCGATCAAATTCTAGAACTCCAGTTACGACTTCTGAAAAAAATTGTACCAAATAATATAAAACAAATGTATGGAAATAATGAAAAAGAATTATATAAATTTTGTAAAGTTTTTCCCATACACACAAAGGTAACGTATAGTCTACTAAAAGAACAGTTTTTCAATCAAGGCATCTTACAAGAAATATCGCATAACATTCAAACGCGACAGAAAACTAATAGAAAATTGGTCACGATTGGAGCAGTAAATGTTTATGGTGAGAGAACTACTGCATACCTCATCCCGCGCATTAAAAACAGCCTAAGTTCATCTTTTGTGCAGAGTATTACACAAAATAATATCAAAAATAAATAGAAACTTCATTTTCTGAACAGCCTGTAGAAACCTCACACAAACTGGTTCCGTTCTATTTCTTTTTATTAGTGTGTCACACAATAAGTATCGCTTTGATTGCTCAGGTCGTGGGTCGGATTCGGCGGCTGGGTCTCGAGGTCGCCCTTCACAAATCCGAGGCTCTGTGCTTCCACGGACCTCGGATGGGGCCACCTGCGGGATCCAGCCTACAGGTGGGGGGCGTCAGCATCGGCATCGAGCCCTCGATGAAATATCTGGGGCTCGTACTCGATGGCCGGTGGAACTTCGGACATCACTTCCGAAGTTTGGTCCCAAAACTGAGGGGAGCATCGGCCGCACTCGCGCGGTTGATGCCCAACATCAGGGGACCCAACGCTCCCTACAGGAGGCTGTACCTGGGGATCGTGCGAAGCATGGCCCTGTACGGGGCTCCCGTATGGGCGGAGACCCTGACGGCCAGCAATGAGGCTAGACTGATGAGCCCGCAGAGAGTGATGGCCGTCAGGGTGATAAGAGGATACCGCACGATCTCCGGTGAGGCGGCATGTCTCCTAGCCGGGACCCCTCCATGGGACCTGGAAGCGAGAGCCCTTGCGTCACTGTTCAGATGGCGCAAGGAGGCGCTGGAGCGGGGCCAAAGGCCTGCGTCTCGAGAAATCGAGGCTCAGCGGACCCTGCTCCACCAGGAAACCGTGGAGACATGGAAGGTGCGACTTGAGCAACCAAAGGGGGGATTCGCCACAATCGCGGCCGTCAGACCGGTCATGGACGAGTGGCTGGAGAGAAGACACGGTGCTCTCTCCTACCGGTTGACACAGATACTTGCCGGGCACGGTAGCTTCGGTAGGTATCTGTGGCGAAAACACCGGGAAACCACGGCCGAGTGTCAGCACTGCGAGGACCGCAGCGATGACACAGCGCTCCACACTCTGGTGGAGTGCACGGCGTGGGCACAACAGCGCCAGGTCCTCGTAGTGAGTCTGGGCGTGGACACTCTCTCGCTCGAGGCCATGGTGCGAGCCATGCTCTCCAGCGGGAGTAAGTGGGACTGCGCCGCCTCTTTCTGCGAGCAGGTCATGCTCGCGAAGGAGGCGGCGGGCCGGGTGCGGGAGAGAACTCTCCCACCCGAGTTCCGCAGTCGGCGCCTTGGGCGCCGCCGACGTGTCTTCGCCGAGGACTATCGGCCTCCATGACCGGGGGTCTGAGGACGGTGAGAAGGCCGCTCACCGTCCTTACAGAAGCAGGCCCATGACGGCAGCGTGACGTGAGCAACTCACATACGCCCCTCCTTAGAAGCGGGATCACACCCGAAACCCCCCCATAGACGCGGGATTGCACCCGAACCACCCCCTGGGCGAGGCCGCAGTGGCGGCCGTAGGTCTGTTGGGAGTCACGGGACATCCTTCCTGAGGGCTTACCCGGGGCTCTCAACCATAGGCTGTTGGGCGTTACGTGAGGTTTTTTAGTCGGTAAGAGTCCGGCATAGCATCCTACGAGGATTTTCCCTCACGTTAAAAAAAAAAAAAAAAAAAAAAAGTATCGCTTTGATGCTTGTTCTGTAAGTGGGTAGATTGGATTATTCCGTTAATCCACCCCAAAAAATCCACCCAACGGGGTGGATAACCGGAATTACATGTTATGGTGTGTCCGGAATTCCACCCAAGGGGTGGATTTCCGGATCTATTCATGATAAATAAAAAAGATCAAAAAAAAAAACAAATGAAGATCGAAAAAACAAATGAAGATCGGCAAAACAAATGAAGATCGTCTAAACAAATGACGGTTGAAAAAACAAATGAAGATCGGCAGAACAAATGAAGATCGTCGAAACAAATGACGGTCGAATAAACAAATGACGATCGAAAAAACAAATGAAGATCGGCAAAATAAATGAAGATCGTCAAAACAAATGACGGTCGGATAAACAAATGACGATCGAAAAAACCAATGAAGATCGGCAGAACAAATGAAGATCGTCGAAACAAATGACGGTCGAATAAACAAATGACGATCGAAAAAACAAATGAAGATCGGCAAAATAAATGATGACCGTCAAAACAAATGACGGTCGGATAAACAAATGACGATCGGAAAACAAATGAAGATCGGCAAATAATCTAGCTGCGTTTGCCATTGAAAAAAATAGGTGCCAGCAATTCTCGATCTTATGAACATGCATAATATTTATTTATTTTTTACATAGTCATGATCAGTGATGTCTGTTAACGCCTAAAAGAACATTTTTAGAGAAGTGTCATTAAGGTCGAGATTTGCTTGCACCTATTTTTTTGAATGGCACACGCATCTAGATTAGAAAAAATGGCTGCAAGTAATTTTTGACCCTCAAAAATCAACAAGACTGAAAGCTCAAAACTCAGAACTCAAAATCCAATACTCAAAGCTCATACTTAGGTCTTTTGTTTTATTATTTTATTAAGTTGCATATTTTTTATCGGTTTTCATTTGTTTTTCGATCTTCATTTATTTTTATGATCTTCATTTGTTTTTCGATAGTCATTTGTTTATCTGACCGTCATTTGTTTTGACGATCTTCATTTATTTTGCCGATCTTCATTTGTTTTTTCGATCGCCATTTGTTTATTCGACCGTCATTTATTTTGTCGATCTTCATTTGTTTTGTCAATCTTCATTTGTTTATCCGACCATCATTTGTTTTGTCGATCTTCATTTGTTTTGTCAATCTTCATTTGTTTATCCGACCATCATTTGTTTTGTCGATCTTCATTTGTTTTTTGATAGTCATTTGTTTATTCGACAGTCATTTATTTTGTCGATGTTCATTTGTTTATCCGACTGTCATTTGTTTTGTCGATCTTCATTTGTTTTGTCAATCTTCATTTGTTTATCCGACCATCATTTGTTTTGTCAATCTTCATTTGTTTTTCCGACCATCATTTGTTTTGTCGATCTTCATTTGTTTTTTCTATCGTCATTTGTTTATTCGACCGTCATTTGTTTTGACGATCTTCATATTTTGTTTTGCCGATCTTCATTTGTTTTCTCGATCGTCATTTGTTTATCCAACCGTCATTTGTTTTGACGATCTTCATTTGTTTTTTTTTCGATTCATTTGTTTTGTTTATCTCCATGTGTTTTGTCCATCTTCGAAATCCACCCATTTCATGTGTGGATTAACGGACTAATTGGATTAACAATATATAATTCCGGAAATCCACCCCTTGGGTGGATTTTCGTGGGTGGATAATCGGACTATTTTGATTAATAATATATAATTCCGGAAATCCACCCGAGGGGTGGATTTTCATGGGTGGATTAACGGACTATTTGATTTTATTTGATTGATTTAGAAACTTTAGACTTGTGTTGGTTGGAATGAATATGCCATTTCGGTAAAATATTGTATGGGTAGGTATGTAACTTTTGTACTGTATTTGCAGAATGTACGGCACTCCGCATAAACCCTCTGTGGTTTTTTGGTTTGCCATTGCTGTTATTTTTTTGTATTATTAGGAAATTAATAAATAAAAAAAAATAAAAAAAAAATATTTTCGGCTCCCGAATAAAATTACTGCCATAGGTTCGGGTTCCTTTGTAGACCACGTAGAGTTTCAAAAGATCTTTATAGTCACTATGGTTGCAAGAACACAAATTTTAAAAGAGATACCCCTTTCGTTTACCATAGTAATATTACTCAGTACCAACCAGTGATGGATTAAATTATCTCGGTAAAAATATGTGCGTCATGTACCTACACTTTTGTTACATCGTAAGACTACGTACATAATGGTCATGCCTTATATTATGAGCTCACGGAGGTGAGTCTATTGCCTTTTTTTGCTAGCCTGATGGAAAGCCGTGGCGCATCTAACGATTGAGCATCCACTCTCACAGTTCGTAAGACTTCTGGCAGTCAAGTTGGCGGCCTTGTCCAAAATTGACAAGCGCGGTTGTGACTGCCCACTTTTTAAAATTTTTGAAGCTGTATATAATTGTATATTTATTAATTACTAACATAGTTTGTAAGCTTTTGTGTACTAACGTCAGAATATGGAATTTTAATCCTTAATAAAACACTATTATTATTATTCCATTTATTCATTATTTTTAACTTATTCTATTACATTTTTAAATAAATCATATACGTATAAATATCTATTTATTATTATTATTGTTATAAGGGCTTCTTCTTGGCTTAACGAATGCCATGTTACTGACAACCGTATGAACCATCATGACAAATTGTATAAATAATTACTATGAATTATTGGAACGTACTGATTAATTATTGTAGTCACACATACATACATTCCTACGGTACTACATAGTCAATGAATACATTTAATATTCCTATTTGTAAAGTATTCCAGCCAAATACCCATACACCCTCCGTTGCAATATGTACCTAGTTTTAATGGGAATAAGAGATGATCATAAAGAGCTATAATCCATCTTTACAAAGGATATTTCAGGGTAATCTGTTACAATTAATACGTATCGATTTGTTTATAGTTAGATTCAGTAAGATTGTTGCTTGTGAATATTGCACTTTTATTGAGAGATGTATGATGATGACTTTGTAAAGTTCTATGAGACAGACAGACTGACGAACAGACGAAGCTTAACTATAAGGTTTTCTTGTTCTCTACAAAACTTTTCAAACGAATCGTTTTACATGGGTTGTTTAATAAGAACCGCTTGTTCCAAAAGCGTTCTAAGACTACAATTTCAAACCAATCAAGTTAAGACGATTTCAAATATAAGAACCAAAACAGCTACCAAATAATAGATAAGTAATTGGTGAAATATAAGCGCCAATTATCCGGGTTTGTTTTCAGAGCAGGATAATAATAGGCTCAATGGTCATAATATATTTCTCAAGTACGATTTTAATTTGTTAATTGCCGTTGCAGTAGTTGGGAATTAGGGTTTCTGGATCAGAGGAGATCCATAAACCGCTAATTCCCAACCATTCAACTATTCAATCTAGTATTCAAATAATTATCTGTCATGCATGATAGACTTTCTGGATCCGTCAACGCTCAATCCCATCTATTCAGTCAGTATGTATGGGTTCGCTAATTCCCAACCATTCAACTATTCAATCTAGTATTCAAATATTTATCTGTCATGCATGATAGACTTTCTGGATCCGTCAACGCCCAATCCCATCTATTCAGTCAGTATGTATGGGTTCGTTAATTCCCAACCATTCAACTATTCAATCCAGTATTCAAATAATTATCTGTCATGCATGATAGACTTTCTGGATCCGTCAACGCCCAATCCCATCTATTCAGTCAGTATGTATGGGTTCTATGATTCTCATTCAAGCTCGGGTTAGGTCTACAAAACCTAGACTATTATCTATTCTAATTATTCGAGTCCATACCGTAAAACCTTTACCATTCAATCATTCAGCCCAGTATTCTAATATCAATTACTATTTGAAATAATGTGAAAGCCAAAAACATTGAACAGATCGTTTAATGAATAAATCGATCATTAAATCACTTCAAGTTTCGGAGATAAAATTAGTCTTTAAGTTATCTATAGCAATATAGGTGATATAACTCAATGGATTATGTGATTGAACTATCGAGAATGGCATGCGCTCAGATTACCTCTCTCAGCTTCATACCTGTATAAGTACTAAAGTATGCCTTTAGTTACATTGTAGCTACACATATTGAGTGAAATAAAAAGACATAGGTATATTTTATAGAACGTTTATTATTAATAATTCTTGATTATTAGAATGTACAAATATATTTATTTAGTATTTAAGTACAAATCTTTATCCAAATATATCCAAAGCCATAACAATAAATTACTAGATATTAGTAGGTAAGTACTTATTATTATGGTTATGGATCAATTTCGTCCTGAATTTTATTTATTAGTTGCCTGGCACAATTGTATATATCATCATATAAAACAGTTTTAACTACATGTTGCGCACAAACATCCGCATCACACTCACATAACAGTTCTCCTAATTTGGGGGCACTGTGCACATCATATATCTCAATTTTTATTATTTTTATTCCTCGTGTCACCGGTTTTTTTATAAATTGATACATTTTCTGCTCCGAATTTGGTCTCTTATGTGTAAGACCCAACGTTTTTTGCATAGATTTTTGTGGTGGTTGGTTGGCTGGTATAAAATTGAATAATTCTTCACTGTCCTGTAAAGAAACGTTTACTTAAATTACCTTGTACTGAAAAACCATCTGATTATGTACAATTGTAATACGAAATACTACGGCTACTACCACACTCGTCTAGCGGTTAAGGCGTCAGACTTGTGATCAAGACCTTGCGTATTCGTATCACAGTAATTACACTACCAGCTTGGACTTATTTCTAACACATAATATTTAGATTATCTCGCTAGAATACTTCTAATTTTCGTACCTATTAATCTTAAAACACTAATAGCGATCCATCTTCAACGTGAGAGTTACCAACCCTTGTATTGCTAGCATCCATTTTCTACAGTTACCAGTTTCTGTTGGATGGTTAGTATTAGCCAACATTTAACTATCTCTTAAAGAAAGATAATATCTTAACTTACCGACATTATGCTGCACTTATAACGCACTGTTCAAGACTATAGCAAATGATGGAATAACATTAGATGTAAGCATAACAATATATTTGTTTGAGAAGTATAGATGTTGGAATGTCGCCATAAATGGATGAAATTGATACCACCCAACATCGCGTCGCGACATGTTAACGAAGTCAATATTATAAATATACCTATTATGTATGATTGTACTTTTATTCATTGTTTTTTTCCATACAACTCGCTGAGAAAATATAACAAGCTTAGTCGCGGTACATTATTAGTATGTTCTCATTCACAATATAGCTATGTCAGCGGTTTTTATTCGTTGACTTCTTAATATTTATCAAAATTTGAACCCATGTCACATACTATCATTAAACACGGGTTTATCTGCATTTATTATATCTCCTAATTTTAAGAAAACCAATCAACACTAACATTTTTCTAAGCATATTTTCGACAAACAGAAGAGAGGATAATAATATTTTATTGTCTACTAGCAAGCTATAAGCTTGTGCTATGCGATCTAGACAACTGATAAACAAACTTATATATTTCTCAATACATAGGTACATAGATAATATACATAGGAAAGACCAAAATTAAGAAAATATACATTCATGGATCACATTAACATTTGTTCCGATCCGGGAATCGAACCAAACACCTCAATGGCAGTCGCATACTACTTACGCAATATAATATTAACATTAAATCATCTCTTTGAGGTTTTGCTTAAAATATAAGGTAAACTACACACTAGGAGCATTGGCGTATATTATATAATTACGAATTTTGCTCTCGCATATGGTAAGTACATATGGTCACATGTTAGTTTTACAGTTCAACGTAAATTTTAATTCAGCGTTTTTCTTTTATCGCTATATTAATTTAGTTTATAATTTATGCAGTTTAGATAGCTTTAATTGAAGAGTTTATGTACTTACCTAATGTAGTAAGTTTGAACTGAATGGCTAAACAAAATAAATATAAATTCGTTTTCAAATGATTTACTCTGAAACAAAGTTGAATACAAACTATTGAACTTGAACAGTCATAGTGAGAATCAACCCTAACCGCAGCGATGTGTAGAAGAGATAAGTAATTCAATATTGTATAAAACACAAATCTATTTGGGTGCAGTATTCTTGACACAGCATTTTAGCAACACGTGGCCAGCACCATATTCGGGATAATATGCGGAGTAAGTAATTCTATATTGTTTAAAAGACAATCGTATTTGGATGCAGGGATCTGACATAGCATTTTAGAAACACGTGCCCGTTACCATATTCGGGATGATATGACGTAGATTTACCATTATTTAAGAGACTGCCTCTCAAAGCTATGCCGCAGATACTCTACCGGAGCTGAAGTGATTACCACAACGAGCTTACGTATACCTGCCTATCGGATCCTGTACCTACAAAATGTAAGTCACTATTATATTATTTATTAATACGTGATTAAAAAGCACTCGTGCTATCATTCAGCAATCCTATTATTTAATCGTTCAACTATTCAATCGTTCCACTATTCAATCGTTATACTATTCAATCGTTCCACTATTCAATCGTTCCACTATTCAATCGTTCCACTATTAATTCATTCTAATTTGCAATCATTCATGATATACATAGTATCTAAATTCTATCAACCTGTTATTCAAATATTTCATATTTTATTGATAGATACTACAAATTATTGTTATAAGTTATTTATATGAATGTCTTTGTTTTCAGGTCCAAACAAATGGCTGACCAATTATTCCCGTCTTCAGACGAGTCAGAAGTTAACATCCCGGTGAAGACCAAGAATAAGAAGCGAAAGTTTGCAGAAAAAGCATCAACCAGCCAGCCTGTGAGCAGTTCAGCTACAGGCAGTCAGCCATCAACTAGTCAACCAACCAGTAAGAAACAGAAGTTGAGGGCTACGATCCGCGATCTCTTCGGAGCCGATAGCGATGATTGCAGCACCCCCACTGGTAAAAATCCTGCACCTATTTATTCATATCTAACACGTAGGTTGGCTAATGGATTCTCGCGTCAAATAGATGAAGGAAAATCTGGAAACTTTTTCATTGAATTAAAAATTTATGATTGTGAGGAAATTGAACGAGTGCCACCAATGAACCGATGGAGACACGCTATAATAACTGTTAAAAATAAAACAAATTTAGATTCAAAGTCCTGGAAGCATTTAAGTGAATTTGTGAAAGAGACAGGGAATGAATTTAAAAATTGTGCAGCCACGTTTATAAACTCTTATCAGTAAATAGGTAAAGAGAAATCTGATTATTCATTAATCATTATATACCTATTGCTATACACATTAAACTGTATTTAATCCCTAGCATAAGACTACTATGTATATGAATCAGACCATGCATTGTTTCTCTTTTCAGTGCTACCACTCACCTCTTATTCATCAGGCAGTTATATTAATTGTGATAAATGTAAAATTGGAATACCGATTCATGAATACAGATATCATAAACGAACTAATATTCATAAATCTAACTGTTTAATAAAATCGAAATTTGAACATATAGACATAATAGCTACAGCCTTTAAGAACAGAATAATGACATATCGCTTAAACCCATCGAAAGAAGACGAGTACCTCTTCCTAGAGGCGTTCTTAGATGACAAGCGAGATGATGTATACAAAGTAATTGAGTATTCGCTTATTAAACATACTTGTATTAAAGTAAACTTTGAGTTGTTTGCATACTTTGTTTTACCTAAATATGGTGAACAGCAGCAGCAGCTGAAGTCATTTAATACAAAATATGAAGTTTTGTATAAAAGTACTGATTTGAATAATATTTATCTGAATTTAAAAGAGATTTTTAAAATGATATTAACCGAATTCGAGCACTGTGAATCTGGATGGTCATTTACATCCATTAGTCATTTAGAAATTAATATTAATAAATATTCCCCGATGAGGGGTGGTTCTTATATAGACTTGCCAGCAGTTATTAAAAATACAAAGAGTTGTATAAATATCAAAAATAATGATGAATATTGTTTTTTATGGAGCATCTTAGCAGCATTATATCCAACAAAAAATAATGTTTGTAGAACAAGCTCTTACCCACATTTTAGTTTAGTATTTAATGTAAATGGGATGTCATTCCCACCATCCTCTAAGGACATCAAGTTGTTTGAAATTAATAACAAATATTTAAGTATTAATATCTATGGATTAGATGAATATCATAGAGTAACTGGCCCACTCTATGTAACAAATTTAAAGAAAGATAAACATATTAATTTATTGTATTTTGAGAAAAATAAGAAAGCTCATTATTGTTTAATAAAAAGCCTTTTACGTTTAGTGAGACGTCAAGTATCACGAAGTAAAGGTTCGATGTATTTATGTGAAACATGCCTACAATTTTTTACTAGCCAAATAAAGTTCAACACCCATGCATGTTCAAAAATTATGACATTATTACCAGACAAACACACCAAATTACAGTTTAAACATTTCGAAAGACAACAAAAAATCAACTTTGTAATATATGCTGATTTTGAAAGTCTACTTTATAATTTTAATGAAACAAATGCCAACAAAAATACCATAAAACATAAATTGCATCGACCTTCATGTTTTGCATTTTATGTTTGTTGTTATCATGATAGTAGCCTCAATAAATTTGTTACTTATCGAGGACCTAATTGTGTGCAAGTGTTTGTTCAGAAATTAATTGAAGAAACCAAGTTAATACATGATATTTTAATAACAGAAAAAGCTATGAAACCAATGACTCCTGAACAAATGCATAATTATCGTGTTGCAACTACCTGTCATATTTGTAAAAATCTATTATTTAGTGACAAAGTATGTGATCACGATCATATTACAGGAGAATACAGAGGTGCAGCTCATTCGCAATGTAATTTAATGTATAAAGTCTGTTCATTCATACCTGTAATTTTTCATAACTTATCCGGATATGACTCACACATATTTATTAAAGAACTATCAGTTCATGAAGGTGAAATAACGGTAATTCCAAAAACAAAAGAAAAATACTTATCTATTACAAAAATCATTAAAACGGATAAACAGAAGCCTTTGCAAATTAAATTCATAGATTCATTCCAATTCCTCAATACCAGTCTCGATAATCTAAGTAAAAGTTTAATAGATAGTGATTTTATAAATTTACGAGTCCATTTTCCCGATGACTCTAAATTTGAATTAATTAGAAGAAAAGGAATATATCCTTATGAATATATTGATTCATGGAAGAAATATAATGACGTACAACTGCCCACAAAATGTTGTTTTTATAATAGTTTGCAAATGAAGCATATTACTGATAACGAGTATTCACATGCACAGAACATTTGGAATACATTTGCCATTAATAGTCTTGGTGAATATACTGATTTATATTTAAAGTCTGATGTGCTATTATTATGCGATATATTTGAAAACTTTAGAAAAATATGTCTTCAACATTATAATCTAGATCCTGCATATTATGTAAGTTCACCCGGCTTAAGTTGGGATGCTATGCTCCTTTACACTGGTGTACAATTAGAGTTAATTCATGATCTAGAAATGTATAACATGATTGAAAAAGGAATACGCGGTGGATTAGCACAGTGCTCTCATCGGTATGCTCAAGCAAATAATATTTACACACCTAATTTCGATGATTCTAAACCATCGACATATTTGATATATCTCGACTGTAATAATCTTTATGGATATGCTATGATGAAAAAATTACCAATATCAGATTTTGAATTTATGTCAACTTCTGAAATAAATAATTTTTGCTTATCTAATATCCCTGATGATGCTGAATATGGTTACATTTTAGAAGTTGATGTCGCGTACCCTAATTATTTACATAAATTACACAACGATTTGCCTTTCGCTCCAGAAAAATTCATACCCATAGGAGGAAAGACAGAGAAGCTCATTGCAAATTTATATGACAAATACAACTATATTACACATTATGTGTATTTAAAAGAATGTCTAAAAAATGGACTTATTTTAAGAAAAATTCATCGTATACTTAAATTTAAACAAGAAAACTTTTTGAAGGACTATATAGACTTAAATACTCAATTGCGACAAACAGCTACCACATCGTTTGAAAGAGACTTCTTCAAGCTTTTGAACAATTCGATATTTGGTAAAACAATCGAAAATAAACGAAAACAGCTTGACGTAAAATTGGTGAATAGCTGGAATGATGATAATAATAGGACAAATAAAAAAGTAGGTGCAGAAAAACTGATAGCCAAACCAAATTTAAAAAGCGTTTGTGTGTTCAGTGATGATTTTCTTGCAGTTCAAATGAATCCCTCTCAGTTCAAATGAATGTTTTAGGGTCGGCAGCGCGAGTGTGGCGCCTCTGGTGTTGCAAACGTTCATAGGCTGCGGTGACCACCAGTCCTTCTGGTGGGCCGTATGCTTGTCTGCCACCTTAGTGGTATAAAAAAAAAAAAAAAAAAAAAAAGAATCCCGAAAAGCTTATTTTAGATAGACCGATTTATATTGGGTTTACTGTACTCGAATATGCTAAACAACATGTATATAATTTCCATTACTATTTTATTAAAAACAAGTATGGTAAAAAAGCCAAATTGTGCTATACAGACACTGATAGTCTATTGTACTTAATACATACGCACGATTTTTATAAAGATATGAAAGATAATATAATACAATTTGATACCAGTAACTTTGACATTAATAATCCTTATTGTATACCTAAGTTACATGATAAGATTCCTGGCTTATTTAAAGATGAGTTGGGTGGTGATGTAATCACTGAGTTTGTTGGCTTGAGAGCAAAACTTTATTGTATTGAGTCAATAAAAGCATGCATTAATAAAGCTAAAGGTGTATCAAAGCCCATTACTAAGAATTTGAGAATGACTGACTATAAGAGAGTTTTATTTCAGAACATTACTTTAAAATGTAAAATGCAAATGATTAAATCAAACAAACATGTAATTTATTCGCAGGAAGTTAATAAAGTAATGTTAAATAGATTAGATGATAAACGACTAGTTCGACCAAATCAAATAGATACATTCTCTTGGGGTCACTGTGATGGCATATGATTGTGTAAATTTATATGGATACGCAATGATTTATGTATATTAGACATTTAATAAATGGTATTATGTTCAATCATTGTTTTTTATTTTTCATATACCTAAGTTACATGATAAGATTCCTGGATTATTTAAAGATGAGTTGGGTGGTGATGTAATCAATGAGTTTGTTGGCTTGAGAGTAAAACTTTATTGTATTGAGTCAATAAAAGCATGCATTAATAAAGCTAACGGTGTATCAAAGCCCATTACTAAGAATTTGAGAATGACTGACTATAAGAGAGTTTTATTTCAGAACATTACTTTAAAATGTAAAATGCAAATGATTAAATCAAACAAACATGTAATTTATTCGCAGGAAGTTAATAAAGTAATGTTAAATAGATTAGATGATAAACGACTAGTTCGACCAAATCAAATAGATACATTCTCTTGGGGTCACTGTGATGGCATATGATTGTGTAAATTTATATGGATACGCAATGATTTATGTATATTAGACATTTAATAAATGGTATTATGTTCAATATTTGTTTTTTTATTTTTCATTTTAATTTCACCTTGGGTAGGAAATAGTATGAAAAACAAACACGCTATAGAAATAAAACATTTATTAAGTTAATTAAAATTATGAAATACAAAAGTTATTTTTTAAACACCATCGCTTAATACACAATACATTCCTTAAAGCACAATAGTTCTTATGAGCAAAACAATTATACAAAGATAGATCTTTACAGTAAAGATCACTAAGAGTTTCTAAATTAGGAACACTTTTATTTTCGCATATGTCGGAAACATTATTATGACCACATAGCTCTTGAACCCACTTTATTTTCTCACTACCTTTAACAAGAACCTTTTTTTCCTTCAAATAGGGTTTGATTATTTTAGAAAATTCTCTGTTATCAATATATCCTTCGCTCCAGCGGTAACCTCTATTCCTTTCAATCCACCAAATGCGTCTTTTTTCTTCATCAGTCAGCGAGGAGAACGGATAAGGAGGTTTTATTAAGAATATATGAGTATATTCCAACGTAGCTATAGCTAATTCCTTGACTATGAAGTTATTATAAAGATCTTTAAAACCTTGAACATCTACTATAATAGTATTTTTGTTCATGATATCTTTCTCACGGTGCTACTTAACGGTTTATACTCGATTATACAGTCGTTCAATATAAGACAATATGCTGAAGTTTGATCTGGTATATCAATGTCACTTTCAATTTCCACTCTGACATCGACAACAGGTCCTGACTTAAGATTATCTGGTTGTCTAGAACAATCTACGACAAATAACGGAGCAATATTTTTAAATTGTTTCTCACTTAATAACGGTTCACCGCGACGACCTCCGTAATACGAGTGTTGGAATCTGGTGTATTGTTCATATATTAAAGCAATTCTGTTATTTGAGAAACTTGAATTTAAATTTTCGTAAGGGAAGTAGGTTGAATTTAGGTATACTCTAACATCTCGAACGTTACAGTGATCAAACTGAGACATATCCAATTTTGAATTATTTTTTCTATTTGTTTGCAGACCAATAATAACAAATCTTGGTTTCTCTATTTGCGATGATGTTTTTATGGACCAAGTATGTTTAGTAGTTTTTGGTAGAGCTGGATATTCATATAAATCCCAATTCCTGAATATCATCTGGAGTGCTCGATCTTTTTCTAACAGTTTTAACATATTTATTTTTTCTTTATCGGATACTTTGACATGTGGTACACGCCATATTATTTTATTTATAATAATATCTTCTACCGTTTCACCATCGTTAAGTTTTAGAGCGTTCAGATTAGTATTACTTCGCAACAATATTAATTCATGTTTGCTGTTTATCACTACTTTCTTGAAATCTTCTGCAAAACCAAGAATGTTACAGAGGGGTATAGAAACAGAAAAGTTACCCCCATTTGTACTATTTATGCCATCGATATTCCAACCCCAAGCATTAGATACTTTAGCCTCGTTTTCATTCATTGATATTAATGATTTCATTGTGGTAGTTATACCAGCGTTTTTTATTTTATCTATTTCCACTCCATTTATCTCATACCTTATATCTTGAAACAAGTAAAGTAAACTATTGTTTGTGAAATGAACGCTACTGACTCTCTCTTTCGAATTTCCACCCTTGTTTACAACAACAGTTCCTTCCAAAAACAAAGTGCTTGCTGATGGTAATATATACAAGTCTTGTTGATTAATAGGTATCCTGATTTCATCGCTTCTATTGAAACTTGTTACGTAAGGCTTGTAAGAGTGAAATTCAATTCCTTCCACAGAGTTGTTGTATGCAGGAGCGGATAAAACATCTAGTATATTCATTTTAACAAACCAATCGCTTTAAGAAATGCTTTATTATTGTTATTCAATTTTATGACCTTTTTGGAGCGACCTCTTATTGGTTTGATAGTTTGAGTAGGACTGTTATTTTTAGTTGGACGAACCACATATTTATTATAATCTATCATTGTTTTCTTCTGATATGTAGATACAACTGCACTTCTTCACCTCGCAAATTTATTAAGTTATTATTTATATCTAACAGCCGTATCTGTATGCAGCTTATATTGGTTTGGTTTATTGGAAAGTAGATTGTGTTTTTAGGAATTTCTATAATCCTGTATCCAGGTGGAACATTAAGTGCAAATTCGTGCAAGATGTGACTGGATTGACCGTTTATATAAGAACCGCTAACTATGTCACATTCAATCCTTATGACAGTCGTAGGCAAAATGTTAACTGGAAACTCTGATACATGATATTTATTTGCTTCTAAGATCTGTTTTTTAAATCCCAATAAACTTCCGAATGTACCTTCTTTAGTAAAATCTATAGTTGATGTACAAAATAACATAGTTTTTAAGGTGTTGTTATTACAATGGAGTTTTATGGATGCATCTTTTATCTCAGTTTTTAAATAGTCACCAATATCTTGCAATTCATAAGTTCCTTCAGGTATCTCAAGAACATTTTTAGAACCATAGTATAATTTATTGTTTGTATTATCAAAATTTGGAATAGAATTATATGTAGAGAAATGTAATAATGCACATTCATACTCCCCAACTAATGGCAACGTGTTTGGATAATAGGTAGATAATACTGATGAGTTTCCAGTTATCGATAAGGTGAGTGACATCTTCCAAATGATGGAAATGAAAGAGTGATATAAAATTTATAGTATTTATTCCAAAAAGTTTGCAAATAACTTAAACACATATGTCCACAAACTATTGTGTTGAATTGTTGATATCTATTATAGTTATAATGAACATCAAAGTTCTTAAAATATAGCATTAATTCTCTTGGCGGTTTTAAATCACCAAAGCTATCAAAATATTCACAATAATTGTTTATTTTAACATAAGCTACCCAATGCGTTCCATCATTTCTCGAATTATCTAGGTTAATTATAGCACATTCAATTCGTTTAGGTATTTTTGGTAATTGATCCTTCATATAAACTCCTCGAAAGTAGGGAATACAAAAGCCATACTTCTGAATATCGATATTAGTTAAAGCGCGATTAGGTAGCTGATCAATTAGTTTTTTGATGGATTTATAAACAATCTCTGACCTTGCTTATGTGGTTTAATGTATAGACCTTTACCTATTGCTATAGCCTCCATAGTTTTATTATGACGTTCAGTTTCTTGTAATTTTTTCTGACCGTGTTTATAATCATTCACAGTTTTTGCAATACCAGCTGCACCACCAGCTAATGCTCCTAAAGCAGATAAACCAGCAAAAATTGGGATTAAAGGTAGAATGCCTCCAGTTTTTGGTATAGGTATCATTCGAGGTACTCGAACTTTTGGAATGCATGGAACTAATTTTCTGGCAACCATATAAGCTATATTTATTAATGACTTATTATCTTTAGGTGAGAGTTTTTTGATTTTTCTTTTTATTTTTCTAACAAAGTTATTAAAAGTCTTAACACCAGCACCAGACTTCAATTTAGCTTTCATAACTTTGTTTACTATCCACGAACTAATCTTTTCCCCTGTTCGAGCATCTTTTGCTTTAAGTCTTTGTTTAGCCATATCTATAAGACGTAAGTCGGCTTTGTGACGGTTAGGTAGGTCTGTGTAGTTTGCGTATGCAATATCGTGATGCATACAAGCTTCGTCTAACTTGTTTACACCTTTATCACCACGTAGTAATCGTTTTGAAAGCTTTGTTCCTGGTCCACAATAGTTATAACCGGGTATGTGTAGTTCGAATGGTAAATGATTAATGATACTGTTTATTAGTCCACCACCTTGCATCGTCCAAAGAATAATGAATATACTTTTAAATTATATACCACTTATATAATTTACTTATTCTACTATTGCAGTCTTATCAATCCAACTGTTCTCTTTGTTATTTAAACCCAACCATTTTACAAACAGTTTGTTTCCTTTCTTTTTTAATACTTTTTCTATCAAATAGACACCAGGGCAGGACGACTTTTGAAGCTCTTGTTCGTAAAAAGTTCCCAATATGACTTGTTTCTGATTATCTTCAATGCGATACGTTATTGGTACAGTGTTATTTATCTTTTTTATAGTAAATAATTCTGTTGACCAGTTAGGAGTGTATCCTTTCTCAAATATATGTTTGTACTTACTAATTCGAACTTTGTCACCAATTATAAACTTTGGACGAGATTTTTGGGTTGCCTTTATCATGAAATTCGTAATATTATTTTTAATGTCCGTTTCATTAAACTTATTGACATTAACAGGTGCAAATTTAATAGTACGATGTTTTGTGTTGTTATATGTCTTCACAACATCGTTCAAGCCACCATCTATCCACTTATAGTGTCCGTTCAAGCTAAAGTATTTGTACAATTTATTTTTAATCGTTTTAATAACTCGTTCTACAATTGAAGCATTTTTGGTTGAAAATGTAGAGTAGTGATTAATATTATAGTTCTGTAAAAGCTTTTGAAATGTAGAATTATAGAACTCAGTACCCATATCAGTTTGCAGATGAGTTGGTATCCTGTGATTAGTAGAAAGTAATTTTTCAAATGCATGAGAGACATCATGTTTGGATTTAGTTTTTAATGGTTCCACCCAAACGTACTTTGAGAAGCAGTCAATAACTATTAAAATATAGTTATATCCTTTATTAAAGGTTTTTAGGTTTTGCATATCAGCTAAATCTGCTTGCCACAAATCATCAATACCTTTTAAAATTACAGATCGTCGAGGAAAATTTTTTCGTGCTGCTTTATGTATTTCATTGACGATTTGTTGTTTTGTCATTTTAACAAAATTTAAGGTCTATGTTTTTCGATCTTTTAATATAGATTGAATTGCGTCTTGAACTAGTCTATCAACTGCTTTCCTTGTGTAAAATTTGCTTTCCAAATGAGTCTCTATCTCAGACATTATTGTTTTTAAAGCTTTCTCTATGTGGTTTTGAACACTATTTGGAATAGAACTTTGCAATTTTCGTAAGTCATTGATTAGTACACCTTTCAATTCATCTACATATGCTTTATTTACTGCATCGTCTGCGTCTTGTGGAGGTTTGACACCTTTTAGCCTCGATGTCTTCAAGTCATAATCTCCATAATCAGATTTTATTAATGCGTTATCATTAAAATCAAGTATTTCCGATATACGCATTCGCTTATGAATATAATGTCCAAATTTGTCTACATTCATATTAAAGGTGTGTTATGTTGAACGGTATATAGTAAAATGACACACATATAATATTAGTTGATTTATTTATTTAATAATTTTGCTTTCACGTAGTTCTTCAATGATAGATATTATTTCATTATCTAGTCCTGTGTTACCAGCATCTCGAGAAGCAATTAATAACTTTAATCTATCAACCAATTCATTGGGATCATCCCAATATACAAAATCTGTGTTTTTTTTCCACATTTTTGTTAAAGGTAATCCTTTTCCTACTTTCTGTCTACAACTTGGACTTCTACTTTCTTGATCGAAAAGTGGTTTAATAACTTGCAAATATTTTTGTCCTTTATTACTTTTAATTGGTTTTCTTGAATCGAAATCACGACGATGTGCATTCGTTACAAGTAACATTGCCTTATAATTTTGCTTGTCATGCTCATTAACCAAGCTCAGATCAATGTCTTTTTTTAACAGTAACTCTCGCAACCCAGGTGTACTTTCGTACTTGCGTCCGGCTACAGTAATAACTTTATCCCCAATAGTTATGTTAGAGGAACCCAACATTAACTTTCCACGTTCATTTCTTATACCAAATGGTACATCTGATAGTACTTGTGAAGATAACGACCAAGATGATGCATCTGGATTAGTACCGACTAATGACTGAAATGAAGAGTCCGATGAGGGTTCCGATTCATTACTAGCAATACTGCTATCATCTGTTTCTTTCATATCTTGGTCTTGCGGTACTTGGGGTTCTACTTTTTCCTCCTTTTTTGTTAGAGCTAAGTGGTTATTAGTGTTGGCTATTAAATTGAGAGATTCTGTAACAGGCTTAAAAACTGTATCAAGAGCATACTTATTACTATCTTCAAAATCCTTCATTTTACGTATTTTTTTCTTGACAGCTTCTGTCGCATCAACAATTTGTTTTTTCAATGATTTATCCATTATGTAAAATATGTGGTAATCGAATAAGAACCAATTACAGAATAACAATAAAGTGACTGCAGTCTACTTAAATATTCAAATATCATCTAATAATACAAAAGTGTCAAACGTTTTTCTATAGCAACCGTTGTTTCTAGAACAATCTTTATTAATTACCACATAATCAAAAGGCTCTTTCCATATTAGGGAACACATTTCTCGAAATTTCAACCATGTCATATCGGTGTTAACATGTTCTTCGTAAACATGTTTCAAATTAACTTCATCTTGCTTAAAAAGCACAATTAAGTTAGCATTATCTCTTACAAGTTGTTTAGGTATTTTGGTGTAAGTTTGATTTAAATAAAAACTGTCAATTAATTTATGTCTTCCCATGGCAAAATAATCACGCATTTGATTTTCACATGCTACATCATCAAAAATAATCACAGAATTAGGTTTTGCATCTGCAACTTTTAAAACGTCATCATTTGCTTGGTATGTCTGGAGAGTGATACCTGGTACTCGTCGTAAAACCTTTTCTAAAAAGATGTACTTTGGTTGAAGTAACGTTTTAGAATATACATAAACATTCTGAAATGTCAATCCATTTTCGTGCAATAGAAGACCAATTAATAAGTTAGTTTTTCCACAATTTGATGGTCCGCATATGATGCAGCGTACTGTATTCGGTAATAATTCTCCATGGCGTAACTTATTTTTTGTTAAATCGTCACAGATTGTATTGACCTGCAACGATTGTGTTTGTTTAACGAATTTCATGTTTGCTATGCAATACTGATCGACTCGTAATGAAAAGATGAATTTATAACATAAATATTTATAACTACAAGCAGTCGAACCAAACTGGTTACAGAAAACCTGTAAGTTATAAAGGAACGAAAGGTGGTGAAAATGCGACTGTAATAAATCGAATTTCAATCGAAAGTCATAAACGCGTTATACGGAGTGAACGGTAAGTCATTTTATGATATTGGGCACGCTAGATCACTTTTGTGACGAAGACGAACGAAGTGAGTCGTAGGAACGATAAAAGTGGTCTAGAATGGCACAAAATAATACACTACTTACATACTGACTGAATAGATGGGATTGGGTGTTAAGGGATCCAGAAAGTCTATCATGATGGATCATTATTAGAATACTAGATTGAATAGTTGAATGGTTGGGAATTAGCGGTTTATGGATCTCCTCTGATCCAGAAACCCTAATTCCCAACTACTCGTTGCCTTTGTTGGGCTTGATTTGAATAATAAATGGCGACGGTTTAAAGAAATCCTTAGAGTAACGATTAGCTATAATCTTTACTCTCAGAAGAAATCTAATATGTTTTCACTACCTACATTTTGGTGCAAAAAAAAATTAATTCCTGTGAGTAACGATATAACGATACACTTAAAACTTTACGAAATCTATAATAATATTATCTATACATATAACAAAACTGTAGAGGGTCAAGAGTCTGTACATGGAAGATATTTTGAAAATTTTAATTTGTGGGCGTTTTCTAATCGATACTGAAGCCGAAAATGTAATTTAAACTTTTCATGTCTGTCTGTCTGTCTGTATCCCGAATAAGTATCACGCCGAAACTGCTAAACCGATTTGAATGATAATTGGTACATTCCGAGCTTATGATCCGAGAAAGGTTCTAGGATACTTTTGATTCCGAAGTTATGCGCGGTTCTTGCGGAAGAGGGGATGAAAGATAAAATGGTATTTCAGTTGTAATTTCTCAACGCGTGATGCGATTTCAAATATTTTTTTAATTATTGGAAAGGGAGTACTTTAAGAATTTTTCGACCCTAGTTTCAAGATTGAGAGGTTTGTAGTTCAGAAATTAAAGGCATCTCAACTTCCGCCAAACCTAGAATTCAAGGGTTCCTTTGAATGAGAGGGTAAATCTAAACGGGCGCGTTGGCTTAATCATAAAAGAGCTTAATTATTAAGGCTGCTGTAAAATAATTACGTCCGCGCCGAAGGCGTGGACTGAATTATTTTAGAATCGCTTTGATTTTTAAGCTCTTTTATGATTAAGCAAACGGGGCCGTTTCACACGGTGCTTGACGGGTCTGATAAAGAGTTACCTCTCCTTTCGTGCACATTATGTGACGTAAACGAAGTTGCGAGGGTCAGCTAGTGAGTTAATAACTATGGAATTACTGGATGATATTTAGGAATCCTGTAATTTTCCAAGATTCAAGTCCGGCTTGACATCGTGGTGATTTGTTCAGGTAAAGAAAAAGGGGAAAGGTAAACTTTACCAGCAATGATTTTATTGGGAAACTTATTTCATCTTTTAACCGAACATCGATGAAGTCACGATCACTTATCATTGCAAGCTAATCGCTTTATCGAAACGGAAGCGGAGATGGGAGCGATCGATTGAGGATTACTCTCCCGTAACGGGCGTATCTGAAACAGCTAGATTAAGTACATTGCCTTTGTGCTGCATCCTAGGGTTACTTTATTAATTGTAAGACGTGCGATCTACGTCATACTTAACTCTAATCCTGTCTCTGCTAAAGTTATCACGTTTTCAGTGCTGGTCGTGAATTATCTGCTCTAAAGATGTCTAAAGATGACGAAATCATGAGCTATAATCACGTATTGCATAATTACTATCTTGTATATAATAATTGTAACCTGCCCGCAACACATTCTGTTGTGTTTTTTTTTCTTTGTAGGTTCCTAAAGTATTTTAGAAGTTATGAATTGGGTAAATACTGTACCTACTGTACTCGTATTAAATGATATAATGTATAACAATGATGAGCGGAAAAATTCTTAAGAGTTTATTATGTAGCATTTTATTTCACAACTAGCTAACCCTCGCAACTTCGTTTACGTCACATAAATAAACAAATAAAAACTTTTATTTTCTCTTCACAAAGTCCTTAATAAACAAACTAAATGAGGCACGGTACATGACAAACTTTGTGAGAGACTTTTGCATGTGGTAGGGTATGACTACAGAGGTGTTTCTTCATCAGACTCATCAAGCAGCCTGTGAAACTGCCCTGTTTGCTTAATCAAAAAAGAACTTGAAGATGAAGTCTATTCTAAAACAATTCAGCCCACGCCTTCGGCGCGGACTGAATTATTTTACAATAGCCTTATTCATTAAGCTCTTTTATGATTAGGCCAACACGCCAGTTTAGATTTACCTTCACATTCAAAGGAATCCTTGAATTCTAGGCGCGACAGTTGAGATGTGTCTAATTTCTGAATTACAAAACCCGTAACATTGAAACTTGTGTGAAACAATTTCTAAAGTTCTCTATTTATAACACTGAAAAATTTATTAGAATCAGACCACGCATTGAGAAGTTACAACTAAAAAACCATTTTGTCTTTCATCCCCTCTCTCAAAGTAAACTTCCTCGGTTTATAAGCTCAGACTGTACCAAGTTTTATTCAAATCGATTCAGTAGTTTCGGCGTGATACCTGAATAGGTCTGTATCCCGAATGGGATACAGACAGAAAGATAGACAGACATGAAAAATTTAAATTACATATTCAGCTACAGTATCGTTTAGAGAACGCCCTACAATTAAAAATTTCAAAATATCTTCCATGTACAGACTCTCGACCCTCAACAGTTTTATTATTATGTATAAATAGATTCATTGTACTTATAATACGTAATTTCTTTTAATAAAAAAAATAAAAGTTTCCATATAGAGAAGCAATATAAAAATAATTATTATTCTATCATATTGCAAATCTGGGGGCTCAGATTTAAATTTTCAGAAATTGTTCAGTCTATTTGTGTGAAGGTGGTAAATTCAAAAACAGAGGTTTGAATTTAAAGTAAAATAAAAGAGGCAGGGAAATAAAGAAGGCAGGGAAAGGGGGCATTAATAAACCTGCCAAGCGCGAGTCAGTCTCGCACATAGAGGGTTTCGTACGAAAAAGGAGCCAAAAATCACGTTTGCTGTATGGGAGCCTCCCTTAAACCCCCCTTTAACTTCCCCTTTCCTTTCTAATTTTAGTATTTTGTTCCTATCCGCTCAATCCCGCCGGTGGCGTGGTCACGCCGTCGTATCCATAGGCGGTGCCCACGCCCTTGGCGGGAACGGCGGCTGCACGCCGGACGTCACACAATATATCCTTATTTCTTTTACAGGAGTCGTACTACATAAATACTTACTGTTTCATCATGCTGGATAACTGACGAAAATAACTACACTAAATCCGAGAACACCCCATGTGTAATGGATTTATGATATTTGGCCGAAAATTAGGATGGGGAAAATGAAGGAGTACTCTCAGATTTTACCATGTAATTCAAAATAAAAAGCAGTTTTCTAACATAAATTATTTTATTTACAAAATATACACATCAACAATTCACTTTCACCAAAAAAATAATAATCTGTAGATATAAAATTTCCGAAAATAAAATAAAATATTACTGCCTATTTATTTGTTTATTTTTTTGTTTATTTTGGGGATATCGAGGCTATGTAATCTTAAATTATTAAAAAAAAACCCCCTCCATTTTTATTATTGATTTTCACATAAATTATTCATATGTTAAATGTTAAATGGTATTTTGACAAAAGATTATAGTTTCTATTGAGAAAATCTCAACAAATATCGGTTAAATACGAGCACTGCACAATAAAAACAACAACAAAAAATAATGGTGACCTTCGCGTGTTATTTTATCAAATTTTACAAATTTAACTTCGAATTACACTGAAAATATTTATCACAGCTGTTAAACAACATGACAGGATACTTGTAAATGCAAAACAACAATATTTGAAACAGAATAAACGAAAATATTCAAAATTAATCGTATTATTACTTTCTAGGAACGGCGCCAAACAAACAATAAATAATGACAGCGATCAAATCGTGATTTCGACTTTTTTTTTCATTACATTCACTCGGCAAGCTATCTCATTCAGTACCATAACCAATTCTACACATTAATTTATACAGAAAGACTTAGACCCGCGACCATACAGCCATAGATATCGAAAAATGTGCGAGGAGAACCAAACGAAAAAAGTTGGCCGCCTTGGTTGCCAAAGCAATCGACTGTGCGGGAGATTGGCAACTCGGGTTTCATGCGGCATTCAACGGCTATAGCAGCAAAAGAAATACATCGTCTGTGAAATTTTCAGCTCTCTAGCTATCACGGCTCCTGACATACAGCCGCGTGACGAACAGACAGACAGACGGACGGCCAAGTCTCATGAATAGGGTCCCGTTTTTACCCTTTGGGTACGGATTCCTAAAAAGGATAGTCACTCGGAAACGAGTATCAATACTAGCTTCTGAGGTCTTAGCTCAATAAAGTTTTTAGTATTTTATTCTACTACTAATGCCAAGATTATGACTAAAAATAATGTTATTGGGCTATTTCAATTTCTTGTCATCTTTTTTCATTCTGAATTTAGGAAAATTAATCTTCTAAGATGTCTTATTGAAGGATAACGAAAAACAGCCATGCAAATTATTAAGCGCGTTTATCACTTTTCCGCAAAACTGAATACTCCTGAAAAGGATCGGCTAAGTGAAAAATATTAGGTGATTTTATTAAAATTTTTCGATAAAAACATTGCTAAACTAAAGGGACAGCTGTAATTTTATTACTCATACCTTGTCAGGTTTAAAATCTTTTCGTATTTACAATCTACTAGCTTTTGCCCGCGACTTCGTTCGCGAGGTGATTTTGATTTTAACTATTGACCAAACGACTTTGATCCGGCCAATGCATAACGCACGCTATCGCTGAACGCTGAACGCCGAACGCAACTCAATAATAATATTATCGATCCTCTTGATACTCGATAATTGAAACTTGATAATCGATACTCGTTAGTAAATACTCGAAACAAGTGATACCTGATATTCGATAGCCGATACTCGACAATCCGTAATCGATAATCGATAATGGGTATTCAAAACTCGATTATACAATTATCAATACTCTATTTCTGATCATCGTTACTCGATTATTGATACTCGAAACTTAGGTGGCAGACAACCCATCCATATCCGGCCACAGTAAATGTTGCTTACTGCAGTGATCGTTAACAGAACACTGAGTCCGCGGGGCCACGAGCGCTTCAGTTCTAAATAACACAATAATAAACACACAAACTCGGCCTTTTTATATCTCTTTAGCTAATATAAATGAAGTTCTGATCTGGGAATGCTTTAAATTAAAGAGTCATAACTCAGTGATGTTGCAAAAATGATTAACTAATTCAATTATGAATTACGTGTTTAGCGTACCTACAGCAAATATTTGCGAATAAATATTTGAGCCTTTGTACTAACTAATGCAACGGTGTAGAGTTTATTTCCTTTCAAAAGCTTTTCTTGGCTTCTGCTCAGAATGTTTAAATATACAGCAACTCAAATAAGTTACGTCGAAGTTAATGCATTTAAATAAACAAGTAAACTTAACAACGTGGCTTGTAAATACTGTTACTGTTTCTAGATACCTACTCATACTTAGTGTCTTTGTACATTCACAAATTCTTATTTACAGTGTCTTAAATTTGCGTCAAAACTTTATTGAACCCATGGTTTTCAAGTACATTTGTTAAATTGGTAGATGTAAATTCCGTGTTCAGCTAACGCAAACTAGGATATATTATAATCAAAAGATACTGCTATAAAAATCTTGTAAGTATTTAAATATAAGTAATTGGATTTCAACTGGGCACGTATAAGCACATCGAGTCAAACCAAACTATGCAGCGCACTCTTCGATATACAAATAAAATATATCGATGAGCGCACTGAGCCGTCGCTGTCGTAGCGTTGATAGTATAACGATAAAGGACAACGTCGCGCCGGACAACAGAGCAACGTTGTCCTTTAGGCTCCCAAAACATTATCCTCAGTGTCACGGTATAATTAAAATATTATGCGACTTCCATAAATTTGTAGCCCAAAATTGATCACTTATGTTCAGTAAAACTACGATTATTTCAGCCCACACTTTGTACCATCAACAGCATTCAGTAACAAATTATAATCAACCACTCTCTACAGTGCAGCACAGCACAGACAGAAATATATTAAACTAAAACAATGAACCACAACTGTACTGCACTTGGGTATGGTTCGCAGTTCTGTACGTATTTTTCTTCCAATCGCGTATAAATATGGTTAAAGTGAACATGAAGGCATACAGATTCCTGCAGTCTCTCGGGATTTGTATCTCATCTTACCGCAGCGAGAGACGTGTCGTGAATACAAAATGTTGGTGATACATGCAAAACCTCTCTTTTGAAAACTCACTGAAAGAAATTCCAATTCCCGGTTCTGCAGACGTATGCAATTATGCATGTCTCATGCCAATAAGAGACGAGTATTTTTATTAAATAGCATATTGCAATGTACAAGGAGACATTATTCATAGGTACCTGACTATAGAAACATCATAAACATTTTTTGCAATTTGTTGAAAATAAGCTAAAACCAAAACTCTTTAATTTGTGAAGTTAGCTAAAAATCATGTTGAGGTGATTGCAGGTACCTCTTTGGCAGCAGATATAACGCCAATATCAAACTGCCTAAAGTCACTCGAATATTAGCGTTGCTACTTACTCAGCGGGAGAACCCAGTAACTCTACGGAATAAAAATCTGAGAATCCTCGAGCGGCCGCGATTTCTAAACTTGGACCACGTCATCATGGACATAATATACATGATGCGTTGGCGTCTGAGTAAGATGGTCCTTCGCTAAGGTTGGTTCATATTCCTGAGGAGACAGCTGTCCTTATTTATTTTACTACTCTCAGGCCCGCACCCACATAAGCTGGAGTTATATTTCTATGGGACAGTAAGGTACTAGGTATGTCTATTATAATAAAAAAGCTCGTTAAGGAAAACCCTCTCAGTACAATGTAATATTAACCAAGATGAAAAATATAGAAAAATATAAATATCCATCCACAATAAATGACAACATCAAAGAGTTCTGTAAATTGTATAATAGAGATACAAATAGGTTTGCATAACATGATATTGCGTTACAGGGATACGTGGGAATCGGCCTTCGTGACTACGATAAATCGTTTAATTCCACCCTAGTGACTGAACCGGTCGTGAAAGGCCAGAGAGGTAATTCTCAACCATGCGACTGGAAAGCGTCAACGGGAATTTACTGGCGGAATGTAATTTGTCTCATATTTAGAAACGGAAACATTTGAGACGAAAAACATTTCACTAGTAACACGATACGATAATTTGGAGGAATATGTATGGCATGAAAATTTTCAATAGCAGGTAGCCACAGTTTGTTTCAATACAGCAAGGGAATGGGTGGCTTAAGTAAACACTTCCTCGGTTTGCCCAAACACATACTGTTTGGGGTTCTTGAAAAGGGGTCTTAGAAGGTTTTCACAGGGTTGGCAGCATGAGTTTAGCGCCTCCGGTGTCGCAAACGTCTATAGGCTGCGTTGACCACTAGTACATCTGGTGGGCCGTTTACTTGTCTGCCACTTTGGTGGTATGAAAAACACTAATCCGTACAAATTATTATTGTAATTGTGAATATAAAAAACAATTACCCTTCATTCTTCAGCAGTCGGGTAAAAATTATTCAACACTGGACTCACCGTATAGGTATAATTATTGCGAGCACAGTGATTGTATAAAACACTGAGCAAGCGGTATTTCAAGGGCTTAGAAAGCGTTATTTTGTCTGACATACCACCTATCCATACTAAAATATTTTTGAAATAGTTGCAGAAAACAGTCAAACTTTATAATAAACTCCAATGTTGAATTGGAGTTTATTTTAATAATCCGGCACTTAGTTTGAACATAGAGATCTGAACATTAAGCTCAGTTATCCACCTAGTACTAGTAGTGACTTCTATCAGGTAGATCACTTAAGACAAAGTCAAGTAGTTTCGTAGCCAACACTAACGCCTAAGTTCGGTATGTCGCAGAAGTTTAACTAAGTCATATTTAATTTGGGTGAACAGATTGTGTTATTATACAACCACATACCAACATCTTTAGGCGTTGTTTGCTATTTACTAAGATAAGTAGGTACTAACTTAGCCCCACAAAACTGTTTTCGAAAGTTTATTAAAAGCAGTCTTAGCTTAGAGTAATCAAGCATAATTTAGTCGTGACAGAGATCCTCTATTTTACTTTTACTTTCGAAGATCTGCAGCATGCTGATTATTATTCTTCATTCAACTCTCCTACTATAATCTGAATATATAAGTGGTCTCTAACTCTCCTACTATAATCTGAATATATAAGTGGTCTCTATGTTACCGTACAATATCACGGATATAATTCTTTGTCAAGTTTCTAGTTGCATTGTTTCGGCTGGGGAGAGAGTTTCCCTAAACAAAATCACACACCAAATTACCAAGTAACTTACTCACTATCCAAGTTGTTATCCTTGTAGACAGATAGATGGGCAACTGGTAAAAGCTCGGCATTACATCTATGAAGGAGCATACACGCGTTAAAATTAAAGTTAAAATACCCAGGTAATTAAATCACTCGCTTATTTTATGAATCTCTTACAATCTGGACATCCCTGGCATAGACGTCCGGCTCGAGCTCAATCATAAATATTATATTGAACGATGTATTGGGCTAGCTTCAAGAAAACTAGGAGTCCTAAACAAGGTGAAGCGGTTCTTTAGGCCAAACCAGAGGTGTCTGCTGTACAAGACGCAGATACGTCCTTGCCTCTTGCTCTCTCCTTTAAGACGCCTCCGCAAGGTAGTTGCTTGAAGCGCTGGACTCTATGCAGCGGCGTGCTATTCGCATTATCAACTGCCAGGAGGTGACGGAAAGTCTGGTGCCGTTGGCGCAGTGAAGAACTATTGCGTCTTTCGCTGCATTCTACCGCATCTATCACGGTGACTGTTCTGAAGAACTCTTCAACCTAATCCCGCCCTCTCATTTCCGATCCCGAAAAACGCGTGCTGGACAGAGGTGCCACTCTCTTACAGTGAAGAAAATCTCCGCTAGAACTGAACGATTTAAAAGATCGTTTCTCTGTCGAACCACAAAAACCTGGAATCTGCCAGCGCACGTGTTTCTCTCCTCTTACAATCCTGGGTTCTTCAAGCGGAGCGTGAAGAGGCACATCATAGAGCCGCCAACTTGAGGGCCGCTTTCTATATTCTTACCGATTTAGAGCGATTGGAGCCACCAACCTAGTCTAGGTTAGTGGCTCCCAATCGCTCTAAATCGGTGACTTTCCATCGGACGGCGACATCGTGTTGGCGCGCTAAATATTAAAAAAAAATATCTTACAATTCACTGAAATAATACTAATTAATTTTATCAAATTCTCAATAGTCAAAACTCATTAAATTTAATTGTATCTGAAATTAAACTGATCACGGTTACAAATATAAAGAAAATTAATCTAAATGTCCTCGGGAAGTTCTTGGCGGTCGCAATATAAATTGAACCACGGTAATTTTATTTGACAGACTAAATCGTATTTATCATTTATATTTTTTTATTTTTATATAACCTATGTACTTAGTAACAATGAGTTCTCAATATTATTATTATTTTTGTTGAAGCTTTTAATTCAGACCATGTTATTCTTATAACTTTCTTCGTCATACTTTGAGCACCTACTTTAACTAATCTCTGCATCACCCAAAGGTTGACTGGTAGAAAATGACTTTGGCATTAAGTCCGCCTTTGTACAAATAGATTTTGTGCAGAAAGTTTAAATAAATAAAAAATAAAAATAAATAAATGGATCTCTAACAAAATGGATACATTCATAAAATACAAATAAGTTATTCACTGTCACAATACAAATACTTAATGTGTATCACGAAAAGTAAATGTCGTGTTCGAGTACTAACAATATGTCAAAGAACTGTGCACTAAATCCGGGGGTGTCACAAAGTTTAAAACACTGACTCTCGGCATCACGGCCGGCGGCCTTTTCGTCTACGACAAAATGCACTCACGCCTCAGCTGGGCCGAGTGCACTCAAGAATGCATTTACATATATTGATCTTGAAAGACCACCAGCTGAACAAATGGCCAATAAATGTATCATACACCTGTGCATTTTCAGCTGTATTAAATTCTATTGAGTGCACTATTGCCTGGCGTGATCAATTCTCAGAGCTTTAAGAAAAAAAAACACGATGCATTATTTTGTGTATCAATTAATCACAAAGCTTATGTTCTACACGAAGCTCTAGAATATAGTTAAGCATCAAGCAAGATGCATGAATGAAAACTTAACACTGTCTTTTCATAACGAATTATTGCTTTTCATATTTTATTCATACAATATAAATTATGAGACGAACTTGAAAAAGAAATATTATTTCGAAGAAACAAAATTGTGTATCAAACATGAAAATGATTACTATCTAAATAAGAACGTAATAAATGGAAAGCAATACATAATGAAGTATGATTCGTTTTCATAATCAATAACAAAAGTCGTGTTCTGAATACTATCTAAACACGCCGCTGGGGTATGACCGCCATTGAACCTACATAACCGTAATTGCCATCACAGATAGTAATTGCCCTACTTCAACAAAGGAGCATTAAATGCCAAAGCATTTATTGAATGTAAAGCATGCCGCATGTTCTGTTCTATTAGTGGTCCACACACCTGTCCCTTGTGATGGGTATTTGCAATCATGTTGTCATTGTAATTTTGACCAAATAATATTTTTTAAACGTTATTTTTTAAGTACATAGTCTAAATAATTCATGGCTAAGGCCTAATTCATAAGTAATTTTAGAGTGTAATTTTAGAGATTCAAGTGTAATTTTAGAGCAATAATTTTCATCCTCATCCAAGCAAGACTTGGCTGAGACATAAATAAAATAACACACTGCAAATTAAATACGAGAGTGAATATTTTACAGTATTGATTTTGGTAACTTTGGTAGGACCTTGAAACCAATACTTTGTACATTTGGGCGAAACAGATGGTTTTGTATTTGACTTCAAATAATACATTCCTTTTGTAGGAGTTTTCCATTTATTTGAAATGATACCTCAAAGACTATTTCACACAACTCTACCTGATCCGCGAGTAAGCTAGGAATATCCTGCTTGTATTTTGAGTATCAGACCTACAAATGCTAGAATATATACTTAGTATACTTTAAAATAAATACTTATCATACATACAGAGAAACACCCAGACTCACCAGACAAACATTAAAATTTATGGATCACACAATTTTTGTCTCCGGTGGGAATCGAACCCACAGGCACGAGGCAGTCAAAATATCTGAATATGAGATATGATATTTTTTTTGAGATTAGTACAAATCAAACAAAATGCAACTAACCTCGTTATTATGAGAGAGAGAGAATTAAAAAAATATTTTAAGAGCAAAATACCTAATTTGAAAAATAATTCTTTTAAAGTTCAAAAGCGACTCTATTGAACTATAGGTATTCTGTAGCTTAATTGATCAAACACCGAATAACGTACCTAACGTTAGATAAGCGACAGAAGATACAGAAATAGCATAGATGATGCCGCGAAATAGCGTATCATCATTATAACGGCTGCAAAAATTCATGTTTGGTTAAATTACAGAAAGCAATTAAAATGAGACTATTATGTACCTATTACAAAATGTTTGCCAATGATTTTCGTAAGGGAACACTATAAACTTATGAATCGACTAGAGAATTTATAAGTATTTAATTTTTTTTTGCTTTTCTGTTGAATTTAAGTGGTATCTGTTTAACTAGGTAGGTATGCCATACTATAATTATAGTGGACTTAGTTTAATAAAAAATAGTAAGATACATTACTCATCCAATCGGCAGTGACTTTTTTGGTTTTACGTGAGGAAAAATCCTCATGGATGTTATGCCGGACTCCTACCGACTAAAAATTCTCACGTAACGCCCAACAGCCTATGGTTGGCGGCCCCGGGTAAGCCCTCGGAAGGGTGTCCCAGGACTCCCAACAGACTTACGACCGCCACTGCGGCCCCGCCCAGGGGGTGGTTCGGGTGCTATCCCGCGTCTTTGGGGGGTTTCGGGTATGATCCCGCTTCTAAGGGGGGCTCACGTCACGCTGCTGTCATGGGCCTGCTTCTGTAAGAACGGTGAGCCGCCCTCTCACCGTCCTCAGGCCCCCGGTCATGGAGACCGATAGTCCTCAGCGGAGACACGTCGGCGGCGCCCAAGCCGCCAACTGCGGAACTAGGGTGGGAGAGTTCTCTCCCGTTCCCGCCCCGCCATCTCTTTCACGAGCATGACCTGCTCGCAGAAAGAGGCGGCACAGTCCCACTTACTCCCGCTGGAGAGCATGGCTCGCACCATGGTTTCGAGTGACAGAGTGTCCACGTCCAGACCCACCACGAGGACTTGGCGCTGTTGCGCCCACGGCGTGCACTCCACCAGCGTGTGCAGCGCCGTGTCATCGCTGCGGTCCTCGCAGAGCTGACACTCGGCCGTGGTTTCCCGGTGTTTTCGCCACAGATACCTACCGAAGCTACCGTGCCCGGCAAGTATCTGTGTCAACCGGTAGGAGAGAGCACCGTGTCTCCTCTCCAGCCACGCGTCCATGACCGGTCTGACGGCCGCGATTGTGGCGAATCCCCCCTTTGGTTGCTCAAGTCGTACCTTCCATGTCTCCACGGTTTTCTGGTGGAGCAGGGACCGCTGGGCCTCGATTTCTCGAGACGCAGGCCTTTGGCCCCGCTCCAGCGCCTCCTTGCGCCATCTAAACAGTGACGCAAGGGCTCTTGCTTCCAGGTCCCCTGGAGGGGTCCCAGCTTGGAGACATGCCACCTCACCGGAGATCGTTTGGTATCCCCTTATCACCCTGATGACCACCGTCCTCTGCGGGCTCAGCAATCTAGCCACATTGCTGGCTGCCAGGGTCTCCGCCCATACGGGAGCCCCGTATAGGGCCATGCCTCGCATGATCCCCAGGTACAGTCTTCTGTAGGGAGCGTTGGGTCCCCTTATGTTGGGCATCAGACGCGCGAGTGCGGCTGATGCTCCCCTCAGTTTTGGGACCAAATTTCGGAAGTGATGTCCGAAGTTCCACCGGCCATCGAGTACGAGCCCCAGACACTTGATACCGATAACGATGCTGAGGCCCCAGTCGGCAGTGACTTCATACCTACTACAGGTTTAGTGGATATCGATTGTCGCAGTGTATCGCCATCTGCTTCAAGATTCTGCGTGTTCCAATAATAACATCTCGTCTGCAACTCTGCATGTGCGTTAATATCTAATGACTTTAATCACTTAACCATCCAATATAATAGATACCTAAACAAGTCATTACAGTTCACTCTTATGTAACAAAAAATAAGTAAAACTTAAAATTTAGTTTACAATTTGGTAAAACCTGTGACTCCACAAAGTAACGTGGTGAAATTTACTTGTACCTGTTTTTCACAGAAACTAGTTTCCGGTATAAAAAGCTTACTGCTGTGATGTTCAGAATTTTGTAATTATTAATAAGTAACATACGTCAACGGCCAAGGATTACCCTGTCAGCTAATGGCGAAGACAAATCCAGTATTTCCAATAACGTTCGTACCTTGGGTTTCAAAAAATGAAACGCGTCTGTGAAAATAAACTGACGTGTGTTCGCAAGGCGACGAAAGTTAATTTCACGGTTCGTGAGTGCTTCTTCAGAACTCATTTCGTTTGAACAATCTGTGAGTCGGTTATTATTAATCACCCCTGTCAGACAAATATCATTAGTTTTCTGCTCTTTGCTATACTATCGTGGCCATTCGATTCAAAAACTGTTGTTGTATAACAAATACATACATACTATAGTCACGCCCTTATCCCCAAAGGGGTAGGCAGAGGCATAGTATAAGCCCACATTTCACCTTATAGTTTTATATCCCACGTAATAGGTAATGAGCCTATTGCCGTGTTGCAATGGAGAGGCGCAGGTCACCGCGACCCAATTTGAATATTTTCAAGCCGCCCATCAGGCCTACTGCTTGGCTTAACGATTGTCATTTTACCGACAACCGGGTTTCATTTCGAGTTTTCCTTCTCTATGCAATGGATCTTTTTGCGAAAGTGTTCCCTTAGTCGCCTCTTACGACACTCTCAGGATGTATTGGGGTGGCGACATTGTATACTCTTACCCGTCGCAACACGAGACCCCGCCAACACACGGGGCATGGGGGTTGTTGTCTTAGCACTTACTACTTTCTGCTATCATTTTTCTTACATTATAACAATTAGTAGTGGTTGAGGTATAAATGGTGATGAAAACCTTCCGAGCATTTCAATAATTTCCGTGGTCATAAATAGGTACCTATCATTTTATGTGTTTTACCCCACTTGAAGCTAAAATTTGACATTAAAAAATATAAGAAACAATAAACCTATACCAGTAACCCCATCCTTTTTAGGGTTCCGTAGCCAAATGGCAAAAACGGAACCCTTATGGATTCGTCATGTCTGTCTGTCTGTCCGTCCGTGTCTCACAGTCACTCTTCTCAGAAACTATAAGGCCTATGCTGTTGAAACTTGGTAATTAAATGTATTCTGTGAACCGCATCAAGACTTTTATATAAAACTAGAAAAAAAAGCAGTTAACTTTGCGGGTCCCCATACTTAGAACTGAAACTCAAAATTAGTTTTTACATCAAACCCATATCTATACATAGGTCTTCAAAAATGCTATTGAGGTTCCTAAGATAATTTTTTGCTAAGGTGAATAGTTTGCGCAAGAGACACTTCCAAAGTGGAAAAATGTGTCCCCCCCCCTCTCTAACTTCTAAACTAAGAGAATGATTAATCTAAAAAGAATATATGATGTACATTGCCATAGAATCTACCAACGAAAGTTAGTTTGAATGAGATCGAGTTGGTAGTATTTATTTAATACGTCATAAACCGCGATTTTCGGCTAGAAAAATCACTACCACTGCGAACGTGTTAAACATCAATGAAAGTTACAACGAACTTCAAGAACTTTTATATTATGTTACTTGCTGCTACGGAACCCTTCATGGGCGAGCCCCACTCGCACTTGGCCGGTTTCTTATCATTATTCGCAGCCTAATATAAGATTCAATATCATGAATTCCGGTTGAAAAACCTTTAGAGAAGACTAAACTCACAAAACCGTATTCACCTATAAATAGGGTCAATTATATTGCGCGTAACGTATTAAGTTTTCGTAGGTAACTGGTAAGTTACAACCCTGCCGACATTTCGGAACCCAAGCTAGTTCCACCTGCAAGCGGTGCCCTTGCTGACTAAGAGACGAGGTCATAGCGAGAAAAAGGAAAGCTCGGAAAAGAAGTCTGTAAAAATATTCCTGTCAGTATGGTAAGTAAGGTCAATGTTTCAACCCAAAAATTAAAATCATGAAGGATCTTCAACAGAGGACTGTAATAGGCTGATTTGAGTGATTGCAATTCAAATGCAGTTCATAAATATGTTTTAGTAAATGAATAAAACGGTTGTTGAAATATTTTTATTTCAGATTTTTTTTAAATTATTGTAAAATTATACAATTATGTAAGTCACCGTTATCATGCTAAAGTAAAAAGTTTAAAATTTCTGTGGAAAGTCTTGAAAGAACCGGCGGATGACATGCACAAGTTTCACATTTTAGCCTATAAATCATACAAGTTTATAGTAGATGTAGAAAATCTTAATCTGCTATCGGCAATTCAGCCGAGCGCCCTACTAATTGCGAACACAGCATGCATCCTAGTTTTCGCACTTCAATGCAATCTCATCAGAAATAATGATACTTATATAAACACAAATGAACTTAAAATAAAAAAAAAAACAAAATTAAATTAAGAAATTAATCTAAAACCTCACCGCTTAAGAAAAAAGCCTTAAGTGATCTCACCGATGCACCAAACAAATCCAGGTCATGACAAACCTCATTACACGTCCGACACATCCGGTATAAAGGCGAGAGCTGGACGTAATTTGTGATACTTAAGGGCATTGTGAAAAGTTTGCGATTATGCAGGCGACTTCCCACTCGGGGTATGCAGATTTGCAATTTACCGAGCAAATAAGAACTGTCGACCCTCCCATGTAGAATTTTGTGAAGAAATACAGTTCAGCTGTCCTTCGTCGCAGGCCCAGCGATCTCATATCAAATTCGTCAAGTCTTGAACGATATGTATTCAATTTCGACACAGATTATTGTTATAAGTGAGATGGTAAAGAAATGTTTTCTGAAGCCTTTCAACTCTGTTAATATAAACCTCGTAGGATGGACTCCAAATACGGCTGCAGTATTCTAGTAAACTACGAACGTAGCAATTATACAGAAGAATGGGTATCTCCGGATCTCCAAATTTCTTTGTTTTTCTTATATCAAAACCAGCCAGCCTGCCGCCCCTTTTTATGATACTATCAATGTGCTCTCGAAAGTCCAGGCCGCGATCGAGAGTTACTCCTAAGTCACGAATGCTCTCGACCTCGGCCAGTGGCGCGCCATTGAGTATGTATAAATTGCTTTCAGAAACTCTTTTTCGAGAGAACCTTATGTGGCAGCACTTTGATGGGTTAAGCTTCATTTTATTTTGATTACACCATTCACCAACAGTATTGAGGTCTCTTTGTAGGCAAATTATGTCATCGTTAGACTGGATTCTTCTATAAATCTTTAAGTCATCCGCAAAAAATTTAAAATTTGATGTTAAGTGTAAACCAATGTCGTTAATAAATATTAAAAAGAATAAAGGGCCAAGATGCGAGCCTTGTGGTACACCCGAAGGAATCATGGTGGTTTGAGATTTAAAGCCATCTCATAATCTCGTAAGAGTTTGAAATATATGAGTTGGAAAGTGTCTCCAACGTGGTCTTCTTTCAGAATAAATGGACTCTTTAATAAATGCGTCAGTTTTCTTAACATTCCTTACCCGTATTTCATAAGTACACAGGTACTTTTTGGTAAGAAACCTAAGATATACACACAAAAGAATAGAACATACGTTTTTGGCAAGGTTCAATTTTTTAGGTACGCTGCACTCACACTGCCAACACTTCCAACCTATAAGAACCACTTGTTAATAACCTCATACTGAAACGTATGGGAAACTTAAAGCAAAGATCTTGTTCCACAAGATGGAAACCCGTATTTAACTCTACCGTACACGGTTATGTAACATTACGGTATTACATTACCTTGCCCACTGCCCACAGTATCCACAACATCTATGGCGTACGGCACGACAACTCGTACTGCATGTCATAGAAAATGCGTTCATCATCACAGTTTGTGCCCTCTCTTGTGGGTTCTTTGGACACGCTAATGTAAGATTGCAATATTACATTGCCGTGTACGGTAGACTCAGATACGTTTTTTTAAAATTAGTTTTAAATTAACACGCGTTGAACACATACCTACTTTTACGTTGGCAGCGCGAGTGTAGCGCCTCTGGTGTTGCAAACGTCCATAGGCAGCGGTGACCACCGGTACATCTGGTGGGCCGTATGCTTGTCCCTTGGTGGTATAAAAAAAAACTATTAAACAAAACGGGATTTTGCGTGGCACTATTCCAATATTAATAAAAGATTTTTTTTAAGTACCTAAAAAGTTAGATATTTCATAAATTCAAGGGATTACCAACTATAGAGCTCGATATCAATTTCAAATTAATAATGATACCTGTTCACCGATTTCTGGGAAAAACGACTTCACCAGACAAACTAACAGACAACAAAGGAATTCTTACATTTTTTATCTTATCCTTTTGCAGTTTATTTTTTTATATGAAAGTGAATTCAAAATTAATTAGTTTAGTAGTGAACTGTCCTAAACTTGAAATGACATTTTAATGAGAAATCATTAATTTGACAATGAAAGACATCTCATTTTGTAATCTCTACGAATTTTGTAACTCAAGTTCCATCGATTAAGAAGCTAACATTTATAATTCAAATAACATTAACTGAACTTTGTAATACCGTCCAATTGGAAACTTACTTTTGTATTTAAGCCGTTTAATTACAACGTAACTTTACAAGTGTAATCTTGGTTTATAGCAAGTAAATAAGCAATGAAATCTTGTAATGAATAAAAACAATAATTTAGATAGTCATTTTATCTTTATAGATCTTTTAATTCTAGGGTTTAGGTTCATCCTTTTCATTAATTTACCTTATCTAATAGGTGTTACTAATAAGTTTTTAGCCAAAGTTTTGTCGAAAGTTATAAAACTTTCAAGTTTGTAAGATTGATTACATTAATGCTAAAGTAACTGAAATTAATTTACATTTATTACACTGTCCGGCCTGAACCTTTGAACCGAATCAAATGAAATTTGGTGCAAAGTTGGAATAGAGCTTTTTTTATATTTGCAAAATCCGTCATTGATGCTATGCCGGACTCTTACCGACCAAAAACCAATACGTTCCCTACTGCCTACGGTCGGGAGCCCCGGGTCAACCCTCGGAAGGATATCCCCTAGTGGGATTGAGCTTGGGAAGAAATTCTATTTCAACCTTTTATCCCGGGAACAAGTTCCTGTGTAGCTAATACGGGTACGGGACATTTATTCATATGGACGAATTTGTGGGCATTAGCTAGTTTATTTAAACGGCAAGATGATTAATTAATAAGATCAATTCACATAAATATCACAAAAGTAAGCTTTAGTGACTGTAAAGCTAAACCATACAAAGAAATTGAGCCCCCGTTTTTTAAACTTGAGGGAATAATTATCTATGTATCATGGATTCTATGCCGGACTCCTACTGACTAAAAAACCTCACGTAATGCCCAACGGCCTATGGTTGGGAGCCACGGGTAAGCCCTCGGAAGGATGTCCCAGGACTCCCAACAGACCTACGGCTACCATTGCGGCCTCGCCTAGGGGGGAAATAGAGCCCCTGGTATTTAAATATTATGTAGGTACACGAATATTGGGGCAGTGACAAATAGTTTTCTATTTATACTTTTGTTAAAAAGAAAACTGCACGGTGGCACGAACCACTAACAAAACTCAACTTTGTATTTAATTGAAACCCTTAACAATTTATTCGCTTATTCAATAATTAACACGGCAAAAGGGTTGCGAAGAAGACAACCGTTATTAACCTATTTCTGCAAGTGGTGAAAAGCGACGGGTAGGATGATTAATTAACGGAAAGCTGCCCGCAAGCGAAGCTCTATAAAGGAAAACTTAATTACTTTCTGAGAAGAATCATAAAACTGAATAATTCATACACTGGCCGCGAGTATAGTCTTGAATATGTGACACTGGGGCAGGCTCGAAGACTAATACTTCTTACCACTAAAACAGAATTGAAATCTATAAAATTACTATTTTCAGTAAATCATAATTGGTTGGACCTGAAACTAATGTCGCCTGTCATTGGTACATACAGATAGTACTAACGTTTGAAATTTTTAGCCGACTACCTAAAGAGATAATTCTTGTTTCAATTCATATATTTATTTTTCTATGTATGTTCACTAATGTTCAGTATGTACACCGATTTATGTGATTCTTCTTAGTTTGATGCGTAATAAATGACATTTGGTCCCATAAAAATTACACATGATTTGGCCCAGTATTTTTGGTTTATACAGAGGTTGAAACGTTAGAATAGAATAGAATAGAATAGAATAGAATAATCTTTATTGCACACCAATACAAAAACATTTATGTAGCGAGATTATAGGAGTAAAAATGTACAGAGGGCGGCCTTATCGCTAAAAAGCAATCTCTTACAGGCAACCTTTGGATGGAGATTTTTGTCAAGGATCATTTAGTAAGTGGGTAGTTATTGGTGTTAAATATTTTAAGGATAGATTTTTTTTTTATATTATGAATACCAATGCAATGGTAACTTCATGGTCCAAATTTGAAACATATATTATATACACATAACATAGCAATATACATATATAAATACTATATTATACATACCATATATATATATATATATATATATACATACATATATACATACACACACATATACAATACATAAATATATATTAGATTCATTCACAGATACTATGATGCCAGATAATGATCTTTAACCAATCTTTTAAAAGTATTCAATGACTGCGCACGCCTTATATTTATTGGTAACTCATTCCACAACCGTACAGCTTGTATAGAGAAAGATTTATCGTAAAAGGTTGTGGAATGTTTTGGAATTTCTAATTCCAGTGTCTCTGACGACCGCAAGGATCTCAAATGTGTGTCAGTAAGGAATCTAAAACGTTCTTTTAAGTAAATGGGAGTAGCGGGATTAAAAAGGATACTGTAAAGCAAAGAGAGAATATGAGCATTCCGACGAAGGCGAATTGGGAGCCACTCGAGCAATTTGCGAAATTGTGATACGTGATCATATTTGCGCAAACCAAATATAAATCTAATGCAAAAATTTTGAAGTCGCTCAAGTTTGTCTAGTTGCTCCTCATTGATATCGAGATAGCTGACATCTGCATAGTCGAGCACAGGAAGGAGAAGGGTTTCTGCAAGCGCCTTTTTAGTGGCAGTTGGCAAGAAGTTGCGTAACCTACGCAGAGAGCCAGCAGAAGCAAATAGCTTACGACTGACTTCTTTCATTTGTGGACACCAAGACAGTGTGCTGTCGATTATGATTCCTAAATTTTTAACTTCTCTGCTAATTTGCAGGGTTACTCCATCAAATTCTATTGCCGGAAGGGACTGCCACTGAACTTGATCAAGCTTACGGGAGCTACCAACTACAATGACTTGAGTCTTAGAAGGGTTGACTTGTAAGCCATATTGTTTACCCCATTGACAGATGTACGCCAGGTCGGTATTCATTATTGTAAATGCTGTCGATAATTCAGACAAGGAAGCCTGGTTGTAGATTTGAAGATCATCTGCGTAAAGGTGGTAGGCAGAAAATAAATACTTAGAGATAGAATTGATAAAAATTGTGAAAAGCATGGGAGAAAGCACGCCACCCTGCGGAACGCCAGCAGATGTACTACACCACGTGGAAAAAGAATCTTCAACGTGAACACGCTGCCGACGCCCAAACAGGTAACTATGAAACCAATCAATCACTGGTGGAGATATGTTAATAGAGCGTAATATACCAAGCAGGATATGGAAATCTACAGTGTTAAAGGCGTTACTAAAGTCCAGTAACGTGAGTACCGTGAGATTTCCATTTTCCATGCCTAGACGAATGTCATCAGTGACCTTGACCAATGCACTGGTTGTACTGTGACCTGGTCGAAAACCTGATTGTAAATTATTCAGGAGATTGTGTTTATCGAGATATGCATTTAGTTGGGAGTGAACGAGTCGTTCTAGGACTTTGGATAGGAACGGTAATATAGAAATGGGACGATATTCGGAAAAGGATGTTGGGTTGGATTTTTTGGGTAAAGGAATTATTTGTGATTCTTTCCATGCTTTCGGAAACTCAGCACAAGTAAGGGAGTGGTTCAAGATATGACAAATATAAGGAAGAATTTCGTCAATGATAGGCTGCACCATTTTACGGCTAATATTATCAGCACCAATTGCATCAGAGGTTATCGACATAACACTCTTTTTAACACCACACTCAGATAATTGATCAAAATTGAACGGTGAGTGGTCAGGAGTTGGAAGCGATGAAAGATATTGTAATGTATTGTCTCTGTAAGACGAATCCAATGTGGACGAAGATGAGAAATGATGGTTAAGAGAATCAATATTCACACAGTTTGATAACAAACGACGCTGCTTTCCAATCCCTAATGATTTTAGAAATTTCCAAACTTTGGCAGGGTCTCCGTTCTCGACCGAGTTATGAATATATTGGCGTTGTGCTTTTCTACACACCTTACTGCAGTGATTTCGTAATGCAATATATCTGTCTTTGTTTATAGTCGTAGGCCGTATTTTGTATCTGCATTTGGCAGCAGCTTTTTTTGATAATAATGTTTTTATGTCGCGTGTAAGCCAAGGACATGGAGAGTGCTTAATTTTCACTGCCCTGACCGGCGCATGAACGTCGTAAAGCCCAACAATTTTATCATTAAAGAAGTTTACCTTTGCGTCGATCGTCTGTGCCTCTAACAACGGATCCCAGTTGATATTGCTGGCATCCTCCCGCAGCTTATCCAGATTCATGCCACCAAAATGGCGTTGCATTAGGAGTTTAGGCTTAGGTTTAGGTGGACGAACATTAAATGAAAGAAATATTAAGTCATGAAAAGAGAAAGAGTCAGCTGGATACTGACCGTGTCTAGCAACAAGGTCAGTTGAAAATACAAGGATAAGATCGAGGAGTGTTGGGGGATGATCAGGAGCATGATGAGTAGCATTAGAGGGTAAAACGGATAGATTACACGCTTCGACTACACCTAAAAAAGAAGAAGAGCGAGAATCATGCTTCAAAAGACATGTGTTAAAGTCTCCCATAATAATAGTTTGACTGTAAGATGGTAGAAATCGTTCTAATAGATTTTCGAATGAAGTGAAAAAGTTAATTTTCATTGAAGGGGAGTAATAGACTCCAAGTAATAATTTAATGTGGCCGAGTTCAATCTCAAGAAAGAGATGTTCCCCAGCGTTTGATGGCGGTGGTTGTGGGGATACGTCAATAATAGTATATGGTATGTAACTACGTAAATAGATAGCAACCCCGCCACAACGCGAACCAATTCGATCGTTTCTAATTAGATTGAACTCGGGTAGAGAATAGCAGTTGGAAAGTAGACAAGGCTTAAGAAAAGACTCAGAAATGAGAATAGCATGGATATTCTTACAGTCGAAAGTCGTCAGCATATCCGGGAAATGGGCGGGAATGCTCTGTGCATTTATATGGACTACATTGAAATTCCGCGGTACATCAGAGAACTGGGTCTGAACAAAATCAGCCAATGAAGGCATATAAGAAAAACTATCATTTAGACTGCATGCAGTCACAAAGCTTTCATTATCGCTATTGTCGATGGTCACCATTAATAATTTATAAAGATAAATATCCTAGAATGTATAAAATAAATAAAATAAATATAATGTTAATATATACACTTAAAGCAAATATAATAAAATTTACCTACAATAATCTTTATAGCAAAAAAAGCCCTGATTTATAAAAAATATCCACCCGCCAGCTGCGTGCAACGAACGAGATTACCTAAAATTATTTTATTATTATCTATAGGTACTTTAATATAGGTACATAATTGATAAATTCGAAGAATATAATTGAAAAGAAAAACAAAAAGAAACTAAAATAAACACAACACAGAATAAAAAACAAGTCCAAACAGCGTCACTATATATACCTACTTTACTTTACCAAAACAGTGCTCATATAACTATACGATTGGATTTGAGATATATTTATTTTTATATGAATATCTGAAATGAAACATTCACTACCATCACCAACGGATTAGAAAGCGGTCACTATAAAATACACAAATAATTATACCAAATCACAGCTACAACTATAAATAAATTGACGCGTAGCCAGGGCTCCAAAGTTAAAATGTTAGCCATAACCAAGAATGATGCTCAGGATAATGATCCACGCCAATCGAGGGTTTATCCGGTGAGAAAGATACTATTGAAGATTTGCCGCAATTAGGAAAGGCTCATCAACACCCAGGTTTCTTTTGGTTACCCAGTTGGCGAGTCTTTGATACCTCTTCGATTTAGGGAGAGAACAAGTGACTCTTATGCCACTAACTCATTGAGGCACAAAGCTTATACTCCTTTATATGTATTAGCGTCATGTCTGTATAAATCTTCCATTGTTATTAAATTATCTTTTTTTAAATAGAGACTTTGCGTAGCCATAGATCTAACAAATCGTCACTGTAAAGTAAACATATTCCAGAAACCTTATGTAACAATATAAATATAGTTAGAAAAAAAACAAAAATATATTAAAATTTTGCAAACAGGTTGCTTGAACAAACACTAAACAGCAATTAAGTATTCCAATGTTTTTCCCGAGGACATGCCATTGTTGCTTGAGTAGAATTACTTGTCCTTCATTAGTGAGAGACAAATCCTTTCAATAGTATTGCCAGTTCTAATTGCAGCATTAGGGGAACGGAATGAGCTATTGTAAAACGTTGTCTGTCGGATGTGTTTTATTTTGAACGCTCAGGGGCCACATAGTAGGGTTTGAGAGTTTGCAACGTTAAAGACCATTGCTCGTAACAATAAAAGTTTCACTACTAAAGCCTTATTCCCGATCTGTTTTTATCTCTGCGTTCCACTTAATTTGAGGATTGAAATGTTTGAAACTGAGCTCGTAAATCCTATTAGTACTTTTAATTAATTTTCTGTTAGTTTTATTGAAGACGTTACTTTTATTTTGATGTACAAATTTGTATGTACCTAGATTTTATAATGAAATCTAAGGAATTTTTGTAAGAAAAATAGTATCAAATACTTTTCATAAATACAAAAACTCAGCCGAAACTTTTACTTCGAATCTTCAGAATTTGTGATGGAGAGGATAAGATTATTATTATGTGTTGTGTTTGGTGCTAATGACATTGGTAGGAACTAGTGGGGATTTCTTAATTTTACGTAACGATGAGGAAGTTTGCAGTAATAAAAATTAGTACCTTTTTTTTGTTTACCGTGAGGGAAAATCCTCTTGGATGTTATGCCGGACTCCTACCCACTAAAAAAAACCTCATGTCACTCCCAACAGCCTGTGGTTGGGAGCTCCGGGGAAGCCCTCGGATGGATGTCCCAGAACTCCCAACAGACCCACGGCCGCCACTGCGGCCTCGCCCAGGCGGTGGTTCGGGTGCTATCCCGCGTCTTTGGGGGGTGTCAGGTGTGATCCCGCTTCCGCTCCACGGCAGGGTGCGTGAATTGCTCACGTCACGCTGCCGTCATGGGCCTGCTTCTGTAAGGACGGTGAGCTGTCCTCTCACCGTCTTCAGGCCCCCGGTCATGGTGGCCGATAGTCCTCGGCGAAGACACGTCGGCGGCGCCCAGGCCGCCGACTGCGGAACTCGGGTGGGAGAGTTCTCTCCCGTACCCGTCCCACCGCCTCCTTCACGAGCATGACCTGCTCGCAAAATTAGTACCTACATCTTTCTCTCCAACTTAGATTTTTCAGAATTTGATGATTTTAGAATGATAAGACAATACTTTTTCTAGTTAAGTATATTATTTGATTATCTCCGTGACACGATGTTTGGTAAAATACTGTGATTGCAAAGTTATAGTATAGACGGACCCACGTCATAAGTACATTACGAACTCAAAAAGTGAGACTATTTCACATGCACACATACCTACATTCTTTTTTCGAATTTTGGGTAGTGTTTTTACATTTCGGGAAAGCACATGAAAGCATCTTGGGTAAGATGTTTTATCTTGTCACTTGTTCCACCTTCGGAACAATAACATCGACTACGACCGAGTGAGCGCATGAGCTTACTTTATCGTCTTCAAAACTAATGTATGGATTAGCCCGTCTATACTATTACTTGGTCGAAGTCTTTACCCGCAGTGTAGCGGTTTGTACAAAATCCGCAACTTCTGATCCGCAACTTATGATGAAAACTCACAACGTGAAATATAAAATATTACTAGAAATACGTTTAAGTTTATGTGGCCTTACTACAATGACGAACTTCATTACATTAATTACAGTAGAACCTTTTACGTGTACGTCGTGTTCCGTTTCCATTTTAAGGTTGACAAGACCCTATCGCCTTCGTTAGTACGTATTAATGCTGAAATATAATTACAACATAAGAAACGCCTTTACTGAAGCGCACCGTTCTACAGCTGTATAAAGCAAACAGATTGAACCTGTGATCAATAAGTACATCCCGAATTCCTAGTTGAGTGTACACGGGACGGGACGTGAGTGCATTTTGTCGTCGAAGAAACCAGTGAAGCGTGCCCGCTGCATAAACACAAGCCTAGAATAGAGCAGCTAAGCTCCTCGCTACCCGCTACGCGACGCAACGCTAGATTTTTCTACTGCCTTTGAATATTGTTGTTAAGTAAACACTAGTGAAACGAGAAACATGTTTGCGCTGTCTTAGTTCTTAAAAAGGTCGAATCTTTCTTAGTTTTAAAGTGCTTTCATATGTTACAGGAAATTCAAACAATTGGAACGAGAGAACTAAATCACAAACTTTGCTCGAGTGGGACCTGTTGTCTTGTGACGGATATAAATTACTTAGTTCTACTTTGAGAATTATTATTACTTTGTCTTAATATCAATAAAAGCTACATTACTTATACGCACAGGTTTCCGCCTACACTAAAACGTGACCATATGGACAACGGTCCTTACTGAGAAGGATGATATCACCTAGAATGTTATAAAGAAGGCTATGCTCGGAGTATTACTTTGTGACCCTATCGAGATAAGCTGAAGGAGGACCTGAATCAGACCGGTAAGAATTGTTCAGGCGTACCGAAGACGGCGAACCGACGAACAATGGGTCAAAACATCCATGAGAGACAAGTTCTATAAAACACAGTGTGGGTAGAAGAGATTTAATCATGGTGCTTGCTGGACAAACGATAGTGCTAATGCATTGCTTTTTCTAACACATTGTGGCGATGTGACGATGATGATGATTTTATATTTAGTTGTTTTCCATAATATTCAAAACGTTTACAATTAATCGTTTTAAAATTAATAAGTGATGCTTTTTTTTAAGTTGGACTGCGCCGCCTCTTTCTGCGAGCAGATCATGCTCGTGAAGGAGGCGGCGGGGCGGGTACGGGAGAGAACTCTCCCACCCGAGTTCCGCAGTCGGCGGCCTGGGCGCCGCCGACGCGTCTTCGCCGAGGACTATCGGCCCTTATGACCGGGGATCTGGGGACGGTGAGAGGGTCACTCACCGTCCTTACAGAAGCAGGCCCATGACGGCTGCGTGACGTGAGAAACTCACGCACGCCCCCCCCCCCCCCTTAGAAGCGGGATCACACCCGAAACCCCCCCCCCCCCCAAAGACGCGGCTAGCACCCGAACCTCCCCCTGGGCGAGGCCGCAGCGGCGGCTGTGGGTCTGTTGGGAGTCCTGGGACATCCTTCCGAGGGCTTACCCGGGGCTCTCAACCATAGGCTGTTGGGCGTTACGTGAGGTTTTTTAGTCGGTAGGAGTCCGGCATAACATTGTAACCACTTTATTAGCTAGTAAATTACTCACCAACTTACTCAGAGGGAGCTTGCAGAGGACTCTTTCCCAGGGCGCCTTTCTTCAGAGTTTCCAGTGTGTGTGCAAGGGTAGGCTAGGGCTCTAACGAAAACAATGCAGAGAGAGGTGTACACACATATATTTAAATGGTTCTCAGAGCCACAGAGACAAACGGTAGAATTTATACAGTATTAGACATATACAAACTAGATATTCTAGACACACTAGCAGGTACCACTCAAATGATCTACGCAGTCGTAAGTAGAAACTACAGGTTATGAATTTTAAACTGATAGTGTACTGGCCTTCGTGGTGGGTGAGAGCCACTCCGGATGTTGGTAATTACTGCCAGGTGATGACGGCAGGTTCCTCTAACTGTGATGCTAGTGCAGTCCGCGATACCACGTCGTCGTACCTCGTGCCGTCCACGAACTTGTAGGCGTGGCACTGGTATCTACGACTAGCCACTCTAGCCCCGTAGTAAAAAACCCTGTTGTAAAAGAACAACGATTAACTGACAGCACGATAGACGACGATCGAACTGCCTTGCAGACAGAAAAGTGCAACTTACCAGTTGTCTGGGTGATGTTATCTTACACAGAACTTAAAAGAAAAACATGAACTAGAGCTGGAATGACTCATAAAAACTTATAGCTGAAATAGTATCATATCTCCAAAGCTATCCAATAACCAAAAATCTTTTTTGTCAAATGACCTCGTTTGTCCTTCCAACAACCGTTGGAAGGACAAACGACTCCGGCTTGACAATAATCATTGAACGTGCACGGGCAACAAGGAGTTGTCTATGGTGACAGGTGGTCTAGGAGATTCTTTTTTGATTCTCTTTGGTTAAAGAGAATCAAAAAGAATCTCCTAGACCACCTGTCACCATTCTCTTTGGTTAAAGAGAATCAAAAAGAATCTCCTAGACCACCTGTCACCATAGACAACTCCTTGTTGCCCGTGCACGTTCAATGATTATTGTCAAGCCGGAGAACAGATATTGACACACATCAAAAATAAATGTTACAACCCCCCCCCCCCCCCCCTTAATAGTATTTCCTGCGGATATGACACGCTGGAAATGCCCAATAAAGAAAACAGAAAAGTACTGACTAATAAACAAAGACAACCAGCTAGGTCCTTCAACCACAAGCTGACTGCTACCATTACAATAACAAAGAAAGATCCTCCTATACACCTAACTAGACACTGACTCGTGTACCGGATAGACTAAGTAACTAGAGTCTAATGCCCTTCATAGAAAACGAATGCTCCCTTTACTCGCTGCTGATACCCTAACACTACACAAGCTCTCAGGATATTGTAGAGCGAATGAGAGAAAAACGCTCGGTGCGGTGCATAGAAGAAACTACAACGTGACAATTTGAAGTCACGTACACACATAGAAATACAAACAAAAGATTAAAATAGTCTTACATAATGATCACATAGCACTGGTTTAATAAACTAGAGAAACAGTACTATGTAGTTACGTTAGGTATTGGAGACGGCTCCTCCTGATACTTCAGGATGTCCTTGATATGGTACTCCCCAAGATCCCTACCGTCCAGATCCGACAGCCTATATACTAAAGGGGATCGTTTAGCAGTCACCACACATTTAAGGAACTTAGAGGCTAGCTTAGAAGTAAAGTTCTTGGCCTTGTTTGACAGGTAGAACGTGCGTTTGTAAACTATCTGTCCCACTTTCAGCTCCACATGCCTTTTTCTGAGGTTGTAATACTTCTCATTACGCTGGTGGGCAACATTCAAATGTTTCCTCACCTGGTCGTATATGCGTTGTATTTCTCTCAGCTTGACACCGAAGGCTGATGGATCGTCTACAGAGACTGAAGCAGGGTGGCACGCAATATCTGTCTGCCTGTACAGCACTCCATCTCCAATAAACTCCCTACCATGTACCAAGACGTAAGGGGTGAAACGAGTTGCTTCGTTAACTGCAGTGTTTAAAGCGCACTGTATCTCAACCAAGAACGAATCCCATGACTTGTGTTGTGACTTCACATAGCATGAGATCGCTTGAACAACATTACGAATAGCTCGTTCCGCCTGATTAGTTTGGGCATGATACCTAGGGTTATAATATATATTAGGTACATTGTATTTAGCTAACATATCTTTAAATGACCTACTCACAAACTGAGGGCCATTATCCATGTAAATAGTCTTGCAGACTCCGTGCACGAGAAACACACTCTTCTCTATGAACCTCGCGACTACAGCGCCTTTGGCAATCCGAACAGGGCACAACATGACGTATTTGCTAAAGTAGTCGGAGACTACGATCAGGTGTACGTTTCTATTGCTCGAAGTGGGAAAGGGACCAAGCAGATCGACAGAGATAGCTTCGAATGGCTTCGAAACCCGCTTCGGGCTACCCATTAGGCCGGGACGAGACGTATTTACGGGTTTGTACTGCTTGCATGTTTCGCAATTCCCAACATATTCTTTGACGTCCTCGTACATCTTGGGCCAGTAATAATTTAGGGCTAACCTTTTATGCGTCTTCCAAACGCCACCATGGGCACTAAGTGTGTCATCGTGGTACTTAGAGAGCAGGGGCAAGCGATCCTCCTGAGGTACCACCAGCTTCCAGTCAAAGTCTGAAGTCAAAGAATATTTATTTTTAGTTAACCTAAATAGAAGGTTGTCACGAATGTCATAATTTGGTGACTTCCTAGGGTTCTTCCGAACACTATTCATGGTGTGGACATACCACGGGTCTTTAGTGGGTACTGCATCGAGGGAATCAATTTTGATACGAGACAGAGCATCAGGTACAACGTGGTCTTTACCTTTTCGATGCTCTATGTCAAAATCGAATTGACTGAGCCTCATGCTCCAACGTGCTAGACGACCCGTGGGATTTTTTAGCTTATGGAACCACAGAAGAGATGAATGATCCGTGACGACCGTAAATTTTTGGCCTTCGACGTACTGTCGAAATTGTTCCAAAGCGAAAATCACGGCCAGAAGTTCTCGCTCAGTTGTGCTGTAGTTCACCTCGTTCTTGTTGAGAGAACGGCTACAATAGGCGACAGGGTGCTCAACACCATCGTGAGTTTGTGTCAGTACAGCAGCAACTGAGTAAGCTGACGCGTCACTAAGAATGCGGAAGGGCAGCTCAAAGTTAGACATTTTTAATATAGGGGCAGAGACCAAGGCTGACTTTAGCAGGTTAAAGGCCTGTTCAGCCTCAGGGGTCCATTCAAACTCAAAGTTTTTAGATGTCAGTTTGCACAGAGGTTTACTAATCTTAGAGAAGTTGTTAACAAAGCGACGATACCAGCCGGCCATTCCCAGAAATCTCTTAACCTCCTTAGGGTTAGAAGGGGTGGGATAGTTGAGGATAACCTCAACTTTACCCGGGTCTGTCCGTAGGCCATGTTTGTCCACATAATACCCCAGGTATTTGAGTTCACTCCGACAAAAGTGAGATTTTTTCATGTTGATAGTTAGGCCAGCATCCTTGAGTTGCTGATAGACTCTATGTAAGAGCTCTACATGCTCCTCAAAGGTGCTGGACACACAGATTATGTCGTCCTGAAACGCAAATACCTTATTGTCGAATCGCAAATACCGTTGCATCGTGGCACTAGCCCCGACAAGCCCGAAGCACATCGAATTGTATTGGAATAATCCTCTCCGGGGAACCGTAAAAGCAGTCTTCTCAGCAGACTGGGGTGAGTCAAATGGAATCTGCCAGTAAGCCGCACTCAAATCTACAGAAGTTAAATACTTAGCGTTATTAAGGTGGTCCAAGATTTGATTGATATAGGGTAAGGGGTAGGCGTCACTCTTTGACACAGAGTTCAGCTTGCGAGAGTCCAAGCACAATCTGAGGTCACCGTTTGCCTTCTCCACCATGACCACTGGAGAGTTCCACGCGGACTGAGACGGGGACACTACTCCCATCTCCAGCATTCGGTCCAACTCGGCTTCCAGGGCCTTCTGTTTAAGGGGAGAGAGCGGATAATAACGCTGCTTGATCGGCTTGCTGTCACCAGTGTCAATGACATGATGTACAAGTAAGGTCCGACCTAAACCCACCTTATCAGTGTTCAATGAGTCAAATTTCTCAATGACCCCGTTGATTACACACCTTTGTTTAGCAGTCAAGTTGTTGTAATCCTCGAGGCCACCGTAAAGGGACACAGACTCTATAGGATTATTATCACTAAAGCTATCAAGACTAATATTTTGTAAAATTAACTTATCACTTAACTTAAATTGTTGCCAGAAATCCACACCAAATATCATGGAGGTGGTTATGCCTGGGACAACATAGAACTTGACAACTCGGATAACCGAATTGTACTCAATTGGCAAAGAGATACAACCCAGACATTGCAAGTGAGAGCTGTCTGCAGTTGTAATACGAAAAGTAGGATTGATACTCTCAAGATCAAAACCCAGTTCCAAGAAGATGCGGTGCGCTCCCTTACCTAATATCGAGCAGGAGGCACCGGAATCTAGAAGGCCTAAGACATTTAAATTTAAAACCTTAACAACTAGATACGGTCTAATGTCACTATCCCGTTTAGGAAACAGGACCTTATCAGAAATAGACTCAGATACAGAGTAATGCACAGAGTTCCTAATAAGGCCCTGGCCTACGCGTTTTTTGACTTGCTAGTACAGTGTGAGCAGTCTGGGGTCTTGACTCCTTTGAGACCACACCGGAAACACACCAGCTCCCTTGACTGTGTGCAGCTGTATGCAGTGTGACCGCCCCCGCCGCAACGAAAGCATTTGCGATCGTGGGGGGTAACCGGCGTCTCCACTGCAGACACCTGCTTAGCGGGCTTTTGTACACCTTTGTTCTTAAGCTGGTGTAAGTCAGATGAAATCTCAAACTTGTCAAGAGCAGGCTCATGGAAAGCGTCTGCCCTAGTACGCGCAAGCTCCAAGCGCTTACCCAAACGTCTCAAGTCATCTACAGAGTTGACATCATGCAAGGCCAGTTCCTTCATGTAGTCAGGTCTAATGTTGTGCATGAGAATGTCCAGCTGTTCCTCACTGGGCATCTTACATGACAACCTTGAGAACATGGCTTGCATTGTACATATATAGTTAACCAAGGACTCAGAGCGGGCTTGTGTACGCTGTCTTATCTCGTTCCTGAGGCGGTATCTCTAAGCTCACTAATAAGATCCTCATATGAGATGAAGTTAGCTTTGTTTGTACGGAACCAAGACAAAGCCGGTCCATCCAACAGGTCGGAGAAAGCCATAAGGAGTCTAGGCTTAGTAACCTCCCGAGCACATCTAAGTTTCTCTAATCTCTCTAAAAACACACGTACACAAGTAGAACCATCATATTTTAAATTAAATGAACATAAGTTAAGGGGACGTTCTTTATACACTATGTTACATGTAGAACTATTCCTACTTGAACTAGCTCGCACCGAGCGGTCTTCTCTCACTACTGGTGAAGTAAATTCCACCTGGTCACGACCCGAAGGATCATCACCATCATCATCCGAACCTTCGGATTCAGAATCACTACTGGGTTCAGCCCTAGCGATGATCTTCACTAGCCTACCACGAATATCCACCAGGTCGGGGCAATCCAGACCACAACGAGCTAACCTACTCAATAAGTAGTTGGCTCTGATAGACACCCTAAGACGACTACCCTTATTAACGAAGATGTCACCTGACTGAATAGCCTCCTCCAGCTCGGAGACTTTTGGAAGGCAGATCGAGAGCTCAGCCGATGCATCAGCGGGTACCGGAGCACTCGCTTTGATGCTACCCCGACGGACGAGTCGGTGTGCCGTTCTTAGCTCACCCCGAAGGCCAGACACTGACGATTCCGGTTCCACTGAAATTCCCATGTGGGACAGCTCGTTAGCAAGTTCATCCTTTCTTAAATAATTAATATATTTTTTCATCTGTGCCATTATGTAAAAATTTACTTACAACAATTATAAAGATAAAATGGCACAGATAGGGATCAATTACAAAGTAAAAATGTAAATTGAGTTACAACAAAGTGTACTAAGTTAGGTAATTATGTTTCAAATTGACTTTTAGAATTTAACAAAGATTAAGGGTATACTAAGAGAGAAAACTTTCTAAATTTTCTGATAACACAGTTCAGGTTAACATTCAAAATTACAAGGTATCAACATACCTTCAAAAAAAATTTTTAAATAAACAGAGTGAAATTCACTAAGTTAACACAGAGGTGAAGCTATAGAATAATATATGTAATTTATTAATCTATGCTAATATAATATTACAATAAATACATGTGTGTGCACCACAAAAAAAGAAAAAAAGAAACACATAAAAGAAAAAACACAATAAGAAAAAGAAGTGGGTATGCCAAATAAAATCAAAAAATCTTTCCAAAATCACAGCTAATTTTAAATTTTTAAATTTAGAATTTTGTGTCTTTTCCAGCCAAAGATGTGGGGAGCTGGAAGAAGACGAAAGGGAAGGTTTTGTGCTTAGCTGCTAGCACCACCAATTAACGTCCTGGAGCGTCTCGGACGATTCCAGAATGGTTTCGCCAGAGGTAACCACTTATGCACACACACTAGACTGAGACTACCGCAGAGTAGTTCTCAGAGTCTTGCCACTACGTTGGGAGCCAATTTGTAACCACTTTATTAGCTAGTAAGTTACTCACCAACTTACTCAGAGGGAGCTTGCAGAGGACTCTTTCCCAGGGCGCCTTTCTTCAGAGTTTCCAGTGTGTGTGCAAGGGTAGGCTAGGGCTCTAACGAAAACAATGCAGAGAGAGGTGTACACACATATATTTAAATGGTTCTCAGAGCCACAGAGACAAACGGTAGAATTTATACAGTATTAGACATATACAAACTAGATATTCTAGACACACTAGCAGGTACCACTCAAATGATCTACGCAGTCGTAAGTAGAAACTACAGGTTATGAATTTTAAACTTATAGTGTACTGGCCTTCGTGGTGGGTGAGAGCGACTCCGGATGTTGGTAATTACTGCCAGGTGATGACGGCAGGTTCCTCTAACTGTGATGCTAGTGCAGTCCGCGATACCACGTCGTCGTACCTCGTGCCGTCCACGAACTTGTAGGCGTGGCACTGGTATCTACGACTAGCCACTCTAGCCCCGTAGTAAAAAACCCTGTTGTAAAAGAACAACGAATTAAGCCGCTGACAGCACGATAGACGACGATCGAACTGCCTTGCAGACAGAAAAGTGCAACTTACCAGTTGTCTGGGTGATGTTATCTTACACAGAACTTAAAAGAAAAACATGAACTAGAGCTGGAATGACTCATAAAAACTTATAGCTCAAATAGTATCATATCTCCAAAGCTATCCAATAACCAAAAATCTTTTTTGTCAAATGACCTCGTTTGTCCTTCCAACAACCAAAGAGAATCAAAAAGAATCTCCTAGACCACCTGTCACCATAGACAACTCCTTGTTGCCCGTGCACGTTCAATGATTATTGTCAAGCCGAAAAACAGATATTGACACACATCAAAAATAAATGTTACAACATCCATGAGGATTTTCCCTCACGTAAAAAAAAAGTGATGCTTTTTATTCATTTTAGGTTCAGTATACCTATCCTTTGTTTTATATGTCTATTAATTCTAAGAATTTGTTTGAAAAAGAAATCCCGTTTACAGGAAGAATATAATTTGCTTATCGTTACATTGAAATTAGATCTCTAGCCCAAGTGAGTTCGAGATGAGTGTGAATCGCTCAAAGATTAACTTCCCCTCGCTAATAAAATGGCTCAATATTTCGAATAAGTGCCACTTTGAGAACATCAAGTGGTGTTTGAAACTTTTAACCCTTCAGTTTATTTAAGTGACTGTGACCCGCAGTCAAGTGCTTTGCAGTTTCCGAGCAAGTTGCCTTTGACTGCATAAAAATAGAACCTACATAAAACGATTATAGATGGTACTTTATGTTTTTGTACGCTAAAAGCGTGTTTTGTATTTGTAACTTCATGCAAAACTATAAATTTATTAAAAAGTGCAAGTATAGTTTTAGGAACAAAAAAATACTTGACTAAAAGTTTGTGGAAATTGTCACAAAACATCATTTAGCCCAAATTAAGCTAATATAAGCTTGTGCTAGGGATCTAGACAACTGATATAGATACTTATATACTTCTAAATACATACATATACATATTATACATAGAAAACACCCAAACTCCGAAACAAACATTTATGGATCACGCAAATATTTGTACCGACCCAGGAATCGAACCGGCGGCATCACTACCGAATGCGCCACCGAGGCAGTTTGTACCTACTGTGGTTCTAAAATGCTTTCTACACATGACATCATTATTTCTCGTTGGGAGTAAAAATCACGTCTTCAGAAAATGTTAGCCTTTTTTCTTCTTCTTTTTTCTTTTTGTGTTGTTTGTATCACGATTAATATAATCCAGAACTATAATTTACCACGTTGCGTTTGATACAGTACCGAAATAAAGAAAATACTCATACATATGTATGGTTAGGTTAGGTTTGGCTCCCATACAACAAACGTGATAGTTTTGCCGGTTTTTTTTCGTACTCAGCCCTCCACGGCAGGTCCGACTCGCACTTAGCTCGTTTTTTACTTACCTTCTTTATTTTGCTTCTGCCTATTCTTTGCACTTCTGCTTATTAGTTTGCCAAACACACCCTGAGCCATACATCTTGTAACACAGACAACTAATTTACAGTAAGACTTTCGGCGTTCATCCGTACCAACGTACAAAGAAATGGAAAGGATTTTTCACAACAAAGAGGGCTTTTGCGGCATTTATCTGCTTTGTGAGCTTCCAAGGGTCTTGCCACTGGAATGCGACGTAATCCGAATCTCGCTTTTTTTCCTCAGTCGCGGTGTCCCTCATTTGCAAAATACGTGAAGTGGGAATGTAACTTAGGCACCCCATGGGAAAAGTTGTCACGTTCTCTTAGTAACAACCGCTGAAGTTCGCAAACTTATTTATCAGAACTGAAACTTGATGTTTACTTAGATAGCTATTAAGACGTTAATCAATCAATCAAATCAGCCTTTTGCATTCTATCACTTTGCGAGGGTTCTCCCAATTATTGTGATGCTGTTTCACATTGTTCTTACAAGTGGTAAAGAGATTTTTTTAGGGTTTCACCTCTTAGCTTTGACTCCGTGAGTTAGAAGGTACGCCCCTTGCATAGGCCCTTAGAATTCCGGGAGTGTCTCTTTGCTTGACGTAGGCTACATATAACCAGTGACTGATCTTTAAAGTGAATTCACTTATTATAGTATACCAGTATAAAATTAATTAAGTTTATGTACGGTAATAATTATTTAAAGAAGGGTAAGAACGTTATACTGTGAATAATTCTGAGAGCAGCACCCTCTAGAGGCTAGTCTTGTTAATTAATTGCCCCACTAGCTGGGTCTCAGTCTACTTTAATTTCACCCTGATATTGCTTGTTATGAAAAATTATTATAAGAAGTATGAGCTATGAATAGTTTCTAGTTTGTCTCACCTTGTTTTGAAGTTAGCTGATGACTACCACAGCCTCTGTTTAAAGGGTAGGGTTTAGTTGGAAGTGATTGTGTATGAGTTTCCCATTCCTTTAACGGGCGCCAAAATCTATTTTTGTCGACCACTTGCAGATGAAGTTGGTTTAGGCCTTAAAGGTCTTGGTGGGCCCTTTAAATCTTGTACTACCGCTCTATACTAAAAAATATGAGTACAAAATGACACAATAGTAAACATGTAAGTAAACAGATTTCTGTAAATAAAGTTAGTCTGTCTTTATCATATACTTTGTTAATCCTGTGTTTTCCCTGTAAAAGGTTCCTACGTCAGTGGATTTTTTACGGCGCATTACCCACTAATAGTCTCCGAGCTGTTTTCCCTCTCATACTGTTATCTACAGTATACAAGACACAAAAAATATAAAAAAGTAAATAATCTACGCTTGTAGAAAATTGAAAAACTGTTCACGAGTTTGGCCGATCTAATTTACTATTCCCAAAAACTGCTACTAGCATTTCCAGAAACAAAATTTGATCGTACATTGTGAGCTTAGATTTTCTCGTTACTTATAGATTTTTGGACGTTATTTATACTGCTACTGCCGACTCCACAATGAACAATGAATGCCTAATCTTTAAGATCCCTATAGTGTAGAACTAGGGGAAAGCGACACCCAGAGAGCTCATTCGACCGTCTCAGGTAAGGGAAAATATAGGCAGCAGAGGAAATTTCAAACAATTCCTCTATTGAAGATGCAAGATTTTTGTAACGGATTAACGACCAAAGTGTATATAGGTACGTTTTTTAGAAAAAATGCTTTTTTTAATTTATAAAGTCAATTTCATGAAACAGAAAATTTCGGTGAAAACCGATCCAATCAAGTTCGACCTAGCAATTCAGATTGATACACTCATCTAAACACAGTTTGTCCGTGACTAGAAACCCAACTGGCGGATTTTGGCCTGTTATTAGTTTATACTGAAACTGGTACTTTTGAGACATTCATGAATAGCCACAGTTGGATTAAAACTGTAGTGTACGAGCCTCGTAGAGCGGCTAACATCGTACATCACGTGGCGCGTTTTTTTTTATTTTTATTTTTTGTGTGGAAAACCTACATGGATGCTATGCCGGACTCCTACCGACTAAAACCACACGATGCCCTACAACTGTCTACGTAGTCATCAGATTACGCCAATCAACGCCAATACATGATGTATATGGAACCAGTGCATTCACAACTACCATTCGGTTCGGTGTACTCACAACCATTTACCATCTAGTATAAGTTGAGATTATATACCATTTTTGTCTGTCACTTACATTTTAATACTCTACCAAATTACCATTTCCCCGTACATGTAGTGTTAATAAATTTTGTAAAATGAATTGTGAAATCAGCTCAACTCAACCTTTAAATTAACGTAACATAAACGATACATTGCTGCATTATTTTGTTAAATGAAATGCTTGTAATTTGTACCCTAGACTCTCGTACAGTCAGAAGTCTGGCACAATCAATCAGAACAGCGCTGTCAGGTTTTGACTCAATATCATCTCATGGTCTCTGAATATTGATGCTTCAGTACCTTTTTTGTTTTATTGTTTTTGACAAAAATTGGTATAGCAACAGTAATCCAGTGAAATTTTGAAACTAAACCATAAGTTATAATATTATCTACATATTATGCATTTAATAGGCATTAAACAAAACTAGCACATCGTAAGTATAGATAAAGGAGGCTATAACTCTGAGCGGAATGCTATTTCAGCTGTCCCGTAACTCTTCTGTAACGCATGTACGCTTTTTATTGAATGCCCTATAAACATAAGTACACTGCGCCATTAATGGATGAGAGGGGAATCAATAGCAATATTTTCCCATAGTGATGTATGAGAAGTTTGCTTGTAACAGTAATGAGAAATTCCAGTGTCACAGCAAAGGCCGTATTTGATCACGGTGCGTGGGGCAGCGTGCTTTGATCCAGTTCATGAAATCAAACACATTGTACACATTAATGTATTTGGCAGCTTTGTTACGGATGATTTTGTTGTGATATGGAAAACAAATAAAATTAAATTAAAGGTTTCACAACAGTCTAGTTTCTTTCATAAGCATGACATGTGTAATCACGATGAAATTTTTGAAGAGGTACTATACCATACGTCCCTATGTCTCTAGTTGTATTAGTCCTTTTTTTATCGCCACCACCAAATTTACGTCGCCACCAGCCTGATGGTAAGCCGTGGCGCATCTAGCGATTGGGGGGTTTGAGGCCTCCCGTCACCTCAGGACAACCAATTATTCGGATAGCACGTCTCTGCATAGCGTCAAGCGCTTCTAGTAAGTACCTCGCCGAGTCATCTCAAAGTAAACATCTCTGATGTGGCGTAAAATACCGTCTCACCTTATTCAGGATTCCTGTTTTCCGCGAGGCCAGCCCAATACAGCTCTCTATGTAGTTTTTGTGATTGAGCTTACGCCGGACGTCTATACCGAAGATCTCCAGGTTGTCCTTTGGTGGAACCGTAATGTTCTGAAGAGAGGGTAGGGGTAGGAATGGGAACTTCTTAGCTGTAAACGCACACGCCTGCGTTTTTCTGGCATTGAACTCGACCAGGTTGTCCGAACCCCATTGGGCAATGCGACCCGGTTGAGATCTGCCACGAGTTGACGTCTCTTTCCCTCCACGTCACCTCGACCCTCTGCTGGAAGGCCAGAGTACTATCATCATCCTAGGGACAGTATGTCATTGATATGCAGAAGAAAGAGAGTAGGGGACAATACCGATCCCTGTGGTACTCCGGCATTTACCTGCAAAAAGCAGGAAGCCTGACCATCACAGAGAACCCGTATTCATCGCCCGTGCAGGTAGCTGGCCAACCAGCTGCACAACTAACGTGTTTAAATAAATTGGGGTGGCTTTCAGCTGTCAAAATCATTCACGCCTGAGAGGTTATGCTTTACAATTTAGTTATAACTTATTTTATAAATTTGCTAGTTTTTGGATAGAATTTCGTATTGTGTTATACCATCAAAGCCTATAAGTGGATACATTGATGTAATATGAATGGCGGTACACTTAACTTAAAGCATTACCATGAAAATGTTATCGCTTCACACAAAATTTAACCTTTTCGTGGAGAATAAGTTGGGCTAAAATGAGAGCCTGATGCGCGAAGTATTCTTTTCCCTGAGGAAATAAAGAGACACTTTGACAAAATTTTTAATGTAATTCCAAGAAAAATACATGTTATACAGGTGACAGGACAGGTTTTTTGAATAATTTTGATCAAGAGTTTCGTGTGTAACAAGTTATTTGCATGTTGAACTTTACTTTATTTGCCAGAATCTCCCACGGGCTACATACTACCACAGCTCATGATAATATTGACCACAGGGCGTGGTCTTCCGTCGCTTCCGCGGACAGTTACCACCGGAACGCATAAAACAGCGCGGTAGTGAAGTGAGTACTATAATAGTCTTTAAGATTTTATATACTAACACTACATGCTATATTTATATGTATTCTTAGTTTTGAGGTATACCTTTGTCAATGGGCCTTAGATTAAGTTAATAACATCTCGTAACTTATCCCATGTTGCCATGTTGCCTGAAAATAAACGATTATCCTTAATATTATTATTGGTACAATTAAATCGAACTCGAATCGACTTTAAAGTAAATTTCAATGTCCACAAACGTGGTCATTTCAAAATTACACCTTAAAGTTGTTGAAAATTGTATTTTAAAGATTTCCCAATTACAAATGTGTTGGCTGTAATTACTACACAATGGGGGTAAAGGAAATAAACCAGGGTAGTTAAAACGCAAAAATTATACAGTCAAACCGTTTTGCAACACGCGATTTGGCGTTAGCTGACGCGACAGTTGCGTGACCGTAATCAAAAAGACTTTTTTAATTTTATCAATTGTTACATTTATTTTATTAATTGGGAACATGACTTTCTCTAGTACACAAAGGGCAAGGCAAAAAAATTGTATTAACCATAGTTAATTTGCATTTTTATTGTTTATTTCTGAAATTCTCTAAACAAGGTTCATAATGCTGCTTTACTTTTTTTTTAATCATGTAGATAGACTAGGTATTGATAAATTTACATACTTGCTTCTTAGTAAACGACTTCTAAATAATTCAGTAAAATTTACTGAATTATATTCCAACCACATTATTGTAAATTCTCTTTATTATAACAAATTTGCACAATTAGAATGGAACAGGCAAAATGACTACGATACCTTGGTAATTTTCAATGCTACTTAATTAATTTCATTGACCGAGCGTGTGAAGCGAGCGAGAGACTCTTATTCGACAGTATGGACGATTTTGTTTTCGTCCGTATGTCTGTGTGTATGTCAGTTCTACTCTAGAGGACGCATTTCTTAATCGATTTTGAAGGTTCGAGGTTCTTTTATTTAAAATACAACTTTTGTGAAGAGCTTTTTTCGATATGGGGTTAAATCAGCGAGTAGGGGTCTTGATGATTTGTCTTGTATTTTTTCCTGGGTGCTCGCGAGGTCTACTCTTCGCAGAAGAAGTACTAGTTTAGTTCAGTTAGAACTACTGGCCATCGTAAAAATTATAGCACGAGAGCTTCGTGGTATGATAACTCTGCAAGGCCCGCAGTAGAATTGTAGCTACTGGCCTTACTAGTAGAATAAAATGGACAGGCACATCATTACGTGAAACAAAACGAAAATGGTGAAATATGGGTGTCTCTCAGACTCTCAGACATAGGTACTATCTTTGCCTACTTCTTCGGGGATAACGGCTTAATCAGGTAAGTGTTATACGACGTTCTACGTGTCATTCAACTTACTATTTACTGCGTGTAAGTTACTACTGAGTACGTTGAATATGAGATGCAAGCAAACACAGTGGATATCAATTCAATAAATATCTGGTGTTTCAGACAGCGAATAGCAGAACCTTTTTTAAAATTCCTTATATAAAAGAACGGTGAAAAGTTTCTACGCCGTAAAATTGTAAATCTTTCAACACGACTACGCTTCAATATGTTTACAGAACACTGATTTTTAACTTAGCATAAAACGAAAAATGCCACGTTTATAAATTTCTTTTGGAGGCGCAAAGGTACGAGAATTACCCTCTCTTTGTAATGCTAATTTAAAAACCAAGGAATTCATTTTTTATTCATAACTTTTCTGCTTTAAAGCCAGCAGTTGAAGGAACATCCTTCTCGTTTGTGATGAGTTTTAATGTTAGAAAATAAATTTGATGACAATATTTTTGTAGTCAGATTGTTTTAAAAGTGACTTATCAGAAAAGGTGTTGATTCTTTGAAAATACGGAAATTTGTCAATAAATTAATAAGTTATTTAAAAATTTCACGAACCTCTTATTGGAAAATGGACATCTTATCTCGTGGGGAGCTCTTTGAGCTAAGATCCAGAAACACAGAAAATTCAAACTGCATTAAGGCTTACTTATAAGAAAGAGACTCATCTTGGGGTGAATTTTATACTAGGAAATATTATTTGATTAGATCTGATAAAATATTTTATAATCTAAATCTAAACTTTACTTTTTTATCTAAGTACCTAAATTAGTTTATTCCTCATAAAAACCTGTCATAAAATAGATATAGGTCTTTAGAACAATATTTTACGGCTAGATTTTGATTTAAAACCCCTCAGATTTTATGTCAATATTATAATCAAAAAATTAGCGTAGATACGCTGCAATTACTCGAATTGCCTCAGGATATGTCGATGTTGGATAAGTAAGCCTTAAGGGGCCAGTCCGCAAAAAATGCACTTAGAATTTTGGAAATATTCAAGAACTCACTTCATTAAATGAACCTTAAATTCTTAATAGATGAAACTACATTATCACCGTGCGCTTTTTACAAAATAATTAGGTATTCACATTAGAAAAAATACCTCTCAAAGTTGTTGAAAATCATCGAAATAGCAGAAATAATCAAATTGAAAAAGGTAAATTTCTATGATTTTCAGAGGATATTTCACAAGTAAATAATAATTTTGTCAAAAGCGCACGGTGTTAATGTAGTATCATCTATTAAGAATTTAAGGATCCATTTTAGTGTCATTTAATGAAGTAAGTTCCTGAATATTTCCAAAATCCTAAATGTCTTTTTGTTCATTTTGCGGACGCGCCCCTTAAGGAGTGTGCTCTAGCGTTAGCACAAGTTATTTATTGGTTAACATTGTCGAGATAACATCAACGTGATCCCAACGACGACTGCAGTAACTTATGAAAATGGCATCAAGGTAAAAATGACTATTACGTGAGAATAGACACAGTCATGATATTTTGAGAAATTGGATCACAGACAATTGCCATCATCCTGCATAGGATTGGCTTGTACGCAATAGCTATCTGATACTCTAACTAAAGAGCTTTAATACCGTTTTGTTATTGAAAATGTTTGCTAGACTGTCGACGTAACTTGGATACAATCCTTGCAAGAAACAACAATTCAGGCGTTTTAAAAAGAAGAATTGCTCACAAAATCTGATCTCTGGCTCACAAGGCCCAAGAGAAAGCAAATATGCTAGCCAATCTCTTTGTGGCTAATTCCCGGGTCGATGACTGTGGCAAGCAACCTCCCACTATCGCCGACTGTGGAACCACGATGCCGGATATTGTAATCCGGCAGTGCGATGTGCGAGCAGTGCTACGGTCACTCGACACGCGGAAAGCCAGTGGTCCTGATGGCATTCCGGCTGTGGTGCTGAAGAAGTGTGCAGCTGAATTATCTCCAACGCTAACACGCCTATATCGCCATTTCTATTCGTTGGGAGAAGTGCTGGAGGCTTGGAAGGAGGCGAACGTCCAGCGGATCTCCAAGAAGGGAGATCGGTCGGATCCGGCCAACTATCGCCCCATAGCCGTAACCACCGTCATCTGCAAGGTCTTCGAGCTAATTATCAACAGACAGCTCATGCGCTACCTGGAGGATTACTCGTTAATTAGCGATCGTCAATATGGCTTTAGGCCGAAACGATCAACGGGTGACCTCCTGGCGTACATAACACGCACCTGGGGTGAGGCTATGGAGAGGCACGGCGAATCTCTGGCTATTGGCCTAGACATCGCTACAGCCTTTGATAGGGTATGGCATGCGTCGCTTCTTTCCAAGCTGCCGGCATATAGTTTATCTCCTCAGTTGTGCCGCTGGGTGACCAGCTTTCTGCACGGGCGACGTATACGGGTTCTCTGTGATGGTCAGGCTTCCTTCTTTTTGCAGGTAAATGCCGGAGTACCACAGGGATCGGTATTGTCCCCAACTCTCTTTCTTCTGCATATCAATGACATGCTGTCCCTTGGGTGCATTCATTGTTATGCGGATAATAGTACGCTACATGGGAGCTATTCTGGCCGTCCAGCGGAGGGGCGTGGTGACGTGGAGGAGAAGAGACGGCAACTCGTGGCGAATCTCGACCGACCAATGGGGTTCAGACAACCTGGTCGAGTTCAATGCCAAAAAACACAGGCGTGTGCGTTTACAGCTAAGAAGTCCCCATTCCTTCCTCTACCCTATCTTCAGAGCATTACGGTTCCACTAAAGGACAACCTGGAGATCCTCGGTATAGACGTCCGGCGTGAGCTCAATCATAAAACTAAATAGAGAGTTGTATTGGGCTGGCCTCGCGTAAACTTGGAGTCCTAAATAAGGTGAGGCGGTACTTCACGCCACATCAGAGATATTTACTCTACAAGACGCAGATTCGTCCCTGCGTCGAGTACTGTTCTCACCTTTGGGAAGACTCTGCGAGGTACTTACTAGATGCGCTTGACGCTATGCAGAGACGTGCTATCCGAATAATTGGTTGTCCTGAGGTGACGGGAGGCCTCGAACCGTTGGCGCAGCGAAGAACCATAGCGTCCTTGGCTGCTTTCTACCGAATGTATCACGGCGAATGTTCTGAAGAGCTCTTCAGGCTTAACCCTACCTCTCCTTTCCGATCCCGAACAACGCGTGCCGGGCAGAGATGCCACTCATACACAGTGGAGAGAATCGTCGCCAGAACTGAGCGTTTCAAAAGATCGTTCCTCTGTCGAACTGTAAAAACTTGGAACGACCTGCCCGCACACGTTTTTCCCTCATCCTACAATCCCGGGTTCTTTAAGAGGAGCGTGAAGAGGCACATGACAGGGCCGCCAACTTGAGGACCACTGTCAAAAGTTGCCCCTAATTGCTAGATGCGCCACGGCTCGGCACGGCATCAGGCTGGTGGCGACGTCAATTTGGCATGCTGAATACAAAAAAAAAAGAGAGGCTGACTGCCACGTGATAAAAGTGGCTTAATGATCAAGTGATGTTCAGCAATAGAATTATCATCCCTGATACTTGAATTTAGAGCGCTCTGGTATAATAAAATTCTCTGGGAACCTAGGTCCACCTGCTAACTTAAGGAGGATGACAGAGTCCTGGGACATCCTTCCGAGGGCTTACCCGGGGCTCCCAACCATAGGCTGTTGGGCGTTACGTGAGGTTTTTTAGTCGGTAGGAGTCCGGCATGACAACCATGAATATATTCCCTCACGTTAAACAAAAACAAGAGGACGACGGACGATAGTTGCTACCAGAGCTGCCGAATTATAATGAAAAATGAAAGTTGAAGAAACAAGTGAGGTGTGTATGGACTGTACCGTGTGGCGCTCGGTTCTTTCTGCCTACCCCGCAAGGGATTTGGCGTGAAGGTAGATAGATAGATAGATACATAGATAAAATGAAAAATAAGAATGTAAAAAAAGCTCACTTTTTAATGAATCAAAAATTTTCAATCTCATTGTAAAAATTCGTGAATACCCGAAAGATATAACATTTTTGTAGAATGAAGCGTTAACTTTTACAACTGTTGTTACTCGAAAGAGGCAGTCGTAACTTTTGTTATTGGATGACCACACAATATTGTTTTTTTTCACTAAGGCTATGAATAATCCATCAAAAGTTCTTCATGTCGTTAGCGAATTTCGGCTGTTAGAGGCAAAATGTAGTCTGAAAAACGCGCAGCACATGTGCAGGTTATGAAAGAAAAAATACAAGAGTTAATGTTAGAAAGGAGGATTGCGTTGTGTTGTGAGTTTGTTGCGTGTGTTGTAGAATAACATCAAAGTCTTATTTATTAATCTAAAGAAAGTACTCCATATTGATAGTGTTTATAGTGGAAACTGGTCGCTCTTATGGATTGAGCTCTAAACAAATAGCAGTGGGGCACTGCGACTCGACAAAGTCATTCAATCCGATCGCAGACAATTTTCTCAGACAAGCATTCTCCATCCCTTGAGTAAATATGCACTCATGGGTCCACGAACTGCGATGATAGCAGTACAGAAAATTAAATTGTGGCTCCGGCAAAGGCCTTGTTTATTTTGATACAGCGGAATATGAGGAAGAGTAACAGGCGATATGCTTATTTCTAATCACTTTATTTTATTTTAAACGCTTTTATATTGTCTTTTTATCAGGGTTCAAAATATTAATTCTCAACAAGACAAAAGAGAAAAGACGCATGACTGTCACGCCTGGTTGTACCTGGTACAAAGGATAGCTGTCGCTATCCATCCAGCGCAGCAACGCTCCTAGTGTATTGGGCACCTTTGCGCCGGGTATGATCGGAGGTGGAATGTTCAGTAGGCAATAGTTTACATAGTAGTTTAGTTAGTTATTTGATTTAATTTCATTTTATTTTCATGTATTCTCAATTAGTATTTCTGATAAGGAAATCATGAGAATTTGAATTTAGCCCAAAACGAAATGATCCAAACTTGCATAGGGGTTCTTTCACTTTTAATAGTAGGGCCGTACACTAGTCTATCACCTTAGTGGTAGAAATAAACGTATTAGAAGTTAAATCAATTTCCGATTGGCAGAGCCAAGTTGACTTTGCTTAATATAATAAAAACATTTCATTTCTTCATAAAACTTGTTGTGTTTATTAAGAGGGCTAACATATTTCGCCCCACGTTTTGCACAGAAACCATACTTTTCATTGCGTTTAAAGTCATTAAATATTTATCGTACAAACATGGTATTCACTAACATACTTAGGAAATTTAGCGCTCTAAACGTTTTATAAAACATATTTTACCTAACAACAGATTACATATGGTTAATATCAACGAAAGTGAACAAGGTTTTTCAAATCATACGATTTGCATCAATTTCGATGCTTAAATTCATGTCAAATAACTGATAAATTTAATGAACAAGGGATACGAAGCAATTGCAAAAGGCCTAGGCTATCTGTTTGTAGAATAACCTGATATCAGGTAGGTTCCTTTTTTTGGAGAAAAATTACTGTCAAGTTTGCTCAAATACTGAAAATTTACACCACAATAAAGTAGTCTTTTCACCAGCTTCTGTAGTTTAAATCATTATGATAATTATGTAATATTATGTCAGAACTTCTCCTCTGACAATAAAAATATTTCTTTATAAGTAACTAGATACAGATTTTTTTTTACAAAGTATTTTGTGAACCCCTATAAATGCAGATACGCGAACAAATACGATTTAGTACCGCCGAGAGGCTCTCAGAGAGTGGTCATGTCGCTCGATGTTCCATTTTTGAATACGAAAAAATTAACAAAAATAGTCTAATTCTAGCGTGACCAAACAATCTTAGTACTTTGTGACGTATAATATAATATACTAGCTGATGCGCGCGGCTTCGCCCGCATGAATTTTGGTTCCCGTTCCAGCTTCCCGTGAAAACAATTTACTGGGACAAGAAGTAGCCTATGTGTTATTCCAGACTATACTCTATCCCTATACCAAATTTCAGCTGGATCAATTCAGCCGTTAGAGCGTGATTGAGTAACAAACATCCAAACATCTGAACATCCAAACATCTTCACAAACTTTCACATTTATAATATTAGTAGGAAGTAGGATATAAATATTTATGGTCGATATACAACGTGAACTTTTGTATAGTGCAAAGCTCAGACACCCCGACTAGAGTTTCGCTTCAAAATACTGTATAAAAAAAATTAAATGAATCTAACGAAAACTGACCAAGTTATAAGCTATTACAGTTGCACTATTTTCTTCACGAACAGCGTAGGTGTAGGTATTATACGCAAGGCAGGTAGACACTATTCGTGTGTATCGTCGATTGATAATAACATATTAACACCCCATTTCATAAGTGGTAATTATGGAACACCTGTGAGGAACCAGACCAGGATTGGGACGGCTATAAAGCCGCTAAAGCAAAATACAAGTAGCGACTGAGATACAGAAGTACCAAGTCTTGGAGAAACTTCTGCTAGAGTCAGACTAATACTGGCCAAACAAGAGACAGATCTGTCCGTATCTATAAAGAAACCTGACGGCGCGGCGGCCTGACCAACCCATGAAAAGAATTATTTATCCTGTTGATGGATGGCACTTGGTGGAACCTGCTGCACATATTCATTAACGGCACTTGTACTGTTCCACAACATTTATTTATTTTACACCTGACTGGTTTCGCCTTTCGGCAATTTTCAAAGGCAAATTAACATTATATAATGACCACTACATCACTTAATTACTCGAAAACAGTAAATTAATAACATATAAATTACCACTACATCATTCTACTAACGTAAACTATCATGAAAAGAAGCCGAGAGTATTTTGATACAAACGCACTTCCCAGGATGCCAATTGCTGCAGACACTCATGTGGCTGGTGGAATACGTATCCACAAAAGAAGTCCAGTGGGAGCTCGCAAGACCTGTTCTAATCTATTCTGTCAACTTGCAAAAATCTGAATGGGTAATTAACAACTTCAAGCCCTTCAAATCTCCAGGACAGGATGAAGTCTTCCCTGCAGTGATAAAATGGGGGAGGACACAAGTTGATATTGTCAGTTACATAGTATCTGTACGCCAGACAATGAATGGGACTGTGACCCTGACTGTGGAGAGAGGTCTAAGTGATCTTTATACCAAAACCCGGTAAAGGGTTTATATTTGTGATTCGGACCTCTGGTTATACAGACCGATAAGCCCTTCGACTTTCCTGCTAAAAACTCTGGAAAGATTGTGTGACAGAGACAATCGAGAGACGGCCCTTCAAAATAAGACACTGCATTCCAACCAACGCGCATATTGCCCCCGGCAAGTCTACAGACTCAACACTACATGCAGTGGTACACAAAATAGAAGAGGTCAATCAGAATCAATCAATCAATGTGCCTCGGCACTTTCATGAACATAGAGGGAGCTTTCAAAAAAAGAAGCATAACCACGGCACTGGCAAAACACCGAATATACACGATGTCAGTGAATAGATAGATAACATGCTAAATAACTCATTTTAAAGCTACAGACAAGCAGAAACCAGTGCGCAGCCATGGCCTAAGGTTGTCCAGAAGGGGGCGGGGTCTCACCACTGCTAAAAAACCTTGTTGTAGACGACCTAATAACCAATCAATCAATCAATTTAACCTAGAACTGTCCCTATATGTATACATGGATGTGGAACAAGCCAAAGCAGATGGTAAAATTAAATTATGGAGAAAATACGGATCTGTTAATACAAAGCATGACTGGTATTTTAAAATCCAAGGCCGACTTCAATTCAAGTGAGAAGCTGCGTTTATTTTATCTTCTAGTGATCTTGTGTATATAATAAATATTTTTAATGAATTGTATTAAAATTACTTTCAGTCAAGCCAACATTTATCGATTTGCGGTGTACGCAAATCGATAAATGTTGGCTTGACTGAACACTAATTTGCCCATAAGCACAGTAAATATTTCGAAAGACGACGAGTACTGGACTACAAGGATGGAACCTAAATTGTTAAATTTTTACGACAAATGTCTGTTGCCCAAAATGATTAACCCCAGAAAGAGTCGATAAAATAAAATAAAATAAAATTTATTCCCTTTGAAATTTAAAAAAAAAATAGGTTTGTCAACATTTTTGTGACTCTACTGGGGGTTTGGAGATGCTACAGACTGAGAAGAACACTCCAAGAAACTCAGTTCGGTCCCTCCCAAAATTCATCTTAGTAGGTATCTAATAATCGATCAATGCCGATACGGAAGGGCTAATTAATTAGCATTTTTCTTGGCAGTGTGCATTGTTATGCACATGCCTCTTAATAAATATTTGGTTATTGTAAATAAAAAACACCTACTATCAATATTAAGATTAGAGTTAGATCCCATAGCTCAAGCTTATAGCCGAGTTTGGGCTAGATGATGTTGTGTAAGAATATCCAACAATATTTATGAATTATTTATTATAAAAATATTTTAATGTTCCTGCCAGCACTGAATCTGTAGTAGGCAGCAAAACATCTGACCATGCCAAGCGCCTGCGCATTGCTACGTAAATATTATTTGTTTTTAACCATGTGTATTGTCAAATTTAAATATTTATAGTGTAAAATAGAATATAATATTGTCCATTACTTTCTACAATTTTCGTATATTTAGATACTTTAAAAATAAACTTATGAAACCGTTTTCATGTATGTGTGTATTTGTAATTTCAATATTGATATTAGTTAGGTAAATAAATGTCAACTTTATTAATTTTATTGATGTCAGTATCTATCACTACTAGAGTCGAAATATTTCTTATATTTATTGAGACAAATGTTACAATAAAGCATAATAACTATTTACAATATGAATAAAACTAAACTAAATCTAAATAGGGCCCCGGTGGCATTGTGCCCAAAAAACTGGCAGCATTCCCCTTTTGAACGGCGATGCTTATTCGTTGGGAGAAATAACTGCCAGCACAAGGCGCTTCTTCAAAATTTAAAAAAAACTTTATGCCCATGAACCTAGGGTCTCGACACACACACACACTACTAAATATCAATAAATTTGCAATAAAATAATCAATATTTGTTTTAAACTAACACGCGTTGAACACATATTTTTATACTAAACGGGATTTCGCGTGGCACTATTTTATTATTAATTAAAGGTTTCGGTACCTTCACTTTCCGAGGCGACCTCGGGACCACAATAGGTGTAACCCTGTCGAAACGTCGAGGAAAGTGAAGGTACCGAAACCTTTAATTAATAATAAAATAGTGCCACGCGAAATCCCGTTTTGTATAAAAATAATCAATAATTATTAACTAATATTACTAACATAAAAATTAAATTAAAAGATTGAACGCTTAGACTAAGAATATGACACCGGTAATACATCAAGGAAAACAAAAGTATCAAACTTGTTGGTAGCAACAATTGGCACTATACGGCTATATGCGCCGCGCCACGCTGATTTCTTACGATCGTAAAGAAATTTGAAAACCGAATTAACGCTCTTAAAACCTAATTCAAGAATGCATAAAATGTAAAACCGCACGGAAAGTACCATAAATAAACATGCAAATTGGCACGAATATTGGAATAGGTACCTTAACGAAACTCAATTTCCTGTTACTGACGGTATTATGACGTTTTTATATCCTACGTAATGAACGATGACAAATAAGCTACAGCCACATTTTGCTGTAATTTTTCGCTTTTCATTTAGTGAAGTAACGCCATTAACTAAATCCTTTGACATTATTCCAACAGTTTATCTGGCTGTAGTGTTTTTGAGTGGTTTTAGAAGTAGAAGTACGGCATAACATCCATGAGGTTTGTCCACTCGCAAAATAAAATCATTATCAATTTAATAGTTATTAATATTCTAATGCTCGAACTACTAGTAAAATATTGAAAAAAAAAGTCAAGTGAATATCGGTGTTTTTATCAAATGAAACGATTGTTGATGACAATCTACAGGATGGAAAAGGGCTACCTACGGTGGCTACGGTGCTCTCTCTCTACCTACGGTGCTCTTTCTAATAGGTGGGTCGTATGATTGCCTGCTACCTTAGTGGTATAAAATGTCAGTTTTTAAGCGTACCGTATCGTACCAAGTATCGTACATTTGCGACATATCTAAAACAAGACAAAATTAAACATTTGGCACAGCAGAATGTACTTTGTTTAAACGTTTTTCATACGGTGTTTTCCCAGTGCCGTTATTACACTTTAAATACTTATACTTAGCTTTTCTGTGTGAGTCATGACTTTATGTTAATAATAATAATAAGATGTGGTTACAATGCTAGCCTCTAGAATGCTTGACCTGATCGTACATATGTCAGCACCGTACGCGCCGCATTTCCTGATAGCCTCGCACATACGCGCCGTACGCGCCGCACGCGCCGTACGCGCCGCACGCGCCATACGCGCCGCACGCGCCGTACGCGCCGTACGCGCCTTCTTAGTAATATTAAGAAACTTCTCTTTGAATTTGCCTGAAAATTCAGTATAAAAATCCGTGTGCATGTATTAGGTATTGTCCGGTTTGAACATTATTTCCGTATAGATACGGGCAAATACGTATATATATTATCGCAACACTGAGCATGCATGCGGCTACACCGAGCACCAGCATGTGCCGTACGCGCCGCATTATGACGTCATCAGAATGCTATTCGGATGCCTACCGCATTTCACGAAATGCGGCGCGTACGGTGCGGGTGTAATGTGCGAGGTTTCATACTATTTCATACAACGAATTCCAAAATGCGGCGCGTACGGCGCGTACGGTGCGTACGTTGCTGACAAATGTGCGATCACCTTTACGACGTCTTGTGTAATCTTATGCTGCATAGCAGTGAGTAACAGAGAAACCACTGAATGTTATATATATATATATATATATATATATATATATATATATATATAAATAGAAACCTTTTTAGCCTTTTTAGCAGCTTTATTTTATATCACTAAGGTTGCAGACAAGTAATCCCTGCACTGCCGTAGCCTTGGACGTTGGTATCGCTAAAGGTGCAGCTCTTGAGCTTCCGAAAATTAAGATTCCCATTCTGTAGACGTTTGAGAAAACCGGAGTAAGGAGCTTGTTCAACAAGCTGAACGAGAAATGGGCTTAATCTTTAAGCTCTTTTATGGTTAAGTAAACAGTGCAGTTTCATACACTCCTATGAGTCTATATAAAAATACCTCTCCTTTCATACACCTTATGTGACGTGAAGGAAATTGAGAGGGTCAGCTAGTTAAACTTATATTATAAAGATGAAAGATATGATTCTTTGTTTGTTTGCATCGAACAGGCTCCAAAAGTGGTGGCTCGATTTGAAAAATTCTTTTACAGTATTGGGAGACCCCGGGTGACATAGGCTCAGTATATATATATGTTGTTTACATAGGTTATATTTTATTCCCGTAATTCTACGGCAACAGCAATATGTAGGTAGATAAAACTCTAATAGCGTGGATATAACTGTTGGAGTACTCGCAAAATTGTTGCAGTCTTATAGTAAAATAAAGTAAAATTGTCATTTTTGTTTCGGTTTGATAATCTCGAACACACACATTTTTTATACAGCAATTTTAAACCAAATTACCTGAAAATGTATGAAAAGTTAAAATAAAATGTCTCGACAGACAAACGGACGGACGAATAACAACAATAACAACTGACACTAGACTTAGACTGCCTCTGTGGCGCGGTCGGTAGTGATACCGCCTGCGGCGCTGGAGGTCGTGGGTTCGATTCCCACCGGAGACAAATATTTGTGTGACCCATAAATGTTTGTCTCAAGAGTCTGGGTGTTTCTATGTATAATATGTATGTATCTAAAAGTAGGTATATAAGTATTAATATCCGTGGTCTGATACCCATAACACAAGCAGGTTATTCCTAGCTTACTTTGGGATCAGATATAGCGTTGTGTGAAATGTCCGTGAATATTTATTTATTTAATAATAAAAAAAAACTCCATTTTTCTCTTTTGAAACACGAAACCTGAAAATATCATAAAATTCGAATAAATTTTTGTGAATATGACTAATATCGCCAGCGCAAAATTATATAAATCACGTTAAATTCATTCGAGAACATTCGTAAGAATTAGAAGTAATATCCGTTTATTTCAACGCCTTCGCGACGAATGTAACATACATACATACATACATAACATCACGCCTGTCTCCCAACGGGGTAGGCAGAGACTATGACTTTCCACTTGCTACGATTCTGGCAAACAACTTTCGCTTCTTCAACTTTCATAAGTGTCTTCATACATGCTCTTCGGTTAAGGGTACTCTTGACCTGGCCTTTTTTCAGAAGATTATCGATTTGATCGATATGAGTATGCCGAGGTCGACCCCTACCAGTTTGCTCATTCACTCTCGCTTCATAAATCTGTTTTGTCAGCCTATTTCCATCCATTCTCTCCACATGTCCAAACCATCTGAGCATCCCTTTCTCTATCTTAGTCACTACATCTTCTGTCATACCGCAATGTTCCCTTATCACACTATTCTTTACTTTATCCCTCAATGTCACTCCAGCTATACTTCGCAAACTTCTCATTTCCACTGCATTAATTTTACTTTTATGCTTCTCCTGCCACACCCAACTTTCACTACCATGTATAAGTGTAGGGACAAGCACTCCTCTATGTACAGCCATCCTTGCCTTTTTAGACACGTTCTGACTGCTCATAAAGGTGTGAATGGCTCCATTCACTTGATTTCCTGCCAAAACTCTTCTTTCAATATCATTGTCACACTTTCCATCTCTTGCAAATTTTGAACCCAAATATACAAACTCTTTCACCTGTTCCACGCTCTTTCCTTCGATCGATATCGAGCAATCAGTCATACATTTCTCTCTTTCAAAAACCATTACTTTTGTCTTGCTTAGATTAACATTCATTCCTCTACTTTTAAGCGCATCGTTCATTATATTAATCATCAATTGCAACTCATCCGCCGATGATGCCAGTATTACCTGATCATCAGCATAAAGGAGGCATTTGACGGTTAGCTCATTCATTTTTAATCCATACGCACACTCTTGTAGTTCTTTCAAGCAACTGTCCATGTATAGGTTGAACAGCCATGGTGACGCTACACAGCCTTGTCTCACACCTTTTTCGATGGGAAACAAGTCTGTGCAAGCTCCATTGATCCTGACACAAGCACTGGAGCCCTCGTATAGAGATTTCAAGGCTCGTATCAAGTTGCTGTTCATTCCATACATAGACAGCGTTGACCACAGTTCATTCCTCACCACTCTGTCATAGGCCTTTTCCAAGTCCACGAAGATGCAATAGACTTTTTGACGATTTGCCAAAAACTTTTCAACTAGGCATCTTAATGAAAAGACCTGATCCGTGCATCCCCTTCCTTTCATAAATCCTGCTTGTACATCCCACATTTTTCCTTCAGTTTCATTTATCACTCTTGTAATCAAAACTTTCGCATACAATTTGCCTACGACACTGAGCAAGCTTATGCCGCGGTAGTTTTTGCACTCTTGCTGTGACCCTTTACCTTTGTACAGCGGCACTATGACAGATTTGCACCATTCTTCTGGTACTCTGCCATTTCGCCAGCAAAGATTAAAAAGGCGGTACAGCTGGCAAGCTACCACGCCACGACCCGCTTTCAGCATCTCGACAGAAATTCTGTCAATCCCAGCAGCCTTTCCTAATTTCATACTATTCAACGCTTCCACAATTTCTTCCATACTTAAGTGGCTTTCATTCTCAAGTTCATTCATTTCCGAAACATGAGTCTCCATTTGCATATCCTCTTTTTCAAATAAACTTTCAAAATATTCCTTCCACGTTTTTAACACACATTCCTCTCCTATCAAAAGACTGCCATTACGGTTTCTGATTTGCTTAAATTGTGAGGTTGTCTTTTCAGTCCTCATTGTTCTTATAGACTTCCAAAAGAATTTTATGTTTTGTTGGAAGTCATCAGATAACCTGTTACGAAAGTCAGCCTCATCATTCTCTCTCTTACTTTTTATGACTTCTTTCGCAACACGCTTATACCTTTTATACTCATCCTTTGCCATTTTTACATCCTCATCCGTTGCCTTCTGCATTCTTTGGTTGGCCATTGTAGCCAACCAGTTCAACCATGCTTGCTTCTTATCAGACAAAACTTTTAAAACTTCAGCACACATACTCTTTACCTGACGTCCTTGTCTCTTTTTGCTTATCCCACATACTTCTACTGCAACTTTTACGAGACCTTCCTTAATCGGCTTCCATAATTCTTCAATCTCACATATTTCCTCTAAATTTACAAATTTCTCGCTCAATTTACTTACAAATTCCTCTTTCACGCGTATATCTTTCAAATTTTCGACTTTAATGCGCTCCAATACACCTATGGGTTTATGCAAACGATGCCGCCACAGCTGAAACAGACCTCTTACTCGGCTAATTACCAAGAAGTGATCTGTGTCAATTCCGGCACCGCGGTATGCCCGGGTGTCCAGAACATTCTTTCTCATTCTTGCGTCTACTATCACAAAATCAATCATGCTTCTCTGGCTTTCTTGTGTCCTTGTATACAAGTGGATATCTTTGTGGTTAAATATGGTGTTGGTTACCACAAGATTCCTCTCCAAACATACTTCTAGCAAACTTTCGCCATTTTCATTCACTCGCTCATCCCCAAACTTACCCAATACACTTTCATATCCATCACGCTTCACTCCAAACCATCCATTAAAATCACCTAACATTACAATCCTTTCGTTTCGTTTGCATTTACCCAGAATATCATTCACACTCTCCCAGAATGCCTGCCTCTCACTTTGGTCTTTTGAGGACCGGCGCCACCGCGCATCCTGTGGAGCATACACTCCTAACACAAAGATGCGGGTGAGTCCAACCTTTAGCCTCAACCAAACGAGTCTTGGGCTCACACATTCATAATCTGTCACACATTCATTCATTCTCGCGGAAAGTATTACACCGACACCCTGACAAGCCGCACGGGTCGTGGCTACGCCTGACCAGTATGCCGTATAGGTTCCATGAGTCGTGGTGTCGCATCCTTTCCGCTTTGTCTCATTCACACACAAAATATCCAGTCGCCTCTCTCGCATTATCTTGCATACCTCCTCAATTTTATCATCCATACCTCCTCTTACATTCAACGTAGCAAAGCGGCTATCATTAGCCCACTTTTCGCCCCGATGGGAGACGAGACGTGACGGGTTGCGAACCACATCGCCGTCATTCTGGATGTTTAAATTCAACTCCATTGCGTTCCCACGAGTAGCAAGGGAAAAACATGTCCACCTGAACAGAGCCCCGCTTGTCCAAGTAAGGCTAACCTTATTCTGGGCTCGCCCGGTCCCAGGGTATAATAATAATAGGCACGCTTATAACTACGCTAGCCCGTAGCCACGCAGCTCATCGGCACGGCGACCTTCGCTTGGCGGAGAGTGGAGGGGATGAGGAAGGGATTTGCGGATAAGGAAATGAATAAGGTAGGAAAGGACGGGGACGAATGTAACATATCGACAAAATTCTTTGCGACGTCCCGTTCTTGAATTTGAACATAATTTAAGAAAAAAGTAGGCGTGTCTTTTCATTGGGGTTTACATTGAAAGTAATTTACTAATAGAAATGCTTTTACGGAATTTCTGACAGTTTGTGAGTTGTCGTTCTTGACTCGAAGCTCCGTTCACTCATGTTTCGTAAATTACGATGCGATTAGTCCCGAGATGGGTGACTCATTTTGTACTATTTCCATTTAGGACCGGTTTCGTGCTTCATAAAGTACTTTAAACGGTTTGTCTCTGCTACGTAAAACCTAAAATTTAGAACAGAATGCCACTGGTGGAATTTGGGAGCATTCATCATAATCATCCGGGAAAAAAGTGTGGCTCTATACATAAAGTATTTTTATATGTGTCCATTTTATTGAATCTATTTAATGATTTATTAAAGTATTTAATAGCATAATATTAAGGCATTCTTTATCAGTTTGAAATAGAAGTACTTTTACTAAAAATAAAATATAGTTTACTCACGACTAAAGCGTAAAAATAATATAGTTTGTCATATTCATATTCATGTATTCATTGTTTGTTACAGGTTTTTAAGATGTTATAAATTTACAATTATTGATCTACCGTAACATGCCTTACTGGCGTACAATAATATTTTTAGGTACAAAATTTCTAATCAGTGTCAAATTCATTAATCCAGATTTCAGTTTTACTTACATCTAAAACAAAGTATCATTAATATTATTGTAATTATTAAACTAATTTCCATTTAATAGTCAAATTTATTCATCTAGATGTCAATAACAAATTCAAAACAAATATTAGAATTAATTAACATTATTAAATCCAAAATAAATAAATAAACTCTTGCTAACAAAATGTCATAAATTTTTATCGTTAATATATTCCTCTATTGAATAATATGTCTTAACAAGTAGAAGTTCACGGAGTCTGTCTTTAAATAGATTGATAGTCTCCAATGATTTAATATAATCTGGTAGTCTATTATACAGCTTTGCACTCATTCCAAATACACTATTCCTGAATTGTTGTGTCCTGCACCTGTCTATGTGCAGTTTACTTCTATGTCTTTTAGACGATAGGGTTTTATATTTCTTTATGTTCTGTCTTACGGTTATTAATGCTTCATAAATGTACATTCTATATCTTAATCTACCTATGTATTCTTAATCTACCAAACGAGGGTTGGCAAGAATCAGTCTGTTTTAGTCCACAGATACTCCTGATGCACTTTTTTTGAGCCCTAAAGGCAAGTTCTTTACAGTTGTCACATTTAAAGATAACTGCAAATAGTATGTTCACTTTAACCCGTATGAAATAACAATATTCTTTAGTTGAGCCCTTACTTCTCGTTTCTTTGTAGAGAACAATATTTTTCAATTTATGTGACAAAGTGCACTTAGGTCTGCTCTTCTGAACCCAAAACTTTGCCATTTGAACTACAAGAGAATAGTGCAGCTAGGGAAAACTTTTAGTACTACAATTCTTTATGGACTATTAGGTCAAATACTAAATTATGATGTTTACCTTGTTTTGATGTGAACCTTAAGTATGTAGTTCCTTAACTGCGGTTACGCTAGCTTGAACAGTAGGATTATTTTACATGAAATTTCATCAGCAAAAAAGATAATTTTGTGGAAAGTTTACGTTGTTTGAATTTAATTATTTCGAGGCAAGTCAACAGTGACCTTAATTTCTAACACGTCCCCGTCTGATGTTTAAGGTCTGTATACCGTGCATTAATTATCTAGTACGTTAGTGACAATGTTTGAAAATATATAAGTAGTTTGTTGCATTTCAATACTATAATTTCTTTTCAAGTCCTGCAGAAACAAAATAAGAAACGAAGACACCAAATACCTAAGACGCTTCACGAAAACCGATAGCTATACTCCCCAACGCACGCTGAGCCATACCGAATCCGTGCAATATTTCATGTCCTCTACGTTATGCGCTTTGTGAAAGATAATACATTTTTCACTTTATTTAGAGCTTTCACTGTATATTTTATATATATGTTTCTTTGGTTTTCAAGAGTTCAATAGGTACATTCTCAAATATACTGTCACCGAGCTGGGTCTCTGTGGTTTCATTTTATATCATTACTCACCTTACGAGAGCCTAATGCGATCGACCTATCAGAGCTAAGTAGAATATACTCAATGAACGAAATCGGAAAGCGCTCAAACTAATGCACATACCTAGTAACGATTCATTTGTGAAACTCATTTGCCCAAAGTCTCTGGAGAACAGTCCTCATTTGCGTCTGTACTGAAACTGACACGTTTTAAATACTAACATTGTTACACACAGATGGACAAAGCAAATGCTCTTTTTATTATTTCTAATAGCCCATTCCATCAAGACAACCTAAAAAGAATTTATTCGCAGCAACGTGGGTTAGGAAAATATTACGTAAAAGGAGCATTATGCACATAAAATAACAATGTCGAATATATATTACATACATCATGCGCCATGATATCTGTGGAAACCATCTTTGCACTCAGTTGCGTTAAAACAAAAGGCAGTTGAAACTTGTACGATACTGCATCATGAGTCGTGAAGAATACTCAACATTAAGAGTGTGTAGGGGAGTAAGGGAACAGTGACATCCTTCCCACTTAGCGTTCACGACTGTTGAAGATGACTTCTCGTTATTTGAAACAAAGGGTAAAATTACCCTACGTACCACAAAGTCTAAACTCATTCTCTTTTTACGTTGACCGCAGTTAAGGACCATGTCGGCATACATTACATAATATATTGCTAAAACGTTTTTTTTTGTAAAGCTGAAAAAGTTTACAGGAAATGTCGTGCTTTAAATTACATCAAAGAAAAGATTGCGATTAGGCAAATGTAAGCTTTTACCTCAAAGACAATAAAACTCACAGAGAATAGCTTTCATTTTAACGGTCCCAAGCGTAGGAAGTTAATGTTTCACTTGAAGATCACTCGATGACTTTGTAATTTTTTGGTAATAATTTCGTCAACAAAATGTCTGTGAAGTGACCGAGCATTTAAGCCTGCTTATTACTATGAACATGATGGATTGCCAACCTCCTGAATGACTGTCTGACTTTTTTTATATAATAACTAGCTGATGCCCGCAGCTTCGCTTGCGTGAAATTTTGTTCAAAGACTATAACAAATCTCTGTAGGTCCCAAATTTCAGCCAGATCCGTTCGGCAGTAAAAGAGTAACAAACATCCACACTCACAAACTTTCGCATTTATAATAATACCTAGTTAGATAGATTTCTGATTAACAAATTCATAATGCATAATAATATGAGCCAAGTAAATTTATTAATTAAATACATTTCTCAATTTAATGGCTTAACTACTACTTGACACAACTTCTCTTCTAAGCAATTGACACGTAACTTAGTTCCTTCTTCAAGTAGTCCCAGCCTACGACGTTTAATCAAACCGAACTACTGTAGGCTTTGTCCTCCTAATGCAGATGGTCCAACCAAGACCTGGTAACGTAATAACAATGTAAATTTCATCAGCTGAGCGTTCATGTTCATTGTAATGGCTCTTTTCAGTCCTGTCGAATGTAGTCTTCGTAGAGGCCATTCCCGTATTTTACAAAGACTTAGTAAGTCTGTTTCCTGACAGAATGCAGTCAGCACTATATGTAGAATAAAGTTCATGCCTTCCATGATCAGTCTGCTGACAATCTTTGTCGTAAGGATTGAGCGTAGATGGTAACATGCGGTGTTATTTTATTGACCAGTGGATACTACCTGAAGCGTAGTCTTTCATTTTTTCTGGCTAGCCATCTTTGAATTTTTTCTTGTTCTTTTCACAAATGTATTTTTGTCACACAAAATTTGAATAAATTAGCAGTACTTAATACTTCCGTATGGCATATTTGGTTAGTATTATACCAAAATAGCGCTTTTTAATTAACTTTAAGGCTTTGTTGTAAAATCATCTCTTTGAAGTCAAAACCATATATACATAAATGACAACGCTTTCAAATTATGTGTCAAAATAAAAAGTAATTTAAGTATAAAATAAGAGTATTTAAGGAGTATTGATATCAACTCCGGAGAAAATCAGCCCCAAAATAATTTACATTCCCTTTTTAGCTCATTATATTATAAATTTCACTAAAATACGAAACACGTCTTCCATCAATTATGTTAATAATGGTATATGCCAAATTTTAAGTAGATCGGACCAAGGAATCACGTTGTCCCATACAAACTTTACGCTCCTTTTTTATACCTTTAGAGGTGGAATTTGCAAAAATGTTAAAATTACTTTTTTCAAATTGTTACAAACAACGCTAATGCTTAGTTTCATCATCGTACCATTAACCGTTTAAGCAATAATTGATAATAACTTTGTGTCTAGGGATCGAACCGCAAAATTAAGTTTGCTTTGAATTTTATATACTTTTCCGGGATAAAAAGTACCCAGTGTGGTGCCCAGGCTATTAAAGAATAATAATACTAAGTTTCATCGTAATCGAACCGGTAGTTTTTGCGTGATGCCTGAACAAACAGACAGACAGACAGACAGACAACAATTTTTTTAATCACATTTTGGGGTTCGGTGTCGGTCTAGTAACACCCCCTGCTATTTATTTTTTTGATATTTTGAATGTACAGAATTTTCACTTCTACAGATTTATTATAAGTATAGATAATGTTATCTATGTAAAATAAACAAATGAAATTTTATGTGAACATTGTATACCAAGATCGTACATACCAAATAATATAACAATCCGTTTTTCTCACCTCTCAGTGAAAAACCAATGTATACACAATAAAAGTAGGATACCTATGTCACTGTCCTACCTTAGCTTGTAAAAAAACATAATTACTTTTAACCTAAGACGTAGCAATTGATCAGTTTTTAAATTCTATAACTTTTTAAGACTTTGAATTGCCAAGAGCTTCATAAGTTCTTAATATAATTTTGTAAAAGAATCTTATCAAATCTGGTTAGGTAGAGAGTGGGTGGTATAGTTATTGGCGGTGAAGATGAGCGCTGATACATCACTACCCTACGCCTACATCTAGGTCGCAAGTCACGGACCCCGATGCATTGTTCTTCTCTGTACCTCGGTACGGAGCTGGCGCCCGCAGGTTTCTATAACAACACTGCTGTGGCATAAAATGAGCATTAAATGCGTTAGATTTACACATACCTTTTCAGAAAAAATACTAGTTCACAATCACACAAATGAAATTTGGTGCTAAACTGTTACTACAAACTCTATTCATTTTGTATTTCTGCAATACGTAGCAAAACCGAATCGGCAATAGACGGTCAGGTTTATTTATTTAATTTTGCTCTAAGATGACAGATATTTAAATAAATGAAAATTATAATAATAGTATAAAAGTTATCAACAGTACAAGCAATCGCTGTATAAGTCCAATCCTGCCCGATCTGGCAATAATGTAAACATGTCATGTTTTGACAATCGTTGTCTAAGACAGATGAGTAGAAAAATATAGCATGACAAATCATTGAAATTTTTACTATCCTGAGTAGGTATTTTAACTGAAAATAAACTGTCATATAGAAGTTATTTGGTATCGAAATGATTGTAAGAACACTGTATGACTCCTGGATACTGGAATATAATCAGGGTGAATAATCAATTGCAAGTAACTATGGATATATAGGATCAAATGTGTTTGTTTACATTTTTGCGCAAAGCTATTGAAATACAGTTTATAAATGTTTCCGTACCAAAATGGATGGCTTGATACATGGCGTAGAAGTGCTACAAAGCTCTGCGCGACGTAGTCGCTCTTCATCTACGAAGACGTTCTGCTACTGAACTGCTGGTGACATGTTGAAAATATATCAAAAACAGAAAAATTCCCGTTTTTATTTTAATCTTTATTAACGAAATGCTATTTATGTAAACCTTTTTCCCTACGTAACTATTATGTGGAGGATGTCACGTCCACTATTAAATTTAATCTGCCCCCTCGCTTTATCCACGTTGTCACCTTGATACACGATCATCAATATTAGTGGCTCGCATTATTTAGGTACTTTATTACTTCGGTCAATCATATTGACGTGTATTGATAACGAAAATGAATACGCTAATTGTCCTCAAGCGTTTACTGATATAATAACCTACCCATATGACTTATAGTGTTGGTTATTCATTTATATTGAACCCCATTTAGAGATCTGTTCTATTAAAACAAATTTGTATTTAATACTGATGTGGAAAATGACGACACTAGAAACAAAAGGCCCCTAAAGCACTCAAATTATGCATGAGAGGTCTGGTGTCCAAGGTCATTTTGGAATACTCTAGAGTGGGATAAAACCGATAAAACCATTATTTATTTAGAAGGGATAACCATGTTACTTCAGAATATGTTGAAGTTTGAAGAGACTTTAAAGTGGACGTGGGAATAAAGGAATTGAGTGGAGTTCGTTATGATAATAATGGAGCTGTGGAACAAGCATCTTTTAAGTATGTCAAAAATCTACATACTGCTCGTTCGCTCTAACTTTGCCGCTCGGCTCTATACTAAAGTCGAATTTTTAATTAGACGAAGTAAATTGACAGCAACTAATGTCACTTCTTCTTGTAGTGTTGCGTATTTTCTATGACGAAGTGACATTAGCTACTGTCAATTTACTTCGTATAATTAACAATTCGGGTATACGCCTCTACGCCAGCGGAAAAGTTAGAGCGAACGTGTAGTACCTAGCTGATTTAGTTCAAAATCTTATCTTATTTGGTTCATACATAAGTTGCAGACGATATACACAAAATTACACGAGTCTGTGCAAAGTAAAGAAAAAAATCGTTCAAACTCTTCCAAAGGATAAAAATATAGCGGAACTTGAGTCACGCCTCCAATTCATGGTGGGTTCGCAGACTGGTCGAGCGGGGTTGGGTAGTATCCGGAGACAAACAGATAAAGACATTACAAAATCTTTTCTGGAGCAGGATGAGAGCGATGCCTATAAGGTGCACGCGATGAACCTGAAATTGCAGAATGAATGGTTTACTCTGGGCGAATTTGGTATTCCCATGGCCTTGCAGTGGCGTACCTTATTGTACGACTGGTCGCCGGCTTTGCTTAAGTTCTACCTGAACGCGTTTCAATTGACCCTCCCCGACCCAAGTAATCTGGTCAGGTGGGGGAAAGCCACAGATAAAACATGTAATGCAAGTGGAGAAGCGATTGGAACTGCTAGGCACCTGCTGGTAGGTTGTAGGACGTTACTAGACCGGGGTCATTACTCACGCCGACACGATAGGGTATTGGAAATCATACGTGAGGCTGTCAGTTTGACGGTAGCGAGAGCGAAAAAGGGATTAACCACAAACAAAAGAAATGACATTGCGTTTGTGAAGGAAGGCTGTCCAAAGAAAGTACCTCAAAAGCCATATTCAATTTTGATGGCTGCCGCCGATTGGACTATACTCTCAGACACGCATGAAAAACACTACAAAATCCCGGAGGATGTATGTGCCTCGTCATCCAGACCCGACATATTCCTGTTTTCGAGGATACACAGGCGTGCGGTGCTCGTGGAGCTGACGGTGCCGTGGGAGACCAACATACCGAAGGACCACGCCATGAAGACAAATAAATACTTTGACTTGACCAATGAGTTAACCAAAAATGGCTATGTGGTTAAACTCTATGCCGTAGAAGTAGGAGCAAGGGGAATTCCAGCTAAATCCCTGTTTAATTTATTTAAGGACCTTGGATTGCCAGTAAGCTCTTTACTAAAACGAGTATCCAAAGCGGCATTGATAGGATCTTACCAAATCTGGTTGGGCAGGGGGGGGGAACATTGTTGACGGTGGAAGCTGATCGATTATGCGCATAGTAAGGTGGCCACGCTAAACCTACTCGAATGGGTCGCAAGTCCCAGACGCCGTCGGGGTGTTCCCCCCTGTGCCACGCTATGGACCCGGCGCCCGCTCGGAGAATCCATGGAATGCTAAGAATACGGTCTTATTATGTAATATATTAAACTAATAAACACGGCAATGGTTCCCCATCTAGTACGTGGAACGAAAAGCTATAAGTACGAGTGTAAAACAGAAGCGTTTGTAGCTCCGCTGACTCAGTGTTTTGTAAACGATCACGGCAGTAAGCAACTTTCACTCTGTATGGCTGTTATAATATGAGCGTTTACTAGGCCTCTCCCTAACCCTTCTAGGATAAAGGTTAGACTATAATTAAGTATGTATTTAACTAATTGACGAAACATTTTCCACGTTAATGGCAACATACATGTAGTCACGCCTTTATCCCCGAAGGGGTAGGCAGAGGCATATTATTATATCCCAACATTTTAACTTTAAAGGTTTTGTGCCACGTACTTGTGGTGGTGAGACGTATTGCCTTGCTTTGATATAGACAGGCGCAGGTTGTGACTGCCTGCTGTTGAAATTTTTCAAGCCGCACCTAAAGGCCTTCAACTTGGCTTAACGACTGCCATTTTACTGACAACCGGGATCAACGGCTTAACGTTCCTTCCGAAGCACGGAAACGCGAAAATAAATGTCACAAAGTGGTCAGAGGGTGGTCACCCATCCAAGGACCGGCCATAGTAAATGTTGCTTACTACTGTGATCGTTCACAGAACACTGAGTCCGCGGGGCCACGAGCGCTTCTCAACGAGGGCAAAAGTTTATATTTTCTTAATTATCAATGACATTGTTTAAAGTAATCCTAAAATAGTCATTTTATATTTAAGTAGGTAGGTTTAGGTAATATAAATCCACCGACAGTAGAACTACTTTCATTTTTGAACACGTTCAATATTGTTGTTATCTTTGATTGTGCCAGCCACTGTCTCAGCAGTGGGAATACTAACCGTTCTCTATAAACTTTTTTGATATTACTCAGCAGCCGCTGCACGTAAATCTGCCCTTACAGTGGTCCCTGTAACTTTTTCAATTCTACAGGTAAGAATAAATCGTTCATTCTTATTTGAACGTAGAACTAATATAAATTTATTATAAGTTTAGAAGCTTGAGGCTAATAAAATTGTTGTAAAATTGTATTATTTTTAAATAGTTTGTCTCAAAAATGACCATTACATTTTTCATCTACAAGATGTGTGTCAAAATAATTATGACTTACGATGTGAAAGTAAGTGATTTTTTATAGTTTTTGAAAGGGCCAGGACTTTATGTCTAGGTAAGTATTTATATTTCACAGAATATAATTCACAGAATACAGTAGCTATGTTACATATCTGTGTTTTTATTAGTATAGTAAGTTAGTATAGTGTTATACCTAATGTTATAACAAAAGCTATTGGGATTAAGTAACTGATGATGATAAAGTTATGGTAAGTAACATTTTATCTATGTGTTTTATAACTGATAGACGTGTGTTTAAATAAGGCTTACGATGTAACTGCCCCGTTGGTCTAGTAGAGGTTGAAATGCGCGACTGCCGATCACAAAGGTCATGGGTTCGATTCCCACCAGAGACCAAAAATTGTGTAATCCATAAATAAATGTCTTGAGTGGGTCTTTCTATGTATGATAAGCATTTAATTAAAAGTAAAAATGTAATTTAAATGATGAATAAACTGTAAATATTTTAATTAATTATTATTTATTTATTATTATTTTGCACTCTTTAGTTTTATTAATTCTATTGACTAGCACCCCTGTACAGAGTGTAAAAAAAGATTAAAAGTATATAAGTATTAATATCCGTGGTCTGATACCCATAAACATAAGCACGTTATTAGAGATTTTTATTTGGATATTAAATAAAAAAGCTGGATATCAAACAATGAAAAATTATAAATTTTGTCAATTCTAAATTAGAGTAACATTGAAGCAAAAAATAATTCCAGGAAACTTTTCCACAAATTGCAAGTCAAATAGACACCAATGATTGTCTAAATTGTGAAATGTCTAAATGATTTAAATCGAATAAACTGGAACACAAGAATCACAAAAGGTATTGAAAGCTCTCAGACAATTGTTAGAATTCTCAGTAACGTTTCAATGTTAAATCGATTAACAGACGAGGTAGAGAAAAGTTTTCCAATTGAAAAGTTTTATCAATTAGCTCTTCGACTATGTTACTGTCAGCTAGATAAAGAAGAGAAGAATAGTTTGAATCACATCCCATAGACTTCAATGCACAGGGTTATTAAAACTTTTATTCAGCTTACAGATGCGTTGTTAATCTATTGTAGTCAGGAATTCGCTCTTTGAGCAAAGTATTTGAAATTGCACTTCAGAATGCATCCAAATTCTATCAGTATATTTTGAAATTCTCGTGAATGTGAAAAAATGTGGCGCTAATGTTGAATTACTTACTTTGACATTATTACACTCATTTGCAAAAAAACCATTTCAAATGTTAATATTGCTTTGTTTGATAATTATAGGTAGTTTTATCCTCACAATTTGGTAAATTAATAAGAAAATAATCGTTTTCATCAGTATTTCATAAAATTTTGTTACAATTTATGGGAAATAATGCTAAACCTCGCTAGTAGTGTATGTTCGCTAGTAGTGCATATGCTCATGAAGTAAAAATAAAAAAGTTTTTTTGTTTGTTTTTCTTTAATAAAGTAAAAGCAGATAAATGTTTAGTATCGAGTGTGACCCCCTCTAGCTAAAATCACAGCTTGAATTCGTCTGGGCATGCTAGCGAGTATATTCCGGATACTTGCTTGCGGAATACGTTCCCACTCCGCAGTAATCACATTCTTCAGCTCTCTGATGGTCTGCGGAGCCGGGTGTACTAATCTCACACGCTGTTTTAGAACGTCCCAGATATGTTCTATGGGATTGAGGTCGGGACTTCGAGCTGGCCAATCCAAACGACGAATGCCGACCTCTTGCACATACGCATTAACATCGCGGGATCGGTGGGCGCGAGCATTGTCGTCCATGAAAATCGAGTCTTGACCTAGAGCGGCTAATGCGGGTTGTGCATGAGGAATTAGAACTTCCGTTATGTATCGATGCCCAGTCAGTGAGCCGTTTTCAATGAAGACTAACTCTGTACGTTCCATTGAATTTATTCCTGCCCAAAACATAACAGAGCCCCCACCATAAGGTGTGATTTCTTCGAAACATGCATCTGCAAAGCGCTCTCCTTGTCTTCTTAGCACTCGCCGACGTCGATCTTCACCGAACAGAGATATCCTGGCTTCATCAGAGAACAAAACCCTATTCCAATCTTCTTGAGTCCATGATTCACAATTTCTAGCGAACCTAAGCCTGTGAACTCTGTGTTCACGGAGTAATTTAGGGCCGCGGGCCGGGCGGTGACTGCGTATATTGGCAGCGAGAAGCCTCCTCCTGACCGTCCATATACTAATATGCACATTTCTTACTTCTTGGAGGTTGTTCTTAAGATCAACATACGAAGATTTGCGATTTTGTCAATGCGCGACTCACAAGAAAACGATCATCCTGTTAAGGGTCATCGCAGAAGAAAGATAAAATCAAACGGATCACAATATTTCAACAAAATTTATTTAATATTTACTATTACTATTTACTCCTCAACCGAGATTACAAACAAAGTTTTACTGACCTTAGTGATCTAATCGCGTCCGCCCTCTGACTGGCGTTTCACTCGGAAACCTGACACATACTCCGTTTCACAATACTTTGACGTTTGACGTGTCAACGTCAAATGTCAACTTGTCACTGTCAAACTTCAAACTAATGGCAGTATCTTATGAAAATAATAAACATGCCAACAATTCTGTAACAGTCGGCCATCCTATGGGAACGAGTCTCTTCGTTCTAATTAACTATAATTTATATTTCCATTATACATTGTTTAACTATATAATAAAATTGAATGTATCACTCGCATCACTTTTATAATTACCTAAATTAATATTTTTACTGTACCTACGTATATAATTACATACACTTAAACTACTACAGAACCTTCTACTATGGTATAGCTGCGTGGCTTAAAGGTTACTTCCTTCACCAGTAAGTCACACAACTGCGATGTCTCTTACCAATCGTGGGCGGCGAGGTCGTTTACGCCAATCTTGCCCGGCTCGAGAACACCCCTCACTACTATGGTATAGCCGGCCGCAAAGGTTACTTCTTTCACCAGAACGACACACAACTGCGATGTCTCTTACCAATCGTGGGCGGCGAGGTCGTTTACGCCAATCTTGCCCGGCTCGAGAACACCCGTCACTACTATGGTATAGCTGCATGCCGCAAAGGTTACTTCTTTCACCAGAACGACACACAACTGCGATGTCTCTTACCAATCGTGGGCGGCGAGGTCGTTTACGCCAATCTTGCCCGGCTCGAGAACACCCGTCACTACTATGGTATAGCTGCATGCCGCAAAGGTTACTTCTTTCACCAGAACGACACACAACTGCGATGTCTCTTACCAATCGTGGGCGGCGAGGTCGTTTACGCCAATCTTGCCCGGCTCGAGAACACCCGTCACTACTATGGTATAGCTGCATGCCGCAAAGGTTACTTCTTTCACCAGAACGACACACAACTGCGATGTCTCTTACCAATCGTGGGCGGCGAGGTCGTTTACGCCAATCTTGCCCGGCTCGAGAGCACCCTCACTATAACTATATTTCAATCACTCTAAAATTATGCGTTCACTCCGTTTTACAATCATTAATGTTTGTCGTCCTAAATCTGTAACTATTCAATCTCATATCATCAAATTACAATTACTCATTGACACTGTTTACAGTTGAAGAGCAAGTAGCAGTGTCTTCGCCAAAATTAGATGATAAGTACATTACTCAGGCTCAATTCAATTTTATGATTTAAATCCCTCATCAATCACTTATACACACGCATACGTATGTACTCGATAATTTACAATCATTTTTCACATCCTGCCTACATACATCACTATAATTAAATCACTAAAATTATGCATTCACTCCGTTTTACAATCATAAATGTTTGCCGTTCTAAATCTGTAATCAATCTCTTATCATTAAAATACAAGTACTCATTAACACTATTTTCAGTTGAGGAGTAAATAGTGGTGTCTTTGTTAAAATTAGATGATACATTATTTAGACTTAATTAAATTTATTGCAAGGTTTTTTTTCGCAACCCGTAATAATACCGTCACTAGGTACATTATAGGTATATTTCGCTATTAACTCGTTCACGTGTATTTTTATGCCGTATTCGACGCTTTAACTCTCTTATTTTAAATTGACATATTATAACGATCGCAATATCCTGGTATCTTTTTTTTTTTTTTTGAGCATCTTCAGGCTCCTCTTTTTCTTGAAATTACGCGCCGATTTAAATAAATTACTTTAATTAGTCTTTTGCAAACAGAATGCCCAAAACTATGGATGATCGTAAATTCCCTGATGGAGTTAAACTTTTCAACGCAAAAAGAAAGTCTACTATACAAAATTTACTAATGAAAGGTATCAATTATTTACCATTACATTTGACCCAATGTTAAAGTATCAGCTGGATGATTTTTTTTTTTTATGGGTATTTATGTATTCAATGATTTAAACTCTAGTCTTAATGACTTCAAATAGTATTTATTTCTTATTGTACCTAATTGTTGAGATTTTTTTCTTTAAAGAATCTTATTTAATATAACACTAATCTCTGTAGTCTCTAATAAATTAATTATCTAACGACATATATGTACTTACTTCTGAAAATGTGACGGTTTATACACAAAATCTTGCATGCTATTTCAATGGCTGAATAGGCAAGGATTATCTTATTCATATGATGTAACACCATTGTGTACCCTATTTATCGCAAATAGAGAATCTGTATTTGAATAAAATAAAATGAAATCAAATTTATTCTTTTTTATTTTTATTTTTTTATTTTTTTTTATTATTTAGTGTTTAAATTTTTGTGACTCTACCGGGGGTTCGGAAATACTACAGACTGAGAAGAACACCCCAAGAAACTCAGTCCGGTCCCTATGAAAATTCATCTTATAAAGTAATACAGGTTTATTTTATGTAGAATATAGTAATGACCTGCGCTAATATTTATGGCCACAAAATGTTTATGACCTGTGCTTAATGTTTCCGATGAGTCATGCAAGCATACTTAGTAGGTATCTATTCTTTTCGTCATTTTTTTTTATTATTCCGTGGTCAGAAGGAAGAAGGAAACAACCTGGTCTACTAACAAAAACTTCCTCCACTTAACCTGACATTTCTTGACGTTGTTCCAAGTGAATGGTGACTTCTCTACAAGAACCTCATAAGTCTCATTCATGACCACACCCGCCTCTTCACAGGGAAGGTTCAGTACTTAGAGGGTAAATAATCTAACAAGGCTGTGACAGTGTGTTCAGAGATTCCTTTCACTGCCAATAATTACGCTACCATTTGGAAGGCACTTCTAGAAAATTATTAGGATGCTAGGGTTCAAGTTTCGTACTACATCACTAAATATTAATGACACCAATGCAACCATATGACAGCTTTGCGGACGACACAGAATCTCTTAGATCTTTGTTGGATATTGATTAACTTCGCATACATTTATCGTTTGGGCTATTAACCACCTACTGTCGCGAATGCAGTTTGAAAATTGTTGAGACGGAGGCGATTCTGTTTTCAAGGCAAAGTCGCTCCCTAGGTGAAATCTCAAATTTGACTGAAGTGGGATCGAATGGAGTCGTTCTGTTTGATGCTTGGGCACTATGCTAGATCATAAGCTCAATTGGAGTGATAACACAATAAGATTAAAATTTGAGGGCACTACAGCATTGAACGTTTTAACTCCCATTCTCAATTGAGGATTCCTGCCTATTAGTGAAACTAAATTGACTTTATATTGCACCATATGACCTGGTTTTACTTACGTTTGCCCAGCCCAGTCTGGAGCAGTACTAGTCATCAACCTTAATAGTCTTCTAGTTGTCCAAAACAAGTTACTTAAGTGCGCACTCAACACTCCCTATCTAACAAGTTTAATAGAACTACATATTAAAACAAATTTACCAAAAAATTTATTTCAACAGTAAACCAAGTAGAGCCTGTTGGAAAAGACTTCTGTTTATCCACAACCACAACCAACACAAGTTACCTCACCACTTGTTTCTTGAGTGCGATAAATAGACTCGCATAGTGCCCGCTCAGGACCGTACCCTACGCCTGTCGGAGCCTTGCGCGCGTTGAGCAGTTATACGGACTAGGAATATAGATACATATGATCTGTGGCGCCGCCTTTGCTGTGGCTATTGATAAATGTGTCTGCCTGCTAATAAACCAATCTTTTGTTTTTGTTGCATTTTCAATAGAAAACTTTTTACTATGTTAATACCTGTATATTTAAAGGGGTATTTTATGCACATCTGTATAACCCCTCTGTAGGCTGGGTAACTCCACTGATCAACCAACTGCATATCAGAAAATTAAATGCTATGTGAAAACCAATTGATTAACTAAACATGTCTAATTCAAAACTCAAGTAGTACACAAAACGAGACGACAAAATAGAAATTGTTTATTAACATGTAATGCTAACTATACCTTTCTAAACTTAATCATTGACGATGCTCCTTGCAGGACACACCTTCGTTCCATCCTTCAACTCCCACGCCATAAATCCGATTTCTATTCTTACTCTTTTTCAGTTCATGCGGTTAGATTGTGAAATTCCCTGCCACCTGATATCAGAGACGTTAACACAGTTGCGAATTTTAAGAATAAAGTCCTCGAATACTATCTGTCTACCACTTAACAGATAATGCCTTTTTTATTTATAAAAATGTAATCTCACGTATGTAAGTATTTTTATTTGTTATAAATATGTATATACACACATATACATACATATACATATACATATACATATATATATATACATACATATATATACATATACATACACATACATATATATACACATATTAATATTTTTGTATTTGTATAGTATGTATAATTAGTTGATTCTACCTAGTTATCTCACACACTTCTACCTCTCTGAATTATTCAACATCATGTTCTCCTCTCGCTGGCCTGCTGGAAGAGATTTCTTATAGAAATAAGCAGTGCCATTGTACTCTTTTTTTCCTAACTATGTATCTCTGTAATATATTATGTGTGTACATAAATTGTTAAATAAATAAAATAAATAAATCATTTTCAACGCGGTACCTACTTCATTATAATTATAATTTTAACGACCTTAATTAAATACATCAATTAATTCTTAAAAAAAAAACGTCAAATCATTGTGTACTGTAACCTTATTTAATATGTTATCCTCTAGAATCAAATTATCACTAGAGATTTCATTTTATGTATGCAATAAAGACTTTGAACGTTCAATAAAATCAGTAGATTTCTTCCCAGAACAGTTCTGTAATACAGGATTTGTCTTACCAAGATTAAAAATTGACAATTGCTAATACACAACATAGGAACGAAATCACTCGCCTTGATCTCACATCGCTCATAATCAATCCACGCACAGCAATGTACCGCGGTATCATTTTCGTCCTCGCATACATCTCTCACAATACTCTCGCCCGCGCAACTATCAAACACTCGCTCGCAACAATCACACACGACGCACGCTCAAAATAAAAACATTCGCTTCTCACAACAAAACTTAATTTTGCTTAACGCAACTAACTCCTTCGCTTGAAACGCTTACGCAACGCTTTTGATAACTCAAAAGTGTCCCTATTAACAAACATTACGAAGTCTGTGACACCTTTTTATTTCAACTCTTACTCGAAATGACATCGATCGCCACTCTGATCACACTGATTCACCTCGGGTCCCACCGCTAACGCCAGTTCCTTACTTTAGAGAAAAAGTTAGAAGCTAACCCCGGCCTACGCTTTAATTATAACAATATAATTCAAAATCATATCGATCAAGGATCACATATTTCGAAAATGGCTCCTAAAGAAGGTCGACGATGAGTCTTCCTCAAAGCGCCCACGATACACCCGTCTGTTGCCATGACATACCTACCTCAAGGAGGCGTATCATATTGATAATGGTTATGGAACCAGAAGTCGGAAATCGCTTAACGACACACTTTACAGGTTCAAATTAACGAATCAATGTTCGTTATCTCTTAAATCGGTCGATTAAACTCACGCATGTACTCAGTCACCGTGATCGCTGTTATAGAAAAGGTGTATTTTCAATTACAGAAAGCTCGTTCCCGCTCATCACTCTTTTCAATGCATACTTACTACAAATAAGATCGTAGTCTTGAAGGAGTGTAAACCTGGCGACGGGTGCCACTCCAACTTCGTCGCAAATGTACCCGGTGTTCAGGAGAGTTCGTTGCAGAACCTTGGTCGCTCATTCTCTGAAAGCTCGAAAATTAACAAAGTATTAGATTTTATCTCGTATGCGTCACTATAATCTGATAACTGTTCTATCACAAGTTAAGAAAAACCGTATTATGAAATCGAGAAGAAAAAAATAGGGTAGACTAAAAGTGTAAATCCATTTGCATCTTGACTAATTCGAGCAAAAATAATAATTTACTTTTATATTCCTGACTTGTTAAATATGTAAATATTAAAATTATGCATATTTTTCTTATAACTCAACATCACAAAAGTTTTATTTATTAGATTCTACTGAGGTCAAGTAGGTGAATCCGAATAAAATCCTATTCCATCCATCAAACCGCGATAAAAAAACTTCACAAGAAATGTGTTTTACTATGTCAATGAGGCTACTTTATCTATAGAACACTGTATTTTTATATAAAAATAGTTTCTTTCACTTCATTTATCAATGATGGCCACCGTGCTCGTGGGGTGGATTATAACGAAATATTGTTTTACTTCGAGATTATCCCACTTCTGAGATGTTAAGGGTCATCGCAGAAGAAAGATAAAATCAAACGGATCACAATATTTCAACAAAATTTATTTAATATTTACTATTACTATTTACTCCTCAACCGAGATTACAAACAAAGTTTTACTGACCTTAGTGATCTAATCGCGTCCGCCCTCTGACTGGCGTTTCACTCGGAAACCTGACACATACTCCGTTTCACAATACTTTGACGTTTGACGTGTCAACGTCAAATGTCAACTTGTCACTGTCAAACTTCAAACTAATGGCAGTATCTTATGAAAATAATAAACATGCCAACAATTCTGTAACAATCCCGTGGTTGGGTACATGGTTTTCTTCCAGAACCATGCCTTCTCTCGACGGAACCAGTCTCCTGATATCGCTGCCAGGTCCTTTGGACCGTCGAGCGACTAACATTTAGCCTCCTAGTCACGAAACATTGGCTGCAACCCTCTTCAAGCTGCGCGATAATTTTGGTAGCTTTTACCACTTTATCTACCATTTTTGATACAGCCAAACAGCAATAAATAAAGCTTTGACAGTCAAGGATATGAAATTAATAGATAAAAATTGAATAAAAGTTGTGAAAGTCGATGTTAACTTCTGGAACTTCGCGCCAAAAATGTAGGATAAAAAGTGGTTTTCTGTAAAAATGAGCATCAAATGAAAATTTGAATTTAGAACGTACTTTTTTAAATACCACGGCATTTTTAAAACCGGCCAGTAACGTGTACAAACGATTGAAACCTTTTTGGTATTGTATCTTTTGAAAGATGAATAAAAATCAAAACCACCCGTTTTTTTTTGCAAATGAGTGTATAATTATAGCCTCAGCCAAAATCACACATGCGTTTAAAGGTATAGTTATTTTTGTGGTAACAGTGACATATTACAGTGTACCCTCAAAGTCTTTTTTTTTCAGCTCATCGATTCCGAGATTGAACGGTGGTTCATTTGCAAAAAAAGATACACGTGAATCGTAAGTACCTAGTACTCGTAGGTACTTTCATACTTTAATTTTGAGTGTAATAATCGTTACTTTCTTAGTAAATATGAATGTATGAAAAAGTGGATAATTTTAGGGTTCCGTAGGTACCCAAAGGTAAAAAAACGGGACCCTATTCATGAGACTTCGCTGTCCGTCTGTCTGTCTATCGGTCAGTCTGTCTGTCGGTCAGTCTGTCTGTTTGTCTGTCCGTCTGTCTATCTTTCTGTCTTTCCTTCACGAGGCTGTAGCTCATGAATGGACATAGCTAGAGATCTGAAATTTTCACAGATAATGTGTTTCTGTTGCCGCCATAACAACAAATATTGAATTTTGCATGCCAATATTTCTATCAATAAGCTGATTCACCGAATTGACATACGAGAGCGAGACTTTGAGGACATGTACCTTTTTCATTCAACTTTGTAACAGCTTTATTTTTTGTAAGCAAGGGTTATAAACCCTTTTTCTCTTTCTTTTTAACGTGAGAGAAAATCCTCATGGATGCTATGCCGGACTCCTACCGACTAAAAACCTCACGTTACGCTCAACAGCCTATGGTTGGGAACCCAGGGTAAGCCCTCGGAAGGATGTCCTAGGACTCCCAACAGACCCACGGCCGCCACTGCGGCCTCGCCTAGGGGTAGGTTCGGGTGCAATCCTGCGTCTTTGGGTGTTTCGGATGTGATCCCGCTTCTGAAGGGGGTATGCATAAATCCCTCACGTCACGCTGCCGTCATGGGCCTGCTTCTGTAAGGACGGTGAGCAGCCCCCTCACCGTCTTCAGGCCCCTGGTTATGGAGACCGATAGTCTTGGGCGAAGACACGTCTGCGGCGTTCATTTCAAGTGTGTACTTGTTGCCGTTATTAATAAAAAAAGGCAAAAAACACGTTTGTTGTATGGAAGTCCCCCATAAATATTTATTATTTTTCTGGTTTAAGTACTCAATTCAATCCTTTATTTTTGCAAACAAGGGTTTATATCCCTTGTGCTTCCACGGACCTCGGAAGGGGCCAACTGCGGGATCCAGCCTGCGGGAGACTAAGAATAGGTTTTTGAAAACTTTCTAGGCAACCTAAGTTCCTAGTCTATATACATATAATAAAAAGATCTAAAGTCAAAACTGTACATTAAACATATTTAAAAAAATACTCGCGGGGGGTTCTAGACAGGATACCGAAGTCGAAAATGTAGTTAGAATTTTTTTGTCTGTTTGTCTGTTAATTTTGCTTTGTCCGGAAGGATCTCGAAAAGAACTCAATATTTTTGATTAAAATTTTGCACAAATATTAACTTGGGGTAGGGTCTTCAAATAGACTTAAAATTGACTTCAAATTGACTATGTTGGTGTCAGCGCCATCTATCATTGGTTGTATTTTGTAACACCACGGGTACCCAACTCATACAGATTATCTTTAATAAACAGAAAATATCAGAAGATGGCACTAGTAGTTTCATATTCCGGAATTCAAATTTCAAAATATCTTATTTAGATATATAATGCATGGCAAATTATTTTAATAATTAAATCATGATATTGGCTGCTATAGTAGCACATCAAACTCGTAGATTATAGAATAAACGTAGATTGCGTAAAAATTATCTCTCGATAGCGTTTGATTAAGATAAAAGATGGCGCTCATGTTAATCAAACATGAGCGCCATCTTTTATCGATGTTAAGGAAATTATTATTTCATTAGTTTTTACGAACGGCCACTTTACGTTATCGAAACAAGCAAGCGGAATATGAAGCGTTATTTGGCCGATCCTCTCAGTGGCACGTTAGCTCAGCGGGTACGCAAGTTGCTTTAGGCGTATGTTAGGATTATTTCTAGTTCGAACCCCACTGACTACATTACTTTTTTTATTTTTCCTATTTTTTTTACTTTATTACATAATCTTACATAGATTATTAAATAGTCCTACTTATTTCTCGAACTTTATAATTCTTTTGTTTTCTTTAAGAATTGTTTCACGTTATTGTTATAAAAAATGAAAGCTGTAATCTATGTGATAATTTTAAGAGAAATATGTTCCAGCGAGATTATGTACCAGCTTTTATTTAGGGTTCCAAAGGGTAAAAACGGGACCCTATTGGTGAGACTTCGCCATCTGTCTGCCTGTCTGTCTGTCCGCCATGACGCAGTATCTCAGGAACCGTTATGGCCAGAGAGCTGAAATTTTCACAGATGATGTAGGTATTTAGGGTTGCCAACAGTACTTTATAATAAAGTATTGTACTTTATTTCGGGTATTTGTACTGTATACTTTATGAGAACAATAAAGTACGCGAAAATACTTTATTTCGCATGATTTGATTTTTCTGGGATTTCGACAAGTTTTCTCTGAATATTTTTTCGTATAACGGAATGGGCCAAGATCCCCGGCCGTGGAGCCAGACTTAAGTAATTATAGGAAATAGGTATAAATCTTTTCTCCTGATCTAAGTAAGTACATAAGTTTAGAGTTTACCTGTATGGACTTACAATCTATACTAACATTATATAGAGAAAAGATTTGATTGTTTGTTTGTTTGCATCGAATAAGCTCAGGAACTACTGGGCTGATTTAAAAAATCTTTAACTGTTGGGAAGCTACACTCTTTGCGGTGAACATAGGCTATATTTCATTCCCGTATTCCCACGGGAACGGGAACTACGCGGGTGAAACCGCGTGACGTCCGCTAGTTTATACGAATATTATAAAGAGGAAAGATTTGATTGTTTGTTTGTTTTTTTTTGCATCGAATAGTCTCCGAAACTGTTGGACCGATTTGAAAAATTCTTTCACTGTTGGGAAGTTACACTCTTTGGTGAACATAGGCTATATTTTATCCCCGTACCTATTCCCACGGAAACGAGAATTACGCGGGTGAAACCGCGTGATGTCCGCTAGCTATCTATAAAGAGAAAAGATTTGATTGTTTGTTTGCATCGAATAGGCTCCGGAACTACTGAACCGATATCAAAAATTCTTTTACTGTTAGGATCACAGATATCAGAATTCCCACGGTTCCCGAATTCCCACGGGAACGGAACCGCGTGACTTCCGCTTGTTATTTATTAAGAGGAAAGATTTGATTGTTTGTTTGTTCGCATCGAATAGGCTCCGAAACTACAGAACCGATTTCTAAAACTCTTTCACTGCTGGGAAGCTAATCTCTTTGCGGTGAACCTAGTCTATATTTTATTCCCGAATTCCCACGGGAACGGGAATTACGCGGGAGAAACCACGTAACGTCCGATAGTTTTAAAAAGAATAAAAAGCACTTGTGTACTGCCAAGGTTCTAAAAAAGTACAATTTTAAAATTGTAAATAAAATGTACTCTTCTTTGTAAGTCTGTACTTTTTTTACCCCATTGAAATCAGATATACTCTCTTTCTCCAAAAAAAAGTTGGCAACCCTAGATATATTCCTGTTGCCGCTATAACAACAAATACTAAAATCAGAAAAAAAAGGAAATATTCAGGGGAAGTTCTCATATCATTATATTTGAGAACAGTTGATGATTGATTTCAATTTTAAATAGATCAATTGCAAAAAATAAATACTCAATACAAAAATAACATGCTGATTTAAAGCAATTAGTATGTCAACTTTTTCATAATATTTTTCTTATAATAAAAAATGATAAAGTCCCGTGTGAGTAAATAGTCTTTCTTCACTTAATAAAAATATTGAGTAGTATAAAATGTGGGTACGTTCAAAAAGTAAAACTCAAAAAGATAAAAAGAATCGTGTGAAAAGTGGGATTCGAACTGGGGCTTGCATGCACCGCATACCGCCCGCTTACCCGTCTGTGCTAATTGAGTGACTGCGTCACGATCGAAATAACTAAATACTTTATCAAAACAGTTGAAGATAGATTGTCAAGTCGGCGTGTGTTTGGTAACCTCGTGTGTCTTGTCTTGATCGTTTTTGGAAAATTCAGTGTTTCTGTGTGAATTGTGACAAATCTTGACTTGTTTCTAACATCCAAAAGCTTGTGTGTTGTTCTGGTTAAGGTATTGTTCTGTCTTGTGTTGTTTCTTATGTGTTTAAGTGACTATGGATAAGGAAAAGCCCCCCGACCCTCCCCATCCAACAACTCCTGAGACTCCCACCTTTTCCTCTCCCCCCTTATTCCCCTCTACGACTATCCCTTCTACAAATCAACTTTCCCAATTTGCCGATATATCTTGCAGTGTCTCGGAATCCTCTCGGAAACGCCGAGTTGATGACGAAACACTATCTAATCGCCCTCCCAAGCAGCAGAGGAACCAAGTAGGTCGTTCTCAATACACCCCCGGGGATCAGGGACCTTTTGTAGTCCATGTCTCACATATTGAATCCCAAGCAAACTCAGGTGCCTCTATCCACTCTGTTAGCTTTGGTTTATTGCTGTCCAAGTTCAACGTCATCAACATAGTTAAAGACGGCGTTAAAAAAGTTGGTCGGAACCGAGTCTCTGTAGAGTTTGCCTCCTACCAAGATGCCAATTCCTTCCTCAACCATTCAATGTTAATACCTAACAAACTTGATGCCCGTATTCCATCCTACCAGACCACCCGCATGGGTGTAGTCCAAGGTGTCCCTACAGACATGTCTGAAGATGAAGCAAAGTCGTACATGTCTGTTCCACAGGGCTGTGGACAAGTTCTAAAAATAAGGCGAATCAACCGAAAAGTGACCCGAGATGGAGCTACAGAATGGAGACCCACAGAAACCTGTGTGGTCACTTTCGATGGACAAACCCTCCCTCAGAGGATATATTGTTGTTACACCTCTCTACCAGTCCAACAATATATATTCCCAACCATACAGTGCCGTAAGTGTTGCAGGTATGGCCACGTTGAATCATTGTGTAGGTCTAATCCCAGGTGCTTCAAGTGTGGACATGACCATGCTGCCCTTAGTTGTTTCATTTCGGAAGAAGAAGCCTTCTGTGTGCTGTGCTCTGGTACCCATTTTGCAAATAGCAAGATGTGCCCAGAGTATACCAGACAGAGAGCTATTAAGACAACGATGGCTGAGAAAGTGGTATCATATGCGGAAGCCAGTAAGGCAATACCTCCAGTCCCTACAAACTCATATGCTAATGTTGTTAAAAATACCACCACTCAGTCCTACCGCAAAACTGTCTACTTAAAACCGAGAGTGCATGTCCCTCTCCCTCCTTCTTATGACAAAACTGCCCACCATAACATTGTTTCTTCCCCCCAATCTTCACAACCCAATGGCTGTGCCATAATCAACCCTCAACCACAACTTTTTGACACTATTATCCCCATTTTAGAAGTCTTGATCCAAATTATATCCTCCTACATTTCTTCAAACAACCCACCGTCCAACGTTGCCAACACACTTAGCACCCTTTTAAACCTACTTAAAAATGGCTCCACGCCTAAGCTACCTACAATGGAATGTTAGGAGCGTGTATCATAAAAAACACGACCTCATATATCTTATTAATAAATATAATCCCATTGCGTGTTCCATTGCAGAGACATGGTTAACGTCAAACCTTAGTTTTAATATCCCACACTACAACATCCTCAGAGCAGATAGATCTGATGGCTATGGAGGAACAGCCTTAGTCATCAATAGCAGAGTTCCCCTACACGCTATGCCCTTGTCCTCACCGGACCAGGGTGTGAATATGGTTGCTGCAAAGGTGGAAGGCATTACAATAGTTTCTGTTTATATTGCGCACCCACATCAAAACTTTCTCTCTATCCTCAGGCATACTTTCCAGAGCATTCAGGGCCCTATGTCTTTATGGGTGATTTCAATGGCCATCACTACAGGTGGGGTTCAAACCGCTGCGATGCCTTTGGAGTAGGTTTGGTTGAGATCCTGGATGATCTCAATTTGTGCATCCTTAATGATGGTAGCCCTACCCGAAGAAACCTCCCTGGTCAAAATACAAGCTGTGTGGACCTTACATTCTGTACCACTGACATTGCCTCCTCTGCCTGCTGGGTAACTACAAACCTGACACATGGCAGTGACCACTACCCAATCCAGGTATACCTTACAGATAAGACATATTTAGAAAAAAGTTCCCCCCCTCTCCTTAAATTTAATTTATCTAATCCTGATTGGGACACATTTGCAGCTCAATTAGATAGTAAAATCCCCACCCTACCCACTTTAGATTCCCAAAATTCAGAAAACAGCAATCGCAGCCATGTGCAGGAATGCCTAGAGAACTTTACCAAGGCTATCACCTCCTGTGCGGAAACCAGCTTCCCAATTAAAAACTCTGCCCGAGGTAAAATACCATCCCCACCATGGTGGGACCACGAATGCACTATTGCAATTAGAGAGAGGAAGGATGCCGAAAAGCAATATGACCGGGCTATGAATGTGCAAAACTTGCTTAATTATAAACGGGTACAAGCCAAGACTAGAAAGTTGTTACGCCGCAAGAAACGTGCAGGCTGGGTCACATTCTGCTCTGGGCTTGCTCCCAGAACCCCTCCCTCTGCTGTCTGGAGAAATATCAACAAATTCAGAGCAGGTTGCTCACCTTCTTTACGCTCTCCAATGACCCGTGAGACAGCAGAGCTATTTTTTAACAAAATTGCCCCTTCCTATGTCCCCACAAGCGCTGAGTGCCATCAGATTCCCGTGAATTCCTCACGGGACCCCTTCGACCTCCCATTCTCCATGGTTGAGCTGGACATGGTGCTTAAGCATGTTAAGGACTCTGCACCAGGCATAGACGGAATTCCATACTCATTCCTCACTCATGCAGGCACTACGACGCGAAGCTATTTCCTGAACATCATCATCCACTGCTTCATCAATGGCTGGATCCCGGACCCATGGAAGACACAAATAGTTATCCCAGTCTTAAAGCCGGGAAAAGCTAGTGACGATCCAAACGGCTACAGGCCAATCGCCCTTTCTTCAGTCCTCACTAAGATTTTGGAACACCTAATAAAAACCCGGCTAGAGTTCGTTGTTGAATCCCGCGGGATGCTTCCAGGGTCTCAGTTTGGATTCAGAAAGGGCCTTAGCACTATGGACAGCGTGGGTACACTAATAACTGATGTCAGAATTGCCTTCTCACACAACCAGTCAGTCGTGGCAACCTTCCTCGACGTTTCATCCGCTTACGACAGCGTCCTCCTCCCTATTCTCAAGCAGAAATTGCAAGAGTTGAGACTACCGGCGAGGTTGATACAGTGCGTGTGCGAGATGCTCATGTCCCGGTCCCTGGTTTTGAGAGTCCAGGGTGAGGAATTCGAGTGTCGTAAAATTTGGACAGGTCTACCACAAGGCTCGGTCTTAAGCCCCATGCTATATAATCTGTATACAGCAGACATTGGATCATGTCTTAACAGCAACTGTCATATTTTACAATACGCGGACGATCTGGTGTTATATGTCTCGAACCCCTCCATTACAGATGCTGCTGACTCACTCTCCATCTCCCTGGACTCGCTAAATGAGAGGCTACTTAACCACGGACTGAATCTGTCTGCACCCAAGAGTTCAGTGGTAATCTTCTCCCGTAAAAGAACAATCCCTCGTATCCAGCTGCATATCCAGGGGCATAGTATTCCTGTATCCTCCAAAGTGAAGTTCCTTGGAGTATACTTGGATTCAAAATTGACGGGTCGCCACCATCTTTGCCACCAAGTTCAGAAGTGTGAGCGAATTACCCCCATGTTAAAGGCCCTTGCGGGGGTTTGGTGGGGTGCCCACCCATTTACTATGAGACTGATATACAATGCACTCATTCGTAGTGTAATGGACTACGGGTACGGGTCATTCTTACTGATCCCATGCAATAAAGGGGCACTGGCCGGGCTAGACAAGATCCAAGCCTCATGCCTCCGGATGATCTCTGGATGTATGAAGTCGTCCCCTATAAATGCATTGCAAGTGCTGTGTACGGAACCCCCTATGGCACTGAGACGGAAGTACTTAGCGGACCGCTTCGTCAACCGTCTGTGCTCCCAAAAATCCCACCCCTTGTTGCCAAACCTTGAATCCCTAAATCTCCTCTGTAACCGGAATTCTATATACTGGAAAAAAAAAGAAGTTCCCTTAATCCTTCAATCTTTTAGGTCCTTACAAAACTTAGAATCTTCTATTGCAAAATTTGACAGGCTCCCACTCTTCACTCATAGTTATGAGGTGCTATGCTTCAAACCTCAGATAATATATAACATCGGAATTGACAAGAAATCTGAGTCAGCAGGTCCCACATTCAATGCGCTGGTAGATAGACATTGGAAAGATTTTCAATTCTTTTTTACTGACGCATCGAAGCTCTCCAGAGAGGGCCATACTGGTGCTGCAGTATTCTTCCAAAATTCCCGGATAGCAATGCAGTTCAGGTGCCCTAAAGAATCCTCGGTGTTTACGGGTGAATGTGTAGCCATACTCGAGGCCTGCTTATTCATAGAGTCACATAATATTACCAAAGCAGTTATCTTCACAGACTCCTTGAGTAGTCTTCAAGCTCTGGAACAAAATCCTCATAAATCTAAACTCCACAGCTCCCTTATTTTGAATATTAAAAAAAGCCTGCTCTTAAGCCTTTAGAATCAGAAAACCGTACAACTGGTCTGGATCCCGAGCCACTGCGGTATCAGAGGCAACGAATGCGCTGATTCCCTCGCTAAAGAGGCTGTATCTGCACCCTCCTCGGACTTGAGACATTTTGTCTGCCAGGGATACGATCTCCTGAGCCTCCCCCAGAAAACCCTACAGTCTACGTGGCAAGTCTATTGGTCGAACTCAAGCAGGGAGAAAGGCAAATTCTACCACTCTATACAACCCAACATATCACCGAAGCCCTGGTTCTACCATTTTAAAAAGTCTCCCAAACCAGTCATTTCAGTCGTCTGCAGACTACTTATTGGACACTGTTGCTCACCTGTCTTTCTACACAAAATCCATATAAGGGATTCTTCAATATGTGAATGTGGACTGGACGAGTGTTCATTGGACCATATCTTCTTTAATTGTCCCTTACGAAATTCCCCTCCCGACTTCTATACCCAAGTAACAAAACTCAAGATTCCCCTTCCTATTAACTTTGCCTCCCTACTAACATATCCTTCCCGACAACTATATTCGATTTTGATATCATTTATCAATCGTAACACAGTCAAACTGTAATTAGACAATGCCCCATTGTTATACTACCCTATAAGTTTTAACTCATTAATAGAAAATTCCCGATATATTTATGTAGGTACTTATGAATAATATATATAATTGTGTGTGTCCATGTGGAAATAGTCTTGTAATATTTGTTGCAGTGTTCCCACCCACTAACTTCAACAAGATCCCAGCGCGTCAAGCTCAACTCAGATCACTGCGAAATCGGTTATTATCATAACCACAAGCACACGTAATCTCCATTACACGTTTGATTTTGGCGAAGTTGCTGGCATCGGCCCCGGCAGAAAGCCATAACCAAAAATAGAATAGAAAGAATAGAAAACAGTTGAAACGAAATCGAATTTGACCTTGAAATCTAGTTGAACATTTTGCTAAAAATATCGTCGCCATCTAGTTACATTTGAGGATTCCCACACTGACAGGTAGGCGGCCAGGTCTGTGGAGCGAGTTACGAGTGTAACTGATTTTTGTTCCTGTTCGTGCATCTGTATAGAATATATTATATAATCTGTGGTAACACAGGTCTAAGCTGACATGCGGCGTGCGTGTTACTTGTCTTATTCATATTATAATGTAAAATAAATAAACGCATTATTCTACTCACAAGATGCATTCTATTATTTTTTGCTACTTATGTTATACCTATGCTTACCTCTTCGAAGACTGCTCGAATTGATTTCATAAATTATTGACGGATTTTTTTCTTATTATCTTTTCTCGGCTCGTCTCACAATTAAAATGATGATAAAAAAAAGTAGTAAAAATAGAACCGACTTCAAACAAATCCTGAAAAATTAAATTTACTTGGCACAAAGATAAATTTATTTTGATTTTTCATATTTTATTCAATATCATATTGAAGTCGGCGCCAAGTAAACCCATAGGTTGAGGTAGGTATTATTAATGGCACCAACTTCAATATCATATTGAATACAATCTGATAAATCAAAATACATATTATTACTTTGTGCTATGTAAATTTTATTTTTCAGGATTTTTTTGAAGTCAGTTCTATTTATTACTAAAAGTTTTTTGATCATCATTTTAAGTGACGGGTGGACCGAAAAGTATATCTATCTAGGTGTAAAGTTCTTATCAATACAAATCAATCAAGCCCAAACACAAGGTACGTGCTGTAAATCGTTAAATAATTCCCTCGACTGTCTTTCGGTTCCATCATCAGATCGACTCCTGACCTTCATTAAATTGTAGTACATTAACAGTGGGCGCACACTAGGCGTCTTGTCACGGCGATAAGCTGTGGACGCCAAATTACATACATTTTGTTCTAAGCTCCGCACACTAGGCGACATGTCGCCGCGACTCCGAGACAAGCAAGGGGAGTCTTCGCGTCTGTCGCGCTATTGTCGCGGCGACACGGCGACAGTCGCCCAGCGACAGCTTTGGACGACGTGTTCCTTGCACAACGTCTGTCACGGCGTCAAGTCGCCCGATGCAGGCGCACACTGCGCGACAAGTTGCCGCGACATGTCGCCGCGACTGTCGCCTAGTGTGCGCCCACTGTAAAGCACTTCATTAAAAAGTTACCAAACGCATTAGTTGTCCCTACAATTTTCGGTGGTTGCCCTCGATTTCTCCTAGATCCCATCATCAGATCCTGACCTGGTAAAAATGGGACTACCTCAGAAGTAAACCCTATTGAAGAAAAGAAAAAAGAATTAAATCCGTCTATAATTGACGGAAATATCAGTGAACATACATAAAAACATACAGACGAATGTAGAACCTCCTCCTTTTTTGAAGTCGGTTAAAAATAAGGAAAGGTTTCTTACAACCCCATTTTGAATATACCTGCTAACAGGCACTTACTTAATAAAATGTCTTATAAAGGTTTGATAAACTTATACTTCTGTTGTAATTTATTTGGTGGTACAAAAAGTGCGGCATGAAATACACGCTGCACCAACTGTCAACGTCCAATTGCACCAACTGGCAACGTCCAAACAAAGTGCTTGGGGTCAAATGAGTTCATGTCGATCGCATGCTACGGGGGTATCGCCCGCGGTGAGGTGAGGTGGTAAAAATACCTAATGCGCTCTGGCATTCGGCCCTTAACAGCAATTGCTGGTGGTGTTCAATTCTGCAGAATTTTTAAAAGAAAGTTGTCACTTGTCAATACATCAAAGCAAAATAAATAATGATTAGAAGACCATTTTCCACAGGCAGGGCCGCCTATTCACAGCCGATGACAATGCGGTCTGTGGGTGGACGGAACCCTATTGTTATAGGTACTCGGAAGCCTTTATTGACATTTTCAAAGGACCATTAAAATATTATTTATTGAATATCGTTTACCGATCGTTGTCAAAGTAATAATTCATAGATCATTTAAAATATAAAGCTGAATATAACGACAAAACATTTTCAAACTATAATGTGCTTCAACGTTCTGAATAATTGACTAAATGCATGAGGTTAAAGATAGTCATGATTTTTCATCGACGAGACTATTCATTTTTATTACCTTTATGTAATGGTTGCTTGGTATTGTCACCCGAATCACGGAAAACTTTCTTCTAAGTACCACTAAGCTATGATATTACTACGGGAGTTACAAAGTTTTTCCTAATTCTTGTTAAATTGGTTACTAGCAAGTGATCGACAAAGAGTTCGCCTCAAACGTTTAGTCGATAAATAAATAATTTCGCCATTTCACATTTAAAATTTGAAGGAAATTGTACCATGATTTTCACTTAAGGCGCTTACCCGTACCCCTTAGAACGTAAGTCGCCGTGCCTACGTGGGCACTTACTTAAAATTAGTCACACCGGGCCACACGTTATGGTCGACGGGATCCCCTTATAAATATACATTATACGCCTTTAACGACGACCGACCAGTATATTAAAGTAACTAGGGAGACTTGAATAGTAAGTATAGGTACTTTGTTAGGTAGGTATCAAAAATAAGAACCTGATAGTGTGGGTGCTTTTGTAAAAAAAAAACGACAGTTCATGTCACGTCACATGCAAAATAAGGTTTTTTTATACTTTATGTATGTGTGTGTATTACACATTCTGTTCCGTCACATTGCACTTAAACTAGATATCTATATAAATAACCGGATAAAACATTTTTATTTTACTCTTCTTGTTCATAAAGTTATCCTCTTATCGAAGCTCTTCACTCAATAGTTGTGATACTTTCAATAACTTCTCTGAAAATAACACTAATTAATTTCCTTACATATTTCAATATTTTTCCCTACACTAAATCTAGCTGATCCTTCAAAATTTCACAATATACAGCAAACTTCATAATGTACCAATGAACAGTTAATATGGGAAATATTTGTTATTTTCCTTAAAATTCGTATATATTATTTTTTTCACGTTCTGCCTTCTTTGGACTCTCACGAGTATTGCAAAACCAAAATAAGCAACATTAGCCCGATCGACCGTTCCGAGTTTTAATGGGACTGACAGACGCCAATTATTTTTTTCGAATGAAGAGATTTGCTAATAAGTCATTCCATTCATTACGTCTATATCTTGTAATTAGATAAAGAATAACACTCGCTGTTTCTAAAATTGATAATTTGAGGAGAAAATGTTCAAGATTGCTTTTGAAAATCTTGTAAAAGCAGAAATGGCGTAATACCTTTAATTGGACGTTGTATAAATAAGTTATCTTTATGTCAGAGCACTTCTAGTTTGTGGACTGTCAACTAAACATTATACTAAAATATTTTTTTAGAGAAGAGTTAAAATTGAACAAATTTTCAGTTAAGTAAGTACATGATAATTTTACAAGGTCTTTTATATTCCTTGTAGTAAGCTTTATATAAAAGGGAAAATGTTTTTGTATTCGGTAAATTAAACAAAGTTCACCCACAACAGGCTATAAGTAATCTGAGTTATTTCTTTTATCAAACACGTATTTTAAAAAAAACTTGACATTGTGAACGACCGACTAACTTTTCCTTATTAAGTTAGGAGTAATGGTAAATATCCCGTTTACTACCCAGTTATGAGAATACTATTATTCAGGATACTTATTTCATTGACTTGTTTCGATGTCCCGAACGTCCAAAAAAGGTCTAGGTTGTACTTGAATCTACGAGTAAGCATCGACATCTATTGACTCTTCTAAAATGTCGGCAAAAGCCAGTCATAGTAAGCATACCATCAAATCCTCAAAAACTCACTAATATGTAAGTATGATAAAAGTACAAACTCAAACCTCAAATTTCACTTATTAGCAAACCAGAGAAATCTTTGGGGATACACTAGCATCGTTCGCTTCAAAGGATAGTTTCCAAACGACTCCGTACTCAAACGACGTAGCGGGTCAATAAAACATCACTGGGATGAAATTTTAATTCCGACAAGGTGAATGGGTAACGAGGTTATCGTATTATCTCTCATAGCTCGTTAAAGAGAGTGATCTTCCCACGATATTAAATAAAAATAATAAAATAAATAAATATTCACGGACATTTCACACAACGCTATCTAATCCCAAAGTAAGCATACCTACCATATTAGATGTGTTTCACGAACGGAATATATCCAATAGCAGTATAATACTTTAAAAGGAGCTAACTGTTTCTTTGAACGGCAATATGTATTTGCACAAACAAACAAACATCCTCACTCCTCACCACACAAACGCATATGCCGTCTCCGTTCCGTTCGTTATAGGCGTTTGGGTGGTGAGGATGTTTGTTTGTTTGTGTAAATACATATTGCCGTTTTTCTCCAAAACTACTGGTCGGAGTTTGATACAGTTTTCAGTTATGGGTTCAGGTTTGATTGTTGCATGTTTTTAAATAAGTTTCACGATGACAACTCACCAGAGGGCGCTGCAGCGAACATTATTATTTTGTCCACCTTTCTCAAAAACTACTACTTCGATTTTGATATCGTTTTTAGTTATGGGTTTGGGTTTGATTGGTGCATGTCCTTAGATAAGTGTTACAGGGATAACTCACCAGGGGCGCTGCAGCAAGCATTATTTGTAAAGAAAAATCAATATTGCCACTTTTCTTCTAAACTAATAGTCTTATTTTTAATGCAGTTTACAGTTATGGGTCTGGGATAGATTGGTACATGTTCTTAGATAGATGTTACGGTGACAACTCACCAAGGGGCGTTGCAGCAAACAGTATTTTTGATGAAAATCAATTTTGATGCGGTTTTTATTTACCCACGACGAAACGGAGGCGGTATAATATAAGTTTTTGGTTTGTGAATTGCTGTTACGGTGACTACTACAAGCGGTGACGAAAATTAAAATAAAATTAAAATTTTGAAAAAACCCACGACCGATAAAAGTAATTGGAAAAGGATAAAATAATATGAAAACGCCCCCGACTTCAAAACTTAAAAACCCCCGACAGGAAAAATTCCTCCAAAAAGTTATAATGGCGTTGTTGTATCAAGGGACCTCTAACTGCTAAACACTTTTATCAGCCGTGGGTTTTTTCCAAATTTTTAATTTTGATTTATTTTCATACATCTACTAACTATGCTCTACGACTCTGCTCTTGAAGTCATGAAATACTTTAAATCCCTTTAGCATAAAATCCTGCAAGATTTGTTAAATGCGATAAAACCATGATGTTCAATGAGCAATATTTATAAAAGAAGAAGATGAGAACTAAAAGTTTTACAAGACGCAGATACGTCCTTGCGTGGAAACTATCACCTTTGGGACGACTCTACGAGGTACTTGCTTGACGCGCTGGACCCTATGCAGCGGCATGCTATTCGCATTATCAACTGCCAGGAGGTTACGGAAAGTCTGGAGCCGTTGGCGCAGCGAAGAACTATTGCGTCTTTGGCTGCATTCTACCGTATCTATCACAGTGAGTGTTCTGAAGAACTCTTCAACCTAATCAAATTTGGCGAGCTATAGGTATATAAAAAAAAGTATGAGATAACGAAATAAGGTTGCTTCGAACATTCAGCATTTTCAATGCCTACCTTGGTAGTACGAAATTTTTGCTGCTGTTGCCACTTTATTCAAAAACTATGAAAATCTTCTATAAAATGAAAATAAAGGTAAGTCAGAATATTTTGTTTAGCCAAGTAGGCGTCAACGTCAACTAGTAAAGCCCGCGCAGTAACGACATTCTAAGTAAAGGAAAAAGAGATAGTGATAGCTATGTTTTATAAAAGTTTTCCAGTACCGTACCGAGAATTTATTATATTCGCTGTTTATTCATGAAATTTGTATAGCAAATAGTTGGAATACATATCGAAGTACAACAACAGCAACACTGTTTAAATCAAGTTAAAGGGACAAAATACGCTTTATTTCAAGAGTAGTTTGTTTTAAGAGAAAATAGCAGTATCAAGTGCGTCATACATGAAACTGAAGCTTAAATGAAATCTTGAATGAGGGTAGCGTAAGCTCGTGAGAAGGTGAGACAGAATCTGATAAATGGGCAGTTTATATTTCTTTATTTAAAGCGAGAAAGGTACCTAATGTATGTTTGTATAGTGCGGCGCTTTAATATTAAGTTTTATTTTTATAAAAATAAAAAATTCTCTCTGTGATTGCGCTGTTTCTATAGCTTTTAAGTTACCACAGTCACGATCCAAAAAATTGTTGAACGAAATAGCAAAGTACAAAAATCATGAGGTATTATAGTGTTAATTCAAATTTACTTCATTTGGGGTAAAGTCTTCTATTATTATAATTGCAAAAGTTGAGTGTAGATGTGTTTGGAGGTCTGAATGTGATACTCTTTCACACTCTAACAGCTGATCGAATCTTGCTAAAATTAGGTAGAGAGATAGATTATAGTATGGAATATCACACATACTTTTTATGCCAGGAATATGTTTCTACGGGAAACAGGATTGGGAACAGAATTCCGCACAAACGTAACCACGGGCGCCTCCTAGTCTATCATAAATAAGTAGACTATCATGATACATAATAACTATTTCTACGGTAATAACCAAACAGAATTAATTGCCATCCGTTCCAATACATTGTTGAGAAAGTAATTAAGTACTGTCGAAGAAATTGGAGTAATATGCGAAGTATTATAGACAATTCCTACTAATATTAATAAACGTGAATCTAGTACACGGCTGCACGGATCGGGTGGAAAATTTTGTATAGGAACAGATAGATATCCACCTGGAATAACAATAAGTCTACGTTTCATCCCGGGAACATGTTCCTATAGGAAGCGGGAACATTATACCGAAATCACAAAGTAGCGAGCATCGTCCAGTAACGAATAAGTGAGAAATAATTAATAATACGGCAATCAATCAAGTAAAACTTGCTTCCTCTCAAGAACTCAGAATTTCTCAGTCCTAGTGTGAAGATCAGTATCATATTTGCTAAACAACAAAATTTGTTCAGAAAGATGTACCAATGTATACCTAGTGCATTTCAATAAAGATTAAAAAAGTAGTAGTCGTGGTGTTATTCAGAATTTTTAAAAATGCTTTTCATCTACACACTTGTAAGTTGTTCCGCTCAAAAGTAATGTGAGTAAATGATGAGACTTTTATTCCTTACAGCAGCTTCAAAAATGTGATTCACGTAACTTCTTTTTGGTATTTTTCTCCCAAGGCCTTGATCTATAAATTTGCTCTGCAGATAGATCAGTTGGTATTTTGTGCTTTATGTACTGTTTCATCTATCAAGTACTCGACTTTACATTGCTTCATAGTCTAGTACATAGTAACAAAATATTGCATATTCAAAATGTCTGTTATGCAAAATTATCATCCAATATGCTGTTGTGCCCATATTTTCACTCACATTGGAATTCCTTTGATAACTATAAATAGTCTGTATTGACTGAAGCTGGCACGCAAAATATGATGTCAAAGCAGCTATGAATAAAATACAATTTATTTACTAAAAGCGTAACATACATTTAAATCACAACAAGTGAATATATATTATTATGTATATAAGATACATAGGTGTTGACGTCACAAGCCCAAGCAAACCAAGGCAAGGTAAGTAAGTAGTAGAGCCCGACGCGCTAGTTACTTATTTTTAGAGGGCTATGAACGTGTTAGATTCTTTTTGGTTTTCTCTGAAGGACACTTTTGCCTTGATCCAAGAAAGTTCCATACAATCCTCAGCACAAGGAACCCTAAACGCTTATTTTATTTTCTAAGCTTGAACATACCCAACCCAATGCAACACCAATAGATGATCCAGTTGCTATCTTACCTATCAATACGATACTAAAATGTCCTCTTGTCTTGACGCTCCATTTCACAAACTAGGTGGGGCTACGGGGCTAACATACAGTAAGACTGGACACCGTGACGATTTAGTTGTTAGTTAGCAGGTCAAACAAGACAGAACGTGAATAACATTAAGGTATTAATTTTATTATTAGTAGTAAATAATATTCGAGATTTATAAATCACCTATAAGAACGTAAAATTATAAAAAAATCGGCCAATGGGGTAATACTGTTAACTTTTACTCCCTCGCGAGGAAAAGTCTGATTGAAACGTACCCTTCAACCATTACACAGCTTTGTCATTGAATCATGATTTATTAGTATTTCAACATTTTCATAGCAGTTTCAATGTTGGTATAAATTATTTTTTCACTGATATTACATTACATCATGGCCGAAGAAGCGGGAATCACTGCGACATACAGTAAAGTTTTAGCAACAATTTAGAGTAGCGTAATTTGAGTCTAAGTGCCTAGAACTTCCTTAAACGGTTAAAAGAAACCGCGAAGAAATACTTTCTTCTTTTAGCCCCTCTCTATAAAATAGATTGCAGAGGGGATTATGGCGAGACTTGTGTCTGTAGTATGTGACTCTGTTGCATTAAATTACGTCTCTAGGTCACGTGGATCATCTGTTCAAAGTTTGGAATAAAACAAAAATTACAACGTCAATCGGATTGAACTTTCACTATCACAATAAACGTTAGAAGGGCAGTCGGGTCCCGACCGACCGTCTCACGACTTCCTGTTTTAGTCTTCTTGGGTTTCTTTTTTTTTCAGTCCGTTAAGTAGTACTTGATAGTTTTAGTAATAAAGGGGTTCGAACATTTTTGTATGGGAACTGGCATACCGACTCGCGGCCATTTTGATTTTTTTTGAAAGTTTCCGCGCACGGAATAATTAGTAAATATGGATAGAGGACATTAAAACAAACAAAAAATGTCAAATAATTGGTACCCTAAAGTGTCACGTTCCCGAGATATTTGGATGTAAAAATCACCATTTTAAAATTAATTGTAATGATATTAAGTTGTTAAGAATATTAAGGATAATGACTATTAATTAAAAATGCAACGATTAAGTGTTTGTATGCATTCCACTGTATTCAATTAGTAGCTTCCAGGTTGATTTAACTAATAATTAGAAGGTAGTTCACCTAGTAGCACGAGAAAACCACTTTGACCAATGACTTACCTAATACGTATACGTATACGTACTAATAGATAACAGTTTGGAAGGCAGAAATAAAATCATTGACCACTACTGTAACTGTCTCGTGGGAATGCGAACTCTTGGGTGCTGTGCCCACGTCATGTGCATTATTTGGTACATGGCTTGGGCCCGGCACCAAGAAACCCCTATTCGACCTCCTGCTGCCTTTTTAGACAGTATAATTAGAGTTGATGAAGACAGTGATGATTAACTATATAAATACGTACCAACTCGTTTAGACAGTTGATACTTTCAGTCTCTCAAAAGTTAGCTGTAAGAGATTCCTTAACGGGATAAGCTCACCCATTTGCTTAAGTATCTAATATAACAACCCATTTTTTATCATGTTGGTTTCTTTCAAAAATAATAAACGTTGTCATAAGTATATCTTATATATTTTGTTTTATTTTTAATCAGTTACTTGAATGGGCGCCTTCATATGGCAAAATAATGTTTCACTGCGATACGATGCGATTTAGTAGGTAAGTCATTGGTCAAAGTGGTTTTCTCTTGCTACTAGGTGTACTAACTTCTAATTAATAGTTAAATCAACCTGGAAGCTACTAATTGAATACAGTGGAATGCATACAAACACGTAATCGTTGCATTTTTAATTGATAGTCATTATTCTTAATATTCTTAACAACTTAGTATCATTACAATTAATTTTAAAATGGTGATTTTTACATCCAAATATCTCGGGAACGTGACACTTTAGGGTAACAATTAGTTCACATTTTTTGTTTGTTTTAGTGTCCTCTATCCATATTTACTAATTATTTCGTGCGCGGAACCTTTCAAAAAAAATCAAAATGGCGGCGGGTGGATATGCCACAAACGCACTAACCCCTTTATTGAAACCCACCTCACCGCTGACCTCAACGAGGTGTTATCCTGGGCATAATAAGGAAAATATATATTTCGGAGTTACTACGCTTAAACTGATAATAGGAATTCCATATCAGTTTCAAAACTGATCTGCATTTTATAGCCCTACCAAACTGATTTCATGATATTATCATACTATTAAATATGAATAAAAGTAAGTGCCTAGCTGATTTCTACGTGTCATCAATCATACTTTCAAATCATTCGGCGCACGAGATAAGAAGACATTTTGAATAAAAACACTTTTGAATGGCGAAGATAAAGGGGGTCTCTGTGGGCACAGCGATTAAGATAAGATCAAGTAAAACGTTTTCATTATGTTTTTAAACATAAGGGATTACAGTTAAAGAGTATAATAATAGATAAAGAATGGAAGTAAAAGGCTCTAAGAAAATAAATTTACAGGCATTCTTGGCTCATTTGTCTTTTATATGGCCGTTACTATAATGTCTCCCCAGGGAGGCATACTTCTCAGATGATATTAATAATGATAAAAGCGAACGCTGCCATTTTCTGAGAAATTTTACTATGGGTACGTAAGCCTTCAGCGGTTATTCTTTAGGTACCCTAATGTTATATTTTATGCTATCCTCAGACAACATAGTCTTATCCTCTTATTTTATGATAGGTTTTTTTTTACTTTTCAGTTCTATCATTATTTTGTCAAATATAAGTTACTAGCTGACCCGCGCAACTTCGTTTGCGCCACAAAAGAGAGAGTATTACCTGTTCCCGTCGCATTTACTCCCGTGGCGTTGAGTTTTCTCCCGTAGCGTCTCGTCGGTAATATTCAATAATACGAGAGAGAGAGAGAGAGAGAGAAAGGTTTTTCGTCGCGTGTATTCGCGTTGCATTATTTTTAAGAACAATTTCGTTTGTGAAAGAGGTATCCCGTGGCATTATTGTAGAAAAAAATTGATTGCTATTAAAATGGTTATTGTGCACCAACCCAAAGATAGACACATGCTATCGCGCAATTTTTTTAGAACTTTTTTAAGAGAACCAATTTTGTAGTACAAATTTTTTACACAACTATAAATATTTACGCAGCACACGCAACGAAGCTCTCAAAAGGAATAACTATTCCCCCATTTTAGAAACATTTACTATTACTGCTCCGCTCCTATTCGTTGTAGCGTGATGCTATATAGCCTATGACACTTCACAGTAATGCAGCTTTCTACTGGTGAAAGAATTTTTAAAATCGGTTCAGTAGATCCCGAGATTACCCCTTACAATTTAACAAATATACAAACACACAAACTTTACTTCTTTATAATATTAATATAGATATAGATAAGGTGATTCCCATGCATGCTCGGAATGCAGAGACTGTATTTTTGTGGATATGCAACATCTGTCCCGGCTATTGGTTTTTTTAATCCACGTATACTCTAGTCTTCTATCTAATCTAATCTTTCAAACTGAAGACCTTGAGTGGGTGGCCTTCTCATATATATTTCTAGCTACTATTACATTATTTGTTACACAACTAAAATTCAGATTGTGCTTCACTCTCAAAGATTTTTCCATAATATCTAAATTAAACCAAATGCATGTGCAGGTGACCCATTATTGTTTCGATGACCTAATAACAAATGCCGAATAGAATAATTTCTAAAACGTAAGACACAAACAAATAGTGAAATTTAGACTGCCTACCCTATTAGAAATAACTTCACCATTATGAGTATGGCTGTACAATAGAGCATACTTTTGTTTTCCGCGGACACACGTTGCTGTATAAATAAAACCGGCCAAGTGCGAGTTGGACTCGCCCATGAAGGGTTTCGTAGCAGCAAGTAACATAATAATATAAACGTTCTTATAGTTCGTTGTAACTTTGATTGATGTTTTAACACGTTCGCAGTGGTAGTGTTTTTCTAACCAAAAATTGCGGTTTATGATGTATCAAAAAAAACTACCAGCTCTATCTCGTTCAAACTAATTTTCGTTGGTAGTTTTTATGGCAATGTACATCATATATTTTTTTTAGATTTATCATTCTCTTAGTTTAGAAGTTAGAGGGGGGTGGACACATTTTCCCACTTTGGAAGTGTCTCTCGCGCAAACTTCATTTTCATCAAAAATCATTTTATTCTAAAGTAAATCTTTAGAATAAAATGATTTTTGAAACCTCAATAGCATTGAAGAATCTTAATGCGGTTCACAGAATACATCTAGTTACCAAGTTTCAATAGCATAGGCCTTATAGTTTCGTAGAAAAGTGGCTGTGACACACGGACGGACAGACAGACAGACAGACATGACGAATCTATAAGGGTTCCGTTTTTGCCATTTGGCTACGAAACCCTAAAAATGTGCTTTGTTTGACAAAACTGTGCATTAAAATAGTGGTTGACAAAGTCTAATACTAATGTCCAGATTAATATTAAATTCAGCGATTGCTCTCTAAGAGCACTACAAACGCAGGTTTTGCTAAAATAACTTGAATTATAATAAAAAGGGTCTCGAAGTCTCGACCCAACTAATACCTACCCTTGTCATGTCAAGATGAAATTAGTTGAAACCGTGCAGCTGCGTCTGAGAAACCCGCTGTTTGTTTAAAATGTATGTAAACTAATAATATATTATAACGTTGATGTGTATCAATTGTCTCAAACCACAACAGCTTCCCACAGTACAAGCTACAGGGATAATTAATAGAAGACCATTAAGGGTTGAACATAATATAATTGTATTTGTTAGTAAAATTTAATTAATGTATCTGCGATAGCAACGTCTATTTTGCAAAGGTTGATCGAAAGATAGGTAAGTATTGAGAAGTTTTATACAAGAAAGTAACAAACTACCATTTCCGACCATTATGAGTGTATATTACCATAAGGTGTGTTATATAAACTAAGCAAACTTGTAGCGACTATCATGAAAAAGTAGGCAGTACACGAATAAAACAATGTTATCAACAAGATGGTTCCTCCCGGGTTCGCCCGCGTAAAATTCGGTATTCGCGTGCAAAGACATTCCTGTGATGAAAAGTAATCTATGTTATTTTCAAAACTATAATCTAGTCTCGTTCCAAATTTCAGCTTCATTTTTCCCTCGTTAGAGCTTAACAAACATCCAAATAAATATTTTAAAACATCCAAACATCCAATCATCCATTTTTAATATTAATAGGATACCAATAACTATTATACGTGGCAGATGTTTATTAGATACAAAATTATTGAAACTGGCAAGATTAAGTTGCATATTTCAGAAATAGCTATGCTGCAACGAATGTGCGAAATCAGCGTTCATGTTAGTCATATCGCAGGACATTAGTACAATTTACATGTACTTATAAATGTTAATACCATAAATGTTTGTCTCAAGAGTCTGGCTGTTTCTATGTATAATATGTATGTATTTAAAAAAGTATATCAGTATTAATATCCGTGCTCTGATACCCATAATACACGCAGGTTATTCCTAGCTTACTTAGGGATCAGATAGCGTTGTGTGAAATGTCCATGAATATTTATTTATTTATTTAATACTGGTATTATCGAATTGTACGAAGATTTACCGTATCAAAATAAAACCTATTTCGATAATTTTTGTACGTTGTTTCTTATGTTAGATTAAATCTTTAAAATTAAAACTAAACAGTTTAGGCATTGTAAAGTTTGAATACTGTGAAATATAGTTGAAAATTTAAAAATGTTTCATTTGACTTGCAATCACAAAAATATTAATGTAACTAAAGCATAAACATAAAATAAAACTAATAATTAAAGCAAACAAGAGGGTATTCATAACAAAGATTAACTAGAAAAACTTGTGTAAAAAGCGTAACTGTGAACGAGAAGCGGCAATAAACTTATTTTATGACAAATATACCACCATTTACAATAACGACGCAATGTACTTTAATGTAGGTACACAGATTGTGAAGTAGAGGCGTACCTTAAGTATGCATCGTAAATCAAGTAAATACAAGCCGATAGCTCATATTGTTTAACCAATCTCAAATATTGAAAGACGTTTATAATGTCAACTAATATTTGAGATTATTCCGAAATAAATGTAGTCGACAAGCATACTGCCATCGTGAAGGACAGTGGTCACCTTTAGCATATGGATGTTTGCAACAACAAAGGTGCCACGCTCGCGCTGTGCTTGTGTGAGATTGGCTCGAGTTTATCGGAGTGGAGAATAACCGTCACTGTATCTGCATTTCGAATTATAAAACGATTGCAATGCCTATTTACTAAGATTAAGATTGTTATAATCCATCGAGCTTCATTTGTATAGTATTTAATTTTGGCTGATTTAAGGAAAAAAAGTAGACTTTGAAATGAATAATAAAATAGACACTACAAAGAACAGCAGTGTTGGAATAAAATATAAGTACGTTTTGATGTGCTACAGGTTTCATAAAACCAAAATTGCTGCCCATTACTATGCCAAGCCTGAAGCCCAAACTCGTTTACATCTCCTAAAGGAAATTTTCTGTTATATACATAACTTTTATTTTTTTATAGGCACATAAGTACGTAAAAAGTAAGGTATGAGGACTATATTGCACCACAAATGTTTATATAGACAATAATTAAGAATATTTATCGGAACGGTGGTTGGTGTAAAATGTATCATTTCCCAAGTAGGTGGCAAGTCAGGAAGAATAGAACAGGAAGAACGTTGTATACTTAACGTACGTTTATACAACATTGCAATCTAGATTTTGCAATAAGTACTAGACTTTGCCAGACAGTTCTAGAACTAAAGCAAAAGAAAATATTTTTTATAAACAAGTTATGTACAAAACAACGAAAGAACGGTATTTGACTTTAGCACGGTCAAGATACGTATTTTTCACGTCATTCAATGCAGGATTTCGAGACTAATATACGTTACCTTCATAAAATATTCACCCTTGCAAGTGGCACTGGCAGGACCCGTTTACCCTTGGAGATCGAATCGTAGAAAGTCAGGTTTTTGTGTCAAGATTATCCGCTTACATAGGTAGGTATGACCTGAAAATATAATGTTGTTAAGACATGACTTGCGAAAACTTGAGGTGTGATTTGCTAAAATATATTTAAACCCTATTTTAAAGATATTTTTGACTCATTTCATCCGTAAATGGATGAAATGAGTCAAAATTAAGGCTTCATTGCGTGTATAAATTTCATGTGGGTACCTGAATTCGGGCGTTCAAAAGTACTTATTTGTGAGTGATAATTATGAATGAATTTCCAAACCACAGCTCTCTTATCTTGTTTCTTGGTAAAACTAATATTACAATAATTCATATAATTGAAATGCTTACAAGATGTATTTACCCTCAGCCACCTATCATAACTTTTTGTCACACAACCACCTATCATACGTCTATGAGACTCCTGAGTAAAATGGTTCTTTAAAGTAATATCTTCTTTATTGACATACATACATACATATGGTCACGCCTTTATCCCCGAAGGGGTAGGCAGAGGCATATAATATGCCCACATTTCACGATTGTATAATTTGTCCCACGTAATAGGTGGTGAGCCGTATTGCCGTGTTTAAATGGACAGGCTTGTTTATTGAGGTATATTTTTTTAGTAATAATCAACTTAGGAAAGTATTAACTCTTTAGTAAAGGTACAAGAGAATCATTTTTATAGGCATTTTGTCTCAATTACTATTAATCAACAATATCTCCCATTTTTAGCTTACAAACTAAGTCATTTGGTAAATGAAATCTATAAAAAATGATCACGTGGATAGTAACTTCTTTTATAATTTTTTACTAATTCAATAATCAACCATAGCAAAAAATACAAAAAGATGAAAATTAAATTAAATTAAAACAAAATTGCAAGCCCTAAACTTATAGTTTTTCACGACAATTATTGCAATTATTGCAATTACCGCTCAATTAACGCACGTACGACCTTGATGAGCAGTTGCACGGCACTGAAGGGGGGCGGGGAAAAGGTACAGGAACGGACGAGTTCGTAAACGACTCGGTCTCAGATATATTTAAGTTTTAAATATCTGCTGGATCTGTGAGACGTATGGTAGGTGGTTAAGGGTTAATATAGTTTACTTCTTTTGAGGGAAGTTACTAATACTAATTAGAATGTAATTTACATAATTATCTGCATAAAATTCACATTTAAACGGATTCCGCATGAATAAGAAGTCGTTTAACTACGTATCGCTTATGCCAATCGCTTTTCGTCTTAAACACTGCAACTGAGATAACGCCTTTAACCGAAACGGTTCATCAGTATTCAGCCGCGAAGCAATTGAAACTCCAGTGGTGTTCAGCCCTCCTACTCAATTTTCCTTGTTCCGACGGCTCGAGTTATTTGCATCACAAAAACACAATGTCGAGGGAACGCGAGACCATTAATCACGCGTAGCGGAACTTCAGCACAGTGTTGTATTCTTGTGCTTCAACCAGACGCAAATGATTCAGATGTTTTACTAGTTCGATCGAAAGGCGAGTCATTGACTTCGTACGAGGTGAGACGACACACCGTCAAATAACTGATTATTCATTTAGTTATTTCTAAAAATCATCTATTTATTTATTTATTGAATTTATGTACATACAAACACAAAGAAAATGAAAAAGCAATAACAGAGAGAAAATAACGTACAAAGGCACTTCTTATTTCCATAGAAATCTCTTCCAGTAGGCCTGAGATAGGAGATGTAACTGATAAAAATATACCTATGTGTGCAGGGGAATAAAATTACGTAAACTATAGCTATCTAACTTTATAACTATCTAATAAAATATGTACTAACTACATAAAGTATTGCACTCTATGAAAAAAGAAAAGACTAAAACAGTTCCGCGAGCGGCCACAGTGGACGCGCGTGTCCCACTCCGTTCGGCCCGCTTACGACACGGTTGCGATAATAAGCGCGTAATATAATAATCGTTCTATAGAACAACGTAAAAAGGGTAACTCCTGGCAACAGGAGACCCATAAATTAATAAAGATGAGTACCCCAACGTTCGAAAATACCCCAATGGATCAAACACCAACCCCAGTTACACCCAGCACGTCAAGCTACGCCAATGTGACATCGTCAAGTTGTTTCCCCAAGAAAGATCAAGCAACCATAGTGGACTCCATCGATGGAATTACACTCAGGGAGTACCTTATTGCACTGTCTACTATAACCCCTGCGACATCTATTCGGTTTATATCTCGTATCTCAAACGCACGTGTGTGTGTTTACATGAACTCTAAAAAAACTGCAGATAATTTAATAGAAGAAAAGAAAAGTATCACAGTTAAAAACAATTTATTAGAAATTAAACCCCTGGTAACTAGAAATAAAAGAATTGTTCTGTCAAACGTATGCCCCGTAATTCCAAATTATGTAATAGAAAAAAAGTTCGAAGAATTAAATATTAAAATAACTTCCCCCATAACATTTATGAAAATAGGTGTGAGCGACCCAGGCTTCTCACACATTTTAAGCTTCAGAAGACAATTATACGTCAGTCCAGAAGATGCTCCGTCTCTCCCAGATTCATTCCAAATAAGTTTTGAAAGAACTAACTACTGGATTTATACATCTACCGAAACCTTAAAATGCTTCTCCTGCAATACCCTAGGTCATTTGGCTAAAAACTGTCCGCAAACTACAGCAAACACCCAAGACTATACGCAAGACTTGGAGAATCAAACAGCCCAAGAAATCATGGAAATCTTTGATCGCAATGATGACCAATTAGTTTCCCGATCGCAGGTAAACCATACATTCTACCCATCGACTATTCAAGAATTTTCACATCCAGGACAAATAAAAGGAGTGAAGCGAATCCATTCTCCAACTACAACCGAATCTTCTAAAATAAATATTATAAAACAACAGACACAAGACGATATCTTTGACACAATGGGTTTTGAGACTGACGAAACGGGTAGCTATGTATCATTAGAGGAAGTGGAAGTTACAACAAAAACAAAGAAAAAATTAAAGAAATCTGACCCTAGAACCGAAGAAGAAATTTGGAAAAACATCGAAGAGGAAATGACAATATTAAATTCTGAAAACACATTCCCGATTAGTTGAGATCAATTTATAAGCCTTTTGGATAACACACGAGGAAAACAAAATGTAAAAGAATTAGTATATTCATACACTGATAATGTTAAAGACCTTATAGTTATGTGTAACAAACTTCACTGTAAAATGAACAAAAGTTTAAAAAATAGATGTTCACGTTTCTCGAGAAAATTACATGAATTACTAATTCCTAATTCTACCACACACAAAGAACTTTTATAATTGTAAAAACTATTTACATTATACAGTTAACTTTTTTTACATATATAATATTATTGAACCATAAACACATAGTATATACTAGTAATATGGACATTTTACAGTGGAATCTAAATGGATACTTTAAAAGATTAGAAAATATTAAGCTTTTATTAAGCCGGTTATGCCCAACTTGCATTTGTTTACAAGAAACCAACTTCAAATCTAACCATTGTGCTACTATTGCAGGATATAGTCAATTTTACAAAAATCGGGCCCATAGCAACAGGGCAAGCGGGGGAGTAGCTATTTTTATTAAATCGTATACTATTCCAGAAGAATTAAACTTAAATACAAACTTGGAGGCAGTGGCAATAACAATTAAATATCCAATTTCTATTACAGTATGCAACGTATATTTACCAAACAGTACCCCAATAGATAAGCAGCATTTAAAAAACCTAATCAAACATCTACCTACACCCGTGATAATTCTGGGCGACTTTAACAGTCACTATTTCAATTGGGGTTCTGATAAATGCGATGCAAGAGGCAGAATCATAACGGAATGGCTCGATGAACATGACAATGTCCTCGTTCTTAACAATGGTCAACCTACCCATTTTAACAGCGACACTGGTCGCACAAGCAATATAGATTTAACTTTGGCTTCACAAACTATAACCTCATATTTTGAATGGAACGCCTTAGACGATTTATATGATAGTGACCATTTCCCAATTATGATCAGATCTCGTACCCCAAATAACAATATCTCAAAAAATACTAGGTTACCAAAAAAATGGAAGTTTAATGAAGCGAACTGGGAACAGTTTCGAGAAGATATTGTACTAAACATATTGGACTTAGTAGACATAAAAGACTCTCCAGAATTTTCGATCGACAGTGCTGTTGAAAAATTTACACAAGTTATACTTCAAGCAGCCGATAAATCAATACCTAAAACATCTGGCAAGTTCAGAAAAAATAAACTACCTTGGTGGAATGATGACTGCAAAATTGCACTCAAAGAAACCAAAAAGGCCTTTAAACTATTTAGGAAATTCGCTAGAAATGATCCTAACTCGACGTATAAAATTGATTACAAGAAAAAGAGAGCTTACTACAGAAGACTTATAAAAGAAAATAAAAAGAAATATTGGCAAAATTGGGTGTCATCAATTAACCACAAAACTTCTGTAGGAGAAATGTGGAAAAAAATCCAAAAACTGAACCATCACAATACTCGCTTTAATGAAATCGTTCTACAAAAAGTTGACGGTTTTCTAACGTCTGATCCTAACGAAACTTCCAACTTATTGGCCCAAACATTTGTAGCAAATTCTAGTTCAAATAATTATGAACAGGAATTTCTTACTCACAAAACCCTACAAGAGACCGAATCAAACTTTGATATTTACAATAACTCCAATCCTATTAATACCAAAATAACAATGTCTGAATTATCATTGGTGCTTTCTCAAGTAGGTAATTCAAGTCCAGGCCCCGATAATATTCCAAACATAATTATTCAACACTTACCTGCTGACGGATTAGAATATTTACTTCAGCTGTATAATCATATATACGAAGTGCAGGTATTCCCTGTGAGTTGGAAAGAAGCCCTGGTTGTACCAATATAAAACCACAAAAGATACCTAGCTTACTAACCAGTTACAGACCTATATCCCTAACTTGTAATCTTTCCAAAATTCTAGAAAAAATTCTAAGCAAACGGATTAGGTGGTATATAGAAATAAACAAACATTTGTCGCCATTCCAGTATGGATTTCGTCAGTTTCGTTCCACGTTAGACCATTTAATGTGTATTGAAAGTGAAGTACTTGATAGTTGTGCAAATGATAATTACATAGTTATCGTAGCGTTAGATATTGAAAAAGCCTACGAAATGGTTTGGAAACACAGAGTTTTGACCTTATTACAATCTCTTAATATCCAAGGAAACACATTAGCATTTATCAGAAATTTTCTCTCTGAAAGGACAATGAAAGTTCTTGTAAATGATACACTATCAAATCTCGTGCATATAGAAAATGGCCTACCTCAAGGCTCGGTAATCAGTGTTATACTTTTCTGTTAGCAATAAACGATGTTCTATCGCATATAGACAAACCGGTGAAAGGTTTTTTGTTTGCTGATGATTTAACAATCACTTGTACTGGTAGAACACTGAAACCAAAATTACAGCTTGTTCAAAACTCACTTAACAATCTTCAGGAATGGTCTCAGAAATCGGGCTTTAAGTTCTCAAAAAACAAAACGGAATTCATGATTGTATCTAAGAAAAGAAATAAAATAAGAAATACACAATTAACACTAAATGGACACAGGATTAAAGAAGTAAATGAATTAAAAATTTTAGGATTAACATTTGATAGGAAAATGTCTTGGAATCAACACGTTAATAAACTTAAGTCTGAATGCCACAAACGATTGAATGTAATGAAAGTATTATCATCAACTACATGGGGATCTGATAGAAAATGCCTACATATTACATATCGTGCGTTAATAAAACAAAAAATAGAGTATGGTTCAATCATTTACGACTCTGCTAAAAGTAGCACACTCAATTCCTTAGAAAGTATCCAAAATACGGCGTTAAGATTAAGCATTGGTGCGTTTAAGACGAGCACGATCAAGAGCATTTTAGCGGAGGCTGGTGAAATGCCTTTACAATTTAGGAGAAAAGAACTAGTCATCGTGTACGCCATTAATATATTATCCCAAAATGAAAACCCTACTTATCATAACTACACTAAAACAACAGCTGTAGATACAGAATATGAACTGCAACCCAATTTATCACAACCTTTACGAATAAGAGCCACTAAATATTTAAAAGAAATAAATCTTAAAATCCCAAAAATGTTCACAAAAAAGCTGTCAACTACTGGTCCGTGGGAAACCTTAGAACTCCCAATCAACTTGGAACTAGCTAAACACCAAAAAGATAATACTCCCCAATATACACTCGAGAGCAATGAATCCGGGTCACATAAAGAATCCTAAAAATCTCGGTAACTAAAAATGCTACGTTAATGCAATAAATTGTATTTAATAGACAATGTAATACTCCTTAAATGAAGGTATTAAAACTTCTTAGTTATTGTAAAGTTATATCATAAAAAAATCAAATTTGAAAAAGGGCCACTTTCGAAGATGGAACTACGAAATTACAGCATTTGGTGTTGCTTTTGTTTGTAATCTGTCATTTATGTGGGTACATAAACCATGTTGATAGTGCTCTATATTCATTAATCAAGCTGAAATTATGTCGCTTACGCCTGAAGAATGCACCAGAATACTTACAATGCTGGAAACCGGCCGGAGTCAGCGCGATACAGCCAGGACTGTCGGTGTGTCGCTGTCAACAGTACAAAGAGTTCTCCGACGTTACGAAGAAACTGGTTCTAACCTACGCAGACCAGGAACGGGCAGAACCAGGTGTACCACAGCACGAGAAGACCGATACTTGGTGAACACCATGCTTCGAAATCGCTTTCTCACAGGAACTGAACTCACCAATCAGTTTCGACGCCTCGGAGGAAGTAACCCAAGTGCATGGACAGTAAGACGTCGGCTTGCTGAATCTAACTTAAAACCCCTTAGACCTGCAAACGGCCCTAAACTGGAGCGTGGGCATCGTATTTCGAGACTAAGGTATGCCCAGAGCCACGTAAATTGGAGTATTGAAGATTGGTCAAAAGTTATGTTCTCCGACGAATCAAAATTTATGCTCTACAAGCACGATGGAAGACACAGAGTGTATCGAAGACCAGGGGAAAGATTCAAGCAAGCATGCATCGAAGAAAAAGTAGCCTACGGTGGTGGGTCTGTACTTGTGTGGGCCGGAATTTCTTCTGAAAGTCGCACAGAGCTGGTGATCATAGAAAACGGCTCTTTAACTAGCGTAAGATATGTGGAAGAAATCCTCAATGATCACGTTGGTCCATTTATGGTCAATTTAGGTGAGGATGCTATATTTATGCATGACAATGCCCGACCTCATACAGGTAGGATTGTGAATGACTACCTTCAAGAGATGAACATTACTCGTATGGAGTGGCCAGCGCGCAGCCCGGATATCAACCCGATCGAGCATGCTTGGGACGAGCTAGGCAGATGCGTAAAACAACGAAACCCTCCCCCAATCACGCTTCGTGAGCTCAAAATTGCTCTCACAGAGGAATGGGAGAATATTCCCCAAAATCGTATAAGGAACTTGGTGTACAGCATGCCAAACCGCGTAAACGCAGTAATGGAAGCACGAGGAGGCAATACGAAGTATTAAAATTCAAGAAAATCGTAATAAAGTTCAAAAATTTCATGTTTCCTATTTTTGTTTTAAGGAGAGATCGGCAGTTTTTTCTTTATGTAATTTTGTGTTAATAAAATGTATGGTGACTCATATTTTTTTTACTTTCATTTAAGGAGTATTACATTGTCTATTAAATACAATTTATTGCATTAACCTATCATTTTTAGTTTCCGAGATTTTTAACATTCTTTAAGTGACCCGGATTCATTGCTCTCGAGTGTATATACAAAAATCTATTTCTTGAAATAAATGACAGATATAATGAATACAAGAAATTTTATACAGATGGGTCTGTCATGAATGGAAAATCAGGCTGTTCAGTAGTGTTTGGTGATAATATCTTCCGTTACAGACTTGGAGAATTCCATACAATTTTTAGTTGCGAAGGAATAGCCATTCTCAAAGCCTTGGAAATTATAGAAAATGAAATTAATAATGATAAATTTATAGTATACACAGATTCCAAATCGTGCCTATTAGCACTGTTGAATATTAATAACTCAAATACCTTGATAGTGAATATAAAAGACAAAATTATTAAACTAATTAAAAATAATTACAAATTAGAAATAATGTGGATCCCAAGTCACCAAGGAATATTGGGCAATGAAAAAGCAGATGATGAAGCTAAACGTGCAACAAATGAGAGTGAAAATGAACATGCAAATAAATCAACTCCAACAGAATTACAAAAATATTTTAAACACAAAATTAAAATCAAATGGAATCAATGTTGGCAGACCGAAAACACTACGAAATTATTCAGTATCAGGAAGTCTATTTTTGATGAATCACCTTACATAACCTGTAGAAGGGACCAAGTAGTTATCACGAGATTACGAATTGGGCACACAAACATGAGCCATATCCATTTAATTACAAAAACTGACAAAAATAAATGCAAGTGTGGGCAGGACTTGACTGTGTCACATATTTTGGTAAACTGTACAGCTTTTGTAAATGAGAAACAGTTGTGTGGGGTTTCGAATGATTTAAAACAATGCTTGAATCAACCTGGTTGTTTAAGTAACTTACATTTCTTGAAAGAGATTGGAATGTATAACCTAGTATAATATTATGTTTCGTATTTTAATTATGTAAGTTAATAAGCTAGTAAAGTAAAACTTGTTGTTTAAGTAGTAATGTTAATATGACAGTTAATGAATTACCGTGGTCGTTAATGACCCTAGTTGTTAAAAAGCGACCTTAAATAATAAATAGAAAAAAAAAAAAAAAAAAAAAGACTAAAAGAGGTAGTGTTCTTGCACTCTTTTCTTAAAGCTAAATAATGTTTGAGACTTATGAATATCAGCTGGAAGTGAATTCCACAGCCTAACCGCATGAACAGTAAAAGAATAAGAATAAAAGTCGGTCTTTTGTGACATAAAATCAAGACGGAAAGTGATCTGCACATAATATCATATAGGTATATCATCTATCTTTGTTACGCAGTAGGTAAATAGTCTTAGACTGTACTCTGTGTCCAACTATAAGAATAATGAACATGAAGTTATCTCCGTGAATGTATCGTTGAGATAAAACTGTTACCTATACTTATTTAACTGTTAGCAATGTAATAGCTAATATATTTTTAAAGAAAATGTAAAAAAAAAAATTATAAATAGCTCAAATAACACAAATTAATTGAAATGTCATAGCAGTGAAAAATTCATTGCTCAAATATTACTATAATACTATGTAAATCCAACATTTTTAAGAATTTTATGCTACTCAAAAAATAATATATGCAGGTCTGAATATGATAGACTAAACAGGTATTTTATGACATGTTTATTATATTTCAAGAGCGCAAAGGACCTCGTTAGTTTATACGTGGGTTTGTCCTTATATGACGAGTTTCTTCGCAATACTGCTACTCTAATAATGTAAGTTCTCTTCACATTGTTGAGATACAAATAAAGTCATATTCCAAGAATGTTTCTTCTTAAAAATAATATATGAACGACATTTTCAGTATGTGGAACGTTTTCATGAATGAGTCATGCCATCTTAGTCGTTGCGACCTGAACTGTCAAAAACACAGGCGTTACAATTTTACTGTTTTTAAATGCCAACTCAATGCCAAAAGAATAAGTAGAAAGAGGCGAGGGGATAACAAAAATGTTCAATATGAGTTCCTACAACAAAAACATACCTGAAATTAATTGCATGTTTGACATAACAAGCTCGCGCATTCTGTATGTAAACATTGTTTATAAAAAGTGCAAAATAGACAGCAGGCGTCCCCGTATTACCGTGGCCGCCTTATTACATTGTACAAGTACCTTCACAAAGCCTCCGGCGTGCCTTATCTGTGGTTCCAGAAGAGCCTTATAAGCCCAGGTTGTTACCTCGGAACACATTGTAGCACATTATGCGCGGTTGCGACGCTGTCCTAACGGCCTCATCCACACGTAGGTAATAAGAATATGTATAGCAGTCTTATGATTTACTTTTTCATTTGATTGTGAAGAGTAAATTTTATCAATCTTGTAGTGAAGACAAAAACTTATTGTTTCGACAGTATGGACGACTTTGCTTTTGGGACGTATGTCTTGATGTCGGTTTCGGTCTAGTAGAGGACGCATTTCTAAACCGATTTTCACCAAACTTGGCACACTTATTCTTTGATTCTAAATACAACTTTTGCGGAGAGTTTTTTTGAAATGGTGGAAAATGGGGAGAATAAGGGTGAAGATTGGTGACGCGTTATTAATGAACATCTATACTAATATTATAAAGCTGAAAAATTTGTTGGTTTGTTTGTTTGTATGGTTGAACGCTAGGATCGCAGGAACTACTGGTTGGATTTCAAAAATTCAAAAATTCTTTTACGGTTTGATAGTCCATTTATTGAGGATCGCTATAGTCTATATAACATCACGCTAAGACGAATAGGGGCAAAGCAGCAATCAATAATGTTTCGAAAACGGGGAATATTTTTTACCGTCTGAGAGCTTCCGAGGCGTACGCTGCGTAAATAGTTAAAGATACGTAAACATTGTGTATTGTTTCTCTTAAAAAGTTCTAAAAAAAGTCCGCGGCAGCATATGTCTATCTCTTAAGGTTCGCTCACAATAACCTAATTTGTCTCTTTCTTAAGTTTCGCTCACTATATTATAAAACTGAAGAGTTTGTTTGTCCTAAGATCTCAGAAACTACTGGTTGTATTTTGAAAATTATTTTACAGTTTAATAGTCCATTTATTGAGGATGGCTAATGGCGATATAAAATCACGCTAATGTGAATAGGAGCGGAGCAGCCATAAATATTGTTTCGAGAACGGGGAAAATTTCTTTCTTTTGAGAGCTTCCACTGCGTACGTTGCGTAAATGGTTAAAGTTACGTGAAAATTTTGTAATCCAAAAATGTTCACCTTTAAAAGTTACAAAAAAATGTCTTCAACAGCCTATCTTTTAAGGTTCACTTACAATAACCCCTTTTAATAAGTTTTGAAGTATGAGCGACGCGACGGGAGTAGGTAAACGTGGTCTGCAGTGGTAGCCAATCAACTGAACGATAAAAACCGGCCAAGTGCGAGTCGGACATACATGAGTTCCGTACCAAAAAAGGACGGGTGTAAGTAAATGCAACGGGTAACTCGGTCCTTCTCAATCTCATGTGATGCAAACGAAGTTGTACGGGCCAGCTCTAATGAATATAAGTGACGCGACCGGACTAGGCGCGACGAGAGTAAATGCGACGGGAAACATTATATTACTCAAAATATTAATACCATACCTCTCTTTTTCTAACTCTAATGTGCCGCAAACGAAGTTGCGCGGCTCAGCTAGTGAAGAATGTAATTCCTCACAAGTAGTTGTAAAAAGAACAAACCGGCCCAGTGTGGGTCGGACTCGCGCACCAAAAAACGGTAAAGAATCACGTTTGTTGTATGGGAGCCCCCTTTTTTTTTCTTCCTTCCTGGCTGTATGTAGTCAGGAAATCTGGTGTACCCTCAGAAGGAAATCCCAGATATCCTGACCAGCACTGGTCGCCGGGCACCGGAGACCACTGGTCTCTGCTTTTTGTGAAGTCCACATTTTTTTCAGCGAAGAAGAGGCGCGTGCTATTTCACCACGCGCCACCATCTTGAGCCTGCCTCTGCCAGGATGACAGCTAGCCCAGAGTGTCGCCCCCAGGCTCACGCTTTTGGAGGACGGAGATCATTATGGGATCTCCGGCGCCCAGTGCGTCTTCTGCGGCACGGGAGAGAACTGTTTCTCTCCCGTTCCTTCTCCGCCACTTCTTTTGCACACATCACTACTTCACGAAAGGAGATGGCGGAGTTCCATGCCGCTTCATTGCTCACCATGGCCAAAATATTGGCCTGCAGCGTGAGGTTTTCCACACCTAAAGCCACTACGAGGCCGCGTCGTTGCTCCATCTACTCTGGGCAAGACGCCAGCGTATGGAGCGCCGTATCCTCTGAGTAGTCCAAGCAGTGGTGGCACTCAGACGTTGGCTCCCGCTATATACGGTTCAGGTACAAACCGAAACCAAGCGCTGGGTTCCGTACCCAAAAACGGCAAATATGGCGTGTGTTGTATGGGAGCCCCTCTTGAATACTATTATTTTTCTGATTTTAGTATTTGTTTTATAGTGGCAACAGATATTATACGGCATCTGTGTAAATTTAAGTTCTCTTGCTGTCACGGTTCCTGAGATACAGCTTCGTGACGGACCGACAGACAGTCAGATAAACAGACAGCGAAGTCTCATGAATAGGGTCCCGTATCTACCCTTTGGGTACGGAACAATAATCATATTAGGGTTTATTTACAACAACAAACAGTTATTTACAAAATAAAAAAATAATTTTACGATTTCAGTAGCGAAACTATTACGCTAACACGATTACAAACATGATAATTTATGATTTTTTTTTTATACTACTTAGGGCCACCTAAGTAGTATAAAGTTGGCTTGTTTGCCAATACAAGCTTACGGCCCACCGGAAGGTTGGTAACCGTAGCCTATAGACGTTTGCAACACCAGAGGCCCTACACACGCGCTGCCGACCCGGGCGCAGGTTGTGACGACCCACAGTTGATTTTATCACAGTTTGACTATTTTCATTGAACCACACTCTCGTCTAATTTATTAGTAACTAGCTGACCCGCGCAACTTCGTTTGCGGCACATGAGAGTTAGAAAGAGAGAGGTATGGTATTAATATTTTAAGTAATATAATGTTTCCCGTCGCATTTACTCTCGTCGCGCCTAGTCCCGTCGCGTTGCTTATATACATTAAAGCTGACCCACACAACTTCGTTTGTGTCACACGAGCGAGAAAGAGAGAGGTGTAGTATTGATATTTAAGGTGATATAATGTTTCCCTTCGCATTTACTCCCGTCACGTCGCTTATATTCATTAGAGCTGACCCGAACAACTTCGTTTGCATCACATGAGAGTGAGAAGGAGAGAGGTGTAGTATTAATATGTAAAGTGATATAATGTTTCCCGTTGCATTTATTTCAACCCGTCCTATTTTTGGTACGGAACTCATGTGTGTCCGACTCGCACTTGGCTGGTTTTTATCGTTCAGTAGATTGGCTACCTCTGCAGACCGCGTTTACTTCCGTCGCATCGCTCATACTTCAAAACTTATTAAAAGGGGTTATTGTAAGTGAACCTTAAAAGATAGGCATATATGCTGTTGACAACATTTTTTTGTACCTTTTAAAGGGGAACATTTTTGTAATACAAAATTTTCACGTAACTTTCAACATTTACGCAACGTAAGCAGTGGAAGCTCTCAAAAGAAAGAAATTTTCCCCGTTCTCGAAACATTATTTATGGCTGTTCCGCTCATATTCGCATTAGCGTGATTTTATATTGCCACTAGCTGACCCGCGCAACTTCGTTTGCGTAAGAGAGACAAAGAAATAGAAAGGTTCCCCGTCGCTTCTATTCTCATTGCGCGGTTTCCTGTCGCGTGTATTCCCGTTGCATTATTGTGGCACAAATTGGATTTTCAATAAAATGGTTATTGTAACCGAACCTACTTTAAAGATTGAGGGTCCAAATGAAACTCTTCGTAACTTCTTAAATTTCAATGGGATAGGACTGAGATCGTTAGTAGTCACCGTAAGTAATGCCTACTAAGCTATAAAAAATGCATCAAAATATTCAGCTTCCGTTAAAAAGATTCAAGAAACTCTTTAAAATACAGATGTCTAGATTGCGGAGCCACTTTGAGATAAAATATAACTTTTTATCTATTGGCCTATCAACTCCAAAAATTGGCCAACATTTTTTATGATTGTCTACTAAAAATAAGGACGCGAACTTCATTTAAAAAGGTGAGGTGGCTCCCCAATTTATACAGACACTACTACTACTGGCAAAGAGTAGTGTCAAGATAAAAGTACAATTATCCTTAGCGCTACCAGTAGGGTTACGGGATACTTTCCCGTGACTATACTGGTATTGCCAAGGGAAATATGGGTCAACTGCTGCAGCGCCACTGGTGTTGCCAACGTTCATTATGCGAATTAGTCCGCTACAGTAACTAACCATCAGATGGGTCGTAAGCTTGTCTGCCATCTCAGTGGTAAAAAAAACCGGCCAAGTGCGAGGCGGACTCGCGCACATAGGGTTCCGTACCAAAAAAAAACCTGCAAAACATCACGTTTGTTGGATAGGAGCCCTCAATAATCCCCCCCTTTTTCTGACTTTAGTATTTGTTGTCATAGTGGCTTCAGAAATATATTATCTGAAAAAAATCAGTTCTCTAGCTATTACGATTCCTGAGATACAGCCTCATGACGGACAGATAGACACACAGGCAGGCCAGCCCCCACTTTACAGTGCTGTTTTTATATGTACCTACCTATAGATATAATTCTGACTAAATAAATCAAAATACGTATAAGTTTGAGCGAAGTAAATCTATAGTTTTGTAAAAATAGATAATGTCTTTGTTAATTGATTTAGAGAGCCTCTCTTCTTTTGCTAAGGAATAGATATCCTAACTTCTTTCTTTATCGTATTTCTGGATTGTGCAGGTCTTCAGACTTTTGAGGTTGAGGCAATCCGTACTAATACAGTTTCTCCTATTGTGACCAGACATTTACTGTAGATTTAATCTGCTAAATGTTCATCTAAAACACCTCTGATCGTTTGTAATCATCTAATAGGCTATCCCTTTATAAAATAAGAAAGTAAGCGAAGATAGTAAGTAATACCTATTCGGATGAACCGTGTATATACACCTTACCTAGAACTTGTTATTTCATAATCCCTAGCCAGCCATGTACAGTATTGTCACTTGTACAGGTTTTCCTTCTCACAAAATATTTTTGACGTACAAAATACGAATATTGAAGGGCATAAATAAAGAACAATAGATATTACACAGTTTTAGTAAAATTATTGATTGTTATGACATTTATAAAAAAAATGAGACCTTCCTTTTTTAAATCGAATTGACCTTTCAAACATATGTCAAAAAAAAGTTTAAAAAGTACCGATTATGGAGTATCAATATGAACTATGAGGCAAATGCCCCCAATTTTTTTTCTAATCCATTTAAAACATGTTAAATGATAAATTCCAATAAAATAAAATACACGTCTCCCATCAATTCAGTTAAAGATGTTGTGTGCCAAATCTGAAGAAGATCGCACCAAAGAATCGCGTTGTCCCATACAAACTTTGCAACCCTTGTTTACCCCCTTAGGGGTTGAATTTTCAAAAATCCCTTCTTATTGCTCGCCTATGTCACTTAAGGAGCATTTGTGCAAAATTTCATGCTTTTAGACCCAGCAGTTTAGGCTGTGCGTTGATCGTCAGTCAGTCAGTTCTTGTTTTTATATATACATATAGATTAGCCATCCTCAATAAATGGACTATTAAACTGTAAAATAATTTTCGAAATGCAACCAGTAGTTTCTGAGATCCTAGGACAAACAAACTCTTCAGTTTCATAATATTGTGAGCAAACCTGAAGAAACAGACAAATTAGGTTATTGTAAGCGAACCTTAAAAGATAGACATATGCTGCCGCGGTCATTTTTTTAGAACTTTTCAAGAGACGCAATATTGTAATACACAATTTTTACGTATATTATAGCACATATATTTTATTCTTTATTTACAAGTAACAATAAAAACACATTGAACAATTAAATTAAAAATATTTAAAGAAAAAGGAGGGGGGGGGGGGGAGGCGGAGTAAAAACAATGTGCAAGACTGTCGCAACCCTCGTCTAGGTGTCAAAGAATTCCTCCCCATCGCAATCGACTGGTAAGGTTCCCATAAGGCTGGCCGCATTGCCACGTTGGATGGCAATGCTTATTCTCTGAGCGAGAAAGAGGCCAGCCTCATAGTCACGAGAAGCATCGACCAAACGCTTTGCTATATCTTTATATAACACACGCGCACTTAGGCCCCACGCGACCAGTGTCTCGAATCCAAACGGCTCAAATATATAATTTGCAACTAAATTATTACATTTGCACCGCTTGAGAGTCTCGACAGATGCAGCAGCAGCACAAGCGCAGAATGCCGTGTTAGGAAGATGAGAAGGCGCAAGGGTGTCGGCACAAGTTGCGTCCCACACCAAAGGTCGTTCCATCTTCCATGGTACTAATGACATTCCATCCGGTCTCTTGCCATCGTCGCGCGCCAAACCATTTGGTTCAAGAACAGCTGGAACGCCGCGCGCCGGCGGTAGCAAGAGCGCGGCGGAGAATGTCATTAAGGTGTGCATGACGTGACATACGACCTGCGCTTTTGCTGCACGAAAGCCCGTGGTGCCCAAGGGTGTCGACTGCTTCTCCACAGTGACATCGATGAGGAGAGACGCAAGGAGCACCCAAACGAAGGCAGGCGGCAATTCTGAAAGTAGTGTCGTCCAACATAGTACCTATATTGGGCGACGGAAGAGCCTGAAGCCAGACACCTGATTCCCATTCTCACAGCCTATAGGCGAGCGCGCTCTGCAACGTTTGAGCATGTGTTCAGCAAAAGAGTTCTGACTCTGTTGCAGAGTGGCCTATCCCACTGTCTCTGGGAGCATGGGTAGGTTGGCAAAACAGTATCTGGGCAACTCATTTTCCAAGCATTAATGGCTTCAATCTTACCTGGCACCTCAGAATTAACCAGTGTAGGTAACAAGATTTTCCTGGTCAATTCTTCAGTGCCATGGATTGAAGACAAAAATGCTGGTAAACTTACATCCGAAATTTTGCGAACGCTGAGGCCGCCCAAGCGTATTGGTAAAGACGCTTGAAGCCACGCTCGGTCATTCAAATCTGCGTTTAAAATTTTACAAAGTGTGTTTTGTATAATTTTGTCAATTTTCTCCAAAAGTGCCGAATGTTTAAATAATTGAGTTGAACGAAGGGTATGTATTAATTTTGGGACGAAAAGACAGTAACGAAGAATTGTGTAAGCTGAATGAATATTAATTTGAAGCAGTCGGTTTGAAACTGCACAAAGAGGCATTTTCAAGAACGGGTGAACCTAGAAGTAGGAGAGAACTTTTTTGTAAAAGTTTTAAATTTGGAGCCAGAACGTTAAATTTAGAAAAAGTCGAAACTATATCAATGTTATCATGTATTAAAATTTCACATTTTGAAGGATTTAGATCTAAACCAATATTTTGGAACTCGTTTTTTATAAAAGCTAAACCGCTCAGAACAGTGTCTACGTTCCCTCCTAAGGTGCCGTCATCCAGATACCAAATATTTAATTTATAATTTAGCTGTCTAATTATGGGTTGTATGGATAAACTGAAAATGAGTGGCCCAAGAGGGTCACCTTGTTGACATCCAACTGCAGAGTCTAATATGTTATGTGTCTTTGTACAATAATTTTGATGGGTGTCTGTAGCACTGCCAAAGAAAATTAAATATTTTGGGGGTTTCTAATTTGGCCGGCGTCAACAAGGTGTCCCTGTTTACTGAATTGAAGGCATTCTTAAGGTCAACCTTAAGGACGACCTCTCCCTCACCGCAGCCAAGGTAAGTCGACAGGGCATGTATGGCAGCCTCACAACCCCCTTTAGACCCGAAGCCGAGCTGCAGGGGTTGGAATTCGCTGGCCATTTGTTTCTTGTAAAAATGGCAGCAAATTTTGGCTACCATACGCCTAAAAGTACAACCAACGGCAATGGGACGAATGCCACCATCTTTCTTCCGCAAGGCGCAAAGATTGGCCCCATACAGAATGTCGATGATGCCTTCGTCCACATTGCCGGACAACATGAGATTTACCAAACCTGTTAGCTCCTTCAAAAGTGCCTCGCCAGGCTCCCCAGCAGCTGGGCTCAGGAGATCCTTTAGATGCTGAGGAGTCAAACCATCGAGGCCACCAGCAGAACCACTCCTGAAGGAGCCAACAGCTGTCAAGACTTCCTTGGCTGTAACATGTAAAAATTCGGTGTCTAAATTTGGAGGATCGGGGAAGGACAAGTCCTCCTTGGGCGCAGGGTGCTTGCTCTTCAGATCTGCGAGAGTTTCTGGAGAGCAAGGCGCCACCACGTCGCTACTAAATAATAATCTGGACGCGCCTCTTATATCACCTTCTCTTAATTTTGATTCTACATAGTGAAAAAGTGCATTTTTACAGAAATCTGTGAATTTTGGGTCAAAAATATCAGTTGAATTACAATTACCTCTAATTTGTGAAGTTAAACTTTTTTTAATAGCCTGATCTTTTGAAATATGTAGAATCCTATAAGAGAAAGTGAGCAACTGTTCCCAAGCATGGATTGAGTTTTCCCGAACTACAAAACCTATACAGTGGGCCAGATTTTGAGCCACTGCAGGTCTTGCACCACGGGGAATCCTTTTAACACTGGAATTGAATTTTTGAATTTTGATATTGTCTGCTAAAAAGGAGTTTGTGAAGTTGAAAGGGATATTGTAGGTGATAACTGACTTGAAGGAACATTTTGGGACTTATGCACTTTCCCAAAATGTACCTTCAAACCACGTTCCCCCTTTTTTTTTTAAGCTATTGCATAGCTTCTATCGCGGGCCTTGCGTGGAGACCATGGAGCAAATATAAGAGAGGAGGTGTTGTAATATGATTTCCCTATGAAACAATGTGTGACTCGGCGCGGGGGGAGGGTGTGGTGGGGAGGGGTTTGTATCCGCCCACTTTACTATTACCCATCTAGCGGTCAGTGTCAAAACTACTTGCTTACTTCAACTTCCGGGTTACTACGTAGTACTACTACTGTACACTGAAAACAGGGCCGAAGTTGGAATATTTTGTCCCCCCCAGAGTATTAACTCTTAGCAAGATGAATAGTATTTTTTTTTATTTCTATCACTATGAAAATATATTTTTTTATAAAGTCTTTTCTAGATTATAATATAGACAGTAATAGGGAAAATTATAGCGAAAATGATTTATTTGCAAAACTCAAATTATATGGTAACAAAGCTCTAACAGTTATTAAGCCTTTACTGTATTGTCAGCGATAAATATTAAAGAAAAAAAATGAAAGAATAAACCTCACATGGTGAACAAATTACTAATAAGAAGCCAATCAAGCTGCCGCCAATTGTCGTTAAACCGTAGATAAAATGCAAGTACCTACTTTGAAAATTTTTCAATGAACATACTTAGGTTTATACAAAAACAAAACCGCCACCACTTTTGTCTACGTAGCGTTCTGTTGTCGTTCCCGCATTCCACGGGAATCGACTCCGGGAATAAAAAGCTTTGAAATATGTGTTATTTCAGACTATAATCTATTCCTGTACCAAATTTCTGCTAAGTCCATTTCGCCTTTTGAGCGTAAAAGAGTGACAAAAATCCATACATCCACACTCAGAAACTTTAGCATTTACAATATTTTGTAAGATTAATTAAAGAATGTTTTTTTCAGTACCTACTAAAAAAATATGAATTAAATAAAATATTCTTAGTAGGTATCGATTGTTAAAATTATAATGAACTAGGTGACCCGACAGACGTTGTCCTGCCATAACTATAAATATGGAAATCGGTATCCTGAGTTCCCGGTCCCATGTTCCCGTTCCTGGTTTCCTGATCACTGGTCCCGGTTCCTGATTTTCATTTCCCAGTCCGTTTTTCTATTCCCGGTTCTCATTTTGATGATTCGATTTCTAAGACCCGATCCAAAATTGTAATAGAAACCATTTCCTTGAACCGTTTGAGCCAGTTACAGTTACTGTAAAATTTTAGTTGAGATAGTCTCATTCTATTTGCTTCCAAATGCTGTGAACGTTCTTCTTCAGTCTCGTTGTCGCGAAGATTGTCGACTCGACTTGCATTACGTTTTTGAACAACTGTATTAAAAATTACTTTTTGTACCTACTACTAGTAGCTAGGACGGTTATGGGCCCCTCAGTGAAATTCTAAATTCGTTTCCTTTTTTTAGCGCTGTTTATTCTTGGCAATAGATGGCGGTCTGTTATCGAAGTTCTTAAATAAATTTGTAAAAATAATCTTTGGTTGCCTAAATTTACTTCGGAATTATTGCTAAATTAGTTTAAATACTTAACAATATTAAAATTACATTATTACTGAGCCCTACGCACCTACTTATTTTAGGTAACCAAAACACAAAGTATCGCCATCTAGCGTCGAGTAAAAAATATTTTGCTGTATCCGGGGATCACAGATGTTTCTAGAACTATTTATGAAAATAAAGAATAAAAATACTTACAACTAAAATGTGATGCCATGCATAGCATCAAAACGTCTATCCGAGTAATTTTTACACGATAGAACACAACACTTTATCCTTATCTTTTTAAATTCTTCTAATTTCGCGAAAATACGAATTTTGACATATATTTGCGTCTAACGAAACGGAAGTTGCCCAGATAAACGCGGACAGCGCACTGACTTAAGCCACGCCCACTGATGACGTCAGGACCCGCATTGAACGGTCACAGTGCACGCTTGCTTAGGCCCTCTCCTCTCTTATATTTGCTCCATGGTGGAGACCGAATCCAGAAATTGTGTCACGAAAACGAATCACACTCTCGGCTACCTTCGGCCACGTTCGTGTATCTCGCACTTCATAATTTTTTTGTTTACGTCAATTATGAACTCTGCAGTCGTTATATATTATGTCAAATAATCCAAAAATTGATACTTGTACCCAGAATCGATCTTGCGCCTTCTGCGTACCGATCCGCGTCTTAACCACTCGACCAAAGTTGAATTAGGAGTGCTGGTCGAATTTTGAGTTCTTAATGTGAAATGACAATTTCGATGCTGTCAATTACATTAGTTGCTGTCAATTTACGTCGTCTAAATAAAAATTCAACTATAGGTGTATAGGTATTCATCATCTATGTACAACAGTGAACTGTACTCGTATAATTTGTGTAAAAAGTGTTTTAAATAATTATGAATAAACAAAGTGCATTTATTAATGAAGAAAGTCACGAAAAATAGTGAAAGAAAATGAGTGAGAGTACTCTATATGCATAGATTTTATTATTATTATCACCAATGCAGTATTCTTTTTTGTTTTGTTAATTTATGTATAATACTGCTATAAAGATAACCAAACCCGGGAGTACGTTCCCATGGGAAGCGGGAAGGAAATTTCACGCTGACGTAGCCGCGAGCGCCATCTATCTCATACCTATGTACTTTAAACGTGTCATAAAAGTCACAACAATACCATACATGCATATTTCAAAGAATGTCTATTATTACCATAAAATTTGTAAAAATAGTTTTTAAGTAGGTAGATAAGAAGAAACCTATTGTTTTATCGTTTTAACTAGCTGACCCTCGCAACTTTGTTTACGTCACACAAGGTCTATGAAATTAGAGGTATTTATTAATCATACTCATCAAGTAGCGTGTGAATCTGCCCTGTTTGCTTAATCAAAATAGAGCTTAATGGTTAAAGCTATTCCTCAGTATAGAATTTTCCTCAGTATAAACAATTTACATACAAACACCATGTTAGAATTTTATTACATGTATCAATGTAGTAGACGTAACGTGTATAAAATGACATCAATCAAATGTCATCAATATTCTGAAAAAGAAATTAAAAATAGAGTTCACAAACTCTTTTGAAAATACATACTGTACCTACCTTTGAGGATCGTATTGAAGCTATCAGGATAGTTAACAACCATCCATAGAAAATAGATGGTATAATGCTGAATACCGCAAAGAACATTCGGCGCGGCATTGAATGGGGCCTATACTGATATCCTGTAGGATTTAAATGATGCCGATGTCCTGTGCCTGCTGAAGCACACACACGCCGTCATGCATGTCTGCAGGACAACGTGCAGGACAAAGAGCAGGATGAGGCAGCGAATGGCTGGACTGAAATTAAAATCGACAGACGCAAGAGATGTGGTGGAGGCACTAATTCACGTACCTTGGGAGTGTCGTGTCAGAAACTGATGGGATAGAAGAGTACCCTACATCATTTCGAGTCTCGCCAAAGCCAGAACAACCTTTACACTGCTGCGCCCCGAAGGCAGTTGCGAAAATGGACACGAAGAGTGAAACTCAAAACAAAGTAAACGTTAAAACTGTACTGCTAACTGCTATACGGATGCGAGACATGGAAGGTCACTTAAGACATTTCGCACCAGCTATCAGTTATAAGTCTTCGTCAAACGCTGCCTCCAATGGATCCTCGGTACATACGGGCCCGAGAACATCACGAACGTAAGACTATTGGAACGCTGCAGTGAGATCCACCAACAGATCAAACGTCGGAAGTGTAGCTGCTGCGCTGGATTGAACACACGCTGCAAAGGGACCATGATCACATCATACCAAGGCAAGCCTTACTGAAACTACTGGTAGGGTTTCAAAAACTGTTCGATAGTAAGTAGGTACATTTATTGATAGTGGTTATAGGCTACATAACATAATGCTAAGATTAATAGGAGCGGTGCAGCAATGAGGAATGTTTCGAAAACGGAAAACATTTAATCGTTATAAGAGCATCCGTTGCGCCTCTGCGTAAATGGTTGAAGTTACATAAAAATAATTTATTACAAAATAATTGTTCTTCTTAAAAAGTTCTAAAACAAAATACCTATTAAGCTATTGCATAGCTTCTATCGCGGACCTTGCGTGGAGACCGAATCCAGAAATTGTGTCACGAAAATAAATCACACTCTCGGCTACCTTCGGCCACGCTCGGCCACGTTCGTGTATCTCGAACTTCATATACCAACGTGTACACGTGAGCGTTTGCATAACGTGTACCTATGTACATATATGAAGTGAAGTAGGGTGAAGTGGGGTGGACTGAGGTGTGTAGGGTGGGGTGAAGTGAAGTGGGGTGTGGTGAGGTGAATTGGTGTGAGGTGGGTGGGGTGAGGTTGATGGAGTGGAATTTTGGCTTTGGCCTTTGGGACTTATGGACTTTTGGCCTTTTGGACTTTAGTACTTTTGGACTTTTGTACTTTTGTACTTTTGGACTTTTGGCCTTTTGGGCTTTTGGACTTTTGGACTTTTGGAATTTGGTTTTTTGGTTTTTTGGACTTTTGGACTTTTGAACGTTTGGACTTTTGGACTTTTGAACTTTTGGACTTTTGGAATTTTGGACTTTTGGACTTTTGGGCTTTTGGACTTTTGGGACTTTTGGGACTTCTAGGACTTTTGGGACTTTTGGGACTTTTGGGACTTTGGGACTTTTGGGACTTTTGGGACTTTTGGGACTTTTGGGACTATTGGGACTTTTGGGACTTTTGGTACTTTTGGGACTTTTGGGACTTTTGGGACTTTTGGGACTTTTCGGTCTTTGAGGACTTTTGGGTCTTCAAAAGTCCAAAAGTCCAAAAGTCCAATAGTACAAAAGTCCAAAAGGCCAAAAGTCCAAAAGTCCAAAAGGCCAAAAGGCCAATAGGCCAAAATTCGAAAAGGCCCAAATGTCCACAGTCAAGTAGGTACTTGGTACTTTACTTTGTTGAACATAGGCCTTAAAATCTTACTTCTTACTAATATTATAAATGCGAAAGTTTGTGAGTGTGGATGTTTGTTACTCTTTTACGCTCAAACCGCTGAACGGATCGGGCTGAAATTTGGAACAGAGATACATTATAGTCTGGAATAACACATAGGCTACCTTTTATCCCGGGAATAACTTCCCACGGTAACAAATTTTACGCGGGCGAAGCTGCGGGCATCAGCTAGTATTCTTATATAGAAATAATTATACTAGCATAGTTGGTAAAAAATGCTATGTAATAGCTTTACCGCGGCAGTCCCCGAGTGCCACACGTCTTTTTTTTTTTTTTTTTTTAACGTGAGGGAAAATCCTCGTAGGATGCTATGCCGGACTCTTACCGACTAAAAAACCTCACGTAACGCCCAACAGTCTATGGTTGAGAGCCCCGGGTAAGCCCTCAGGAAGGATGTCCCGTGACTCCCAACAGACCTACGGCCGCCAATGTGGCCTCGCCCAGGGGGTGGTTCGGGTGCAATCCCGCGTCTATGGGGGGTTTCGGGTGTGATCCCGCTTCTAAGGGGGGGGGGGGGGGGGGCGTGCGTGAGTGCTCACGTCACGCTGCCGTCATGGGTCTGCTTCTGTAAGGACGGTGAGCGGCCCCAGACCCCCGGTCATGGAGGCCGATAGTCCTCGGCGAAGACACGTCGGCGGCGCCCAGGGCGCCGACTGCGGAACTCGGATGGGAGAGTTCTCTCCCGCACCCGGCCCGCCGCCTCCTTCGCGAGCATGACCTGCTCGCAGAAAGAGGCGGCGCAGTCCCACTTACTCCCGCTGGAGAGCATGGCTCGCACCATGGCCTCGAGCGAGAGAGTGTCCACGCCCAGACCCACTACGAGGACTTGTCGCTGTTGTGTCCACGCCGTGCACTCCACCAGCGTGTGGAGCGCCGTGTCATCGCTGCGGTCCTCGCAGTGCTGACACTCGGCCGTGGTTTCCCGGTGTTTTCGCCACAGATACCTACCGAAGCTACCGTGCCCGGCAAGCATCAGTGTCAACCGGTAGGAGAGAGCACCGTGTCTTCTCTCCAGCCACTCGTCCATGACCGGTCTGACGGCCGCGATTGTGGCGAATCCCCCCTTTGGTTGCTCAAGTCGCACCTTTCATGTCAGGCCCAGCAGGGTCCGCTGGGCCTCGATTTCTCGAGACGCAGGCCTTTGGCCCCGCTCCAGCGCCTCCTTGCGCCATCTGAACAGTGACGCAAGGGCTCTCGCTTCCAGGTCCCATGGAGGGGTCCCGGTTAGGAGACATGCCGCCTCACCGGAGATCGTGCGGTATCCTCTTATCACCCTGACGGCCATCACTCTCTGCGGGCTCAGCAGTCTAGCCTCATTGCTGGCCGTCAGGGTCTCCGCCCATACGGGAGCCCCGTACAGGGCCATGCTTCGCACGATCCCCAGGTACAGCCTCCTGTAGGGAGCATTGGGTCCCCTGATGTTGGGCATCAACCGCGCGAGTGCGGCTGATGCTCCCCTCAGTTTTGGGACCAAACTTCGGAAGTGATGTCCGAAGTTCCACCGGCCATCGAGTACGAGCCCCAGGTACTTCATCGAGGGCTCGATGCCGATGCTGACGCCCCCTACCTGTAGGCTGGATACCGCAGGTGGCCCCATCCGAGGTCCGTGGAAGCACAGAGCCTCGGATTTGTGAAGGGCGACCTCGAGACCCAGCCGCCGAATCCGACCCACGACCTGAGCAACCCCTGCCGTGGCCTTAAGTGCTGCGGCGCGGTGCGTTGCTCCCCGCGCCGTAACGAGGGTGTCGTCGGCGTAACACGTTACGCCGACCCCTCTGAGCAACGGACCACGCAGCACCCAGTCGTAACCGATGTTCCACAGGAGCGGCCCTAAAACCGATCCCTGTGGAACACCGCACGACACATCTCGCCGACCCGGCCCTAGCCAGCTCGGGTAAGTTATGGCTCTCTCAGAGAGATAAGCCCCGACAATTCGACGGAGGCAGGGATATATAAGCGCCATGATAGATAAGCGCCTCCCTGACGCAGCTCCAGAGCAAGGTGTTGAATGCGTTGGCGATGTCGAGAGACACCGCCACCACCACCTCACCCTGTGAGACTGCTTCCTCCGTCAGGCCTCTAATGCGCATGATCGCGTCCACGGTGGAGCGTCCCTGACGGAAGCCAAACTGGCTATCCGCCAGATCAGGCCCCACGCGTGTGAGGTGCCCGACGAGGCGTTGTGCAATAATGCGCTCGAAGAGCTTGCACACCTCGTCGAGCAACACGATCGGCCGGTACCCTGATGGGGAATTTGCCGGCCGCCCCGCCTTTCGAATCAAGACCAGTTTCCCTATCTTCCAGACCTTGGGAAACTGGCCTTTCTCGAGGCATGCGCTAAAGAGCCCAATTAGTCGAGGCCCAAGCTCTTCGAGAGCCAGGACCCACGCTCGGCCTGGAATGCCGTCGGGTCCAGGGGCGGTGTTTCTGCGGGCTTTAAGCCGTAGTACAGCCGCCCCTAACTCACCCTCGGTGACTACGGGCACGTCGTTCTCGCTGCCTTCCGCGTTGGGCGCCTGAGACGGAGCCATGCGCGGAGAAATGTGTTCCTCCGCTCTCGACGGGAACTGTTGAGAGGTCCTTTGAGCGGCTGGAGACTCTGAGTCAGTGGGGGCGCCTTAGGGCGTAATTTGCCCCTTACCATAAGGTACGGGCGCCCCCACGGGTTCCGCTCCAGAGTCTCCATCAGCTCATCGCGGCCCAGCTTTTTGGACCGCTTGATGGCCTTCTGGAGGGCCCTTTTGGCCTCCTTGTACCCATCGTAGAGCTCCGTCTCTCGGGCAGCCGCATCGTCTGGGCGGCGACGCCTCCGGCGGAACCTGGTGAACTGGCGGCGCGCGGTAACGCACTCCGCGCGCAACTGCGCGATTTCCGGCGTCCACCAGTACACCTGTTTCCTCGCCGGCCTGGGCCTAGCCCTGGGCATCGCCGCATCGCAGATGTGTGACATGGCTCTCCCGAACCACTCCACCTCGGTATCAACATCGGCAGGCCTGTCCGCTGACGGAATCCAGGCCTGCACGATGGCCGCCTCCAGGAGAGCCTCCCGATCAAGGCGATGAAGTGCCCAACGCGGTTCCGGGGGATTCGCAATTGCTGGCGGCAGGTTTGGTGGAGGGGAGACGTTGAACCGAATATATCGGTGATCTGACAACGTCTCCTCCTCCTCCACCACGCGCCATCCCTGGACACGGCGGGCGAGCTCAGGGGTCGCAAACGAGACGTCTATGACCGAGCTGAGCCCCCGCCGCGTCCAGGTTGCGACATTCCCCCGGTTCAGGATGACTAGGCCACGTGTTGTGACCCAGTCCTCCAGTTTCCTCCCCCTGTCTCTGGTTTCCCGGGAGCCCCAAGCCTGCGACCAGGCATTGAAGTCTCCCAGGACCAGGACAGGGCGAGGCCGGCTTGCAGCGAGGACGACGTCCAGCTCAGGGAGCCATAGCTCGAACTGATGCTGGTCGAGGCTCGGCGAGATGTAGACGGCCACGACAGTCACACCCTCGTATTCCGCCGCGACACAACCCGGACCCCTAGCGATGACCGCCAGGCGCGAGTCGTCCGCGCCGGTCCCCCCAAAGATTGTCGCCAGGCCGTCCAGATCCACCGGGCTTCCCGGGTAAACCCAGTACGGCTCGGCGACAACTGCGATGTTAATGGACCACTGCCTGATGCTCTGGTACAGAAGGTCCTGAGCACCAGTGCAGTGGTTCAGATTCACCTGCAGGATGCGGATATGGGTGTCCATTAATGGACGTCCATTTCCGCAACCTGCCGCGAACGAGCACCCACACCCTCACCCCCCCGTGCGGACGGACGGCCTTGAGGCAGCGCAGGATTTACTGCCCGCCCGGTGGTCAGCCTCCTTGCCCTCCGCCACGCATTTGAAACATCGTGGCGGAGCGTCACAGGCAAGGGCCGTGTGACCGGGCTGACTACAGCGGAAGCACCGATCACCCACGGTGACTTCCGCCGCACACTGCACTCCTACATGCCCCACGACCAGGCACCTATAGCACCTGTCTTCGCGGGGCTGCAGGAGATGCACCTGCGCCCTCAGGAAGCCCCCAATAAGGAGGCTCCGTCCGTCCGCCACTTTCTGGGCCGCCGCGACGGGGCAGCTCACGACTGCCGACCCGTGACCGGTGGGGCCAAAGCGGATTTCGCCTGACCTCACCTGATCACGGGGACAGCCGCTCGCCTCCACGACGGCGGAGATAAGCTCGTCCGTCGTGGCCACGTCATCCAGACCCGAAATGCGCAGCGCGGCGCATTTGTTGGGTCTGGACACGCGGACATCGCCCGTATTCAGCGACTCCCGCAGCTTCGCCGCTAAGGCATCCGCTTTGGGGCCGCTGGTGGCGCCGGAGACCTCGAGGAGGCGCGCTCTGGTGCGCGTCACCTTGCACCGGAGCCCCCCCTCAATCTCGAGGGCCTTGAGGTCTACTGAGGCTTTCGCCTGCCTCAGTACCTCGGCATACCCCACGCCCTTCGCCTTGCCCTCTGCCGTCACCATAATGACGACGGCAGTGGAGCGAGGAGCGCGGAGCCTCTTCGGCGCCTTCGCCGCGGCAGCCTTTGCCGCTTTCTTGGCAGCCTTCGCCGCCTTTTTGGCGGCCTTAGCCACCTTCTTCTTCGCTCCTACTACCTCCCAGACCCCCTCTTTTGAGGTAGTCTGAGGTGCAGCAGGAGCGCTGGCTGTTGGTGGAGCGGGGTTGCCACTTCCCCCAGGGGCCGTCTTCTTGGGGGCGGAGGCCCTCGGCTTGGGACCAGGAGTCCCACTGGATGCAGCCGTCGTTGCAAATGACGCACCGACGGGAGCCGCCAGCGGCGGGCGGTATGCCCGGTCCTCAAGGACGCCAAGGCGTCGCTCGATGGCCTCCAGCAGCTGGACCATCGAAGGTGTTGTCTTGGGTGGCGCACGAGGAGCGGGGGTTTTCACACCCCGAGCATCCCCGGCGGCACCCTGGACCAGCTGCGTAAGCTTGCCGATCTCCTCCCGCATCAGCTGTTGCTGGTTGCGGGAATCGGCAAGCTCCTTCTCCAGGCTCGCAAGCCGAGCCCGGAGTTTCCCCTCCTCGCTGGAGACGCTCCTTTCCAGGAGCTCCTCCAGCGCGTTGGCGGCGCCTGTAACCGCATCCGCCACGACCCTCTTCTTTCCCGCTACATTCTTGGCGCCTTTTACGGCGCCAGAAATGCGGGAAAGAGCCGCCAAAATGTTCACCGCCGCCGGCACCCCCGTGACCTTCCCACTTGGCAGTGGGGTCACAACCGCCGTCGGCTCTGCTGCTGCTCTGCTACCCTTCGCTCTGTAGAGGTCGGCTTTCCGACCTCTACCCGCAGTTGTAGCCGCGACCTTTCTAGGAAGGTCCTCCTCGCTGCTGGAAGATTCGGACCCAGGCCGACGGAACAGGCCTTTGCTTGGTCCGCTTGACCTAGGTCTCTTCCGTCCCGCTTCTTCGGCATGGAGACCGAGGGTATCCTCGGTCTCGGTACCCATATCAAGTGCCGACTCCATCTCGGAGCCGGCACGGGTTGACGCGACCTCCGCGTCACTGGGGGTGGTTTTGAGGCACACCCCTGGGCCTGAACTATGGTGACCCCTCCCATATACCACCTGGGATGAACCCTGGCGGGGGTCGACATGACGGATCATGCCAAGCGATTCCCCGGACACTGTCCGGGTGCGCTCCTGGGTAGACACAACTGTAGTAATTTGCTCCATAGTTTAGATTGTGCGTTTTGCGTCCGCCGACGTAAAGTTTGGGAATGAGGAGGTGGGAGTGGATGTGAGGATGGGAGGGGTGGAAAGGTGGGAGTGACGCCCTAGGCACTGAGTTCCCCCCAGCGATACATCAAATTGCCGGGCGTCTGAGCGTGAGATTTAGGGTAATTTTTTTATAGAGGTTTTCTTCCTCGCAACTCCAAAGAGCCACCGTGCCCGTCTGTTGCCAGACGGGGTTACGGCTCGGCCGAACGATGGTCCCTATGAAACCGTGTACTTCACCACTGATCGCTCAGTGGCGAAGTACTCGTCGCCCTGAGAGTTCTCCACTAAGTACGCTCTGCATTACAGAGCGCATGCGGAGAACTCCAAACCGGCCATAAAGGCCCCACCTCCTTGGTGGACTATTGGCCGTGGGCGACGACGTGCGCCTCAGGCGAAGTCCACATCGTCGTCCACGTTACCAGGATACACCACGTGGAGGTTGTCCTACCCCGCACCCCAACCACGTTCCCCCTTAAAATAACGAGCTTGGTAACAATAGGGGCAACGAACCAGGTTATACTGCGACGTGGAAGGTTGACGGGCTACATTCAAAACACCATCACTACAGTCTTGCAACATAAAGAAATAAAAATGAGAAACTTACCCAGAATTTAAATTACACCTAATATGTACATGATTTTAAAGAAAATATTATCACCATCGATCCATATGTACTACGTACTAGATGCGGCGATCAGAACAAGCGTTGTGTGGCCGTCAACTGCGGTGGACACGCCGCGGCCGAACACACTGTTAGTCAGTCGGGACTGCAACCCGGCCCGAGTGTCATCTCACTGCCGCGATAATTTTAATTGTTTGTGGCGTTACAATCGCATACCGTGGTGTGATCTTGATGTACAGAGGAAGTAATAATAAAGTTAATGGTAAGTAAAATTATTACTTATACAACGTTTAAACCGCAAAATTGATAATAAAATTTGTGTTCATGAGCAACCGTCAATTTGGACGGTACCATTTTTGGGCGAGTTCATTAGCATCGCTATCGCTCTAAGTGATAATCATTGACATATATATTCTATAGACAGGGTCGTCCATACATTGATTATGTTCCGGATAGCCGTTGCTTCTACGTACCTATGGCTACTAATTTCTACAAAGAGTATGCGAGAGCGGGCATAAGATGCGACACTACGTTTAAGGGCTAGCGACACGGTCAAACTGGCAATTGTCATGCACGTTAAATATGAATGGAAGTTGCTTCAGTGTGCGTGATTTCTTCGCATGTGTGTGTGCATCGACGTATATGTACATACTAATATTATAAAGCTGAAGAGTTTGTTTGTTTGTTTGTTTGTTTGTTTGTTTGAACGCTAGGATCTCAGGAACTACTGGTTGGATTTCGGAAATTCTTTTACAGTTTGATAGTCCATCTATTGAGGATGGCTATAGGCTATATAACATCACGCTAAGGTAAATAGGAGCGGAGCAGCAAACAAGAATGTTTCGAAAACGGGGAATATTTTTTACCGTCTGAGAGCTTCCGAAGCGTACGCTGCATAAATGGTTAAAGTTACGTAAAAATTGTGTACTACAAAATTGTTTCCCTTAAAAAGTTCTAAAAAAAAGTCCGCTGCAGCATATGTCTATCTTTTAAGGTTCGCCCACAATAACCTAATTTGTCCATCTCTTAAGGTCCGCTCACAATATTTTAAAACCGAAGAGTTTGTTTGTGCTACGATCTCAGAAACTACTGGTTGCATTTCAAAAATTATTTCACAGTTTCATAGTCAATTTATTGAGGATGGTTAATGACAGTATAACATCACGCTAAGACGAATAGGGGCGGAGCAGCCATGAATAATGTTTTGAGAACGGGGAAAATTTCTTTCTTTTCGGAGCTTCCATTGCGTAAACTGTGGAAATGGTTAAAGTTACGTAAAAATAGTGTACAATAAAATTGTTCCTCTTAAAAAGTTAAAAAAGAAGTCCTTTTCTGCAAATGCCTATCTTTTACGGTTCGCTTACAATAACCCTCTTAGTAAGTTTTAAAATATGAGCGAAGCGACGACGGCAGTAATCGTGGTCTGCAGTGGTAGCCAGTCAAGTGATCGATGAAAACCGGTCAAGTGCGAGTCGGATCCGTACCATAAAAGGACGGGCGGAAGTAGATGCGACGGGAAACATCATATCACTTTACATATTAATACCACGCCTCTCTCCTTCTCACACTCATGTGACGCAAGCGAAGTTGTGTGGGTCAGCTCTAATGAACATAAGTAACGGAGTAAATGCGACGGAAAATATTATATCACGAAATATTTATACTACACTTCTCTCTTTCTCACTCCCATGAGACGCAAACGAAGTTGCGCGGGTCAGCTAGTGTACATATGAAAGAACAATGGCAGTTTCCCTTACTAGCAATTGTCTGACATAAAAGATGAGCGCACATAAGTGAAAAATATGTCGAACGTTTCAGTTTTGCTAGTAGATTCCATAAATGAATTCATTTTCCACCGAGAAAGCCGGAACATAAAGATATTGTGTTTTGATTGTTAGGTTATGTTGTCGTATAGTCCCGCCATACTTACCTATACATACCTAATGTTCAAACACTATGGTGACTAAAATAACCGACTGGAGTGTTTCTCGATGGTCATTTTAGTAGGTACATACAGGAGTAGGGAATAGATTTGTTGTCAATACGATCGTGAGCGTGAGTCATGTCATGAAAGAAAAATAAAACCACAACGTTTTCATTTCTTTTCTTTCACATAAATTACACTTCACATCGGCGCAATATGTTCACACATATAATGCAATTAAACACATAAAATGCGCGTAGGCCTCGATTGTCTCCCACGATCTCCCATTATTGAAGAACAACAAATCCAATTCACAAATAAGCAGACCAGTAGGGAATAGCACAAAGTCATTCAAAAGCTATATCAAGAGTCCGTTGGGCACACAATAGTCACTCGAGGAAATAATTGTCAGATTTATTAAAGACAATCATAAAAAGTACACAAAACAACACTTTCTACAAAAAGCGCTGAGTATTCTGTCAATTCTGTGATCTGTAAAGTCAAAGTGACAAGGTAGGAACGCACGGTTTGATTGGCTAGTTCACGCGCCTCATTGTTGTAAATAATCGTTGAAAATCTTTTAAAATGTAGATTTAACGCCGGCTTTTATTGAAACATTTAGATATTAGTAAAATCATAAAATAAACAATTAATTACTACCCGTTCGCTATAACTTTGCCGCTGGCGTAGAGGCGTATACCCGAATTGTTAATTAGACGAAGTAAATTGACAGAAGCTAATGTCACTTCCTCATAGAAAATACGCAACATTGTATGAAGAAGTGACATTAGTTGCTGCCAACTTACTTTGTCTAATTAAAAATTCGACTTTAGTATGGAGCCGAGCGGCAAAGTTAGAGCGAACGAGCAGTACTTTGGCGTAACTAATATTTATGGGCGTTTTTAAATTATCAGACAATTTTTTGCCATTGTTCTTTAACGTGCATGACAATTGCAGTTTGACCGTGTCAGGGCCCCTTTATATATAACATGTTAGAGAGTGTACTCGTGAATATTTTACAACGTAGCATTTAGTTCTATTAATCGATTTGGAGAATACTCAAAGGAGATGGTTCATAAGACACAATATGGATGTTAGAAATTCTTTACCTGTTCATGTATTTCCTTCCGCAACCCCAGTTTCTGAGAAGTAGGTAAACCAAAGAAAAGCATAATAATAAAACGCGAAGCCGCGAGCATTAGCTAGTTAACTAGTAATCGATCAAATTAATAATTCGTATTTAAACTGACGCTAGATATTTAGCTCATTAAATAATATAAATCTTGTTTGCTAGTCCCCAAAAATTACATAAATCCGTTATGAATGCATTAGTTATACATGAAACATCGGTCACGAATACATAAAATAACTAAACACTACATGCAATCACAATCAAATACGAACACTTATACCACATATCAAGCACTCTACACTCACACTTCCACTTTCATCTATAATCTTTTAATATTTCTTTTTAAATTTAATTATAAAGGTAGTCATTTATTGAGAAAGAAAACTATCATAACTCAATAATTTATCTAACACAATTCACTAACAAAGCACAAAATTAATTACGTAAAACAATTACAGTTCAACATAATAATTATACAAGCTTAAAAAATCATATTAGGCATAATAGGTAATGCTACTATTTTGTCCACTCTTCAGATTAATCTTTGTTCAATAGTTCCGTCACTATTTCTCTAATGCGCCTTTTCCAGGCGTTAATATAAAAAAAAACTGTTTATATACACATGACACGTATTGTCAAAGAGACAGACTTGCGTTGCCTTTGTGCCGGAGGAGCTAGGGCGTCGGCGTCGCCGCGCCGCGTTGCTGCACACAGAAAACTCCGACCAACGTCGTCGTCCAAGGAAAAGAATTACATATGTACTTCTTTCACCAGTTTCATAAATTATTAGGTAATGATAATAAATTGTTGTGATAATTTCAGTTGGTGCAGGTAAAACAAATCTGGATATTGCTGTTTTGATGTTCCTGAATTTTTAATAAAACCATGGATAGTACTTTGAATTTGCCGTATTTCATATTATGTAAAATCAAATTATTTAAACATTTTATCATTATTTAAACATTTTTGCCGGAAATGACTTTTGGAGGTTTTTGTTTTTTTTTTAATATTTTTACGTATTTTTAACTATTTACGCAGCGTACGCCTCAGAAGCTCTCAGACGGTAAAAATATTCTCCGTTTTCGAAACATTATTGATTGCTGCTTCGCCCCTATTCGTCTTAGAGTAATGTTATATAGCCTATAGTCATCCTCAATAAATGGACCATCAAACTGTTAAAGAATTTTCGAAATCCAACCAGTAGTTCCTGAGATCTAGGATTTGAAGTTCAACCAAACAAACAAACAAACAAACAAACTCATCAGCTTTATAATATTAGTATAGATTGAATTGTTGTTGTCGTGATTGTCGTCAAGAATGAATGAAACCATGAGTGTCGAGGCGAAAAGACGAAGTTTCAGTCAATTTTCAGGAGGTTTTGCTGGGCTATATCAACAATGTTGCACATCAAATGACATTGATTTTAATAATTTCGACGTTGATCATGATATTGTGATGCTGTGTGTTGATACTTGTACTTACTATTGACCTTGTTATGAGCAATTACATCTGCGCCGTTCTATGATTGTTCAGCTATGCTCTGACGACCTGCTCGCTACCCGTTTTATGGAAAGTGAGGGTAGGCCACAACGGTAATTTAGGGTGGAATTTTGATAGTTACATTGAAAAATACTACGGAAAGGGTCAACTATTTAATAGGACTTTGGAGGCCCTATAAGAGGCTTTCAATCGCTGTGAGGCCGAGGGGCTACACGTTCACTACTCAAGGAATTACTAATACATAATAACTCACACAGCGTCAATAATGAACACTATCAGGCAGGTCATGTGTAGTCAAGTCCTGTACGTATCGGGTCCTATACAGATATGCGACACATATAATAGGTGCCTCACAGATTTTTTTGATTTTGTTTCTGGTTGCTCGCGAGGTCTACACTTCGCAGAAGTACTAGTACAAAATCTAACATACGAAACACACACAAATGACACAGATATCCATACTAAGAGGTGACACTGCCTCGTAGCAATTTAGTTTGTACAAAATACGTTATACCTGTTACCTATTATTTGAACTGATATGTACATATTGTACATTTTCATTAAGAGAACATAATGATATCATTTTATCCCTCTTAAAGTGTTGTTCCAAACAAGCAATGAACTTTTGTGTCTCTTCCTTTCCACGTAAGGTAAACCCATGGAGTGCTGTATCTGCACATTGCACGTTTCGAATGCTAAACCAACCTCAGCTCTGTGATCCTTGTTTACTGACTACGCATGTTTGTTTATACAGTGTTCCTTTAACGATCTGTGCAAAGACTACATTACCTACGCGTGCACTGCATAGATAAGATGGTTTCTTACTGGATTTGCTTATGTTAGTGTCCCGTTTATCTTGTAGGTTATGTTTACGTGAACAGGAGTGGTATTATACTATACTATACTATCTTCACGCCAAATCCCTTGCGGGGTAGGCAGAAAGAACCGAGTGCCACACGGCACGGCCCATACACACCTAGGAGTGGTATTATGATTTTGGAATCCCCGGAAAATGCTAATGTAACGTTAGTTATGTACCTTATTAATTATTCTAACAGAGATTGAGGAGTGCTTGAAGAGTTGAGAAATAAAAAAGGAGATATTGTATTTTGCTTATTGCTGTTTCGCCGTGTCGTATAAGCTCGTCACGCTGCGCCGGCTTGAGGCGAGACTTGAGGTTGTCCAGGATACCTATCTTGGGCACGTTATTACGTTAGACAAGGGCAAACTAGACAAGTAAATGGCTAGAAGGATCCGTATGGGGATAGGCAGCGTTCAGCAAGCTACGTCAGGTTCTTAATTCGCCTATACCGCAGTGCCTGAAGACGATAGTCTACAACCAGTGACAGTTATTACATACGGTGCCGAGACGTGGACACTTACGGTGGATCTAGTTCATATCCTCAAATATGCACAGCCAGCTATAGAATGAGCCATGCTTGGAGTATATCTGAGGGATAAACTCCGAAATGAGATTATTCGGCGGACAACCAGAGTGGCCGACAAAGCTCGCAGAATAAGCACATTAAAGTGGCAATGGGCTGGCCACATTTGTAGAAGAACTGACAAACGAGTTATAGAGTGGGAACTGCGACTCGGTAAGCGTAAGGTAGGACGTCCACCCGCCAGATAGATCTGGTAAAGGTCGCAGGCTGGGACTGGATGCGAAAGGCACAGAAACCGCGTACTGTGGCGTGAACTTGGAGAGGCCCACGTGTAGCAGTGGACTGCTATAGGCTGGAATTGATTGATTGATTTGTTGTAAGGTAACTTTGTCGTAGCAATTTAGACATAAAACCTGACTATAACTTTGATACCTTATTATTACCTATCATTTTTTTTATTTTGGACACAGGTCATTATAATTTGAAAGCATTTAGTACTTAAAGTTGTGTTAAACTTTATTTTCGTAGTTTGGAAGTCGTTGTCCCGGTTGTCAGTATGTCGATATATGGCAGTAGTTAAGTCAAGTTTAAAAGCTTATGGTCGGCTTGAACACTTTCAACTATGGGTTGTCACAATCATCGCCTGTCCAGTTCAACACGAATGCTACTCCTTCGGGGAGAAAAGCGTGGCTATATAAATGTATGTGTGATAAAAACTTGTAGCTGAAATAATGTTTGCTATCATAAAATTCACTTGACACGATTTCTTGGTAAAATGAAATTCTAATCTCACTTATATTCGTAATTAAATAAAATTAAATATTCGTAATTGAATAGATATTAGTCAGGTAGGGTTCACAAGCAAACCTCCATTCTGAAAAGGCTCATTTTTCGGTCCTATGTAAATATTTTAGTAATCTCTGCGTTTGTTTTAACACCTACCTTATTATTAGTTTGCCAATGAACACACCTATACCCTACCCTTGGGAAAACTTACATATTAATATAAAACTTGCATAACATCGAAATTATGCCAAAGAGAGCTTAGGATGCTAAACTTTTATGCTGCTGATAATAATAGTTCTAGTTTTATACCTGTGGCGAGTTTCGTGTTTTAATTTTAAAAATACAAGCACGTCTCTTGTGCTATAGTTTTATCTGGAAATACTTCTTTGGATATGAGACGGAGTAATGAATATTGATACTCTACTTATCAATAGTCCGTTTAAAATTAGGTAGGTCAACATCACAAAATTGCATCAGACCAATAAAAAAAAAGCCACGTTAGACCTCAAAAGAAAACGCAGAGATGGCAGCACACTCGTTTATTCTCAACTATACAAATAATCAATTTAAAAACTAGGAAACCTAATACCGCGTGGCACAAGGAGGAACATTGCAACAGCGTCTGGGACTTGCAACCCAATCTGCTGGTTTGAGGTGGCCACCTTTTACAATGCACATAACGCTCACCTTCCACCGCTAACAATGTTCCTCATTGCCCGTATACTTTCACGTTTCTATCTACCGACGGCTAGTTTAAGACTGAGCCCCACAAAATGGCGTAACATTCCCCACCCGGTCATTATTTAGTGTTGCCACTGCAGAAACTAGCCCGACCTTACATATATGCTAATAATTCTGTAACAGTCGGTCATCCTATGGGAACGAGTCCCTTCGTTCTAATTAACTATAATTTATATTTCTATTAAACATTGTTTTGTTAAATAATTGAACTTATCACTCGCATCACTTTTATAACTATCTACATGAACATTTTTACTGTACGTGTATAATTACATACACTTAAACTACTACAGAACCTTCTACTATGGTATAGCTGCGTGGCTTAAAAGTTCTTTAAGCCACGCAGCTATACCATAGTAGAAGGTAAGGTAAGGTAAGGACTTCCTTCACCAGTAAGTCACACAACTGCGATGCCTCTTACCAATCATGGGTGGCGAGGTCATTACGCCAATCTTGTCCGGCTTGAGAACACCCGTCACTACTATGGTATAGCTGCATGCCGCAAAGGTTACTTCTTTCACCAGAACGACACACAACTGCGATGTCTCTTACCAATCTTGGGCGGCGAGGTCATTACGCCAATCTTGCCCGGCTCGAGAACACCCGTCACTACTATGGTATAGCTGCATGCCGCAAAGGTTACTTCTATCAGCAGAACGACACACAACTGCGATGTCTCGAGAACACCCTCACTATAACTATATTGAAATCACTAAAATTATGCGTTCACTCCGTTTTACAATCATTAATGTTTGTCGTCCTAAATCTGTAACTATTCAATCTCATATCATTAAATTACAATTACTCATTGATAAATGTTTACAGTTGAAGAGCAAGTAGCAGTTTCTTCGCCAAAATTAGATGATAAGTACATTACTCAGGCTCAATTCAATTTTATGATTTAAATCCCTCATCAATCATTTATACACATGCATACATACTCGATAATTCACAATCATTTTTCACATACTACCTACATAAGTACATCACTATACTTAAATCACTAAAAACAATGCGTTCACTACGTTTTACAATCATAAATGTTTGCCGTCCTAAATCTGTAACTATTCAATCTCTTATCATTAAAATACAATTAGTCATTGACACTGTTTACAGTTGAAGGGCAAGTAGCAGTGTCTTTACCAAAATTAGATAATAGGTAGATTATTCAGGCTCAATTCAATTTATGATTTAAATCCCTCATCAATCACTTATACACACGCATACGTATGTACTCAATAATTCACAATCATTTTTCACATCCTACCTAATACATCACTATACTTAAATCACTAAAAATAATGAGTTTACTACGTTTTACAATCTTAAATGTTTGCCGTCCTAAATCTGTAACTATTCGATCAAACTATCTATCTGAACAGTGGTAAAACAAATTATATCTAAACAATGGCAAATCTTTTAACTTTCGCTTAAACAATACCAAACTATTTAGGTATCTGACCTGTGGGAAATCTTAACTTTCGCTTGACTACGCGTGGTAACCAGGTATCAATCTTAACAACGGTAACCATTATGTATTTAACAACCAACAGTACTACTGAACCACTCAACATTATAATACATTAGCACTGTCACACTTAACATCGACATAATAACCACTAAATACGCAAAACGATTATCATCTCGACAGATTGCTCAAACTTAACCAATATCCATAGAATATCTGCCTATTTAAACTCGAACTAATGTACGTACTATAGAAGAACTGCAACTATTTAGCAACTTGCAAAACAGTTACGCAAATGTGTGAACGAAACCATATCTCGGTTTACAAAGCCGTACAACGCTATCTATCGACGTTGAGGACAATAATTTTAAAGCAACTTAACTAAACTGACTCTTTAACTAAAACTGCCTATTACTCGTATCTATCATCCAGGGATCTCATCCAATCCGTTTCCATTTCCGTCCAAAAAGCCAATCCGTTTCTCAGGGTGGTTTAATGTCAACCAAGTCTTGTCAGGCGTGACACCGTTTCATGTAATGTCTTGACCTGAAATCAAAAGATAAACCAAAAGAGAAAACCATGTAAATTCGTGCAATAAAAACATTGTTATTATTCATCAATGTGGATCTAGGTACTCGTCCAAAATTTACCGAATAACTCGATTATTAACGCGTAAAATGTTGCTTTATGTGTACGCTAACTTCGAGGGTATAATTTACTAGCAAAAACGAAATTTGTTTTTTTTTATTCTTTACCTTTACGAGGTGTGATTAATACTAATGTCACAGACAAAAAATTTTAAATAAAAAATAGAACCGACTTCATACAAATCCTTAAAAATAAAATTTACCTAGCACATAGTAATATGTATTTTGATTTATCAGATTTTATATAATATAATATTGAAGTCGGCGCCAAGTAAACTCATAGGTTTAGGTAGGTATTATTAATGGCACCAACTTCAATATTATATTGAATAAAATCTGGTAAATCAAAATACATATTACTTTGTGCTAAGTAAATTTTATTTTTAATGATTTGTATGAAGTCGGTTCTATTTTTTATTTAAAATTTTTATTTTATTATTTTAAGTGACGGGTGGACCGAAAAGTATATCTGTCTAGGTGTAAAGTTCTCATCAACACAAATCAATCAAGCCGAAACACAAGGTAATTGCTGTAAATCGTTAAGGAATTCCCTCGACTGTCTTTCGGTTCCATCATCAGATCGACTCCAGACCTTCAATAAATTGTAGTACATTAAAGCACTTAATCAAAAAATTAACAAACGCACTAGTTATCCCTACAATTTTCGGTGGTTGCCCTCGATTTCTCCTGGATCCCAGCATCAGATCCTGATACCCTGGATATGGGACCACCTCAGAAGTAGCCTCTTTCAAACAAAAAAAAAAATTTCAAAATCCATCCATAATTGGCGCCGCTATCGCGTAACATACATACAAAAAAAAAAACATAGCGTACGAACTGAGAACCTCCTCCTTTTTTTGAAGTCGGTTAAAAATACACCCGACACAACAGACAAACCCGATAACTAACCGACATGACACCTTTAGACCCAACCAGTTTACCTAACCGTCAAACTTCTGTTCAACCTAGCGAAAAATTCTAAATCTATGGTTAAAACTACTGACTATCTCGCGATTCTATCAGAGTAGAAATTAATATTTTTGAAACAAATGTAATGCAGCTTATTGGAGGTAGTACCATTTTAAATCATTTTCCAGGAAGTAACCAATTTACAGCAAGTTTCTTTAATCCATAGGAGGGTAACACGCCACTGGACGCGATGGAATTCTTGAGTTGCAACAAAGTCAAATCAAATCTCGCATCCGTGTGAAATTTCAGTCTCCCCATCAAATTGTCAAGCATGAGAACAAGTTTATCCGCGAGGTTAGCCCATGGTGTTATGAATCTTGTTACAAACACTCCGTAACTACTAACAGACTAACTCAGTAACAGAAAGCGGAGCCGCAATTAAACATAATATGTTATCCAAAACGGTCATAACCTTTGACAGCCACCGCCGTGCGCGTCGAGTCAATGGTCAAAGCTACGCTCTAACTGCAACAATCATGTGTGATGAAATTGTTCACCCGAAAAGCTCCACAAAGTAATCCGTGATAGCATTATGTCTATTCTTAAACGTTTGGACACAATAATCCCTCTAGTAGAAATCAAATTTGTTCCTAACTAATACAAATCTTTTGAAACTTAATAGCTGAGATGGTAAAGGGTCTAGGAACTTCATCATCTGAGTATCCTACTTAATGGAAAAAGACGTGACCTGTAATGTCCAATATCCATTATCGTAGCACGTCGATCTTCATAACTACTCAGCAGCTCAATGACGCTACTCCTCTCGTAGCTCTGACACAACGCGTGACCACGCCGGCGCCGCTCGTGCTCACGCTGTGTGTCCACAGCGCCCGCGCAAGCCGCCGTCGACCCGCGCTCTGCTTCTCCGCTACGCCGGCGATGGAGTACCCATAGCGGCTACAGCACAACCGCTAACGGTGAAGGTTACCGCGGCCTCGGCACTCTCCAGATCGTTTTTCGGAACTCGTCACATGAAAATTGACAAAATTTAGAGTTAAAGTATACCGGTAGCCAGTTACTGTACATGTCTTCCACAAAAACGTTATGGAGAATGGCATGGCAGTGGCCACACCATTCCCTGAACAGATTAATCCCGTCCATGACATAAGCAACGGTGGCTCATACCTACATTTCCTATCTATACGCAACATTTTGTATCACTCCTGTTCAACAACCCCCCCCCCCCCCTTTTGGGCAACCATTTAACCATCCTGTAGCCGGTAACGTCCAACGACGTTTAACTCTAATCACTACTTAGTCTGATATCTTCTAACCTATTATATACGATTAGATAACATCAGTCATTCCAGGATTGCCTTCTGGAGTCCATCCCAATCACGTTCGGTCAATAAAAATGTAACCACAATTAGAAAACTCTAGTTGACCTGATCAACCTCGTCTACATCAATAGACAACCTAAATAGTTAAATACCGACTGCAGCACCATCCGCCGGGCTGAGACTGATTTAAACCATCGAAGGCCAATGTTGACAAAAAAAAATAACATCACGCAGGTATCAACGAAGATTCCGTCTTTAAGTAAATTTGAAAAATTCACTTTTACTTCCAACTTAACTGAAATTCAACAATTCTCACAAAATATGATCACATACATACAGACACACTCATCACAGCCGAGTTTAGTTATCGCATCGAATTACCTCCTGATCGTTTGAATCTGAAAACGTTTAAGCTGACACAACCAGAACCACTTTCTTATCAGTGTAGTACAGGGTAACTAACGGACCTTTTCACATCTCCAACCAACATACGTCGGTAGATAGATATATATTCTTTAAACCAAAACCTTTAACCGAACCATAGATCTAGACCTCTGACTGGATCTGTTGCAAAACTACACACTTGGATGCACCCGTTCTAGAACACTCATCTACATCGTAGATCATACTAATTCTAACTGGTTTCGATTTAATATTATTATCACACCTATACAAAAACGTATTTCTTCGTTAAAGATCTGTAACTGAGATATTGAAAAATTTCACTATTACTGTTTCACGATATTCATTTAACAAGAAAAAACATTTCAGGGGCTAACAGTATCGGAAACCCTAAAAAAACTACACGGGATCCGTTTATTTAATATATATAAATAACCTGTAACTGAGCTTTCACTTTCCCTTATAAGCATTCATACCAACTAAGTTAACCCTCTTTTCTTTTATATTTCAAATCTTTCTAACGACTAGCATCAGTATCCCAATAGGTCTGACAAAGCCATTATACTTAGTACAACTAGAAAAATCTCATTATGATTTCGAACAGTACGTACTCGCGTTCAGAACTATTTATCTTGCCATAGCCTTGTGGCTATGGCAAGATAAATAGTTCTGAACGCGAGTCACAATCTTGTCAACCATCTACACCAACAGCCCAATGAAACACACCACAGTGAAAAATATAAACACGTGGGTCACGGTCACGCTCACGCCATAACAGTCACACCAAAAGCACAACTACAATAGAACCCGAATATAACGAAGTAGGAAAACCTGGCACGCCGTTGTATTACTCAAAATACGACTATTCGACGACATGGCGCTAGCTAACCTGGATCACCTATGAACCCTGTATCGTACTGTACAAGAGGATCCTCTCAATTTCGTCGTATAACACGGCTGACTGGCCCCCTGGGCCTTGGATTCCAATACACACAACCTTAATAGGGCGGATGCCTACTTTTAATTAGTCACATTATCAATAAGAGACGTATTTGTTAGCCTCTCAACGCAGTAGGTACCACAAGTTGTTTTCACACTCCCTCCCGATACTTTAACGCTTGACCTTCATACACTCAATACACTCTTAAACAACACTAAAATTACAAAAAAAAATCGTGAAAGTGTGACCGACCGAAGTACTACGCGACCAGCGCATGCTAACTGCGAAATCCATTGTAGAACCGAACTTTTACACCAAACACCCAACACAAACCAATTATGGATCTGAATATTCACATCATGATTCGATAATGTATTCAACTTCATTAGTACCGAATCTACACAATAAAAACCGTGTACCTAATCACTAAGCTTGCAAGATTTTTATTTATTTTTTTACCCACCTGTTCCTTTTTTTTCTTTTATTAACAGGATCGCGACACTTTTTTTTTAAACTAATAGCATAATACAACAAGGTACAGAACGCAAACTCATGTATGTACCGTTTCTTTCCTTTTCAAACCTACCCTCGGCTACGCGCACTGGCGTCCAAACCAGTATAGAAATTACTTTGCAAATTCCTTGACCTCATGTCCGTGACATCTGTGCTACCATGTAGGTAAAACCTATCGGCTCATTTTCCCATCACTTAGCAAAACTCAGCATACTTTTAGATGAAAAGTACTAATTGAATTACCCAGCAATATCTATCGCCTTACTAATCGTTAACCAGCATTATCTATCCTTCATTATTAAATCTTAACCAGAAATATCTATCCTTTTTACCAAATACAGGTTATGGCAAGGCAGATACCTACATAGTTTTATCCTACTAGCCAAAGTAACCATTTTATACGAAATTATGCCTGTACTTACATGGCGTGGGTTAAAATGCCACTTCTGAGATGTTAGACCTCAGAAGAAAACACAGAGATCGTTTATTCTCAACTAAACAAATATTCAATTTAAAAACTAGGAAACCTAATACCGCGTGGCACAAGGAGGAACATTGCAACAGCGTCTGGGACTTGAAACCCAATCTGCAGGTTTGAGGTGGCCACCTTTTACAATGCGCATAACGCTCACCTTCCACCGCTAACAATGTTCCCCATTGTCCGTATACTTTTACGTTTCTATCTACCGACGGCTAGTTTAAGACTGAGCCCCACAAAATGGCGTAACATTCCCCACCCGGTCATTATTTAGTGTTGCCACTGCAGAAACTACCTTCGAGTTTTTTATAGAATTGATAAGTCTCATAGATCAGTAGTAATAATTAGTACATTCTTACATTGCTTTCATGTAGTGTGTAATTTCTAAAGACAACAAATATCTTTCAATAAATTTAATAATATCAGTATTGGTGGCGATACTCCGTTACAGGTAACTTGAATAAACAACGCTAAAATAAAACTAATAAATTCAGGGTGACAGTAGTTACGTGAATTGCAAATCGACTCGAATCGAATGATTGTATTCACGTAAAATAATTCAGACAAATCTCTCTGAAGGAACTGTTTGTTTGCTTCAAACCTTAGCAATTTTGAAATAGGTCTTGCATTTTCTTTTTGTAAATTTATCTTTCTTGTGTTATTGAATTTGAGTATTTAAAAGTAAGTTTTGTACACACTTTATTAAATATTGTAAGGTGAAACCAGTCAGGTATTTAATACCTAACCGGATTCATCTTACAGCACTGGATCTGGTAACTGTAGTAACCTTTTAGAACGCCTGCAAAAGTAGCTTAAAAAAATAAATATTGTGGAACAGTACAAATGATTATTCAATATGTGCCGCAGTTTGCACCGAAAGCCAATAATCAACATTTTAAAATAAGGTAATCATTTTTTACCACTTCGGTGGTAGACAAGAATACGGCCCACCAGTGAGTGTGGCAACGGAGGGTTTAGTCACGTAGTTTGTAAGATAAAATAATAGCATAATCAAAAAATAATTTATCAGATATGAGTTGAAAATCAATGTACATTGTTGAACAAATAGGGATTTAGGTTTCCAAGAGACAGGAGAACGCTCTGTTGAAGTCAAAGGAAATTTACTCGAAACTGCTACAAGCAAGTCATTTGGATCTCAGGGGTTTACGGCTTAAGGTTGCAGAGCTCTTAACTGTAGTTTAGGTATAGCTCACCTGTTGCACTAACAATGCAATTGAAATATTATATTTAAAAACTATAGTACGCTTGCAAATTTTCCCGAGTGAAATATTATTGAGTAAGTTTTCAAAAAAAAAAGTCCCATGCCATTAAAACTAGTCAAGAAGCAATGGATTGACAGGAATTGAAGAATTGTGTATCTGTTAAAAGAGTGACAAACAAATGAACGTTCTCATTTATACATATTTTTAAGCAATACCCCTAACCATGACTCTGCCCCAATTTTGCCACTGTTAAATTTAGATAAACTACATGTAAAAACTATATGTAAAAAAATGTAATAAAAAAAATAATAATAGATGTAATTAAGTATGGGGCCCCGCGGTCTCAGTGTTCTGTAAACAATCACTGTAGTAAGCAACATTCTCTATGTCCGATTATGGATAGGTGACCACTTTGTGATACTTATTTGCGAGCGTTGTCGTGCTTCAGAAGGCATGTTAAGCCGTTGGTTCCGGTTGCCAGTAAAATGGCAGGCGTTAAGCCAAGTTTTCAGCAGTTGGCCGTCGCATTCTGAGCCTGTCCATTTCAACACTTGGGACAAAAATCTAAAAGGTGAAATGTGGGCATATAATATACCACTGCCAACCCCTTTGGGGATATAAGGCGTGATCATATTGTATGTGTATGTATTGTGTACCTGCAGTCTAGTATAAACATCAATCAATCAAATGAGCCTATCGCAGTCCACTGCTGGACGTAGGCCTCTCCCAATCTACGCCGCAATCCACGGTCCCGCGCCCTACGCATCCAGGCCCAGCCTGCGAGCTTTACCAGGTCGTCGGTCCATCTAGCTGGTGGACATCCTACCCCACGTTTGCCGATCGCGTTCTCCTCTCTAGAACTCGTTTGCTCCATCGACCGTCGGTTCTTCTGCAGATATGGCCGGCCCACTGCCACTTCAATGTACTTATTCTGCGAGCTATGTCGACCACTTTAGTTCTCTGCCGGATAGTCTCATTTCGGAGTCTATCCCTCAGAGACACCCCAAGCATAGCCCTTTCCATAGCCCGCTGCGCAACCTTTAGAGTATTAACCAACCTCTCTGTAAGTGTCCACGTCTCCGCACCGTACGTCATAACGGGTAGAACACACTGGTTGTAGACTTGGGTCTTCAGGCATTGCGGTAAAGGCGAATTGAAGACTCGACGCAGTTTGCGAAATGCTGCCCAGCCCAAACGTATCCTTTTGGCGATTTCCTTGTCCAGGTTCCCTTTCCCCAGTGTAATAACCTGCCCAAAGTAAGTATACTCCTGGACGACCTCTATTCTTGATCGTCCGTGGATCGGCCCCGGCGTAACGTGGTTATTAAATATAACCTTGGTTTTTTCCAAGTTCATGCCGAGACCAACACGTCGAGACTCCGTTCAGGCTATGCAGCATTCCGGTTAGCTGTTCCAGCGTCTCCGCCACAATTACGATGTCGTACAATCTGCCGTACAGTATGGATGTTGTCCACGGTGCTGAAGCCCTTTCGAAACCTGGCGAGCAAGCCAGGTTTCGAAAGGGCTTCAGCACTCTAGCTTCAGGGCTCTTTGGCTGAAACTCGTCGAGCCTTCCGGCGAGGTGGTTTGTGACTACTCTCGAGAACAACTTGTAAACATGGCTCAGGAGTGAGATGGGTCTGTAATTCCTCAGCAAGGTCTTATCACCTTTCTTGAAGAACAGAGCCACCGTACTCCCGCTCCACGCTTCAGGTGTTTGTCCCTGTTCGAGGACGGAATTAAACAAACTCGTCAGCTCGTTGAAGACCGGAGCCCCTGCCTTCAGTAGTTAAGTTGTAATTCCGTCCTCCCCAGGGTACTTGTTGTTATTTAGTTGCCCGAGAGCCGCCCTCACCTCGCCCTGGTCAATGTCCGGAATGTCCTCCGTATAGTGGCGTGATAGTGGGGCTCGGTGGTCACAATCAGTAGGACCCGTCGGCCTTTTTGCCCGTGATGCATATAGGTCTCTGTAAAAGCTCTCAATTTCTTCGAGAATCTCGATCCTTGAAGTCACAGTTCTGCCATCCGCTGTTTTCAGTTTCGTCAGACAGGGTCTTCCAAGCTGTTGGGCAAACACATTGGTACCCCTGTTCTGCTCGAATGCTGCCTCGACGATACTGGTGCTATAGCGTCTAAGGTCGCGTCGTATCAGCTTTCGGATTCTGAGATTGAGATCCCGCTGGTCTGACGAAGACGAGTGCGTAGATGGCGTTTCCCGTCTTATTCTCATAAGTTCGAGAGTCTCGGGCGAGAGCTTAGAGCACCTGTTATTGCTTTTTCCGGACAAAAACCTTCAGGACACTTGCTGTAGCGTCCGGACCACATTTTCGGCCTTATTGTGAATATTGGCAGTGGTTTCCAGCAGATCGAAACGATTTTGAAGTTCTAACTGGATCCTCTCAGCACCTGAGGCTAACTGGAGCGCGGTAGGTTGGAGAGTAGGCTTCATTAAACGGGCCCTTTCAGCTCGGAGGTCCAAATTTAGTTGCTCGTACAAGTCGGTGATCACCACCGATATTAAACCTGTTAACCACAGAGACATCTCTAAATATACACTTTCTGCCCGTCATGATGAAGTCTATCTCGTTTATTGTGACCTTGTCGGAGCTTCGCCAAGTCCATTTTCTGTGGGGCTTCTTCTTAAAGAAGGAGTTCATCAAGAAGAGCCACTGAGACTCAAGAAAACTGACAAGTATATGGCCCCGGTCATTTCTGCGCCCAACACCAAAGGGACCGATCTTCGTTTCGCCGCGTTCTTGTACTCCCACTTTGGCATTGAAGTCCCCCATCACAACGCTGTAGTGAGTCTTGGCAGTACTATGTAGTGCTTTTGCTATGTCCTCGTACACGGTCTTAAGCTGCCTCGACAGTGCTCTTCGAGGTCGGGGCATACACTTGTATCACCTTCAGGGTGAACCTGTTGGCGAGTCTCAGTATTAAGTATGCTACCCGAGCCGAAACACTGCTGATCTCCACAACGCTGCTAACGAGGTCCTTTTTCACCTTAAAGCCGATCCCACCCTCAGAAGAATGTCTTCGGTCACCTTCCCGAAAGTAAAACAGGTCGCCTGATGCAAGGGTTAGCGTGTCCTCCCCCTTTCTTCGGACCTCGCACAATCCCAGAATGTGCCAGTTAATACGACCTAGTTCTACCTCGAGTTCGGTGAGCCGCTCGTCCAGGCGCAGAGTAGTTCCATTAAACGTAGCCCGGGTCAGTTTTGTATGGCAGACTCCCGTAACCCGGAGATTTTTAGCACCCCCCCTCCCGCCGTCACTCCGACCGCTGCCGTGATCGGGTACAGCGGGAGTGCCGGGAATTGGGGGCCGTTGTTTTTTTGTGTGCATCATAGGAGAATATTTGGCCTTACTGTATCACGCTGGCCAGACGGGTTAGTACAGGGTTTAGTTTCGAATTTTCCTTTTCTGTGCGCCATGACCTTGTCCGTTTATCAGCAGGTGCACTACTCGCAGGTGAGGCTGGCTTGGACCCCGGGGTTGATGGCAGGGCCCCATCGCACCCTAGTATTAACATAGAATACTCTAAAATTTGCAAATCTCCCGGTCCGAGAGTTTAAGTTGGACGTAGATTGGTGAATGGATACCCGGTATTTTTTGTTGTTAAAGATCTGGTCACCAATAGTACAACAAACTGGTTTAATAATATTGGTTAATTTTTCATCGTTTCTCAATATGAGCCAGTTGGTGGTTTTCCCCGCGAATTTCTATCCACGTATTCAAGTCGTGTCATCGAGAATTAGCGCCCAGTTTTCCTAAAATTAAATAAGTGATGAACCAGTTGGTTAGTCAGCAATAAAGTTCTTCATTAAGTTCCATTCTGCACAACAGTTGGTTGGAGTGGAAAGACAGTATGGAACCTACGGATTATGTTCCTTTGTTTATACTGTTTAATTAAAGAGCACAAAGAAACAGCCAAGTGCGAGTCACACTCGCGCACGGAGGGTTCCGTACTTTTTTACTATAACATCATTGCCAAAAAACAACGAAAAGTCTTACTTGTTGCATGGGAACCCCCTTTTTTCCATTTTTTATTTACCGTGAGGGAAAATCCGTCATGGACACTATGCCGAACTCCTACCGACTAAAAAACCTCACGTAACACCCAACAGCCTACGGTTGGGAGCCCCGGGTTAGTTCTCGGAAGAATGTCCCAGTAAAAGTCTATTTTGTTTAAATTATTCATTTCTTATGAAAATACACTGCTCGATATTCTGTGAGTATTTCAAGCGTCTACTGGTTGCCCTTATTACCTAATATCACTACATATTACAAAACAAATATTGCTCTTTGGTGTATGTTAACCACAGAGCAACGCGCGCCTTTAGACAGTTCGCGTTGCTCTATGTTGTTAACTATCTTGTTATCCTCAAATAGATCCTCTACGGTAGGTACCTACAGTATGTATTTCCAAAAGAGTTTGAGAACTCCATGTTTAATTTCTTTTTCGGAATATTGATGATGTTTGAATGATGACATTATAAACACGATACGTCTACAACATCGGCGTCTACAGCATGTAATTGAATTGTGTGTTTGTACGTAAATAGTTTATACTGGAGAAAAATCTAAAATAAGGGGTCTTTGTTTACTAATTCCTATGAAATTGCTATCTTTGAAATATTACACCTACCTAAAGTAATCTGCTGAAAGCATTGTTAGCTTTTTAAAGAAAAAATATTTACGATGAAGTTCGAAAAATAAGTTAGTATGTGACCCGTAAAATGTTCAATAATGGCGAGACGAAATTAATTTCGTTGTTCAATATTTGATAGTGCTATACCTTCTAAAGTATTCATTTAATTTGCATGAGGGAATAAATAATCTTAATGATTGTTTAAGTCAACTAACGTATTTAAATTGAGAAGCATACCTTATTACCTAAGATATAAGATAAAATGGCGAAAAACCACGTTTGTTGTATGGGAGCCCCCCTTAAATATGATCGGCCGCTATAACAACAAATACTAAAAACAATATTTTTGTTTTTAGTATTCGTTGTTATAGCGGGAACAAAAACACATAATCTGTGAATTTTTCAACTCCCTAGCTATCACGTTCATAAGATACAGCCTCGTGACAGACAGACAGACAGGCAGGCAGACAGATGGACAGCGAAGTCTCATGAATAGGGTCCCGTTCTTTACCCTTTGGGTACGAAACCCTAAAAAGCGCCAAACAACATCTGCCTATCCACTCAGAATAATAAAATAACTTAGCACTTCCACTGCTCCCACTAGTCTTCACGTCCTATTTTCAGGACTAAAAATATTTCATAAATGCAGACCGTTTTAAATTCATTTTATCTCTATTTAATGCTGCGCTTCGGGTTGTTGTATTATAAACTTTTTAGAATGTGGAGTTTTTACATACCTGCCTCCTTTTAGGGTTCCGTAGTTCACGTTTCTGAGCCCTTATAGTTGTATAATGTCTGTCCGTCCTGGGCTTACCTTTCAAACGGTTAATGTTAGGAAGATGAAACTGTGTTTAAGTATGTGCTAAAATAAATTCCTTCATGGTGATAGGTCTTTAAAAACATTAAAAGGTTACAAAGACGAGTTTTTATAAGTATTCGAGTGCGGGATATTCAACTTTAAAGTGCATTTTTTTTGTTAAATTGGTAGGTCATGTAATGAACGTTGGATTAAAAGCAGAAATAGGTGACTACGAAACCCTATGCCTGGCCTGACGCGCGCTTGGTTGGTTATATTTTATTCCGTATCATGAATTCGTGAAATAACAACTTTCATGTTTTAATTTCAAAAGCACCCGTAAAATATTGTGTTTGAAACTACGAGTATGTGTGTCTGATGTAATCCTTACTAATAAATATAATCTGATAGTTTGTATGCGTGAATGTACGTTCGATACTCTTTTACTCTGTAACGGCTGAAGGGATCTGGCCAAAATCTAGTAGGTACTAGAATAGATTGTACAGTCTGAAATTTCTGTGGGATGCAGGAAAAATTTTTCACGGGATGGAGCCGCAAACACCATTTTTAATCTGTACTAACCTAAAATAAAATTCATGGGTGCTTTTGAATGAAATAGTCATTCCAAACTGGCGTGTTTGTTATTAATATAAAATACCTAATCCAGTCCACGCCCTGGGCGTGGGCTTTAAATTGTTTTCTAACGTACTTTATGTACATGCTCTTTAAGAGCTTGGAATTATCTTTCCGAGGGCGTACCCCGGGACTCCCAGTCAGAGGCAGTTGGTAGCAATAGCATCCATGAGGATTTTCACACATTACAAAGCAAACCTATAACCTATTTTTTATGATAAGCAAACCTGACTGTTTCACACACTCCTTTAAGTCTGATGAACACCTATTTCTCTCGCTCTCTCTCTCTCTCTCTCTCTCTCTCTCTCTCTCTCTCTCTTCCTCTCTTCCTCTCTCTCTATTTTATGCATACTATACGAAGTTGCGAGACTCAGCTTGTATAAATTACAATTGATAGGTACACTTTCATGACAACCTACTATTTTTCTTTCATTTCAACAAAAAAATATTTCATTTCGTTCATATCGAAATAAGACAGATGTTAGTTATTTTTTTTTTGCGCGCTGATGAAAAAATAACAAACCCTTTAAACATGAACAAAATTTTAATGAACTCCCTATTCAATTTGTTATCTGCCCTTTGACACATTGTTTTACAAAAATCTAATTAAGCCAGTGAAAATCACAAAGAGTTCCATTTCGATATCTGTTAATTAAAATCAATCCTTTCTCTGTATCAACTTCGGTAACAGTACCTACAACGAAAACATATTTTGTGTTACATATTAATTTTTTGTTCAAAATCTGTATTGAATACAAAATGTGGAGGTACCTTGTTATATTTTAAAAGACTTTATTTTTGTATTAAAAATAACAGCGCCGGCAACACAAGTTCAAAATTGTAGATATAAAATTCATATTTACGATTTAAAATCTGCATAAAACCGTGTAGAATGGTAAACAGCATACACCTACGAGTATTATATTATGTTGTAAACAAACATCTCAATGGAGGAAAAGGTTTTTGTAACAATGGTGTTATATATCTTTAAATGTGGGACTCAGAAATAAATTATTTGATTGATTAGAGGTACATTCAATTCTTCTTGTCTACTCGTGACCACGGCTATTGCATCATAGCCGAAACGTCAAGAGGTGAGCAAAAGTTTAAATGTATACGCGAAAAAGACCCGTGATCATTGCATTCAATTCTTTATTAAAAAGCGTGAGGTTCGTGAATAATACCAAAACAGTTCAGCCATTTTTACATCAGTCTTTGCATTTCGTTTATCATCATCTAATTATTATTCATGACAACATCCGGTGCTATCGCTCAGGATCCTCTTTTATTCTTTTATTCCCTCCACTTCACCACTAAGGTGTAGACAGACATACGAGTAAGATAGCAGAGAATCATACACCACCCGAAAGTAGTTCCAATTGACATCTGCAATACAGAGGTGTAACTCCGCTGCAAACCTGCTAAGCTTATTTTCTCTTAGGATAGGAAAACCTGGAAAAATAACGCCAATTGGACAGAGTATAATTTACGTATATCCGTGACCAGTTATTGTTCTTGGAAATCACTATTTTTTTATTTTTTTATTTTTTTTAACGTGAGGGAAAATCCTCGTAGGATGCTATGCCGGACTCTTACCGACTAAAAAACCTCACGTAACGCCCAACAGCCTATGGTTGAGAGCCCCGGGTAAGCCCTCAGGAAGGATGTCCCGTGACTCCCAACAGACCTACGGCCGCCAATGCGGCCTCGCCCAGGGGGTGGTTCGGGTGCAATCCCGCGTCTATGGGGGGTTTCGGGTGTGACCCCGCTTCTAAGGGGGGGCGTGCGTGAGTGCTCACGTCACGCTGCCGTCATTCTTGGAAATCACTATAAATAATATTTTATTTTACAAGCATACAACGTTCATAGTAATCATAAAAAGTATACCAAAGGCAGAATAATGGTCAGTAAGTAATACATACATACATACATACATATACTCACGCCTTTATCCCCGAAGGGGTAGGCAGAGGCCTATAACGGCCCACATTTCACCGTGTACAATTCGGTCCCACGTGACAGGTGGTGAGCCCATCGCCGTGTTGAGATGGACCGCCGCCGTCAGAGCCTCGTCCGTTGTTCAGCAGGTGCACGAGCTTGCACGTGAGGTTGACTTGGGCCCGATGGTGTTGGTAGGGCCCCACTACACCCTAGTAGGTAAAATAATAATAAAATACAGATAAAAGTAGGTAGTTCGACGCATAGTAAACAACAGTGATAAATAATATACAGATCTACAGTTATTCTCGGTTCTTAAGTTGTAACTACTATACTTAAGAACTGAGAATAACTGTAGATCTGTCCATTTAAACACGGCAATACGGCTCACCACCTATTACGTGGGACAAATTATAAAAAAGGTGAAATGTGGGCATGTAATATGCCTCTGCCTACCCCTTCGCGGATAAAGGCGTGACCATATGTATGTATGTATGTAGATCGGCAAAACAAATGATGATCGGCGAATCAAATTAAGATCAACAGTACAAATGACGGTCGGATAAACAAATGACGATCGAAAAAACAAATGCAGATCACGTTGATAATGTCAAAAATTACTTACAGCCATATTTTGTAATCTAGATGCGATTGCCATTCTAAAAATAGGTGCAAGCAAATCTCGACCTTAATGACTTTTCTCTAAAAAATTGCTTTTAGGCGTTTATAGACATCACTGATCACGAATATAAAAAAAATGAATAGATATTATGCATGCTCATAAGGTTGAAATTTGCTTGCACCATTTTTTTGTAATCTAGATGCTATAACCAGTCAAAAAATAGGTGCAAGCATTTCTCGACCTTATGAACATGAATAATATTTATTTAATTTTTACGTAATAAATTCGTGATCAGTGATGTCTATAAACGCCTGAAAGCAAATTTGCAAAACGCCTAAAAAAAATTGCAACTAGATTAAAAATATGGCTGCAAGTAAGTTTTGACCATATCGACTTGCTTATAGTCTTTTGTTTTACTGGTCTGCATATGTTTTTAGATCGTCATTTGTTTATCCGACCGTCATTTGTTTTATCGATCTTCATTTGTTTCACCGATCTTCATTTATTTTGCCGATCTAGACCTATTATAGTACAGACAAGCCCTTACGTGCACATTCTGCGTTGTGTACATTTTGCGTGTGGTGCTCATTTTGCGTTTTGTACATTCTGCCCCGAAAGGAAGGGTGTTGTAATAGCCTGCTTGTTGGCAGAGGAAGAATAAAATGAAAGGAGTAAATATTTCTTTTAAAAATACAAATCGCTAGTTTATGAAAGATCAAACAAAGTTCTGTTTATTTAAATTCAATATCTTAGAAATATTAATAAATTTCTCTTTGCATTTGCCTGATAATTCAGTATAAAAACCCGTGTGCATGTATTATGTATTGCCCGGTTCAAACATTATTTCCGTGTAGATACGGGCAAATACGTATATATGGAAATACTGAGCATGCATGCGGCTACACCGAGCACCAGCACGTGCCGTACGCGCCGCATTTTGACGTCATCAGAATGCTATTCGGATGCCTGCCGCATTTCACGAAATGCGGTGCGTACGGTGCGGGTGTAATGTGCGAGGTTTCATATAATTTCATACCACGAAGTCTTAAATGCGGCGCGTACGGCGCGTGCGACGCGTACGGTGCTGACATATGTGCGATCAGCTTAAATATACCTTTTGAAAATTTGTATGTATCGCATTATTGTTTGTTGACGAAGCTTATAATAACATGAATCCTATTATCGCTTATTATCAAAACCTTTCCTATACTGTCAAAACTTTGCTTTAAAATCTGTAAGGTATACACGTCTGAAACTTTTCTTTATATTAACTCCTGTCTCCTTCTGAATAACTTTGCTCAAACATTTTCAACGCCTCGCTTCCCTGACGTACGTGAGGTAATTATTGGGTTTTATTTTAAATTCATACATTCATTCATTTAAGAAAGTTTTGAATATTTTGTATTATTCATCAGAATGCAGAACAAAATTATTTTAGCTGTCCTAACAGTGTCAGAAATTAAATATGTTGTAACTTCTCTCTTTACTATCACGTAATACATTGAAAAGCATTTAGTGACTCTGCTCTTAGGTATGATTACAACCAATATAGAACATAGACCTCTGTATATTATTTTCTCATTACTTTTTATTTTTAAGTTGTTTTAAACTTTGCTTCTAATTCCACGAAAAAAATTAAAGTAAGATATATTTATTTTCTCCCGAAATGTATTTTTGAAGAAACCCAAATTCCATAACATATGGTAAGTGTAGGTGCCTACTTATATTATTATACTAGCTGATGCCCGCAGCTTCGCCTGCGTGAATTTTTTTTCCTAGACTATAATTATACCTGGAGCGGAACCCGTGGGGGCGCCCGTACCTCATGGTAAGAGGCAAATTACGCCCTAAGGCGCCCCCACTAACCCAGAGTCTCCAGCCGGAGCGGCTGGAGGGGGTCCTGGACTCCTTGTTCCCGTCGAGAGCGGAGGAACACGTTCCTCCGCGCATGGCTCCGTCTCAGGCGCCCAACGCGGAAGGCAGCGAGAACGACGTGCCCGTAGTCACCGAGGGTGAGTTAGGGGCGGCTGTCCTGCGGCTTAAATCCCGCAGAAACACCGCCCCTGGACCCGACGGCATTCCAGGCCGTGCGTGGGTCCTGGCTCTCGTGGAGCTTGGGCCTCGACTTATGGGTCTTTATAGCGCATGCCTCGAAAAAGGCCAGTTTCCCAAGGTCTGGAAGACAGGGAAACTGGTCTTGATTCGAAAGGCGGGGCGGCCGGCAAATTCCCCATCAGGGTACCGGCCGATCGTGTTGCTCGACGAGGTGTGCAAGCTCTTTGAGCGCATTATTGCACAACGCCTCGTCGGGCACCTCACACGCGTGGGGCCTGATCTGGCGGATAGCCAGTTTGGCTTCCGTCAGGGACGCTCCACCGTGGACGCGATCATGCGCATTAGAGGCCTGACGGAGGAAGCAGTCTCACAGGGTGAGGTGGTGGTGGCGGTGTCTCTCGACATCGCCAACGCATTCAACACCTTGCCCTGGAACTGCGTCAGGGAGGCGCTTATCTATCATGGAGTGCCTCCCTACCTCCGTCGAATTGTCGGGGCTTATCTTTCCGAGAGAGCCATAACTTACCCGAGCTGGCTAGGGCCGGGTCGGCGAGATGTGTCGTGCGGTGTTCCACAGGGATCGGTTTTAGGGCCGCTCCTGTGGAACATCGGTTACGACTGGGTGCTACGTGGTCCGTTGCTCAGAGGGGTCGGCGTAACATGTTACGCCGACGACACCCTCGTTACGGCGCGGGGAGCAACGCACCGTGCCGCAGCACTTAAGGCCACGGCAGGGGTTGCTCAGGTCGTGGGTCGGATTCGGCGGCTGGGTCTTGAGGTCGCCCTTCACAAATCCGAGGCTCTGTGCTTCCACGGACCTCGGATGGGGCCACCTGCGGGATCCAGCCTACAGGTGGGGGGCGTCAGCATCGGCATCGAGCCCTCGATGAAGTATCTGGGGCTCGTACTCGATGGCCGGTGGAACTTCGGACATCATTTCCGAAGTTTGGTCCCAAAACTGAGGGGAGCATCGGCCGCACTCGCGCGGCTGATGCCCAACATCAGGGGACCCAACGCTCCCTACAGGAGGCTGTACCTTGGGATCGTGCGAAGCATGGCCCTGTACGGGGCTCCCGTATGGGCGGAGACCCTGACGGCCAGCAATGAGGCTAGACTGATGAGCCCGCAGAGAGTGATGGCCGTCAGGGTGATAAGAGGATACCGCACGATCTCCGGTGAGGCGGCATGTCTCCTAGCCGGGACCCCTCCATGGGACCTGGAAGCGAGAGCCCTTGCGTCACTGTTCAGATGGCGCAAGGAGGCGCTGGAGCGGGGCCAAAGGCCTGCGTCTCGAGAAATCGAGGCCCAGCGGACCCTGCTCCACCAGGAAACCCTGGAGACATGGAAGATGCGACTTGAGCAACCAAAGGGGGGATTCGCCACAATCGCGGCCGTCAGACCGGTCATGGACGAGTGGCTGGAGAGAAGACACGGTGCTCTCTCCTACCGGTTGACACAGATGCTTGCCGGGCACGGTAGCTTCGGTAGGTATCTGTGGCGAAAACACCGGGAAACCACAGCCGAATGTCAGCACTGCGAGGACCGCAGCGATGACACGGCGCTCCACACGCTGGTGGAGTGCACGGCGTGGGCACAACAGCGACAGGTCCTCGTAGTGGGTCTGGGCGTGGACACTCTCTCGCTTGAGGCCATGGTGCGAGCCATGCTCTCCAGCGGGAGTAAGTGGGACTGCGCCGCCTCTTTCTGCGAGCAGGTCATGCTCGCAAAGGAGGCGGCGGGCCGGGTGCGGGTGAGAACTCTCCCACCCGAGTTCCGCAGTCGGCGCCCTGGGCGCCGCCGACGTGTCTTCGCCGAGGACTATCGGCCTCCATGACCGGGGGTCTGAGGACGGTGAGAGGGCCGCTCACCGTCCTTACAGAAGCAGGCCCATGACGGCAGCGTGACGTGAGCACTCACGCACGCCCCCCCCCCTTAGAAGCGGGGTCACACCCGAAACCCCCCATAGACGCGGGATTGCACCCGAACCACCCCCTGGGCGAGGCCGCATTGGCGGCCGTAGGTCTGTTGGGAGTCACGGGACATCCTTCCTGAGAGCTTACCCGGGGCTCTCAACCATAGGCAGTTGGGCGTTACGTGAGGTTTTTTAGTCGGTAAGAGTCCGGCATAGCATCCTAGGAGGATTTTCCCTCACGTTAAAAAAAAAAAAAAAAAAAAAAAAAAAAGACTATAATTATATCTCTGTAGGCACCAAATTTCAGCCAGATCCGTTCAGCCGTTACAGCGTGAAAGAGTAACAAACATCCAAACTCACAAACATTCGAATTTATAATAATACCTAGTTAGACAGATTTCTGATTAACAAATTCATAATGCATAATAATATGAGCTAAGTAAATTAATTTATCAAATACATTTTTTAATTCAATGGCTAAACTACTACTTGACACAACTTCTCTTCTAAGCAATGGCCATCGTAACTTAGTTTCTTCTTCAGGTAGTCCCAGCCTACGATGTTTGGACAAACCGAACTTGTCCCTCCTAATACAGATCGTCCAACCAAGACCTGGTGACGTAGGTAATAACAATGTAAATTTCATCAGCTGAGCGTTCATGTTCATTGTAATGGCTGTTTTCAGTTCTGTCGAATGTAGTCTACGTAGAGGACATTCCCGTATTTTACAAAGACTTAGTGAGTCTGTTTCCTGACAGAATGCACTCGGCACTATATGTAGAATAAAGTTCATGCCTTCCATGACCTGTCGCTCAGGGCTGCTGACAATCTTTGTCGTAAGGATTGAGCGTAGATGGTAACATGCGGTGCTATTTTATTGACCAGTGGGTACTACCTGAACCGTGGTCTTTTATTTTTTCTGGCTAGCCGTCTTAGAATTTTTTTCTTCTTTACCAAATGTATTTTCGTCACACAAAATTTGAATAAATTAGTAATAATACTTCCATAAAGCATATTTGGTTAAAATTATACCAAAATAGCGTTTTTTATTTAACTTTATGGCTATGTAGTAAAATCATCTGTTTGAAGTTTGAAATAAAAAATTAATGAAAACGTCAATTGTATTGAACTTTCACAAATAATGTGTCAAAATAAAAAGTAATTTAAGTATAAAATAAGAGTATTTAAGGAGTATTGATATCAACTCCGGAGAACATCAGCCCCAAAATAATTTACATTCCCTTTTTAGCTCGTTATAGTATAAATTTCAATAAAATACGAAACACGTCTTCCATCAATTATGTTAATATCGCTATATGCCAAATTTTAAGTAGATCGAACTAAGGAATCACGTTGTCCCATGTAAACTTTACCCTCCTTTTTTATACCTTTGGAAGTGGAATTTGCAAAAATGTTGAAATTACTTTTTTCAAATTGTAACAAACAACGCTCATGCTTAGTTTTATTATCGTACCGTTAACCGTTTAAGCAATAATTGATAATAACTTTGGGTCTAGGGATCGAACCGCAAAATTAGGTTTGGTTTGAATTCTATATACCTTTCCGGGATAAAAAGTACCCAGTGTGGTGCCCAGGCTATTGAAGAATAATTATACCAAGTTTTATCGTAATCGAACCGGTAGTTTTTGCGTGATGCCTGAACAAACAGACAGACAGACAAAAAAAATTTTAATCACATTTTTGGGTTCGGTGTCGGTCTACTAACACCCCCTGCTATTTATTTTTTTGATATTTTGAATGTACAGAATTTTCACTTCTACAGATTTATTATAAGTATAGATGACACACTTGTTATTCCCATCAGATTTTTAATTTTAATGCCAGATTAGCCTTCTCATGTTGAAACTCAGTACCTAAATGTGTAATTGTACATAGAAATCAGTGCACACAGAAATATATATTGTGTATTGACGTAATTTTCTTTTCAGTGATAATAAAAACAGTGGAAAATTTTACTCAATAGATGGCTCAACTGTTTGATTCATCGATTTACATATTAATTCAAGCCTAAAGAGATGTTGTTCTGATTTAACCCTTGTAAAAGCAACTTCAATCTGGAGCATGAGAACTTTGTTATATCCGATGTCAAAGTTTTCAATCTCACAGCTTTGCTTGGTTTTAAGTTCTTAGAATAATACTTGACCCTTTGATGCGGTCAAAACCCTTACACGATCGCTTGTCCTAAGTTTACTGATATTGTTGATCCCAAAATACATACATACATACATATGGTCACGCCTTTATCCCCGAAGGGGTAGGCAGAGGCATATTATATGCCCACATTTCACCTTTGTATAATTAGTCCCACGTAATAGGTGGTGAACCGTATTGCCGTGTTTAAATGGACAGGCGCAGGTTGTGACTGCCTGCTGTTGAAAATAAAGCCTTCAACTTAGCTTAACGACTGCCATTTTACTGGAAACCGGGACCAACGGCTTAACGTGCCTTCCGAAGCACGGAAACGCTCAAATAAATGTCACAAAGTGATCACATGGATGGTCACCCATCCATGGACCGGCCATAGTGAAAGTTGCTTACTGCAGTGATCGTTTACAGAACACTGAGTCCGCGGGGCCACGAGCGCTTCTCCCTCTATCCCAAAATAACTACCGTCTTACTACAAAAAACATTAAACATGTGCTGAACACGTGTTTAAGAAAAATTTCTACCACAAAATAGCGCCTAATGCTGATTTCGTATTTAGACACGTCTAAAGTTAGACATCACTTTAGGCACACGGAGCAGATAGTTTAGCGCGTGTTTAAACCATAGATTTAGAATTTTTCGCTACTCTCAATAGATATACAAAGCGTGCGAGCGAGACCTCATTATCCATAGCACTTAGCTCGAGAGGAAAAGAGAAAGCAAATTGTGTACTCATATGTCAGTATTTTGAATCGCTGAGCCCGCTGGGATCCTATGGCGGCTCTATGTTATTCATAATATCCAATAATCTGTAGTGATCTTACGATTAAAATAGAAAATTTTATATTTTCAACAATATTGTCGTGTTTAGTGTGTGAATAGGATATTACAAAACGCAATTATACGAAGAAAGACTCGTTTAACAGGTCATTTGTGACTTCGTTCATTCCATTTTTGCCGTACATATTTTGCCAAATTGGATGTAAAATTTCACTGAAAGTTCAACTCATAACGTAGATTATGCATTTTCCTTCATACATAACACAATATTTAATGTGTAAATGCATTTTTGGAGGATATATAAGGCAGAAATAGAAAGGGCTGTTTACAGTAAAATAGTCATGGGTAGGTATCGATAAGGATGTCGATAGTTCATTATAGTGACATTGCTACAAACAAACTTATCTGGATTTAATTTACTATAAATATGATTGATTTTTACTCGAACTGTGTTATTTAACCTTTTTTTAGGGTTTTGTGCCTATTTTAATATAATATTTCCAAAATTTGTGATCCATTTTGAGTTGAATTTTTATAATTTTACTTCACTTAAGGTACTCCACGCCACACCGGCAGGCTGATTACGTATAAAACAGCGATCAGCGATAATCGCGCAATCATTGCGCAATCATCGCACGATTTATCGCTGGTGGCGGAAAAAATAGTATTACGTTAAATTCTATAGCGAATCGTTCGCTAATCGCTAAGTCGCACTTATCACTACGAAACTAGCGCCATAAACAATTACGTGGCGATCACTGAAAACTGGGAACTGTCACATCTGTTGGGCATTTCATTAGTATAGTATGTGTGTGCTGAGAGACCACTTTTATTTTTTCGGATTTTTGGAGTTTAACTAACAATAGTGCATAGTAAAATTTGCGAAAATATTTGTAAAGCTTAGTGGTCGGTTAGAAAGCGCGTCCGAACACGTGCTCGCAGCACTATTGTTAGTGAAACTGCAAAAATCCGCAAAAAATAAAAGTGGTCTCTCATTACACACATACACTATTTAAATATCGAAATCGCTGCCAAAAACGATACGTAATACGAAATTATCGCCAGATCGCTGCCGCAGTATAGCACAAATGCACTTTTTAATTTACTGATTGTCCTACAGAGGCAGCACCGTCGCTAGTTGGCTATGGGAAAACGATCGTTGATACGTAATACGAAACAGTCAACAAACAGCGATTATCGCGCGATTTCCGCGAGATTATCGCTATTGCTTGCCTATTGTAACATACGTAATAAGCCTGCGGGATGTTTGCTGTACAAGGCGCAGATTAGCCTCTGTGTCGAATACTGTTCTCACCTTTGGGATGACTGTGCGAGGTACTTACTGGACGCGCTTGGCGCTATGCAGAGACAACACGTCTCTCATCCGATTTCAATTATAGGTTGTCCTAAGATGACGGTAAGCCTCGAGCCGTTAGCGCAACAAAGAACCATAGCGTCCTTGGCTGCCTTCTACTGAATGTATCACGGCGAATGTTCTGAAGAGCTCTTCAACCTCATCCCACCATCTCCTTTCCGATTCCGAACAACACGTCGGGCAGAGGTGCCACTCATATATAGCGGAGAGAATCTTCGCCAGAACTGAGCGTTTCAAAAGATCGTTCCTCTGTCGAACTACAAAATCCTGGAACGACCTGCCCGCACATGTGTTTCCCTCATTTTACAATCCCGGGTTCTACAAGCGGAGCGTGAAGAGGCACATCATAGGGTCGCCAACTTGAGGACTACTGTCAGAAGTCTTGTGTGCTGTAAGCATGGCCCCCATTCGCTAGATGCGCCACGGCTTTCCATTAGTTTCCATCAGTGGCGACGTCAATTTGGCGAGGTTAATATATTTAAAAAAATCTACGAGTAATATCTTTTATTGTTACTAGGGTTCAATAATAAATGAGTTTCTAGGTTTCGTATTACGATAAGAGTTGGATTTTTAGTAAAATTTCTAATTCGATTTGCAAAATATATATGTACGGCAACAATGCAATGTACGATGCCATAAATTACATGTTAAAAGTGTATTTTCACATTCGCACACTGAATCAAAATTCGTAAAATCACTACAGAATTTCTAATATTACGAGTTACCCCATATAATCCCATTTTTACTTTTTCATAGTCGATTACATTCAAATTAACAATTTATTCCCCAAAACAAGAAGTTGGAGATGAAACTTCTAAGCACTTTGTGTGCTTAGAAGTTTCATTTCCATTTCATCCATTTATACAGATACTTTTATCGATAACATAAGTGTGACCATTCAACAACACTATTTAACCCACACATAGATCTTTCATTTTTGGTCTCGTCTTCAGTTTGACACTGTTCATCTTGTACATTCTAAATCTATGGTTTAAACCACACATTTGACAATTTAAATTCAAATTGGAGTGCTCTTTATTATCTCAAACCCAATGATATAATACAATTAGACACGTCATGCATGAACATCGCGGCACGGCTTTAAAATACAGCACAAATGTATTGAACGTGAAGTTAGTCGTGAGTGGTTCTCGCTAGTCACTATTCTTACGAAGTGATTTGGTACTCTGTGGTTAATTCATTATTACCTTAAATGGCGGGACCGGTGGTGTTGAGAAAATAAAAAAAAATTCTAATGTCTAATGACACATTTTAATATTTTACAGTTGCGGTGTAATTATTTAATTGTCTGAAAATCCACGAAGGCATGTTTTTCACGAGTTTTCTTTACTAACAGAATATTATTATAAAACACTGATAGTAGAACTTTCGCTAAGCGTACAGTTGTTGCGACACTTGTTGGTCCGTACTAAACAGCAGTCAGGTTAAATACCTAGCTTCTTTTCGTATTGCCATTTTCGGAGTGTTGATATCGTATCTATAGTAATTATACATCATTGTTCAAACCCCACTCAAAAAACAAACAAACAATTTGACAACACCGAGTGACACGACACGTTCCGTTTCATCATCACTCGGCTATTATATTGTTATTTTATTCAAAATTATTGATATTACTTACATTTTGTATTTAATGTTCAATTAAAAACGATCTAATTTGTATTTTTGAAAGGTAAAAAGAAAAGGAAACTAAGTAAAAGAAAAATAATGTCATTCAATTTATTTATTTTTGAATACAACGAAACAGAAAAGAACGAACCTATACGAATGATGAGCAGTGTTGCCTATGTGAAAAGAACTGATTGAGATAAACGTTATCTTGTTAGACACACGCTAAATACGGTTTTGTGGTAGCGAAACTTAAACACATGGTCGACATATGTTTATCTTTTTAGAAGTGTCTAACTAAACACATGCTAGACCAGTGTTTAAATTATTTTATGTAGTAAGACCGCTAGTGTTTATTCCTAAGTTTCTGAATATTATAATCCGTTTCATGATTTTATTGGTCAATGTTTATATCTTAAACAAAAGTTATTGTATTTAAAAGTCTACGTACATATTGTATTTATAAGTTACGAACATAGTATTTGCCTAGTCTACGATAAATGTATCCCGCTGCTGAATTAGGTCTGTTGAGTTTCCTGATTCGGGTAGAGATTTTGACTCCATAGAAGGTCACAATAATTAAACCCAATACTCCACATTCAAACGCTTTATTTACAGAGCATTATAATATTGATCTAACTACTTACTGACCCGAAGGTATACGATTTTCATAAACAGCGCACAGCTTCGATATATATTCATGCGTCAGCAAGCCCATCCCTACACTAATCTACTATGACACCGTGATGTTATAAAGGTCCTGGAGAGCCAAAGATCTATCGGAGGTGCCAAATTTACGATTCTCGTCATATAGTAAATTCGACTGAAAAAGCTGTAAAATACCAATGTATTATGTTCAACAATAAATAAATGATTATTTGATTAATGGACTCAAAAAAGTCGTGGCGCCACTCAGTTCATAACTAATCTGTATTTTGATATTGAAAGGCAATGAGCTACTGGGTTTCAGAGCTCAGCAGAACAATCTTCTAGCCAGCAAGATCATGATTCACCGCATTTGCTACGGCTCAAATTCTCTGTGATTACAGTAACTATTTTTAAATCACAAACAAAGCTTTTCATTAACTTCTTTTTCTATCTATCTTTAATCTTCCTAGTCATAAGAAGAAACTTCGAATTGTCAACGTCGATTTCTATTGACAGATAATTAGAAAATGATAATTGAGTTTGCCGTACGTTTTATCTCAACAATTTCGATATGAAATGTACCTACCAGAAAATGTTTCACGACAATACAGTGGCTCTTGTCTACATCACAGAGGGTTTGCAATTTAACGGCACAACTTACTTTATCTCAAATCCTTGTGGGTGTTAAAGGACAAGGGATATTATTATTGCTAGGGACTTGCACCATACGAAAAAGCAAGTAATGGATATTATTATGGTCGAAACAGTTCAGGCTTTTAATTACATCACATCTGTAAAATATATGTACAAAGCCTTCCATACCTCTTTTGTAGCTTATCGGCAAATATAATATCACGTTTATAAGCCCCATTAATTGAATGGATTTTGTAGAAAATCCCTTATGACGTAGAACTCATGCTATAATATGCGCGTATTCCAAAATCCTTAATCACGATACTACTAAATTAAGTTAAAGCCTTGAATGATGAAATGAGAGGTTTAAACTGAATACCAAGTTTATATTTATATTGAGGTGCACAGTAGAACTGTGAGAACTCTTCTAAATATAATCCCTGTAAGTAGACAGGGCGGCATCAGCCTAGAGGAAGCCTAGCTCAATCTAGCTGAAGAATAGAATGGTTCTACAGTAAAACAACACAGAAAACATAGAGCTGGCGAGGATTGGCATGTTGTAAAAAAGTTCGTGATTTGATCAGTGTAGAAAAAATGCATGCTATAGGCGCAAAACTGTTATAGGCATCGCATTGTTGTTTCCTGCACTAGATAGCAATAAGCAAATACAATAAATATTATAAAAACTTCCCCTAAAGAATCCAAAATTATAATCGCTGGGTAAGCGGAAAATGTATTGCTGGGTTAGCCAAATACAAAATAGATCCACTTTGTAAAATTTCACCATGCAGAAATATCAAAGTTACTAACAAAGTTTTCAAAAGTAAGCTTAGTGCGGATCTCTTGCGCCAATAATGGTGTTCAGCAAAAATTCAGTCAATTTTGTAAAGTGATATAAGCGTCGGAGACGTAGCTGGCTCAAGCTGTGATTGATCGTGGTAAATGGCTTGTGATGCTCGTAGGCGTCGCTCTTCAGCTGACAGCCGAAGGCGGCGAGCCGTGAAACTTTACGAGTTCTACCACTCGTTCGTTTAAATGAAACGAAGGGATGTTGCGACAAAAAAAAAGTATCTGTCCGTGTAATAGTCACTTTTTTACATTATGAGCGCAAATATTGATCTAAAGTCGCTTGAACTGAATTTAAACAAGGGTACAATGTGTTCTACTCTGGTATGATTGACGGCCTCACAATGACGGGCACTTATATGATATTGTTTACAAGCATATTTTACAAAATCTGTTTTCATTTTATATAATCCAACCAAGTTGTGGGCCACTGGTGCCGTCACCCTACTTGCCTGACGTTGAGAGAGGTGTGACAGGGTTAAAATGAAGTACTAGTTTATCAGTTTGAGTCGCGAATACATCCGAGAGGAGACAAAGTCGCGGGATTCATGTACTTTGAAGAACTTGGACATTTCAGTTAATTATAATTCTGTCTTGGAGACTGGATTTATATTCTTTTTGACTCGAGACATATTCTTTCAGTGTTGGATAGTTCATTTATCGAGAACCGCTATAGACTACATTACGTTACGAGACTAAATAAAAGTGCGATTTAGCTAGTTTGATATATATATAATGAATGACAGTCTCATCAATTACTGTATCATCATGGCCCAGACGTCACTGATATTTGAAACATTAATCTTTGCCTTAAGTGCTTAGTATCTATATATATTTTAACAAAGCTTATTTGACACAAAACAAGGAATTAAACTTTTACAGCCTTTCGAGCTAAGTAAATTATTCCGGTACCTAGTTTAAATCCGTCGTCTCACACAGTTACCAGTAACGACTCGGCAAGCAATGGCGACTTTTTGTTCGTAAGATTAACGACAAAGTATGGGTCACAAAAAACCTTCACCAAGTACGGAAATTGCCAAACTTCGTGTCGAAGCCTGAAATTTTCTTGTTATAAATGTCTCCGTAAATGAAAGATGGCTTTTTTAAAATCGGAAAAGAAATTAGGAACAGACGTTTGCAGGATTACGAGTTTTGTAACAACTCAAAATTACTTTATACTTAGCCATCAATGTATTCGAATGAACTCCTTTGGTTAACAAAAAGTTCTTGTCTATTAGGTAGCTAAATCTGCATCGGTATAGAGATAACCTTCATCCCGGGTTTATTTGTTCTTACTCTGCTTCTGATACCTAGTTCTTAGGGTTTCAGGTCTCCGTAATAATGAATTAGTACTTGCACTTTGTCCGGAATATTGTGATTAAGAGTGCTGTGAATGAACTGGCTGTTAGGCGTTACGTGGGGTTTTTTAGTCGGTAGGAGTCCGGCATAGCATCCATGAGGATATTCCCTCACGTTAATAAAAAAAAAGAGTGCCGTGAGTCTATGATTTCTAGATTAGATTATTTTTTATCATCCACATAATATATTGTTAAATTATAGTACAATCCTTCCTGTTTTCAAAATAGTGCCTTCTCTGGTACGAACTGTCAAGATTTAATCGATATCCGATTAAGTAACGGTCACTTTAGCTGTAGGGCAAGGCCCTAAAATAACAGGGTAACGTGCGTATCAATAAATTTCAATATGCTAAATACAGTGATAATTGTATAATACGGTGAATGTATTAATATTAATTTCTTTTTGGAATCAATTTGCTCGTAGTCGTGTAAATTATGTAAACTCATTCTAGTTCATGGAACATGGTCACATGAGAGTAAAATTTTATTCTGTATCTATTATTAACAAACAGTAAAATATTCATGGAAATACTTTACTGTTTGTTTATAATAGATACAGAAGCTTCCTTTATTATGTAAGAATATAACCAATTAATGACCTAATATAACGTAAGGTGGGTACTAGTCGCGTCATGCATCGCATAACGTGTCAGATTTAACACCCTGTGTTTTTATGAGGCTCTTTTGGTAGCAGAAATAAGGTACACCGGAGGGTATTTAAAGGTAATTTTTAACCCCCGACGGAAACCCGGACGGGGTGTTATAAGTTTGACGAGTGTGTGGGTGTGTGTGTGTGTGTGTGTGTGTGTGTGTGTGTAAGTCTGTCTGTGGCATCGTAGCTCCCAAACGGATGAACCGATTTTGATTCTGTTTCTTTTGTTAGAAAAATGGGTTAGGGGAGAGTGTTCTTAGCTATGTTTTATATAAATCGGTTAAGCCATTTCAAAGATATGAGGGGTGAAAGAGGGGATGAAAAATTAAATTTGTTCAAATATACCCGTGTTGGGTATTAAATGAAAGGTCATAACTTATACATCACGATACTGCAAGTTTTATGAAAATCGGTTTAGCCATTCGAAAGATATGAAGAGTGGAATGTATTTCTAATTCTGTAACCACACTCCGCGCAATTCGCATTAGTTCTGAATAATTGTTGATAGACTATACGTATGTTGATATTAAAAAACTCCTATAAAAAGCATGTAATAAAAAATTAAATTAAAAATTTAAAAAACCCCCGACTCACAAAAAAAGAACAATAAAAAAACCTGTAAAAAGTAAAAAAATAACTATTATATTATGACCTATCTACCCTAAGTATTGAACCTTTATTATTAATATAGGTAGCTATATTATTTACGTATTCATATTGTTAACTAACAGTTTGTCTCGTCGGGGACCGCTCACCTAATCATAACCTAATCGTGCGTCTGTCTCTATTTAGGTATAGAGCGGTCCCCCCGACGAGACCAACTGTTAGTTAAAAATATGATTACCTACGTAAATAATATAGCTACCTATAATAATAATAAAGGTTCAATACTTAGGGTAGATAGGTCATAATTTAATAGTTATTTTTTTACTTTTTACAGGTTTTTTTATTGTTCTTTTTTTGTGAGTCGGGGGTTTTTTTGTACAGTGTAATAAGATGAACTCGGTACCTAATACACAAATGTTTGATATTAAACAAATAGTTTTCAGCCAGGATTTGTTTTACAATTTGCCTATGTATAATAATTGCTTTGGTGACACAATGGTAGTTTATGCGACTGTTGATTTATGGTCTAGGTTTTGAGTCCCGGGTCTGATCGAGATTATTTTGTGTGACCAATGTTTGGTACGGCAGAAGAATTCATCCAGATTCCGAAATATTTGTATTGATGTTGTAATGTTTTCTATATTATGTAACATGTAACAGGTACATATTTAGAAATTTACACGTATGTTTATCAGTTGTCTAGGGACAAATTTGTAATTTATTCTATGTATTTGATTTCGACACAATGAAAATTGTTTATGAAATAAATTGAGTTGAATTAAAATTTGCTAGGTTTGGAGTGGATGGTGGTATGAAAAAACTAGGCTGACATTACCTATTTACCTTCACCATTCCAAGCAGCTGAGTCGTTCCATTTTTGTAACTCATACGTGAGTCGTCCCACGTTCTTAAAACCTTGACTGTTAAAAATGTTGTAATTATTTTACACCCTTTGTTTTTTGTAGCATACGTTGTCACCATGCGTGGCAACCTCTAAGAAAACATGAATTATTTATGAATACGTTCTGTAAAAACATTTTTTTTTATAATATTCAAGATTCATCGAAGCTCTCTGATTATTTGTTTTAAAGTCCGACCAAAATCTTTAAAAATTGTTTTTGGACTTACACTGTTTAAGCTCACATTTGCGAACAGTCACACAAGAGCCGAGCACAATCGTATAAGCAGAATAAAAAGCAAGATAGATTATATACCTAGAGCAATTGGCAGGGCTAAAGATGCGGACTTTTCCTTTAATTCGTACCTCTTCTTTCAGACACAATGCGAATTAAAACGGTCGCTTGTTCCGGCACTCAAAACTATTTTAAAGTATGCACAGACATTCTGAATAATACCTACAGGCACATCGTAGCAAATTGCGCAATAAATTTTGTTAAGTAGATTGTATTAATTTTGCGTTGTTTCGAGGATCACATTGTTGTTTTTAACACGCTTTTATATATTAGCGTCACTTGTAACTATGTATGTAAAAAAATCTTGGAATGTTAATTTGACCCACTTTCCGTTCTTCGATCACGCTGAAATTTTGCACACGCTCTGAGTTCTGATGACAATACATGACTAGCTTAAAAACGTCATTACAAATCCAATATGGCGGCCTCCCCAAAATGGCGGACTGGCTATTTAAAATCCACTCCCATGATATGGGTATCGAATGAAAGGGTTTGCTATCAGGAATACGAAAAAAATGGTCACGTGACTTAAATCCAATATGGCGGACGTCCAAGATCGCGGATAGGCTATTTGAAATGCACCTCCATGATTTGGGTATCAAATGAAAGGGTTTGCTGTCAGGAATACGAAAAAAATAGTCACGTGACTTAAATCCAACATGGCGGACATCCAAGATGGCGGATTGGCTATTTGAAATACACCCCCATGATATGGATATTAAATGAAAGGGTTTGCTGAATGGGATACAAAAAAATAATCACGTGACCTAAATCCAACATGGCGGCCGTCCCAAGGTGGCGGATTGGCTATTTTAAATGCAGCCCTATGATATAGGTATAAACTGAAAGGGTTTGCTGAAAATAATCCGAAATTACATTTTCTTACCAAATTATCATGTCATGGGTATCAATCAATAAGGTTCGACGAGAGGAATACGAAGATTGGACTTTCAGTCTATGAGATCCCACCTAAGCGAAGGTAGGATACGCGCCGAGGGCTGAATGGTATGGGGGTGGTAAAAAATATCATGTCGCTAGCGTCACCTTAGGGAACCAGGCGCAACCCTATTGTAATTAGCCTTGCCCCCCTACATGGACCTCTGGGGGGGGTCGACCGTCTATTTGTCCACTACTCGTGGGAACAACATGATGAAAAATAAAACAAAAAACTTAAACTATTAGAAACAACAACGCAGAGAAAACGACGATTGGATAAAGAAAAAACCGGCCAAGTGCGAGTTGGACTCGCCCAGGAAGGGTTTCGTTGCAGCAAGTAACATACTATAAAAGTTCTTATAGTTCGTTGTAACTTTGATTGATGTTTTAACACGTTCGCAGTGGTAGTGATTTTTCTAACCGAAAATTGCGGTTTACGACATATTAAAAAAAAACTACCAGCTCTATCTCGTTCAAACCAATTTTCGCTGGTAGTTTTTATGGCAATGTACATCATATATTCTTTTTAGATTTATCAGTCTCTTAGTTTAGAAGTTAGAGGGGGGGGGGGGGACACATTTTTCCACTTTGGAAGTGTCTCTTGCGCAAACTTTTTACTTTAGAAAAAATGATGTTAGAAACCTCAATAGCATTTTTGAAGACCTATCAATAGATACCCCACACGTACGGTTATGATGAAAAAAAAAATTTTGATCTTCAGTTCTGAGTATGGGGACCCCCAAAATTTACTGCTTTTTTTCTAGTTTTATATAAGAATCTTAAAACGGTTCACAAAATACATCTACTTACTAAGTTTCAATAGCATAGGCCTTATAGATTTGGAGAAAAGTGGCTGTGACACACGGACGGACAGACAGACAGACAGACAGACAGACAGACAGACATGACGAATCTATAAGGGTTCCGTTTTTGCCATTTGGCTACGAAACCCTAAAAAGTATAAAATAAAAAATAATAGTTTGAAAAAATAAAAAGCACGCTTTTAGCACGCACTAAAAATTACATAACAATTCGGACATTTACTTAGGTAATCATCTTTATGAAATACTAGCTGACCCGCGCAACTTCGTTTGCGCCACATGAGAGTGAGAAAGAGAGAGGTATGGTATTAATATTTCGAGTATTATAATGATTCCCGTTGCATATCCTCGTCGCGCTTATTCCCGTCGCGTCGCTTGAATTCATTAGAGCTGAACCGCATATCTTAGTTTGCGTCACATGAGGTGTTAAAGTGATATAATGTTTCCCGTCGCTTTTACTTCCACCCATTCGTTTTTCGGTATGGAACTCATCGTGGGCGAGTCCGACTCGCACTTGGCCAGATTTTATCGTTCAGTTGACTGGCTGCCACTGCAGACCAAGTTTACTCCCGTCGCGTCGCTCATACTTAATAAGAGAGTTATTTTAGTGATCCTTAAAAGATAGGCATATGCTGTTATGGACTTTTTTTTTATAACTTTTTAAGAGGAACAATTTTGTAATACACAATTTTTACGTAACTTAAACTATTTATGCAGCGTCCGCAATGGAAGCTCTCAATAGAAAGAAATAATCCCCGTTCTCGAAACATTATTCATCGCTGCTCCGCTCCTATTCGTCTTCGCGTGATGCTATATCACCATTAGGCAACCTCAATAAATGGACTATTAAACTGTATAATAATTTTTGAAATGCAACAAGTAGTTTCTGAGATCCTAGCAAAAACATACTCTTCAGTTTTAATATATCGTGAGCAAACCTTAAGAGATAGAAAAATTAGGTTATTGTGAGCGAACCTTAAAAGATAGACATATTATTATGCTGTCGCGGACTTTTTTTTAGAACTTTTTAAGAGAAACAATTTTGTAATACACAATTTTTACTTAACTGTAACCATTTACGCAGCTTACGCCTCGGGAGCTCTCAGGCAGTAAAAAATATTCCCCGTTTTCAAAACATTCTTGATTGCTGCTCCGCTCCTATTCGTCTTAGCGTGATGTTATATAGCCTATAGCCATCCTCGATAAATGGACTATCAAACTGTAAAAGAATTTTTGAAATCCAACCAGTAGTTCCTGAGATCCTAGCGTTCAAACAAACAAACAAACAAACTCTTCAGCTTTATAATATTAGTATGGACTAGCAGATGTCACGCGGTTACACCCGCGTAGTTCCCGTTCCCGTGGGAATACGGAAATAAAATATAACCTATGTTCACCGCAAAGAGTGTAGCTTTCCAACAGTAAAAGAATTTTTCAAATCGGTCTAGTAGTTCCGGAGCCTATTCGTTACAAACAAACAAACAAAAAAACCAAAAAAACAAAAAATCAAAAAAACAAATCTTTCCTCTTTATAATATTAGTATAGATTTACTTCACGAACTAAAATTGTGTATGTTTACCTGCGATCTAATGAAGATTTGTCAAAGGGAAAACTCTTGAGTCATTAAACTAAATGTCCGAATTATTTTGTAATTTTAGTGCGTGCTAAAAGCGTGTTTTTTGGCTTTTTTAAACTATTTTTTTTTGTAGTTTTTTATAATTTTATTATCACAGCATTACCTAATGAAATTGTCTCATATCTACATAGGTAATGTTGAATACGCTTATACGCTGTATGCTTAACCCAAAGGGTTAAATCGGGACATTATAACTGAAACTTCGCTGATCGTCTGTTCGGCAGCCTGATGACTGCTAGAATGACTTTACTTTTTCAACTGTTTTGCTAACACGGTTCAGAGATACATCCCATGAATCGTCATAGTTCGACAGTTGAAATTTTCATACCAGCTGCATTTTTATTGCCGAGGTAACAACAAACACTAAAAATAGAAAAAAAAAGTTTTAATATTGAGGGTTTTCTATTTTAGAAATTAGAGACATCTCAACCTTCGGTAGAGACACAGTATATATATATTTAAGTGTCCATTTCGATTGCTCGGCCAATATGTCGTAGAAAAAAGAAACTTATGTCAGCATTTCGAAGGAATTCGTAGAAAACGAACAGTGAAAACCGCAAATTCGAAGAGTCAATATTTAGAAAGTTATAAGGGTTTAACCGTGGCCGCGCAGTCCGCATGAATTCAACTGCGCGGCCACCAGTTCTCTTGAACGGAGCTACGTACAAGTCTAATTCTTTTTGCTAATCACTGACACGATTTCGAAGAAAATGTAGATTATAAAAATAAAGCCCTACTATTTGAACTTCACAACATACAGCACTCCAAAGTTATGGCCGCGCAGTCCGCACAATGCGAACCGCGCGGCCACGGTTTTTCTTATATGGAGCTTAAACGGAGCTTAGTAGAAGTCCCATTCTTTTTGCTAATTACAGATACCATTTCGAAGAATATGTAGACAGTATGAATAAAGCCTCAAATTAAGAACTAAATGACGTATAGAACTTAAAACCTATAATCGAAGGAAAAAATAGGGTGACCAAGATTTATAGTGTGTGAATCCAGGCTTTTTACTATTTTAATATCATAGTGTAAATATATTTATATTGCAAGTAGCTTTTCTTGTAAAAAGAGCTACTGATTGTTTCAATTGAATTCCAATTCAATTCAATTGAGAATTAGTGATTCGAATTAGTCTTACGAAAATGTGCTTGTAAGCTTTTAAGTAAAATAGGTTTGTTAAAAATAAAACATATTTGCTGGCGATTGGCAATCATTCATTCTACATGGCGCTGTGTGAAATAGATATTCCACTACATTTAATATTGGTTTTTGGTGCAGGACCTCCTTACTCCCACAGTTCAACAATCCCAACCACAGCAACCACCAAAAGGAAACAAACCTTAGCAAATCACCACGACGATAACGAACTGCCCAACCCAAAGAAGACAAATGGACGGGACGATAATTCGCCTGATGGCATTTGTAACTTTTTCTAAGATGAAGCGGTCCACAACTATTCTGAGCATTTTCCGTACTTATTTATATAAGGTGTTATTTACTAACTAGAAGTATTCTTCTATAAATGTAGGTATTAAAATGTCGTTTATAAAAAAAGTAAAGTAAGTAGGTACATATAAGTAAAGTATTGACTTTCGATTACATTACATTAATTAAGTACTATACGTAAAAACACCATACAGTACCTCATTACCTACCAACTTAAATATTGGGTAAAAAATATTAGTATTGCGGAAATACCTAACTTGATATTGTTATTGTCCAGACTACCAACGTTATAGGTTAAACGCAAAGTTTATATTACTTGAATAGTGGTATTTAGATTCAATTTACGTAAAACTAAAGCATTTGAAATTAAATCAGCAATTAAAAATGGTCGAAAACAAGGACGTATCATAGCTATACACATCGACATCGCGACTTTAAAAAACAAATAAACTTTTATAAATTTGAATAAAAAAATAAAAAAATATCTGTAGTAGCATGCATGAAGTGAAGTAAACATATTTGCTGGCTAAAGAAAAAAAGTCAATATCAGAGGAACGTGGAGTAAAAAGGAAACTTGAATTTCACTTACTGAGACATATGATTACCTACTTAATGTGTTTACGGGTAAAAAGTAATAATTAAATTTATAAAATGTTAGTGCTGTTTATCGGATTAGTAATTACTGGCGTAATTTAAGTCATAACATCAAACTATAACAATACCATAAAGAAACATCTATTTAATAAGTAATAATTCAGTACATAATAAGTAATCAAAATATTTTTAATTTCAATCATTTTAATAATCTTAATATATTATTATTTTGTTTTACTTTTTATTTATAGAAACATAATTAAATTAAATGAAATCTACTAGCAAAATAAAATATTAAGTAGTACAAAATCTCCCCAACATCCCCTTGTGGGTCGCGCCAAACCACCACAGAATACAGAGTACATTTTCCTTGCTAAACGCCATTTTAGCATTCCGGAAAATAAATAATAATAATTATTTCTGTTGTATTTACGCACGTTTCTATATTTGGCAATTACTGTGTAGTTTGTGCATCATCTGAAGATACAAGAAGGTATGTTTTTTGCGAGTTTTCTTTAACAACAGAATTTAAAACATTGCTAATAGAACTTTTGCAAAGCCTACAGTCGCGTCACTGATTGGTCAGGTAATTCCTTCCTTAACCTTTACGTGTTGCCATTTTCCAGTGTTGATAACGTATCTTAAGGTTTTTTTATAAATCACTAGCTGATGCTCGCGGCTTTGCCCGCGTGAATTTGGTACCCGTTCCCGCTTCCCATGAGAATATTTTCCCGAGATGTAACGTAGCCTATGTGTTATTCCAGACTATAAGCTATTAAAACATGAATGTGGGTTTATCACACGAAGCGAAGTTGAGTGTGATAGATAATAGTATCACATTAGTGTTTTAATACCTAATTATACAATTGCATACAAGACTTTATCTACACCCATGATAAAACAATTTGCAAAAATAATATCGAAGAAAAATAGCGGGAATTCGAATTCGCTTTAATCTTTTTTTTTTCGGCGCGCAGCCTCTGTGGTAGTGCAATGCAACGCGCGTGAATGACAGTTCTTTTTTTGAAACTCATACAGATTCCACGCGTCGAGCGGTAAGAATTTGGCTGTCTGATGAGTAACCCTTTGCGCGGAAGAGATTGAAAAAGCGAACGGAGTGTTATGTTATTATTATGAAATTTCATATCATAATAACAGCCGTCGGATGATATTATGGTTATTAGGACCGTACGTACCGAACGTAGTATTAAGTACTCTGTGATTAGGATTTTGGATGTATTAATGTTGGCAATAAGCTAACTGTTGCAGAATCTTTTATAGAGGACTTTTTTTTTTTTTAACGTGAGGGAAAATTCTCATAGGATGTTATGCTCTTACCGACTAAAAAACCTCACGTTACGCCCAACAGCCTATGGTTGGGAGCCCCGGGGAAGCCCTCGGAAGGATGTCCCAGGACTCCCAACAGACCTACGGCCGCCACCGCGGCCTCGCCCAGGGGGTGGTTCGGGTGCTATTCCGCGTCTTTGGGGGGGTTTCGGATGTGATCCCGCTTCTAAGGGGGGGGGGGCGTGCGTGAGTTGCTCACGTCAGGCTGCCGTCATGGGCCTGCTTCTGTAAGAACGGTGAGCGACCCTCTCACCGTCCTCAGACCCCCGGTCATGGAGGCCGATAGTCCTCGGCGAAGACACGTCGGCGGCGCCCCGGCCACCGACTGCGGAACTCGGGTGGGAGAGCTCTCTCCCGCACCCGGCCCGCCGCCTCCTTCACGAGCATGACTTGCTCGCAGAAAGAGGCGGCGCAGTCCCACTTACTCCCGCTGGAGAGCATGGCTCGCACCATGGTCTCGAGCGAGAGAGTGTCCACGTCCAGACCCACTACGAGGACCTGGCGCTGTTGCGCCCTTTATAGAGGACTTAAAGCTTGGGTGTAGATAAAACATACTTAACCTATTCCTTTCTGAATACCTATATACTGGGTGAAAATACAACTAAAAAGTAGAAAATCAATAATAATTTTGTCCACTAAATGTTTGTCTCAAGATTTTGGGTGTTTCTATGTATAATATGTATGTATTTAGAAATATTTAGGTATGTCTATCAATCGTCTAGATCCTATAACACAAGCTTATATTAGCTTACTTTGGGCTAGATAATGTTGTGTGATATTGTCCACAAATATTTATTTATTTATTAATTTACATTTTTTATATTTATTTACGTTTATTATATTTCTTCATTTATTTCTTATTATTTATTTTCTACCTCTTAGTTGTATTTTTCTAGAAAAGTGTTTTTTGTAGTTTTTTGAAACTATTATTGATTTTTAAATCGAATTATTGCATTGTCATCGGTTTTTGACAAGTGTGCAAAGTTTGAATTAAATCTGAACGTTCAAAGTAGGGCAAAATCGAGCCCAAAAGAGTCGGTTACAAATTAGCAAACATCAGGTTCACCTGATGTAACCGATTTAGAATTTTTCGCTCTATGGTTTCAACCATAGAGCGAAAAATTCTAAATCTATGGGTGAAACTAATAATTTGACCTATGGGTTCTCCCAGCTGGTTAAATCCTATACAAGGATACCAGACAAGGAGAAAGAGCATAGTGCATTGCTGGACCTTCTGCTGACAACGCGTCCGGACAGATACAACGTTTCAGTGGATGCTCCGCTAGGATCGTCGGACCACTGTGTCGTTCGGACGCATGTGCCTCTCGCAAGGCCTGAATCACCTCAGCCCAAGGAGTGGCGACATGTGTGGCACTACAAGTCAGCAGACTGGGATGGACTGCGAGAGTTCTATGCGTCGTACCCGTGGCGGCGGCTTTGTTTTGCCTCAGAGGATCTGGATTCTTGTGCTGTAGCAGTCGCTGAGGGGATCTTGGAGGGTATGGAATGCTACATTCCCAACCGATGGATCCCTGTAGATGCAAAAAAGCGACCGTGGTTCAATCGGCTCTGCAGAGAAGCTCTAATACAGAAAGAATCTGCCTACAGAGCTTGGACCAAGGCTCGTGCAAATTCAGATCCAAACATCTCTGAGGTGAAACGCAAATTAAATGCCGCCTCGAGGTCCAGTAAAAGAGCAATTGTCAAGGCCAAGTTCGATTTCGTCGGCAGAATTGGCGAACGGCTAGCAGGCTACCCTTCAGGAAGTCGTGAATTTTGGTCGCTTGCCAAAGCTGCCGAGGGAAACTTCTGTCGGTCAGGATTACCACCCTTGCTTAAACCCGACGGTAGTTTGGCCCAGAGTGCCAAGGAGATAGCCGACCTTTTGGGTAATCTCTTTGCCTCTAACTCGACCATGAGCGACGGGGGTGCTTTACCGCCGGGCATTCCGAGTTGTGGCACTTCCATGCCGGAAGTTAAATTTACACAGCGGAATGTCCGGCGGGAGCTTCAATCTCTGGACGTTCATAAGTCGAGTGGGCCAGACGGCATTCCCGCGGTGGTACTTAAGCATTGTGGTCCAGAGTTGTGTCCGGTACTTACACGTCTTTTCACACTTTCCTATTCTATGCAACAAGTCCCGGCGTCGTGGAAGATCGCGTATGTACATCCTGTACCCAAGAAGGGTGACAGAACCGACCCGGCCAATTACAGGCCTATAGCCGTCACCTCCCTTTTATCCAAGGTGATGGAGCGTGTAATTAATACACAGCTCCTGGGGTACCTTGAGGAACACGACCTGCTCAGCGACCGGCAGTACGGTTTCCGTCACGGTCGCTCGACGGGCGATCTTCTTGTGTACCTAACACACCGATGGGCGGCGGCTATCGAGAGTAAGGGTGAGGCTCTAGCTGTGAGCCTCGACATCTCTAAAGCCTTTGACCGGGTCTGGCACCGTGGTCTTCTTACGAAACTGCCCTCATATGGACTACCCGAGAGATTATGCGGATGGGTGTCCAGCTTCTTGGCCGGTAGAAGCATCAGGGCCGTCGTTGACGGCAGCTGTTCAGACTGCATGGCCATAAACGCTGGAGTACCGCAAGGCTCAGTGTTGTCCCCTACTCTGTTTCTGCTGCATATCAATGACATGTTGTCTATTGACGGCATTCATTGTTATGCGGACGACAGTACGGGGGACACTTGTTACACGGGCCGCCCCGGTATCTCTCGGGACACAGTGGAGGAAAATCGTGAACAGCTTGTGTCTGAAATCGAGGCTACTCTTACTAGAGTGTCCGATTGGGTTGGACAAAATCTTGTCCAGTTCAACCCTTCCAAGACACAAGCGTGTTTTTTCACCGCTAAGCAAACCCCAATTACTGTAGCGCCGCAATTTCAGGGCACATCTCTTTCCATCTCCAAAAGTATAGGGATCCTTGGCGTTGACATCTCCAGTGACGTTCAGTTCCGTAGTCATTTGGAGGACAAGGCTAAGCTGGCGTCCAAAAAGCTAGGTGTGCTCAACAGGGCGCGGCGGTACTTCACTGCGGCGCAAACACTGCTTCTCTATAAGTCGCAAGTGCGGCCGCATATGGAGTACTGCTGTCACCTCTGGGCGGGAGCACCTGAATATCAGCTTCGTCCATTTGACTCGGTGCAAAGGCGAGCTGTAAGAATTGTCAACGATCCTGTACTTACAGCTGGTGTGGAACCTCTTCGCCAGAAGAGACTTTGCCTCCTTATGCGTGTTCTACCGCCTGTACAATGGTATGTGCTCTGAGGAATTGTTTGATATGATGCCCACGGCTACGTTCTATCATCGCACCGCTCGCCACAGACAGGGAGTTCATCCTCACACTCTGCGTCCGGTGCGTTCCAGCACGGTTAGATCCGATAGGTGTTTTCTTCCGCGCACGCTTAGGTTGTGGAATGACCTCCCTGCCTCGGGTTCTTCAAAGGGGGTCTTAGAAGGTTTTTACAGGGTCGACAGCGCGAGTGTGGCACCTCTGGTGTTGCAAACGTTCATAGGCTGCGGTGACCACCGGTCCTTCTGATGGGCCGTATGCTTGTCTGCCACCTTAGTGGTATAAAAATAAAAAAATAAAAAAAAATAAAAAAAAAAGCGTTTTAAAAAGAAATTAAACAGAGTTCACAAACTCATATTAGAAATACATACTGTACCTACCGTAGAGTATCAATATGAGGATAACAGGAACAACTACAGCGGACTAAGAGGCCCCATACACCTACAATAAAATTACATCAATATTTTTATTTCTGTCCGAATCTGACGACGAGAAGTAAATTCCAAATTCGAAATTCCGATATCTGACTGAAAAATATTGATCAATATTAAGCCTACACGGTGCGAAAAAAGATATTGATCAATAAAATTTAAGCTCCGTCAAATTTTTTATTTAGTGATTGTTCAAACCTCAATATTAGCCCTACACGGTCAACTTATTGAATAACAATTTATGTTGATCAATATTATTGTCCGTGTATGGGGCCTCATATAGCGGACACTTTTGAGTTCTATTTTGTCCATGTCTATTGTGCCTTTTGAATTTTATATCCATAGTTAGATCGCATCGCTGCCACTGTTGCTGTCGCCTATCAACCTTAAGGTTTCCTCCACATTACTCACGAAGTTGATCGAAGTTGGATGAGTACGATAGTGTAGAGGGGCACCTCGGCCTACTTCGTCAAAAAATTTCTTTGACTCGGGCAACTTCGCCGACGAACTTCGTTGAACTTGTGGAGGGAGCATTACAACCACCACAGAGCACAGAGCAACGCGAACCTTGTAAAGGCGCGCGTTGCTCTGTGTCACAGAGCAATACTTGTTTTTTATTATGTAGTGATCTATGTAATAAGGGCAACCAATAGACGCTTGAAATACTCACAGAATATCGAATAGTGCGTATATTCATTATATATTAATAATTACATTAAAAGAAAATGGACATTTAAAAGGAGGTCCCATACAACAAACGTGATTCTTTGCCGTTTTTTGGAAAGGAACCCTTCTTGCGCGAGTCCGACTCGCACTTGGCCGGTTTTTATATAAACTTTTTAATAATAGATAATAGAAGGCTAATATCGAAACTGACTGTGATTTAATTGGTACAGGAATCTTTTGCTGTGATTTAATCGTAGTAAGTATTGCTATAAGATAATAGTAAGACTGATTTGTTTGTAACAAAAATATTTTGATTCTAATCGATACGACAACGTAGCTAAGTAATTCGTTGATTAATTTAATTTGTAATTATAAGTACAATGACAAATTTAACTGTAATTGGTAGTTGTAAATTGTATCACACCAAAATCATCCCTGTTAAGAAGGGGCCAAGTTCCTATCGGCTAATTATTCACTTAAAAAAGGATTGAAATCCAATCCAATGCCAAGTTTAGCCACTTTAAAATCGATCATAATCATCTTCATCTACAGCCTGATCCACTGGTAAACATTTGCCATTCCCAAGACTCGCCACCACACCCAGTCCTCCGCCCTCCGAATCCAGCCACTACCTGCCACCGTAGTCACGTCAACGGTCCATCTGACCGAAATTCAATTTACCATACGCCCAATTTAAAAAAATATCTAAAATTATAATAGCTTATATTCACAGGGTCATATTTCAGGATCTACTAAAGCTCTATCAATGAAATTTGATATACTGCCTTAGTACTAGTATATAATTATGTACATACAATCTTATTTCTGTACTTGCAATTGGCACAGGGGGGTCAAAAGTGGGTCGAAACGGTTCGTGTAAAAGTGTACGGCATGCGCGGTCTGTTGCTGGACTTGGCCTGCGCACTGCCGTGCGCTTAGATTAGAGATGACTGATTTAAGTTTTAGAAATTTTGTTGTTATCGTAAGTCAGATTTTGTTTTTAAGTTCTAATTGTAATTGTAATATGAAAACGAACTGTGATTGTTGAATTATGTGAAAAAGTATAGTTTAATTAAACTTCATGTTATATTAATGTTGTTGCTCTCGTAAATCTGGTGTAGTTTTATAATAAACTACTTTTTCTTAGCTTATTTAGTTTATGATCTTAATCGTTACAGCAACGTAAATAAGTAATATTTTTTTCATTTCTCCTACTCTGAAAGTAGTGTTTCCTTAATCTGATTATTGGGTGGAAAATGCTGTTTCACTCCCTAGGGAGGAAAAAACTCATACTTAACTACAAATTACTTCCCACCTAAGGGTCGGAATGAAACTTAAAATAGAACTGCTGTCAGGTCCGCTGTGAAGAGTTTTATGTAAAAAAACTAATTTTAAAAAATGCTGCGGCCATGCGACTTTCCAAACAGCCGGTGTGCAGTGTGAACTTAGCGCAAATTTCTTAGAGCGGAATAAGCTGCAACAATTAGCCCCCTTACACGGACCGGCTGCCGGTCTTCCGCGGTGAGTTCCATATTTAAAATTTAAAAAGTCTACATGAATTGGCGGGATATTACACTCTGTTAAAACTAGGATGATAATTTTGACAACTCTAAATAGGGCACCCCATAGTGTCCAATCGTTAATGAATCTATTCGATTATCGATTGCGTAAAAATTAAATCGATAGTTACAAAAAAACGGTTTTTTATTATTTTGGGTAATTAGGTAAATATAATTGCATTATTACTGTTTGTATTATACTTAGCTAATCATATTACAAAAAAATGCTGTGGATACCTACTTATTAACATTACTTGCATTTAAATAAATATACATGAATTCGATTTATCCGAATTATTTGTTTGTGATCGATTGTGCGGTATTGTTGGAATACGCTTCACTAGGATAAGTGGGCGGTACTCGTCTATGTGCTACGTTAATTTTTTGAAGTATACGTGACATAAACAAATCCGATACTTCATAGGCGTGAGCTGTCAAAATTATCATCCTAGTTTTAACAGAGTGTAATATTATTATCTGTTATTTATCTGTCTGTGACAGAATTCATAAAAATAGGTAATAATCTTTTAAGTTAAGATTTGAATATTATTACTTTTACTTTATTTTTCTCTTATTCGAAATGAAAAGTAGAGTGTTTAACACGGGCAAAAGAATCAATTCCGACTCGGACTATAGCCGGTCTAAATACCTCGGGAATTGATTCTTTCCACCCTGACCTCGGTTAAAAATCTACTATTTTATTTGTAATCTTACTATTACGAAAACGAATTGTGAATTTTAAAATATGTGATTTATAGTTTATAGTAAGTATTAAAATGTTTTATCTATTTAAATATCATTTGTTTAATTGTAATAGTTGTGAAAGAAGCTTTATTTATCTGGCTTATTTACATTTCCGGTATTATTAGCTATTTTTAACATTTAGGTAGGTAAATGTCGGTGCCAGAGCTGAGGTCAGTGATAAATCACCTTGCACTTTAACTCTTCATGTTTTTTTTTTATATTCGGCTCGCCAAAATGATGCCGCCGTCCGATGGAAAGTCACAGCAACATCTAGCGATTGGGGGCCACCGTCCCAGTCTGCAAGACTATAGAAAGCGGCCCCCAAGTTGGCGGCCCTATGATGTGCCTCTTCACGCTCCGCTTGAAGAACCCAGGATGGTAAGAGAAGGGAAACACGTGCGCTGTCAGGCCGTTCCAGTTTTTATGGTACGACAGAGAAACGATCTTTTGAATCGTTCAGTTGTAGCGAAGTAAGAGTGGCACCTCTGTACAGCAGGCGTTGTTCGGGAAGGAGTGGGCGGGATTAGGTTGAAGAGTTCAGAACACTCACCGTGAAAGATACGGTAGAATGCAGCCAAAGACGCAATAGTTCTTCTCTGCGCTAACGGCCTTACCTTACCTTACCCATTATATAACAATATGTACCTATATTATATAAGAAGCGCTCGTGGCCCCGCGAACTCAGTGTTCTGTAAACGATCACTGCAGTAAGCAACTTTCACTGTGGCCGGTCCATGGATGGGTGACCATCCATGTGATCACTTTGTGACATTTATTTGAGCGTTTCCGTGCTTCGGAAGGCACGTTAAGCCGTTGGTCCCGGTTGCCAGTAAAATGGCAGTCGTTAAGCTAAGTTGAAGGCTTTATTTCAACAGCAGGCAGTCACAACCTGCGCCTGTCCATTTAAACACGGCAATACGGCTCACCACCTATTACGTGGGACAAATTATACAAAGGTGAAATGTGGGCATATGATATGCCTCTGCCTACCCCTTCGGGGATAAAGGCGTGACCATATGTATGTATGTATGTATGTACCTATATTGTGATCATCACCATTTACTGAAATGTAAATCAATCGATAAGTGTTTTTTTTCTTATCTTCTTATCTTTGACTGTCTCTGTGGCACAGTCGGTAGAGATACCGCCTGCGGCGCTGGAGGTCGTGGGTTCGATTCCCACCGGAGACAAATATTTGTGTGACCCATAAATGTTTGTCTCAAGAGTCTGGGTGTATCTATGTATAATATGTATGTATTTAAAAGTATATAAGTATTAATATCCGTGGTGGATCGTGGATACCCATAACACAAGCAGGTTATTCCTAGCTTACTTTGAGATCAGATAGCGTTGTGTGAGATGTCCGTGAATATTTATTTATTTATATCCTAGAAGTAAACTTCTCTATTCAAATTCAAACCAAGGGACTACAACTATTTGCTTTTTACGATTAAAAGTATAGCAGTATACGTGACAATTAAAAGTCTTATTAACCGACTTAAAAAAAGAGGAGGTTCTCAATTCGTACGCTTTGTTTTTTTTATGTATAAGTATTACGCGATAGCGGCGCCGATTTTGATTTTTTTTGTTTGAATGAGGTTACTTCTGAGGTGGTCCCATATCCAGGGTATCAAGATCTGATGCTGGGATCCAGGAGAAATCGAGGGCAACCACCGAAAATTGTTGGGACAACTAGTGCGTTTCCTAACTTTTTGATTAAGTGCTTTAATAAGTAAGTATACCTACTACAATTTAATAAAGGTCTGGAGTCGATATGATGATGGAACCGAAAGACAGTTGAGGGAATTTCTTAACGATTTACAGCAGTTACCTTGTGTTTCGGCTTGATTGATTTGTGTTGATGAGAACTTTACACCTAGATAGATATACTTATCGGTCTACCCGTCACTTAAAATAATAATAAAAAAATAATTAAACAATAGAACCGACTTCATACAAATCCTTAAAAATAAAATATACCTAGCACATAGTGATATGTATTTTGATTTATCAGATTTTATTCAATTTAATATGGAAGTTGTTGCCATTAATAATACCTACCTACCTATACCTATGGGTTTACTTGGCGCCGACTTCAATATGATATTGAATAAAATCTGGTAAATCAAAATAATAACTTTGTGCTAGGTAAATATTTTAAAGGATTTGTATGAATTCGGTTCAATTTTTTTTTTGGGAATATCTCGTCGACGCAACGTAAATCATGGTCACCCTTCTTTTAACTCGAGTTACAGGGTTTAAGTTCTGTAACTCGTGATTTTCAAGCATTAGAACTTCATTCATGATATCTACATATTCTTCGAAATCGTATCAATGATTAGCAAAAATAATGAGACCTCTACCAAATTCTGTTTAAGCTCCACTTTAAGAAACACGTGGCCGCGCGGTTCGCCCTTACGTAAGTGCTGTAGAACGAGAAGTTCAAACTTTAGGGCTATATTTTTCAAATCTACTTTTTCTTCGAAATCGTATCAGTGATAAGCAAAAAGAATTAGACTTCTACAATGCTCCGTTAATGAGAACTGGTGGCCGCGCGGTTCGCTTTATGCGGACTGCGCGGCCATAACTTTGGAGTGCCGTATGTCGTGAAGTTCAAATAGTAGGGCTTTATTTTTATAATCTACATTTTCTTCGAAATCGTGTCAGTGATTAGCAAAAAGAATTAGACTTGTACGTAGCTCCGTTCAAGAGAACTGGTGGCCGCGCAGTTGAATTCATGCGGACTGCGCGGCCATGGTTAAACCCTTATAACTTTCTAAATATTGACTCTTCGAATTTGCGGTTTTCACTGTTCGTTTTCTACGAATTCCTTCGAAATGCTGACATAAGTTTCTTTTTTCTACGACATATTGGCCGAGCAATCGAAATGGACACATATTTAACAGTGGTAGAGACCTAAAAAGTACAATGGTAGAGACCTACAAAGTCAACGGTTCCATTGTATCTAAGGGTCATTCTATGCTGGTGTGTTTGCTTGTTCATAAAAGAGCTATAAGATTAGGTCTATTGTAAAATGATTTAGTCCTTGGGTGTGAACTGAATTATTTTACATAAGACTTTATCTTTTATGATGAAGGAAACAGGTCAGTTTTGCCCGCTCTTTCGAGCCTAATAAATAAGTACACCTTTCTCTCTCCCTTTTCCTCTCTCAAGTGCTGCAAACGAAGTTGTGAGGGTCAGCTTGTTATTAAATAAAACAGCTCTTATAATATGAAAAGGAAACAATTTGATACAATTAAATTCATTGTATTTTGAGGATTGCTAGCTTAAACAAAAAAAAATGAGAAACCCTTCGAGTTATTTTGTACCCGAGTGTCACGAAGCTTAACCCACCAGTTTACCGCACCGCAAAAGGTTAAAAGGTTTCTGCTTATGGAGCTAAACTTTGATGATGCTGCATTGGAGACTTGAATAGTAGGTTGGTATAAATATCCGTCTCCAACATTCACATTTATCTTTGATAGAAATATAATAAGAACCACCAATAAAGTGGCACAAAAACCAAAAGTTGTAATGCATAATTATACTATGCTTCTGCCAACCAGAGGATCAGTAAAGGTATGGCAAATTCCAAAAAAATGTATCCCCGTTATTCTCTAGGACATCAGAATCTATACTTATAATAAAACTGTAGAGGGTCGGGAGTCTGTACATGGAAGATATTTTGAAAATTTTAAGTGTAGGGCGTTCTCTAATCGATACTGAAGCTGAAAATGTAATTTAAAATTTTCATGTCTGTCTGTCTGTCTGTCTGTCTGTCTGTCTGTCTGTCTGTATCCCGACTAAGTATCACGCCGAAACTACTGAACCGATTTAAATGATACTTTGTACGATCTAAGCTTATAGTCCGAGGAAGGTTCTTAGATACTTTTGATCCCGATATTTTGCGCGGTTCCTTCAGGAGAGGGGATGAAAGGCAAAATAGGTTTTTAGCTATAACTTCTCACTGCGTGGTTTGATTTCAAATATTTGTTTGGTGTCTGAAAGGGAGTACTTTAAGCATTATTCCATACAATTTTCAATATTGAGGGTTATGTAGTTCAGAAATTAGGGGCATCTCAACTTTCGGTAAATCTAGAATTCAACGTTTCTTTTGAAAGTGAGTCTAAACGGGCGTGTTGGCTTAATCATAAAAGAGCTTAATGATTAAGGCTATTGTAAAATAATTCAGTCCGCGCCGAAGGCGTGGACTGAATTGTTTTAGAATCGACTTAATCTTTAAGCTCTTTTATGATTAAGCAAACAGGGCCGTTTCACACGGTGCATGACGAGTCTGATGAATAATTACCTCTCCTTTCGTGCACATTATGTGACGTAAACGAAGTTGCGAGGGCCAGCTAGTGATATATATTTTTGAATTATCTAAATCGGACTATTACTTACGGAGATATTTAGCAATGAACTCAGGCCGTTTCTATCACTGGAAGTCAATGTAAGCGGGTGCGTATGACGTCACAATGAGGGTTAGCCGTAGCCGCGGTATGGGCGCGCAGGGTTTTGTTTGATTTTCGTAACTTTGAAACAATCTCATGGATGTTTTGCCGGACTCCTACCGACTAAAAATCCTCACGTAACGCCCAACAGCCTATGGTTGAGAGCCCCGGGTAAGCCCTCGGAAGGATGTCCCAGGACTCCCAACAGACCTACAGCCGCCACTGCGGCCTCGCCCAGGGGGAGGTTCGGGTGCTAGCCGCGTCTTTGGGGGGGGGGGGTTTCGGGTGTGATCCCGCTTCTAAGGGGGGGGGGGGGGGGGCGTGAGTTTCTCACGTCACGCTGCCGTCATGGGCCTGCTTCTGTAAGGACGGTGAGCGACCCTCTCACCGTCCCCAGACCCCCGGTCATGGAGGCCGATACCCGGCAGAAAGAGGCGGCGCAGTCCCACTTACTCCCGCTGGAGAGCATGGCTCGCACCATGGTCTCCTCCAGCGAGAGAGTGTCCACGTCCAGACCCACTACGAGGACCTGGCGCTGTTGCGCCCACGCCGTGCACTTCACTACCGTATGGAGCGCTGTGTCATCGCTGCGGTCCTCGCAGTGCAGGAAAAAAAAAACACAAGTAAAAATACGCCTTATAGATTCGTCATGTCTGTCCATCTGTCTGTCTGTCTGTCCGTCCGTATGTCACAGCTACTTTTTTTTCGAAACTATAAGGCCTATGCTGTTGAAACTTGGTAAGTAGATCTATTCTGTGAACCGCATCATGTTTTTTATATAAAACTAGAAAAAAGCAGTTAATTTTGGGGGTCCCCATACTCAGAACTGAAACTCATAAATTTTTTTTTCATCAAACCCATACGTGTGGGTGTGGTCAAAAACTCTATTGAGGTTTCAAACATATTATTTTTCTAAATTGAATAGTTTGCGCGAGTGATACTTTCAAAGAGGAAAAATGTACCACCACACCACCCCCCCACCCCTCTAACTTCTAAAATAAGAGTATGAAAAATCTAAAAAAAATATATGGTGTACATTGCCAAGCAAACTTTCACCGAAAATAGTTTTGAACAATATCTAGTAAGTAGTTTTTTTAATACGTCATTAACCGAAATTTCCGTTAATACAAAAATAAAAAAAAACATTTAATTTCATAAACATAATCAAAGTTACAACGAACTACAAGAACTTTTATATTACAATTTTACTTGCTGCTACAGAACCCTTCACGAGTGAGTCCGACTCGCACTTGCCGGTTTTTTTTATTGTTTATTCTAGCCTAGCTATCACGGTTCATGGGATATAGCCTGGTGACAAACAAACTTGTTTCTGCTGCCTTTTTTGGAACGGAACCCCCGGTGCACGGGTCCGAGTCGCACTTGGCCGGTTTGCCCGAGTACGTCACTGTGTAATTGTTTTTACCGCGGAATATTACAAGACCCCTTTTGGGAATAAAAACTAAAAAGGTGACATGAAGGCGTATGTTATATTCTGCCTACCCATCCTGGGATAATAGCGTGATTATGTAATGTAGGTTACGAACATCTCAACTTCGAATTCACAGCAATGTCTTATATCTCAGCTACAGGGCGAAGTTTTATCTCTCTTTGTACATCAGAATACCTACATACATAGTACGAATTTTACGAAGGTCTGAGTCATTCGGCACGTTCAAAAATTGTTTTCCTGGTCTATACTATATTTATTCAAACTTCAAAACATGAAGTAGCCACTAATCAAAAACTTAATTTGTTTCATAGATTGTAACCACTTTATTAGTTAGTAAGTTACTCACCAACTTACTCAGAGGGAGCTTGCAGAGGACTCTTACCCAGGGCGCCTTTCTTCAGAGTTTCCAGTGTGTGTGCAAGGGTAGGCTAGGGCTAACGAAAACAATGCAGTACACACATATATTTAGAAAGTTCCCAGAGCTACAGAGATAGTTAGAAGGAGTTATACATTAATAGGCATATATATATATATATATATATATATATATATATATATATATATATATATATATATATATATATGTATATATATATATATATATATAAGCGCTCGTGGCCCCGCGGACTCAGTGTTCTGTAAACGATCACTGCAGTAAGCAACTTTCACTGTGGCCGGTCCATGGATGGGTGACCATCCATGTGATCACTTTGTGACATTTATTTGAGCGTTTCCGTGCTTCGGAAGGCACGTTAAGCCGTTGGTCCCGGTTGCCAGTAAAATGGCAGTCGTTAAGCTAAGTTGAAGGCTTTATTTCAACAGCAGGCAGTCACAACCTGCGCCTGTCCATTTAAACACGGCAATACGGCTCACCACCTATTACGTGGGACAAATTATACAAAGGTGAAATGTGGGCATATAATATGCCTCTGCCTACCCCTTCGGGGATAAAGGCGTGACCATATGTATGTAGTTATTCACAGAGTAGATCCTATAACTATGCACTCGTAGGTACTTCTTAGGCGTTCTACGCAGGCGTAATCAGGTAGGTACTACAAGTTATTACTTTTACACAGATACACTACACAATGGGATCAGTGTTAAGGTACTGGTGGTTAATACAATAAGTATGCAGTGTACTGGCCTTCGTGTGGGGGAGGTGCGACACCGGCTGTTGTCAATGCCAGGAAGACGGCAGGCCTCTCACACATGCACCTTGCACGTGCAGTCCGTGTATTTTGGGGTGTGGCTCCTATCACCACTACAGCCGCTTTTACCCCGTAGTATACGGCCCAGTTTCCTGGGTAGAATGTGGCAAATAGAGATGTATCAACTTTATCATAACCTCAAACGATGGTGAGGAAAAAAAATATTCTTGAGCGAAGACTGATTCGAGACATAGAACCAAGCAAAAAGAAAACTGACTACCCCAAAGCAGGTCTTATACAGGATGTTGATCTGCATTTGTGCATTACTTGCACACATGACTGTACTGCCTACACTCGTTGATGTTTCGGGATAAAACGAGACACCTTTTTTTACACTTTTTTTTTCTGCTTAAATTCTTTTCTATTTGCTACGGGAACTCTACTGCTTATACTAAACCAATATTAAGTGAAAAAATGGTGCAGTAAAATTAAGTTCTTAATAATTATTAAATAAAATAAATTTAAAAAGCAACTCGTATGAATCGGTTCTAAATATTCTAATAATACTATTACCTACATAGGTACATTTTCACCGTTCATTCAAAACCGTTTCTTCTTTGCCTACAGTTTAGTAGGCACATACAAATGTTTAGGCATAGGCAAAGGAGGCCTGCGGTGGCGGCGCGGCGCGTGTAAGTTACCCCTCCAACCCCCGCGCAGGAGCGAGCGGCTCAGGCGGCGCCTTTGATCGGTGAATTTGAAATTTTGAATTAATTAGTGGCTCGCCCGCGTTCAGCGTGAGTATAACCGCACGCGCCGATATCTACGTAACGTCCGTAACAACACCGGTAACGATGTCAGAGCGTTACAGTAACGTTGAGTTGGTGGAAATGGTGCGCCTTTACGCTATTTCTAATAATAACGTTGTTGATGCAATTCGCATGTTCAGGGAAATGTTTCCAGACCGACCAATACCATCTCGTCGCATGATGCTTGCCGCCACACAGCGCTTAAGGGATCACCGACAGTTCGAGGTTCCTCGACATGCACAAGGTCGTGGTACACAAGGCCTATCAGCTGATCGGCAAGAGCAGATTCTCAATTATTTTGAGGAAGAACCTCGAGCCAGTACGCGTGAAGCCGGTCGCCGTTTCGGTGTTCATCATACCACAGTGTGGAAGCTGCTGAATCGCGAACTAATGCATCCGTTCCATTTCCGACGTGTTCAAGAGTTGCATCCGCAGGATAATAACGCTCGAACAGTTTTTTGTCACTGGCTCCTTGAACATCAGGACGTGAACATTTTGTGGTCCGACGAATCATTGTTTACGCGCGTGGGCGTTTATAACGTCCACAATGAACATTGGTGGGCTCACCGACAACACAACCCACATGTTACTACGCGGGACTCGTTCCAGGTCCGGTTTAGTCTGAATGTGTGGGCTGGTATCATCGGTGATCATCTACTTGGCCCATATTTTATTGACGGTCGTTTGAACAGTGCTACATACTTGGTGCTACTCCGACATGTGGTTAATGAGATGCTCGATGACATTCCACTCGCATTTCATAGGGACTTGTACTTCCAACAGGACGGTGCGCCACCTCACTATGGACGCCAAGTGCGCGAATATTTAAGTGAAGTGTTTGGTACGCAGTGGATAGGCCGTGGTGGACCGGTAGTCTGGCCGCCGCGATCACCCGACCTAATGCCCTTAGACTATTATTTGTGGGGAGATATTAAAAGACTTGTTTACAATGAAGACATTGTGAGTGTTACACAATTACGTGAAAGAATTGTTTTGGCATTTGAACAAATAAAAACAAATGTGCTAGTGCTTCGCAGCTTAAAACGCAACTTAGTGCGCCGCGCCAATCTGTGCATAGACACTGGGGGTGAGCATTTTGAACAATTATTGCGTGTTACATGATTTTGTAAATAGGTATTTTAGCTTTGATTCTCAATTAATTCTGTAAATAAGTTGATTTAAAATTTTTAACTACGCCAGAAATGCTTCATTTCAGAATACTTTTCTCATACCTAATGTTTACTAACAGTACTTAATGTTTTTGTTTGCAATTGCATGATAAATAGCGTGTTTCTGCCGGTCCTAAGCCCTTGAAGTAGGAAGGAATCTTTTAAATCAACATAAACTCATCATAAAATCATTAATATCAAATCAAAAAAGTACATAAAGGTCACCGAACTTGTCAGCTGGAACTAAAAACTCATGAAACCTAATAACTAATGGCTCCTCTACACTGCCCGCAAAGTTCATAGGCGAAGTACTCTAGAAACTTTGTCTAATTTCGAAAAAAGTGCGTCACTACACACTCAGTGGTGTCAGTAGCCTGCGCACGCACATTGCTAGAAATTTGTGTGGCAGAGTTTCCAGGAACAACATAATTTGCTCCTGACCACTGTTTGACGCTGATAATTGGATCACATACACCAAAGCACTAATTATAGCTTAAATCACGCGCCGGCAAAGCACCGGTACACACGATGTCGGCCAAGTAGTGTAGAGAGGTACTTCGTGAACGCACTTCCCGTATCTTTGGGCCCATTGATTGAGGCGCAAAAATCGACAGCAAATTAAGTCGCCTGAGGGGAGGTATAGTTTTTGACGAGGTAAGCCGAAGTGCCTCTTTACACTATCGTATTCATTTAACTTCGTTCAACTTCGCGGGCAGTGTAGAGGAGCCATGAGATGCGATACGTAGCCGCATTATCTAGGTACCTACTATTGTCTAGCTTTAAGCCCAGGCCACACCGCCAGCGGGCGGTTGAGCGAGCTAGGCGGGCGGGTGAAGTGAGATATTGAAGTTATGCAAACTACGCGACATTGCCGAGCTAAACTATGGGGTTTACACCAAAAACTACATACGGAAGGGCGAACCGGGTAGTGCGGATGAGACTAGACACCTGGACACTGGTATTCGAATGACAAGCGACGACTAGTCTGAGTACCCGAAACGGGGAGGACGGTAGTTAAGCTAGCGAAGCGGGCGCGCCTAACGACGAAAACGAGTAGCTTCGCTCGCATCAGCCACGTAGGTTATTCGGCAGCTCGCAGTGTGCCTAGCTCGCTCACCCGCCCGCTGGCAGTGTGACTTGCGCTTTAGCGTTGGCTCGGCGACGTAAACATTTAATACACGGGTGAAGATTTTTTCTTCGTAAATCATATTTCACTAAAAACAGGATTTTTGGGGTTTTGTTATCTACTGTGTTGCAGTGTTGCTTGCAATCGATAATACGTATAGTACACTACGCACTGAAGGAGGCTTGTGCACGACCAAATCAACAGCTTGTATATCGTCGCTCTGGGAATATTCGCGAAATTCTTTCACAGAACCTGTTTGCTAACCCAAACCACCGAGATGCCATAGACAAACTCCTGTCACTTCCGTTAGCAAAGACAACTACAGTTACCAAAGTAAAAAAACGATGAATTGATTAGGGTACCCTCACACGCTCAATGATGACTGTCAAGCCCTCAACCAGATATTGCTGCATCTAAAGAAAACAAATGCTACAAGATACAAAAATCAAACAAAACCCTGCGCGTCTATACCGCGGCTACGGCTAACTGGCAGCGATTTAGGTGATGTGACGTCACAAGCCACTGCGTCGGGCACTCGGCGAACTTCTCTAGTTATTTGGTCACAACTTCTTTAATTTTCGTCGTAGAACAAAAATGTTTGCACTGTTTAATAAGGATTTCTCAGGTCTATAAATCTGCACTATTACCTAAAAACGTTACGGATCCTCATATTAATAACACATACAAAGGCGTGTTCTGTAACCAAATTAATACATTATTTAACTGTAATTTTCATTACCAAATCAATATCCTGTAAATCAATCACATCGGCGTAACTTTTACAAAGTTTGGGTAATGGGTTTTCGACAACCGGCCCAGAATAAGTAACGCGATACATCTTACAACACGAGTACGTAAAAAAGACAAATCATTTACTCGAAATGATCGAGAAACTAATTCTGTATTTGGTTTAGTGGCGTTCGGTTTATTTTTATCCAAAATTCCGATCTTTTTGTTCTTTTCAGGGCAAAGTTTTAAGAAATTAAATGGCAACATCCTTATCAGGTGGGCCGTATGCTTGTTTACTGCCTTAGTGGCATAAAAAAGTTGATCTGTAAATTCATTATTCAAACTGACTCTTTTTCTTTTCCACTGTTTAATTTTAAGTAACCAATTTCACCTTAGGGGATTATAAAAAGGTAATGTTCATACACTTTCTTTCATTACATATTTTAAATACTATACCTAGTTAATAATATAAAAATAATAATAATAATACATATTGAAAAACTTCACTTGTACTGTTCCACAACATTTATTATTGTAATACCTAACCGGTTTCGCCTTTCGGCATTCTCAAAGGCTATTTACTTATTTTTTACTTACTGCCTTTGAGAATGCCGAAAGGCGAAGCCGGTTAGGTATTACAATAATAAATGTTGTAGAACAGTACAAGTGAAGTTTTTCAATATGTGTAGCAAGTTCCATCAAGTGCCATCAATCAACAGTATCAATAAAATAATAATAATTTGCTTGAAATAATTTTTTAACGGTAAACGCCCACATTTCACCGTATAGTTTTATGTCTCACATAATACGTGGTGAGCCTATTGCCGTTTGAAATGGACAGGCGTTGGTCGTGACGAGTGTGACGACCCGCAGTTGATTTTTTTTTCTAGCCCATAACCTTTTACGCAAAGGTCTTCAACTTAGCTAAACAATGTCATTTTACTGAAAAGTTTCGAGTTCTTCTTCTCTAAGCAATGGATTGTTTTGTTAAAGTGTTCCCTTACTCGCCTCTTAAGACACCCTCGGCATTCATTGGGGTGGCGACATTTTGTACTTTTTCCCATCGCTAAACGGGCCCCGTCGCCACATGGCGAAAATTATTAAATACATGTGAATACAAATTGCTAAAAAAAAATTTGTTCTGGCAGCTTGTATTCAGAAGTATTTATTAAAAGGAGCTGGTATCAGTACTTTAATAATAATAATAAAATTTATTTATTCAAGTACCATTAGACTCATTCTGTTAGTAATAATTTTCTTTATAACTATGTTAGTGTAACACCGTGGGGCAGAGTCGCCGCTACAGGCGCAGCACAGAGGTGGAAAGCTGCGAGCAGCGAGACAGATACACGCAGTCGAGCCGGCTCGCCATACAATTCAAAATGATATTGGGGCTGGCCCGCACCCGGCGTACCAGGGACGCACACCTTTTCCGCATGGTGGCGTAGAAGCAGTCTACGCGTGCGTCAGCAAACATCCCCGACGCGCTACAGTATCGGGGCAGCCCCAACAACACCCGGAACGCATTATTGTACTGAACACGAAGGGCGCTGTACGGTTTCTGAGCATAGTTAGCCCACAGGCTGCACGTGTAAAAGGAGGTGCAGTATGCTCTAAACAAAGTCATTTTGACTGGTACAGAACAACGCGCAAACCTTCGAGCCAACATATTTGCTCTAACCGACAGCGCCCTTCGCTCCCGTTCGATATCTTCATCATCTTTGAGGTTTGTAGTCAGTTCATGTCCGAGATATTTAAATTTATATACCCTTGCTAATGGCGTATCGTATAGCTTCACTGACGGTACCGTTTTTAGACACCGACCACCGGCCTCAAAGACCATGATTTCACTTTTTCTAACATTGTACAAAAGACCGTGACGATTAGCGTACTCTTCACATATCCCTACCAGTCGCCTAATCCCGCAGACCGAGGCACTCAGCAGAGCCATATCATCCGCATAACTGAAATTGTTTAAACAAACACCGTCTATGTAGCATCCTACACGCTCTCTGCTGAGTGTCTCGATCAGTTCGTTTACATAGAGATTGAACAGAATAGGTGAGCTTATCCCCCCCTGCCTCACCCCACACTGCAATCTGTAGGGCTCCGACAAAACACCTGCCCACCGCACCTGATTGATCTGGTCCCCATACCAATTTCTAAGCGTGTTAATAAGCTCATGCGGCACTCCCGCTTTCTCACATTTACTCCATAGAATATCGTAGGAAACCAGATCAAATGCCCTGGAGAGGTGCAGGAAGCATGCGTATACAGGAGTTTTGCGATCGACATAGTACCCGACAGTCCACTTCAGAGACAGTACTGCACTTTCAGTAGACGTGGCAAGACGCTGTAAAAACCTGTATTTGTTCATGATCTCTGTCTCCCCACACAACTTCATTTACGGAGTCATTAGAACTGAATTGCTTTACACATACAGAATCAAATACACACTCCAGTATTAAAGGGTAGTGATCTGACCACAGGGTATCATAGTTGACATAGGCACCCACTACTGACCCAACAACCGCTTTGGTAACCACGCAGTGGTCTAGCCAGCTTGTTGTCCCGTGCACATCACTCACAAAAGTGAAGGTGTCAGAACTTAAACCTAATAATTTCGTGTCAACACAACTCCATTCTAAATCCGTACAAAAGTTTATGAGTTCTCTATAAAAGGATCCCGTAGGATGAGCGTTAAAGTCGCCGAGTATGTAACAATTTTCAATATTAGCACTGCCAATAATAGCACTCACCAGACTTAGACAATCCGTGAATTCCACTAAGTTATTTGTCTCCTCCGTGGGCATATACACATTAAGCACTAAGATCGAACACCTCTCAAACCCTATCCTAATAGCACACACTCGCGGGTTGTTGCACTCAATTACAGACACATCTCTAAACGCACTCTTTCGCCAGAGCAACGCCAGGCCGCCATACGGACGACCACGTAGCATTCCCCTAGTCGTATTCATAGCAGAAGTACCCGTAGCACCAAAGTCACTACTTATAGTGTGGAGTTCTGGCAACTCAAATGGCAACAGCCATGTCTCCTGAAGGGCTATGATATCTGAGTCCAAACACAGAGTACGAATGTCGTCCACAGATCGTTTAACATTCTTGCAATTAAAAGTCACTAACTTACGAGTTCTTTTATCCATAATTTGATTTACAAAGGCCGTCACCGGAGTGTGATTGTCCGTGCATATATCTACTTAATTTAAAGTGCAGAAAACGCCTAAAAATAATGCCTTTAGGCCATAAGTTGTCACTCAAAAACATATTTTCTTTCGATTGTGGAACAAAAAACTTGTACGCTTTATGCGACTTATGCTTTTTAATACGAATTTGTTCTAGTTTCACAATCAGTTGCGTTTTGGAATAAACATAATCCGTTATATCTTTTGCACTCGTATCTACATGTACGTTCGAAATAAATATAGGTATATTTTTGTCCGCTGCTTTGAAATTGCTGGACTCCGATTCTGCTATACCTATTTTACCCTTCATTCGGTATTTAGTAGACGACTTGCGATTTGTAACCACTGTCCACTGCCCGTCCGAGTCGGTTGCTCTAATGCTAGGTAACGCAGATTTAACAACAGAATTCGCCGTTTGTTTACCTATGTCGAATGAACCGATCAGCTACACAGTCTACTTGTAGTGGCCGTTACATGCGACGGCGACGGCCCGTTATCTAACAGAACAGGTTGCAGTGACGGGGCCGCTGACGTCACAACATGAATGCCTGCCCCCACCGATGACGTCTCCTGTGCGTCACTCGATAACGGTTGTTGCTGCGTTTTACATCTACCCTCACTTTGTTTCACATTTTCACTGTTTCTTTCGCAATTTAAAGTATTTTCTTCATATTTAGGTGATGAAGTACAGCCAATGTCCAAGGATTTGAACTTCGTGGTATCGCCAAACAATGTCTCTTCCAAACAGCTACTTTGGAAAATAGCACCTCGCTTCGTGTTTACATTTTTGCGCTCCACTGCTGAGAAAGACCTTGCATCCACCCTGTCCTTCAGATCTAAAACTTCATGCCGCAAATCGTTCATCTGTTCAAGGGTTGCGTACATTGTCTTCACATCCTTGAGTTCGGATTGCAGCAGCGTAAGTCTTTTCAGCAGATCAGAGACATCCAGATGGTTGAAAGTAATTGGTGGCAGTTTCTCCAAGTTACGAGCTACGAATACTGGCATGAGATCAGGATCAGCCACTTTAAACGTACTAATTATGTCACTTAGAGCACGATTTTCTTTTCCCTGACCTTTACGCACTGGTTTTCGAAAATCAGCAGTTAACGATTCGAACAATAAACTTTTTGATTTTTGAATTTCGTCAATTCCAAAATGCGCTACACAAATTCTTGTTAGACTTTCTTCGTCAATTAACGATATCTTATTCTGGACATAAGCCAATAATTCGTCAATCACAATGTTGCACTTGGTACACTTTAAAGTTAACGCCATTTTATTTAGGCAACGGAACGTCCGTATGCACACGACACATGTCACGCCGGTATGCGCGCGCGAGCGAGACTGACTTTACAAACGGTAATAAGTTTTACTTATTTGTACAAAATTGATATAAATGTATTCGACTATTAAGGGATTATCACAAACTTCACTTTCAAAGATAAATAAGAAAATACGAATACCAGTTCAGATACCAACACGTAGATCTTGATTAAGAAACAATAAAAGTTAATGAACTTGAATCGACGCAATAATTTCAAACGGCGGGAAGGAAGCTTTGCTTTAATTAAAGTAAGAAAACATGGTTTCTAATGTGGAACGTCTGAATGAACTAAATACGCAGAAATTGACGTAGACGTCAGCGGTGAAATATATTTGAGGAGTGACTTTCCAGAAGGGCTTATTTCAGTATAAACAGTTTTTTCAGAAACTGTACATATATTAATATTTTAACTATGTTAAATTTATGTACCTATTCTAGCTATTGTGGTTAATAGTTTCTCAGTTTTTGGAAAAAAAACACAATTTTACTACCTATTACTATAACATTAAAATAAAATAAGCCATTATGCACAGAAAAAAAAAGAAATAAGCCGTTTTGTTTCAGCCTTCATTACAAATAAGCCTGACATTAGGTTACCGGTAACTTTTTTTTTAAATTTACCATAGGCAAGTGTGTAGTGTTACCAATGTAAAAAACACAAGTTTCGATTCGCTTTCAGAAAATAAAGCAAATCTATTCACCTTCCAAAACACCTATATTTTTTTTGTAATTCTAACTTAGAAATAAGCCTCTTTGATACAGATTGTCAACTTGGTATTTAAAATGTTTAAGAAATAAGCCATTTTGAAGAATACTACCGAGATTGTTTTGTATGGGAAGAGCTAACCAGAAATAAGTATTTTTTGCTCCAAAACGTGTTTTTTGGGTTCATTTTTCTTAGGGAAATAAGTCGTTTTATCACGGGAAACTTCGATAATACGATGTACGATACAAAAAATCGATTTGCATCAAAAAAACGAAATCTCTCGAAACCCGAAATAAGCCCTTTTGGAAAGTCACTCCTATTTACAGTTGTATGTTACCGCCTTCAGGGGTACTCTATACTAATATTTTAAAGAGGAAAGATTTGTTTTTTGTTTTTTTGTTTGTTTGTTTGTAACGAATAGGCTTCGGAACTACTGATCCGATTTGAAAAAATCTTTCACTGTTGGGAAGCTACACTCTTTGCGGTGAACATAGGCTATATTTTATTTCCGTATTCCCACGAGAACGGGAACTACGCGGGTGAAACCACGTGACGTCCGCTAGTATTAATATACAGGGTCATTTGTAAAACACCAGCAACCTCCCAGGACTAGACAGCTACCATCACAAACAACAACATGTGATACACCGTTTTTGATAATTCGTTACATGTTTTTTTCATACAAAAAAATATTAATCTAATTGAGTGTTTAAATCTTTTATACTATGCGCATCTTACGACGTAAGCAAACTCGTAAAAATCGTATAGCCCGGTCGCTCTAAGTTTGCTGGTGTAGAGGCGTAGTAGTGGAGGCGATCGGCAAACTTAGAGCGAACGGGTAGTATGTGAAAGGTGTGGGGCAGGGCAGGGCAGCGGAGAATGCGTACTTCAAGGACTTGACCAATTACGGCCGCCTCACTCAGTCGGCCGTGAGCATGCGCGCGCGTCATACGTATGTTATTTGATCGCCACCCCGGGCGGCGCCGACGTAGCCTAGTTCATTGCGTACTAGTATTCCTGTATTAAATACACGGAAATATTGAGAATGTTTGCTTGACGTGATAACCATGTGTCGGAAACTTACCGCCAATATGAAAAAAGGTTTCCGAATTTACGTACACCAAGCTGTGACACGATGTTATTCGCTAAACAGTGTCTACGAGATTAAGGACAATTTGTTAGTGATCACGATATTAGTATTATGTGCTTAGTGGTCGTCCACCGAAACCAGCAGCAAGTACGTATGACGCAGTACGAACCGTTCAATGTTTCAATACGATAACAAATGATTACATAGGTATGTCACAAAGTTTTAGATACGTAATTTTCGTTTTAATTGTTTAACGTAGCTTGTCCTAAACCTAATAACGCATGAAGGGATTGTGGATTACCTGCCTACAATGTGCACTGCCAGGACACGGAAGTAATTGAATAAACCAGCAAATTATTTGGCGTAGCTTAGGTACCTAGTAACTAATAAAAAGAGATACATTTAACTTGTTACTTGGCTTGAACGTTATCGAACAACAGGTGGCGAACAAAAGTTCAGAGTGCGTGTTTTCTTTGCACGTGTGTGTGCATCGACGTGTATGTACACATGACTTGACTCAAGTCGCTTGACCGTCTCAGTAGCCCATTACTTGTGGGCTCAGGAGACTGTCAGTAACATCACAGTAACATTGAGTGAAGTCTGTTAAAACATGAATGAAAGTAGCTGTAGTGTACGTGCTTTCTTTGCAAGTGTATGTGTGTGTGTATCGACGTGTAGGTACACATTTATTGATGTAAAGTTATTGATGTTTATTTGACCGCATCCGGAGTCCATTAGTAGGTATTATTGAAAGACGCGAGCGTGTAGCTTGGTTGGTGTAGCGCTATCTTTTCATTTATGAATGAAACATAGACTATGAATGTAACGACAGTATGGAAATAATAATACAAAGTTGAAAAATGCTTTTTGTGTTTTTGTGTTCAGTGTATTGGGGTATCTTGGAAGTGGTAGACCAAATGTTGTTGCTGATGGTGTTAACAATCCAGTCCTGGCAGGTTGCTGGTGTTTTACAAATGACCCTGTATTATTACTTTTCATATTCTGTGTGTATGCGAAATGTAGGTACTGAAATAGAATGACTCTCATTTTATTTCATACTAGCTGACCCGCGCAACTTCGTTTGCGCCACATGAGAGAGAGTATTACCTGTTCCCGTCGCATTTACTCCCGTCGCGTTGCGTTTACTCCCATAGCATAAGAACAATTTCGTTTATGAAAGAGGTATCCCGTGGCATTAATGTAGAAAATAATGATTGCCATTAAAATGGTTATTGTGCACCAACCCAAAAGTAGACACATGCTATTGCGCAATTTTTTTAGAACTTTTTAAGATTAACAATTTTGTACTACATATTTTTTACATAACTATAGATAAATATTTACGCAGCACACGCAATGAAGCTCTCAAAAGGAATAACTTTTCCCCCGTTTTTGAAACATTTACTATTACTGCTCCGCTCCTATTCGTTGTTGCGTGATGCTATATAGCCTATGACACTCCACAATAACATAGCTTTCTATTGGTGAAAGAATTTTTAAAATCGGTTCAGTAGATCCCGAGATTACCCCTTACAATTTAACAAACACACAAACTTTACCTCTTTATAATATTAGTATAGATTTAAGATAAAAATTGTAAAACAAACACAACATGTAAATGGCAAAAAGTCGAAAACTGCTGTATCTAATGTAAAACTGTATTCATTCGTGTTTTAACCTAAACATTAGGAAAAAATCATATTAAAAGTCTATACAATTTTTTAAAACCTGGATTTACAGACTGGGTTCTCTTTTACAAGGTGTTTATTATAACAGTAGCTGTGAATTAGATTTGTATAAACAGCAATTGCCCTCCTTATGCTTGAAGCCTGCTGAGTTGAAACCTGAATGATAATGTTCTTAATGAAGTAATTAAAGAAAATAAATTTAACTTGAAAGATTATACTTCAAACACTCGTAATTATCAATCTGTATAACGATATTGATAAGGCTGGTTCTAGTTGTATACCAAATGTAATGGAACTCGACCGTTTTCAAATTACGTAATAGCATGCCTCTCCATTAGTTCTATCTTAATTAGGAGCCATCAGGGAAGATCTCTAAAGCCAAGTTAGCCGCATCGGGACGGTTAAATCCTGCCATCAAAATTCTAGTCACGCGCTTCTATAGTTTGTATGAGAGTGCCCAATGTCAGCGCGCCCGTGTCCTCAAATTTATAATCAAGGGATCGAAAGCGCTTAAGAGGGTTAACACCCAAATACATGATTTCACGCGTTTGAAACGTTAGTTTCTGAAGAAACTACCAATGTTTAGTAAGTATGATTAATGTGTAAGAGTAATATATTTCCTTGTCTAAAAAATGTTCTAATCAAAATAAACGTGGCATAACTAGGGTTTTATTAAAAACAGTGTTTACACACCTCGTTTGAAGAAATTCACGAAACAAGGCATCTTTGCCAATCGGGTGGTATAAAATTAATTGATGTACACAGAAATTAAAGCTGCTATAAGTATCTTCGTATTGTCTTCTTTAAATCCGCTTAAGAAAATTATACCGAAATATATTTCTTATCACCAAAACATGACAAATAAAGTTTCCAAAAAACGTCGTACTTTGATGAACTTCATCACGATTTTTGGTACACTTCTAGTTTACAAAATGGTGATCTTTTAACATTTACAGACTGATCATGATATCACCAATTGAATACATCAGTAATATTCTAGAAACCTCTTTAAACATATCTATAATAACGTAAAAAAAGAGTCCTCAAACTCGATGCACGGGCCGCGAGAAATTAGTACCGGCCGAGGCCTTCCAGGGGGAGGAGGTATCACTTTATTTCCCGCGTTCCCAGTCAGGTATTATCGTAATCTTCGAATACTTTGAGTGTGCTCAACGCCACTTGATACTTTTTCAATTTTGTCCGCGCTGGGTGATAAACCCTCTTAAATACTTAGTATTTGGGAGCAGCCCTTTATAATCGGGTTGTTTTGTTTCTATCAGGTGAAAAGGGTAAGAGAATTTTAAGAAAATTAAAAAGTTTTCATTGAGTATTCAATGTCTTAATTTGACAGCTGAATAAATACTTTTGTGAACAGACTTACGAATCACGAAGCAATTAGGTATTAAAATATCCATTTACCCGTGGTTTAAGTTGATTAGATTTTACTATTTTAGTATGGAATAAATAAATACAGAAGGCTGAAATATAGAGTGAATCACTCGAAGTTTAGTAATGTAATTATCAAGTGTACTAGCTGTAAGTTTTCTGTAATAATAAAATAAAAATAAATAAAGTAAGTAAGTTATTAAAGAATACTTTGTAAGTTTATTCCGATTAATAAGAGCAACGAATTATTCTATGGAAGTTTAGTTAGTGATAGAATAATTTGTGGAATTTTATGTTATGTACAGGAAAATGTATGTTATTCTCCAAGCCTTGAGCCGGTAGTGAATAGATATCACTTCCCTCGCCGTCTTTGAGACTTTAAGGACTCAAGTCAACCAGATCACTATAGGCTTCGAGAAAAAAAAAAGAAAGGAAGAACAAGATGCTCTAGTTAATAAAGGTTATACTTAATGACTGAGGAGATTAAAAAGGTAATTGTGCAAAAGTAACATCGTTATATAATTATTAAAAAAATACGCCTATAGTTTTATTATTTCCTAGCCAAGTAATGTATTGCATGCTCGAATCAAATTAGAATAAACCACGCGGAGAATTCAATGGATCTTCTCTCAATGAATTATGTAATACTCTTCAGACTCAGCTCAGTGTTTATTACAGCTATAAAATAATTGTTTATTTCCTTCTGTTGTATCGCAGCATTATCGTACTTTTTACAATGCGCTTTTATAAAAAAAGGCCATATACAGGGCTAACGATTTTGAGCATATGGGCGATATGACTCGCCAACATAGAGTAGCGCAACTACAGAGATATCAGAGTAAAAGAACCACGGAAGAAGAAGAAAAACAGTAGCGGAAATGCGTTCCTCGCTTCACCAAATAAACAAGAAGCTGTGAGACGTTCTCACCCGACTGCCCCTCTCTAAAACTTTTATTGCGAGAGTTCAATCCGATTGACGTTGTCATTTTTGTTTTATTTCAAACTTTGAACAGATGATCCACGTGACCTAGAGACGTAGTTTAATGGGTCTTCTCTCGTTTTCCATAAATTCATTTGCACTAATATTGTTTGCCATAATCATCCCCGATCATAATATTTACTTGCACTATTATCATTTATACTAATAACGTTTCCCTTAACATCTCAACAGTCATAACTTTTATTTGCCATAAAATGACTTTCTTTAACAACATATATCATAATAATTAGTTCCCATAAGTAACACATCTCATAATCGGTTTTTTTTAAACCACCCAGAAGTATTCGCGGGGCTCTGTCTGTGTTTTAGGTTTAATTGTGAATAAATTATCTGTGTCGTATAAATTATCTTTATTTATATTATGGTGAATAAAAGTTATGGAAAATGGCATTATTGAAAACGAAAATTATGGCAAATACACTTATGGATTGAAATTATTATGACACTTGATCAATTATGACCAATGGAATTAGTGAAAGTCATTTTATGTCATTTCACGATTATAGCAACTGAAGCGTTATGTCTAATGAAATTATGGCAAATACTAGTATGGCATATGAAATTATGGCATTTTAAATTATGGCAAACATTAGTAAACCAGTTTAATGCAACAGAGTCACAGACTACAGAAAAAGTCTCGCCATAAGCCCCTCTGCGCTCTATTTTATAGAAAGAGGCGAAAAGTAAATTAAAAAACAAAGGAACGTTTGTATTTCAATTTTCCTTTGTTTTTAAGTGGAGTAAAAATACACTGCAAGAAATGTGATTGATTATTACGTAAAAATTAAATGTGACGAATTCACAAAAACGAATGTTCATACACTCTTTTGAAAAAAAAACGGGCATCTAAGTGTAACAGAAGGGGCAATTAAACACTTCAGGACTCGGCTAATTACTTTATTTTCCGCATAGACACACAATAATTTGGGCAGAGCTTCGGCTAGTCTCAGTATACAGTACAGAATGCCCGACAAATGTGCTCGCACTGTCTTATATAGATGTACACTCGGAAATTGCGTAGCTCCTTATGTCAACTGTCATATTGATTTGAGGCGTGGCGTAACAATCGGCCATCCTGTAAGCAGTTGCTCCTGCAACAGGAACAAGGCGTCTGGGCTGGGCTGGGCTGGCTGGCTGGCTGGCTTAACCGGCTTGGCTGGCTTGACCGGTTTGGCGTGGCATGCCGTGGCGTGGCGTGGCATGGCATGGCATGGCATGGCTTGGCTTGGCTTGGCTTGGCTTTGCCCAGCCCGGCCCAAACAGGCTACATCTATATCCAGGTAGACTGACTTGCATTCTGTCCGGCTCATCTGTAACAATCGCTCCCGTACAGGGAACAAGAGACTTTGTTAGTGGCTGGCCAAATAAACACAGAAAGAAATAGACATAGCACTAATACTAGCTGGTCCCCAGATAGATTCATAAGTGGAATGTACGCGCCACTATCTACTGCGTGAGATAACTGACGTTGAAATAAATAAACCGCATGGCAATAGAAGCATCCGTTAATACTGGGCCTACTTTTCGATGAAACCTTAAAGTCATTGCGTATCAGGTCATTATAGATAGGCACCTGCGTCTGCTAACTTATTACTTATACAAATGTACTGTGTTTTAGCCGATACTAGGAGCGAGTGCTAACGCAAAGTGCTTGCAATACTATCAAAACTTAAGATCATTCGCGTAATAACTTGTTTGATTCTATAATATCCTCAAATATGTCCCAAAGCGTACTTCTAGGTTAAATAAAACTAGGCTTATACATCGCTCTTATAACTCATCTCAATTTATACGATTTTGTTATCACTTTTACATCCTATGCAAATGACTATTTACTGGTGTTGAAGTCTCAATGCCGTAAAATAAAACAACGTAATGTCATTAGTATCCCAAGGGGCTCGTTGAACTTAGTCTCCCTACATACACAATCACAATCTTAACTATTTTCTGTAAAATGACAAAATTTAAACAAGTGGGTACCTACAAAGTCATACCACAAAAATATTAAATGTAGTAATCACGCCTCTACCGACATTCTGAAGCGGAAATACAAAGATGCTGTTGCTGGCTGCTGTATGCCAATTGATAGACTGAACGTAACAGTATAACATTTAGTGATAGGTAGTTGGATGGATTTATGAACTTCTTACAGCTGGCACATGTATGTTATGGGCTTGCTTTTTTTTGGCAGTCTGTCCTATTTCGGTAAAGAATAGAAATGCCGCGCATGCAGGGCTATTTGAGTAAGCAAGCGAGGCATGGGCACTCGCTTACTGTTGTTATTGTCGTCATACGTACATACGTCGTTTACCTACCGAAACCAGTTTAAACTCTTTTTCTCGGTGGCTATAAAAGTGTTTAACCTTGAAACGATTAGCGTCTACTGTAATTAGGCACATTCTCAAAGAGAAATATCTACCAGTAGCTTAGAGGAACGGTTTGTATAAACTCCTAAGCTAACCGATAACACTTCTTCGCCATTAGAAATGATTCTGGAATAACAGCTATATCATGTTGCTGCAGGATTTCGGCGTACTTACAATTAACACAGTAAACACGGGCATATTGTAACATGTGTCCTACAGGATTTACAGTACGTCACAGGCAAAGTGGCAGGGCATAGCCAGCGTTTAGTAAAAACAATCTCATGGGCAAAAGGTCACTATGAAAAGAAGGCATTTTCAGGTTAACTTATTCGCATTTCACGTGAACTAGGCGTACCTTTGATGGATTTGTATCGTTGTAAACAAGTTGTTGTGGATTGTCTGAAGCTGCTCATCACACAATCCCTCCTAATATAATAATCGAGATAAGATCACTTCAGCGCATCTACAATTGCATCATACTCGTTTCAAAACCTAATATTTAGAAAAATTAAGGCGATATTGTGTATAATTTTATGCCATCTGCTTTAATGTAAAAGATCATGAATTATGAGGCTTAATAATTACGTCCAGGGTATCGCAATGAGACATTAATTTCAAGATCCACCATGATGATTTGCCAAATACACTATAAATATCTACTTATTACGTGAAATTTCTACTATAATGAATCAATTGCGAATAAGTGCGGACCCGCGTATATTTATGCAAAATAACTCGATTACTTCAAGTACCTACCTACACCATTATACTTTGATGTTTAGCACTTCCGATACCTTTATCACACGTCGAGCACGGTTCAAACACTACAATACCTGGCTACATACTATTCTATAGAATCGAGACACTTTTTCAATGTATATCCGAACGGCTTATGTTCATTTAACACTACCAAACTCTGCAACAACTCTAAATGGAAAATGTGACGCAACAATTAAAATTCCACGGTGACAAACTAAAGCACCGTCCACAGTCTTATTTTAATAACTTTAAGTAGTAATGCCGGAAAGATTTCTCATTACACCCACATAATAGCTAGTTTTATTTTGTGCGACTTTGCTGGATCAATCCAAATACCATTAAACGGTTCACACGTACCTAATAGCTTCTTAGATTATGACCAATTTAATCAATCGCGTTATACAATTAAATAGAAGCGTAATCAAAGAGCCACATTTAATAGCTTAAAACACCTAGGTATAATCCTCTTTACGAAAATACTCCATCTATCTAGATTTCATATCCGATAACTAACAATACACACGTTTATCTAGATTTGAAACGAATGAATAAAAGCACTACCGCCAACTACGACTTATCGAAACCAAGCATGATATTATAATGTACCTACATAAACGGGGCTAAACAACTTACCGGCTGTTGGATTGGTTTCAGTATGCCTACTAAATAAGTATAGCCTGCAAATATCTGTATGATTTGATTTGATTATCCATCTACCACCCACCTTAGGATCGTAGATATCTATCTAAATAGGCAAATTTTATTATCGATATGCTTTGACTTACAATTTCAAATAGAAAATTTATTATGATTAACTGTGCAATCGGATAATAAGTAAAAGTGCACACAACTATTCTGAATGTTACTGAATCTAGATTCGACTGGTTAATAAGAGCTTTAGTACCTAATTATACTAACAGGTATCGATCGATTGTGAACTGCAACGAAATCCAATGCATTAAAAAAGTTATTCTCTTTATTTTACCAGCATTCAAACACGAATAACGGTTAATTTTTATAGATTTTCCTCGATTTTGGACTTTACTTCATAATGCTAACATAAAACCTAACGCTAGGCGGCTGTTTCACTGGCAATGACTGGAACTTATTTTGTCTTAACTAGAGAAATTCAGAGGTGTGGAGTACAACTATTTCGGCTAATCAAAGGGCAATTAGTAGCCTAACAGGCAATGCAATTATTAGCCTAACTGGCAAGGGCAATATGCAGCCTTAACTGGCAAGGGCAATATGCAGCCTAACTGGCAAGGGCAATATGCAGCCTAACTGGCATGGGCAATATGCAGCCTAGCAGTAGTTCTCACTGGCAAGTCATGACTATAGCTCAGTCCATAGATGAATCAGCTTTAGTGACAAAGTGCGGCTATTTCGAATAGGCGATAGGCAAATGGTAAATTGGTTGTCTACAGTAGTTGCTGTAACTGGCAATGGCTATTTCGCTACACGAATTAGAATTAGTGGCAAAGACTGGCTACATCAGATAGGAAAAAGGCAATTAGTGGCACCCACCTCAAATTATCTGTGCAGCTTTTAGCGCATCTCAGCCTTGTTGTTCATAGCTGACCATCTCGGGCAGCATCTAGGTATCTCCAAGCGCCGCAGTACGCTGCTACCGCGCGCTGTAGTTTAAAGTGTTCCACGATGAAAATCTTCACGACTGAAGCGCCGGCGCCGCGACGTGCCAGTTGGCACTAATTCCACTGACTTCAGCTTGACAAAGCGGTTGATGTAGGCAGATTTTTGCAATGCGGTAGTCCGATTCTTGATATCGGGGCTATTCTACTGGTGGGCTCTTACTGAAGGTATATATATGGGTAGGTAGCAGGTTATTCAAGAAGAAAACTAGTTCATATTCATACGATAGTTGTGTTCTCTGGAGGCATCTTGTAAAACATTTCACAAATACCCACATTATTTTTGGATGTGCGCCGTGTAACTTTTGCTTAGATTGTCCACGTGGAATCGAGGTATGCGAGGTAGAGGCACTATTGTTGTCGACAGGACCCTCGGTCTACTTCAAAGTGGATTTTTCTTCTTCAAAACTGACAGTCTTCATGGTTTCTTCTTGAAGTATCCCACTTCTGAGTGTAACAGAAGGGGCAATTAAACACTTCAGGACTCGGCTAATTACTTTATTTTCCGCATAGACACACAATAATTTGGGCAGAGCTTCGGCTAGTCTCAGTATACAGTACAGAATGCCCGACAAATGTGCTCGCACTGTCTTATATAGATGTACACTCGGAAATTGCGTAGCTCCTTATGTCAACTGTCATATTGATTTGAGGCGTGGCGTAACATAAGGAAATTTACGTTCTAAGGTCGATTTTAGTTAAATGAATGAAATTTATTTCTTTGACGTAGTCTTTATACTTATAATCGTGTAAATTAATGCGCGTGAACTGCAAGCATTTAAAAGAAAAAAAAAACGATGGATTCTTTAAAATCGATGTACACGCCCAAACAATAAGAAGTGGTCGGCAATAAAGACAAGTTTTTTTTTACTTTTTTTAATTAAATAAAGTTACAAATGTAAAAATCTAATTACGAGTGTGACCTCCTCTTTCCAAAATCACAGCTTGAATCCTTCTGGGCATGCTTTCCACGATGTTTTTTAATAACGTTTTGAGGAATACGTTCCCACTCTTCTGCAATGACTCTTTTTAGCTCCCAGATGTTTTGTGGAGCAGGTTTCACTGATCTTACCCGTCTCTTTAGAACATCCCACACATGCTCAATTGGATTGAGGCCAGAATTTCGAGCTGGCCAATCTAAACGACGGATCCCAACTTCTTGCATGTACGCTTCCACGTCGCCAGAACGGCGCGGGCGAGCATTATCGTCCACAAAAATGGAATCTTCCCCAAGTGCAGTCAATGTGGGTTGTGCATATGGAATTAGGACTTCCATTATGTACCGGTGTGCATTTAATGTTCCATTTTCTATGAAAACTAACTCCGTACGCTCCGTGGAATTAATTGCTGCCCAAAACATAACGGAGCCTTCGCTATAAGGAGTGATTTCTTCAAAACACACTTCCGCATAGCGTTCCCGTGGTCTTCGCAGCACTCGCCGGCGTCAGTCCTATCCACACAAAGAGATTCTAGCTTCATCAGAAAACAACACTTTATTCCAGTCCCCCAGAGTCCATGAAGCACAGTTCCGAGCAAACTGAAGTCGAGCAACACGGTGCTCACGGAATAATTTAGGGACCCGAGCTGGGTGGTAACTCTTGATATTGGCAGCCAAAAGCCTCCTCCTGACCGTCCACAAGCTAACTTCTACTCCTCTTACTTCTTCAAGGCTCTTCTTCAGGTCCACACTTGACGCCTTACGATTACGCAACGCCTGACTCACCAAAAAGCGGTCATCTCTTGGTTCTATGCATCGTTTTCTTCCCGAACCGGGTCTTCTTTTGACCGAACCAGTCTCTTGATACCGTTGCCAAGTCCTCTGGACAGTTGAGCGACTCACATTTAGCCGCTGAGACACGTAAGTTTGCGAAAAACCTTCTTTAAGTAGAGCTATAATTTTACCGGCCCTTATCGCTTTATCACTCATATCAAAAGTGGTGCAGTATGCATTGTGTAACTCGGGCTCTGTTCAGATGGCGCAAGGAGGCGCTGGAGCGGGGCCAAAGGCCCGCTTATCGAGAAATCGAGGCCCAGCGGTCCCTACTCCACCAGGAAACCGTGGAGACATGGAAGGTGCGACTTGAGCAAACAAAGGGGGGATTCGCCACAATCGCGGCCGTCAGACCGGTCATGGACGAGTGGCTGGAGAGGAGACACGGTGCTCTCTCCTACCGGTTGACACAGATGCTTGCCGGGCACGGTAGCTTCGGTAGGTATCTGTGGCGGAAACACCGGGAAACCACGGCCGAGTGTCAGCACTGCGAGGACCGCAGCGATGACACGGCGCTCCACACACTGGTGGAGTGCACGGCGTGGGCGCAACAGCGCCAGGTCCTCGTAGTGGGTCTGGACGTGGACACTCTCTCGCTCGAGACCATGGTGCGAGCCATGCTCTCCAGCGGGAGTAAGTGGGACTGCGCCGCCTCTTTCTGCGAGCAGGTCATGCTCGCGAAGGAGGCGGCGGGCCGGGTGCGGGAGAGAACTCTCCCACCCGAGTTCCGCAGTCGGCGCCCTGGGCGCCGCCGACGTGTCTTCGCCGAGGACTATCGGCCTCCATGACCGGGGGTCTGAGGACGGTGAGAGGGCCGCTCACCGTCCTTACAGAAGCAGGCCCATGACGGCAGCGTGACGTGAGCACTCTGACTGAACACCCTTAGAAGCGGGGTCACACCCGAAACCCCCCATAGACGCGGGATTGCACCCGAACCACCCCCTGGGCGAGGCCGCATCGGCGGCCGTAGGTCTGTTGGGAGTCACGGGACATCCTTCCTGAGGGCTTACCTCGGGCTCTCAACCATAGACTGTGGGGCGTTACGTGAGGTTTTTTAGTCGGTAAGAGTCCGGCATAGCATCCTACGAGGATTTTCCCTCACGTTAAAAAAAAAAAAAAAAAGCAATGTGATGTATTCTTTGAATACATTATTAGTAATAATTAGTTAAAACTTATACTCATTCAAAATTGAAGAAAACCATTTTAGAGGTCTATTTTTTCTTTAGTCTCTGATATAAATTTTATTATCATTCATTAATAAATAGATGTCAAAACACGGCTTCTTCAAAAAAAAAAGGGGCTATTTCATTGATGTTTTACTAATTATTTATAATAAATATACAATTTCTGATAAAACCATCTTTTGACACACAGCTTTTAGATTTCAAATCTACTTTTGGCTATCATTTTTCGTATACTAATACCGAGAAGAATGTGTTCATATGCACCTCTTTTTCGCAAACTTTGTCAACCAGTCCCCTTAATCCAAAATGTAAATATTCCTAGTACCTACGTTCTTTACGAGTAGTTCAACTTTTGAACATTTTATGGAGTAGCTGCATAGCATTTGATTAGGTTAGTTAATTCTAAGTGATTTTACTATCATTTTCTTTAAATATTTATTTACGCGACATTATCGTGTTTACCTCAAAACTTTTAAGTCAATTACGGGAATTCACGAGTCTTCACGAGGCAGTTTCAGTTGAAATTAACTACGACCTAAGTTCAATTGGGTTTCTAGTCACGAACAAACTGTATTTAGATGGGCGTACCAATGTGTACCTACAGCTAGGTCGAGACTGGATGAATCAGTTTGCGCAAAAGGTTTTTATTTGATGTGATTGGGTTTCTACCATAATAATTGAGACTATAATTTGAATTTGATGTAACTACATTTAAAGTTAGGTACACATTAATATCATGATCATGTTTAAGTTATATGCAGGTGCCCTTCAGTCCAATCCCCCCCCCCCACCCCTCATAGGTTACGGTGAAATGAGCATCAGGGTCTCAAACTGACTGTCCGAATGGAAATCTCTGAAAACATGACCAGCTTTGTAACCAAACCTCTGTTGATTTTTGGTATCCGTTGTTTAAGGTTTGACTATAGAACTTGCTACTAAAACTATATAAGCTGCTGCGTGGCAAATTTTCTACTGGTGTCACAACCAAAAAACGGGTTTACCACTGTTGACCGAAATTAATTTGATCATTTGACGTGTGACCGAAAAAACATTAGGTTATTCTACTTTTGATCGAATGAACAATTGACCAAAAGAGTTTTTATTGAACAAACATTTGGTATTTTTACTACTGATCGAATGAACGTTTGGTCGAAAAACAATTGACTCAAGAATATTTTAACAAACAAAAGCGAAATAAGTAGAATTCGGTACTGGCACTCGCCGGCCGCTGCTGCGGCACGTATAAAATGAAGATATGTATGAAAAAACATGGCTGAAACAATCTGAACCAAGTTACTTTATGTGGACACGATAGCTGCGACACAAAATCTTAATTTTATAGAAAGTTCTTTCAAATCCTAGTCCAAGGCAGCTGTTATCTAAGTAGGAAGCGTTCTGTATGTCGAGCTAGCGTAGATAGACCGATAACAGGACGCAGCTAACGGTAGTGCATAGAAATGGGCTCTATTCCAGCAGACTACGCTATCGTATCTTCTTCACGTATCTTCCTTAAAAGCATTTCATGTTTATTTCAAGGAGAATAAGATGGATCACTTGAGAATTCTTGTGAAATTGAATATTTACAGTCGACTTCAACGCTTATATTTATTTTTCCAAAAAATCAGAAGCCTCCAGAGGCGTAATAGGTATAAACTTACTCTCACTGGAGTTTTTCGTAAAATATATGAACAAAACTAATTCAACACTGACTCTCAAGACTTGTTAACGCTGCTATATTTCTGTTTATTTTCATCCATCCAAGTTTATTACGGTACAGACGTAAAGTCTTTGGTCATTTTCATGACCGAGTAAACCGTAAACTTTTATTAAAACTTGAACCAAAAGTATAATCACCCCCATGACGGCGATGATAGGTAAAGAGTTACTTAATTTTGCACTGGAATCTAACGATAACTACTAGGTTTAAACCATAGATTTAGAATGTACAAGATGAACAGTGTCAAACTGAAGACGAGACCAAAAATGAAAGATCTATGTGTGAGTTAAATAGTGTTGTTGAATGGTCACACCTATGTTATCGATAAAAGTATCTGTTTAAATGGATGGAATGGAAATGAAACTTCTAAGCTCACAAAGTGCTTAGAAGTTTCATCTTCTTGTTTTGGGGAATAAATTGTTAATTTGAATGTAATCGACTATGAAAAAGTAAAAATGGGATTATATGGGGTAACTTGTAATATTTGAAATTCTGTAGTGATCTTACGATTTTAACAGGTAATTTATGGCATCGTACATTGCACTGTTGCCGTACATATATATTTTGCCAATTGAATTTGAAATTTTACTGAAAATCCAACTCTTATCGTAATACTAAACCTAGAAACTCATTTATTATTGAACCCTAGTAACAATAAAAGATGTTACTCGTAGATTTTTTTAAATATAATAACCTCGCCAAATTGATGTCGCCACTGATGGAAACTAATGGAAAGCCGTGGCGCATCTAGCGAATGGGGGCCATGCTTACAGCACACAAGACTTCTGACAGTAGTCCTCTAGTTGGCGGCCCTATGATGTGCCTCTTCACGCTCCGCTTGTAGAACCCGGGATTGTAAAATGAGGGAAACACATGTGCGGGCAGGTTGTTCCAGGATTTCGTAGTTTGGTTTGACAGAGGAACGATCTTTTGAAACGCTCAGTTCTGGCGAAGATTCTCTCCGATGAGTGGCGCCTCTGCCCGACGTGTTATGCGGAATCTGAAAGGAGATCGTGGGATCAGGTTGAAGAGCTCTTCGGAACATTCGCCGTGATACATTCGGTAGAAGGCAGCCAAGGACGCTATGGTTCTTTGCTGCGCTAACGGCTCGAGGCTTACCGTCATCTTAGGACAACCTATAATTCAAATCGGATAACACGTCTCTGCATAGCGCCAAGCGCGTCCAGTAAGTACCTCGCACAGTCATCCCAAAGGTGAGAACAGTATTCGACGCAAAGGCTAATCTGCGCCTTGCACAGCAAACATCCCGGTGTGGCGTGGAGTACCTTAAGTGAAGTAAAATTATAAATAACCGGCCAAGTGCGAGTCGGACTCCCACACGGAGGGTTCCGTACCAAAAACCACAAAAAGTCTTATTTGTTACATGGGAGCCCCCCTTTTTCTTTTTATTTAACGTTAAGGAAAATCCTTTATGGATGCTATGCCAGACTCCTACCGACTAAAAACCCTACGTAACGCCCAACAGACTACGGTTGGGAGCCCCGGATAAGCCCTCGAAAGGATGTCCCTGTAAATGTCCATTTTGTTTATATTATATTTTTTTATGAAAATACACTGCTCGATATTCTGAGAGTATTTCAAGCGTCTACTGGTTGCCCTTATCACCTATTAACACTACTTAGTATAAAACAAGTATTGCACTGTGGTGGTTGTTAACCATAGAGCAACGCGCGCCTTAGACAGTTCGCGTTGCTCTATAGCACTATAGTGTTAACTATCCTGTTATGTAGATCCTCTACGGTAGGTACATTATATTTCCAAAAGAGTTTGTGATCTCTATGTTTAATTTCTTTTTCAGAATATTGATGACATTTGAATGCTGACATTATAAATATGATACGTCTCAACAGTCTCATGCACCGAGCGTGTAATTGAATTGTGTGTTTGTACGTAAATTGTTTATACTGAATAAAAATCTAAAATATGGGCTCATTGTTGACTATTTCCCATGAAATTGCTATCTTTGAAATATTATACACCTACCTAAAGTAATCTGCTGAAAGCGTTGTTCACTCTTTAAAGAAAAATTATTTACGATGAAAGTCGAAAAATAAGTTAGTATGTCACCCGTATAATGTTTAATCATGGCGACAGGAAATTAATTTCAATCAGCAATATTTGACTTTGCTATACCTCCTAAAGTATTCATTTAATTTGCATGGTGTAAAGGGAAGAAATAATCTTGATTATATGTTTAAGCCAACTAACGTATTTAAATTGAGAAGGATACCTTATTACCTAATATATAAGACTAGCTGACCCGCGCAACTTCGTTTGCGCCACATAAGAGAGAGTATTACCTGTTCCCGTCGCATTTACTTCTGTCACGTTGCGTTTACTCCCGTAGCGTCTCGTCGTTAATATTCAATACTATGTGAGAGAGAGAGAAAGAGAGAGAGAGAGAGAGAGAGGTTTGTCGTCGCGTGTATTCCTGTTGCATTATTTTAAGAACAATTTCGTTTACGAAAGAGGTATCCCGTGGCATTATTGTAGAAAAAATTGATTGCCATTAAAATATTCGTTATACTTTCGATTGTTGGCACTTGATGGAACTTGTTATAATACATTATGAAAATTCACTTGTACTATTCCACTTTTATTTTAATTTAAAAATACCTGACCGGTTTCGCTTTTATAGCATTATCAAAGGTTTAAAAGCGAAACCGGTCAGGTATTTTTAAATTAAAATAAAAGTGGAATAGTACAAGTGAATTTTCATAATGTGCCATTAAAATGGTTATTGTGCACCAACCCAAAGATAGACACACGCTATCGCGCAATTTTTTTAGGAACTTTTTTAAGAGAAGCAATTTTGTGGTAGGTATATATTTTTTACATAACTATAAATATTTACGCAGCACACGCAACAAAGCTCTCAAAAGTAATAACTTTTCCAACGTTTTTGAAACATTTACTATTACTGCTCTGTTCCTATTCGTTGTAGCGTGATGCTATATAGCCTATGACACTGCACAATAACGTAGCTTTCTACTGGTGAAAGAATTTTTAAAATCGGTTCGGTAAATCCTAAGATTACCCGTTACAATTTATTTAAAAGATATATAAACACACAAACTTTACTTCTTAAAAAATTCACTTAGCACATAGTATATTCTGATTTATCAGATATCATTGAATATAATACTGAAATCAGTGCCCAGTAAAACTATGTAGGCTTAGGTAGACATTATTAATCTCTCTCATAGTCATATTGGCACTGACTTCAGTATTATATTTAATGATATCTGATAAATCAGAATATACTAACTTTGTGCTAAGTAAATTTTACTTTTCAGTTTTTAGTTTTGTTTGAAGTCGGCTTCTTTTTTCTTCAATTTTTTTTTCACTATTTTTAGTGTCGTGTGGACTGAAAAACTATCTATGTAGGTGTAAAGTTCTCGACAGTAGGTACAAATTAATCAAACCCAAACACAAAGTAACTGCTGTATATCGTTAGGGAATTCTCTTTACTGTCTATCGTCTCCATCATCAGATCGACTCCAGGCCTTCATTAAGTTGTACTACTATAAGGCCCTTAATAAAAAAAAATTACAAACGCCCTAGATGCCCTTACAATTTTTAAAAGTTCCTTTCAATTTCTTCAGGATGCCATAATCAGATCCTGGCTTCCTTAAAATGGGACCACCTTGGGAGTATCTATTTTAGAAGGAAAAAAAAATTCAAATCGGTCTATAAACGACGGAGTTCTGCGCGAAAAAACATAAAAAAAAATTTAAAAAAAACGGTTGAATTGAGTCCTTCTTGTTTGAAGTTGGTTAAATAATATTAGTCACGCAGCACACGCAACGAAGCTCTCAAAAGGAATAACTTTTCCCCCGTTTTTGAAACATTTACTATTACTGCTCCGCTCCTACTCGTTGTAGCGTGATGCTATATAGCCTATGACACTCCGCAATAACGTAACTTTCTATTGGTGAAAGAATTTTTAAAATCGGTTCAGTAGATCCCGAGATTACCCCTTACAATTTAACAAATATACAAACACACAAACTTTACCTCTTTATAATATTAGTATAGATAAAATGGCGAAAAAACACGTTTGTTGTATGGGAGCCCCCCTTTAATGTTATTATGTTTTTGTTTTTAGTATTTGTTGTTATAGCGGCAACAAAAACACATAATATGTGAAAATTTCAACTCTCTAGCTATCACCGTTCATGAGATACAGCCTCCTGACGGACAGACAGACAGACAGACAGACAGACAGACGGACAGCGAAGTCTCATGAATAGGGTCCCGTTCTTTACCCTTTGGGTACGGAACCCTAAAAATCAACTCATAATGGTTCACAAATTTTGGAAATATTGTATTAAAATAGGCACAAAACCCTAAAAAAAAAATTAAATAACACAGTTCGAGTAAAAATCCTATCCTACTTCCTACTATCCTACTAATATTATAAATCTGAAAGTTTGTGAAGATGTTTGGATGTTTGTTACTCAATCACGCTCTAACGGCTGAATGGATCTGGCTGAAATTTGATACAGGGAAAATGTTCCCACGGGAAGCGGGAACGGGAACCAAATTTCACGCGGGCGAAGCCGCGCGCATCAGCTAGTCAATCATATTTATAATAAATTAAATCCAGATAAGTTTGTTTGTAGCAATGCCACTATAATGAACTATCGACATCCTTATCGATACCTACCCATGACTATTTTACTGTAAACAGCCCTTTTTATTTCTGCCTTTTATATCCTCCAAAAATGCATTTACACATTAAATGTTGTGTTGTGTATGAAGGAAAATGCATAATCTACGTTACAAGTTGGACTTTCAGTGAAATTTCACATCCAATTTGATAAAATATGTACGGCAAAAATGGAATGAACGAAGTCACAAATGACCTGTTAAACGAGTCTTTCTTCGTATAATTGCGTTTTGTAATATCCTATTCACACACTAAACACGACACTATTGTTGAAAATATAAAATTTTCTATTTTAATCGTAAGATCACTACAGATTATTGGATATTATGAATAACATAGAGCCGCCATAGGATTCCACCGGGCTCAGCGATTCAAAATACTGACTTAAGAGTACACAATTTGCTTTCTCTTTTCCTCTCGAGCTAAGTGCTATGGATAATGAGGTCTCGCTCGCACGCTTTGTATATCTATTGAGAGTAGCGAAAAATTCTAAATCTATGGTCGGACCGCTTGTTTTAACAGTTTTGGTAGATAAAGGTTAATGTTAACTCCACCTGAGCCATAATATCCATTACAACGAGATATTTGTGAGGCATAGTTAGGTACAATAGGCCTACTCGTCCGGATGAATTTCACCGGATAAATCAAAAAATTCTGGCCAACCGGTCGGAATTAGCTTTGTTAATTTCTAATTTGTTTTGTTGCCTCGCTCGTTGGAATTATGGTTGCTTATTGTTTCATGTGAGTAGGTATACCTACAACATTTATAATGCGGCATGGTTTAGCATCTGTTTTTTACAGATGCAATAATAATTAATTATGGGCTTGAAAATTGCCAATTGAGCGTGTTTGGACCCCTTTACTCAATTCATCGTTTTTTAGGGTTTCGTAGCCAAATGGCAAAAACGGAACCCTTATAGATTCGTCATGTCTGTCTGTCTGTCCGTCCGTGTGTCACAGCCACTTTTCTCCGAAACTATAAGGCCTATGCTATTGAAACTTGATAACTAGATGTATTCTGTGAACCGCATTAAGATTCTTATATAAAACTAGAAAAAAAGCAGTAAATTTTGGGGGTCCCCATACTTAGAACTGAAACTCAAAATTGTTTCTTCATCAAACCCATATGTGTGGGGTATCTATTGATAGGTCTATAAAAATGCTTAGGGGTTCTTAGCATCATTTTTTTCTAAAGTGAATAGTTTGCGCAAGAGACACTTCCAAAGTGAAAAAATGTGTGTCCCCTCCCCTCTAACTTTTTAAATCTGAAAAGAATATATGATGTACATTGCCATAAAAACTACCAACGAAAATTAGTTTGAACAAGATAGAGCTGGATAGTTTTTTTTAATACGTCATAAACCGCAATTTTCGGTTAGAAAAATCACTACCACTGCGAACGTGTTAAAACATCAATCAAAGTTACAATGTAACTTTTATATTATATTACTTGCTGCTACGAAACCCTTCATGGGCGAGTCCAACTCGCACTTGGCCGGTTTTTATTATTTTTTATCTTTGGTTGTCTTTGGTTGAACAAGTGAGGCAGCTTGTCTATGGCACCTCGAGGAATTACTTTGGCAAACAGTTTTTTAGAAAAAGATTTCCAGCAGATTCGCAGAGGAAGGTATATATAGCCCTGCTCTGAGGTTCCAGTTTTTCTTAGTCAATGACTCTGTGTCTCGAAACAGTATTCGGTCAAGCTAACTAACTTTATTATTGAAGTTTATTTGCTGATTTCATCCAGGAAACTGGTAAGTCTTCTTTACTGTTTGCAAAGCAGTTCAATCTTCGTCTGTCGTGTTATCAGCAACTTATTTCGTTGTGTTGTTTCACGACAGGGTTTCTTGGTACGGACCGAAGCGACCAGTCCTATACGATCGGAGCCACACCCTGAAATAAGTGGACAGCACGAGCGGGATGCATCTTGAGAAAGACCTGCCGCCTCTGCCCGATGTTAGCAACAGTGCTGTGTCGCTCTCTGCTCACACCTAAGGCCAGTACCAAACTACTCACCACCAGCTTGTAGCGTAGCCGCCTTGGTGACCTAATTACCGAATTCCTAACGCTTAAGTAGATCAGTATTAGAGCCTATATCCGTACTTTTCTTATGTATTTCTGTGTTTCCTATTCTTGAGTAACTTATTTTTCTTTCTCTGTAGTGTACTCTGAGAACTTTCTAAATATATGTGTGTACACCTCACTGCATTGTTTTCGTTAGAGCCCTAGCCTACCCTTGCACACACACTGGAAACTCTGAAGAAAGGCGCCCTGGGAAAAAGTCCTGTGAAAGCTTCTTTACTCTGAGTAAGTTGGTGAGTAATCAAACAGATTAATAAAGTGGTTACATGCATTATAAAATTTTGATGCCAGAAATGATATTCCCTTTGTTATGTTGCTGGTATAATTTTGAGTTGTTGAAGGAAGGGACTTTAGTGAAGTAGGTAGGCGTTACAAAAAGGAAAGAAATGCCTTTGTTTCATTTTCTTAGCATAATCTAAGAGTAGAGGTCAACATTTAAGTAAATAGTTCAGACGAGGTGTGTGTTTTGTGGTAAATAAAAAGACAGCCGTAAATGCCGCCATTGTTTTCTGACTTTGTGAGACTCTTGCTCTTTGTAGAATATAAAATATAGATTTCTCTAAAGTTTTTTTGTAGTAGGTACCCGATTTTTACATCGTTATATATTGCTGGTGCACTTTTTGTACCCAAAGGGGAAAATCACAACCCTATTACTAAAACTCCGCTGTCTGTCTGTCACGAGGTACAGCCTAGCGTCATGAACCGTGAAAGAGAGACAGCGGAAATTCTCACAGGCGATGTACTTCTGATGCTGCAACATGATATATTAAAAAAACCGTCCAGTGCGAGTCGGACTCGCACACAGAGGGTTCCGAATCAAAAAACGGCAAAAAATATTGTTGAAGCCCCCCCTAATACCTAAGGCATATAGTCCGCCTTGTACATTGTGCTAAAGTTTGAAATAAATAAATAATACCAGCTTCGTTTCTGATTTTAATATTTTTTGTTATAGTGGCACCAGAAATACATCATCTGTGCAAATTTCAGCTCTCTAGTTATGAGATTTCCTGAGATACAGCCTCGGGACGGACGGACAGACAGTCAGACAGTGAAGTCTCATGAATATGGTCCCGTTTTTACCCTTTCGGTATGGATCCTTAGCCTATTGTACATACAATGTTCTGCATTTCTTCTCAACATGTAATCTTTTTATGGTGTACAATAAAGAATATTTATTATTAGATATTATTATTATTATCCTTAAAAATTTAGATCTGTCTAAAATTTGATACAGACAATAACGTAGACTAACACAGACTAATTTAAAACTCTGAAATAATGTTACCTGGGATTCGGAAAGAGGAACAATCTTCCACGCGGGAAAAGCCGCGGACATCGACTAGTTCAAATAAACCCTAAAGTGTGCTTGATACTTCCATTACTAAATCTTTTTTTTTCTGTTCAATGAAATTGCGATTGCCCAGGGCCTCTCGAGGGTATTTAGATAAAGGAGAACGCCCAGAGATCGTTTCTTTTTGAAAAACCTTAATAAAAAGTGTATGGCCATCTAAGTAAATTGGTAAATCATGTGATATTTTTTTAAGAATCTTTTAATTCAATCGATCAAAATCTTTTGTGGCGTTTTAACTTTGATAATAATTCGTGGTTGTATCGTTTGTACGCGCCGCGGACTGACCAAATGAATAGTACTCACGTGACGAAGATGGCCGCCAATCGCAAATATCAATGTGTGGGGCCTACATTTCGGGGTTCATGCAACAATGTCGTTGAGATCATAGATTTAGTATCGATAAATTCTAAATCTATGGTTGAGGTGGAAGTAGGTTCTATTAATAGCAGATTATTGTATTTTTATATATAAAATAGCATTCTAACTATAGTAAAAATCTAGGCTGGTGATATATTATTCACCGTGTTGCGAGCATAGATTTAGAATGTACGTAGCGAAAAATTCTAAATCTATGGTTGCGAGCATATTAGACATTTGAACGACTTTGAGTGTCCTAAGAGGATGAGGGAGGACCGAGAAAAATGACATAAACAGCTGAATATTAAATAATACAAGAATTGGCAGTATGGCTTTAAATACCTTTGCCTGTCCTTTGGACGAATAAAGCAACAACAACAACAACAAGGAAAAATGACAGTTTAAAATGTTTATCACCGAAGGATTTTTCATGAAATTATTTTATATAAATCGGTGTGAAATGTTTATATAAAACAATGTATGGTTCCATACAAAGTGATTATGCTCAGGATTGATATTTAAATGGTAAGTAATTAAGGAACAATCGAGATCCAATTTGTTTATTTACTACATTATCTCAATAAGTTGATATGTGGTAAGTAAATACATTTTCAGGGTTTTTTATAAGTGTGATGGAACTATTACTTTTATCTGTTTTGAATTAAATCCATGTTTATCAATGTAACAATTACACTTTTTGGACAAATTGATTTGACGGATTGATGGACATTTGCTTCAAAACTAACCTCTAATTTGAACAGCAAAACGAAGAATGATAGAAAACCCTACAAAATAATAGAATATTTTTTATTTCCTATGAAAGTACGATATCCATCCAATTCAATCTCCGATTTTCGCTGTCATACTAAATTATTTGTTATGAAACGGCGGTCCATTGAAAGATGGGCAATCGCCAAATTTGTTTCATACTTGTTTCGGTAATCAGTTTTGTTTTAGATAGCATGGTTTGATGAGTTTTTCGTCTATTGAGAATTGAATCTGATCTGATTATTATTTGATGAATTACTTACATATTTGTTCTGAAACATATCACGAGTAACGTACCTACGTGACCTAAGTCCACGTCATTACATATAAATAATCTGGCCGACCCTCAAAATTCCGAACGCTCATTTCGCCGATAATAAATTCAACGAACGGTTGTATGGTCGACTGTTAAAACTCCGAATGGTCATTTCTCCGATGATCAGTTTTACGAATGATTGTATGAAATTGATGTTGGTGTTGGATGGTTATAAAAAAAAATAACCACGAAGGCCTTAGCCTTCTAACGTAACCTATCCGAGTCGAGGTGTTAACCATAATAAGTGAATGGTTAACACCCCGACTCAGAGTACCCCGATACAATCATTCGTAAAACTGATCATCGGCGAAATGACCATTCGGAGTTTTAACAGTCGACCATACAACCATTCGTTGAATTTATCATCGGCGAAATGAGCGTTTGGAATTTTGAAGATTGGCCAGATTATTTATATGTAATGACTTCCACCCAACGTGACCTTTATGAATGAGCATCAGAGTGTACAAATAAAACCTTTTTAGTATTTGATTTGAGAAAAAGCAGAGACCTCGCCTTGTAAAAATATTAAGTCTCATTTCTTAGATCTTACTTAGCAACTGGCTAAAGCTGAAAAAATATAGTTTTGTCAAATTTATTTCAGATCGCTACTTTCTACCAACTAAATGATAATAGTTGGTCAATTTTCAGCCAAAAAGGGTTACATCTTCATGAACTTTCCCAGTATAGTATTACCAAGTGTACTCTCTGTTTAATTCGTCCATGCATCGAATACTACTTACCAGACGCGCTTGATGCTAAGCAGAGACGTGTTATTGGATGATTGATTATCCTAAGTTGACGGAAAACCTCGAGCTGTTGGCGCAGCGAAGGATCATATCGTCTTTAATTGCATTCTACCGAATCTATCACGGCGAGTATTCTGAAGAGCTCTTCAAATTAATCTCGCCCTCTCCTTTCCGATTCCGAGCAACGCATGCTGGGCAGAGGTACCACTCTCACACAGTGAAAAGAATTTTCGCCTGAACTGAGCAATTCAAAAGAGGTTCCTTTGTCGACAGCTTGGAACGACTTACCAGTGACATTTTGCTGAAATCGGGAAAACCCGTTTGAGGGATTAGCCGGAACTAACAGGCAGATACATATTTTACGGATAAAAAAAATAAAATGCATACAATGCAATGCATTTTTATATACATTTTACTTTTATATGATTTTACCGAGAAAGAAAGAATAAAGAAAAGAAAGAAAATACATTTATTTATGACACGCATAATCGACCAATAACTTAAGTACAACAAAATAAAAAAAAAACAACAACTGTGCGCATCTTAAATGGGTCGCCATCTCAGCATAGATGCTGCGCATCCTCAGCCAATGACAATGACAGAGGATGCGGAGCGCTGCTGGTATTCTGATGGCGCCCGCGCGATGTCACGCCACGCACGAGGGCACAGAAACTATTAATATTGTTTAAATTTAGCTTTTAAATTTATTTTAGAGAAGCTTTTAATTTAGAATTACAAAAAGACCCTGCATTTTTACATAAATATAAATATCTTTAACAGCATGTAAAATATTTTATTTCTAGATTATGGTACCCCGTGTGGCGACCGGGGTCCCGTGTAGCAACGGGTAAGAGTACAAAATGTGGCCACCCCAATTCATCCCCAGGGTGTCGTAAGAGGCGACTAAGGGAACACTTTCGCAAAAAGATCCATTGCGTTGAGAAGGAAAACTCGAAACGAAACCCGGCTGTCAGTAAAATGACAATTGTTAAGCCAAGTTGAAGGCCTTATGGGCGGCTTGAAAAATTTCAACTGCGGGTCATCGTGACCTGCGTCTGTCCATTTTAACGCGGCAATAGGCTCACCACCTATTACGTGGGACATATTACTACAAGGTGAAATGTGGGCGTATACTATGGCCTCTGCCTACCCCTTCGGGGATAAAGGCGTGACTATATGTATGTAGGTTATGGTTATTGACGACAAAACACACTGTATACAGTATTGATCTAATACATTAACCGTACCACAATATGGAATCTATTTGTTCAATCAATATTAACCATTAAGCCCATTCCAATATGTAGTATGTACGGTACTCAAGTGCCATGGAAACAGTAGGTAGAATTATTTCAAATTATTATACAATATCATCATTGTGATGGCGTCTTGGATCATTGCAGTTAGGACAATCAATCATCCAATAACACGTCTCTGCTTAGCGTCAAGCGCGTCTGGTAAGTAGTATTCGATGCATGGACGAAATAAACAGAGAGTACACTTGGTAATACTATACTGGGAAAGTTCATGAAGATGTAACCCCTTTCGTCAGTCAGTCACCCAGGTGGAATTGAACGATTTATCGCAGGCAAGTACGAAGTGCGTTACCATAATCCACGGTTCGACTTACCTTAGGTAACTACACTGGTACACCGGTACACTGCCTAGTATGAAAAACGTGAATGCAAATAGTCTATATTTAATAGCGGCATCTTTAACGGTTACTTAAACTATTATAAGTACGGATCGACATTTTATGCAAATGTATAGATTAAACGCTGCGTAATTTAGGCTGCCATCAGACGGACTGCATCGCAGCGACTGCATGCAGTTGCTATATTCAACTGCATGCAGTTGTCTGCAGTTGAATCTGACTTCACGCAGTCGAAGCCAAGCATGTAGGCCAAGAGCTTTAGTGTAAGGTTTGACGCCGAAATGTAAGCACAGACGCTTCTCTTAATATTATTACGGCGCCACCGATTTTAAGGGTTCCGTAGCGAAATGGCAAAAACGGAACCCTTATTGTTTCGTCATGTCTGTCAGTCTATCTGTCCGTCAAAAAAAAATAAAAAAAATTTGGCGGTCCCCATACTCAGAACTGAAAATCAATTTTTTTTATCAAACTCATACGTGTGGGGTATCTATGGATAGGTCTTAAAAAATGCTATTGAGGTTCTTAACACCATTTTTTTCTAAAATAAATAGTTTGCGCAAGAGACACTTCCAAAGTGCAAAAATGTGTGTCCCCCCTCTGACTTCTATACCTACTAAGTAATGAGGAAATCCATGTTTTAAACCGTACTGACGACGCAACCAACACGCGCGTTCTGCTCCTTGACTAATTGCACACTAACTGGTCTAACTGTAAGGTTACGTCCGCACAGGCAGGCGGCTTGCTTGGCGCCTAGAGCCTAGCGAGTCCCCTAGCGAGTAGCTTAGTAAAACGAACGTATTTGAATGTTCGCGACCGGCCGCACTGAGCGCTTGGCGCCTAGTTAGCTGCTTAGCGTGTATCCAAGTAAACAAACATGTTGGTTTTTTGTCGCCAGGCGCGAGGCATTTAGAAGAAAAAAATATTCGAAATATTAATCGCATCCATACATACAAATGAATAAAATTGGAGTGTTTGTTTGTAATATTAAAATGACCGCTTTCTACTGCATGCATATGAATGTATATACGGTACACATACCAAAATATATATTTTTAAAATTTTTGTCTGTCTGTCTGTCTGTTTGTTCCGGCTAATCTCTGGAACGGCTGGACCGATTTGCTTACGCTACTTTTATTTTAGAAAAAATCTTTTATTTTATAAAAAAAAAAACTAAATAAACTAATTTTTTTCATTACATTCCACGCGGACGAAGTCGCGGGCACAGCTAGTCATTGATAAAAATAATATGTACCTATTTAGAGTTTCACTTACTTACCTCAATGTAACGACTAGTCGTTCTTCGGCTGATTTGCTTTTTCTAAGATGAGTATCCGAATGAGTTAATTTTCTTTTAATTTTACTGAGAAGTAGATGAAATGTTTCTCTGGTCACACGCAAATCTTCGTAACTTTTTTGGTGAAAATTATGCAATTGCTTATATGTATAGAACATAAAAATCCCCGTGACTTGACCGTGACTTATTTATGTCATGAACACAATATGAAGCGCTCGTGCCCCCCGCGGACTCAGTGTTTTGTAAACGATCACTGTAGTAAGCAACATTTACTGTTACCGGTTATGGATGGGTGATCGTCTCGTGGCCACTTTGTGACATTTATTTGTGAGCGTTTCCATGCTTCGGAAAGCCCTTGGTCCCGGTTGCCAGTAAAATGGCAGTCGGGGCAGTAATCCAAATTGAGGACCATTTTAGGCGGCTTGAAAAATTTCAACAGCTGGCAGTCACAACCTGCGCCTGTCCATATTACGTGGGACAATATCTCAAAGGTGAAATGTGGGCATCTAATACGCCTCTGTCTACCCTTTGTGGATAAAAAGCGTGATCATATGTATGAACCGTGATCGCGTGATCATATATATAGAGCAGTATAGAGCTATTTTTGAAAGTGACATCTTGTCAACGTGCCGACAAGCAAATGACCAAGGCACCTAGCGACTCCCCACGTAAACCACCTTTCAGTGCGGCCACTGTGTATCCTAGCAAGTAGCCAGGATGCAAGCCACTAGGCTCTAGGCGCCAAGCAAGCCGCCTGCCTGTGCGGACGTAGCCTATGCGTTGGCGGTGGACAGCATGCGGCGACACTACACGACTTTAGCCAACTGCGCGAAGTTGAAGGCACGACTGTATGCAGTTGATATTGACTTCACACGACTGCGGCCGACTGCGTGCAGTTGATATCATGACTGTATGAAGTCGAACATAAAACTGCATGCAGTTAAATATATCGACCGCGCGCAGTCGCTGCGATGCAGTCCGTCTGATGGCAGCCAGTGGCACGGATTTTTTTTCTATTTTAAAAACAGTGCTGTGACAATATCCCATGCCTCTATGAAAGACATTGCTGCATTGAGTACACATGAATACAATTTAGAATGTAGTTAGATAGTGTTCACGAATTTTGCTTTTAAAAGCACTAATTGTTTCGCTGCCTCTAATAACAGGCGGAAATGAGTTTCACAATCTGACCGCCTGTCTATGAAGGAATAAGGGTCTATGTTGCAAAGTTGTGTTTTCGGAGTTATAGTTGTTTGTTTAGTGCTAATGACGATACAGATACAACACAGGATAGAAACAATTTCAAATTTAACTGAACTCACACGGACACACGTTATAGGATGGCACAGATTTTTTGAATACATACAATGATAGTAACATTAAATAAAGAGAAAAAACACGTTTTTAAGATACTATTAAATTAATTTTACTGCCTTTTTATCTCATTTCTTACCAATAGTACAAATAAGAAAGTTTGTGAGGACGTGTATCTGGATGTTTGTTCCTTTTTCACGCTCTAACGGCTAAAAGAATAGCTTATTTCAGAATATTAGTTTAGAATGGCTACGGCTACTTTTTACAATGGAAGTAAGTTCCGAGTACCAGAAAGCGAACACGGTAACAAAATTCACGTTGGTGGAACCGGCGCCGCGCATGAAGTACACTCATACGGTTAATCTTAATAAACAAACTTCAGATAATAGACATGATATTTGTCTTAGTTTTTTCGTTCCTTTTCTGAGGGAATAAAATTGTGAAAGAAAGTAAACGAAAATGTAATGAGCTATAAATGTCTATTCCTAACAAAATATGAAACAACAGACCTTTACACACACAGGTGCTGATTTTCATGTTGAAGAAGTAACTTACAACAATATAATTTATTATTTTATAGGTACGCCAATGTTTTTAGTTGCATTAACAGAAGAACTCATATTCTTTTTTTCATCATCTGCAGCAAACAGAACTTACACTTTCTAATATTAGGAAAAACAATTACTAAATTATTATTAAGTGGATTAATAACACTATAAATATTTAAAAATTCTACCATCACTAAAATTACCACTCGTATTCCGTGAAAGCATGTCAAATTGATTATCGCGGACTAAAACTTTGTTAGATGTTTGTACATTAAAAATAAACAAGTTCCGTTCATCCATTTGATTGTCTAATAGCTATCGACTAATGGTGCTGGCCCTCTGAATAAGCAATGACCAGGCCCACGGTTGTCTACATCATTAAATTAAAAGCTTTCGTGTTTGTGAGCCATTAGTAATATTCGCGGTCCCTAAAATACATTCTATAGTTGATACAAGGCTCTGGTTGGCTAAGTGGTTCCACGAATTCCCCATCAAAAATTTGATCTGCAACGTCTTCAAAATTCAATTTATCGCTTGCCATTGTTTGCGTTGAAAGCCCAATGGGAAGTTGGAAAAATTGGCGGGAGCTGTCATTACAAGCATGGAATTGAAGTCATGGTACAATGTCCAAATTTTAATGTCAACATAAGTTTATGAGAATTTATTTTGCGCTATAGGCTGTGGCCGCACTGCGGTTGGCGGTTGCGGTTTCTAACCTCAAAATGTGAAAACCAATGAAACCATTGATTCGGTTTCATTGGTTTTTGACATTTTGAGGTAAGATTTTGACATTTTGAGGTTAGCAACAGCCAACCTCAGTTCGGACTCAGCCATAGTCATTTTAATTATGGTGTCCGAAATACACTGTGGTGTCCACTGTTTAACAGATGATTACTACTCGATTATAAATATAATATAGAAACATGGATTGTTGCTTTTAGTTGAACACGACAGTCTCCAGATTCACACTATAATAAATATGTTATAGTTCCTGCACTGACTATTACATCAATTTAAAAAAAAACTAGCATGTCTAAAAAGAAAATAATATTCCTTAAAAGCTTTAAGCGCGCCCATAATAATATTCAACATATTATGCAGACCTAGTAATAAGCTTCTACAAGCTTTTCTTGGCCTCTGCTCAGAGTGTTTGAATTAGCAGCAATTCAAATAACTTTCGTAGAACTTTGTGCATTTACCTACTTACACAACTGTGTCGGAAGGCCCCGGGCTACTATGGCCAGGGAATAACCGGGACTCCCGGCCGCAGACAGAGGACGGGCACGCTGTAGTTTTAGTCAGCAGGAGTCAGGCAAGCATCTATGAGGATTTTTACACGTACGCACATACATAATTATGGGTCCCCGACTTATCTCCAAAGACGAAGGCATAGGCATATTATATGCCCACATTTCGCCAATAGTTTTTATCCCACGTAATAGGTTAGGTGTCATGGAAAAAGAAGAAAATATACCTGGCTTTTTTCGTCACCCCACCTGTTTGTATAAACCATTCAATGTTGTGATAATGTGTCATTGAATGTGTGATAATGTGAATATTCACTACGCGCTGCAAACATGTACCCACTCTACATCTTTTTTTCTCATCATTCTCAATGTTTTCTTATACATTGAGATCACAAATTTGTCAAAGAGCACATCAATGTTCTTATTTTTTCCACGGCTATTAGTTAATCTTCTTTAAGACAAAGAAAAATATCCATCCGAAAAGTTACGAATAAATATTTTTATTTTATCGCGTCCCTTCACAAAACTTCTATGTTCATTAAATCAGGCGAACATAAAACATTGTTTATGATTTGGAAAGTTGCTAAATTCTTTATTTCTAAAATACGTTGAAAAAATCAATTTTTTTTTTATAAACTATGTGGACGACAGTTGCTCACTGGGATTGTGACGCCACAGAACATGGATTTTTAAACCATACGCACGCTGTATCTTAATAGTTTGAAACTCCCACTGGACCTACCGCTGGAATGTCGGAATGGAAGTGCTCAATGAAATGGAGTCCCAGCGTGCAAGTTCCACACAATGAAATCCAAGACTCCTGAGCTTCTCCTTGGCTCTCTAAGTCAGACTACCGTAAATATATATCAGACCCTATTTACAAATGAGTCTGTTAAACTTACGAGACAAACTAACATTAAAGTACTGTATTCCATACTGAGCAAAGGTCTGTACAATTTTCACAAGAACAATGTGTATCTTTATTATTATATTTGGCATAGACTAATAAACTGATGACAATATCGATCAAGTGTGATTTAGATAATACTTAGCAAGTAGAATGAGAGTCGCGCAAGGCGTGTGAAATTAATTACTACGCAATAAAGCGGGGATTAAGAGCAGGCTGTAATAAAATGAAGCCATCGATACTCACGCTTACGGCTAGTCGTGAAAGTAATTATTCTTAATTCTGTTGTTAGAGCCAACGCAATAATAAATGTATGATTTATCTCAATGTGAGTATCTGCTAAGGATGACTATGCTTTGTGAATGAAATCTTACTAATATTATTAATTGCGACAGAGGATTTTTCTAGATATTTGTGACCTACTATTTCACGCTCTAACGGTTTAATGGATCTGGCTGAAATGTGGTACAGTAAGGTTTGTTTTGGTTTGTATTTCTGCTCCTGTTTATTATGGCATGGCTTGGGAACGTATTCCAGTCCAGGGAAAATAAAGTGTTATTCCACATTATAATCTATCTTTGTACTAAACTTCAACCAGATTCCTCTGCCATAAGAGCGTAAAAGAGTACAAACATCCTTACACACAAACTTTTGCGTTTATAATATTAGTAAGAATTGTCTAAAGCAAGAACCTTTGTTGTTTTAATACCAAGGAGCAGATGTTTTCATCAGTGTGTTGTAATGAAATAACGTTGAAAGGTATTTCGATTTAACTTGTAATTCCTTGTAAAATTCTCGTATAGAAGTAGCTCATGAATTTGACATAGCCCCACACGATACTGCCAAGCTTACTTCATGCTACGTGTACTGAATACTTATTACTGTTAAGTAAAAATCGAAACCGAAGCGCGCGTACCCCCATCAAGGGCTTTTAGTGAATTACAGTGAAAAATTACTTTCGTATCGGTAATGATATACGATATATTTTGTGTTGCTGTGTACGATTTTCTTGCTTGTATAGGCAGGAACAACTTGTACGGGAACAACTGGTTTTGTTTATAAAAAAATATTTAACAAAAAAGAAACCGACTTCAAACCAAACTAAAAACTGAAAAATAAAATTTACTTAGCACGAAGTTAGTATAATATTCTAATTTATCAGATATCATTAAATATAAACAGAAATCGGTGTCCAGTAAAACTATGTAGGCTTAGGTAAGCAATATTATTCTCTCTCAAAGTCATATTGGCACCGACTTCAGTATTATATTTAATGATATCTGATAAATCAGAATATATACTAACTTTGTGCTAAGTAAATTTTATTTTTCAGTTTTTAGTTTAGTTTGAAGTCAGTTTCTTTTTTGTTAAAAATTGTGATTGCTTCACAGTCAACCTTCAAAGACTGCTCAGGTAGACCGAAAAGCCTTACCTCCCCTTTAGCGTGTTAAATACATAATGAAATTACTTTGCGACTTGCGACAATACCGAAGTCAGCGGTGGTAGAGGTATATTTTCATTTCATATTACCTTCCAATATTACATGTGAAAGCTACAGGAGACATAATAACAGGTATTTTAATATGGTGCACATACATTTTAAATCTTTTCCAAGTTGAATTTAACTACTTCAAATTTTATTTGGAGCATGAGCATGCTAAAACGTTTAGTGTTTCAACTTTAAGTTAAAGAGCTAAGAAATGTACCTTCTGTAGAAATATTCGTTAAAAATGTTCTCTTTACAAGATAATAAAAACATTATCGGGTTCTATGTGCCTCTCAGGCGAACCAGACATACCTCATTGTTGACTGCCATATCTGCTCCAACAAATTATATTAAAAAGTCACCAATCATTCGCCTACCAGACACATACAATAAGCAATTTTCATCATTAGATCCATTTAATACCACACGAGACTGTTACAAAGGGGCTATAATTACATTACTAACCAATACAAATAAAACACAACACAAATAACACATATTATAAATAAGCACACATACACACACACACACTCACGAACACACACACACATACAAGATCATTACACTTTGAAATTATAATTTGTTTGTATAATAAATAATCCAGACCAATTTATTGCACTTTACCGTTGTTTGCTCTTGTACTAGTATTGTTCAATAACATTGTGTTCTTCGTTTTTGGCGTATAGTTTAGATAATTGTTTTGTAAATGTATTGTAAGCTGTGAAGCACCTATAAATAAATAAATAAATTATTTATTTTATTAAGTAGGTACTCGAACTCACTTAATTAATAGTTAGGTATATTTTGGGGGCATGTACGCGTTCTTACTGACGACAAACATTTTAATTATGTTATTTATATTGATTATGGACAACTTGGTACACATGAGACTTTAACCTATGGTTTTCACCTATCTAAGGCAACGATACGACAGACTAAGCTACGGAACCAAGTTTTTAAACTAGTTCTTCGCTATATTTTATTCGCCCTACATGCTTCTAACCTTGTGTGACGTACACTGTTGATACATGTCTAATCAAAACTGAAAATATCTACTTAAAAGCCAGAACTTTCTGAAACATTATATAATTAAATGTTAAAGCTGTTTGCGGTAAAAGCGTTGCAGTATTAGGTATGAAATATTTTGTGTTCAGAACAGAGGAAGATAATGCGTCAGTTAATGGAGTGTCGCCGTTGCAGCAACGCTTCTACACTAAGCGACTTTTCCCATTACTGGATTTGTAAACGTGAAAAATAAACTTGTTAATATTTAACGTGACATTTTATTATTAACTTAAGAGAATTGTAGAACAATTTGGAAATACGATTGTAGGTTTTCATTTAAAAAAAAAAGGCTAATAAAGCAATATTATATCTACCATGCCTACTCTTCTTTAAATATTACCTACTATTGTTACCTACCAAATCATCAATACATATAATAAAATCGTAACGGGTCGCTGTCTGTACATGGAAGATAAATAAGAAAAAATATTATAGGGGGGCTTTATGAACGCACTAGAACCCAAAACAATGATTTTTAGAATTTTTGTCCGTTTGTCTGTATGTCTGTATATCTGTTTGTCTGTACGGTTGTGCACGCTAATCTCAGTAACCGCTCAACCGATTGCAATGCGGTTTTTTTTATTGTGTTGAAGTTTGCTCCAGTTAACATTTAGCGTTTGTTTTATGTAAATCGGTTTAGAAATAAAAGAGTTATAACACTTTTAAGAATCAGATATTTTGAAAATTTTAATTGTAGGGGTTTCTTTGAATGTGAGTGAACCTAAACTGGCGTGTTGGCTTAATCATAAAAGAGCTTAATGATTAAGACTATTTTTAAAACTGAATTGTTTTAAAATAGACTTAATCATTAAGCTCTTTTATGATTAAGCAAACAGGGCAGTTTCAGACGCTGCTTGATGACTCTGATGAAGAAATACCTTTCCTTCCATGCACCTTATGTGACGTAAACGAAGTTGCGGGCTCAGCTAGTATAATATAAATATACTTATCGCTAAGTGTCATCTACAGAAAAAAACATAAATATCTACAAATATACAAGAAAACAGAAAATAAAATAATAAAATTATATAATAATTTTATGTATACTAAATAGGCAAAACCTTTTATGTATGCGGGCTTTTCAGTTCACAGTGATGATAATTCGGCAAACCCAAGATCCTAGACGCTGCCTGCTTGGGAAGATAACGATGTAAATGTCAATCTGTGTGGGTAGCTCCATTTTAGGGTATCAAAGTTCCAGGCAGGGATTATAAGGGTATAAGATAAGCTTCATTTTTTTATAACATAATACAGTAACCAACCCGCTTCTTTTGTTGAAACGTTGATAAGACAAATTTTCGGAACTGTTACATTTGTTAGATTTATTTATGAGAGTTTGAATACTAAAAATATGTTGCTATTTATTTAGGTGTGCCATGCATACAATGAAGAATTTCAACTTGTTTCTGTACGGTTCAGTAGCTCGGTTTGAAAAGTATTACCCTTGTTTAGGCAAAGATTGCGGGTTCAAGCTGAGTCTGAACAAAGTGGTCTCTTTAAAAAGTGTGAAAACTCTTTCACCAATGGACCACAATTATCGCTAGAAGGTTCTGTAATTGTTGGAAGAATTACGACTAGCCCTTGCGTAGAAAACGGTCCAAAAATGAAGCCACGACGTGTTTCCAGGCGTTTATATGGAGGAACAGGAAAATTGACTTGCTGACTGAAACACCTATGTCAGGGTTGGCGACTGGCTGGGCAAGGTAACACGGTATGGTTTAAGTCAATTTGAACCAGACATGCCAATTTCACTGTTGGCTCGTTCGTGGCAGGCGATTCATATTCATATTCCTGGGACATCCTTCCGAGGGCTTACTTGGGGCTCACAACCATAGGCTGTTGGGCGTTACGTGAGGTTTTTTAGTCGGTAGGAGTCCGGCATAACATCCATGAGGAATTTCGCTCACTTAAAATAAAAAAAGGCCGATTCAATAAACTCTTCACCCGCCGAATCGATATGTTTTAGAAAGTACTCGAATCCCAAAAGGGAGGTTGCAGTGGTAGCCAAGGGTGGTCGGGAATCCCTGGGACATTCTCCCGAGGGCTTACCCGGGGCTTCCGGTCGTAGACAGTGGTAAGGCATGTGAAGTTTCAGCCGATAGGAGTCCGTCATAGTTAGTATTCATGAAGGATTCCCACTCGAAAAAAAATCCATTAATAGTGTAGGTACCTAATTGCTTACATTTTTGTTGTTGAATGTGCAATCACCACTCATACTTGAATTTGATTGTAGATATTTTGTACACAAGCATGATAAACGGCCTCGTAATGACGGGCACTTATGATACAGATACGTATATCCTTACATGCATTTACAAAACGCATGTAGGTCTACCTAACAAAATAATAGTTTCATTTGCGGTTTCTGATTAGTGCTGTTGACCATAACATAGTTAGGTACCGTGAATATAAACATCTTGTAGAGAGTAATGAACAGTGTTTGTGCGGTTAATCCAATTATAGACATGGGCCATTAGTTCCGGTGCTAGTGGAGGTAATAAAATGCAAGGGAACTAGCTTTGAATCAGTTGGATGCACTCTGCTATCTGTTAATAAAATACGGTGAAAAAGTAGGTAAGATTTATTTATTTATTACAGTTTTTGTTGCTAAAAGCTGGTAAAATAGAAAGTTCTATGCTTTACGTGTGGAAATCATGTTCATTCAAAAAGTGCGGAGACTACGCGCAATATAGAGTTTGATGTAAGTCATGTCGAATCAGTTTCGAGCTCTCAAACACTCTTAAAAATGTATTAATCTACATCTAAAAAACAGAATTCATTTCTCTACAACACTAATAGATGTTAATACTTATAAACAACGTAAACATTGTGTGTGGTGTGAAGTAGGTTAATCTCTGACTTGAGACTGTTACAACTTATGACTGAATTTATTTTAAAATCTAAGGTAGCAGATAAGGGTAAACACCACTCTATCAAAAGTGCTTCCCTAGCTTTGTTTTTTTTTTGTTTAACGTGAGGGAAAATCCTCATGGATGTTATGCCGGACTCCTACCGACTAAAAAACCTCACGTCACGCCCAACAGTCTATGGTTGGGAGCCCCGGGTAAACCCTCGGAAGGATGTCCCAGGACTCCCAACAGACCCACGGCCGCTACTGCGGCCTCGCCCAGGGGTGGTTCGGGTGCTATCCCGCGTCTTTGGGGGTTTCGGGTGTGATCCCGCTTCTAAGGGGGGGGCGTGCGTGAAATTGTCTCACTCACGTCACGCTGCCGTCATGGGCCTGCTTCTGTAAGGACGGTGAGCCGCCCTGTCACCGTCCTCAGGCCCCCGGTCATGGTGGCCGATAGTCCTCGGCGAAGACACGTCGGCGACCCCCAGGCCGCCGACTGCGGAACTCGGGTGGGAGAGTTCTCTCCCGTACCCGTCCCGCCGCCTCCTTCACGAGCATGACCTGCTCGCAGAAGGAGGCGGCGCAGTCCCACTTACTCCCGCTGGAGAGCATGGCTCGCACCATGGTCTCGAGCGAGAGAGTGTCCACGTCCAGACCCACTACGAGGACCTGGCGCTGTTGCGCCCACGCCGTGCACTCCACCAGTGTGTGGAGCGCCGTGTCATCGCTGCGGTCCTCGCAGTGCTGACACTTGGCCGTGGTTTCCCGGTGTTTCCGCCACAGATACCTACCGAAGCTACCGTGCCCGGCAAGCATCTGTGTCAACCGATAGGAGAGAGCACCGTGTCTCCTCTCCAGCCACTCGTCCATGACCGGTCTGACGGCCGCGATTGTGGCGAATCCCCCCTTTGGTTGCTCAAGTCGCACCTTCCATGTCTTCACGGTTTCCTGGTGGAGTAGGGACCGCTGGGCCTCGATTTCTCGATAAGCGGGCCTTAGGCCCCGCTCCAGCGCCTCCTTGCGCCATCTGAACAGTGACGCAAGGGCTCTCGCTTCCAGGTCCCATGGAGGGGTCCCGGCTAGGAGACATGCCGCCTCACCGGAGATCGTGCGGTATCCTCTTATCACCCTGACGGCCATCACTCTCTGCGGGCTCAGCAGTCTAGCCACATTGATGGCCGTCAGGGTCTCCGCCCATACGGGAGCCCCGTATAGGGCCATGCTTCGCACGATCCCCATGTCCTGATGTTGGGCATCAGCCGCGCGAGTGCGGCCGATGCTCCCCTCAGTTTTGGGACCAAACTTCGGAAGTGATGTCCGAAGTTCCACCGGCTATCGAGTACGAGCCCCAGATACTTCATCGAGGGCTCGATGCCGATGCTATCTATCAGCATCGATATAGCGAGCGCTATCCGCCAGATCAGGCCCCACGCGTGTGAGGTGCCCGACGAGGCGTTGTGCAATAATGCGCTCAAAGAGCTTGCACACCTCGTCGAGCAACACGATCGGCCGGTAGCCTGATGGGGAATTTGCCGGCTGCCCCGCCTTTCGAATCAAGACCAGTTTCCCTGTCTTCCAGACCTTGGGAAACTGGCCTTTTTCGAGGCATGCGCTATAAAGACCCATAAGTCGAGGCCCAAGCTCCTCGAGAGCCAGGACCCATGCACGGCCTGGAATGCCGTCGGGTCCAGGGGCGGTGTTTCTGCGGGATTTAAGCCGCAGGACAGTCGCCCCTAACTCACCCTCGGTGACTATGACTACGGGCACGTCGTTCTCGCTGCCTTCCGCGTTGGGCGCCTGAGACGGAGCCATGCGCGGAGGAATGTGTTCCTCCGCTCTCGACGGGAACAAGGAGTCCAGGACCCTCTCCAGCCGCTCCGGCTGGAGACTCTGAGTCAGTGGGGGCGCCTTAGGGCGTAATTTGCCTCTTACCATGAGGTACGGGCGCCCCCACGGGTTCCGCTCCAGAGTCTCCATCAGCTCTTCGCGGTCCAATTTCTTGGACCGCTTGATGGCGGTCTGGAGGGCCCTCTTGGCCTCCTTGTACCCCTCGTAGAGCTCCGTCTCTCGGGCTGCCGCATCGTCTGGGCGGCGACGCCTCCGGCGAAACCTGGTGTACCGGCGGCGCGCGGTAACGCAATCCGCGCGCAATTGCGCGATTTCCGGCGTCCACCAGTACACCTGTTTCCTTGCCGGTCTGGGCCTAGCCCTGGGCATCGCCGCATCGCAGATGTTGCTTCCCTAGCTACGAGTACAACGTCTATTGGCCATAATATTAATAGCATAGTAACAACAAACTGCAAAAAACTGTCATTTCAATGAGAGATCTATTAAGGTAAGTTATGTTCGTATATTATTTTGTTAAAGAAAAGACCCCAGCAATATCGAAATGGTGAAATGTTATAGAAATGGTATGAAATGTAATGTAGAAAATGTTAAAGGTTATAGAAGTATAAATAAATAAATATTTGTGGGCATTCTCACATAACATCTTTCTTCTTCTTAGTCGTTCACTCTTGACAGAGTGGTCGTGGTTGAGGATGCTGTATTTTCATTGGCCACAGCTGCCTTTGCGATGCGCCGCCACTTGTTACGGTCTTCAGCGTCTCATGAACTATGGATTATGGTGGTTTGAGTCTCAGCCCTCACTAGGTCTGTCCAACGTGTAGGTGACCGGACGCGAGACCTTCTACCCTGCACTTGTCCTTGGACAACGAGTCTCTCCACACTCTCACTCTTATTTATTTCCACATAAATTATTCATATGTTAAATGGTATTTTGACAAAAGGTTATAGTTTCTATTGAGAAAATCTCAACAAATATCGGTTAAATACGAGCACTGCACAACAAAAACAACAACAAAAAATAAAGGTGACCTTCGCGTGTTATTTTATCAAATTTAACAAATTAACTTCAAATTACACTGAAAATATTTATCACAGCTGTTAAACAACATAACAGGATACTTTCAAATGCAAAACAACAATATTTGAAACAGAGTAAACGAAAATATTCAACACTTAAAAACATTAATACTTTCTATGAACGGCGTCAAAGAAGCAATAAATAATGACAGCAATCAAATCGTGATTTCAACTTTTTTTTTCATCACATTCACTCGGCAAGCTATCTCATTCCGTACCATAACCAATTCTACACAATAATTTATACAGAAAGACTTAGACCCGCGAGCCATACAGCCATAGATATCGAAAATGTGCGAGGAGAACCAAGCGAAAAATTTGTGCCGCCATGGTTGCCAAAGCAATCGACCGACCGGGCGCTTGGCAACTCGGGTTGCACGCGGTCAATAGCGGATATTATACATAGAAACACCCAGACTCTTGAAACAAACATTTATGGGTCACTCACACAAATATTTGTCATCGGTGGGAATCGAACCCACGACTTCCAGCGCCGCAGGCGGTATCACTACCGACTGCGCCACAGAGGCAGTCAACATATCTACTTATATATTTCTAAATACACACATATTATAGCTAAATTACACCCGGCCTTTGCTAAGCTTGTTGCTTTTGGCTAGACTCGTTTCACTTTTATTCACACTAACGAAGTTACGGGCTATTTTCATTTCATGACATACAGCCTCGTGATAGACAGACAGACGGACAGCGAAGACACAGTCATTAGGGTCTCGTTTTTACCCTTTGGGTACGGAACCCTAAAAAGATGTTAATATTACTTGTGGAGGTCTTGTGTTGGTCTGTCATCACCAGAACATGCAACTTACTAAAATGTTTAATATTGCTATAAAATGTGTAATTGCTATGGAAAGGTAATTTAATTAAAACCTACTTTCAATTAAATATTTTCTAAAGGACCGGACGTTCACAAAATATGTAAATTTGATTTGATAGGAACGAATGATGAAACCTTACAACTTTTATAAAACCTACGCTTACATTCATACTTAGTTACATTTTTGAAAGAACATTAAAAGTAAATATAATGAATCCTCCTTTTGATAAATTTCAGTTACCAAAATAAATTCATATACTTATTATTTTATATTATGTAATACACTGAAAACTTCCTCAAAAATTAAATTTATAGCAAAGTATAGATAGGTAATTAAAAAGCTTTAGTGATAAGTGCTGAAATTACCGAAACTTCGCGTCGAAGCCTCAAATTTTCTCGTTACTCTACTTCTCCGTAAATGAATGATGGCTCCTTTACAGTCGGAATATAAATTGACGTTTGCAGGATGACGAGTTTGGTAACAAGTCAGCTATTTATTTTCCTACTAATGAAACACAGAAAGCTCCTTAAGTTTACCAAGACATCGTGTTATCTATCTGTACCGAATTCTGAGAACTTATGTTATAATACAAAAACATAAATGTAAAGATAGAAATAGCTCTATCTCTACATTAGAGATATTTAACAAGAAAAAGTCGTGTCTTTTCCATAAGGACGCAAAAATCTAAACGTGTTTTTTAAAGTAACTTTTATCTAACTTAAAATCTGCTGAAAGTATTACATACCAGTTTCGTAGAACTTGAAACATACGAAAAAAAAAAAATTACTCAACTTTGGCAAATCCTAAAACCTAATATTTTGCAACGGATTATTCGAACACACTTCTCTGAAAAAAATCATCTTCATGAAGTTAAAAACACTTAGGATCGATGAAAATACAATAATTTAATAAGTTTATTGGTAATCATTAAATTCAAATTTCTTCCATATAACTTCTTTTTGCTTAGGTCTCGGTGATATAATCAGCTTGGAAAAAATGTTTAATAAAGAGCTTTTATTACTTTTTAAATTTGTCATATATTTTATTGCCCCTAAATTAATACCAAATTATTATTATTATGTTTATTTATTTTTATTATTATCCACTTGGTGAAGAATTTTGCTATCTAAACTTGAAGAAACTAAGTAAAAGAGGTTTCATTTTAGTTAATGGCGAAAGGGTTCGCTACCTAGACTTCTTGTACAAAAGCAAATGAAAGCGGCCCCTGAGTGCTCTTGTGGAGCTGCAGTCTAATTACCGACGTATCTAATTATACTATCGTGGGGCAAGCTCCAAGACAGAGAATTTCCCAAATTACGTAGATATCAGAAAACGCAACTACACTTAAGGGCAATTTGCCTCAACAAATTGAGGCAAATTGCAAGTGAAATAAGTAACAAGTAGGTATTATACGGGTTCATAGAATGTATAAAAATAGAAATTGAACTAACATGACAGATTTCTATCGTAAAAAAACGTGAACAATTTCAGTTTAGACCAATAATATCATAGTTTTGTATCATGCTTTGGAACTAAATGGCATATAAATCTCCAGACCTTAAAATGTCACAAAGTATGCCATTTGCTTCTACATTTTCAGGTCTTCGAATGATGAAATTGTCGCGGCTGGATATTTGTGTTATTGTTGTTAAACTTCGAGTGTATTATATTAACCAACCTTTCTTGAGAGGGTATTTTTGGCCTTAATGTACCACGTACCATGTACCACGATATTTATTGAGTTTTACTTGCCTACGCAAAGGGTACTTTTGCAAAATGTTCCCTTAGTTGCCTTTTACGATACCCAAGGAATGAATTGAGGTGAAACATTTCTACTCCATCCAGTCACGACACGGTCATGAGGTATGTTCATAACAATTTTAAATTTCGAGTGTTTTATATTATAGGATGTCATATAGAAAAAGTAACTTCTGCTTATTAATCGTTGGGTCTTGATTGATACTCAAACTCCCTTGTAAACTTGAAAGTTTAATGAGCCATGTTAAACTTGCAACTCGGCTATTGTCAGCTGACATTAATCATTGGGGCTATTGGAGTTCCCTTTTCAATACCCTTGTCATGGATTTTCGTTATTTCAAAAATTGAGCTATACGATATTATATACTTCCATGATTTTGTATTCATTGATTAAAACAGACTTTGGTATTGACATACGAAAATATCTATGAAATGTATGTACCTACATGAAACTTTGTAGATTTTCCTCCAAGATGTAACAAAGGTCCGTAATAAAGAATGTCTCTCAAAATTCATGGAACACTCGTTCGTAGTTTTATACGGCGAAAATTAAGTAGTACTGAAAATTATTTTTTAATACAGTTGCTCAAAAAGTGGCGTATTACAGGGACGTTTAGCGTTCGGGATGTGGGCTATTACACACTTGTGCTTTTTCTTTACCTTTCCCGCACTAGTGCGCGTTTCCTTTCCCAACTGTCAAAATAATGTCTGTGATTGATGCAAATATTTCAAAAAAAGATACTAACTTGTTTCAATATCAGATTAAAAGTAATTTTAATTAAAATTTAAACATAAATTAATATAAGTATCGGCCAAATTAAATTTATAAATATAAAAAAAGTTGGCTGTATGAAGTGCACTGCCATAGTCTCTGCTTAGGTAGGTATATATTCTTTTACGGTTGCCGCCATTTTGGACAATTCAGGTTTATTGTGTTTTTATTATTTTATTAAATTGCTTAATTTTTTCGCAACTGTATTAAAAATAGTTGTTCAATACAACGTGTGGGATTGTTATTTCAACTCGTTCCGACTGTCCACCCTCGCCTTCGGCTCGGGTCAACATCTGTCGAAACTCGTCGTAATAACAGAAATCCCACACTTGTATCGAAAACTACTATTTAAATACAGTTGCTCAAAAAGTGGCGTATTACAGGGACGTATAGCGTTCGGGATGAGGGCTATTACACACTCGTGCTTTTTCTTTACCATTCCCGCACTCGTGCGTTTTCGTTCCCAATTATCAAAATAATGTCTGTGATTCATGCAAATATTTAAAAAAAAAGATACTAACTTGTTTCAATATCAGATTAAAAGTAATTTTAATTAAAATTTAAGCATAAATTAATATAAATATCGGCCAAATTAAATTTATAAATATAAAAAAGTTGGCTGTATAAAGTGCACTGCCATAGTCTCTGCTTATGAAGGTATATATTCTTTTACGGTTGGCGCCATTTTGAATATTCAGGTTTATTGTGTTTTTATTATTTTATAATATTGCTTAATTTTTTCGCAACTGTATTAAAAATAGTTGTTCAATACAACGTGTGGGACTGTTATTTAAACTCGTTCCGACTGTCTACCCTCGCCTTCGGCTCGGGTCAACACCTGTCGTAACTCGTTGTAATAACAGAAATCCCACACTTGTATCGAAAACTACTATTACAAAACGGTATTACGATCACTAGTGTTTAATATGCGGAGTGTACAAAATAATTGCCAAGGAAACTATATTATTAAAGGTATTACTTACTGGCCATTATTCTGCCTTTGGTATAGTTTTTTGATTACTATGAACGATGTATGCTTGTAAAATAAAATATTATTTATAGATTTCCAAGAACAATAACTGGTCAAGGATATACGTAAATTATACTCTGTACAATAAAATATACAGGCAAGCCATACTTGTAACTGAACTACAGCGGAGCTCTGCTAGCTGACTTCCTTGTTATAGTTTCGAGTGTTTTTGTATTTTACCAGCTGTGTATGTGTAACTAAGTGAACATTATATTATCCTTTGTGGAGAGTGATGTAGAATTGTAATTTTTTTAACGTTTTTCATTTTTTATTATATAGTAAACAAGAGTAAACCCATCACGACTCCCACGACTCCTGAAAGAGCCAGTGACAAAGCTACGTGTCGCTACGTCAGTTAACGCAACCCACATCAGATGGCCTATCGACTGTAACCTTATAAACTATAGTAAGAAAAAAAATCCTTCACTTTTTCATTCCTTGTGCGAGTTTAATTGTATTTGAATGAGAGTTGTTTTGTAAGATTTTCAGCCAATATGATACAATACATACATATGTATGGTCACGCCTCTATCCCCAAAGGGGTAGGCAGAGGCATATTATATGCCCACATTTCACCATTTTTTATATTTTGTCCCACGTAATAGGTGGTGAGCCGTATTGCCGTGTTTAAATTTACAGGCGCAGGTTGTGACAGCCTGCTGTTGAAATAAAGTCTTTAACGTGACTTAACGACTGCCATTTTACTGGCAACCGGGACCAACGGCATAACGTGCCTTCCGAAGCACGGAAACGCTCTAATAAATTGTCACAAAGTGATCACATGGATGGTCACCCATCCATGGACTGGCCATAGTGAAAGTTGCTTACTGCAGTGATTGTTTAAGAACACTAAGACCGCGGACCTCATCCCTAGGAGTTGGAAATTAAGGATTATAGTTTATCTAAGGTACTGGCAAAGTTGGGGCAGAGTCATGGTTATCTATATATATAAAAACAAGAACTGACTGACTGACGATCAACGCACAGCCTAAACCGCTGGGTCTAAAAGCATGAAATTTTGCACAAATGCTCCTTAAGTGACGTAGGCGAGCAATAAGAAGGAATTTTTGAAAATTCAACTCCTAAGGGGGTAAACAAGGGTTGCAAAGTTTGTATGGGACTACGTGATTCCTTGGTCCGAACTTCTTCCAATTTGGCATAAAACATCTTTAACCGAATTGATGGGAGACGTGTATTTTATTTTGTTGAAATTTATCATTTAACATGTTTTAAATGGGTTAGAAAAAAAAATTGGGGGCATTTGCCTCATATTTCATATTGATACTCCGTAGTCGGTACTTTTTAAACTTTATTTTTTGACACATGACAGCTGAATTTTTAATTAACAAATTGGTCTTATTTTTGATAAACGTCAAAACATTTCAAATTGTAATATGTAATTTTACTAAAACTGTGTATTTTATTTATGCGTATATTTATTTCAATAAGCGAAATTGCCTTCATATTATTTTGTATGTCAAAATACATTTGTGAGATGAAAACCTGAACATGGCTGGCTAGGAATTATGATAGAATAAGTTCTAGATAGGTAATGTGTACTGTACACGGTTCATCCGAATAACAAAGAGTAGGTATTACCATCTTCGCTTACTCTTATATTTTGTACAGGGATAGCCAATTAGATGAAGCACATGAAATCTACAGTTAATGTCTGGATTAGCATTTTGTAAACAAAGTATTATGTATTAGCACAAAAACAGTAAGAGGACAAAGCGTGCAGCCTCTTGAATTAGGAATGGGACGATCGGAAACTGATTAAATATTATTTTTGTGACTTCCCGATCGTCCCCTTCGGGGGATAAAGTCGAGGGGACGAACGGGAATACACTAGACATCATCTATTTTTACAAATACCGATATAGATTTACTTCACCCAACGTAACACGTATTTTGAATTAGTTATTCAAAATTATATCTATACATTATAAAAAAAAAATTAACAAAAAAAACCGACTTCAAACAAAAACTAAAAATTTAAAAATAAAATTAACTTAGCACAAAGTAATAGGTAGGTAGTATATTTAGATTTATCAGATATTATTGAATGTAATACTGAAATCGGCGCCAAGTAAAACTATAGGTATAGGTAGGTTGTATTAATCTCTCATAGAAATATTGGTACCGACTTCAGTATTACAGTCAATACTATCTGATAAATCTAAATATACTACCTATTACTTTGTGCTAAGTTAATTTTATTTTACAATTTTTAGTTTTTGTTTGAAGTCAGTTTTTTTGTTAAAAATTTTTTTTCTTCATTATTTTTAGTGACGGGTAGACTGAAATTATGTCTGTCTAGGGGCAATGTTCTCCCCAATACAAATCAATCAAGCCCAAACACAAGGTAACTGCTGTAAATCGTTAAGGAATTCCCTTGATTCGAGGGATTTCTTCGATTTCTCCAGGATCCCAGCATCAGATTCTGACTTCCTGTATATGGGACCACATGGGAAGCACCAGCCTTCAAATAAAAGAAGAATCATCAAAATCGGATAACTTTTTCAAGCGATTTGCCGGTAACAAACATACAAAAAAAAATACAGACCTATTGAAAACCTCCTCCATTTTTGGAAGTCGGTTAAAAACAGAAAACGGCGGAAGGAAACGGCCGAATAAGTTCTGATTTCCTGAAGCGGCCACCACGACTCGGTCTACCCGACAGATGGACGGTGGACGAAGAGGCCGCAGGCTGGATGCGGAAGACGCAGGACGCAAATTAGGAGATGCCTACGTCCAGGAGCGTACGTGCTGATTTGATAGAATTATATAAAAACAAAAACTGACTAACTGATCGATCTAGAATTTTGAAGTTAAAAATGGCGTAGGTGCGCAAACGATTTTTTGAGTTCGTACCCCGAAAATCCAACATACATGCTATACGACTCCTACCGACCAAAAGCCACAAATATCCTACCTAATAGCCTACGATTGGGAGCCCCAGATAAGTCCTTGGAAGGATACCCCTGGACTCCCAACAGACCTTCGGCTACCATTGCGGCCTGGGTGTTATTCCGCTTCTTCGGGGCGTGCGTGAATCCCTCACTTCAGTCTGGGTTCGTACCCTATTCACGAGACTTCGCTGTTCGTCATGAGGCTGTATCTCAGGAACCGTGATAGCTAGAGAACTGAAAAATTCAGATGATATATTTCTACCATGCGATAGGAATAGTCGCGACAGGGAATCTTTCTATTTCTCTTTCTCTCTTACGCAAACGAAGTTGCGCGGGTCAGCTAGTTGCTTATAAATATGTATAAATGGGAACGTTCATTTGTTTGTCATTCAACAGAAGTAGATACAATAGTCTGTAGATACACCATTTTTCAATTCCTGTCAATCCATTGCTTCTTGATGACTAATTTTAATGGCATGGGACTTTTTTTGAAAACTTAGTCAATAATATTTCACTCGGGAAAATTTGCAACCTACTATAGTTTTTAAATATAATATTTCAATTGCATTGTTAGTGCAACAGGTGAGCTATAACTAAACTACAGTAAAGAGCTCTGCAACCTCCAGCCGTAAACCCCTGGGATCCAAATGGCTTGCTTGTAGCAGTTTCGAGTAAATTTCCTTTGTCTTCAACAGAGCGTTCTCCTGTCTCTTGGAAACCTAAATCCCTATTTGTTTAACAATGTTCATTGATTTCCATATCATATCTGATAAATTATTTTTTTGATTATGCTGTTATTTTATCCCACAAACTACGTGACTAAACCCTCCGTTGCCACACTCACTGGTGGGCCGTATGCTTGTCTGCCACATAAGGGGTATAAAAAAAGGATTACCTTATTTTAAACTGTTGTTTATTGGCTATCGGTGCAAACTGCGGCACATATTGAATAATCACTTGTACTGTTCCACAATATTTATTGTTTCAAGCTACTTTTGCTGGCGTTCTAAAAGGTTACTACAGTTACCAGATCCAGTGCTGTGAGATGAAACCGGTTAGGTATTAAATACCTGACTGGTTTCATCTTACAATATTTAATATAGTGTATATAAAACTTACTTTTAAAACTCAAATTCAATAACACAAGAAAGATAAATTTTACAAAAAAAAGAAAATGCAAGACTATTTCGAAATTGCTAAAGTTTGAAGCTAACAAACAGTTCCTTCAGAGAGATTTGTCTGAATTATTTCACGTGAATACAATCATTCGGTCGATTTGCAATTCACGTAACGACCGTCGCCCTGAATTTATTAGTTTTATTTTAGCGTTGTTTATTCAAGTTACCTAAAACGGACTACTGCCACCAATACTATTGTTATTAAATTTATTGAAAGATATTTGTTGTCATTAGAAATTACACACTATATGAAAACAATGTAAGAATGTAAACTAATAAAATTATTACTACTGATCTATGAGACTTATCAATTCTGTAAAAAACCCATAACTATACCACACATTACATTTTTTTTATTTATAACTAGCGGTACCCTGCCACGCTTCGCTGTGACTTTTTTATGGTGGTTTTATGTACCTATTAGAAATGAGTAACAAACTAAATGATGGGTACAATTAAAAAAAAAAATGTGTTCGTGTACTATTGTACACACGTAAGAAGTGAAACTTCTTCATGGCCTTATTTTTCGAAAGAAATATCATGAAATATACGGGTTTTACCCTGGCCGGCGCAATCGCCTGATTTAAACCCCATCGAGCATGGGTGGGACATGCTCCAAAGAAGGGCTTATAAGAATTTTCCTGCAGACATTGCGACTGATGAGCAACTTTTATTGCATCTTAGCAGAACTTGGGACAATATCCCGCAGCGAGACTTTGATAACTTAATTCAAAGCATGAAAAACCGTTGCAGGACCGTGGTTAACGTCATGGGTGGTTTTACTGACTACTGATCTTTCCTATCAGTGCATAAAATTGAAAAAAAATTACTTATTTTTTTATTTTTTCGTAAATGACACATTCATCTTTAGTTCCACCATTTTTTTACTTTTTGTTTTCAGGTTCAGGTTCAGGTTCATCATCACGCCTTTATCCCCGAAGGAGTAGGCAGAGGCATATTATATACCCACATTTCACCTTTTTATAATTTGTCCCACGTAATACGTTGTGAGCCGTATTGCCGTGTTAAATGGACAGGCGCAGGCTGTGACTGCCTGCTGTTAAAATGAAGCTTTCAACTTGGCTTAACGACTGCCATTTTACTGGCAACCGGGACCAACGGCTTAACGTGCCTTCCGAAGCACGGAAACGCTAAAATAAATGTTACAAAGTGATCACATGGATGGTCACCCATCCATGGACCGGCCATAGTGAAAGTTGCTTACTGCAGTGATCGTTTACAGAACACTGAGTTCGCGGGGCCACAAGCGCTTTTTGTTTTCATTTTAATAAAATTTTGGTTACCTATCATAATAACTAAAGTTGTTTTAACTATTTTCAAAACAACTACGGTCAAAATAACTACTGAATAAAACACCTAAAGATCGTTTCACCTATTTTTGTTATAACTACGGTTACCTATCATAATAACTAAAGTTGTTTCAACTATTTTCAATACAACTACGGTTGATTCACCTATGTTCATTACGCATATTGGTCGACTCGACTACTCGTTAATTCACTTAATTTAGAATAAACTATAATTATTTGAACTAATGGACGATTAATATAATGTTCATTTAAGATATTGGACATGTTGACTACGTTTGAAATACCTAATGTACGAAGGGTGAATGTCGTTTCCACCCGTTCCTGTTTTAACCCGAAAACTTATGATTAAAGACGATTATTTATGTTCCGATGTGTTATGCGGCGATGTGGTTCGCAACCCGTCACGTCACGTCTCCCATCGGGGCGAAAAGTGGGCTGTGGATAGCCGCTTTGCTACGTTGAATGTAAGAGGAGGTATGAATGATAAAATTGAGGAGGTATGCAAGATTATGCGAGAAAGGCGATTGGATATTTTGTGTGTGAATGAGACAAAGCGGAAGGGATGCGACACCACGACACATGGAGCCTATACGGCCTACTGGTCAGGCGTAGCCACAACCAGCGCGGCGTGCCAGGGTGTCGGTGTAGTACTTTCCGCGAGAATGAATGAATGTGTGACAGATTATGAATGTGTGAGCCCAAGACTCGTTTGGTTGAGGCTAAAGGTTGGACTCACCCGCATCTTTGTGTTAGGAGTGTATGCTCCTCAGGATGCGCGGTGGCGCCGGTCCGCAAAAGACCAGAGTGAGAGGCAGGCATTCTGGGAGAGTGTGAATGATATTCTGGGTAAATGCAAACGAAACGAAAGGATTGTAATGTTAGGTGATTTTAATGGATGGGTTGGAGTGAAGCGTGATGGATATGAAAGTGTATTGGGAAAGTTTGGGGATGAGCGAGTGAATGAAAATGGCGAAAGTCTGCTAGAAGTATGTTTGGATAGGAATCTTGTGGTAACCAACACCATATTTAACCACAAAGATATCCACTTGTATACAAGGAAACAAGAAAGCCAGAGAAGCATGATTGATTTTGTGATAGTAGACGCAAGAATGAGAAAGAATGTGCTGGACACCCGGGCATACCGCGGTGCCGGGATTGACACAGATCACTTCTTGGTAATTAGCCGAGTAAGAGGTCTGTTTCAGCGGTGGCGGCATCGTGCGCATAAGCCCATTAGTGTACTGGAGCGCATTAAAGTCGAAAATTTGAAAGATATAAGCGTGAGAGAGGAATTTGTGAGTAAATTGAGCGAGAAATTCGAAAATTCAGAGGAAATATGTGAGATGGAAGAATTATGGAAGATGATTAAGGAAGGTCTCGTAAAAGTTGCAGTGGAAGTATGTGGGATAAGCAAAAGGCGACATGGATGTCAGGTAAAGAGTATGTCTGCAGAAGTTTTAAAAGTTTTGTCTGATAAGAAGCAAGCATGGTTGAACTGGCTGGCTACAATGGCCAATCAAAGAATGCAGAAGGCAACGGATGAGGATGTAAAAATGGCAAAGGATGAGTATAAAAGGTATAAGCGTGATGCGAAAGAAGTGATGAAAAGTAAGAGAGAGAATGATGAGGATGACTTTCATAACAGGTTATCTGATGACTTCCAACAGAATATAAAATTCTTTTGGAAGTCTATAAGAACAATGAGGACTGAACAGACTACCTCACAATTTAATCAAATCAGAAACCATGATGGCAGTTTTGTGATAGGAGAGGAATGTGTGTTAAAAAGGTGGAAGGAATATTTTGAAAGTTTATTTGAAAAAGAGGATATGCAAAGGGAGACTCATGTCTCGGAAATGAATGAACTTGATAATGAAAGCCACTTAAGTATGGAAGAAATTGTGGAAGCGTTGAATAGTATGAAATTAGGAAAGGCTGCTGGGATTGATAGAATTTCTGTCGAGATGCTGAAAGCGGGTCGTGGCGTGGTAGCTTGCCAGCTGTACCGCCTTTTCAATCTTTGCTGGCGAAATGGCAGAGTACCAGAAGAATGGTGCAAATCGGTCATAGTGCCGCTGTACAAAGGTAAAGGGTCACAGCAAGAGTGCAAAAACTACCGCGGCATAAGCTTGCTCAGTGTCGTAGGCAAATTGTATGCGAAAGTTTTGATTAAAAGAGTGATGAATGAAACTAAAGGAAAAATGTGGGATGTACAAGCAGGATTTATGAAAGGAAGGGGATGCACGGATCAGGTCTTTTCACTAAGATGCCTAGCTGAAAAGTTTTTGGCAAAACGCCAAAAAGTCTATTGCATCTTCGTGGACTTAGAAAAGGCCTATGACAGAGTGGTGAGGAATGAACTGTGGTCAACACTGTTCAGTATGGAGTGAACAGCAACTTGATACGAGCATTGAAATCTCTATATGAGGGCTCCAGTGCTTGTGTCAGGATCAATGGAGCTTGCACAGACTTTTTTCCCATCGAAAAAGGTGTGAGGCAAGGCTGTGTAGCGTCACCATGGCTGTTCAACCTTTATATAGACAGTTGTTTGAAAGATCTACAAGAGTGTGCGTATGGACTAAAAATGAATGAGCTAACCGTCAAATGCCTCCTTTATGCTGATGATCAGGTAATACTGGCATCATCGGCGGAGGAGTTGCAGTTGATGGTTAATGTAATGAACGATGCGCTTAAAAGTAGAGGAATGAATGTTAATGTAAGCAAGACAAAAGTAATGGTTTTTGAAAGAGAGAAATGTATGACTGATTGCTCGATATTGATCGAAGGAAAGAGCGTGGAACAGGTGAAAGAGTTTGTTTATTTGGGTTCAAAATTTGCAAGAGATGGAAAGTGTGACAATGATATTGAAAGAAGAGTTTTGGCAGGAAATCAAGTGAATGGAGCCATTCACACCTTTATGAACAGTCAGAACGTGTCTAAAAAGGCAAGGATGGCTGTACATAGAGGAGTGCTTGTCCCTACACTTATGCATGGTAGTGAAAGTTGGGTGTGGCAGGAGAAGCATGAAAGTAAAATTAATGCAGTGGAAATGAGAAGTTTGCGAAGTATAGCTGGAGTGACATTGATGGATAAAGTAAATAATAGTGTGATAAGGGAACATTGCGGCATGACAGAAGATGTAGTGACTAAGATAGAAAAAGGGATGCTCAGATGGTTTGGACATGTGGAGAGAATGGATGGAAATAGGCTGACGAAACAGATTTATGAGGCGAGAGTGAATGGGCAAACTGGTAGGGGTCGACCTCGGCATACTCAAGTCGATAAAATCGACAATCTTCTGAGAAAAGGCCAGGTCAAGAGTACCCTTAACCGAAGAGCATGTATGAAGACACTTATGAAAGTTGAAGAAGCGAAAGTTGTTTGCCAGGATCGTAGCAAGTGGAAAGCCATAGTCTCTGCCTACCCCGTTGGGAAACAGGCGTGATGTTATGTATGTATGTATGTATTTATGTTCCCGATTCCACCCGTTTTTTTAATAAAGTATAGTCAAGTCTAACTACCGAAAATATTATTTCCAAGTTAGTGGAAGGCAAACTACAAAACAAAAAAAATAACCACGAAGGCTAAGGCGGGAGCTCCGCTCCGCTTCGCTCCCGCCTTAGCCTTCTAACCTAACCTATCCGAGTCGGGGTACTCTGAGTCGGGTTGTTAACCATTCACTTATAATGGTTCACACCTCGACTCGGATAGGTTAGGTTAGGTTAGGTTAACCTTCTAACCTAACCTATCCGAGTCGGGGTACTCTGAGTCGGGGTGTTAACCATTCACTTATAATGGTTCACACCTCGACTCGAATAGGTTAGGTTAGAAGGCTAAGGCGGGAGCGAAGCGGAGCGGAGCTCCCGCCTTAGCCTTCGTGGTTATTTTTTTTGTTTTGTAGTTTGCCTTCCACTCACTTGGAAATAATATTTTCGGTAGTTAGACTTGACCGTACTTTATTAAAAAAACTTAAACAGTGAATTTTCAGATATTTGAAATTCTGAATAATGTTTTTCGGGAAAATAACAGTCATTATGATACGTACCCCTGAGTACCTACTGAGACTCGTAATCGTACAATAAACTCGTAGGCGAATTGATTATTATGTATTTCATACATAGTTCAATCAATCTTAGCTCAGTTAATTGTAGTTGAATTAATCGTAGGTGAATCGTCCAATATTTGTTTCGACCAGTAGTTATAACAAAAATAGGTGAAACGATCTTTAGATGTTTTAATCAGTAGTTATTTTGACCGTAGTTGTATTGAAAATAGTTGAAACAACTTTAGTTATTATGATAGGTAACCATAACTACTGGTCGAAACAAATACTGGACGATTCACCTACGATTTGTTCAACTACAATTAACTGTGCTAAGATTGATTGAACTATGTATGAAATACATAATAATCAATTTGCTTATGAGTTTATTGTACGATTACGAGTCTCAGTACTCAGGGGTACGTATCATAATGCATAAGTTAAAAATCTATAAGTTTACATTGCTTATGTTCAAAATATATAAAAATTATTTCCAAGTGAGTGGAAGGCAAACTACAAAACAAAAAAAAATAACCACGAAGGCTAAGGCGGGAGCTACGCTCCGCTTCGCTCCGCTTCGCTCCCGCCTTAGCCTTCTAACCTAACCTATCCGAGTCGAAGTGTTAACCATTACACGTGAATGGTTAACACCCCGACTTTTTTTTTGTTTTGTAGTTTGGTAACCCATAGTTTTGTGTTGGTATTATTCATGGCACCAACTTCAATATTATATTGAAACCCTTAGAGCCCCTCGCGGCGACCTGTCGCCGCGCATAATAATCAAGCTTTTCCGTTGAGCCCCGCGCGGCGACCGGTCGCCGCACCTACCCAGACGACTTTAAACTTAAATTTAGCCTTCTTACGTCCTACTTTTCTATGAACAAGTTTATTGTATGTGTAGTTTATAGCATTTTCTTGTTTTTGGAATCTTATAAAATGACGTCAATAGGCCAGAATTTTTTACATAAATCGAACAGTTAAAGTTGAGAGTGGATTGCGCATGGATGGCGTGCGTTTGTGTAGTGCGTGTGTGTTTCGTGTTTTTATTATAAATAATGTGTTTGCATTATTATTTATTATTATAAACAGTAAAATAAACAATATATCAATAATCCGGTTGGTGTTTACAGAATCGTAAAATATGGTGTGGTGGTAGAGTAATAAAGGTTTTTTGTGTTGAGTGCGTGTGTACCAAGTGCGTGTGTGCGTGTGTGTTTTGTTTTTTTATTATAAATAACGTGTTTTCATTATTATTTATTATTATACACAGTAAAATAAACAATTTATCAATAATCCGGTTGCTGTTTGCAGAATCGTAAAATTTGGTCTGGTAAGTGAGAAAATTTTTTTTTTGGAAAATGGGAAATCTTTTTTCATTTTTAGGGTGGTGGAAATAGGTCCTTGTCATTACCGATTTACTATATATTTTTTTAGTGTGTTGAAGGGTTAAATCTGATAAATCAAAATACATATTACTTGTGCTAAGTAAATTTTATTTTTCAGGATTTGTTTGAAGTCGGTTTTATTTTTTATTGAGATTTTTTTTTCATTATTTTAAGTGACGGGTGAACCGAAATACACACATCAACACCGTCTAGGGATATTTTACATTTTCTCACTTTCAGAAAATCTGTTAGGAATAATATGCAACAATGTTATATTCTTAGGAAGCCCATTTTTCAGACTATATTTTAAAATAAAATAAAAATATATTTTCGATTTACCTATATAAAATTTTAGGTTACGTATCATACCTAATAACTAAAGTTGTTTCAACTATTTTCAAAACCACTACGGTTGATTCACCTATGTTCATTACGCATATTGGTCGACTCGACTACTCGTTAATTCACATAATTTCGAATAAACTATAATTATTTGAACTAATGGACGATTATTATAATGTTCATTTAAGATATTGGACATGTTGACTACGTTTGAAATACCTCATGCTAAAGACGATTATTTATGTTCCCGATTCCACCCGTTTTTTAATAAAGTATAGTCAAATCTAACTACCGAAAATATTATTTCCGCTCCGCTCCGCTTCGCTCCCGCCTTAGCCTTCGTGGTTATTTTTTTTTGTTTTGTAGTTTGCCTTCCACTCACTTGGAAATAATATTTTCGGTAGTTAGACTTGACTATACTTTATTAAAACAAGGGGTGGAATCGGGAACATAAATAATCGTCTTTAGCATGAGGTATTTCAGACGTAGTCAACATGTCCAATATCTTAAGGCCATACCCAGGGCTAACGACCTTGAGCATATGGGCGATACGACTCGCTAACATAGAGTAGCGCAACTACAGAGACATCAGAGTAAAAGAACTACGGAAGAAGAAGAAAAATAGTAGCGGAAATGCGTTCCTCGCTTCACCAAATAAACAAGAAGCTGTGAGACGGTCTCACCCGACTGCCCTTCTCTAAAACGTTTATTGTGAGAGTTCAAACTTTGAACAGATGATCCACGTGACCTAGTGACGTAGTTTAATGCAACAGAGTCACAGACTACAGACAAAGTCTCGCCATAAGCCCCTTTGCACTCTATTTTATAGAGATAGGCGAAAAGTAAATTAAAAACAAAGGAACGTTTGTATTTCAATTTTCCTTTGTTTTTAAGTGTAGTAAAAATATACTGCAAAAAATGTGATTGATCATTACGTAAAACTTAAATGTGACGAATTTACAAAGACGAATGTTCATATATTCATTGTTTTAAACTTAAATTATTACAAATCCAGAAAGGGGGTCTTCCACTCGCTTAAAATTTTTGTTACTTTTGGAACAAAATTTCATTTCATTTTATTATTACAAACAAACAAAAATAGACGTAAACGCAGTTGCGAGGGTCAGCTTAGTCAGCTAGTTGGGTACACTACATTAATACGAAAAACTTAATTCCGAAAGTCACAATCACGAATTTCATAATTCCGAATTCCATAAGTCCGAATGATTCGAAATCTCGAAAGTCAAAAATCCGATGTTTCATAAATCCTTTTTATTAAAAGTTATAATTTTAGAATTCCGAATGTTTACAATTCCGACTGTCAGAATGCCGAATTTCAAGAAACCGAACCGTTGAATTCCGAATCATTAAAAATCCGCCATATTATAAATACGAACTCCGATTATCAAAAATCCGAAATATCATAAACGCGAAGGGTGAATGTCGTTTCCACCCGTTCCTGTTTTAACCCGAAAAGTTATCATTAAAGACGATTATTTATGTTCCCGATTCCACCCGTTTTTTTAATATAGTATAGTCAAGTCTAACTACCGAAAATATTATTTCCAAGTGAGTGGAAGGCAAACGACAAAACAAAAAAAAAACCACGAAGGCTAAGGCGGGAGCTCCGCTTAGCTTCGCTCCCGCCTTAGCCTTCTGACCTAACCCATCCGAGTCGGGGTACTCTGAGTCGGGGTGTTAACCATTCACTTATTATGGTTAACACCTCGACTCGGATAGGTTAGGTTAGAAGGCTAAGGCGAAAGCGAAGCGGAGCGGGACTCCGGCCTTAGCCATCGTGGTTATTTTTTGTTTGTTTTGTCGTTTGCCTTCCACTCACTTGGAAATAATATCTTCGGTAGTAAGACTTGACCGTACTTTATTAAAAAAACTTTAACAGTGTATTTTCGGATATTTGAAATTCTGAATAATGTTTTTCGGGAAAATAACAGTCCGGTCTTTTGATTTATTCGTACTAATGAAATTAGGAAAAATAAAAATTCGTACTTATGACTTTCGGATAAATGAATATCGTCCTTTTGAATATTCGGAGCTTTGTTTCTTAGGAATTATAATCTTCGGAATTTTGAACATCGGAATATTGAAATTCGGAAAAACATATTTCGGATTTTTTGGGTGTTCCCCAGCTAGTTATGTATAAATAAGAAGCGCTCGTGGCACCGCGGACTTAATGTTCTGTAAGCGATCACTGTAGTAAGCTCATTCACTATGGCCAGTCCTTGGATGGGTGACCATCCATGTGACCACTTTGTGACAGTTATTTGAGCGTTGTTTCCGTGTTTCGGAAGGCATGTTAAGCCGTTGGTCCTGGTTGCCCGTAAAAGGCGGTCGTTAAGTGAAGTTGAAGGCCGTTGTGGCGGCTTGATTAATTTTAACAGCAGCAGGCAGTCAGAACCTGCGCCTGTCTATCTCAACACGGCAATACAGCTCACCGCCTATTACGTGGGACAAATTCTAAAAAGGTGAAATGTGGGAACATAATAATATGCCTCTGCCTACCTCTTCGGGGATAAAGGTGTGACCATATGTATGTATGTAACTAGCTGACCCTCACAACTTCGTTTACGACGCTTAAGGTGTATGAAACATGAGGTATTTCTTCATCAGTCTCATCAACTGCCCTGTTTGCTTAATCATAAACGAATTTAAAGATTAAGCATATTGTAAAACTAGCTGACCCTCGCTACTTCGTTTACGTCACATAAGGTTTGCAAAAGGAGAGGCACTTCTTCATCAGACTCATCAAGCAGCGTGTGAAACGGCCCTGTTTGCTTAATCATAAAAGAGCTTAAACATTAAGTTTATTCTAAAACAATTCAGTCCCCGACTTCGGCGCAGACTTAATTATTTTACAACAGCCTTAATCATTAAGCTCTTTTATGATTCAGCCAACACGCCTGTTTAGATTTACCGTCACAATCCAAGGAACCCTTGAATTATAGGTTTTGAGAAAGTTGAGATATCTCTAATTCCTGAACTACAAAACCCTCAGCACTGAAACTTGTGTGAAGCAATCCTTAAAGTACTACCGTTATAACACTGAAAAAAATTGGAATCGGACCACGCATTGTGAAATTACAACTAAAAAAACCATATTGTCTTTCATCCCCTCTACCAAAGGAAGCTCGCAGAATATCGGAATCAAAGTATCCAGGAACCTTCCTCGGATTATAAGCTTTAATTGTTCAAAGTTTCATTCAAATCGATTCTGTAGTTTCTACGTGATACTTATTCGGGATACAGACAGACAGACAGACAGACATGAACATTTAAAATTGCATTTTCGGCTTCAGTATCGATTAGAGAACATCCTTCAATAATAATAAAACATAATAATAAAACGGGGCTTAATCATTAAGCTCTTATAGTTAAGAGCTTAATGATTAAGCCCCGTGGAAAATTTTAGAATAAATTCTAAAACAATTCAGTCCACGCCCTCGGCGTGGCCTGAATTATCTATACTTATAATAAAACTGTTGAGGGTAGAGAGTCTGTACATGGAAGATATTTTGAAAATTTTTATTGAAGGATGTTCTCTAATTGATACTGAAGCCGAAAATGCAATTTAAAATTTTCATGTCTGTCTGTCTGTCTGTATCCCGAATAAGTATCACGTAGAAACTACAGAATCGATTTGAATGAAAAAAAAATGATAAAGCAACACGCAGGTTTAGATTTATCCTCACATTCAAAGGAACTCTTGAATTCTAGGTTTAGAGAAGTTGAGATGTCTCTAACTCCTGAACTTCCTCGGATCAATTTTCATTCAAATCAGTAGTTTCGGCGTGATACGTATTCGGAATACAGACGGACATGAAAATTTTAAATTTCATTTTGGCTTAAGTAGGTATCGATTAGAGAACGCGTTCTTTTTTTTTAAATAGCTTCCATATTCAGACTCTCGACCCTCAACAGTTTTATTATTATGTATAGATATAGACTAGCAAGAAACTCGGCGGGCACTCACTTTATTCACTTTTATACCTTAACCAATTTGCCGGTAGATGGTGCCTACTTGTGGCGACCCACAAGACGTAATAAGCTAAAAGAGTCAATTCTTTCAGCTTAGGTTGAGAGCAGTGTCTCAAAAAAGCAGTGTGTTAATAATAACTATAATATGAGTATTTTCATCAGTTGTCTATATAATATCCCTTAGCGCAAGGTTATAATAGCTTAAGTTGTGTGCGAATGTCCACAAATATTTCTTTATTTATTTATATTGAAATGATTTAGTACCGCTTACAATATAAGCATGATTACCTTTCAAAGTAATTTAATAAAACAATACGAAAAATAAGTTGAAATGCATTATATTCTCATGTAATGCAGTATGCATTGTGTAACTCGGGCTCTGGCTCTGTTACACGCATTACTCTGTACATGAATGAAAATATAACATTTTACGAGAATATTTTGTAGACCAGAGCGACACACGTCCGTCTAGCAACACGACTAGCACTAGATTTTCGGGCGAGCGCGGGGAAGCAAGCAATGTGATGTATTCTTTGAATACATTATTAGTTATAATTAGTTAAAACTTATACTAATTCAAAATTGAAGAAAACCATTTTAGAGGTCTATGTTTTCTTTAGTCTCTGATATAAATTTTATTATCATTCATTAATAAATAGATGTCATATAACGACTTCTTCTAAAAAATTATGGGCTATTTCAGTGATGTTTTACTAGTTATTTATAATAAATACACAATTTCTGATGAAACCATTTTCTGGAACACATCTTGTAGATTTCAAATCTACTTTTGGCTGTCATTTTTCGTATACTAATACCGAGAAGAACGTCTTTATTTGCACCTCTTTTTCGCAAACTTTGTCAACCACTCCCCTTAAATGAACATTATAATAATCGTCCATTAGTTCAAATAATTATAGTTTATTCGAAATTATGTGAATTAACGAGTAGTCGAGTCGACCAATATGCGTAGGTGAATCAACCGTAGTGGTTTTGAAAATAGTTGAAACAACTTTAGTTATTAGGTATGATACGTAACCTAAAATTTTATATAGGTAAATCGAAAATATATTTTTATTTTATTTTAAAATATAGTCTGAAAAATGGGCTTCCTAAGAATATAACATTGTTGCATATTATTCCTAACAGATTTTCTGAAAGTGAAAAAATGTAAAATATCCCTAGACGGTGTTGATGTGTGTATTTCGGTTCACCCGTCACTTAAAATAATGAAAAAAAAATCTCAATAAAAAATAAAACCGACTTCAAACAAATCCTGAAAAATAAAATTTACTTAGCACAAAGTAATATGTATTTTGATTTATCAGATTTAACCCTTCAACACACTAAAAAAATATATAGTAAATCGGTAATCACAAGGACCTATTTCCACCACCCTAAAAATGAAAAAAGATTTCCCATTTTCCAAAAAAAAAAATTTTTCTCACTTACCAGACCAAATTTTACGATTCTGCAAACAGCAACCGGATTATTGATAAATTGTTTATTTTACTGTGTATAATAATAAATAGGTAATAATGAAAACACATTATTTATAATAAAAAAACAAAACACACACGCACTTGGTACATACGCACTCAACACAAAAAAAACCTTTATTACTCTACCACCACACCATATTTTACGATTCTGTAAACACCAACCGGATTATTGATAGGTATATTGTTTATTTTACTGTGTATAATAATAAATAATAATGCAAACACATTATTTATAATAAAAACACGAAACACACACGCACTACACAAACGCACGCCATCCATGCGCAATCCACTCTCAACTTTAACTGTTCGATTTTTGTAAAAAAATCTGGCCTATTGACGTCATTTTATAAGATTCCAAAAACAAGAAAATGCTATAAACTACACATACAATAAACTTGTTCATAGAAAAGTAGGACGTAAGAAGGCTAAATTTAAGTTTAAAGTCGTCTGGGTAGGTGCGGCGACCGGTCGCCGCGCGGGGCTCAACGGAAAAGCTTGATTATTATGCGCGGCGACGGGTCGCCGCGAGGGGCTCTAAGGGTTTCAATATAATATTGAAGTTGGTGCCATGAATAATACCAACACAAAACTATGGGTTTACCTTGGCGCCGACTTCAATATGATATTGAATAAAATCTGATAAAATCAAAATACATATTACTTTGTGCTAAGTAAATTTTATTTTTCAGGATTTGTTTGAAGTCGGTTTTATTTTTCATTGAAAAATTCTTTTATAAACAATGTTTGTTCTGTCAAACATGCAATTTCAGGTATGCCTCGCCTCTCTCTACTTATTCTTTTGGCATCGAGTTGGTATTTAAAAACAGTAAAATTGTAACGCCTGTGTTTTTGACATTTCACGTCGCAACGACTAAGATAGCATGAATCTTTCATGAAAACGTTGTACTTTTAAGAAGAAACATTCTTAGAATATGATTTTATATGTGTATCTCAACTATGTGAAGAGAACTTACATTATTAGAATAGCAGTACTGCGAAGAAACTCGTCATATTTGGACATCTAACGTATAAACTATAACAATGTCTTTTACGAGGTCTTTTGCGCTCTTGAAATATAATAAACATGTCATAAAATTCCTGTTTAGTTTATCATTCATACCTGCCTTTATTTCTTGAGTAGAAAAATGTATTTCTTGTGTACATATACCCAGTATTTTTTGAGCAATGAATTTTTCACTGCTATCACATATCAATTAATTTATGTTATTACATAAAAATGTGAGCTCTTACGATGCTAAAAGTTAAATAAGTATGAGAGTAACAGTTTTATCTCAACGATACATTCACGGAGATAATTTCATGTTCATTATTCTTATAGTTGGATACAGCTTATAGTCTTGGACCATTTACCTACGACGAGTACGTAACAAAATATGATATACAAAAATGTGCAGACCACATCTCACTTTCCGCCCTAATTTTCCGTCTCACAAGACCGACTTCTATTCTTATCCTTTTACTGTTCATGCGATTAGGCTGTGGAATTCACTTCCAGCTGATATTCATAAGTCTTAAAACATTATTTACCTTTAAGAAAAGAGTGCAAGAACACTACCTCTTTTCTTTATCATAGAGTGTAATACTTTTATGTAGTTATTATATATCCATACTAATATTATAAAGCTGAAGAGTTTGTTTGTTCGTTTGTTTGAACGCTAGGATCTCAGGAACTACTGGTTGGATTTTGAAAAAACTTTTACAGTTTTATAGTCCATTTGAGGATGGGTATAGGCTATATAACATCACGCTAAGATGAATAGGAGCGAAGCATCAATCAATAATGTTTTGAAACTGGGGAATATTTTTAACCGTCTGAGAGCTTCCGAGGCGTACGCTGCGTAAATGGTTAAAGTTACGTACGTATTACTAAATTGTTACTTTTAAAAGTTCTAAAAAAAAGTCCGCTACAGCATATGCCTATCTTTTAAGGTTCGCTTACAATAACCTAATTTGTCTATCTCTTAAGGTTCGCTCACGATATTATAAAGCTAAAGAGTTTGTTTGTGCTAGGATCTCAGAAACTACTGGTTGTATTTCAAAGATTATTTAAAAGTTTAAAAGTCCATTTATTGAGGATGGCTAATGGCGATATAACATCACGCTAAGACGAATAGGAGCGGATCAGCTATGAATAATGTTTCGAGAACGGGGAAATTCTCTTTCTTTTGAGAGGTTCCATTGCGTACGCTGCTTAAATGGTTAAAGTTACATAAAAATTGTGTATTACAAATTTGTTCCTCTTATAAAGTTATAAAAAAATGTTCTTTACAGCATATGCCTATCTTTTTAGGTTCACTTACAATAACCCTCGTTTTAAAGTATGAGCAAAGCGACGGGAGTAAACGTGGTCTGCAGTGGTAGCCTGTCAACTGAAGAATTAAAACCGGTCAAGTGCGAGTCGGACTCGCACACGATGAGTTCCATACCAAAAAACGGATGGGCGAAAGTAATGGCGACGGGAAACATTACATCACTTAAACACCTCTCTCCTTCTCACTCTCATGTGACGCAAACAAAGTTATGCGGGTCAGCCCTAATGAATATAAGTAAGTGACGCGACGGGAGTAAATGCAACGGGAAATATTAGTACCATGCCTCTCTCTTTCTCGCTCTCATGTAACGCAAACGAAGTTGCGCGGGTCAGCTAGTTTATCATACAATAATATGTATTTAATTAAGTATATATTTTATTAGAAAGTTTTTTTTTCTTTTTTTTATTTATTAATTTCAATTTACAATATGCAATTTACAACAACAAGCAATCCATAAGCCACTAGGGCTTGTCTGGATTGCTGTCTACTACAGTACTACACAGTGCTATACAAAGGTACGTACCTATATTAAATACCATGCAAATTATTGTACGATAATTTAACTATACAAACAAAGTTAATGTAAAATAATATCTGAGTACAATTAAATCATAAATAACATAGTAAATACAATTCAAATTATTAATCAACAATTTATTAATAATAATAACAACATTTTTAAATACCTACCTATATGTTTTTGTTTTTTAAAATGTATTTAAAAATTCAATTTAATTAATATAACATTTTAAATAAAGGGAATAATAATAATAACAGACAAAATAAAATAATTAATTAATAAAAATATAAACAAATAAACAAAATGAACCATATAAACAAAATTAATATAAAATAATATACAAGTGCAATTAAATCATAAATAATAAAATAATTGATTAGCAAATAATAAATTACAATTCGCAAAATAATTTTCAAATTCAAGTTAATTACCGATTAAGTACTAAAATTATAATCTTGACTAGAATAATAGTCAGAATCACTTAGATTAGACAATCATGCAACCCTAGCTATTAATTTATTACAGTTACATTTACAAAATAATCCAGTCAGGGGTAATAATTATTTATGATCTCCGCAAATCATAATTCATGATAATACTAAAGGATATTAGGTACTCATTCACAGATATAGCTCAGGCAAGGCGCTAGCTGCGCATGCACACCAACAATAGCAACCGGTTTTGTGGGCGGGGCCGGTAACTTCATCTACAGGTTGTTTAGAAATTGAGAGAATAGTTTGCGTTTTAAGTTTACTTTTGAAATGCTGCTGATGAAAGACGCACCCAAACTGTTCAATAGGCGAGGAACCACGTATCTAGTTGTTCTCTCGCCATATGCATTAACCGCTCCAACTGTTTCAAACTTTCCATTGGTAATCTGACGCGCTTGAATCCTATGACATATTTTGTTCTTTAATGATTCCTCAAAGAAATTTTCTTTAAGGAGATGGTATTTGACTTTGGTATGAATAGGTAACACTCCTAAGTGTTTATATAATTCCGACTCTCTGTCCTTGAATTTTTCTCTTATATGGGGTAAGGCAATGTTCTTGAGAATTTTAGTTTGAATTTGGTGTATGCAATCCAGGTAAGATTTAAAGGTTCTGCCATAACTAGAAATTCCGTATCCTATAATGGAGTCAGCAAGTGCATTGTAAAGCATAAGCTTAACTTTTAATGGTATGCGGTCTTTAATTATGTACAAATGGCCAGAAAAGCCCTAAGTTTTTCGCATACTTGATTAATATGAGGCTGCCAGGTAAATCTATGGTCAACGACAAGGCCGAGGTATGTGTGCTGATCAACATTTTCAATAAATGGGCACTGGCACCTATTAACCTGTCCCTGTAGGCATGAATGTCCATGAGCTGTCAGACTTAATCCATTAGGATAATGGGCTTTACCATAAGGAGAACGTATATGAATAAGTTTAGTCTTATTAGCATTGAGAACTAGTCCATTATCGTGGCACCATTTATTAATGTTATCTAGGTCTGATTGCATCTTCGCAAAGGTCTCAGAAACGTCTCTACCTGAAACTAGCAGACAAGTGTCATCGGCGTACTGATACGATGAGCAATGCTTCACGACATTGTTCATGTCGTTAACGTACGCTATAAAGTGGATCGGTCCAAGCACAGATCCTTGTGCTGTGCCCACATCAACCCGAACTCTTCTACTATGGCTTCCATTTACGTTAACGGAATAAGACCTGTTCCGCAAATAATCCTCACATAATTTTAGCAAAGGGCCTGGCACACCCGTGTTTTTTAATTTGTTTACAAGACGGTCGTGATTTAGGGTATCAAAAGAAAAATCGATGAACAGAGCAAGTACGTGCCTTCTGGAGTTTAGGGCAGCATTAATTAATTGGAATCCAAATTGATTTTTGGATATAATACTTTGTTTAGTATAGAAAGCATGTATCTGTTCACCTATATACTTTTCCACAACTTTGTTGATGGTGGATAGAAGCGTTATGGGCCTGTAATTGGATACATCTTCGTGGTTACCTTTTTTATGTACTGGACGAACACATCCCGACTTCATCAGGATACTTTCCGGTCTTAAGACAAGAATTTACAAGATTTGTAATGGCAACAGATATATATTTTTTTTTTTTTTAGTTATAGTTTATGTGATTTTTATTAACCTGCACATCTATATATATAAAAATCAATGCCACTTTTCGTTGTAATTTTATAACTCAAGAACGGGCTCACCTATCCAAACCAAATTTTAAGGTTTTATTCGGACTATTTAGTAGGTGGTTTATGTGACGTTTGCTCAAAATCGGTCGAGCGGTTCTTCATTTATCACGGAAACGAAGTTGCGCGGGTCAGCTAGTATAGGTATATTTTAATCAGTTACATCTCCTATCTCAGGCCTACTGGAAGAGATTTCTATAAAAATAAGTAGTGCTTTTGTACTTTGTTCTCTGTTATTATACTTTTGTTGCTTTTTCATGTTCTACGTGTTTGTGTGTACATAAATTCCATAAGTCAATAAATATCTAAATAAATAAATTTCAGGGCCGCAATTTCAGGGCAGATCTCTTTCCATGTCGAAAAGTATAGGAATCCTTGGCGTTGACTTCTGCAGTGACGTTCAGTTCCGTAGTCATTAGGAGGACAAGGCTAAGCTGGCGTCCAAGAAGCTAGGTGTGCTCAACAGGGCGCGATGGTACTTCACTGTGACGCAAACACTGCTTCTCTATAAGTCGCAAGTGCTGCCGCACATGGAGTACTGCTGTCACCTCTGGGCGGGGGCACCTGAATATCAGCTTTGTCATTTGACTCGGTGCAAAGACGTGCTGTACCCTGGACAGCAAACTAACCTTTAAGAAGCACATTGAGTACACATGCTTAAGAGCCAAAATGGCATTAATGCAGTGCAAGAGTGCAATAGGAAAAACGTGGGGAATAAGACCTGCGACAGTAATATGGATATACAAATCCATAATCCTACCAAGAATCCTACATGGAGCCATAGTGTGGTGGCACAAAGCCATCAACAAGACAAATCAAACAGAACTTGACAAGGTACAGAGGCTGGCGGCCCTGATGACCACGGGCGCGATGAGAACCACGCCAACAGCCGCGCTAGAGATCATTCTGGGGCTCCACCCCCTAGATCTAGAGATAAAAAAGATAGCAGTCGAACAGTGGTTTAAGCTAAAAAGCTTGGGCCTATGGAGGGCGACCTTAGTAGACGGAGGCCATGCTAAAATTAGCAAACCATATGAAGAGTCAATGATTCTCATCAATAATGACCTCATCAACAAAGAGAGGATCTTTGACAAAAAATACAGAATACACCTATGTGTATTCTGTATTTTTTGTCAAAGATCCTCTCTCCCTTGTCCCTATGGACAAGGGAGAATTGGCAGATAGACGATACTAATGGCACTATCTGCTACACAAATGGCTCTAGAATGGAGTCGATTAAGTAATCCGGATGCGGAGTGCACATCAGGTACGAAGACGGATCTGAGACTAGTAGATATATAAGTCTAGGCAAGTTCGCTAGAGTCTTTCAGGCGGAAATCTGCGCCATCACGGAGTGCGCGCAAATGGTCTCCCGCCACACTAATAGCAGAAAGGCAACGATATACAGCGACAGCCAAGCAGCCTTAAAAGCACTTAATAAGGAAGAAATAACGTCAGTCATCGTCAAAGAGTGCAGGGAGTCACTTGACAAGCTGGCGGAAAGAATCCAAATAAGTTTAGCCTGGGTACCCGGACACGCGGGAGTCCCAGGAAACGAAACAGCAGACAACTTAGCCCGAATGGGAGCGGAAGAAAGCTTGGTGCGACCTGAGCCTGGGCTTCCCATTGCTCACAAAATCACCAAGGGAGTAATCAGCAGGAGCATAACGGTAGAAACCAACCGCAGATGGAGATCGTCGACTGGAATGAGACAGTCGAAGATCTTCATCAAAGGCTTGGATGCGAAAAGAACCAGCCAACTGGTCAAACTGACCAGAGCAAACATGAGGCTAGTTATAGTTATAGCAAGGATACCAAAAGATTTGAAGGGGGCGCCGTGAAGAATGCTAGGATACCCAATCTAATCTCAGAGAGGAGACTGGGGAATTGGACGAATGGACAGCAGGAAAAGCGGTTGGATCGTCCGCTCGGTACAGCCGGCGTCCCCCACAAGAAAATAATAATAATAAGACGTGCTGTAAAAATTGTCAACGATCCTATACTTACAGGTGATGTGGAACCTCTTCGCGACAGGAGAGACTTTGCCTCCATATGTGTGTTCTACCGCCTGTACAATGGTATGTGCTCTGAGGAATTGTTTGATGTGATGCCCACGGCTACGTTCTATCATCGCACCGCTCGCCACAAACACGGAGTTCATCCTCACACTCTGCTAGGCTGCTCCAGGTTGTGGAATCATCTCCCTGCCTCGGTTTTCCCAAACGCCTACATTATGGGTTGTTCAAAAGGGGTCTTAGAAGGTTTATACAGGCTGGTGTTGCAAACGTTCATAGACTGCGGTGACCACCGGTCCTTCTGGTGGGTCGTATGCTTGTCTGCCACCTTAGTGGTACTTATAAATAAAAAAAAAGACTTTCAGAAATAACTAAATAAATAATAAGTTACTTGACAGTGTGTCACCTCGAACGAAGTCAATGACTCGCCTTTCGATCGAACTAGTAAAACATCCGAATCGTTTGCGTGTGGTTGAAGCTATACAACACTGTGCTGAAGTTCCGCTACGCGTGATTAATGGTCTCGCGTTCCCTCGACATTGTGTTTTTGTGATGCAAATAACTCGAGCCGTCGGAACAAGGAAAATTGAGTAGGAGGGCTGAACACCACTGGAGTTGCAATTGCTTCGCGGCTGAATACTGATGAACCGTTTCGGTTAAAGGCGTTATCTCAGTTGCAATGTTTAAGACGAAAAGCGATTGGCATAAGCTATACGTTAAGTTAATCGACTTCTTATTCAAACTGGATCGAATTTTATGGCAGATATTTATATAAATTATATTCTTATAAGTAACTCCCCTCAATAGAAGGAACTGTGTTAAGGCCGTGGGTACGCCAAGCAACCTTGACCATACAAAACACACGTCCTTCAGGCTAGGAAATGTAGCATTTTATGGCATATTTTAGTTGTAACAAGCTAATACTTATACACTCATTTGCAAAAAAAACGGGCACCTAAGCAATGAACCATTTCAAATGTTAATATTGCTTTGTTTGATAATTATAGGTAGTTTTATCCTCACAATTTGGTAAATTAATAAAAAAATTATCGTTTTCATCAGTATTTCATAAAATTTTGTTACAATTTATGGGAAATAATGCTAAACCTCGCTAGTAGTGTATGTTTGCTAGTAGTGCCACAGATTAAATAATAGTTACTACGTAACAGATACATCACTCCCATACTTAACCTCAAAAATATAAGCTATAACATATCGCTACAGTGGAAAAAATGCTCTACGACGTATTCCGAGAGTCGAGATTCGTGCGCACACCGTATGATTGCGTCATCGAGTGACAACTATTGACAACATTAGGGTTGTAAGCACGTAACAAAAATACATATAACTACAAAAAACAATAAACACAGTGTCTGAAAAAAAACTTAATAATATTTTATAACTTCTTCTTCTTTACATAAGAATTATATTATAACTAGCTGATGCTCGCAGCTTAGCCCGCGTAAAAGTTTGTTCCTTTTCCCGCTTCCAATGGGAACTCTTTCCCGGGATAAAAAGTAACCTATGTGTTATTCCAGACTACAATCTATCCCTGTATCAAATATCAGCGAGATCCGTTGAGCCGTTAGAGCGTGAAAGAGTAACAAACATTCACAGATCTACACATCCGCACTCAAACACTTTCGCAATTAATTTTAGAATATTAGTAAGAAGTAAGATGAAAAAAAAAGCAAGACTAAATAAAGCGAAATATTATTTTACTCGGGAAATGTACATTGGTTGTGCGCACTTCGCTCGGTCTGGCGTGTGGCAGCCCTCTGCCGGTCGGCCACGTTAGTTCTGCGTCATAATACTTAGGAGTAGGTGCTTATAAAACGAATTGTAGAGAGTGACGGAGGCCTGGTAGTGCATAATATGCTCATGAAGTAAAAATAAAAAGGTTTTTTTTGTTTGTTTTTCTTTAATGAAGTAAAAGCAGATAAATGTTAAGTATCGAGTGTGACCCCCTCTAGCTAAAATCACAGCTTGAATTCGTCTGGGCATGCTAGCGAGTATATCCCGGATACTTGCTTGCGGAATACGTTCCCACTCCTCAGTAATCACATCACAACATAACAGAGCCCCCACCATAAGGTGTGATTTCTTCGAAACATGCCTCTGCAAAGCGTTCTCCTTGTCTTCTTAGCACTCGCCGACGTCGATCTTCACCGAACAGAGATATCCTGGCTTCATCAGAGAACAAAACCCTATTCCAATCTTCTTTAGTCCATGATTCACAATTTCTAGCGAACCTAAGCCTGTGAACTCTGTGCTCACGGAGTAATTTGGGGCCGCGGGCCGGGCGGTGACTGCGTATATTGGCAGCAAGAAACCTCCTCTTGACCGTCCATAGACTAATATGCACATTTCTTACTTCTTGGAGGTTGTTCTTAAGATCCACATACGAAGATTTGCGATTTCTCAATGCGCGACTCACTAGAAAACGATCATCCCGTGGTTGGGTACATGGTTTTCTTCCAGAACCAGGCCTTCTATCGACGGAACCAGTCTCCTGATATCGCTGCCAGGTCCTTTGGACCGTCGAGCGACTAACATTTAGCCTCCTGGCCACGAAACATTGGCTGCAACCCTCTCAAGCAGCGCCATAATTTTGGTAGCTTTTACAACTTTATCTACCATTTTTGATACAGCCAAACAGCAATAAATAAAGCTTTGACAGTCAAGGATATGAAATTAATCGATAAAAATTGAATAAAAGTTGTGAAAGTCGATCCGATTAACTCCTGGAACTTCGCGCCGAAAATGTAGGATAAAGTGGGGTTTTCTGTAAAAACGAGCATCAAATGAAAATTTGAATTTAGAACGTAGTTTTTTAAATACCACGGCATTTTTAAAACCGGCCAGTAACGTGTACAAACGATTGAAACCTTTTTGGTATTGTATCTTTTTAAAGATGAATGAAAATCAAAACCGCCCGTTTTTTTTTGCAAATGAGTGTACTTATTCAAAAAGAAAGAAAACCAATTTATAGGTTTATATTTTCTTCATATGTTGGCATATTTTATTCTGTCGCCACGATATAAATAATTAATTGAAGTCCTAAAATGCATTCATCAAAAAATTTGGGGGTGACTCTACGTTCGTTTTACACATTATGTATAAATAATATGCAATTTACAACAAAACCATATTTTGACACGCATCTTGTAGATTAACAATCTATTTTTGGCTATAATTTTCCGTCTCTCTCTCTTTTTCGTCATTTTCTAAACCAGTCCCCTTAATACATCTTGGAAGCATTTCAGATTATATGAATTATCGTAATAGTAGTTTTCCCAAGAAACAAGAAAAGAGAGAGATTAATATATTATTAACATATAAGTACTTTTGATTGCCCGAATTCAGGCACCCGTATGAAATTCATACATTTCGTTTTATAATTGTTTCCAGTAAATAAAATAAATGAAAATAAATAAAATTAAGCCCTCATTTTATAAGGTGCTGCCGCTGCGGATGAAATAAGTCAAAAATATTAAATAACACCACTTGTGCCATCAACCAACAGCATAAACAGTCAAAAATATCTTTAAACTAGGGTTTTATGTATATTTTCGCAAGTCACACCTTATGTTTTGGCAAACCATGTCTTATCAGCATTATATTTTCAGCTCATACCTATATAATATGCGGATAATCTTGACATAAAAACCTGACTTTCTACGATTTGATCCCCAAGGGTAAACGGGTCCTGCCAGTGCCACTTGCAAGGGTGAATATTTTATGAAGGTAACGTATATTAGTCTCGAAATTCTGCTTTGAGTGACGTAAATAAATACATACCTTGACCGTGTTAAAGTAAAATACCGTTTTTTCTTTCTTCTGTACATAACTTGTTTATAAAAATGTTTTCTTTTGCTTTAGTTCTAGAGCTGTTTGGCAAAGTCTAATATGTTCTTATTACAAAATCTAGATGGCAATGTTGTGTAAACGTACATTAAGTATACTAAGTTAATAACCACGAAGGCTAAGGCCAGGCCGGAGGGTAAAGTTTGTATGGGACAACGTGATTTCTTGGTTCGATGTACTTAAAATTTGGCATATAGCATTATTAACATAATTGATGGAAGACGTGTTTCGTATTTTGCGAATTATGTACACGTTTTATTAGCCTTCTAACCTAACCTATCCGAGTCGGGGTGTTAACCATTCACTTATTATGGATGAATTATTCGTACTATCGGCGAAACGTTCGTAGTTGAAAGGTTCTGTCGGTGAACAACTCATAATCGAAACGTTCTGTCGGCGGCTCATCAGGCAGAGAAACGTCTGTCGGAGGTATGTTTCAGAGCCCAAACATTTACGTAATAGGTTTTTATTATGACAATTATTTTGATTCGGGGCTGGTAAATCTTCGTAGAACACTACATTACCAGCACATGTAAATTGTACTATACTGTCCTGCGATATGGCTAATATGAACGCTGATTTCACACGTCCGCCGATGCAGCATAGTTATTTCTGAAAAATGCAAATTAATCTTGCCAGTTTCAATATTTGTTTCTAATAAACATCTGCCACGTACGACTATATTAGTTATTCGTATCCTACTAATATTCAAAATGTGAAAGTCTGTGAAGTGAAGATGTTTGGATGTTTTTAATATTTATTTGGTTACACTTAATGGTTTTATTTGGTACACCCCTAATGGTATGATAAACTCATAAAGGTCGGAAATTGTAGTATGTTACTGTCATCTATAAAACTTTTCAATATCTTTCCATCAATGTTTGCAAACGTTACCTTAATTAATTAAATTTTACCAACAAATACAATTATGTTCAGCCCGCTCAGGTATTAAGGGGCGCGTCCGCAAAATGCACAAAAAGACATTTAGCATTTTGGAAATATTCAAGAACTTACTTTATTAAATGACACTAAAATAGAACCTTAAATTCGTAATAGATGATACTACATTTACACCGTGCGATTTTTCCAAAATAATTATTTACTTGCGAAAAAACCTCTGAAAATCATCAAAATTTACCATTGTCAATTTGCTTATTTCTCCTATTTCGATGATTTTTAATAACTTTGAGAGTTGTTTTTTCTAATGTAAATGATTATTTTGTAACAAGCGCACGGTGTAATTGTAGTTTCATCTATTAAGAATTTAAGGTTCCATTTTAGTGTCATTTAATGAAGTGAGTTCTTGAATATTTACAAAACCCTAAGTGCATTTTTTTGCGGACTAGCCCTTAATGGTCTTTTTTAGGGTTTCGTAGCCAAATGGCAAAAACGGAACCCTTATAGATTCGTCATGTCTGTCTGTCTGTCTATCTGTCTGTCTGTCTGTCTGTCCGTCCGTGTGTCACAGCCATTTTTCTCCGAAACTATAAAGCCTATAATATTGAAACTTAGTAACTAGATGTATTCTGTAAACCGCATTAAGATTCTTATATAAAATTGGAAAAAAGCAGTAAATTTTGGGGGTCCCCATACTCAGAACTGAAACTCAAAATTTTTTTTTTATCAAAACCATACGCGTTTGATATCTATAGATAGGTCTTCAAAAATGCTATTGAGATTTCTAACATCATATTTTTCTAAACTGAATAGTTTGCGCAAGAGACACTTCCAAAGTGGAAAAATGTGTGTCCCCCCCCCCCCCTCTAACTTCTAAACTAAGAGGATGATAAATCTAAAAAGAATATATGAAGTACATTGCCATAAAAACTACCAACGAAAATTGGTTTGAACGAGATAGAGCTGGTAGTTTTTTTTAATTCGTCATAAACCGCAATTTTCGGTTAGAAAAATCACTACCACTGCTAACGTGTTAAAACATCAATCAAAGTTACAACGAACTATAAGAACTTTTGTATTATGTTACTTGCTGCTACGAAACCCTTCATGGGCGAGTCCAACTCGCACTTGGCCGGTTTATTTTTAAGCTATTGCATAGCTTCTATCGCGGGCCTTGAGCGTGGAGACCGAATCCAGAAATTCCGTCACGAAAAAAGCCTAACACTCGGCTATTCTCGGCCACGCTCGGTCACGCTCGTATATCTTCTCGCACTTCATTTTTTTTTTTGTTTACGTCAATTATGCACTCTGCAGTCGGTCAAATAATCCAAAAAGTGACGCTTTTACCCAGAATCGATCTTGCACCTTCAGCGTACCGATCCGCGTCTTAACCACTCGACCAAAGTTGAATTAAGAGTCCTGGTTGAATTTAAAACAATTTCGATGCTTCGATTGAAATGCGTCATAGATAAGAATAGTGACAGCACTTTGCAAATTACCCACTAACTTTCAATTCACAATTTTTCACAACGAACTCGGTAATGTTTATGTAAAATAACGATACGAATCTATAAGGGTTCCGTTTTTTGCCAATCGGCTACGAAACCCTAAAAATGCAATGCAATAGCTTTACCGCAGCAGTCCCCGAGTGCCACACGTCTTTCTTTGTTTAATGTGAGGGAAAATCCTCATGGATGTTATGCCGGACTCCTACCGACTAAAAACCTCACGTAACGCCCAACAGCCTATGGTTGGTAGCCCCGGGGAAGCCCTTGGAAGGATGTCCCAGGACTCCCAACAGACCTTAGGCCGCCACTGCGGCCTCGCCCAGGGGGTGGTTTGGGTGCTATCCCGCGTCTTTGGGGGGTTTCGGGTGTGGTCCCGCTTCTAGAGGGGGGGGGGGGGTGCGTGGGTTGCTCACGTCACGCTGCCGTCATGGGCCTGCTTCTGTAAGAACGGTGAGTGACCCTCTCACCGTCCTCAGACCCCTCGGCGTCTCCAATGTCGTCTCCTCCAATAGTCCTCGGCGAAGACACGTCGGCGGCGCCCAGGCCACCGACTGCGGAACTCGGGTGGGAGAGTTCTCTCCCTTGCCCGCCTCCTTCATGAGCATGACCTGCTCGCAGAAAGAGGCGGCGCAGTCCCACTTACTCCCGCTGGAGAGCATGGCTCGCACCATGGTCTCGAGCGAGAGAGTACTTAAGAGCTCTTAATGGTCTTCTATTAATTATCCCTGTAGCTTGTACTGTGGGAACCCATTGCGGTTTTTGAGACAATTGATGTACATCGACGTTATATTATTAGTTTACATAAATTTAAACAAACAGCGGGTTTCTCAGACGCAGCTGCACGGTTTCAACTAATTTCATCTTGACATGACAAGGGTATTAGTTGGGTCGAGACTTCGAGACCCTTTTTATTATAACTCAGGTTACTTTAGCTAAACCTGCCTTTGTAGTGCTCTTAGAGAGCAGTCGCTGAAGTAAATATTAATCTGGACATTAGTATTAGACATTGTCAACTACTATTTTCATGCACAGTTATACCTTGCACTTAACAAAGCACATTTTTAGGGTTCCGTAGCCAAATGGCAAAAACGGAACACTTATAGATTCGTCATGTCTGTCTGTCTGTCTGTCTGTCCGTCCGCGTGTCACAGTCACTTTTCTCCGAAACTATAAGGCCTATGCTGTTGGAACTTGGTAAGTAGATGTATTCTGTAAACCGCATTAAGATTTTTATATAAAACTCGAAAAAAAGCAGTTAATTTTGGGGGGCCTCATACTTAGAACTGAAACTCAAAAATTTTATTTTCATCAAACCCATACGTGTGAAGTTTAGTGTCTATAGATAGGCCTTGAAAAATGCTACTGAGGTTTCTAACATCATTTTTTTCTAAAGTGAATAGTTTGCGCAAGAAACACTTCCAAAGTGGAAAAATGTGTGCCCCCCGCCCCCCTCTAACTTCTAAACTAAGAGAATGATGAACCTAAAAAAATATATAATGTACATTGCTATAAAATCTACCAACGAAAATTAGTTTGAACGAAACCGAGTTGGTAGATTTTATTTAATACATCATAAACCGCAATTTTTGCCGAGAAAAATCACTTCCACTGCGAACGTGTTAAAACATCAATGAAAGTTACAACGAACTACAAGAACTTTTATTTTATGTTACTTGCTGCTGCGAAACCCTTCATGGGCGAGTTCAACTCGCACTTGGCCGGTTTTTTTATAAAGCAACGTGCGGAAAAGAAAACTATGCTCTGTTGTACAGCCATAGGTACTTAAAATTATGAAGTTATTCCTAAAAGGGTAGGCGGCCTAAATTTCACCATGTGTCTTTGTCTCACGTTGTTGGTGATGATGCTGTCCTTTTGAAAAGAATTCTCTTCGGCATTTTTGTTATTAGATCATCGACGTAATGGGTCATTTGTACATGTGTTAATTTAGATTTTAATGAAGATAGAATGAATTATATATTATTCTGTATTTGAAAGTAGTGAGTACCACTCAAGGGTTTAGGTTTGAAAGATTTGTCTTCAACTATAGCTCTAGTTCAATCCTCCTATGTTCGTCAATTTGTTATTGTAAGTCTCACTAGAGTATTCGGAGATTAAAAAATTCAAACAGTTGCATGTCCACAAAAATACAATCTGCATTCCAAGCATATATTCATTTTGAGCTATCTCGTTTCTTAAATTATAATTTACTAGCTGACCCGCGCAACTTCGTTTGCGTCACATGGGAGTGAGAAAGAGAGAAGTGTAGTATAAATATTTACTGATTTAATGTTTCTCGTCGCATTTACTCCGTCGCTTATGTTCATTAGAGCTGACCCGCACAACTTCGTTTGCGTCACATGAGAGTGAGAAGGAGAGAGGCGTGGTATTAATATGTAAAGTGATATAATGTTTCCCGTCGCAGTTACTTCCACCTGTCCTTTTTTGGTACGGATCCGACTCGCACTTGACCGGTTTTTATCGTTCACTTGACTGGCTGCACTTGACCACTGCAGACCACGATTACGGCCGTCGTCGCCTCGCTCTTATTTTAAAACTTATTAAGAGGGTTATTGTAAGCGAACCGTTAAAGATAGGCGTATGCTGTCAAGGACTTTTTTCTATAACTTTTTTATACTACGCTATTTTTACGTAACTTTAACCATTTACGCAATGAAAGTTCTAAAAAAAAAGAAATTTTCCCCGTTCTCAAAATATTATTCATGGCTGCTCCGCCCCTATTTGTCTTAGCGTGATGTTATATAGTTATTAACCATCCTCAATAAATTGAATATCCAACTGTAAAATAATTTTTGAAATGCAATTAGTGGTTTCTGAGATCCTAGCACAAACACACTCTTCAGTTTTAAAATATTGTGAGCGGACCTTAAGATAAAGACAAATTTGGTTATTGTGAGCGAACCTTAAAAGATAGACACATACTGTCGCGGACTTTTTTTTAGAACTTTTTAAGAGAAATAATATTGTCATACACAATTTTTACGTAACTTTAACCATTTACGCAGCGTACGCTTCGGAAACCCTCAGACGCTAAAAAATATTCCCCGTTTTCGAAACATTCTTAATGACTGCTCCGCTCCTATTAGCGTGATGTTATATAGCCTATAGTCATTCTTAATAGATGGACTATCAAACTGTAACAGAAATTTCCGAAATCCAACCAGTAATTCCTGAGATCCCAGCGTTCGAACAAACAAACAAACTCTTCAGCTTTATAATATTAGTATGGATATTGACAAAATAATGCTAGAACCGTAAGAGTAAACAAAAAAACTATCATGAAAAAAAGGCTAAGACCATGTTGTCTGAGCATAGCATAAAATATAACTTTAGGTACCTAAACCGCTGAAGGCTTACGTACCCATAGTAAAATTTCTCAGAAAATGGCAGCGTTCGCTTTTATCATTATTAATATCATCTGAGAAGTATGCCTCTCCGGGGAGACATTACAGTAACGGCCATGTAAAAGACAAATGAGCCTGTAAATTTATTTTCTTAGAGCCTTTTACTTCCATTCTTTATCCATTATTATACTCTTTAACAGTAATCCTCTTTTGTTTAAAAACATAATAAAAACGTTTTACTCAATCTTATCTTAATCGCTGTACCTACAGAGTCCCCCTATATCTTCGCCATTCAAAATTGTTTTTATTCCAAACGTCTTCTTATGTCGTGCGCTGAATGATTTGAAAGTATGATTGATGACACGTAGAAATAAGCTATGGCACTCACATTTTTTTACCATATTTAATAGTATGATAGATAATATTATGAAATCAGTTTAGTACGGCTATTAAATGTAGATCAGATTCGAAACTGATTTGTAATTCGTATTATCAGTTTAAGCGTAGAAAATACGACATAAACTTACCTAATTGAGCCCTGGGTAAGTACCTCGTTGAAGTCAGCCAGCGGTGTGATGGGTTTTTATACTAGTAAGACTGTGAAAACTATGAACTAATTCTTCACGGACTGAAACCAAATGTATTTTTCTTCGCGGTTGCTTTTTACCGGGTAAACAAGTTATAGGCACAGAAAATCAAATCACGCTACTTTACTCCAGATTGTGGTTAAAACTATATTATGCCGCATTTATTCCCGCTTTTTTGGCCATGATGAAATGAAATATCAGTGAAAAAATAATTCATACCAACATTGATACTGCTATGAAAATGTTGAAAGACTAATAAATATTGATTCAAAGACAAAGTTGTGTGGTGAAGCGTATGTTTCAATCAGACTTTTTCTCGCGAGGGAATAAAAATTTACAGTACTGCTCGTTCGCTCTAAGTTTGCAGCTCGGCTCCATACCAAAGTCGAATGTTTAATTAGACAAAGTAAATTGACAGCTACTAATGTCACTTCTTCATACAATCTTGCTCATTTTCTATGACGAAGTGACATTAGCTACTGTCAATTTACTTCGTCTAATTAAAAATTCGAGTATACGGCTCTACGCCAGCGGCAAACTTAGAGCGAACGGGTAGACCTACCTACACACATCAACACCGTCTAGGGATATTTCACATTTTCTCAATTTTCAGAAAATCTGTTTTTTTTTTGACGCGGGGAACGCATTTACGCGCCTTCATCCCAGCTGCGGGGGCAGCTGGGATGGTGTGTGGGACTCCCGGCCCGGTCCCGAATGCACCGTCCTACCCACTAAACCCCGCGGTGTTCCTCCTCACCCTTTAGCCGGGCCGAGGGATATCAAAAGATTATTCACGTCGACCCGGCTAGGGGCACCCCGTTTCTTCGGGGCTCTCCTCGGGGGAGCGAGATGGGCGGCTCCCCAAAGCTCCCTAAGGAGCTGAAGACCACGCCTGCACCGCTCTCGAGCGCCCCCCTGTAATAGAGGAGACAGAGAGCGGCTGGCGCAGGCGTGCGCTAATGGGCACCCCCGGAACACGGGAAAGATGCCCACCGCCATGTGACCGTTGGTGGGCAGGGTCCCCCGACCTTACGCCCACGGTCAAGAAACAATCGGGGGCGCGCAGTGACTCCTCACCGCGGCGCCCCCGAACTGCACGGCAGAGCGGGAGCATTATCCGTTACTCCCGCTCCCCCGCACAGTGCACCTCCCGCTTTGCCGCCATCACCTCGCCAACTGGCGAGGTGACAGCGGCCCAGCACTGTTGCCGCCGGTCGCGCCGTTATTCACGGCCGGCAGCCCGAACTGCATGGCAGAGCGGGAGCATTTACCCAAACTCCCGCCCCCCACGCAGTGCCTCTCCCACTTTGCCGCCATCGTCTCGCCAGCAAAGGTGGCGATGCGACGGCGACCCAGCATTGCTGCTGCCGGCCGTGAATACCGGCACGGCCGGCAGCAACACACACCACCGAGCAACCCACAGGTGGGTTACTCCCGCCTCGGCCGGAATTAGCCAGAGTAGCACAACTCCCCCACAGAGGAAGGGGAGTGGTCGCTACTCCGTCGCCCAGGATGCACCACGAGGAGGATCCGACCCATTGGGGTCCTTAAGATGTTAGTAGGACCCCGCATCCCTTCAGATAATCTGTTAGGTTAGTTTAGGTTAGCCCATTTTTCAGACTAAGTTTTAAAATAAAATAAAAATATATTTTCGACTTATATAAAATTTTATTAAAATGAAAACAAAAAGTAATAAAATGGTGCAACTAAAGATGAATGTGTCATTTACAAAAAAATAAGTAATTTCTTTTCAATTTTTTGCACTGATAGGAGAAATCAGTAGTCAGTAAAACCACCCATGACATTAACCACGGTCCTGCAACGGTTTTTCATGCTTTGAATTAAGTTATCAAAGTCTCGCTGCGGGATATCGTCCCAAGTTCTGCTAAGATGCAAAAAAAGTTGGTCGCAATGTCTGCAGTAAAATTCTTATAAGCCCTTCTTTGGAGCATGTCCCACGCATGCTCGATGGGGTTTAAATCAGGCGATTGCACCGGCCAGGGTAAAACCGACATGTCATGGTCCTGCAGACAGCTGGTCACCGCTCGCGCTGTGTGCGGACGGGCGTTGTCATGCATGAGAGTAAATTCTTGACCCATTTGAAGTCGATGAGGGTAGACAATGGGTACAAGCACCTGGTCGCGGTATTTTTCAGCGGTCATGGTGTTTCTAATACAAACGAGGTCCGTTCTTCCACCAAAACGAATTCCCGCCCAAACCATAATTGTCCCGCCCTTGTGTGGACGGACTACCTGGGGGTGTTGCAGACGACTCTTACGACCAGGAACTAGCCAAAAGCGTACTCTTCGTGAATCGGGATGAAAACCGAATCGGGACTCATTGGTAAACAGTACTACAGACCACTGGTTATCTTCCCAAAGCAAATGTTCACGAGCCCACTATAATCTTCGTCCACGATTTCCTCTGCGTAGTGCTGGAGAACGAAGTGGCCTGCGAGCATGAAGGTTAGCTTCATGCAGTCTCCTCCTCACAGTTTAGTCACTGATAAGCAATTGGTGTTCTGACTGGAGCAGTTGAACCAACTGCACGGCTGTAACGTTTGGCTGCATTCTTGCGGCAGCTTGTAAAAATCGGTCTTGTCGTTGGGTGGTTATGCGTCTCCCGCCACGGTGTCTTTCAGCCACTTCCCCGGTTGCACGATAACGTGACCACAATCTTGAAATAACGTTTTGCCTAGTTCCAATCTCCTCAGCAATACTCCGCTGAGTAGCCCCAGCTTGGAGCATGCCTACTGCCCTTAGCATTTCTTCTCTAGTTAAATGGCGTCGCTGCATGACTTACACAATGAAATAAATTCGTGATTAATCAATAACTAGCTTTAAAACTTCAACTGGTAGATGGTGCCTACGTCGCCCCAAGATGTAATAAGCTGAAAAAATTGACTGTTGAGAGCGGTGTTTCAAAAAAAGCAGTGTATTAATAATAACTGTAATATAAGTATTTTATCAGTTGTCTATATCCCTTAGCACAAAGTTATACTAGCTTAAGTTGTGTGGGAATATCCACTAATATTTCTTCATTTATTTATTTTGAAATGATTAAGTACCGCTTACAATATTAGCATGTCTACCTTTCGAAGTAATTTAATAAAACAATACATAAAATAAGTTCAAATGCAGTACATTCTCATGTACCTAATGCAGTATGCATTGTGTAACTCGGGCTCTGTTACACGCATTACTCTGTACATGAATGAAAATATAACATTTTACGGGAATATTTTGCAGACCAAAGCGACACACGTCCGTCTAGCAACACGACTCCCCCCGCACTAGATTTACGGGCGAACGCGGGGAAGCAAGCAATGTGATGTACTCTTTGAATACATTATTAGTTATAATAAGGTAAAACATAATATACTAATTCAAAATTGAAGAAAACCATTTTAGAGGTCTATGTTTTCTTTAGTCTCTGCTATAAATTTTATTATCATTCATTTATAAATAGACGTCATAAAACATCATCTTCTAAAAAATTGTGGGCTATTTCAATGATGTTTTACTATTTATCTATACATTTTACTTTTAATAAAACTGTTGAGGACGAAAGTCTGTACATGGAAGATATTTTGAAAATTTTAACTGTAGGGCATTCTCTAATCGATACTGAAGCCGAAAATGTAATTAAAATTTTTCATGTCTGTCTGTCTGTCTGTCTGTCTGTATCCCGAATAAGTGTCATGCCGAAACTACTAAATCGATTTGAATGATACTTGGCACAATCTGAGCTTAAGATCTGAGGAAGGTTCTAGGGTACTTTTGATCCCAATATTTTGCGCGGTTCCTTCAGAAGAGGCGATAAAAGACAAAATGGTTTTTTGATTGTAACTTCCCAACGCATGGTCCGATTCCAAAAAAAATTCAGGGTCATAAAGGGTCAATGTTGAGGGTTTTGTAGTTTAGGAATTAGAGACATCTCAACCTCCACAAAACAAAGAATTCAGGGTCCTTTGAAGGTGAGGGTAAATCTAAACTGGCGTGTTGGCTTAATCATAAAAGAGCTTAATGATTAAGGGTATTGTAAATTGATTCGGTCCAGGCCGGAGTCGTGGGCTGAATTGTTTTAGAATAGACTTAATCTTTAAGATCTTTTATTATTAAGCAAACAGGGCAGTTTCACACGCTGCTTGATGAGTCTGATGAAGAAAGACCTTTTCTTTCATAGACCTTATGTGACGTAAACGAAGTTGCGAGGTTCAGCTAGTTTATAATAAATACACAATTTCTGATAAAACCATCTTTTGACACACATCTTTTAGATTTCAAATCTACTTTTGGCTATCATTTTTCGTATACTAATACCGAGAAGCATGTCTTTATTTGCACCTCTTTTTTGCAAACTTTGTCAACCAGTCCCCTTAAGGCCTTGGGAGAAGAATACCAAAATGACGTAACGTAAGTCACATTTTTGGAAAGCTGCTGCTATAAAGAAAAAAGTCTTATCACTTACTTACATGGCTTTGAGCGGTGCAACTTACTAATGTGTACATAAAAAGCATATTTAATTGAAAATTCTGAAAAGCCCTACGAATGTTAAAAATTAATTGAAAAAGGGTAAAAATTTAAAAAAACCCAATTTAACAAATATATTTAACTCGAAATAAAAAAGCTTTTTAGAGAGTACATGTCATGTACACAAGCTGCCGCGGCGCCGCCCCAGGCGTGCCCTAACTAACCATGTAATATACGTAAATTTAAATTTACAATTATATTTGCCCTCTAGTATTTTACTACCGTAAAATTTATTTAACAGTACTCGCTATCAACAACAAACTCATTACCCGTATTACCCATTACATTGAAACCGTATCAAAATCAGACTAAGTAGTTTTGGTGGTAAAAAATATTTGATTAAATTTTCGGGCTCAAGAGATTATGTATGAAATAATTTGTACCGCTGAATAGACTGTTCATAATAACTACTTTAATACACTACTGTATCTTTTCATACCAATGATTTGGCAAACTTATATCAATACAATAATGGCATACAATGGGCGACACTTGACATTGCCGTCTCTACTAAAACAGCTTCGAAAGTCTTCGTACTCATACAAAGGTCACTTGAGTAAAATCATATTAAGTTCTTCCATTTTTCTCCCAATACGCCCATTGTTATAACTTCTAGAGATCATCAACTTGATTAAATACGAGACAATCTCTCGCTGTTTCACCCGCGTAGTTAACGTTTCCGTGGGAATGGGAATAAAATATAGACTATGAAACCCGGGGATAGTCTAGCTTTCCAACAGTAAAATAATTTTACAAATCGGTACAATAGTTTTGGAGACTATTCATTGCAATCTAATCTTTCCTCTTCACTTGTGTAAAGTCGTATGTTCCTCTATTCCTCTTACAATACGCCTGTTGTTATAACTCCTTGGCACCTTTGAGATAAGTTCATCAAACAATAAACAAGTAAACAATCAAAAGTCAACTTAATTATATCGAATGGAATGTTCTTAATAAAAATAATTAAGTTTCATAATCAAAATCCCTGATACGTTCTACGTCTAAGTAAATTTCTCCCTAAGTGAAATGAAGTGACGACAAAGTGAAAGTGGAATGTATAATTAAGTTACATTATTGCAATGAAAGTTGAAGAGAATTTCATTACAATAATAATCTTTCCCCGTTTTAATAACCTTCTAATAAGTGCTAATGACAGAAAGGAAAGCTAATTAGAACTAATCCAATTCTGAGTTATTGAGAGGAAGCAAGTTTTATTTGATTGATTGCCGACTTATTAATTCTTTCTCACTTATTCTTTACTGGACGATGCTCGCTACTTAGCGATTTTGGTATGATGTTCCCGCTTCCCATAGGAACGTTTCATCCCGGGAATATGTCCCGGGATGAAACGTAGACTTATTGTTATTCCAGGTGGATATCTATCTGTTCCTATACAAAATTTTCCGCCCGATCCGTGCAGCCGTGTACTGGATTCACGTTTATTAATATTAGTAGGAATTGTCTATAATACCTCGCATATTACTCCAATTTCTTCGACAGTACTTAATTACTTTCTCAACAATGTATCGGAATGGATGGCAATTACTTCTGTTTGGTTATTATCGTAGAAATAGTTATTATGTATCATGATAGTCTACTTGTTTATGATAGACTATGAGGCGCCCGTGGTTACGTTTGTGCGGAATTCTGTTCCCGTTCCTGTTTCCCGTGGGAACATATTCCTGGCATAAAAAGTATGTGTGATATTTCAGACTATAATCTATCTCTCTACCTAATTTTATACACATCTACACTCAACTTTTGCAATTATAATAATAGAAGACGTTACCCCAAATGAAGTTAATTTGAATTAACACTACAATACCTCATGATTTTTGTACTTCGCTACTTTGTTCAACAATTTTTTGGATCGTGAATGTGGTAACTTAAAAGCTATAGAAACATCGCAATCACAGAGAGAATTTTTTATTTTTATAACAATAGAACTTAATATTAAAGCGCCGCACTATACAAACACACTATTAGGTACCTTTCTCGCTTTAAATAAAGAAATATAAACTGCCCATTTATCAGATTCTGTCTCACGAGCTTACGCTACCCTCATTAAAGATTTCATTTAAGCTTCAGTTTCATGTATGACGCACATGGTACTGCTATTTTCTCTTAAAACAAACTACTCTTGAACAATAGCGTACTTTGTCCTTTTAACTTGGTTTAAACAGTGTTGCTGTTGTTGTACTTCGATATTTATTCCAACTATGTGCTATACAAATTTCATGAATAAACAGCGAATATAATAAATTCTCGGTACGGTACTGGAAAACTTTTATAAAACATAGCTATCATTATCTCTTTTTCCTTTACTTAGAATGTCGTTACTGCGCGGGCTTTACTAGTTGACGTTGACGCCTACTTGGCTAAACAAAATATTCTGACTTACCTTTATTTTCATTTTAAAGAAGATTTTCATAGCTTTTGAATAAAGTGGCAGCAGCAGCAAAAAATTCGTACTACCAAGGTAGGCATTGAAAATGCTGAATGTTATTTCGTTATCTCATTTTTTTTTATATAAAGCTCGCCAAAATTTGATTAGGTTGAAGAGTTCTTCAGAACACTCACCGTGATAGATACGGTAGAATGCAGCCAAAGACGCAATAGTTCTTCGCTGCGCCAACGGCTCCAGACTTTCCGTAACCTCTTGGCAGTTGATAATGCGAACAGCATGCCGCTGCGTTGGGTCCAGCGCGTCAAGCAAGTACCTCGCAGAGTCGTCCCAAAGGTGAGAGCAGTATTCCACGCAAGGACGTACCTGCGTCTTGTACAACTTTTAGTTCTCATCTTCTTCTTTTATAAATATTGCTCATTGAACATCATGGTTCTTTCGCATTTAACAAAAATCTTGAAAGTTTTTTTCTAAAGGGGTTCAAAGTATTTCATGACTTCAAGAGCAGAGTCGTAGAGCATAGTTAGTAGAGGTATGAAAAAAAAATCAAAATTAAAAAATTTGAAAAATTTAAAAACCGCATCAAAATTGATTTTCATCACAAATACTGTTTGCTGCAACGCCCCCTGGTGAGTTGTCACCGTAACATCTATCTAAGACAATGTACCAATCAATCCCAGACCCTTAACTGTAAACTGCATTAAAAATAAGACTATTAGTTTAGAGGAAAAGTGGCAATATTGATTTTTCTTCACAAATAATGCTTGCTGCAGCGCCCCCTGGTGAGTTATCCCTGTAACACTTATCTAAGAACATGCACCAATCAAACCCAAACCCATAACTAAAAACGAAATCAAAATCGAAGTAGTAGTTTTTGAGAAAGGTGGACACATTGATTTTCACAAAATAATAATGTTCGCTGCAGCGCCTTCTGGTGAGTTGTCATCGTGAAACTTATCTAAGAACATGCATCAATCAAACCTGAACCCATAACTGAAAACTGTATCAAAATCCGACCAGTAGTTTTGGAGAAAAACGGCAATATGTATTTACACAAACAAACAAACAAACATCCTCACCACCCAAACGCATATAACGAACGGAACGGAGACGGCATATGCGTTTGGGTGGTGAGGAGTCAGGATGTTTGTTTGTTTGTGCAAATACATATTGCTGTTCAAATAAACAGTTAGCTTCTATTAAAGTATTATACTGCTATTGGATATATCCCGTTCGTGAAACACATCTAATATGGTAATATCGTGGGAAGATCATTCTCTTTAACGAGCTATGAGAGATAATACGATAACCTCGTTATCCATTCACCTTGTCGGAATTGAAATTTCATCCCAGTGATGTTTTATTGACCCGCTACGTCGTTTGAGTACGGAGTAGTTTGTAAACTATCCTTTGAAGCGAACGATGCTACTGTATCCCCAAAGATTTCTCTGGTTTGCTAATAAGTGAAATTTGAGGTTTGAGTTTGTACTTTTATTATACTTACATATTAGTGAGTTTTTGAGGATTTGATGGTATGCTTACTATGACTGGCTTTTGCCGACATTTTAGAAGAGTCAATAGATGTCGATGCTTACTCGTAGATTCAAGTACAACCTAGACCTTTTTTGGACGTCCGGGACATCGAAACAAGTCAGTGAAATAAGTATCCTGAACAATAGTATTCTCATAACTGGGTAGTAAACGAGATATTTACCATTAGTCCTAACTTAATAAGTAAAAGTTAGTCGGTCGTTCACAATGTCAAGTTTTTTTAAAAATACGTGTTTGATAAAAGAAATAACTCAGATTACTTACAGCCTGCTGTGGGTGAACTTTGTTTAATTTACCGAATACAAAAACATTTTCTCTTTCATATAAAGCTTACTACAAGAAATATAAAGGACCTTGTAAAATTATCATGTACTTACTTAACTGAAATATTGTTCAATTTTATTTCTTCTCTTAAAAAAATATTTTACTATAATGTTTAGCTGACAGTACACAAACTAGAAGTGCTTTGACATATAGATAATTTATTTATACAACGCCCAATTAAAGGTTCTACCCACGCCATTTCTGCTTTTACAAGATTTTCCAAAGAAATCTTGAACTTTTTGTCCTCAAATTATCAATTTTAGAAATCGCGAGTGTTATTCTTTATCTAATTACAAGGTATAGACGTAATGATTGGAATGATTTATTAGCAAATCTCTTTATACAACAAACTAAATTGGCGTCTATCAGTCCCATTAAAACTCGGAAACGGTCGATCAGGCTAATTTTGCTAACTTTGGTTTTGCAATACTCGCGTGAGAGTCCAAAGAAGGCAGAACGTGAATAAAATATACGAATTTCAAGGAAAATAACAAATAAAAATATTTCCCATATTAACTGTTCATTGGTACATTAAGAAGTTTGGTGAATATTGTGAAATTTTGAAGGATCAGCTAGATTTAGTGTGGGGGAAAATATTGAATTAAGGAAATAAATTCGTGTTATTTTCAGACAAGTCATTGAAAGTATCACAACGATTGAGTGAAGAACTTCGATAAGAGGATAACTTTATGAGCAAGAAGAATGGGAATAAAATAGAAATGTTTTATCTGGTTATTTATATGGACTGCGGTTTTTACTGCAGGTCGCGGCGACCTGCGCCTGTCTATTTCAACACGGTAAAGGGTCACCACCTATTGAGTGGGACATTGAACTACAAGGTGGAGTGTGGGCGTAAACTATGCCACTGCCTACCCCTTCGGGGATGGAGGCGTGAATATATATATATATATATATATATATATATATATATATATATATATATATATATATATATATATATATATATTATATATATATATATATATGTATGTATATATGTATGTATTTATATAGATATCTAGTTTAAGTGCAATGTGGCGGAAAAGGATGTGTAATAAACACACATACATAAAGTATAAAAAACCTTATTTTGCATGTGACGCGACGTAAACTATCGTTTTTAGGGTTTCGTAGCCAAATGGCAAAAACGGAACACTTATACATTCGTCATGTCTGTCTGTCTGTCTGTCTGTCCGTCCGTGTGTCACAGCCACTTTTCTCCGTAACTATAAGGCCTATGCTATTGAAACTTGGTAACTAGATGTATTCTGTGAACCGCATTAAGATTTTTATATAAAACTAGGCAAAAAGCAGTAAATTTTGGGGTTCCCCTTACTGAGAACTAAAACTCATTTTTTTTTTCATCAAACCCATACGTGTGGGATATCTATAGATAGGTCTTCAAAAATGCTATTTAGGTTTCTAACATCATTTTTTATTAAAGTGAATAGTTTGCGCAAGAGACACTTCCAAAGTGGAAAAATGTGTGCCCCCCCTCTAACTTCTAAACTAAGAGAATGATAAATCTAAAAAGAATATTTTGATATACATTGTCATAAAAACTACCAACGAAAATTGGCTTGAACGAGATAGAGCTGGTAGTTTTTTTTTAATACGTCATAAACCGCAATTTTCAGTTAGAAAAATCACTACCACTGCGAACGTGTTAAAACATCAGTCAAAGTTACAACGAACTATAAGAACTTTTATATTATGTTACTTGCTGCTATGAAACCTTTCATGGGCGAGTTCAACTCGCACTTGGCCGGTTTTCTTACAAAAGAACCCACACTATTAGGTTCTTATTTTTGATACCTACCTAACAAAGTACCTATACTTACTATTCAAGTCTCCCTAGTTACCATAATATACTGGGCGGTCGTATAAAGGCGTATAATGTATATTTATATGGGGATCCCGTCGACCATAACGTGTGGCCCGGTGTGACTAATTTTAAGTAAGTGCCACGTAGGCACGGCGACTTACGTTCTAAGGGGTACGGGTAAGCACCTTAAGTGGAAATCATGGTACAATTTCCTTCAAATTTTAAACGTGAAATGGCGAAATTATTTATTTATCGACAAAACGTTTGAGGCGAACTCTTTTTCGATCACTTGCTAGTAACCAATTTAATTACAATTAGGAAAATCTTCGTAAATCCGATAGTAATACCAAAGCTTGGTGGAATACTTAGAAGAAAGTTTTCCGTGATTCGGGTGACAATACCAAGCAACCATTACATAAAGGTAATAAAAATGAATAGTCTCGTTGATGTAAAATCATGACTATCTTTAACCTCATGCATTTAGTCAATTATTCAGACCGTTTAAGCACATTATAGTTTGAAAATCTTTTGTCGTTATATTCAGCTTTATATTTTAAATGATCTATGAATTATTACTTTGACAACGCTCGGTAAACGATATTCAATAAATAATATTTTAATGGTCATTTGAAAATGTCAATAAGGGCTTCCGAGTATAACAATAGGGTTCCGTCCACCCACAGACCGCATTGTCATCGGCTGTGAATAGGTGCCCTGCCTGTGGAAAATGGTCTTCTAACCATTATTTATTTTGCTTTGATGTATTGACAAATGACAACTTTCTTTTAAAAATTCTGCAGAATTGAACACCACCCGCGATTTCTGTTAATAATGTATATTGAATGACAAGGGAAGAACTTTATAATCCAATAATTGCTAAATATTCTATTAATTTATCAAAAGCAGTTAAATATCCTTGTCCTTGAAATTGTTGGGGGTTAAAAACTAATAGTTATTAAGACAATTTTTTCAATTAGAAACCTTGCATTAACAACGTGCCTTTCCGAATGTAATATGTCACTGTTACCACAAAAATAACTATACCTTTAAACGCATGTGTGATTTTGGCTGAGGCTATAATTATAATAATGTCAAAGTAAGTAATTCAACATCAGCGCCACATTTTTTCACATTCACGAGAATTTCAAAATATTCTGATAGAATTTGGATGCATTCTGAAGTGCAATTTCAAATACTTTGCTCAAAGAGCGAATTCCTGACTACAATAGATTCACAGCGCATCTGTAAGCTGAATAAAAGTTTTAATAACTCTGTGCATTGAAGTGTATGGGATGTGATTCAAACTATTCTTCTCTTCTTTATCTAGCTGACAGTAACATAGTCGAAGAGCTAATTGATAAAACTTTTCAATTGGAAAAGTTTTCTCTACCTCGTCTGTTAATCGATTTAACATTGAGACGTTACTGAGAATTCTAACAATTGCTTGAGTGCTTTCAATACATTTTGTGATCCTTGTGTTCCAATTTATACGATTTAAATAATTTAGACACACCTATCATTGGTGTCTATTTGACCTGCAATTGTGGGAAAGTATTCAGGCATATACGAGTATATAAATGGCTTGTTGACAAATGTTTTTACTAAGTGGATGAATATTTGGACTCGAAATTGCACTAGGTAAACTATAGATCATAAGTAATTTTGATATAATAACTGTAATTGGTATTGGTTTAATTTTGAGACTATAAATTATAACTAATTTTGACTAAGTTTAAATGAACTAAATTAATTAAATTAAATTGAATTAATTGTATTAATAAATGGACTGATGTACCTATATATTGATGAATTTTAGATGACAGAGACATTAAATTTGCATGAACTTGAGAAGATACCTATATTAAATGTAGCCTGTAATATCATTTAATTGTAACTTTGAATGTAACATTGTATATATTATTATGTAGCTAACTGGGCCTGTGCTATGTAAAAAACTGTATACCATCTTATGTACCCCTTTTAACCCGGCGTCTGCTAGGTTGGGTCATAATGACCCGTGATATTTTTAAATGCGGGTATTTATGAAAATAATAGTTTAACGTTACCACGCTTCTCAGTAGCTGCGGTTAGTACCCCGCCTCCCTCGTTTCTTATGTCAACTTAGACTGTGTGCGCCTGCGCAGAAAGGTAGACGCGGTCAAACAACAAAAAGGTAAATATGACCCAACTATACATTCGATGATACCATTTCGTGCCAACTACGTTGAGTTCATTATTTGATAATTCGTTTATTTGTTTGTACCGTCATTACTTATTGCATTATATTTTGTTATTTTTAGGTTATATTTGAATAATGGATAAAGAAAAACGGGAAAGGCAGCGAATTCTGTCAATATTAAAAGAAAGCAGTTCGGAAGAAAGTGAAAATTCTTCAGAATACGAGGAAGATGATCACGTTAGTGAGAAACATCAGAGGAGCCCCCTGCTAAATGTCATGGTGTTCGTAAACGAATGCCAGATATGTCCCGCTATAAAAGACAGGAAAACTACCCATACCTGTCAAAGATGCAACAAAATCATCTGCCCTGAAGGCATAATTTCTTTCTCTGGCGTTTGCGCAGATGACGGTGCTAATAGTGATTTGGAATGACAAATGTCAGATATTTAAGAAAATATCTGACATTTGTCATTCCAAAACGTTAAAATCAAGTGTTAATTAGTAACTTTTGTTATTTTATTAGCAAGTTTCTAGAAGTTGAATTTTTTGTTGTGAATTTTATTCTGATTTCTTGGTTACATAAAAAGATCTATAAATAACTTATTTTTTTTATTTTATCTCCAAAATATTATAATTTTAGAACAATTCATCAAATTAAACACAAATTTGCTCTAAATGTCATTGAAATGATAAAAATCACCTACGGTTTAAAATCGGGTAATTATGACCCACCATACAGTTGATGTATCTATTTTCTACCATGCTGACGCCGGGTTAAGCAAATAAATGATATGATATGATAGATATGATATGATATGATATGATGTGATATGATATGATATGATATGATATGATATGATATGATATGATATGATATGATATGATATGATATGATATGATATGATATGATATGATATGATATGATATGATATGATATGATATGATATGATATGATATGATATGATATGATATGATATGATATGATATGATATGATATGATATGATATGATATGATATGATATGATATGATATGATATGATATGATATGATATGATATGATATGATATGATATGATATGATATGATATGATATGATATGATATGATATGATATGATATGATATGATATGATATGATATGATATGATATGATATGATATGATATGATATGATATGATATGATATGATATGATATGATATGATATGATATAGAATTATTTTTTTTGCTTTAATCTTAGTCTAAATTAGAATCGATAAAATTTATAAATTTTCATGGTTTGATATCCAACTTTTTTATTTAATATCCAAATAAAAATTCCTAATTGTTCCTCATACACAAGTAATTTGAACAAAATGCATTATAGCTAATCAGAATTACTGAATTAGTGTTCGCTTATTTTGAGCATCTATTTTTATTTCTTTATAGCGCTTTTAAATGCATTATTTCGTTGCGGCCAATGTCAAATACAAATAGATTTTTTTAAATTCACGGAAATTTTACACACAACGCTATCTGATCCCAAAGTATGCTAGGAATAACCTGCTAATGTTATGGGTATCAGACCACGGATATTAATACTAATAATAATATACTTTTAAATAAAAACTTATCATACATAGAAACACCCACTTAAGACAAATACGAGTATTTATGGATTACACAATTTTTGTCTCCGGTGGGAATCAAACCCACGACCTTGTGATCGGAAGTCGCACATTTCGACCTCTAGACCAACAAGGCAGTCACACGTAAGCCTTATTTTGACATACATCTACCAGTTATAATACACATAGATAAAATGTTACTTACCATAACTTAATATTAATCAGTTACGTATTCCAAATTACTCTTGTTATAACATTAGGTATAACAGTTATCTTATCATTGTTGTTTTAATAAAAACACAGATATGTAACATAGCTACTGTATTCTGAATGTTAAATGTGTGATATAAACTAGAAGTTCTGTTTATTTAAATACCTACTTAGACATAAACTCCTGACTTCTTTAAAAACTATAAAAAAATCACTGACTTTCACATCGTAAGCCATATTTTGACACGCATCTTGTAGATGAAAAAAATGTATATCTGGCTACTGTTTTCAATTGCACATTTTCGTCATTTTCAAGAAAAGTACTTGAAAAGCAAACAATATTAGCCTCAAACTTCTGAACTTATAAGACATTTTTATTAGTTCTTTGTCCAAATAAGAATGAACGATTTATTCTTACCTGTAAAATTGAAAAAGTTACAGGGACCACTGTAAGGGCAGATTTACGTGCAGCGGTTGCTGAGTAATATCAAAAAAGTTCATAGAGAACGGTTAGCGTTCCCATTGCTGAGACAGTGACTGGCACAATCGAAGATAATAACAATATAGAGCGTGTTCCAAAACGAAAGTAGTTCTACTATCGATAGATATATATTACCTATCCATATATAAAATACTATTTTGGGATTTCATTAAACAACGCCATTGTAAACAAATTAAGAATATATAAACTTTTGCTATTAACGTGGGAAAATGTTTCGTCAATTAGTTACATACATACTTAATTATAGTGTAACCTTTATCCTAGAAGGGGTAAGGAGAGGCATAGTATACGCTCATATATAACAGCCATACAGAGTGAAAGTTGCTTACTGCAGTGATCGTTTACAAAACACCGAATCAGCGGGACTAAAAGCGCTTCTATTTTTAACCCCCGACGGAAACCCACACGGGGTGTTATAAGTTTGACGTGTGTGTGGGTGTGTGTGTGTGTGTGTGTGTTTGTAAGTCTGTCTGTGGCATCGTAGCTCCCAAACGGATGAACCGATTTTGATTCTGTTTCTTTTGTTTGAAAGATGGGTTAGGGGAGAGTGTTCTTAGCTATGTTTTATAAAAATCGGTTTAGCCATTCGAAAGATATGAGGAGTGGAATGTATTTCTAATTCTGTAACCACACTCCGCGCAATTCGCATTAGCTCTGAATAGTTGTTGATGGACTAAACGTCCATCAACAACTATTCAGAGCGGGGTTTTATTGGGGTTTTTTTAATATGAACATTCATATTAAAAAAACCCCAATAAAACCCCTATCAAAAGCATGAAATAAAAAGTTAAATAAAAAAAATTAAAAATTCCCGCCTCACAAAAAAAGAACAATACAAAAAACTGTAAAAAGTAAAAAAATAACTATTTTTTTATGACCTATCTACCCTAAGTATTGAACCTTTATTATTATTATAAGTAGCTTTATTATTTACGTGTTCATATTTTTAACTATCAGTTTGTCTCGTCGGGGACCGCTCACCTAATCATAACCTAATAGTACGTCTGTCTCTGTTTAGGTATAGAGTCGGGGATTTTTTTAAATTTTAAATTTAACTTTTTATATATTAGGTATATAGCTTTTTGTTCACGTAATAGATGGTGAGCGTATTGCCGAGTCTATTAGTAACAAGTATTATGTTACATAATATTATTATTGCGCACAGACGCGTGTAATTTTAGGTATAAAATCTGCAATAGCAGTTCAAAATCAGCACATGTAGATTTTTGTTAATTACATACATAAAAGATGCTTGTTCCACAGCACCATTATTATCATAACGAACTCCAATTAATTCCTTTATTCCCACGTCAACTTTAAAGTCTCTTCAAACTTCAACATATTTTGAAGTAACTCATCAGGTTATCCGTTCTAAATAAATAATGGTTCTATCCCAATCTAGAGTATTCCAAAATGACCTTGGACACCAGACCTCTCATGCATAGTTTGAGTGCTTTAGGGTCCTTTTGTTTCTAGTGTCGTCATTTTCCACATCAGTATTAAATACGAAGTTGTTTTGATAGAACTGATGTCTAAATGGGGTTCAATATAAATAAAATTAATAACCAACACTATAAATGATATGAGAAGGTTACAATATCAGGAATGGCCTGAGGACGATGTTGCGTCTCCATTTTCGTTATCAATACACGTCAATATGATTGACCGAAGTAATAAAGAAAATAATGAGAGTCACTAATATTGATGATCCTGTATCAAGGTAACAACGTGAATAAAGCGAGGGGGCAGATTAAATTTAGTAGTAGACGTGACACCCTCCACATAATAGTTACGTAGGGAAAAAGGTTTAGGAAAATAGCATTTCGTTATTAAATATTAAAATTAATAGGTACGTGAATTTTAATGCTTTTTGATATTTTTTCAACAAGTTTTGTTTACAGTTTTTAGGATATCTGTTAGCATTTTATAATAAGTCAATATTTCCTAAGAATTCAATTTAATATAAAAAATAAAATACTTTAGAACCATACTTGGACAGATCTAATTGTAATGGCAGTGCGTCTTCGTAGATAAGGAGCGGCTACGTCGCGTGTAGAGCTTCGTAGCAGTTCTACGCCACGTATCAAGCCATCCATTTTGGTACGGTAACATTTACAGCGATTGCTTGGACTGTAGATAAATTTAAGTGTCTATCATCTTAGTGCAAAATCAAGTTTTTTTTATTCATTATTTATTTAGGGGTTTTTATTCCTAATGGAAGATGTCAACCCCATTGTACCTACCCTTAACTACTACAATCTCAAAAAACCGGCCAAGTGCGAGTTGGACTCGTCCATTAAGGGTTTCGTAGCAGCAAGTAACTTAATATAAAAGTTCTTATAGTTCGTTGTAACTTTGATTGGTGTTTTAACACGTTCGCAGCGGTAGTGATTTCTCTAACCGAAAATTGCGGCTTATGACGTATTAAAAAAAAATCGGCCAAGTGCGAGTCGAACTCGCGCACGGAGGGTTCCGAACCAATAAACAAAAAGGCTTATTTGTTGCATGGGAGCCCCCTTTTTTTTTTTTTTTTATTTGACGTGAGGGAAAATCCTTCATGGATGCTATTCCGGACTCCTACCGACTAAAAAACTCCACATAACACCTAACAGCCTACGGTTGGGAGCCCCGGGTTAGCCATCGGAACGATGTCCCAGTAAATGACCATTTTGTTTTAGTTAGATTTATTTTTTATTTAAATAGACTGCTCGATATTCTGTGAGTATTTCAAACGTCTACTGGTTGCCCATATATCATAATATCACTACATATTATAAAACAAGTATTGCTCTATGGTGTTTGTTAACCATGCGTCGCTCTATGTTGTTAAGTTGTTAAACTGTCCTGTTATCCTCATATGGATCCTCTACGGTGGGTACAGTATGTATTTCTCTATGTTTAATTTCTTTTTCAGAATATTGATGACATCATTAACACGATAAGTCTACAACATCGTTGCATGTAATTGAATTGTGTGTTTGTACGTAAATTGTATAAACTGGAAAAAAATGAGAAATATGGGCTCTTTGTTTTCAATTTCCTATGAAATTGCTATCTTTGAAATATTATAATTACCTAAAGTCATCTGCTGGAAGCGATGTTAACTTGGGGTGCTAGGTCGGGAAACCTCCTAGTGAGCTTGGTCCGGTTTTCTATCCCTTCGGGCTATATGCCCGGGGGGAGTGGCAACTGGACTGAGACGGTGCACCCTGGAACATCGGCTAATGGGTGCGGCGTGCTGCCCCTATTAGTCGATGTACCGATATCCCGGCAAGCTGACCCCATGGCGAGGGGGTCGCAGTTGGGTGAGCCTGCTAAGCACACGGTGTTGCGGCGTCTCTGCACCGCTACACGCTATGGCGGACGCCCTAATGCTCCCGGCTTTCTGGCCGGTAGAAGCATTGGGACCGTTTTTCGGCCGTCGTTTGACGGAGTTGACCCCATTGCAAGAGGGGGTCGTGGTATGGCGGGCTTTCAAGGTCCGCGGAGTTGCGTCGCAACGATAGTGAGGTTCGCTCCCGGCTGCGGCCGGTTGGAGCAAGTTTGCTGTGCGGCAAGCGGCCGCATATGCGGCTGTTCCGCCTGTGCGGCTGATTTTGCCTGTACGGCAGTCCACCTGTGCGGCAGTTACGTAGCGCGGCAGTGTTTGACCGGCTGCTGCACGTGTGCGGGCTGCCAGTGCGGTGGGCTGGTTCCGTCTGTGCGGCCGTTCCGCCTGTGCGGCCGTTCCGTCCGTGCGGCCGCTCCGTACAGCACCAGTAGGGTCCTGTCACTGCTGGTCATGGTGCAAGCCATGGTCGGCAGTCAGGCGTGCTGAGTCGCGATGGCGGCAAAGCGGGAGTTGCACTGTGCGGGGGAGACGGAGTAACAGATAATGCTCCCGCTCTGCCGTGCAGTTCGGGGGCGCCGCGGTAAGGAGTCACTGCGCGCCCCCGATTGTTTCTTGACCGTGGGCGTAAGGTCGGGGAACCCCGCCCACCAACGTTCCGGGTTCCCCGTGTTCCGGAGGTGCCCATTGGCGCACGCCTGCGCCAGCCGCTCTCTGTCTCCTCTATTACAGAGGGGCGCTCGAGAGCGGTGCAGGCGTGGTCTTCAGCTCCTTAGGGAGCTTTTGGGAGCCGCCCATCTGGCTCCCCCGAGGAGAGCCCCGAATAAACGGGGCGCCCCTAGCCGGGTCGACGTGAATAATCTTTTGATATCCCTCGGCCCGGCTAAAGGGTGAGGAGGAACACCGCGGGGTTTAGTGGGTAGGACGGTCCATTCCGGACCGGGCCGGGAGTCCCTCTCACCATCCCAGCTGCCCCCGCAGCTAGGATGAAGGCGCGTAAATGCGTTCCCCGCGTCAACAAAAAAAAAAAGCGATGTTAACTTTTTAAAGAAAAAATATTTACGACGAAAGTCGAAAAATAAATTAGTATGTGACCCGTTTAATGTTCAATCATGGCGACACGAAATTAATTTCCTTCCTCAATATTTGACTTTGCTATACCTCCTAAAGTATTCATTTAATTTGCATGGTGTAAAGGGAAGAAATAATCTTGATTATTTGTTTTAGCCAACTAACGAATTTAAATTGAGAAGGATACCTTATTACCTAATATCATAGAGCAACGCAAACTGTCTAAGGGGAGACGGCATAGAACGATTGCTCGGTACAAATTTGTCTGTCATATTTTGCGGGTGACGGGGGGAAATCTTCCTCACCCACACTTTCTTAGACTCGCACTACAATAGCAAGCGACTGTCAATACGAAGCCTATATATACACTTTAAACAATACACTCATAAATTTTACACACACATGATACATTTTGTGTCATATCATCCCAAGTCGCTCAACCAATCCATGTATTGATGTGACGTCCGGTAAAGTTGCTAAACAAATCTGAATATTATCTATACGTTTAAATAGGTGTAAATAATAATAACTTGTTATAAAATTACTTACATAAACAAGATAATGCCATTTTTCTTCAGATTTCTTTAATCACGTTTCTTTTTGTATTAATATCTAATTATTTTATCATTTTTATAAAATGACAATTCAACCGCGCACGCTGTCAGCTAGACTTAGTCTAGTGAAAGAAACTTCAAAAAACTGTTTTTATGTAACTGGGCACTTTTAGTCGTCAAAATGTCAAATTATTGCCAGAGGGGGTTTGCGAGCTTTGGCCTCTCCCTCTGTAAAGGCGCGCGATGCTCTGTGCCTAATATATAAGATAAAATGACGAAAAAACATGTTTGTTGTATAGGAGCCCCCCTTTAATATTATTATGTTTTTGTTTTTAGTATTTTTTTGTTATAGCGGCAACAAAAACACATACTCTGTGAAAATTTCAACTCTCTAGCTATCATCGTTCATGAGATACAGCCTCCTGACGGACAGACAGACAGACAGACAGACGGACAGCGAAGTCTCATGATTAGGGTCCCGTTCTTTACCCTTTGGGTACGGAACCCTAAAAATGGACATCTTATCTCGCGGGGAGTCTTTGAGCTAAGATTTTTTTTTCGTGATAATTATTTTATATACGAGGCATCTTTCAGAAACACAGAAAATTCAAACTGCATTAAGGCTTGCTTATAAGAAAGAGACTCATCTTGGGGTGAATTTTATACTAGGAAATATTATTTGATTAGATCTGATAAAATATTTGTAATCTAAATCTAAACATTACTTTTTTATCTAAGTAAATTAGTTTATTTATCATAAAAACCTGTCATAAAATAGATACCTATAATAGGTATTTAGAACAATATTTTACGGCTAGATTTTTTCTTAAAAACCCCTCCGATTTTTTCTTAAAAACTCCGGCATTAGCGTCGATACGCTGCAATCACTCGAATTGCCTCAGGATATGTCGATGTTGGATAAGTAAGCCTTAAGGAGCATGCTCTTGCGTAAGCACAAGTTATTTATTGGTTAACATTGTCGAGATAACCTCGACGTGATCCCAACTATGACTGCAGTAACTAATGAAAATGGCATCAAGGTGAAAATGACTATTACGCGAGAATAGACACATGATATTTTGAGAAATTGGATCACAGACAATTGCCATCATCCTGCATAGGATTGGCTTGTACGCAATAGATATCTAGTACTGTAACCAAAGAGCATTTGAAAATGTTTGCTAGACTGTCGACGTCACTTGGATACAATCCTTTCATGAAATAACAATCCAGGCGTTTTAAAAAGAAGAATTGCTCACAAATTCCGATAGCGGTCGGAGCGTTAATATGTTTAAGTACTCTTTTAACCAACATTCACAACAGGGTAGATATTCAAATATGTTTTTTTATATTCTTCGTCAAACGTCCTTAAAAAGTAACTTTCAAATAGATACTTTATAATTCGGAACATGGGTTATTTTTTCGGAAAACCAGTGTTCCTCATTGATGATTCAACCCCTGCGCAGTGAAACAAACTGGCACACAAGGGAAATAAATTGACGTTTTTTCTTCTGTTTTCAACTTGTGTCACAATAATGAACCGAAATACGAACGGACGGTAATGAGAGAGAGGCTGACTGCCACGTGATCAAGTGGCTTATTTCTGATGTTCAACAATAGAATTATCATCCCTGGTACTTGAATTTAGAGCGCTCTGGTATTACAAAAATTCTGTAGGCACCTAGGTCCACCTGCTAACTTAAGGAGGACGACAGACGATAGTTGCTACCAAAATTGACGAAACAAAAAAAAAACAAATCATGGCGCCAATCAAGGTCATCAAAATTTATAAATAAAACACTGCAATTGTTTTTTTTTTTTGTTTAACGTGAGGGAAAATCCCCATGGATGTTATGCCGCACTCCTACCGACTAAAAAACCTCACGTAACGTCCAACAGCCTGTGGTTGGGAGCCCCGGGGGAAGCCCTCGGAAGGATGTCCCAGAACTCCCAACAGACCCACGGCCACCACTGCGGCCTCGCCCAGGGGGTGGTTCGGATGCTATCCCGCGTCTTTGGGGGGTTTCGCGTGTGTTTTTCGTCTATTGAGAATTAAATCTGATCTGATTATTATTTAATGAATTGCTTATATATTTGTTCTGATACATAATAATGAGTAACGTATGTGGGCTATATGAAGGAGCAACAGAGTGTACAAATAAAATCTTTTCAGTATTTGATTAGAAAGAAAATTAAGAGCACGTCTTGTAAAAAAAGATAATAAAAATAGAACCGACTTCAAACAAATCCTAAAAATTAAAACTTACTAAGCACTAAGTTATATGTATTATGATTTATCAGATTTTATTCAATATCATATTGAAGTCGGCGCCAAGTAAACCCATAGGTTTAGGTAGGTATTATTAATGGCACTAATTCAATAATTATATTGAATAAAATTTGATAAATCAAAATACATTTACTATGTGCCAAGTTCATTTTATTTTTCAGGATTTGTTTGAAGTCGGTTCTATTTTGTATTATTTTTCTTTTCACTATTTTAATTGACGGGTTGATCTATCTTTGTTTAAAGTTCTCATCAATACAAATCAATCAAGCCCAAACACAAGGTTACTGCGATAAATCGTTAAGGAATTTCCTCGACTGTCTTTCGGTTCCATCATCAGATCGACTCCAGACCTTCATTAAGTTGTAGTAAATTAAAGCACTTAATCAAATAGTTAATAAACGCACTACAATATTCGGTGGTTACCCTCGATTTCTCCTGGGATCCAGGAGAAATCGAGGGTATCATCAGATCTTGACCTGGTAAAAATGGGACCATCTCAGAAGTACACCCTATTTAACAAAACAAAAAAAATTGAAATACGTCTGTAATTGACGGAAATATCAATATACATAATAAAAAATATACAGCCGAATTGAGAACCTGCTCCTTTTATGAAGTCGGTTAAAAATAAGAATACAAATGTTATAAAATGAAAAATAAGAATGAAAAAAATAGCTCACGTTTAAATCAATCAAAAATTTCCAATCTCATTGTTAAACGTGAATACCCGAACGATATAACATTTTTGTAGAATGAAGCGTTAACTTTCAGAACTGTTGTTACTCGAAAGGGGCAGTCGTAACTTTTGTTATTGGATGACCACACAATATTGTATTTTTACTAAGGCTATGAATAATCCATCAAAACTTCTTCATGTCGTTAGCGAATCTCGGCTGTTAGAGGCAAAATAATGTAGTCTGAAAAACGCGCAGCACATGTGGTGCAGGTTATGAACCAAAAAATACCAGAGTTAATGTTAGAAAGAAGGATTGCGTTATGTTGTGAGATTGATGTGTGTGATATAGAATAACATCGAAGTCTAATTTATTAATCTAAAGGAAGTACTCCATATTGATAGTGTTTATAGTGGAAACTGGTCGCTTTTATGGATTGAGCTCTAAACAAATAGCAGTGGGGCACTGCGACTCGACAAAGTCATCCAATCCGATGGCAGACAATTTTCTCAGACACGCATTCTCCATCCCTTGAGTAAATATGCACTCATGGGTCCACGAACTGCGATGACAGCCGTACAGAAAATTGAATTGTAGCTTCGGCAAGGGCCGTGTTTATTTTGATAAGGCGGAAAATGGCGATATGCCCATTTCCAATCACTTTATTTTTTTTTAACACTTACATTGTATTTTTTTCAGGATCAAAAATATTAGTTCTCAATTCGATTATATTTTTATACTTCTTATTTGACGCTACGGTTCTTGGAAAACGGTTAAATTGAATTCCTTAGATTCCATTACATTGTTAGTTACATACACGTCGACCTAATAAAAGCGTATTAATAAAAACACGGTAAACATTTCATTTCTTCATGGAACTTGGTGTGTTTATTAAAAGCTAATTTAAGAATGCATAAAAAGTAATAGCGCACGGAAAGTACGATAAACATGCAAATTGGCAGGAATATTGGAATACCTTAACGAAACTCAATTTCCTGTTACTGATGGTATTATGACGTTTTATATCCTACATAATGAACGATGACAAATAAGCTACAGCCACGTTTTGCTGTAATTTTTCGCGTTTTATTTAATGAAGTAAGACCATTAACTTAATCCTAGGACATTATTCCAAGGGCTTATTTGGCTGTAGGCATAGGGCATCGTTTGGTTTAAGAAATAGAAGTACGTTATTCATGAGGTTTGTTGTCCAAACGCAAAATAAAATCATCATCAAATTTAATAGTTAACAATATTCTAATGCTCGAACATCTAGTAAAATATATAAAAAATCCAAGTAAAAATTGTTGTTTTTATGAATTGAAATGATTGTGGATAACAATTTTCAGGATGGAAAAAAGGCCACCTACAGTGGCTACGGTGAACTCTTTCCATCAGGTGGACCGTATGATTGCCTGCTACCTTAGTGGTTTAAAATATCAGTATTTAAGCGTACCGTATCGTACCACATTGAGACATCACTAAAACAAGACAAAATCAAACATTTAGCACAGCAGAATAGACTTTGCAGAATAGACAACTTGGCTTAACGAATGCCATTTTACTGGCAAAATTATTACCAAAAAATTACAAAGTCATCGAGTGATCTTCAAGTGAAACGTTAACTTCCTACGCTTGGGACCGTTGAAATGAAAGCTATTCTCTGTGAGTTTTATTGTCTTTGAGGTAAAAGCTTACATGTGCCTAATCGCAATCTTTGGCGGGCGCGGGTTGTGACTGCCAGCTGTTGAAATTTTTTAAGCCGCCTAAAAAGGCCTTCAACTTGGCTTAACTACTGCCATTTTATTGGCAAACTGAATGATGTATTAGGTATATATAGCATATAGTAATCATCTAGTGTGTTAGTGATAACGTTTGAAAATATTTAGGATGTTTAACAAAACATCCTAAATATTTTCAAACGTTATCACGAACACACTAGATGATTACTATATACTTAATTCAGAAATTATAGAATTGAAATGCAACAGCATTTCAATACTATAATTTCTTTTCAAGTCCTACAGAAACAAAATAACAAACGAAGACACCAAATACCTAAGACGCTTCACGAAAACCGATAGCTAGACTCCCCAACGCACGTTGAGCCAAAGGGAATCCGTACAATATTTCATGTTCTCTACGTTATGCGCTTTGTGTAAGAAAATACATTTTTCACTATCTTTAGAGCTTTCACAGTATATTTTATTTATAAGTTTCTTTGGTTTTAAAGAGTTCAATACAAACTCAATTATACTGTCACCGAGCTGGGTCTCTGTGCTTTTATTTTATATCATTGCTCACTTTACAAAAGTCTAATGCGATCAATCAGAGCTAAATAGAATATACTTAATGAACGAAATCGGAAAATGCTCAAACTAATGCACATACTAACGAATCATTTGTGGAACTCATTTACTCAAAGCCTCTGGAGAACAGTCCTCATTTGCGTTTGTACTGAAACTGAAACGTTTTGAATACTTACATTGTTCCACACAGATCGACAAAGCATATGCTCTATTATTTCTAATAGCTCATTCCTTCAAGATGCTTTATTAACAGAATTTATTCGCAGCAACGTGGGTTAGGACAATATTACGTATAAGGAGCACATTCATTATGCACATATAATAACAATGTCGAATAATATATTACATCATGCGCCATGATATCTGTGGAAACCATCTTTGCACTCAGTTGCGTTAAAACAAAAGGCAGTTGAATTTGATTTGATTGAGCATGAGTCGTGAAGAATACTCGACATTAAGAGTGTGTAGGGGAGTAGGGAACTGTGACATCCTTCCCACTTAGCGTTCACGACTGTTGCAGATGACTTCTCGGTATTTGAAACAAAGGGTAAAATTATCCTGCGTAGAACAAAGTCTACAGTCGTTCTCTTTTTATGTTCACCGCAGTTAAGGAGCAGGTCGGCATACATTACTTAATGTGTTCCTAAAACGTTTTAATTTTATCAAGCTGAAAGAGTTTACAGAAAACGTTGTGCTAGAAAATACATCAAAGAAAAGATTGCGATTAGGCACATGTAAGCTTTTACCTCAAAGACAATAAAACTCACAGAGAATAGCTTTCATTTCAACGGTCCCAAGCGTAGGAAGTTAACGTTTCACTTGAAGATCACTCGATGACTTTGTAATTTTTTGATAATAATTTCGTCAACAAAAGGTCTGTGAAGTGACCAAGCATTTAAGCCTGCTCATTACTATGAACATGATAGATTGCCAACCTCCTGAATGACTGTCTGACTTTTTTATATAATAATAATGTTATCTATGTAAAATAAACGAATGATATTTTATGTGAACATTGTATGCCAAGATCGTACCAAATAATATAAACAATCCGTTTTTGTCACCTCTCAGTGAAAAACCAACGTACATACGATAAAAGTAGGATACCTATGTCACTGTCCTACCTTAGCTTATAAAAATACATAATTACTTTTAACCTAAGACCTAGCAATTGATCCGTTTTTAAATTGTGGGGTATATGAACCCCTATAACTTTTTAAGACCTTGGATTGCCAAGAGCTTCATAAGCTCTTAATATGATATTGTAAAACAATCTTATCGAATCTGGTTAGGTAGAGAGGAGTTGGTATAGTTATTGGCGGTGAAGATGAGCGCTGATACATCACAAGGTGGCTACCCTAAGCCTACATCTAGGTCGCAAGTCCCAGAGCAGGATGCATTGTTCTTTTCTGTACCTCGTTACGGAGCAGGCGCCCGCAGGTTTTTATAACAACTGCGGTGGCATAAAATGCGCATTAAATGCGTTAGATTTACACAGACCCTTTCAGAAAAAATACCACAACCAACTTCTACTACAAAGGGGTCCTTTTTTTAACGTGGGGAAAGTCCCGCACCAATGCTATGCTGGACTCCTACCGACTAAAAAACACACGTATCCTACCTAACAGCCTACGGTTGGAGCCCAGGGTAAACCCTCGAAAGGATACCTCAGGACACAAAGGGGGTCTTAGAAGGTTTTTGCTGGGTCGACAGTTGCAAGCATTCACAAGCTACGGTGACCGCCAGTCCATTTGGTAGGCCGTATGCTTATCTGCCACCCTAGCGGTATAAAAAACAAACCTTAGTAATCTTGTATTTCTGCAATATAAATACGTAAGTAACAAAACCGTAGTGGGAATAGACGGTCAGATTATTTAACTTAATTTTGATTTGACGTCACGCATGTTTTGATGGAATGTATCCAGACCCGATGGGAAAGAGAGTCACTCATAGAGAAATTGAACATTAATTTATACGACGTAGGAATCATACAAATCATCCTAGTACAACCAACATCACTCATAGCTAGATACCTATCTCGGATAGTCAAGAAGCCCTCCTCGCAGTGACTCTCTGCTCTTTTTAGGGTTTCGTAGCCAAATGGCAAAAACGGAACCCTCATAGATTCGTCATGTCTGTCTGTCCGTCTGTCTGTCCGTCCGTGTGTCACAGCCACTTTTCTCCGAAACTATAAGGCCTATGATATTGAAACTGGGTAACTAGATGTATTCTGTGAACCGCATTAAGATTCTGAAGTAAAACTAGAAAAAAAGCAGTAAATTTTGGGGGTCCCCATACTCAGAACTGAAACTCAATTTTTTTTTTCATCAAAACCATACGTGTATGGTATCTATAGATAGGTCTTCAAAAATGCTATTGAAGTATCTAACATCATATTTTTCTAAACTGAACAGTTTGCGCAAGAGACACTTCCAAAATGGAAAAATGTCCCCCCCCCCCCCTAGTGTTGTAAATATGAGCGCTGAGAGTCGAGCGTTGAGAGCTGAGTCGACGCTTTTGAGCGTTAAAGACTTGAGCGTTAAACGCTCAAGCGTTGAACGTTTGCGAGCGTTCAGACTCGCAACTTAAACGCTCGAGCTACCAGCTCAAGCGTCGAGCGAAGCGTTCGTTATAAGATTTAAATGTGGGTATTTAACAAATAACTATACATATATTAAATATTAGAATAGAATATTGTGACAGTAACTTTTTGCAGGTTGAGTGGTTAATCAGTCACGCAATATAATAATATTAACTGTATTTCCTATAAGATATAAAATGGTATATTCGTAATGTCGAGTATTTCTCACAATATAGAAAATGATTGTAGTGTTATTAGTGTCAACGAAAATGATAACATGGAAACTAGTGATGAATTGTCAGATTTGCATTTTCTAAGCGTGTGAGTAATCGAAAGATTTGGAAATGGGACAATTTTGCAACTGTCGCGGATCGTGTTACGTGTAAAATGTGCAGTAAAAGTTTTTCACCGAAAACATCCACATCCATACTGAAAAAACATTCATCACAGCATACGTCTACTGAGTCCACGGATCTAGATTCAAGTACATCCTGTTCTCCAGGCCCGCCCGCGCTGCGGCAACGGCTTCGACACAGAGAAAAACTCAGACTTAGACACTCTTTTGAAAAAGTTTGTGATTCATTACATATCGTTGAAGAAGAACATTTTCAAAAGTTTATATCCGCATTAAACTCCAATAACACCCTATCAAGTCGATACAAATTAACTAAAGGTATCCAAAACTTGTACAAAGAAAAAAATTGAGGTGATGAAAATGTACAGGGCTGTATGCGTCTTTCTTCGTGGTTAAAAAAAATGTGTTTATGATGATTATATAAAATACTAGCTGACCCGCGCAACTTCGTTTGCGTAAGAGAGAACTATAAAGGTTCCCCGTCGCTTCTATTCTTATCGCGTGGTTTCCTGTCGCGTGTATCCCGTTGTATTATTTTGGCACATATTGGATTAGTTATCACAAATTGGATTTTCATTAAAATGGTCATTGTAATTGTAAGTGAACCTAATTCGAAGATTGAGGAGCCAAATGAAACTCTTCGTAACTTCTTGAATTCCAGTAGGATAGAACGGAGATCGTTAGAATTACCCTACGTAATGCCTACAAAATGATACACAAAATAAAGACATTAAAATATATCAGCTTCGTTAAGAGAATCAAGAAACTCCTTAATCCAGATGTTATGATTGCGAAACCCACAGAAACCAGAAAAAAGTATTTTCTAATATCTGTAGCAGAGCCACTCTGACATAAATTATAACTTATTATCTATTGGCCTACAAATTCCAAAAAAATTGGCCTATATCTTTTATGCTTGTCTACTAAATACGAAAGTAAACTTAATTATTATATTTTCGGTAATATTTCCGGTACTACTCAACCAATTGCAATCAAATAAATGTAAGATTTGAAGACTGATCAAGACCTTATAAACAAATAATACCGCATCAAAATCGGTGCAGTAGTTTTTGCATCCATCGCATTCAAATAAGTATAACACCAAAAATCCGCCAATTTGATTTTCTAAGAATTTTATTATACCCGGTGAACTCACACAATCACGACGAATTAAATGACACCTTGTGTGACACACAAAATCCGTCAAGTCGCTCAGGCTATAGAGCGTCCAAGAAAAATTTTCAAGGTTTACATTTTAACGCCAAAAGTCTGCTATTTAGATTTATTAGAAATATGTATGTACCTGGTGTCACTCACACAAATACGACAAATCAAATGACACCTCGCATGTCAAAATCCGTCAAGCCGTTCAGGCTGTAGGACGTAACAAAGAAATGAACATACATTCATACATACCTACATACATACCTACATAGTCTCGAAAAAGGTAAGGTGGCTCCTTAATTCATACGGACACTACTAAAACTACTATTCTACTACTACTACTGGCAAAGGGTAGTGTCAAGGTAAAAGTAGGTACAATTACCCTTAGCACTATCAGTAGGGTTACGGGATATTATACTTTCCCGTGACTCTAGTGGTAGTGCCAAGGGAAATATGGGTCGATATCCAGCACCGCCACTGGCGTTGCAAACGTTCATTATGCGAATTAGTCCGCTACAGAAACCAACCATCAGGTGGACCATAAGCTGTTTGCCATCTTAGTAGTATAAGAAACCGGTCAAGTGCGAAGCGGAATCCTGCACAGAGGGTTCTGTGCCAAAAAACAGCATAATATCACGTTTGTTGGATGGGAGCCCTCCTTAATCCCCCCCTTTTTCTGACGTTAGGATTTGTTGTCATAGTGGCTACAGAAATATATCATCTTAAATTTCAGCTCTCTAGCTATCACGATTCCTGTGATACCTCGCGGGTAGACCAAGTCGCGCTTTAGAACTCGTTTGTTCCATCTGCCGTCGTCTGTTGTCTTCTGCAGATGTGGCCAGCCCGCTGGCACTTTAAAATACTGTCTTTACATGTAAAAATGTTGTGAAATACGTATTTACTTTGAGCGAAGTGAATCTATATTTTTGTAAAAATTGATACCTAATGTCTTTGTTAATTGATTTAGAGAGCATTCTCTGCTTTTGCTAAGGAATTGATATGACTTAACTTCTTTTTTTCTCGTATTTCTGGATTGTGTAGGTCTTCAGACTTTTGAGGCTGAGGCAACCCGTACTAATACAATTGCTCCTATTTTGACCAGACATTTACTGTAGATTTCATCTGCCAAATGTTCATCTATAACGCCTCTGATCGTTTGTATTATCCCTGTATGAGTGTATATAATAAGAAAGTAAGCGAAGATAGTAATAAATACTCTGTATTATTCGGATGAACCGTGTACATCTTACCTAGAACTGTTTTTTCAAGATTCCCTAGCCAGCCATGTACAACCTGTACATGGCTGGCTAGGGAATTTTGAAAAAAAACAGTATTATTAATATTTTTCATTCACACAAATGTATTTTTGACATACAAAATATCAAGGCAATTCCGCTTATTGAAGGGCAAAAATCAATAAAATATGCAATTTTAATAAAATTATTATTAGATTATTTTGACATTTATCAAAAATTGCGACCAACTTTTTTAAATGAAATTGAGCTGTCAAACAAAATTAAAAAAGTACCGACTACGGAGTATTTATATGAACTATGAGGCAAATCACCCCTAAAATATTTTACAAACCCATTTTAACCATGTTAAAAGATAAATTTCAATAAAATACAAAACACGTCTCCCATTAATTCAGTTAAAGATGTTTCATGCCAAAATTGAAGAAGATCGGACCAAGGAATCACGTTGTCCCATACAAACTTTGCAACCCTTGTTTACCCCCTTAGGAGTTGAATTTTCAAAAATCCCTTCTTATTGCTCGCCTACGTGACATAAGGAGCATTTGTGCGAAATTTCATGGTTCTAGACCCAGCGGTTTAGGCTGTGCGTTGATCGTCAGTCAGTCAGTTCTTGTTTTTATATATATAGATATTATGATGAGTATGACAGCCTCCGTTTGTCTTTGTATTGTTTTTTTTTTGTTATTTCTTCAAGCCACATGAGCTAATGTGGCTTAAAAAATAACAAAAAACATTAAAGTAAAAAAAACGAAAATAAAATAAAATAATTAAAATAGAATTAAAACAAAAAATCTATATGCATGCGAGATTCTTTTGCAAAAAATACAAAAAGTAGAGAAAAAATACTTAATAACTTAATCATTTTTTATTTTATTTTAGATTATAATAAAATATTGTTTAATGGTAAAGTTATATAATTAAATATAAGATAAAATAGGAATAAATCTCTCTTAATGTTATTTCTCATTTCACGCTCAAGCTCGAATCGAGCGTGGAAAGGTCGAGTTCGAAGCGCCGAATGAGCTTTTTACTAAAACGCTCAAGCCATTGCTCGAGCGTTTTAGACCCGACTAGAGTTCCGACTCAAGCGTTTACAAACTGTTGTAGCGCCGACTCAAGCGTTTATACAACACTACCCCCCCCCCCCCCTCTTACTTCTAAACTAAGAGAATGATAAATCTAAAAAGAAGATATGATGTACATTGCCATAAAAACTACCAACGAAAATGATTGTAGTGTTATTAGTGTCAACGAAAATGATAACATGGAAACTAGTGATGAATTGTCAGATTTGCATTTTCTAAGCGTGTGAGTAATCGACAGATTTGGAAATGGGACAATTTTGCAACTGTCGCGGATCGTGTTACGTGTAAAATGTGCAGTAAAAGTTTTTCACCGAAAACATCCACATCCGTACTGAAAAAACATTCATCACAGCATACGTCTACTGAGTCCACGGATCTAGATTCAAGCACATCCTGTTTTCCAGCGGGGCAGCACGCCGCACCCATTTGCCGATGTTCCAGGGTGCACCGTCTTAGTCCAGTTGCCACTCCCCCCGGGCATATAGCCCGAAGGGATAGAAAACCGGACCAAGCTCACTAGGAGGTTTCCCGACCTAGCACCCCAAGTTAACATCGCTTCCAGCAGATGACTTTAGGTAATTATAATATTTCAAAGATAGCAATTTCATAGGAAATTGAAAACAAAGAGCCCATATTTCTCATTTTTTTCCAGTTTATACAATTTACGTACAAACACACAATTCAATTACATGCAACGATGTTGTAGACTTATCGTGTTAATGATGTCATCAATATTCTGAAAAAGAAATTAAACATAGAGAAATACATACTGTACCCACCGTAGAGGATCCATATGAGGATAACAGGACAGTTTAACAACTTAACAACATAGAGCGACGCGCGCTGCTCTGTGGTTAACAAACACCATAGAGCAATACTTGTTTTATAATATGTAGTGATATTATGATATATGGGCAACCAGTAGACGTTTGAAATACTCACAGAATATCGAGCAGTCTATTTAAATAAAAAATAAATCTAACTAAAACAAAATGGTCATTTACTGGGACATCGTTCCGATGGCTAACCCGGGGCTCCCTACCTTAGGCTGTTAGGTGTTATGTGGAGTTTTTTAGTCGGTAGGAGGCCGGAATAGCATCCATGAAGGATTTTCCCTCACGTCAAATAAAAAAAAATAAAAAAAGGGGGCTCCCATGCAACAAATAAGCCTTTTTGTTGTTTTTTGGTTCGGAACCCTCCGTGCGCGAGTTCGACTCGCATTTGACCGGTTTTTTAATTCAATAAAAGTTTCGTGAAATTTTTAAATAGCTTATTGATTTATAGACAAATTTACGTTATTTTCAAAGAATCAACACCGTTTATGATAAGTCACTTTTAAAACAATCTAACTACAAAAATATTTTCATCAAATTTATTTTCTAACATTAAAACTCATCACAAACGAGAAGGATGCTCCTTCAACTGCTGGCTTTAAAGCAGAAAAGTTATGAATAAAAAATGAATTCCTTGGTTTTTAAATTAGCATTACAAAGAGAGGGTAATTCTCGTACCTTTGCGCCTCCAAAAGAAATTTATAAACGTGGCATTTTTCGTTTTATGCTAAGTGAAAAATCAGTGTTCTGTAAACATTTTGAAGCGTAGTTGTGTTGAATGATTTACAATTTTACGACGTAGAAACTTGTCACCGTTCTTTTATGTAAGGAATTTTAAAAAAGGTTCTGCTATTCGCTGTCTGAAACACCAAATAATTTATTGTACATATATCCACTGTGTTTGCTTGCATCTCATATTCAACTTACTCAGTAGTTACTTACACGCAGTAAATCGTAAGTTGAATGACACGTAGAACGTCGTATATTATGTATACATACATACATACATACATATGGTCACGCCTCTATCCCCGAAGGGGTAGGCAGAGGCATATTATATGCCCACATTTCACCTTTTTATAATTTGTCCCACGTAATAGGTGGTGAGCCGAATTGCCGTGTTTAAAATGGACAGGCGCAGGTTGTGACTGCCTGCTGTTGAAATAAAGCCTTCAACTTAGCTTAACGACTGCCATTTTACTGGCATTTAACGTGCCTTCCGAAGCACGGAAACGCTCAAATAAATGTCACAAAGTGATCACATGGATGGGCACCCATCCATAGACCGGCCATAGTGAAAGTTGCTTACTGCAGTGATCGTTTACAGAACACTGAGTCCGCGGGGCCACGAGCGCTTATGTATACAGGTACATATTATACACTTACCTGGTTAAGCCGCTATCCCGAAGAAGTAGGCAAAGATAGTACATATCTCTGAGAGTCTGAGAGACACCCATATTTCACCATTTTCGTTTTGTTTCACGTAATGATGTGCCTGTCCATTTTATTCTACTAGTAAGGCCAGGAGCTACAATTCTACTGCGGGCCTTGCAGACTTATCATACCACGAAGCTCTCGTGCTATAATTTTAACGATGGCTAGTAGTTCTATCGCCTGGACGAGTGGCTCACCGAACTCGAGGTAGAACTAGGTCGTATTAACTGGCACATACTAGGATTGTGCGAGCTCCGTAGAAAGGGGGAGTAAACGCTAACCCTTGCATCAGGCGACCTGTTTTACTTTCGGGAAGGTGACGGAAGACATTCTTCCGAGGGCGGGATCGGCTTTATGGTGAAAAAGGACCTCGTTAGCAGCGTTGTGGAGATCAGGAGTGTTTCGGCTCGGGTAGCATACCTAATACTGAGACTCACCAACAGGTTTTTTTTTATATTCTGGCATCTCTACATTGGGCAGAGGCGTATCTACGACAGTTTACTAATACTAATTACATTATAGATCTTGCCACTTCGGCTAGTTTTGCTCCTCTATTACTATAACTTTCTCCTTTCACCCTTACATTGTTTTAACATTATAAACACTCTTTTTCTCTTTCACTCTACAATCTCTATCTGTCATTCTTTGTCTTACATTTTTTCCTACTTTCTTTCACATTCGTCGCCTTTCGCACTTTCTTACAGTGGGAGGAGGGATATTTATTTCTTGTACCTACCTACCTTGAGTACCTACTTACAAATTCTACTACTATATAGATATAATACAATGCATACATAACACACTTATAAATGCATACTTATACATGCTGAGACAATTAGTGCTCGTTTAAGGAGACGCGGCGCTTCGAGCGGCGCGGCCCGCCTAGCGGGCCGCCAGAAACACAAACATATGGAAATGTTCAGAGCGTTCAAGGAGAAGCGTTTTTGTAGGCGTTTGTTTGAGTTGTAGCTGCCCCAGCGGCGAGTGTCGTCGCGTCGGACGCGGCAAATGAAGCGACAGGTGACGCCGCGGAGGACGCGGCGGGTAAACCAGCGAGTCTCGCAATGGAGGAACGCGGCGGATGAAGCTGCGGGTGACGCCGCAAAGGCCGCGCCAAGGAAGGGGTGGAAGAGGTGCGGGGTATGCGTTAGGAATGTCGGGCAATAAAGTTCCTAGAAAATATCGATAATAAAATAAAAATATATTTCAAAATAAAATATCGATATTTTATTTTAAAAAATGTAATCGATGTTTATAACCCTCTGGAGCAGAACGTCATGAAAGCAAAATGTCATGTACGCAAAATAAACGATACATCGATATTTATGAAAGATATACAGGTGTCCCACGGCTATGTCACATGGAGGAAAAGTACCTTTAATATTGTAGATGGAACATTTTACTGAAAGAAGACATTATTTTAATTTAAAAAACAATTTAATCTATATTTATAGATTTTTAAAAACTTACATGGTTGAGCCGGGAATCGAACCCGCTACACGAGAAAAAATAATAATTCCGTAGGTTTATCATACCGATCGAAAGGCTTCATCATAAGGATTATTTTTTGCTAAGTAACATAGTGTCAAAAATAAAAGGATGAGCATGTATTTTAACATTTGATGTGAAACTTTGTTCACAAAAATGAAAAGCTGGCATCGCCGGTGATCTCAATGAAGACTTTCGTTCCTGGATCGGGACAAATACGATGGCCGCCGAGATCCACAGATCTAACAATGTTAGATTTTTTATGGGGTTATGACATGGCCTTACGGGCGGCTTGAAAAATTTCAACTGCGGGTCGTCACAACCTGCGCCTGGGTCGGCAGCGCGTGTGTAGCGCCTCTGGTGTTGCAAACGTCTATAGGCTACGGTTACCAACCTTCTGGTGGGCCGTAAGCTTGTCTGCCGCCTAAGTAGTATAAAAAAAAATGTAATTTTTTTTATACCACTAAGGTGGCAGACAAGCATACGACCCACCAGAAGGTCACCGCAGCCTATATTAAATGTAGGTTACAAGAAATGCAAATGTCCACGAGCTACAAACAGAACTTGGACGTATTATTATAAATATCCACCACACTAAGATCAAAAGATCGACAAGGAGTAAAATAATCAAAAGTGTGCGACTTTTTATTCAACATTATGGGACTTTTGCATTAAAAATGTTAAAATTCATGGTCTTCCGTTTATTTCTGACACAATGTTACTTAGCAAAAAATAATCCTTATGATGAAGCCTTTCGATTGGTATGATTAACCTAAGGGGTGATTATTTTTTCTCGTGTAGCGGGTTCGATTCCCGACTCAACCATGTAATTATTTAAAAATTTATGAATGCAGATTAAGTTGTTTTTTAAATTAAAATAATGTCTTCTTTCAGTAAAATGTTCCATCTACAATATTTAAGGTACTTTCCCTCCATGTAGCATAGCCATATCTCTGTTGTACAGACACTACATCTTCAAATTTTTTTAATACGAGTAGTACATGTAGATGGAAAACACTCAAACTTGGAAAAATATTTTTTTTTTCGATCGGCCCATCGGTTTGAACCCCAGATCAGACTCGGGAATCAAACCCAAGACCTCAGTGTGGCAGTCGCATGCACTTTCACTCCGCCACCGTGGCGATGGCAGCCAAGTGTTAACTTTATATTTTACATTTTAATAGTTTTGGTAATTCAAATTAGATAGCCAAAATCAATCAAATCTGGACGTAGGCCTCTCCAAAATTACACCACAATAAATCCCTCCGGAGCAGAACCCTCCGAATCAATACATATAATAAAATCGTAACAGGTCGCTGTCTGTACATGGGAGATAAATAAGAAAAAATATTATACGGGGGGCTTTATGAACGCAATACAACCCAAAACAATGATTTTAATTTTTTAATGATTTTATGATATTTTGGGTTACAATATCGTTACTAAAATATCGATATTTATAAACGATATATTGATATACATATCATTATCATTTATAAATAAAGTTTACATCCCTAGTCGAGACGAGACGCAGCGGGTGTCGCAGTGGGTGACGCAGCGGGTGACGCAGCGGGTGACGCAGCGGGTGACGCAGCGGGTGACGCTGCGTACCACGCGGCGGATGCAGCCTCGAGGGAAGCCACGCCGCACGCGTCGCTCGACGCCCCGCGTTTCCTTAAACGAGCTCCTACATTTCTATATGTTTGATTTTGCGCGTGACGCTACGCGGGCCGCTTCACGCGCCGCCTGACTATAAACGGTCAAATCGCTTTACGCGCCGCTGCAAGCCACGCCGTACGCGACGCGATGTGACAATCTCCCAAAATACGTCAGCTCCAAGTAAAATGTGTATTTCTGAAGGTATAAAAAATCTAGTGTCGGCCAGTGATATGTGAGACGGTAAATTTAACTTGGCGACGTCCACTGGCAAGCTTGGAAGACTGTTGGTAACTTTAGGAACTACGAGACAGGACACGTCTATTTGAAAATTATTATAATGAGACTTTACCTTTAAATTACAGGATTCAACTATATTTGTAACTACGTTACCATTTATCCCACATATTGAAACTGGTTTAGACTTTACACAATGAATATTCATAATATTTCTCATTTTTTCAGATATAAATGAAGCTTGGCTGCCGCTGTCAAGAATGGCCTTCGCTGGAAAACATTTATTAGTATTAGTATCAACAAGTTCAACTTCTGCAGTACATAATAACACCTGGACTGGAACTACAGCCGACAAAGACATATTAGGAACTGGCAATGCTGACACATCAGTGTTAAAAGAAGCAGCATTGGAGCTCGCTGATGAACTGTGAGTATCATTGTTATTATTTTTATTTTGTGTTGAATTACATAATAACGAATTATGACGTTTTTTGCAGAATCTACATGGGCCCAACCGACATCGAGCTGCTTGATGACCTGAGCGAAGACAATTACGACATAAGCGATTTTTCTTAACTATTTCAAATTTTTCAGGAAACGATAGTGCCTTAAACTTGTCACAGGCATGAATAAAATGAGCTTGGTTACAATAAACGCAACCAGACAATTTAGGCTCATTAGATGAAATAAAACTTTTTATTGGATTAAAATCTTTATTTGTACTTTTATCTGACCTACCTAAATCTACTTTACCATACTGAATAGTTTCCAAAACATCCGCTCTGCTTCTCAAAAACTCGAAAAAATCTACAAGTCTGCTCTTCCCATTTACGACCAGTAACGCCATCTAGTTTTGCAGTCATGACATAAATGATCAGAGTATCCCAAAACTGGACAGGTTCTTTTAACTCCTCCAAGGAACGTAAATGTTTGGAATAGTAGTCTACCATATAACGAATTGACTTAAAAGATTCCTTTTGCATGGTTTCAAAAGTAAATAAAGACTTAATATGGTTATTGATTAAAATCCTTTCATTATTGAATCGTTCACACAGTAAATTCCATGCTATTTCGTAGTTAGACGAAGTAAAATTTATTGATTTGATTACAACAGACGCGCTGCCTTCCAAAGAATTGCGTAAATAATGAAATTTAGTAATGGAAGGAATACTTGAATTATTGTGAATTAGAGACTCGTAAGTATCCCTAAATTCCAACCATTTCAAATGGTTACCATCAAATGTTGGTAACTTGACTGTGGGCAGCTTGACGTGCGTGTTTTGAATATTGCAAGAATGGGAACAAGAACCACCGTGTGACTCCCTATCATTCTCAGAGTGCTTGCCCCTCGTACTAGGAACAGACTCGAGTACCTTCTGAGCCATAGAAATAAGCTGACAGAAAGAAGTTTCAATTGCATCTCGTTCTATCAGCTGAGAGTCAATATTATCGACGCTTAGCATCTCAATTTTTCCCTGAACCTCGTCGAAGGTTGGCAACATGTCCAGAACTCGGGACAGTTTCAATTGTAATTCACCAGTCTGCACAGACTCTAATTTACCTGTTTCAACTTGCTTAATAACGTCTAGGTATTTAGAAAATATGGTGAGACGTGCCTTAATAGTACCTCGCTGGTGAACTAAGTCCATTAATTCTTCCGCCATGATAGTGAGATAGCCAAGAAACAATATGGGTACCAAGTAAGGGCAAACAATCAACTAAGTTATTAAATTTGGTACGGAACCCTAAAATTAAAGTAACCAAAAAAATGTAAACTATTTACTTAATTAGTATGTAATTTCAAACCTCAAGGACGTCGCGCCGGCTGCACTGTCATGCAATCCAGCGAGATCCGTAGGTAGGTAAGTATTTGCGTTACCAGATAGTTGATGACAAACAAACCAACGATGAGCACGTAGCACTTGCGTGCAGTGGGTAGGTAGGTACTGAACGCCTTTGAAAACTGATTAATTTCAGTCGAAAAGTGGAAGGCGTCGTGAAGGCGGCGAACCTGGAATTGTATAATTAAACTGGTTGTGAATATGTTCACATAAAGAATTCCTTTCCCACCTAAGTAGGTACCTACTCAAAAACTAACTAATTTGACAACTAGTACGATTTTCAACAGTTTTTAACCCTAGAAAGCTAACGTTCGTCAAATTTACGAACATTGAAATTTAACTCTCTGTCGCTTTCCAACCGTTGCACTCACGCGCTCGCGCGTTTGCGCCAACTCAGTGACCGCTAAACCGCGCTGTGTGGCAGTCGTATTTAGTTTGTAAGTAGTTTTGTTTTTGAGATACCTACTATGTGTTCGTCATTTTTACGAATGGTTAGCTTATAAGTAACTTTTGTGACTGCTGTAATGTGTTGATATTGTCTTCTTTTTTGTAGTTATTACATTGAATGTCAAGAATGGCAGCAGGTTCGGTTCTCAGAGACAAAGACATTATTCAGGCATTAGATAATGGAGCCCCGTGTGGCGACGGGGTCCTGTGTTGCGACGGGTAAGAGTACAAAATGTCGCCACCCCAATACATCCCGAGGGTGTCATAAGAGGCGGCTAAGGGAACACTTTCGCAAAAAGATCCATTGCGTCGAGAAAGAATACTCGAAATAAAACCAGGTTGTCAGTAAAATGCAATCGTTAAGCCAAGTTGAAGGCCTTATGGGCAGTTTGAAAAATTTCAACTGCGGGTCGCGGCACCCTACACCTGTCCATTTCAACACGGCAATAGGCTGACCACCTATAACGTAGGACATAAAACTATAAGGTGAAATGTAGGCATATACTATGCCTCTGCCTACCCCTTCGGGGATAAAGGCGTGAGTATGTGTATGTATGTAGATAATAAAGAGCGGAGCGAGGCAAATGCTATTTCTGATAGTGAAAATGAAGATGAATTATTGGTTGATGACGTAGAGTGACTATCATGATGAGCCTTCTGATAATGAGCAACTACAAGGAAGACGGAGAGAAAAGAAAAGGAAAAGCCGTAGTTTGTGTAATTACAAGAAAAGACGAATGACAAAAATTACTGCATAGTTGTAAGGAGCCTATTTGTGGATAACATTCAGTTGACTTTTGTCCAACATGCGCTTTGAAAAAATAAATATTTATTAGTTTTTATTTAATTTTAGAGTTTATTCTTTAGGTTGCGAAAGAAAAAAAATAACTTTTCTAATTATGAGTTTCTAATATAGTCATTTATGTTTAAGTACCAAAATTATCTGAGAAATATAAGTGTCATGTGAAAGTTGTGATTTATTAATTATAAGTAAAATAAAAGTTATTTTTTTCTATAATTATATTTGATTTACATGCCAAATAACTTAAAACGCAATAAAACTAATTTAAATATCTTTATATTGCAATAAAATGTAAATATATAAAATTCATCGTCAATAAGTCGAATGGTTAGCTTTTCATGGAAGTCGAGGAACGTTAGCTATCTAGGGTTAATTTGAACTAATGTTGTAAACTAAATTATGTTATTGGAACAATAACACTATGAAGCTATGAAGATTTACTCATAAACATAAAAAATTACACTGAACAAAAATGAATTAATGATAGAATGTTAATACATCTCTGCCTACTGCCTCGAGGAATGCACAGTCGTGAACATATGCAAAAGTTCCTACGAAGTAATAATTGGAAGCAAGTAGGTAGGTATAATTCACCTTGCAATAACTATAGAACAGCTGTTTCACAGCTAGCTAGGTACCTATTATTCTATAACTTCTTGAGACGTTAGGTATTTCTTAATAGAATAGATAGGTACTATTATCACAAATAAATGTTTCTAGAATAAAGCAACTTAGTGAAAAAGTCTAATTATACAATAGGCTGTGGGCTACTAGCTAATTTGTAAGCTATAAGTAGGTAGGTAGCCTTACACCGCTTTAGCACTTTAATTCACTTGTATGTAGCTTATTATGCATAGATTACGAAAGATTTAGAATTAACTCGGAAAAAATAGGCAACGCAGCGCTTAACAATAAATAACTTACCAGAATATTTGCTAAGATAAGCGGATAGGAGTGCATATAAGTAGGTAGGTTAACTACTTGTGAAAATGTTACCGGCAAGCACGCGAAATGGAGAAAATAGGCTGCTATTTTTAAATTCCAAACTGAGACAATTTTAAACACACAATCACTGAAATTAAAACACTTGTTGGATAGGTATTTAAAATACTCAAACTGGACCTACTTCCCTTTCGAATCGCCGAATTCAACACCACCACGCATGCACCTTTTGTTCTCTCAAATTGCAATTTGTACTTGTAAAATAGTACGTCGTGGGTCACCATATCGCACATCCATATCTAAAGAGCTGCAACTCAGAAATCGCATTTTTTGAGATAAGCACACCACTGAATTCTTTATCCGAATACCTATCCACCAATAAAACAGACTTAAAAATAAGTCCACTACTCGCTGCTAGATAGCACCAAGTGTCCTTTTAGTTACACGAGCCAGCCCCGCTCCCTTCCGCCAAAACAGAGACATCGCTAGTTGCGGTCTAAACTACAAGCGAATTACACGGGTACATCGTAAACAAAAGGGAATTATTTTGAGCTGTATCTGTAATGTTGAAATTTCAAGCACTATTTATTTTGAGTTGCCGACTTTTAGACGTTTAGTTGATCAGTAATTAACTACGCATCTTGAGTTAGACCCGTGTAGCTGGCAGGGTAAGTAAAAGTTTTAAGTTTATTTAGAGTTCTTTCCATACTGTTGCTACATTTTTGAATTTGTGGTTGTGTCCGTTTAGTTGAGTCATATTTTAAAGCGTTATATTTCTTTAAAAAGCCAATTAATTAAAACTTTTTTGCTATTGGCGGTTAAAATCTTGTAATCTTATTATAATTTAATTTTTATAACTAGAATTTCTATAGTATTTTACTCAATTACTGCAATTTTTTTAGTTACGTCTCTTTAGTTGGATTTTGTCAAAAAAAAAATTCGGAATATTGCTAATAACATGGAAAATGTTCTTTTGTTGACTCTTTTAATGCGATTTGATGCACAAGACCCTATTAATAAGGAATAAAAACATTTTTTTACAGGTAAACGACGAAACGTGGTCGAATTTTAGTTAATGTGATAGAGGAAAGAGATAAAGAAAAGAAAACTCTTCACCAATGCGCTGGAGGACGTCTTCCAGATGCTGGACTAGGAAGCATTGGCATCTCGCACCTTCGATTTGCCGGCGACATCGTCATAGTGGCGGAGACGCTGGAACAGTTTAGTGGAATGTTGGCCAGCCTAAACGTTGCGTCTCGACGTGTTGGTCTCGGCATGAACTTGGAGAAAACCAAGGCCTTGTTTAATGAGCACGTCACGCTGCCGCTAGGACAAATCTACGTCGAAGGATCGAGGCTTGAGGTTGTCCAGGAGTATACATATCTTGGGCACCTTATCACGTTAGACAAGGGCAATCTGCACAAGAAAATCGCTAGAAAGATCCGTTTGGGTTGAGCAGCGTTTTTTCAATGCGCCTATAGCACAGTGCGTGAAGACGAAAGTCTACAAACAACCAGTGCGTCCTACCAGTTATGACATACGATGCCAAGACGTGGACACTTACGGTGGGGCTAGTTCATGCCCTTAAAGTTGCACAGCGAATTATGGAACGAGCCATACTTGAAATAATATCTCTGAGTGGTCGAAATAGCTCGCAGAATAAGCATATTAAAGTGGCATTGGGCTGGCTACATCTGTAGAAGAACCAACGACCGAATGGATCAAACGGGTTCTAGTTTGAAGACCGCGACTCGGTAAACGTAGGATAGGACGTCCACCCGCTAGATGGACAAATGACCTGGTAAAGATTGCAGGCTGGGACTGGATGCGAAAGGCTCAAGACCGGGTACTGTGGTGTGAACTGGGAGAGGCCTATGTCCAGCAGTGGACTACTATAGGCTGCTTGATTGATGATTTTTAGTACATATTTTAGATATCTACTTTCAGTTTATTCTTAAATGTAAATGAGAGATATTATATGATTTTTGATGTGCACATTAAATTGTTTTCCACAAAAAGGAAGTTTATTTTTTTTGCTGATTCATAAGAAAAATATGTTTGATACTATATATTTTATAATTAAAAGGTACAAAAATGACTGTCATTAGTTGTTTTTAACCACTATAAATAATATATTTATATTCTTACTAAAGTTAACTAATCTTTTCTTCCTTATTGATCATCCAATATACTCCTATTGCTGGCCTCAGGTCACTCTATTAAGTTGGACTAATTAAAAATAACACATAATGCTATTGCGTTTTGAGTTTATAGTGTTTCATCAAAAGAGAGTTAAGTACAAATTCAATTCACCAATATAGGCTCAACTCAAAATAATATGACAAAACACACCTACCTTGTCAAGCAATAGGGCAATTACTCGAAAATTCCAATTTTCAGCCCCAAAACATGATTAAAATGAGAGAATCGTACAATTATATTCAATCTTGCTGCGCACAGAAAACATAATTCTATACAGAACACTTCTACAGTGCATAGAGGTCGAGCAATCAGTTTTTTGCATTTTCCCAAAAAAGTGCTTTTTTGAGTTATGCTCTCTTTAGATATAGGTGTGCGATATGTTTGCTCCTTGCGTGGAAGTTTGAGAGAAACGCCTTGATCTTGCAAATGTCGTATAATATTAGGATAAGTACAATATTATTGCTAATTTAATTATGGCACTGTGTCGCTGAGTTAATATGGACGAACGTTTTTTGATGGAATGCACCGACGCATACGGCGATGGCCGCATCCCCACTCGCCGTTGCACCGGGCCGGTTGTCGCTGCATTTAGGGATCCTCAAGCAAGGTCCGTGCTTGAACAGGGCAGTTTAACACGCTGCTAGATGAGTCTGATAAAAAAATACCTCTCCTTTCATAGATCTTATGTGACGTAAACGAAGCTGCGAGGGTCAGCTAGTCTATACATATATAATAAAACTGTTGAGAGTCGAGAGTCTACTGAAGCCGAAAATGCAATTGAATTTTTTTATGTCTATCTGTCTGTCTGTCTGTCTGTATCCCGAATAACTTGGTATAGTAATAGTAATAGTAATAGCCTTTTATTTCCCAAAGTATGTACATTAGAGTAGAAGTTGCTTATATTATAATAATTACTTACGTTAAAATAAATTGAATACATTAAAACAACTACACTAAAATAAATCGATTAAATACATTAAAATAGTCATCAAATTACAAAAATTAAAGAGATACAACTTAAATAAAATAAAAATCAAATCAAATCTCATAAATTTCAATGAATTAAATCAAAATTGCAGAAATAAATTAAATACAAATTAATTAAATTCTATAAATTCCATCAAATAGAGTCAAAATTTTAGTTAAAATAAATCGAATACATTAAAACAACTACACTAAAATAAATTGATTAAATACATTAAAATGATCATAAAATTACAAAAATTAAAGAGATACAACTTAAATGAAATAAAAATCAAATGAAATCTCTTAAATTTCAATGAACTAAATCAAAATTGCAGACATAAATTAAATACAAATTAATTAAATTATATTCCATCAAATGTAGTCAAAATTTTAATAACTCAATCAACATAATATCATAAAGTCAAATTGAGTTAAAGCTCATTATATTGGAAAAATTTGACTCTTAAAATGCTAATTGTAATTGCAAAAAAACATAATTAAATTAAACTTGATAGAATCACTGAATTAACCTTTGCATGAGTTTGGGTGTCCATTTTTGGACGAAGGCCTCCTCTATCTTATTCCATGCTTGTCTGTCCTGTGCAGTGCGCGTCCATGTAATGCCAGCAGTGGCCACGATATCGTCCGCCCACCGGCGGCGAGGGCGGCCAGGCGGCCGGCGTGCGTCTCGTGGGTACCAGTGAAGTATTTTCTCACTCCACCTATCGTCTTTTGTTCTCGCCGTATGTCCAGCCCACCGCCATTTAAGGCGGCAACTTGGTATAATCAGAGCTTATAATCCGAGGAAGCTTCTAGGATACTTTTGATATCGATCTTTTGCGCGGTTCCTTTAAGAGAGGGGATGAAAGACAAAACGACTTTTTTTGTTGTAACTTTTCAATGCGTGGTCCGATTCCAATTTTATGTCAGTTTTATAAAGGGAATACTCTAAGGAATATTTCACACAAGTTTCAATGTTGAAGGTTTTGTAGTTCAGGAATTAGAGACATCTCAACTTTCGCCAAACCTAGAATTCAAGGATTCCTTTGAATGTAAAAATAAATAAGTTTTGGAATAGACTTAATCTTAAGCTCTTTTATGTTTAAGCAAACAGGGCAGTTTCATACGCTGATTGATGAGTCTGATGAAAAAATACCTCTCCGTTCATATACCATAATATATGTGACGTAAACGAAGTTGCGAGGGTCAGCTAGTATGAAATATAATTTCATTGACTGCCGCTGTGGCGTAGTCGGTGTAGTGATACCGCCTGCCGCGCCGGAGGTCCTGGGTTCGATTTCTGGGTTGGTCCAATTATTTGTGTGATCCACAATTGTTTCTATCGGAGTATGGGTGTTTTCCATGAATAATATGTATGTATTTTGAAATTTATAAGTATGTATATCAGTCGTCTGGATATCATAGCAAACACAGGATTTAATTTTTCTCTATCGGGCCTCCAAAATATTTAGCGTGATAATGTAGCTGGATTGTAATACCGATCTCTTACTAATATTCCTGCAACGTTTTAGTTTAATCAATCCACATACTTACATATTTCACTACCCTCTGCCTAGTTCCTAGGATATGTAGCGTGATAATATATAGCCTATATAAAGATCCTACCTCTAGATTGCTATTCAAGTAAAAGATTAATTAAAATTTTAAGTAGTTTTTCTATTTTGCAAAAATATACGAAAAGATTTTCATTGTTCTCTGCCGAGCTCCTAAAATATTTAGCGTAATAATATGTTGTCTGAGTGTAAAACCTAACTCTTACTAATATTCCTGCTACGTTTAAGTTAAATCAATACACCGGTTTACACATTTCATTGCTCTCTGCTTAGCCCCTAGGACATGTAGCGTGATAGTATATAGCCTAATTTAAGACCCCACCCCTAAGTAATATTTGTGCAAAATTTGAACCAAATCTGTTCAGTACTTTTCGAGATCCTTCCGGACAAAGCAATGCAAACAGACAAACAGATAAACAGACAAACAGACAAAAAAAATTCTGACTATATTTTTGGGTTCAGTATCTTAGGTAGAACACCTAGCGAGTATTTTTTTCTTAATATATTTCCAATGTACAGTTTTGGCTTTTCTATCATTTTATTATATGTATAGATTATATCGACCTATGCAAAGAATAAAGTTATATGTGACTAAAACAGCAAAAGTGTTTTTTTGTGTAAATAGTGTTAGATTATCCTATTTTATGCACTAGTAAAATCAAAAGTTTAAAAACTAGACTTGTTACGAAGATATCAATTGAATAAGGTTACATATAATTTATTTTTCCAACGTGTAAGGACTTATACGCACAGGTACCATTGTTTACCGTCGGGAGCTCCGCGTCCGCCACCCTCTCACCAGGTCACATCAACACACGTGCTAATATTCTTCGTAAGGTCGTTCGCTCGAGCGTACAACGCCGTAGTAATTATAAATAAGTCTAGTTTATAAAATTATTAGTAATTTAGGTGGCCATTATGAAAAACACTCGGTCTAAACATATGTTAAATCTTTTTACTAAGCAGAAAGTGCTAAATCATACAACAGCAAAAAATTATATCGTGATAAATAATGAAGAATCAATGAATATTACTTCAGATGAGTAAATGTTTTATGTTTATTTTGCCATGAATGACAAATTAAATAATTTTGTTAATTTTAATTGGCAATTTTATCATGAAATAATATTTTAAACGCAAATAACTTGAATAAACGCAGCTCTTCCATAGAATACAGGTGTATATAGGTTTAGAACACCTATATACACCCATATTCTATGGAAGATCAGCTTCATTGAAAATATGTCAAGTAATGAGTGCAATATCTGTTTTTTATCGTATAAACCATTAAATCAAATATTATATAGCTCCTGAAAATTCATTCATATCATCCTATACTACTTTATTCTTTGTAGATTACGTAAAAATATCCGGTAATATATGCACAAGTAACTTAATTCGGCGGAATTCACATCTAAAATATGAGTTCTATATGTAGATGCTACTTTATTCTTGGATCAATATTAAGATATAACCTTTTTGCAACTAAAATTTAGTATGAAAAATGAGACAAAATTATTTAATTTCTATATTAGGTACTTATAAACAGCTATTAATAACCATTGACACCATTATTTTTTGTTTAAAATTTAATGTACCTAGGTACTTAATAAAATTTTCATGCCAGTGTTTGTAGCCAAAGTTCTCCGAGATATTTGCCCGGTTAGCTAGTAATGCATTTTTTTTTCTGATTTCTATTTTCAGAGAATATCGTTAAAAACCAAAATGCGTTAATGGAGTCACCGTTACCACAAGGAGCTGAAAACATTTTTCAAGAGATGCCCGACGTACGCGAAGCTATTTTTGTTTTTAGTACTACATCAATCAATCAATCAAAATATCAGCCTATGGCAGTCCACTCCTGGACGTAGGCCTCTCCCAATCTACGCCACAACACACGTTCCTGTGCCTTACGAATCCAGTCCCAGCCTGCGACCATTTCCAGATCGTCGGTCCATCTGGCGGGTGGACGTTCTACCCAACGTTTGCCAAGTCGCGGTCTCCACTTCAGAACTCGTCGGTAGTTCTGCTGATGTGGCCTGCCCACTGCCACTTTAAAGTGCTTAGTCTGCGAGCTATGTCGACCACTCTAGTTCTCTGTCGAATAACCTCATTCCGAAGATTATCCCTCAGAGAAACTCCAAGCATAGGTCGTTCCATAGCTCGCTGCGCGACCTTAAGGGCATGTACCAACCCCACCGTAAGTGTCCACGTCTCGGCACCGTAAGTCATAACCGGTAGAACGCACTGGTTGTAGACTATCGTCTTCAGGTATTGCGGTATAGGCGAAACGAAAACTCGACGCAGTTTACTGAATGCTTGTGCAGAATTCCGCATAATTGTTCCAGCGTCTCCACTACTATAACGATGTCGTCAGCAAACCGAAGTTGCGAGATGCGCCCGCCGTTGATGTTGACACCCAACCCATCCCAATCCAGCGGCAGCGTCTTGAATATGTCCTCAATCGCGTTGGTGAAGAGCTTAGGCGATATAACATCTCCTTGTCTTACACCTCGACGCAGTTCTATGGAGTTGGTTTTAAAGTTTTCAGCTGGATGGTCATTGTTGCGGTGTCGTACACACATCTAAGTACCTCGATATATCGCCAGTCGACACGACATCGCTGCAGAGTTCAGGGACTGCCCAGGTTTCGACTGAGTCGACAGCCTTCTCGTAGTCCACAAAAGCCAAACACAGGCTGATTGTACTCATTTGTCTTCTGAACAATCTGCCGAACAGTATGTATGTGGTCAACGGTAAACCCGGAAACCCAGCTTGCTCCTTTGGCTGAAAATCGTTGAGCTTTCCGGCGAGGCGGTTTGTGACTACTCTCGCGAACGACTTGTAAACATGGCTCAGGAGTGAGATGGGTCTTTAGTCTTATTACCTTTCTTGAAAAACAGAGTCACCGTACTCCCGCTTCACGCTTTAGGTGTTTGTCCCTGTTGGAGGACGGAATTAGACCTGGCGCTGATGCGCCCACGCCCGCGCCGTGCACTCCACCAGCGTGTGGAGCGCTGTGTCATTGCTGCGGTCCTCGCAGTGCTGACACTCGGCCGTGGTTTCCCGGTGTCTTCGCCACAGATACTTACCGAAGCTACCGTGTCCGGTAATCAACCGGTAGGAGAGAGCACCGTGTCTCCCCTCAAGCCACTCGTCCATGACCGGTCTGACGGCCGCGATTGTGGCGAATCCCCCCTTTGGTTGCTCAAGTCGTACCTCCATATCTCCACGGTTTCCTGGTGGAGCTGGGACCGCTGGGCCTCAATTTCTCGAGACGCAGGCTTTTGGCCCCGCTCCAGCGCCTCCTTGCGCCATTTAAATAGAGACGCAAGGGCTTTCGCTTCCAGGTCCCACGGAGGGGTCCCGGCTAGGAGACATGCCGCCTCAACTGAGACGGTATCCCCTTATCACCCTGACGGCCATCGCCCTCTGCGTGCTCAGCAATCTAGTCACATTGATGACCGTCAGGGTCTCCGCCCATAGGGGGGCCCCGTGTAGGGCCATACTTCACACGATCCCCAGGTACAGTCTCCTGTTTAAGAATGTTATATTATTTATCTATGCTAAAGATACCACTGTTAAGTACCAATGTTGACCTTTTTAGACGATAATTATAACAACTATGGTACTGTGTTATAAATAATAATTAGACTCAAGGGGTGATATTAAATAATTAATCGAGCATAAATAAATAGTTTTATTAATGAGTTGCAAACCTTTACTACACATGTAACTGCAGAAAAAACTAAATTTAAAAAAAAATAAAGTTATATTTACACATGACACTTGCACTTTTCCCTAAAATAAAGTAATAAATGTATGTATAACCTTGAGACCTCCACAGTAAAACGTCACATGTACGCTTATATACTGCTAAGTTCAAAAATATTAGTTTAAAATTATCTATTTATATAGAAAATATATCCTTATGTAGTCCCATGTATATCTTAAAAGATTCAGTTCTCTAGGTTAATAGATAAAAAAGTTAAACTGAATTTTGTCCACGACAAACTTCAAATCGCTCTCCTGGAAAGTCGTGATTTTGCACATATAACTTTATTCTTTGCATAGGTCGATATACTCTGCTTTTAAAATTTCTCAGCTACAATTTACAATATAATATATACATTTACATATACTTGAACAACCATAATTTCCTATTTATACTATATCTGTCTACCCTAAGTATGCTGCAACTATATTATAAGTCCTTTTTTCTACATCATTCTATTGCTTTTTAGTCAATATGGAATCATAATGCTGTAAACAATTCCCTACGCTTTATTCCTTTCATTAACAATCTTTATTATTTTTGCAGCATACTTCAGGAAATGGTCCAATAATGACGGTAGGCCTATCTGGTCAATTCTCATTCCCGTTCTAATTTCCAGATCCGTTCTGTCCGCGAGGTGTATAGGGCAGTCGGTCAGGAGATGGACGACCGTCTCCTCCACTCCAGGCTCGCAGGCACACGATGGGTCCTCCTTACACTTGAAACGAACCAAGTATCCGGAGAATCCACCGTGCCCCGTTAGTAGCTGGGTTGTGATGCCGGCGATCGTCATCTTGCGGACGATGCTGTACGCTTCTAAAATAAAATAAATAAATAAATAAATTCTTTATTCGGCACGCACAAATATATAAAACAACAAAACAAAAAAATAGAATAAAAATGCATGAGTATAATGTGCGTGCCCGAAAAGGTCGTCATCTCAGCTAATTGCTGCACTAACAGGTTAATGTTAGGCAGCGCTGATTTTCAGATGACGCCTACCTTTAAGGGACGTCACGTACGCGTACGAAACATCACGACTCTATACAAGCAAACTTACATAATTAAAAAAAAACAAAACTAAAATCAAATAAGACAGTACAGCCTAAGCCTAACCACTGATTCTGAATGTACACCAGCACAGTCATGTGACATCAGCGAGCGCCAGCGTCAAATTTCCAAATCCATGAGCCAAACAGATAACAGAAAAAAAAAAAAAAAAGAATAAACAAAACCGCAAACTGTAGAAAATGACGGTGGCGCCACCGCCGTGCACCGTGAACGTTCAGCAGTCAAGCCATCGAGTAATATTAAAAAAAAAAAAAAAAAATAATAACAAATTGAACACATGATTCTGTTTTCAATGGCTTCAATCCGTCCGTCACTGTCACTGTCATCACCGTCACGTGTCAACAGTGTCAACACAAAACAGTACAAGTACAGTACCGACTACCGTTACACGATCCGACTCCGAAAGTAAAAGTGATAAAGATGTAAACAACTTTCAATTTCGACTTCTCTTACTTCATTCTTATCCAATTCGAAGAAAAACAAAAATCATACATTTACTGGCTGCGTGAAGGCACCCACGCAATATCCGCCATAAAGAATAAGTACGTAAGCATCACAAGTTGTGTACACTACCATGCAACGCTATTGCTTTTATAAGTAAGTACCTAATAAATTTATCTTTAAAACATAATATATACATATACGTAACGATTTATACTTCAATATATACTATTTGCTACTTGACATGAGCAATTTGATATTGAATAATACCAACACCAAAGTAACACACAACTTATCACAAGCTATTTTTCCCATCAACTAATGATGTATTTCAAACAGACCCGACGTTCACGCAAGTACATCATGGCTATTATTAAACAGAGGAACTTTTCAAATTACAAACTATAAATAATAAATAAAAAAAGAATTCATAATCATAAATAAATTAATCTGTAGTAAAAAAATAAAATAAAATGAGGCAAATTCCCCACCATCTTCCCCCCATTGCGCAGTGTAGGTAACATATCTATCTTTTTTATAAATCATTGATCTCAATCCATTCCCACAGGCTCCGACGTCAACAACAACAAACAGTATATTGTGCCAATTTTCCAATAAATATCGATGCACTGCTGCGGCTGCGCCAACATGAAGAATGCAATAAATGCACACATACATACACAAGGAGACATCAAAGAATAAAGTCATCATGCCTGCCACTCGTGGAGTCCCAACCTCCCTCAGCCCTATCATGTGCGAAATACATGGTGAGTTTCACTGTTTCTCTGCCTTTCCAATAAATAACCCCTATATTTCCTTCTAAATGAATTGATCGATTTCAGGGTACGATAAGGCGCTGGCAAATCGTTCCAGATGCGACAGGCCATAAATTTAAAACTGCCTCTATATTTAGTAGTTTTGTGTCGTGGTATAACCATGAGGTAAGCAGAGGCACGTGTTCTAAATCTATTCAAATTCCGTGACCATGGCAGTTTGTTGAATAGATACTGAGGTCTGTGTGTCTGCACCAAGCCAAACAGCAGAGTGGCAAGATGCAACTCTCTACGCTCTGTCATCTTTAGCATGCTGCCCTCATTAAGAAATGGAGTAACATGTTCTCTTGGTGGTATCTGAAAGCAAAATCTCGCACAGGAATTCTGCACTCTCTGTATAAGCCTCTCTGTGCGTTTCAGTATACAACTACCATACACAGTGTCAGCATAGTTGAGCTTGGAGAGGATAAGAGACTCGCATAGTAGTATTCTGGTGCTGACACTGATGTATGGGCGTATCCTGTATAAAAGCTTAAGTCTGAAAAAGCAGTTACGAACCCCCTGCAAGACGTGTGTTTCAAAATGTAATTGCTCGTCAAAGACAACACCGAGATTCCGCACTTCGGACACTCGCTCCACACAACTCCCGTCGATACTTATGTTTAATGGTAATTGATTCATATCTTGAACTTTCTGCTTCGTACCAATAACAATAAATTTAGATTTCCCAGGATTCAATACCAATGCGTTTTTTCGAGACCATTCTGCTATACTACTCAAGTCCTCATTAATTTTGTTTACAGCAATTTCATACTCATCTGGTGGGAAAGAAAAATAAAGTTGCAGGTCATCAGCATAGAGGTGGAACCTGGAATTCCTTATTACATTGCCTACATCTGCTGTGTACAATATGAACAACAAAGGGCCCAATATGGATCCCTGTGGAACACCCCTAGTTACCTGATGGTGTGCAGACTCCGCTATATATCCTGTTTTGCTGTCCCTTATTTGTACGTACTGGAATCGATTGCTAAGATAACTATTAAACCATTTTACAACCTCAGTTGAACAACCATAAAAAGTTAGCTTGGACAGCAGAAGCGAAATGTTTATGCTATCGAAAGCCCGGGAATAATCAAGTAGTGTGAGTACTATACCCATACCCTCATCACTTGCCTGCAGCAGCTCGTCCACGACATCCAAGAGTGCCGTCGCCGTACTATGACCCCTCCGGAAACCTGACTGCATGGATGGCAATATATTATTCAGTTCAAGATAAACCCTGAGTTGGTCACTGACAACCCTTTCTAAAATCTTCGAAAGACATGACAAAAGGCTGATCGGACGCAGGTCCCTGGGACTCATCGGGTGTGGCAGTTTGGGTATCGGCCTAACCTTTGCAGTTTTCCATGCACTGGGAAAGGTTGAGGTTGCAATAGAGGTATTTATAATATGTGTAATCACGGGGAGAGTCTGAGGTAGAGTCATCCGCAACATTTCCAGCGAAATCTCATCTGCACCCATTGCATTAGATTTGAGGCCTTTGATGATTTTTTTCACATTATCCTCACCAACAAGCTCCAACTGAAACCCACTTTGGCTAAACCGGTTGAACTCAAAATAAGTCAGATCAGATATAGCCATTCTGTCATCACCTGGCACATTCAAGAAGTGTTCATTCTGCCTATCTGCATTGCCACATGAGTCCGGTAAATCATAATTGTTTTTCGTGCTAGGTAAAATTTTTGATTTAAGCTGTTGCCATAATTTTTTTGGTTGATGTATATTATTATCAATGTGCATTTTGAAATAGGCCCTCTTTTCGCTCTCCATTGCAGCTCTCACCAGGTACTTAAGCTCCCGATACATATCCTTATGGGTCTGCAATTTGGTGTCCTTGGACTTTTGGTGATACCGGTCCCTGAGGTGCATCATATCCTTGATAGTGCTGGTGATCCAAGGATAGCCACTCTCCTTCATTAGAAACCTCTTTATGGGTGCATGTAAGTCAAACAATTGAGTTATGTATTCACTCAATGTTTGCACCATACTGTCCACATCTCTCAGATTCATTATGGAGTTCCAGTTCATTCCATCAAGGTCTTCCTCAAACCTGTCACCCAATATGTCATGCAGTGGTCTATATATGATCCATTGGGGTTTGGGTTTTTCAATTTTGAAGTTAATCTACTCCACATGGGAGAAAAAGTTTTGTTACGGAGGCCTTCTCGCCCTCTCTGTACCTCTTGTTCCATTCGTCAAGCGTCCACTGACGTAGGAGACGCTTCACAAATGAAACCGGGTGCAGACCGTAGTCCGGTGCCTTCTTCAACTTCAGAGCCGCTTCCTTTGCGAGTTCATCCGCTCGCTTGTTACCCTCCAATCCTGCGTGGGCCTTGACCCAGAATAAGGATATCTCCTTACCCTGGGCCCTGCCAAGATGAATTGCGGCTCTGGCTTGCACTGCCAGGGGATGGAGGGCATGAAAGAAGAAAGAAAGAAAAGAAAGAAAGAAACCTTTATTTGTTACAGACATGCAGGACACATTAATAATTGCTAACCTGAAATTAATCATGTTTTATTGCATTGTGTGCCTCACGACTGCATCAAAGAGGTGTCCAGTTCAGCATGTGCCAGGCGGAACCTTAGCGCTGATTTTCAACTGGAACCTTGGTTATGTGTGTGAGAGTGTAGTAAGTGTGGATGTGTAAAAATATATGTTATAGCAGTGAAGTATGAATACTAATATAATTCTATTTACCTAGTGTATAAAAGTAAGTGTTTATTATTTATATTTATTATTTATTGTTTATGTATATATTGTAAGGTAATAATAATAATATCATAATAATAATTATGATAACAAGCCCTTAAATTTCTTATTATTGAACATTAACTACTTACATACATTATTCCTATAGTTACATATTAATATAAAAACTACATTATTCTAACAATATATAAACAAAATTATGCCTAGCCTAATGGTCATTGTATAAAATAAAAGAGATAAAAAAAAAAAAGAATGCATTGCATGTTGACATAAATAAAGTACCTAGGTTAAATAAGTGATATGTCACAATTTACGCCATCCAGCCCCCGTTGCGCTTCTAATAGGTACACGCGTAATCTTTTCTTAAAGGTTGTTAGCGATTTGGCGGACTGCAACGGTGGGGGAAGGTTGTTCCATATTTTAGCGGCTGAATAGCGGAAACTACCTCGGAACGATGCGGTTCTATGCTGCTGTATGGAGAGTTGCTGCGAGCACTGTCTTCTAGCGCATTCTCTTCGGTTATTAACCCAGTCAAGTTTGTTATATAAATATTGCGGCTCTGCAAAACTGATAACACCAAAGAGAAGGCATGCCAAATGCATTTTTCTTCTAGATTTCATTTTAATTATTAAATTTTTATTAAGGTAAGTTGTGACACGCCCCCTCGGTGGTATCGAAAAGCAGAACCGCGCACTTGCATAGCATTTTGAACTCGTTGAATAAGCCGATCCGTTCTCGCTAGCAGGCGCGGACCGTAAACGACGTCTGCATAATTGAGCCTAGACAGCACCAAAGCCTCAACCAGTTGCACCCTCAGTTCTTCCGTAAGATACGGTCTCATTTTATACAAAACTTTGAGCCGATAAAAACAGTTTCGCACCGACTCCGCTATATGATTTTCAAACCTTAGGTCAGAGTCAACATACAACCCTAGATTATGTGCTTGTACTACTCGGTCGATCGATTCTCCCATAAGTGTAAGGTTCAGAGAAGTGGGAACCGCAGCTTTTTGATACTTAGTTCCAAATAACATATATTTTGTTTTAAGAGGATTCAAGACCAAACAGTTGCGTTCCGACCATTTTCCTATTCGGAGGAGATCCTCATTGAGTTTTTCAATAGCCGACTGATATTCACTCGGTTTGAAAGATAAATATACTTGCACGTCATCTGCGTATATATGATACTGTGAATTTTGGAGGCAGTTAATAATATCTGTGCAGTATAGATTGAAAAGAATTGGTCCTAGGATGGAGCCTTGTGGAACGCCTCGATTAATAGGAGCAAGGGGCGAGGTAAAAGAGGTCCCATTACTCAATTTCAGCTCTACCAGCTGCCTGCGATTATCTAAGTAGCTCTGAAACCATAATAAAGCTTTTTCATCAAATCCATAATAGCTTAATTTAGATAAAAGCAGGCCCGTATGGATGCTATCGAATGCGCGGGAGAAGTCCAACAACACTAAGACCGTGCACATGCCCTTATCTTGTGCGGCCAATATGTTGTCAGTCACATCCAGCAGTGCAGTAGCTGTGCCACGTTTTTTCCTGAAACCTGATTGTAAGTCTGGCAAGATGTTATTTTTTTCCATATAATCAGTAAGTTGCTTACATATAATTCTTTCTAAAACCTTTGATAGGCAGGGCAGGATACTAATAGGGCGTAAATCCTTAACTGTAGTTGGGCTTGCATTTTTAGGGAGTGGACGAATAGTGGCAATTTTCCATTTGTCTGGGAATACAGAAGTTTCTATTGAACAATTTATAAGGTTAGCTGTATAAGGCAGAGTATAGGGTAAGGTTAAAAGAATCATATCCAATGTGATGTTATCATAACCTTCAGCATTAGATTTCAACTCCCTTAATATTCTTAAAATTACATCCTGGGATTGAGGCATGATTGAAAAAGTAGTATCGCCATACTTGTGGGACCTGAAATAATTTATGTCAGATAAGCTGACAGTTGTGTTACCGGGTACGTCCAAGAAGTGATTATTTATTTGTGTAGGGTTGGTAAAGTGAGATGGTAGATCCTTGTGTTGTTTCATCTGACAGACAGTACTTTTAGGTTTCGCCATAATAATTTAGGATTACTAATATTGTTATTAATGTGATGTTTGAAATAGGCCTTTTTTTCACTGTGCAAAGATGTTACTACAAGGGATTTTAACTGTTTATAATATTCTATTTTTGAAACTAACTTCGTTCTATGGTATTTGGACAGGGCATCGTCACGCAACCGCATCATGAGTTTGATATTATCAGTGATCCATGGGTACGACGGTTCTTTGATGAGGCAGGTTTTAACTGGCGCATGTGCGTTTATGACGGTTAAAACATTTAGGTTAAATGTTTCAACCATAATATTAATGGACTTCTTTGCGACCATATCTGCCCAGTTTAATTTGGATAAATCACTGATAATACTATCCTGACATGCTTCCTTTAAGGGTCTAAATTTAACATAAAAAGGTTTGCATTTCTCCTTCCTGATATTGAACTCACAAGTAATAACCGAATGACCATTTGTGTTTCTAAAGGGTTCTACATGAATATGTCTAGCGCGCAGATCAGTACACACTAAATCAATCATTGTTTCACTATCGTTCTTATAATGGGTAGCAGTGGAAATCAATTGCTTCAGGCTAAGACTATTCAAAAATTCGTTCACCCTCCTTGATTTTATCACCAACATATCAGCTTTGAAGTCGCCTAGTAGTATATAATGGTCACAATGGCCAAGGGTGGTAATGCTGTCGGTGACAGCGTCCAAGAATAATTGTAGATCTTGCCAAGGTGGGCGGTAGGCAGTACCAATAGCTATTTTTTACAATTTATCGTGAGCGTCAGCCACATTTGCTCTACAGAAGAGAATCTAGGATCTAGCGAAGGGTTCGAAGTGCGTACATTAAAACCACGGCGTACATAATATCTCACGCCTCCTCCTCTTCCAGAGCGTACACTACCAACGCACGGTACGCAACCGGTAGCCAGGGACAACGGGCGCGCGGCCCTCCTCGCCCGGTCGCAGCCACGTTTCATTCACAGCCATAACATCAACCCTGTGCCTATCAAACAGCGCGATAAAATTGTCATGATGTGTTCCAAGCGATCCAGCGTTATGAAAGCCATATTCATAAATTTATCATGGAGCATTACGACGACATGTTACGCACCTAATGCAATTATTTGCGAATATAAAACTTATACTAAAATTAAAACAGAACATAGCAAATAATTCGTTTCTACGATACAAGAGCTCACCATATTCAATAGTTAACTGACAACTGAAAAACTGATTAAATATAGATTTACTACAATTTGCTTTGTTGGCATTGGCATATTCCTTGCAATATTTAGATATAAAATAATAATATGAGGTTTGGAAAATATATATACGGTTTGTAACCGTCAAGAGTGCGGCTCTGCTGTCGCTGAAGACGCCGAACATGGACGCGCCTCGCCTGAGGATCTCACTGGTCGCTTTGCATAGCGCCAGGAGTTCGGCCTGGTAAACGGTGCAATGGGGCGAGAGAGCAAGTTTGAGGGCCTTGGTTTCGGTCTCCCTATTCCAAAATGATAGGGCAGCGCCGACTCGGCCCTCAATCTTGCTCCCATCCGTGAAGATGCGCACCTCAATGTGGTTTGCATCCTCCAGCTGCCCCTCGTTTACCAGGCTGGTGAACCCCAAAGACGCATGCTCCGCGGGGTGAGGTGCTTCTATTGCTGGGGACATTCGCTCGACCTCCCAATCTCCCAGCCATGACTGCCCCCCCCCTCTCTTGGCCTCATACAATGAGGCCACCGCACGGACTCTGAGGTCCAGAGGGACCAGCCAAGACCAGCGCCGAGTTCAGGGAGACCGGGCGATATGCCTTTCTCACCGATGTGTGCCAGGCACTGGCTGCGTACAACATCGTCGGCTCCACGGCCGCGGTGAAGATCGTCCGGATCACCTCGGGGTGAAGCCCCCAGCTGACCCGGGCCATCCGCGCCAGCTTCCTGTAGATGGCGATGGCCTTACTGCATATATTGGAGACGTGTGTGTTAAATGTGAGTGCGTGATCTATGGTGAGCCCCAGGATTTTGATATGATCGGACATTCCAATGTCTATCCCGCCCATGCTGAGGCGCGGAACATCGTACTTCAGCCTCCGCGTAATCATCATCGCACAAGTTTTGTGCGGTGCGAAATTCAGCTTATTTCCGATGCCCCACTCCCGCACACGTTCGAGAGAGGCATTGGCCTGTCCCTCGATTTCTAGAGCCGTATCCCCATCGAAGACCAACACTTCATCGTCCGCGAACGCCTGTACATACACTCCCTTTCGCTCAAGCTCTTTCAGAATCGGATCCAGAAGTAAGTTCCACAGCAAGGGACCGCCGATTGATCCCTGGACGCACCCTTTGCCCGTCGAGCGGCTGCACTTTTTTTTTTTTTTATACCACTAGAGTGGCAGACAAGCATACGGCCCCACCAGATGTACCGGTGGTCACCGCAGCCTATGGACGTTTGCAACACCAGAGGCGCCACAATCGCGCTGCCGACTCTTTAAAAACCTTCTAAGTCCCCTTTTGAAGAACCCCATACTGTAGGCGTTTGGGAAAACCGAAGCAGGGAGATCATTCTACAACCTAAGCGTACGCGGAAGAAAGCCTCTATTAGATCTCACCGTGCTCGAGCGCTCAGGGCGCAACGTGTGAGGATGAACACCCTGTCTATGGCGAGCGGTGCGATGATAGAATGTAGCCGTAGGCATCATATCAATCAATTTTTCAGAGCACAAACCGTTGTACAGGCGGTAGAACACACACAGAGAAGCAAAGTCTCTCCTGTCACTAAGAGGTTCCACACCACCTGCAAGTATGGGATCGCTGACAACTCTCATAGCTCGCCTTTGCACCGAGTCAAATGGACGAAGCTGGTATTCGGGTGCCCCCGCCCAGAGGTGACAGCAGTACTCCATATGCGGACGCACTTGCGACTTATAGAGAAGCAGTGCTTGCGCCGCAGTAAAGTACCGCCGCGCCCTTCTGAGCACTCCGAGCTTCCTGGACGCCAGCTTGGCCTTGCCCTCCAAGTGACTGCGAAACTGCACATCACTGGAGATGTCAACACCAAGGATCCCTATACTTTCAGAGATGGTGAGAGATGTGCCCTGAAATTGTGGCGCCATAGTGAATGGGGTCTTTTTTGCGGTGAAAACACAAACTTGTGTCTTGGTAGAATTGAATTGGACAAGATTTTGTCGACCCCAATCGGACACTCTATTGAGAGTAGCCTCGACTTCAGACACAAGCTGTTCACGACTTTCTTCCACTGCAACCCGAGAGATACCGGGGCGGCCCGTGTAACAAGTGTCGCCCGTACTGTCGTCCGCATAACAGTGAATGCCGTCAATAGACAACATGTCATTGATATGCAGCAGAAACAAAGTAGGGGACAACACTGAGCCTTGTGGTACTCCAGCGTTTATGGCCATGCAGTCAGAATAGCTGCCGTCAACGACGGCCCTGATGCTTCAACCGGCCAGAAAGCTGGACACCCATCCGCATAAACTCTTGGGCAGTCCATAGGAGGGCATTAGAAGGTTTTTAAAGAGCTCACTGCTAGAGCCTCACCCTTACTCTCGATAGCCGCCGCCCAGCGGTGTGTGAGGTACACAAGAAGATCGCCCGTCGAGCGACCGTGACGGAAACCGTACTGCCGGTCACTGAGCAGGTCATGTTCTTCAAGGTACCTCAGGAACTGTGTATTAATTACACGCTCCATCACCTTAGATAAAAGGGAGGTGACGGCTATAGGCCTATAATTGGTGGGGTCGGTCCTGTCACCCTTCTTGGGCACACGATGCACGTGCGCGATCTTCCACAACGCCCGCCGGGACTTGCTTCATGCGTTTCAAAGCGTGAAAAGACGTGTAAGTACCGGACACAATTCAGGACCACACCGCTTAAGTACCACCGCGGGAATGCCGTCCGGCCCACTCGACTTATGAACATCTAGGGATTGAAGCTCCCGCCTGACGTCCCGTTGCTTGAACTTGATTTCTGGCATGAAAGTGCCACACCAAGGGATACCAGGCGGAAGCACACCTCCATCGTTCATGGTCGAGTTCGAGGCAAAGAGAGAACCCAAAAGGTCGGCCTTCTCCTTGGCACTCTGGGCCAGACTACCATCCAGTCTATGTAGAGGTGGTAATCCCGACCGACAAAAGTTTCCCTTGGCAGCTTTGGCGAGCGACCAGAATTCACGACTTCCAAAAGGGTAGCCGGCTAGCCGCTGACCAATTCTGCCGACGAAATCGAATTTAGCCCTGGCAACCGCTCTTTTACTGGCCCTCGAGGCGGCATTCAGTTTGCGTTTCACTTCAGAGATGCTAGGATCTTAGTTAGCGCGAGCCGAGGTCCAAGCACTGTAGGCAGTTTCTTTCAACATCCTAGTTTCTCTACAAAGCCGATTAAACCACGGTCATTTCCTAGCTCCTGCCGGGATCCAGCGGTTAGGAATATAACATTCCATGCCCGCCAAGATCGCCTCAGCTACTGCTGCGGCGCAGGAGTCCAAATCAGCTGAAGTTAAGCAAAGCCGCCTCCACGGGTACGACGCAAAGAACTCTCGAAGTCCATCCCAATCTGCTGACTTGTAGTGCCACACACGTCGCCACTCCTTGGGCCGAGGTGGTTCAGGCCTTGCGAGAGGCACTCGCGACCGAACGAGGCAGTGGTCCGATGAACCAAGTGGTGCATCCACTGAAATGGTGTAACCATCGGGCCGCGTAGTCAGCAGAAAGTCCAGCAATGCACTCTGCTTGTTCTTCCTATCTGGTATTCTCGTATGAGATTTTACCAGTTGGGAGAAACCGTAGGTCATGGCAAATTCGTGAGCAGCTTTCCCCGCAAAGTCAGTGCGCACGGAACCCAACCAGTCAATATGGTGACCATTAAAGTCCCCCACGATCACTATCTCCGCGGAGGGATACCGCTCAATAGCCTTGTCGGTTGATTGTTGCAGGTGGTCAAAAAGGCGAACTGTCTCCGTATCATCGCTATGGGACCTGTAAATGCACGCGTAGATCTGAGTGTGGCCCCCATGATCCACGCGCGCCCATTATGTAGACAGGTCCCTGTCTTCTAGGTCACTGAGACGGCGACAGCAGATATCCTCCCATACGAACATGCATACCCCAGCTTGACGCCTGAAATTAGCCTCCAGCTTATAAGCTTTGCTAAGCCTGGCTATAGCCAGGGTACATCAAGTAAGATGTGTCCTTCGGGCATATCTTAGTCTCCGTCAGGAAAAATAAGTACGGCCTCGCAGATTCCAGGTGGCGGTGGATCACGTTGATGTTTGTGTGCATTCCTCTGATGTTGCAAAAGTCCACATTTCGTGTGGACGACGACGAAGCCGCTGTGAAAACTTTTTTTTTATTTGACCTTTTGCCATGATGTAATTTGAAAAGGGATAAAAAGAAGGTAGGGGGTGCCTGTGTGTCGGTGACGTAAGAGACTAAGCGAGGCTCTAATGCGTCTAAGTGCGGTAGATTGGCACGGCGTACGGAAGGGCCCCCGGTCCCCCCCCCCCCCCCCCAATGCAGTAGCCGCGTCCACTCCGGTATCCTCCTCCGGCACGACCACAGCACCAGGGACTTTACACAGGCTGCTGGTTCAGCCTCCTGGGGCGGAGATTATGCAATCCCCAGGTTCGGGTCCCGTATTGCCTGCGGGCGGTCAGCGGTCAACCGTTTCACCGGGTCTCCCTGACCGCCGTACCAATATGCCGCGCCTATGCCAGCCAATGGAGACATATGAGCCTCTGGTCTCACCGCCACCGGCACAAAGTCACTCCAATGAGCACTGGAACCCTGCTAACCGACGGAGAACATAACCCAGCACGAAGCCAGGTTACTTATTACCGCGGTCTTCTGCAGGGTGGAGGTACCGCCCCAGGCGGGCTGCACACCGAACGGAATTCCGTTATGCCCTTCCTCCTAATGTAGGCTCCTTCGTTAATCCCTAGGATATTAGATCTTAGAGATCGAATTGAAGAAGCCCTCAGGGTATTACGTTAGCTTCATGAGAAGTAACGCGTATCCCCTAAACCCCGAGGGGCAAAAAGCAAGACTCCTCGCCGGCGTGCCTAACCCTTACCTTTCTCTCGCTAAGGTAGCTGCTGATTACTCGCCTCAAGTTGACCGGACAATTTTCCTCCGCCAGTCGTACTTTAATGGCAGGCCACGAGGCGCTGTCGAAGGCACCCTCTATGTCCAGGGACACCATAGTGACTATCCTCTTTTCAAGGAGTTTAGCCACTATGCGCCCCATTAGGTCATAGAGGGCGTCCTCGGTGCTCTTCTGGGGCATAAAGCCGTACTGGCGAGTACTCATTCTCGGCAACAGATGGTATTTGAGGCGAGAAACCAGCATCCTCTCGTACACCTTCCCCAGGACAGGCAACAGCCCAATCGGTCTGTACGACTTGGGAACGGTGTACGAGTCTTTACCTGGCTTTTTCAGCACCACCACCACGGCTTCTTTCCATATTTTAGGAAAGTAGCCGTGACGGAGGCACTGTTTAAGCAGCTCCAGAAAGTGTAAGGGGTCGGCAGCGACGGCGTAGCGGGATCTAAATCACAGAATCCGAAAGCTAATACGACGCGACCTTAGATGCTGCTCCCAGTCCAGTGTCTCAAGAGAGAGAGATGGTTTTAGGCTAAAGTAGCCTAAAACCATCTCTCTCTCGCATTCACTTTTATCATAACAGCAATAAGAATAAAACAGCTTTAAAAAGTGATTTTACCAATAGATGGCGCTAGTCGTTTTTATTTTAAGTTTTATTCTGCCAGCTTTAGAACAAAATATTATAAACAACCTATTTAGAAGAAACCTACCAGATTGCTGTTTTTAAGAGAAGTTTGATTGCGGCCTCCTTGCATTCAAAACAATAAAAGTGAGTACCTACCTAAAACAGAGGTCAGATATGTTTTGCATGTTATATTTGAAGTTAGAGTTTTGGCGCATTAGGGAAAATATTATCTGAGTGAATTCATTATTTTGAAGCGTGCGCAGGATGTTTTAAAAACTGAATATTGATCACAGAATATTTTTTTTTTTTCAAGTGAAGCTTCTATTGATTTGGGCGTTAATTGGATTTTCTGAAAGACTTATAACTTTGGTTACGGCTCAACATTAAACTTTTTTGAAATGTACCCACCCTTTGGTTTGTTACTGATTTTACATAGATACATGAAACCGCCATAAAAAGTCACAGCGAAGCGTGGCAGGGAACCGCTAGTAAATTTATAGTTTGAAACAAATACAAAACATAAAAGCCAACAAAAACATAAAGTAAAATCTAATCGTTCTATAGAAGGTACTATTTTTATACCATTAAAGGTAATCTGCTCGGAAAAGCACTAGACTGCGGGTCACAATCACTTGAATAAACTGAAGGGTTAAAAGTTTCAAACACCATTTGATGTTATCAAATTGGCACTTATTCGAAATATTGAGCCATCTTATTAGCGAGGGGAAGTTAATCTTTGTGCGATTCGCACTCATCTCGAACTCACTTGTGGCTAGAGGTCTAATTTCAATAGAATGTTCATCATCATCGTCAAATCGCCACATCAGCAAGCATCCAGCAAGCATTATGCGTAATTCTCTTTTACCCACTCTGCGTTTTATAGAACTTGACTATCTCTCAAAGATCTTTGGACCTCGTCGTCTGGTCGGTTCGCTGTTTTCGGTCCACTTGAACAATTCTTACTGCTCTGATTTAGGTCCTACTTCGGCTTGTCACGATAGGGTCACAAAGAGTATAGGCTTTTAGGTGATATCATACTTCTCAGTGAGGACAGTCAGTTTTAGTGAAGGTGGAAACCTGTGCGCCTGAGTAATAATAGCTTTTATCGATATCAAGACAAAGTAATAAGTCTTAACTTACAACTAAGTAATTTATATCTGTTACAAGACAACAGGTCCCACTCGAGCAAAGTTTGTGATTTAGTTCTCTCGTTTCAATTGTTTGAATTTCCTAAAACATTTAAAAGCTCTTTAAAACTGGGAATGATTCGACCTTACTTAAGAACTAAGACAGCGCGAACATGTTTCTCGTCCACTAGTGTTTACTTAACATCAATATTCAAAGCCAGTAGAAAAATCTGGCGTTGCGTCACGTAGCGGGTAGCGAGGAGCTTAGCTGTTCAGTTCTAGGCTTGTGTTTATGCAGCGGGCACGCTTCACTGGTTTCTTCGACGACAAAATGCACTCACGTCCTATCCCGTGTGCACTCAACTAGGAATTCGAGATGTACTTATTGATCACAGGTTCAATCTGTATGCTTTATTCAGCTGTAGAACGGTTCGCTTCAGTAAAGGCGTTATTTATGTTGCAATTATATTTCAGCATTGATACGTACTAACGCAGGCGATAGGATCTTGTCAAACTTAAAATGGAAACGGAACACGACATACACGTAAAAGATTATTATTCTGTTGTAATAAATGTAATGAAGTTTGTCATTTGTAGTACAGCCACGTCAAATTAAACGTATTTCTAGTAATAATTAGGTATACTTAAATTTATTGACCATCACGTTGTGAGTTATATTTTATAAGTTTAATAGTTGTGTATTTACGTGTGCTGTTCAAATCAGCCTATATCGATCCACGGCTGGACGTAGGCCTCTCCAAATTTACGCTTAACGTGTGCTATTAGGTGGGATTTTTTTTTAAAAATGGTGAAATTTGGGCAAACAATTTGACTCTGCCTACCCCTTCGGGGATATAGGCTTGACCATAATGTATGTATTTTGCGCAAAATGGAAGATTTGGTAAAGATTAATTAAAAGTCATTTAGCTAAACTGCTGATAAAGATAAGCTTTCATTAGAAAGTGCCCACTATTTTTGAGCTCGATAGCCTTGCAATCACAGTATTTCAAAATATAAGTAGGTAAGTTCATTATCAAATAATGTACTTACCTAGAAAAAGTATTGCTTTATCATTCTGAAATCATAAGAACTAAATGTAAGAAAGTTGGAGAGAAAAATGTATATTGTACTTATTTTGAAAACTGCAAACTTCCTCGCATTAATGTAAAATTACTAAACTCCCACTAGTTCCTAGGTACCAATGTAATTAGCACCAAACACAAACCAGAATAATATTATCTTCTCCGTCACAAACCTCACGCCACGCCTAACAGCTTATGGTTGAGAGCCCCGGGTAAGCCCTCAGGAAGGATGTCCCGTGACTCCCAACAGACCTACGGCCGCCGCTGCGGCCTCGCCCAGGGGGTGGTTCGGGTGCAATCCCGCGTCTATGGGGGGTTTCGGGTGTGACCCCGCTTCTAAGGGGGGGCGTGCGTGAGTTGCTCACGACACGCTGCCGTCATGGGCCTGCTTCTGTAAGGACGGTGAGCGGCCCTCTCACCGTCCTCAGACCCCCGGTCATGGAGGCCGATAGTCCTCGGCGAAGACACGTCGGCGGCGCCCAGGGCGCCGACTGCGGAACTCGGGTGGGAGAGTTCTCTCCCGTACCCGGCCCGCCGCTTCCTTCGCGAGCATGACCTGCTCGCAGAAAGAGGCGGCGCAGTCCCACTTACTCCCGCTGGAGAGCATGGCTCGCACCATGGCCTCGAGCGAGAGAGTGTCCACGCCCAGACCCACTAAGATAAGTCTATTCAAGTTTAGGACAGTTCACCACAAAAGTAATTAATTTTGAATTCACTTTCATATAAAATTATTATACTGCAAAAGGATAAAGGTACCTATGGCATTCCTTTGTTGTCTGTTAGTCTGTCTGGTCAAGTCGTTTTCCCTGAAATCGGTGAGCAGGTACCATTATCAATTTACACTTGTTGGATTGTTGCTCTATAGTTGGTAATCCCTTGAATTTATGAAATCTCTATCTTTTTAGGTATTTTTGATTGAAAACCGTATCGGACTCTGCCGCACACGGCATTGTACTGTTGCAATATTACATTAGCGTGTCCAGAGTATCCACAAAAGATACATACACTGTTATGATGAACGCATTTTCTATAGCATACAGTACGAGTTGTCATACCGTTCGCCATTGCTGTCGTGGATACTTTGGGCACGGTAATGTAATACCGTAATATTACATAACCGTGTACGGTAAAGTTGGGTACGGTTTTACATCTTGTGGAACTAGTTCTTTGCTTTAGGCTTCCCAAACGTGTCAGTATGAGGCTATTAACAAGTGATTCTTGAAGGTTGGATGGAAGTGTTGGCAGCGTGAGCGCAGCGTGAGTGCAGCGTACCTACAAAATCAAATCTCGCCAAAAACGTATGTTCTATTCTTTTGTGGGTATATCTTAGGTTTCTTACCGAAAAGAAAAGTACGTATGTAGTTATTAAATACGGGTAACGAATGTTAAGAACACTGACGCATTTATTAAAGAATCCATTTATTCTGAAAGAAGACCACGTTGAAGACACTTTCCAACTCATATATTTCAAACTCTTACGAGATTATAAAATATTATGCCCTCTACACATTTTTACAAGAAAAGCGGATTAAGATTTCTCCATCTTCTGTAAACTTGTATGATTTATGGGCTAAGTTGTGAAACTTGTGCATGTCATCCACCGGTTCTTTCAAGACTTCCCACAGAAATTTTAAACTTTTTACGTTAGCATGATGACGGTGACTTACATACCTAATATTATAATTTTGCAATCATTTAAAAAAATCTGAAAAAAAAAAATTTCAACAACCGTTTTATTCATTTACATAAACATATTTATGAACTGCATTGAATTGCAATCACTCAAATCAGCCTATTGAAGAGCCTTTCTATGTTGAAGACCCTTCATGATTTTCGTTTTTGGGAGAAACGTTGACCTTACTGCCATACTGACTGGAATATTTTTACAGACTTCTTTTACGAGCTTTCCTTTTCTCGCTATGACCTTGTCTGTTAGTCAGCGAGGGCACCGCTTGCAGGTGGAACTAGCTTGGGTTCCGAAATGTCGGCAGGGTTGTAACGTACCATTTACCTACGAAAACTTAATACATTACGTGCGATATAATTGACCCCATTTCAAGGTGAATATGTTTTGTGAGTTTATTCTTCTCTAAAGGTTTCTCAACCGGAATTCATGATATTGAATCATATATTAGCTGCGAATAATGATAAAAAGGATGGGGTTACTAGTATGGGTTTATTGTTTCTTATATTTTTTAATGTCAAATTATAACTTCAAGTGGGGTGAAACACATTAAATGAGGGTCCCGACACGATCATAACTTGCAATTGTCAATCACGTTAAATATGAATGGACGTTGCTTCAGTGTGCGTAATTTCTTTGCATGTACGTGTGCATCGACGTATATGACCTTGTCTGTTAGTCAGCGAGGGCACCGCTTGCAGGTGGAACTAGCTTGGGTTCCGAAATGTCGGCAGGGTTGTAACGTACCAGTTACCTACGAAAACTTAATACATTACGTGCGATATAATTGACCCCATTTCAAGGTGAATATGTTTTGTGAGTTTATTCTTCTCTAAAGGTTTCTCAACCGGAATTCATGATATTGAATCATATATTAGCTGCGAATAATGATAAAAAGGATGGGGTTACTAGTATGGGTTTATTGTTTCTTATATTTTTTAATGTCAAATTATAACTTCAAGTGGGGTAAAACACATTAAATGAGGGTCCCGACACGATCATACCTTGCAATTGTCAATCACGTTAAATATGAATGGACGTTGCTTCAGTGTGCGTAATTTCTTTGCATGTACGTGTGCATCGACGTATATGTACACATGAAATTCTACGTGCTTGACAATTGCCAATTGTTCATGTCGGGACCCCTGGGTATGTACCTATTTATAACTATGCAAATTATTGAAATGCTCGGAAGGTTTTCATCACCATTGATACCTCAACCACTACTATTTGTTATAATGTAAGAAAAATGATAGCGGAAAGTAGTAAGTGCTAAAACAACAACCCCCATGCCCCGTGTGGTGGCAGGCAGGCTGATTACGTATAAAACAGCGATCAGCGATAATCGCGCAATCATTGCGCAATCATCGCACGATTTATCGCTGGTGGCGGAAAAAATGGTATTATGTTAAATTCTATAGCGAATCGTTCGCTAATCGCTACGTCGCACTTATCACTACGAAACTAGCGCCATAAACAATTACGTGGCGATCACTGAAAACTGGGAACTGTCACATCTGTTGGGCATTTCATTAGTGTATGTGTGTGCTGAGAGACCACTTTTATTTTTTCGGATTTTTGCAGTTTAACTAACAATAGTGCGTAGTAAAATTTGCGAAAATATTTGTAAAGCTTAGTGATCGGTTAGAAAGCGCGTCCGAACACGTGCTCACAGCACTATTGTTAGTTAAACTGCAAAAATCCGCAAAAAATGAAAGTGGTCTCTCAGTACACACATACACTAATAAAATATCTTAATCGCTGCCAAAAACGATACGTAATACGAAATTATCGCCAGATCGCTGCCGCAGTATAGCACAAATACACTTTTTAATTTACTGATTGTCCTACAGAGGCAGCACCGGCGCTAGTTGGCTATGGCAAAACGATCGTTGATACGTAATACGAAACAGTCAACAAACAGCGATTATCGCGCGATTTCCGCGAGATTATCGCTGTCGCTTGCCTATTGTAACATACGTAATAAGCCTGCGGGTCTCGTGTTGCGACGGGTAAGAGTATACAATGTCGCCACCCCAATACATCCCGCAGGCTTATTACGTATGTTACAATAGGCAAGCGATAGCAATAATCTCGCGGAAATCGCGCGATAATCGTTGTTTGTTGACTGTTTAGTATTACGTATCAACGATCGTTTTGCCATAGCAAACTAGCGACAGTGCTGCCTCTGTAGGACAATCAGTAAATTTAAAAGTGCATTTGTGCTATACTGCGGCAGCGATCTGGCGATAGTTTCGTATTATGTATCGTTTTTGACAACCTCCAGGCCGCGATTTCGAACGTCAAAACTGCGATTGCGTCTTCTCTGATTGCTGATCGTTCGCTAATCTCTACTTAGTATTAACAATCTATTTTTACGTAATTATTAAGTAAAATGCCAATTTTATTATTCTTAAAGTGTAGGTAATTATAAACGTTGAAAAACTTTACAGCAGTGAATTGTCATGTACTTATTTTTGTTTTGTAAAGAGTATAGTAAGTGTAAGTGTTGAGTTGTGATCTTACTGTTTACTGAAATATTTGATTGTAAAGTAAGAATGCTCGTGCAGTTCTTTTAATTGACGCACTTGAGGTTGAAGCTAGAAGGGCAGATAATCGAAATTCAGGACTTTGAAGCTTTGAATCTAAGCGAAGCAGAGTTCACAGCCCACTAAGTACAGGCTATCAAAAGAGTTTTGTCGTTTTGTGTGATGAGTTAAGACCATTAATGGCACAAAGAAAAAAGAGAACAAAAGTGAGTTTAGAACGTAAAGTGAGTACAAATCTTTCGTCACATATGTATGTACTACAATGGGCATTTTATTAGTGAATGTGTACACTGAGAGACCACTTTTATTTTTTGCGGATTTTTGCAGTTTAACTAACTATAGTGCTGCGAGCACGTGTTCGGACGCGCTTTTTAACCGATTATTAAGCTTTACAAATATATCCGCAACTTTTACTATGCACTAATGTTAGTTAAACTGCAAAACTCCGCAAAAATAAAAGTGGTCTCTCAGTACACAAATACACTAATAAAATGCCCAACAGATGTGACAGTTCCCAGTTTTCAGTGATCGCCACGTTATTGTTTATGGCGCTAGTTTCGTAGTGATAAGAGCAACGTAGCGATTAGCGAACGATTAGCGATAGAATTTTACGTAATACCATTTTTTTCTGCAACCAGCGATAAATCGCGCGATGATTGCGCAATTATCGCTGATCGCTGTTTTATACGTAATAAGCCTGCCGAAAGTGTCGTAAGAGGCGACTAAGGGAACACTTTCGCATGGATCCTCCATTGCATACAGAAGGAAAACTCGAAATGAAACCCGGTTGTCGGTAAAATGACAATCGTTAAGCCAAGCAGAAGGCTTTATGGGCGGCATGGAAATATTTAATGTCGGTCGCGACGACCTGCGCCTGCCCATTTTAACACGGCAATAAGCTCACTACCTATTACGTGGGATATAAAACTATAAGGTGAAATGTGGGCGTATACTATGCCACTGCCTATCCCTTCGGGAATAAGGGCGTGACTATAGTATGTATGTATTTGTTATGTGTCACAGAATATGAATGTGTTAGCCCAAGACTCGTTTGGTTGAGGCTGAAGGTTGGACTTACCCGCATCTTTGTTTTAGGAGTATATGCTCCGCAAGATGCGCGGTGGCGCCGATCTTTACGAGACCAAAGCGAGAGGCAGGCATTTTGGGAGAGCATGAGTGATGTTTTGAGTAAGTGCAAACTAAATGAGAGGATAGTAATGTTAGGCGATTTTAATGGGTGGGTTGGAGTCAAGCGTGATGGGTATGAAAGAGTATTGGGAAAGTTTGGTGATGAGCGAGTGAATGAAAATGGAGAAAGTTTGCTTGAAGTATGTTTGGAGAGGAATCTTGTGGTGACTAACACCATGTTTCACCACAAAGATATCCACTTGGTTACGAGACAAGAAGGAAGTAAGAGGAGCATGATTGACTTTGTGATTGTTGACGCAAGGATGAGAAAGAAAGTACTAGACACTCGAGCCTACCGCAGTGCTGGGATTGACACAGACCACTTCTTGGTTGTCAGCCGAGTAAGAGGTCTGTTTCAGCGGTGGAGGCACCGTGTGCGTGAACCTGTTAGTGTACTAGAACGCATAAAAGTTGAGAATTTGCAAGAGATAGGTATAAAAGAGGAATTTGTGAGCAAACTAAGCAAAAAGTTAGATAATTTAGATGAAGTATGTGAGATTGAAGAATTATGGAAGCCGATTAAGCAAGGACTCGTGGAAGTTACGATTGAACTGTGTGGTGTGAGCAAGAGAAGCCAAGGATGTAAGTTAAAAAGAATGACCGCGGAAGTTCTGAAAGCGTTGTCTGATAAGAAGAAAGCATGGTTGGACTTGCTGGCTACAAAGGCCAATCAAAGAATGCAGAAGGCAACAGATGAGGATGTACGAATGGCCAACGATGAGTATAAAAGGTATAAGCGTGTGGCAAAAGAGGTGTTAGTAAGAAAGAAGGAGAATGATAGAGATGAATTTGATAAAAGGTTATCTGGTGACTTCCAACAGAATATAAAATTCTTTTGGAAGTCCATAAAAGCGGTGAGGAGTCAACAGACCACATCACCGCTTAATAAGATCAGAAACCAGGATGGAAGTTTTGTGGGAGGAGAAGAGTGTGTGCTAAAAATATGGAAGGAGTATTTTGAAAGTCTATTTGATAAAGAGGATACGCAAGTGCAAACTCATTTTTGTGAAATGAATGAAATTGGTAATGAAAACGACATTAGCATGGAAGAAATAGTGGAAGCATTGAATAGTATGAAACTAGGCAAGGCTGCTGGGATTGATAGGGTTTCCGTTGAGATGCTGAAAGCAGGACGTGGCGTGGTGATTGACCTGCTGTACCGCCTTTTTAATCTGTGCTGGAGGAATGGCAGCGTACCAAAGGAATGGTCCAAAGCGGTCATTGTGCCGCTGTACAAAGGAAAAGGGTCGCAGCAAGAGTGCAAAAATTACCGCGGCATAAGCCTGCTCAGCATCGTCGGTAAACTGTATGCGAAAGTGTTGATAAAAAGAGTGATGAATGAAAGTGAAGGAAAAATGTGGGATGTTCAAGCAGGATTTATGAAAGGAAGGGGATGCACGGATCAGGTCTTCTCCTTACGATGCATAGCAGAAAAAGTTTTGGCGAAAAGCCAAAAGGTATATTGCGTATTCGTAGATCTGGAGAAGGCCTATGACAAAGTGGTGAGGAATGAACTATGGTCAACATTGTCTTTGTACGGGGTGAGCAGCAGCTTGATACGAGCACTGAAATCTCTTTATGAGGGCTCAAGTGCTTGTGTCAGGATCAACGGAGCTTGCACGGACTTCTTTAATATAGAAAGGGGTGTGAGACAGGGTTGTGTAGCGTCACCGTGGCTGTTTAACCTGTACATGGACAGTTGTTTGAAAGAATTGCAAGAGAGTGCGTGTGGTATAAAACTGAACGAGCTGACCATCAAATGCCTCCTATATGCTGACGATCAGGTGATCTTAGCTGCATCGGCGGAGGAGTTGCAGTTGATGGTTAATATTATGCATGAGGCGCTGAAAGGTAGAGGAATGAAAGTGAATGTAAGTAAGACTAAAGTAATGGTTTTTGAAAGAGAGGAATGTATGACGAATTGCCCTATTATTATCGAAGGGCAAAGAGTGGAACAGGTGAAAGAATTTGTATACCTGGGTTCAAAATTTACGAGGGATGGAAAGTGTGACCAGGATATTGAGAGAAGAGTTTTGGCAGGAAATCAAGTGAATGGGGCGATGCATACCTTTATGAGCAGTCAAAACGTGTCTAAGAAGGCGAGAGTGGCTGTGCATAGGGGTGTGCTTATCCCCACACTTATGTATGGTAGTGAAAGTTGGGTGTGGCAGAAGAAGCATGAAAGTAAAATTAATGCAGTGGAAATGAGAAGTCTGCGAAGTATAGCTGGAGTGAAATTGATGGACAAAGAAAGGAATAGCGTGATTAGAAAACAATGTGGTATAACTGAAGATGTAGTGACAAAGATAGAAAAAGGGATGCTTAGATGGTTTGGACATGTTGAGAGGATGGATGAAAATAGACTGACTAAACAGATCTATAAGGCGATAATGACTGGGCAAGCTGGTAGGGGTCATCCTCGGCGTACGCATGGTAACCAAATTGATGACCTGCTGGAAAAAGGCCAGGTCAAGAGTACCCTTAACCGGCGAGCGTGTATGAAAGCACTTATGAAAGCACTTATGAAAGTAGAAGAAGCGAAAGTGGTATGCCAGGATCGTAGCAAGTGGAAAGCCATAGTCTCTGCCTACCCCGATGGGAAACAGGCGTGATGATATGTATGTATGTATTTGTTATACAACAACAGTTTTTGAATCCAATGGGGACGATAGTAGAAAGAGCAGAAAAATAATGATATTTGTCTGACAGCGGTGATTAATGATAGCGGCCTCACAGCTTGTTCAAGCGAAATCTTTTGATTATAATATATCCTAGTTTGAGTTAGCTGAACACGGAATTTACACCTACCAATTAAACAAATGAACTTGAAAACCATTGGTTTAATAGTACTAATAGTTTAGATGCAAATTTAAGACTCAATAAATAAGAAGTTGTAAATGTACTAAGACACTAAGTATGAGTAGGTATCCAGAAACAGTAACATTATTTACAAACTGCGTTGTTAGGTTTACGTGTATATTGAAATGCATAAATTCGACGCAACTTATTTGAGTAAATTCTGAGCAGAAGCCAAGAAAAGCTTTTGGAAGCAAATAAACTCTACACCGTTGCATTAGTTAGTACAAAGGCTCAAATATTTATTCGGAAATATTTGCTGTAGGAACGCTAAACACGTAATTTATAATTAGTTAATCATTTTTGCAACATCACTGAGTTATGACTCTTTAATTTTAGCATTCCCGGATCAGAATTTTAATTTATACTAGCTAAAGAGATATAAAAAGGCAGAGTTTGTGTGTTTATTATTGTGTTATTTAGAACTACGTAATAAAATTATATTTAGTGCCTTCATATATTTAGAAACACGCAGTCATAGAAAAATGTAATTTATATGTTTTAGGGAGTTTTTTTATAGCTTGGTGGTATGTACCAATGGAATAAACGGAACCCTTATAGGATCACTTTGTTGTCCATCCGTTCATCTGTCAAAACAAAATAGCTTGTGAACGCGTGGAGTATCGAGTATAGAGTAGTGACGATAGTCGAGTTACTAAATAGAGTGACGCGTGACAATGTCATTTATCAAGTACTAATTAACAATATATATATATAATCGATAATTAAGTATCGGGTATTGATTATCAGGTATGAATTATCGAGTTTCGAGTATCAACAATCGAGTAACGATGATCGAAAATAGAGTATCGATGATTGTATAATCGAGTGTTGAATACCCATTATCGATTACGGATTGTCGAGTATCGGCTATCGAATATCAGGTATCACTTGTTTCGAGTATTTACTAACGAGTATCGATTATCAAGTTTCAATTATCGAGTATCAAGAGGATCGATAATATTATTATTGAGTAGCGTTCGGCGTTCAGCGTTCAGCGATAGCGTGCGTTAAGCGTTGGCCGGATCAAAGTCGTTTGGTCAATAGTTAAAATCAAAATCACCTCGCGAACGAAGTCGCAGGCAAAAGCTAGTAGATTGTAAATATGAAAAGATTTTGAACCTGACAAGGTATGAGTAAAAAAATTACATCTGTCCCTTTAGTTTAGCAATGTTTTTATCTAAAAATTGTAATAAAATCACCTAATATTTTTCACTTAACCGATCCTTTTCAGGAGTGTTCTGTTTTGCGGAAAAGTGATAAATGCCCTTAATAATTTGCATGGCTATTTTTCGTTATCCTTCAATAAGACATCTTAGAAGATTAATTTTCCTAAATTCAGAATGAAAAAAGATGACAAGAAATTGAAATAGCCCAATAACATTATTTTTCGACATAATCTTGGCAATTGTAGTAAAATAAAATACTAAAAATTTTATTGAGCTAAGACTTCAGAAGCTAGTAGTGATAATCGTTTCCGATTGACTATCCTTTTTAGGGATCCGTACCCAAAGGGTAAAAACGGGACCCTATTCATGAGACTTGGCCGTGCGTCTGTCTGTCTGTTCGTCACGCGGCTGTATGTCAGGAGCCGTGATGGCTAGAGAGCTGAAAATTTCACAGACGATGTATTTCTTTTGCCGCTATAGGAACTAAAACTAAAATTACAAAGGAAAGGGACTCTCCCTTTTAGGGGGGCTCCCATACAGCAAACGTGATTTTGGCTGCCTTTTCGTGCAAAACCCTCTCTGCGCGAGACCGACTCGCACTTGGCAGGTTTATTAATGCCCCCCCCCCCTTGCCCCCCTTTCCCTGACTTCTTGATTTCCCTGCCACTTTTATTTCATTTAAAATTCATACGTCTGTTTTTGAATTTACGACCTTTACACAAATAGACTGAACAAATTTTGAAAATTTGAATCTGAGCCCCCAGATTTGCAAAATGATACAATTGTAAATAATAATTATTTTTATATTGCTTCCCTTTATGGAAACTTTATTATTTTTATTAAAAGAAATTACGTATTATAAGTACAATGAATCTATCTATCTATACACATAATAAAACTGTTGAGGGTCGAGAGTCTGTACATGAAAGATTTTTTGAAAATTTTAATTGTAGGGTGTTCTCTAATCGATACTGAAGCCGAAAATGTAATTTAAATTTTTCATGTCTGTCTGTCTGTCTGTATCCCGAATAAGTATCACGACGAAACTACTGAATCGATTCGAATGAAACTTGGTACAATCAGAGCTTATTATCCGAGGAAGGTTTTAGGATACCTTTTATCCTATATCTTCTTGCGAGACAAACGGACGGTTAGGTTATGATTAGGTGAGCTACCTAAACCTATGGGTTTAGTTGGTTAATCAAAATACAATTATAACTTTGTGCAAAGTAAATTTTAGGTTTCAGGATTTGTTTGAAGTCTGTTTTATTTTTTATGATTTTTTTAAGTGTATAGATTTAATTAGGCAGGGGAACTGCAATAGATTGCTGGCACTTCCTACTAGCGCTAAACTGGAAATACTATGTGAAAACACAGCTATAAACTATAGACAGACTAACCCAGAGACAGGTCATCATTGAACCGAAATGAGTCAGTGTTTTTTGAACAAGGTCGTATTTATTTACTCAATTTAAAATTCTACACGAAAACGCGTGTTCGGGACGGCACTCGTTTTTCAACATAATTGGATTTCCTATGCATGTTTAATGATTTTCAACATAATCCCATCTATTTTCATGAACGCTTTTTGCAAAAGTGTCAAAATGTGTTAACATTTTTGGGGAAAAATTACCGTGAAATCAACACGCACAGTGACGTTAAAACAATTTCTTCTCAAGTTACTTTGGTACTATACACTGTATCATTCGCGACCACGTTCGCAAATATGTCTTGTTCATCGAAAGTCGCCGGCGCCGCGGCGGTCGGTACATTGTGTAAAAATATCATATTAAGAACATCAAGTCAGCAACGTATAGGCTCATGATGTACTTAGCCCAATCAACTGAAGTCGGTTGCATACCTTGCATACCTGGAAAACGCCATTGAGATAACATATTACCTAAATCCCGTGAAAACAATATATTTTTGTGAGCTAGCGTGATGGCTTGGAACTTCACTTACAAGCACCCATGTTTACCACTTCAAACCATAGCGGCTTCGTTAACGCGCAAGCGACGCGTGAAGCTAACATCCAATTAGTGTTCTTTTGTAGCCTTTTTTCAGGATTTTTTTTTTGTTATAAGTGCCAGAAAATATAAAATTCAGAATAGTATCATAAAATTGGGAACATTTTCTCTTTTTAAACCGAGTTTTATGGAGTATTAAGTATGTTAATAATGTCAATAAAGAATATTATTAACTGAGTGCCAGTTTTATCTGCAGAAATATTATCATATCTACTTTGTAAGGTAACGCAAAAAAAATACGTTCTGCGTTGTAAATTGTCATTGATCTCAAGTATTAGCAGGTACTTTTGAAAGTATTTAATCAAGAATTGAAACAATTATATTAATATAATTATTTCATTTCAATTATATTAATGTTATAATTTCAATTCTTGAATAAGTTATATTGTTTCCAATACGTCATCGAATTGAGTAACGTCTTTCTTTTTTGGAGTCGGTTAAAAATGAGATCGGTTAGTTACATCTCAAAATTGCTTCCTAGAAGATATTTGTAATACACTTACTGTTACATAAAATGTTGTGCATAGGAATAAAAAAACAGTAAGTGCATAGGAATATGATATAGGTACCTTTTGTAAGACTTTTGAAAATTTGAATTTATCGCATTATTGTTTGTTGACGAAGCTTATAATAATATGAATCCTGTTAGCGCATATTGCCAAAACCTTTCCTATACTGTCAAAACTTAGCTATAAAATCTGTATGGTATACACGTCTGAAACTTTTCTATATAATATTAACTCCTCCTGTTTCCTTCTGAATAACTTTGCTCAAACATTTTCAATGCCTCGCTTCCTTACGTACGTGAGGTAATTATCAGGTTTTATTTTAAATTCATGCATTCATTCATTTAAGAAAGTTTTGAAGATTTTGTATAATTCATCATAATGCAGAATAAAATTATTTACGCTGTTCTAACAGCGTCAGAAATTAAATTTGTTGTAACTTCTCTCTTTACTATGACGTAATACATTGAAAAGCATTTAGTGACTTTGCAAGAGCAAAGTCACTAAATGCTTTTCAATGTATTCAATGTATTCAATGTATTTCAATGTATGTTGTTATTGTAAAAGAATCATACGTAAGAACGCATGATTCTTTTTTTTTTTTTTTTTTTATATTTTTATTATATATACAGTGGAAATTTTTTATAATAAATACAGTGGAAAATTTTATTCAATAGATAGCTCAACTGTTTGATTCATCGATATATATATTAATTCAAGCCTAAAGAGATGTTGTTCAATAGTTGATCCGTTTGAGTTGATCCGTTTAGTTGGTCGGAGTGGAAGTACGGATACATCTGTCTTTCCACTCCGACCAACTAAACCGACCAACCGTTGTTCAGAATGGAACTCAATAAGGGACTTTATTCCTATCGGACCAACTGGTTGATGACAGATGTTAATTTATGAAAAAATGTTCCACTCGGACCAACTGCAATACCAACTGAAACGGATCAACGATTTTCTTTTTCACCTATACATACTTCTTATAGTTGTTTGATAGGAATATTGTATTGATTTATATTAGGTCTTTACCTATGAAATTACAGTTATCTATGAAAAAAAATTAAACGATTTTTTTTCAAGTATTTTTTATTTGCATTAATCGAAGTAATCACCCATGCAATCAATGCATCTTTGCCAAAGCAGCGGCAGTTTATTGATGCCCTTCTTAAAGACATCAGCTGCACGGGAGCCTACAAATTCTTCAAAGGCACTTTGTACTGCCTCTCGGGTATTGAATTTCTTTGCCGCCAAGAAGTTATACAAATTCTGGAAAAGTAGTAGTCTGTAGGCGCAAGGTCGGCGATACTCACCAGGTATCGCGGTTGACGGAGAGCTTCCAACCCCAGTTCTTGCAACTTGGAGACCGTCTGTTGTGCAGTATGAGGTCGCGCATTGTCGTGCAGGAGCCCTTCGACACAGCGGCACTACCGACACTAGCGACACTACCGGTAGTGTGGCTTGGTAGTGTGGTGGGTAAGAAGGGGTGCAGGAGCAGTGGAGACGAGCGATTGACCAATACTGGTTGGAGATGTGCCAGCTTCTCCATCATTGTGTTCAGTTCTTCACAGTAGGTACACATTTGTAGCAATGCTCACCCCGTTTCGTAAAAAGCTGTGATACCTCACACCGGCGCTAGACCACCAAACAGTGACGATCACTTTTCTAGGGGTAAGTTTTCTTTTAGGGCATTGTTTAGGTGCTGAACCAGGATCCAACCAACTTGCTGAGCGCTTGCAGTTATCAAACAGAATCCATTTTTCATCGCAAGTAACAATGCGGTTGAGAATTCCTTCATTTGTGTGTCTGTTGAGCAATGGAGCACTCATTTGTCAAGCTTTTTTACCTTGCCAATTTTACGCAAATGGATCAATATTGTTTTGACGCTAACGTCGAAAGCTGCTGCTAATTCAACCGTAGATTGTGTATCATCGGCTTCCACAATCGCCTTTAATTCGTCATTGTCGACCAAAGTCTTCGGACGACCGTTATGATATTCGTGATTAGGAGGTCAAAATACGTCATAACACAAAATTTCAGATTGATCGGCGGTATGCGCTTTTCAGAAGTTTACCCACAAAAAATAACCCTTTAACCAATAAAATAAAACATACATACAAATTATGGAATAATATAAACATATAAAATATTAATTTGGAATAGCAATGGAGAACATTAATTGGAATACCGAATTCCGAATAACCATCCTACTTCCTACTAATATTATAAATGTGAAAGTTTGTGAAGATGTTTGGATGTTTGGATGTTTAGATGTTTGTTACTCAATCACGCTGTAACGGCTGAATGGATCTGGCTGAAATTTGGTACAAGGATAGAGTATAGTCTGGAATAACACATAGGCTACTTTTTACCCCGGGAAAATGTTCCCACGGGAGACGGGTACGGGAACCAAATTTCACGCGGGCGAAGCCGCGCGCATCAGCTAGTCACCTCATATATTCCAATTTAGCTACACGGCGTGATTAGACAGAAACTGAATTTGTAGGTTAATAAACGCGTATAACAACAAAATCTCATATAATTTATGCAATTCAATTGTTATCTAACAGATTAATTTACAGTCGAAAAGAATAAAACACAGGATTACTAAAAAAAACAGATTCAATCACATACCTTATTTTTTTCTAAAATGCGGCTTTCGGTTTCGTGTGTCTGGACGCCATATAAGAACAATGGCTGGCTCGCTGTCAAAACCTAACTATACGTGACAGTGTGGGCTAAGAGTTAACGTTAATATAATGAAGATGGCACTGTTGGTTTTTATAATACCTCACTATTCCAAATTGCCAACAGTATTCCACATATGCTTCCTTTCCTCTACCTAATGTACCTACCTATTAAAGCGTGAGTAGGTATTGGACCTTTTTCATTAAAGTATGGTTCCGTGTAAAGAGGTGTCCATTTCGATTGCTCGGCCAATATGTCGTAGAAAAAAGAAACTTATGTCAGCATTTCGAAGGAATTCGTAGAAAACGAACAGTGAAAACCGCAAATTCGAAGAGTCAATATTTAGAAAGTTATAAGGGTTTAATCGTGGCCGCGCAGTCCGCATGAATTCAACTGCGCGGCCACCAGTTCTCTTGAACGGAGCTACGTACAAGTCTAATTCTTTTTGCTAATCACTGACACGATTTCGAAGAAAATGTAGATTATAAAAATAAAGCCCTACTATTTGAACTTCACAACATACGGCACTCCAAAGTTATGGCCGCGCAGTCCGCACAATGCGAACCGCGCGGCCACGGTTTTTCTTAAATGGAGCTTAAACGGAGCTTAGTAGAAGTCCCATTCTTTTTGCTAATTACAGATACCATTTCGAAGAATATGTAGACAGTATGAATAAAGCCTCAAATTAAGAACTAAATGACGTATAGAACTTAAAACCTATAATCGAAGGAAAAAATAGGGTGACCAAGATTTATAGTGTGTGAATCCAGGCTTTTTACTATTTTAATATCATAGTGTATATATATTAATTTATATACCAAGTAGCTTTTCTTGTAAAAAGAGCTACTGATTGTTTCAATTGAATTCCAATTCAATTCAATTGAGAATTAGTGATTCGAATTAGTCTTACGAAAATGTGCTTGTAAGCTTTTAAGTAAAATAGGTTTATTAAAAAGAAAACATATTTGCTGGCGATTGGCAATCATTCATTCTACATGGCGCTGTGTGAAATAGATATTCCACTACATTTAATATTGGTTTTTGGTGCAGGACCTCCTCACTCCCACAGTTCAACAATCCCAACCACAGCAACCACCAAAAGGAAACAAACCTTAGCAAATCACCACGACGATAACGAACTGCCCAACCCAAAGAAGACAAATGGACGGGACGATAATTCGCCTGATGGCATTTGTAACTTTTTCTAAGATGAAGCGGTCCACAACTATTCTGAGCATTTTCCGTACTTATTTATATAAGGTGTTATTTACTAACTAAAAGTATTCTTCTATAAATGTAGGTATTAAAATGTCGTTTATAAAAAAAGTAAAGTAAGTAGGTACATATAAGTAAAGTATTGACTTTCGATTACATTACATTATAGTCTAAGAGCCAGCGGCCCCCAGGCATTCGGTAAAGTATAAAAGCTGTAAGTTTCTCAATGTATATCCCCAACACAGGTAAGAACGAACCCCGTCTATGAAACTTGGGTCGCGGTGGCTTTCGCCGGTATCAGGTAGTAAAGGTGGTGTAAAATTGTGTGTTAAATTTGTTAAAGTATAAAACTCAGTTTTTACATATTTTACTTATAATAATCCTAAAAGTCACCTTGTCGAAAGCCAGACACTTCGTACGGTTGCAACCCTCTGCCAGACACCCTTAAAGTATATTTCATTATTACTATACTTATGGTATAGTATAAAAGCTGCAATTTATATATGTTATTTGGAGAACTATCAAATGATGTTTTCTCAATAGCCAGACAGTTTCAGTAGTTCCTTAAAAAGTTAAAGTCTAATGTAGGTGCGAGCGCGAGGGATATTATGTGTCAGCGGGTGCGAGTGAAATACCGCTTTCGGTCCACTGCGACGTTTTATTGCGCATCAGCTGTCATTAATAGTGTACTAGATGATGCGCGCGGCTTCGCCCGCGTGAAAATCGTTACCCGTTCCCGCTTCCCGTGGGAACATTTTCCCGGGATGAAAAGTCTATGTGTTATTCCAGATTATAAGCTATCTCTGTACCAAATTTCAGTCAAATCCGTTGAGCCGTTAGAGCGTGATTGAGTAACAAACATCCAAGTATCCAAACATCTTCACAAACTTTCACATTTATAATATTAGTAGGAAGTAGGATAATGAGAACTATTTTCTAGATTTACTATGAAAATTCACTATGAACAATAACTAAGAATCAACGAATAAATGTTTAGAAAATTCTTTTATAAATTTTTTGTGTTTAGGAATCATTAAATTAACACTCCAATAATATACTTAAATAATTATTTTAATAATAGTTATTGGAATAATATAATTAATCTAATACCTACAATAATTAATGGAAAAATATTTCGAAGATATTCTATGACTCGTGGTCGTCGATATCTTGAGTGTCCTCATCACCGCTGCTCCAATCTGTGGGTTGGTCCTTTGTTTTTTTGCTGGAGGTCGTGGGTTCGATTCCCACCGGAGACAAATATTTGTGTGACCCATAAATGTTTGTCTCAAGCATAGATTTAGAATGTACAAGATGAACAGTGTCAAACTGAAGACGAGACTAAAAATGAAAGATCTATGTGTGGGTTAAATAGTGTTGTTGAATGGTCACACCTATGTTATCGATAAAAGTATCTGTATAAATGGATGGAATGGAAATGAAACTTCTAAGCACACAAAGTGCTTAGAAGTTTCATCTCCAACTTCTTGTTTTGGGGAATAAATTGTTAATTTGAATGTAATCGACTATGAACAAGTAAAAATGGGATTATATGGGGGGCTGTAGTGATTTTACGAATTTTAATTCAGTGTTTGAATGTGAAAATACACTTTTAACATGTAATTTATGGCATCGTACATTGCATTATTACCGTACATATATATTTTGCCAATTGAATTTGAAATTTTACTAAAAATCCAACTCTTATCGTAATACTAAACCTAGAAACTCATTTATTATTGAACCATAGTAACAATAAAAGATATTACTCGTAGATTTTTTTAAATATATTAACCTAGCTAAATTGACGTCGCCACTGATGGAAACTAATGGAGAGCCGTGGCGCATCTAGTGAATGGGGGCCATGCTTACAGCACACAAGACTTCTGACAGTAGTCCTCAAGTTGGCGGCCCTATGATGTGCCTCTTCACGCTCCGCTTGTAGAACCCGGGATTGTAAAATGAAGGAAACACATGTGCGGGCAGGTCGTTCCAGGATTTTGTAGTTCGACAGAGGAACGATCTTTTGAAACGCTCAGTTCTGGCGAAGATTCTCTCCGCTCTCTGCCCGACGTGTTGTTCGGAATCGGAAAGGAGATGGTGGGATCAGGTTGAAGAGCTCTTCAGAACATTCGCCGTGATACATTCAGTGGAAGGCAGCCAAGGACGCTATGGTTCTTTGCTGCGCTAACGGCTCGAGGCTTACCGTCATCTTAGGACAACCTATAATTGAAATCGGATAACACGTCTCTGCATAGCGCCAAGCGCGTCCAGTAAGTACCCCGCACAGTCATCCCAAAGGTGAGAACAGTATTCGACGCAGAGGCTAATCTGCGCCTTGCACAGCAAACATCCCGGTGTGGCGTGGAGTACCTTAAGTGAAGTAAAATTATAAAAATTCAACTCAAAATGGATCACAAATTTTGGAAATATTATATTAAAATAGGCACAAAACCCTAAAAAAAAAGGTTTAAATAACACAGTTCGAGTAAAAATCAATCATATTTATAGTAAATTAAATCCAGATAAGTTTGTTTGTAGCAATGCCACTATAATGAACTATCGACATCCTTATCGATACCTACCCATGACTATTTTACTGTAAACAGCCCTTTCTATTTCTGCCTTATATATCCTCCAAAAATGCATTTACACATTAAATATTGTGTTATGTATGAAGGAAAATGCATAATCTACGTTATGAGTTGGACTTTCAGTGAAATTTTACATCCAATTTGGCAAAATATGGATGGATGGTGGTAATTGTACACCACCAGACATTCTGGAATTTGCGTCAAACATGACCATGAACCTTTTACCGGCGAAATCTAGGAGCAACCAAGGAGCAACTATATATCACAAAATGAAATCAGGTATTATAGTATGAGAGTAGATAAAGTAGTGTATGACACTGTGCATAACTTGGTCTTATAACACTGCCCTCGTTATTGCAAACGCAGTACTTGCAAAATTGCGGTTTCAAGATAAGCGCGAAAAACATATTTCGTCATATCTAAGGAAGAAATATCGGTGCTATAACTTTTAAAATGTAACTTAAAAATAGTAAAAAAATCGATCTTTCTATTGATATATTTTTTTCCTTATTTTATTATCTTATTTAGATAAAATGCTTAGTACTGCGTTTTCATTAACTTTCTGGGCTTGCGAGCATTACAGTATCACTAAGATCACATGCAGTAATAGTGCTTATTACTGCAAACTCACCTAGCACGTGCTTAGTACTGCGTTTGTAATTATTAATATACCTCTTCTGGTATTAGTTAAACAGACTGTACTGAAGTGTCAGACCTATCTACGTTAACTTAAAAATCATAGTTTTGAGAAATTGCATCTTAAAGATTTTTTCAGATATTTGCGTTTTTAAAGAAATTTAATGCAAACAAGTATGAGATTTTTTAATAAATGTAACATATTTTAATGTGACGGATATCGGGAATTAGCATTTTTTTTATTGTAGCTATATTTACTATAATAAACTCAATAACAGAGATAGGCATGACAAGCCTACCATACATTACCTAATACGCGATGCCCCGTATGTTAAGATATAAGAGTTAGCTGTGATAAGTCCTTTTGGGGGAGTTATACAAAACTCGGTTATTTATAAGTTACCTGAAATTGGTCTGACTACAGGTGTACCGTAAAACAAAAGGTTAAATATAATGTTAAAGTTTTCATCTTTCGTTTTCATGTTCATAATTACTAAAAAAAAGTTAATCTTCCGAAATCAAAGGCACTTCAAAAGTCAATCAATCAATCTAGCCTATAGCAGTCCACTGCTGAACATAGGCGTCTCCCAAATTTCGCCACAACACACGGTCCTGCGCTTTTCGCATCCAGTCAATCCCTGCAACCTTCTTTAGATCGTCGCTCCTTCTGGCAGGGGGTCGTCCTACCCACAGACGTACAATAAGTAGCAGACGAAACATTAATTATGTTTGTGTGCGTTGGTCTTTCCATTCCGCTCGCTCTAAGGGGTTAGTGAATGCTGCTATCTCGTTTCTACACGTATAGCCACACTATACATGACATGTTAAAAAAAATGACGTCCGCCTGATTTTTGAAAGGTTTAAGCTGCCGATGCTGCAGTTTGACGTATTAGATACCTCTCATTAATGTAGGGGCCAAACTCAGGCACTTCTTTTCAAGATTAAATTTAATGCTAACATAAAAATAAGTGTGGCAAACTGTGATTCAGCATTTAATTAGTTCAGAATTGCATTTCGATGATATTGAGTATACAATATATAAAAATGAAGCCCGATTTCCGTGGTCACGGCATCACGCGTGAAATGCTGGACCGATTTCGCTAATTCTTTTTTGTTGTGTTTGTTTCTGTCAGGAGAAGGTTTTAAAAAAATTAGTGCAAAACTATTAGCAGAAATGGTTTTTATTGCGATTTTGAATCGGATCATAGAACTGGAAACTCCAAAATGGAAACCGGGAACAGAAAGACTAAGAGATAATTTTGCAATCCAATATGGCCGCCGCGTCGAAATCACAAAATTTCATGATGGGTATCGTTTAAGGGGGATTTTGGTACGCTGAGTACGAATCACATGATAATTTTGCAATCCAATTTGGCCGCCGCGCTGAAATCACAAAATTTCATGATGGGTATCGTTAAAGGGGTTTCTTGGTATGCTGAGTACGAATCACGTGATAATTTTGCAATCCAATATGGGCGCCGCGCCGAAATCACAAAATTTTCGTGATGGGTATCGTTTAAGGGGTTTTTTTGGTATGGTGAGTACGAATCACATGATAATTTTGCAATCTAATATGGCGGCCGCGCCGAAATCACAAAATTTCATGATAGGTATCGTCTAAGGGGTTTTTGTATGCTGAGATCGAATCACATGATAATTTTGCAATCCAATATGGCCGCCACGCCGAAATCACAAAATTTCATGATGGGTATCGTTTAAGGGTTTTTTTGGTATGCTGAGTACGATACACATGATAATTTTGCAATCCGATTTGGCCGCCGCGCCAAAATCACAAAATTTCATGATGGGTATCGTCTAAGGGGTTTTTTGGTATGCTGAGTACGAATCACATGATAATTTTGTAATCAATTATGGCCGCTGCGCCGAAATCACAAAATTTCATGATGGGTATTGTTTAAGGGGGATTTTGGTACGCTGAGTACGAATCTCATGATAATTTTGTTATCCAATATGGCCACTGCGCCACTGTTGCGAGATTTCTGTCAGTATGCTGAGATACCAAAAAACCCCTTTCACGATATCCAAAATGAAATTTTACAACGGTGGTTCGGCGGCCATCTTGGATTGCAAAATTGACCTAAAATTCGTATTCAGCATACCAAAAAACCCCTTCTACGATATGCAACATGAATTTTGCAACGCTGGCGCGACAGCCATCTTGGATTGCTAAATTAACCCAAAGTTCGTACTCGGCATACCAAAAAACCCCTTATACGATTTCCATCATGAAATTTTGTGATTTCGGCGTGGCGGCCATATTGGATTTCAAAACTATCATGTGATTCGTACTCAGCATACAAAAAACCCCTTAGACGATACCCATTATGAAATTTTGTGATTTCGGCGCGGCCGCCATATTGGATTGCAAAATTATCATGTGATTCGTACTCAGCATACCAAAAAACCCCTTAAACGATACCTATCATGAAATTTTGTGATTTCGGCGCGGCGGCCATATTGGATTGCAAAATTATCATGTGATTCGTACTCGGCATACCAAAAAACCTCTTAGACGATACCCATCATGAAATTTTGTGAATTCGGCGCGGCGGCCATATTGGATTGCAAAATTAACCAAAAATTCGTACTCAGCATACCAAAAAACCCCCTATATGATATGCAACATGAAATCTTACAACGGTGGTGCGGTGGCCATATTGGATTGCAAAATTAACCTGAAATTCGTACTCAGCATACCAAAAAACCCCATAAACGATATCCAACATGAAATTTTACGATGGTGGCGCGGCGGCCATATTGGATTGCAAAATTAACTTGAAATTCGTACTCGTACTACTATTTTTTTCCCAAAAGCGTTTGACATCTTAGATCGTATGTCCACCTATTTATAATTCGGACCAGTGTGCGGCCGGCCAGCCGCAACAAAAAAAGCGCATTGATGTCACGAGTTGGATCAAAACGTTACACATTGTATCATTACAAGGCGCGCATTGCAATGCTCGGATCACCTGCCTCACTGCTGTAACCTCGTCTTGTATCATTACAAGGTGCGCATTGCAATGCTCGGTTCACCTCCCACACTGGCTGTAATTCTCGACTCGTAACATTACATTACGCGCGAATGCTCCCGGTGAGGGAGCACCTTTAGAAAAAAATGATGTTTTGTAACATCATTTTTTTCTAAAGGTGCTTTAGCCTCAAAAGCATTTTTGAAGACCTATCTATGGATACCCCACACGTATGGGTTTGATGAAAAAAAATCTTTTCGTTTCAGTTCTGAGTATGGGGACCCCCAAAATTTACTGCTTTTTTCTAGTTATATTTAAGAATCTTAATGCGGTTCACAGAATACATCTACTTACCAAAATTCAAGTGCATAGGTCTTATAGTTTCGGAGAAAAGTGGTTGTGAAATTCGGACGGACAGACAGACAGACATGACGAATCTATAAGGGTTCCGTTTTTTGCCATTTGGCTACGGAACCTTAAAAGAGGTATTTTAAGATTCTCTTATTTCATTAAAATAAATCTTATTGAACTAGGCGGCTAACTCCTTCCCTGTAGTTGCGTTAGTGTGTGTGGTTTTAATATGTGTTAGTTTTGGCGTACTTTTCAATCTCTAATGCTTTGTCTGCTACTTATTGTAAGTCTGTGGTCCTACCCGACATTTACCAAGTCGCGGTCTCCACTCCAGAACACGCTTGCTCCATCGAGCATCAGTTATTCTACAAATGTGGCCAGCCACTTCGAAACGTATACTCTGCAAGCTATGTCGACCACTCTTGTTTTCTGACGGATAACATCGTTTCGGATCTTATCCCTCAGAGACACCCCTACTGTGGACTAGCCCAATTGTGAGTGTCCACGTCTCGGCGGCGTAGGTCATAACTGGTAGAATGCTCTGGCTGAAGACTATCATCTTCAGGCATTGCGGTATCGGCGAATAGAAAACCCGATGCAGTTCGCTGAATGCTGCCCAGCCCAAGCAAATCCTTCTCGCTATTTCCTTATCCAGGTTACTCGTTTCAAATGTCCTGCCCAAGGTAAGTGTAGTCTTGGACAGCTATTGGTCCCGGCATGACATGCTCATTGAACATGACCTTGGTTTTGTTCAAGTTTATACCGAGGCTAACACGTCGAGACTCTTCACTTAAACTGTGCAGCACCCCGCTAAAAGGTTTCAGCTTTTCTGCTACTATGACGATGTCATTGGCTTATATTCACGCCCCTTCCATCCCAGGCCACCGATTTTAAGACGTCCCAAGCGCATTAGTGAGGAGCTTAGGTGACACGACATCTCCCTGTCTCACACCTCTGCGCAGCGCTATCGGATTGGTCTTCTTATCCTCCAACTGGACGGTCATGGTAACGGTATCATATAAGCCCCTCAACACCTCAATATACCGCCAATCAAGATGACACCGCTGCAGAGCTTCTAGGAATACCCAGGTTTCGACAGAGTCGAAGGCTTTCTCGTAGTCTACGAAATCCATACACAACGGCTGATTGTGCTAGTTGGACTTCATACAATTTGCCGAACAGAATGGATGTAGTCCACTGTACTAAAGCCTTTTCGAAACCCGGCTTACTTCTTTGTCTGGAACTTGTCGAGTTTCCCAGCGAGGCGGTTTATGACTACTCTCCAGAACAACTTGTAGACATGGCTCAGCTCAGGAGTGAAATGAGTCTGTAGATCTTCAGTAAGGATTATGTGTAACACATTTTGCTACTAAGGTGCTGTATTAGTTCTTTGGCGCTTTTTTGAAGTGAATTATTTGTGGCATCTTCACTATTTATTTAACTAATTTGTGCTTATACGTTTGACGAGTTCAAACGTATTAGCACATGTTAGCATGCATCGTTGTCATAGTCAAAACTACTCCGGTTTTGACTATGACATGGTTGGTTTGAGTTACGGTACACTCTCGCTTCTCGTAAACGCTGGATTGTAGAATACTACGATTGGCTAAGTAAACATTCGTTTCAGAAAAATTTATGCTACAAGCTTACGCAGTAATCGTAGCAAGTACTGCATAAACTTATAGCATATGCTTAGTGCTTCAAATTTTTGTAGCACAAGTTACATTTAGGTGCAAGTACTGCGTTTCATAGTACCTAAAAAACACGTTTGTAATAGAAAAAAAGTTATAGATATATTTTTTACGTATAGATTATGTCCTTAGGATGCCATTTCTGCAAAAAAGTGAAAATCTCAAAAATGTCGATTACTGCAAGTGCAATTATCAGGGCAGAACACTCGTGTGATACTATAAAAAAACTCGCATACGGCTCGTTTTTTTAAAAACACACTCGTGTTATAATAACCCTTATTATGCAACAGTGTCATAAACTACTATTAAAGTACGACCAAAATTCTCTTTAAAAATTATGTTGTTGGATTTATACTGGATAAACACAAGTTGCTCACATTTGCGAACAGTCACACAAGAGCCGAGCGCAATCGTATAAGAAGAATAAAAGTCAAGATTGATAATATACCCAGATCAATTTTATTTGCAAGGCTAAAGCTGCGTCCCTTTCCTATCATTCGTTCTTCCTCTTTCTATAAGGCACACTGAAATTAGAATGGTCGCTTGTTCGGGCACTCAAAACTCTTTTAAAGTATGCACAGACAATCTGAATAATACCTGCAGGCACATCGTAGCAAATTGAGCAATAAATTTTGCGAAGTGGATTGTATTAATTTTGCGTTGTTACAAGGATCACTTTGTTGTTTATGTAGCTAAAAAAATATTACAGTACTACCTAATGAAATTTGCTCTTATCTACATAATTTCGATTAAGCTTACTGTGCTGTGTGCCAACCCAAAGGGTTAAAACGGGACACTATAACTGAGACTTCGCTGACCGTCTGTTGGGCAACCTGATGACAGATAGACAGAGTTTACTTTTTCAACTGCCTTGCTATCATGAGATACATCAAGCCTTTGTTTAGACTTTGTTGCGGCCCTACCGCTTGGCTGGTTTATTTTTCCTCTTCGCTCCTGGTTGCATTCAAGGTGGAGATCGAGGTCAGGTATGAGTATTTTACGAAAAATTAATGTTTGTTAGTGTTAACTTCAACAAGTAATTGTTGATTTTGCAACGGTTTTGGATTAAAATGATATTAGTTATCTAAGCGAAAAGAGCTAGACATTAATATTGTGCATGATTAACGTTTCATTCGTATTTATTTCAACTGTTTATTGTACATTTTGCTAAGCGAGAATGATATGCATACCACAAAAAAGAAAACAATGAGGCACAAACGGAGAAGGATTACGAACTCATATAAAATTCCTTCAGGGAATGGTAGCTTTCGCTACCGCTGTTATTAATATCATCTGGGAAGTGGGTATGCTCATCTCGGGAAACATTATCGTAACAGTCATATAAAAGACAAATGAGCCAAGAATAATGATCGTGAGGCGTCTCTAATGTTTTAAATATTTTATCTTATTGCCATACTAGCTGATGCCCGCAGCTTCGCATGCGTGAAATTTTGTTCCTAGACTTAACAAATCTCTGTAGGCACCAAATTTCAGCCAGATCCGTTCAGCTGTTACAGCGTGAAAGAGTACCTAAAAAACATCCACACTCTCAATCATTCGCCTTTATCCTACTAATATTATAAATGTGAAAGTTTGTGAAGATGTTTGGATGTTTAGATGTTTGGATGTTTGTTACTCAATCACGCTCTAACGGCTAAACGGATTGGGCTGAAATTTGGTACAAAGATAGCTTATAGTCTGGAATAACACATAGGCTACTGTTCATCCCGGGAAAATGTTCCCACGGGAAGCGGGAACGGGTTACGAATTTCACGCGGGCGAAGCCGCGAGCATCATCTAGTAATACCTATAAATTAGATAAATGTCTGATTAACAAATTCATAATGCATAATAATGTGAGCTAAGTAAATTTATTTATTAAATACATTTCTTAAAATTCAATGGCTAAATTACTACTTGACACAACTTCTCTTCTAAGCAATTGACATCGTAACTTAGTTCCTTCTTCAGGTAGTCCCAGCCTACGATGTTTAGATAAACCAAACTACTGTAGGCTTTGTCCTCCTAATACAGATGGTCCAACCAAGACCTGGTAACGTAATAACAATGTAGATTTCATAAGCTGAGCGTTCATATTAATTGTTATGGCTCTTTTCAGTCCTGTCGAATGTAGTCTACGTAGAGGCCATTCCCGTATTTTACAAAGACTTACTGAGTCTGTTTCATGACAGAATGCAGTCGGTTTTATATGTAGAATAAAGTTCATGCCTTCTATGGCCAGTCGCTTAGGGCTCCTGACAATCTTTGTCGAAAGGATTGAGCGTAGATGGTAACATGCGGTGTTATTTTATTGACCATCTTAGAATATTCTTCTTCTTTTTGATGAAGAAATGATACTCCAATGATGTACATAGCCATTTATTCTTCTGCTCTTCGTATAATAGATACTACTCCTATATTTCCACTTAATGGTTTGATAAAATAAATAACAATCCAATGATTGTAGATTCGTTACATTTTTATTTTCACAATTTATCTAATACTTGCACAACTAACTATTAATTAATACAAATATTCTAAACAAAGGCAATAATAAACACATTGTAACATTATCGAATTAGGGAAACCTGTAAGGATAGATGTTGATATAAAAAAAAAGTAACTTCGAGAATGCCACAAGAGCTGCCTTAAATACTATATTTATGTGTCCTTAGGGTTAAGGCACAGATTAAATAATAGTTACTACGTAACAGATACATCACTCCCATACTTAACCTCAAAAATATTAGCTATAACATATCGCTACAGTGGAAAAAATGCTCTACGACGTATTCCGAGAGTCGAGATTCGTGCGCACACCGTATGATTGCGTCATCGAGTGACAACTATTGACAACATTAGGGTTGTAAGCACGTAATAAAAATACAAATAACTACAAAAAACAATAAACACAGTGTCTGAAAAAAAAACTTAATAATATTTTATAACTTCTTCTTCTTTACATAAGAATTATATTATAACTAGCTGATGCTCGCAGCTTAGCCCGCGTAAAAGTTTGTTCCTTTTCCCGCTTCCAATGGGAACTTTTTCCCGGGATAAAAAGTAACCTATGTGTTATTCCAGACTACAATCTATCCCTGTATCAAATATCAGCCAGATCCGTTGAGCCGTTAGAGCGTGAAAGAGTAACAAACATTCACAGATCTATACATCCGCACTCAAACACTTTCGCAATTAATTTTAGAATATCAGTAAGAAGTAAGATGAAAAAAAAAGCAAGACTAAATAAAGCGAAATATTATTTTACTCGGGAAATGTACATTGGTTGTGCGCACTTCGCTCGGTCTGGCGTGTGGCAGCCCTCTGCCGGTCGGCCACGTAAGTTCTGCGTCATAATACTTAGGAGTAGGTGCTTATAAAACGAATTGTAGAGAGTGACGGAGGCCTGGTTAAGGTATATAGGTATATTGTGGCTTCATCACGTTGCCTGAAACTAGACGATTATTAAGGTTAAAAGAACTCTATTTCTCATAAGGACAGTAGTTCGCTTAAAATGAGATTAACAATTTAATTTACAAATATTATTTAAGTAATATTATTATAATGGTAATATTAGATACCTAATGAATTTTTTATGAAAAATCACAACATTTTCACAAATGTATTTTTGTCACACAAAATTTGAATAAATTAGCAATAATACTTCCATAAAGCATATTTGGTTAATATTGTACCAAAATAGCGCTTTTTATTTAACTTTATAGCTATGTAGTAAAATCATCTGTTTGAAGTCTGAAATAAAACATAAATGAAAACGTCAACTGTATTGAGCTTTCACAAATTATGTGTCAAAATAAAAAGTATTTTAAGTATAAAATAAGAGTACTTAAGGAGTATTGATATCAACTCCGGAAAAAATCAGACCCAAAATAATTTACATTCCCTTTTTAGCTCGTTATAGTATAAATTTCAATAAAATACGAAACACGTCTTCCATCAATTATGTTAATAATGCTATATGCCAAATTTTAAGTAGATCGCACCAAGGAATCACGTTGTCCCATACAAACTTTACCCTCCTTTTTTATACCTTTTGAGGTGGAATTTGCAAAAATGTTAAAATTACTTTTTTCAAATTGTAACACACAACGCTCATGCTTAGTTTCATCATCGTACCATTAACCGTTTAAGCAATTAATTTATAATAACTTTGGGTCTAGGGATCGAACCGCAAAATTTAGTTTGGTTTGAGTCCTATATACTTTTCCGGGATAAAAAGTACCCAGTGTGGTGCCCAGGCTATTAAAGAATAATTATACTAAGTTTCATCGTAATCTAACCGGTAGTTTTGGCGTGATGCCTGAACAAACAGACAGACAGACAGACAGACAGACAAAAAATTTTTAAATCACATTTTTGGGTTCAGTGTCGGTTTAGTAACACCCCCTGCTATTTATTTTTTTGATATTTTGAATGTACAGAATTTTCACTTCTACAGATTTATTATAAGTATAGATTTTTGCCCGTTATGTACTCTTTCTCTCTAATCTCTTTTTTTATATTTGAAAAAAGTATTAACGATGTTAATAGTAAATCATTTTTGAAAATTTTAACAGTGGGGCATTCTGTCATTGACACTGAAGCCGAAAATGTATTACATTTATTAAAATCAGTCTGCCTGTATCTCAAATGAACACTACGCTGAAACTACCGAATCAATCTTAGCTTATAATCCGAGGAAGGCTTTAGGGTACTTTTACTTTCTATTTTTCAGTCTTGAAAACGTAAGGATCAGGAATTACCTATTTTACACAAGTTTGAATACTGAGGGTTTTCTATTTCAGAAATTAGAGACATCTCAACCTTCGGTAGAGATCTACAAAGTCAGGGGTTCCTTTGTATCTAAGCTGGTGTGTTTGCTCGATCTTAAATATTAGGTCTATTATAAAATGATTCAGCGCTTGGGTGTGGACTGAATTATTTTATATAACACTTTATCTTTTATGATAAAGGAAACAGGTCAGTTTTGCCCGCTCTTTCGAGCCTGATAAGTAAGTACACCTTTCTCTCTCCCTCTCCCTCTCTCAAGTGTTGTAAACGAAGTTGCGAGGGCCAGCTTGTTATTAAATAAAACAGCTCTTATAATATGAAAAGGATACAAGTTGATCCAATTAAAACTATTGTATTTCGGGGATCGCTAGCAAAAGCAAAAACAAAAAAATGAGAAACCCTTTTAAAAAGGTACGAGCTATTTTGTTCCCGAGTGTCACAACGCTTAACCCACCCGTTTACCGCACAGCAAAAGGTAAAACGGTTTCTGTTTATGGAGCTAAACTTTGATGATGCTGCATTGGAGACTTTAATGGTAGGTTGGTATAAATATTCACCTCCAACATTCACATTTATAATTGATTGGAATACACTCGCACCGGGTTCAGTGTTCTATAACGAAAACTGCCATAAGCAGTTTTCGCTACGGCTGATCTTCAGATGAATGGTTACTTTGTAACACTTCATTTGCGAGCGTTTTCGTACTTTTTAAGGCACCTTGTTCCCGGTTGTCAGACGTTGAAAGCCTTAGATATAAAAAATTCAACAGCGTGTCTTCACAAACTGCGCCTGTTCAGTCCAATACGGCAATAGTCTAACCACCTAGAAAGTGGCACAAAAACCAAAAGTTGAAATGCATAATTATACTATGCTTCTGCCAACCATTTCGGGGATAAAAGTATGACATCACACACGAAACTACATTTCTACAAGGCTGCTCCAAATCCTGGGTCATCCTTTCCGAGGGCTTACCCGCTCCCAACCGTAGATATTAGGTAGGAATCGTGTGGCTTTAAGGTGGTAGGAGTCCGGTATAGCATCCAAGGACTGCTCCAAAATTGTATTCATTGGTTAAAATATTTAATTTTATATATAGATTGAGTCGGAGACATCAAAAGCAATGTATAAAAATAATTGCGATATCGTCCATTGATATCAGAGTTGCTAAGTAGCTCGATAGACTGCTGATTGCCATACTCTTACAATAAGGTGAAGAATTTCAACTTGTATCATTACGGCTCCCGTAGCTCAATTAGTTAGATCATTGCCCTGGATTAGGCAAAGGATGCGGGCTCAAGTCTGGGCCAAGTTTTCTTTATTCACTTTATAATAAAATATTATGAAAAAGTTAGGATATTAATTGCTTTAAATATTTTGTCTATTGATTGAGTCGGAGACATCAAATCAATGTTTAAAAATGGTTGCAATATCGTTCATTGATATCAGAGTTGCTAAGTAGCTCGATAGATGGCTCTGTGCCATACTCATTCTTAAATGGCGCTTACTATAAGGTGAAGAATTTCAACTTGTATCATTACGGCTCCCGTAGCTCAATTGGTTAGAGCATTGCCCTGGATTAGGCAAAGGTTGCGGGTTCAAGTCCGGTCTGAGCCAAGTTGTCTTTTTTCACTTTATAATAAAAAATGTATATATTGGTATCGTGGAGAATTATCTAATGGATATTCAATTCGTTCATAGCCTAATTAGAAATCAATAACACATACAAAGGCGTGTTCTGTAACCAAATTAATAAATTATTTAATTTTAATTTTCATTACCACATCAGTATCCTGTAAATCAATCACAACGTCGTAACTATAACAAAGTTTGGGTAAGGGTTTTCGACAACCTGTCCAGAATAAGTAACGCGATACATCTTACAACACGTGTACGTGAAAAAGACGAATCATTTACTCGAAATGATTGAGAAACTTATTCTGTTTTAGGTTTAGTGGCCTAAGGTTTATTTTTATCCAAACTTTCAATCTTTTTGTTCTTTTCAAGACAACATTTTAAGAAATTAAATCGCAAGATCCTCATCAGGGGCCGTATGCTTGTTTACTGCATTAGTGGCATAAAAAAGTAGATATGTAAATTAATTGTGTCGATGGATATCAAACCCGCCCAAGTCCGGTACCAGTCATTTTGAGTTTTATTTATTTCTTCGATTCAGTAAAAAAATACGATTGTTTTCGTTTAAGATCGATCCTATCTAAGTCCACGGCTTCCTTAAGAAATTAAGGTCGATAATTGATTCTTTTTTTCAATCCCACCCAAGTCAATTTCGTGTTTCAAATCATACGAGCCCATGTCAATTACAGCCAATCACACATCATCTTTACTTTGTCATGGCCGCCATTCTTGCTCAGTCCACGTGCTGGTAATAGCCGCGCACCTTGTTTTTATTTTAATTATGGACAATATAATAAAAGCAGAGTTAGCAAAAAAGAAGAAGAAGAAAAGTGCAAGTGATTACGGAAAGAAAAATGGCCAAAATCGGTAAGTTTAAGCGTAAAATAACATTTTTTCATAACATGATCGTACGTCGGGACCGGTACGTCATAAATTTGAACAGGGTCGGACTATTTTGATTGTTCGAAATTATACCTCATTTTCAATACGGGAGGTTTTATGTACCTTCTATACCTTTTCAAAAGTGCTAGTATTAGTAACTTGTACCTAAACAAATTTTCTGAGTCCGTACCCGTATCAATAAGTCATATCAAACGTGACTAAGTCCTATTACAATATTTCTAACTTTCCCAAGTCCAGAGCCCTATTTTTTCAATATTGACCATGTCCGTATGCATTATATCATAAGTGCCTAAGTCCGGGTAAAACTCCTTAAAATTGTATAATTACCGTGTGTATTTATTTTGCTTTGTATTTGGTTATTATTGCCAGGCTTAATATTAATAACACAAAACCATAATCTAGCTAAAACTCCAAACTAGAAAATAACACCATTATCCGAAAAACATTTAAATGTGACTTGGGCGTCTTTGATATCTATCGACACAATTATTCAAACTCACTCTTGTTCTTTTCCACTGTTTAATTTTAAGTAACCAATTTCGCCTTAGGGGATTATAAAAGGTAATGTTCATACACTTTCTTTAATTACATTTCTAAACACTATAGTTAAAAATTCTTGTGAATATTTTTTTACGGTAAACGCCCACATTTTACCTTATAGTTTTATGTCTCACATAATATGTGGAGAGCCTATTGCCATTTGAAATGGACAGATTGGACAGGCGTTGGTGGTGACGAGTGTGACGACCCGCAGTTGAATTTCTTTTCAAGCCCATAACCTTTATACGCATAGGTCTTCAACTTAGCTAAACGATGTCATTTTACTGACAAGTTTGGAATTTTCCTTCACTAAGCAATGGATTGTTTTGTTAAAGTGTTCCCTTAGTCGCCTCTTATGACACCCTCAGCATTCATTGAGGTGTCGACATTTTGTCCACTTCCTGTCGCTAAACGATCCCCGTCACCATATGGCAAAAATTAATAAATACATGTGAATACAAATTGCTAGAACAAATTTTGTTTTGGCATCTTGTATTCAGAAGTATTTATTAAAAGGAGCTGATACCTGTACTTTGCAAACAGACATAAGTTTTACTTATTTGTACAAAATTGATATACTTAAATATATTCGACTATTAAGGGATATCACAAACTTCACTTTCAAAGATAAATAAGAAAATACGAATACCAGTTCAGATACCAACACGTAGATCTTGATTAAGAAACAATAAAAGTTAATTAACTTAAATCGACGCAATAATTTCAAACGGCTGGCAGGAACCTTATGCTTTGCTTTAATTAAAGTAAGAAAACATGGTTTCTAACGTTGAACGTCTGAACGAACTAAATACGCAGAAATTGACGTAGACGTCAGCGGTGGAATATATTTAAAGTTGTATGTTACCGCCTTCAGGGGTAATCTATATCTATACTAATATTATAAAGAGGAAAGATTTGTTTTTTAGGGTTCCGTACCCAAAGGATAAAGAACGGGACCCTATTCATGAGACTTCGCTGTCCGTCTGTCTGTCTGTCTGTCTGTCCGTCCGTCAGGAGGCTGTATCTCATGAACGGTGATAGCTAGAGAGTTGAAATTTTCACAGATTATGTGTTTTTGTTGCCGCTATAACAACAAATACTAAAAACAAAAACATAATAATATTAAAATGGGGCTCCCATACAACAAACGTGTTTTTTCTCCATTTTATCTTATATATGTATTAGGTAGCAAGGGGGTTACGATTTCCGCTGGTTTCCGCTTTATAAAGAAAGATATATATAGAGAAGATTATTTTTAAAGAGTACCTACTTTGTAAGTTTATTTCGATTAATAAGAGCAACGAATTATTCTTTGGTAGTTTAATCAGTGACAGAATAATTTGTGGAATTTTATGTTATGTACAGCAAAATGTATGTTATTCTCCAAGCCCTGAGCCTGTAGTTAATAGAAATCACTTCCCTCGCCGTCTTTGAGACTTTAAGGACTCAATTTAACCAGATCACCTTACGCTTCGAGAAAAAAAAGAAAGGAAAAACAAGATTACTGTAGTTGATAAACGTTATAATGACTAAGGAGATTAAAAATGTAATAGTGCAAAAGTCACGTTGTAATATTGTTAAAATAAATATTAAATATTGTTATATTGTACATATATTATTAAAAAAATACACTAGATTTGATGGTATAGTTTTATTATTTCCTAGCCAAGTAATGTACTGCATGCTTAAATCAAATGGGAATAAACCATGCGGAGAATTTAATGGATCTTCTCTAAATGAATTATGTAATACTCTTCAGACTCAGCTCAGTGTTTATTAGAGCTACAAAATAATTGTTTATTTACTTCTAAAGTATGCAGCATTATTGTACTTTTTACAATGCGCTTTTACAAAACAGTATTCCTTTAATCCAAAATGTAAATATTCCGATGGGAAAAAGACAAAATACTATGTACGAGTAGTTCAACTTTTGAACATTTTATGGAGTAGCTGCGTAGTATTTGATTGTGTTAGTTAATTCTAAGTGATTTTACTTTCATTTTCTTCAAATATTTATTTACGCGACATTATCGTGTTTACATCAAAACTTTAAAGCCAATTACGGGATTTCGCGAGTCTTCACGAGGCAGTTTCAGTTGAAATTAACTACGACCTAAGTCCGCCAATTGGGTTTCTAGTCACGAACAAACTGTATTTAGATGAGCGTACCAATGTGTACAGCTAGGTCGAGACTGGATGAATCAGTTTGCGCAAAAGTTTTTTATTTGATGTGATTGGGTTTCTACCATATTAGGTGAGACTATAATTTGAATTGATGTAACTACATTTAAATTTAGGTACACATTAATATCATGATCATGTTTAATTTATATGCTATATGCGGGTGCCCTTCAGTCCGACCCCCCCCCCCCTCCCCTCATAGTTAACGGTGAAATGATCATCAGGGACTCAAACTGACGTAAAACCACATGGTGCTCCCGGATGGCACGTCCGAAAGGAAATCTCTGAAAACATGACAAGCTTTGTAACCAAACCCCTATTGATTTTTGGTATCCGTTGTTTAAGGTTTGTCTATAGAACTTGCTACTAAAACTATATAAGCTGTTGCGTGGAAAATTTTCTACTGGTATGGCCACCAAAAAACCACGTGGTTACTCCGTGTGAAGTAATGTTTATTTACCATGAATATTTTTACCAGGTTGGTATGAATATTTCTTGTGAAATGATTAAAAAATGTCCGAGTTGAAGATCCATTACATCTAGCACATATAAAATGAAGATATGGGTGAACAAACATGGCTGAAACAATCTGAACCAAGTTACTTTATGTGGACACGATAGCTGCGACACAAAATCTTAATTTTATAGAAAGTTCTTTCAAATCCTAGTCCAAGGCAGCTGTTATCTAAGTAGGAAGCGTTCTGTATGTCGAGCTAGCGTAGATACACCGATAACAGGACGCAGCTAACGGTAGTGCATAGAAATGGGCTCTATTCCAGCAGACTACGCTATCGTATATTATACGTGTTTTACTTAGAAGCATTTCATGCTTATTTCAAGGAGAATGAGATGGTTCGCTTGAGAATTCTTGTGAAATTGAATATTTACAATCGACTTCAACGCTTATATATATTTTTCCAAAAATTCGACTACCTACAGGCGGTATAAGCCTCCAGGGGTGTAATAGGTATAAACTTACTCGCACTGGAGTTTTTCGTAAAACATATACCTTAACAAATTTATATAAACAAATTTATATAATTCAGCACTGACTCTCAAGACTTGTTAACGCTGCTATATTTCTGTTTATTTTGATCCATCCAAGTTTATTACGGTACAGACGTAAAGTATGTGGTCATTTTAATGACCGAGTAAACCGTAAACTTTTATTAAAACTTGAACCAAAAGTATAATCACCCCCATGACGGCGATGATAGGTAAAGAGTTACTTAATTTTGCACTGGAATCTAATGATAACTACTAGGTTTAAACGGACCGCTTGTTTTAGCAGTTTTGTAGATAAAGGTTAATGTCAAATCCACCTGAGCCATAATATCCATTACAACGAGATATTTGTGAGGCATAGTTAGGTACAATAGGCCTACTCGTCCGGATGAATTTCACCGGATAAATCATAAAAGTCAGGCCAACCGGACGGAATTAGCTTTGTTAATTTCTAATTTGTTTTGTTGCCTCGCTCGCTGGAATTATGGTCGCTTATTGTTTCATGTGAGTAGGTATACCTACAACATTTATAATGTTGTATGCATTATAAAATTTTGATGCCAGAAATGATATTCCCTTTGTTATGTTGCTGGTATAATTTTGTGTTGTTGAAGAAAGGGACTATAGTGAAGTAGGCAGGTGTTACACAAAGGAAAGAAATGCGTTTGTTTCATTTTCTTAGCATAATCTAAGAGTAGAGGTCAACATTTAAGTAAATAGTTCAGACGAGGTGTGTGTTTTATGGTAAAGAAAAAGACAGCCGTAAATGCCGCCATTGTTTTCTGACTTTGTGAGACTCTTGCTCTCTGTAGAATTAAAATATAGATTTTTTTTTTCACGGACATCTCACACAACGCTATCTGATCCCAAAGTAAGCTAGGAATAACCTGCTTGTGTTATGGGTATCAGACCACGGATATTAATACTTATATACTTTTCAATACATACATAAATTATACATAGAAGCACCCAGACTCTTGAGACAAACATTTATGGGTCACACAAATATTTGTCTCCGGTGGGAATCCAACCCACGACCGCCAGCGCCGCAGGTGGTATCACTACCGACTGCGCCACAGAGGCAGATTTCTATGAAGTTTTTTTGTAGTACCCGATTTATACATAGTTTTATATTGCTGGTGCACTTTTTGTACCCAAAGGGAAAAACACAACCCTATTACTAAAACTCCGCTGTCTGTCTGTCACGAGGTACAGCCTAGCGTCATGAACCGTGAAAGAGAGACAGCTGAAATTCTCACAGGCGATGTACTTCTGATGCTGCAACATGATATATTAAAAAAACCGTCCAGTGCGAGTCGGACTCGCAGACAGAGGGTTCCGAATCAAAAAACGGCAAAAAATATTGTTGAACCCCCCCCTAATACCTAAGGCATATAGTCCGCCTTGTACATTGTGCTAAAGTTTGAAATTAATAAATAAATAATACCTGCTTCGTTTCTGATTTTAATATTTTTTGTTTTAGTGGCACCAGAAATACATCATCTGTGCAAATTTCAGCTCTCTAGTTATGAGAGTTCCTGAGATACAGCCTCGGGACGGACAGACAGACAGTGAAGTCTCATGAATAGGGTCCCGTTTTTACCCTTTCGGTATGGATCCTTAAAAATTAAGATCTGTCTAAAATTTGGTACAGGGATAGGCAATAACGTAGACTAACACAGACTAATTTCAAACTCTGAAATAATGTTACCTGGGATTCGGAAAGAGGAACAATCTTCAACGCGGGAAAAGCCGCGGACATCGACTAGTTCAAATAAACCCCAAAGTTTGCTGGATATTTCCATTACTAAATCTTTTTTTTTTCTGTTCAATGAAATTGCGATTGCCCAGGGCCTCTCGAGGGTATTTAGATAAATTTGTTTCATACTTGTTTCGGTAATCAGTTTTGTTTTAGATAGTATGGTTTGATGAGTTTTTCGTCTTTTGAGAATTGAATCTGATCTGATTATTATTTGATGAATTACTTACATATTTGTTCTGAAACATATCACGAGTAACGTACCTACGTGACCTTTATGAATGAGCATCAAAGTGTACCTACAAATAAAACCTATTTAGTATTTGATTAGAGAAAAAGCAGAGACCTCGTCTTGTAAAAATATTAAGTCTCATTTCTTAGATCTTACTTAGCAACTGGCTAAAGCTGAAAAAATATAGTTTTGTCAAATTTATTTTAGATCGCTACTTTCTACCAACTAAAAGATAATGGTTGGTCAAATTTCAGCCAAAAGGGGTACAAGGTAAAGGGTAAAAGGGTTACGTCTTCATTAACTTTCCCAGTATAGTATTACCAAGTAGTGTACTCTCTGTTTATTTCGTCCATGCATCGTATACTACTTACTAGACGCGCTTGATGCTATGCAGATACCTACGTGTTATTGGATGATTGATTGTACTAAGTTGACGGAAAACCTCGAGCCGTTGGCGCAGCGAAGGATCATATCGTCTTTAACTGCATTCTACCGAATCTATCACGGCGATTATTCTGAAGAGCTCTTCAAATTAATCCCGCCCTCTCCTTTCCGATTCCGAGCAACGCATGCTGGGCAGAGGTACCACTTCCACGCAGTGAAAAGAATCTTCGCCTGAACTGAGCAATTCAAAAGATAGTTCCTTTGTCGAACTCTAACAGCTTGGAACGACCTACTAGTGACATTTTGCTGAAATCGGGAAAACCCGTTTGAGAGATTAGCTGGAACTAACAGGCAGGCAAACAGATAAAAAAAATAAAATGCATACAATGCAATGCATTTTTATATACATTTTACTTTTATACGAATTTACCAAAAAGCTTCTAATTTAGAATTAAAAAAAGACCCTGCAATTTTACATAAATATATATATCTTTAACAGCATGTAAAATATTTTATTTCTAGATTATGGTACCCCGTGTGGCAACCGGGGTCCCGTGTAGCGACGGGTAAGAGTATAAAATGTCACCACCCCAATTCATCCCCAGGGTGTCGTAAGAGGCGACTAAGGGAACACTTTCGCAAAAAGATCCATTGCGTTGCGAAGGAAAACTCGAAACGAAACCGCCTGTCAGTAAAATGACAATCGTTAAGCCAAGTTGAAGGCCTTATGGGCGGCTTAAAAAAATTTCAACTGCGGGTCATCGTGACCTGCGCCTGTCCATTAAAACACGGCAATAGGCTCACCACCTATTACGTGGGACATATAACTATAAGGTGAAATGTGGGCGTATACTATGGCCTCTGCCTACCCCTTCGGGGATAAAGGCGTGACTATATGTATGTAGATTATGGTTATTGACGACAAAACACACTGTATACAGTATTGATCTAATACATTAACCGTACCACAATATGGAATCTATTTGTTCAATCAATTTTAACCATTAAGCCCATTCCAATATGTAGCATGTACGGTACTCAAGTGCCATCGAAACAGTATGTAGAATTATTTCAAATTATTATATAATATCATCATTGTGATGGCGTCTTGGATCATTGCAGTTAGACTAGTCAGTCACCCAGGTGGAATTGAACGATTTATCGCAGGCAAGTACGAAGTGCGTTACCATAATCCACGGTTCGACTTACCTTAGGTATTTATACATTGCCTAGTATGAAAAACGTGAATGCAAATAGGTAGTCTATATTTGATTCTATATTTGATATTGATATTGAGTCTATATTTGATAGCGGCGTCTTTAACGGTTACTTAATCTGTTTTAAGTACGGATCGACATTTTATGCAAATGTATAGATTAAACGCTTCGTAATTTCGTGGCACGGAAAAAAAATGTTTTTTATAAACAGTGCTGTGACAATATCCCATGCCTCTATGAAAGACATTGCTGCATTGAGTAAACATGAATACAATTTAGAATGTAGTTAGATAGTGTTCACGGACTTTGCTTTTAAAAGCACTAACTGTTTCGCTGCCTCTGATAACAGGCGGAAATGAGTTTTACAATCTGACCGCCTGTCTATGAAGGAATAAAAGGGTCTATGTTGCAAAGTTGTGTTTACGGGGTTATAGTTGTTTGTTTAGTGCTAATGACGATACAACACAGGATAGAAACCATTTCAAATTTAACAGAACTCACACGTTATAGGATTGCGCAGAGTTTGTAAATGCATACAATGATAGTAAAATTAAATAAAGAGAGGAAACACGTTTTTACGACACTTTTACATTAATTTTACTGCCTTTTTGTCTAATTTATTACCAATAGTTTGTTACTTTTCACGCTCTAACGGCTGAACGAACCCTGCTAAAACGTTTCTATTATAGGCATAGCTTATTTCAGAATATTAGTTTAGAATAGCTACGGCTACTTTTTACAATGCAAGTAAGTTCCCATTGAAAGCGAACACAGGAACAAAATTCACGCAGGTGGAGCCGGCGCCATGTAGTACACTCATACGGTTACCTAATCTTAATAAACGAACTTCAGATAATAGACATGATATTTGTCTTAGTTTTTTCGTTCCTTTTCTGAGGGAATAAAATTGTGAAAGAAAGTAAACGAAAATGTAATGAGCTATTAATGTCTATTCCTAATGAATTATGAAACAACAGACCTTTACACACACAGGTGCTGATTTTCATGTTGAACAAGAAACCTACAACAATATAATTTATTATTTTATACACCAATGTTTTTAGTTGCATTAACAGCAGAACTCATTTTTTTTTTCATCATCAGTAAACAACACATCTATTTCTGCCATAAGGAATGGCCTAAGATCCCTTTAAGAACGACCTTCACCAAGCTGGTTATTGGATGAAAAGTGTTTTATATTCAACTAAATATGTCAAAAATTAAAATGCAATAGGGTTGCCTAAAAAATTACAGTCCAGATGATGAATTAAGAATTTAAAAAAAATACTATTTACTGGTTTGCTTATTAGATACATTCCATACCAATTGGAAGTTTAACGCATTCTTCTCGTCAGCATACTAATTGCTTTTCAAAATTATCTCTAACCTTTAGTAAATATTTCATAATTCTACCATCACTAAAATTACCACTCGTATTCCGTGAAAGCATGTCAAATTGATTATCGCGGACTAAAACTTTGTTAGATGTTTGTACATTAAAAATAAACAAGTTCCGTTCATCCATTTGATTGTCTTATGTAGCATATATTTTCTATAGATGCAGTATTCAGGATGTGAAAGCAGCCTTATCTAGTTATCTTTTTTTAATCGGTTGTCAGTGGTGACATTTCTGCTGTCAGAATGACAGGATGTCATAAGGACGAGTGACGAATCGTTTTCTGCATTGAATGAAAGCTGGTTTTAGATGAAAAATTCGAGACGATTCCACGTGAGAGAGGGGATAAAGCCCTGATACAAGGTTCCGAGTCTCTTTTGACCATCGGCTAAGGACGAGGGATTGATATTACTCTGAGTGGCACGCCTCAATTTAGCTTTGGAGGTTGTTAGTTGCAACATGAGGACCTGTTAAGGAATTAGTCTGAGTTAACTTATTCTCTTCGGAAGGAGTTGGACTCTGTGTCAACCTACACCCGGGATACCGGTAAGCGTCATTTCTTGTTTGCTAAGCGGTTCGAATTTCGTCGGTCGCGATGTCAGTTATTTCATTTGTCGTTTACTTGTCATAACAGGGTTTTTTTACTACGGGGAAAAGCGGCCCGTCCACGGTTGGCAGAGCCACACCCAATGACACGTGGACTACATGAGCGAGGTGTTTTGAGAGGGACCAGCCGCCTCCACGTGGCATTCTAGGGCTGTGCTGCTCTCAGCTTACTCAAGGCCAGTAACTGTCACCCTATTACAGTGTAGTTAGCTGCTTACCCGTTCTACCTGCTCACGCGGCAGTGGTCTATCAAGTGGAATTAGACTTTATTTCTGTGTACCTGTGATATTTGTGTCTATCAGTGAATAAGCTCTCTGTGTGTCTCTGTGTATCTCTGTGTACTTAGTAAATATATGTGTGTACACCCTATTGTCTGTTTTCGTCAGAGCCCTAGCCTACCCTTGCACACAGACTGGAAACTCAGAAATAAGGCGCCCTGGGATAGAGTTCTCTGCATAGCTACCTCACGCTAGTTGGTGAGTAACACAGAACATCTTTGGGTTACACTTATAGCTATCGACTAATGGTGCTGGTCATCTGAATAAGCAATGACCAGGCCACGGTTGTCTACATCATTAAATTAAAAGCTTTCGTGTTTGTAAGCCATTGGTAATATTCGCGCTCCCTAAAATACAATCTATGGTTGATACAAGGCTCTGGTTGGCTAAGTGGTTCCACGAATTCCCAATCAAAAATTTGATCAGCAACGTCTTCAAAATTCAATTTATCGCTTGCCATTGTTTGCGTTGAAAGCCCAATGGGAAGTTGGAAAAATTAGCGAAAGCTGTCATTACAACCATGGAATTGAAGTCACGGTACAATTTTCAAATTTTAATGTCAACATATGTTCATGAAAATTTCTTTTAAACCGTAGACTGCAGCCGCACTGCGGTTGGCGGTTGCGGTTTCTAACTTCAAAATGTCAAAACCAATGAAACCATTGACTCGGTTTCATTGATTTTTGACATTTTGAGGTTAGCAACAGCCAACCTCAGTTCGGACTCAGCCATAGTCATTTTAATTTTGGTGTCCAAATTACAATGTGGTGTCCGCTGTTTAACAGATGATTACTACTCGATTATACAAATATATAGAAAATATAAATTATTGCTTTTAGTTGAACACTATAGTCCCCAAATTCAGACTATGATAAATGTTATAGTTCTTGCACTGACTTTGTAAATTCACATAGTCAATACATAGACGCACTCATTGTTCTTGTAAAAAAAAATATAATTAAAAAGTCTTGCAGCTTGATAGGATGATTAAAAAAAAAATTTCTTCAAAAGCTTTTAACGCGTTCGTAATAATATTCAGCCTATTATGCAGACCTGGTAATAAGCTTCTACAAGCTTTTTTCGGCCATTGCTCAGAGTGTTTGAATTTGCAATGCAATTCAAATAATTTTCGGAGAACTGTGCATTTACATACACAAACGCTAAGCTAACAACGTAACTTGTTCATACAAGTTCAATATAGATACTGGCGGTAGATTTTATTTGTTTGTCTCGCCTCCTTAATTAGAATTTTGTGTCCGTTCCCGCTTTACATTGTGAACTTATTCTCGGGATATAAATACAGCACCGGTTGACCGGACAACTTAACCGTACTACGGGCAATAAGTCAACTATGTGTTAATCCTATCTCTAAACCATATTCATACAAACTATATATTCATAGAAACCTCCAACAGCCAAGACGTGGTTATAGTGATCTACTAATACAATTCAACTACGACAAAAGAACCAGCCATCCATTATTTGCAGCCATTAGAGCGTGAAAAGGTTTGTTACATCCAAAATTCCAGATACCTACACACACAAACTTCAGCTGTAGTAGCATTGAACTTGAAAGCGCGTCGCGAGCAGGTGACTTGTAGGTCGCCTACAAAGACAGTGTTTGTGTTCAGTTTAATTTTATCAGGCTCTTGCGAAACCCTTTAAAAAATACGTAATTAATTTGAAATTGTACTGTACCTACAGAGGACAATAATTCTCTCAAAGACCAAAGGTGACCCTTTATTAAATGCTTAAAAAAATGTAAAATAATAGCATGACTTAAGTCTCTATGCACGACTGGTACTAAAACAGAACTTGAAGATTTAGTGAACATTACGTTATCGTGTAACAAGAGAACGGGGAGAACTGAGGAGGTTATTTGCCTCAGCTACTTTTACTATTACTGGTCATAGAAAGAAATACAAGTTTAAGGGCATAAAACTCAACCACCCTGCTGAGACCACGATGGTGGACAAAGTCTGTGTCGGGAGCCCCGGGAGTTATCCTGCCGAGGGCGTTACCGGCCGTAGATAGAGAACGGGCGCGGTGGGATTTTAGTCAGTAGGAGTTAGGCAAGCATCTATGAGGATTTTTACACTTATTCACGTGAATATTCACTACGCTGCAAACATGCACCCACTCTACATAAGGTATTCATTATAATTATTTTTATTATACATTGAGATCACAAATACGCAAAGAGCACTTCAATATTCTTATTACTTCCACGACTATTTTAATCTTCTTTAAGACAAAGAAAAATATCCATCCGAAAAGTTACGAATAAATATTTTATTTTATCGCGCCCCTTCTCAAAACTTAAATGTGCATTAAATCAGGCGAGCATAAAACAATGTTTGAGATCTGGAAAGTTGCTAAATTCTTTATTTATAAAATAGGTGGACGACAGTTGCTTACTAGGATTGTGACGCCACAGTACATGGGTTTTTAAACAGTATGCACACTTATATCTTAGTAGCTTTAAACTCCCACTGGACCTCCCGCTGGAATATAGGAATGGAAAATGCTCGATGAAATGGAGTCCCTAGCGTGGAAGTTCCACAGAAAGACTCCTGGAAATCCCTTCCCCTTGGCTCTATAAGCCAGACTTTTTTTTTTTTATATTCAGCTCGCCAAATTGACGTCGCCACGATGGATAGCCGTGGCGCATCTTGCGATTGGGGGCTACTTCTTACAGCGGTCCTCAAGTTGGCGGCCCTGTAATGTGCCTCTTCATGCTCCTCTTAAAGAACCCGGGGTTGTAAGATGAGGGAAACACGTGTGCGGGCAGGTCGTTCCAAGTTTTTATAGTTCGACAGAGGAACGATCTTTTGAAACGCTCGGTTCTGGCGAAGATTCTCTCCACTGTGTATGAGTGGCATCTCTGCCCGGCACGCGTTGTTCGGGATCGGAAAGGTGATGGTGGGATCAGATTGAAGAGCTCTTCAGAACATTCGCCGTGATACATTCGGTAGAAGGCAGCCAAGGACGCTACGGTTCTTCGCTGCGCCACCGGTTCGAGGCCTCCCGTCACCTCAGGACAACCAATTATTCGGACAGCACGTCTCTGCATAGCGTCAAGTGCGTCCAACAAGTACCTCGCGGAGTCATCCCAGAGGTGAGAACAGTACTCGACGCAGGGACGAATCTGCGTCTTGTACAGCAAACATCTCTGATGTGGCGTGAAGTACCGTCTCACCTTATTTAGGACTCCGAGTTTCCGCGAGGCCAGCCCAATACAACTCTCTATGTAGTTTTTGTGATTGAGCTCACGCCGGACGTCTATACCGAGAATCTCCAGGTTGTCCTTTAGTGGAACCGTAATAACCGTAAAAAGACTACCGTAAATAAATCAGATCTTCTTTACTAATGCGTCTTTTTTTTAAACGTGAGGGAAAATCCATCATGGATGCTACGCCGTACTCCTACCGACGAAAAAAACTCACGTCTCTTTTTTTCCATTCAACTAATTTAAAATAATAAACTAGATAGACGTAGTTTTAGTCACTCTACCTACTTCTGAAAAAAATCACTGTTTGGCAAAATTTTTACTCACTAGACTTAGACCCGATTAGAATTAGACCGACGACTTGTATCTTAGTAGTTTAAAATGCCCACTGGACCTCCCGCTGGAATGTTGCAATAGATATGCTCGATGAAATGAAGTCCTAGCGTGAAAATTCCACACAATGACATTTAAGACTTCTGATAGGTCCTTTTCCTAGGCTCTTTAAGCCAGACTACCGTTAATATAACTGATCCTATTTATTAATGCGTCTGTTAAACTTACGAGACCAACTACTGCATTCCATACAGAGCAAAAAAAAATTGTTTAATAAAAAATACAACCGACTTCCAAGAAATCCTGGAAAATAAAATTAACTTAGCACAAAATAATATGTATTTTGATTTATCTGATTTTTTATTCAATATCATATTGAAGTCGGCGCCAAGTAAATTCATAGGTTTAGGGAGGTATTATTCATGGCACCAACTTCAATATTATATTGAATAAAATCTGATAAATCAACTACATATTACTTTGTGCCAAGTAAATTTTATTTTCCAGGATTTCTTGGAAGTCGGTTGTATTTTTTATTGAAAAATTTTTTTTCATTATTTTAAGTGACGGGTGAACCGAAAAATATATCTATCTAGGTGAAAGTTCTCATCAATACAAATTAATCAAGCCCCAACACAAGGTAGCTGCTGTAAATCGTTAAGGAATTCCCTCGAATCTCTTTTGGTTCCATCATCAGATCGACTCCAGACCTTTATTAATGGTAGTACATTAAAGCACTGAATTAAAAAGTTAACAAACGCACTAGTTGTGCCTATAATTTTCGGTGGTTGCCCTCGATTTCTCCAGGATCCCATCATCAGATCCTAACCTGGTTATAATGGGACCACCTCAGAAGTAAACCCTATTCAACAAAAAAAATTGAAATCCGTCTATAATTGACGCTGAACATACATAAAACATTGAGACCTTTCTTTTTTTTTTTGAAGTTGGATCTATCAATCTAGGTGTAAAGTTCTCATCAATACAAATCCATCAAGCCCAAACACAAGATAACTGCTGTAAATTGTTTAGGAATGCCCTCGACAGTCTTTCGAGTCTATCATCAGATCGACGCCATACCTTCGTTAAAGTGTAGAACATTAAAGCACTTAATTAAAAAGTTATCAAGCACACTAGTTGTCCCTACAATTTTCGGTGGTTGCCCTCGTTTTCTCCTAGATCCCTTCATCAGATCCTGACCTGGTGAAAATGGGACCACCTCAGAAGTAACCCCTATTCAACAAAAAAAAAAAATTGAAATCCGTCTTTAATTGACGGAATTATCGCTTGACATACATAAAAAAAAATACATACAGACGAATTGAGAACCTCCTCCTTTTTTTGAAGTCGGTTAAAAAGTCATAACAATTTCCACAAAAACCTGTATGTACCTACCTAACTATATTATTTATATTATATTTGGCATCGACCAATAAGCTGGTGACAATATATCGATTCCGTGTGATTTAGATATACTTAGCAAGTAGAATGAGAGTCACGCAAGGCGTGTGAAATTAATTACTACGCAATAAAGGGGCGATTAAGAGCAGGCTGTAATAAAATGAAGCCATCGATACTCACGCTTACGGCCAGTCGTGAAACTAATTATTCTTAATTCTGTTGTTATAGCCAACGCAATAATAGATGTATGATTTATCTCATTGTGAGTATCTGTTAAGGCTGCTCGCACATTACACCCGCACCGTACGCGCCGCATTTCGTGAAATCGCATCCGAATAACATTCTGATGACGTCATAATGCGGCGCGTACGGCGCGTGCTGGTGCTCGATGTAGCCGCATGCATGCTCAGTGTTGCCATATATATGTATTTGCCCGTATCTATACGGAAATAATGTTCAAACCGGACAATACATAATACATGCACACGGACTTTTATACTGAGATTCCATTGCATGGTTCCATGATGGAACTACTGGGATTTTTTTGTCCCAGTAGTTCCATAGAGCTACTGGGATTTTTATACACCAGAAAATTAATCCCAATAGTTCCGGCACAGTTACAATCACAATAAAATTCACCCATTTATTTGCAATGTTGAAATCCTTTAATATTCTATTTTTATTTGCAAATGAAGATCGACAAAACAAATGACGGTCGGATAAACAAACGAAAAAACATATGCAGATCAATAAAACAAAAGACTATAAGCAATTTGACAAGATCAAAAAATACTTGCAGCCATATTTTGTAATCTAGATGTGATTGCCATTCAAAAAAATAGGTGCAAGCAAATCTTGACCTTAATGACTTTTCTGTCAAATCGTGCTTTTAGGCGTTTATAGACTTCACTGATCACGAATATGTAAATATTTAATAAATATTATTCATGTTCATAAGATCGAGAATTGCTTTCACTTATTTTTTTGAATGGTTATAGCATCTAGATTACAAAAAAATGGTGCAAGCAAATTTCAACCTTATGAGCATGCATTATATCAATTTATTTTTTATATATTCGTGATCAGTGATGTCTATAAACGCCTAAAAGCACATTTTTAGAGAAAAGTCATTAAGGTCGAGAATTGCTTGCACCTATTTTTTTGAATGGCAATTGCATCTAGATAACAAAATATGGCTGCAAGTAATTTTTGTCATTATCAACTTGCTTATAGTCTTTTGTTTTGGTGATCTGCATTTGTTTTTTCGATCGTCCCTTGTTTATCCTGTCGTCATTTATACAGTCGATCTTCATTTGTTTCGCCGATCTTCATTATTTTGTTTTGCCGATCTAGACCTATTATAATAAAGACAAGCCCTAACGTGCACATTCTGCGTAGTGTACAATTTGCCAGTTGTTTACATTTTGCGTTTTGTACATTTTGCGTGATGTACATTCTGCGTTTTGTACATTTTGCTTGTGGTGCTCATTTTGCGTTTTGACATTCTGTTACGAAGGGATCTTCCCCTCATAGCCCACTGTCACAATACCACTCACTGTACCGTTTCACACCAGAGGTAAAAGAAACTGCTATAGTTGGCAATACCAAAGATTTGCTTACGGCGCGTACGGCGCGTATGTGCGAGGCTATCAGGAAATGCGGCGCGTACGGCGCGTGCGGCGCGTACGATGCTGACATATGTGCGATCAGCCTAAGGATCACTGTATGCTTTGTGAATAAAATCTTACTAATTATTATAAACTAGCTGATGCCCGCAGCTTCGCCTGCGTGAAATTTAGTTCCTACACTGTCTCTAACCTATCTCTGTAGGTACCAAATTTCAGCCAGATCCGTTCAGCCGTTACAGCGTGAAAGAGTAACAAACATTCACACTCACAAATATTCGCATATTTATAATAGTTGTTCTGATTAACAAATTCATAAAATATATTATATGAGTGATGTAAATTTCTTTATTAAATACATTTCTTAATTCATTGGCTAGACTACTACTTGACTCAAATTCTCTTCTAAGCAATTGACATCGTAACTTAGTTCCTTCTTCAGGTAGTCCCAGTCATACTGTAAGCCTACAACGTATAACCCATAATACAGATGGTCCAACCAAGACCTGTTAACTTAATAACCATGTAAATTTCATCTGCTAGGTGTTCATGTTCATTTTAATGGCTCATTTTACTTGTCAAATGTGATCTTTGTAGAGGCCATTACCGTATTTTACAAAGACTTTGTGAGTCTGTGTCCTGCACCGAATGCAGCCAGAACTATAGAATAAAGTTCATACCTTCCATGACCAGTCGCTTAGCGCTGCTGACATCTTTCATTCTAATGCACAGTGGATACTACCTGAAGCGTGGTCTTTCATTATTCCTGGCTAGCCATCTTCGAATTTTCTTCTTCTTTCACATATTTATATACAAAATTTAAAAAAATTAACAACAATATTTACGATAGTACTTTAAAGCAAAATCATGGATTGAACATCCACAAATGTGTCAAAATAAAAAGTAATTTATATCAAAAATAAGAGTATTTTAGGAGTATTGATATCAACTCCGGAGAAAATCAGCTCCAAAATAATTTACATTCCTTTTTTAGGTCGATAAAGTATAAATTTCAATAAAATAAGGAACACGTCTTCCATCAGTTATGCTAATAATGCTATATGCCAAATTTTAAGCAGATCGGACCAAGGAATCGCGTTGTCCCATACAAACCTGACCCTCCTTTTTTATACCTTTGGAGGTGGAATTTGCAAAAATGGTAAAATTACTTATTTCAAATTGTAACAAACAACGCTCATGCTGAATTTCATCATCGTACCATTAACCGTTTAAGCAATAATTGATAATACGATATTATCAATTATTAATACGATATTATAAAATTTTTTTAAATCACATTTTTGGGTTCGGTGTCGGTCTAGTAACACCCCCTGCTATTTAATTTTTTTTATATTTTCAATGTACAGAATTTTCACTTCTACAGATTTATTATAAGTATAGATATAGATGTGACAGAGGATTTCTCGGGATGTTTGTTACCCTTTCACAATCTAACGTTTGAACGAAACTCGCCGAAATTTGGTACAGTTTGGTTTGTATTTCCGCTCCCGTTTCCTGTCCATGGGGACGTAGGTATTCCACTTCAAGGAATAGAAAGTATTGTTCCACACTTTAATCTATATTTGTACTAAACTTCAGCCAGATCCGTCGACTTTTTGAGCGTGTTTGGGTAACAAACATCCATATACACAAATATTGCGTTTATAATATTAGTAAGAATTGTCTAAGGTAAGAACCTTTGTTGTTTTAATACCGAGGAGCAGATGTTTTCTTCAGTGTGTTGTAATGAAATAACGTTGAAAGGTACCTATATAGACTTTACTTGTCATTCCATGTTAAATCCTCGTATAGAAGTAGCTCATGAATTTGACATAGCCCCACACGATACTGCCAATCTTACTTCATGCTACGTTTACTGAATACTTACTACTGTTAAGTAAAATCGAAACCGAAGCGCCCGTACCCCATCAAGGGCTTTTAGTGAATTACAGTGAAAAATTACTTTCGTATCGGTAATGATATACAATATTTTGTGTTGCTGTGTACGATTTTCTTGCTTGAATGGGCATAAAGTTTCTTTCGTTGATACACATTTGATTATTTGTTTGCATCGATTCGGTTCTGAAACTACATCGATCATGAATCGATTTGAAATATTATTTCACTGTTGTGTAGCTACATTATCCGTTGTCGACATAGGCCATATTTTATTCCCATTTTGCCACATGAATGGGAACTACGCGGATTAAACCACGTAACGTCCGCTAGTATAATGTTGTATTGTAAAGAATCCTGTAATTTTACTTAGTAACTGCAAGTATGTATAAGCTCAACGTGCTCATGTATGTATGTGGGGTGAGAGGGCAAATGAAAGATCAGCTGGATTACACAGATTTACTTTGAACTTTCTCGCTTACAAAAAAAAAACACTTCTTCACCCGATACATAATCTTCCGGAACAACCTAGACAGCATAGACAAAATTCCAGACCTCATAATCTATATTTTTTTATACAGTGACACATATGACATAGACACAACCATCAGCATATTAGGCTGATTTCAGATCAAATAATTTCTCCTACAACTCGGCCATCCTACAAGAGTCTGACCCCAGACTCGTCTCAATGAAAAGTTATCTAACACTGCTAGTTTAACAACAATAGTGAAATTATAAATACAAAAAAAAAAGAAAAATAAAGTCAGAAGACTAACCCCCAGTTTCCGAAAGGCTGATCAACGCTAAAGTTAACTAATCGACTTTTGTCAGTTGAAATGGCTGTCTAATTACTCTTGAGAATCGTATGTCAATCGTTATTTTGGGTTTCCGACACGCTTGTCAAGCCTTGATCATAGTTTACCCGTGTGTCAAAAGCTTTGGCAACTAATCTATACTAATATTACAAAGAGGTAAAGTTTGTGTGTTTGTTAAATTGTAAGGGGTAATCTCGGGATTTACTGAACCGATTTTAAAAATTCTTTTACCAATAGAAAGCTACGTTATTGTGAAATGTCATAGGCTATATAGCATGACGCTACAACGAATAGGAGCGGAGCAGTAATAGTAAATGTTTCAAAAACGGGGGAAAAGTTATTCCTTTACAGAGGTTCGTTGCGTGTGCTGCGTAAATATTTATAGTTATGTAAAAAATATGTACTACAAAATTGTTTCTCTTAAAAAAGTTCTAAAAAAAAAAAAAATTGCGCGATAGCATATGTCTATCTTTGGGTTGGTGCACAACAACCATTTGAATGGCAATAATTTTTTTTCTACAATAATGCCACGGGATACCTTTTTCATAAACGAAATTGTTCTTAAAAACAATGCGACGGGAATACACGCGACGAGAAACCTTTCTCTCTCTCTCTCTCTCTCTCTCTCTCTCTCACGTAGTATTTAATATTAACGACGAGACGCTACGGGAGTAAACGCAACGCGACGGGAGTAAAGACGACGGGAACAGGTAATACTCTCTCTTAAGTGGCGCAAACGAAGTTGCGCGGGTCAGCTAGTCTATATATATATATATAACTTATGTATACAATTGATTTTTAACATGAATTCACATTTTCTCTTCATACATACATACAAATAGTCATGCCTATAAAGGCGTAGTTACACAGCAGCATAGTACTCGCCCAAATTTCACCATATAGCTTTATGCCCCACGTAATTATCAACACCCTTTCAACACCTACTGACGAAGTATATTATCAAGCACATACAAGGAATATACCCGTATACCCTCGTGGCGACGAGGTCCCGTGTTGTCCTCAATACATCCCGAGGGTGTCGTAAGAGACGACTAAGGGAACATATTAGCAAAAAGATCCATTGCGTAGTGAAGGAAAACTCGAAATGATACCTGGTTGTTAGTAAATGACTATTGTTAAGCCAAGTTGAAGGCCTTATGGGCGGCTTGAAACATTTTAACTGCAGGACGCGGCGACCTGCGCTTGTCCATTTCAACGCGGCAATAGGCTCACCACGTATTAACTGAAATGTGGCCGTATACTATGCCTCCGCCTACCCCTTCGGGGATAAAGGTGTGACTATAATGTATGTATGTTTATATATAAGGACTCGAAATACTATGGTGATGCTTTGGTGTTCTCCAGAGACGGTTCCCATCTTTGTCCATGGGCGTTTGTGTTAAGCTGCCTACTAATATGAACATTATTGTAACTTGTAGTGTTTTACATAATTTGACTCAATCATAGAAGAAACATCCAGTTTGTTATTAGATCCGAATGCTGCATATGATAGTGGTGCTAATAGTTCAGCGAATAATGAAAACACCTCTGTGCGAACATTTCTATTGTTCACACATTTTAACCGTTAATTCAAATTAATAGTACCTAAGTATTGTAAGGAAAATGTACAGAAACAACCATTATTATCAACATGTTTTATTCTTATGACATAATTTACTTTCGGGATTAACACATACACAACAAAAACACTATTATATATACACAATAACATTAACACTAGACGTAGAAATAACCTAGTTAGATACCTATCACAGTAGACTGAGGCTGAGTTTCACATGATAACCTAATCATGAATTGTAAACAAACAAAATTTGGAATGAACCTTTGTCGCTAATACAAATGACCTTTCCCCTATACACTATTATTAGAAACATCAGATTAAATATCACATACTAATTTTACAATTTTAGCACACTATGTACCCTCTGGTACATAGTGTGCTAAAATTGTCTTACCTAACATTTGCATAGCACTGAGTTATAAGAATCTTAAACCAAATATAGTTCACACACTTATAATATCAAATAACACAAGTTAAGGGAAATCTTAAACCAAACATAATACAGACCATCATAATATAACATTACACAAGATAAAGTTGTAATAAGTACACAGTTATACCATTAACGTTCCAAGATACAATGTTGTACCAAATACCTACTAAAATCATTATTACAGTTGGTCAGGGCAGGACAGATGTTATCAAAATAATGTGTTACCTCAGTCTAGCCAGCACTTCATGTGGTCAGCAGCAGATGTAGTCTTTATAGGTCCCTCTGTGGAACTGTCCTGCTTAATAACCTCATACCGATCCATGCCCAGCACCTTGGTTACTTTGTATGGTCCAAGAAATTTGGGCTTAAGCTTCATGTGGGTACCAAATTGAGTCCTCTTTATAGCTACTATCTTTTCTTTTACTATCTGTACTTGATACTATCTTTTCTTTTCTTGTTGTAGCATTTCCTGTTTTCTTCTTGTATTTTAAATATTTGCGTTTTAGCCTTTTCCCTTAAATTTTACCCTTTCTTGTACAAAACTTTCTTGATATTCAGTTTCCAACATAGACAATAGTTCTATATCTTCTTTCTGCTTCATTTTGCACCCTGTTAGTTATTCAAAAGGTGACATACCAATACTCCTTTGATATGTGCTGTTTATTGCTCTTTGCACTTTGCAAAGAGCAATAAACATATCATCATATCATCTTCTAGGCACAGTTTAGTCAGAATGGACACAACTACCCTATGGATCCTTTCCACTTGTCCATTTCCACGGGGTATGCCAGTGGCAATCTTAATGTGTTGAATACTCTCTGTTCAACAGTACTGCTTATGAAAGTAATGCTTATGAAGTATTGCTTATGAAAGCTGCACCTCTATCAGAGATTATTCTTCTCGGATTACCCCATGTCTGCTGGTGTATGTTGAGCATCTCTATTGTTTCCTTTGAATTGGTAGTTCTCGTTGGGAATAACCATACAAATTTAGTAAAACCATCTACCACAGTTAGAATGTAGTTGTACTGCTTCTTGGTCTCCGACAAAGGATCAACATGATCGCAATACAAAGTATCTAGTGGTATACTGCCCTTTTCAATGCTATTAAGGAAACCCTCTTGTTTTCCAGCTTTCTTCATTGCTAACAAGCATTGGATACAAGCAAAAACTTCTTCTTCTATCTTCTTGATTACATCTTTTATATAAAAATCTTTAATTGACACCTCTAACATCTTTTTCTTTCCAAAATGACCATTTTCATGAACCATTTTTTATAATACTATATTCCAAACTTTTAGGTACAACTAATAATCCTTCTGTTCCTTTATACAATAACCCATTCTGTTCGAAATAGTCCAAATATGGTTTAACCTTCAAAATTTCCAGTATAGCTTTTATTCCATCATCTATCTCTTGAGCTCTCCTTACCTTGTCGTGCATTGATTTGGTTACCACACCGGCTAAGAGCATCTACATGTCTCATCCTAGTGCTAGCTCTATGTTCAACAGTATAATTGTATTCCTGCAACAACAAAATCCACCTAGCTACTCGTGTGGATAAATCTTTTTTCTTTATGGTCATTTCAAATGCTAAACAATCTGTCACAATTTTAAAGGGTATACCTAAGAGATATCTCCTAAATTTTTTAACCCCTTCAATCACAGCCAATGCTTCTAGCTCATAGCTGGTATTCTTTTTCTCAGCATCAGTTGTCTTTTTACTCATATAGTACACGGGGTATAACTGCTGGTCATTAGGGTCTTTTTGCATCAGTATAGCTGCAAAGGATTCTAGTGATGCATCAGTATGCATCTCTGTTGTCAACTTGGGATTAAATATTCTCAACACAGGCTGCCTCGACAGAACTGCTTTTAAAGCATCAAATGCTGTCTTACACTCATCACTGAAACTAAATGAATTATTCTTCTTCAACATGTTTAAGGCAGCATAACCCTCAATGAACTTTCTGAAATAGGAAGTAAGACCAATAAAACTCTGTACCTGTTTTAACGTCTTGGGCACAGGATATTTCAACACAGCTTCTACTTTATCAGTTGACGGTCTTACCGTTCCTCTCTTCACAATGTGACCCAAATATTGCACCTGCGTAGTGAGTAGTTCACTCTTCTGCCATTTGATCACCAATCCATAGACATGATCTGTATTATTACCACACAATAATAATACAGATCAGTGTCTCATAATCTATTAATTTTTTATACAGTAACACATATGGCATAGACACAACCATCAGCATATTAGGCAGATTTCAGATTAAATAATTATCCTACATGTATTGGGGTTAAATAAAATATTTTTATTTGAGTCTTAAGAAAAACGACTAAACATGTCCCAGCGACGTTGAGTCGATCAGGGTAACTCAGTACGAGTGATATAGAAACCGATGAACTTTTCGTGTATAAGTATATAATATGCCTCTGCCTACCCCTTCGGGGATAAAGGCGTGACCATATGTATGTATGTGTAGAAATAATTATTATACGTACACCACAGTAGCACCTCTCCTACAAAAATACTCCTTGCACCTTGAACGCCTCAACACCTTGAACACCTTAACCGCCTCGACACCTCCGTAACGTAGAAAAATTTTTCATCTATCCATCCACTCGCTAATCTTCGTAAATTTGCCCACTCTCATCCCGGACGAGCTCCCAAGAATTGTGGGGTGTGAGGGCAAATAAAAGATCAGCTGGCTTACACTGATTTACTTCGAACTTTCTCGCTTACAAAAAAAAACACTTCTTCACCCGATACATAATCTTCCGGGCCAAGAACCTAGACCGCATAGACAAAATTCTAGACATCATAACACTGATCTTTATTATTACCACACAATAATAATACAGATCAGTGTCTCATAATCTATTAATTTTTTATACAGTAACACATATGGAATAGACACAACCATCAGCATATTAGGCAGATTTCAGATTAAATAATTATCCTACATGTATTGGGGTTAAATAAAATATTTTTATTTGAGTCTTAAGAAAAACGACTAAACATGTCCCAGCGACGTTGAGTCGATCAGGGTAACTCAGTACGAGTGATATAGAAACCGATGAACTTTTCGTGTATAAGTAGTTGCTTCCAAACAATAAGGCACCTCCAGCCTGGGAGTAAGTGGGACTGCGCCGCCTCCTTCGCGAGCATGACCTGCTCGCGAAGGAGGCGGCGGGCCGGGTGCGGGAGAGAACTCTCCCACCCGAGTTCCGCAGTCGGCGCCCTGGGCGCCGCCGACGTGTCTTCGCCGAGGACTATCGGCCTCCATGACCGGGGGTCTGAGGACGGTGAGAGGGCCGCTCACCGTCCTTACAGAAGCAGGCCCATGACGGCAGCGTGACGTGAGCAATAACTCACGCACGCCCCCCCCTTAGAAGCGGGGTCACACCCGAAACCCCCCATAGACGCGGGATTGCACCCGAACCACCCCCTGGGCGAGGCCACATTGGCGGCCGTAGGTCTGTTGGGAGTCACGGGACATCCTTCCTGAGGGCTTACCCGGGGCTCTCAACCATAGGCTGTTAGGCGTGGCGTGAGGTTTTTTAGTCGGTAAGAGTCCGGCATAACATCCTATGAGGATTTTCCCTCACGTTAAACAAAAAAAAAAAAAGGCACCTCCAGCCTCAAATAGAGCGATCTTAGTGCAGTGGATTATAGCATCAGAGTGACTTTGCGTCGATCGTGAGCTTATCTAATATAGATGTACCACGATACATTGTAGGATTGCTTAAAACCCCGCTTATTTAGTGTTATGTAAACAATCAGCTGTTACCCATTTTATGGTTAATATTGAGAGAGATTTGAGGCGACTGTTTGCGCGCTTTCCACTTACAATGCTAACCGCAACCGCACGCACGACAAAAAGAAATTGTAATATAAGGTCAAAGTGTAAGTACATCTCTCCTTCCCCGTTAAGGTATTAAGGCGTGACTATAATACGTATCATAATATAATATTATGAATCAAACTCAGTTACTGAACAAACGATAAAACCCACCAACATATAAAGCCATATATAGTGGTTCAGCTATCGTAAACATTCGATACAAATAATAATAACTATTCACTTTCTGGGACCACATAAGATTTGTTAAATGGCATTTTATTGCGTCACAGTCAACCTGCAAAGACAATAATTCACACGTAAGCGATAGTACTCAGGTGAACCGAAAAGTCTTACCTCCCCTCAAGCGTATTAAATACTTACCTAATGAAATTACTTTCGACAATACCGAAGGCAGCGGTGGTAGATTGGTAGGTGGTATATTTTCATTTCATATTACCTTCCAATATTACTTGTAAAAGGTACCAGTAGACATAATAACAGGTACCTTAAAATGGTGCACATAAATTTTAAATGTTTTCCAAGTTGAATTTAACTACTTCTAATTTTATTTGGAGCATGAGCCTGGTAAAACCCTTCAGTATTTTAGCTTTTAACTAAGGAGCTAAGAATACTGTAGAAACATCCGTCTAAAATGTTATCTTTACATAATAATAAACACTTAATTTATTTTATAATGTACTCGTACTGACTTAATTTATTAATAGTTAGGTATATTTTGAGGGCATGGACGCATTGAAATTGAATACAAACATTTTCATTTAAATTGAAAAAGACAACTTATTTCAGATGAATCTTAAACCCGTGATTTTTACCTATCTAAGGCTACAGAACCAAGTCTTTAAACTGGTTCTTTGCTATATTTTGTTCACCATACGGACTTTATACCTACATGCTTCTTACATTGTGAGCGTACACTATTGGTCTAATCAAAACTGAAAATATCTAGTTAAAAGCCAGAACTTTTTAAAGTATTATAATAATTGAATGATATAGCCGTTTGCGGTAAAAGCGTTGCAGTAGTAGGTATGAAATATTTTGAGTTCGAACAGAGGAAGATGATGCGTCGGCTAAAGGGGTGTAGCGACTACACTAAGCGACTTTTTTTTTTTTTTTTTTGACATTTGACGGAGTGGAGTGTTTAAAAGTCGCGACCGTGTTTTTATACGAAAACGAGTGAAATATTACCTACCTTATAGCTAAAGTGTCTGAAATCACCGAAGCTGAACCTGTGGAACACAAAAACACTAAAATCCGAAGATAAAAACAATAATAACGAGTGAAAAAGTGCAGAAGAACTACCACAGTACTGTTATATATCAATAACTACCTATAAAATCACCAACTTTCGATTTCCTGTTTACCCACATCTGGACAGCGCGGTTGACGTTGTCAAGTGACATATAGGAAAGGTGTTGCCCACAAGCAATATATTTCTACGTACGAACGGTGCTGTCTACCGTCTCAGATCTGCTACAGCCGTCTGACGTCACCGCATCACAGTGCTACGACTAGCTACGAACGTAGCGTACAATTGCAGCGGCTACGGAACGACACTATCATCTCTGAGGTATCAATTTGGTTTCAAGTTGTTTATTATTCTACAACATTGAGAACAAAATGGCAAATGTACAGCGCACTCCTCCTAAAGCGGCAAGAACTTCTAATAAAAACATGTCTCAGACGCAATCTGAACCAGATATAAATTCTGCTACTATGATGAGTGACTTTGTCAACACAACTAGAAATAAACGCCCTCGACAGGACTCCCCACAGCAATCGGCTGATGCTTCCTTAACAAAGATGATAGCAAATCAGACATCCGTAATGACACAATTGGTCTCGGATATCGCGGAAATAAAGAAACAGAACATACAAATTCAAACTACAAATGCAGAAATTTGCAAATCGAATGAAGAAATGGTAAAATCCATGTCTTTTATTAATAATCAATTTGAAGACATAAAAAAGGAGGTGGAGGATTTGCGAAGAGAGTGAGAAGAGCAAAAGCATTACATTGAAAGATTAGAAAAAAAACTTCAGGACCTACAGCTTGCATCAAGATCATCTGGGATCGAAATCCGCAATATACCTCAACCAAACAATGAATCTGCTTCGGGCCTTGTCAAGACGTTGTGTGAGATTGGTAAAACCGTGGGAGTACAACTCTCTGAAACAGAAATACGAGATATCTATCGCCTGCCCCAAAAAGCCTCGAGCTCCACCCCAACCCCACGTCCAATTATAGCTGAGCTGACTTCAGTCCAAAAGAAAATGAACATCCTATCCGCGATACGCACTTTCAACAAAGACAAAAACAAGGACGACAAACTGAACACCACACTTATTGGCCTTTCAGGAACACAAAAACCCATATTTATTGACGAGCAACTGCCCCCCACCACAAAACAGCTCTTTTACCAAGCTCGGGAGTTCGCAGGAAAAAATGGCTTCAAATTTTGCTGGGTTTCGAATGGAAATATTTTTCTGCGAAAAATAGAGGGAGAAAAACAAATCCTTGTTACCTCAGAAAAGTCTCTTCAAGACGCGAAGTCCAGTAACAACTGACTAGCTCTCTTAAGGGGCTACAGTTTCCCTGCATGTTTTACTTATATACTGTCAGATCTTTATTTGTTATTTTTTTATATAATGCTACTAATAACTGTTATCAATTTTGTTATTGCATATAAATATATCGCCACAAGTAACACAAACACACACACTTTGACGGATTTCTTAGGACGTCTCTTCCCTAAATTATACAAAACAATTACTACACTCCATAACTTGTACACAAAGCCCACAAACATAATTCATAAGTTATACACGCTTATGCATATACATATTGACTTTAGAATGACCAATCTTACTTTCTCAATGCGTAAGGAAACTAACATTACAAATAAGATTAAAACAGTTTATTTAAAAATAATGTTTAAAAGAATATATACAAACACATTCATCCAACAAATTCTACCAAACATACCACAATCACTTAATCTAAAATTATACAAAATTTTCACTACCCACTATTGTTCTTTCATATCATTACCACTTACAAGTCACAAGGGATCAAGTTGTTCTGCCTACTTCAATTCCACATTAACTGTGCCACTCATGCGCGCTGGGTTGGTGCATTCTTGGGAACAATTGCTTCCCAAGCGTGCTCCAGCTTATAGAGCGCGCGTACCCTGTGCAATAGTTCTTGACATGTCTACTGTTATAAATGGCTACAATTAATAATATAAGTAGTGAACTTGATTCACTAAATATAGGCAACTCATTTCTATGTAATCCCGACGACTGCCACAAATTACTGCTACCCGCTCCCGGCGATCCAACTATCATCCATCTAAATATACGCAGTATAAACCAAAACTTTAACCAATTACAAACACTTCTTAATACGACAAAAATTAATTTTGATCTTATTGTTTTGACAGAATGCTGGCTCTCTGTAGTTATTAACCTACCAATTATACAAGGGTTCCAATCATATCGCACGCAAACAAACTGCAACCAAAACGACGGCATCGTAATTTACGCAAGAACTGAACTGCAGGTCTCAGTAAGTGAACCCAACTTTGGGGGCGGCAATTGTCTTGTTTGTACCACTAATAACAAAAAGTTGGCTATTGTCTCCGTCTATCGATCACACTGCTACAACTCAAAAGAACACTTTGAGCTTTTCTTGGACAGCTTAAATCGCATTTATGTCAATCTCTCCGCATGGCAAAATATTGTCATGATTGGAGATTTAAACATCGATATACGGCAGAATACCAAAGACGAACGTAAATTCGATTACTTAACACAAAACATATCCCATGGTCTCCTCCCAACTCACACCTTTCCCACTCGAGATGATAGATGCATTGACCATATATTCGTTAAAACAAAAAATACTAACATATCCACACTAGTTCTGGAATCACATATTACTGACCACAAACCCATCTTACTAACTATTCCCAACATTAACATCGGACAGACAACTCTAAAGCACTTCTCTAAACATGTAAATTATGATGCAATAAAATTAGAATTAGAAAGTATAGACTTCACAAACCTACTTAACATAGATGAACCTAACACACTAATGGATTTATTTATCCATACTATACAAACAGTAACAGCTAAGCATACAAGATTGATTCCAATCACTAGACGACAAAAACTAATAAAACCATGGATGACACGTGGGCTCCTAAAATGTATTAAAAACAGAGACAAATTACACACACAGTCAAGAAATGCTCCCGAAAATATTGTACTAAAAATTACATATACACGCTATCGAAACTTCTGCAACTCGCTACTTCGTAAACTTAAAACTGCCTATGAAAAATGTGAACTCGAGAAAGTGAAAAATAACCCAAAAGCCCTGTGGAAAACTATTAAAGATATTACACATACTAATCCTCCTAAGTCTAGTGCTTCTGAACTCCTGAATATCCGTGACAACCCCAGAGCATCCATCAATGAAGTGTGCTATAAACTGAGCAATGTGGGTAAAGACCTGGCCAACAACATTTTTTCACGTTTGCACATCACGTCAAGCCGTAGGGACGTCCCAAACAGTGCAGGCGTAAACAATCTCCACCACCCACCCTGTAACTCTTTAGTATTACTGGACGCAGATAAACCAGAAGTGGAGTCACTCATTCTCCAGCTACGAGATGATTCGGCCGTGGGATGGGACGGTATAACACCCTTAGTTTTAAAACACTGCCGGGACTCTTTGATACCACCTCTAACCCATATAATAAATGTATGCTTGAGAAAGGGCATATTTCCGGATGCTTTGAAAAAGGCAATAGTCCACCCAATACACAAAGGTGGTGATAAAAACTGTCTTGACAACTACAGACCAATTTCGGTTCTGAGTCAACTCTCGAAGTTGTTTGAGAGAGTTCTTAGTAACCGTCTTGAGAGTTTCTTAGACCAACATGGAATTATCTCCAATAACCAATATGGTTTTCGTAGAGGAATATCCACCGAAGATGCGGTAATGAACTTCGCACAATCAGTGGCTGGGTATCTTGATAAACAAACGAAATGCCTTGGTATCTTTTTGGACCTTTCTAAGGCATTTGATACAGTCTCCGTAACCTTACTCCTTTCAAAACTGGAACGAGTTGGTGTAAGAGGCATTGCCTTTGAAATTTTTAAAAGTTACCTTCAGAATCGGATACAAAGGGTTAAAATTGAACAATATCTCAGTGACGAAGAAAGTTTAAGTTACGGTGTCCCACAGGGAAGCATTCTTGGCCCTATTTTGTTCCAAATCTATATAAATGATTTGTGCAATATGCCACTCACTAATTCAAAAATATTTGCCTATGCTGACGACACTGCGATTCTAGTTTATGGTTCTTCATGGGACCGCGTCAGGGCCAGTTCACAGATTACTTTAAATAATATAACCTCGTGGCTTAATAATAACCTTCTCACGTTAAATCTTAAAAAATCTAGTTATGTTCCCTTCGCTCTTCGTCAAAACACCTTACCTTCATCTTTCTCAATAGTAGCTCACATATGCTCTCAGAATTCATTTCCTTGTACATGTCCGACCCTAACTAGAAATGAAGATGTGAAGTACCTTGGTATACAAATTGATTCAAGTTTGAGTTGGAATAAACATCTTAACCTACTCACTACTAGGGCAATGAGACTTATACACATCTTCAAGGCACTCCGTGCATCGGCTGACCTTGACACGTTAAAGATGGTATTTTGCTCCCTGTGCCAATCAATAATAGGATACTGTATTCCAGTGTGGGGGGGAGCAACAAAAACGAACTTTCTGAAAATTGAGAGAGCGCAGAGAGCAGTCCTCAAAGTTATGACGCGAAAACCATTCCGATACCCAACAACCCAGCTATACCTGGACTGCAAGATACTAACGGTTCGTCAGCTTTATATCCTTCGCTCGATCCTTAGGAGGCATTCTAGTGTCGCTCCCTCGAACCCTACCAAACGTACAAACTACCCGGCCATGACCCGACACAGAACCACATTCGCAAAACACCAATTCTACATACTGAGCACCCATTTATATAAACAAATTCATAAAAAAATAAACATAATAGATCTTAACAAGAACGAAATTAAATTAAAATTAACGTCCTGGCTCCTTAATCAGGACTACATAGGAACAGAATCTTTGTTAACATTCATATCATAATAATCAACTCAACATCAGATAAGTATAACGTAATATAATGTAACGTGGAACAGACACAGCACACACACGCACTCTCTCTCACACACACACATACACACACACACACACGCACATACACACACACACACACACACACACACACACACACACACACACACATAACCACTTATTTTCCCTATCTCTAAATAGCAGAAAGGCAACACTCCACCCTAAACGTTTGGTTCGCAAACATAGTCGCCACTGATACTGCCTCTTATGATACAGGTCATCCTAGTTTAGGAGGCAGGGTTCTCATAAATTGTAACATATAATTATTGTACTTATTTTAAGATTCACAGTTTATGTCACATATATGCCTATCATTAAGGATTTGTATTGTGTTACACTGTATCTTTTTTCTCATGAAAATAAATTTATCTCTTATCTCTCTTTATCTCTTTTCCCATTACTGGATTGGTAAACGTGAAAAATAAACTAGTTTATATCGAAGTAAGTAAGTAAGTAAGTAAGTAAAACTTTATTGTACACCAAACATGAAATTGACAACAAAAAATATATATAGTGTATACAATGTACAAATGGCGGCCTTATCGCTAAGAGCAATATCTTACAGGCAACCGTAGATAGGACAAAATTATGAGAAATGGGTAGTATTTGGTGTCAGAAAGAAAACTTAGAGATAACTAAAAGTGTAGAAAGAAAAATGAGTTTCACAGTCACAGTAGGTACGTATACCTAATTTACAATACATAAACTAGCAATCTATAATAAACTAATACATAATTTCCAAATACATACATAACCATTCATATACTTACATAATAATACCAATAAATATACAACAGTAAAACATACATATAAATAACGTAGAAAATACTGTGAGAAGATAATAACATTTTTATATGAAGAAAACAAAGCATCTAAGCACTTAAGTAATGCTCTTTGACCATACGTTTGAATACAGGCAGCGATTGGGCACGCCTAATCGATACTGGCAGAGCATTCCACAACCGCACGGCTTGCACGGTGAAGGACCTGTCATAGAACCTAGTAGAATGCTCTGGGATAGCTAAAGCCAAAGACTCCGATGACCTCAAGGATCTAGAATGTGTGTCATTTAGGAACATAAACCGTTCTTTTAAATAAGTTGGGGTACAGGGAATAAACAATACGCTATAAAGTATTGAGAGAATATGAGTATTCCGGCGAAGGCGAATTGGGAGCCAATTGAGCATACTGCGATATTCAGATATACGATCATATTTGCGTAAACCAAATATAAATCTAATACATAAATTTTGAAGGCGCTCAAGTTTATCAAGTTGCTCCTCAGTGACATCGAGATAACTAACATCGGCATAGTCAAGTATTGGAAGCAGAATAGATTGTGCAAGCGCAATTTTGGTAGCCGTAGGCAGAAAATTGCGTAATCTACGCAAGGACCCGACCGATGCATACATTTTGCGACTAACTTCTCGCATTTGGGGAGCCCATGATAATGTGGTATCAATCATTATACCAAGATTTTTGACACAACTACTAATAGGCAGTACTATGCCATTAAATACAATATTAGGAAGTTGTGTCCAGTCTATCTGAGATACCATCCGTTGGCTACCCACAACAATAACTTGAGTTTTATAGGGATTGACTTCAAGACCATATTTCCTACTCCATTGGCAGATCTGGGACAAGTCACTGTTAATAATTGCAATAGCCTCGCTCAACTCATGCACTGGAGACTGCATGTATATTTGAAGATCGTCTGCATAAAGGTGGTAAGATGAAAGTAATGATTTTGAGATGGAATTAATAAAAATGGCAAAAAGTAAAGGAGAAAGAACGCCACCCTGTGGGACGCCGACAGATGTATCACACCAAGAAGAGAAAGATTCATCGTAACGCACACGCTGTCGACGCCCAAACAGGTAACTTCGAAACCAATCAACCACTGTTGGAGATATGTTAAGAGAGCGCAATGTTGCCAGTAGGATATGGAAATCCACTTTATTAAACGCATTGCTGAAATCAAGCAAGGAGAGGATAGTAAGATTCCCATTCTCCATTCCAAGCCTTATGTCATCCGTAACATTGATCAAAGCAGTAACCGTGCTATGGCCTGGTCGGAAGCCTGATTGGATAGGATCAAGGAGAATATTACGATTAAGGAACGAACTTAACTGAGTATGTATGAGACGTTCTAAAACTTTAGACAATAAAGGTAAAATGGAGATTGGACGATACTCGGAGAAGGAGGTAGGGTTATTTTTTTTAGGTAGCGGGATAATCTGGGCTTCCTTCCAGGCGTTCGGGAATACACCACTGGTGAGAGAGTAGTTTAGGATATGACACAGCACAGGAAGGAGCTCGTCTATGATAGGCTGGATCATATTGCGACTCAAAGAATCACTGCCAATAGCATTGGAATGTACAGACATTATACACCTCTTAACATCACAAGCAGTTAGTTGACTAAAGAGGAACGGTGGATATGAAGGGGTCGGTAGTGATGAAAGATATTGTAAAGTATTGGCTTTACTATTCAGATCAAAATTGGAAGATGAGGAAAAATGTTGATTTAATAACTCAATGTCAATTTTCTTTGGTATATGATGCATTTTAGACTTTCCAACCCCTAGTGTTTTGAGAAACTTCCATACTTTCGTTGAGTCGCCGTTCTCGACTGATTCATAAATATATTGGCGTTGGGCTTTCCTACACACCTTGCTGCAGACATTTCGTATAGCAATGTAATTTTCATGATTACGAGGTGTAGGGCGCGACTTGTACCTAGATTTTGCAGCAGCTTTCTTTGTAATAAGTTTTTTGATATCAGCTGTTAACCAGGGTGCAGGCAGGTGCCGAACCCTTACCGCATGTATAGGTGCGTGAACATCATATAGATTAAGCAATTTAGTATTGAATATGTCAACTTTTTCATTAATGCACTGAGATGCATAAAGTAAGCTCCAATCTATATTATCAGCATCCTCACGGAGTTTGTCAAGTTGCATGCGACCGAAATTGCGTTGCATTATAATCTTAGACCTAGGTTTAGGAGTGCGAAGTTTGTAGGACAAGAAGAGAAGGTCATGGTAGGAAAATTCGTCAGCATTACATTGTCCATACTTAGCAACTAAATCAATTGAGGAAACAAGGATAAGATCAATAAGAGAAGGATTGCGATTAGGAAAATGATGAGTTGTATTTAAAGTTAGTATAGACATATTACAAGATGAGATGAAGATCGAACGTGACATTTTATTATTAACTTATGAGAATTGTAGAATAATTTGTAAATATTAATGTTGGTATTATGTATTTTGTGATAAAAAAGCTGATAGAGCGATATTATACCTACGATGTCTACTGTCCTTTAAATATTATCTACTATTGTTAACAAATATATTAAATATACTAATCGCTAAGTGTCATCCACAGAAACTTTTTCAGTGAACTGAAATACATAGATTTTTTTAGTAATTTTTCTAGGGTCTCCTGTAAGCTAAGAATCAAAATCTATATAACAAACTTAAAATTATTGACAAAAAAATCTTGTCGAATTAAGGGTTAAAAAGTACGTGTTGATTTCACGGTAATTTTTCCCCAAAAATGTTAACACATTTTGACACTTTTGCAAAAAGCCTTTATGAAAATAGATGGGATTATGTTGAAAATCATTAAACATGCATAGCAAATCCAATTATGTTGAATAACGAGTACCGTCACGAACACGCATTTTCGTGTAGAATTTAAATTGAGTAAATACAACCTTGTTCAAAAAAACACTGACTCATTTCGGTTCAATTAAGACCTGTCTCTGGGCACAGTATAAAGAGTACTACAGTGCTCTGGGTTAGGTCACGAATTATACATGTTTCGAGCTAATGTTTTTTTTTGTAATTAAGATTGAAAATTTGAATTGTACCTACTATTTGTGATTTTTAAAGGTGTGTTTTAACATAGTACGAAATTTCAAAGGAAGTGCCAGCAATCTCATGCGGTTTCCTACCTATTTAAATTTATACACATAAAATAAAACTGTTGAGGGTTAAAAATCTATCATTGAAGGTATTTTGAATTTTGTTATACGAGTATAATATAGGGCATTCTATAAATCGATACTAGAGCAGTTTCGCGTAACGATACGGATATTTGCAGGATCCCTGTTGCGCAATTGTTACCGTAGTACAGAAGATTTATTAAGAGGAAGTAAGAGTTGAACGCTATTTCGAAATTGATAGTATCAACCAACATGCTTTTTTAGGGTTTCGTAGCCAAATGGCAAAAACGAAACCCTTATACATTCGTAATGTCTGTCTGTCTGTCTGTCCGTGTGTCACAGTCACTTTTCTCCGAAACTATACGGCCTTTGCTGTTGAAACTTGGTAAGTAGATGTTTTCTGTGAACCGCATCAACATTTTTTTTTAAAACTAGAAAAAAAGCAGTTAGTTTTGGGGGTCCCCATACTCAGAGCTGAATCTCAAAAAAATATTTTTCATCAAACCCATACGTGTGGGGTGGGATATCTGTAGATAGGTCTTCAAAAATGTTATTGAGGTTTCTAACATCATTTTTTCTTAAGTGAATAGTTTGCGCAAGAGACACTTCCTAAGTGGAAAAATGTCCCCCCCCCCCCCTCTTACTTCTAAAGTAAGAGAATGTTTAATATAAAAAAATATCTAAAGTACATTGCCATAAAAACTACCAACGATAATTGGTTTGAACGAAATGGAGTTGGTAGTTTTTTTTTAATACGTCATAAACCGCAATTTACGCCGAGAAAAATCACTACCACTGCGAACGTGTTAAAACATCAAATAAAGTTACATCTAACTACAAGAACTTTTATATTATGTTGCTTACTGCTACCGAACCCTTCATGGACGAGTCCAACTCGCACTTGGCCGGTTTTTTTTACGTGTGGAAATCCTACAATATGCTATGCCGGACTAAAACCACGCGATGCCTTACAGCTGTCTACGGCTGGAAGCCCCGAGTAGGCCTTTCACTTTAACCTCGCCTATGGGGTTCGGGTAATATACTGCGGCTGGGAAGTTGGGTCGGGTGTTATCCCGCTACTTGGGGAGTGGGGGGGGGGAGTTGGGAACTGTCCTACCACTATGAGGGGCAAATAGATATTCGCCATCGTCTTGGCCTGCTTCTGTAAGAATGGCGAGCAGCCAGCTCACCGTTCTCTAGCCTTCGGTCACGGAGGTCGGTAGTCTTGGGCGTATAAGCATCCTGCGACGACCCCGCCGCCGATGCGGAACTCAGAAGGGAGATTTTTCTCCCAGTCTCTCCCCGCTAACTCTTTGACCCCTGCCTTCGCCATGGTCTCAAACCTCAAACCGGTGAAAGTTATAAATTTGTCTTTCTTAATTCTCTCAAACAAGAAAACTCAGAAAATTCGGTTACATGACCAAATATTACGCGTTTAGTTCTACAAAATTAAGTATTACTTTCACGACAGCTTGTAAAATTGAGTCATGTCGATACCTTTATTTTATTACAGGCTGCTCTCAATCCCCCTTTATTGCGAAGTAATTAATTGCACATGCCTTGCGTTACTGTCGTTTTAGTTCCTTAGTTGGTACATATATATTCGATGAGATCTTTGTCGCCCACTATACCCATTTATTGGCTTGTTTCAAGCATAATATGCTCGTGATCATTGTCTGTCTCTTATAAACATGGTTCTAACCAAAGAGACAAAATACTTTCTATACAGTGGATTTTGAAATTCCAAGAACACATCGTATTTTATTAAAAACTAGAGGACGTCACGCGGTTTCACCCGCGTAGTTCCCGTTCCCGTGGGAATACAATATTTTTTCTTCCATAAGAACCTTCTCCTGACAATATACCTTACACAACAAAAAAAGAATTAGTGAAATCTATCCACCGGTTCTGAAGTTATGCGCTTACTGCGATTCATTTTTAACCCCCGACGGAAACCCGGACGGGGTGTGTGTGTGTGTGTGTAAGTCTGTCTGTGGCATCGTAGCGCCCAAACGGATGAACCGATTTTGATTCTGTTTCTTTTGTTTGAAAGATGGGTTAGGGGAGAGTGTTCTTAGCTATGTTTTATAAAAATCGGTTCAGCCATTTCAAAGATATGAGGGGTGAAAGTGGTGATGAAAAATTAAATGTGTTCAAATATACCCGTGTTGGGTATCAAATGAAAGGTCATAACTTATACATCACGATACTGCAAATTTTATGAAAATCGGTTTAGCCATTCGGAAGATATGAGGAGTGGAATGTATTTCTAATTATGTAACCACACTCCGCGCAATTCGCATTAGCTCTGAATAATTGTTGATAGACTATACGTATGTTGATATTAAAACCCCTATAAAATCCCTATAAAAAGCATGAAATAAAAAATTAAATTTAAAATTTAAAAAACCTACTCCTACCGACTCATAAAAAACCTGTAAAAAGTAATAAAATAACTATTATATTATGACCTATCTAGCCTAAGTATTGAAACTTTATTATTATTATAGGTACATAGCTATATTATTTACGTATTCATATTTTTAACTAACAGTTTGTCTCGTCGGGGACCGCTCACCTAATCCTAACCTAATCTGTCTCTGTTTAGATATAGAGCGGTCCCCCCGACGAGACCAACTGTTAGTTAAAAATATGAATACGTAAATAATATAGCTACCTATAATAATAATAAAGGTTCAATACTTAGGGTACATAGGTCATAATATAATAGTTATTTAATTACTTTTTACAGGTTTTTTTATGAGTCGGGGGTTTTTATATATAAGACTAGAGGACGTCACGCTGTTTCACCTACGTAGTTCCCGTTCCCGTTAGTAATATGGGAATAAAATATAGCCTTTGTTCACCGGGAAGAGTGTAACAAGTAAAGAATTTTTCAAATCTGTTTAGCACTTTCGGAGCATATTCGATGCAAACAAACAATCAAATTTTTCCTCTTTATAAATATTAGCATAGACGTATTAAGGCACCAAGCGGTTCAGTTTTCTGTGTCAAATAAAAACCCTTTCCATAAAATTTTTAATAAATATTTATTCAGTATTACTAGCCAGACGTGAGATATTACCACACCGAGAAGGTAGGTGGGTTCACGACATCCGCCGAATTATAAATTAGATGTCATTTCTACGCGTTCCGAGTTCTGATTTTCGTATATTTTAGATACCACTGGATAAACGTAACATACCTTTAAGCAAAAGCAGACAAGGTAAAAAAAAAACATTTATTGTTAAAAATTACAGAGAAACATAAATATTACATATCTATATTTACACTATTACTATCTAAACTAAACCTAAACAAGGCCCCCGTGGCATTGTGCCCAAAAGACTAGCAGCATTCCCCCTTTGAATAGCAATACCTATTCGTTGAGCGAGAAAACTGCCAGCCCTTGGGTCACCAGTTGACTCCACAAGGCGCTTTTTCAAATTCTTGAAAAATTTTTGCGCATTGGGACCCCATGGACCTAGGGTCTCGACACCGACTGGACAAAAACGATACGATGAGTCGAGACCCTTATATTTATTAATTTTAATATTTTCAGCCGCTTCCGCTGCGGCACTGGCTTTTAATTTTGTTTTAGGAAGATGGGACGGGGCTAGAGTGTCAACACAAGTTGCATCCCACACCGGGACCCGACCCATCTCCCACGGTATCAAAGTTATACCATCCGGTCTCTTGCCATCGTCCCTGAAAACGCCGTTTGGCTCTAAGAGCGCAGGCACATTGGCGGTGGCAAGAGCACGGCGGATGATGTCATTCAGCGCAGCGTGGCGTGAGAAGCGGCCTGCGCTCTTTAAACATGAAAGACTATGATGCCCCAAAGTGTCAACGTTAAAACCGCAGGGGCATCGATGTGGAGCGCAAAGCGTGACGCCAAGTCTCAAACCAACTGAAATTCTTAGGATGTCCGGTTCCAAAAAAGTTCCGGTGTTGGCTATAGGGAAAGCTTTCAACCAATCACCGGATTCCTTTCTACTGAGCGCTAATAATCTGGCCCGATCCGGGCCTAGACTAGCATTTAAAAAGGAGTCAAAGGTTAATTTTGACATAGCGTCGTCCCAGCTCCGTTGTAAATTTGGATGGGTGGGTAAATTTTGACCCGGACAAGCCATTAGCCAAGCATTCTTGGCATCTGTAAGGCCAGTCGTCTCATAGTCTGTAAGACAATTCGTCAGAATTTTACCTACGAGACTCGACGTGGCATGTACAGATGACAAAAAGGCTGGCAAAGCCACACTAGAAATTTTGCGGATCCCTAGCCCACTATATTTAATGGGAAGAGATGCCTGGGACCAAGATTGTTCGCTCAGTTGTATATTGAGAATTGATTCCAAAGAAGATTTGATTAACGAATCAATAGAAAATAAATGACTTTGATGTTTCCAAAAAGGACAACAGCGAAGCAAATAAATAGATTTGGGAACAAACATACAAAATTTCAGAATTGTGATTGCGTAATGTGAACTAATAGAATGTAGCCGATCTACATTGGATTCAAATTTTAAAATTTTTTGTGCTATTAATTCGGGAATAGCATCTTCAAATATAGGGGACCCTAGGAGGTAAAGATTCTCTCTGCTAACAATTTTAATATTCGGACATAGGGAATTGAATTTTTCAACGAGTTCCGAATTGATGTGATTATTATGAAAAAATAATTCACACTTATTAAAATTTAATTCTAAACCAATTAAATGAAATTTATTTTTAATTTCTATAAGATCTGACAGAACAGAATCTGCATCACCTCCAAGAGTCCCGTCATCTAAATACCAGACGTTAAATTTTGACTTTAAAGGAGATCATTCACGTTTCATACATTTTTGGGCCAATTCTGAAAGTGCCGGCCAGAAAATAAAAATATAATATTCGCATAGAACACACAATTTCTAGCAAAAAATACTACTACATTAACCCTGTGCGTGCTATGGTTTTGTTGTTACATGCTTTTAAAATACGAGAAAAATGTTATTTTGATGATGTATTTTCATACATTTCATCACTTGAATAGTGATTTGTTTTTACGTTATTCTATTGTAATAAGAAAGAATTATCATTTTACTAATAATCTACTTACCTACGCACAAACAAAACGTACCTAACGATTCACAACAAGTCCAAACTTGTTTCAAAAAACTTAGACAAAGGTGAAGCGCGCGCAGCCCCCCACGCCCAAGCGACATGTACCTGGCAAATCACCCCGCCACCTCCCGACGCCCGATGGGTGCGATGGGGCCCTGCCACCAACCCCGGGGTCCAAGCCAGCCTCACCTGCGAGTGGTGCACCTGCTGATAAACGGACGAGCTCATGGCGCACAGAAAAGGAAAATTCGAAACTAAACCCTGTACCAACGGGGGTCTCACCGTCCTTACAGAAGCAGGCCCATGACGGCTCACCGAACTCGAGGTATAACTAGGTCGTATTAACTGGCACATCCAGTATTGTGCGAGGTCCAAAGGGGGAGGACACGCTAACCCTTGCATCAGGCGACCTGTTTTACTTTCGGGAAGACATTTTTCCGAGGGCGGGATTGGCTTTATGGTGATAAAGGACCTCGTTAGCAGCTTTGTGGAGAGTTAATACTGAGACTCACCAACAGGTACACCCTGAAGGTGATACGAGTGTACGCCCCGACCTCGAAAAGCACTATCGAGGCGGTTGAGACCGTGTACGAGGACATAGCAAAAGCACTACATGGTACTGCCAAGACTCACTACAGCGTTGTGATGGGGGACTTCAATGCCAAAGTGGGAGTACAAGAACGCGGCGAAACGAAGATCGGCGCCTTTGGTGTAGGGCGCAGAAATGACCGGGGCCATATGCTTGTCAGTTTTCTTGAGTCTCAGGGGCTCTTCTTGATTCTCTTTCTTTAAGAAGAAGACCCACAGAAAATGGACTTGGCGATGCCCCGACAAGGTCACAAGGAACGAGATAGACTTCATCATGACGGACAGGAAGTCTATATTTAGAGATGTCTCTGTGGTTAACAGGTTTAACCGTTGGACCACCGAGACACTACTCTCGACGTAGGCACCATCTACGGCAACTTAGTTATGTTGTACGGCACGAATGTTTAAAATTGCTCCTATATAATCATTCGATTTGCGATAATACCTCCCCAAACATGCAGTGTGGTGAAAGAATTTGACGGTCGAGAGTAGTGTCTCGGTGGTCCAATGGTTAATACCGGTGGTGATCACCGACTTGTACGAGCATCTCTGAATTTGGACTTCCGAGCTGAAAGGGCCCGTATGATGAAGCCTACTTTCCGACCTACCGCACTCCAGTTAGCCTCAGGGGCTGAGAGGTTCCAGTTAGAACTTCAAAATCGTTTTGATCTGCTGGAAACCACTGGCAATATTTACGATAAGGCTGACAATGTGGTCAGGACGCTACAGCAAGTGTCCCGAAGGTTTATGTCCGGAAAAAGCAATAACAGGTGCTCTAAGCTCTCGCACGATCCTCTCGAACTTATGAGAAAAAGACGGGAAACGCCATCTACGCACTCGTCTTCGTCAGACCAGCGGGATCTAAATCTCAGAATCCGAAAGCTGATACGCCGCGACCTTAGACGCTATAACATCAGCATCGTCGAGGCAGCGATCTAGCAGAACAGGGGTACCAAAGTATTTGCCCAACAGCTTGGAAGACCCCGCTGATGAAACTGAAGACAGCGTATGGCAGAACTGTGACCTCAAGGTTCGAGATTCTTGAGGAAATTAAGAGCTTTTACAGAGACCTGTATGCATCACGGACAAAAAGGCCGACGAGTAGGACCCTTATGATTGTGACCACCGAGTCCCACTGTCGCGCCACTATAGCGAGGACATTCCGGACATCGATCAGGGCGAGGTGAGGGCGGTTCTCGGGCAAGCTAAAAACAACAAGTCCCCTGGGGAGGACGGAATTACAACTGAACTACTGAAGGCGGGGGGCCCCCCGGTTCTCAACGAGCTGACGAGTTTGTTTAATTCCGTCCTCCAACAGGGACAAACACCTGAAGCGTGGAGCGGGAGTGCGGTGGCTCTGTTCTTCAAGAAAGGTGATTAGACCTTGCTGAGCAATTACAGACCCATCTCACTTCTGAGCCATGTTTACAAGTTGTTCTCGAGAGTAGTCACAAACCGCCTCGCCGGAAGGCTTGACGAGTTTCAGCCAAAGGAGCAAGCCGGATTTCGAAAAGGCTTCAGAACCGTGGACCACATCCATACTGTACGGCAGATTGTACAGAAAACAAGCGAGTACAATCAGCCGCTGTGTATGGCTTTTGAGGACTACAAAAAGGCCTTTGACTCTGTCGAAATAAAATACTCTTAATCTTTATTTTACATGCTCCTTTATGTAGGAACGAGATATCAAAATTGGGCATAAAATATGCCTCTGCCTCACCCTTCAGAGAAACAGGTATAATTATATGTATGTGTGCTTATATGTGTGCTGAAAGACATAATTAATAAAATAAATCACTATTCAACTGCTCATATCAATTAGAATGACACCTTCGAAATAACATTTTTCACGAATTTTAAAAGCATGTAACAAAAAAACCCTAGCACGCACAGGGTTAATGTAGTAGTATTTTTTGCTAGAAATTGTGTGTTCTATGCGAATATCACATTTTCTTTATCTGGCCGGCACTTTCAGTTTTTGGTCCAAAATGAATAATGTCCACAAATGATAATTGATAATTTTAATAACAAATGATAATTCTTTCTTATTACAATAGAATAACGTAAAAACAAATCACTATTCAAGTGATGAAATGTATCAAAATACATCATCAAAATAACATTTTTCACGAATTTTAAAAGCATGTAACAAAAAAACCATAGCACGCACAGGGTTAATGTAGTAGTATTTTTTGCTAGAAATTGTGTGTTCTATGCGAATATCACATTTTCTTTTTCTGGCCGGCACTTTCAGTTTTTGGTCCAAAATGAATGATGTCCTTTTGGATGATGGGGTTAATGGCTAGGCTGAAAATGGCTGGTCCGAGGGGATCACCCTGCTGGCAACCGACTTCAGAAGAAAGTTCGTTGCATTTATACATTAATTTGGAAGGTTCGTGATAACAGTTAAGTAAATAGTTATAAATTTCAGGAACATTGCTTCTAATTTCTGACAGCAGGATGTCACGGTTTACCGAATTAAAAGCATTTTTCACATCAATTTTTAGCAAAACCTCACACTCACCTTTATTAAGGTAGGTGCGTAAGGCGTGGACCGCCGCCTCACACCCACCTTTGGTACCAAACCCTAATTGAGTCGGTTCAAATTTTTGTTGTAATTTTGACAAGATGTATCGGACAGAAATTTTGGATGCTAAACGCCTAAAAGTGGACCCAACAGCAATAGGACGGACTCCTCCGTCTTTTTTAGTGAGAGCAATGAGATTAGCTCCATAGATAACAGGAGCGATCTCAGGGTTAATGTTACCAGAGAGCATGAGGTTTACTAATTTTGTTAAACAACCGATGAGGTGCTTACCTGCATCACCCACACAGTGAGAGGTTAGGTCTTTTAGGTGTTGTGGAGAAAGACCATCAAGACCAGCTGCTGATCCGACTTTAAAAGCATTAATCGCACTCACTGTGTCCTTATCCTGTGCAAGTAAACACACATCGGGTGATGTAGGCGGGTCCAGAACGTAGTCCGAGACTGGAGCTGAGGGATGTTTTGTCTGTAAAGACGTAAGGGTATCTGTTGTATCTGGAGACAGTACATCACTTGAAAACAGGAGACGTGCGGCTCCTTTTAAATCTCCGTCGCTAACTTTTGCTTCTACAAGCTTGTTAACATCATAAATCTTTTTGTTATAATTTCCAGTAAAACAGCAATTTTGAGTCGGAAGTGTGGGGTTAGAACAATTATTTTTTATTTTTTGTGTGAGAGATATAGTCTCGTCACTAAATTTAGCATGTAATACTTTATAAGGAAATAGCAAAAGATTTTGCCAATTTTCAATGCTATTACTATCCAAACACTGCGTTATAAATTGAGACAAAAGTGTAGCGACAGAGATCCTGGCACCACGAGGAATTCGTTTAACTAAACTCACATTATTTTTTAAATTACTCAAAAGGTGATGAAAAGGCGTGCCAGAAGGGTTACTATCAGATGGAATAGAAGCATGAGGTTGTGCGAAATTATCTGAAAGTAACGTTGTTGAGTTTTGGCTGGGGCATTTATGTAATTTTGATATATGTATACGAAGTCCTCGAGCACTTTTAAAAGATTTTAAACAAATGGAACAAGAAAAAGTATAAAGTGACGTACCATCTTCCGATTGCGTCAAGCTTTGCATTTACTTATTAGTTATTATAAAACAGAAACTACAAAACAAACACAAATAAAAATACAATAAAAATAATCTTGACGTTTGCGTTGACGCTCTGTCACCGGGCGCCGGGCGCATGCGGAGGAGCCAGCAAAACCAGAAATAATTTTCAGCCTGAAAAATAGCAAATATAATTAGATAAATCGCATTTAGACTTAAATATTACTTAAAACCAAGCCTTAGGTGGGCCAAAATTATATAATTGTTATTTAAAACAATTATATAATTTTTGTTAGACCGGTTGACATAGTTGACGTTGACGTCTTTTTGAGGTAAAAATAATTTTGAGTACCTACACATTCCTGATATTCTCGGGGTTCGTAAGAATATTAAAATGAGATGGATTTATTAAAATTCTACAAATCTCGTTTCGACGGCTGCTGAGATAAATCTTTGTACTTAATAAGAAATTCTGAAAAAAAATGTTATTGCACTGGAAACATAATGTACCTTTTATACTTGACATAGGCATAATGTGTACGTAAACGATGATTTTTAGGGCTCCGTAGCTAAATGGTAAAACGGAACCCTTATAGATTCGTCATGTCTGTCTGTCTGTCTGTCTGTCCGTCCGTGTGTCACAGCCACTTTTCTCCGAAACTATAAGGCCTATGCTGTTGAAACTTGGTAAGTAGATGTATTCTGTGAACCGCATCAAGATTTTTATGTAAAATAGAAAAAAAGCAGTAAATTTTGGGGGTCCCCATACTCAGAACTGAAACTCGAAAATTTTTTTTTCGTCAAACCCATATGTGTGGGGTATCTGTAGATAGGTCTTCAAAAATGCTATTGAGGTTTACAACATCATCTTTTTCTTAAGTGAATAGTTTGCGCAAGAGACACTTCCAAAGTGAAAAATGTGTGTGTCCCCCCCTCTAACTTCTAAACTAAGAGAACGATAAATCTAAAAAATATATGAGATGTACATTGCCATATAATCTACTAACGAAAATTGATTTGAACCAGATCGGGTTGGTAGTTTTTTTTTATACGTCATAAACCGCAATTTTCGCCTAGAAAAATCTTTACCACTGCGAACGTGTTAAAACATCAATGAAAGTTACAACGAACTACAAGAACTTGTATATTATGTTACTTGCTGCTATGGAACCCTTCATGGGCGAGTCCAACTCGCACTTGGCTGGTTTATTTTTCTCTGCATAATCATTGTCGTTGATAAATTTGGTTAAACTCATCAAAATATTATCAAATTTTATAAATAACTAGCTGATGCCCGCAGCTTTGCCCGCGATGGCGCTGTATGTGAAAAATGATTCCCCCGCTTTTCTGTTGAAATTTTTCCTGAATTTTCTTTGCTTTAAACCTCACGGAGCCCGAGACTTTTCCAACGAATGCAAAACCGTGGAAATCGGTTCGTGCGTTCTGGAGATATAGCGTCAGGAAGGAAAACCCGACTTATTTTTATAAAATAAATAATGATATTTTAAAATGAAAAGAAAACGAGGCACTAATCACAGACACGGCAACGTAGATAATTATAATCAAGCTTAACCAATAATTTATTATTAAAACAAATTTTGGAAGTCTCTTTCAAACTTTGTTTCATTGGTTTGGCTACTGGCTATTGTTCATTGGTGGCTTAAATACAGTTTAATGACATTTCTTTCTAGTGGGTTAGAGCTTATCGCTTCTTTGTGTTAATGTATGCACTTACAGACAAAATATTTTATTAATAAGCTAGAGATTGTTAAAGGTTTCTGTGAAAAAGCTGTTGGAGGAGCGGGGAATTTAAAGTATTGTGTTATAATTATTGGAATATTCAGTAAAAAGGTGTTGTCTGTTAAATTGTTTATAATCAAGTAAGGGTAACTATGGAGAAAAAGATTATGTACATAAAACAAAAAAAAAAATTACAGACCACGTCAGAATAAAAAGAGTTTAACTCCAAATAGGTAGTCTACACAACGAGATTAGTATTCACTATTTACAACAAAAGCCAACAGTGTAACTTTGACCTCTTCAACGTACAGTAAGTCCAGTATCAGTTGAAACTCAATCTGGGTATCCGCACAATTTTGATCCATTATGCAGTAGGTAGTATTTTAGCTGACAAGAAGTAGATAAGGTAAATAAAATAACTTTGTGGTCACTATGGTTGTACATACATACATACATACATACTGTTTAATTTATTGTAGTCTGTATTACTTCTCCGCCTTAAACTACGTTCCTACGGTACACACAGTCAATGAATGAATTTAATATAAATTCCTATTATAGCTTTGCTTGTGTAAAGCATTCCAGCCAAATATCCATACACCCTCCATTGTAATATGTACCTAGTTTCAATGGGAATACGAGATGATTATAAATAGCTTTAATCCATCATCATCATCATCAAAGGATATTTCAGGGTAATCTGTTACAATTAATACGTATAGGTTTGTGTTTAATACTCGTTTTATTAGAAATTAAAGTAAGATGATTGCTTGTGAATATTGCACTATTATTGAGAGATGTATGATGATGACTTTGTAAGGTTCTATGAGACAGACAGACGTACGAACAGATGAAGCTCAACTAGGTATAAGGATTTCTTGTTTACTACAAAACTCTTCAAACAAATCGTTTTACATGGGTTGTTTAATAAGAACGGCTTGTTCCAAAAGCGTTCTAAGAAATGTTTTTCAAACCAATCAAGTTAAGACGATTTTAAATAATATAAGTACCAAAATAGCTACCAAATAATAAGTAATTGGTGAAAGAGAAGCTCCGATTATCCGGGTTTGTTTTCAGAGCATGATAATAATAGGCTCAAAGGTCTTATTATATTTCTCAAATATTATTTTAATTTGTTAATTGCCGTTGCTTTTGTTGGGCTTGATTTAAAGAATAAATGGCGACGGTTTTATGAATTCTAAAATGTTTTCACTACCTACATTTGGTGTAAACTAAAATTAAATTCCTGTGATGACGATATTACGATACACTTAAAACTTTACGAAATCTATAATTAATATTATGAGTTAATAACTATGGAGTTACTAAATGATAGGTAATTAAACCCTGTAATTTTTCACGATTCAAGTCTGGCTTGACATCGTCAAATTAAACAGTATGTATGTATGTATGTATGTACAACCATAGTGACCACAAAGTTATTTTATTTACCTTATCTACTTCTTGTCAGCTAAAATACTACCTACTGCATAATGGATCAAAATTGTGCGGATACCCAGATTGAGTTTCAACTGATACTGGACTTACTGTACGTTGAAGAGGTCAAAGTTACACTGTTGGCTTTTGTTGTAAATAGTGAATACTAATCTCGTTGTGTAGACTACCTATTTGGAGTTAAACTCTTTTTATTCTGACGTGGTCTGTAATTTTTTTTTTTGTTTTATGTACATAATCTTTTTCTCCATAGTTACCCTTACTTGATTATAAACAATTTAATCAAAGGATATTTCAGGGTAATCTGTTACAATTAATACGTATAGGTTTGTGTTTAATACTCGTTTTATTAGAAATTAAAGTAAGATGATTGCTTGTGAATATTGCACTATTATTGAGAGATGTATGATGATGACTTTGTAAGGTTCTATGAGACAGACAGACGTACGAACAGATGAAGCTCAACTAGGTATAAGGATTTCTTGTTTACTACAAAACTCTTCAAACAAATCGTTTTACATGGGTTGTTTAATAAGAACGGCTTGTTCCAAAAGCGTTCTAAGAAATGTTTTTCAAACCAATCAAGTTAAGACGATTTTAAATAATATAAGTACCAAAATAGCTACCAAATAATAAGTAATTGGTGAAAGAGAAGCTCCGATTATCCGGGTTTGTTTTCAGAGCATGATAATAATAGGCTCAAAGGTCTTATTATATTTCTCAAATATTATTTTAATTTGTTAATTGCCGTTGCTTTTGTTGGGCTTGATTTAAAGAATAAATGGCGACGGTTTTATGAATTCTAAAATGTTTTCACTACCTACATTTGGTGTAAACTAAAATTAAATTCCTGTGATGACGATATTACGATACACTTAAAACTTTACGAAATCTATAATTAATATTATGAGTTAATAACTATGGAGTTACTAAATGATAGGTAATTAAACCCTGTAATTTTTCACGATTCAAGTCTGGCTTGACATCGTGGTAATTTGCTCAGGTAAAGAAGAAGGTAATCTTTACCAGCAATGATTTTATTGGGAAAATTTTATCTCTTTTTAAACCGACCACTGAATGATGAAGTCAGGATCGCTTATCATTGCAAGCTAATCGCTTTATCGAAACGGCAGCGATCGATTGAGGATTACTCTCCCGTAACGGGCGTATCTGAAACAGTTAGATTAAGTAAATTGCCTTTGTGCTGCTGCATCCTGTGTAATAATTTGTGACTTGCCCGCTTCACACTGTCAGTTTATTTTTGTTTGTAGGTTTTTAAAGTATTTTTAAGTTGTAAAATGGATAGGTTTATACTGTACTGTACTCGTATTAAATGATATAATGTTGAACAATATTGAAAATTATGTACAAATCTATCATATTGCAAATTTGGGGGCTCAGATTTACGTTTTCAGGCTCTGTTCAGTCTGTTTGTGTAAAGGCAAAGATAAAATCAAAAACAAACGTATAAATCTTCTTAAGGTTTTTGTAATAATTATAATATATATTATGGAATGTTTCAAAATAAATGTTCATATTATTTAAGTTTTGTTATTTACATTACAGAGATCTATTATCTGTCTGATAGACCCTTACCCCTACAAGGAATGCTTCTGAGCTAAGAAATAATTCTGTTTCCTGTTATTCACACCTTTTTGTCGGAATTAAATACATATTTCTTTCTTTATTTATTCTTAGTTGTTTCCGCAGGTAATTAGAACAAAATTAAATCAACAATTTTATTCCTTAAAGCAGACGCTTCTTGAAAAGCAAAAATCTCATAAACGCAAACTAGTTCAATTTAAAACAAGCTGAGCATTGACTTTTGTGTAAACATCATAATATCATTTTAACGGTTTAATAATGACCTGAACAATATGCCGTATCTAGTTGCCAGATAGGTCAAACCGTTTCCCGAAAATCAAGAAGGCAGGGAAAGGCGGGCATTAAAAAAGGTAGTCACTCGGAAACGCAATGCAAAATCGTTTTAATACAAATAAACTATTCCATAGGTATGTAGGGTTTCGATGGGTTGTGGTGAATAAGTAATCTAAGACTTTATGTATAAAATATATAATTGTAGTCTGGTACCAGTTACACTAACAAAACAAAATACTATACGATATTATAATATGACCTAACCCATAGCGTGTGGGGAGACGACTGCTGCGCCCAGCGAGTGTTTGCGCCTCGGTATATAAAACTAACGCGTCAGCAGTGTCCCTACAGTACTCCCCCCAAATTTTTACAACAAAAAATTTATAACTTTAAAACATTTCAGTAAATGAAGTTCACGATAATTACATTCACATAAACAATCATTAGGTACAAAGAATAAAACTAAACGTTATCGTCGTACATTGCAAAACACATAGACTACATAGAGTATCATGTTACTTGAGTCGTCGAGCGGTTCCAAGAAAGTTGAATCGACATATTGTACAATCACTGTTCCTATGTTGAACTATAACAATAATTGAATGAAATCATAATCATATCATTACGCTACCTGTGTACGGGTTTATAATACTAACAAAATTCACGAGTTAACACGCACTTCACAATCTTGCCATTTGTTCTTCATAAGATGCTGTTGACGCGTTCTGTATGAAGAAACAATTTGCTACTGTCTATTGAGTATCTGCCAACGAAATTCACCAATATTTCACAATGAGTAATGGACCGAATTCTTCTGGATGCTGTAGGTTGCGCTATCCAACACTGAAGAGGTAGGTATGTGTCGTCGCGTCCACGTGTGATGCACCATTACGTCGCGTGCACTGTGCTAAAGAGTGCCACCGACGTGTCCTCCAGCCATCCATGTTTCTCCTCGGGTATGCTGCGATTCTCATCTTGATGCGGAATGTCTCACGCTTCCAAGTAGTAACGCCTGATGCCTCGTCCCGGAAATTCCATGTCGCTCGTATTCCGTCTCCTATGGTCTGCTTTGGCCGCTACATAAATTTGCTAACAACGCAACCATGTTGAGTAGTAGAGAATGTTCCTGCAGGCAGATCCTCATGCAATAATTTTTTTCACGATCATCTTGGGTTAGGTCACTAGTCCTGTTGGTTACGGCGAACAGGACGAGTCGTCTCCCATGGACTCACCTCCAGGTGCATTTCTGGCTGCCACGCGTCGTATCCGTCGGTCACGTTGCTGCGATATTCGATATCAACGCGTGGGTTCGCGCCAAGCAACAGTAGGCTCCGTGTCCATTTCGGGGTCACCAGTTGTAGGGTTTCGATGGGTTGTGGTGAATAAGTAATCTAAGACTTTATGTATAAAATATATAATTGTAGTCTGGTACCAGTTACACTAACAAAACAAAATACTATACGATATTATAATATGACCTAACCCATAGCGTGTGGGGAGACGACTGCTGCGCCCAGCGAGTGTTTGCGCCTCGGTATATAAAACTAACGCGTCAGCAGTGTCCCTACAGGTACAAAACAATTCGGTTTCACGCGCGGTCGGTCCACCACGGATGTTGGAATCAAATTATTAGAGTGTATATATGAGGCCTGGGTGGAGTCGTTTGATGCTTATGGTGTATTCTGTGACTTATCTAAGGCCTTCGATTGCGTCCAGCATCAGACTTTAATTCATAAACTTGATCATTATGGGATCCGGGGACGGCCTTGGATTTAATTAGTTTTTACCTAAGAGATAGAGTACAGAGAGTAGCTATAAATGGTAAACAATCACATGGTTCTTCGGTAACAATGGGGGTGCCTCAGGGTTCAATTCTGAGACCATTTCTATTTTAAGTGTACATAAATGATCTCCCTCACCTTATAAGAGATGATCACGAGGTAGTTTTGTTTGCTGATGACACATCTTTAATATTTAAAGTTGAACGCGGACAACGCGAACTTGACGAAGTAAACAATGCCCTGTCTAGGGTAGTCTACTGGTTTAACGCAAATAATTTATTGTTAAATGAAACTAAAACAAAATGTATTAGATTCACCTTGCCAAATGTTAGGCTCGTTAACACCACTATTAGAATTAGGGATGATCAAATAGAATTGGTCGATGAGACTGTCTTTCTGGTCAAAAAGTTAGACTTGCAGTGGGGGCCTCACATCGAGAAAGTCTCGGGCAGACTGAGCTCTGCAGCCTATGCCGTTAAAAAAATCCGACTACTGACAGACATTAGAACAGCGCGTCTTGTCTACTTTAGCTATTTCCACAGTGTCATGACCTGTGGCATACTATTATGGGGTAACGCTGCCGACATCGAATGTATCTTTGTGTAGCAGAAAAGGGCTGTCCGGGTTATCCATGGTATGGGGTTTCGGGAGTCATTAAGAGAAAAGTTTAAGGATATCAACATCCTTACCGTGTATTCACAGTACATATTATATGAAAATTTATATATACTCATAAACATAACAGTATTTTTTTTTAAATAGTGATATCCATAACCTAAACTCAAGAAATAAGAATAAATTGGCTATCCCGAGATTTAGGCTGCAGAAAATAAGCAATTCTTTTGCGGGCAATTGTATTCGAATTTACAAGACATTGTCGACAGCCATAACAGGTTTGTCAGTTAATAAATTTAAAAATACTAATAAAACTTAATTTGTGCCAGAAAGTTTATTATAGCATTAAAGACTTTCTAGAAGACAAGGCTGCCTGGCAGTGACACGAATTGCTCCTTTCTACATAATAAAAAAAACCGGCCAAGTGCGAGTTGGACTCGCCCATGAAGGGTTACGTAGCAACAAGTAACATAATATAAAAGTTCTTATAGTTCGTTGAAACTTTGATTGATGTTTTAACACGTTCACAGTGGTAGTATTTTTCTAACCGAAAATTGCGGTTTATGACGTATCAAAAAAAAACTACCAGCTCTATCTCGTTCAAACCAATTTTCGTTGGTAGTTTTTATGGCAATGTACATCATATATTTTTTTTAGATTTATCATTATCTTAGTTTAGAAGTTAGAGGGGGGGGGGACACACATTTTTCCACTTTGGCAGTGTCCCTTGCGCAAACTATTCACTTAAGAAAAAAATGATTTTAGGAACCTCAATAGCATTTTTAAAGACCTATCTATAGATAACCCACACGTATGGGTCTGATGAAAAAAAAAATTTTGAGGTTTAGTTCTGAGTATGGGGACCCCCAAAATTTACTGCTTTTTTTCTAGTTTTATATAAGAATCTTGATGCGGTTCACAGAATACATCTAGTTACCAAGTTTCATTAGTATAGGCCTTACAGTTTCGGAGAAAAGTGGCTGTGACACACGGACGGACAGACAGACGGACAGACAGACAGACATGACGAATCTATAAGGGTTCCGTTTTTGCCATTTGGCTACGAAACCCTAAAAACTGCATTAGATTCTATGTGACGTCACGGCAGCCTACGCGCCGGCTAGCGCGCGCGGCGGGCGATGCGCGCACCGCGACACTCTTCGCCCCTCGTCGCCTCCTCCACGCCCTTTATATAGACCTGCCAGCGGTCGCTGCCCTCTCTCACTACTACGGCTGATCCACAGGTGATGTACTCGTCTCCATCATCACCTCGGCTGGATCTGGTGATCTAGGGGATACTCAAGAACCCTCCCCTACTTGCCCTCTAACTAACTGTACCTATTTGCATAAATCTGTTCTATAAACTGATCTTTTAATAAACGCAGGATCAACTGCTGTATTGTATCTACTAAAGATTGTTCTCAATTATATCTCCTTGGTAATCCTCTCTTGGTAATCAGTATATTTAGACCTGATACGGTGGCTGACCCACCTATCCTGTGACAATGGCGCCCACGGGAATAGAAAAATCCTAGATCACCACTTCCGGGACGAGTTTTTTTATTCTGTGTATATTTGTGCATAAACTGTGTGTGTACAATACAGAAGGTAAGTGCAGTGCATATTTCTACACAATCTAAGTGTTAACTTGTTTTTCTCAGTGAATAACTTTTCAAAGAATTTCTCACTACGCGTAAATAACTGCACACGCGGTGAATATCTCGCCGCGCATGATCTTCAACTTAAATCGAACGTATCTATAATCTATTCTATAATTCTCTATAATTATAGCACGACGATTCTTTCTGTATTGAACCTAAATTTTTCAATCTATTACGTATTGTTTTACTGCGTTTGTTGTGTACTCGCTACGGAAAGCATCCACCGTAAAAAAATGTCTTACCCCATTAAGTTTACACATTTAAGTAAAAATGAACTAGAATATGAAGTTCAAATTCGTGGTGGAACTAAATCTAATACGGTCGATGAGCTCCGGAAGCAAATTTCTAAACTTTCCCTTGCTGTGTCCTCGGAGGACATTTCTACATCTCCCTATAAAGCGGATGACGATATATCTGCCTGTAAAGTTGCTTTGTTTAAAGTATCTAATAACGTTACATCGCTAGAATCTAAATTTGATAGTAACATTTTTGCTAGAACTGAATCGGTCTTACACCACATGTACTTTAGATTATCTCGAATTGATTTAAGTTTGCTGTCTGATATCGAAGTAATCAAGCCCTTATGGGATGAGTACCACGATTTCTATGCTAGATTGACCCGTTTGACCTCTACGGACGCCAAGGTTACGGACGTGACTCCACCTCGTGGTATTGCGCGCGATACGATCTCCTCAGATTTTAATTACAAACGTAAACTTTTTTCTGAATTAGCTAAATTTAAATATAACGGAAAGACTTGTGTGCGTGCTTTCATACAAAATCTTAATGAATTCATTGCCTGTAGAAATATTCCTTCGGAAAAGGTACTATCCTTTGCTTTTGAAATCTTTTCTGACGACTCCCTCCACTGGTATCGTGCTGTAAAGGACAGTGTGAAATCCTGGGACGAGTTATGCATACTACTAAAACGTGATTTCAGTCCCCATAATTACGACTACAAACTAATGTCGGAAATTAGACGCCGTTCTCAAGGCGAAACAGAAAATATAACCATTTACATCTCTAAAATGCAAGGGTTATTTTCTCGTCTCGATACCCCAATTAGTGAATCTGATAAGCTTGAAATTTTACTAAATAATATCAGGAATTGTTATGTAAATTCGCTTCTGACATCGAATGTAGTAGATGTTCCTTCTTCATTGAGCGTCTGTAGAAGATTTGAACAATACCATAGTCGCACTAAGGCTTTTGTTGAACCTCCAAATCCAACATCAGACACGCTAGCTCCTCAATTCGCATACAAATGCCCTAAAAATAATGCTAACTTGCATAATTATTCTACTAATAGAAATAATAAGTATTCTAAACCAACTTAAAATAATCTTATCGCATCTAACATGCCCTCTAAATCTAGCGACGCTCCGTTCAAGGTCAACGCGGCTGTGACGGCTAACAAAGCTAAACAATACTGCCCAAGATGTCGTACTTACTCGCATTCCTTAAAAACATGCACTGAACCGCGTTACCCAGTATGTTTTCGATGCGGTTTAAAGGATTTTCGCACTACTGACTGCCCGAACTGCAATCAAGCCTCAAATAAAATACCAATTAATATCGTAAGTCCCGTTTATATTACGAATAAAGTAAATAATAAATTTGACCCGGCTGATTGGCAAAGTTGGTTAAATTTTGTTTCAAAATTTTCAAACTCACGGCGAAATTCTGAAACTAATAATACTAAAATAAATCATATTCCTCGTATTCCTTATATCCCTGTTACCCTGAACAGGATTGATACTGTTGGTTTACTTGACTCGGGTTCAGTTGTTACTATTCTGGGTAATGGTTCCCACAAAATCCTAAAAAATGTAAAAATAAATAATTCTAAACCCTTAAATTTTGTCACAGCTAGTGGTGATAAGTTTTCTTCATTTGGCTCGGCCAATATTTCTTTCAAATTTCTAAATAAAACTGTATCTCTCGTTGCTCACATTGTACCTAATATAAAAAATAATCTTATTTTAGGAATGGACTTTTGGAGAAAATATAATCTCTTCCCTAAAAATTTAGAATCAATCTTGATTCCTAATCATAAAATGTTTCGGCGTTGTAAACCTAAGTTCCTACGTCGATCGTAAATAAAATTCTTTTGTGTTTCTAACAGTCGATCTGAGTGCGACCGCTCACATTTTTCCTAATTTAATTAAACATCTTCTAACAAGCGGAGACTCGATCGCAACTCAGTCACTTGATTCATTCATCGTTGTTTCTATTCATAAAACTAAAAGGTACAGTTCACACCATATATCCTACTCTCATATGGTTGATGAGCGTTGATGAGCACATGACAGCTACGACGAATCGCTAAGCTATTTACCTTCTATACTAGAGGGTAAAATCAGCCCTAATAGCGCAACATCATTGCAATAGTCATTGTTCATACAATCTTATACCAAAAATGATATTTTGTTCTAAAATAAAAAATAAAAATAAATAAATAATCTAACTGTAACATATAAAAAAAAATTAATACTATCCTAAAATACTTATCTACTCTTAAACTAAAATTTGTCAAAATCGGTTCAGCCATACTCTAGTTATAGTGACAAACAGACCTACATGACTATGACGCCTGTCATCATGTTTACTACAGTGCATTGTGCGAGCGGCGCAATTATACATATACGCACTTACTTAGTGCTGTGTTAACTAAAATTTTATGCATGTACTTGTATTTATAAGTATGCTACAGTGTAATACTGCACTCCACCTGACTATGGGCTAATTCTCTATTCACTTTCTACCCCTACTATTAAGCACCTTTGCACCCCTTATGTACGCCTACTTTGTAATTGTTCCAGAGCTGCAGAAGGGTGCCGGGAGCCTTCGTGGGAGCTGACCTGGAGGTGCTGGAGGAGCCGAATTTCTCTAGAAAAATTCTCGCCCAGAAAGGGGGATATGTGACGTCACGGCAGCCTACGCGCCGGCTAGCGCGCGTGGCGGGCGATGCGCGCACCGCGACACTCTTCGCCCCTCGTCGCCTCCTCCACGCCCTTTATATAGACCTGCCAGCGGTTGCTGCCTTCTCTCACTACTACGGCTGATCCACAAGTGATGTACTCGTCTCCATCATCACCTCGGCTGGATCTGGTGATCTAGGGGATACTCAAGAACCCTCCCCTACTTGCCCTCTAACTAACTGTACCTATTTGCATAAATCTGTTCTATAAACTGATCTTTTAATAAATATAAATATATATAAATATAAATATAATAAACGCAGGATCAACTGCTGTATTGTATCTACTAAAGATTGTTCTCAATTATCTCTCCTTGGTAATCCTCTCTTGGTAATCAGTATATTTAGACCTGATAAGGTGGCTGACCCACCAATCCTGTGACATCTAAGATGAATTTTGGTCCCTACCAAGAAACTAAGTCCGGTCCCTACCGGACTTAGTTTCTTGGGATGTTCTTCTCAGTCTGTAGCATTTCCGAACCCCCGGTAGAGTCACAAAAATTTTGACAAGCCTAAATATTTTTTTTTAGAAATTTCAAAGGGAATAAATATTATTTTATTTTAGTTTATTTATGTTACGAGTATCACTACTATGTTCTGAGATCTTATTTCACTAAAATTTCTTGTATTTTATTTCACTACAAATGCCGAGATTACGAAGAATTTTCGTATACACATTATATGGTCACGAGTAGACTCGCGAGAGGTGAGCGAAGTTTGAATTGTTTACGCGAAAAAGACCCGCAACTAATATAATGTGTATTGCAAGTCGTGTGAGTTTAAAAACATAATTTTCGTATAATAATGTAATTTAGGAAAATTAATCTTCTTAGATGTCTTATTGAGGGACAAAAACAGTCATGCAAATTATTAAGGGCGTTTATCACTTTTCCGCAAAACATAATACTCCTGAAAAGGATCGGCTAAGTGAAAAATATAAGGTAATTTTATTGTATTGTAAAAACTATAGGGACGACTTTTATTATATTACTCAACCCAATTTACGTTTAAATACTTGTCATATACATAATCTACTAGCTTTTGCCTGCGACTTCGTTCGCAAAGTGATTTTGATTTTAACTATTGACCTGTCCAACGCATAACGCACGCTAACGCTGAATGCTGAACGCTCAACGCCGAACACTAAACAATAATAATAATATCGATCCTTGATACTCGACGATTGAAACTTGATAATAGATACTCGTTATTAAATACTCGATGTTCAGTACTCGATACAAGATACTCGATATTCGATAGCCGATACTTGACAATCAGTAATCGATAATGGGTATTCAACACTCTATTATACGATCATTGATACTCGATTATTGATACTCGAAACTCGATAATTGATACTCGATAATTGATCCTCTCAATGCCCGATAATTATAGATTAGTTATTATATCGTTAATTAGTACTTGATAAACGACACTTGTCACGCGTCACTCGCATTTCGTAACTCGACTATTGTCACTAGACCCTCGATACGCCTGGCGTTCACGAGCTATTGGATCTTGACAGTTAGACTAACGGATGGACAACAAAGGGATCCTATAATATTAGGGTTCCGTATATACCTTGGTACCTCCATACTTTGGTGCCCTACAAAATATATATTTATTTTTTCTACGACTGCGTGTTTCTGAATGAATGAAGGTACTAATTATCACTTTATTACTTATGTAGTTCTAAATAACACAATCATGTAGAATTTATCATCAAACTCTGCCTTTCCATATTTCTATAGCTATATAATTATAAACAAGGTTCTGATCCGTAATGCTGTCATAACTCAGTGCAGCTTTTGCAACAATAATTAACTAATTCAATTATGAATTACGTTTTTACCATACAACAAATATGTGCGAATGAATATTTGGAGCTTTATACTAACTAGTGCAACAGTTTAGTGCTTATTTGCTTCCAAAATCTTTCTTGCCTTCTGCTCAGAATGTTTAAATATTCAACAACTCAAATAAGTTACGTCGAAGTTTATGCATTTACATAAACACGTTAACCTAACAACGTAGCTTGTAAATAATGCTACTGTTTCTAAATACTCGCACTTAGTGTCTTTGTACATTTACAACTTCTTATGTATTGAGTCTTAAATTTGCATCTAAACTTTATTAAACCAATGGTTTTCAAGTTCATTAGTTTACTTGGTAGGTGTAAATTCCGTGTTCAGCTAACTCGAACTAGGATATGATCAAGAGAAACTGCGATAAAAAAACTTGCAAGTACTTGAATTAAGTAATTGAAATTTTTGAATTTAACTGGGCACGTATAAGCACATCCGAGTCATACCAAACCATGCAGTGCACTGAGCCGTCCTCGGTAGCGGAGCGACGTTGTCCATTAGGCTCCCAAAACATTATCCTCCGTGTCACGCTATGTTTCAAATATTATGCGACTTCCATTAATAATGTAGCACAAAGTTGATCACTTATGTTCAGCAAAACTACGATTATTTCAGTCCACACTTTGTACAATCAACAACACTCAGTAACAAACCATAATCAGCAACTCTCTACAGTGCAGCACAGCACAGACAGAAATATGTTAAACCAAAACAATGAACCACAACTGTACAGCACTTGGGTATGGTTCGCAGTTCTGTACGTATTTTTCTTTCAATCGCGTATAAATATGGTTAAAATGAACATGAAAGCATACAGATCCTACCGTCTCTTGAGATTTGTATCTCATCTTACCGCAGCGAAAGACGTGTCGTGAATACAAAATGTTGGTGATACATGCGAAACCTCTCTTTTGAAAACTCACTGAAAGAAATTCCAGCGGATCTGTAGCCGTATGCATGTCTCATGCCAATAAGATACGAGTATTTATTAGATAGCAATGTACAAGAAGAAATTATTTATACCTGACTATAGAAACATCATCAACTATTTTTAAGTAAGCTAAAGCAAATACTCTTGAATATGAGAAGTTAGCTAAAAATCATGTTGGGGTGATCGCAGTTACCCATATGGTAGATATTATAAAACTGATTAAAATCACTCGACTGTTGGCGTTGTTGCTAACTCAGCGGGAGAAACCAGTAACTTTAAGGAATAAAAATCTAAGAATCCTTGACCGGCCGCAATTTCTAAACTTGGCCACGTCATCATGTACATAATATTGGCATGGTCCGTCGCTAAGGTTGGTTCATATTTCTGAGGAGACAGCTGTCCTTAGTTATTTTACTACCCTCAGGTCCGCACTCACATAAGTTGGAACTAGACCTGATGGATAGGATAGTACGGTAATATAGGTATAATGTCCTTGTTAATACAAAAATAAAAGCTCGTTAAGGAAAACCCTCTCAGTATAATGTAGCTGATATTAACCAACATGAAAATAAGATAGAGGTAAAACAAAGGTTTCTATAAATATAATAGAGATTTAAATAGGTTTGCACAACTTAAGACAAAAAGTCATTTCACTAGTAACACGATACGATAATTTGGAGGAATTTGAATTCAATAGCAAGTAGCCACAGTTTGTTTCAATACTGCAAGGGGATGGATGGCTTAAGTAAACACGGCCTCGGTTTTTCCAAACGCCTACAATATGGGGTTTTTCAATAGGGGTCTTAGAAGGTTTTTACAGGGTCGGAAGCGCGAGTGTAACGCCTACGGTTTTGCAAACGTCCTTAGCGGCTTCCATCTCACGGCTTTTTTTTTGTTTATACGTGAGGGAAAATCCTCATGGATGTTATGCCGGACTTCTACCGACTAAAAAGCCTCACGTAACGCCCAACAGCCTATGGTTGTGAGCCCCGGATAAGTCCTCGGAAGGATGTCCCAGGACTCCCAACAGACCTACGGCCGCTACTGTGGCCTCGCCCGAGGGTTGGTTCGGGTGCTATCCCGCGTCTATGGGGGGTTTCGGGTTTGATCCCGCTTCTAAGGGGGGTGCGTGCGTGAGTTCATGCAGTCATGGGCCTGCTTCTGTAAGGACGGTGAGCGACCCTCTCACCGTCCTCAGACCCCGGTCATGGAGGCCGATAGTCCTCGGCGAAAACACGTTGGCGGCGCCCAGGCCGCCGACTGCGGAACTCGGGTGGGAGAGTTCTCTCCCGTACCCGCCCCGCCGCCTCCTTCACGAGCATGACCTGCTCGCAGAAAGAGGCGGCGCAGTCCCACTTACTTCCGCTGGAGATCATGGCTCGCACCATGGTCTCGAGCGAGAGAGTGTCCACGTCCAGATCCACTACGAGGACCTGGCACCTGACCGAGTACTCCACTAACGTATGGAGCGCTGTGTCATCGCTGCGGTCCTCGCAGTGCTGACACTCAGCCGTGATATCCCGGTGTCTTCGCCACAGATACCTACCGAAGCTACCGTGCCCGGTAAGTATCTGTGACAACCGGTACGAGAGAGCACCGTGTCTTCTCTCCTCCATCTCACGGCTCACCGTATTAATCCCTAGCACAGTGATCGTATAAAACACTGAGCAAGCGGTTTTTCGAGCGCTTAGCTAGCGTTACTTTGTCTGCCATACCACCAATCAAATCTTATTATATAATAAACCGGCCAAGTGCGAGTTGGACTCGCCCATGAAGGGTTTCGTAGCAGCAAGTAACATAATATAAAAGTTCTTATAGTTCGTTGTAACTTTGACTGATGTTTTAACACATTCGCAGTGGTAGTGATTTCACTAACCGGAAATTGCGGTTTATGACGTATTTAAAAAAACTGCCAGCTTTATCTCGTTCAAACTAATTTTCGTTGGTAGTTTTTATGGCAATGTACATCATATATTTTTTTTAGATTTATCATTCTCTTAGTTTAGAAGTTAGAGGGGGGGGGGACACACATTTTTCCACTTTGGAAGTGTCTCTTGCGCAAACTATTCACTTTAGAAAAAAATGATGTTAGAAACCTCCATAGCATTTTTGAAGACCTATCTATAGATACCACACACGTATGGGTTTGATGAAAAAAAAAAATTTGAGTTTCAGTTCTGAGTATGGGGACCCCCAAAATTTACTGCTTTTTTTCTAGTTTTATATAAGAATCATAATGCGGTTCACAGAATACATCTAGCTACCAAGTTTCAATAGCATATACCTTATAGTTCCGGAGAAAAGTGGCTGTGACACACGGACGGACAGACAGACGGACAGACAGACAGACATGACGAATCTATAAGGGTTCCGTTTTTGCCATTTGGCTACGAAACCCTAAAAATGAACTGCAAAATGTGTTGGTAAGCGCATAACTTCAGAACGGGTGGACCGATTTCACTAATTCTTTTTTTGTTGTGTAAGGTATTGTCAGGTGAAGGTTCTTATGGAAGAAAAAATATTGTATTCCCACGGGAACGGGAACTACGCGGGTGAAACCGCGTGACGTCCTCTGGTATATAATAAATTAATATATTTGAAATACTTGCTGAAAACAGTCAAACTCTGTAATAAACTCCAATTCAACAATAATCCGGCACTTAGTTTGAACATAGAGATCTGAACATTAAGCTCAGTTATCCACCTAGTACTTGTAGTGACTTCTATCAGGTAGATCACTTGAAACAAAGTCAAGTAGTTTCGTACCCAAAACTAACGCCTAAGTTCGGTTTGTCGCAGAAGTTTAACTAAGTCGTATTTAACTTGTGTGAACAGATTGTGTTGCAACCACATACCAACATCTTTAGGCATTGTTTACTATTTACTATGATAAGTAAGTAATGTAAGTAAGTAAAAACTCTGTATTGTACACTAGGAATAACATTAGAGCAAAACAGTTAAAATAACACTTATTGACATAACAATTGGCGGCCTTATCGCACAAGGCAAACTTTTTTATGGAGATTGTAGATTGTGAATTTTTTTAGGGCCGTTTGGTGTACCTTACTGAAGATTTCATTACATTACAAACAATAATATTATATGAAACATTTATAATATACATATATTCGTATATACTTATTATTAAAAGTAAGTATACCTACAGTTTTAAGCTTACTCTACAATAACTATTTATATAATAACTAGCCGACGTCACGCGCTTTCACCCGCGTAGCTCCCGTTCCCGTATGGATACGGGAATAAAATATAGCCTATGTTCACCGCGAAGAGTGTAGCTTCCCAACAGTGAAAGAATTTTTTAAATCGGTTCTGTAGTTTCAGAGCCTACTCGATGCAAACAAACAAACAATCAAATCTTTCCTCCTTAGGTATATAATATTACTAGCGGACGTTAGGCGTTTTCACCCGCGTAGTTCCCGTTCCCGTGGGAATACGGGAATAAAATATAGCCTATGTTACCCGCAAAGAGTGTAGCTTTCCGACAGTAAAAGAATTTTTTCAAATCGGTCCAGTAGTACCGGAGCCTATTCGTTACAAACAAACAAACAAAAAAACAAATATTTCCTCTTTATAATATTAGTATAGATATATATATCTAAGTTGTAGATCTGCATTTGTGCAATACTTGCACACGTGACTCTACTGCCTACACTCGTTAATATTTAGTGGTATAATATTTACCGGACTTCTCTTTTAAAATTTTAAAAAGAAACAATTTTGTACTGCACAATTTTTAAGTAAATTTAACTAACCATTTATGCAGCGTACGCCTCAGAAGCACTCAGAAGGTAAAAATTATTTCCCGTTTTCGAAACATTCTTGATTACTTTGCTTCTATTCGTCTTAGCATGATGTTATATAGCCTATAGCCATCCGCAATAAATGAACTATGAAACTGTAAAAGATTTTTTGAAATCCAACCAGTAGTTCCTGAGATCCTAGAGTTCAAACAAAAAAACTTGAGAGGTGTCAAGGGACACCCGGATGGAACGAAGTTCCTTTCGATTAAAGTGAAGGAATTGTAATAAAATTTTATTTTAATTTTAAAATTTTATTGTAAGCAAAAACAAAAACAGACAAAAAAGTGAGTGCGTGTAACCTTTACGCGCGACTGAAACTGAACAGAGCGAAACTCCTATTTGCTTTGGTGTTGCTCGTAGAGTTCATGTTCATCCCCTGGCTAGCACTAGCACTACCACTATCACTACCACTATCACTATCACTACCACTATCATTACTACTATTACTACCACTATCACTACCACTATCACTACCACTATCAGTACCACTATAACTACCACTATCACTACCACTATCACTAACACTACCACTATCACTACCACTACCACTATCACTACCACTATCACTATCACTACCACTATCATTACTACTATTACTACCACTATCACTACCACTATCACTACCACTATCAGTACCACTATAACTACCACTATCACTACCACTATCACTAACACTACCACTATCACTACCACTATTACTATCATTACTACTATTACTACCACTACCACTATCATTACTACTATTACTACCACTATCACTACCACTATCACTACCACTATCACTACCACTATCACTACCACTATCACTACCACTATCACTACCACTATCACTATCACTACCACTATCACTACCACTACCACTATCATTACTACTATTCCTACCACTATCACTACCACTATCACTACCACTATCAGTACCACTATAACTACCACTATCACTACCACTATCACTAACACTACCACTATCACTACCACTATCACTATCATTACTACTATTACTACCACTACCACTATCATTACTACTATTACTACCACTATCACTACCACTATCACTACCACTATCACTACCACTATCACTACCACTATCACTACCACTATCAGTACCACTATCACTATCATTACTACTATTACTACCACTACCACTATCATTACTACTATTACTACCACTATCACTACCACTATCACTACCACTATCACTACCACTATCACTACCACTATCACTATCACTACCACTATCACTACCACTACCACTATCATTACTACTATTACTACCACTATCACTACCACTATCACTACCACTACCACTATCACTACCACTATCACTATCACTACCACTATCACTACCACTATCACTACCACTACCACTATCACTACCACTATCACTACCACTATCACTACCACTATCACTACCACTACCACTATCACTACCACTATCACTACCACTATCACTACCAAAAGCGTCGTGACAACTTTTCGTAAGAATTTTTTCCGTCTAGCCCCCTTTCACAACACGCGATAAGGAACTTTTATTACCCCCATCTTATTACCCCCCCCCCCTTTCCCCCCTCCCCTCCTTTTTTAGTATTAACCCCATTTTATTACCCCCCCTCCCTCCCCCTCCCCCTTCCCCCTTAATAATAATATTTTTTTATTATTAACCCCTATTTTATTACCCCCCCTTCTACCCCCCTACCCCTTTCCCCCCTTCTCCTCCCCCTCCCCCCTCGCTCCCTCCTTACCCCTCCCCCTCCCTCCCTCCTTCCCCCCTTCCCTTTCCACCCCTTCCCCTCCCCCCTCCCCCATATTAAATCCCCCCCCATATAACCCCTATATTAAAGGAGGGTAGAGGTACCTCTACCCTCCATAAATACATACTATAGCAAAAACATATAAACGGCCGAATTGAGTAACCTCCTCCTTTTTTGAAGTCGGTTAAAAAAGTGTCGTTACAACTTTTCGTGAGAATTTTTTCCGTCTAGCCCCCTTTCACAACGCGCGATAAGGAACTTCGTTCCAATAAACAGACAACGAAACAAAGTCTTCAGCTTTATGATATTAACTAGCTGACCCGCGCAACTTCGTTTGCGTCACATGAGAGTGAGAAAGAGAGAGGTATGGTATTAATATTTCGAGTATTATAATGTTTCCCGTTGCATTTACCCCCGTCGCTCTTATTCCCGTCGCGTCGCGTCGCTTGTATTCATTGGAGCTGAACCGCATATCTTCGTTTGCGTCACATGAGAGTGAGAAGGAAAGAGGTGTTAAAGTGATATAATGTTTCCCGTCGCTTTTACTTCCACGCATCGTGTGCGAGTCCGGCTCGCACTTGGCCGGTTTTTATCGTTCAGTTGACTGGCTGCCACTGCAAACCAAGTTTACTCCCGTCGGCGTCGGCGTCGGCGTCGCGTCGCTCATACTTTAAAACTTAATTAGAGGGTTATTGTAAGAGAACCTTAAAAGAAAGGCATATAATTATGCTGTAACAGACTTTTTTTATAACTTTTTAAGAGGAACAGCTTTGTAATACACAATGTTTACGTAACTTTAACTATTTATGCTGCGTCCGCAATGGAAGCTCTCAAAAGAAAGAAATAATCCCCGTTCTCGAAACATTATTCATGGCCGCTCCGCTCCTATTCGTCTTAGTGTGATGTTATATCGCCATTAGCCAGCCTCAATAAACGGCCTATTAAACTGTAAAATAATTTTTGAAATGAAACCAGTAGTTTCTGAGATCCTAGCACAAACAAACTAATCAGTTTCATTATATCGTGAGCGAACCTTAATAGATAGACAAATTAGGTTATTGTGAGCGAACCTTAAAAGATAGACATAATGCTGTCGCGGACTTTTTTTTGGAACTTTTTAAGAGAAACAATTTAGTAATACACAGTTTTTACCTAACTTTAACCATTTACGCAGCGTACGCCTCGGAAGCTCTCAGACGGTAAAAAGTATTCCCCGTTTTCAAAACATTATTGATTGCTACTCCACTCCTATTCGTCTTAGCATGATGTTATATAGCCTATAGCCATCCTCGACAAATGGACTATCAAACTGTAAAAGAATTTTTGAAATCCAACCAGTAGTTCCTGAGATCCTAGCGTTCAAACAAACAAACAAACAAACTCTTCAGCTTTATAATATTAGTATGGATATGTATTAAACTGATCACAGTTACAAATATCAAGCAGATTAATCTAAATGCCCTCGAGCAGTTCTTGGCGGTCGCAATATAAATTGAACCACAGTAATATATTTGTCATACTAAATGAATCTCCAACAAAATGGACACATTCATTAAATACAAATAATTTATTCACTCTCACAATACAAATATTTAATGTGTGGCACTAAAAGTAAATGTTACGATCGAGTACTAACAATATGTCAAAGAATTGTGCACTAAATCCAGGGGTGTCACAAAGTTTAAAACATTAACCTCGGCATCACGGCTGGCTGCCTTTCTCTCTACGACAAAACGCACTCATGCCTCAGTCGGGCCGAGTGCACTCAAGAATTCATTTACATATATTGATCTTGAAAGACCACCAACCGAACCAATGGCAAATAAATGTATCATAGTAAATTTTCAGCTGTATTAAATTCTTTTGAATGAACTATGGCCTGGCGTGAGCATACTATTCTAAGAATGCATTATTTTTTGTATCTAATATTATTCACAAAGCGTATGTTCAACACGAAGCTCTAGAATATAGTTTAGCATCAAGCTATATGCATGAATGAAAAAAGTTATCACTGTCTTGTCATTACGAAATTTGGCTGTTCATATTTTATTCATACAATGAAAATCTATTATCATTCTTATGGAGTAAACTATACCTAAAAAAAAATTCAAACAAACAAAAATTGTGCATCAAACATGAGAATGTTTATAACTAAATAGGAACAAATAAATGGAAAGCAATATTGAATTATGATTCGTTTTCATAATCAATAACAAAGGTCGTGTTCTGGATACTATCTGGACACGCCGCTGGAGTATAACAGCCATTGAACCTACATAACGGTAATTGCCATCACAGATAGTAATTGGCCTACTTCAACAAAGGAGCATTCAATGCCAAAGTATTTATTGAATGTAAAGCATGACGCACGTTTTGTTCCATTAGTGGTCTAGACACCTGTCTCTTGTGATGGGTATTTGCAATCATGTTGTCATTGTAATTATGACCAAATAAAATTTTGTTACGTTGTTTTTTTTAAGTTCAGGGTCCTTATTTGGACCCTGAACTTAAAAAAAACATTCATATTTCATATTCATATTTCATGGCTATTTTCATCTTCATCCAAGCAAAGTTATAGTTGTAGATATCAGGCTAAGACTTGGCTGTAAAATAAATATTAAAAGTTTAAAAAACCCCCGACTCACAAAAAAAGAACAATAAAAAATCTGTAAATGGTAAAAAAATAACTATTATGTATGTATGTATTATTTACGTATTCGTATTTTTAACTAACAGTTGCTCTCGTCGGGGGACCGCTCTATACCTAAACAGAGACAGACGGACGGTTAGGTTATGATTAGGTGAGCGGTCCCCGACGATGTATGTAAAATGTACTAGTTTAATCATATTAAATGATGTACCTACTGATGTACAGTGCTTTTTATAAAGCCAATAGACCAAGCAATGGCAAGAAAGGAATGCTTAAGTAAGGCGCATCCTGTGGTTAGATGATCTAAGGTGGTTACATAATTAGCAATACATTCCACTCCTCATATCTTTCGAATGGCTTAACCGATTTTCATAAAACTTGCGGTATCGTGATGTATAAGATATGACCATTTGATACCCAACACGGGTATATTTGAACACACAAAATTTTTTTTTGGGGTGGGAAGTCGGGGTATGATTTTGGTGGGAATCGTTGACGTGGTGACGTCGACATTGCCCATAAAAAGCCAAACAACTCTCTGCCGTGTTTTGTAGTGGAACACCATCATTGGCAGTACCCTGACCAGTCCGAGTCATCCACGTCCCAGTCGTCCACCCCGGGACCTGCTGCAGCCACGCCGTCGCGTGCCCACTACCTAGTGCTGCAGCTGAGCTGAGGATGCAGGGTGAAAGGCGAGTATTCTGCGCCTCAAAACAGAATCTTGTCCCTTGGGGAGGATACCCGTAATAAACCGAGCATGTCTGGAGGCTCTGAGGTGGCAGCCCCGCCATCGGACTAGGGCACAGTGGGCTAATCACTCGCTTGTCCAAAAACAAAACCTGATTCCTGAAACTGAAACAGTGATAAACCGGACCGATTATTCACCGACGACCTTTGGTGCATCTCGCGCCAGCTCCAGGTCTTTATCAACACCTGCCTACGACAAATTCTCGGTATTCACTGGCCTGAGAAAATCTCCTACGAAGAACTCTTGGAGCGCTGCAATGAATATCCAATCCCCGAACAGGTAAAGCGCCGTAAGTGGAAGTGGATTGGTCACACTCTCCGAAGAGATCCCAATCACATACCAAAACAGGCGATGGATTGGAATCCTCAAGGAAAGCGCAAGCGTGGCCGTCCCAAACAAACCTGGAAGCGCACTGTGGCGGAAGAGGCGAAGAACGTCGGAAAGACCTGGAGTGAGTTGAAACGTGAAGCCCAAGACCGAACGAGATGGAGAATCACTGTGGACGCCCTCTGCCCCATCCAGGGGACATAGGACCTTAAGTCAAAAAAGTAAGTCAAATTTTTCATCACCACTTTCACCCCTCATAGCTTTGAAATGGCTTAACCGATTTTTATAAAACATAGCTAAGAACACTCTCCCCTAACCCATCTTTCAAACAAAAGACACAGAATCAAAATCGGTTCATCCGTTTGGGAGCTACGATGCCACAGACAGACTTACACACACCCACACACACGTCAAACTTATAACACCCTTTCCGGGTTTCAACACACTGCAAATTAAATACGAGAGAGCATCTTTAACAGTATTAATTTTGGTAACTTTAGTAGGACCAATGCTTTGTACTACCCGTTCACTCTAACTTTGCCGCTGGCGTAGAGGCGTATACCCGAATTATTAATTAGACGAAGTAAATTGACAGTAGCTAATGTCACTTCGTCATAGAAAATACGCAACATTGTATGAAGAAGTGACTTAGTTGCTGTCAATTTACTTCGTCTAATGAAAAATTCGACTTTAGTATGGAGCCGAGCGGCAAAGTTATAGCGAACGAGCAGTACATTGTATGTGAGCGAAGCAGACGGTTTTGTATTTGACTTCAAATAATGCATTCCTTTTGTAGGAGTTTTCCATTTATTTGGAATCATACCTCACGGACATTTTCACACAACGCTACCTGATCCGCGTTAGTAAGCCAGGACAGGAGTATCCTGCTTGTATTTTGAGTATCAGACCTACAATTACTAGAATATATTAGTATACTTAAAAATAAATACTTATCATACATACAGAGAAACACCCAGACTCACGAGACAAACATAAAAATTAATGGATCGCACAATTTTTGTCTCCGGTGGGAATCGAACCCACAGGCACGAACGAGGCAGTCAAAATATGTAAATATGAGATATGATATATTTTTTGAGATTAGTACAAATCGAACAGAATGTAACTAACCTCGATGTTAAGAGAGAGAGAGAGAGAGAGAGAGAGAGAGAGAGAGAGAGAGAGAGAGAGAGAGAGAGAGAGAGAGAGAGAGAGAGAGAGAGAGAGAGAGAGAGAGAGTTACTGAGATTAGCGTGCACAACCGTACAGACAAACAGATATACAGACATACAGACAAACAGACAAAAATTCTAAAAATCTTTGTTTTCGGGTTCTATTGCGTTCATAAAGCCCCCCTATAATATACAGTTGTATTTAAGCGATATTTGTATAACTAAGTAGATATGTTATAACTATAGCAGGCTTAGTTAATTAAAAATAGTAAGAGGTAGGTTACTCACTCAGTTGGAAGTGACTTCATACCTACTACAGGTTTTGTGGATATCGATTGTCGCAATGTGTATCGCCATCTGATTCTGCTTTAAGATTCTGCGAGTTCCAATCTAACGTCTCGTCTGCATGTACTACGTTGATATCTAATGGCTTGAATCACATAACCATTCAATACAGTAGGTACACATGTCATTACTGTTCATTCGTAAGTAACAATTAAGTAAAACTTAAAATTTAGTGTACAACTAGGTAAAATGAAATTTACTCTTACCTGTTTCTCACAGAAACTGGTTTCCGGTATAAAAAGCTAACTGCTGTGATTTTCAGAATTTTTATAATTATTATAAACATAATTACGTCAATAGATAAGGATCTGAAAAACTCATTACCCTGTAAGCTAATGGAGAAGAGAAATCCAGTATTTCCAATAACGTTCGTTACCTTGGCATTCAAAAAATGAAACGCGTCTGTGAAAATAAACTGACGTGTGTTCGAAAGGCGACGAAAGTTAATTTCACGGTTTGTGAGTGATTCTTCAGAACTCATTTCGCTTGAACAATCTGTGAGGCGGTTATCATTAATAACCGCTGTCAGACAAATATCATTAGCTTTCTGCTCTTTACTATACTATCCTAGCCATTAGATTCAAAAATTGTTGTTATTTACACATACTTATATACATATAGGTACTTATATACATATAGTCACGCTCTTATCCCCGAAGGGGTAGGCAGAGGCAGAGTATACCCCCACATTTCACCTTATACTTTTATATCCCACGTAATAGGTGGTGAGCATCTTGCCGTGTTGAACAGACGCAGGTCGCCGCGACCTACATTAAAAATTTTCAAGCCTGGGCGGCTTGAAAATGAGGCATTCAACTTGGCTTAACGATTGCCATTTTTCTGACAACCGGGTTTCATTTTGAGTTTTCCTTTTCTATGCAATGGATCTTTTTTGCGAAAGTGTTCCCTTAGTCGCCTCTTACGACACTCTCGGGATGTATTGGGGTGGCGACATTTTGTACTCTTACCTGTCGCAACACGAGACCCCGTCACCACACGGGGCATGGGGGTTGTTGTTTTAGCACTTACTACTTTCTGTTATAATTTTTACAGCAGATACATTATAACAATTAGTAGTGGTTGAGATATCAACGGCGATGAAGACCTTCCAAGCATTTCAATAATTTCCGTAGTCATAAATAGGTATCATTTTATGTGTTTTGCCTCACTTGAAGTTATAATTTAACATTCAAAAAATATAAGAAACAATAAACCTTTACTAGTAACCCCATCCTTTTTCTCATTATTCGCAGCCTTTATAAGATTTAATATCATGAATTCCGGTTGAGAAACCTTTAGAGAAGAATAAACTCACAAAACATATTCACCTTGAAATGGGGTCAATTATATCGCACGTAACGTATTAAGTTTTCGTAGGTAACTGGTACGTTACAAACCCTGCCGACATTTCGGAACCCAAGCTAGTCCCACCTGCAAGCGGTGCCCTCGCTGACTAATAGACGAGGTCATAGCGAGACAAGGAACGCTCGGAAATGAAGTCTGTAAAAATATTCCTGTCAGTGTGGTAGTTAGGGTAATGTTTCCCCCAAAAACGAAAATCATAAAGGATCTTCAACAGAGGACTGTAATAATTATGCTGATTTGAGTGATTGCAATTCAATGCAGTTCATAAATATGTTTTAGTAAATGAATAAAACGGTTGTTGAAATATTTTGTTCCAGATTTTTTTTAAATGCTTGTATAATTATACAATTATATTATGTAAGTCACCGTCATCATGCTCACGTAAAAAAATTAAAATTTCCGTGGGAAGTCTTGAAAGAACCGGCGGATGACATGCACAAGTTTCACAACTTAGCCTATAAATCATACAACTTTACAGTAGATGTAGAAAATCTTAATCCGCTATTCTTGTAAAAATGTGGAGAGGGCATATTTTTTTATAATCTCGTAAGAGTTTGAAATATATGAGTTGGAACTTTCCAACTCATATATTTCAAACTCTCTTTAAAGAAGACCACGTTGGAGACACTTGTCTCCAACGTGGTCTTCTTTCAGAATAAATGGATTCTTTAATAAATGCGTCAGTTTTCTTAACATTCGTTACCCGTATTTCATAAGTACATATGTACTGTTTTTGGTAAGAATTCCAATGTTTTTCCCGAGGACAACAATGGCTTGAGTAGAATTACTTGTCCTTCATTAGTGAGAGACAAAACTTTTCAATAATATTGCCAGTTCTAATTGCAGCATTAGGGGAACGGAATGAGCTATTGTAAAACGTTGTTTATCAGATGTGTTTTATTTTGAACGCTCCGGGAGCACATAGTAGGGTTTGAGAGTTTGCAACGTTAAAGACCATTGCTCGTAACAATTAAAGTTTCACTACTAAAGCTGTATTACCGATCTCTTTTTATCTCTGCGTTCCACTTAATTGGAGTATTGAAATGTTTGGAACTGAGCTCGCAAATCCCATTAAGACTTTTAATTAATTTTCTGTTAGTTTTATCGAAGAAGTTACTGTTATTTATATGTTCACATTTATATGAACCTAGATTATTATAGGTGATGAAATCTCAAGAATTTTTGGAAGAGAAAAAAATGTACCTATCAAATACTTTTCATAAATACAAAAGCTCAGGCGAAACTTATTTCTTGAACCTTCAGAATCTTTTATTTATATGTTCACATTTATATGTACCTAGATTATTATAGGTGATGAAATCTCAAGAATTTTTGGAAGAGAAAAAAATGTACCTATCAAATACTTTTCATAAATACAAAAGCTCAGGCGAAACTTATTTCTTGAACCTTCAGAATCTTTTATTTATATGTTCACATTTATATGTACCTAGATTATTATAGGTGATGAAATCTCAAGAATTTTTGGAAGAGAAAAAATTGTACCTATCAAATACTTTTCATAAATACAAAAGCTCAGGCGAAACTTCTTTCTTGAACTTTCAGAATTTGTGACGGAGAAGATAATATTATTCTGGTTTGTGTTTGGTGCTAATTACATTGGTACCTAGGAACTAGTGCGATTTTAGTAATTTTACATTAATGCGAGGAAGTTTGCAGTTTTCAAAATAAGTACATATATACATTTTTCTCTCCAACTTTCTTACATTTAGTTCTGATGATTTCAGAACGATAAAGCAACACTTTTTCTAGGTAAGTACATTATTTGATAATGAACTTACCTACTTACATATTTTGAAATACTGTGATTGCAAGGCTAGCGAACTCAAAAACAGTGGGTACTTTCTAATGAAAGCAAAGATAAGCTTTCATTCCGCATCAGCAGTGTAGCCAAATGACTTTTAATTAATTTTTACCAAATCTTCCATTTTGCGTAAAATACATACATCATGGTCAAGCCTATATCCCCGAAGGGGTAGGCAGAGTCAAATTGTTTGCCCAAATTTCACCGTTTTTTAAAAAAAATCCCACCTAGTAGCACACGTTAAGCGTAAATTTGGAGAGCCCTACGTCCAGCAGTGGATCGATATAGGCTGATTTGAACAGCACACGTAAATACACAACTATTAAACTTATAAAATATAACTCACAACGTGATGGTCAATAAATTTAAGTATAATTATTACTAGAAATACGTTTAATTTGACGTGGCTGTACTACAAAATGACAAACTTCATTACATTTATTACAACAGAATAATAATCTTTTACGTGTATGTCGTGTTCCGTTTCCATTTTAAGTTTGACAAGATCCTATCGCCTGCGTTAGTAGGTACGTATCAATGCTGAAATATAATTACAACATAAATAACGCCTTTACTGAAACGCTCGTTCTACAGCTGAATAAAGCATACAGATTGAACCTGTGATCAATAAGCACATCTCGAATTCCTAGTTAAGTGCACACGGGACGGGACGTGAGTGCATTTTGTCGTCGAAGAAACCAGTGAAGCGTGCCCGCTGCATAAACACAAGCCTAGAACAGAGCAGCTAAGCTCCTCACCACCCGCTACGCGACGCAACGCCAGATTTTTCTACTGGCTTTGAATATTGATGTTAAGTAAACACTAGTGAAACGAGAAACATGTTCCCGCTGTCTTAGTTCTTAAGGAAGGTCGAATCATTCTCAGCTTTAAAGTGCTTTCAAATGTTTTACGAAATTAAAACAATTGGAACGAGAGAACTAAATCACAAACTTTGCTCGAGTGGAACCTGTCGTCTTGTGACGGATATAAATTACTTAGTTCTAAATTGAGACATATTACTTTATCTTGATGTCGATAATGTACAAAGACTATGCACAAACTGATATATATGCACAGACTTCCGCCTTCACTAGAACGGGACCGTCGACAGTCCTTACTAAGAAGCATGATAGCACCTATAAAGTTATATAATATAGCTGATGCCCGCGGCTCCGCCCGCGTGGAATGTTATTCCCGGTCACAGGGGTATGAAAAATAGATGTTGGCCGATTCTCAGACCTACTCATTATGCTCACAAAATTTCATGAGAATCGGTCAAGCCGTTTCGGAGGAGTATGGCAACGAAAACTGTGACACGAAAATTTTATATAAAGTTATATAATATAGAAGGCTATGCCTGGAGTGTCACTTTAAACCATAACGAGATAAACTATTTCTATAGTTTATATAATTAACCAGTCAGACATTTCTCGTAGAACCGACTGTCAATGAGGCCGAAAGGTTTTTAAGTTCCGAAAAACGCTGCGTATGTAGGTACGGGTGGCCTGTTCATGCTAGAGGTAGACAGACGAACTAGTAAAAGTTGAGTAGGTACCTTTTTTGATGTATTATAATAATAACAAAGTTTTATATTACAGATATATATTACATTATATTTTAGATATAGAAAATGTACTCTTTTACTTGTCTACATTAAAACCGCCTCAATATGTTATCGATGTACAATAACTAATGAAAATTTTAAAGTTTTGTTTATTGGAAAAATGTGCAATGAGTAAAGTGTTGAATACTCTGTAACAAGTCCATGAACGACGATGTACTCTATTGCATTGTATAGCATTGTTCTCTCAAGTAAGTAACTGTGGTCATTTTTAAGAATAAATATCTAAAGTCTATGTGGGTGAAGCTTATGCACAATAATGAGCGTCTGTCGGCTAAGATGATGATGATTAGATTCTATGATATAACAATAAACTCAGAACAATTACACTCAATCATATTAAAACCGATACGTGAGTTACATTACACTTTTGAAGACGTTTCGGCATATTCAGTCCATCTCTGTCTTTCGGACGTTCTTTTCTACGCTAAATTTCGGAATATCATTGAAAAAAGGTTTTAACAATAGTAATAAGTAGGTAATTTATATCAATGATAAGTAAAAAATCCCGTATATCGGAATAAAATAATTTGCTTAACATTATTTTGAAATTAGACCTCTCGCCGAAGTGAGTTCGAGATGAGTGCGAATCGCTCAAAGATTAACTTACCCTCGCTAATAAGATGGCTCAATATTTCGAATAAGTGCCACTTTAAGAACATCAAGTGGTGTTTTAAACTTTTAACCCTTCAGTTTATTCAAGTGACTGTGACCCGAAGTCAAGTGCTTTGGAGTTTCCGAGCAGATTGCCTTTGATTGCGTAAAAATAGTACCTACATAAAATTTTATGTTTTTGTACGCTTTTATGTTTTGTATTTGTTGCTTCATGCAAAACTATAAATTTATTTAAAAGTGTAAGTATAGATTTATTAACGAAAGAATACTTGGCTGAAAGTTTGTAAAAATTCTCACAAAACATCATTTAGCCCACATTGAGCTAATAAAAGCTTGTGCTATGGGATCTAGACAACTGATATAGATACTTATATACTTCTAAATACATAGATATACATAATTATACATTTATGGATCACGCAAATTTTTGGGCGACCGCCCGGGAATCGAACCGGGGACCTCAGCGCAACAGGCGGCATCACTACCGAATGCGGCACCTAGGCAGTATGTACCTACTGTGGTTCTAAAATGCTTTTTATACATGTTTATTTGTCGTTGGTAGTAAAAATCACGTCTTCAGGAAATGTTAGCCTCCTACTCTTTTTTCTTTTTGTGTTGTATCACGACTAATATAATCCGAAACTATAATTTACCACGTTGCGTTTGATACAGTACCGAAATAAAGGAAATACTCATACATGTACGTATGTTAAATATCCTGTTACCTCTTATATTTATTTTAGATATCGGTTAAGTTTAAATATTTACTGATGAAGTTTTATTATTATGAGAATGATATTTTAGGGTAAATACGTAACCCTATTACTAAGACTTAGCTGTCTGTCCGACTGTCTGTTAATCACGAGTATGTATCTCAGAAACCGTGACAGCTAAAGAGCTGGAATTTTCACAGAAGTACCTACTTCTTTTGCCGCTATAACAACAAATACTAAAATTAGAAAAAAAAAAGACGTGTGGCACTCGGGGACTGCCGCGGTAAAGCTATTACATAGCATTTTTTACCAACTATGCTAGTATAATTATTTCTATATAAGAATACTAGCTGATGCCCGCAGCTTCGCCTGCGTAAAATTTGTTACCGCGGGAAGTTATTCCCGGGATAAAAGGTAGCCTATGTGTTATTCCAGACTATAATGTATCTCCGTACCAAATTTCAGCCCGATCCGTTCAGCGGTTTGAGCGTGAAAGAGTAATAAACATCCACACTCACAAACTGTCGCATTTATAATATTAGTAAGAAGTAAGATTTTAAGGCCTATGTTCAACAAAGTAAAGTACCAAGTGCCTACTTGACTGTGGACATTTGGGCTTTTGGAATTTTGTTTTAGAACTTTTTAAGAAGAACAATTATTTTGTAATAAATTATTTTTATGTAACTTCAACCATTTACGCAGAGGCGCAACGGATACTCTTATAACGATTAAATGTTTTCCGTTTTCGAAACATTCCTCATTGCTGCACCACTCCTATTAATCTTCGCATTATGTTATGTAGCCTATAGCCACTATCAAAAAATGTACCTACTAACTATCGAACAGTTTTTGAAAGCCTACCAGTAGTTTCAGTAAGGCTTGCCTTGGTATGATGTGATTCATGGTCCCTTTGCAGCGTGTGTCCAATCCAGCGCAGCAGCTACACTTCCGACGTTTGATCTGTTGGGGTCTCACTGCAGCGTTCCAATAGTCTTACGTTCGTGATGTTCTCGGGCCCATATGTACCGAGGATCCATTGGAGGCAGCGTTTGACGAAGACTTATAGCTGGTAGCTGGTGCGAAATGTCTTTACTTTAGTGACCTTCCATGTCTCGCATCCGTATAGCAGTTAGCAGTACAGTTTTAACGTTTACTTTGTTTTGAGTTTCACTCTTCGTGTCTATTTTCGCAACTGCCTACGGGGCGCAGCTGTGTAAAGGTTATTCTGGCCTTGGCGAGACTCGAAATGATGTAGGGTACTCTTCTATTCCATCAGTTTCTGACACGACACTCCCGAGGTACGTGAATTAGTGCCTCCACCACATCTCTTGCGTCTGTCGATTTTAATTTCAGTCCAGCCATTCGCTGCCTCATCCTGCTCGTTGTCCTGCACGTTGTCCTGCAGACATGCATGACGGCGTGTGTGTGCCTCAGCAGGCACAGGACATCGGCATCATTAATATCCTCCAGGATATCAGTATAGGCCCCATTCTATGCCGCGCCGATTGTTCTTTGCGGTATTCAGCATTATACCATCTATTTTCTATGGATGGTTGTTAACTATCCTGTTATCTTCATAACGATCCTCTAAGGTAGGTACAGTATGTATTTTCAAAAGAGTTTGTGAACTCTATTTTTAATTTCTTTTTCAGAATATTGATGACATTTGATTGATGTCATTTTATACACGTTACATCTACTACATTGATACATGTAATAAAATTCTAACACTTGTTTGTATGTAAATTGTTTATATTGAGGAAAATTCTATACTGAGGAATTGTTTTAACCATTAAGCTCTATTTTGATATAGCATACAGGACAGATTTACACGCTACTTGATGAGTATGATTAATAAATACCTCTAATTTCATAGACCTTGTGTGACGTAAACAAAGTTGCGAGGGTCAGCTAGTTAAAAGATAAAACAATAGGTTTCTTCTTTCTACTTAAAAACTATTTTTACAAATTTTATGGTAATAATAGACATTCTTTGAAATATGCATGTATGGTATTGTTGTGACTTTTATGACATGTTTAAAGTACATAGGTACTATGGGATAGATGGCGCTCGCGGCTACGTCAGCGTGAAATTTTCTTCCCGCTTCCCATGGGAACGTACTCCCGGGTTTGGTTATCTTTATAGCAGTATTATATATAAATTAACAAAACAAAAAATGATACTGCATTGGTGATAATAATAATAAAATGTATGTATATAGAGTACTCACTCATTTTCTTTCACTATTTTTCGTGACTTTCTACATTAATAAATGCACTTTGTTTATTTATATTTAAAACACTTTTTACACAAATTATACGAGTACAGTTCACTGTTGTACATAGATGATGAATACCTATACACCTATAGTCGAATTTTTATTTAGACGAAGTAAATTGACAGCAACTAATGTAATTGACAGCATCGAAATTGTCATTTCACATTAAGAACTCTAAATTCGACCAACACTCTTAATTCAACTTTGGTCGAGTGGTTAAGACGCGGATCGGTACGCAGAAGGCGCAAGATCGATTCTGGGTACAAGCATCAATTTTTGGATTATTTGACATAATAATAATAATATATAACGACTGCAGAGTTCATAATTGACGTAAACAAAAAAATTATGAATTGCTAGACTAGATACACGAACGTGGCCGAAGGTAGCCGAGAGTGTGACTCGTTTTCGTGACACAATTTCTGGATTCGGTCTCCACGCAAGGCCCGCGATAGAAGCTATGCAATAGCTTAATAATTATTTATAAGAGGGGCTCCCATACAACAAACGTAATTGTTTTGCCAGTTTTTTTTTCGTACTCAGCCCTCCACGGCTGGTCCGACTCGCAATTGGCTGGTTTTTTATTTACCCTCTTTATTTTGCTTCTGCCTATCCTTTACACTTATTAGTTTGCCAAACACACCCTGAGCCATACATCTTAAAACGCAGACAACTAATTTACAGTAAGACTTTCGACATTCAGCCGTACGAACGTACAAAGAAATGGAAAGGATTTTTCACAACAAAGAGGGCTTTTGCGGCATTTATCTGCTTTGTGAGCTTCCACGGGTCTCGCCATTGGAATGCGACGTAATCTGAATCTCGCTTTTATCCTCAGTAGCGGTGTCCCTCATTTGCAGAATACGTGAAGTGGGAACGTAACTTAGTCACCCCATGGGAAAAGTTATCACGTTTTCTTAGTAACAACCGCTGAAGTTCGCAAACTTATCTAACAGAACTGAAACTTGATGTTTACTTAGATAGTTATTAAGACGTTATTCAATCTATCAAATCAGCCTTATGTATTCCATCACTTTTTGCGGGCTTTCCAAATTATTGTGATACTGTTTCACATTGTTCTTACCAGTGGTTTTGAGATTTTTTTAGGGTTTCACCTCTTAGTTTTGACTCTGTGAGTTAGAAGGGGTACGCCCCTTGCATGGGCCCTTAGAATTCCGGGAGTGTCTCTTTGCTCGACGCAGGCTACCTATATCGAGTGTCTGATCTTTAAAGTGAATTCACTTATTTTAGTATACCAGTATAAAATTAATTAAGTTTATGTACGGTAATAATTATTTAAGGAAGGGTGAGAACGTTATACAGTGAATAATTCTGGGAGCAGTCTTGTTAATTAAATGCCCCACTAGCTGGGTCTCAGATTACTTTAATTTTATCCCGATATAGCGTGTTAAGAAAAATTATTAAAAGAAGTAAGCTTTGAATAGTTTCTAGTTTGTCTCACTTTGTTTTGAAGTTAGAGGTAGGGTATATGTAGGGGTTGGTAGTGATTGTCTAGGTGTTTCTCATCTCTATATGGGGCGCCAAAATCAATTTTATGTCGACCGATGAAGTTGGTTTTGGCCATAAAGGTTGGCCCTCTAAATCTTGTACCGCTCTATACTAAAAAAATATGAGTAACTGGGAATAATCCTACAAAATGACGTACGTAAACATGACGAAGTAAGTAAACAGTTTTCTGTTAATAAAGTTATTCTGCCTTAACCATATACTTTGGTAATAATATTTAGGCACCAACTCGTTTGTTTTCCTTATAAAAGGTTGCTACGTCAGTGGATTTTCTTACGGTGCATTACCCACTTATAGTCTCCGAGCTGTTTTCATCTCTTACTGTTGTCTACAGTGTAAGAGAGACAAAAAAACAAATCAATTAATTACGAGTATAATTATTTCAACAAAGGCATATTTTTAAGCCTATGTTCAACAAAGTAAAGTAAGTACTAAGTAAGTGTTTTACTTTTCTAAAGTACTGTACTTTACTGTGCTTAACTACGCTTTACTGCATTTTACTGTACTTTACTGTGCTCCACTGTACTCCACTGTTTTCCACTGTCTCCACTGTGCTCCACTGTACTCCACTTTGCGTCACTGTACTCCACTGTACTCCTCTTTACTCCTCTGTACTACTGTACCCCACTGTACTCCACTGCACTCATCTGTACTCCACTGTACTCATCTGTACTTAGCTGTATTTATCTGGACTCCTTTGTACTCTATTGTACTCAGCTGTACTCCACTGTACTTACCTGCACTCCTTTGTACACATATGTACTCCGCTGTACTCAACTGTATTCCACTGTGCTCAGCTGTTCTCTACTGTAATCCATTGTACTCTACTGTAACCCATTGTACTCCACTGTACTTATTGTACTCTTATGTACTCTACTGTACTTAACATACTCATCTGTAATTTACTGTACTCATTTGTACTTTACTGTACTCATCTGTACTTTATTATACTAAACTGTATTCCATTTTATCCATCTGTACTCTTTCATACTTATCTGTACTACACTGTACTCATATGTACTACACTGTACTCATCTGTACTCAACTGTACTTTAATGTACTCATTTGTACTCTATTGTATTCTATTGTGATGTGTGATGACTGCCTCTGTGGCGCAGTCGGTAGTGATACCGCCTGCGGCGCTGGAGGTCTTGGGTTCGATTCCCACCTACTACACTACAACTAAAGATATTTACCCTTTTCTTACTGCTACTTTAGACCCCATTATAAACAATGAATAGCAAATCTTAAAGATCCCTATACTGCAGAACTACATGAAATGTGACACCCAGAGCTCATTCGACCATCTCAGGGCACTATGAAGGTAAAACATAGGCAGCAGTGGTAATTACAAACAATTCCTCCAATCAAAATGCAGGATTTTTGTAACGGATTAACGATAACGATCAGCTGGATGGCCAGCTTCCTGCACGGACGGCGGAAACGGGTCCTCTGTGATGGTCAGGCTTCCTGTTTTATGCAGGGAAATACCGGCGTACCACAGGGGTCTGTGTTGTCCCCAACCCTCGTTCTTCTGCATATCAATTACATGCTGTCCCTCGAGAGGATACATTGTTATGCAGACGAAAGCACTCTACACGGAAGTTACTCGGCCCGTCCGGCGGCCTCGAGGACTGATGTTGAAGAAAGGAGATGGCAACTTGTGGTTGATCTCGACGGGGAGCTGGACCGCATTTCACAATGGGGATCCTCGAACCTGGTTGAGTTCAATGCCCGTAAAACACAGGCGTGTGCGTTTACAGCTAAAAGATCCCCATTCCTACCCTTACCCTCTCTTCAGAATACGACGATTCCACTTGGAGATAATCTGGACACCCTTGGTATAGACGTCCGGCCCGAGCTCAATCACAAATACTATATTGAGCGATGTATTGGGCTAGGAGGAGTATATTTATTATATTTATATTATTACTAGCTGACCCGCGCAACTTCGTTTGCGCCACATAAGAGAGAGTATTACCTGTTCCCGTCGCATTTTCTCCCGTCACGTTGCGTTTACTCCCGTAGCGTCTCGTCGTTAATATTCAATACTACGTGAGAGAGAGAGAGAGAGAAAGGTTTGTCGTCGCGTGTATTGCCGTTGCATTATTTTTAAGAACAATTTCGTTTACGAAAGAGGTATCCCGTGGCATTTTTGTAGAAAAAATTGATTGCCATTAAAATGGTTATTGTGCACCAACCCAAAGATAGACACATGCTATCCCGCAATTTTTTTAAGAAATTTTTTAAGAGAAACAATTTTGTAGTAGGTACATATTTTTTACATAACTATAAATAATTACGCAGCACACGCAACGAAGCTCTCAAAAGGAATAACATTTCCAACGTTTTTGAAACATTTACTATTACTGCTCTGTTCCTATTCGTAGTAGCGTAATGCTATATAGCCTATGACACTGCACAATAACGTAGCTTTCTATTGGTGAAAGTATTTTTAAAATCGGTTCAGTAGATCCCGAGATTACCCCTTACAATTTAACAAAATATACAAACACCCAAACTTTACCTCTTTATAATATTAGTTTAGATGATATCTGATAAATCAGAATATACTAACTTTGTGCTAAGTAAATTTTATTTTTCAGTTTTTAGTTTTGTTTGAAGTCGGTTTCTTTTTTGTTAAAATTTTTTTTTCACTATTTTTAGTGTCGTGTGGACTGAAAATCTATCTATCTAGGTGTAAAGTTCTCGACAGTACAAATTAATCAAACCCAAACACAAAGTAACTGCTGTATATCGTTAGGGAATTCTCTCTACTGTCTTTCGTCTCCATCATCAGATCGACTCCAGACATTCATTATGTTGTACTACTTTAAAACCCTTAATAAAAAAAATTACAAACGCCCTAGATGCCCCTACAATTTTTAAAAGTTCCTTTTGATTTCTCCAGGATGCCATAATCAGATCCTGGCTTCCTTAAAATGGGACCACCTTGGAAGTATCTATTTTCGAACGAAAAAAAAATTTCTAAATCGGTCCATAAACGACGGAGTTCTGCGCTAACAAACATAAAAAAAAACGGTTAAATTGAGTAACCTCCTCCTTGTTTGAAGTTGGTTAAACAATATTAGTCACGCAGCACACGCAACGAAGCTCTCAAAAGGAAAAATAACTTTTCCCCCGTTTTTGAAACATTTACTATTACTGCTCCGCTCCTATTCGTTGTAGCGTGATGCTATATAGCCTATGACACTCCACATTAACGTAGCTTTCTATTGGTGAAAGAATTTTTAAAATCGGTTCAGTAGATCCCGAGATTACCCCTTACAAATAAACAAATATACAAACACACAAACTTTACCTATTTATAATATTATTAGTATTAGTATTAGTATAGATGATATCTGATAAATCAGAATATACTAACTTTGTGCTAAGCAAATTTTATTTTTCAGTTTTTAGTTTTGTTTGAAGTCGGTTTCTTTTTTGTTAAAATTTTTTTTATTCACTATTTTTAGTGTCGTGTGGACTGAAAATCTATCTATCTAGGTGTAAAGTTCTCGACAGTACAAATTAATCAAACCCAAACACAAAGTAACTGCTGTATATCGTTAGGGAATTCTCTCTACTGTCTTTCGTCTCCATCATCAGATCGACTCCAGACATTCATTATGTTGTACTACTTTAAAACCCTTAATAAAAAAAATTACAAACGCCCTAGATGCCCCTACAATTTTTAAAAGTTCCTTTTGATTTCTACAGGATGCCATAATTAGATCCTGGCTTCCTTAAAATGGGACCACCTTGGAAGTATCTATTTTCGAACGAAAAAAAAATTTCTAAATCGGTCCATAAACGACGGAGTTCTGCGCTAACAAACATAAAAAAAACGGTTAAATTGAGTAACCTCCTCCTTGTTTGAAGTTGGTTAAACAATATTACTCACGCAGCACACGCAACGAAGCTCTCAAAACGAATAACTTTTCTCCCGTTTTTGAAACACTTACTATTACTGCTCCGCTTCTGTTCGTTGTAGCGTGATGCTATATAGCCTATGACACTCCACATTAACGTAGCTTTCTATTGGTGAAAGAATTTTTAAAATCGGTTCAGTAGATCCCGAGATTACCCCTTACAATTTAACAAATATATATACACACAAACTTTACCTCTTTATAATATTATTATTATTATTAATTATTAATTATCATTATTATTATTCTCTTTATTTAATTAATGACCTTATAAATTACATTTTTAAATATAGATATAAAAAGAAAATACATTTAAAAATGTAAAATATAGTATCCCACCGGCATCGGGTACAGGGACCAAGCTACCGGTGGTCAGGGCTCCAGAGACAGGAACCTCCGCACAATGCGTGCCGTGTCCAGTAGCACTGCCTTCTGCATCACGCCCTTGATCCAGCTGCCCAACGCGAGCCTCTGAAGGTATTGGTCGAGGCTCTTAGCTATAAGACCATTAACGGAAATGACTATAGGAACAATGATTGCTGCATCAACTTCCCACATGTCGACAATCTCGCGAGCTAAGTCAATATATTTTATTTTTTTGTCACTCTCAGCTTTCACAAGATTCTCGTCATGTGGGATTGTGATGTCAATAATCATTGCTCGCCGCTCAGATCGATCTATGACCACAATATCAGGTTTGTTGGCAACAACAGTCCTGTCTGTGATAATAGATCGATCCCAGTACAATGTGATATGACCATTTTCGAGAACTGGCTCAGCTACATACCTGTAATATGGAACCTCGATATCCACCAGGCGATACTTCAGAGCAAGTTGCTGATGGATGATCCTGGCTACTAGGTTGTGTCTGTGCAAGTACTCGCCGTTAGCAAGACGAGAAAAACCAGAGATAATATGCCTGAGGGACTCACCAAGATGATGACACGCTCGACATACATCAATCGTACCATCCCTCAGTATATATTTCCGGTAGTTGTTCGTCATGATAACTTCATCTGCAATTGCACAGACAAAGCCCTCGGTCTCTCCAAAGAGATCACCGAGCCGTAGCCAGGCCACAGAGGCTATAAGGTCTACATGAGATCCATGCTAAGCCTTATAGAACCTACCGTGGAGCTCCTTGCTCTTCCATATCTCCTGCCGGTCATCGATACCCATTATTACAGGTTTGTGCCAGTTCTCTTTAGCCAAGGCAAGCGGGGTGATTCCAGTATCCACTTTGACAACATCCCGATGCACATCCGCATTCATGTGTAGAAAGTATTCTCTAAGGTTGTACACCTCGCGGTTATGTAGGGTTTTAGCATTCAGGAAGCCTCGACCACCACATTTCCGCGGGATGTACATCCTCATCACCGATGAACGCGGATGATGCATTCGATATGATGTCAATAGTGTACGAACTCTTCTGTCCAAGGCATCTAGTTCAGTTTGAGTCCACTTGAGTATGCCAAAGGAGAACATCAAGAGTGGCATGACCCAGCCGTTATAAGCACGCACCTTGTTCCCGCCTGATAAAAGACTATTTAGGACTTTTCTCAGACGAGAAAGGAAACGCTCTCGTAACGACTGTTTCATGTCAGCTTCATTGATGCCCAACGCTTGTGACATACCCAAGTACCTATAGGTGTCAGATACGAGAAGCGACTTCAGGTGAATGGAATCAGAAAGCTGAATACCTTCCGATTCCACCACCCGTCCTCGCTTAACATGCATAACTGCACATTTATCCACACCGAATTCCATTTTGATTGAATTACTAAAGTTTTCAGTTATCTTTAGTAAGTCAATCAAATGAGAATTAGTTGTGGCAAATAGCTTTAAGTCATCCATGAAAAGCAAGTGAGATATGACCTGACCTCCTCCTCGTAGTCTGTAACCTAGCCCTGAACTCTCTAGTAATGTACTAAGAGGGTTCAGTGCTAAGCAAAACCAAAGAGGACTCAAACTGTCACCTTGAAAGATGCCCCGCTCGATCCTAATCGGCTCGCCGCCACCGCAGAACCCTCGACATCCTGGATAGGTAAGAAGAGTCCTCCATTGCCCCATACATGACTTTAAAAAGGTGCATAGAGTTGTATCAACTTTGTACAACTCCAGCACCCTTAAGAGCCACGTATGAGGTACAGAATCAAACGCCTTCTTATAATCTATCCAGCATGTCGACAGATTCTTACGGTTACGACGAACTTGTTGGCTAATGGTCATATCAATGAGGAGAAGCTCCTTAGTACCTCGAGCCCTACTTCTACATCCATTTTGAGAGCAACTCATAATATTATTCACATTAATATGTTTATTTATCTTATCTCTCAAAATGGATGTTAGAAATTTATAAATCGATGGCAGACACGTGATAGGTCTGTAATTGTTGGGGTTCGAGATACTTCCTGATTTATGGAGCAGATGAGTCACACCAGTTGTCATAAAAATTGGTAACGATCCAGATTCAAGAGCAGATTGGAAATGAGATGCCAGTCGAGCATGTGAACTGCGTAGCCATTTAAGCCAAAAATTGTGCAGTCCGTCCGGACCTGGAGATTTCCAATTAGATAACGGACGGACTGCACTAGCTACATCAGAGCTATCTATAATTACTTCTTCCATGCTTTGAATTTTGTCACATTCGCGCTTGACATCACACATCCAATCCCCCTCGGTGTGACTGACGGGTACCGACCAGATACTCTGCCAAAATGTATTTGTATCTTCAGCATCCGGTAGATGTTCGTCACTCACACCTTTATCAGATCGTTCCCAATTTCTATAGACCCATCTCTGGTCGCTTTCGAATCTGCGATTAATGGTATATCGGTCTACGCGTTTTTGTATCTACGTATTCGATGTGCCCATGCATATACTTTTTGCTTCAGGAAGTCAATGCGCTCTGTGACCCGAGATACATATTCATTTGAACTGACACCAGTTCCTGAAAATGCTCGGTTCACAAAGCGCATCACCTTCGGTCTAGTATTACCAGATCTGAAGCAAAATAACTTGCTGATGAGTACTCTTGTCTCAGTGATACGTCGTTCAATCCTGCGCTGCCACCCCGCCACGGTAGGTCTTGTCGGTCGTGTATCATGGTTTTCCACCAAAGGTGGAACACCTGCTACACGACATGTTGCCATAGCAGCACAGTACAGAATTGAATGAGTATCACTAAGATTTTCACTATTTTCTAAATACATAGATAATAGTGAATCAACAGTACTCACCAGTGCCAAGTTCTTTCTATATATGTAATATTCTTTCTTTTCTAATATTAGTGGGCATAGTCCGATATTCCGCAATCGCACTCTCTAAAGCCACCAGTATCTCCTCATTGTACCTAGTATCTGTTGATACAACCATATCATCTACTGCCATATTTTGATTAGCCTCAAAATCAATATTTGTAGTACTTACTTCGTTCCTTAGTGGCGGATTGTAGATGACATGGTCATTCCCCAGATACTCTAAGCGTAGTCTCTCAAGTACGCTGCTATCCAACATATGATTACGTTGAATAGCACGTACCTGATCCGATAATCTTTGAGCCGAAACGTCGACAGCTGGTTCATGTTCGCGAAACAAGTGCAGCATACGGTCACGATACGCAGTGCGAATTGTTCCTCCCTCTGTTGCCGCATAATATGCCCGCATGACGCTCTCATTAATTAAAGCATTCCATCTCATGCGGCGCACATCACCACCGGTAGCGGGGGCCCTATTCGAAGCCGGTGGGCGTCGGGGTCCCAAGCATAGCGGTGGCCGGCCTCTCCCCGGCCGACGTTATTATTATTATTATTAAGTATAGATATCGGGAGCCATTGGGGCAGCGAAGAACTATTGCATCTTTGGCTGCTTTCTACCGTATCTATCACGGTGAGTATTCTGAAGAACTCTTCAACCTAATCCCACCCTCTCCTTTCCGATCCCGAACTACACGTGCTGGACAGAGGTGCCACTCTCACGCAGTGGAGAGAATCTTTGCTAGAACTGAACGATTCAAAAGATCGTTTCTCTGTCGAACCATAAACATCTGGATCGACCTGTCATGCACGTGTTTCCTTCCTTTTACAATCCTGGGTTCTTCAAGCGGAGCGTGAAGAGGCACATCATATGGCCGCCAGGTTGAGGGCCGCTTTCTATAGTCTTACAGACTGAGACGGTGGCCCCCAATCGCTAGATATCGCTGTGGCTTTCCATCAGGCGGCGGCGGTGTCATTTTGGCGAGCTAAATATAATTATACGCAAAAAGAGATCAAAGTGTGTATAGGTACGATTTATTGGAATTGACCGTCGTCAATCTCTGTCTTAGTGAATTCCGTGCGTGGTCGTCTTTTTGCTACACGCGTAGCTCCCAAACGGCTTGTCCGATTCGAATCAAATATACAGAATACATATATTGTTTATAATATCTCAATTAGAAGAGGTGTAAAGGCCAATATTAATTTCTTTGTAACTCCTGCGAGGCGACGGTTTTTTTTCGAAAACTGGTGTAATTTGGTTGTAAGTATATTTTAGAAAAAAAAATACATTGCAAGAAAATGATGCCAAAAGAGTAGTATATTATTGGGCATTCTACTCCACCTTAAGTTCCATCAGCTCTCTTCGATCGCTTCTGTCACTCTCAGTGGAGTAGAATACCCAATAATATTTTTGCCATCCAAATCAGCAGTGTGCATTTGCGCTTCCACACTAATAGCACAGTCGTCAGATATAGACTTAGGCATTCCATCCCTCCTGTCGCTCTGCGACACGCCTCGCTCCAGATGAGACAGAATTTACCATTTATAACCTACGACGTTTTCTGTAGCCAGTTTGGCTCGACTACTTGTAGTTATAAATATTTATGTTATAAATTCATCTTTTCACTACGAATCCATCAGTATTGCATAGCAAACATGAAATTCGTTAAACAAGCACAATCGTTGCAAGTCAATCCAATCAGCGACGATTTAACAAAAAACAAGTTACGTCATGGAGAATTATTACCGAACACTGTACGTTGCATCATTTGCGGACCATCAAATTGTGGAAAAACTAACTTATTGATTGGTCTTCTATTGCACGAAAATGGATTGACATTTCAGAATGTTTATGTGTATTCTAAAACTCTACATCAACCGAAGTACATCTTTTTAGAAAAGGTTTTACGAAGGGTACCTGGTATCACTCTCCAGAAATACCAAGCAAATGATGACGTTTTGAAGATTTCAGATGCAAAACCTAATTCTGTGATTATTTTTGACGATGTAGCATGTGAAAATCAAAGTAATATGCGTGATTATTTTGCCATGGGAAGACATAAATTGATTGACTGTTTTTATTTAAATCAAACTTATACCAAAATACCTAAACAACTTGTTAGAGATAATGCTAACTTAATTGTGCTTTTTAAGCAGGATGAAGTTAATTTGAAACATATTTACGAAGAACATGTTAACACCGATATGACATGGATGAAATTTCGAGAAATGTGTTCCCTAATATGGAAAGAGCCTTTTGATTATGTGGTAATTAATAAAGATTGTTCAAAAAACAATGGTTGCTATAGAAAAACGATTGATACTTTTGTATTATTAGATGAAATTTGAATATTTAAGTAGACTGCAGTCACTTTATTGTTATTCTTTAATTGGTTCTTATTCGATTACCACATATTTTACATAATGGATAAATCATTGAAAAAACAAATTGTTGATGCGACACAAGCTGTCAAGAAAAAAATACGTAAAATGAAGGATTTTGAAGATAGTAATAGGTATGCTCTTAATGCAGTTTTTAAGCCTGTTACAGAATCACTCAATTTAATAACCAACACTAATAACCACTTAGCTCCAACAAAAAAGGAGGAAAAAGTAGAACCCCAAGAACCACAAGACCAAGATATGAAAGAAACAGATGATATCAGTATTGCTAGTAACGAATCGGAACCCTCATCAGACTCTTCATTTCAGTCATTAGTCGGTACTAATCCAGATGCATCATCTTGGTCGTTATCTTCACAAGTACTATCAGATGTACCGTTTGGTATAAGAAATGAACGTGGAAAGTTAATGATGGGTTCCTCTAACATAACTATGGGGGATAAAGTTATTACTGTAGCCGGACACAAGTATGAAAGTACCCCTGGGTTGCGAGAGTTACTGTTAAAAAAGGACATTGATCTGAGCTTGGTTAATGACTATGACAAGCAAAATTATAAGGCAATGTTACTTGTAACGAATGCACATCGTCGTGATTTCGATTCAAAAAAACCAATTAAAAGTAATAAAGGACAAAAATATTTGCAAGTTATTAAACCACTTTTCGATCAAGAAAGTAGAAGTCCAAGTTGTAGACAAAAAGTAGGAAAAGGATTACCTTTAACAAAAATGTGGAAAAAAAACACAGATTTTGTATATTGGGATGATCCCAATGAATTGGTTGATAGATTAAAGTTATTAATTGCTTCTCGAGATGCTGGTAACACAGGACTAGACAATGAAATAATATCTATTATTGAAGAACTACGTGAAAGCAAAATTATTAAATAAATAAATCTACTAATATTGTATGTGTGTCATTTTACTATATACCGTTCAACATAATACACCTTTAATATGAATGTAGACAAATTTGGACATTATATTCATAAGCGAATGCGTATATCGGAAATACTTGATTTTAATGATAACGCATTAATAAAATCTGATTATGGAGATTATGACTTGAAGACATCGAGGCTAAAAGGTGTCAAACCTCCTCAATACGCAGATGATGCAGTAAATAAAGCATATGTAGATGAATTGAAAGGTGTACTAATCAATGACTTACGAAAATTGCAAAGTTCTATTCCAAATAGTGTTCAAAACCACATAGAGAAAGCTTTAAAAACAATAATGTCTGAGATAGACACTCATTTGGAAAGCAAATTTTACACAAGAAAAGCAGTTGATAAACTAGTTCAAGACGCAATTCAATCTATATTAAAAGATCGAAAAACATAGACCTCAAAGTTTGTTAAAATGACAAAACAACAAGTCGTCAATGAAATACATAAAGCAGCACGAAAAAATTTTCCTCGACGATCTGTAATTTTAAAAGGTATTGATGATTTGTGGCAAGCAGATTTAGCTGATATGCAAAACCTAAAAACCTTTAATAAAGGATATAACTATATTTTAATAGTTATTGACTGCTTCTCAAAGTACGTTTGGGTGGAACCATTAAAAACTAAATCCAAACATGAGGTCTCTCTTGCATTTGAAAAATTACTTTCTACTAATCACAGGATACCAACTCATCTGCAAACTGATATGGGTACCGAGTTCTATAATTCTACATTTCAAAAGCTTTTACAGAACTATAATATTAATCACTACTCTACATTTTCAACCAAAAAGGCTTCAATTGTAGAACGAGTTATTAAAACTATTAAAAATAAATTGTACAAATACTTTAGCTTGAACGGACACTATAAGTGGATAGATGGTGGCTTGAACGGTATTGTGAAGACATATAACAACTCAAAACATCGTACTATTAAATTTGCACCTGTTAATGTCAATAAGTTTAATGAAACGGACATTAAAAATAATATTACGAATTCCATGATAAAGGTAGCCCAAAAATGTCGTTCAAAGTTTATAATTGGTGACAAAGTTCGAATTAGTAAGTACAAACATATATTTGAGAAAGGATACACTCCTAACTGGTCAACCGAATTATTTACTATAAAAAAGATAAATAACACTGAACCAATAACATATCGCATCGAAGATAATCAAAAACAAGTCATATTAGGAACTTTTTACGAACAAGAGCTTCAAAAGTCGTCCTGTCCTGGTGTCTATTTAATAGAAAAGGTATTAAAAAAGAAAGGGAACAAACTGTTTGTAAAATGGTTGGGTTTAAATAACGAAGAGAACAGTTGGATTGATAAGACTGCAATAGTGGAATAAGTTAAATATATAAGTGATATGTAATTTTAAAGTATATTCATTATTCTTTGGATAATGCAAGGTGGTGGACTAATAAACAATATCATTAATCATTTACCGTTCGAACTACACATACCCGGTTATAACTATTGTGGACCAGGAACAAAGCTTTCGAAACGATTACTACGTGGTGATAAAGGTGTAAATAAGTTAGACGAAGCTTGTATGCATCACGATATCGCATACGCAAACTACACAGACTTGCCTAACCGTCAAAAAGCCGACTTACGTCTTATAGATATGGCTAAACAAAGACTTAAAGCAAAAGATGCTCGAACAGGGGAAAAGATTAGTTCGTGGATAGTAAACAAAGTTATGAAAGCTAAATTGAAGTCTGGTGCTGGTGTTAAGACCTTTAATAACTTTGTTAGAAAAATAAAAAGAAAAATCAAGAAACTCTCACCTAAAGATAATAAGTCATTAATAAATGTAGCTTATATGGCTGCCAGAAAATTAGTTCCATGCATTCCAAAAGTTCGAGTACCTCGAATGATACCTATACCAAAAACTGGAGGCATTCTACCTTTAATCCCAATTTTTGCTGGTTTATCTGCTTTAGGAGCATTAGCTGGTGGTGCAGCTGGTATTGCAAAAACTGTGAATGACTATAAACATGGTCAGAAAAAATTACAAGAAACTGAACGTCATAATAAAACTATGGAGGCTATAGCAATAGGTAAAGGTCTATACATTAAACCGCATAAGCAAGGTCAGGGATTGTTTATAAATCCATCAAAAAACTAATTGATCAGCTACCTAATCGTGCTTTAACTAATATCGATATTCAGAAGTATGGCCATTGTATTCCACATTTTCGAGGAGTTTATATGAAGGATCAGTTACCAAAAACACCTAAACGAATTGAATGTGCTATAGTTAACCTAGATAATTCGAGAAATGATGGAACGCATTGGGTAGCTTATGTTAAAATAAACAATTATTGTGAATATTTTGATAGCTATGGTGATTTAAAACCGCCAAGAGAATTAATGTTATATTTTAAGAACTGTGATGTTCATTATAACTATGATAGATATCAACAATTTAACACAATAGTTTGTGGACATATGTGTTTAAGTTATTTGCAAACTTTTTGGATTAAATACTATAAATCTTTATTATAATTATAATAAAGACAAGATATACTTCTGGTTCCTTAGATAGATCGGTAGGCCTGTTTTCAATCAGCTCATAGAAATCTCTGGGGGTCCAAGGGTCTTGAGCATATTGGCTTAGGATAATCTCTGAATCCGTTATCTATAACAAATAAAAACATACATAAGAATTATTTTTGTTTTAGAATATTTATATTAAATATATATTACCTAACATAATATATTAACTTCTTCAATTCGTATATGTAACAGGTACATAAATCAGTAATAGAGCGAAATAAATTACTTACCGATGACATGACTGTAGTTTATTTAGACGTCTTACTGTGACTAATAAATCGAAATTCTAATTAATTAGAAAAGCAACATATAAATCAGGTCACTGTCCTTTCAATATATATTGGAAGGGGCAATGATGTGATACGCATACGTATATGATCATGTTTCAACATGAAATTTAGACAAGTTTGCAAAATAAAATACATTATCTATAATAATTAATCAACAAAGGGTTGGAACTGATTCAAATCCTAGATTACGTTTAACAATCTATGTAGAAAGGAGTTGGAGACTTGAGTTAGGTATGTATACACATATACGTATGGTATGGTATGGTGCACATATCCATAAATGTCCACATTTTACCTTATGAAAATTTGTTTCACTTAGTGTAGGTGAGTATATTGCTATGTATTAATGGTTAGGGCAGGTTGTGACTGTTTTGCTGTTAACAATACTATATTACATACATATATATATATTAAGTCGTGTGGTTCCTGGTGACACAGAATAGACCCACCCCTCTCTTCCTAGTGGGGGCCGTAGAAAACGACTAAGGGATAGATAGAAGCGTTCGTGGCCCCGCAACGCAGCGGATAGCCACAACCTGCGCCTGTTCATTTAAACACGGCAATACCGTCGTAAGGTGAAATTTGAGCATATTATATATGCCTATGTCCATACCTTGAGGGATAAAGGCGTGACTATATGTATGTATGTATGAAAAGGTTCATATTATTAGTAAAATGTATGTTCTGAGTTATTGATCTAAGTTCTTTAGTGCGGAAGTTGTCTTTTAATAAAACAAAACTGAAACTTATCAAATTTTATTTATAAAAATATAATGATTTGTATGTGCATATTTACAATTATACAATCTTATATTATTCTTAATACAATCTCATTATATTACTTAGTTAGGTAGATAGAATATTCTTTATTGTACACCACATTGGATTACAAAGATAGATACTTAATTATAAAACATATGAAGGTTGATACAATCGACGGTCACTTTCAAACACTTAACTACATACTTTATCTACATATTACTGTGTTACTAACAATCATCTTATTTACCTAAGTACATTCTTATTATAACAAGACAATTAGGTTCATCAATTTAAATAAATAAATATAAATATTGTGGGACACTTTCACACAACGTCACCTAGTCCAAAGTAAGCTACTATAAGCTTGTGTTATGGGATCTAGACAACTGATAAACATACTTAAATATTTCTAAATACATACATATTATACATAGAAAACATCCGAACTCCGAAACAATCATTTGTGGATCACACAAATATTTGAGTCGGTCCGGGATTCGAACCGGAGACCACTGCGCCACCGAGGCAAATTTAAATTAACCTTTGAAAATTGAAAAATGTCCCCATGCCCAGGTTGCAACATTGCAATTTGATATGATACGTTTATCGTCATTGCTTGATAATGCTACTTTGTTTACGCTTTGAGTAAATATTTCATGTTTGATAGATTTGAATAGAATATTTTTCCTATGAATTACCTGATTCTTAAATAACACATTCTGATAATCATCTATCGTTAAATCACGCACCACCGAATGTTTAATTCCTTTTGCTTTTTTAATTACATTATTCGCTGTTTTTAATGAATATAATTTTGACCTCAATCCAACAAATTCAGTAATAAGTTTACCACCCATCTCATCTTTCATCAATCCTGGTACTTTTTTATTACTTTGAGATATCATAAATTCATTTTGCGTGCTATAGTTACTAGTATCAAAATACTGTAAAAAGTTATATTTTAAATCACTATAGAAGTCATCGGTGTAGATTAAATAAACAAAAGAATCTGTATCGGTATAGCATAGTTGTATTCTGTTACCATAAAAAGGCTTAACTATATTATAATGAAAATGATACATATGTGCTTTAGATAGCTCTAAAACTGAAAAACCTATATATATTGGTTTATCTAAAACTAAACGATCAGGCTTCATTTGAATTGCCACTAAGTTTTCCGATAAAACTGATGCACTATGAAAATAAGGATTGCTTATAAGTTTCTCAGCGCAGAAAGATTTTTTGGTAATATTGTTAGATGAACTCCAAGAGTTAACTAAATGAACTGTCACCCTCTTTTCAGTGTTTTCTAATGTTTTTCCAAAAACGCTATTGTTTAATAACTTGAAGAAATCCTGTTCAAATACAGTAATTGCCTTTTGTCGTAGTTGTGTATTTAATTCTATATATTCTTTCAAATATGCACTTTGGCGAAACGTAATGACTCTATGTATTTTACGTAAAATTAACCCATGTTCAAGGCATTTCTTTAGATGAACGTAATGAATCACATAATTATACTTATTGTAAAGATTTGAAATAAGTTTTTCCGTTTTTCCGCCGGGCGGTATGCATTTTTCAGCACAAAAAGGTAAGTCGTTATGTAAAATATGCAAGGAATCAGGATATAAAAGATCGACTTCTAGTATAAATCCCCATTCTGCATTGTCTCGGATATTTTCTATGTATAACTGATTTATTTCATGCTGATTTAAAAATCGAAAATCTGAATGAGGTAAGTATTGACACATGCTATATCCGTACAGATTGTTACAGTCTAAATAAGTTATAAAACATTGTGGTTTTGCTGCATCATACGAAGGCATATATTTATTATTAGCTTTAGCATAACGATAGGAACACATACATAAACCTCCTCTAATACCGCTTTGAATCATTCGCAAGATAGATAAGTCTGATATGAGTTCTAATCTAACGCCTGTTTTCAAAAGCATTGCGTCAAATGATAAACTAGGTGCAGTAATGTAAAACGCAGGATCGAGTTTATAATGTAACTTACAAGTTTTTCGAAAATTTTGAAATATGTCGGTAAGTAAAAGTACGTCTGTCTTTAAATATAAGTCTGTATATTCACCCATTGTCTTTATATTAAATTTATACCATACTAATTTAGCATGGTCATAGTCCTCCTGTGATATATGTTCATTGCATAAAGAATTGAAAAACAAATGTTTTGCTGGTAATGTTTTTTCTTCATAACATTTCCAACTACTCATGTAATCGTAGGGATAAATACCTTTTCGTGTAAGTAATAGAAACTGGTCATTATTAGGATAATGTTTGCGCAAATTAATAAAATCATCTATTTGCATAGTTTTTGAGAGTTTGTCTAAACTAGTACCTAAGAAATGAAACGAATCTAAAAATCTAATCTGTACATAATCATTCGAGTTGATAGGTATAAATTTTGAAAACGAAATGTATTTTTCTTTCGTTTTAGGTATGATATTTAACCTGCCAGGCGTTTCTCCTAATTTTTTAATAAATAGATGACAGTCGTATCCTGACAAATTATGAAAAAAATGGGTATAAACATAGGTATCTTATATTGTAAATTACAATGACGATGCGCAGCGCCCCGATATCGTCCGGTTATATGACAATGATCTCTGACTTTATTATTCCATAACAGATTTTCACATATATGACATTTCCAAGCATTTTTATAATCCCTATCATCTTTCTCAGTGAATATCATAGATACATTTTGAATCAATATATTGTAAATTCTCTTGATATCTTCAGTAAGAAAATCTACAAATTTAGAAATACAATCAATTCCACGATACGTTTTGAATTCATTAAAATTATTACTGCATGATGAAACAATATTATACGCAAAGGCCGAAGGAATGTGACGTTGTAAGCGTAACGTATTTGTGGTATCAGATTCATGGTTGCAAATAGGTTCGAGTAATGTTTCAAAATCAGCATAGATAGTGAATGGAACATTTTGTTTTCTATCATAGTTTTTAAATTGTAAAAATGAGCCTTTTTCAGGCAAAACAGTAACAACTCCTCCACATAAATGGTTATCAAATTCGTTTTCACTAGGAAAAAACACTAAACAAGTTTGACAAAAATATAGCTTACCGTGATGCTTAGTTATTTGACTTCTAACGAGCCGTGGTAAATCTTTGATAAGGCAATAATGAGACGACTCACTAGTTTCTAAAAATAATAAGTGTATTATTTTAGATTTTCGATTGATTTTATTAGGTCTATACAAAGGACCTGTTATAGTCTTACTACCTCTTAAACCATAAATGAAAATGTTAAAAGAAGGATTGTTTTTTTCAAAAATATTTATGTCTGAAAAATTCATTGGGAATGAAATATCATTTACGTTCAAGACATCACGAAAATGAGGATATGACGTTACTCTCTCAGGATGTCGATTGGTTGGGTATAAAGCAGCAACTATACACCATAAAAAACAATATCTATCATCATTTTGAATATTCAAACATGCTCTTTTACTTTTTATAAATTTTGGTAAATCTATAAATTTAGATCCACTAAGAGGTTGATACTTGTTAATATTAATTTCTAAATGTGAATTGTTGAAAAACGTCCATCCACTATCTCTCTCTTGAAACTCCTCAATTTTTTTTAATAATATTGACATAACTTTCTCATATGTGGACTTAAAATCGTAATTTAAATGAATGGTAAAATTTTTTGTTGCAAAAGATTTTAACTCTTGTAGATCATTTTTTAACATTAAAAAGAAAGCGAAATACTCAAAATTAACTTTAACAGAATAATGTTTTTGAAGTGAGCTATCTATTAAAGATTTAACTTGATCAAAAATATTTTTTAAGAAACACTCTGGGTAAATATTTACTTCAGATTTAGATATAGTAATACGATAACTTACAATACGTCCTTTGAAACAGGAATGTATTATTTGGACGTTATCGTTGATAGGTACAGTAATATTATTTTTATGCTTATTAGTTCGCAAATGACTACTCCAACAACGAAAACTGATGTTACAACCCGAACAGAAAGGCATTTTAAAATTATATAAAAATTAGTTACCTGTTATATACCTACTTAAGTTAGATTTACTTAAGTAATTTACAATTTTTAATATTATCTATTGCAGATGGACTTTTTTCTTCTATTAACAGTCAACGCCTTGCAAAGCGATGGTATTCTGGAATTGAAAACACAAATTTATTAATACATATGAAATTTAATAAACTTTCAATTCTTTAGTCATGGATAATATATTTAAACAGCAGATATAGATAATCTAGTCACAAAATTTAAATTTTATACCTCCTTAACGATAGAATAGAGCTAAAACCATAGGTACATAAAATATTATTTATTTAAAAATAAAATATTTTAATTGGATATTTGATAAAAATAATGAACACTATACATACATATCTTCACACCAAAATCTCTTGAGGATAGGCAAAGGCACATATCTAACATGCTTACGCCAGAGTATTATTTTTCGTTCCACGTAATAGGTAGCGAGCTTATTGTCGCTGATAGGACACATATTTTTGCTAGAAAACTATCATGATAATAATTAGGTACAAACCTTATAGGAAAAATAATTTCGTCTCTCTGGATGCATCCACTTTAGAGTAAATTTTCGTTCATTACTAATATAATCTTTACGTCTTGAATAAAATATTTTGCTTGAAACCAACACCTCTACTGATCCGCAATTAGTTTAAGCACTTAATCGTCTGAAATTAAAAATTACGCTTACAATAAGCCAAATAATAGCACAATATTACTGAAATATAGTTATAATTACTAAAAAATAAATATCCTCTCTAAATAAAATAATATTTAAACGTTACAATTACCTTATAATGGTCTTCTGGTAGCACTTTAGCAAATTGTTATTAAATAATTTGTATTAAAAAAGATTAAAACTTTTACAAATTAAAAACACTTTTTACTGCATTATTGTCGCAATCGAAATGTAATGCGAAACAAAAGTATAATGTTATTCAATCAATACATCCGGTAGTAGTTTACCTAATATTATTTTTTTTGCAAGATTGTAGTTTCAAATAGGGTTAGCAGACTAGCAGTAAATCGTAAATTACATTAGTATAGTAATTTGCAATACAGTACATGGTGAAAATTTTATAAGAACCCATATACCAAAGTAATTAGTATAATTAGTAACTAATCTAGTAGCATGAAATACAAAAACAAGAATTATAAAGTTGTTTACGTTAAAAAGAATTACTTAGGTACTCACAGATTGCTCTTTTAATTCGTATTATTCGTAATTATCATACTTATAGATAATTAGATTCTATTAATACTAAAGATAAATTATCTTTATTGAGATATTTTTATTTATAATATACCTATCATAAATATTGTACTGTTTGAAATTTGTATTGTTGACAACCTTAATCGCTGTTTAGAATTTCAACATTAACAAACAAAACAAAAGTATCATATTCTCAGTACTATTTTCTAAATATTGCACAATCAATTAAAATGTAAAACATCATTATTATATAGCAGCTAATTTGACTATGGATGTCACTTCCACAAATTTAGGTTCTGTAAAAATTACATCATTACTTCTTTATTGTTGTGGTAATGTAAAGCTGGAATTTAAACATTATAAACAATGCTATAAAATTTTATATTAACAAAGATTTATTTATTATTAAGTAATTTTTAGAAAGACTATGTTAAGTAAGTTTTTATAAACAAACTAGTGAGGACATAATACCCTATATATCTCCATAGATTGTGATCGATTATTAAAATGTAGCAATCAAAATATGAACAGTTAGCAGAATCCATATGAAAACCGAGGCCAGATACTAGTATAATTGTACTCGTATACCTGGTAAGTGTGACAACCCTAAATAATTGCTATTTGCTGCCTTGACTATTTATTAAATATCTTAGTTGATAATTTTTAGCAGTTATAATACATCCAAGGTAAAATGTTTGATTGTTTGTTATTTGTTAATGAATTACACAAATTTTTAATTAGACAAGCTATCAGCCTTGTTTTAGCTTATAATCTCATAATTTTCAAAAGACTTCCATTACAATTCGAGTTGTCTCTTGTGTAATTACTAGCGACGGTCTAAGGTTAATTCCATCCGGCTAGATACATTAGAACTCATCTCAGCTACGGTACAAGGGTTTTGGTAGAAACCTGGTCGGTCTGGGAAAACTCAGTCAGACGACATAGACAGTAAACAGTATCTATCCTTCTTCAATAACCCTCCACAGCAGAACTAAAAATGTAAGTGTTTAAATATTATTTATCTAACATACATACATACATACATATACTCACGCCTCCATCCTCGAAGGGGTAGGCAGAGGCCTATACCGGTTCACATTTCACCGTGTACAATTCGGTCCCACGTAACAGGTGGTGAGCAGATTGCCGTGTTGAAATGTACTGCCGCCATCAGAGCCTCGTCCGTTGTTCAGCAGGTGCACGAGCTTGCACGTGAGGTTGACTTGGGCCCGGAGGTGTTGGCAGGGCCCCACTACACCCCTAACATATAACATCTTTTTTAATGTTTAACAGGTTTATTGACATATTATTTATTTTTTTACAGGTCAGACTCCGAGTGCGAACAATACAATAATTCTACGAAATGCAATCAAGTCATACCTAAAAGCAAGACTAAAGGTTCTAGAGTGAAAAAGTCTCTTGCTAATATAAGGTAATTATTTGAACAAAATCTATATACTTAGTACTTAAATTTTCAGAAATCCATAGGTGCTACCAGTTCAACAGTTTATTTTATATATATGTATTTGTTTTTTGTTTCAGAAAACCTGTAAAAACAAGTGATGTGTTTAACATTAGTCGTGGCGCAAGTGAATACAGACAGTCTTCCTCACCCGTGCTATCATCATATTTCGTAAATAGAGTGGCTAATGGTAACGAACGTCGAGATCTCAACACCACGGGCGACTACTTTGTGGATGTCAAGGTGTATAAAACAAGTGATGTTCATCAAGCAGATCGACTAACGCTCTGGAAAAAAGCGTTGATTCGAATAAAATTCCAGACCAACGAAGACACTCCTGAGTGGCGTAAGCTTCAAGCGTTCGTGCAATCTGTTGACGCATTATGTGACGAACAACCTAGGTTTATCTCAAACGAATAACGATGAGTTTTTGTACTTGTAATAATTAATATTGTATAGTAATTATTAATTAATAAATAAAATCTCATTCTACTTTTGGGGTGTGTTTCTTTTGTTGTTCAACAATTTACGCACCCTGTCTCTTGGTTGTACGTAGTTGCTAATGCGATGAAGCACTAAACGCACATGTCTATGTCGACTGTGCTATAAGTGTGGAAGCGCAAATGCATACTACATACATTGTCTCTTGGTTGTACGTAGTTGCTAATGCGATGAAGCACTAAACGCACATGTCTATGTCGACGACTGCATAAATACGCACATGTCTATGTCGAACAACTGTGCTATAAGTGTGGAAGCGCAAATGCATACTGCATACATCCGTCTCTTAGCCTCTTGGTTGTACGTAGTTGCTAATGCGATGAAGCACTAAACGCACATGTCTATGTCGACTGTGCTATAAGTGTGGAAGCGCCAATGCATACTACATACATTGTCTCTTGGTTGTACGTAGTTGCTAATGCGATGAAGCACTAAACGCACATGTCTATGTCGACGACTGCATAAATACGCACATGTCTATGTCGAACAACTGTGCTATAAGTGTGGAAGCGCAAATGCATACTGCATACATCCGTCTCTTAGCCTCTTGGTTGTACGTAGTTGCTAATGCGATGAAGCACTAAACGCACATGTCTATGTCGACTGTGCTATAAGTGTGGAAGCGCAAATGCATACTACATACATTGTCTCTTGGTTGTACGTAGTTGCTAATGCGATGAAGCACTAAACGCACATGTCTATGTCGACGACTGCATAAATACGCACATGTCTATGTCGAACAACTGTGCTATAAGTGTGGAAGCGCAAATGCATACTGCATACATCCGTCTCTTAGCCTCTTGGTTGTACGTAGTTGCTAATGCGATGAAGCACTAAACGCACATGTCTATGTCGACTGTGCTATAAGTGTGGAAGCGCCAATGCATACTACATACATTGTCTCTTGGTTGTACGTAGTTGCTAATGCGATGAAGCACTAAACGCACATGTCTATGTCGACGACTGCATAAATACGCACATGTCTATGTCGAACAACTGTGCTATAAGTGTGGAAGCGCAAATGCATACTGCATACATCCGTCTCTTAGCCTCTTGGTTGTACGTAGTTGCTAATGCGATGAAGCACTAAACGCACATGTCTATGTCGACTGTGCTATAAGTGTGGAAGCGCAAATGCATACTACATACATTGTCTCTTGGTTGTACGTAGTTGCTAATGCGATGAAGCACTAAACGCACATGTCTATGTCGACGACTGCATAAATGCGCACATGTCTATGTCGAACAACTGTGCTATAAGTGTGGAAGCGCAAATGCATACTGCATACATCCGTCTCTTAGCCTCTTGGTTGTACGTAGTTGCTAATGCGATGAAGCACTAAACGCACATGTCTATGTCGACTGTGCTATAAGTGTGGAAGCGCAAATGCATACTACATACATTGTCTCTTGGTTGTACGTAGTTGCTAATGCGATGAAGCACTAAACGCACATGTCTATGTCGACGACTGCATAAATACGCACATGTCTATGTCGAACAACTGTGCTATAAGTGTGGAAGCGCAAATGCATACTGCATACATCCGTCTCTTAGCCTCTTGGTTGTACGTAGTTGCTAATGCGATGAAGCACTAAACGCACATGTCTATGTCGACTGTGCTATAAGTGTGGAAGCGCAAATGCATACTACATACATTGTCTCTTGGTTGTACGTAGTTGCTAATGCGATGAAGCACTAAACGCACATGTCTATGTCGACGACTGCATAAATACGCACATGTCTATGTCGAACAACTGTGCTATAAGTGTGGAAGCGCAAATGCACACTGCTGATTTGGATGACAAAAATATTATTGGGTATTCTACTCCACTGAGAGTGACAGAAGCGAACGAAGAGAGCTGATGGAACTTAAGGTGGAGTAGAATGCCCAATAATATACTACTCAAAAGATACTCTAGCCGTCTAAAATGCCCAAAAGTTGATATATATTATTGTATATAGTTCAAGTTTTTTTATCTTTAAACCCGATTTCATCAAACACAAAACTTTGGCGAAACCGATCCACTCAAGTTCGACCTAGCTATTCAGATTGATACACCCATATAAATACAGTTTGTCCGTGACTGGAAACCCAATTGATGGATATTGGTTTGTTATGAGTTTATACTGAAACTGTCACTTTTAAGACGTTCATGAATAAACACAGTTGTCAGTCAATACATTTTGGCAAATGAACTGAGAAATCATCTCAACTCAACGTTTAAATCTTAATATGACATAAGAGATACATTGCTGCATTATTTTGGTATAATTTACGTGGGACATAAAACTCTAAGGTGAAATGTGGGCGTAAACCATGTCTCTGCCTACCCCTTCGGGGATAAAGGCGTGATTATATGTATGTATGTATATGCGTGCAATAGGCTAGTGTTCTTAATTTCAAAAATTGTTCAACATTGTAGCTTTATATTTATATGATCACAAAATGTAATACTTTGATTTAAAACAATTATTTACATAGTTTAGTTTCTGAAAACGCTCCGAACTATCATGGCGCCTTGTGTGACCTCACTTGTTGCCAAATAAAACAAAAAGAAAATGTGTATTTTTTTTTGGGAGTCCATTCAATGATTTTTTTTGTGATTTAGATTTTTAAACAGTTTTAGTGCTAATAGGGAAACTACTAGATTTTGGGCATATTACAGCTATTTGCCTTAGTAAATCCTGCCTCCATGTCGATGTATAGAACTACTTCGCATGATGATCTTTTAGTGTTGAAATCTATTGTATTTTATGAAAATGTGTGAGAATCTAAACAATTACACAAGATGACACAACTTGTGACACAAGATGTCAAGACTCAAGACTGCCAGAGTGCGTCAAAGTAGCAAACTGTGACGTCACACTTTCTGATTTAAGTGTTTGATATCACGTGACTGAATGCCTATTTACCCCAATCTTATTTTCTAAAACTAATAGTAATTCTTAATTTGTGTAGGTACCAAAATTATATTATTTTTTGTAAAATAAAATAAAATAAAATAAAATTCATTCCCTTTGAAATTTTTAAAAAAATTATTTAGGTTTGTCAAAATTTTTATGACTCTACCGGGGGTTCGGAAATGCTACGGACTGAGAAGAACACCCCAAGAAACTCAGTCTGGTCCCTCTTATTCATCTTAGTATACAATACAGTTTTTTTTTTAATGTAGAAAGGAGCAATTGGTGTCACTGCCAGGCAGTCTTGTCTTCTAGAAAGTCTTTAATGCTATAATAAGCTTTCTGGCACAATTTAAGTTTTATTAGTTTTTTAAATTTATTAACTGACAAACCTGTTATGGCTGTCGGCAATGTATTGTACATTCGAATACAATTGCCCGCAAAAGAATTGCTTATTTTATTAAGCCTAAATCTAGGTACAGCCAATTTATTCTTATTTCTTAAGTTTAGGTTATGGATATTACTATTTTTAGGGTTTCGTAGCCAAATGGCAAAAACGGAACCCTTATAGATTCGTCATGTCTGTCTGTCTGTCTGTCTGTCTGTCTGTCTGTCTGTCTGTCCGTCCGTGTGTCACAGCCATTTTTCTCCGAAACTATAAGGCCTATGCCATTGAAACTTGGTAACTAGATGTATTCTGTAAACCGCATTAAGATTCTTATATAAAACTAGAAAAAAAGTAGTAAATTTCGGGGGTCCCCATACTCAGAACTGAAACTCAAAATATTTTTTTTCATCAAACCTATACGTGTGGGATATCTATAGATAGGTCTTCAAAAATGCTATTGAGGTTCCTAACATCATTTTTTTCTAAAAATAATAGTTTGCGCAAGAGACACTTCCAAAGTGGAAAAATGTGTGTCCCCCCCCCTCTAACTTCTAAACTAAGAGAATGATAAATCTAAAAAAATTATATGATGTACATTGCCATAAAAACTACCAACGAAAATTAATTCGAACGAGATAGAGCTGGTAGTTTTTTTTTAATACGTCATAAACCGTAATTTTCGGTTAGAAAAATCACTACCACTGCGAACGTGTTAAAACATCAATCAAAGTTACAACGAACTATAAGAACTTTTATATTATGTTACTTGCTGCTACGAAACCCTTCATGGGCGAGTCCAACTCGCACTTGGCCGGTTTTTTAATAAATTTACTGTTATTTTTGTGAGTATATAATAAGTTTTCATATATGTACTGTGAATACACAGTAAGGATGTTGATATCCTTAAACTTTTCTCTTAATGACTCCCGAAACCCCATACCATAGATAGCCCGAACAGCCCTTTTCGGCAACACAAAGATACATTCGATGTCGGCAGCGTTACCCCATAATAGTATGCCATAGGTCATGACACTGTGGAAATAGCTAAAGTAGACAAGACGCGCTGTTCTAACGTCTGTCAGTTGTCGGATCTTTTTAACGGCATAGGCTGCAGAGCTCAGTCTGCCCGAGACTTTCTCGATATGAGGCCCCCACTGCAAGTTGGAGTCTAACTTTATGCCCAGAAAGACAGTTTCATCGACCAATTCTACTTGATCATCCCTAATCCTAATCCTAATACTGGTGTTAACGAGCCTAACATTTGGCAAGGTGAATCTAATACATTTTGTTTTAGTTTCATTTAACAATAAATTATTTGCGCTAAACCGGTGGACTACCCTAGAGAGAGCATTGTTTACTTCGTCAAGTTCGCGTTGTCCACGTTCAACTTTAAATATTAAAGATGTGTCATCAGCAAACAAAACTACCTCGTGATCGTCTCTTATAAGGTGAGGGAGATCATTTATGTACACTAAAAATAGAAAAGGTCCCAGAATTGAACCCTGAGGCACCCCCATTGTTACAGCAGAACCATTTGACTGTTTACCATTTATAACTACTCTCTGTACTCTATCTCTAAGGTAAGAACTAATTAAATCCAAGGCCGTCCCCCGGATTCCATAATGATCAGGTTTTTGAATTAAAGTCTGATGCTGGACGCAATCGAAGGCCTTAGACAAGTCGCAGAATACACCATAAGCATCATACGACTCCTCCCAGGCCTCATATATACACTCTAATAATTTGATTCCAGCATCCGTGGTAGACCGACCGCGCGTGAAACCGAATTGTTTAGTATGGAATAGTTTATTTGTATTAAAATGATTTTGCATTTGATTAAGCATTACCTTTTCAAAGATTTTACTAAACGTAGGTAGTACAGAAATAGGACGAAAATCGAACGGATCTGAGGTGCTACCCGAATTAAACAGTGGAGTTATTTTACTAAACTGCAATAAGTGGGTAGTTGTTGAGTAAATAAAATTTTGTTATCTCTCTTCAATTTTAATTAAATAAAATAGTTAATCTGCTTTTTAACACTTGTAAATGGTCAAATTAAGTTGCTAAACACAATACCTGCCAGTGTGTTATCCATTTCAGCGTTACTTAAATTTATATAAAAACTATAAAACAATGGAGTCACTTCAAGAATCAATTAGCTCAATGAAGGAGGCCTTATTTAAGCGGATGGCTGGTTTTGAGGCTGAGCTCCCTAAGGCACAGAGTACTTCGTCAGTAGTAAGTTTGGCAGCAGAATTTTCACAATTCAAAATGTTTGTGCTGGATGTCATCGGAAATCTTCAGAGACAAGTTACTGTATTGTCTCGAACAATGGATGTCATGGAGATGCGGTCCCGCAGGAAAATGATTCTTGTTCATGGCATACCTGAAGTGGAGAAGGAGAACATAACAAATGTGCTAATAAAAACATTTCACGAGCATGTAAATACAAAAATAGCACCTGATGATATTCGTCGCTGCCATAGAATGGGCCGCCCTTCGTCTGAGCATAAGCCTAGGCCTATTGTGGTGAAATTTAATAATGTTGCAGTACGTGATGGCCTGTGGTATTCTAAAACCAAGTTCAAGGGTACTGATATCACAATATCTGAGTTTTTGACGAAGGAGCGTCACCAGGCTTTCATGGCTGCACGTCAGCGATTCGGTCTGAGTAATTGTTGGACCAAGGAAGGCTTTATACTTCTGATACACAAAGGTGTTCGTCATCGAATTGTCAGCACTGATGAATTGGACAAAATTGAAAATGTTGGTGTTGAAAGGCCCAACACTCCAATAAAACCAGCAACTAAGACAAGGCGAGTTGTAACTTCCAAGAAGTGATTCTTAGTGTATTGTTATTCTTTATCCGGGTATGTACCTATGTAACTAATAAAAACAGTTCTTCTAGTTTTGTTTCCGTCGTATATGGTGATGAATTATTTTGACCTCGCATCATTTGTAACAAAAATACGATTACTTAGGAATAATCGTACTTAATTTATTAGCAGGTAGATTAATTCGTCATAGACTATTAATTATTGTAATCCTATCTCACTGAATTTTTTGTAACTTGTAGGTTTGTTAAACAACGATCAATTCAATACTCATTACAACCATAGATTCATAACAATTTCGTTTAGTATCATGTCATGTCAATTGTCAAAATTGTCAGTATGTTTTTTTTTTTTTTATTTAGGTTTAATAGAAACTAGCGTTGGTTACATATTCCATAATGCCAAAAAGAATTCAGTTCTAGTCAAAGTCACATCTGACCTGGCTCCTAGTCTTTTAAGACTTATGTGACCTTTTAAATGAGGCGGAGCTTCATGTTATGTCATTGTCTTTGAAACATACCCGGATATTATTAAGTAGAATAATCTATAAGTAATTTAAGTTGTTAAAGTTTATATAGATATTACACAACTGGCAGATGGTATGAATATTTTGTATATATATTTTTTTTTTTTTTTAATATTGCTATTTGATATTTATGTATTTGAATTATTATTTAAAAATATTATTTATTCATTTACGTTTAGGAATATTTTATAAAATTTATAAGTTATTTTATATTTTTATTTATTTTATTTAGGTTTAATGTTCGATTCAGAGAATGCAAGTGATAACGAAAGTTTTTATTCGGTAAGTAGCTCTAGTGACAGCTTCGTTAGTGTCCCATCTTTGTCGGAAAGCCTCAAGGCTGGGTTTTCTGATGTACCTCGACATTTTAATGTAGTTCATATCAATGCCCAAAGTATTCCGGCACATCATCCCGAAATGCTGGCTACTTTTGACTGTAAGAATATCCATGCATACCTTGTTTCAGAATCATGGCTAAAACCTATTCATTCTTCTAGTACATATTCCCTTCCTGGGTTCCAGCTCATCAGGAATGATCGGAGAAATCACGAGGTTCGTGCTGGTGGTGTTGCCATATTTCTACGATCACATATACCTTTCTCTGTAATAAGTATGTCGCAACAACCGCCACCTCCTGATGCTGGTGAGCATTTGTTTCTGGAGGTGGAACTCAATCACACAAAACTACTACTCGGTGTCTATTATTGTCCTTCAATGAATATTAATTTCTTTTCGTCTTTCGAATCACTTTTAGTGAATCTCACACCTTCTTACAGTCATTCCATAATCATGGGGGATTTTAATACATGTTTATTAAAAAATGATTCCCGTTCCTCCTCTCTTCTTAACATCATAACATCCTGTAACCTTTGTCTTCTTCAAACGGATGTTACTCATCACTTCCCAAACTGCAATCCTACACTCATTGATCTCATCATGGTCTCCTCTCCTGATCAAGTCGCTAAGCACGGACAATACTCGGCTGACCAGTTCTCATACCATGACTTACTTTACCTTTCTTATAAAATCTTTCCTCCTAAGGTCAAGCCTAAAATCCTTCTGCAGCGCAATTTTTGTGGCATGGATCTTGATAGCTTGCGTAAAGATGCCCGTAACGTTGATTGGACAACACTACTTACGTCAGGGTCCGTAGACGAGCAAGTTGCTATATTTACGTCGAATCTGATACTGCTATATGACAAGCATGCTCCTGTCCGGCCCATTAAATTAAAACATCCACCATCTCCGTGGCTAACGAACGAGATCAAATCATTGATTTCTAAGAAAGCTAAAGCTAAATATAGATATAAAATCAATCCTACTGATGCGAACTTAGATAAATATATTTTGGCTCGGAATCGCTGCGGAAGGGCGTGTAGGAATGCACAACGCCAGCATATTCATACTTCAGTTCAAAACAGTGACCCTTCAAAGGTCTGGAAATTTCTAAGAACAATGGGGGTCGGTAAATCACGACAAGAATTTAATCCTAAAGACTTGAATATTGAGGTTCTCAACCAGCATTTTACTGCCATGTCCAATTTTGATGGGACTCTAAAGGCAAATACAATTAATTATCTTTCGACTATTCCAACCCCCCACTATTCACCATTTGTCTTCGATCTATTTACTGCTAGTGATGTTAAGAGGAGTATTATGGCGATTACGTCCAAAGCTGTTGGTAGCGACTGTGTGGGCAGAAACATGATCCTTCCTATCCTCGATGAAGTCCTGCCTATCATGTGCTACATCTTTAATTATTCCGTAACAAGTGGTACTTTCCCATCGACATGGAAAGACGCGTTAATAACTCCTTTACCAAAAAAATCTAATCCTCAGTTATTAACAGATTACCGTCCTATATCTATCCTACCCTTCCTTTCGAAAGTACTTGAACGCCTTGTCCATATCCACTTAAGTTCCTTTATCCGCACACATAACCTTCTAAATTCTTTCCAGTCAGGGTTTCGTCCTAGTCACGGTACGGCCACGGCTTTGGTAAACATTACCGACGATATTAGATGTGGCATGGAGAATGGCATGTTAACTGTTCTATGCTTGCTAGATTTCAGTAATGCATTTAATACGGTTGATTTTGACATTTTACTTGCAATACTTTGCTCTCTTAACATATCTCCTACAGAAATAGAATGGTTTCGTAGTTACTTGTGTGGCCGCCGACAACGTATCCTTATTGAAGATAATGTTTCTAGCTGGTGCAGTACTAGCGTCGGTGTGCCCCAGGGTTGCGTTCTCTCTCCTCTCCACTATCAACACAATTATTAAATATTTTTGATAATTCAGAGGCAACCATTTCAATTCCATTAAACAGGACTCACGAGCCCGATTTTGATAAAACTTAAAACATCATCATTAGATTTTTGAAAAACCAATAATCCTAGCTGGGAATCGAACCCATTGATTTTGAAAAAAAAAACACACCCTTGATTATTACACCATACGATAGTGTCGCTGATAAAGATCAAATTCTGGGAAGTAATGATATACGGCAAATGTAAGGAAAGTTTGGAATTTTAATAGAATTCATATTTCATGTATCTAAATTTTGTATCATAATTTGTTTCGTTCAAATTCCCAGAATAGATCGTAACTATTCCGTGTTTTAAATCATGCTCAGAATGATTTTTTGGAGAATATTCTAAACGAAATTCAAAACGAATCAATAATATTGAATGCAGTATGATCCTTAAGGTCTCGAATCCAGCTATGTATTGAAAACAATGGTCTACATTTTGAACAATTAATCAGTTCACGTTAGAAAAATAAATTGTATTTTGTTAAAGATGAGCACTTTCCTTTAATTTGCCGTATGGCATTACTTCCCAGAATAAGATCCTTAATAGCAACACTAACGTATGGTGTAATAATATAGGATGTGTTTTCTTTTTCATAATCAATGGGTTTGATTCCTAGCTATGATTATTGGATTTTCAAAAATCTAATGATGAGGTTTTAAGTTTCATCAAAATCGGGCTCGTGACTCCTTTGAGCATTTTTCGCTATTCCTTCTAGTTTCGGATTTGGCCATCCAATCCCTTTTGAAAAATTCACCCTGTATATTGGACATACCTACTCGTTGTCGTTAGAAACACACATCGATCAGATTCATTCTTAGCGGACACAAGCCTATTGTAATTTGTACCCTAGACTCTCGTACATTCAGAAGTCTAGCACAATCAATCACAACAGCGCTGTCAGATTTTGACTCAATATCATCTCATGGTCTCTGAATATTGATGCTGCAGTAACTTTTTTGTTTAATTGTTTTTGACAAAAATTGGTATTTTTGAAACTAAACCCTAAGTTTTAATATTATCTACATATTTCTGATTTTGAAAGAGGCGTCTTTCAAAATCAGAACGAGGCATTAAAAAAAACTAGCACATCGTAAGTATAGATAAAGGAGGCTATAACTCTGAGCGGAATGCTATTTCAGCTGTCCCGTAACTCTTCTGTGACGCATGTACGCTTTTTATTGAATGCCCTATAAACATAAGTACACTCAGCCATTAATGGATGAGAGGGGACTCAATAGCAATATTTTCCTGTAGTGATGTATGAGAAGTTTGCTTGTAACAGTAATGAGAAATTCCAGTGTCACAGCAAAGGCCTTATTTGATCACGGCGCGTGGGGCGGCGGGCCTTGATCCAGTTCATGAATTCAAACACATTGTACATATTCATGTATTTGGCAGCTTTTGATAAGAAAGAAATACAATGCATTATGAATGTTTTGCATCATAAATCAAATTTAATAAGATGCAATTAATACATAATGAATTTAAATATTTATACAACAGTAATTTTTTTTATATATCTACGCAATGGATCGTTATGCGAAAGTGTACATTTACCTAATTTATAAGATGCTATCTATAGATAGAATTTCGTATCATGTTAAACCATCAAAGCCTGTAAGTGGATACTGGGATACAATATGAATGGAGGTACACCTAACTCAATGCATTACCATGAAAATGTTATCGCTTCACACAAAATTGAACCTATTCTTGGAGAATAAGTTGGGTTAAAATGAGTGCTTGATGCGCGAAGTAGGTATTCTTTTCCCTGAGGAAATAAAGTGACACTTTAACAAAAATGCTCCCAAGAAAAATACATGTTATACGGACATGGTTTTTGAATAATTTTTATCAAGAGTTTCGTGTGTCACAAATATTTTTTATGTTGAACTTTACTTTATGTTTAGTACCTAGTCAATAATATCATTTTTGCGAGAATCTCTCGCGGTCTACACACTACCACAGCTAATGGTGATATTGACCTCAGGGCGTGGTCTTACCACCGTTACCACCGGAACGCATAAAACATAGTGCGATAGTGGACTGATTACTAGTAAGAGTCTTTATGATTTTATATACTAACACTACATGCTTTATTTATATGTATTCTTAGTTTTAATGTATGACTCGTAATTTTTTTTCACGTTGCCTGAAAACAAACGATTATTATTATTGTTATTGGTACGAGTAAATCGAACTCGAATCGACTTTAAAGAAAATTTCCATGTCTGCAAACGTGGTCATTTCAAAATGTTATCGCAAACAATATAAATAAATTACATCTTTAAGTTGTTGAAAATTGTTTTTCAAAGATTTCCCAATTACAAATGTGTTGGCTGTAATTACTACACAATGGGGGTAAAAGAAATAAACCAGGGTAGTTAAAACGCAAAAATTATACAGTCAAACCGTTTCGCAACACGCGATTTGGCGTTAGCTGACGCGAGAGTTGCGTGACCGTAATCAAAAAGACTTTTTTAATTTTAACAATTGTTACATTTATTTTATTAATTGGGAACATGACTTTCTTTAGTACACAAAGGGTCTGCAAAAAAAAATTATTAACCTTAGTTAATTTGCATTTTATTGTTTATTTCTGTTGTTCATAATGCTGCTTTACTTTAAATCGTGTAGATAGACTAGTGAAAAAGAAAATGTACATACTTCCTCTTAGTAAACGACTTCTAAATATTTCAGTAAAATTTACTGAATTATATTCCAACTACATTATTGTAAATTCTCTTTATTATAACAAAGTCGCACAATTGGAATAGACAAAATGACAACGATACCTGGGTACTTTTCAATTCAATGCCACTCAATTCGTTTCGATGACCAAGCGGCGAGCGTACGAAGCGAGTGAGAGTCTCAGATTCGACAGTATGGACGATTTTGCTGTCGTCCGTATGTCTGTATGTATGCCAGTTCGGCTCTAGAGAACGCATTTTTAACCAATTTTCACCAAACTTGGCACAAAAGTTCTTTGATTTAAAATACAACTTTTTGAAGAACTTTTATAATAGGAGAGAAAATTGGAGAGAAAAGGGGTGAAGATCTTGATGATTTGACGTGTTTTTTTTCCTGGGTGCTCGCAAGGTTCACTCTTCACAGAAGTACTAGTTTAGTTCAGTTAGAACTATTGGCCATCGTAAAAATTCTCGGCAGGTGCTCAAGAGATTTGTGGTACAGTGGGTGGGCAAGGCCCGCAGTAGAATTGTACCTCCTGGCCTTACTAGAAGAATAAAATGGACAAGCACGTCGTTACGTGAGCGAAGCGCGGAAGGTTACACTATCGACTGCGCCACCGCGGCAGGTATTGGTGAAATATGGGTGTCTAGTAACTATGTATTTGCCTACTTCTTCGGGGATAACGGCTTGACCAGTTAAGTGTATAGTATGTACCTATATCTATACATATAATAAAACTGTAGAGAGTCGAGAGGCTCGCAGAGGGGACAAGGGGATACTGCACGATCTCAGATGAGGCGGCATGTCTCCTAGCCGGGACCCTCCATGGGACCTGGAAGCGAGAGCTCTTACGTCTCCATTTAATTGGTGCAAGGCGCGCAGGAGCGGGGCCAGCCTGCGTCTCAAGAAATCGAAGCCCAGCGGTACCAGCTCCAAAGGGGGGGGGGGCAGCTTGAGCAACCAAAGGGGGGATTCGCTACAATCGCGGCGGTCACCGGTCATGGATGAGTGGCCGGAGGGGAGACACAGTGATCTCTCCTGCCGCTTGTCACAGATGGGACCGGGCACGGGAGCTTCGGTAAGTAACTATGGCGAATACACCGAGAAACCACGGCCGAGTACCAGCACTGCGGGGAGCGCAGTGAGGACACAGCTCCACACATTGGTGGAGTGCTCGGCGTGGGCGCAACAGCGCCGGGTCCCGTGGGCAGGTCTGGACGTAGACTCTCTCTCGCTGAGGTGTCCTTACAGAAGTAAGCCCTAGACGACAGTGTGATGTGAGAGATTCAAGCAGGCCCTCCTAAGAAGCGGAATAACACCCGAAAACCCCCCCAAAGACGCGGAATAGCACCCGAACCCCTCCCTGTTGGGGAGGAATAATAAATTGTTTTTTAGACAGTAGACATTTTGATAAAGTAGACTTTAAGTACTGAAGCCGTTTTTTTTTATACCACTAAGGTGGCAGACAATCATACGGCCCACCAGAAGGTCCGGTGGTCACCGCAGCCTATGAACGTTTTGCAACACCAGAGGTGCCACAATTTTACAAAACATATTTCGCAGATCATAAGTCCAAACAGAATAGTCCTTCAAAAGGTAATTTAAAATTGCAAGTCTTTTGTTTAAAAAAATGGACATCTTATCTCGCGGGGAGCTCTTTGAGCTAAGATTATTTTTTTGGTGTTTAAACGAGGCGTCTTTCAGAAATCACAGAAAATTCAAACTGCATTAAGGAGCATGCTCGTGCGTTGGAACAAGTTACTTATTGGTTAACATTGTCGTGACAATCTAAACATGACCCGAACAACGACTGCAGTAACTCATGTAAATGTCATCAAGGTAAAAATGGCGATTGCGCGAGAACAGACACATTACATTTTGAGAAATTGGATTACAGACAATTGCCATCATCGTGCATAGAATTGGCTTGTACGCGATAGATATCTGATACTCTAACCAAAGAGCATTAATACCGTTTTGTTATCAAAATGTTTGCTAGACTGTCGGCGTTACTTGGATACAGTCCTTTCAAGAAACAACAATTCAGGCGTTTAAAAAGAAGAGTTGCTTACAAAATCAGCGGTCGGAACGTTAGGTGGCGTTAGTATGTTTAAGTATTCTTTTAACCAGCATCTACATCAGGGCTGATATTCAAATAAATTCTTTTATATATTCTTTGTCAAACGTCCTTAAAAAGTAACTTTCAAATAGATACTATAAATGATTCAGAACCTGAGTTAGTTTCTCGGAGAGTCAATGTTCGATACTTTTTCCCGCGTAGTACATTTTTACAATTGGAATGCGTTCCTCAATGATGATTCAACCCCTGCGCAGTGGAACAAACTGGATTACTGGATTACTGAAACTAAATGACTGCCTCTGTGGCGCAGTCGGTAGTGATACCGCCTGCGGCGCTGGAGGTCGTGGGTTCGATTCCCACCGAAGACAAATATTTGTGTGACCCATAAATATTTGTTTCAAAGTCTGGGTGTTTTATGTATAACTAGCTGATGCCCGCAGCTTCGCCCGCGATGGCGCTGTATGTGAAAAATGATTTTCCCGCTTTTTTGTTGAAATTTTTCCTGAATTTTCTTTGCTATAAACCTCACGGAGCCCGAGACCTATCCAACGAATGCAAAACCGTGGAAATCGGTTCTTGCGTTCTGGAGTTATAGCGTCAGGAAGGAAAACCCGACTTATTTTTATATAATAGATATGTATGTATTTAAAAAGTAGATAAGTATTAATATCCGTGGTCTGATACCCATAATACAAGCAGGTTATTTCTAGCTTACTTTGGGATAAGATAGCGTTGTGTGAAATGTCCGTGAATATTTATTTATTTATTTATTTATTAGCCTGGGACATGTTCACCCACAAGGGAAATAGATTGACGTTTTTTCTCCTGTTATACGTTCACAATAATGGACCGAAATAAGGACGGACAGTAATGGGATAAATTTATCATCATGATTTCTTGAAAATAGTCAGTATTGTATTGTACCAGAGTCCTTCACAAATCGACACCTGCTAATTTAAGTAAGATGACGGACGATAGTAGCCATTAAGACTGCTGACTCACAACCTGCGCCTGTCCATTTAAACACGGCAATACGGCTCACCACCTATTACGTGGGACAAATTATATAAAGGTGAAATGTGGGCATATAATATGCCTCTGCCTACCCCTTCGGGGATAAAGGCGTGACCATATGTATGTATGTATGTAAGACTGCTGAGACTAAAACTATTGCGTTTTAAAATTAAAATTATTGCGAAAATATGGTTTCGAAAGCAATATAGATACCAAAATGATATAGAAGTTTTAGTTTTATCCGGGAGAGAGTACCTAATTTATTTTAGACACTATTTTAGATTCGTGTAATATATTATAATAAGGTACCCATAAATGTATAGTAGACATACATACATACATACATACACACATACATACATACATATATACGTAGACAGAAGAAAGAAATCCTACTTATATCATAAATATGAAAGTTTGTGAAGATTTTTGGATGTTTGTTACTCAATCACGCTCTAACGGCTGAATGGCTTAGGTTGAAATTATTGGAGATTGCTTATTAGTCTGGAATAAGACATAGGCTACTTTTCATGAACATGGAACATGTTCCCACGGGAAGCAGGAGCGGGTACCAAATTTCATTCGGCCGAAGCCGCGAGCGTCATATAGAGAGCGATTATAAGAACTTGAGAAATCAATATAAATCTGAAGGAGTGGGAATTATAATCCTAAACTTAGAACAGTCATATAAAAACAAAAAGTAAGAACGAAAAACTTAACCCAATTTTCAATCAATCATCATCAAACTCATTGTAAAGTTATTGAATACCCGAACGGTATAATATTTTTGTAGAATGAAGTGTTAACTTTCACAACTGTTGTTACTCAAAAGGGGCAGTCGTAACTTTTGTTATTGGATGACCCCACAACATTGTATTTTTTTACTAAGGCTATGAATAATCCATCAAAACTTCTTCATGTCGTTAGCGAATCTCGGCTGTTTTTTTTTATACCACTAAGGTGGCAGACAAGCATACGGCCCACCACCGTACCGGTGGTCACCGCAGCCTATGGACGTTTGCAACACCAGAGGCGCCACACTCGCGCTGCCGACCCTGTAAAAACCTTCTAAGACCCCTCTTGAAGAACCCCATACTGTAGGCGTTTGGGAAAACCGAGGCAGGGAGATCATTCCACAACCTAAGCGTGCGCGGTAGAAAGCCCCTATCGGATCTAACCGTGCTCGAGCGCTCCGGATGCAACATGTGAGGATGAATACCCTGTCTGTGGCGAGCGGTGCGATGATAGAATGTAGCCGTAGGCATCATGTCAAACCATTCCTCAGAGCACAAACCGTTATACAGCCGGTAGAATACACACAGAGAAGCAAAGTCTCTCCTGTCACTAAGAGGTTCCACATAACCTGCAAGTATGGGATCGCCGACAACTCTCATAGCACGCCTTTGTACCGAGTCAAAAGGACGAAGCTGGTATTCAGGTGCCCCCGCCGAGAGGTGACAGCAGTACTCCATGTGCGGCCGCACTTGCGACTTGTAGAGAAGCAGTGTTTGAGCCGCAGTAAAGTACCGCCGCGCCCTACTGAGCACTCCGAGCTTCTTGGACGCCAGCCTGGCCTTGTCCTCCAAATGATTTCGGAACTGAACGACATTGGAGATCTCAACACCAAGGATCCCTATACTTTCGGAGATGGTGAGTGACGTGCCCTGAAATTGTGGCGCCACAGTAAATGGGGTTTTCTTTGCAGTGAATACACATACTTGAGTCTTGGTAGGGTTGAATTGGACAAGATTTTGTCTTCCCCAATCGGACACTCTAGAGAGAGTAGCCTCGATTTCGGACACAAGTTTTTCACGACTTTCCTCCACTACAGCTCGAGAGATACCGGGACGGCCCGTGTAACATGTGTCACCCGTACTGTCGTCTGCATAACAATGAATGCCGTCAATGGACAACATGTCATTGATATGCAGCAAAAACAAAGTGGGGGACAACACTGAGCCTTGTGGTACTCCAGCGTTTATGGCCATGCATTCTGAACAGCTGCCGTCAACAACGGCCCTAATGCTTCTACCGGCCAGAAAGCTGGACACCCATCCACATAAATTCTCGGGCAATCCTGGGCTGTTACGAGTAGAGGCAAAATGTAGTCTAAAAAACCCGCAACACATGAACAGGTTATGAACGAAAAATTACAGGAGTTAATGTAAGAAAGGAGGATTGCGTTATAGAATAAACTCGAAGTCATATTTATTAATCTAAAGAAAATAAATAAGAAAAGAAATATTGATAGGGTTTATAGTGGAAACTGGTCGCTATTATGGATTGAGCTCTAAACAAATAGCAGTGGGACACTGCGACTCGACAAAGTCATCCAATCCGATCGCGGACAATTTTCTCAGACGAGCTCCATCCCTTGAGTAAATATGCACTCATGGGTCCACGAACTGCGATGACAGCCGTACAGAAAATTGAATTGTAGCTCCGGCAAAGGCCTTGTTTATTTTGATATAGCGGAAAATGACGAATAGTAACCATTTAACCATTTCTAATCACTTTATTTTATTTTTTTAACGCTTCTTAAGACGTTTCTGGACACGCGTTTGACATTTAGTACATTGTCTTTTTATCAGGGTTCAGTATATTAATTCTCAATTTGATGTTATTTTAACCGACTTCAAAAAGGAGGATGTTCTCAATACGTACGCTATTTTTAGGGTTTCGTAGCCAAATGGCAAAAACGGAACCCTTATAGATTCGTCATGTCAGTCTGTCTGTCTGTCTGTCCGTCCGTGTGACACAGCCACTTTTCTCCGAAACTAGAAGGCCTATGCTATTGAAACTTGGTAACTAGATGTATTCTGTGAACCGCATCAAGATTCTTATATAAAACTAGAAAAAAGCAGTAAATTTTGGGGGTCCCCCATACTCATAACTGAAACTCAATTTTTTTTTTCATCAAACCAATACGTGTGGGATATCTATAGATAGGTCTTCAAAAATGCAATTGAGGTTCCTAAGATCATTTTTTCCTTGAGTGAATAGTTTGCGCAAGAGACACTTCCAAAGTGGAAAAATGTGTGTCCCCCCCCTCTAACTTTTAAACTAAGAGAATGATAAATCTAAAAAATATATGTGATGTACATTGCCATAAAAACTACCAACGAAAATTAGTTTGAACGAGATAGAGCTAGTAGTTTTATTTTAATACGTCATAAACCGCAATTTTCGGTTAGAAAAATCACTACCACTGCGAACGTGTTAAAACATCAATCAAAGTTACAACGAACTATAAGAACTTTTATATTATGTTACTTGCTGCTACGAAACCCTTCATGGGCGAGTCCAACTCGCACTTGGCCGTATGTTACGCGATAGCGGCGCCAATTATAGATCGAATTTGATTTTTTTTGTTTGAAAGAAGCTACTTCTGAGGTGGTCCCATATCCAGGGTATCAGGATCTTATGCTGGGATCCAGGATAAATCGAGGGCAACCACCGAAAATTGTAGGGACAACTAGTGCGTTTGTTAACTTATTGATTAAGTGTTTTAATGTACTACAATTTAATGAAGGTTTGGAGTAGATCTGGTCATCAGATCGACTCCAGAACTTCATTAAATAGATATATAAAAGCGTGACAGAGTAAATTAATAGCTAGTTTAAAAACACGCTTTTATAAATGTGACCTTATCCTTAATCTGACAAGAAATCAAGCAGCTTCCGCCAGGAAAGTCTTTCCTGTTCCAGCGCCCCACGCTTTTACAATCAAATATTATAATTAAAAGAACATAGTTTACACTTCAGCCCAGAAATAGAGGCAACTTGAACGATCCATAATTTATTTTTGGTTTTTACGTGCAAGGGTTTTTTAAACCATATATTTATTTTATTCTTTTTAGTCACAACATTTGTACCTTTACTAGCTGTTCCCTGCGGCTTCATCCGCGTAGAAGTCATTATCGCGTAAAATCATTACCCTTCTTTTGCGCAGTCAGTTAAGAAGTAGCCTATGTACTTCCATTGGACTCAAATTATCTTTGTACCAAATTTCATCAAAATCGGTTTAGTGGTTTAGGCATGAAAACGTAACAGACAGACAGACAGAATTCCTTTCGCATTTATAATACTAGTAGAGATTTCTATATTACATAGTGTTTTGTCTGAGTACGACTAATGTGAAAATATTGCATTATTATTCTAATACATACATTTTATGCAGGTACCTATGTCAATATTTACACTCAATACCTATTAACTTCAAAATATAATAGGTTTGTTATAACCTTAAACCCTAATCGTGGTCAAAGTTTATTACAAGACTTTTCTAATAAATCCAAACACAGCTATGATACGATATTCAATCATGAAGTTACAGTTCATATCTTACGACTCCATCATCAGATCAGTTTGACAGCACCATATTATTGTATTGTTATCAGAACTACAAACATCTGCCAATATTCATGACACTACGATCCTTTTTTTTTCTTTAACGTGAGGGAAAATCCTCATGGATGTTATGCCGGACTCCTACCGACTAAAAAAACCTCACGTCACGCCCAACAGCCTATAGTTGGGAGCCCCGGGGAAGCCCTCGGAAGGATGTCCCAGTATTGTCATCAGAACTACATACAGTTGCCAATTTTCATGACGCTACGATCCTTGGAAGCTGGTTAAATTAGCTACCTTAGATTCCATTTTTTCCATCGAAGTTTCAGTGCATATCTTCCGGCTCTGTCATCAGATCAGTTGGACAATACCATATTATTGTATTGTTATCAGAACTACATAAGCTGCCAATTTCCATGACGCTACGATCCTTGGAAGCTGGTTAAATTAGCTACCTTAGATTCCATTTGTTCCATCGAAGTTTCTTCCGCCTCCATCATCATATCAGTTTGACAGTACCATATTATTGTATTGTCATCAGAACTACATAAAGTTGCCAATTTTCATGACGCTACGATCCTTGGAAGATGGTTAAATTAGTTTCCTTAGATTCCATTACATTGTTAGTTACATACACGACGACCTAATAAAAGCGTATAAATCAGTGTTTTTATGAAATGAAACAATTGTTGATGACAATCTACAGGATGGAAAAAGGCTAACTACGGTGGCTACGGTGAACTCTATCTATCAGGTGCGCCGTATGATTGCATGCTACCTTAAAGGTATAGTCTAAGAGCCAGCGGCCCCCAGGCATTCGGTAAAGAATAAAAGCTGTAAGTTTCTCAATGTATATCCCCAACACAGATAAGAACGAACCCCGTCTATGAAACTTGGGTCGCGGTGGCTTTCGCAGGTATCAGGTAGTAAAGGTGTGTAAAATTGTGCGTTAAATTTGTTAAAGTATAAAACTCAGTTTTTACATATTTTACTTATAATAATCCTAAAAGTCACCTTGTCGAAAGCCAGACACTTCGTACGGTTGCAACCCTCTGCCAGACACCCTTAAAGTATATTTCATTATTACTATACTTACGGTATAGTATAAAAGCTGCAATTTATATATGTTATTTGGAGAACTATCAAATGATGTTTTCTCAATAGCCAGACAGTTTCAGTAGTTCCTTAAAAAGTTAAAGTCTAATGTAGGTGCTAACGCGAGGGATATTATGTGTCAGCGGGTGCGAGTGAAATACCGCGTTCGGTCCACTGCGACGTTTTATTGCGCATCAGCTGTCATTAATAGTGTACTAGATGATGCGCGCGGCTTCGCCCGCGTGAAAATCGTTACCCGTTCCCGCTTCCCGTGGGAACATTTTCCCGGGATGAAAAGTCTATGTGTTATTCCAGATTATAAGCTATCTCTGTACCAAATTTCAGTCAAATCCGTTCAGCCGTTAGAGCGTGATTGAGTAACAAACATCCAAGTACCATGACACCAGATGAATTCTAGCACAGATTAATAAATAGTTACTACGTAAATTCTAGTTTACTTTGGCTTCATCTCAGAAACTGTGACAGTTTTATAGCTATCACAGTTTCTTAGATTCATCTAAGAAACTGTGATACTGTAAACTGCCTCCTGACAGGTGGACGACGAAGTCTCATGAATAGGGTCCCATTTTTATCCTTTAGGTACGCAACCAAAATAAGGAAAAATTAAAGCGCTCATGGCCCCGCGGACTCAGTGTTCTGTAAACTGTCACTGCAGTAAGCAACATTTACTATGGCTGGATATGGATGGGTGACCACCACGTGGACCACTTTGTGATTTGTGATATTTATTAACGAGCGTTTCCGTGCTTCTGAAGGCATGATAAGCCGTTGGTCCCGGTTGTCAGTAAAATGATAGTCGTTAAGCCAAATTGAAGGCCTAATGGGCGGCTTAAAAAATTTCAACTGTGAGTCGTCACAACCTGCGCCCCGGTCTGCAGCGCGTGTGTAGCTCCTCTGGTGTTGCAAACGTCTATAGGCTACGGTTACCAACCTTCCGGTGGGCCGTAAGCTTGTCTGCCACCTAAGTAGTATAAAAAAAAAACTTTGGATCCAGCTCTTCACCCAACTGAATCTGAAACTGGCAAAGAAGAAGATATTGATAACGACCAACCCACAGATTGGAGCAGCGGTGATGAGGACACTCAAGATATCGACGACCACGAGTCATAGAATATCTTCGAAATATTTTTCCATTAATTATTGTAGGTATTAGATAAATTATATTATTCCAATAACTATTATTAAAATAATTATTTAAGTATATTATTGGAGTGTTAATATAATGATTCCTAAACACAAAAATTTTATAAAAGAATTTTCTAAACATTTATTCGTTGATTCTTAGTTATTGTACATAGTGAATTTTCATAGTAAATTTAGAAAATAGTTCTCATTATACACAATAAATGACAGCTGATGCGCAGTAAAACGTCGCAGTGCACAGTGGTCCCGCGCTCTAAGAACGGCGGTCGTAGGGGTTACGTGCAACGAATAACTACTGAATTTCATAATTATGCATTTGATAATAGTTTTATGTGAATAATTAAGATAAATATTAATAAAAATACAATTTATTGCATTGAAATAATAATCTAATCTCTATAAATAATGATTTTATTGAATAATTAATTTATTCAATAAAATCAGTTACTTCCTGTAATATTTTATTTATGAGAACAATGCATTACAGCCACTCCGCAGCTTAAATAAATGTTACTATAATACCTTTGAACTAATCTTTTACTCACTACATACACAAATATAAATCAAATAAAATTACAATTAATTAGTTTTAAATTTTTAAAAAGTTAAGAGTTAGAGACATTTAAAAACATCTATGCATATTAAATAATTTTATTGTAAACTAAAGTCTTTTACGTAATTGAACACAAAATCTAATACATTTTTAAAGGGACAATACATTTTATACCTAAGCTAAAAGAACATACTTCTTCTTCTTTCTTAGTAATTACTAGAAATATATGGAAGCTTATGCTTTCCTTAATTTGAATTACCGATCTTATGACCGGTTTTTGTGACTACAGGATATTACCGCTTCTTCTCTTCCAAGGCTAATAAGATAGCAGGGACTTTGAATTTATAAATTCCTTTGGCAATAAATAAGTGATAATAGATAACACTTCATCAGGGTTAATTAAAAAAAAGTGGTATTAGTTCGGCTGGACGAGTCTTTACTAGCCGAGGTTAGTAAAGACTTTTTCGCTGAATTATCCTAACTCAGTCTACCAACATTATAGTGATCTCTTGCTGCAGTCTGCATCCAGTCTCCTCAGTGCTGTAGACCGCTTATAGATAGAAGATTACACTGCTTAATGTTACGACAGTCAGCAGCGCAGCAGGCGCAGCTGACTGTTTGCAATCTTGTGTCTATCAGTCACTGTATTTATTGATTATTCAAGATGCAGCCTGATTAATTGATTGCCAATAGCTTGCCAACCCTTTGTAAAGATTGGAAATACAATTTTCCAATTCCTTAGTGTTAACATCTTCTATATCTGGGATCAATTGCCTCAGGCTTTGAAGAACTTGACGACATCTGTAGCTTTGAAAGTATCATTCTATACAGACAGCCAAGTATATCTACAATACAAGCAACCTTGTGAAAGAACTTACATGTTGTACCTATAACAAAAATCAAATAGTTTAGTGGTAAAAAATAAACAATGGTATCTCGTAGACATCTGCTACGACTTAAAGTCTGACGTAGACCCTCGACTACACTTACAAAAGCAGCTAGAAGTACCCAAATGTTAAAAATAAATAAATTCGGGACATTTACATACATTTCTATACAAACCACATACAGAAGTCACTGTTAAAAAGTAGTTAAACCTTCATAGTAGTGAAAATAACAAAAATTCAAGAATGTCCTAATATCATTGACGTAGCACCGATTTAAAAAAAAACCATACTTTCAATATTTGCAATAATGCTCAAAATGTGTTACACATACCTCATTTTAAATATTCATTGAAAAAAAACCCTGTTCTTCAACAAGTAATTCTTGGAAAAAGAAGCGTCACTGTGGTAAATAATACTCGCTAATTACGTAAATGAGCAGATTAATAATGAGTTCACTTTCGATGCACAAAATTATATGCAAATAATAACTTATAGAAATTTTGTTAATATCCTCACGAAGTGTGACAAATAGTGAGTGATTTAAATAAAGTATTGTGTTGTAATTCAAATGTTGTGGTTGACGCCCTATGACCTACTACGGAACCACCGTGCAGTGAACCGAACGCGGTATTTCACTCGCACCCGCTGACACATAATATCCCTCGCGCTCGCACCTACATTAGACTTTAACTTTTTAAGGAACTACTGAAACTGTCTGGCTATTGAGAAAACATCATTTGATAGTTCTCCAAATAACATATATAAATTGCAGCTTTTATACTATACCGTAAGTATAGTAATAATGAAATATACTTTAAGGGTGTCTGGCAGAGGGTTGCAACCGTACGAAGTGTCTGGCTTTCGACAAGGTGACTTTTAGGATTATTATAAGTAAAATATGTAAAAACTGAGTTTTATACTTTAACAAATTTTACACACCTTAACTACCTGATACCTGCGAAAGCCACCGCGACCCAAGTTTCGTAGACGGGGTTCGTTCTTATCTGTGTTGGGGACATACCTTGAGAAACTTACAGCTTTTATACTTTACCGAATGCCTGGGGGCCGCTGGCTCTTGCTCTAGTATAAAATGTCAGTATTTTAGCGTACCTTGAGTATCTAAGTATCGTACATTTGAGACATCACTAAAACAAGGCAAAATTAAACATTTGGCACAGCAGAATATACTTCGTTTAAACGTTTTCATACGGTGTTTTCCCAGTGCCGTTATTACACTTTGGATACTACACGACAGAATAAACCTTAGTTTTAATAATATGAGCGCCTTTAGCTTAGTTGTGTCAGTCATGAATTTTATGTTAATAATGACAATAAGATGTGGTTACAATGCTAGCCGGGGCGGTGCTATTAACTAGAATACTTACGGCGTCTTATGTAAACTTATGCTGCATAGCAGTGAGTAACAGAGAAACGACTGAATGTTAAATAGAAAACTTTTTAGCCTTTTTAGCAGCTTTATTTTTATATCACTAAGGTTGCAGATAAGTAATCCCTGCACTACCGTAGCCTTGGATGTTGGTAACGCTAAAGGTGCAGCTCTTGCGCTTCCGAAAATTAAGAATTCCATTCTGTAGACCTCTCCTTTCATACACCTTATGTGACGTAAACGTAAGTCATCGACTTGGCGCAATCTAGACGCTGGTGTTCCTCAAGGCGGTATACTCTCTCCTCTTCTGTTTTCAATATTCATTAACCTCTTAACCAAAGAACTTCAGTGTGCGTGTCATCTGTATGCAGATGATCTACAGTTGTATAGCCAAGCAAGAGTGGAAAATCTTCGAGAAGCCATAACAAAAATAAACACTGACCTAAACGCAATGGGCCACTGGTGTGACCGCTTTGGGCTAACCGTAAACCCTGATAAATGTCAAGGTATTATAATTGGGAGTAGTCAAATGCTAAGCCGACTGGATAGTGTAAATTTGCCGCCAATAACCTTTAACACAAGAACCATCCCAGTCACTCTCAGCGTTAAAAACTTAGGCCTGTATCTCGATAAAACCCTCGATTGGAGAGCTCAAGTCACCAACGTTTGTCAGAAAGTTACTGGAACACTTCGTGCCCTTTATCGACTCAGGAACTCTTCCACCGAAAACCAAGGCAATGCTGGTTCAGACTCTTCTATTTCCTGTCATACGATCGTGAAAACGAATCATACTTCATTATTGTTCCTCATATACACTCGAGAGCAATGAATCCGGGTCACTTAAAGAATCCTAAAAATCTCGGAAACTAAAAATGCTAGGTTAATGCAATAAATTGTATTTAATAGACAATGTAATACTCCTTAAATGAAGGTATTAAAACTTCTTAGTTATTGTAAAGTTATATCATAAAAAAATCAAATTTGAAAAAGGGCCACTTTCGAAGATGGAACTACGAAATTACAGCATTTGGTGTTGCTTTTGTTTGTAATCTGTCATTTATGTGGGTACATAAACCATGTTGATAGTGCTCTATATTCATTAATCAAGCTGAAATTATGTCGCTTACGCCTGAAGAATGCACCAGAATACTTACAATGCTGGAAACCGGCCGGAGTCAGCGCGATACAGCCAGGACTGTCGGTGTGTCGCTGTCAACAGTACAAAGAGTTCTCCGACGTTACGAAGAAACTGGTTCTAACCTACGCAGACCAGGAACGGGCAGAACCAGGTGTACCACAGCACGAGAAGACCGATACTTGGTGAACACCATGCTTCGAAATCGCTTTCTCACAGGAACTGAACTCACCAATCAGTTTCGACGCCTCGGAGGAAGTAACCCAAGTGCATGGACAGTAAGACGTCGGCTTGCTGAATCTAACTTAAAACCCCTTAGACCTGCAAACGGCCCTAAACTGGAGCGTGGGCATCGTATTTCGAGACTAAGGTATGACCAGAGCCACGTAAATTGGAGTATTGAAGATTGGTCAAAAGTTATGTTCTCCGACGAATCAAAATTTATGCTCTACAAGCACGATGGAAGACACAGAGTGTATCGAAGACCAGGGGAAAGATTCAAGCAAGCATGCATCGAAGAAAAAGTAGCCTACGGTGGTGGGTCTGTACTTGTGTGGGCCGGAATTTCTTCTGAAAGTCGCACAGAGCTGGTGATCATAGAAAACGGCTCTTTAACTAGCGTAAGATATGTGGAAGAAATCCTCAATGATCACGTTGGTCCATTTATGGTCAATTTAGGTGAGGATGCTATATTTATGCATGACAATGCCCGACCTCATACAGGTAGGATTGTGAATGACTACCTTCAAGAGATGAACATTACTCATATGGAGTGGCCAGCGCGCAGCCCGGATATCAACCCGATCGAGCATGCTTGGGACGAGCTAGGCAGATGCGTAAAACAACGAAACCCTCCCCCAATCACGCTTCGTGAGCTCAAAATTGCTCTCACAGAGGAATGGGAGAATATTCCCCAAAATCGTATAAGGAACTTGGTGTACAGCATGCCAAACCGCGTAAACGCAGTAATGGAAGCACGAGGAGGCAATACGAAGTATTAAAATTCAAGAAAATCGTAATAAAGTTCAAAAATTTCATGTTTCCTATTTTTGTTTTAAGGAGAGATCAGCAGTTTTTTCTTTATGTAATTTTGTGTTAATAAAATGTATGGTGACTCATATTTTTTTTACTTTCATTTAAGGAGTATTACATTGTCTATTAAATACAATTTATTGCATTAATCTATCATTTTTAGTTTCCGAGATTTTTAACATTCTTTAAGTGACCCGGATTCATTGCTCTCGAGTGTATTTCGTTCTTATTTAGATAGAAATCAATTTCATGTTTGATGCACAATTTTGTTAGTTTGGTTTCATAAGAGCAGTGATAATAGATTTTTATTGTATGAATAAAATAAGAAAAGCAATATTTCGTTATGAAAAGACAGTGTTAAGTTTTCAATTATGCATATTGCTTGATGCTTAACTAAATTCTAGAGCTTCGTGTAGAACATAAGCTTGGTGATTAATAGATACACAAAATAATGCATCGTGTTTTTTTTCTTAAAGCTCTGAGAATTCTTTACTCACGCCAGGCAATAGTGCACTCAATAGAATTTAATGCTGCTGAAAATGTACAGGTTTATGATATATTTATTGGCCATTTGCTCAGCTGGTGGTCATTCAAGATCAATGTATGTAAATGCATTCTTGAATGCACTCGGCCCGGCTGAGGCGTGAGTGCATTTTGTCGTAGACGAAAAGGCAGCCAGCCGTGATGCCGCGAGTCAGTGTTTTAAACTTATCGACACCCATGGATTTAGTGCACAATTCTTTGACATATTGTTAGTACTCGAACACAACATTTACTTTTCGTGATACACACTAGTATTTGTATTGTGACAGTAGGTAAATAACTTATTTGTTTTTATGAATGTCAAATAGATTACTGTGGTTCAATTTATATTGCGACCGCCAATAACTTCTCGAAGACATTTAGATTAATTTGCTTGATACTTGTAACCGTGATAAGTTTAATTTCAGACACAATTAAATTTAATGAGTTTACACTATTGAGAATTTGATAAAATTAATTAGTATTATTTTAATGAATTGTAAGACATTTTTTTAAATATTTAGCGCGCCAACATGATGCCGCAGTCCGATGGAAAGTCACCGATTTAGAGCGATTGGGAGCCACCAACCTAGTCTGTAAGAATATGGAAAGCGGCCCTCAAGTTGGCGGCTCTATGATGTGCCTCTTCACGCTCTGCTTGAAGAACCTAGGATTGTAAGAGGAGGGAAACACGTGCGCTGGCAGATTCCAGGTTTTTGTGGTTCGACAGAGAAACGATCTTTTGAATCGTTCAGTTCTAGCGGAGATTCTCTCCACTGTGAGAGAGTGGCACCTCTGTCCAGCACGCGTTTTTCGGGATCGGAAAGGAGAGGGCGGGATTAGGTTGAAGAATTCTTCAGAACAGTCACCGTGATAGATACGGTAGAATGCAGCCAAAGACGCAATAGTTCTTCGCTGCGCCAACGGCTCCAGACTTTCCGTCACTTCCTAACAGTTGATAACGAGAATAGCACGCCGCTGCATAGAGTCCAGTGCGTCAAGCAAGTACCTCGCTGAGGAGTCTCAAAGGAGAAAGCAAGAGGCAAGGACGTATCTGCGTCTTGTACAGGTTTGGCCTAAAGAACCGCTTCACCTTGTTTAGGACTTTTTTTTTTTACTTGTGGAAATCCTACATGGATGCTATGCCGGACTCCTACCGACTAAAACCACGCGATGCCCTATAGCTGTCTACGGCCGGGAGTCCCGGGTAAGCCCTCGGAAGGATGTCCCAGGGCTCTCGGCAGACTTTGGCGAAAACTTCAACCTCGCCTATGGAGTTCGGGTGCTATACCGCGTCTGGGTAGTTGGTTCGGGTGTTAACCCGCTACTTGGGGAAGGAGGGGGGGATTTGGTACTGTCCCACTACTATCACCACTATGAGGGGCAAAGAGATATTCGCCATCGACTTGGCCTGCTTCTGTAAGAACGGCGAGCAGCCAGCTTACCGTTCTCAGGCCCCCGGTCAAGGAGGTCGGTAGTCTTGGGCGTATAGCAGCCTGTGAAGACCTCGCCGCCGACTGCGGAACTCGGGAGGGAGATTTCTATTCCGGTCCCTCTCCGCCACCTCTTTTTGAAGCATAACTTGCTCGCAAAAAGATGCAGCGGCATCCCACTTGCTTCCGTTAGAGACCTTGTTTAGGACTCCTAGTTTTCTTGAGGCTAGCCTAATACATCGTTCAATACAATATTTTTGATTGAGTTCGGGCCGGATGTCTATGCCAAGGATGTCCAGATTGTAAGAGATTCATAAAATAAGCGAGAGATTTACTCACCTAGGTATTTTAAATTTAATTTTAACGAGTGTATGCTCCTTCATAGATGTAATGCCGGACTCTTACCAACTGCCCATCTATCTGTCTACGGCCAGGAGTCTCGGGTGCACCTACGGAAGGATAACAACTTGGATAGTTGAGTAAGTTACTTGGTAATTTGGTGTGTGATTTTGTTTAGGGAAACTTTTTCCTCAGCCGAAACAATGGAACTAGAAACTTGACAAAGATTTATATCCGTGATATTTTGATATTTGGTTTGATTAATAGTTGGGTTTGTCGATCACAGTTACTTTTATAAGAAAAACTCACAACACCGTCAACATCATTATATTGCGATTCTTTAAAGGCTAGATTTACAACACTATAAACATTAAGCATGGAACTATTTGAACATAATAACAATCACTTATCCAGACTATAACACACGTGTTAACAATTAAATTATACCGAACACTATTACACACGAGCCTTGAGCGATGTTACCACTACGAATGACAGCTGACCAAATGAGCGTGACACGATGTGCGTCTTGCTTTTATTAGCTAGGCGGGTAGGTGGGGTGTCAGGGATTTGCCATCTCCTAACAGTACGGTAACAGACAGACCACAAAACTTTTATATTCAGATTACAGTAGGGGAGTTGAATGAAGAATTATAATCAGCATGCTGCAGATCTTCGAAAGTAAAAGTAATAAAGAGGATCTCTTGTCACGACTAACTTATGCTTGATTACTCTAAGCTAAGACTGCTTTTAATAAACTTTCGAAAACAGTTTTGTGGACCTAATTTAGTACCTGCTTATCGTAGTAAATAGCAAACAAGGCCTAAAGATGTTGGTATGTAGTTGCAACACAATCTGTACACCCAAGTTAAATGCGACTTAGTGAAACTTCTGCGACATACCGAACTTAGGCGTTAGTTTTGGCTACGAAACTACTTGACTTTGTTTCAACTGATCTACTCATAGAAGTCACTACTAGTACTAGGTGGATAACTGAGCTTAAAGTTCAGATCTCTATGTTCAAATTAAGTGCCAGGTTATTGTTGAATTGAAGTTTATTATAAAGTTTGACTGTTTTGTGCAAGTATTTCAAAAATATTTTAGTATGGATAGGTGGTATGTCAGACAAAATAACGCTTGCTAAGCCCTTGAAAAACCGCTTGCTCAGTGTTTTATACGATCACTGTGCTAGCAATAATTATACCTATACGGTGAGTCCAGTGATGAGTAATTTTTAACCGACTGCTAAAGACTGGAGGGTAATCGTTTTTTATTTTCACAATTACAATAATATATTAAATATATAATTTGTATGGATTAGTGTTTTTTATACCACCAAGGTGGCAGACAAGTAAACGGCCCACCAGTTGTATTAGTGGTCACCGCAGCCTATAGACGTTTGCGACACCAGAGGCGCTAAACTCACGCTGCCAACCCGTGAAAACCTTCTAAGACCTCTTTTGAAGAACCCCACACAGTAGGTGTTTGGGAAAACTGAGGAAGTTTTTACTTAAGCCCACCATTCCCTAAATATGAGACAAATTACATTCCGCCAGTAAATTCCCGTTTACGCTTTCCAGTCGCATGGTTGAGAATTACCTCTCTGGCCTTTCACGACCGGTTCAGTCACTAGGGTGGAGTTAAACGATTTATCGTACAAAGGCCGATTGCCACGTATCCCTGTCACGGATCGCAATATCATATTATGCAAACCTATTTGTATCTCTATTATATAATTTACAGAACTCTTTGATGTCGGCATTTGATGTGAATGGATATTTATATTTCCCTATATTTTTCATCTTGGTTAATATCACCTACATTGTACTTACTGAGAAGGTTTTACTTAACAAGCTTTTTTAATTACTGTCCCATAGAAATATAACTCCAGCTTATATAATATACACACATCAACATCGTCTAAGGATATTTCACATTTTCTCAATTTTCAGAAAATCTGTTAGGAATAATATGCAACAATGTTATATTCTTAAGAAGCCCATTTTTCAGACTGTATTTTATATAAAATAAAAATATATTTTGGACTTATATAAAATTTTATTAAAATGAAAACAAAAAGTAAAAAAATGGTGCAACTAAAGATAAAATATGTGTCGTTTACGAAAAAATAAGTAAGTTCTTTTCAGATTTTTGCACTGATAGGAAAAATCAGTAGTCAGTAAAAACAACACGTTAACCACGGTCCTGCAACGGTTTTTCATACTTTGAATTAAGTTATCAAAGTCTCGCTGCGGGATATTGTCCCAAGTTCTGCTCAGATGCAAAAAAAGTTGCTCTTCAGTCGCAATGTCTGCAGGAAAATTCTTATAAGCCCTTCTTTGGAGCATGTCTCACGCATGCTCGATGGGGTTTACATCAGGCGATTGCGCTGGCCAGGGTAAAACCGACACGTCATGGTCCTGCAGCCAGCTGGTCACCGCTCGCGCTGTGTGCGGACGGGCGTTGTCATGCATGAGAGTAAATTCTTGACTCATTTGAAGTCGATGAGGGTAGACAGTGGGTACAAGCACCTGGTCGCGGTATTTTTCAGCGGTCATGGTGTTTCTAATCAAAACGAGGTCCGTTCTTCCACTAAAACGAATTCCCGCCCAAACCATAATTGTCCCGCCCTTGTATAGATGGACTACCTGGGGGTGTTGCAGACGACTCTAACAACCAGGAACCCGCCAAACGCGTACTCTTCGTGAATCGGGATGAAAACCGAATCGGGACTCATCTGTAAACAGTACTACAGACCACTGGTTATCTTCACTCTAATCTTCGTCCACGATTTTCTCTGCGTAGTGCTGGAGTACGAAGTGGCCTGCGAGCATGAAGGTTAGCTTCATGCAGTCTCCTCCTCACAGTTTGGTCACTGACAAGCAATTGGTGTTCTGACTGGAGCCGTTGAACCAACTGCACGGCTGTAACGTTTGGCTGCATTCTCACGGCAACTTGTAAAAATCGGTCTTGTCGTTGAGTGGTTATGCGTCTGCCGCCACGGTGTCTTTCAGCCACTTCCCCGGTTGCACGATAATGTGACCACAATCTTGAAATAACGTTTTGCCTGGTTCCAATCTCCTCAGCAATACTCCGCTGAGTAGCCCCAGCTTGGAGCATGCATACTGCCCTTAGCATTTCTTCTCTAGTTAAATCATCATCAAAATCATGTAATTATATTAATTATAATGTGGTTAGCATTTTATATCAGCACAGCTGGCAGGTGGTGGAATGTTGGTTAGTGCGCTTATTTGGTATTTTTAAGTTAGGTTATTTTAATAATTTTGTTATAATTATTTTTTTTTTCTTTATATAATTTTATATATACATATATATTAATATATTTATATAGTATTTTATGTTATGAGTGATTTAGAAAATGACAGTGATTCTGAAAGTTTTTACTCGGCGAACAGCATCAATCAAGACAGCTTCCACCAAGACAGCCTCCACCAAAATAGTCTCCAGCAAGACAGCCTAATTAGTGCTGCGTCTCTAGCCAAATTTCTTGATTCAACGTTTTCCGATGTACCGAGGAATTTTAATGCGGTCCACCTCAATGCCCAAAGCATCCCGGGTCACCTTCCGAAATTGCTGACAACGTTTGACTGTAAGAATATACATGCCATTTTGGTTTCAGAGTCGTGGTTTAAATGCACCCACTCTTCCTCTCTATACTCCCTTCCTGGGTTTCAACTTATCAGAAATGATCGCTGGGAAAGCGGAGATGGACGAGGGGGTGGCGTAGCTATATATTTGCGCACATATATTCCTTTTAAAATTATTAGCATGTCAGCGCAACCACCCCCAGTCAACGCCGGTGAGCATTTATTTCTGGAAGTTGAACTCAACCACACGAAAGTCCTACTCGGCGTCTACTATTGTCACTTATCTAGCGTTAATTTCTTTCCTTCCCTCGAAACCATGCTGGTCAATCTGATGCCTTCTTACAGTCATGTTATCATTATGGGTGACTTTAACGCTTGCTTAGCTAAAAATGACTCTCGTACCTCAGCCTTTCATGCCCTTGCCAATTCCTGTAACCTAGCCTTTCTTCCTTCGAGTACCACGCATCACGTCCCAAATCGTAAACCAAGTCTGAATGACCTTATATTAGTTTCCTCTATTGAGCACGTCGTGAAGCACGGTCAGTATCCGGCTGATGCATTCTCTTTACATGATCTGTTATTCCTATCCTACAAAATCCGTATCCCTAAAGCTAAGCACAAAATCCTCATGCAGCGTAATTTTGGTGGCATGAATCTGGAAAGCCATCGTCACGATACCAATAACATTGATTGGACTCAACTTACCACGTCGGGGTCGACAGATGAGCAAGTGGATATATTTAGCACTAACATTATCAAACTTTATGATAGGCATGCACCTGTCAAAATAAAGCATCGACCGGCACCATGGCTCACTGCTGAAATTAAAAATCTTATACACAAAAAAGCAGCTGCTAAATTTAAATATAAGATTAGACCCAGCGAAAGCAATTACAGAAAATATGTCTCTGTACGAAATCACTGCAACAAGATGTGTAGGAATGCACAACGCCAACACATTCACAGTAATATTTAAAATGGAGACTCAAGTAAGGTATGGAAATTTCTTAAATCCCTGGGGATTGGAAGAAAACAACAAGATTCAATTCCAAAAGATATTAACGTTGATTTGCTGAATCAACATTTCGCTGCCTCGTCCAACTTTGATGGGACTGCAAAGGCACAAGCAATTAATTTTCTTTCATCTCTTCCAAAACCCAACTACCCATCATTCGTCTTTGATCTCTTCACTGCTTGTGATGTTAGGAGAGCTATTTTATCAATTTCATCAAATGCTACCGGTGTGGACTGTATCAGCCGTAATATGATCCTCCCCATCCTCAATGAACTCCTACCCATTATATGCTACATTTTCAATTATTCCATCACCAGTGGTGTATTCCCAATATCTTGGTAAAGTAGTCATATAATTCCTTTACCTAAAAAATCCAAACCCCAGACTTTCGCGGACTACCGACCCATATCAATACTCCCATTCCTGTCCAAAGTCCTTGAGCGTCTGGTACACTCACAAATCAGTAAATTCCTTCGCCTAAATAATGTTTTCAATCCTTTCCAATCCGGTTTCCGTCCTGGTCATAGTACGGCTACAGCTCTGATCAACATTACAGATGACATTAGGTCCGGTATGGATGCTGGAAAGTTAACAATCCTGGCATTGTTAGATTTCAGCAACGCCTTCAATACAGTTGGTCCTGATGTATTGCTTCACGTCTGCCGCTCTCTTAACATATCTCCAACAGTGATCGATTGGCTTCAGAGTTACTTGTGTGGGCGCCGGCAACGCGTATGTATTGAAAACACGTCATCCAATTGGTGTAATACCATTGTCGGCGTACCCCAAGGTGGCGTTCTATCTCCTTTACTCTTCTCAATTTTCATAAATTCAATCTCAACTAATATTTCTTCTTCTTACCACCTGTATGCAGATGATTTACAAATATACTGTCAGGCACCACTCCAGCAATTAAAAGAAGCTGTAGAGACTATAAATAAAGACCTATGTCACATATGCAAATGGAGTAGTTTATATGGCCTCAAGGTGAATCCCAGCAAAACACAAATTGCAGTCTTAGGCAGTTCTAGAATCAGATGAAAAATTAAGTGGACAAGTATCCCCCCAATAACTTTTGACAATTTAAAAATTCCTATTTCCGAAAAGGTTAAGAACTTGGGGATATACATTGATTCTACATTATCTTGGGAGACACAGATGCAAGATGTGGGTCGTAAGATGTTTGCATCGGTTGGATCATTACGAAAGCTACAAAACCTGCTGCCCATGTCCACCAAAATTGCGCTTGCAAAGGCGTTACTGTTACCCATACTAGATTACGCAGATGTCAGCTATCCTGATCTTGCCGAAAACCAGTTAGACAAACTCGAGCGTCTTCAAAATGTTTGCATAAGGTTCATTTTTGGTTTACGCAAATATGACCATGTTTCTCAATTCAGAACGCAGCTTGAATGGTTACCAATACGTCTTCGCCGGGATGCTCACATTCTATCACAGCTTTATAGCATTTTATTTAACCCTTCAGCTCCCTCCTATCTTAAGGAACGATTCGAGTTCCTCCACGGCACGCATGCAAAATGTCTGAGGTCATCGGAGAACTTGATATTAAAGATGCCGCGTCACTCATCTACATTCTATGACAAATCGTTTACAGTTACGGCTATACGGCTATGGAATCAACTTCCAGTGGAGATTAGACGAGCACAGACAATAACGAAATTTAAAAAAAATGGTGAAGGATCACTATCTGTCCATGTAGAATATCAATTATATAAGTAGGTACGTATGTATGTATGTAATGTATGTATATATATATATATATATATATATATATATATGTGTGTGTGTATATTTGTTGTATTATATAATATGAATTTTGTGTATGTATGGGTAGATATATAAATAAATATAGTGTATTTATTTTTAAAAATATGTGTAGGTATGATGTAGGTAGATAACTGGTATCTATATTTATCAATTTATGTATATTAGATTTGAGAGTACGCCTAAGAACTATCACTCGTTACCTCCGACCAACTTTCTCCATCCAAAGGTTGCCTGGTAGAAATTGCTTTATAGCGATAAGGCCGCCCATTGTACAGCTACTTGCACGGATTGTATGTACTATGTTTTTATATACTTGGCGTACAATAAAGTGTAAAATAAATAAATAAATAAATGGCGTCGCTGCATGACTTACACAATGAAATAAATTCGTAATTAATCAATAACTAGCTTTAAAACTTCAACTACCACTACCAATACCAATTAACTATCGTCGGTAAAATAAAAATTTCGAACTTCGCTATACTAATGCCGCGCAAATCATTTGTTTTAATTTCTTTTTTTGAATTTCAAATTTGGAATCATTCAAATATACCTAGTCAAATATAAACGCTTTTAATTTGTCTTTTTAAAAACTTTAATAAAAAGAACTTATATTAATTAATGTAGAATGAATACAAGTTAAACGTTTGTTGGGAGCAAGACAAGTGCTCTTGGAGTAGCAGTACGAGAATGAGAATAGTTGGTCTTACATGAGCTTATATACAAGATAGTGCTATGTTAGTGTGTGTCACAGACACGTATAATAGTGTGGGTGTCAAGCCACACGTTAGATGGAAAAATACTGAGGTGTACAATTCTTTATGAGTTTGACGATACTTAAGATACCCGTAATTGATGTTATATCAATTAAGTATTTCGTACTGAGGTGTACAAGTCTTTATGAGTTTGGCGATACTTAAGATACCAGTAATTGATGTCATAACAATTAAGTATTTCGTTTCGTGAGTAACGCGTGTAAGTAATAAAAGCATTCTAAGAAACAATGGGCTTTGTTCAATATACCATGGGTGGTCTGACGTCACTGGTTGATAGTAACAGTTCGGGGTGGAACATGGGGGTGCATAACTACCTACAAAATAAGATTCAATCAAAAGTTTTTAAAATCGGCCAGTATTTTTTGAGATGCAGAACTTGTAAAAAAATATCTCTAGACGGTGTTGATGTGTGTAGTTATAATATTTCAAAATCAGAACGAGGCATTAAACAAAACTAGCACATCGTAAGTATAGATAAAAGGACTATAGCCTATAGCTCTGAGCGGAATGCTATTTCAGCCATATATTTAGGATTTTTCACCATTCTAAATCTATGATTTCAGCTGTACCGTAACTCTTCTGTGACGCATGTAGGTACGCTTTTTATTGAATGGCCTATAAACATAAGTACACTGAGCCATTAATGGATGAAAGGGGACTCAATAGCAATATTTTACCATAATGATGTATGAGAAGTTTGCTTGTAACAGTAATGAGAAAGTCAAATGTCACAGCAAATGCCTTATTTGTGGTGTATTCGGCGCGTAGGGCGGCGTGCTAATGTGTAAATCGCCTTAAGAACGACCTTCACCGGGCTGGTTATTAGATGAAAAGTCTTTTATATTCAACTAAATATGTCAAAAATTAACTTGCAATAGGGTTGCATAAAAAAATTCAGTCCAGAATATGATAAATTAAGAATTTAAAAATAGAAAATTTTATTTTAAATTCCATAGAAATTGGAAGTTTAACGCCCATAGAATATTCAAATGATAGGTTGTCGATTTTTTTCTCGTCACAACTCTTGGGTACGCAGGCATAAACAGGTAAATCGATACTAGTAACTTGCAGCGGCCTGGTTATTGAATTTAAGTTAATTAAAATATAAAATAAAATTAAATATATAAAAAAATATTATAAAATAAAAGATTATTTAAGCAATTACTAGTATCTATTTACCTGCGTAACAAAAGTTGTGACTAGAAAAAAATCGAAATCCTAACATTTGCATATTCTATGGGCGTTATACTTTCAATTGGTATGGAATGTGTCTATTAAGCAAACCAGTAAATAGTAAAAAAAAAATGTTTCTTTTTTCAATTCTTAATTTATCATATTCTGGACTGAAAATTTTTAGGCAACCCTATTGCAAATTAATTAGTGACATATTTAGTTTAATATAAAACACTTTTCATCCAATATCCAGCTCGGTGAAGGTCGTTCTTAAAGGGATCCTAGGATATTTAGTTTATTAAATATGATGGCTCAGTGTACTTTTGATAGGGAAGATTTGTTGTGATATGGAAAACAAATAAAATTAAATTAAAGGTTTCACAACAGTTTAATTTCTTTTATAAGCCTGACATGTGTAATCACGATGAAATCTTCGATGAGGTAGCCAGAGGTCCATTATGTCAATAGCTGTACATAGTAAGTAGTAGTAGTTCAAATAGGGATATTTTTAAATGCACATCTGTTTAATTTTTCTGCACACTAGGTAACTCCACTAATTTACTGAATGCAAACGAGAAAATTAAAGACTGAAAGAAAACCAATTCATTAACTAAACATGTCCTACTTAAAAAACTTGTATGTTACTCAGAACGAGATGACCTTTTTAATCGAATTCACACCAAAAATGTGGTTCGTACATCGAATATATGATTTGTTAAACAGAAATACGAATTGTTTATCAAAATACTAACTTGCACTCTAAATTATACAATTGTATAACGGAATAGGTTAGGTTAGGTTAGACTTTTAATTTTTTTGATCAATAAAATTTAATTTTGTAGAGGTGACTGATTAAATTGCGGTTTTACTTAGAATAAACGATGTTCCTAAAAGTAAATTAGGCGATGGTTTTCCTTAAAAAAGTTTTAATATTTTTGTTGAACTAAGGAATTATTAGATCTACAATTTTGATAATAGTTATTCGTTCAGTAAAACAGTTCTGCAAATACCATTAAACAGTATAATGAGTTTGATTTATTTAGAGTGCATAATTAGTGTGCATGTCAGTATTTTTGGTTTAACTTTGAAATATTTAGTTCAGAAAAAGGGAATATACAGATATCGATTTAAATACGTGCCGTTCAAATACAATTTAAATTGTTAATATGAATAAATGAATTGAATTAAATAGACATTCCTACTACTAATGGTCACCCATCTCAGGACTATTGATATGCTTAACGCACCTTTTTCGAAACACTGCTTGATGGAAGTACCCGTCTGACCTTGTACTACCCGACTAAACATGCATCCTTTAAGCTTTACAATTTGGTTATAACCTATTTTATAAATTTGCTAGTTTATGGATAGAATTTCGTATTATGTTTTACCATCAAAGCCTGTAAGTGGATACTGTGATGCAATATGAATGGAGGTACACCTAAGTCAAAGCATTACCATTAAAATGTTATCGCTTTACACAAAATTGAACCTTTTCGTGGAGAATAAGTTGGGCTAAAATGAGTGCTTGATGCGCGAAATATTCTTTTCCCTGAGGAAATAAAGTGACACTTTGACAATTTTTTTTATGAGATCCCAAACAAAATACATGTTATACGGACAGGGTATTTGAATATTTTTTAAAGAGTTTCGTGTGTCACAAATAATTGTAATGTTGAACTTTACTTTATGTTTAGTACCTAGTCAATAATGCCTTTTTTGCAAGAATCTCCGCGGACTACATACTACCACAGCTAATGGTGATATTGACCACAGGACGTGGTCTTACCACCGTTACCACCGGAACGCATAAAAACATAGTGCGATAGTGAACTGATTACTAATAATAGTCTTTATGATTTTATATACTAACACTACATGCACACTACATTTATTTATATGTATTCTTAGTTTTAAGGTATGCCTATGTCTATATCTGCCATGTTTATCTATCTGCCATAGATAAGTTAATAACATCTCGTAATTTTTGTCGTGTTGCCTGAAAACAAACGATTTTTATTATTGTTATTGGTACGAGTAAACCAAACTCGAATCGACTTTAAAGCAAATTTCCATTCCCACAAACGTGGTCATTTCAAATTATCGCACAGAATATAAATTAATTACACCTTAAAGTTGTTGAAAATAGTTTTTCAAAGATTTCCCAATTACAAATTTTAATGTGTTGGCTGTAATTACTACACAATGGGGGTAAAGGAAATAAACCAGGGTAGTTAAAACGCTAAAAATATACAGTCAAACCGTTTCGCCACACGCGATTTGGCGTTAGCTGACGCGACAGTTGCGTGACCGTAATCAAAATGACTTTTTTAATTTTAACAATTGTTACATTTATTTTATTAATTGGAAACATGACTTTCTCTAGTACACAAAGGGTCTGCAAAAAAATTGTATTGACCATAGTTAATTTGCATTTTTATTGTTTATTTCTGAAATTCTATTAACAAGGTTCATAATGCTGCTTTACTTTTTATTTAATCATGTAGATAGACTAGTGATAAATGTACATACTTGGTTCTTAGTAAACGACTTCTAAATAATTCATTAAAATTTACTGAATTATATTCAGTAAATTTTACTGAATTATTTAGAGGAATTCACGCACGCCCCCCCTTAAAAGCGGGATCACACCCGAAACGCCCTAAAGACGCGGGATAGCACCCACCCCCTTGGCGAGGCCGCAGAGGCGGCCGTGGGTCTGTTGGGAGTCCTGGGACATCCTTCCGAGGGCTTACCCAGGACTTCCAACCATAAGCTGTTAGGCATAACGTGAGGTTTTTTGGTCGGTTGGAGTCCGGCATAACATCCATGAGGAGTTTCCCTCACGTTAAAAAAAATAAAAAGAAAGTATGTTTAAGTATTATTTTAACCAACATTCAGAACAGGGCAGGTGTTCAAATAATATATGATCTTTTCGACCCCTCCGTGCAATAACTCGGTAAAATGCTGTTATGCGGTTTATGCTGTTATTTCAGATTCGGCATCTACACACTGGAATACACCTTGTCAATTTTTTGCAGATTTTTCCTATTGATATTTAAAAAGATATAACTAAAAACAATTTTATTGGTGTAAATTAAGAAACAAAAAATATGTAGGCTATAAACTTGCAATAGGTGTATACAAAAAATATAAAATAAACGTTTTTCAGTAAGTCGCACTTACCGAGTTATTGGCGTAAATAAATTTCTCGAGTATTTTGTATTAGTAAGTGCTGAGTTTTTGCAGGGCCAGCTTAAATATTCTTATTCCTTAATATAATCTAACAAGGTTGTTGAAGTATAGAATTTTTTCATAAATGTACGCAACAGTTTAATCGATCAAAATGTTCTAAATAACAATACACCTAGCTCTGTACTGGATATTATCGATCTTTATCTTGCCGCGCAAAGATTGCAGTGTGCACTTGTCTCTTTCTTTTCCTTATTGTTAGACAGTAATAAACATAATTATATGCCGCTCCCCAAGCACATGTATTAGTCTATCAGCCCAGTTTTCATTTTTTTCAAATATTTAGCTCGCCAAATTGGAGTCGCCACCAGCCTGATGGAAAGCCGTGGCGCATTTAGCGATTGGGGGCCACTCTCGCAGTCTGTAACACTTCTGACAGTGGTCCTCAAGATGGCGGCACTGTGATGTGCCTCTTCACGATCCTCTTAAAGAACCCGGAATTGTAAGATGAGGGCAACACGTGTGCGGGCAGGTCGTTCCAGATTTTTATAGTTCGACAGAGGAACGATCTTTTAAAACACTCAGAGGGGCAAGTGCGAGTTTTTGCGTGAGCCTGTCGACATTCACGGCGCGCCAATTCGTATGGAATCGAGACCCCGCCACCTAGCTGTAAACGCGGGAACTTGTCTCGATTCCATACAAATCGGCGATAACGCGCTCACCCGTGAATGTCGACAGGCACACGCCGCAACTCGCACTTGTCACTCTGTTCTGGCGAAGATTCATATATGGCGAAACCTTTCTGAAACCATGACCTATTCTGAAACCATGAATAAAAGTATTTCTGGAGATTAATAAATAAAATTAAACTGAACTAAATAATAACAAGTCCCCTGGGTAGGACGGAATTACAACTGAACTACTGAAGGCGGGGGGGGCTCCGGTCCTCAACGAGCTGACGAGTTTGTTTAATTCCGTCCTCCAACAGGGACAAACACCTGAAGCGTGGGGCGGGAGTGCGGTGGCTCAGTTCTTCAAGAAAGGTGATAAGACCTTGCTGAGGAATTACAGACCCATCTCACTCCTGAGACATGTTTACAAGTTGTTCTCGAGAGTAGTCACAAACCGCCTCGCCGAAAGGCTCGACGAGTTTCAGCCAAAGGAGCAAGCCGGGTTTCGTAAAGGCTTCAGCACCGTGGACCACATCCATACTGTACGGCAGATTGTACAGAAAACAAACGAGTACAATCAGCCGCTGTGTATGGCTTTTGTGGAAGAAAACCCCTATCGGTCTAACCGTGCTGGAACGCTCCGGACGTAGAGTGTGAGGATGAACTCCCTGTCTGTGGCGAGCAGTGCGATGATATAACGTAGCCGTGGGCATCATATCAAAGAATTCCTCAGAGCATACTATTGTACAGGCGGTAGAATACACATAAGAAGGCAAAGTCTCTCCTGTCGCGAAAAGGTTCCACACCACCTGGAAGCATAGGATCGTTGACAACTCTCACAGCTCGCCTTTGCACCGAGTCAAATGGACGAAGCTGATATTCTGTTGCCTCCGCCCAGAGGTGACAGCAGTACTCCATGTGTGGCCGCACTTGCGACTTACAGAAGCAGTGTTTGCGCTGTAGTAAAGTACCGACTGAGCACACCGAGCTGCTTGGACGCCAGCTTAGCCTTGTCCTCCAAATGACTCCGGAATTGAACTCTCAGGAGATGTCAACGCCAAGGATCCCAATGCTTTCAGAGATAGTGAGAAATGTGCACTAGAATTGTGGCGCTACAGTAAATGGGGTTTTCTTAGCAGTGAATATACACGCTTGTGAAGGGTTAAACTGGACAAGATTTTGTCCACCCCAATTGGGCACTCTAGTAAGAGTAGCCTCGATTTCGGACACAAGCTATTCACGACTTTCTTCAACTGTGGCCCGAGAGATACCGGGGCGGCCCGTGTAACAAGTGTGCCCCGTACCGTCGTCTGCATAACAATGAATGCCGTCAGCAGACAACATGTCATTGATATGAAGCAGAAACAGAGTACACGGGGACAACACTGAGCCTTGCGGTACTCCAGCGTTGATGGCCATGCAGTCAGAACAGCTGCAGTCGATGACGGCCCTGATGCTTCTACCGGCCAGAAAGCTGGACACCCATCCGCATAACCTCTCGGGTAGTCCATAGGATGGCAATTTCGTAAGAAGACTACGGTGCCAGACCCGGTCAAAGGCTTTAGAGATGTCAAGGCTTACTGCTAGAGCCTCGCCCTTACTCTTGATAGCCGCCGCCCATAAAATAATAGTATTGTTTCTCTTTTTTCTGCATTCCTTCTGTTACAGGTACAGTTAGTGTTATTCAAAACTTCCTTGTTGTAAATGCACACGCCTGTGTCTCTCTGGCACTAAAATTGACCAAGATTTCTGCTCAACAGATGTAAATACAACTCAGGCCCTTTTCAAGAGGATTTGAGTCGTATTTTCCGGTGGGTTAGCTTCTTTTCCTCCTCATCGGTCCTCTCGGCTGTAGTACAGGCAGAGTTACTGACGTGCAGAGTGATTTTATTTGAATAAAACTGAATTCTTTCATGGGATAGCATTTCATTTTTAAGCAGAAAAAATAGAGTTGGGTACTACAGCACCCCGGCAATATTCTGCAATATACTGGATGTCTGACCATAACAGAGAACCCGTATACATCGTCTGTGCAGGAAATTGAATATCCAGCTGTACAATTGAGGCGGTAGACCATATGCCAAGGCTCGGAAGCTATTTCTGAAGAAAAATTGCTAAATTTAAGTTTATAAAGCTCAAAGTTGATTTCAGCATTTGATTTATTACTTTATTGTTAATACATATTCTCAATATATTTGAGCATCAAATTTCAATCTATGCCTCATAAAATACTTTAAAACAATAAAGATATTACAACTTTTCTGCGTTTCTACCTTCGAATACGCAACTTAAATGCTAAATAAAAAAAACAGCACTGAGCGGTAACAACATATTGTTATTAAAACTTTTACGTGCAATAACAATGTTACTTATCAATACCATTTATAAAAATGTATTGATAGTACCACAATAAGTCCGTAAAGATATGTTACGTATCATTCCTACGATAGAAAATTATGCTATAAAGGTCCATTATAATATGTTACGAAAAATTATATTTGATAAATTTACTGCAATAAGCCCGTAAGTAATGTAGTGTAATATTTGATTTTGAAAATTTTTGGTAACATTTGTTTTAGTAAATTACTAGGTTTTGAACACAAGAAAGTTCCCATTAATGGTACAGCTACAATAAACAAAAAAATAGCTTTCATTTGATACTTCAATGACTTTAATAGTCCCTCTCACTAAAAAGTTATTTGATAAAATCAGTAAATCTTTTCTCCTAAACAATTTTGATTTTTACGATTACCGAGTTATTGTACGGAGGGGTCGTTTTATATTCTTCGTGAAACGTCCATAAAAAGTGACTACCAAATTTATGTTTAGTACCTAGTCAATAATGCCATTTTTGCATTGCATAATATACTATTCAGAACATGGGTTATTTTTTCGGAGAGCCAATGTTCGATACTTTTTCCGAGTTACATTTTTACATTTAGAATGCGTTCCTCATTGATAATTCAACCCCTGCGCAGTGGAACAAACTGGATTAGCCTGGGACATGCTCACCCACAAGGGAAATAAATTGACGTTTTTAGGGTTCCGTAGCCAAATAGCAAAAAACGAAACCCATATAGATTCGTCATCTCTGTCCGTCCGTATTCCACAGCCACTTTTCTCCGAAACTATAAGGCCTATGCTGTTGAGACTTGGTAGGTAGATGTATTCTGTTAACCGATGAATTTTACATCAAAATAGAATTAAAGCAATAAATTTTGGGGGTCCCCATACTTGGAACTGAAACTCAAATTTTTATTTTCATTAACAACAACAACAACAACAACTTTTATTTATTAATCAAGATTGCAGTACACGTACAATATTACAATGAGGATACAAATATAATTGGTACTAGGTATATAAACTACAATTAAATAATAAATAAATATTTGTGGACATTCACACACAACATCATCTAGCCCAAATTAAGCTAATATAAGCTTGGGATATAGACGACTGATATACATACTTATATATTTCTAAATACATATATATTATACATAGAAAACACCTAAACTCCGAAACAAACATTTGTGGACCGCACAAATATTTGGACCGACCCAGGACCTCCAGCGCCGCAGGTGGTATCACTACCGACTACGCCACAGAGGCAGTCAAATTAAGGTTGGTGTAGTCCTGCTTTCCTAACTAGGTTACAAAGTAACCTGTATGAAGGAGTGGATGGATGTTTGTTACAGTTCAGTTCCCATAAAACCGTTGACATTATAATTAGTATATTATCATCATACCCATACGCTATCTATAGATAGGTCTTCAAAAATGCTATTGGGGTTTCTAACATTAGTATTTTTCTGAACTGAATAGTTTGCGCGAGAGATACTTCCAAAGTGGTAAAATGTGTGTGTGTGTCCCCTCCCCCCTCTGACTTCTAAAATAAGAGAATAATAACTCTAAAAAAATATATGATATACATTTATATAAATTCCAAAAAGTCCAGAGGGCCTTCAAGGTATTTGAAATAAAACACACTTGCTCAGGACGAGACAAATTTACTAATAAAAAATATTGGATACTTATATTGCCGTCGGCAAATGTTAATAGCGCGATTTAGAATCACCTAACAACGACATATATCGAGACTACTGCACAATAAGGGTTTCGGAACTTAACATCCCGCCCACCGTGGACAATATGTCCATAAAAGACACACGCGACAACAATTTTAGTATCATTTCTAATTGAAAAGAAGTTATAGTTAAATCTAACTTATACAATAGTAACAATATACAAAAATAACATAAATGATGACAAAAAATAAACAATAACATAACATGTAGGTATTAACTATAGACCTATGTTGTGACTGGTAGTATAATAAGTTTTGAAACGGGCCTTTTTATAATAGAGTCCTTACATTTTAAGGAAACTACACGCGTGAGATTGTCCACACCAACATGCTTATGGGATAATATGCCATACAACCATCTTGCTGGTGGCAGATCATCCTCCTTTACCAGTACAACGTCACCCACATTTGGCTCTGGAACAATGTGTGACCACTTATAGCGATGTTGAAGTTGAGTCAAATATTCCTGTGACCATCTGCGCCAAAAGTCCTGTAGAAGACGCTGCGTAAAATGCCACCGTTTAAGCGTGCTGACATTAGACTTCTCAAAGTTGGCATCTGGTATGAGTACCAATGGTTCACCTACGAGAAAGTGTCCAGGCGTAAGGGGGAAAGGATCCTCTGGACACGAGCTAATGTAAGTCATAGGCCGTGAGTTGAGACACGCTTCTATCTGACATAATAAGGTCGTCATCTCCTCAAACGTTAAGGTACTGGTTGCTATTACTCGTTTTAGATGATATTTGGTACTTTTCACTCCTGACTCCCAGAGCCCTCCGAAATTTGGAGAGTGGGGTGGAATGAAGTGCCAATTGGTGCCATTGGAGGCCAGCCAATTCGCTATGTCACTTGCTACTCCGGACTTTTCGAGTTGTAACATATTTTTCAGCTCTCTATTCGCTCCAACAAAGTTAGTGCCATTATCACTCCACAGATCGGCACAATGTCCCCTGCGTGCTACAAATCGCTTAAATGCTGCTAAAAATGCCTCAGAGGTCATGTCACTCACAACCTCGAGATGTATAGCTCGAGTGGCCATGCAGACAAATAAGCAGATGTAGCCCTTCGTGGAGTGATATCCACGTCCCTTTGTGGGTCTGATGGCGATAGGTCCAGGGTAATCAACACCACTCTGATGAAAAGGACGGCAAGCTGTGACACGAGCAGGTGGCAATTGACCCATCATCTGTTGATTCGTTTGAGCAGAATGACGAATGCAGATTACACATTTGCGATAATACTGTCTCACTAAATTTTTGGCATTAATAATCCAATATTGAGTTCTCAGATAGTTCAACATTAATTGAGGACCACCATGTATAGTACGCTCATGAGCATCGGCTACAATCAAATCAGTTAAATGTGATTTGTACGGAATCAGTATTGGATGTTTAGTGTCTTCTGCGACGTCAGCTCTATGCAATCATCCTCCAACCCTGAGAATATCTTCGGCATCAAGGAAGGGATTCAGAGAGGTAAGTTTGCTCCTTTTATTTATTCTTCCTATTTTCTTTAAACTTTTGATTTCTTCCAGAAATTCTATCCCTTGGCACAATCGTATACAGGTAAGTAATGCTTTATTTATTTCGTCAAATGATAGCCAATATGTAGAATGTAACTTATTTCTTCTCAGAAATCTTCTACAATAAGCAATAACCCTAATAAGTCTTGTTAAACTAGAGAACCTTGAAATTATGTCATCGATCTGTATAACATGACATGAAATTTTCTCTGTTTTCTTTTCCAAATCAGTATTCTTAACTATTTCCTTCGTATATTGGACTGTATGTTTTTGTAGCCAACTAGGGCCATTCTTCCATAACTTAAATTTCGATATTTCACTTGGGGCCAAACCACGGGAAGCGCAATCAGCTGGGTTGTCTTCGGACTTCACATGAGACCACTGGCTATTGTCAGTAATCGTTAATATTTCGGAGACCCGATTCGCCACAAACGTCTTCCATTTGCTGGGGTGGCTGCTCAACCAAGCGAGAACAACACTGGAATCTGTCCATGCATGTACATTTTCCTTTGGGATCATCAATACCTCTGAGATCTCTTGAAGTAGCTTAGCTAAAAGGACAGCTCCACATAGCTCCAAACGAGGTATTGAGACTTGCTTTACGGGAGAAATCCGTGACTTGGAAGCAATAAGGTTCACCCGGACTTCACCACTTCGAGACACTGATCTGACATAGACAACTGCAGCATAAGCTAAGTTAGACGCGTCAGAAAAGCCTTGGAGTTCCCTGTGTACATCGTCCTTGCATGTTCCAACCCATCTTGGCAGACGGTAATCAGTGAGACACACCAGCTCATTGCGATATGAGATCCACTCTCGCAGAATATTAGGTGGTATTTCATCATCCCATCCTATCAGCAAGCCATATTCTCTGAATAAATATTTTGGCTGTTGTGATCACTGGGGCATACCAACCAAGTGGGTCAAACAACCTTGCTATATCCGAAATGACCTTGCGTTTAGTCACAATTTCTTCGAGTTTGGGAAGGTTAACGGTGTACTGGAACTCGTCGCTAGATTTGTTCCATGTGAGTGCCAGAATTTTCACAACAGAATCCATTTTGATTTCTAGGCTTTCTCGTGTAGAAGATTGTCCTTCCTGTATCTCTAGCATCAATATTCTATCACTAGAGATCCACTTCTGTAACTCGAATCCACCAAGACTAAGAAGTTCACTTACCTGATGATGCACTACAATTCCTTCTTCGACTGTTTCGCAACCCGACATGAAATCATCCACATAAAATTCTTTTAAAACCCTGTCTGTCGCTAAAGGATATTTAGTCCCCTCATCATATGCTAATTGTTGCAAAGCTCGTACAGCCAAGTAAGGCGCTGAGGATGTGCCAAACGTAACGCGCAATAACCGTAGATGTTGAATTTCTGCATTCATATCCTTACGCCATAAGAGGCGTTGAAAATCAACATCTTCCTCAGACACTTTTACCTGCCTGTACATCTTCACAATATCGGCAACGAGACATATTGGGTAGCAACGCCAATGCATGATGATGTGTCTCAAGTCTGGTTGAAGGGTAGGACCAACCAACATATCTTTATTCAATGACGTTCCATTGTTAAGTTGACACGAAGCATCGAATACAACACGAACTTTTGTGGTTGTCTTGTCATTTCTAATAACGGGGTGATGCGGTAAATAAACAGCGGTGGACTTACCTCTATCTGTTTCTGGAACTACTTCCATGTGTCCGAGGGACAAATATTCTGAAATAACATCAGAATATTGACGTTGCAGTTCCGGATTGTGAAGTAACCTTTTTTCTAGCCCGTAAAATCGTTTACGAGCAACTTCATGTGAATTGCCGTACTGACATTGGGGATCGCTAGTTTTAAATGGCAACCTTACTACATAACGACCCGATGAGTCTCTTTGAAAGGTTTTCACAAAGAAATTTTCGCAAGTTTGCTCTTCCTCTGACAAAAACTTGCTGTTATTAGTAGGTACATCCTCTATTTCCCAAAACTTCTTCAAGAGATCATCGGTGGATAATTGAGTATGCATACTCACGATATTATCCTGGGTACGAGAGTTATGTGGTTGAGTAGAATGTATAAGGCCAGAGAGGATCCAATCGAGCTTGGTATTTTGTGCAATAGGATGACCCTGTAGACCCTTGATTACTCCTTCCAGCAAAATCTGACGATATACTTCTGAACCTAAAAGAACGTCTATTTTATTAGGCTTACCAAACATAGGATCGGCTAATTTCAATTCTGAAATGTGTGAAAATAAGGTCTTGTGAGTAATCTTCCTTTCAGGTAGAAGTGAAGTAAGTTTACTCAACACGTGAGCCTTTACATCAACTATAAAGTTGGGATCATGACATGACTGTACCCTTAAGGTAACGTACCCTTTAGAGTGCAAGGCTGCACCCTGGTCACTGCCAAGTCCTGAAATAAGGCTTTTGTTTAGAGTTTTCTTTAAGCCTAGCATCTGTACTGCAGACTCGGTAATAAATGATGCTTGTGACCCTTGATCTAAAAGAGATCGCAAAACGAAATTACCTGTTCTCGTTTCCACCTTTATTAACGCAGTGGCCAATAATACTTGGTTATCTAAGTTGGAGAAGCAGGATATTATTTTTAATACTTCGCCCTGTGAAGTTGATGGTGGAGTTGAAGAGTGATCCGTCACATCTTCCCTCTGGTCACTAGAAGTATTAGCACTTCTAAATGCTGTTTTTGAATGCAGTAAAGAGTGGTGCTTTTTTCTGCAGACTCTACAAGTAGTTGAATGGCGACATGAAAATACTGTGTGATTGGAACCGAGACAATTGAAACACAATTTATTTGTTGGGACAAACTCACGACGTGCGTCTACGTCTTCTTTAGCAAATTTCTTACAATTAATTAATTTATGCCCTTCAGAACAAAATGTACAACTTACTGTTGAGGTCACGTGTATAACCTTGGAAATTCGAGTACTATTATTTGACTTATGAACTTTAGTATCTAAAAATTCCAAGGATCTAAAGCGTTGCTCCAAAAATTGTTTAAAGTCACTCAGCTTAGGTAATTCCTCATTAATTTTACAAACTTGAATTTCCCATAACTTTCTAGACTCTGTATCAAGCTTTAAGCTAACAATATATATTACAATGATGTCCCATGACGAAATATCAATATCTAAATTTTTAAGTGCATTTAAGCATTCAACAGTAGTTTCTAATAATTCTTTTATAGCGCTAGAGGATTCACATTGTAAGTTCTTTTGATTTAGAAAATGTTTCAAAATTCAGTTAGCTAAATGTTTTTTATTATTATATCTATTTTCCAATAGTTTCCAACATTCAGTGTAATTAGCAGCTGTGATAGGAATATGCCGTAATAATAGTTCGGCTTCACCGGTTAAGTAACCCTTAAGATAATGTAAACGTTGCACGTCGTCCAATCCTTTGTTATTGTAGATCAATGATGTAAATAAATCCCTGAAGCCAGTCCACTCAGCATACTGACCGCTAAAATTAGGAATTGATATTTTAGGCAATTTTACTCCAACAAAGGATTGGTCAACGCGTGACACCTTAGAATCTAACATTACAGGCTTGGGTTCAGTTAATTTACACAAATATCCCTTTAACTCCGATTTATAATCCGTGTAAAGTTCTTCGGTGATACTGTATGCGTCTGACTTGTAATAATCCGTGGTAGATAACTCCTGTTTACTTATTTCGGAAATAATCTGCTTATGTGTAATACGGTATGAACTCCAATACTCGTCCAATGTTTCTAAACGAGTTTCCACATAAGATTGAGTAAGTCTTTCTTTGGGCGATTTTCTAAAATTAATTCTTGCTTTCTGTATTTTCAATTTAGTGTCCTCTTGTAATTCTATGTATGTATCATTTTGACTTTTTAACTAAGTACTTATAAACTTATTATTTTGTTGAGATAGGCAGTAACTTCAGTACTAATATTGTTCCAATCAAATAAAACCTCTAAGTTGTAGTTGGTGAATTATTCAAAGTTAATACAACAGTGACTCAAATTTTTCTAAGTCTTTGAATTCTTGAGTAAAATTTTTCTAAGTGTTTGGCACCATATAATTCGATAAGCAAACCGGCATAGATTCCTCGTCTGATCACTTTTTTGGAAACTGTGCTAAGTCCTAAACACTTGTAATTTCTCATGCATTAATCACTTTACTGACACAAATTCTAAGTCCTAGATTGCTTGAATATTATTAATATTGTTCATGTACTCACGGTTTGCCACTTCACAATAGGTACCTCACTTGAATCCCTATCCGCTTCGCTTGTGTATGGACTCCTGCCTTATGCTGTATTGATGTCACTTTGATAATAATCTCTGAAATTCACTACTAAAGGCACCAACTTCGATATAGGTGTAAATTTTAATTCACTTTATTAGTATACCACTTGTCCAAATCTGGCTCGGATTAGGACCATATATAAATTCCAAAAAGTCCAGAGGGCCTTCAAGGTATTTGAAATAAAACACACTTGCTCAGGACGAGACAAATTTACTAATAAAAAATATTGGATACTTATATTGCCGTCGGCAAATGTTAATAGCGCGATTTAGAATCACCTAACAACGACATATATCGAGACTACTGCACAATAAGGGTTTCGGAACTTGACAACATTGCCATGCAAACTTGAACCGAAAATTGGTTTGAACGAGTTCTAGTTGGTAGTTTTTTTTTAATTCTACTAATCCTACTAATATTATAAATGTAAAATTTTGTGAAGATGTTTGGATGTTTAGATGTTTGGATGTTTGTTACTCAATCACGCTCTAGCGGCTGAACGGGTTGGGCTGAAATTTGGTACAGAGATAGCTTATAATCTGGAATAAAACATAGGTTGCTTTTTATCTCGGGAATATGTTCCCACGGGAGGCGGGAACGGGTATCGAATTTACATAAACCGCGATTTTCACCTAGAAAAATCACTGCCACAGCGAACTTGTTAAAACATCAAAAAAAGTTACAACAAACTACAAGAACTTTTATATTGTGTTACTTGCTGCTACGAAATCCTTCATAGGCGAGTCCGACTCGCACTTGGCCGGATATTTCTTCTGTTATCAACTCGTTTTCATAATAATGGACTGAAATGCGAACTGACAGTAATAGAGAGGCTTACTGCCACGTGATCAATTGGCTAATTTCTGATGTTCCGCTATAGATTTATCATCCCTGATTACTTGAATTTAGAGTACTGGTCTTACAAAAATTCTCTAGACACTCGAATGCCCCTGCTTACTTAAGGAGGACGACAGACGATAGTTGCTCCCAAAATTGTCAAAACTAAATAAAACAAATCATAGCGCAAATCAAGGCCCTGAAAACAATAAAATTGAAAAAAAGAACACTAAAATAGTGAAGAACATTTTATGGCGGAGAGTCATCGACGTTCAAACTAACAGAACATAATTGTGGAACCGTGGGAATCATTAACATAAGACATCAATAAAAATCTGAAGTATGTTAAAAATCGGCTATTATTGTAAACAAAGAAAACTATTTTGAGAAACTAAAAATAAGAATGGATGGGGAGAATATTATAAAAAAAAATAAGAATGAAAAAAGTAACTCTATTAATATAGCAGCAATAACTATATTAATATAGCAGCAAGCTCAAGTCACAGGCCATGGATTCAGCAAGTCGTGCTCAGAAGGGTTCCACCATTAATTTCCAGACTGCTTTTGAGGAGAGGATGACATATTTCGAGGCTGAATTGAATAAAAGATCTGTAAATAACCCTGGGTTGGCTGGGCTAGCAGATGAATTTGCTGTGTTCAAATCTTTTGTGTTGGAGACTTTGAAATCCTTCCATCAACAGCTTGACACAATTTCGAACGAGGTTGACCAAATGGAGACACGCAGTCGCCGTAAGATGCTGTTGATCCATGGCATTGAAGAAAAGAAGGAAGAGAATACGCTCCAAGTTGTCACAGAAACAATAGCAAAACATCTAAACTGTGACACTTTTTCACTGGATGAGGTTAAGCTGTGGCACAGGATGGGTCGTCAGTCAACAGGTGCACGTCCAAGACCAGTTTTGATAAGGTTTCATTCTCTTTCAATGCGAGAAACTGTTTGGTCATCAAAAACAAAGTTTAAGGGCACTGGTGTTATGCTCACTGAGTTCTTGACGAGACGACGGCACGAAGTATTCAAGGCGGCCCGAGAACAATTCGGTATCACAAATAGTTGGACCAGGGAGGGCAGTGTATTTGTGGTTGGACCCAACGGCTCGCGTCATCGCATCACGTCTATAAGTGATTTATCCCGAATAAAGGTCCCAGCCGCCACAGAAAAGCCGGTTGTATCCAAATCTTCAGTTCCAAAACAAAAAAGACTAGCTTCCAAGAAGTGATGTGATGCTGTTATTGTTTTTTCATGTCATTGTTTCACTGTCTGAGTAGGTAATTATTTTCTGGATTATGACCAAAGCATGTAAGTATTTTCTATTAAAATACAAACTCGCAACTACAACAGATTCTATTTAGCTAACAAAATATTATACTGAATTGTGCTGTATTGATAGTATGTAACGCATTCTTTCAATATTGATGTAATTTTTTCAACTTCTAAGTCACTCATTTTGTTGTTTACAAGAATCACAGACAAGAGTATAGAAAGTGAAAGTATTCGTTTTTTGATGAACCGAGGGTCGGGCGAAGGTGTTTTCAAGTATAAGTACCTATGCACAAATCGGGCGAACGTGTTTAGAACTATATTGCCTGCTTGGTACTGATTTTTGATTTATTTTGCATTTTGTACTGCTCAATACCAATTGTAGGTAAATTGATATTATATTGTCAGTAGAAACGTTTTAAACTATACCAGCCATGCATCTGTATACCTAATAACGCCAGCATAGTATTGAACTTTAACGTTATTTCTTTTAGAATGCCGATTGTAATGTAGGTAATGCTGATAATATACATGATCTAGGTATATAGTTTGGTAATGGAATCTGTATGTCATGTAATTGTTTATGATATAATGTTGTTGAAAGTGTATACCTAACCCGGACAGAAAGTGAAGTAAATGAAGTATTTATTATTTAATGCATGTACCTATTCCAGTTTTTTTGTCTTCACTTACAATTCAGTTGTTTTAGTTATTTTTTTTTTTATATCCAATGCTTTAACCGATTAGCACGCAACTGGCAGGTGAAATAGGTAATAGTCCGAGAGCTGGCACGAATTTTTGGGTAGGTATTTGAGGCAAGCTGAAAACTTGTCAGATACCTCTCCTACTATATCCCAACTCGGAATTGCAGACCTGGCTGGTGAGTAGCGGGGCTAAATCAACCCCTAAATTTTTAAAAATATTTTTTTTTTTTCCCAAAAAATATATTTGAGGCACTACGCAATTTATATATGTTGCAGTGTAATACTTAATGAATACGAAAAAAAATAAGCCAGATAATTTAATCGGGGTTTTAACATTGCCAGACGCGTGCAAACATATTTACACAAAAAATTATAAAAAATGTTTTTGAGGCAGCTTGAAATTTTAATGGAGCGTTATTTATAAGTAAAAAATATAATCACCAAAAAGACAGATCATTTCGGTGGGGCTTTCTACCTGCCAGGTGATCAAACAAATAATGAATGGGTACGAGCCTGTAGTGCTATAGACAAGCTGGAGTGTGAGAGAGCGCATAACGACAGCTGTCTTCGTTCTTGCTTGCCGCGTTACTATTAGCTCTGGCGAAGCCACGTGACTTACAATAACCCATGAGGTTTCTAGTCGGAATTTCGGAGTCGTTATTTTCAGTCGTATTAGGGCGAACGTCATCGTCGTATTAGGGTCGTATTAGGGTCGTCGTATTAGTCGTATTAGGGTTTCATCAAAAACTATACAGATATCACTTAAAATATTAGGATTACAGTAATTCAGTCATTATCAGATCCTTGTCTGAACTAGGATGTTAATCCTGTGTCTCAGACGTTCATCTGACTAAGCAAACAAGAGAGCACATTATAATACAAATAATATATAATAATAATTAATACTATATAATATATAATTTATTATTATTCCTATTCCGAAATATGTTTAATTATGAAATTTTAAACATTTAAAAAATTAAAAGATAAATAAAATAAAACGGGTTGTATAAAATATAGAATAAAATTAGTTCGACCAAATTATAAGTAGGTTCCTACATTTATATTAACTCAATATCTCTAAAATATTAATAAATGAATAGAATTTATTTCAATTTTATTTTATACTTGAAATAATTGTACTACTGGAGAGTTATTATATTTTTATAAACCTGGTTTTGCGATTTTTTATTTTAATTATTGATTTTTTTAATACGTAACGTCCATAAATCAATACAATCTCTTTTACGCAAAATGTTCTTAGTAGAAATTCAGAAAATTTAATATTTTTAACTCCGAAATTTTAACTAGAAACCTCATGGGTCGCACGTGGCTTCGCCAGAGCTAATAGTAACACGGCAAGTAAGAACGAAGACAGCTGTCGTTATGCGCTCTCTCACCCTCCAGCTTGTCTATAGCACTACAGGCTCGTACCCATTCATTATTTGTTTGATCACCTGGCTGATAGAAAGCCCCACCGAAATGATCTGTCTTTTTGGTAATCTTATTTTTTACTTATAAATAACGCTCCAATAAAATTTCAAGCTGCCTCAAAAACATTTTTTATAATTTTTAGCAAAATATTTTTGCACGCGTCTGGCAATGTTAAACCCCGATTAAATTATCTGGCTTATTTTTTTTCGTATTCATTAAGTATTACACTGCAACATATATAAATTGCGTAGTGCCTCAAATATATTTTTTGGGAAAAAAAAATAATATTTTTAAAAATTTAGGGGTTGATTTAGCTCCGCTTCTCACCAGCCAGGTCTGCAATTCCGAGTTGGGATATAGTAGGAGAGGTATCTGACAAGTTTTCAGCTTGCCTCAAATACCTACCCAAAAATTCGTGCCAGCTCTCGGAATATAAACTGTGCTTCTAATCTATTAAGTATCAATATTAATAACTATTAACTTTTATTTATTTATTTAAGTATTTATATTTTGTCATAGATATTCTTATATATTATATATCTATAGCATACATATTTATATTTTGGTTTATAACTACATTATAATTATGTCTGATGGTAGTAATAACAGATTTGTTTCATGCTCATCTTCATGTGCGACCAGTGGAAGCTGCGTTCGTGTGGGTGGTGATGATCGCTCCATACATTTACGTGATAAACTTAGTTCTGTGTTTTCTTGCTTTCCAAAATTTTTTAACATGGTTCATGTCAATGCTCAAAGCGTTCCGGCCCATTGTTCCGATTTTCTTTCATCTTTCGACGCTGACCAGGTACATGCTGTACTAGTGTCTGAAAGCGTTTTCAAACCTGAATTACCTTCGATTCAATTTCCTCTACCGGGTTATAAACTTGTTCGCAATGACAGAACGGGCAAGGGATATGGAGGGGTGGCCATATATCTTCGTGGAGACATTCCGCACAGAGTGGTTGAGCAATCTCCAAGTGAATATTGCTCCTTCGCAGAACATCTTTTTATTGAACTGAATTTAAATAATAACAAAGTTCTCTTAGGCGTCTACTATAATCCCTCTAGTCAAATTGATTATTATTCATCGCTGGAGAGTAAATTGGAATACCTTAATTCAGTGTATGACCACGTCCTCTTACTTGGAGACCTTAACACGTGTCTGCTGAAGGATGATTCTCATAGTCATAAACTTCAGTCTCTTGTCCGTTCTGTCAACATGCACATCCTTCCCCTTGATGTTACTCACAGACAACCTGGTTGTAAGCCTTCCCTTATAGACTTAATTCTTGTGTCAGACTCTCACAAAGTGGCCACTCATGGTCAGCTTCCTGCTTCTTTTTCATATCATGACCTTATCTATCTGTCCTATAAAGTTCGTCCTCCTAAGCGCAAGAGCAAATTTCTTTATCTTCGTAGTTTTAAAAACATTAATCTGGAACGTTTGAGCGAGGATGCGAGTCGCGTAGATTGGTCGTCAGTATTTGACAGTAATGATCTGGATGACAAAGTTACTGCGTTTACTAGTATAGTTCTAGGATTGTTTGATGTGCATGCTCCACTTAACCCTTAGAGCTCCTCGCGGCGACCGGTCGCCGCGCATAATAATCAAGTTTTTCCGTAAAGCCCCGCGCGGCGACCGGTCGCCGCACCTACCCAGACGACTTTAAACTTAAATTTAGCCTCCTTACGTCCTACTTTTCTATGAACAGGTTTATTGCATGTGTAGTTTATAACATTTTTATGTTTTTGGAATCTTATAAAATGACGTCAATGGGCCAGAATTATTTACAAAAATCGAACAGTTGAAGTTGAGAGTGGATTGCGCATGGATGGCGTGCGTTTGTGTAGTACGTGTGTGTTTCGTGTTTTTATTATAAATAATGTGTTTGCATTATTATTTATTATTATACACAGTAAAATAAACAATATATCAATAATCCGGTTGGTGTTTACAGGATCGTAAAATATGGTGTGGTGGTAGAGTAATCAATGTTTTTTTTGTTGAGTGCGTGTGTACCAAGTGCAAGTGTGCGTGTGTGTTTTGTTTTTTTATTATAAATAATGTGTTTTCATTATTGTTTATTATTATACACAGTAAAATAAACAATTTATCAATAATCCGGTTGCTGTTTGCAGAATTGAAAAATTTGGTCTGGTAAGTGAGTTAAAAATTTTTTTTGGGAAATGGGAAATCTTTTTTCATTTTTAGGGTGGTGGAGCTAGGTCCGCGTGATTACCGATTTTCGATATATTTTTTTAGTGTGTTGAAGGGTTAAAAGGGTAAAGGTAAAGCATTTGCCGGCTCCATGGCTTACCATAGAAATTAAAAAACTTATGGCTAAGCGAGACAAGGCCAAACGTATTTATAATAAATCACCCACAACTGAAAACTGTGACAGATACAAAACTTTACGGAACCGCTGCGGGCGTATGTGTAGGAATGCCAAAAGACGCCACATTCATAATTCCCTTGAAAACCTCAACTCATCAAAAGTATGGCAATTCCTACGATCTCTGGGAATCGGTAAATCCTCACAAAGCAGTGACTTTCAAATTGATCTCAATGAACTTAATCGTCATTTCTCGAGGTCTCCTGTCACTATCCCTAGAGATACAAAATTTTCCACATTAGATTTTCTTTCTAAACTTTCTTTGCCATTGAATACTTCTTTCTCATTTCACCCTGTTGCTGAGGCGGATATTGGGAGGTGCTTCCAATCAATATCAACAAAGGCTGTTGGGTATGATGGTCTTCAATTACAAATGCTCCTTCCCATCCTTAATCATTTAATCCCTGTAATTACTCACCTTATTAATTATTCCTGGGAATGTTAACCTCTCTTAATATTTCGTCTCCTGTTATTGGGTGGTTCAAGTCATATCTTCAGGGTCGCTCGCAGTCTGTTCGCTATGATGATTCCTCCTCGGAATGGTGTGATTTAGCTGCGGGTGTACCTCAAGGTGGCGTTCTGTCTCCTCTTCTCTTCTCCGTTTTTATTAACGCAATCACAAAAGTAATATCTTCTCATTGTCATCTTTACGCAGACGACCTGCAGCTATATCGTCACTTTCGAGTTGATGAAATTGATGGGGCTGTAACTGCTATCAACAATGATTTAAATAACATTAATATATGGGCAAAAGCACACGGACTTCTTGTTAACCCTACGAAATCGCAGGCAGTCATTGTTGGTAGCAGATACATGTTAAATCAGTTGGGTAAGCATTCTCTCCCACAAATATCGTTTGACTCGGTTCCCATTGCATTTTCTCAACACGCTAAAAATCTTGGGGTTCATATAGATTCACGTCTCGACTGTGACGTACAGGTCGCAGAGGTAAGCAAAAAAGTGTTCTACTCGTTTCAATCGATCAAACGTCTCCAGAAATTCCTGCCTTTCGAAACTAAAGTTACTCTTGCACAATCCATCTTACTCCCGATTTTAGACTATGCTGACGTCTGTTACCTTGATGCAAAGGAGGAACACTTAAATAAACTAGAACGCCTGCAAAATCTGGGTATTCGCTTCATTTTTGGTCTGCGTAAATACGACCATGTTTCCGAATTCCGGGCAAGGTTGAGGTGGTTACCTATCCGGCAGCGCCGAAACTTTCATATTGTTTCGCTTCTATTCTCTATTCTACATAATGTAAATTCTCCTCCTTATCTTAAAGAACGCTTTGAGTTTCTTGTTCAAAGGGGCAAAACATGTCGCACTTCCCGTTCACTTCTTCTTCGTACTCCTGTGCATAGTTCTGGTGTATATGACAAATCTTTCACTATTCGTGCAGTGCGTTTATGGAATTCGCTGCCTCATACTGTACGCGATAGCTCCTCATTGAACGTTTTCAAGAGTAGAGTAAAGGAACTATATCTTTCCCAAATTACATAAGCTACTATTATGTATAGTAAATATTGTTATATATCTTATCTACTTGTATGTGCCTATATGTATTTATTTTTATATGTATGTTTATGCATATGTGTGTATGTATGTTTATGTATTTGTGTTTGTATGTATGTATGTATGTATATAGTTATTTATATGATTATAAGGTTTATTATTCCTTTAAAAAAAAAAAAAATTGTGCACTTTTTAACCCCTTCGTTGCGCATTTACTTAAGTAACCCCAAGGTTTGCTGGAAGAAAACTCAATTATGAGTTAAGCTCGCCTTTGTACAGCGTAATATTTGTACTGTATTTTGTGTTTATATTTCTATTATATTTTGATGTGCAATAAAGAATAACAAAAAAAAAAATAAAAAAAAAACTCTCTTTTTAATCGATCAAAAATTTTCAATCTCAGTGTCTCTTTTTGTAGAATAAAGCGTTAACTTTTACAACTTTTGTTACTCGAAAGGGGCAGTCGTAACTTTTGTTATTGTATGACCACACAATATCGTATTTTTACTAAGGCTATGAATAATCCATCAAAACTTCTTCATGTCGTTAGCGAATCTCGGCTGTTAGAGGCAAAATGTAGTCTGAATTACGCGCAACACTAACGAAAAAATACCAGAGTTAATGTTAGAAAGAAGGATTGCGTAGTGTTGTGAGATTGTTGTATGTGATATAGAATAACATCGAAGTCTTATTTATTAATCTAAAGGAAGTACTCCATATTGATAGTGTTTATAGTGGAAACTGATCGCTTTTATGGATTGAGCTCTAAACAAATAGCAGTGGGGCACTGCGACTCGACAAAGTCATTCAATCCGATGGCAGACAATTTTCTCAGACAAGCATTCTCCATCCCTTGAGTAAGTATGCACTCATGGGTCCTCGAACTGCGATGACAGCCGTACAGAAAATTGAATTGTAGCTTCGGCAAGGGCCTTGTTTATTTTGATAAGGCGAAAAATGACGAAGAGTAACAGGCGATATGCCCATTTCTAATCACTTTATTTTTTTTTTTACACGTACAGTACATTGTATTTTTATCAGGGTCCAAAATAATAATTCTCAATTCGATTATATTTTTATACTCCTTATTTGACGCTACGATCCTTGGAAGACGGTTAAATTAGTTTCCTTTTTTTTTTTTTTTTTTTTTTTTTTGTTTAACGTGAGGGAAAATTGTCATGGATGTTATGCCGGACTCCTACCGACTAAAAAACCTCACGTCACGCCCAACAGTCTATGGTTGGGAGCCCCGGGTAAACCCTCGGAAGGATGTCCCAGAACTCCCAACAGACCCACGGCCGCCACTGCGGCCTCGCCCAGGGGGTGGTTCGGGTGCTATCCCGCGTCTTTGGGGGGTTTCGGGTGTGATCCCGCTTCTAAGGAGGGGCGTGCGTGAATTGTCTCACTCACGTCACGCTGCCCTTCATTACACTGTTAGTTACATATACGTCAACCTCATAAAAGCGTATTAATAAAACAAACAAACAAACATCCTCACCACCCAAACGCATATAACGTCTCCATTCCGCGTCGTGGGTAAAAAACACGGTAAACATTTCATTTCTTCATAGAACTTGGTGTGTTTATTAAAAGCTAATTCAAGAATACATAAAAAGTAATACCGCACGGAAAGTACGATAAACGTGCAAATTGGCAGCAATATTGGAATACCTTAACGAAACTCAATTTGCTGTTACTGATGGTATTATGACGTTTTATATCCTACATAATAAACGATGACAAATAAGCTACAGCCACGTTTTGCTGTAATTTTTCGCGTTTTATTAAATGAAGTAAGGCCATTAACTAAATCCTAGGATAGGGCATTATTCCAAGGGCTTATTTGGCTGTAGGCATAGGACATCGTTTGGTTTAAGAAGTAGAAGTACGTTATTCATGAGGTTTGTTGTCCACACGCAAAATAAAATCATCATCAAATTTAATAGTTAACAATATTCTAATGCTTGAACAACTAGTAAAATATTGAAAATCCAGGTAAAAATTGGTGTTTTTATGAATTGAAATGATTATGGATGACAATTTTCAGGACCGAAAAAAAGCTACCCATGGTGGCTACGATGAACTCTTTTTTTTTTGTTTAACGTGAGAAAAAATCCTCATGGATGTTATGCCGGACTCCTATCGACCAAAAAAACTCACGTCACACCCAACAGCCTGTGGTTGGGAGCCCTCGGAAGGATGTCCCAGAACTCCCAACAGACCCACGGCCGCCACTGCGGCCTCGCCCAGGGGGAGGTTCGGGTGCTATCCCGCGTCTTTGGGGGTTTCGGGTGTGATCCCGCTTCTAAGGGGGGGCGTGCGTGAATTGCTCACGTCACGCTGCCGTCATGGGCCTGCTCTACAGGAACAGCAATATGTAGGTATATAATATTCAAATAGAGTGGATATAACTATTGGAGTACTCGTCAGATTGTTGCAGTCTCATAGTAAAATAAAGTAAAATTGTCATTTCTGTTTCCAGTGCTACGAGGAGAACTGCATACGACTAAAATAAAACCTTTTCGGTTCAATAATCTCGACCACACACATTTTTTATACGGCAATATTAAACCAGATTACCTGAAAATGTATGAAAAGTAAAAAAAAGGGTCTCGACGGAGAAACGGACGGACGGATAACAAACTGACACTTTAAGGGTTTCATTTTTCTCTTTTGAAGTAGGAAACCTGAAAATACTTTAAACAATGCCACGGGGGCCTTATTTAGGTTTATTTTAGGTAGTAATAATGTAAATATAAGATATGTAATAATTATGTTTCTCTGTAATTTTTTACAATAAATGTATATCTTTGTAAGATCCTTAAATTTCGAATATTTTCTTGTGAATATGACTAAATACATCGCCAGTGCATACACAAATCACGTTAAATTCTTTCGAGAACATTGGTAATAAGTAATATCCGTTTATTTCAACGCCTTCGCGACGAATATTACATATTAATGACAAAATTCTTTGCGACGTCTCGTTCTTGAATTTGAACATAATTTAAGAAAAACCTCGCCGTATCTTTTCATTAGGGTTAACAATGAAAGTAATTTACTAATAGAAATGGTTTTACAAAATTTCTGACAGTTTGTGAGTTGTCGTTCTTGACTAGAAGCCCTGTTCACTCATGTTTCGTAAATTACGATGTGATTAGTCTCGAGATGAGTGACTCATTTTGTACTATTTCCATTTAGGACCAGTTTTGTGCTTCATAAAGTACTTTTAAACGGGTTGTCTCTGCTACGAAAAACTTAAAAATTAGTACAGAGTGCCACTGGTGGAATTTGAGAGCATTCTTATTATGCCTCTATTCACACCATCCGGGAAAAAAGCGTGCCTGTATGCATAAATATTTTTCATTCCTTCTATTCGAAAAGTATCACTTTGCACCACGATAACGGGGCGCAAAATAGCTCTTTTCTGTTAAGAGCTTTTTAGCGGGCGGCAAAGTGATTTGAATTTGGAACTTGAAAATTTCATAGAAATCGAACGCAAATTGTATGAATTACTGGCTGGTAAGTGTTGGCTGCACAGCGCGATGTCCTAAGCTAAATAAAAAAAACTAAAGAGCGCCATTTATCTAATCGTGTTCGTCATTTTAATGTTCTTGTAATCAGTAAACATATTATATTGTATTCTGCAAATATAATAAGTTCTACGTTAAGTTATGAAAGTGACAATCCATGAACACCTGGAACAACAACTAAGTATAAAAGGTAACTACGTCGTACAAAACCGTTATAATTTTCTCATAGAAAGGGAATGAAAAGTAGAGTATATTACTCGAAGGCAAATTATTTTTCCCTCGGGCGGTGTACTTTGAATCCCTCACTGCGCTCAGGATTCTACGTTAGAATCCCTCGCTAGGCTCGGGATTCTATTCTAGAATCCTTCGCTTCGCTCGTGATTCAAAGTAGCGCCCTCGTCGTAATAATACTATTTTGCCCCCTTGTTATACAATCTACTATTTTATATGTGTCCTTTTTAATGAATCTATTTAATGATCCATCAAAGTACAGCATACCTATTAAGGCAAATTTAACAGTTAGAAACAGAAGTACTTTTACTATAAACAAAATATAGTTTACTCACGACTAAAGCGTAAAAATAGTAAAGTTTGTCACTTTTAAAGATAACTGCAAATAGTATGTTGACTTTAACCCGTATGAAATAACAATACCATTCTTTAGTTGAGCCGTTACTTCTCGTTTCTTTGTAGAGAACAATATTTTTCAATTTATGTGACAAAGTGCACTTAGGTCTGCTCTTCTGAACCCAAAACTTTACCATTTGAACTACAAGAGAATAGTGCAGCTAGGGTAAACTTTTAGTATTACAATTCTTTATGGACTATTAAGTCAAATACTAAATTATGATGTTTGCGTTATTTTGATGTGAACCTTTAGTATTTAGTTCTCTAACTGCAGTTACGCTAGCTTGAACCGTAGGATTATTTTACATGAAATTTCATCAGCGAAAAAGATATATATAAAAAGATAACAAAGATAAAATTAAATAAAACAAATTCAAAAATGTAAATTTTAAAATGACAGACGTTAATTACTAATAGGTACCTACTTATGCATTTTTATTTACATTTCAATATTAATTCCGACTTCGATTAGACATGCTACATATTATACGCATAATACGCACGGATAATGCCCGCGCCCATACTCTCAGCGACATTAAAATTGGGTCTGGGGAATGTTTGGCCCCTTGGATCGGTCTGTCCGTTTGCAAAACGTTTTAAAACAGTTGTCTGAATAACATATATAAAAATCAAGCATCAGAAAATAAGTGACCTTAATAAATTTTTTTCAGAGCTTTGAAGCGTCTGTAAGGTGAAACCGCCGACCGCATATGTCTGGGAGTAATGAATACTGATTTTTAACGATATTGTGTAAAATATAATGTTAAAATCAGCTATCAGAATTTAAGTGACACCAGCAGGGTTTTTATGTACCTTGATTAATTGCTACCAGAAAATTGGCCGTCTGGCCAAGGTAGCAACTAGTCATATGATCATAGTACACCCCACCACTAATCACTCGTACATATTTTGTCCATCAGAAAATGAGTGACGTCTGGGGGCTCTGGGATCTTGGACCATTAGTGACAATGTTTTAAAATATATAATTAGTTTTGTTGCATTTCAATACTGTAATTTATTTTCAAGTCCTACAGAAACAAAATAACAAAAGAAGATAACAAATACCTAAGACGCTTCACGAAAACCGATAGCTATACTCCCCAACGCACGCTGAGCCAAACGGAATCCGTACAATATTTCATGTAATCTACGTTATGCGCTTCGTGTAAGAAATACATTTTTCACTATCTTTAGAGGTTCAGGTTCATCATCACGCTTTTATCCCCGAAGGGGTAGGCAGAGGCAAATTATATACCCACATTTCACCTCTTTATAATTTGTCCCATGTGATACGTTGTGAGCCGTATTGCCGTGTTTAAATGGACAGGCACAGGTTGTGACTGCCTGCTGTTGAAATAAAGCCTTCAACTTGGCTTAACGACTGCCATTTTACTGGCAACCGGGACCAACGGCTTAACGTGCCTTCCGAAGCACGGAAACGCTCAAATAAATGTCACAAAGTAATCATATGGATGGTCACCCATCCATGGACCGGCCATAGTGAACGTTGCTTACTGCAGTGATCGTTTACAGAACACTGAATCCGCGGGGCCACGAGCGCTTCAATCAAAAATCAAAACTATCTTTAGAGCTTTCGGAATATATTTTATTTATTTATTTCTCTGGTTTTTAAGAGTTCAATACATTCTCAATTATATTGTCACCGAGCTGGGTCTCAGTGGTTTAATTTTATATCATTACTCACCTTACGAGCGCCTAATGCGATCAACGTATCAGAGCTAAGTAGAATATACTCAATGAACGAAAGCGGAAAGCGCTCAAACTAATGCACTTACATACCTAGTAACGATTTATTTGTGAAACTAATTTGCTTGAAGCCTCTGGAGAACAGTCCTCATTTGCGTCTGTACAGAAACCGAAACTTTCTGAATACTTACATTGTTACACACAGATCGACAAAGCAATTGCTCTATTATTTCTAATAGTCCATTCCATCAAGGCGACCTAAACGAATTTATTCGCAGCAACGTGGGTTAGGTAAATATAAAGTAAAAGAAGCACATTCATTATGCACATAAAATAACAATATCGAATACATATTACATACATCATGCGCCATGATATCTGTGAAAACCATCTTTGCACTCAGTTGCGTTAAAACATAAGGCAGTTGAAACTTGTACGATGTCGCATCATGAGTCGTGAAGAATACTCGACATTAAGAGTGTGTAGGGGAGTAAGGGAACAGTGACATCCTTCCCACTTAGCGTTCACGACTGTTGAAGATGACTTCTCGTTATTTGAAACAAAGGGTAAGATTACCCTACGTAGCACAAAGTCTACAGCCTTTCTCTTTTTATGTTGACCGCAGTAAGGAGCAGGTCGGCATCATAATGTGTTCCTAAAACGTTTTTATTTTTATAAAGCTGAAAGAGTTGAGAGGAAATGTCGTGTTGGAAAATTCTTCAAAGATAAAAAAATTAGATTTGGTCGGTATAAGCTTTTACCTCAAAGACAATAAAACGCACAGAGAATAGCTTTTAAGTCAATGGTCCCAAGCGTAAAAAGTTAACGTTTCACTTAAAGATCACTCGATGACTTTGTGATTTTTTAATAATAATTTCGTCAAAAAAGGTCTATGAAGTGGCCAAACATTTACGCCTGCTTATTACTAGAAACATGATGATCTGCCAACCTCCTGTATAACTGTCTGACTTTTTATATAATAGTAATGTTAAGTATGTAAAATAAACAAACGATATTTTTATGTGAACATTGCATACAAAGATCGTACCAAATAATACAAACTTTCAGTTTTTCTTACCTCTAAGTGTAAAACCGATATAACTAAACACAACAAAAGTAGGATACTTATATCACTGTTCTATATTACATCTTAATTATGAAATACATAATTATTTTACCCTAAGAACTAGCAATTGATCCGCTTTTAAATTTCGGAGTACACCCCTATAATTTTTAAAGACCTTGAATCCAAGAGCTTCAAAGTTTATGGTATAATATTGTAATAGAATCTTATCAGATCTTGTTGGGTACAGAGAAGTGGGATAGTTTTTGGCGGTGAAGATGAGCCATGGTACATCACAAGGTGGCTACCCTTAGTCTATATCTAGTTCGCAAGTCCCAAACCCCGATACATTATTCTTCTCTGTACCTCGTTCCTGAGCTGGCACCCGCAGGTTTCTATTACAACTGCGATGGCTTAAAATGGGCATAAAATGCGTTAAATTTCCGAAAAAATACTAGTTTACAGTCACACGACTATAAACCCTTTTCATTTTGTATTCCTGCAATAAGTAGCAAAACCGAATTAGCAATAGACAGTCACATTAATTTACTTGATTTTGCACTAAGATGACTGATACTCAAATAAATGAAAAGTATAAATACCTCGTATCAAAATTATCTACAATCCAAGCAATCGCTGTAAATGTTTACGGATCAAAATGGATGGCTTGATACACGGCGTAAAAGTGCTACGAAGTTCGACACGACACCGCGACGTAGCGGCTCTTTATATACTAAGACGCACTGCTATTACATTTATACCTATCGACGTTTGAAAGTATATTAATGTATTTTTTCATATTAAATTGAATTCTTAGGAATGGAGAACATTCATAAACTGCTGTGACTTGTTGAAAAATGTCAAAAAAAAATTAAATTCACGTTTTTATTTTAATCTTTAATAATGAAATGCTTATTACGTAAACCTTCTCCCCTACGTAACTATTATGTGGAGGATGTCAAGTCCACTATTAAATTTAATCTGCCCCCTCGCTTTATTCACGTTGTCGCCTTGACACACGATCATCAATATTAGTGGCTCGCATTATTTCCTTTATTACTTCGGTCAGTCATATTGACGTGTATTGATAATGAAAATGGAGACGCCACATTGTCCTCAAGCCATTCCTTATATTGTTACCTTCCCATATGTGTTATCGCATTAATTTATATTGAACCCCATTTAGAGATCACGGAGAGAAACAAATCCTTATCTAATACTTATGTGGAAAATGAAGACAATAGAAACAAAAAGACCCTAAAGCACTCAAATTATGCATGAGAGGTGTCCAAGGTCATTTTGGAATACTCTAGACTGGGATAAAACCATTATTTCTTTAGAACGGATAATCTGATGAGTTACTTCAAAATATGTTGAAGTTTGAAGAGACTTTAAAGTGGACTTGGGAATAAAGGAATGCAGTGGAGTTCGTTATGATAATAATGAAGCTGTGGAACAAGCATCTTTTAAGTATGTCAAAAATCTACATACCTAGCTGATTTTGTTCATACATAAATGCAGACGATATAGTGTCCATTTCGATTGCTCGGCCAATATGTCGTAGAAAAAAGAAACTTATGTCAGCATTTCGAAGGAATTCGTAGAAAACGAACAGTGAAAACCGCAAATTCGAAGAGTCAATATTTAGAAAGTTATAAGGGTTTAACCGTGGCCGCGCAGTCCGCATGAATTCAACTGCGCGGCCACCAGTTCTCTTGAACGGAGCTACGTACAAGTCTAATTCTTTTTGCTAATCACTGACACGATTTCGAAGAAAATGTAGATTATAAAAATAAAGCCCTACTATTTGAACTTCACAACATACGGCACTCCAAAGTTATGGCCGCGCAGTCCGCACAATGCGAACCGCGCGGCCACGGTTTTTCTTAAATGGAGCTTAAACGGAGCTTAGTAGAAGTCCCATTCTTTTTGCTAATTACAGATACCATTTCGAAGAATATGTAGACAGTATGAATAAACCCTCAAATTAAGAACTAAATGACGTATAGAACTTAAAACCTATAATCGAAGGAAAAAATAGGGTGACCAAGATTTATAGTGTGTGAATCCAGGCTTTTTACTATTTTAATATCATAGTGTAAATATATTTATATAGCAAGTAGCTTTTCTTGTAAAAAGAGCTACTGATTGTTTCAATTGAATTCCAATTCAATTCAATTGAGAATTAGTCTTACGAAAATGTGCTTGTAAGCTTTTAAGTAAAATAGGTTTATTAAAAAGAAAACATAATATTTGCTGGCGATTGGCAATCATTCATTCTACATGGCGCTGTGTGAAATAGATATTCCACTACATTTAATATTGGTTTTTGGTGCAGGACCTCCTCACTCCCACAGTTCAACAATCCCAACCACAGCAACCACCAAAAGGAAACAAACCTTAGCAAATCACCACGACGATAACGAACTGCCCAACCCAAAGAAGACAAATGGACGGGACGATAATTCGCCTGATGGCATTTGTAACTTTTTCTAAGATGAAGCGGTCCACAACTATTCTGAGCATTTTCCGTACTTATTTATATAAGGTGTTATTTACTAACTAGAAGTATTCTTCTATAAATGTAGGTATTAAAATGTCGTTTATAAAAAAAGTAAAGTAAGTAGGTACATATAAGTAAAGTATTGACTTTCGATTACATTACATTAATTAAGTACTATACGTAAAAACACCATACAGTACCTCATTACCTACCAACTTAAATATTGGGTAAAAAATATTAGTATTGCGGAAATACCTTACTTGATATTGTTATTGTCCAGACTACTAACGTTATAGGTTAAACGCAAAGTTTATATTACTTGAATAGTGGTATTTAGATTCAATTTACGTAAAACTAAAGCATTTGAAATTAAATCAGCAATTAAAAATGGTCGAAAACAAGGACGTATCATAGCTATACACATCGACATCGCGACTTTAAAAAACAAATAAACTTTTATAAATTTGAAAAAAGAATTCTATAAATTATCTGTAGTAGCATGCATGAAGTAAACATATTTGCTGGCGAAAGAAAAAAAGTCAATATCAGAGGAACGTGGAGTAAAAAGGAAACTTGAATTTCACTTACTGAGATGTCTCAGTAAGTGAAATTCAAGTTTCCTTTTTACGATTATATGATTACCTACTTATTGTGTTTACGGGTAAAAAGTAATAATTAAATTTATAAAATGTTAGGGCTGTTTATCGGATTAGTAATTACTGGCGTAATTTAAGTCATAAAATCAAACTATAACAATACCATAAAGAAACATCTATTTAATAAGTAATAATTCAGTACATAATAAGTAATCAAAATATTTTTAATTTCAATCATTTTAATAATCTTAATATATTATTATTTTGTTTTACTTTTTATTTATAGAAACATAATTAAATAAAATGAAATCTACTAGCAAAATAAAATATTAAGTAGTACAAAATCTCCCCAACATCCCCTTGTGGGTCGCGCCAAACCACCACAGAATACAGAGTAGGTACATTTTCCTTGCTAAACGCCATTTTAGCATTCCGGAAAATAAATAATAATAATAATTTCTGTTGTATTTACGCACGTTTCTATATTTGGCAATTACTGTGTAGTTTGTGCATCATCTAAAGCAGTGGTTCCCAACCAGTGGTCCGCAGGAGCGAAAATATGGTCCCTGAAGGATTTTAAATTTATCGGGTGGTGAACCGTTAGTCGCCGTGCAATGAGCGAGAAGAGCGAAGGTAGTGGGGGCGGTTGGTACGCCCATTGGCTCGGCGAGCAAAGACAACACAAAGTCTGCAATTTGCCCACGATTGAATGAGTTTCCAGGCCGAGCGTGGATCCTGGCTTAAGACCAGTTTCCTAAAGCCTAAAGTGTGGAAAACTGGTTCTGATCCGAAAGGCCGGGCGGCAGTGGACACGCCATCAGGGTACCGACCGATGGTGTTCCTCGTCGAGGTTTGCAAGCTCTTTGAGCGTATCATTACAGAGCGACACAATTTCCGAAGTTAAGTCTTGAAACAGAGGGGGCAACAGCTGCGCTCTCGCGGTTGGTACCCAACATAAGAGTACCCAACGCTCCCTGCAAGAGACCTTCGGGGTTGTGCGGAGTATGGCACTATACGGGACCCCCGTATGGGCGGAGGCCCTGACGACCGGCAACGTAGCTAGACGGCATAGCCCGCTAAAGGCGATGGCCGTCAGGAGAGGGTACCGCACGATATCCGTTGAGGCGGCTGGTCTCCTAGCCAAGACCCCTCCATGGGACCTGGAAAACAGGGTTCTTGCGTCGTTATATAAATGGTGCATAAAGGCGCTGGATCGGGACCACAGGCCTGTGCCCAAAGAAATAGAGGCATAGTGATCCCTGTTTCGCCAGAAGCTCATGAAGACATGGAAGGTACGACTTGAGCTACCAAAGTGAGGACTCACCACTTAGGCGAGCGCCATGACAGCCTCACCTACCGAGTGTCACAGATATTTACCGGGCACGGGTGCTTCGGTAAGTATCTACAGCGGGGACACGGCACTACATGGGCATAGCAGCGACAAGACCTCGTTGCGGGCCTGTGCGTGAATATTCTCACGCTGGAGACCATGTTAAAGGCTCTGGTCTCCAACGGGAGAAAATGTGACGTAACTGTGTCTTTCTGCGAGCAAGTCATGCTCGCGAAGAATGCAGCGGGAGAGAAATCTCCATTCCGAGTTCGTAGTCGGTGGCGCGGTCGTCCACCATGACCGAGGGTCTGAGAGCGGCGAGTTGGCTGCTCACCGCTCTTTCACAGAAGCCGGCCTAGACGGTGGCGTGTCTCTTCACCCATCAAAGAAGTGGAATAGTACCCCCCACCCCCTTCGTAATCCTTTTAGCATGGACGCTGGTGAAGTTAATGAAGGAATTCAGGAAGAACACAACCAATTCACTTGAGTGGTTTGGTGTTTAAAAGCAATTTCTTATACGAAACTCCGAGAAATCGCCTTGCGAGTAACAATATTAGTCTTAGGTTAGCAGATCTCATGAAGAAGATGCAAGCCAGAAATCACATTAATACAAAAATACGAAAGTTTGCTGTTTATGCAATTTCCTACTGCGTTTTTTAAGTTTCAGATTAATATTATCACAGTTTGTTTAAATAATGCCTATATAGTGGTCCCCGTTAACAAGAAAAATATAAAAGTGGTCCCTGACCACGAAAAGGTTGGGAACCCCTGATCTAAAGATACAAGAAGGTATGCAACTCGCAAAAAACATACCGACAGAATTTAAAACATTGCTAATAGAACTTTTGCAAAGCCTACAGTCGCGTCACTGATTGGTCAGGTAATTCCTTCCTTAACCTTTACGTGTTGCCATTTTCCAGTGTTGATAATGTATCTTAAGGTTTTTTTATAAATCACTAGCTGATGCTCGCGGCTTCGCCCGCGTGAATTTGGTACCCGTTCCCGCTTACCATGAGAATATTTTCCCGAGATGTAACGTAGCCTATGTGTTATTCCAGACTATAAGCTATTAAAACATGAATGTGGGTTTATCACACGAAGCGAAGATGAGTGTGATAGATAATAGTATCACATGAGTGTTTTAATACCTAATTATACAATTGCATACAAGACTTTATCTACACCCATGATAAAACAATTTGCAAAGATAATATCGAAGAAAAATAGCGGGAATTCGAATTCGCTTTAATCTTTTTTTTTCGGCGCGCAGCCTCTGTGGTAGTGCAATGCAACGCGCGTGAATGACAGTTCTTTTTTTGAAACTCATACAGATTCCACGCGTCGAGCGGTAAGAATTTGGCTGTCTGATGAGTTAGGGTGTAACCACATTTATCGACGCGGAATCGGCAAACGCCGGTCAAAAAAGCCTTTATGTCTACGCAATAAGGGTGTTACTAATACCATTCGCGTCAGCTCGGCACGGACGACGCGACGCGACACCGGCCGACGGCGAATCTAGCCGTTTAGCGGTTAGCTGATCGCATCCGTACGGCACTGGGACAGCGCCGGACACGGTGGAACGGCAGTTGAATGATCCGCTCACATGTCTTCGTCTCCGGAGACGGCCGATCGGCGTTGGGTAGCAGTCGTATGATCCGCACGCATGCCTTCATCTCCGATGGCAGCCGAACGGCGCCGGAGACGGCCGAGTACCGATGGCGGTGGCACAGGCGCTCGTTAAAATAAATATAATAATTATTGCTAATTTGTAATCGATCAAACTTCAATAAGGATCGAACAAATGATTATTAATAGGAAAATATTGATTTCAGTATTTTCTTTTGATTTCAGTACTAAAAGTAGAAATATATGGTGAGGGGGGTCAACTTAAGGACAAAAAATTGTTTTATCTATACTTATAATAAAACTGTTAAGGGTCGAGAATCTGTACATGAAAGATATTTTGAAAATTTTAATTGGAGGGTGTTCTATAATTGATACTGAAGCCGGAAATGTAATTTAAATTTTTCATGTCTGTCTGTCTGTCTGTATCCCGAATAAGTATCACGCCGAAACTACTGAACCGAATTAATTGATACTTGGTACATTCTGAGCTTATAGTCCGAGGAAGGTTCTAGGATACTTTTGATCCCGATATTTTGCGTGGTTCTTGCGCGAGAGGGGATGAAAGACCAAATAGTTTTTCAGTTGTAATTTCTCAACGCGTGGTCTGATTTCAAATATTGTTTTAGTGTTGGAAAGGTTGTACTTAAAGGATCATTACACACAAGTTTCGATATTGAGGGTTATGTAGTTCAGAAATTAGGGGCATCTCAACTTTCGGTAAACCTAGAATTCAAGGGTTCTTTTGACTGTGAGGGTAAATCTAAACAGGCGTGTTGGCTTAGTCATAAAAGAGCTTAATGATTAAGGCTATTCTAAAATAATTCAGACCGCGCCGAAGGCGTGGACTGAATGGTAAGTAACTTCAAGTAAGGAGGCAAATTTTTGATGTAGTAGAGAATGCTGAAAGTACATTGCTTTCACAAGGATGTACTACTTCTACGTCTACTCCATTCATGAGCAATGCTAAAAAAAACTAAAATGATAGGCCAAAACGTCCGTACAGCTCAGAGCGCACGTTAAATCTGTGCTGAAAGGCCTGAAAACATTTGATATTTTCGAGGTCATGACACGACAACCTGCCCCTCGCGACGGCTATCCGGAGGAGTTGACTGCCGAACGTAAGACGTCACGACGGCTGTTCACTTACGTTCGGAGTAATCGACTGTCGATCGCATGTCAACAGCCGTCGCAACAGCTGATCGACGATAAGCCGAGTAGTGTGGTGATACGCACTCGGCTTAAGCCGATTCCGCGTCGATAAATGTGGTTAGACCCTAACCCTTTGCGCGGAAGAGATTGAAAAAGCGAACGGAGTGTTATGTTATTATTATGAAATTTCATATAACATAATAACAGCCGTCGGATGATATTATGGTTATTAGAACCGTACGTACCGAACGTAGTATTAAGTACTCTGTGATTAGGATTTTGGATGTATTAATGTTGGCAATAAGCTAACTGTTGCAGAATCTTTTATAGAGGACTTTTTTTTTTTAACGTGAGGGAAAATTCTCATAGGATGTTATGCTCTTACCGACTAAAAAACCTCACGTTACGCCCAACAGCCTATGGTTGGGAGCCCCGGGGAAGCCCTCGGAAAGATGTCCCAGGACTCCCAACAGACCTACGGCCGCCACTGCGGCCTCGCCCAGGGAGTGGTTCGGGTGCTATTCCGCGTCTTTGGGGGGGTTTCGGATGTGATCCCGCTTCTAAGGGGGGGGGCGTGCGTGAGTTGCTCACGTCAGGCTGCCGTCATGGGCCTGCTTCTGTAAGAACGGTGAGCGACCCTCTCACCGTCCTCAGACCCCCGGTCATGGACTCGGCGAAGACACGTCGGCGGCGCCCCGGCCGCCGACTGCGGAACTCGGGTGGGAGAGCTCTCTCCCGCACCCGGCCCGCCGCCTCCTTCACGAGCATGACTTGCTCGCAGAAAGAGGCGGCGCAGTCCCACTTACTCCCGCTGGAGAGCATGGCTCGCACCATGGTCTCGAGCGAGAGAGTGTCCACGTCCAGACCCACTACGAGGACCTGGCGCTGTTGCGCCCTTTCTAGCACAGAGCAACGCGAACCTTGTAAAGGCGCGCGTTGCTCTGTGTCACAGAGCAATACTTGTTTTTTATTATGTAGTGATCTATGTAATAAGGGCAACCAATAGACGCTTGTAATACCCACAGAATATCGAATAGTGTGTATATTCATTATATATTAATAATTACATTAAAAGAAAATGGACATTTAAAAGGAGGTCCCATACAACAAACGTGATTTTTTGCCGTTTTTTGGAAAGGTACCCTTCTTGCGCGAGTCCGACTCGCACTTTGCCGGTTTTTTATATAAACTTTATAGTAATAGATAATAGAAGGCTAATATCGAAACTGACTGTGATTTAATTGGTACAGGAATCTTTTGCTGTGATTTAATCGTAGTAAGTATTGCTATAAGATAATAGTAAGACTGATTTGTTTGTAATAAAAATATTTTGATTCTAATCGATACAACAACGTAGCTAAGTAATTCGTTGATTAATTTGTAATTATAAGTACAATGACAAATTTAACTGTAATTGGTAGTTGTAAATTGTATCACACCAAAAACATCCCTGTTAAGAAGGGGCCAAGTTCCTATCGGCTAATTGTTCGCTTATAAAAGGATTGAAATCCAATCCAATGCCAAGTTTAGCCACTTTAAAATCGATCATAATCATCTTCATCTACAGCCTGATCCACTGGTAAACATTTGCCATTCCCAAGACTCGCCACCACACCCAGTCCTCCGCCCTCCGAATCCAGCCACTACCTGCCACCGTAGTCACGTCAACGGTCCATCTGACCGAAATTCAATTTACCATACGCCCAATTTAAAAAATATCTAAAATTATAATAGCTTATATTCACAGGGTCATATTTCAGGATCTACTAAAGCTCTATCAATGAAATTTGATATACTGCCTTAGTACTAGTATATAATTATGTACATACAATCTTATTTCTGTACTTGCAATTGGCACAGGGGGGTCAAAAGTGGGTCGAAACGGTTCGTGTAAAAGTGTACGGCATGCGCGGTCTGTTGCTGGACTTGGCCTGCGCACTGCCGTGCGCTTAGATTAGAGATGACTGATTTAAGTTTTAGAAATTTTGTTGTTATCGTAAGTCAGATTTTGTTTTTAAGTTCTAATTGTAATTGTAATATGAAAACGAACTGTGATTATTGAATTATGTGAAAAAGTATAGTTTAATTAAACTTCATGTTATATTAATGTTGTTGCTCTCGTAAATGTGGTGTAGTTTTATAATAAACTACTTTTTCTTAGCTTATTTATGATCTTAATCGTTACAGCAACGTAAATAAGTAATATTTTTTTCATTTCTCCTACTCGGAAAGTAGTGTTTCCTTAATCTGATTATTGGGTGGAAAATGCTGTTTCACTCCCTAGGGAGGGAAAACTTATACTTAACTACAAATTACTTCCCACCTAAGGGCCGGAATGAAACTTAAAATAGAACTGCTGTCAGGTCCGCTGTGAAGAGTTTTATGTAAAAAAAACTAATTTTAAAAAATGCTGCTGCCATGCGACTTTCCAAACAGCCAGTGTGCAGTGTGAACTTAGCGCAAATTTCTTAGAGCGGAATAAGCTGCAACAATTAGCCCCCTTTAACACGGACCGGCTGCCGGTCTTCCGCGGTGAGTTCCATATTTAAAATTTAAAAAGTCGACATGAATTGGCGGGATATTACACTCTGTTAAAACTAGGATGATAATTTTGACAACTCTAAATAGGGCACCCCATAGTGTCCAATCGTTAATGAATCTATTCGATTATCGATTGCGTAAAAATTAAATCGATAGTTACAAAAAAACGGTTTTTTATTATTTTGGGTAATTAGGTAAATATAATTGCATTATTATTGTTTGTATTATACTTAGCTAATCATATTACAAAAAAATACTGTGGATACCTACTTATTAACATTACTTTCATTTAAATAAATATACATGAATTCGATTTATCCGAATTATTTGTTTGTGATCGATTGTGCGGTATTGTTGGAATACGCTTCACTAGGATAAGTGGGCGGTACTCGTCTATGTGCTACGTTATTTTTTTGAAGTATACTTGATGACATAAACAAATCCGATACTTCTTAGGCGTGAGCTGTCAAAATTATCATCCTAGTTTTAACAGAGTGTAATATTATTATCTGTTATTTATCTGTCTGTGACAGAATTCATAAAAATAGGTAATAATCTTTTATGTTAAGATTTGAATATTATTACTTATACTTTATTTTTCTCTTATTCGAAATGAAAAGTAGAGTGTTTAACACGGGCAAAAGAATCAATTCCGACTCGGACTATGGCCGGTCTAAATACCTCGGGAATTGATTCTTTCCACCCTGACCTCGGTTAAAAATCTACTATTTTATTTGTAATCTTACTATTACGAAAACGAATTGTGAATTTTAAAATATGTGATTTATAGTTTATAGTAAGTATTAATATGTTTTATCTATTTAAATATCATTTGTTTTATTGTAATAGTTGTGAAAGAAGCTTTATTTATCTGGCTTATTTACATTTCCGGTATTATTAGCTATTTTTAACATTTAAGTAGGTAAATGTCGGTGCCAGAGCTGAGGTCAGTGATAAATCACCTTGCACTTTAACTCTTCATGTTTTTTTTTATATTCGGCTCGCCAAAATGATGCCGCCGTCCGATGGAAAGTCACAGCAACATCTAGCGATTGGGGGCCACCGTCCCAGTCTGCAAGACTATAGAAAGCGGCCCCCAAGTTGGCGGCCCTATGATGTGCCTCTTCACGCTCCGCTTGAAGAACCCAGGATGGTAAGAGAAGGGAAACACGTGCGCGGGCAGGCCGTTCCAGTTTTTATGGTACGACAGAGAAACGATCTTTTGAATCGTTCAGTTGTAGCGAAGTAAGAGTGGCACCTCTGTCCAGCAGGCGTTGTTCGGGAAGGAGTGGGCGGGATTAGGTTGAAGAGTTCAGAACACTCACCGTGAAAGATACGGTAGAATGCAGCCAAAGACGCAATAGTTCTTCGCTGCGCTAACGGCCTTACCTTACCTTACCCATTATATAACAATATGTACCTATATTGTGATCATCACCATTTACTGAAATATAAATCAATCGATGAGTGTTTTTTTTCTTATCTTCTTATCTTTGACTGCCTCTGTGGCAGTCGGTAGAGATACCGCCTGCGGCGCTGGAGGTCGTGGGTTCGATTCCCACCGGAGACAAATATTTGTGTGACCCATAAATGTTTGTCTCAAGAGTCTGGGTGTATCTATGTATAATATGTATATGTATGTATTTAAAAGTATATAAGTATTAATATCCGTGGTGGATCGTGGATACCCATAACACAAGCAGGTTATTCCTAGCTTACTTTGAGGTCAGATAGCGTTGTGTGAGATGTCCGTGAATATTTATTTATTTATATCCTAGAAGTAAACTTCTCTATTCAAATTCAAACCAAGGGACTACAATCGTAAAAAGCAAATAGCTTTTTACGATTAAAAGTATAGCAATATACGTGACATTAAAAAGTGTTATTAACCGACTTCAAAAAAGAGGAGGTTCTCAATTCGTACGCTATGTTTTTTTTATGTATAAGTATTACGCGATAGCGGCGCCGATTTTGATTTTTTTTGTTTGAATGAGGTTACTTCTGAGGTGGTCCCATATCCAGGGTATCAAGATCAGATGCTGGGATCCAGGAGAAATCGAGGGCAACCACCGAAAATTGTTGGGACAACTAGTGCGTTTGCTAACTTTTTGATTAAGTGCTTTAATAAGAAAGTATACCTACTACAATTTAATAAAGGTCTGGAGTCGATATGATGATGGAACCGAAAGACAGTTGAGGGAATTTCTTAACGATTTACAGCAGTTACCTTGTGTTTCGGCTTGATTGATTTGTGTTGATGAGAACTTTACACCTAGATAGATATACTGATCGGTCTACCCGTCACTTAAAATAATAATAAAAAAAAAAGACGTGTGGCACTCGGGGACTGCCGCGGTAAAGCTATTACATAGCATTTTTTACCAACTATGCTAGTATAATTATTTCTATATAAGAATACTAGCTGATGCCCGCAGCTTCGCCTGCGTAAAATTTGTTACCGCGGGAAGTTATTCCCGGGATAAAAGGTAGCCTATGTGTTATTCCAGACTATAATGTATCTCCGTACCAAATTTCAGCCCGATCCGTTCAGCGGTTTGAGCGTGAAAGAGTAACAAACATCCACACTCACAAACTTTCGCATTTATAATATTAGTAAGAAGTAAGAAGTAAGATTTTAGGGCCTATGTTCAACAAAGTAAAGTACCAAGTGCCTACTTGACTGTGGACATTTGGGCTTTTGGAATTTTGTTTTAGAACTTTTTAAGAAGAACAATTATTTTGTAATAAATTATTTTTATGTAACTTCAACCATTTACGCAGAGGCGCAACGGATACTCTTATAACGATTAAATGTTTTCCGTTTTCGAAACATTCCTCATTGCTGCACCACTCCTATTAATCTTCGCATTATGTTATGTAGCCTATAGCCACTATCAATAAATGTACCTACTTACTATCGAACAGTTTTTGAAAGTCTACCAGTAGTTTCAGTAAGGCTTGCCTTGGTATGATGTGATTCATGGTCCCTTTGCAGCGTGTGTCCAATCCAGCGCAGCAGCTACACTTCCGACGTTTGATCTGTTGGGGTCTCACTGCAGCGTTCCAATAGTCTTACGTTCGTGATGTTCTCGGGCCCATATGTACCGAGGATCCATTGGAGGCAGCGTTTGACGAAGACTTATAGCTGGTAGCTGGTGCGAAATGTCTTTACTTTAGTGACCTTCCATGTCTCGCATCCGTATAGCAGTTAGCAGTACAGTTTTAACGTTTACTTTGTTTTGAGTTTCACTCTTCGTGTCTATTTTCGCAACTGCCTACGGGGCGCAGCTGTGTAAAGGTTATTCTGGCCTTGGCGAGACTCGAAATGATGTAGGGTACTCTTCTATTCCATCAGTTTCTGACACGACACTCCCGAGGTACGTGAATTAGTGCCTCCGCCACATCTCTTGCGTCTGTCGATTTTAATTTCAGTCCAGCCATTCGCTGCCTCATCCTGCTCGTTGTCCTGCACGTTGTCCTGCAGACATGCATGACGGCGTGTGTGTGCCTCAGCAGGCACAGGACATCGGCATCATTAATATCCTCCAGGATATCAGTATAGGCCCCATTCTATGCCGCGCCGATTGTTCTTTGCGGTATTCAGCATTATACCATCTATTTTCTATGGATGGTTGTTAACTATCCTGTTATCTTCATAACGATCCTCTAAGGTAGGTACAGTATGTATTTTCAAAAGAGTTTGTGAACTCTATTTTTAATTTCTTTTTCAGAATATTGATGACATTTGATTGATGTCATTTTATACACGTTACGTCTACTACATTGATACATGTAATAAAATTCTAACACGCCGGTGTTTGTATGTAAATTGTTAATACTGAGGAAAATTCTATACTGAGGAATAGTTTTAACCATTAAGCTCTATTTTGATATAGCATACAGGGCAGATTTACACGCTACTTGATGAGTATGATTAATAAATACCGCTAATTTCATAGACCTTGTGTGACGTAAACAAAGTTGCGAGGGTCAGCTAGTTAAAAGATAAAACAATAGGTTTCTTCTTTCTACTTAAAAACTATTTTTACAAATTTTATGGTAATAATAGACATTCTTTGAAATATGCATGTATGGTATTGTTGTGACTTTTATGACACGTTTAAAGTACATAGGTATGGGATAGATGGCGCTCGCGGCTACGTCAGCGTGAAATTTTCTTCCCGCTTCCCATGGGAACGTACTCCCGGGTTTGGTTATCTTTATGGCAGTATTATATATTAATTAACAAAACAAAAAATGATACTGCATTGGTGATAATAATAATAAAATGTATGTATATAGAGTACTCACTCATTTTCTTTCACTATTTTTCGTGACTTTCTACAATAATAAATGCACTTTGTTTATTTATATTTAAAACACTTTTTACACAAATTATACGAGTACAGTTCACTGTTGTACATAGATGATGAATACCTATACACCTATAGTCGAATTTTTATTTAGACGAAGTAAATTGACAGCAACTAATGTAATTGACAGCATCGAAATTGTCATTTCACATTAAGAACTCTAAATTCGACCAACACTCTTAATTCAACTTTGGTCGAGTGGTTAAGACGCGGATCGGTACGCAGAAGGCGCAAGATCGATTCTGGGTACAAGCATCAATTTTTGGATTATTTGACATAATAATAATAATATATAACGACTGCAGAGTTCATAATTGACGTAAACAAAAAAAATATGAATTGCTAGACTAGATACACGAACGTGGCCGAAGGTAGCCGAGAGTGTGACTCGTTTTCGTGACACAATTTCTGGATTCGGTCTCCACGCAAGGCCCGCGATAGAAGCTATGCAATAGCTTAATAATTAAACAATAGAACCGACTTCATACAAATCCTTAAAAATAAAATATACCTAGCACATAGTGATATGTATTTTGATTTATCAGATTTTATTCAATTTAATATGGAAGTTGTTGCCATTAATAATACCTACCTACCTATACCTATGGGTTTACTTGGCGCCGACTTCAATATGATATTGAATAAAATCTGGTAAATCAAAATAATAACTTTGTGCTAGGTAAATATTTTAAAGGATTTGTATGAATTCGGTTCAATTTTTTTTTTGGGAATATCTCGTCGACGCAACGTAAATCATGGTCACCCTTCTTTTAACTCGAGTTACAGGGTTTAAGTTCTGTAACTCGTGATTTTCAAGCATTAGAACTTCATTCATGATATCTACATATTCTTCGAAATCGTATCAATGATTAGCAAAAATAATGAGACCTCTACCAAATTCTGTTTAAGCTCCACTTTAAGAAACACGTGGCCGCGCGGTTCGCCCTTACGTAAGTGCTGTAGAACGAGAAGTTCAAACTTTAGGGCTATATTTTTCAAATCTACTTTTTCTTCGAAATCGTATCAGTGATTAGCAAAAAGAATTAGACTTCTACAATGCTCCGTTAATGAGAACTGGTGGCCGCGCGGTTCGCTTTATGCGGACTGCGCGGCCATAACTTTGGAGTGCCGTAAGTCGTGAAGTTCAAATAGTAAGGCTTTATTTTTATAATCTACATTTTCTTCGAAATCGTGTCAGTGATTAGCAAAAAGAATTAGACTTGTACGTAGCTCCGTTCAAGAGAACTGGTGGCCGCGCAGTTGAATTCATGCGGACTGCGCGGCCACGGTTAAACCTTTATAACTTTCTAAATATTGACTCTTCGAATTTGCGGTTTTCACTGTTCGTTTTCTACGAATTCCTTCGAAATGCTGACATAAGTTTCTTTTTTCTACGACATATTGGCCGAGCAATCAAAATGGACACACGATATACACAAAATTACACGAGTTTGTGAACAGTAAAGATATTATGTAATATATAATACTTGTTCCAATAAACACGGCAATAGGCTCCCCATCGTGGAACAAATAGCTATTAGTATAAAATAGAAGCGCTTATAGCTCCGCTGACTCAGTATTCTGTAAACTATAACTGCAGTAAGCAACTTTCGTTATTATGGCTGTTATATGAGCGTATACTAGGCCTCTCCCTACGCCTTCTAGGATAAAGGTTATAATTTGTCTTTTTATTAAGTACTAGCTGGTGCCCGCGGCTTCGCTCGCGTCATCGTCGGCTCATCACATCATTTTGTATTCTACCATACATACATACATTATTATGCATAGAAACCAGTATTCATAGATCCCAACTCCAGAGCCAGGGTTAGAAACCAGAGGCCTAAACACGGCGGTCGCTTACGCAGCACCGAGGTAGTCAGATATACAGTAAAGAACCTCTGAAATCCATTACAGCATTATCATGGTAGGGTGATATTAATTTGGCGACTCAAATCAAACAATCAAAGAAACAAACACATCTTTATTCATGCAGGTTCATAGTAATACAATGAACGTCTTTATGAATGATTCTACATTTACATTTACTGCCAGATTCGCAAACCAATAGGTAGAGCCTGTGAGTAAGAATCTGGCAAGAAATCTCACGGCCACTCTTTTCAAACTGTCGTACCTAAAAACAAAATATAGCATGGAAAACACCCCCCCCCCCCCCCTCTGTTAAAATATAGTATACATACTTATGGAGTAGGGACAGGTTGTGATCACATAGTATACAATATGAAAATACGATAAAAAAATGCACGACCAAATCAATAATAATTATGAGCCAAATTGAATTCTTGCCTCACGGCGCATTAACCTAATGGCGGGTGAGCTATTTTGAGGCTTTTTTGACTCACTACAAATAATTTCCGTCCCCAGCTCGATTTTCCAACAACCTTTCTTATGCTGACAAACAATATAGGGTACTTGGCGTCCTGTTCAACTCGTTTCTTCGAGAGTATCATTAATTTCATACACGTGCCGAATGGTGTGGCAAGTATGTGCAAATACCGGGAATGATTCTCTGCTGCTCATTATGTCCCAATGGAATAAGAGACGGGGAGATTTTAGTTAGATGGTATTCAACCACGTTTTCTTGTCCTTATCGTATAACCGTTTTCGGTTAGTTACTGGGAGACCGCCCAGTTTGGTTGGATTCATCGAAACTGTGGCCTTAAAATAACATTGCGGAGGAAGCTGTATAGATCATGACCTGCTAGCCTCTCATAGGTTCTGCCAAAGGGACACGATCCCAAATCTTATGCGAGCTGCTTCAACTCCCTGTGGGCCAGCTGAATTTCCTCGTCCGCAACTCGTCCATCACGAGAAACCTCCAGATCAACAGGCAACACCCCCGCAAGCACAGGTAATGTTATAGTGTTGCGTGATCGGTAAGTCTTCATGAGCAATAATAATGCTGATTGCTGAGTTCTCAAAAATATACGCTTGACCACAAAGTTAGACGACCGCGGTACCATACAGCTGCAGCGTACATCAACGTAGCAACAAAGGTTCCTGAGTACAGAACTCTCAAGTGCTGCGTGTCATATTCCCCACGTAGAGGCAGACACGCTGTAGACATTCTGAAAACAGTTCCGAAGTCTTTTAACCAATAAAATCCACATGCGAGCTGTAGGACGTTGCATCGTCCCGAGTAACACCGAGCGCTTTTGCCTGTGACATAGTCGCAACCGAGGCGCCGCAGGTTCGGCATAGCATCCCTGTAGGATTTTCTTCATGTTAAAAAAACTAATATTATAAAGAGAATAGATTTATAGATTTGATTGTATGCAGGCTTCGCCACTACTGAACTCATTTGTAAACTATTTTACTGCTGGGAAGTTACACTATCCCCGGGTCACATAGGCTATATTCCCTTACTATATACCACGGGAACGGGAACTACGTGGTGGGATGGGAACTATGCGATCGTGACTTCACGGCTTATGAGATAGGTACTGCCTGGTGATAGAGAGACGGGCAGCGGAGTCTCAGTAATAGGGTTCCGTTTTTACCCCTTTGGATGCGGAACCCTGAATGTTTTTCGTCCAAATCAAGCAAAATTTTACCTATGCAAGGTAATTAAAACTTTGGTTGGAGAATCATGTTGACAGTCTTTAGTCGAAGGATGAATACCCTGATAATAGTTGGTTTTATTCGATTGAACCGTACACACTTAGAGCGAGTTCGTTAATTATTCCTGAACAGCCTGTGTCTTAGTCTACCGGTTCAACTTTTTATACTAAACTTTAATTAATCAACATGAAGACATTTACAATAACACAAAATCAATCTCTGTTGGACATCAAATAGGAATGACAATGTCAATCGGATTTAACGTTCAAAAATGTGTCAAAGTAATTTAAATCAAAAATAATGAGTAAGTTTTTTAAGGAGTATTGATAACAATTCTGGAAAAAATTTTCCCCAAATTATCTTACATTCCCTTTTTAGCTCGTTATAGTATATTTTTTTATAAAATACGAAACACATCTTTAATCAATAATGATTTTAATGCTATAAGCCGAATTTGATGTAGATCAGACCAAGGAATCACGTTGTCCCATACAAACTTTACCCTTCTTTTTTATACCCTTGGAGGTGGAATTTGCAAAAATGGTAAAATTACTTTCTTCAAATTGTAACAAAGAACGCTCGTGCTGAGTTTCATCACCGTACCATGAACCGTTTAGGCAATAATTGATAATAACTTTATACGACTATAGTTCTTTCATCTGCGATTCGATTTTGATGAAAAATAGCCTAAAGCCTCCCTCGAGTTGAGCTTAATCTTTTTTTGTAAACAGCAAATGAATCCGTTCAGTATCTTCGGAAATCCTGACGCTCATACAGACAGACAGACAGACGCCTCGGAAGCTCTCAGACGGTAAAAAATATTCCCCGTTTTCAAAACATTCTTGATTGCTGCTCCGCTCCTATTTGTTTTAGCGTGATGTTATATAGCCTATAGCAATCCTCGATAAATGGACTATCAAACTGTAAAAGAACTTTTGAAATCCAACCAGTAGTTCCTGAGAGCGTTCAAACAAACAACCAAACAAACTCTTCAGCTTTATAATAATATTAGTATATTAGTATGGATACGAATATTATATATTATTATTAATGTATTTCCGTCATACATGATTTCTATGTAACTTTAACCATTAAGGCTGCACACGCGACGGAAGCTTAAAAAATGGAGTAACTTCTCCCGTTTTCCTAAAATTTCCCTTCACTACTCTGCTCCTATTGATTTAGCGTGATGAAAAGTATACTATAACCTGCCCAGGAGTATGAAGAATAATTGTATCAATTTTCGTTAAAATCCGTCGAGTAGTTTTTGTTTCTATAAGGAACATACAGACAGACAGACAGACAGACAGACAGACAGACAAAAATTTTACTGATAGCATTTTTGGCATCACTATTGATCACTAATCACCCCCTGATAGTTATTTTGAAAATATATTTCATGTACAGAATTGACCTCTCTACAGATTTATTATAAGTATAGAAGATGTATGTAACTAATTGACGAAACATTTCCCACGTTAATGGCAACATACATACATACATATAGTCACGCCTTTATTCCCGAAGGGGAAGGCAGAGGCATATTATTATATGCCCACATTTTAACTTTTAAGATTTTGTCCCACGTAATAGGTGGTGAGCCGTATTGCCTTGTTGATATGGGCAGGCGCAGGCTGTGACTGCCTGCTGTTGAAATTTTTCAAGCCGCCCCATAAAGGCCTTCAACTTGACTTAACGACTGCCATTGAACTGGCAACCGGGCCAACGCCGGCTTTACGTGCCTTCCGAAGCACGGAAACGCTCAAATAATGTCACAAAGTGGTCACATGGGTGGTCGCCTAGAACTACTTTCATTTTGGAACACGCTCTATTTTGTTATTATCTTCGATTGTGCCAGCCACTGTCTCAGCAATGGGAACGCTAACCGTTCTCTATAAACTTTTTTGATATTACTCAGCAGCCGCTGCACGTAAATCTGCCCTTACAGTGGTCCCTGTAACTTTTTCAATTTTACAGGTAAGAATAAATCGTTCATTCTTATTTGAACATAGAACCAATATAAATTTCTTATAAGTTCAGAAGCTTGAGGCTAATAAAATTGTTAAAAATATTGTTGTAAAATTGTTTGCTTTTTTAAATACTTTGTCTCAAAAATGACTATTACATTTTTCATCTACAAGATGTGTGTCAAAATATGACTAACGATGTTAAAGTAAGTGAATTTTTTATAGTTTTTAAAAAGGCCAGGACTTTATGTCTAGGTAAGTATTTTTGACTGCCTCTGTGGCGTAGCCGGTAGTGATACCGCCTGCGGCGCTGAAGGTCCTGGGTTCGATTCCTGGGTCGGTCCAAATATTTGTACATACATACATACATATGGTCACGCCTTTATCCCCGAAGGGGTAGGCAGAGGCATATTATATGCCCACATTTCACCTTTTCTGTATATAATTTGTCCCACGTAATAGGTGGTGAGCCGTATTGCCTTGTTTAAATGGACAGGCGCAGGTTGTGACTGCCTGCTGTTGAAATAAAGTCTTCAACTTGACTTAACGACTGCCATTTTACTGGCAACCGGGACCAACGGCTTAACGTGCCTTCCGAAGCACGGAAACGCTCAAATAAATGTCACAAAGTGATCACATGGATGGTCACCCATCCATGGACCGGCCATAGTGAAAGTTGCTTACTGCAGTGATCGTTTACAGAACACTGAGTCCGCGGGGCCACGAGCGCTTCAAATCTCCAAATATTTGTGTGATCCACAAATGTTTGTTTCGGAGTTTAGGTGTTTTCTATGTATTATATGTTGTATGTAGAAATATATAAGTATGTATTTCAGTCGTCTAGATCCCATAGCACAAGCTTTATAGCTTAGTTTGGGCTAGATGATGTTGTGTGAGAATGTCCAACAATATTTCTTTTTATTTATTATCTATACTATAATAAGAGAGTAGAAATCGTGTGTCTGTACAATTGATAAAATTTAAAAAAAAGTAGCAGGGGCGGTATAAAAACACCAAAAGAGCACAAAAATGATGTTTTTAAAATTCTTTTCTGTCTATCTGTCTGTCTGTCTGTCTGTCTGTATGAGCATCAGGATTTCCGAAGATACTGAACGGATTCATTTGCTGTTTACAAAAAAAGATTAAGCTCAACTCGGGGGAGGCTTTATGCTATTTTTCATCAAAATCGAATCGCAGATGAAAGAACTATAGTCGTATAAAGTTATTATCAATTATTGCCTAAACGGTTCATGGTACGGTGATGAAACTCAGCACGAGCGTTCTTTGTTACAATTTGAAGAAAGTAATTTTACCATTTTTGCAAATTCCACCTCCAAGGGTATAAAAAAGAAGGGTAAAGTTTGTATGGGACAACGTGATTCCTTGGTCTGATCTACATCAAATTCGGCTTATAGCATTAAAATCATTATTGATTAAAGATGTGTTTCGTATTTTATAAAAAAATATACTATAACGAGCTAAAAAGGGAATGTAAGATAATTTGGGGAAAATTTTTTCCAGAATTGTTATCAATACTCCTTAAAAAACTTACTCATTATTTTTGATTTAAATTACTTTGACACATTTTTGAACGTTAAATCCGATTGACATTGTCATTCCTATTTGATGTCCAACAGAGATTGATTTTGTGTTATTGTAAATGTCTTCATGTTGATTAATTAAAGTTTAGTATAAAAAGTTGAACCGGTAGACTTAGACACAGGCTGTTCAGAAATAATTAACGAACTCGCTCTAAGTGTGTACGGTTCATTCAAATAAAACCAACTATTATCAGGGTATTCATCCTTCGACTAAAGACTGTCAACATGATTCTCCAACCAAAGTTTTAATTACCTTGCATAGGTAAAATTTTGCTTGATTTGGACGAAAAACATTCAGGGTTCCGCATACAAAGGGGTAAAAACGGAACCCTATTACTGAGACTCCGCTGCCCGTCTCTCTATCACCAGGCAGTACCTATCTCATAAGCCGTGAAGTCACGCTCGCGTAGTTCCCATCCCACCACGTAGTTCCCGTTACCGTGGTATATAGTAAGGGAATATAGCCTATGTGACCCGGGGATAGTGTAACTTCCCAGCAGTAAAATAGTTTACAAATGAGTTCAGTAGTGGCGAAGCCTGTATACAATCAAATCTATAAATCTATTCTCTTTATAATATTAGTTTTTTTAACATGAAGAAAATCCTACAGGGATGCTATGCCGATCCTGCGGCGCCTCGGTTGCGACTATGTCACAGGCAAAAGCGCTCGGTGTTACTCGGGACGATGCAACGTCCTACAGCTCGCATGTGGATTTTATTGGTTAAAAGACTTCGGAACTGTTTTCAGAATGTCTACAGCGTGTCTGCCTCTACGTGGGGAATATGACACGCAGCACTTGAGAGTTCTGTACTCAGGAACCTTTGTTGCTACGTTGATGTACGCTGCAGCTGTATGGTACCGCGGTCGTCTAACTTTGTGGTCAAGCGTATATTTTTGAGAACTCAGCAATCAGTATTATTATTGCTCATGAAGACTTACCGATCACGCAACACTATAACATTACCTGTGCTTGCAGGGGTGTTGCCTGTTGATCTGGAGGTTTCTCGTGATGGACGAGTTGCGGACGAGGAAATCCAGCTGGCCCACAGGGAGTTGAAGCAGCTCGCATAAGATTTGGGATCGTGTCCCTTTGGCAGAACCTATGAGAGGCTAGCAGGTCATGATCTATACAGCTTCCTCCGCAATGTTATTTTAAGGCCACAGTTTCGATGAATCCAACCAAACTGGGCGGTCTCCCAGTAACTAACCGAAAACGGTTATACGATAAGGACAAGAAAACGTGGTTGAATACCATCTAACTAAAATCTCCCCGTCTCTTATTCCATTGGGACATAATGAGCAGCAGAGAATCATTCCCGGTATTTGCACATACTTGCCACACCATTCGGCACGTGTATGAAATTAATGATACTCTCGAAGAAACGAGTTGAACAGGACGCCAAGTACCCTATATTGTTTGTCAGCATAAGAAAGGTTGTTGGAGAATCGAGCTGGGGACGGAAATTATTTGTAGTGAGTCAAAAAAGCCTCAAAATAGCTCACCCGCCATTAGGTTAATGCGCCGTGAGGCAAGAATTCAATTTGGCTCATAATTATTATTGATTTGGTCGTGCATTTTTTTTATCGTATTTTCATATTGTATACTATGTGATCACAACCTGTCCCTACTCCATAAGTATGTATACCATATTTTAACAGAGGGGGGGGGGGGGTGTTTTCCATGCTATATTTTGTTTATAGGTACGGCAGTTTGAAAAGAGTGGCCGTGAGATTTCTTGCCAGATTCTTACTCACAGGCTCTACCTATTGGTTTACGAATCTGGCAGTAAATGTAAATGTAGAATCATTCATAAAGACGTTCATTGTATTACTATGAACCTGCATGAATAAAGATGTGTTTGTTTCTTTGATTGTTTGATTTGAGTCGCCAAATTAATATCACCCTACCATGATAATGCTGTAATGGATTTCAGAGGTTCTTTACTGTATATCTGACTACCTCGGTGCTGCGTAAGCGACCGCCGTGTTTAGGCCTCTGGTTTCTAACCCTGGCTCTGGAGTTGGGATCTATGAATACTGGTTTCTATGCATAATAATGTATGTATGTATGGTAGAATACAAAATGATGTGATGAGCCGACGATGACGCGAGCGAAGCCGCGGGCACCAGCTAGTTAAAAATATAATAATATAAAGTTATGGTAAGTAACATTTTATCTATGTGTCTTATAACTGATAGACATGTGTCAGAATAAGGCTTACGATGTATCTGCCTCGTTGGTCTAGTAGACGTTGAAATGTGCGAATGCCGATCACAAAGGTCGTGGGTTTGATTCCCGTCGGAGACAAAAAATTGTGTAATCCGTAAATATTTGTTCCGCCGGAGGCGTCGCCGCCCAGAAGATGCGGCAGCCCGAGAGACGGAGCTCTACGATGGGTACAAGGAGGTGAAGAGGGCCCTCCAGACGGCCATCAAGCGGTCCAAAAAGTTGGGCCGCGAGGAGCTGATGGAGACTCTGGAGCGGGACTCGTGGGGGCGCCCATACCTTATGGTAAGGGGCAAATTACGCCCCAAGGCGCCTCCACTGACTCAAAGTCTCCAGCCGGAGCGGCTGGAGGAGGTCTCAGGCGCCCAACACGGAAGGCAGCGAGAACGACGTGCCCGTAGTCACCGAGGATGAGTTATGGGAGGCTGTACTGCGGCTTAAATCCCGCAAAAACACCGCCCCTGGACCCGACGGCATTCCAGGCCGAGCGTGGGTCCTGGCTCTCGAAGAGCTTGGTCCTTGACTAATGGGCGCTAAAGCGCATGCCTCTATCATGGAGTGCCTCCCTACCTCCGTCGAAATGTCGGGGCTTATCTCTCCGAGAGAGCCATAACTTACCCGAGTTGGCTAGGGCCGGGTCGGCGAGATGTGTCGTGCGGTGTTCCACAGGGATCGGTTTTAGAACCGCTCCTGTGGAACATCGGTTACGACTGGGTGCTGCGTGGTCCGCTGCTCAGAGGGGTCGGCGTAACGTGTTACGCCGGAGACACCCTCGTTACGGCGCGGGGAGCAACGCACCGTGACGCAGCACTTAAGGCCACGGCAGGGGTTGCTCAGGTCGTGGGTCGGATTCGGCGGCTGGGTCTCGAGGTCGCACTTAACAAATACGAGGCTCTGTGCTTCCACGGACCTCGGATGGGACCACCTGCGGGATCCAGCCTACAGCTAGCGGACGTCAGCATCGGCATCGAGCCCTCGATGAAGTATCTGGGGCTCGTGCTCGATGGCCGGTGGAACTTCGGACATCACTTCCGAAGTTTGGTCCCAAAACTGAGGGGAGCATCAGCAGCACTCGCGCGGCTGATGCCCAACATCAGGGGACCCAACGCTCCCTACAGGAGACTGTACCTGGGGATCGTGCGAACCATGGCCCTGTACGGGGCTCCCGTATGGGTGGAGACCCTGACGGCCAGCAATGTGACTAGATTGCTGAGCCCGCAGAGAGTGATGGCCGTCAGAGTAATAAGAGGATACCGCACGATCTCCGGTGAGTTGGCATATGTCCTAGCCGGGACCCCTCCATGGGACCTGGAAGCGAGAGCCCTTGCGTCACTGTTCAGATGGCGCAAGGAGGCGCTGGAGCGGGGCCAAAGGCCTGCTTATCGAGAAATCGAGGCCCAGCGGTCCCTGCTCCACCAGGAAACCGTGGAGACATGGAAGGTGCGACTTGAACAACCAAAGGGGGGGTTCGCCACAATCGCGGCCGTCACACTGGTCATGGATGAGTGGCTGGAGAGGAAACACGGTGCTCTCTCTTACCGGTTGACACAGATGCTTGCCGGGCACGGTAGCTTCGGTAGGTATCTGTGGCGAAAACACCGGAAAACCACGGCCGAGTGTCAGCACTGCGAGGATCGCAGCTATGACACGGCGCTCCACACGCTAGTGGAGTGCACGGCGTGGGCGCAACAGTGCCAGGTCCTCGTAGTGGGTCTGGGCGTGGACACTCTCTCGCTCGAGACCATGGTGCGAGCCATGCTCTCCAGCGGGAGTAAGTGGGACTGCGCCGCCTCTTTCTGCGAGCAGGTAATGCTCGTGAAGGAGGCGGCAGAGCGGGTAAGGGAGAGAACTCTCCCACCCGAGTTCCGCAGTCGGCGGACTGGGTGCCGCCGACGTGTCTTCGCCGAGGACTATCGGCCTCCATGACCGCATACAGAAGCAGGCCCATGACGGCAGCGTGACGTGAGCAACCCCCCCCCCCCCTTAGAAGCGGGACCACACCCGAAACCCCCCAAAGACGCGGGATAGCACCCGAACTACCCCCTGGGCGAGGCCGCAATGGCGACCTAGGGTCTGTTGGGAGTCCTGGGACATCCTTCCGAGGGCTTCCCCGGGGCTACCAACCATAGGCTGTTTGGCGTTACATGAGGTTTTTTAGTCGGTAGAAGATACCATCCATGAGGATTTTCCCTCACGTTAAACAAAAAAAAATCCTTTAATATTTTTTTTAAATCTCGAAATCATTTATTTACAATAAATTTGAGTACCTAAGTCTATTTTTATATGATAAGTATTTATTTAAAAGTATATAAGTATTAGTTTCCGTCGTCTGATACCCATAACATAAGCAGGTTATTCCTAGCTTACTTTGGGATCAGATAGCGTAGTGTGAAAAATGTCCGTGAACACAAAAAAAAAACTATGGGTATTTGACATTGAACGGAACTGTATGATGCATCTCAAAGCGCCAAAAATAAATAAAAATGAAATAAAATAAAATTATGCTCAAAATAAGTGAACACTACTTCAGTAACTCTGATTAGCTATAGTGCATTTTGTTCAAAGTATTTGAATGTGAGGAAAAATTGGGAAATATTTATTTGGTTAATAAATGAAAAAGCTGAATATCAAACAATGAAAATTTGTAAATTTTATCAATTCTAATTTAGAGTAAAATTGAAGCAAAAAATAATTCCAAGAAACTTTCCCACAAATTGCAGGTCAAATTGACACCAATGATAGTATGTCTAAATTATTTTAATTGAATAAATTGGAACACAAAAATCGCAAATAGTATTGAAAGCTCTCAAGCAATTGTTAGAATTTTCAGTAACATTTCAATGTTAAATCGATTAACAGACGAGGTAGAGAAAACTTTTTCAATTGAAAAGTTTTATCAATTAGCTCTTCGACTATGTTACTGTCAGCTAGATAAAGAAGAGAAGAATAGTTTGAATCACATCCCATACACTTCAATGCACAGGGTTATTAAAACTTTTATTTAGCTTACAACGCTGTGAATCTATTGTAGTCAGGAATTCGTTCTTTGAGCAAAGTATTTGAAATTGCACTTCAGAATGCATCCAAATTCTATCAGTATATTGTGAAATTCTCGTGAGTATGAAAAAATTTGGCGTTGGTTTTGAATAACTTACTTTGACATTATTATAATAATAGCCTAAGCCAAAATCACACATGCGTTAAAAGGTATAGTTATTTTTGGGGTAACAGTGACATATTACATTCGGAAAGGACGTTGTTAATGCAAGGTTTCTAATTGAAAAGATAGTCTTAAAAACTATTAGTTTTTAATTCCCAACAATTTCAAGGACAAGGATATTTAACTGTTTTTGATAAATTAATAAAATATTTAGCAATTATTGGAATATAAAGTTCTTCCCTTGTTATTCAATATACATTATTAACAGCAATCGCGGGTAGTGTTCAATTAAGCAGAATTTTTAAAAGAAAGTTGTCACTTGTCAATACATCAAAGCAAAATAAATAATGATTAGAAGACCATTTTCCACAGGCAGGGCATCTATTCACAGCCGATGACAATGCGGTCTGTGGGTGGACGGAACCCTATTGTTATACTCGGAAGCCCTTATTGACATTTTCAAAGGACCATTAAAATATTATTTATTGAATATCGTTTACCGATCGTTGTCAAAGTAATAATTCATAGATCATTTAAAATATAAAGCTGAATATAACGACAAAAGATTTTCAAACTATAATGTGCTTCAACGTTCTGAATAATTGACTAAATGCATGAGGTTAAAGATAGTCATGATTTTTCATCGACGAGACTATTCATTATTATTACCCTAATGTAATGGTTGCTTGGTATTGTCACTTGAATCACGGAAAACTTTCTTCTAAGTATTCCACCAAGCTATGGTATTACTACCGGATTCACGAAGTTTTTCCTAATTCTAGTTAAATTGGTTACTAGCAAATGATCGAAAAAGAGTTCGTCTTAAACGTTTAGTCAATAAATAAATAATTTCGCCATTTCACGTTTAAAATTTGGTGGAAATTGTACCATGATTTTCACTTAAGGCGCTTACCCGTACCCCTTAGAACGGAAGTCGCCATGGCTACGTGGGCACTTACTTAAAATTAGTCAGACCGGGCCACACGTTATGGTCGACGGGATCCCCTTATAAATATACATTATACGCCTTTATACGACCGACCATTATATTATGGTAACTAGGGAGACTTGAATAGTAAGTATAGGTACTTTGTTAGGTAGGTATCAAAAATAAGAACCTGATAGTGTGGCTTCATTGTAAAAAAAAACGATGATTTACGTGACGTCACATGCAAAATAAGGTTTTTATTCTTTATGTATGTGTGTTTATTACACATCCTTTTCCGTCACATTGCACTTAAGCTAGATATCTATATATACAGTATACAGGGTGAATTTTTCAAAAGGGATTGGATGGCCAAGTCCGAAACTATAAGGAATAGCGAAAAATGCTCAAAGGAGTCACGAGCCCGATTTTGATGAAACTTAAAACCTCATCATTAGATTTTTGAAAAACCAGTAATCCTAGCCAGGAATCGAACCCATTGATTTTGAAAAAAAAAACACATCCTATATTATTATACCATACGATAGTCTTGCTATTAAGGACTTTATTCTGGGAAGTAATGACATACGGCATACTAAAGAAAAGTCCTCATCTTTAACAAAATACAATTTATTTTTCTTACGTTAACTGATTAATTGTTCATTGTTTTCAATACATAGCTGGATTCGAGACCTAAAAGGATCGTACTGCATTCAAAATTATTGATTCCGTTTAGAATATTCTCCAAAGAATCATTCCGAGCATGATTTAAAACATGGAATAGTTACGATCTATTCTGGGATTTTGAACGAAACAAATTTTGATACAAAATTTAGTTACATGAAATATGAATTCTATTAAAATTTCAAACTTTCTTTAAATTTGCCGTATATCATTACTTCGCAGAATTTGATCCCTATCAGCGACACTATCGTATGGTGTAATAATAAAGGGTGTGTTTTTTTTTTCAAAATCAATGGGTGCGATTCCCAGCTAGGATTATTGGTTTTTCAAAAATCTAATAATGAGGTTTTAAGTTTTATCAAAATCGGGCTCGTGACTCCTTTGAGCATTTTTAGCTATTCCTTATAGTTTCGGATTTGGCCATCCAAGCCCTTTTCAAAAATTCATCCTGTATATACAGGATGAATTTTTCAAAAGGGATTGGATGGCCAAATCCGAAACTATAAGGAATAGCGAAAAATGCTCAAAGGAGTCACGAGCCCGATTTTGATGAAACTGAAAACCTCATCATTAGATTTTTGAAAAGCCAATAATCCTAGCTGGGAATCGAACCCATTGATTATGAAAAAAAAAACACACCCTATATTATTTCACCATACGATAGTATTGCTATTAAGGATCTTATTCTGGGAAATAATGATATACGGCAAACTAAAAGAAAGTGCTCATCTTTAACAAAATACAATTTATTTTGCTTACGTTGACTGATTAATTGTTCAAAATGTAGACCATTGTTTTCAATACATAGCTGGATTCGAGACCTCAAAGATAGTACTGCATTCAATATTATTGATTCCATTTAGAATATTCTCCAAATAATCATTCTGAGCATGATTTAAAACACGGAATAGTTACGATCTATTCTGGGATTTTGAACGAAACAAACTATGATACAAAATTTTGGTACATGAAATATGAATTCTATTAAAATTCCAAGCTTTCCTTAAATTTGCCGTATATCATTACTTCGCAGAATTTGATCCTTATCAGCGACAGTATCGTATGGTGTAATAATAAAGGGTGTGTTTTTTTTATTTCCAAATCAATGGGTTCGATTTCCAGCTAGGATTACTGGTTTTTCAAAAATCTAATGATGAGGTTTTAAGTTTTATCAAAATCGGGCTCGTGACTCCTTTGAGCATTTTTAGCTATTCCTTGTAGTTTCGGAGTTGGCCATCCAAGCCCTTTTCAAAAATTCACCCTGTATACATACATACATACATACATATATATAGTCACGCCTGCCACCCCGAAGGGGTAGGCAGAGACATAGTATACGCCCACACTCCACCTTGTAGTTCAATGTCCCACGTAATAGGTGGTGAGCCTATTGCCGTGTTGAAATGAACAGGCGCAGGTCGCCGCGACCCGCAGTAAATGCCGCAGTCCATATAAATAACCGGATAAAACATTTCTATTTTATTCCCATTCTTCTTGCTCATAAAGTTATCCTCTTATCGAAGCTCTTCACTCAATCGTTGTGATACTTTCAATGACTTGTCTGAAAATAACACGAATGAATTGCCTTATTTCAATATTTTCTCCCACACTAAATCTAGCTGATCCTTCAAAATTTCACAATATTCACCAAACTTCTGAATGTACCAATGAACAGTTAATATGGGAAATATTTGTTATTTTCCTTGAAATTCGTATATTTTATTTACGTTGCCTTCTTTGGACTCTCATGAGTATTACAAAACCAAAATTAGCAACATTAGCCTGATCGACCGTTTCCGAGTTTTTTTTTTTGTTATGGGACTGACGCCAATTTTTTTTTTAATAAAGAGATTCGCTAATAAATCATTCCATTCATTACGTCTATACCTACCTTGTAAGAATAACACTCGCTGTTTCTTAAATTGATAATTTGAGGAGAAAATGTTCATGATTTCTTTTGAAAATCTTGTAAAAGCAAAAATGGCGTGGGTAGTACCTTTAATTGGACGTTGTATAAATAAGTTATCTTAAATCTTCTGATGTCAAAGCAGTTCTAGTTTGTATACTGTCAGCTAAACATTATACTAAAATATTTTTTAAGAGAAGAGATAAAATTGAACAAATTTTCAGTTAAGTAGGTACATGATATTTTTACAAGGTATATTCCTTGTAGTAAGCTTTTTATAAAAGGGAAAATGTTTTTGTGTTCGGTAAATTAAACAAAGTTCACCCACAACAGGCTATAAGTAATCTGAGTTATTTCTTATATCAAACACGTATTTTAAAAAAAACTTGACATTGTGAACGACCGACTAACTTTTCCTCATTAAGTTAGGACTAATGGTAAATATCCCGTTTACTACCCAGTTATGAGAATACTATTATTCAGGATACTTATTTCACTGACTTGTTTCGATGTCCCGGACGTGAAAAACAGGTCCAGGTTGCTCTCCAATCTAAGCATCGACATCTATTGACGCTTCTAAAATGTCGGCAAAAGCCAGTCATAATAAGTATACCACTAAATTTTTGTATAAACTCAAGCTTTACTCAAATTTTACTTATATAGCAAACCAGAGAAATCTTTAGGGATACAGTAGCATCGTTCGCTTCAAAGGATAGCTTCCAAACTACTCCATACTCAAACGATGTAACGGGTCAATAAAACATCACTTGGATGAAATTTCGATTTCGACAAGGTGAATGGGTAACGAGGTTATCGTATTCTCTCTCATCATCGATATTACCATAATAGATGTGTTTCAAAAACGGATTATAACCAATAGCCGTATAACTTTAGTAGAATGAAGCTACTGTTTCTTTATGTTCAGTATTCATTTTCATACATTTACTAACTATGCTCTACGACTCTGCTCATGAAGTCATGATATACTTTGAACCCCTTTAGTATAAAATCCTGCAAGATTTGTTGAATGCTATAAAACCAAGATGTTGAATGAGCAATATTTGTAAAAGAAAGAGATGAGAACTAAAAGTATGAGATAACGAAATAAGGATGCTTGGAACATTCAGCATTTTCAATGCCTAACTTGGTATTACGAATTTTTTGCTGCTGTTTGCACTTTATTCAAAAGCTATGAAAATCTTCTATAGAATGAAAATAAAGGCAAGTCAAAATATTTTGTTTAGCCAAGTAGGCGTCAACGGCAACTAGTAAAGCCCGCGCAGTAACGACATTCTAAGTAAAGGAAAAAGAGATAATGATAGCTATGTTTTATAAAAGTTTTCCAGTACCGTACCGAGAATTTATTATATTCGCTGTTTATTCATGAAATTTATAAAGCAAATAGTTGGAATAAATATCGAAGTACAACAACAGCAACACTGTTTAAACCAAGTTAATAGGACAAAATACGCTTTTGTTCAAGAGTAGTTTGTTTTAAGAGAAAAAAATATTTTAACAAAAAAAAACCGACTTCAAACAAAAACTAAAAATTGAAAAATAAAATTAACTTAGCACAAAGTAATAGGTAGTAAATTTAGATTTATCAGATATTATTGAATGTAATACTGAAATCGGCGCCAAGTACTACCCGTTCGCTCTAACTTTGCCGATGGCGTAGAGGCGTATACCCGAATTGTTAATTAGACGAAGTAAATTGACAGTAGCTAATGTCACTTCGTCATAGAAAATACGCAACATTGTATGAAGAAGTGACATTAGTTGCTGTCAATTTACTTCGTCTAATTAAAAATTCGACTTTAGTATGGAGCCGAGCGGCAAAGTTAGAGCGAACAAGCAGTAAAACTATAGGTTTAAGTAGGTATTATTAATCTCTCATAGAAAAATATTGGCACCGACTTCAGTATTACAATCAATAATATCTGATAAATCTAAATTTACTACCTATTACTTTGTGCTAAGTTAATTTTATTTTTCAATTTTTAGTTTTTGTTTGAAGTCGGTTTTTTTTCATTATTTTTAGTGACAGGTAGACTGAAATTATATCAGTCTAGGGGTAAAGTCCTCCTCAATACAAATTAATCAAGCCCAAACACAAGGTAACTGCTGTAAATCGTTAAGGAATTCCCTCGATTCGAGGGATTTCTTCGATTTCTCCAGGATCCCAGCATCAGATTCTGACTTCCTGTATATTGGACCACATGGGAAGCACCAGCTTTCAAATAAAAAAAGAATTTTCAAAATCGGTTAACTTTTGAAGCGATTTGCCGGTAACAAACATAAAAAAAAAAAATTGCGTGTACTTAGTGTACACACGTAAGAAGTGAAACTTCTTCATAAACTTAATTTTCACCTCACCTTAAATTAAGTCAAAAAGTACAAAAGTACAAAAGTCCAAAGTCCAAAAGTCCAAAAGTCCAAAAGTCCAAAAGTCCAAAAGTCCAAAAGTCCAAAGTCCAAAAGGCCAAAAGTCCAAAAGTCCCAAAGTCCCAAAGTCCCAAGGTCTCAAGGTCCCAAAGTCCCAAAGTCCCAAAGTCCCAAAGTCCCAAAGTCCCAAAGTCCCAAAGTCCCAAAGTCCCAAAGGCCAAAAGTCCAAAAGTCCCAAAGTCCCAAAGTCCCAAAGTCCCAAAGTTCCAAAGTTCCAAAGTCCCAAAGACCCAAAGTACCAAGGTCCCATCTAAAAGTTCAAAAGTCCCGAAGGCCAAAAGTCCAAAAGTCCCAAAGTCCCAAAGTCCCAAAGTCCCAAAGTCCCAAAGTCCCAAAGTCCCAAAGTCCCAAAGTCCCAAAGTCCCAAAGTCCCAAAGTCCCAAAGTCCCAAAGTCTAAAAGTCTAAAAGTCTAAAAGTCCAAAAGTCCAAAAGTCCAAAAGTCCCAAAGTTCCAAAGTCCCAAAGACCCAAAGTACCAAGGTCCCATCTAAAAGTTCAAAAGTCCCGAAGGCCAAAAGTCCAAAAGTCCCAAAGTCCCAAAGTCCCAAAGTCCCAAAGTCCCAAAGTCCCAAAGTCCCAAAGTCCCAAAGTCCCAAAGTCCCAAAGTCCCAAAGTCCCAAAGTCCCAAAGTCCCAAAGTCTAAAAGTCTAAAAGTCCAAAAGTCCAAAAGTCCAAAAGTCCAAAAGTCCCAAAGACCCAAAGTACCAAGGTCCCTTCCAAAAGTCCAAAAGCCCAAAAGTCCAAAAGTCCCAAAGTCCAAAAGTCCCAAAGTCCCAAAGGCCAAAAGTCCAAAAGTCCCAAAGTCCAAAAGTCCAAAAGTCCAAAAGTCCAAAAGTCCAAAAGTCCAAAAGTCCAAAAGTCCAAAAGTCCAAAAGTCCAAAAGTCCAAAAGTCCAAAAGTCCAAAAGTCCAAAAGTCCAAAAGTCCAAAAGTCCAAAAGTCCAAAAGTCCAAAAGTCCAAAAGTCCAAAAGTACCAAAGTCCCAAAGTCCCAAAGTCCCAAAGTTCCAAAGTCCCAAAGACCCAAAGTACCAAGGTCCCATCCAAAAGTCCAAAAGTCCAAAAGTTCGAAAGTTCAAAAGTTCAAAAGTTCAAAAGTTTCAAAGTCTCAAAGTTCAATTTTTAGTTTTTGTTTGAAGTCGGTTTTTTTTCATTATTTTTTGTGACAGGTAGACTGAAATTATATCAGTCTAGGGGTAAAGTCCTCCTCAATACAAATTAATCAAGCCCAAACACAAGGTAACTGCTGTAAATCGTTAAGGAATTCCCTCGATTCGAGGGATTTCTTCGATTTCTCCAGGATCCCAGCATCAGATTCTGACTTCCTGTATATTGGACCACATGGGAAGCACCAGCTTTCAAATAAAAAAAGAATTTTCAAAATCGGTTAACTTTTGAAGCGATTTGCCGGTAACAAACATAAAAAAAAAAAATTGCGTGTACTTAGTGTACACACGTAAGAAGTGAAACTTCTTCATAAACTTAATTTTCACCTCACCTTAAATTAAGTCAAAAAGTACAAAAGTACAAAAGTCCAAAGTCCAAAAGTCCAAAAGTCCAAAAGTCCAAAAGTCCAAAAGTCCAAAAGTCCAAAAGTCCAAAGTCCAAAAGGCCAAAAGTCCAAAAGTCCCAAAGTCCCAAAGTCCCAAGGTCTCAAGGTCCCAAAGTCCCAAAGTCCCAAAGTCCCAAAGTCCCAAAGTCCCAAAGTCCCAAAGTCCCAAAGTCCCAAAGGCCAAAAGTCCAAAAGTCCCAAAGTCCCAAAGTCCCAAAGTCCCAAAGTCCCAAAGTTCCAAAGTCCCAAAGACCCAAAGTACCAAGGTCCCATCTAAAAGTTCAAAAGTCCCGAAGGCCAAAAGTCCAAAAGTCCCAAAGTCCCAAAGTCCCAAAGTCCCAAAGTCCCAAAGTCCCAAAGTCCCAAAGTCCCAAAGTCCCAAAGTCTAAAAGTCTAAAAGTCTAAAAGTCCAAAAGTCCAAAAGTCCAAAAGTCCCAAAGACCCAAAGTACCAAGGTCCCTTCCAAAAGTCCAAAAGCCCAAAAGTCCAAAAGTCCCAAAGTCCAAAAGTCCCAAAGTCCCAAAGGCCAAAAGTCCAAAAGTCCCAAAGTCCAAAAGTCCAAAAGTCCAAAAGTCCAAAAGTCCAAAAGTCCAAAAGTCCAAAAGTCCAAAAGTCCAAAAGTCCAAAAGTCCAAAAGTCCAAAAGTCCAAAAGTCCAAAAGTCCAAAAGTCCAAAAGTCCAAAAGTCCAAAAGTACCAAAGTCCCAAAGTCCCAAAGTTCCAAAGTCCCAAAGACCCAAAGTACCAAGGTCCCATCCAAAAGTCCAAAAGTCCAAAAGTTCGAAAGTTCAAAAGTTCAAAAGTTCAAAAGTTTCAAAGACTCAAAGTTCCAAAGTCCCAAAGACCCAAAGTACCAATGTCCCATCCAAAAGTCCAAAAGCCCAAAAGTCCAAAAGTCCAAAAACCCTTAAATGACATGCTATCCCTGGATAAAGTACTCTTAATTCGAATCCACCGTGGTGGGGAACAGAACAAAGATGGCGCGTAACCAAAAATCGTGACGTGACGTGACGCAAATTTTTTTCCAACGCCGATAAAGAAGTTTCACTTCAAAAAAAAATACAGACGAATTGAGAACCTCCTCCTTTTTTGGAAGTCGGTTAAAAATTGCAGATGACGCACATGAAACTGAAGCTTAAATGAAATCTTTAATGAGGGTAGCGTAAGCTCGTGAGAAGGTAAGACAGAATCTGATAAATGGGCAGTTTATATTTCTTTAATTAAAGCGAGAAAGGTACCTAATAGTTTGTTTGTATATTGCGTCGCTTTAATATTAAGTTTTATTTTTATAACAATAAAATTTAATTCTTTCTGTGATTGCGATGTTTCTATATTAATGCTTGTTTCTATTCAAGCTTTTAAGTTACCACAGTCACGATCCAAAAAAATGTTGGACTAAATAGCCAAGTACAAAAATCACGAGGTATTTTGTAGTGTTAATTTAAATTTACTTCATAGGGAGAAAAGTCTTCTAATATTATTATTGCAAAAGTTGAGTGTGGATGTGTATAGAGGTCTGGATGTGATACTCTTTCACGCTCTAACAGCTAATCGAGTCTAAAATTGGGGAGAGAGATAGATTATAGTCTGGAATATCACACATACTTTTTATGCCAGGAATATGTTCCCACGGGATGTTTCCCGTGGGAACATATTCCTGGCAAAAAAAGGAACGGTAACAGAATTACACACAAACGGAACCACGGGCGCCACCTAGCCTAGCATAAATAAGTAGACTATCATGATACATAATAACTATTATTTCTATAATATAACAAAAAAGAATTGATTGCCATCCATTCCGATACATTGTTACTTTCTCAAGAAAGTAATTAAGGACTGTCAAAAAAATTGGAGTAGGTAATATATAAGGTATTATTAGGCAATTCCTACTAATATTAATAAACGTAAATCCATTACACGACTGCACGGATCGGGCGAAATATTTTGTATAGGAACAGATAGATATCCACCTGGAATAACAATAAGTCTACGTTTCATCCCGGAAATATGTTCCTATAGGAAGCGGGAACATTATACTGAAATCGCGAAGTAGCGAGCATCGTCCAGTACCGAATAAGTGAGAAAGAATTAATAAGTCGGCAATCAATCAAGTAAAACTTGCTTCCTCTCAAGAACTCAGAATTAGATTAGTTCCAATTAGCTTTCCTTTCTGTCATTAGCAATTATTAGAAGGTTATTAAAACGAGGAAAGATTATTATTATAATGAAATTCTCTTCAACTTTCATTGCAATAATGTAACTTAATTATACATTCCACTTTCACTTTGTCGTCACTTCATTTCACTTAAGGAGAAATTTACTTAGACGTAGAACGTATCAGGGATTTTTATTATGAAACTTAATTATTTTTATTAAGAACGTTCCATTCGATATTTAAGTTGACTTTTGATTCTTTACTTGTTTATTGTTTGATGAACTTATCTCAAAGGTCTCAAGGAGTTTTAACAATAGGCGTATTGGAAGAGGAATAGAGGAACTTATGACTTTACACAAGTGAAGAAGAAAGATTTGATTGCATTGAATAGCCTCCAAAACTATTGTACCGATTTGTAAAATTATTTTACTGTTGGAAAGCTATACTATCCCCGGGCTTCATAGTCTATATTTTATTCCCATTCCCACGGGAACGTTAACTACGTGGGTGAAACAGCGAGAGATTGTCCAGTATTTATTCAAGTCGATTTAATTGCTTACTCGTGTATTGTTTTATGTATCTCAAGGAGTTATAACAATAGGCGTATTGGGAGAGAAATGGAAGCACTTATGATTTTACTCAAGTGACCTTTGTATGAGTACGAAGACTTTCGAAGTTCTTTTAGTAGAGACGGCAATGTGAAGTGTCGCCCATTGTATGCCATTATTGTATTGACATAAGTTATTTAAACAGAATCTATGCCTGTTTGTCAAATCATTGATATGAAAAGATACAGTTGCGTAATAAAGTAGTTATTATAAATCTCGTCAGTCTCGTTGCGTTAGCGGCGATGTAATGACGCGTTCGCCGATCGGTGACACATCGTAGTGTGAAAATAAAGTAAAAAAAAATGTCGGTAAATACAGTGAAGTGCAACAGTTGCAATGTTGTTATTAACGAGTTGTTGGCGTTTCTACGTCATGTATTGGATTTTATGGATGGAGAAAGTGTGCATCAAGTGTGTTCTACTTCTTTTACGGGAACAGAGATAGTGCAGGCTAAGACATTGCTGTTTGAATCAATACCAAGCGGCAAGAAGATGCCGATTCGAAGAAAAGACAGCAAGAAGAAGATGTCTCGAGACCTAGACGACATGATTTGTTTGTTGAAGGGAACCGATCCTGAGCTTTACCCGATATTTGTGACTAAGGATCTTCATAAACTACCACCGGTGTCTTTTGATCACGTGGATGCCACTACATTATTAAAGGATATCATAAAGCTGCAAAATAAGGTCAGTCTTCTTGAGGAAAAAGCTGTCTCCATGGAACAGCTAGAAATATTCAAACGAGAAATGGAGGATAAAATGAAGTGCTCGTCGTTAATTGGTGACTCTGTGACGAAAGCAAACGTAAATACACTCGAGAGCAATGAATCCGGGTCACTTAAAGAATGTTAAAAATCTCGGAAACTAAAAATGATAGGTTAATGCAATAAATTGTATTTAATAGACAATGTAATACTCCTTAAATGAAAGTAAAAAAAATATGAGTCACCATACATTTTATTAACACAAAATTACATAAAGAAAAAACTGCTGATCTCTCCTTAAAACAAAAATAGGAAACATGAAATTTTTGAACTTTATTACGATTTTCTTGAATTTTAATACTTCGTATTGCCTCCTCGTGCTTCCATTACTGCGTTTACGCGGTTTTGCATGCTGTACACCAAGTTCCTTATACGATTTTGGGGAATATTCTCCCATTCCTCTGTGAGAGCAATTTTGAGCTCACGAAGCGTGATTGGGGGAGGGTTTCGTTGTTTTACGCATCTGCCTAGCTCGTCCCAAGCATGCTCGATCGGGTTGATATCCGGGCTGCGCGCTGGCCACTCCATACGAGTAATGTTCATCTCTTGAAGGTAGTCATTCACAATCCTATCTGTATGAGGTCGGGCATTGTCATGCATAAATATAGCATCCTCACCTAAATTGACCATAAATGGACCAACGTGATCATTGAGGATTTCTTCCACATATCTTACGCTAGTTAAAGAGCCGTTTTCTATGATCACCAGCTCTGTGCGACTTTCAGAAGAAATTTCGGCCCACACAAGTACAGACCCACCACCGTAGGCTACTTTTTCTTCGATGCATGCTTGCTTGAATCTTTCCCCTGGTCTTCGATACACTCTGTGTCTTCCATCGTGCTTGTAGAGCATAAATTTTGATTCGTCGGAGAACATAACTTTTGACCAATCTTCAATACTCCAATTTACGTGGCTCTGGGCATACCTTAGTCTCGAAATACGATGCCCACGCTCCAGTTTAGGGCCGTTTGCAGGTCTAAGGGGTTTTAAGTTAGATTCAGCAAGCCGACGTCTTACTGTCCATGCACTTGGGTTACTTCCTCCGAGGCGTCGAAACTGATTGGTGAGTTCAGTTCCTGTGAGAAAGCGATTTCGAAGCATGGTGTTCACCAAGTATCGGTCTTCTCGTGCTGTGGTACACCTGGTTCTGCCCGTTCCTGGTCTGCGTAGGTTAGAACCAGTTTCTTCGTAACGTCGGAGAACTCTTTGTACTGTTGACAGCGACACACTGACAGTCCTGGCTGTATCGCGCTGACTCCGGCCGGTTTCCAGCATTGTAAGTATTCTGGTGCATTCTTCAGGCGTAAGCGACATAATTTCAGCTTGATTAATGAATATAGAGCACTATCAACATGGTTTATGTACCCACATAAATGACAGATTACAAACAAAAGCAACACCAAATGCTGTAATTTCGTAGTTCCATCTTCGAAAGTGGCCCTTTTTCAAATTTGATTTTTTTATGATATAACTTTACAATAACTAAGAAGTTTTAATATCTTCATTTAAGGAGTATTACATTGTCTATTAAATACAATTTATTGCATTAACCTAGCATTTTTAGTTTCCGAGATTTTTAGGATTCTTTAAGTGACCCGGATTCATTGCTCTCGAGTGTACTATGAGAGGGTCAAATTTACAGAATAGTTTTATAATGGATAGTGGGCCTATGGGCTTAGAATATGTTAGTATAAAACAACATCAAAAACCAGCTGATTCAAATGTCAACGGCCGGTATGTAAATAAATAAATGGTTTAAAAAACCCTAGAAAAATACGCTTTTATAATGCACGAAAAAACCCAAAAATAAATTATGGATCGTTCAAGTTGCCTCTATTTCTGGGCTGAAGTGTAATTTAGTTATAATATTTGATTATAAAAGCGTGGGGCGCTGGAACGGGAAAGACTTTCCTGGCGGAAGCTGCATGATGTCTTGTCAGATTAAGGATAAGGTCACATTTATAAAAGCGTGTTTTTCTCGTGTTTTTTAACTATTAATTTACACTGTCACGCTTTTATATATCTATTGTGACTTTTGCTATTATTAATATCATTTTAAATTTCGGAAATGTATTAACGATGATAGGCTTTAATTGAAATACATAACATACTTACTTGAAAAGTAAAGTAGTTAATCACGCCTACGCATTTTCAACACCAACTTTTGGCAGTTTTTCGTGACGCCCGCGTAATAGGAGCAAACCTATTACCGTTACGAATCTCTATTAGATAATTCATTGGTAGGTCCTTAAAGTTTCGGCATTCCGAGATATTTAGTACAATATGTAGTGATCACGTAATAGGAATACAAACGCATATATCCCCAAGCGGGTTTTTAACGGTAACCAAAGATATCTCGTTCTCGAACAAGAACTCTACATTTTGCCACTGTTAACGTATTCCCCTCATGTATCTAATTAATCGCCTGAAAAAAAGGCGTTCCCTTTGGCAGCATAAACGTTATGCTCTTGTGCGACCTCATGCATCTTTCGTCAGAATTTTTATTATATAAGGATTAGTATTAATAGGAATATGCTTACAAAAAAGTCTTTCTTGTTCTAGCACCCCACGCTTTTATAATCGAATATTATAACTAAAAGCACATAGTTTACACTTCAGCCCAGAAATAGAGGCAACTTGAACGATCCATAATTTATTTTTGGGTTTTTTCGTGCATTATAAAAGCGTATTTTTCTAGGGTTTTTTAAACCATTTATTTATTGTATACTTTTTAGTCACAACATTTATACCTTAACTAGATGTGCCCTGCGGCTTCATCCGCGTAGAAGTCGTTATCGCATAAAATCATTACCCTACTTTCGCGCAGTCAGTTAAAAAGTAACCTATGTCCTTCTCTTAAACTCAAACTATATTTATAACAAATTTCATCAAAATCGGTTTAGTGGTTTAGGCATGAAAACGTAACAGACAGACAGACAGAGTTACTTTCGCAGTTATAATATTAGTAGGGATTTCTGTATTACATGGCGTTTTGTCTGAGTTCGACTAATGTGAAAATATTTCATTATTATTTCAATATTTACACTCAATATTAACTTCAATATATAACAGGTTTGTTATAACCTTAAACCCTAATCGTGGTCTAAGCTCATTACACGACTTTTCTAACAAATCCAAACACAGCTATGATACGATATTCAATCATGAAGTTACAGTTATATCTTACGACTCCATCATCAGATCAGTTTGACAGCACCATATTATTGTATTGTTATCAGAACTACAAACATCTGCCAATTTTCATGACGCTTCGATCTTTGGAAGATGCTTAAATTAGTTACCTGAGATTCCATTGCATAGTTTTACAAGTCAATTAAAAAAAGGTTTGTTATAACCTTGAAACCTAAGCCTGGTCAAAGTTCATTACAAGACCAAAACACGACAATCAGTGTTCGCTAAGGCACGACTACACTTCGGGCTGCGTAGTTGCTGGACCCAGGATGGCATTGTAATGGTGAAAACGGGTGATGGTAATCGTCACAGAGTCACCACTCAGGAGGAACTTAACAAAATTATAGTGAAGTATCCCAAATCTCCATCCTCAGTGAATGTTGGTGCAAAGTAATGTATAAACACTGCTTTGGGTAGACGTTAGTCAACATCCGTGACATTTCAGTTTTATTTCGTATCATACATCTTCTTACAACAATTGAATCTAATTATTTACTGTTTGAAAACTATTGTTAACTTGTAGCTTATCGAAAACACTACTTAATTTACCAAGTGATATCATTTTAGAACGAAGTGAAACTTTAGTTATAGTTTACAAGTGGAGTGATCAGGTCGGCCAACTGTCATTCTCATGTCATCTTGTCACTTTATTTTTTTTCTTTGTAAGGCTTAGGCAATGTAACTTGACTATACATCTTTTTTCAACAATTAAGTCCAATTGTATGCATACTGTTTGAAAACTGTTATTGTTTTGTAGCTTAATCGGAAACACTATTTAATTTTCCAATTGCTATCATTTTACAACGAAGTGAAACTTCGTTTACAATTTACAAGTTTGTAGTGATCAGGTTCTGTCTGCCGGCCAACAATCATTTTCATGATGTCATCTTGTCACTTTTATTTTTTTTTTCTTTCTAGAAGGCTTACGCAATGTAGCTCAGCTTTGCAGTCTAGTCATTACCTGATTTATTGTTACATAAAGTTAATGACACTGTGTGCTAGTTATTTATTTTAATTGTTCATTTTTTTTCTTAAATTTTTTTTTTGTGAGAGTTTGCTGGCGGGTGGTGCAGAGATTAACAGCTGCTAAATTAGTGTAATATTATACTGGTACATAAAAAAAATTATAAGTATTTATTTAGTGATTTAAGTATTGTTACATATATATAGTAAATATTTATATTATTTTATTTTATCTATTGCGTTACTATAATGGCGAGTGACTTGTCAGATGACAATTCCTTTTATCATTCTTTCAGTGGCTCGGATACAATATCTGAGAATGATAGTTTTTCCTCTATCTATATATATAAAAACAAGAACTGACTGACTTACGATCAACGCACAGCCTAAACCGCTGGGTCTAGAACCATGAAATTTCGCACAAATGCTCCGTATGTCACGTAGGCGAGCAATAAGAAGAGATTTTTGAAAATTCAACTCCTAAGGGGGTAAACAAGGGTTGCAAAGTTTGTATGGGACAACGTGATTCCTTGGTCCGATCGTCTTCAAATTTGGCATGAAACATCTTTAACTGATTTGATAGGGGACGTGTTTTGTATTTTATTGAAATTTGTATTTTATCATGGTTAAAATGGGGTAGAAAAATGTTTTGGGGGAAATTGCCCCATAGTTCATATTAATACTTCTTAGTCGGTACTTTTTGTTTTTTTTTGACACATGTTTGAAAGCTGAATTCACATTAAAAAATATGGTCTCAATTTTTGACACTAATCTGGTATCAGTGATTTTTGATAAGTAAATGTCAAAAAAACCAAATAACAATTTTATTATAACTCTCAAAGAGAATACAATACTACATAACTCTTCATTTATTGATTTTTGCCCGTCTTTAAACGGAATTGCCTTCATATTTTGTATGTCAAAAATACGAGAAGGAAAACCTGTACATGTCTGACTAGGAATTATGAAAGAAAAAGTTCTAGGTAAGGTGTACACGGTTCCGATTATCACAGAGTATTTATTACCATCTACGCTTACTTTCTTATTTTATACAGAGATAATACAAACGATCAGAGGCGTTATAGATGAACATTTAGCAGATGAAATCTACAGAAAATGTCTGGTCACAATAGGAAAAACTGTATTAATATGTATGTAATGTGTCTTCCATCGTGCTTGTAGAGCATAAATTTTGATTCGTCGGAGAACATAACTTTTGACCAATCTTCAATACTCCAATTTACGTGGCTCTGGGCATACCTTAGTCTCGAAATACGATGCCCACGCTCCAGTTTAGGGCCGTTTGCAGGTCTAAGGGGTTTTAAGTTAGATTCAGCAAGCCGACGTCTTACTGTCCATGCACTTGGGTTACTTCCTCCGAGGCGTCGAAACTGATTGGTGAGTTCAGTTCCTGTGAGAAAGCGATTTCGAAGCATGGTGTTCACCAAGTATCGGTCTTCTCGTGCTGTGGTACACCTGGTTCTGCCCGTTCCTGGTCTGCGTAGGTTAGAACCAGTTTCTTCGTAACGTCGGAGAACTCTTTGTACTGTTGACAGCGACACACTGACAGTCCTGGCTGTATCGCGCTGACTCCGGCCGGTTTCCAGCATTGTAAGTATTCTGGTGCATTCTTCAGGCGTAAGCGACATAATTTCAGCTTGATTAATGAATATAGAGCACTATCAACATGGTTTATGTACCCACATAAATGACAGATTACAAACAAAAGCAACACCAAATGCTGTAATTTCGTAGTTCCATCTTCGAAAGTGGCCCTTTTTCAAATTTGATTTTTTTATGATATAACTTTACAATAACTAAGAAGTTTTAATATCTTCATTTAAGGAGTATTACATTGTCTATTAAATACAATTTATTGCATTAACCTAGCATTTTTAGTTTCCGAGATTTTTAGGATTCTTTAAGTGACCCGGATTCATTGCTCTCGAGTGTACTATGAGAGGGTCAAATTTACAGAATAGTTTTATAATGGATAGTGGGCCTATGGGCTTAGAATATGTTAGTATAAAACAACATCAAAAACCAGCTGATTCAAATGTCAACGGCCGGTATGTAAATAAATAAATGGTTTAAAAAACCCTAGAAAAATACGCTTTTATAATGCACGAAAAAACCCAAAAATAAATTATGGATCGTTCAAGTTGCCTATATTTCTGGGCTGAAGTGTAATTTAGTTATAATATTTGATTATAAAAGCGTGGGGCGCTGGAACGGGAAAGACTTTCCTGGCGGAAGCTGCATGATGTCTTGTCAGATTAAGGATAAGGTCACATTTATAAAAGCGTGTTTTTCTCGTGTTTTTTAACTATTAATTTACACTGTCACGCTTTTATATATCTATTGTGACTTTTGCTATTATTAATATCATTTTAAATTTCGGAAATGTATTAACGATGATAGGCTTTAATTGAAATACATAACATACTTACTTGAAAAGTAAAGTAGTTAATCACGCCTACGCATTTTCAACACCAACTTTTGGCAGTTTTTCGTGACGCCCGCGTAATAGGAGCAAACCTATTACCGTTACGAATCTCTATTAGATAATTCATTGGTAGGTCCTTAAAGTTTCGGCATTCCGAGATATTTAGTACAATATGTAGTGATCACGTAATAGGAATACAAACGCATATATCCCCAAGCGGGTTTTTAACGGTAACCAAAGATATCTCGTTCTCGAACAAGAACTCTACATTTTGCCACTGTTAACGTATTCCCCTCATGTATCTAATTAATCGCCTGAAAAAAAGGCGTTCCCTTTGGCAGCATAAACGTTATGCTCTTGTGCGACCTCATGCATCTTTCGTCAGAATTTTTATTATATAAGGATTAGTATTAATAGGAATATGCTTACAAAAAAGTCTTTCTTGTTCTAGCACCCCACGCTTTTATAATCGAATATTATAACTAAAAGCACATAGTTTACACTTCAGCCCAGAAATAGAGGCAACTTGAACGATCCATAATTTATTTTTGGGTTTTTTCGTGCATTATAAAAGCGTATTTTTCTAGGGTTTTTTAAACCATTTATTTATTGTATACTTTTTAGTCACAACATTTATACCTTAACTAGATGTGCCCTGCGGCTTCATCCGCGTAGAAGTCGTTATCGCATAAAATCATTACCCTACTTTCGCGCAGTCAGTTAAAAAGTAACCTATGTCCTTCTCTTAAACTCAAACTATATTTATAACAAATTTCATCAAAATCGGTTTAGTGGTTTAGGCATGAAAACGTAACAGACAGACAGACAGAGTTACTTTCGCAGTTATAATATTAGTAGGGATTTCTGTATTACATGGCGTTTTGTCTGAGTTCGACTAATGTGAAAATATTTCATTATTATTTCAATATTTACACTCAATATTAACTTCAATATATAACAGGTTTGTTATAACCTTAAACCCTAATCGTGGTCTAAGCTCATTACACGACTTTTCTAACAAATCCAAACACAGCTATGATACGATATTCAATCATGAAGTTACAGTTATATCTTACGACTCCATCATCAGATCAGTTTGACAGCACCATATTATTGTATTGTTATCAGAACTACAAACATCTGCCAATTTTCATGACGCTTCGATCTTTGGAAGATGCTTAAATTAGTTACCTGAGATTCCATTGCATAGTTTTACAAGTCAATTAAAAAAAGGTTTGTTATAACCTTGAAACCTAAGCCTGGTCAAAGTTCATTACAAGACCAAAACACGACAATCAGTGTTCGCTAAGGCACGACTACACTTCGGGCTGCGTAGTTGCTGGACCCAGGATGGCATTGTAATGGTGAAAACGGGTGATGGTAATCGTCACAGAGTCACCACTCAGGAGGAACTTAACAAAATTATAGTGAAGTATCCCAAATCTCCATCCTCAGTGAATGTTGGTGCAAAGTAATGTATAAACACTGCTTTGGGTAGACGTTAGTCAACATCCGTGACATTTCAGTTTTATTTCGTATCATACATCTTCTTACAACAATTGAATCTAATTATTTACTGTTTGAAAACTATTGTTAACTTGTAGCTTATCGAAAACACTACTTAATTTACCAAGTGATATCATTTTAGAACGAAGTGAAACTTTAGTTATAGTTTACAAGTGGAGTGATCAGGTCGGCCAACTGTCATTCTCATGTCATCTTGTCACTTTATTTTTTTTCTTTGTAAGGCTTAGGCAATGTAACTTGACTATACATCTTTTTTCAACAATTAAGTCCAATTGTATGCATACTGTTTGAAAACTGTTATTGTTTTGTAGCTTAATCGGAAACACTATTTAATTTTCCAATTGCTATCATTTTACAACGAAGTGAAACTTCGTTTACAATTTACAAGTTTGTAGTGATCAGGTTCTGTCTGCCGGCCAACAATCATTTTCATGATGTCATCTTGTCACTTTTATTTTTTTTTTCTTTCTAGAAGGCTTACGCAATGTAGCTTAGCTTTGCAGTCTAGTCATTACCTGATTTATTGTTACATAAAGTTAATGACACTGTGTGCTAGTTATTTATTTTAATTGTTCATTTTTTTTCTTAAATTTTTTTTTTGTGAGAGTTTGCTGGCGGGTGGTGCAGAGATTAACAGCTGCTAAATTAGTGTAATATTATACTGGTACATAAAAAAAATTATAAGTATTTATTTAGTGATTTAAGTATTGTTACATATATATAGTAAATATTTATATTATTTTATTTTATCTATTGCGTTACTATAATGGCGAGTGACTTGTCAGATGACAATTCCTTTTATCATTCTTTCAGTGGCTCGGATACAATATCTGAGAATGATAGTTTTTCCTCTATCTATATATATAAAAACAAGAACTGACTGACTTACGATCAACGCACAGCCTAAACCGCTGGGTCTAGAACCATGAAATTTCGCACAAATGCTCCGTATGTCACGTAGGCGAGCAATAAGAAGAGATTTTTGAAAATTCAACTCCTAAGGGGGTAAACAAGGGTTGCAAAGTTTGTATGGGACAACGTGATTCCTTGGTCCGATCGTCTTCAAATTTGGCATGAAACATCTTTAACTGATTTGATAGGGGACGTGTTTTGTATTTTATTGAAATTTGTATTTTATCATGGTTAAAATGGGGTAGAAAAATGTTTTGGGGGAAATTGCCCCATAGTTCATATTAATACTTCTTAGTCGGTACTTTTTGTTTTTTTTTGACACATGTTTGAAAGCTGAATTCACATTAAAAAATATGGTCTCAATTTTTGACACTAATCTGGTATCAGTGATTTTTGATAAGTAAATGTCAAAAAAACCAAATAACAATTTTATTATAACTCTCAAAGAGAATACAATACTACATAACTCTTCATTTATTGATTTTTGCCCGTCTTTAAACGGAATTGCCTTCATATTTTGTATGTCAAAAATACGAGAAGGAAAACCTGTACATGTCTGACTAGGAATTATGAAAGAAAAAGTTCTAGGTAAGGTGTACACGGTTCCGATTATCACAGAGTATTTATTACCATCTACGCTTACTTTCTTATTTTATACAGAGATAATACAAACGATCAGAGGCGTTATAGATGAACATTTAGCAGATGAAATCTACAGAAAATGTCTGGTCACAATAGGAAAAACTGTATTAATACGGGTTGCCTCAGCCTCGAAAGTCTGAAGACCTACACAATCCAGAAATACGAGAAAGAAAGAAGTTCAGATATTAATTCCTTAGCAAAAGCAGAGAATGCTCACTAAACCAATTAACAAAGACATTAGGTATCAATATTTACAAAAATATAGATTTACTTTGCTCAAAGTATCTTTACATATAAAAACAGTACTGTAAAGTGCCGCGGGCTGGCCACAGAAGACTACAGACGACGGCAGATGGAGCAAACGAAATCCAAAGCGGGCATCTTGACTTGGTCCGCCCACTAGATAGACCGAGGACCTAGAAGAGGTCGCAGGATGGATGCTGAAGGCGCAGGACGTAAATTAGGAGAAGCCTACGTCCAGGAGCGTACATGCTGATTTGATTGATATAAAAATAAAAACTGACTTAGATACCTGCCCCCCTGATCGAGATCTAAAACCTTGAAATTAGATTAATGGCATAGTTGCGCACAAAGAAACGATTTTTAGGGTTCGTGCCCTTAAACGGGACCCTATTTATGAGACTTCACTGTCCGTCTGTCTATCTGTCCGTCATTAGGCTGTATCTCAGGAATCGTGATAGCTAGAGAGCTGAAATTTTCAGATGATATATCTCTGTAGCCACTATGATAACAAATACTAACGCCAGAAAAGGGGGGCGGGGATTCAGGGGGCTCCCATCCAACAAACGTGATGCTTTGCTGTTTTTTGGTACGGAACCCTCTTTCCACTCCAACCAACTAAACCGGCCAACTGGTATTCGGAATGGAACTCATTAAGGGACTTTATTCCTATCTATACTTTATTCTTTATTTATTTCCTCTGTGCGCGCGTCCGCTGCGCACTTGGCCAGATTTTTATACTACTAAGATGGCAGACAAGCTTACGGTCCACCTGATGGTTGGTTACTGTAGTCGATTAATTCGCCGAGTGAACGTTTGCAACACCAGTGGCACTGCTGCATGTCGACCAATATTTCCCTTGGCATCCAGTAAAGTCACGGGAAAGTAAAATATCCCGTAACCCTACTGATAGTGCTTCGAATTATGTTCATTTTCAATAACCATTTTAATGAAAATCCAAGTTGTGCCAAAATAATACAACGGGAATACACGCGACAGAAAACCACGCGATAAGAATAGAAGACGGGGGGACCTTTCTATTTCTCTCTCTCTTACGCAAACGAAGTTGCGCGGGTCAGCTAGTTCCTAATACACTTGGTGACGTACTCAGAAACAAATTTGAATTAGAACAGGGTAGGACATTTAATGTGTGCCATATTAATGCTGAAAGTGTGCCTTATCATTACAGTGATCTGGTGGAAACGTTTGCTGATTCAAACATCCATGCGGTCTTGATTTCTGAATCTTTCTTAAAGCCTCCTCTTCTTTCAACATCGTATCCGCTTCCTGGCTGCATTCTTATTCGGAATGACAGAACGGGTAAGGAGAGGGGTGGCGTCGCGATATACCTTCGCAGTGATTTTCCCTACAAAATAATTGCTTCGTCTCCCTCTCAGTAGTCTGCTACGGCAGAGTTTCTCTTTCTTGAGGTGTTGGTTAAAGGTCTCAAAGTTTTACTCGGGGTGGTTTACTGCCCCCCAACTGTCAATTATTTCACCGACATCGAATCGGTCTTAGAATCTTTGGGGTCTGATTATCAGCATCACATCATCATGGGTGATTTTAATACTAACCTACTTCCGAGCAGCTGTCCAACCATTCGAGCGCGAGCTGCTAAACTTCTTCATTTAGTTAAATCTACCAGTCTACACGTGTTGCCACTCCAGGCCACGCACCATAATTTGGACGTGCCGGATACTTGGCTAGACTTAATTCTCACTTCTTCTCTCTCTCTTGTTTCCTCACATGGTCAGTATCTTGCTCCAGCTTTTTCTCATCATGACTTAATTTTTATTTCCCCGAAACAGAAGCCCAAAATCTTGCACAGGCGTTGCTTTGGTCGAATGGACGTTGACAAATTGCGTAATGATGCATCTACAATCGATTGGGATCCATTATTTGAAGCTGAGGCTATTGACAACAAAGTTCTGGTATTCAATGAAATTATTCATAAACTTTATGACATTCATGCCCCTGTTAAGAAAGTTAAGATAAAACGTCCCCCAGCTCCGTGGATAAGTGATGAGGTTCGTATGGCTATGCGAAAAAGAGATAAGGCCTTTCGAATGTTCAAAAAACACAGAAGAGAACTGGACTGGGACGCTTATAAAGCTGCTAGAAATCGATGTAACCAGGTGATACGCAACGCCAAACGCCGACATATTTTCTCTGAAATATCTTCCTCATCCCCTGCTGATGTTTGGAAGTTTCTTCGATCGTTGGGTATTGGTAGGTCAAGGCAGATGGAACTACCAAGGGCGCTTGAGTTGGATCTCATTAATCAACATTTCTCCACATCTAATCAAATTGATGATCTGACCAAGAGTCTAACCGTTGATTTTGTGAACGGGCTTCCCGGTCCCAATTATGATTATTTTCGATTTTCTCCAGTCACGCCGGGTGAAATTAAAAAAGTTATAATGTCCATAACCTCAAAAGCAGTTGGTTGCGACAATATTAGTCGTCGGATGATCACAACCATTCTGGACCAACTCCTTCCTGCTATTTCCTATATTATCAACTTTTCCCTTGATTCTGGTCAATTTCCTGTCACATGGCGTAAAGCCTACGTTTGTCCCCTCCCAAAAATTCCCCATCCTTCTTTACCTAGTCACTATCGCCCAATCTCTATCCTCCCCTATTTGTCAAAGGTCCTAGAATCCTGTGTACATAGCCAGTTGACCAGATTTGTAAGGCTCAATAATATCTTGAGCCCGCTGCAGTCGGGTTTCAGGTTGGGTCACAGTACAACTACAGCTCTATTAGAAGTAACGGGTGATATTAGGGGGGGAGTGGAGAGGGGTGAAGTGACAGTACTGGTCCTAGTGGATTTCTCTAACGCTTTCAATTGTGTCAATCACGATATCCTTATATCTATCCTTGCCCACCTGAAAATTTCACCGGGCGAACTGGATTGGTTCTCATCTTATCTTCGGGGTCGTCAGCAGTCAGTTAGCGTTGATGAGAAATCATCCACTTGGCGCAATGTAGACGCTGGTGTTCCTCAAGGCGGTATACTCTCTCCTCTTCTATTTTCCATATTTATTAATCTCCTAACCAAAGAGCTTCAGTGTGCGTATCACTTGTATGCAGACGACCTGCAGTTGTATAGTCAAGCTTAGGTGGATAATCTTTTGGAAGCCGTGACAAAAATTAACCATGACCTAAATGCTGTAGGTCACTGGTGTGACCGATTTGGACTTACAATTAACCCTGACAAATGCCAAGCCATCATAATTGGAAGTAGTCGAATGATGAGCAGACTGGAGATGGAAAATTTACCTTTAGTAACTTTTAACACCAAAACTATTCCAGTTTCACTTAGTGTAAAAAATTTAGGCTTGCTCCTCGATGATACTTTAAATTGGAGAGCACAGGTTACTAGCGTTTGCCAGAAGGTTACCGGGACTCTACGAGCCTTTTACCGGCTTAAGAACTTTCTTCCATCCAAAACCAAGGCAATGCTTGTCCAGACCCTTTTATTTCCCGTCATAGACTATGGTGATGTGTGCTATCTCGACCTGAATGCAGATCTACTCAATAAGCTCGATCGGCTTCTCAACAATTGCATTCGATTCGTTTACAATCTTCGAAAGTACGATCATGTCTCGGTTTATCGTTCCGAGTTGGGTTGGTTGCCCATACGTCAGCGTCGCAAGTTGCGTGCATTGACAATGCTGTTTTCAATAATGAACTACTCTAATGCTCCTCCTTACTTGACATCCCATTTCCAATTACTTTGTTCTAATCACGACAAAAATTTACGCTCTGTGAACAATCGCCTTCTTCTCTGTCCCACTCACACTTCAGGTATGAGTCATTCTTCCTTCTTTGTGCAATCAGCCCTCCTCTGGAACGCGCTTCCGGCAGAAGTCAGGACATGCACCAACCATTTTACATTCAAACGTAAAGTACGCGAGCATTACAAGGAATAGCAAATGCATTCTCTATTCAGTGACTATTTACCATGTAGTTGAAATATATGTATTATATTATTATATATTATTATATATATAAATTATATGTGTAGTGTATTAGTATGTATGGGTGTAATTATATGCATGTATATATTATTATAATATGTATTTGTTTTATAATACTTATAGTACCTATGTATTGGTTATTGTGATTGTGTGTTGTTTGGTTTGGTTCTTGTTGCATTTATTTAGGTAATTGCCTGAATGAGTGCGGAGGAACTGGGCTGAAGCCACGTGTAGTAAACAATTTACTCTACAAAGAAGAGTGCCTACTATAAAAATATCTCAATATCAACCTGGAGCACCTTCCTCTACTAATTTATCTCTGCATCACCCAAAGGTCGACTGGTAGAAAATGCCTATGGCATTAAGTCCACCTTTGTACAAATTAGTGCATAAAGTTTTAAATAAATAAATAAATAAATAGATATTCCATCATGAAGTTCCAGTGCATATCTTTCGGCTCCATCATCAGATCAGTTCGACAGTACCATATTATTGTATTGTCATCAGAACTACATACAGCTGCCAATTTTCAAGACGCTACGATCCTTGGAAGCTTGTTAAATTAGCTACCTTAGATTCCACTTTTTCCATCGTAGTTTCAGTGCCTATCTTCCAGCTCCATCATCATATCAGTTTGACAGTACCATATTATTGTATTGTCGTCAGAACTACATACAGCTGCCAATTTTCATGACCCTACGATCCTTGGAAGCTGGTTAAATTAGCTACCTTAGATTCCACTTGTTTTCTGTGCATATCTTCCGGCTCCATCATCATATCAGTTTGTCAGTACCATATGATTGTATTGTCATCAGAACAACATACATCTGCCAATTTTCATGACGCTACAATCCTTGGAAGATGGTTAAATTAGTATCCTTAGATTCCACTTTTTCCATCGAAGTTTCAGTGCCTATCTTCCGGCTCCATCATCATATCAGTTTGACAGTACCATATTATTGTATTGTCATCAGAACTACATACAACTGCCAATTTTCATGACCCTACGATCCTTGGAAGCTGGTTAAATTAGCTACCTTAGATTCCACTGGTTTTCTGTGCCTATCTTCCGGCTCCATCATCATATCAGTTTGACAGTACTATATTATTGTATTGTCATCAGAACTACATACATCTGCCAATTTTCATGACGCTACGATCCTTGGAAGATGGTTAAATTAGTATCCTTAGATTCCATTACATTGTTAGTTACATACACGACGACCTAATAAAAGCTTATTAAAAATACGTCACTATCACCTGATCGTTGCATAAATACCTACATATCCGTCTCGCAAGAAGAACAAAAAGAGACAGAAATTCGTACGCACGATCGTGAGGGAGAAAGACATAGTACCAATAAAACGAGTGCGAGTGAGACGGAGCATTTGGTGATGGAACGCCAAGACCCGATTTTGACGCAAACTAGTACGTCCCCTACTAATGGACATCGAGCTGAGTTTGTAATGGCGGAATCACGACAGTCAGTGTTGAGCGAGGCAGGGACCGCAGTCTCGTCGCCGCGTCGTCAGACGCGATAAAACGTGCGAGTACGTGTCAGAAAAAAGTGAGATGTGAACCAGTGATAGCAAGTGTGCACTCAGAGTTACAGGGGGTGCAAAATGAAAGTAATTTGTTGCAAGGACATAATAAGTGTGCTTCAGTGTCCCGCTCACGCGAGTCGCAGGCGCGGGAGCATCTCTTTCCGTCGCATTCGCACGCGCCACCGGGTGACTACGCAGGTGCCGTGCAAAGTGCCTTGAGTAAGCGCGTGGAGGCGACAACTGCGGTTTCGACGTATACTGACGCCTCTTCAGCTGATAAACCGAGGCATTTAGCGGGTTTATTGAGTAAAGATGAAGAATGGCAAACTATTCAGAGGAAAAGGTACAGAAATCGATTTATAGGAAAGAAAGCATAGAGCAACGCGAACTGTCGGCGCGCGATGCTCTGTGGAAAGAAAGGAACGTGTTCTGACGTGTTTGGGGGATTCAAAGCTGCAGATACGATGATACCACTTTTTATAACTAATGTACACCAGGAAACATCAGAAACAGATATAGTATCCTACATAAAGAATAAAATGAATGTTGATGTTACGCTGCACAAAATGAACGCGAAGCATCACAAGGAGTATAGCTCGTATAAAATGTTCGTACCTAAACACAAGATGAGTATGTTTATGGAGAGTGACCTATGGCCAGATGGAATAACGTTTCGCCGCTTTGTTGGATTTCGTATACGTGAAACGGGCAGAGAGAACTCTGTTAATGGCTCACCAAAATAAAAGTTAATGGACAGAAATAGTAAAACAAATTTTGTAACTTTCAATTGTAAGTCCTTTACGAGGTCTATCGACTGTGTGAGAACGCTTGGTCAGGGGGCGGATGTGATTGCGTTACAAGAGACTTGGTTGCTACCACAGGAAATCCCGGAGCTCGGTTAAGTTAGTAGTGAATTTAGCTTTTGTGGTAAGTCGGCGGTGGATACTTCAAGTGGTGTTCTGCGTGGGCGGCCGTATGGTGGCGTTGCGCTATTATGGAGAAACAGTAAGTTTAATTGTGTATCTATAGTAGATTGTCACAGTGATAGAATTATTGCTATAAAAATTATGGAGTCGAGACGCTCAATATTGATCTTTTCCATATATATGCCTACAGACTCGCCCGATAACTTAGTAGAATTTGTACAGTGCTTAAGCGAAATTTCGGCAATAGTGGAAAATAGTAGTGTTGAATCCGTGTTTATTTTGGGGGATTTTAATGCCCATCCGGGAGAACGGTTTGGCAAAGAATTGTGTAGTTTTTGTAAGGAACAAAAGTGGACATGTGTTGACCAGGACATGCTGGGTTTAGATTCTGACGCCTATACGTTTGTTTGTCAAGTGCACGGAAGTTGTCGGTGGTTAGACCACTGTATAGTCAGTGAGGCCGTACTTAAATCTGTGGTTTCGGTGAAAATACATTATGATGTGCGCTGGTCAGACCACTTTCCGTTAGAAATAGTGTGTAATTTAGCTACTGTTAGCAGGACTACCGGGGCGCCGGGTGCTAGGCTTGATAAAGTTGTATGGGGAGAGCGAGATTTGGACCAAATAGAAATGTATACCAAATATTGCCGATGCTATCGACCGATTTCATTAGCTACAGTTACGGCTAAGGTGCTTGACGGTGTCCTGGAGAGACAACTTGGGAAATATCTCCACCTACACTGTGCCCAGTTTGGTTTTAGACCTGGGTTGTCGACTGAATGTGCCATTCTGTCTCTGAAGCACATCGTCGGGTACTATACAGGTCGCAGAACTCACGTGTATGCTGCCTTTCTTGATCTCTCCAAGGCGTTTGACAGGGTTAGGTACGATCTGATGTGGACCAAATTAAGGGAAGCTGGGGTTCCCGGAGAGCTAATCAACATTTTCAGGTATTTTTTTTTTTTTTTTTTTTTGTGTGTACCTAATCTATCCCCCGATGTTTACATTTCGGAGACTTTCCTACTATAATTATACTTTGCCATTTCAGTTCTCGCTATCTCTCTGATCTCAATCTTTCCGCATACCTGTTCTTTCTTTCATTCATCACTCCTAATATTTTCAGGTGGGACGCCTGCTTATCTCTCTTCTAAATTTTTATTTATTTTCTTTATTATACTTATTGCTAATGGGTAAATGAATGTACTCCACTCCTTCCAACATTTCCATCTTTTCTTGATCTTTTGTTTCTAATAATACATAGTTTCAATTTACATATCTGTTTTCCTAATTTCTATTTTTCTTAAGTTTATTCTTACTACCCAAAGTGGGTTGTGGGATTGCCATAGTTTTACATTTCTTAATTTTCTCCAATTACTTACTTTCTAGGTTCTTACATACTGTGTTACAGTTTCTATAATTATTTAACATCCAGTGTTGTTTTACGAACAGCATAACTTATGTTATGCTGTGGTAATGCTACTTCTTAAACTACCTTATTTCTATCGTTTATAGTCTTACATATATTTACACAATAATCCAAAAACCTGTCTCTATATTTTCCTGCTATTATTTCTTTGAAATTTATAACTGTTATATCTATACCAATATGTTGCTCTAGGTTGTATCTGTGTCTCGAGAACATCGGGCACTCCGCCAGTAAATGAGGGATGGTCTCCTCGGTTTCGGAGTCGCAGAGACATGATGGGTCCCCCTTGCACTTGAATCGAGTCAAGTACTCTGAGAACCCACCATGCCCCGACAGGACCTGTGTGGTGTGTTTGTTTGGAGTGAACTTCCGTATAGCCCTGTACGCGTCCACCGCACTTGGGAAGAAGAGCTTTGTGGTCGAGGCGGTTTCGCCAGACTCGTATCTCCGATTCCATTCGCCAAGCGTGTCCATACGGATCTGCCGCTTGACGAATGAGATCGGACACAGGTCATAGTCTGGTGCCCGCCTCGTCCCCAAAGCTGCTTCTTTGGCCAGCCGGTCAGCCCTCTCATTCCCCTCCATCCCCGCATGAGCCTTGACCCAGTACAAACGTACATGTTTGCCTGAGCATATAATTTCCGTTATATTTCTCCGGGCTTCTACCGCCAGGGGATGGAGGCGACTGGGATTTATGACCGTCTGGAGTGCCGCGGTTGAGTCGCTGTACACCCCGAAGCTTGTCGCATTGTGCCTTCGGATCATCCTCGTTGCCTCGCATATGGCCAGGAGTTCCGCCTGATACACCGTGCAGTATGACGGCAGACCAAGTTTGCGGGCTCTCGTCTCGGCCCCATCTTTCCAAAAGGAAAGTGCGGCTCCGACTTTACCCGCAATCTTGCTGCCGTCCGTGAAGATCTTAATATCAAATTGCTCGTCAAGTTCGGTGTTATCTAGGGTAAGGAACTCCAAGCTCACATGTTCGGCAGGATGAGGACTTTCCGCGACAGAAGACATTCGCTCGATCTCCCTCCCGGCTAGGTCTGGTATTGTTTCGCCTCTTCGAACACGATATAATAGTGCGGCCTCTTTGACTCGAAGGTCAAGGGGCAATATACCGGCCAGTACCAAAGCCGCGTTGAGGGAGACCGTGCGGTATGCCTTGCAGATCTTTTGTGCGAAGCCGCGCTGTATAAAATTAAGCTTCTTCTTGATGCACAGCTTCCCAACCGCCGGCGCCCATGCGCCAGCCGCGTACAGCACTATAGGTTCCACGGTCGCTGTGTATATTGTTCGTATAATTTCAGGGTGCAGTCCCCAACTCGCCTTTGCCGCCCTGGTCAATTGCTTATGGAGATTTGTAACTCTTACGCAGATGTTTTGGACGTGGGAGTTAAAAGTCAATTTATCATCTATGGTGAGGCCTAAGATTTTCAACTCGTTTTTGATGCCAACGTCAACCCCGCCCATGCTAAGTCGTGGTGTGTCGTATTTCAGCCTTCTTGTGATCACCATGGCGTGCGTCTTTTGTGGTGCGAACCTTAATTTGTTATTGTCACCCCACGCCTTAACACGTTCGAGGGTGGCGTTGGCCCGCCTCTCGATATCTCCCCCTGTTTCCCCGCAAAAGACCAGGACGACGTCATCGGCGAAAGCCTGCACGTACTCGCCCCTATTCTCTAGATCGTGGAGCAAGGGATCCAGCAGGAGATTCCAGAGCATCGGACCACCGATAGAGCCCTGAACGCAGCCCTTCCAAGTTCTTGCGGTGTGCTCCTTGCCCGCGTACCTCACATGCACACGACGGTCACTCATATAACTATTGAGCACTCTCCTAAGCCCCTCCGGACACGCCTCCTCGACGAGCCGCATTTTGATGGCAGGCCACCATGCGCTGTCGAAGGCGCCCTCTATATCCAGTGACACTATTGTTACGATTAGCTTCTGGTCTAACTTTGTCCGGATGTTCTGGATCAGGTTACAGAGGGCGTCCTCGGTGCTTCTTTGCGGCATAAAACCGCATTGGTGGGGGCTGATCCTCGAGTAAAGATGGTGTCGAAGTCTCGACATGATCATCTTCTCGAGGATCTTCCCCAGCACCGGGAGGAGGCTAATTGGTCGGTAGGACTTAGGTTGCGAGTAGTTGTCTTTGCCCGGCTTACGTAACGCCACAACCGTCGCTTCTTTCCAGGCCTTCGGAAAATAATGCAGTGTGAGGCACTTGTTTGCGAGTCCAAGGAACAGTTCTGGATCAGTACTAATGGCGTGGCTGCAAATGTCGGCGGTGAAGCCGTCGGCTCCGGGCGCCTTTTTTGGATTAAATGACCGGATTGCTGCTTCGAGCTCGTGTGCGGTGAAAGGGGGATCGTGCAGTTCCCCACACGGTCCCCCCGCCACTGCAACAGAGTCCTCCCTAACAGTTTTTTGCTCGGCCGTGTCCTCCTCTTCCCGATCTTGTGGGTAAAATGTCCTGGCCAGTAATTCCGCCGAGCCTTCCTCGTCCAGCGCCACGCCATTTGCTTCCAGCAGTACGTCCTCGGCTCTACCGGTGGTTCGCCCGATGACTCTGTAGATCCCCTCCCACATTCCCTCCCTATCCTGCTTGCAACAAAAGCTCTTCCAGGAAGATATTTGGGCTTTTTTGACCTCAGTCTCGTAACTCTCCTTGCTCTCCAGGTACTCTCTCACCACGGCTTCGCGCCGTATCTGTGCTGCGCATCTTATACGCCGCCTCTTTGTGGTGACGTCTTTTTTGAGCTTGGTTAATTCCTCGGACCACCATGGAATCGAAAGCCTCTGGTGTTTGGGCTTTTCTGGGATGGTACCACTACATGCCTCGGTGATGATCTGGCTGTAACCCTCGACAACATCGTCAATTTCGGCTTCTGTCGTAACGGCATTTACCTTATCGGTGGTCAAATTCTCCCTCATCTTGAGCTCAGCCATGCTCCCCCGAAACTCATCCCAGTTGGCCTTTCGGGTGTTGAATTTGCGTGTTGTTCTCGCGATGTCGGTCCCTTTGGACCTTTTGAGCTTAATGCCGAAAGTGATTCCATTGTGGTCCGACTCAGTTAGATTCTCTTCGACTTTCCAATTTACCACATGATTTAACGCTTTTTCGTTGCAGACTGTGACATCAATGTGGCTCGTGAACCTAGTAGTACCCCTGATCGTGTCGAAAGTGGGGGTATTTCCTGTGTTGAGTACCTGGAGGCCCATCTCGTCTATCATCTCCAACAGCTCTATTCCCCTTTTGTTGTTCTTTCTACTACCCCACCACGTGTTCCAAGCATTCCCGTCTCCTCCCATTATCAATCTTCCCAATTCAGGTTTGGCTGCGATTTTCTTGAGTTCCAGCAGGTACGGGCCGATTGGTTGGCTAGGCTCCAGGTAGAAGGAGACCAGTGTGATCTTCCAGTCGACGGTATTGAGGCTCACCACTATGATGTTGTTCGTGGTGAGCTCGGGATATTGGACGATGTCGATGTTGGGGTCAAAGACGGCTATTGCTGCCTTGACCCTGTCTTCCCCAGTCGCGTTGTTCTGGAAGATCCTGGTTCCTGGATAGCTCCTCATCACTGGAGTCTTGCCCTCCGTCCAGGGTTCCTGGATTAGGGCCGCTGTTATCTTGCGGTTTGCAGCTTCCTTCAGTAGTTCCTGCTGAGCGATCTTCTGCTTCTGCAAGTTTGCTTGGAACACGCGGTAGATAGTATTTACTGCCTGGCTGCCCTTAGCAGTACGCTACGGCAGACCGGGCTAGGGACTCCCAGCGCCTTCTGACGGGACACTCTTCGCTAAAGGCGTTGTGTTCGACTCTACCTATTTTTGCCTTACGACAGTTTCTGCAAGATGGTTGTGCATTAACCATCCAGCTGTCGCAGTGCGCCTTTAAATGTGGTCCCCCACAATGACTACAGACGTCTTCGGTTTCAGTACAGACCCTCCTCACGTGACCGTACGCCAGGCAGCGCGAGCACTGCACTAGTGGTGAGTGGTCGTCCACCCTCACCCGCTGTAGGTCTACGTGAAGAGTGCCGGCGTCCGTCATTCTTCTCCATAGCTTCGGAGCTACATTAAGGACCACGTGGTTTGTGTGGGGGTTCCTCGTCTTCTTCCGGAACTTGACTGAGAGACGTTCGTCCTCCTTGTTGAGGCCATCAAAGACACTCCGATTCTGCTTCCGGAGTGCCCCGAGCACCTCCTCGTCGGAGTTGATGCTCAGGACATCCCTCAGAACCACCATCGGGTCTTTGTTTTTGATCTCCTCAACAAGGAGTCTCTCCTTCTCCAGTCTCGCTCGTGCGCTGTCCCTATCCTTTGCTGTTGGACATCCCAGTATAATCTTGCGGTCCTTTGCCTTCCTTACCCGCTCCACGCGTATCCATCCCTCCTTGGCGTCCACCGCCTTTCTCACCCTTTCCAAGACTTGATCGCCAGTTTCCTCCTCTTTGTCGGATGTTACGACTATTGAGTGCAGTGCAGGTTTTACTTGTGGCACTCTTGGGGAGGTGGAGGTGGATGTGATTTTGGCGTATGTCTGCTTTTCTTGGAGTTCAATGCTTGTTCGCAGGACGGATTGTAATTCTTCCATTTGTGCTGCGTTCCTGCTGAGCATCTCCGCATGCTCGTCCAGTCTTTTGGTGAATGTCTCCATGTCAGGTGAGTGGGTGGGCGCGTGGGTGGGTGGGGCAACCGAGACTTTCTCTACCTTCTCCAGCCCTGTCTCCATCTGTCTAACGATGTCAACTAATTTATCAAGCCACTGAGTGACGTCCGTCTTTATTTCCGTCCGCAAATTTTTGGCTAAGCCAAGAGAAGCCTTGGCCTTCTTGGCCATGTCTACCGCCTGTGCTGTTCTGTCCGGGTATTTCTTCCCTGACACTGGGCTGTGTTCTATAGGCTGTGGTGTTTTGGCCTTTTTTGATTTTTCAGCATCTGATGTTTTTTCCGGCGGCAGGGTGTTTTTCGGCGGGCTATACTCTAAGCGCTTCGACGGCCTCAGCGGGTTGACATCGTTTAAGCTTTCAGAGGATACTAATTTCGAGGTGCTCGCCTTGCCTTCGAAAGTCTCAAGGCTCCGTCGTACAATAGACTTTTTCGTCACCGTCCTGGATGGTGACGTGCGAGCAGTATCCTCCTCCGTCTTCTTAATAGGTGTGCGCTGTGACACAAACATCGTGGGGGGTGTGCTTCGTCGGCTTGTTTTATGTGTAGCTTATGGGGTATGTAGAGGGTACCCCAGTCCGCGTGTAAGGTAAGTTGGTGTATGTATCCGTAGGGTATGTAAAGGGTACCCTACTGGATTGTTTGTGTGATGTGTGATGTATGTTTGTGTGAGTCCAGTGAGTGTATGTTATGCTTGTCAATGACTGTCTGTGTGTGTGTGTGTTGGTGGGTGTGTTGTGTTATGTATGTGTGTGTGTACTTTTCTGTATGTGTCGTGAATGCACAGGTACTGCTCCTAACCTCTTACCAGCGGCCGGTGTCCGACGGTCCGACGATTTGTTCTAACAAGATAATTTTTACCTTCTAGTCGCTGGTCAATTTCCAATGTATTGGAAGAGTCAATAAACTCTTGTCCTATATTTAGTTAATTATTTAGTTTAAGCAAAAGCTTAAATATGGTAAATGACAGGTACAATTTTGGTCAAAAGAAAATAAAATAAGATAAAATAAATAAAATATGGAGACGTCACAGTTGCTCTACTTAGAGCTGTCTTTATTAATTGGTGTTGGAAAACTCTACACCGATATCTCTGTAGCCCAGCTACGTCAATTCCAATACGTCAGTTGCCAAAAGGGCTGGTCTTACCTAAAATCTTATAATATAACTTAAATCTATGAAAAATTTGGACAATAGTCCAAATTTGTCCTAACCTAACGCTAGATTATTGTCGCCCCACCTGCTTCGGAGCACCCCCAATCCAAAATTTGCCGAAAATCCCCAAAATTGCCGAAAAAGAGAAAATTTTGTTCCAAAAAACTCTACACGCTCTATGTAGAGACGCGTAAGTAGGCCCAGCTGACAGCCCCCGTCGAGCCCACTCCAACAATCCCAAACACGGCTATCCTAGCCCAAGGGGTCTCGGAGCTACGAGGATTGTAAATTCCTTGTAAAATTTTACAAAATTTTACAATTTTGTTAAAACCCTCGTATCTCCGGAACCACTGGTCCGATCCTGCTCATGTTTGGGTCTATCTTTATGTGCGCGACGAGACCTTTCCTCCGGTAGCCTTTTTTGAGCCTAAAAATTTTTTAGCCCCGATCCCCCCCTAACCCCCCCAGTCGGGTGGAGTAGTGGTTGCTGAGCCCCCAAAAGAAACCCAGACCCCTCTACGACGCCCCGTTCCAATTCTACAGACGATCAAAGTTTTCCAAAATGGCGGCCGAGCTGTCAAACTCGAACTTTGATCGCCTGTAACTCCGGTCCCAGACGTCGCAGAGCAGTCAAGATTGGGCTTTCCTTGACCAGCTCAACCTCCTCTACCGACCTGACAAATTTTCAGCACCCCAAAATTTTGAAGCTCCGATTTTCCTGAATTTCAGGAAACAGGTGGGTCTCGACCTCCCTAAGCTAAATCCAAAATTTCACAATCCTATGACCACGGGTTCGGGAGTTATGGACGTTTTACCGAAAACAAGATGGCTGCCGAACTGTCAAAGTCAAACTTTGATCAGTTGTAACTCGGCAACCACTTGACCTACGGACGTCAGACTTTTTTCCACGGCCTTGGCGCCTCCTCGGGTACCGCCTTGGAGGGGTTTGGAGCGAAAATAAAAATTTCGCTCCAATCGCCCCCAAACCTATGTGAGGTGAAAGTCCTTCACCCGAGCTGTCCACAACCCAAAATCCCGCAGTCGTAGGCCTAACTGTTCAGGAGCTATTACAATTTGAAAATTTCTGAAATTTTACAAAATTTTTACAAAATGGCCTAAAAAGTTCCAAATTCTTGGTTTTAACGCTAGAGGGACCTAGTTTTGGCTTAAAGGTGCTAATTTGAGGTGTCTAAACCCAACCCCACCCTCAGAAAGTATTATTTTTGATTATTTTCTAATATATTTACAAAAATCACTAAAAAATCAATAGCTCCTGACCTAATAATCCTAAAAATAAATAAAAAATACTAAAATTTGTTAAAAATGCAGCTCTATCTTATGCAATAAAAACAATTTTATTTTTCAAATAAAAAGTATAAAAATTTACAAAAAATACAAAAAAATTTGGTTTTTTAATTATGGCTCCCACAATTAATTCTAAAAAATGTTGCAACTCTGCAGGCCTGCTGTCCAAGGAAGCGCGCAAAAGATAGCAGTTGCGCTTTTTGCTATTTTTGTTTGGTTTGGCTGCTATTTGGGTGCAAAGTTGACAACTTTAATTATAAAATAACTAGAAAGTACTGGTCGAAAAATTCGGTTTTTTGCAGAAAAGTGTTCAGTTCGGTACCTTCTTATTTTCAGGTATTGGTACGGACACCAGACTAACCGAGTCAAATGGCTTGAGGAATTTTCCGAGGAGTATGGATTGGAGTGCGGAGTGAGACAGGGGGGGCTGACTTCTCCTTCGCTCTTTAATCTTTACGTCAACCAGTTGATCGTGGGGTTGAGCAAGACGGGTGTCGGCTGCTACATTGACGGCCAGTGCGTCAACAGCATTAGTTATGCAGACGACATGGTCTTGCTCAGCCCTTCCATATCGGGGCTGCGGAAGTTAGTCAGGGTGTGTGAGGAGTATGCGAACGAGCATGGTCTGGTATACAATTCTGATAAGAGCGAAATGTTAATATTTAGGTGTAAAAGTCGTAGGAGTGTTTGAGGTACCTACCACCCGTGCTTCTTGGTAGCACTGCTCTTAAAAGAGTGAAGCAGGTCAAGTACTTGGGCCATGTGGTAACCGAGGACTTGAAAGACGATGCGGATATTGAAAGGGAAAGGAGAGCGATGGCGGTCCGCTGTAATATGTTGGCTCGTAGATTTGCACGATGTAGCACAGAGTTAAAAATAACACTTTTTAAAGCCTTCTGCCAAACATTATACACTTGTAGTCTGTGGGTCAATTATACGCAGCGGGCCTTCAACGCGCTCCGAGTACAATATAATAATGCCTTCAGAATGTTGTTGGGGCTCCCTCGATACTGCAGTGCATCCGCGATGTTTGCGCATGCGCTGACAGACGGATTTCACGCTGTGATACGGAGTCGCATCGCGTCAATTTTGAAACGAGTGCGGGGGAGCGACAACAGCATTTTCAGAGCCATCGCTCAGAAACCGAACTGCCCTATTTTGCGACACTGGGTGAGAGTTCATACGCTTGTGCCTGGAGTCCCTGAAAGTGGGAGATATATAAATTGAATAGGATAGTTTTACATCATTTGAAATGAATGGCATGGTTGGGGTGTAAGTGTGTAACTATTGAAATGTACTAAATTATAATGAAAACAAACCTAACTACCTAAGATTCTTACAGTTTTAATGAAATTTGTCACGAAAATGTAATTTTATCTTTTTTTATGAGTAATTTTAATGTTTTTTTTTGTTTCGATATTTTTCATTTGATTTAGGTATGGCATTTGATTTGATATATTTATTTATTTTTATTTAATTTAATTTGTTTAATTTGATATTTTTCACTTAATATAATTTATCTAATTTAATATTTTTCATTAATTTATGTAATTTGATTTGATACTTTTCATTTAATTTAATTTGTATAATTTGATAGTTTTCATTTGATGTCATTTATATAATTTAATATTTTTCATTTAATTTACATAATTTGATTTCTTATTTTTCATTTAATTTATGTAATTTGATTTGTTATTTTCATTTAATTTAATTTGTTTAATTTGATATTTATTTAATTTAATATTTTTCATTTAATTTATATAATTTAGTTTCCATTTCAATTTTCATCGCATCTAGCTATTAGGTTACTACTAACATAGAATAAGTGTACTAACAAGCTATGGATTTTTGTATCCGAAATAAAAAGTATTATTATTATGTCTCTCTTTCACACGGGAATCTTCTTTTTTTTTTCTTACGAAGACACCCGGACTTTTGGTAGACTTACATGGGGACACAGGTCCAACATGCAGAGGCCCTTTGAGACTTTTAATCTAAAGGGAAATGGGACCCCCACTGCAAACAATCCACATCCGCCTTATGTAGAAGAACGATAATGGACCATCTGCAATGGGAGCTAGCTATTGTAAAATATGCTAACTACGTAATGGGCTATTGTGATGGGTGTTAGATGGTCTGGTTAACTTAGGCTATGGATGAAGACGGCGTCTGCCATTTCAATATACCTATTATTATATTAAAACTTTGGCAGACGGTGACTCGCCAACTCACTAGATGGGCCCCCTATACAATCGCCATAGACATTAAGCCTGTACAGGCGACAGAGGGCAACACCGGTGTGAGCGGCTAGGGGTGTCGAGCGGTGCGGCGCCGGTTTCGCCATCACGGGTCAGACCCGGAGCGGGTTTCCCCGTAGTTATGCCCTTGAAAATGACACTTCCACCCCCGAGCATAAAGCTCTGGCTTCCTCCCTCTGACCAGCCAATTAAGGCAAGCCAGAGTTGAGATTTGCTGCACTCCCGGGAGCAGCGTCTCCTGTTAGCCCATTAAATGCTAACTGGTCGAGGAGCACAACAAAGCTCTGAGGAATCGGAACCGATGTGTAGCCACGCACATTCAGCTCGCCACAAGCTGCCCTGCGGATGTGTGCTTTTCTATAACCTTGTGAGATATTTTTTGTTGATCTCAAAAAGTGGATGACTCGAAAAGCAAATCTACTATTATTATTATCTTTTTTGTTTGCAATTTGCTCTCCCGGTAAAGGGGGTATTAAACTAACACACGGGCATTCACCAAGTGTGCTAGTTGAGAAGAAATGAACGTTATGATGAAGAGGATGAATTAAGAAATTTCCGTGTAAGACGACATGTATTGAGTAATACTGCTTTTTGTATTAATGTTAGAGTAAATGTTGGCATGTGGAGAATGTTGAGGTTAGTTTTAAGGGTTTTTGGTACCACACCGGTAGTGGATATAATGATGGGTACAATTTTAACTGTATCTACCTGCCATTGTCTTCTTATTTCTGTAGCTAAATCTACATACTTTGCCATTTTCTCAGAGTGTGTAGTGACAAGGTTGTGTGTGTTACATACTGCAATGTCTATAATGAATACGGAGTTTGTGATTTTATCTAGTACAGTTATGTCGGGTCTATTGTAGTGTATGGTCTTGTCTGTAATGATGGTTCGATCCCAGTAAATTTTGTGACTCGTGTTTTCTAAAATGGTCATGGGTTTGTATTTATAATAAGCAGTTTTTTGGGAAATGAGTGAATATTTAAATGCTAGATTTTGGTGAATTATGGCAGCTACTTGGTCATGTCTGTGTTTGTAGTCTGTCTGAACTATTGCTTTACATGCGCCCGTGATGTGTTGGATGGTTTCTGAGCTACTATGGCATCGTCTGCAAAAATCACTAGGCGAATTAAGGGTGTGAGTTATATGTTTTTGGTAATTACGAGTATCTATAATTTGATCCTGAATAGCAATCACAAAAGCCTCTGTTTCTGGAAACAACTCACCTCGTCGTAGCCACTCGTTCGACGCTTCTTTGTCGACATGCTGCTGGTTGAGATCGGCAAAATGTCTCCCGTGCAGAGCCTTTTGTGACCATAAATCTATTTTGTGTTGCTTATTTATTATCTTTGGTATCTTGTTTCTGTCATTTAAGTTAAGGGGAGTAAGTTTTATATCAATGTCTATTATATATTTGTGGAGTTGTGATTGTTCAGATTTACTGTAAAAATATTTGCGTAACTTATCTACTAGAGTGTTGTGTAAATTTTGTATGTCAATGAGACCTCTTCCTCCATCTTGCCGTGAAAGTGTAAGACGTTGAGTGCAAGATCTAGGGTGGTGTTTTCTGTTGACTGTCATATGTGCGTTAATGGTGCGTTGCAATTGAGCCAAATCGCTTTGGGACCAGTTTATAATCCCAAAGGAGTAAGAGAGAACTGGTATTGCATACGTGTTAATGGCTTTGACAGAATTGCGTGCATTTAGTTGAGTTCTAAGGATTTGGTTTACTCGATTTTTGAATTTTTTTGTTAGTTCTAGTTTTGCTATTTTTGCTTGATTTGTTTTGATTGATGAAACCCTAAGTATTTATATGTGCTATTTTCGTCCATGGATTCTATGTGCTCACCGGTATCAAGATTATAAGTGTTGTTTATGGTCTTACCATGTTCAATTGAGTGTATTTTACATTTATCGACTCCAAATTGCATTTGAATGTCCTTAGAGAATGATTGTGTAATATCTGCTAGTTTTGTAAGTTCCAAGTTATTTGCTGCATATAGTTTGATGTCATCCATGTACATTAAGTGTGAAATGGTGTAAAATGAGTTACTGTATTTGAGTTTAAATCCTACATTAGTGTCATTAAGCAGTTCGGATAATGGGTTCAGGGCTAAGCAAAACCATAGTGGGCTGAGGGCGTCGCCTTGAACTATGCCTCTTTGTATTTTTATCGGTTCAGTAGTTATGGATCTACAAGTGGCTAATTTTAGTTTAGTTTGCCATTCAAGCATGGCTGCACTCAAGAACGATACCAGACTGGGGTGGACTTTATAGTGATTCAGTATATAAATTAACCATCTATGAGGAACAGAGTCAAAAGCCTTTTGGTAGTCAATGTACATTGTGTGAATATTTCTATTTTTCGTTTGAGCTTGTTTCATAACTATTGCATCTATTGTTAATTGTTCTTTGCATCCTTGACTGTTCTTTCTACATCCTTTTTGTTGTTCTGCGAGAATAGTATGATGTTCCAAATGTTTATAAATTAATTTACTAATGCATCCGGTAATAATCTTGTAGAGGGTTTGTAAGCAGGTAATAGGCCTGTAATTTGCAGGGTTTTTAGGGTCAGAGCCCTTTGGAAGCATGTAAGTGATACCATGTGTAATGAATTTTGGCATGGTATTTGGGAATCGTATGAATTGGCATATATGGTTGTGAATGAATGGGTGAGTGCATGTAAACTTTTTATACCAGTAATTGTGTATATTGTCGGTGCCTGGTGCCTTCCAATTATGTGTGTGATTGATGGTTTGGATTAGTGTGTCTACTGGAATGCTCAAGAAATCCATGGGACTAATGTGTTCAGTGTCTTTAGTTTTATGTACCCAATTGTTATTCGAGTTATGTTGTACTGGATTTTCCCAAATATCTTTCCAGAACTGCTGTACGTGTTGCATTGAGGGCGAATTATCATTTTGTGTATGTGGTGCTTGATGTTGACCTAGAGTTCTATAAAATTGTTTTTCATTATTTGTGAACAATGAATTTTGCTGTTTACGTTTAGTGCAGGTTAAATATCGCTTTAATCTACTTGCTGTGGCATTTAACTTTTGTTTAAGTGTGTCTAGAAAGTGTTGTGGTTCTGTATTAGGTTCTTCGTGTTGAGAGTGTGTTTTGTATTTATTTTTTATTTCTTCTATGGCGTTAAGTATTCTACGGCTCCTATTTCCTAGTATGTATTGTGTCAAACGTCCTATTTCTAACCTACATTTTTCTATCCTTTTCTCAATTCGTTGTTGCCATTTGGGTTTTTTCTTAAGCTTGGATATGGTTTCATTTCGTTCAGTCTCGAACTTCGTGCCATTACAAGCCGATGCGGTGAAGGCTGCTGAATATATTAATATGTGTAGTGAATTAAAATCTAGTTCGTGGTTTAAATATTTAGGAAGAATTTCGTTGTTCAGATTCTGGACAATTTGGGCAAACTTTCTCGATGACTTTTGCTTTGGGATGTATGGTCGTTCTTCGGGGTCAATAAGACTAAATCGTGCAATAGCACTATCTAACGCGAATTCTATTCTACGGGTTTCGTCTTGTACATGATGTTGACTTTCGCCCATGACGCTACTAATATGATTTTCGGAGTAGTGAGTTTCTGTGTGTAAGCCATCTATAGTACTTTCGGGTGAGATACAGGATATAGAAACTATGTGGTCGGAATTATGCTGTTCTATTTCTATTATGCTATGGTGCTGAATGTTATTAGCCTCTATTAGTTTTAATTCGGCTTCCTTTCTCAGATCATTGATTCTATTGCTGTATTTCTTGTTATTAAATATGAGCCTTCTTTGGTCTGCAATTCTTTATTCAGTCAGGTGAGATAGGTGTGATTGTCTTTCTGTTACTAATTTATGAAGGTTTTGTCTATATGATGTTTTATTGGACTCTGCTGCAGTTACTTCAAAATAACATTTGATAATATCTTCGTTGATTTCGTCAGACCATTTTATCGCCTCACAATACGTGCCGTGCTCAGTAAAACTGCCTTTTGCATCAAGCCCTTGACCCAACTGCCTAACGCAAGCCTCTTAAGATGTTGATCGAGGCTTTTGGCGATCAGACCGTGTGCTGATACGACTATCGGAACAATAATCGCTGAATCCACATCCCACATGTCGACAACCTCGTGAGCCAAGTCCAAATATTTCAATTGTTTATCTTTTTCTGCTTTCACGAGATTCTCGTCATGTGGAACCGTAATGTCAAGGATTATTGCGAGGCGCTCTGATCGATCTATTACCACTATATCAGGCTTATTGGCTACAATAGTCCTGTCAGTGATAATAGACCGATCCCAGTATAACGTGATACGACCATTCTCTAGAACTGGGTCGGGCACATACCTGTAATATGGTACCTCTGAATCTACAAGTTTATATTTTAGCGCAAGTTGCTGATGGATAATCCTGGCCACTTGGTTGTGTCTATGCAAGTACTCGCCGTTGGCAAGACGAGGACAACCAGAAATAATGTCTGAGAGATTCACCCGGTAGGTGGCATGCCCGACATTTGTCAACCGTACCGTCTCTCAAAATATATTTCCGATAGTTATTCGTCATGACAACTTCGTCTGTAATCGCACAAACAAAACCTTCAGTTTCTCCGAAGAAATCACCGAAACGTAGCCAGGGTACGGAAGCTAGAAAATCTACATCGGGCCCATGTAAGGCCCGATAAAATCGTCCATGCAGCTCTTTGCCCTGCCATATCTCCTTGCGATCATTAGTCGTCAATATTACTGGTTTGTGCCAGTTCTCTTTGGCAAGAGCAAGAGGGGTCAGTCCATTGTCTATTGCTACCACATCCCGATGCATACCCACGTCAGCATGAAGGAAATATTCCCTAAGGTTGTATACCTCACGATTGTGTAAGGTCTTGGCATTTAAAAAGCCACGACCTCCGCACTTTCGTGGGATATACAACCTCATTACAGACGAACGTGGGTGATGCATTCGGTTTATGGTCAATAGCGAACGGACTTTTCTATCCAGGGCGTCTAATTCAGTCTGAGTCCATCTAAGTATGCCGAAGGAATAGATTAAGATTGGTTTGGCCCAACCGTTGATAGCCCGCACCTTGTTACCGCCCGACAAAAGACTTATCAGCACTTTTTTCAGGCGGCCAAAGAAACGGTCCACCAACGTTTGTTTCATGCCTATCTCTGTAATACCTAATGCCTGCGACATATTTATAGGTTTCAGTCGCGGAAAGGGATTTAAGTTTTGTGAAATCTGAAAGTTGTACTCTTTCAGATTCCACAATCCGACCCTTCTTTACATGCATGACTGCACATTTATCTACACCAAATTCCATTTTGATAGAATTACTGAAAGCTTCTGTGACTTTTAGTAACTCGATCAAGTGGGAATCGGCGGAGGCAAATAATTTTAAGTCATCCATGTAAAGAAGGTGGGAAACAACTTGACCTCCTCTCCGAAACTAATAGCCTAATCCTGAACCCTCCAGCAAAGTGCTGAGAGGATTCAGTGCCAGGCAAAACCATAAGGGACTCAGACTGTCACCCTGAAATATACCCCTCTTGATCCTGACAGGCTCGCCATCCCCAAGAACTTGACGACATCCTGGATATACAAGAGCCGTTGTCCATTGCCCCATACATGTCTTCAAGAAGGCGCTAAGAGTTGCATCAACTTTATACAACTCCAGCACCTTCAACAGCCATGTATGTGGCACTGAATCATAGGCTTTCTTGTAATCAATCCAGCATGTCGCAAGGTTTTTCCGGTTACGACGAACCTGCTGATTAATGGCCATATCAAGAATAAGGAGTTCTTTAGTACCACGTGACCCGCTTCTACATCCATTTTGAGAGTTGGACATAATAGAATTATTTTCAATATGTGTTGATAGCTTAACTTTCAAAATAGATGTAAGAAGCTTATAGACCGTTGGTAAACAAGTTATCGGTCTATAATTTTTAGGGTCCGTAGTACTACCAGATTTGTAGAGGAGGTGTGTTATACCCGAAGTCAGAAAAGATGGAAGCGACCCAGACTCAAATGATGATTGAAAGCAGGATGCCAAACAAGCATGTGAGCTATGGAACCATTTCAGCCAAAAGTTGTGCAGTCCGTCCGGCCCAGTTGATTTCCAATTGGGCAACGAACGAACCGCACTGGCAATGTCACTAGATGTTATTAGGACTGGTTCCATAGTCTGTATTGACTCACATGAAAGCTTGACATCCCGCATCCACTCACACTCTGTATGACTAACAGGTACCGACCAAATGCCTTGCCAAAATGTACTAGTGGTTTCAGCACTCGGTAGGCACATGTCAGTCATAATTGAATCAGGTTGCTCCCATCTTCTATACACCCATCTCTCATCGTTTTGGAACGAGCGATTCTGAGTATAGCGATCCACTCGCTTTTTGTATCGCCGTATACGGCTTGCCCACGCATAAATTTTCTGCTTCAGGTGGTCTATACGTTCTGTGACTCGCACTGAGTATTCGCGAGGACTAATATCAGTCCCCGCAAATGCACGAGTCACAAAACGCATTACCCTGGGACGGGTATTACCCGTCCTGAAGCAGCATAGCTTACCAATGAGTACCCTAGTCTTGGCGATGCGACGCTCAATTCTGCATTGCCAGACTGGAACAGAGTTAGGTCTAGTAGCTGGCTCAAATTTTGGAAATTTTACACCAGCCACTCGACACACTGCCACAGCCGCGCAATACAGAATTGAGTGTGCATCACTTATATCTACACAAGTTTCAAAATAACTTGGTAGAGCCGAGTCCAGGGCACTCACTAGCGCCATGTTCTTTTTATGCGTAGGCAAACGCGGTATACGTGGACGACATATGAGATCACAAAATCTATAATCTTGAATCGCTCGCTCCAAAACACTCCTTAATTCATCGTTATACTGTGTACTTACTGTTGTAACAATATCATCCACTACTTCGTCAATGGGTACGACAGGTCGTGATTCATTTACTTCACTATTAACACTAGGATGTGACGAAGTAGGGATGATAATGTTACTCTGTACTTCCGAGCGAATCCTCTCAAGCACGGCATCGTCCAACATATGACTACGTTGTATGACCCGTACTTGATCCGACAGCCGCTGCGCCGACACGTTGACAGTTGGTTCAAGAGCCTGAAACAAAGGCAGTAAACGAACACGATACGCAGTGAGGTTAGTTCCTCCCTCTGTAGCCACAAAATATGCCCGCATGACATTTTCATTCATTGACGAAGTCCATCGCATGCGGTGCACATTACCACCGGCAGCGGGGGCCCTATTCGAGACCGGCGGGCCTCGGGGTCCCAAGCGAGACGGTGGCCGGCCTCTCCCCGGTCGACGTATAGGTGTTGGCGACGTCGGCGGAGAGAAATACTCATCACTCGACGTAGAGCTCGACGCCTCTGCGATTCCCCTTGGCGCTGATACACATTCAAGGGGAAGAGAGGCGGAGCTGAGTGATGAGACCGGAGGTGTTAGGCGTGCTGCTTGTTTCTTGGATCTTGTTAACATTTGCTGGATTCAAATAAATATTTTCATTTTACTGCTTATTAGGCAAGCTATGACAGCTGTCATGGACTTCAAAACGTTTTATATTCAAAGATATTGTAAATGTATTTTTCTTCACCAATTTATCCATGTTTTTATAAAATATTCACTGTAAATCTGTAGTGGTTGATAAATATCTAAAAAATACGTTATATTTATGTGTATTTATATCAAAAAGTGATTAAAAATGTGGAGCAAAATGTTGACAGAGATACCATTTTTTTTATTATTATTATTATTATTATTTCCTTTATTTACTACTTTATACATATTAATTTAGATTTTTAAATACATTAGTATAAAACAAAAAAATATATTTAAAAATATAAAAAAATAGTGTCCCACCGGTATCGAGTACAGGGACCAAGCTACCGGTGGTTAGGGCTGCAGAGACAGGAACCTCCTCACAATGCGTGCCGTGTCTAGGAGAACTGCCTTTTGCATCTGGTTCTTGACCCAACTACCTAACGCGAGCCTCTTGAGATGTTGATCGAGGCTCTTGGCAATCAGACCATGCGCTGATACGACTATCGGAACAATAATCGCTGAATCCACATCCCACATGTCGACAATCTCGTGAGCTAAATCCAAATACTTTATTTGTTTCTCCTTTTCTGCTTTCACGAGATTTCCGTCATGTGGGACGGTAATGTCAACGATTATTGCTAGGCGCTCTGATCGATCTATTACCACTATGTCAGGCTTATTGGCCACAATAGTCCTGTCAGTAATAATAGATCGATCCCAATACAATGTGACACGACCATTTTCAAGAACTGGGTCGGGCACATACCTGTAATACGGTACCTCTGAATCAACAAGTTTATATTTTAGTGCAAGTTGCTGATGGACAATCCTGGCCACTTGGTTGTGTCTATGTAAATACTCCCCGTTGGCAAGACGAGGACAACCAGAAATAATATGTCTGAGAGATTCACCCGGTAGGTGGCATGCCCGACATATGTCAACCGTACCATCTCTCAAAATATACTTCCGATAGTTATTCGTCATAACAACTTCGTCAGTAATTGCACAGACAAAACCTTCGGTTTCTCCAAACAGATCACCAAAACGTAGCCAGGATACTGATGCTAGTAAATCTACATCGGGCCCATGTAAGGCCCGATAAAATCGTCCATGCAGTTCTTTACTCTGCCATATCTCCTTGCGGTCATTGGTAGTTAGTATTACTGGTTTGTGCCAGTTCTCTTTGGCAAGAGAAAGAGGGGTCAGTCCGCTGTCTATTGTTACTACATCCCGATGCATACCCACGTCCGCATGGAGGAAATATTCCCTAAGGTTGTATATCTCACGGTTGTGCAACGTCTTGATATTTAAAAAACCACGACCGCCGCATTTCCGTGGGATATACAACCTCATTACAGACGAACGCGGATGATGCATCCGGTTTGCAGTCAACAACGAACGGACTTTTCTATCCAGGGTGTCAAGTTCTGTCTGAGTCCATCTCAGTATGCCGAAGGAATATCCTAAGACAGGCATGGCCCAACCATTGATGGCTCGCACCCTATTACCACCTGATAAAAGACTTCTCAGTACTTTTTTCAGGCGGCCAAAGAAACGATCCATCAACGCTTGTTTCATGTCTGTCTCAGCAATACCTAAAGCCTGCGACATACCAAGATATTTGTAGGTTTCAGTTGCGGAGAGGGATTTAAGTTTTGTGAAATCTGAAAGTTGTACTCTTTCAGATTCCACAATCCGTCCCTTCTTTACATGCATGACTGCACATTTATCTACACCAAATTCCATTTTGATAGAATTACTAAAGGTTTCAGTTATCTTGAGTAACTCTATCAAGTGGGAATTGGTGCAGGCAAATAATTTCAAGTCATCCATGTATAGAAGGTGGGAAACAACTTGACCTCCTCTCCTAAACTGATAGCCTAGCCCTGAACCCTCCAGTAAAGTACTGAGAGGATTCAGTGCTAGACAAAACCATAAGGGACTCAGGCTATCACCCTGAAATATTCCCCTCTCAATCTTGACAGGTTCACCGTTCCCAAGAATCTGACGACATCCTGGATAAACAAGAGCCGTTCTCCATTGCCCCATACATGCCTTCAAGAAGGTGCAAAGAGTTGTATCAACTTTATACAACTCTAGCACCCTCAACAGCCATGTATGTGGCACGGAGTCGTAGGCTTTCTTGTAATCAATCCAGCATGTCGCCAGATTTCTCCGGTTACGACGAACCTGCTGATTAATGGCCATGTCAAGAATAAGGAGTTCTTTAGTACCACGTGACCCGCTTCTACATCCATTTTGAGAGTTGGACATAATACAATTATTTTCTATATGAGATGATAATTTAACTCTCAAAATAGATGTGAGAAGCTTATAGACCGTAGGCAAACAAGTTATCGGTCTATAATTTTTCGGGTCCGTGGTACTATCGGATTTATAGAGGAGGTGTGTAATACCTGAAGTCATAAAAGATGGGAGTGATCCGGACTCAAGTGATGATTGAAAGCAAGATGCCAAACAATCATGCGAGCTATGGAACCATTTGAGCCAAAAATTGTGCAGCCCGTCCGGCCCAGTTGATTTCCAATTGGGCAACGAACGAACTGCACTAGCAATGTCAACAGTTGTTATTATGACTGGTGCCATGGTCTCAATAGACTCGCATGACCGCCAGTAGTATATAATTGTACCTTCTGGACCACAGATAGTTCAGCACCGCTTCACTATCTGAGGTCCAAAAGGATACAATTATATTATCTCCATAATCACATAACTCACCCACCTGCCCGTTTAACGAAACTCCAACCTTCACGCGCACCGATGTATTTGCGGTGCAAAAATGTGTACGCGTTCGATAATCGCATAAAATATCCGATCACTATCATCCCATGTCGTTAGCGAACCCAATGTATCTAGAACTCAATGTATGTTCACACCTAGACACATGCATTCCAATGTATTGCTGTGAAAAATGTTGTGAAAAATTCACAACATTTACATCGGCTAAAATATCACAAGCAGAACAGTGACCTAAGGCAGGTGTCTCACCGACAACGAGAGAACGAGTAACTATCGACTATTTTCTCGCTCAAGAAACGTGCAATAGATATACATTCCGTGTAAACAAAAGAGATGCGTATACAAATAGTTCATCGCTGACTGTTTACACTGCTGGCGAGCACTCGCTTCACTAGTTTGTTCGTTTTGTTTCTCGCTCTGCGATTCTCGCTCTACTCGTTACTCGTTCGTCGATGCCGGTGAGACACCTGCCTTACATAGACTTTGTTGGAAAATAGAATAAAACTCTGTATTGTCAAAATATACTTCCCATTTATTTATATTAATTCAACGCATTAAATTTAGGGGTTTCGTCGAACAACTCGTCCACAGATGCAACTAAGCTTTGCAGCTTTCGCCATTGTTGGGAATCTTGTTCAGCCTGGAATTTGATTCGGACCAACGCTTTTTTCCATAGCTCCAAGGCTTCGGTGTCGCGAACGTCGTTTGTGCGGTAGACCTTGAGATCCACGTAGTATTCCCCCGATGTACTTGCTGATCGGCGCTCCGTACCGTTCGCAACTCTGTTCACGAAGTACGACGACACCACCGTAGGACTCTCTAAGGACTCCTCGCTCCGTTTACTAAGCCCAAATATGTCCACTGATGGCTTAATCTTTTTTCTGAAACAAATAATATTTAATTACTTTTGGTAACATAGATTACGATTACGTTCCTGTGAATTATCATAGAAACCATGAATTATATACGAAACATACTTTAAACATTATTGCATATATATTATATTACTGTCACTGGAAACAGATATTGGTTAAAATAATAATAATTACCTCATACTGACAGGAGATTTTCTCGATGTTGATGGTTTGTTTCTTTTCCCGCTTTTATTGTTCGATCCCTGGCCATTTTTGGAGCTAGTAAAAGGGTGATCATACTCTGAGTCAGACCTGTAATTAAAATATAATTTATCAATAAAAGAAATATATCATTGTCATCATCATAGCTCAGTCCTGAGTGCGTTTAGTGCCTGGGCTTTGATGTCGCGAGATTGCTTTCCTACTTTTATTCCTCAGTGAGGTGTACTGTTTGATGTAAAACAGTTAATATCTAAAAAAGTAATGCTAGCAAGACTGTACGAAGTCATCATCAAGTATTAGCTATACTGAGTCCTAGGGTTCGTTCAATACTTGGCTTCGATATACTTGTCTGGATATACTTGGTGTTACATAAGGGTATATCAAGCCGAAACAGATAGCATCAGCTAGTCGTTTAGAACATATTTTCTTGAGTTCCAGCAGGTACGGGCCGATTGGTTGGCTAGGCTCCAGGTAGAAGGAGACCAGTGTGATCTTCCAGTCGACGGTATTGAGGCTCACCACTATGATGTTGTTCGTGGTGAGCTCGGGATATTGGACGATGTCGATGTTGGGGTCAAAGACGGCTATTGCTGCCTTGACCCTGTCTTCCCCAGTCGCGTTGTTCTGGAAGATCCTGGTTCCTGGATAGCTCCTCATCACTGGAGTCTTGCCCTCCGTCCAGGGTTCCTGGATTAGGGCCGCTGTTATCTTGCGGTTTGCAGCTTCCTTCAGTAGTTCCTGCTGAGCGATCTTCTGCTTCTGCAAGTTTGCTTGGAACACGCGGTAGATAGTATTTACTGCCTGGCTGCCCTTAGCAGTACGCTACGGCAGACCGGGCTAGGGACTCCCAGCGCCTTCTGACGGGACACTCTTCGCTAAAGGCGTTGTGTTCGACTCTACCTATTTTTGCCTTACGACAGTTTCTGCAAGATGGTTGTGCATTAACCATCCAGCTGTCGCAGTGCGCCTTTAAATGTGGTCCCCCACAATGACTACAGACGTCTTCGGTTTCAGTACAGACCCTCCTCACGTGACCGTACGCCAGGCAGCGCGAGCACTGCACTAGTGGTGAGTGGTCGTCCACCCTCACCCGCTGTAGGTCTACGTGAAGAGTGCCGGCGTCCGTCATTCTTCTCCATAGCTTCGGAGCTACATTAAGGACCACGTGGTTTGTGTGGGGGTTCCTCGTCTTCTTCCGGAACTTGACTGAGAGACGTTCGTCCTCCTTGTTGAGGCCATCAAAGACACTCCGATTCTGCTTCCGGAGTGCCCCGAGCACCTCCTCGTCGGAGTTGATGCTCAGGACATCCCTCAGAACCACCATCGGGTCTTTGTTTTTGATCTCCTCAACAAGGAGTCTCTCCTTCTCCAGTCTCGCTCGTGCGCTGTCCCTATCCTTTGCTGTTGGACATCCCAGTATAATCTTGCGGTCCTTTGCCTTCCTTACCCGCTCCACGCGTATCCATCCCTCCTTGGCGTCCACCGCCTTTCTCACCCTTTCCAAGACTTGATCGCCAGTTTCCTCCTCTTTGTCGGATGTTACGACTATTGAGTGCAGTGCAGGTTTTACTTGTGGCACTCTTGGGGAGGTGGAGGTGGATGTGATTTTGGCGTATGTCTGCTTTTCTTGGAGTTCAATGCTTGTTCGCAGGACGGATTGTAATTCTTCCATTTGTGCTGCGTTCCTGCTGAGCATCTCCGCATGCTCGTCCAGTCTTTTGGTGAATGTCTCCATGTCAGGTGAGTGGGTGGGCGCGTGGGTGGGTGGGGCAACCGAGACTTTCTCTACCTTCTCCAGCCCTGTCTCCATCTGTCTAACGATGTCAACTAATTTATCAAGCCACTGAGTGACGTCCGTCTTTATTTCCGTCCGCAAATTTTTGGCTAAGCCAAGAGAAGCCTTGGCCTTCTTGGCCATGTCTACCGCCTGTGCTGTTCTGTCCGGGTATTTCTTCCCTGACACTGGGCTGTGTTCTATAGGCTGTGGTGTTTTGGCCTTTTTTGATTTTTCAGCATCTGATGTTTTTTCCGGCGGCAGGGTGTTTTTCGGCGGGCTATACTCTAAGCGCTTCGACGGCCTCAGCGGGTTGACATCGTTTAAGCTTTCAGAGGATACTAATTTCGAGGTGCTCGCCTTGCCTTCGAAAGTCTCAAGGCTCCGTCGTACAATAGACTTTTTCGTCACCGTCCTGGATGGTGACGTGCGAGCAGTATCCTCCTCCGTCTTCTTAATAGGTGTGCGCTGTGACACAAACATCGTGGGGGGTGTGCTTCGTCGGCTTGTTTTATGTGTAGCTTATGGGGTATGTAGAGGGTACCCCAGTCCGCGTGTAAGGTAAGTTGGTGTATGTATCCGTAGGGTATGTAAAGGGTACCCTACTGGATTGTTTGTGTGATGTGTGATGTATGTTTGTGTGAGTCCAGTGAGTGTATGTTATGCTTGTCAATGACTGTCTGTGTGTGTGTGTGTTGGTGGGTGTGTTGTGTTATGTATGTGTGTGTGTACTTTTCTGTATGTGTCGTGAATGCACAGGTACTGCTCCTAACCTCTTACCAGCGGCCGGTGTCCGACGGTCCGACGATTTGTTCTAACAAGATAATTTTTACCTTCTAGTCGCTGGTCAATTTCCAATGTATTGGAAGAGTCAATAAACTCTTGTCCTATATTTAGTTAATTATTTAGTTTAAGCAAAAGCTTAAATATGGTAAATGACAGGTACAATTTTGGTCAAAAGAAAATAAAATAAGATAAAATAAATAAAATATGGAGACGTCACAGTTGCTCTACTTAGAGCTGTCTTTATTAATTGGTGTTGGAAAACTCTACACCGATATCTCTGTAGCCCAGCTACGTCAATTCCAATACGTCAGTTGCCAAAAGGGCTGGTCTTACCTAAAATCTTATAATATAACTTAAATCTATGAAAAATTTGGACAATAGTCCAAATTTGTCCTAACCTAACGCTAGATTATTGTCGCCCCACCTGCTTCGGAGCACCCCCAATCCAAAATTTGCCGAAAATCCCCAAAATTGCCGAAAAAGAGAAAATTTTGTTCCAAAAAACTCTACACGCTCTATGTAGAGACGCGTAAGTAGGCCCAGCTGACAGCCCCCGTCGAGCCCACTCCAACAATCCCAAACACGGCTATCCTAGCCCAAGGGGTCTCGGAGCTACGAGGATTGTAAATTCCTTGTAAAATTTTACAAAATTTTACAATTTTGTTAAAACCCTCGTATCTCCGGAACCACTGGTCCGATCCTGCTCATGTTTGGGTCTATCTTTATGTGCGCGACGAGACCTTTCCTCCGGTAGCCTTTTTTGAGCCTAAAAATTTTTTAGCCCCGATCCCCCCCTAACCCCCCCAGTCGGGTGGAGTAGTGGTTGCTGAGCCCCCAAAAGAAACCCAGACCCCTCTACGACGCCCCGTTCCAATTCTACAGACGATCAAAGTTTTCCAAAATGGCGGCCGAGCTGTCAAACTCGAACTTTGATCGCCTGTAACTCCGGTCCCAGACGTCGCAGAGCAGTCAAGATTGGGCTTTCCTTGACCAGCTCAACCTCCTCTACCGACCTGACAAATTTTCAGCACCCCAAAATTTTGAAGCTCCGATTTTCCTGAATTTCAGGAAACAGGTGGGTCTCGACCTCCCTAAGCTAAATCCAAAATTTCACAATCCTATGACCACGGGTTCGGGAGTTATGGACGTTTTACCGAAAACAAGATGGCTGCCGAACTGTCAAAGTCAAACTTTGATCAGTTGTAACTCGGCAACCACTTGACCTACGGACGTCAGACTTTTTTCCACGGCCTTGGCGCCTCCTCGGGTACCGCCTTGGAGGGGTTTGGAGCGAAAATAAAAATTTCGCTCCAATCGCCCCCAAACCTATGTGAGGTGAAAGTCCTTCACCCGAGCTGTCCACAACCCAAAATCCCGCAGTCGTAGGCCTAACTGTTCAGGAGCTATTACAATTTGAAAATTTCTGAAATTTTACAAAATTTTTACAAAATGGCCTAAAAAGTTCCAAATTCTTGGTTTTAACGCTAGAGGGACCTAGTTTTGGCTTAAAGGTGCTAATTTGAGGTGTCTAAACCCAACCCCACCCTCAGAAAGTATTATTTTTGATTATTTTCTAATATATTTACAAAAATCACTAAAAAATCAATAGCTCCTGACCTAATAATCCTAAAAATAAATAAAAAATACTAAAATTTGTTAAAAATGCAGCTCTATCTTATGCAATAAAAACAATTTTATTTTTCAAATAAAAAGTATAAAAATTTACAAAAAATACAAAAAAATTTGGTTTTTTAATTATGGCTCCCACAATTAATTCTAAAAAATGTTGCAACTCTGCAGGCCTGCTGTCCAAGGAAGCGCGCAAAAGATAGCAGTTGCGCTTTTTGCTATTTTTGTTTGGTTTGGCTGCTATTTGGGTGCAAAGTTGACAACTTTAATTATAAAATAACTAGAAAGTACTGGTCGAAAAATTCGGTTTTTTGCAGAAAAGTGTTCAGTTCGGTACCTTCTTATTTTCAGGTATTGGTACGGACACCAGACTAACCGAGTCAAATGGCTTGAGGAATTTTCCGAGGAGTATGGATTGGAGTGCGGAGTGAGACAGGGGGGGCTGACTTCTCCTTCGCTCTTTAATCTTTACGTCAACCAGTTGATCGTGGGGTTGAGCAAGACGGGTGTCGGCTGCTACATTGACGGCCAGTGCGTCAACAGCATTAGTTATGCAGACGACATGGTCTTGCTCAGCCCTTCCATATCGGGGCTGCGGAAGTTAGTCAGGGTGTGTGAGGAGTATGCGAACGAGCATGGTCTGGTATACAATTCTGATAAGAGCGAAATGTTAATATTTAGGTGTAAAAGTCGTAGGAGTGTTTGAGGTACCTACCACCCGTGCTTCTTGGTAGCACTGCTCTTAAAAGAGTGAAGCAGGTCAAGTACTTGGGCCATGTGGTAACCGAGGACTTGAAAGACGATGCGGATATTGAAAGGGAAAGGAGAGCGATGGCGGTCCGCTGTAATATGTTGGCTCGTAGATTTGCACGATGTAGCACAGAGTTAAAAATAACACTTTTTAAAGCCTTCTGCCAAACATTATACACTTGTAGTCTGTGGGTCAATTATACGCAGCGGGCCTTCAACGCGCTCCGAGTACAATATAATAATGCCTTCAGAATGTTGTTGGGGCTCCCTCGATACTGCAGTGCATCCGCGATGTTTGCGCATGCGCTGACAGACGGATTTCACGCTGTGATACGGAGTCGCATCGCGTCAATTTTGAAACGAGTGCGGGGGAGCGACAACAGCATTTTCAGAGCCATCGCTCAGAAACCGAACTGCCCTATTTTGCGACACTGGGTGAGAGTTCATACGCTTGTGCCTGGAGTCCCTGAAAGTGGGAGATATATAAATTGAATAGGATAGTTTTACATCATTTGAAATGAATGGCATGGTTGGGGTGTAAGTGTGTAACTATTGAAATGTACTAAATTATAATGAAAACAAACCTAACTACCTAAGATTCTTACAGTTTTAATGAAATTTGTCACGAAAATGTAATTTTATCTTTTTTTATGAGTAATTTTAATGTTTTTTTTTGTTTCGATATTTTTCATTTGATTTAGGTATGGCATTTGATTTGATATATTTATTTATTTTTATTTAATTTAATTTGTTTAATTTGATATTTTTCACTTAATATAATTTATCTAATTTAATATTTTTCATTAATTTATGTAATTTGATTTGATACTTTTCATTTAATTTAATTTGTATAATTTGATAGTTTTCATTTGATGTCATTTATATAATTTAATATTTTTCATTTAATTTACATAATTTGATTTCTTATTTTTCATTTAATTTATGTAATTTGATTTGTTATTTTCATTTAATTTAATTTGTTTAATTTGATATTTATTTAATTTAATATTTTTCATTTAATTTATATAATTTAGTTTCCATTTCAATTTTCATCGCATCTAGCTATTAGGTTACTACTAACATAGAATAAGTGTACTAACAAGCTATGGATTTTTGTATCCGAAATAAAAAGTATTATTATTATGTCTCTCTTTCACACGGGTATCTTCTTTTTTTTTTCTTACGAAGACACCCGGACTTTTGGTAGACTTACATGGGGACACAGGTCCAACATGCAGAGGCCCTTTGAGACTTTTAATCTAAAGGGAAATGGGACCCCCACTGCAAACAATCCACATCCGCCTTATGTAGAAGAACGATAATGGACCATCTGCAATGGGAGCTAGCTATTGTAAAATATGCTAACTACGTAATGGGCTATTGTGATGGGTGTTAGATGGTCTGGTTAACTTAGGCTATGGATGAAGACGGCGTCTGCCATTTCAATATACCTATTATTATATTAAAACTTTGGCAGACGGTGACTCGCCAACTCACTAGATGGGCCCCCTATACAATCGCCATAGACATTAAGCCTGTACAGGCGACAGAGGGCAACACCGGTGTGAGCGGCTAGGGGTGTCGAGCGGTGCGGCGCCGGTTTCGCCATCACGGGTCAGACCCGGAGCGGGTTTCCCCGTAGTTATGCCCTTGAAAATGACACTTCCACCCCCGAGCATAAAGCTCTGGCTTCCTCCCTCTGACCAGCCAATTAAGGCAAGCCAGAGTTGAGATTTGCTGCACTCCCGGGAGCAGCGTCTCCTGTTAGCCCATTAAATGCTAACTGGTCGAGGAGCACAACAAAGCTCTGAGGAATCGGAACCGATGTGTAGCCACGCACATTCAGCTCGCCACAAGCTGCCCTGCGGATGTGTGCTTTTCTATAACCTTGTGAGATATTTTTTGTTGATCTCAAAAAGTGGATGACTCGAAAAGCAAATCTACTATTATTATTATCTTTTTTGTTTGCAATTTGCTCTCCCGGTAAAGGGGGTATTAAACTAACACACGGGCATTCACCAAGTGTGCTAGTTGAGAAGAAATGAACGTTATGATGAAGAGGATGAATTAAGAAATTTCCGTGTAAGACGACATGTATTGAGTAATACTGCTTTTTGTATTAATGTTAGAGTAAATGTTGGCATGTGGAGAATGTTGAGGTTAGTTTTAAGGGTTTTTGGTACCACACCGGTAGTGGATATAATGATGGGTACAATTTTAACTGTATCTACCTGCCATTGTCTTCTTATTTCTGTAGCTAAATCTACATACTTTGCCATTTTCTCAGAGTGTGTAGTGACAAGGTTGTGTGTGTTACATACTGCAATGTCTATAATGAATACGGAGTTTGTGATTTTATCTAGTACAGTTATGTCGGGTCTATTGTAGTGTATGGTCTTGTCTGTAATGATGGTTCGATCCCAGTAAATTTTGTGACTCGTGTTTTCTAAAATGGTCATGGGTTTGTATTTATAATAAGCAGTTTTTTGGGAAATGAGTGAATATTTAAATGCTAGATTTTGGTGAATTATGGCAGCTACTTGGTCATGTCTGTGTTTGTAGTCTGTCTGAACTATTGCTTTACATGCGCCTGTGATGTGTTGGATGGTTTCTGAGCTACTATGGCATCGTCTGCAAAAATCACTAGGCGAATTAAGGGTGTGAGTTATATGTTTTTGGTAATTACGAGTATCTATAATTTGATCCTGAATAGCAATCACAAAAGCCTCTGTTTCTGGAAACAACTCACCTCGTCGTAGCCACTCGTTCGACGCTTCTTTGTCGACATGCTGCTGGTTGAGATCGGCAAAATGTCTCCCGTGCAGAGCCTTTTGTGACCATAAATCTATTTTGTGTTGCTTATTTATTATCTTTGGTATCTTGTTTCTGTCATTTAAGTTAAGGGGAGTAAGTTTTATATCAATGTCTATTATATATTTGTGGAGTTGTGATTGTTCAGATTTACTGTAAAAATATTTGCGTAACTTATCTACTAGAGTGTTGTGTAAATTTTGTATGTCAATGAGACCTCTTCCTCCATCTTGCCGTGAAAGTGTAAGACGTTGAGTGCAAGATCTAGGGTGGTGTTTTCTGTTGACTGTCATATGTGCGTTAATGGTGCGTTGCAATTGAGCCAAATCGCTTTGGGACCAGTTTATAATCCCAAAGGAGTAAGAGAGAACTGGTATTGCATACGTGTTAATGGCTTTGACAGAATTGCGTGCATTTAGTTGAGTTCTAAGGATTTGGTTTACTCGATTTTTGAATTTTTTTGTTAGTTCTAGTTTTGCTATTTTTGCTTGATTTGTTTTGATTGATGAAACCCTAAGTATTTATATGTGCTATTTTCGTCCATGGATTCTATGTGCTCACCGGTATCAAGATTATAAGTGTTGTTTATGGTCTTACCATGTTCAATTGAGTGTATTTTACATTTATCGACTCCAAATTGCATTTGAATGTCCTTAGAGAATGATTGTGTAATATCTGCTAGTTTTGTAAGTTCCAAGTTATTTGCTGCATATAGTTTGATGTCATCCATGTACATTAAGTGTGAAATGGTGTAAAATGAGTTACTGTATTTGAGTTTAAATCCTACATTAGTGTCATTAAGCAGTTCGGATAATGGGTTCAGGGCTAAGCAAAACCATAGTGGGCTGAGGGCGTCGCCTTGAACTATGCCTCTTTGTATTTTTATCGGTTCAGTAGTTATGGATCTACAAGTGGCTAATTTTAGTTTAGTTTGCCATTCAAGCATGGCTGCACTCAAGAACGATACCAGACTGGGGTGGACTTTATAGTGATTCAGTATATAAATTAACCATCTATGAGGAACAGAGTCAAAAGCCTTTTGGTAGTCAATGTACATTGTGTGAATATTTCTATTTTTCGTTTGAGCTTGTTTCATAACTATTGCATCTATTGTTAATTGTTCTTTGCATCCTTGACTGTTCTTTCTACATCCTTTTTGTTGTTCTGCGAGAATAGTATGATGTTCCAAATGTTTATAAATTAATTTACTAATGCATCCGGTAATAATCTTGTAGAGGGTTTGTAAGCAGGTAATAGGCCTGTAATTTGCAGGGTTTTTAGGGTCAGAGCCCTTTGGAAGCATGTAAGTGATACCATGTGTAATGAATTTTGGCATGGTATTTGGGAATCGTATGAATTGGCATATATGGTTGTGAATGAATGGGTGAGTGCATGTAAACTTTTTATACCAGTAATTGTGTATATTGTCGGTGCCTGGTGCCTTCCAATTATGTGTGTGATTGATGGTTTGGATTAGTGTGTCTACTGGAATGCTCAAGAAATCCATGGGACTAATGTGTTCAGTGTCTTTAGTTTTATGTACCCAATTGTTATTCGAGTTATGTTGTACTGGATTTTCCCAAATATCTTTCCAGAACTGCTGTACGTGTTGCATTGAGGGCGAATTATCATTTTGTGTATGTGGTGCTTGATGTTGACCTAGAGTTCTATAAAATTGTTTTTCATTATTTGTGAACAATGAATTTTGCTGTTTACGTTTAGTGCAGGTTAAATATCGCTTTAATCTACTTGCTGTGGCATTTAACTTTTGTTTAAGTGTGTCTAGAAAGTGTTGTGGTTCTGTATTAGGTTCTTCGTGTTGAGAGTGTGTTTTGTATTTATTTTTTATTTCTTCTATGGCGTTAAGTATTCTACGGCTCCTATTTCCTAGTATGTATTGTGTCAAACGTCCTATTTCTAACCTACATTTTTCTATCCTTTTCTCAATTCGTTGTTGCCATTTGGGTTTTTTCTTAAGCTTGGATATGGTTTCATTTCGTTCAGTCTCGAACTTCGTGCCATTACAAGCCGATGCGGTGAAGGCTGCTGAATATATTAATATGTGTAGTGAATTAAAATCTAGTTCGTGGTTTAAATATTTAGGAAGAATTTCGTTGTTCAGATTCTGGACAATTTGGGCAAACTTTCTCGATGACTTTTGCTTTGGGATGTATGGTCGTTCTTCGGGGTCAATAAGACTAAATCGTGCAATAGCACTATCTAACGCGAATTCTATTCTACGGGTTTCGTCTTGTACATGATGTTGACTTTCGCCCATGACGCTACTAATATGATTTTCGGAGTAGTGAGTTTCTGTGTGTAAGCCATCTATAGTACTTTCGGGTGAGATACAGGATATAGAAACTATGTGGTCGGAATTATGCTGTTCTATTTCTATTATGCTATGGTGCTGAATGTTATTAGCCTCTATTAGTTTTAATTCGGCTTCCTTTCTCAGATCATTGATTCTATTGCTGTATTTCTTGTTATTAAATATGAGCCTTCTTTGGTCTGCAATTCTTTATTCAGTCAGGTGAGATAGGTGTGATTGTCTTTCTGTTACTAATTTATGAAGGTTTTGTCTATATGATGTTTTATTGGACTCTGCTGCAGTTACTTCAAAATAACATTTGATAATATCTTCGTTGATTTCGTCAGACCATTTTATCGCCTCACAATACGTGCCGTGCTCAGTAAAACTGCCTTTTGCATCAAGCCCTTGACCCAACTGCCTAACGCAAGCCTCTTAAGATGTTGATCGAGGCTTTTGGCGATCAGACCGTGTGCTGATACGACTATCGGAACAATAATCGCTGAATCCACATCCCACATGTCGACAACCTCGTGAGCCAAGTCCAAATATTTCAATTGTTTATCTTTTTCTGCTTTCACGAGATTCTCGTCATGTGGAACCGTAATGTCAAGGATTATTGCGAGGCGCTCTGATCGATCTATTACCACTATATCAGGCTTATTGGCTACAATAGTCCTGTCAGTGATAATAGACCGATCCCAGTATAACGTGATACGACCATTCTCTAGAACTGGGTCGGGCACATACCTGTAATATGGTACCTCTGAATCTACAAGTTTATATTTTAGCGCAAGTTGCTGATGGATAATCCTGGCCACTTGGTTGTGTCTATGCAAGTACTCGCCGTTGGCAAGACGAGGACAACCAGAAATAATGTCTGAGAGATTCACCCGGTAGGTGGCATGCCCGACATTTGTCAACCGTACCGTCTCTCAAAATATATTTCCGATAGTTATTCGTCATGACAACTTCGTCTGTAATCGCACAAACAAAACCTTCAGTTTCTCCGAAGAAATCACCGAAACGTAGCCAGGGTACGGAAGCTAGAAAATCTACATCGGGCCCATGTAAGGCCCGATAAAATCGTCCATGCAGCTCTTTGCCCTGCCATATCTCCTTGCGATCATTAGTCGTCAATATTACTGGTTTGTGCCAGTTCTCTTTGGCAAGAGCAAGAGGGGTCAGTCCATTGTCTATTGCTACCACATCCCGATGCATACCCACGTCAGCATGAAGGAAATATTCCCTAAGGTTGTATACCTCACGATTGTGTAAGGTCTTGGCATTTAAAAAGCCACGACCTCCGCACTTTCGTGGGATATACAACCTCATTACAGACGAACGTGGGTGATGCATTCGGTTTATGGTCAATAGCGAACGGACTTTTCTATCCAGGGCGTCTAATTCAGTCTGAGTCCATCTAAGTATGCCGAAGGAATAGATTAAGATTGGTTTGGCCCAACCGTTGATAGCCCGCACCTTGTTACCGCCCGACAAAAGACTTATCAGCACTTTTTTCAGGCGGCCAAAGAAACGGTCCACCAACGTTTGTTTCATGCCTATCTCTGTAATACCTAATGCCTGCGACATATTTATAGGTTTCAGTCGCGGAAAGGGATTTAAGTTTTGTGAAATCTGAAAGTTGTACTCTTTCAGATTCCACAATCCGACCCTTCTTTACATGCATGACTGCACATTTATCTACACCAAATTCCATTTTGATAGAATTACTGAAAGCTTCTGTGACTTTTAGTAACTCGATCAAGTGGGAATCGGCGGAGGCAAATAATTTTAAGTCATCCATGTAAAGAAGGTGGGAAACAACTTGACCTCCTCTCCGAAACTAATAGCCTAATCCTGAACCCTCCAGCAAAGTGCTGAGAGGATTCAGTGCCAGGCAAAACCATAAGGGACTCAGACTGTCACCCTGAAATATACCCCTCTTGATCCTGACAGGCTCGCCATCCCCAAGAACTTGACGACATCCTGGATATACAAGAGCCGTTGTCCATTGCCCCATACATGTCTTCAAGAAGGCGCTAAGAGTTGCATCAACTTTATACAACTCCAGCACCTTCAACAGCCATGTATGTGGCACTGAATCATAGGCTTTCTTGTAATCAATCCAGCATGTCGCAAGGTTTTTCCGGTTACGACGAACCTGCTGATTAATGGCCATATCAAGAATAAGGAGTTCTTTAGTACCACGTGACCCGCTTCTACATCCATTTTGAGAGTTGGACATAATAGAATTATTTTCAATATGTGTTGATAGCTTAACTTTCAAAATAGATGTAAGAAGCTTATAGACCGTTGGTAAACAAGTTATCGGTCTATAATTTTTAGGGTCCGTAGTACTACCAGATTTGTAGAGGAGGTGTGTTATACCCGAAGTCAGAAAAGATGGAAGCGACCCAGACTCAAATGATGATTGAAAGCAGGATGCCAAACAAGCATGTGAGCTATGGAACCATTTCAGCCAAAAGTTGTGCAGTCCGTCCGGCCCAGTTGATTTCCAATTGGGCAACGAACGAACCGCACTGGCAATGTCACTAGATGTTATTAGGACTGGTTCCATAGTCTGTATTGACTCACATGAAAGCTTGACATCCCGCATCCACTCACACTCTGTATGACTAACAGGTACCGACCAAATGCCTTGCCAAAATGTACTAGTGGTTTCAGCACTCGGTAGGCACATGTCAGTCATAATTGAATCAGGTTGCTCCCATCTTCTATACACCCATCTCTCATCGTTTTGGAACGAGCGATTCTGAGTATAGCGATCCACTCGCTTTTTGTATCGCCGTATACGGCTTGCCCACGCATAAATTTTCTGCTTCAGGTGGTCTATACGTTCTGTGACTCGCACTGAGTATTCGCGAGGACTAATATCAGTCCCCGCAAATGCACGAGTCACAAAACGCATTACCCTGGGACGGGTATTACCCGTCCTGAAGCAGCATAGCTTACCAATGAGTACCCTAGTCTTGGCGATGCGACGCTCAATTCTGCATTGCCAGACTGGAACAGAGTTAGGTCTAGTAGCTGGCTCAAATTTTGGAAATTTTACACCAGCCACTCGACACACTGCCACAGCCGCGCAATACAGAATTGAGTGTGCATCACTTATATCTACACAAGTTTCAAAATAACTTGGTAGAGCCGAGTCCAGGGCACTCACTAGCGCCATGTTCTTTTTATGCGTAGGCAAACGCGGTATACGTGGACGACATATGAGATCACAAAATCTATAATCTTGAATCGCTCGCTCCAAAACACTCCTTAATTCATCGTTATACTGTGTACTTACTGTTGTAACAATATCATCCACTACTTCGTCAATGGGTACGACAGGTCGTGATTCATTTACTTCACTATTAACACTAGGATGTGACGAAGTAGGGATGATAATGTTACTCTGTACTTCCGAGCGAATCCTCTCAAGCACGGCATCGTCCAACATATGACTACGTTGTATGACCCGTACTTGATCCGACAGCCGCTGCGCCGACACGTTGACAGTTGGTTCAAGAGCCTGAAACAAAGGCAGTAAACGAACACGATACGCAGTGAGGTTAGTTCCTCCCTCTGTAGCCACAAAATATGCCCGCATGACATTTTCATTCATTGACGAAGTCCATCGCATGCGGTGCACATTACCACCGGCAGCGGGGGCCCTATTCGAGACCGGCGGGCCTCGGGGTCCCAAGCGAGACGGTGGCCGGCCTCTCCCCGGTCGACGTATAGGTGTTGGCGACGTCGGCGGAGAGAAATACTCATCACTCGACGTAGAGCTCGACGCCTCTGCGATTCCCCTTGGCGCTGATACACATTCAAGGGGAAGAGAGGCGGAGCTGAGTGATGAGACCGGAGGTGTTAGGCGTGCTGCTTGTTTCTTGGATCTTGTTAACATTTGCTGGATTCAAATAAATATTTTCATTTTACTGCTTATTAGGCAAGCTATGACAGCTGTCATGGACTTCAAAACGTTTTATATTCAAAGATATTGTAAATGTATTTTTCTTCACCAATTTATCCATGTTTTTATAAAATATTCACTGTAAATCTGTAGTGGTTGATAAATATCTAAAAAATACGTTATATTTATGTGTATTTATATCAAAAAGTGATTAAAAATGTGGAGCAAAATGTTGACAGAGATACCATTTTTTTTATTATTATTATTATTATTATTTCCTTTATTTACTACTTTATACATATTAATTTAGATTTTTAAATACATTAGTATAAAACAAAAAAATATATTTAAAAATATAAAAAAATAGTGTCCCACCGGTATCGAGTACAGGGACCAAGCTACCGGTGGTTAGGGCTGCAGAGACAGGAACCTCCTCACAATGCGTGCCGTGTCTAGGAGAACTGCCTTTTGCATCTGGTTCTTGACCCAACTACCTAACGCGAGCCTCTTGAGATGTTGATCGAGGCTCTTGGCAATCAGACCATGCGCTGATACGACTATCGGAACAATAATCGCTGAATCCACATCCCACATGTCGACAATCTCGTGAGCTAAATCCAAATACTTTATTTGTTTCTCCTTTTCTGCTTTCACGAGATTTCCGTCATGTGGGACGGTAATGTCAACGATTATTGCTAGGCGCTCTGATCGATCTATTACCACTATGTCAGGCTTATTGGCCACAATAGTCCTGTCAGTAATAATAGATCGATCCCAATACAATGTGACACGACCATTTTCAAGAACTGGGTCGGGCACATACCTGTAATACGGTACCTCTGAATCAACAAGTTTATATTTTAGTGCAAGTTGCTGATGGACAATCCTGGCCACTTGGTTGTGTCTATGTAAATACTCCCCGTTGGCAAGACGAGGACAACCAGAAATAATATGTCTGAGAGATTCACCCGGTAGGTGGCATGCCCGACATATGTCAACCGTACCATCTCTCAAAATATACTTCCGATAGTTATTCGTCATAACAACTTCGTCAGTAATTGCACAGACAAAACCTTCGGTTTCTCCAAACAGATCACCAAAACGTAGCCAGGATACTGATGCTAGTAAATCTACATCGGGCCCATGTAAGGCCCGATAAAATCGTCCATGCAGTTCTTTACTCTGCCATATCTCCTTGCGGTCATTGGTAGTTAGTATTACTGGTTTGTGCCAGTTCTCTTTGGCAAGAGAAAGAGGGGTCAGTCCGCTGTCTATTGTTACTACATCCCGATGCATACCCACGTCCGCATGGAGGAAATATTCCCTAAGGTTGTATATCTCACGGTTGTGCAACGTCTTGATATTTAAAAAACCACGACCGCCGCATTTCCGTGGGATATACAACCTCATTACAGACGAACGCGGATGATGCATCCGGTTTGCAGTCAACAACGAACGGACTTTTCTATCCAGGGTGTCAAGTTCTGTCTGAGTCCATCTCAGTATGCCGAAGGAATATCCTAAGACAGGCATGGCCCAACCATTGATGGCTCGCACCCTATTACCACCTGATAAAAGACTTCTCAGTACTTTTTTCAGGCGGCCAAAGAAACGATCCATCAACGCTTGTTTCATGTCTGTCTCAGCAATACCTAAAGCCTGCGACATACCAAGATATTTGTAGGTTTCAGTTGCGGAGAGGGATTTAAGTTTTGTGAAATCTGAAAGTTGTACTCTTTCAGATTCCACAATCCGTCCCTTCTTTACATGCATGACTGCACATTTATCTACACCAAATTCCATTTTGATAGAATTACTAAAGGTTTCAGTTATCTTGAGTAACTCTATCAAGTGGGAATTGGTGCAGGCAAATAATTTCAAGTCATCCATGTATAGAAGGTGGGAAACAACTTGACCTCCTCTCCTAAACTGATAGCCTAGCCCTGAACCCTCCAGTAAAGTACTGAGAGGATTCAGTGCTAGACAAAACCATAAGGGACTCAGGCTATCACCCTGAAATATTCCCCTCTCAATCTTGACAGGTTCACCGTTCCCAAGAATCTGACGACATCCTGGATAAACAAGAGCCGTTCTCCATTGCCCCATACATGCCTTCAAGAAGGTGCAAAGAGTTGTATCAACTTTATACAACTCTAGCACCCTCAACAGCCATGTATGTGGCACGGAGTCGTAGGCTTTCTTGTAATCAATCCAGCATGTCGCCAGATTTCTCCGGTTACGACGAACCTGCTGATTAATGGCCATGTCAAGAATAAGGAGTTCTTTAGTACCACGTGACCCGCTTCTACATCCATTTTGAGAGTTGGACATAATACAATTATTTTCTATATGAGATGATAATTTAACTCTCAAAATAGATGTGAGAAGCTTATAGACCGTAGGCAAACAAGTTATCGGTCTATAATTTTTCGGGTCCGTGGTACTATCGGATTTATAGAGGAGGTGTGTAATACCTGAAGTCATAAAAGATGGGAGTGATCCGGACTCAAGTGATGATTGAAAGCAAGATGCCAAACAATCATGCGAGCTATGGAACCATTTGAGCCAAAAATTGTGCAGCCCGTCCGGCCCAGTTGATTTCCAATTGGGCAACGAACGAACTGCACTAGCAATGTCAACAGTTGTTATTATGACTGGTGCCATGGTCTCAATAGACTCGCATGACCGCCAGTAGTATATAATTGTACCTTCTGGACCACAGATAGTTCAGCACCGCTTCACTATCTGAGGTCCAAAAGGATACAATTATATTATCTCCATAATCACATAACTCACCCACCTGCCCGTTTAACGAAACTCCAACCTTCACGCGCACCGATGTATTTGCGGTGCAAAAATGTGTACGCGTTCGATAATCGCATAAAATATCCGATCACTATCATCCCATGTCGTTAGCGAACCCAATGTATCTAGAACTCAATGTATGTTCACACCTAGACACATGCATTCCAATGTATTGCTGTGAAAAATGTTGTGAAAAATTCACAACATTTACATCGGCTAAAATATCACAAGCAGAACAGTGACCTAAGGCAGGTGTCTCACCGACAACGAGAGAACGAGTAACTATCGACTATTTTCTCGCTCAAGAAACGTGCAATAGATATACATTCCGTGTAAACAAAAGAGATGCGTATACAAATAGTTCATCGCTGACTGTTTACACTGCTGGCGAGCACTCGCTTCACTAGTTTGTTCGTTTTGTTTCTCGCTCTGCGATTCTCGCTCTACTCGTTACTCGTTCGTCGATGCCGGTGAGACACCTGCCTTACATAGACTTTGTTGGAAAATAGAATAAAACTCTGTATTGTCAAAATATACTTCCCATTTATTTATATTAATTCAACGCATTAAATTTAGGGGTTTCGTCGAACAACTCGTCCACAGATGCAACTAAGCTTTGCAGCTTTCGCCATTGTTGGGAATCTTGTTCAGCCTGGAATTTGATTCGGACCAACGCTTTTTTCCATAGCTCCAAGGCTTCGGTGTCGCGAACGTCGTTTGTGCGGTAGACCTTGAGATCCACGTAGTATTCCCCCGATGTACTTGCTGATCGGCGCTCCGTACCGTTCGCAACTCTGTTCACGAAGTACGACGACACCACCGTAGGACTCTCTAAGGACTCCTCGCTCCGTTTACTAAGCCCAAATATGTCCACTGATGGCTTAATCTTTTTTCTGAAACAAATAATATTTAATTACTTTTGGTAACATAGATTACGATTACGTTCCTGTGAATTATCATAGAAACCATGAATTATATACGAAACATACTTTAAACATTATTGCATATATATTATATTACTGTCACTGGAAACAGATATTGGTTAAAATAATAATAATTACCTCATACTGACAGGAGATTTTCTCGATGTTGATGGTTTGTTTCTTTTCCCGCTTTTATTGTTCGATCCCTGGCCATTTTTGGAGCTAGTAAAAGGGTGATCATACTCTGAGTCAGACCTGTAATTAAAATATAATTTATCAATAAAAGAAATATATCATTGTCATCATCATAGCTCAGTCCTGAGTGCGTTTAGTGCCTGGGCTTTGATGTCGCGAGATTGCTTTCCTACTTTTATTCCTCAGTGAGGTGTACTGTTTGATGTAAAACAGTTAATATCTAAAAAAGTAATGCTAGCAAGACTGTACGAAGTCATCATCAAGTATTAGCTATACTGAGTCCTAGGGTTCGTTCAATACTTGGCTTCGATATACTTGTCTGGATATACTTGGTGTTACATAAGGGTATATCAAGCCGAAACAGATAGCATCAGCTAGTCGTTTAGAACATATTTTGATGTAATTCTAACAACGAACCAATAAAAAAGTGAATTACTATACCACTGCAGAGTTGATAATATTTATCCTGTTCTGTCAGTAACTTTTTTGATTGGTTCGCTGTTGACACAAATCAGAATATGTTCTAAACGACTAGCTGATGTCACCTGTTTCAGCTTGATATACCGTTATGTAACATTCTGTATAATGCTTTCCTAAATACAGACAAAATCTAAAACAAAAGAAAAATACAATGCAAAAAAGACTGTGTGAAGTCACCTCTAAGTGTCAGCCTCTCATCGGAATACTACGTGATGCTATAATCATCATCATAGCGCTAGTCTTGGTTGCGTTCAATGCAGGATCCGCTTTCCTACTTTTATTCTTTGTGATGTACATACATACATATGCTCACGCCTGTATCCCCGAAGGGGTATGCAGAGGTGAATAATTAACCCACATTTTGTCGATAATCACAAACATATCTTTGTGATGTGTGAATGACAAATATCTGAAAATATACAAGAAAAACAAACAAACAAAAAAATTAGAAAAAAAAGCAATACTCACATTTTAACGAAGTTCGCAGAACTTTAAATATAAGTAGAAATATTACAGCCGAGCGTGTCCAAAGATTTCAACTTATCGTAAGCGTATACTAATGCGTTGTATAAACGTTAACCAAAAAGCAGTACATTATAAACAAATCCAAACGTAATACGAAGTCTAATTTAAAAATATATGTAAGCCGTTAAGAAATTGTGAAAAAACTAAACATTTTTATTTGTACGTATTGTAATCAATAAAATAGGTATGACTTGTTCAGTCATAATTTGTAATAATGCAAAAATACTTAGGGCTGCCACGTTTCTATCACATAATTTGCATACAATCACTTACTATAAATATTCTGGGACAATACATTAAACATGTTTATATATTTCTAAATACATACATATATTAAGCGTCGGTAGCGTAATGGTTAAGGCGTTGGACTTGGGATCGGAGGGTTTAAGAGTCCTGGTGTTTGCACTACCGACGTGAACCCATTCTTAACACAAGCTATTTACCTCAACAGGAGGGTTCACGAGAACACTAGTAGTTTTGGTTACTAGTAGTCTTTAAAATAAAATAGATTATTTACACCCACACACAGAATAAACCATCATGCACATGCATATGACATAAAGTTTTACCCTGAGTGGGGTATCGAACTCACGACCTGTGATTTCGCAGTCAGTGTCGTTTTATTGTCTGTGTTGATTTAACTATATTGAATTGATAAAATATAACAACCCTACAAAAATGGCCAGGCTGCAGAGATTGTATTTGTGAGTGTATGGTATGAGATGAGTGAGGTATGAGGTATATTGGTTTGGACTTCTGAATGGTAAGAGATTTTCCGGTATCCGGTGATGGCAATAGGCTTGCCTCCTATTACGTAGAAAACATAATGTATGTAACCCTACAAAATAGCTGATCGAATTAGATTTTAATGTGTTGGCTTAAATATTCCATCAGATTTAGCAAAATGAATAAGGTTGTAATACAATACGACACATTGTGCAATTTAAAACGGATGTTTTAGAAATAATATGATACTTCAATACATTAGACACCAATGCTAAATTTATTTGGTACTTTTATTACGAATGGTGAGCATTGTATTGATACCTAGTAATTAATTCTCATTAACAAGTATATGAAATAAAACTAGTGTTTGGTATATTCAAATGAAATATTTATTAACCAATAGTAAATTGTTTCCTAGAAAACAAGGTAAGTTTTTATTTAATTATGAAGATTTTAAATTGAAGCTATATTATTATTATAATTTCTGTAAATTAATCAAATATTTTTGTTTCCCATAGATCCATAACTTGCACAATCGTATTTTGATATAAAAGAGTAATTAAATACAGGTATAGTTGTTTTTATATTATTATTATTTTATTATCATACTATTTACTTAAAAATATAATTTACTAGCTGACCCGCGCAACTTTGTTTGCGTGATAAATAAAGAACCGCTCGACCGATTTTGTGCAAACTTCACATAAACCATCTACTAAATAGTCCCAACAAACCCTAAACATTTGGTTTGGATAGGTGAGCCCGTTCTTGAGTTATAAAATTACAACGAAAAGTGGCATTGATTTTTATATATATAGACTAGACGATTCCCGCGGTTTCACCCGCGCAGTTTCCGTACCCGGGGGAATACGGGAATAAAATATAACCTATCTCATAAGTTGGACTACACGGCTCACGGTGTGCCAATATAATTTAAAATCGGTTGAGTAGTTTAGGAGTCCATCGCGGACAAACATCGTGACAGGAGATTTATATATATTACGATGTACATATATAAGGTTAATAATAACATGAAATTCTATTTCAGGTGATGAATTGCAAAATATTTGCATCCAAGGACACATTTTACCAGTATTAGAAAATAATATCCGTTAAGGCGATATTTATTACAGCATGTAACATGTGCCATTCTTGTTTAAATGCAGGTATAGTTGATTTTAAATTATTATTTTATTATCATACTATTTACTCAAAAATATAATGTATGTAAGTACATATAAAGATAATAATAACATGAAATCCTATTTCAGGTGACGAACAGTGAAATAATTGCATCCAAGGACACATTTTACCAGTATTAGAAAATAATATCCATTAACCGATATTTATTACAACGTGTAACAGGTACCATTTTCATCTCTCTCTATCTGAGCGCAAAATACTTGTTGCATCCAAAGTTTTCATCTTGAAGCCTGGGTACGCTTTGAGTTAGGTACTGATTTTACTATTTTGATCATTGAATAGTCAAAAATTATTTATTTTAACAGATTATCCAATATTTTATTTAATTATTTGATACAATTAGGTAGATTATATAATATTATTACTACTTTATTTTTTAAAATGCCCTTTTGTTCAATTTGCAATATTGAAACTAACTCTAAACGATGGACAAGTCACTTACGAACTAACAAGCATAAAAACAACAGCTCTGTTCGTATAAGTAAAAACGTAGAGATTATAGGTTCAAGTTTTAAAGGACGTATTGCGAGTTATAGAGTAATCTCTTCGAAAAATGAAGCGAGTCCAGAATCTTTTCTTCTGAATATTCATGACGATGTAAAATCTTTGATACAATACGCTCTTCAAACACATTTATCAATTAAAATAAATATGGAACTTTATGCAAATTTTTTATTGTTTAAAAATGATATGCAAGAACTTAAATCTTTTGCCACAAAAAATATTATCGTACATTTAAATTATAATTTTAACAACATTTATCAAAATATTGTATCATGTTTAATGAAAAAAATAGAAGAGTTTCAGGAAAAAGATAGCGGATGGTCATTTTTGAATAATTCGCATTTAGAAGTTAACGTTAATAAATACCAACCCCTTAGCGGCTCGAAATATTTAGAGTTACCAAAATTTATAAAGAATAAAAAAGCATGTTTAAATATTAAGAATAATGATAACTATTGTTTTCTGTGGTGTATTGTAGCTGCTTTGTATCCAGCCACCCAGCACTCTGACAGGGTATCATCGTATCCTCATTTTATTAATATTCTAAACATAAATGGAATTAATTTTCCTATCACATTTGCTGACATAAATATTTTCGAAAAAAACAACCCTTCCCTAAACATTTATGTCTATGGTATAAATAATGGTAGGACTATTGCAGGTCCTCTATATAAACCGGAAAAAAATAATATTGGTTCAAAAATTATACACTTATTATATTTGGAAAATAGTAACTCATCTCACTTTTGCCTTATAAAGAACCTGTCTCGTCTTGTTAGTAATCAAATAACGAGACATCATAGTAAGCTATACTTTTGTGAAACATGTCTTTTATTCTTTCAAAGCCAGGATAATATCAATCAGCACATATGTAGCGGAGTTGTGACAATATTACCTGATAAAGGAGCAGTGATAGAGTTCAAAAATTATAATAGAAAACAAAATGTACCATTCACTATTTATGCAGATTTTGAAACGCTACTTGAACCAATTTGCAGCGATCAAACTGAACCTAAAAATACAACATCTTTACAACGTCACATACCTTCAGCTTTTGCATATAATCTTGTTTCATCGTACCGTAATGGTGATAATGAATTTAGAACATATCGCGGTATTGATTGTGTTCAAAAATTTATAGATTTTTTAACAAAAGACGTCAAGAGAATTTACTATACATTAACTCAAAATGTTGAGATGATTTTTACAGAGAAAGATAATATAGAATATATGCGAGCCATGAAATGTCACACATGTGAAAACCTTTTATGGAATAATAAGGTCCGGGATCATTGTCATTTTACAGGTCAATTTAGAGGTGCAGCCCATCGACATTGTAATTTACAATATAAAATACCTATCTTCATACCGGTTTTCTTTCATAACTTATCAGGCTATGATTGTCATTTATTTATTAAAAAATTAGGAGAAATACCCGGCAAACTAAATATTATACCTAAAACCAAAGAAAAATATATTTCTTTCACCAAGTTCATCCAAGTTACTGATAGAAATTTCGTGCAAATAAGGTTCTTGGACTCGTTCCATTTTTTAGGCACTAGTTTAGATAAACTTGCAAAAACTATGAAAACGCAAGATTTTATCAATTTGCGTTCTCATTTCCCTAATTATGATCAATTTCGTTTGTTAACGCGTAAAGGTGTGTATCCTTACGAGTACATGAAGAGTTGGAAATGTTACGAAGAAACAAGCCTCCCTTCAAAACATTATTTTTTTAACTCTTTGTGTAATGAAAACGTTTCATCTGAAGACTATGCATATGCTGAGTTGATTTGGAATGAATTTAGTTTAAAAAATTTAGGTGAATATACTGATTTGTATTTAAAAATTGATGTACTATTATTAACTGATATCTTTGAAAATTTTCGTAAGACTTGTAAATTATATTATAAACTCGATCCAGCATTCTATATCACCGCACCAAGTTTATCCTTTGACGCTATGCTGTTAAAAACAGGAGTCCAATTAGAATTAATATCGGATTTGAGCATTCTGCGAATGATACAAAGCGGTATTAGAGGCGGGTTGTGTATGTGTTCCCATCGTTATACAAGCGCTAATAATAAATATATGTCCTCGTATGATATGTCAAAACCGGAAAAATTTATTGTTTATTTAGATTGCAATAATCTTTATGGTTATAGTATGTGTCAGTATTTACCTCTATCAAATTTTAGATTCTTAAATCAAAATGAAATAGATCAATTAATCGTGCAGAATATTAGCGACAATGCTGAATGGGGTTATATATTGGAAGTTGATATTTTCTATCCTAAATCGCTGCACAGCTTGCATAATGACTTACCTTTTTGTGCTGAAAAATGCATTCCACCTGGTGGTAAAACAAAAAAAATAATTTCGAGTTTATATAACAAGTATAATTACGTTATACATTATGTTCATCTAAAAAAATGTTTAGAGCATGGATTGATATTACGAAAAATTCATAGGGTCATTACATTCAAACAAAAACTCTATTTGAAAGATTATATTGAATTAAATACACAATTGAGACAAAAAGCTACAAGTGTATTTGAGCAAGATTTTTTCAAGCTGTTAAATAACAGTGTTTTCGGGAAAACACTAGAAAATACCGAAAATAGAGTGAAAGTTCATTTAGTTAATACTTGGAACACTACAAAAAATATAACAAATAAACCAATTTGCGCAGAAAAGCTTGTAAGTAATCCCTATTTCCATAGTGCAACAGTTTTGTCAGAAAACCTAGTAGTTATTCAAATGAAACCCGATCAAATAATATTAGATAAGCCGATATATATAGGCTTTAGTGTCTTAGAACTATCCAAATCTCACATGTACGATTTTCATTATAATATAATTAAACCGTTCTACCAAAGTCGTGTAAAACTTTGTTACACGGATACAGACTCCTTTATTTATGAGATTAGTACGAATGATTTTTATACTGATCTTAAGTTAAGTTTTCAACGATACTTCGATACTAGTAATTATTGTCCACAAAATAAATTTATGATACCCCAAATTAATAAAAAAATTCCTGGGTTGTTTAAGGACGAAATGGGTGGAAAAATTATTTACGAATTTGTAGGCTTAAGATCAAAATTGTATTCGTTAAAAACGGAAGATAAAATAATAAAAAAGGCTAAAGGTATCAAATCTTACGTGGTACGTGATTTAACTATCATTGATTACGAGAACGCATTATTTGATGGAGAAGTAATACGTAAGAAACAATTGTTATTTAAATCGATCAAACATCAATTATTTACCCAAAGAGTCGAAAAAATAGCACTCTCTAGTAACGATGATAAAAGGTTGATATCTAATTGCAACGTTGAAACTCGAGCATGGGGACACTTTTCTATTTTAAACGGTTAATAATAACAGCTGTGTGGTTGTTAGCGGAGTAGAATAGTGCCACCCCATCTCTTCCTATGCGGTGTTGGACAACGTGACTAAGGGATAGGGCTGATAAACATCTAACACACACACACACACACATTGTAACGTTGTGAAACAACGGGTGCAAATAGGGGTTCAACATTAGGGGTTTAGAATTAAAATCTAGGTCAACATATGAAAGCGCCATCTACCGAGTTATTGTCGCAACGGCGGAAGCCTCATTCGTATTTAAAAAGCGGTCTTGACGTTTAGTAGTTTCGAGTGGTGCCGCTAGAGGCGCTGTACAAAAATATAAAAACAACCGCGCGCGAATTTCGAGGCCCCCATTACTCAAATAATGTAAAGTCACTAGTCGCGAAGGCGTAGGTGCATCAGAGTATAATTTCAAAGTGAAAAAATATTGTTAGGAGCCAGGTGCTCCCAAAGTGATCAGCGATTTAGCTGCGAGCGTCAATAACCCCATCATTGGGTGAGTCAAATTATTTATAATGAATCTAGATTTTTAAAACAGTGAAAATTAACGGCTGTTGGTCAACCCTGTTATGGGAGGGTAGATTAAAGGGGTGTGAAAAAATCTCTTTGTAAAAGTAGAATATCAGCAAACATTGTGAGACCCCCGATTCCTGAAATGGTTAACAGGAGTCGGCTGTCTTAGCAATGGGCGGGAAAAAGGGTTCCAGCTAACCCGTCATCTGGAACATTCCAGGGTCCACCCTGCGGGTTCCAAGCAGGAACGTCCACCCTACGGGTTGTCAGCATCCACCCTACGGGCTAAAGAAGTCCACCTTTCGGGTGCCACGAAGGTGAAGACGCACCCTCGAGTCTACGAGCGATCATCCACCCTGCGGGTCGAAAACACCGTGCCAGCCGAATTTGTGGACGGCACGGCTACGTCGCGGACTGCATCAGCCTTGAGAACCACTAAGATAAGTCGGAACCCTGCGAAGGCCATCGGAGATCGCACTTGCTGCCCGAAATTACCACGACCCCGAGCTTAGATTATAATACACCATCATTTGAAATTTTAATTCTATCTTTTTATTTCTCTCTTCTCCTTTTCTGAAAGCCCTCAGCTTTTCAGTGGCGCCCAACGTGGTTTCGGGTAGCGAGAAAGCGGTTTCCGACGGGAGTCGGAGGTCATAATTATAAGATTATTCAATTTGTGTAAAATAGTCTTAAGAGTGCCCGTTAGCGGGGTAGTTTCCCTCAAAATTAACATAACTACCCAGGAATTTGGCTCTCCTGACCTCTGCTGCCAACTTGTTCTTTCCGGCTTATTTTGTGTGTTTTTTTTAGTGATTTTAGACAGATTTCGGCATAAACGAGAACAAGGCAAAATTTGAATTTTTTCTCAACATAAATTGTAATTTTTCCAAATTTTAACGGTCCCCATTTTTATTTTTCACACCCTCACGTATTTATTTTATGGTGGAAAAATTTTAATTAAATTTAAAGTAACAGTTTTTTTTGTTTTGTTCCAATTTTAAATATTACTTTATTAAAGTCTGAAGTAAAACTTCACATTTGAAACGCTTACATTAATATTAGTAAGTGATTTGTATTGCCTATATTCATCGTAAAAAGTAGTCACAGGATATCACCACCACAATTTTTATTTTGTACGGCGTCAAACCGCCTCAATTTGTGTATTATTTTGTTGTATTTCCCATATGTGAATTTACAGCGAGACCAACAGCCGATAATCACACGTCTGGGTGACAATCCCTATTGAAAGTTCACTCTAGTAAAACGGTAGAACAAAAATTTTACAAATTTCACTTCACGTAAATTTTAAAAGATTCATAATTGTTTCACTTTTCGAATTACGTCGAATTCTGATACACTGAAGTACAACTGTAAGAAAAAACATTCCAAACGTAGATCACGCAGTGAATACATTCTTGCCAAAGAACAATTATAAACTATTAACTTTGATTCGTGTTCCAAATAAACAACGGCAGATGTTGCTTTCATAACGTTTACGAGTAAGTTGAACTACTAGCTCGATAGTAGAAGAAATTTTTTTTTCCATATAAACTGTGGGTGGAAGTGAATATAATACACTCCGGGCACCAACAGTCTCATACAAAACATTTCCAGAATCGTCCAAGTACGAATCGGTTTTCAAACAATTCGAAATATTCAAGGGTTCCGTAGTGGTGAGGAACAATTTACATAAAAGGTTGGTTACTACCATATAGTTTATTTCAAGAACCGTCCAAGTGCGAATCGTCTTTGACACAGTTCAGAATAATTAAGGGTTCCGTAGTAGTAAGGAACGATTTAAAGAAAAAATTAGTGGTACGAGTTAAAATACAATTAACTCGTAGTACGTTCGTGTGAATAGTTACATTTCAATAAAAATAATAGCAGCGTCGAAAATTGCATTATTCGAGTAAAGCTGTAAAACACTTAGTTAATTTCATCAACCCATCATCACACACTTCACTTTCACTACTCACTGCTTAGGATTAGATTACATTTAAACACAGACAGACAGACAGACAATTAATTTCTAGAAGGGTCCAATCTATTAATTGAGTGAAGGAACCCTAAAAGGTACTATTTCCAAACTTAAGTATTTCCTAAAGCAAATACTAAGTTTTATAAAGGTTCAATTTATAATTCGGTTCAACGAACCCTAAAAAGTAGAATTTATTTTTCGTTATTCGGCGGGTGGATCGAAAAATATTCACATTCCTTAACATTCAACAAGACGTAAACAGACAACGATAAGGGCCGTCGTTCACTACAACAGAATTCGTTAGCGAATATAGCGAACATTCGTTGTTTACATAAAATTAACTTTTCATGTAAAATAAGTAGCAGATAAATACACTATACATTGGTAGATAATCATCATCACTAAAGATTCCCGGCAATAGTAATTGAAATAGTCAGTACAATGGCATTCAAATCAAATTTCACATCACTTCCAAAGGCGGAACTTGCATATGAAGTTAAGATCCGGGGAGAGGAACCTGGTTCAACGGTGGCAGCCCTCAGGCAACAAATTAAAAAATTAAAGTTAACCACGGACGAAGAGGACTTACAGGTCTCCCCTTTAGAATTGGAGGAAGACTTAGTAGGATTGTATTCCTCAACTATGCGTGTACGAATGCAGATAACGGTAAAGGCCGTAACACACTGCATTAAAATGCATTCACTAACAGTTTATATAGTACATCAGTACAGTTACACAATAGGTTTTGATAATTATTTTTTGGAAAATATAAGGGTGTTAGCACACCGTCATATAACTTTAGTACATAGGTGGCACATATAGGTACCACATCTCGTGTCAGGTTACACGCATACATATGATCATACGGAAGTTTCACAATTACACTTACATAATAATTAATTAGTGTATAATCATCACATATTCATCACACTTGTCTTCACACACAATTCCAAGCACTTCATAATCAGTTTTTTTTTTGTTTGTTTACATAGTGACACTTACATTTCATGGTGTGTGACCCCCAAAGGCGGAAGTAGGGGGCAAACTAGCTACAGGCGAGTCACTTTCGTAGATTAGAGAGAGTGACTCAAATGTCCTAAGTTTTGTTCCCGACCAAAGCTGACGGGTGGTTATATGGCATGGAATGTAGTGTGACACTGGCCTTAGACGCAACGACGAATAACACGTTTGCATCAACACGATTACGTCAGCAGCTTGCGCGCAGGCAGGGCAAAACTTGCACAGGGGAGATTTCATACGTACGTACATACATACACATTATTTATTTAAATACATTTTACACTGACATGGTGGCAAACAAGGGCACCATATTTTGTTTAGATATTTGGCATAATGGCCAAAGATCAATGATCTTCGTCATTTATTAGGGTTGACATAATAGTCATAGTCAACATTCTTCTACTAAAGTTGAGAATAAGCATTTGTCTTTTGTTATTGATACTAAGATTGCGAATATGCACTTGGTTTTTATTTTATTTGGTTAAAGGGCTAAATAGCCTAGTAATTAGTTAGGGACACTACACACTACACACTACACACGACTTTCAAATAAGTACACAGAACAACGTGACAAACACATGCCGTGTTCGTCATGGAGACATAAGGGTTAATTAGCAACACGAAGGATTCTGCAAGTAAATTATTTTCTATCACTTTTCTGTTTCTTGGTTTGGTTGGGAGTTTTCTGTTAGTTGGAAGCATGAGTCTATCCCTAACAGAGTTCGTCGTTTACTGTTAGTTGGCAGCATGGTCTTGCCCTAACAGAATTATGGTGTAGGTTTGTTACTGTTACGAGGAAGCATGAGGCTTACCCGAACAGAATTATGGTACTGTTATTTGGCAGCATTTGTCTTGCCCTAACAGTCGTAGGTGTAGATCACCGTTATCTTTATTTTCGTCATATGGCTACTCCTACCACTCGGAAGCTAGAGGCTTGCCCTGGGGGATAGTCCATCCTATGAGTCGGAAGTGTTACACTAGCCCTAGTAGGATGTTCTTCTCTGGGACGGTTGTATAAATCCCAGCCTTCAGCAAAAAGCCTTATTATACACACCCCACTTTCAGGCGGTGCGTATTACCTGAACCTTCAACCCAAAGCCTCAAATACGTCTTTTCTCTTTCTGTCCTATAAGATCCTTCAGAATCACCTTAATACATCCTGCGAGTTGGTTTCATTAAAGTTAAGGCCGACTCTTCGCTACACCCAGCATCATCTCATTCACACAACACACTAACATACACACACACATAGACGAGTAGTAGGTATTATGTTAGGGGCGTTCGAGGACGAACGCAGCATTTGACGTGTTAGGGTACGTCAAACGCTCACCGGGGAGGGGGAGTATGTAACGTTGTGAAACAACGGGTGCAAATAGGGGTTCAACATTAGGGGTTTAGAATTAAAATCTAGGTCAACATATGAAAGCGCCATCTACCGAGTTATTGTCGCAACGGCGGAAGCCTCATTCGTATTTAAAAAGCGGTCTTGACGTTTAGTAGTTTCGAGTGGTGCCGCTAGAGGCGCTGTACAAAAATATAAAAACAACCGCGCGCGAATTTCGAGGCCCCCATTACTCAAATAATGTAAAGTCACTAGTCGCGAAGGCGTAGGTGCATCAGAGTATAATTTCAAAGTGAAAAAATATTGTTAGGAGCCAGGTGCTCCCAAAGTGATCAGCGATTTAGCTGCGAGCGTCAATAACCCCATCATTGGGTGAGTCAAATTATTTATAATGAATCTAGATTTTTAAAACAGTGAAAATTAACGGCTGTTGGTCAACCCTGTTATGGGAGGGTAGATTAAAGGGGTGTGAAAAAATCTCTTTGTAAAAGTAGAATATCAGCAAACATTGTGAGACCCCCGATTCCTGAAATGGTTAACAGGAGTCGGCTGTCTTAGCAATGGGCGGGAAAAAGGGTTCCAGCTAACCCGTCATCTGGAACATTCCAGGGTCCACCCTGCGGGTTCCAAGCAGGAACGTCCACCCTACGGGTTGTCAGCATCCACCCTACGGGCTAAAGAAGTCCACCTTTCGGGTGCCACGAAGGTGAAGACGCACCCTCGAGTCTACGAGCGATCATCCACCCTGCGGGTCGAAAACACCGTGCCAGCCGAATTTGTGGACGGCACGGCTACGTCGCGGACTGCATCAGCCTTGAGAACCACTAAGATAAGTCGGAACCCTGCGAAGGCCATCGGAGATCGCACTTGCTGCCCGAAATTACCACGACCCCGAGCTTAGATTATAATACACCATCATTTGAAATTTTAATTCTATCTTTTTATTTCTCTCTTCTCCTTTTCTGAAAGCCCTCAGCTTTTCAACATACATAGGTTTCACACTCTCACAAAGACATTGATTGAAAAACCCAAATCAACAACTCAAGCGTACCCTGGACTCCTAGGTAAAAGTCTTGGATGCAACTGAGATTAAGCGCTCAGATGAGAGAGTCTACGAGTATGTGTATAAAAAAATAAAATTTAAAAAGTTGTGAAAATATTATCAACTAAACTAACTAAAACTGTAAAATTTATATGCTGTTTTGTATTATTATAAGTACCTAATCTTAAGAAATTAAACTAAATAAAACTGGGAAATTTGGAATAAATGCATTATTTAAATATAGTATTCTGTTTTTTCTTTAATTTCCTAATACATTTGCAATACCTACTATCATGTACTATGAGAGATTTTCGCGGTCGCGGGAAACCGCTGTCGCGCTGGCTATGCCCACCATGAAACTTGTATGTCAGGATCGTAATAAGTGGAAATCCTTAGTCTCTGCCTACCCTGATGGGAAACAGGTGTGAAAATATGTATATGTATGTATGTTATGATGTCTTAAGTTACATACTTCGAAGTAAAATTTCTTAGAAATGTGAAATAGGATATCACTACGTACGTACTTAGTAGTAGTAGTGGACTATTGGACATTCTAAAAAAATCTTCAAACCTGGGACCTTGGTAGCGACAGTCACAACCTCATAACACCTGATGGTATGCATCATCATTCACGTTACAACACGTTTACAATTCATAAAAATTTCGCAACTTAAGTAAGTACATAATAATATGCATTAACATCATTCTTAAGACATGTTTGAACATGTTCGTCATAGTGAACGATGACACTTGCAAACTTGTAGGGAGTATCTCGTTACAACTTATTGCAAAATAAACTAAATCAACAGGTCAGAACTTGAATTAATACGTAGTACAGTGTATGTGTCACTAGCGGGTCATGTTTCTATTTAATTCACCTTTTACTCATAATTACATTCAGTTTCATACTTGTTCTCTTTACATTCACACAAAGCAGTCTTTTAATTAATAATGTTGAAGCAACAGCAGTGCATCTCTGAACCTCAAACCAGTTACTTTGCTACAAGGAATAGGAGGATTCCAAAATACGTAATTAAAATAGATGTACTAGAAGCTGAAGATACATCAGATAACGAAGTAGAAATACATACAAGAGTGAAAACCCAATATATTGTTTACGATCAGTGGGATGAAATATATTATAAAACAGAGAAATTACTGAGCCAAATATTTAAAACGTTAGAAGATCGTGGCAGAGGAGGACGAGGCCAACCAGATATACCTCAACATTAATACATTATAAATAATGGCAGACGCATATGGTGACGGTATTGTTCAATACGCTCAAGACCCCTTTGACTTCTCACATATTTTACCTCTTTCACCTACGCAAGTTGAACCAAAAAGAAGAAAACCAACTATTTGTAGAAAATCTAAAAAGACAGCTCATAAATCTTTTGTAATCAGCAACCAACCAAAAGGAGTCAAGCTAATTCAGATAAAGATCTTGGACATCACCAGCGACAAAGACAAACCTTCGTTGCCGTTTTGTGAAGATAGTGACAGTGTGATACTTAGTGCACAATACGTAGTTCATGATACAGTTGATGAAATCATGGACATGGCTGAAGGTATTATTAAGAAAATATCTAAGAAAATTCATGGTGATAGCTTATCATTTTAACTAATGTGTTTTTAGTTTTAAGTAAGTTATACATCACCTTAATACTTAGAGATGTACTGCTGACGCTTCAACATTTTGTACGCGTCATTTTATATCATTGTGTTAGGTTTAAGATCAATGTAATTTTTTGAGACATTAAATAAATGGTATTATGATTAAATTTTTTTTTTATTTCAATTTCGACTTGGGTAGGAAATAGTATGAAAAACAAACACAGTTTAGTAATAAAACATTTATTCGGTTTATTAAACTTATGAAATACAAAAATTATTTTCTAAACACCATTGTTTAATACACAATACATTCCTTAAAGCACAATAGTTCTTATGAGCAAAACAATTATACAAAAATAGATCTTTACAGTAAAGATCACTAAGAGTCTTTAAGTTAGGAACACTTTTATTTCCACATATGTCAGAAACATTATTATGACCACATAGCTCTTGAACCCAATTAATTTTCTCACTACCTTTAACAAGAACCTTTTTTTCCTTCAAATAGGGTTTGATTATTCTAGAAAATTCTCTGTAGTCTATATATCCTTCGCTCCAGCGGTAACCTCTATTCCTTTCAATCCACCAAATGTGTCTTCTTTCTTCATCAGTTAGCGAGGAGAACGGGTAAGGAGGTTTTATTAAGAATATATGAGTATGTTCCAACGTAGCTACAGCTAATTCTTTGACTATAAAGTTATTATAACGATCTTTAAAACCCTGAACATCTACTATAATAGTATTTTTGTTCATGATACCTTTCTCACGATGCTACTTAACGGCTTATACTCGATTATACAGTCGTTCAATATAAGACAATATGCTGAAGTTTGATCTGGTATATCAATATCACTTTCAATTTCCACTCTAACATCCACAACAGGACCTGATTTAAGATTATCTGGTTGTCTAGAACAATCTACTACAAATAACGGAGCAATATTTTTAAATTGTTTCTCATTTAATAACGGCTCGGCGCGACGTCCATAATACGACTGTTGAAATCTAGTATATTGTTCATATATTAAAGCAATTCGATTATTCGAGAAACTTGAATTCAAATTTTCATAAGGGAAGTAGGTTGAATTTAGGTATACTCTAACATCACGAACATCACAGTGATCAAACTTAGACATATCCAATTTAGAATTATTTTTTCTATTTGTTTGCAGACCAATAATAACAAATCTTGGTTTTTCTATTTGCGACGATGTTTTTATGGACCAAGTAAGCTTAGTAGTTTTTGGTAAAGCCGGATATTCATATAAATCCCAATTCCTAAATATCATCTGGAGTGGTCGATCTTTTTCTAACAGTTTTAACATATTTATTTTTTCCCTATCGGACACTTTGACATGTGGTACACGCCATATTATTTTATTTATAATAATATCTTCTACAGTTTCACCATCGGTAAGTTTTAGGGCGTTCAGATTAGTATTACTTCGTAACAATATTAATTCATGTTTGCTGTTTATCACTACTTTCTTGAAATCTTCTGCAAAACCAAGAATGTTACAGAGGGGTATAGAAGCAGAAAAGCTTCCCCCATTTGCACTATTTATGCCTTCAATATTCCACCCCCAAGCATTAGATGCTTTAGCCTCGTTTTCGTTCATTGATATTAATGATTTCATTGTGGTAGTTATACCAGCGTTTTTTATTTTATCTATTTCCACTCCATTTATCTCATACCTTATATCTTGAAACAAGTAAAGTAGACTATTGTTTGTGAAATGAACGCTACTGACTCTTTCCTTCGAATTTCCACCCTTGTTTACAACAACAGTTCCTTCCAAAAACAAAGTGCTTGCTGATGGTAATATATACAAGTCTTGTTGATTAATAGGTATCCTGATTTCATCGCTTCTATTGAAACTTGTTACGTAAGGCTTGTAAGAGTGAAATTCAATTCCTTCCACAGCGTTGTTGTATGCAGGAGTGGACAAAACATCTAGTATATTCATTTTAACAAACCGATCGCTTTAAGAAATGCTTTGTTATTGTTATTCAATTTTATAACCCTTTTGGACCGAGCTCTTATTGATTTGATAGTTTTAGTAGAACTGTTATTTTTAGTTGGATGTACCACATATTTATTATAATCTATCATTGTTTTCTTCTGATATGTAGATACAACTGCACTTCTTCACCTCGCAAATTTATTAAGTTATTATTTATATCCAACAACCTTATCTGTATGCAGCTTATATTGGTTTGATTTATTGGAAAGTAGATTGCGTTTTTCGGAATTTCTATAATCCTGTATCCAGGTGGAACATTAAGTGCAAATTCGTGTAAGATGTGACTGGATTGACCGTTTATATAAGAACCGCTAACTATGTCACATTCAATCCTTATGACAGTCGTTGGCAAAATGTTTACTGGAAACTCTGATACATGATATTTATTTGCTTCTAAGATCTGCTTTTTAAATCCCAATAAACTTCCAAATGTATCTTCTTTAGTAAAATCTATAGTTGATGTACAAAATAACACAGTTTTTAAGGTGTTGTTATTACAATTGAGTTTTATAGATGCATCTTTTATCTCAGTTTTTAAATAGTCACTAATATCTTGTAATTCATAGGTTCCTTCAGGTATCTCAATAACATTTTTAGAACCATAGTATAATTTATTGTTTGTATTATCAAAATTTGGAATAGAATTATATGTAGAGAAATGTAATAATGCACATTCATACTCCTCAGCTAATGGCAACGTGTCTGGATAATAGGTAGATAATACCGATGAGTTTCCAGTTATCGATAAGGTGAGTGACATCTTGCAAATGATGGAAATGAAAGAGTGGTATAAGATTTATAGTATTTTTATTCAAAGTATTATAATTATAATAAAGATTTATAGTATTTAATCCAAAAAGTTTGCAAATAACTTAAACACATATGTCCACAAACTATTGTGTTAAATTGTTGATATCTATCATAGTTATAATGAACATCACAGTTCTTAAAATATAGCATTAATTCTCTTGGCGGTTTTAAATCACCATAGCTATCAAAATATTCACAATAATTGTTTATTTTAACATAAGCTACCCAATGCGTTCCATCATTTCTCGAATTATCTAGGTTAACTATAGCACATTCAATTCGTTTAGGTGTTTTTGGTAACTGATCCTTCATATAAACTCCTCGAAAATGTGGAATACAATGGCCATGCTTCTGAATATCGATATTAGTTAAAGCGCGATTAGGTAGCTGATCAATTAGTTTTTTGATGGATTTATAAACAATCCCTGACCTTGCTTATGCGGTTTAATGTATAGACCTTTACCTATTGCTATAGCCTCCATAGTTTTATTATGACGTTCAGTTTCTTGTAATTTTTTCTGACCGTGTTTATAATCATTCACAGTTTTTGCAATACCAGCTGCACCACCAGCTAATGCTCCTAAAGCAGATAAACCAGCAAAAATTGGGATTAAAGGTAGAATGCCTCCAGTTTTTGGTATAGGTATCATTCGAGGTACTCGAACTTTTGGAATGCATGGAACTAATTTTCGGGCAACTATATAAGCTATATTTATTAATGACTTATCATTTTTAGGTGAGAGTTTTTTGATTTTTCTTTTTATTTTTTTAACAAAGTTATTAAAGGTCTTAACACCAGCACCAGACTTCAATTTAGCTTTCATAACTTTGTTTACTATCCACGAACTAATCTTTTCCCCTGTTCGAGCATCTTTTGCTTTAAGTCTTTGCTTAGTCATATCTATAAGACGTAAGTCGGCTTTTTGACGGTTAGGCAAGTCTGTGTAGTTTGCGTATGCAATATCGTGATGCATACAAGCTTCGTCTAACTTATTTACACCTTTATCACCACGTAGTAATCGTTTCGAAAGCTTTGTTCCTGGTCCACAATAGTTATAACCAGGTATGTGTAGTTCGAATGGTAAATGATTAATGATATTGTTTATTAGTCCACCACCTTGCATCGTCCAAAGAATAATGAATATACTTTAAAATTACATATCACTTATATAATTAACTCATTCCACTATTGCAGTCTTATCAATCCAACTATTCTCTTTGTTATTTAAACCCAACCATTTTACAAACAGTTTGTTTCCTTTCTTTTTTAATACCTTTTCTATCAAATAGACACCAGGACAGGACGACCTTTGAAGCTCTTGTTCGTAAAAAGTTCCTAATATGACTTGTTTTTGATTATCTTCGATGCGATATGTTATTGGTACAGTGTTATTTATCTTTTTTATAGTAAATAATTCTGTTGACCAGTTAGGAGTGTATCCTTTCTCAAATATATGTTTGTACTTACTAATTCGAACTTTGTCACCAATTTTAAACTTTGGACGACATTTTTGGACTACCTTTATCATGGAATTCATAATATTATTTTTAATGTTAGTTTCATTAAACTTATTGACATTAACAGGTGCAATTTTAATAGTACGATGTTTTGTGTTGTTATATGTCTTCACAATACCGTTCAAGCCACCATCTATCCACTTATAGTGTCCGTTCAAGCTAAAGTATTTGTACAATTTATTTTTAATAGTTTTAATAACTCGTTCTACAATTGAAGCCTTTTTGGTTGAAAATGTAGAGTAGTGATTAATATTATAGTTCTGTAAAAGCTTTTGAAATGTAGAATTATAGAACTCAGTACCCATATCAGTTTGCAGATGATTTGGTATCCTGTGATTAGAAGAAAGTATTTTTTCAAATGCAAGAGAGACATCATGTTTGGATTTAGTTTTTAATGGTTCCACCCAAACGTACTTGGAGAAGCAGTCAATAACTATTAAAATATAGTTATATCCTTTATTAAAGGTTTTTAGGTTTTGCATATCAGCTAAATCTGCTTGCCACAAATCATCAATACCTTTTAAAATTACAGATCGTCGAGGAAAATTTTTTCGTGCTGCTTTATGTATTTCATTGACGATTTGTTGTTTCGTCATTTTAACAAACTTTAAGGGCTATGTTTTTCGATCTTTTAATACAGATTGAATTGCGTCTTGAACTAGTCTATCAACTGCTTTTCTTGTGTAAAATTTGCTTTCCAAATGAGTCTCTATCTCAGACATTATTGTTTTTAAAGCTTTCTCTATGTGAGTTTTAACACTATTTGGAATAGAACTTTGCAATTTTCGTAAGTCATTCATTAGTACACCTTTCAATTCATCTACATATGCCTTATTTACTGCATCATCTGCGTCTTGAGGAGGTTTAACACCTTTTAGCCTCGATGTCTTCAAGTCATAATCTCCATAATCAGATTTTATTAATGCGTTATCATTAAAATCAAGTATTTCTGATATCCGCATTCGCTTATGAATATAATGTCCAAATTTGTCTACATTCATATTAAAGGTGTATTATGTTGAACGGTATATAGTAAAATGACATACATATAACATTAGTAGATCTATTTATTTAATGATTTTGCTTTCACGTAGTTCTTCAATGATAGATATTATTTCATTGTCTAGTCCTGTGTTACCGGCATCTCGAGAAGCAATTAATAACTTTAATCTATCAACCAATTCATTGGGATCATCCCAATATACAAAATCTGTGTTTTTTTTCCACATTTTTGTTAAAGGTAATCCTTTTCCTACTTTCTGTCTACAACTTGGACTTCTACTTTCTTGATCGAAAAGTGGTTTAATAACTTGCAAATATTTTTGTCCTTTATTACTTTTAATTGGTTTTTTTGAATCGAAATCACGACGATGTGCATTCGTTACAAGTAACATTGTCTTATAATTTTGCTTGTCACAGTCATTAACCAAGCTCAGATCAATGTCTTTTTTTAACAGTAACTCTCGCAACCCAGGTGTACTTTCGTATTTGTGTCCGGCTACAGTAATAACTTTATCCCCAATAGTTATGTTAGAGGAACCCAACATTAGCTTTCCACGTTCATTTCTTATACCAAATGGAACATCTGATAGTACTTGTGAAGATAACGACCAAGATGATGCATCTGGATTAGTACCGACTAATGACTGAAATGAAGAGTCCGATGAGGGTTCCGATTCGTTACTAGCAATACTGCTATCATCTGTTTCTTTCATATCTTGGTCTTGTGGTTCTTGGGGTTCTACTTTTTCCTCCTTTTTTGTTAGAGCTAAGTGGTTATTGGTGTTGGCTATTAAATTGAGAGATTCTGTGACTGGTTTAAAAACTGTATCAAGAGCATGCTTATTATTATCTTCAAAATCCTTCATTTTACGTATTTTTTTCTTGACAGCTTGTGTCGCATCAACAATTTGTTTTTTCAATGATTTATCCATTATGTAAAATAGGTGGTAATCGAATAAAAATCAATTAAAGAATAACAATAAACAGACTGCAGTCTACTTAAATATTCAAATTTCATCTAATAATACAAATGTGTCAAACGTTTTTCTATAGCAACCATTGTTTTTAGAACAATCTTTATTAATTACCACATAATCAAAAGGTTCTTTCCATATTAAGGAACACATTTCTCGAAATTTCAACCATGTCATATCGGTGTTAACATGTTCTTCATAAACATGTTTCAAATTAACTTCATCTTGCTTAAAAAGCACAATTAGGTTAGCATTATCTCTTACAAGTTGTTTAGGTATTTTGGTATAAGTTTGATTTAAATAAAAACTATCAATCAATTTATGTCTTCCCATGGCAAAATAATCACGCATATTACTTTGATTTTCACATGCTACATCATCAAAAATAATCACAGAATTTGGTTTTGCATCTGAAACTTTTAAAACGTCATCATTTGTCTGATATTTATGAAGAGTGATACCTGGTACTCGTTGTAAAACCTTTTCTAAAAAGATGTACTTTGGTTGATGTAGAGTTTTAGAGTATACATAAACATTTTTAAATGTCAAGCCATTTTCATGCAATAGAAGACCAATTAATAAATTAGTTTTTCCACAATTTGATGGCCCACAAATGATGCAACGTACAGTATTCGGTAATAATTCTCCATGACGTAATTTGTTTTTTGTCAAATCGTCACAGATTGTATTGACCTGTAACGATTGTCTTTGTTTAACAAATTTCATGTTTGCTATGCAATACTGATGGACTCATAATGAAAAGATGAATTTATAACATAAATATTTATTATAAATTCATCTTTTCTTTATAACCCAACTGGTTACAGAAAACGTTGTGGGTTATAAATGGTAAGTAATGAACATGGAGGGAGCTACAGCAAATTTTATTTTTTATAATAATGTTAGGTTAGGTTACATTTTTAAAATGTGGAATATTGGGCGAGTTCTGTTCCACGTGAGCGAGGAGCGGTAGCGACGATGCGAACTTAAAGTGGAACAGAATGCCCAATATTCCACGTTGGAGTTTCGTTAAACGGGCAGGTGAGTTATGTGATTATGGTGATAATATAATTGTATCCTTTTGGACCTCAGATAGTGAGGCGGGGCCGAACTATCTGTGGTCCAGAAGGTACAATTATATACTACTACCGCCCGACATCGCGCATCCAATCACACTCTGTATGACTAATAGGCGCCGACCAAATACCTCGCCAAAATGTGCTTGTGGTTTCGGCATCAGGTAAGCACATATTAGTCATACTTGAATCGGGTTGCTCCCATCTTCTATATACACACCTCTCATCTTTTTGAAACGAACGATTCTGAATATATCTACCCACTCTCTTTTTGTATCGCCGTATACGGTTTGCCCACGCACAAATTTTCTGCTTCAGGTAGTCAATGCGTTCCGTGACTCGTACAGAGAATTCGCGGGGACTAATATCTGTCCCCGCAAATGCACGAGTCACAAAACGCATCACTCTGGGTCGGGTATTACCCCCCCTGAAGCAGCATAGCTTACCAATGAGCACCCTAGTCTCGGTGATACGACGCTCAATCCTGCATTGCCAGACTGGAACAGACTTAGGTCTAGTAGCTGGCTCAACTTTAGGAAATTTGACACCAGCTACGCGACAAACTGCTACAGCCGCGCAATACAGAATTGAGTGTGCATCACTAATATCTACACAAGTATTGAAATAGCTTGGTAGAATCGAGTCCAGGGCGCTCACTAGAGCCATGTTTTTTTTATGCGTTGGCAAACGCGGTATACGAGGGCGACACACGGGATCGCAAAACCTATACTCTTGAATCGTTCGTTCCAAAACACTCCTTAGTTCATCATTGTATTGAGTACTTACTGTTGTAGCAACATCATCCACTAGTTCGTCAATAGGTACGTCAGGTTGCGTTGCGTGAATCTGTATCTCAGTAGTTTGAGACGAAGTAGGGATGATGACGCTACACTGCAGCTCTGAGCGAAGCCTCTCAAGCACAGCATCATCCAACATATGATTACGTTGTATGACCCGCACTTGATCCGATAGCCGCTGTGCCGACACGCTGATAGTTGGTTCAAGAGCCTGAAACAAAGGCAGCAAACGAACACGGTACGCAGTGAGGTTAGTTCCTCCCTCTGTAGCCGCAAAATATGCCCGCATGACGTTTTCGTTCATAGATGAAGTCCATCGCATGCGGTGCACATTACCACCGGCAGCGGGGGCCGCATTCGAGGCCGGTGGGCCTCGGGGTCCCAAGCAGGTCGGTGGCCGGGTCCTTCCCTGCCGACGTGTAGGTGTTGGCGACGTCGGCGGAGAGAAGTACTCGTCGCTTGATGATGAGCTCGACGCCTCAGCAGCAATCGGTTCCGACGATATGGTTTCCACGTGCTGCGAGGCGGAGCTAGGCGACGAGTCCGGTGATGTTAGTTGTGCTAAACGTCTTCTGGCTCTTGTAAGCATTATTTAGGTATATTTTATTTATTACACATTTTGGTTGACATGACGTATGTCATGTCATTCTCCTCCATAAATTTTTCTTTAGGTTTATTGATTGATAAAAACATATTCGTTATATTTTTCATTGCAGGTTTATAGTATACTTCTTCTATTTTATAAAATGGTTCACTTTTTAACAAAATGCAAAATATATACAACTTAATTATAAATTTCTTTCTGTGATAAAAAAATATACCACTGCTCTTGTGTATTATTATTGTATTATTATTATTATTATTATAAATAGTCTATTCAGCGGTACAAATTATTCCATACATAATCTCTTGAGCCAAAAAAATTAATCAAATCTTTTTTACCACCAAAACTACTTAGCCTGATTTTAATACGGTTTCAATGTAATGAGTATTAAGGGTAATGAGTTTGTAATTGATAGCGAGTACTGATATAGTAGTTTTTAATACAGTTGCTCAAAAAGTTGCATATTACAGGGACGTATAGCGTTCGGGATGTGGGCTATTACACACTCGTGCTTTTACTTCACCTTTCCCGCACTCGTGCGTTTCTTTTCCAACTGTCAAAATAAAGTCAATTAAAAATAAAAAAGCCAACCAAATATTCATAGAAATTTTAGGGCTTCATGCAAATATTTCTAAAAAAAGATAATAACTTGTTTCAATATCAGATTAAAAGTAATTTTAATTAAAATTATTGGCCAAATTAAGTTTATAAATATAAAAAAAGTTGGCTGTATGAAGTGCATTGCCATAGTCTCTGCTTAGGTAGGTATTTTTTTCTTTTATGGTTGCCGCCATTTTGGACAATTCAGGTTTATTGTGTTTTTATTATTTTATTAAATTGCTTAATTTTTTCGCAACTGTATTAAAAACAGTTGTTCAATACAACGTGTGGGACTGTTATTTCAACTCGTTCCGACTGTCCACCCTCGCCTTCGGCTCGGGTCAACATCTGTCGAAACTCGTCGTAATAACAGAAATCCCACACTTGTATCGAAAACTACTATTTTGTTACAAGTGTGGGATTTCTGTTATAACAACGAGTTCCTACAGATGTTGACCCGAGCCGAAGGCGAGGGTAGACAGTCGGAACGAGTTGAAATAACAGTCCCATACGGTGTATGGAACAACTATTTTTAATACAGCTGCGAAAAAATTAAGGAATTTTATAAAATAATAAGCACTCAATAAACTTAACTAACTAATCATTTTTGGAAAATGTGCCCACCGTAAAACAATATAAGCACAGACTATGGGAAGCGAAAGCCCTTGCGTCACTGTTCAGATGGCGCAAGAAGGCGCTGGAGCGGGACCAAAGGCCTGATGTTCGAAAAATCAAGGCCCAGCGGTCCCTGCTCCACCAGGAAACCGTGGAGACATGGAAGGTGTGAATTGAGAAACCAAAGGGGGGATTTGCCACAATCGCGGCCGTCAGACCGGTCATGGACGAGTGGCTGGAGAGCACATGGTGCTCTCTCCTACCGGTTGACACAGATGCTTGCCGGGCACGGTAGCTTCGGTAGGTATCTGTGGCGAAATCACCGGGAAACCACTGCCAAGTGTCAGCACTGCGAGGACCGCAGCGATGACACGGCGCTCCACACGCTGGTGGAGTGCACGGTGTGGGCGCAATAGCGCCAGGTCCTCGTAGTGGGTCTGGGCGTGGACACTCTCTCGCTCGAGACCATGGTGCGAGCCATGCTCTCCAGCGGGAGTAAGTAGTGCGAGCAGGTCATGCTCGTGAAGGAGGCGGCGGGCCGGGTGCGGGAGAGTCCTGCGGAACTTCCACCCGAGTTCCGCAGTCGGCGGCCTAGACGCCTCCGACGTGTCTTCGCCGAGGACTATCGGCCTCCATGACCAGGGGTCTGAGGACGGTGAGAGGGTCGCTCACCGTCCTTACGGAAGCAGGCCCATGACGGCAGCGTAACGTGAGCAACTCACGCATGCCCCTCCTTAGAAGCGGGATAGCACCCTAAACCCCCCAAAGACGAGGGATAGCACCCGAACCACCCCCTGGACGAGGCCGCAGTGGCGGCCGTAGGTCTGTTGTGAGTCCCGGGACATCCTTCCGAGGGCTTACCCGGGGCTCTTAACCACAGGCTGTTGGGCGTTACGTGAGGTTTTTTTAGTCGGTAAGAGTCCGGCATAACATCCTCTGAGCATTTTCCCTTACGTAAAAAAAACAAAAAAGAAAAACAAAGCACATACTATGGCAGTGCACGTCATACAGCCGACTTTTTATATTTATAAATTTAATTTGGCCGAAACTAATCAAATTTCAAATAAAACTACTTTTAAATCTGATATTGAAACAAATTAGTAGCTTTTTTTTAGAAATTCTTTAAATAGACATTATTTTGACAGTTGGGAAAGAAAACGCACGAGTGCGGGAATGGTAAAGAAAAAGCACGAGTGTATAATAGCCCACATCCCGAGCGCTATACGTCCCTGTAATTCGCCACTTTTTGAGCAACTGTACTAAAATAGTAGTTTTTAATACAAGTGTGGGATTTCTGTTATTACAACGAGTTACGACAGGTGTTGACCCAAGCCGAAGGCGAGGGTAGACAGTCGGAACGAGTTTAAATAACAGTCCCACGCTTTGTATTGAACAACTATTTTTAATACAGTTGCGAAAAAAATTAAGCAATTTTATAAAATAATAAAACACAATAAACCTGAATATCCAAAATGGCGCCAACCGCAAAAGAATATTTACCTTCCTAAGCAGAGACTATGGCAGTGCATTTCATACAGCCTCCTTTTTTATATTTATAAATTTAATTTGGCCGATACTTATATTAATTTATGCTTAAATTTTAATTAAAATTACTTTTTATCTCATATTGAAACAAGTTAGTATCTTTTTTTAGAAATATTTGCATGAATCACAGACACTATTTTGACAATTGGGAAAGAAAACGCACGAGTGCGGGAATGGTAAAGAAAAAGCACGAGTATGTAATATCTCACATCCCGAACGCTATACAACCCTGTAATACGCAACTTTTTGAGCAACTGTATTAAAATAGTAGTTTTCGATACAAGTGTGGGATTTTTGTTATAACAACGAGTTACGACAGGTGTTAAACCGAGCCGAAGGCGAGGGTAGACAGTCGGAACGAGTTTCAATAACAGTCCCACCCGTTGTACTGAACAACTATTTTTAATACTGTTGAGAAAAAATTAAGCAATTTTATAAAATAATAAAAACACAATAAATAAACCTGAATATCCAAAATGGCGCCAACCGTAAAAGAATATATACCTTTCTAAGCAGAGACTATGGCAGTGCGCTTCATACAGCCAACTTTTTTTATATTTATAAATTTAATTTGGCCCATACTGATATCAATTTATGCTTAAATTTCCTTGTGGCGAACAGTTTATTCCGTCACAAAAATATCCACACGTATACATGGAGACGGAAGGAAGATAAAAGTGTGATTGATTTGATTTTGATAGACAGTCGTCTCCGAGAGGCTATAAGGGATACAAGAGCCTACAGAGGCCCCACTCTTGAAACTGACCACTACCTGGTGGTAAGCCGGTTTGTTGGTCTTTTCAAGAAGTGGAGGCACTGGCGAGTACGTGTCCCTTTCGGAGACTATGAAAGGATAAAGAGTGAAAAACTGGAAGATGAGAGCGTAAGGAGTATGTATGTAGGCTTGGTCAGTGAAAGGCTTGCAAACGCGAGCCTTTCCGACTAAGGTGTGGATGGATGCTGAAATATTATGAAAGAAAGTATAGTGGATATTGCAAAAGAAGCATGTGGGAGTGCAAAGAGACATGAACATTCGAAAGGTGATGCCTGGTGGGATGCAGAAGTTCAATCCTGCGTAGCAAGAAAGAAGAAAGCGTGGTTGGATTATGTCTCATCTTTGCAACTGAATGACAGTATAAAAGACACCAAGAAAGAAATTTACCATTACCAATTGCCAAAGCTTTAGTGAAAGAGAAGCGTGAAAGAATAAATTTGATTGCGGAGATATTACTTTGGAAGAGATTGAATGGTCGATACGAAGCTTGAAAAATGGAAAGTCTGCGGGAATTGATAGGATATCTGCTGAAATGATCAAATTAGGTGGTCTTTGCGTCCGGGACGCCTTCTGGTCATTGAGCAATTTATGCTGGAAGACTGGAAGGGTTCCAATGGACTGGAGACGTGCTATCATCGTGCCCTTGTATAAAGGCAAGGGCTCACGTACGGTGTGCGCCAACTATAGGGCCATCAGTTTGATCAGTATAGCAGCTAAAGTGTATGGCAAAATTATTGAAAGGAGAATGAGGGTGGAATCTGACGGATTACTATGGGAGGCCCAGGGTGGTTTCCGAAATGGAAGGGGATGTATGGACCAAGTTTTCTCGCTCCGCAACATTGTAGAGAAGCAGCTGGCTGTAGGCCGGAAGGTTTTCTGCGGTTTTGTGGACATGGCGAAAGCATTTGACAGAGTTGTACGGAAGGATCTCTGGGATATATTGTAAGGATACGGAATTGATAGTGCGCTGCTTCGTGCTGTGCAGTCTACATATGTGGGATGTACGGCATGTGTGCGGGTGGGCGGCAGCCTGTCTCCCTGGTTTGACGTCAACATTGGCGTCAGACAGGGTTGCGTGCCGTCGGCCCTGCTGTTTGAATGTTGGATTGCGACTGGGTGACTTACTTAAGAACTGTTTGCTGTATGCAGATGATGCCGTGCTCATAGCCGATTCGCCATCAGAACTACAGTCACTAGTCACAACGATGAAAGATGATTGTCTAATGACGGTACACCGCTGATGTAGAAAAGAGGGTAACTGCGAGCAATAGTGTGAATGGAGCGTTAGGCAAACTTTTTGGTACCAAGGCCTTAAGTCAAAAGGTCCAGCTCGCAGTACACAATGCGGTGCTGATACCTACGCTAACGTATGGAAGCGAGAGTTGGGTATGGCAGGAAACTCATGAAAGTAGAATAAACGCGGTCGAGATGCGCGCGGTACGCAAAATATGCGGAGTAACGCTCGCAGATCGCGTTCGGAATTAAGATGTAAGAAAGAGAGTTGGTCTGAAAGAGAGTGTCGGTGTTAAAGTAAGGAAGGACATGCTACGATAGTTCGGGCATGTGGAACGAATGGGAGATGAAAGAATGACAAAACAGATATACAACGCGAAAGTGGATGGACGAAGGAGTCGGGGAAGGCCACGACATACCTACCACGACCAAATTAATCGTGTGTTAGTTGAAGGTGGTGTCAAGAGCCGTAGGAACCGACGTGCATGCATGAAAAGAAAAATGAAAGTTGAAGAAGCAAGTGAGGTGTGTATGGACCGTGCCGTGTGGCGCTCGGTTTTTTCTGCCTACCCCGCAAGGGATTTGGCGTGAAGATAATATACAGTATAGTATAGTACAGTACAGTACGGTACGGTACGGTACGGTACGGTACGGTACGGTACGGTACAGTACAGTACAGTACAGTACAGTACAGTATAGTATAGTATATAATAAGTATTAATATCCGTGGTCTGATACCCATAACACAAGCAGGTTATTCCTAGCTTACTTTAGGATCAGATAGCCGTAAATATAAAATAATATAGTCATTTCTTCGCTGAGGTAGAATGAAAAGTTACGTGTTGCACTCGAGTGCAAAGCTTTTTCACCTCGTGCTCTATTGATTCCCTCGCTTATGCTCAGGATTCTTATTTTTGAATTCCAATTTTAGAATCCTTCGCTTGCTCGGTCATCAAAATTGAGCACGCTGTTAAAAAGCTACTTTGCACTCTTGTATAACAAATAACTATTACGATAGTATAGCTCACTAGAGGGCAAATATAATTGCAAATTTACGTATATTACATGGTTAGTGCACGGCAGGGCACGCCCGGGGCGGCGGCTTGTGTACATGACGTCTAACAGTAAGTACTCTCTAAAAAGCTTTTATAATTTCGAGATTTTTAACATTCGTAGGACTTTTCAGAATTTTCAACTAAATATGCTTTTTACCTACACATTTGTAAGTTCTACCGCTCAAAGCAATGTAAGTAAGTGATAAGACTTTTATTCTTTACTAGCTGTTGCCTGCGACTTCGTACGCTGCTATTTATATGTGATTCTTTAGCTTGATATAACTTTTTTATTCATAAACCGATTGACATGAAACAAATACTAGATGTTAAGCAAACTGCAACGCAATAAAGAAAACCGCATTGCGATCGGTTGAGGGGTTGCTGAGATTAGCGTGCACAAACGTACAGACAAACAGACAGTTACGATTTTATTATATGTATTGATTGATTGATACTGATAGCAGCAGCTTTCCAAAAATGTGACTCACGTTACGTCATTTTGGTATTCTTCTCCCAAGGCCTTAATCTACAACAACAATTAGCTCTGTGAAAAGATCAGTTGGTGTTTTGTGCGGTTTCTGTAGGTACTCGAACTTACATAGCTTGATGGTCTAGTACATAGTAACAAAATATTGCATATTCAAAATCTCTGCTATGCAACATTATCATCCAATATGCCGTTGTGCCCAAATTTTCGCCCACATTGGAATTCCTTTGATAAATACAGATCATGTCTGTATTTACTGAAGTTGGCACGCAAAGTATCACATCAAAGCAGCTATTAATATACAAATTATTAAAACTGATGAATAGCCTGAAAAGTTGTTACAATAAAAGCTTAACATACGTAGCATACGTTATACTACACAACAAGACAAAATATTATGTAGATCAGATACAGGTGTTCACGTCACAAGTCCCAGCAAACCAAGGCAGTAAGTGTAGGTAAGTAAGTAGTGGAGCCCGACGCGCCGGACCCGCTAGTTACTTCTTTTTAGAGGGCTATTAACTACGGCATTACTTACAAAAGCCTGTTAGATATTTTATGGTTTTCTCTAAAGGACACTTTAGCTTTGATCCAAGAAAGCTCCGTATATTCCTCACTACAAGAAATCTTAAACGCTTCTTTTACTTTCTAAGTTCAAATATACCCAAATCCATTGCAACACCAACATGCAGATAATCCAGTTGCCATCTTATGTATCGACATGGCACTAAAATCTCTTCTGGATGCTCCAAATCACTAAATATATATTTATGTTACTGTGTATGTGGCTACCACACACACACAGTTAATAACACCTTATCGATTCGGTTGTTAGTCAGCAGGTCAAACAAGACAGAACATGAATAAAATTATAGTTTTTATCCTTTATGCCGGGGCCACATTAAAGAAAACGTCAATGCCCATCATCGCGATAAATATTGCGCTAATTATGGCGTTAATTCTTAACGTCACCATTTGAGTAGTGTGGCCGCTTCAACGTAATAATTCTCGCGTGAATGCCCATTCTTGGCGTTAAAATTGACGTTAAGTGTGACCGAATTAAATTTTACAAAAATACCTTAGCTCCTTAAAAATATACTGAAATGTATCTATATATAATACTGGCTCTGAGAAAATATACCGATAAAAATACCGATTATCAAAACGTGTTTATTCTTTAATTTACTACCTTATTTTTATAAAAGAAGAACCTAAAATTTACATTTAACATTTTATTTGAAGGATTGAATTCAACGTCCTTCACCTGCAACACGCTTCGTAAAAAAAATTACCGAATGTTATTACAACAAACCCTACAAAGAAAAAAATCATTGCGATGAGGAATTGAGTTTTTATTTTTTCAGGTCCTTAGCGAGCTCCGGGGGAACCTCTCATCTTGCTCCCCCGAGGAGAGCCGCCGAACCATAGTAGACCGAACGGTTCTCGACGGGAATAATCTTTGGAAATTCTTTGGCTTTTTCCCGGCTTTCCGGATTCCCGGCTATAGGGAGGAGGAATACCACCAGGTTTAATGGGTAGGACGGCCCCGTTCCGAGACCGGGAGCCCCACACCCAGCTGTTTTACATGATAATTTTGCAATCCAATATGGCCGCCGCGCCGAAATCACAAAATTTCATGATGGGTATCGTTTAAGAGGGTTTTTGGTATGCTGAGTACGAATTTCGGGTTAATTTAGAGATCCAATATAACCGCCGCGCCGAAATCACAAAATTTCATGATGGGTATCGTTTAAGGGGTTTTTTGGTATGCTGAATACGAATTTCGGGTTAATTAAGAGATCCAATATGACCGCCGCGCCGTTATCACTAAATTTCATGATGGGTATCGTTTAAGGGGTTTTTTGATATGCTGAGTACGAATTTCGGGTCAATTTAGAGATCCAATATGGCCACCGCGCCGTTATCACAAAATTTCACGATGGGTATCGTTTAAGGGGTTTTTTGGTAGGCTGAGTACGAACTTAAGGTCAATTTTGCAATCCAAGAAGGCCGCCGCGCCACCGTTGTAAAATTTCATGTAGCATATCGTATAAATGGAATTTTGATATGCTGAGTACGAATTTAGGGTTAATTTTGCAAAATTATCTTGAAATTCGTACTCAGCATACCAAAAAACCCCTTAAACGATACCCATCATGAAATTTTGTGATTTCGGCTCGGCGGCCATATTGGATTGCAAAAATTATCATAAAATTCGTACTCAGCATACCGAAGAACCCCTTAAACGATACCCATCATGAAATTTTGTTATAATGGCGCGGCGGCCATATTGGATCTCTAAATTGACCTGAAATTCGTACTCAGCATATCAAAAAACCCCTTAAACGATACCCATCATGAAATTTTGTGATTTCGGCTCGGCGGCCATATTGGATTGCAAAAATTATCATAAAATTCGTACTCAGCATACCGAAGAACCCCTTAAACGATACCCATCATGAAATTTTGTTATAATGGCGCGGCGGCCATATTGTTTCTCTAAATTGACCCGAAATTCGTACTCAGCATATCAAAAAACCCCTTAAACGATACCCATCATGAAATTTTGTGATAACGGCGCGGCGGCCATATTGGATCCCTTAATTAACCCGAAATTCGTATTCAGCGTACTAAAAAACCCCTTAAACGATACCCATCATGAAATTTTGTGAATTCGGCGCGGCGGCCATATTGGATCTCTAAATTAACCCGAAATTCGTACTCAGCATACCAAAAACCCCCTTAAACGATACCCATCATGAAATTTTGTGATTTCGGCGCGGCGGCCAATTGGATTGCAAAATTATCATGTAGTCACACAGAGATAGATTATAGTCTGAAATGATACAAGTTTTATCCCGGGAATAAGTTCCCATGAGACGTGGAGAAGAGAACAAAATTTCACGCAGGCGAAGCTGCGGGCATCAGCTAGTCTATAATAAATGTTACATTACACGCGAATGCTCGTGTCGGTCAGGGAGGTAGCATCGTAACGTAATGCTCGAGTCGAATCTATAAATGTTACATTACACGCGAACGCTCGTCGGTCAGGAAGGCAGGCCGTAACGTAATGCTCAAAGTCGAATCTAATTTGTTACATTACAGGCGAATGCTCCCGGTGAGGGAGCACCTTTACCCTAACCTTTTATTCAAAATATACCCAAAAATACTGACTTTTACCAATATACCCATTAATATACTGATATCGAAAAAAGTAAATAAAATATACCGAAAAGGTATTCAAATACTGAAAACGGTCACACTCTCACGGTCCGCACTGACACACGTAGTGTGGCCGCTTCAACGTAAAAATTATCGCGTTAATCTCTTTGATGTGCCGCCACTTGAGCTATCGCCTAACGTCAAACGGCAATGTGAATGCCGTTGTCGAATTATCGCGATAATTCGGTGGCTACACTAACGTTTAACGTTCATCAACGCCATTATTAATGGCATTTCCCCTTAGTGTGGCCCGAACATTATATTCGAGATTTATTAATTACCTATAAGAACGTAAATTTACAATAAAAAATCAGCCCATGGGGTAATAGGTAGGTACTGTAAATTTTAATTCCCTCGCGAGAAAAAGTTTGATTGAAACATACGTTTCACCCATTACACAACTTTGTCTTTGAATCAATATTTATTAGTCTTTCAACATTTTCATAGCAGTGTCAATGTTGGTATGAATTATTTTTTCACTGATATTTCATTAATTCATGGCCAAAGAAGCGGGAATAAATGCGGCATATATAGTTTTAACCACAATCTGGAGTAAAGTAGCGTGATTTGAGTTCCTGTGCCTTAAACTTGTTTACCCGGTAAAAAGCAACCGCGAAGTTGTCTTCATTTTGTACTTCGTATTTTTATACATTTTTACATTTTGGTTTCAGTCCGTGAAGAAGTAGTTCATATTTTTCACAGTCTTATTAGTATAGAAACCCACCACACCGCTGGCTGACTTCAACGAGGTACTTACCCCGGGCTCAATTAGGTAAGTTTATGTCGTAGTTTGTACGCTTAAACTGATAATACGAATTATAAATCAGTTTCGAATCTGATCTACATTTAATAGCCGTACTAAACTGATTTTATAATATTATCTATCATACTATTAAATATGGTAAAAATGTGAGTGCCATAGCTTATTTCTACGTGTCATCAATCATACTTTCAAATCATTCAGCGCACGAGATAAGAAGACATTTGGAATAAAAACACTTTTGAATGGCGAAGATATAGGGGGTCTCCGTTTTTATTATGTTTTTAAACAAAAGGGGATTACTGTTAAAGAGTATAATAATGGATAAAAAATGGAAGTAAAAGGCTCTAAGAAAATAAATTTACAGGCTCATTTGTCTTTTATATGGCCGTTACTGTTATGTCTCCCCGGAGACATTACAGTAACGCCACTCAAGACAAATATTTACGGATTACACAATTTTTTGTCTCCGGCGGGAATCGAACCCACGACCTTTGTGATCGGCAGTCGCACATTTCAACCTCTAACGAGGCAGTTACATCGTAAGCCTTATTTTGACACACGTCTATCAGTTATAAGACACAGATAAAATGTTACTTACCATAACTTTATATTAATCTGTTACTTATTCCCAATAGCTTTTGTTATAACATTAGGTATTACAGTTATCTTATCGTTGTTGTTGTACTAGAAACACAAACATATAACATAGCTACTGTATTCTGTGTGTAAAATTTGTGATATATGACTACTAGGAGTTCTAAGTCTATTTAATAATAATTAAAAAGAAATATTGTTGGACATTCTCACACAACATCATCTAGCCCAAACTAAGCTATAAAGCTTGTGCTATGGGATCTAGACTACTGAAATACATACTTATTATATTTCTAAATACATACATATTATACATAGAAATCACCTAACCTCCGAAACAAACATTTGTGGATCACACAAATATTTGGACCGACCCAGGAATCGAACCCAGGACCTCCAGCACCGCAGGCGGTATCACTACCGACTACGCCACAGAGGCAGTCAAAATTCTTACCTAGACATAAAGTCCTGGCCTTTTCAAAAGCAAGGGCAGATTTACGTGCAGCGGCTGCTGAGTAACATCAAAAAAAGTTTATAGAGAACACTGTCTCAGCAGTGGGAAACTGCTGAGACAGTGGCTGGCACCATCGACACCGACATCTGCACCCTTCTGCCTGCACGCACGCGCGAGGTTTGAATCCGACATGACGGCACAGTAGTTCTAGGCAACCACCCATGTGACCACTTTGTGACAATTATTTGAGCGTTTCCGTGCTTCGGAAGGCACGTTAAGCCGTTGCACTGTGTCTCGTCTAGTACATGCTAGCGGGACAAAATTCATGACGTAATTTACCAGTTCCCTCAATGGTTAATCGTAAACAACCCCCCATAGGTCCTGAATCTACTAGAATTGATTTGATTATCATCTTACTAGGTTTTAATATCGGGGTGGAAGTCACTATTAAGAAATCTTAATTTGCATCGAAAAATTTGTCACGTTTTTAGCACACTTTTGACGTCATTGATTTACAATTTATAATAAAGTAATACAAGTTTTCTGTGTTATATCATTTTGCTCAAAGTGTGTAGTCTATTTAATAATACTTTTTTGTAAAAAAACATTTCTATTTTTGACAGAATTTGAGTTTGAAAACGTTTAAGTAAATCTTTCATATTTTTCCTTAACTGTAAACTTTAAAGGACGGCAACTTTTTTTATCCTCTGGTATCCAGCTAGATTTTTTTATATGTTCTAACTACAACATTCAGGTATAGATTAAAGCATATTTTAGACCCCGAAAAGCCCCGCAGCTTGATTAATGCTCTTTTTTCTGAACACCTTTTACTTTGGAGTTTTCCCAAGAATGAGTGAAACACGAAGAAAACTGAACAAAACAGTCAGATTTATGTATTTTTATGAAATAATTATGAAATATTAGAAGCTACTGACGATTTTTAAAGAAAACTGAAAATTAAAACTTCAAACTTTCTGAAAAAAATACATGAAAAGCCGAAAAAGTCTAAATGACACAATGAAGTGTTCTGAAAAGTTTATGTGTACACCATATATATCCATATATGAATCTTTAGTAAAAATAAGGATTCCGCATAGTTAGAGATCTTATGGAATTGAGTAGTGCAAGTAACCTTGTTAATGCTGCTGATAACACAGTGCTGCTAAAAAAATTGAAAAAGTTGAAGTCGGTTTATGTAAATCCAAAGAAAAGTTAGTTTACTACTTAAAGAATGTTGTCAGTTAACACCGGGCGAAACTTTAGCTTATAATGTAAACTTCAAAATTCATTTTTTTATGATTTATTTTTCATTATAAAAAGATCATGCATTTGCTTTACTGGTGTAATAAGCAGGTGGACGCAGCTAGTTATTGAACAAATTGTATATTATAATAGAGACAAAATGTTGAAAGTTACGAGAACTCTTCAGTGCATTATCAACATGTGTCGATCCATATGCATTTAGCATTTAAATTTAATTAAAATTGCCTAAAATGCTTTAATATTACATAATAAGTCGAATTAAGTAAGAAAATAATTTTGTCCCGCTGGCTTGTACTAGACGCAACACAGTGCGTTGGCCCGGTTTCCAGTTCAATGGGAGTCTTTAAGCCAAGTTGAAGGCCTTTATGGGGCGGCTTGAAAAATTTCAACAGCAAGCAGTCACAGCCTGCGCCTGCCCATATCAACAAGGCAATACGGCTCACCACCTATTACGTGGGACAAAATCTTAAAAGTTAAAATGTGGGCATATAATAATATGCCCCTGCCTACCTCTTCGGGGATAAAGGCGTGACTATATGTATGTATATATTATAGTGTAACCTATGTCCTAAAAGGGGTAGGGAGAGCCCTAGTATACTCTCATACAACAGCCATACATAACGAAAGTTGCTTACTGCAGTTATAGTTTACAAAATACTGAGTCAGCGAAGCTACAAGCGCTTCTATTTTATACTAATAGCTTTTTGTTCCACGATGGGGAGCCCATTGCCGTGTTTATTAGAACAAGTATTATATATTACATAATATCTTTACTGTTCACAGACTCGTTTAATTTTGGGTACAACGTCCGCAATTTATGTATGAACAAAATCAGCTAGGTATGTAGATTTTTGACATACTTAAAAGATGCTTGTTCCACAGCTCCATTATTATCATAACGAACTCCACTGCATTCCTTTATTCCCACGTCCACTTTGAAGTCTCTTCAAACTTCAACATATTTTGAAGTAACTTATCAGGTTATCCGTTCTAAAGAAATAATGGTTTTATCCCAGTCTAGAATATTCCAAAATGACCTTGGACACCTCTCATGCATAATTTGAGTGCTTTAGGGTCTTTTTGTTTCTATTGTCTTCATTTTCCACATAAGTATTAGATAAGGATTTGTTTCTCTCCGTGATCTCTAAATGGGGTTCAATATAAATTAATGCGATGACACATATGGGAAGGTTACAATATCAGGAATGGCTTGAGGACAATGTGGCGTCTCCATTTTCATTATCAATACACGTCAATATGACTGACCGAAGTAATAAAGGAAATAATGCGAGCCACTAATATTGATGATCGTGTGTCAAGGCGACAACGTGAATAAAGCGAGGGGCCAGATTAAATTTAATAGTGAACGTGACATCCTTCACATAATACACTCATTTGCAAAAAAAACGGGCACCTAAGCAATGAACCATTTCAAATGTTAATATTGCTTTGTTTGATAATTGTAGGTAGTTTTATCCTCACAATTTGGTAAATTAATAAGAAAATAATCGTTTTTATCAGTATTTCATAAAATTTTGTTACAATTTATGGGAAATAATGCTAAACCTCGCTAGTAGTGTATGTTCGCTAGTAGTGCATTTATGCTCATGAAGTAAAAATAAAAAGGTTTTTTTGTTTGTTTTTCTTTAATAAAGTAAAAGCAGATAAATGTTTAGTATCGAGTGTGACCCCCTCTAGCTAAAATCACAGCTTGAATTCGTCTGGGCATGCTAGCGAGTATATCCCGGATACTTGCTTGCGGAATACGTTCCCACACCGCAGTAATCACATTCTTCAGCTCTCTGATGGTCTGCGGAGCCGGGTGTACTGATCTCACACGCCGTTTTAGAACGTCCCAGACATGTTCTATGGGATTGAGGTCGGGACTTCGAGCTGGCCAATCCAAACGACTAATGCCGACCTCTTGCACATACGCATTAACATCGCGGGATCGGTGGGCGCGAGCATTGTCGTCCATAAAAATCGAGTCTTAACCTACAGTGGCCAATGCGGGTTGTGCATGAGGAATAAGAACTTCCGTTATGTATCGATGCCCAGTCAGTGAGCCGTTTTCAATGAAGACTAACTCTGTACGTTCCATTGAATTTATTCCTGCCCAAAACATAACAGAGCCCCCACCATAAGGTGTGATATCAAGCTAAACATGCCTCTGCAAAGCGTTCTCCTTATCTTCTTAGCACTCGCCGACGTCGATCTTCACCGAACAGAGATATCCTGGCTTCATCAGAGAACAAAACCTTATTCCAATCTTCTTTAGTCCATGATTCACAATTTCTAGCGAACCTAAGCCTGTGAACTCTGTGCTCACGGAGTAATTTGGGGCCGCGGGCCGGGCGGTGACTGCGTATATTGGCAGCGAGAAGCCTCCTCCTGACCGTCCATAGACTAATATGCACATTTCTTACTTCTTGGAGGTTGTTCTTAAGATCCACATACGAAGATTTGCGATTTCTCAATGCGCAACTCACAAGAAAACGATCATCCCGTGGTTGGGTACATGGTTTTCTTCCAGAACCAGGCCTTCTCTCGACGGATCCAGTCTCCTGATATCGCTGCCAGGTCCTTTGGACCGTCGAGCGACTAACCTTTAGCCTCCTAGCTACGAAACATTGGCTGCAACCCTCTCAAGCAGCGCGATAATTTTGGTAGTTTTTACCACTTTATCTACCATTTTTGATACAGCCAAACAGCAATAAATAAAGCTCTGACAGTCAAGAATATGAAATTAATCGATAAAAATTGAATACAAGTTGTGAAAGTCGATGTTAACTCATGGAACTTCGCGCCAAAAATGTAGGATAAAGGGGGGTTTTCTGTAAAAATGAGCATCAAAATGAAAATTTGAATTTAGAACGTACTTTTTTAAATACCACGGCATTTTTAAAACCGGCCAGTAACGTGTACAAACGATTGAAACCTTTTTGGCATTGTATCTTTTTAAAGATGAATGAAAATCAAAACCGCACGTTTTTTTTGCAAATGAGTGTAGTTACGTAGGGGAGGTTTACGTAATAAGCATTTCATTATTAAAGATTAAAATAAAAACGTGAATTTTAATGTTTTTTGACATTTTTCAACAAGTCACAGCAGTTTATGAATGTCCTCCATTCCTAAGAATTCAATTTAATATGAAAAAATACATTAATATACTTTCAAACGTCGGTAGGTCTAAATGTAATAGCAGTGCGTCTTAGTATATAAATAGCAGCTACGTCGCGGTGTCGCGTAGAGCTTCGTAGCACTTCTACGCCATGTATCAAGCCATCCATTTTGATCCGTAAACATTTACAGCGATTGCTTGGATTGTAGATAATTTTGATACGAGGTATTTATATACTTTTCATTTATTTGAGTATCAGTCATCTTAGTGCAAAATCAAGTAAATTAATGTGACTATCTATTGCTGATTCGGTTTTGCTACTTATTGCAGGAATACAAAATGAAAAGAGTTTATAGTAACAGTTCGGCATACAATTTCAGTCGTGTGATTGTAAACTAGTATTTTTTCGGAAAGGCCATTATGTGTAAATTTAACGCATTTTATTGCCATTTTAAGCCATCGCAGTTGTTATAGAAACCTGCGGGTACCAGCTCAGTAACAAGGTAAAGAGAAGAGCAATGTTTAGGGGTTTGGGACTTGCGAATTGGATATAGGCTTAGGGTAGCCTCCTTGTGATGTATCAGCACCCATCTGCACCGCTAATAACTATCCCACTCCCTCTCTACCTAACCACATTTGATAAGATTCTATTATACTAAAAACTTTGAAGCTCTTTGCAATCCAAGGTCTTTAAAAATTATAGGGGTATAGGCTCCGAAATTTAAAAGTGGATCAATCGCTAGTTTTTAAGGTAAAATAATTACGTATTTCATAAGCTAAGATGTAAGAGTGACATAAGTATCCTACTTTTGTTGTGTTTAGTTATATCGGTTTTTCACTTAGAGGTGAGAAAAACTAAAAGTTTGTATTATTTGGTATGATCTTTGTATGCAATGTTCACATAAAATATCGTTCGTTTATTTTACATACTTAACATTACTATTATATAAAAAAGTCAGACAGTCATACAGGAGGTTGGCAGTCGATCATGTTTCTAGTAATAAGCAGGCGTAAATGTTTGGCCACTTCATAGACCTTTTTTGACGAAATTTTTATCAAAAAATTACAAAGTCATCGAGTGATCTTCAAGTGAAACGTTAACTTTTTACGCTTGGGACCGTTGACTTAAAAGCTATTCTCTGTGCGTTTTATTGTCTTTGAGGTAAAAGCTTATATGTGCCAAATCGCATTTTTTTCTTTGAAGAATTTTCTAACACGACATTTCCTCTCAACTCTTTCAGCTTTATAAAAATAAAAACGTTTGAGGAACACATTATGATGCCGACCTGCTCCTTACTGCGGTCAACATAAAAAGAGAAAGGCTGTAGACTTTGTGCTACGTAGGGTAATCTTACCCTTTGTTTCAAATAAAGAGAAGTCATCTTCAACAGTCGTGAACGCTAAGTGGGAAGGATTTCACTGTTCCCTTACTCCCCTACACACTCTTAATGTCGAGTATTCTTCACGACTCATGATGCGACATAGTACAAGTTTCAACTGCCTTTTGTTTTAACGCAACTGAGTGCAAAGATGGTTTCCACAGATATCATGGCGCATGTTGTATGTAATATATATTCGACATTGTTATTTTATGTGCATAATGAATGTGCTCCTTTTACGTAATATTTACCTAACCCTCGTTGCTGCGAATAAATTCTTTTAGGTCGTCTTGATGGAATGAACTATTAGAAATAATAGAGCAATTGCTTTGTCGATCTGTGTGTAACAACGTAATATTCAGAAAGTTTCGGTTTCTGTACAGACGCAAATGAGGACTGTTCTCCAGAGAACCTCGAGCAAATGAGTTTCACAAATAAATCGTTACTAGGTATGTGCATTAGTTTGAGCGCTTTCCGCTTTCGTTCATTGAGTATATTCCACTTAGCTATGATACGTTGATCGCATTAGGCGCTCGTAAGGTGAGTAATGATATAAAATTAAACCACAATGACCCAGCTCGGTGACAATATAATTGAGAATGTATTGAACTCTTGAAAACCAAAGAAACAAATAAATAAAATATACTCTGAAGCTCTAAAGATAGTGAAAAATGTATTTTCTTACACAAAGCGCATAACGTAGAGAACATGAAATATTGTACGGATTCCGTTTGGCTCAGCGTGCGTTGGGGAGTCTAGCTATCGGTTTTAGGTATTTGGTGTCTTCGTTTGTTATTTTGCTTATGTAGGACTTCAAATGAAATTATGGTATTGAAATGCAACAAAACTACTTATACATTTTAAAACATTGTCACTAACACACTAGATGATTATACATACCTTAAACATCAGACGGGCACGCGGTAGAAATTAAGGTCACTGTTGACTTGTCTCGAATTAATTAAATTCAAACAAGGTTAACTTTCCAGAAAACTATCTTTTTCGCTGATGAAATTTCATGTAAAATAATCCTACGGTTAAAGCTAGCGTAACTGCAGTTAGAGAACTAGATACTAAAGGTTCACATCAAAACAACGTAAACATCATAATTTAGTTATTTAAACTTTCATGGTCACTAACACTATTATTAGAGTTAACGGGATATTTATTTTATTTTATAACGGGAAGTTAATGGAATATGCAGAACTTGTGCAGCATTGTTTGACTACAAATTACTTCGTATACAGAAATGAGTACTACCTACAGATGGGATGCGGGGTCCTACTAACATCTTAAGGACCCCAATGGGTCGTATCCTCCTCGTGGTGCATCCTGGGCACCGGAGTAGCGACCACTCCCCTTCCCCTGTGGGGGAGTTGTGCTACTCTGGCTAATTCCGGCCGAGGCGGGAGTAACCCACCTGTGGGTTGCTCGGTGGTGTGTGTTGCTGCCGGCCGTGAATAACGGCGCGACCGGCGGCAACAGTGCTGGGCCGCTGTCATCTCGCCAGTTGACGAGGTGATGGCGGCAAAGCGGGAGGTGCACTGTGCGGGGGAGCGGGAGTAACCGATAATGCTCCCGCTCTGCCGTTCAGTTCGGGGGCGCCGCGGTGAGGAGTTACTGCGCGCCCCCGATTGTTTCTTGACCGTGGGCGTAAGGTCGGGGGACCCCGCCCACCAACAGTCACAAGGCGGTGGGTACCTTTTCCGTGTTCCAGGGGTGCCCATTAGCGCACGCCTGCGCCAGCCGCTCTCTGTCTCCTCTATTACAGAGGGGCGCTCGAGAGCGGTGCAGGCGTGGACTTCAGCTCCTTAGGGAGCTTTGGGGAGCCGCCCATCTGGCTCCCCCGAGGAGAGCCCCGAATAAACGGGGCGCCCCTAGCCGGGTCGACGTGAATAATCTTTTGATATCCCTCGGCCCGGCTAAAGGGTGAGGAGGAACACCGCGGGGTTTAGTGGGTAGGACGGTCCATTCCGGACCGGGCCGGGAGTCCCACACACCATCCCAGCTGCCCCCGCAGCTGGGATGAAGGCGCGTAAATGCGTTCCCCGCGTCAACAAAAAAAAAAAACTACCTACAGATAGATGGAGTAGCAATGGGCAGTCCGGTAGCTCCAGTGGTGGCCAATATTTGGATGGAGCATTTTGAAGCCTTAGCCATAGTCAGCGCTCCATGCATAAAAATCTGGAAACGGTATGTTGATGATATTTTTTGTATATTGAAGGGTAGTGAAAATGAGGTACAGCACTGTGTGACTCAGTTTAACAACATTCATCGGAATATGAGCTTTACGTACGAAATGGAGAAGGATAGAACTCTTGCTTTCCTTGACGTGAAGATCAGTGTAAGAAAAGACGGTTCGTTGAGTCACTCCGTGTACAGGAAGCCCACTCACACTGATAGATATCTGCAAGCTAACTCGCATCATCATCCGCGTCATTCGAACTCGGTAGTTACGTCGCTTACGGACCGCGCATCTAATTTATGTGACGAGGAGCATTTGAAAGACGAATTAAATCATATAAGCGGCGTGCTACAAAAGAATGGGTACAGTGGACGAATTAGACCACCAAGATGCTCGAGGAAGACTGTAAACTACAGGGTAGAAAGACAACCAGCATTTTTACCGTACATCAAGGGAGTGACGGATAAGGTCGCCAATATTCTTAAAAAAGTTTCCATAAAAACTATCTTCACCCCTTTTAAAAGACTTTCACAATATCTACGTACACCTAAAGATAGTTCTCCACTGGACAGACCAGGGGCCTTACTCTGCAAATTAATTTCAATCTCAATTTAAGCGTAATCCAATTCCAATGTTAATTTTAATGTCGCCTAATTTGGTACTCTTGAAACAACATTGTATCGGAATCGCTATTGCCGCGCGATTGAAATGTCATCGTTCTAATCCACTTGAAGTTAGCTACGTCTCCGGCCGCATAAGTGTTGCTCAACATATTACGATAAACTGGTAAAAAACTGTAAAATGATCAATCAATTAAAATACAAGGCTAATAAATAAATATAACAAAAATAATTGATCTGTAGATTACTTGTAATCTTTTTAATTCAATTTAATGGAAACAAATGGTCTAAATCATGAAATTAACTACGCTATTGGCTGAATGTAGCATTATCGTTGCCTATTAAGAAGTGTTATTCAATATGTCTAATATGAAGTGTCAAACTTTTTTGTGTGTCAGTGACAGTGTCAAACGATTTAAGTTTAAAAACACAACACTTATATTATAGTTATATTATATTGGTAAGCAAGGACCTAAGAATAATATTGGTAAGTAAATATATAGGTACTCAATTAGACTTGTTATTTTAGCCGGTAATACTTACTGTGTTTTACATAGCATTAAACCTAGAAAGAACAACTACGCCTCAAAGGCGCCCATGTCGGGATCAAACGCTCCCTCTTTCTAATAAGCGTGCGTATCTAGCTGTCTTTTTTGGTATGTCCTGCCGTCGGTGCACACCATCGTGAGTCAGGCCTTTTTTCGCAATAACTTCCAGTACCCAGTGAGCCTCTACAGGCATTATTTAGTTTGCAACGCGGGCACCGTCACTGACTAGCCCTTTGAAATCTGCACCACTGTTATTTTATGTTCAAGGTTTAGTTACAATAGGAAGAATCCATTAAAAAAAACAAATAATAAAACCAATTTTTAATGAAATTTATGTCTTATTTCATTGCAGTACCTGCATCATGCACCCCGCTTGCAAGCGACTTGCCGAGACCTCGCCGGCGGCGCGTATTCGCCTCTCCGTTCCGATGGACTCAAGTATAGAACGGTTTGCCAATATAGAAGCGCGACGGGTCGAAGCAGAGTTGAGTTCAGCGCATGCACTGAACAAGCTAGCGGAAGCTGTCCTGGCTGTTAGTGAGGCTTTATGGGAGATAGCCAGAAAGATGCATTAAGTCCTTACGTTCCTATTCGTCAAGTTTTTTTATTCTTCTTAATAAAGGTTTTATAATGTTATAATAATTATGTGTTTCTTATTTTCTTATAACGTGCTCATTGTACATTATAGTTTACCCTATGTCCTTTACCAAGGTCCAAGGTCTTTGGTAACTTCCAGTGGCGTAAAATGACAAAGCCACTAGAATCTACAAAATTGGTGATAATATTAAGTTATCGTTACCACATTTACCACAATAAATAATTGATTAAATAACTTGTAACAACATAGGTATATCCCGATCGCTTCCGTTTGTTGGTTTGCCGCTGGCGGGGTAGAGGCTGGTGTAGAGGCGTTGTATGGGAGGCAACAGGCAAACTTAGAGCGAACGGGTAGTAGGTACCTTATATTATGATGATATTATATCACTTCTTCTATTATGAGTTGGCAGAAAGGGCTTTATGTTTTTATAAACTTCTACAACTCGATAATTGACATTAAATTCTTTATCTCCCATACAAAAAGACTTGTCCATATAGGTATCGCATCATTCTTCCCTCGTTTCGTCTTAGTTTTAACTGGTCGCCACCCCAATACATCCCAAGGCGACTAAGGAAACACGTTCGTAAAAAGATCCATTCCGTATACTACGACTCTGCCTACCCAATCGGGGATAGGGGCATGATTATATGTATGTAAGTATGTAAAATATTGTACATTAGTACTAAACGCACCATATTAACCACTACAATTGCTATTAATACCACTCAAAACGTAAAACAATATCTACGAAGTAGCACTTTTGTTATTGAGAAAATCCTAATCAACAAACAATATTAAACACAATTCTACGGCAATAGACAGATGTCAAATGTACTCAAGAGTAGCGAAAAGGGGGGCGATTGAGCAATTCCAATCCCATTTAGTTCCCAATACGGCCACGCAATTCTATAATAATATGGCGCTAGTATTAAATTCAAGAGTACGAAATATCAAAATTCCAATGCCGATCGATCGGAATTAAAGTCAAGAGTAAGGCCCCGGGAGTGTACAAAATTGATTGCAGTTGTGGTAGTTCGTACATAGGGCAAACCAAAAGAACGGTTACGTGTCGAATTAAAGAACACATCAGGGCAGTCAAAAACAACGAACCACAGAAATCTGCAATAGCTGAACACCTATTGGAGTCTGGTACAGACCACTGGATCGAATTACATAACCCAAAGATGCTGTCGACAGAACGCCATTATATACCAAGAATGGTTAGGGAAGCGATTGAAATTAAAAAATATAAAAATTTCAATCGTGAAGACGGGTTTCAGTTGCCGAGCGTCTGGCATCCAGTGGTCCGTGTGTACATAAATAAAAGTAAATATATCCAACCGAAACCGCGTGTAGATACTGTGAGTGTTGTGTGTCGCGACCGAGTTCCAGTGCGACTGTACAGTGAAAGTGAAACCAATAGTAGTGGTGTTGTACGACACAAACGAGTGCGAAGGAGGGTAGATCGATATATGTGCTAAGACTTTTACTTTCAACCGCCAATACTTCAGTTCCTCCGTGATCATGGCACTTGCAACAGCGCCGAAATATCGGAAATACTCAAAAAGACATGGTAAATATCCCGTTAACTCTAATAATAGTATCATAATTTAGTATTTGACTTAATAGTCCATAAAGAATTGTAGTACTAAATGTTTTCCCTAGCTGCACTATACTCTTGTAGTTCAAATGGCAAAGTTTTAGGTTCAGAAGAGCAGACCTAAGTGCACTTTGTCACATATATTGAAAAATATTGTTCTCTACTAAGAAACGAGAAGTAACGGCTCAACTAAAGAATGGTATTGTTATTTCATACGGGTTAAAGTGAACATACCATTTGCAGTTATCTTTAAAATTGACAAACTATTTTATTTTTACGCTTTAGTTGTGAGTAAACTATATTTTATTTTTAGTAAAAGTACTTCTATTTCAAACCGTAGAGACAAACCGTTTAAAGTACTGTATGAAGCACAAAACCGGTCCTAAATGGAAATAGTACAAAATGAGTCACCCATCTCGGGACTAATCACATCGTAATTTACGAAACATGAGTGAATGGGGCTTCGAGTCAAGAACGACAACTTACAAACTTTCAGAAATTCCGTAATAGCATTTCTATTAGTAAATTACTATCAATGTAAACCCCAATGAAAAGACACGCCGACGTTTTTCTTAAATTATGTTCAAATTCTCGAATTTTATCGATATGTTACATTTGTCGAGAAGGCGTTGAAATGAACGAATATTACTTCTAATTCTTACTAATATTCTCGAATGAATTTAACGTGATTTACTGTTATGAATAAAATATAACCTATGTCACCCGGGGACTCCCATTTTTCGAATCGCGCCACCACTTTTGGAGCCTGTTCGATGCAAACAAACAAAGAATCATATCTTTCATCTTTATAATATAAGTATAACTAGCTGACCCTCTCAATTTCGTTTACGTCACATAAGGTGTATGAAAGGAGAGGTATTTTATATAGACTCATAGGAGCGTATGAAACTGCACTGTTTGCTTAACCATAAAAGAGCTTAAAGATTAAGCCCATTTCTCGTTGAGCTTGTTGAACAAGCTCCTTACTCCGGTTTTTTCAAACGTCTACAGAATGGAATTCTTAATTTTCGGAAGCTCAAGAGCTGCACCTTTAGCGTTACCAACGTCCAAGGCTACGGCAGTGCAGGGATTACTTGTCTGCAACCTTAGTGATATAAAAATAAAGCTGCTAAAAAGGCTAAAAAGGTTTCTATTTATTAAATAACATTCAGTCGTTTCTCTGTTACTCACTGCTATGCAGCATTAGTTTACACAAGACGCCGTAAAGGTGATCGTAGATTTGTCAGCAACGTACGCACCGTACGCGCCTTAGGCGCCGCATTTTAGAATTCGTTGTATGAAATAATATGAAACCTCGCACATTACACCCGCACCGTACGCGCCGCATTTCGTGAAATGCGATAGGCATCCAAATAGCATTTTGATGACAACATTCAGTCGTTTCTCTGTTACTCACTGCTATGCAGCATTAGTTTAAATGTCAGTTTTTAAGCGTATCGTAATACGCTTAAAAACTGACATTTTATACCACTAAGGTAGCAGGCAATCATACGACCCACCTGGTAGAAATAGCACCGTAGCTAGAGAGAGAGCACCGTAGCCACCTTAGGTAGCCCTTTTCCATCCTGCAGATTGTCATCAACAATCGTTTCATGTCATAAAAACAACGATTTTTACTTGGATTTTTTTTTTTCAATATTTTACTAGTAGTTCGAGCATTAGAATATTATTAATTATTAAATTAAATTCATAATGATTTTATTTTGCGAGTGGACAAACCTCATGGATGTTATGCCGTACTTTTACTTCTAAAACCACTCGGTGTCCCATGCCTACAGCCAGATAAACTCTTGGAATAATGTCCTAGGATTTAGTTAATGGCGTTACTTCATTAAATGAAAAGCGAAAAATTACAGCAAAATGTGGCTGTAGCTTATTTGTCAGCGTTCATTACGTAGGATATAAAAACGTCATAATACCGTCAGTAACAGGAAATTGAGTTTCGTTAAGGTATTCCAATATTCGTGCCAATTTGCATGTTTATCGTACTTTCTGTGTGGTATTACATTTTATGCATTCTTGAATTAGGTTTTAATAAACACAACAAGTTCTATGAAGAAATGAAATGTTTTATTATATTAAGCAAAGTCGACCTGGCTCTGCCAATCGGAAATCGATTTTAACTTCTAATACGTTTATTTCTACCACTAAGGTGATAGACTAGTGTACTATTAAAAGTGGAAGGACCCCTATGCAAGTTTGGATCATTTTGTTTTGGGCTAAATTCAAAATTCTCAATGATTTCCTTATCAGAAATACTAATTGAGAATTAATATTTTGAACACTGAGAAAAAGACAATATAAAAGCGTTTATAAAAGCGTTTAAAAATGAAATAAAGTGATTTTTAATATTTAAAGCAATTAGTATGCTAACTTTTTCATAATATTTTATTATAAAGTGAAAAAAGACAACCTGGCCCAGACGGGACTTGAACCCGCAACCTTTGCCTAATCCAGGGCAATGCTCTAACCAATTGAGCTACGGGAGCCGTACTGATACAAGTTGAAATTCTTCACCTTATCGTAACCGTCATTTAAGAGTATGGCACAGAGCCATCTATCGAGCTACTTAGCAACTCTGATATCAATGAACGATATTGCAATCATTTTTATACATTGATTTGATATCTCCGACTCAATCTACAGATTTTTAATATTTAAAGCAATTAGTATGCTAACTTTTTCATAATATTTTATTATAAAGTGAAAAAAGACAACCTGGCCCAGACGGGACTTGAACCCGCAACCTTTGCCTAATCCAGGGCAATGCTCTAACCAATTGAGCTACGGGAGCCGTACTGATACAAGTTGAAATTCTTCACCTTATTGTAACCGCCATTTAAGAGTATGGCACAGAGCCATCTATCGAGCTACTTAGCAACTCTGATATCAATGAACGATATTGCAATCATTTTTATACATTGATTTGATGTCTCCGACTCAATCTATACATTTTTAATATTTAAAGCAATTAGTATGCTAACTTTTTCATAATATTTTATTATAAAGTGAAAAAAGACAACCTGGCCCAGACGGGACTTGAACCCGCAACCTTTGCCTAATCCAGGGCAATGCTCTAACCAATTGAGCTACGGGAGCCGTACTGATACAAGTTGAAATTCTTCACCTTATTGTAACCGCCATTTAAGAGTATGGCACAGAGCCATCTATCGAGCTACTTAGCAACTCTGATATCAATGAACGATATTGCAATCATTTTTATACATTGATTTGATGTCTCCGACTCAATCTATAGATTTTTAATATTTAAAGCAATTAGTATGCTAACTTTTTCATAATATTTTATTATAAAGTGAAAAAAGACAACCTGGCCCAGACGGGACTTGAACCCGCAACCTTTGCCTAATCCAGCTTTAAATATTAAAAATCTATAGATTGAGTCGGAGACATCAAATCAATGTGTAAAAATGATTGCAATATCGTTCATTGATATCAGAGTTGCTAAGTAGCTCGATAGATGGCTCTGTGCCATACTCTTAAATGGCGGTTACAATAAGGTGAAGAATTTCAACTTGTATCAGTACGGCTCCCGTAGCTCAATTGGTTAGAGCATTGCCCTGGATTAGGCAAAGGTTGCGGGTTCAAGTCCCGTCTGGGCCAGGTTGTCTTTTTTCACTTTATAATAAAATATTATGAAATAAAGTGATTATAAATAAGCATATCGCCTGTTACTCTTCCTCATATTCCGCTGTATCAAAATAAACAAGGCCATTGCCGGAGCCACAATTTAATTTTCTGTACTGCTATCATCGCAGTTCGTGGAACCATGAGTGCATATTTACTCAAGGGATGGAGAATGCGTGTCTGAGAAAATTGTCTGCGATCGGATTGAATGACTTTGTCGAGTCGCAGTGCCCCACTGCTATTTGTTTAGAGCTCAATCCATAAGAGCGACCAGTTTCCACTATAAACACTATCAATATGGAGTACTTTCTTTAGATTAATAAATAAGACTTCGATGTTATTCTATAACACACACAACACAACGCAATCCTCCTTTCTAACATTAACTCTTGCATTTTTTCGTTCATAACCTGCACATGTGCTGCGCGTTTTTCAGACTACATTTTGTCTCTAACAGCCGAAATTCGCTAACGACATGAAGAAGTTTTGATGGATTATTCATAGCCTTAGTGAAAAAAAACAATATTGTGTGGTGAAAACAAGTTGTAAAAGTTGTAAAAGTTAACGCTTCATTCTACAAAAATGTTATATCGTTCGGGCATTCACGAACTTTTACAATGAGATTGAAAATTTTTGATTCATTTAGAAGTGAGCTTTTTTCATTCTTATTTTTCGTTTTATCTATCTATCTATCTACCTTCACGCCAAATCCCTTGCGGGGTAGGCAGAAAGAACCGAGCGCCACACGGCACGGTCCATACACACCTCACTTGCTTCTTCAACTTTCATTTTTCAATATAATTTGGCAGTTTTGGTAGCAACTATCGTCTGTCGTCTTTTTTTTGTTTAACGGTAGGGAATATCCTCATGGATGTTACTCCGGACTCCTACCGACTAAAAAACCTCATGTAACGCCCAACAGCCCCGGGTAAGCCTTCGGAAGGATGTCCCAGGACTCTGTCATCCTCCTTAAGTTAGCAGGTGGACTACCTAAGTCCATTAGATAGGTTACCTAGAGCATTTTTGTAATACCAGAGCGCTCTAAATTCAAGTATCAGGGATGATAATTCTATTGCTGAACATCAGAAATTAGCCACTTGATCACGTGGCAGTCAGCCTCTCTATCATTTCCGTCCGTTCGTATTTCGATCCCTTATTGTGAACACGAGTTGATAACAGAAGAAAAAACGTCAATTTATTTCCCTTGTGTTCCAGTTTATTCCACTGCGCAGGGGTGGAATCATCAATGAGGAACACTGGCTCTCCGAAAAAATAACCCATGTTCCGAATTATATAGTATCTATTTGAAAGTTACTTTTAAAGGACGTTTGACAAAAATTAAAAAAAAAACATTTGAATATCTACCCTGTTGTGGATGTTGGTTAAAAGAATACTTAAACATATTAACGCTCGGACCGCTATCAGATTTTGTAAGCAATACTTCTTTTTAAAACGCCTGAATTGTTGTTTCTTGAAAAGATTGTATCCAAGTTACGTCGACAGTCTAGCAAACATTTTCAATAGCAAAACGGTATTAAAGCTCTTTGGTTAGAGTAGCAGATATCTATTGCGTACAAGCCAATCCTGTGCAGGATAATGACAATTGTCTGTGATCCAATTTCTCAAAATATCATGACTGTGTCTATTCTCACGTAATAGTCATTTTTACCTTGATGTCATTTTCATAAGTTACTGCAGCCGTCGTTGGGATCCTTTCGGACAATTAGGTTGAATTTTCAAAATGTTGAATTCCCATAATGTTGAATTCTCAGTTAGTTGAATCCCAGAATGTTGAATTCTTGTAATGTTGAATTCTTGTATTGTTGAATGTTAAAATCACATTCCTACAATGTTGATTTTCTATAATGTTGAACCTCTTTACTAAAACCTTAACCCTTTCGGACCATTTGAGGTTATCTCGAGACAATGTTAACCAATAAATAACTTCTGCTAACGCAAGAGCATGCTTAAGGGGCGCGTCCGCAAAATGCACAAAAAGACATTTAGAATTTTGGAAATATTCAAGAAATTACTTCATTAAATGACACTAAAATGGAACCTTAAATTCTTAATAGATGGAGACTACATTAACACCGTGCGCTTTTTACAAAATTATTATTTACTTATGAAGAATCCTCTAAAAATCATCGAAATTTACCTTTGTCAATTTGATTATTTCTGCTATTTCGATGATTTTTAATAACTTTGAGAGGTGTTTTTTTTAAAGTGAATACCTAATTATTTTGTAAAAACGCACGGTGTTATTGTAGTTTCATCTATTAAGAATTTAAGGTTCAATTTTAGTGTCATTTAATAAAGTGAGTTCTTGAATATTTCCAAAATCCTAAGTGCATTTTTTGCGGACTAGCCCCTTTAGGGTTACTTATCCGACATCGACATATCCTGAGGCAATTCGAGTGATTGCAGCGTACGCTATTTTTTGATTATAATATTGACATAAAATCTGAGGGGTTTAAGACAAAATCTAGCCGTAAAATATTGTTCTAAAGACCTATATCTATTTTATGACAGGTTTTTATGAGGAATAAAATAATTTACTTAGATAAAAAAGTAAAGTTTAGATTTAGATTACAAATATTTTATCAGATCTAATCAAATACTATATCCTAGTATAAAATTCACCCCAAGATGAGTCTCTTTCTTATAAGTAAGCCTTATTGCAGTTTGAATTTTCTGTGTTTCTGAATCTTAGCTCAAAGAGCTTACCGCGAGATAAGCTGTCCATTTTTCAATAAGAGTTTTGTGAAATTTTTAAATAACTTATTGATTTATTGACAAATTTACGTATTTTCAAAGAAGCAACACCGTTTCTGATAAGTCACTTTTAAAACAATCTAACTACAAAAATATTTTCATCAAATTTATTTTCTAACATTAAAACTCATCACAAACGAGAAGGATGCTCTTTCAACTGCTGGCTAAAGCAGAAAAGTTATGAATAAAAAACGAATTCTTTGGTTTTTAAATTAGCATTACAAAGAGAGGGTAATTCTCGTACCTTTGCGCCTCCAAAAGAAATTTATAAACGTGGCATTTTTCGTTTTATGCTAAGTGAAAAATCTGTGTTCTGTAAACATATTGAAGCGTAGTCATGTTGAACGATTTACAATTTTACGGCGTAGAAACTTGTCACCGCTCTTTTATGTAACGAATTTTAAAAAAGGTTCTGCTATTGGTTGCCTGAAACACCAGATAATTAATTGGATTGATATCCACTGTGTTTGCTTGCATCTCATATTCAACTTACTCATTAGTACCTTACACGCAGTCAATAGTAAGTTGAATGACACGTAGAACGTCGTAAAACACTTACCTGATTAAGCCGTTATCCCCGAAGAAGTAGGCAAAGATAGTAGCTATGTCGGAGAGTCTGAGAGACACCCATATTTCACCATTTTCTTTTTACAGCGTTTTGTTTCACGTAATGATGTGCCTGTCCATTTTATTCTACTAGTAAGGCCAGGAGCTACAATTGTACTGCGGACCTTGCAGACTTATCATACCACGAAGCTCTCGTGCTATAATTTTTACGATGGCCAGTAGTTCTAACTGAACTAAACTAGTACCTACTTCTGCGAAGAGTAGACCTCGCGAGCACCCAGGAAAAATACAAGACAAATCATCAAGACCGCTACTCGCTGAAGTTGTATTTTAAATTAAAGAACCTCGAACCTCGAAAATCGATTAAGAAATGCGTCCTCTAGAGCGGAACTGACATACACACAGACATACGGACGAAGACAAAATCGTCCATACTGTCGAATAAGAGTCTCTCGCCCGCTTCACACGCTCGGTCAATGAAATGAATTAAGTGGCATTGCTTGAAAATTACCAAGGTATCGTAGTCATTTCGCCTGTTCCATTCTAATTGTGCAAATTTGTTATAATAAAGAGAATTTACAATAATGTAGTTGGAATATAATTCAGTAAATTTTACTGAATTATTTAGAAGTCGTTTACTAAGAAGCAAGTATGTACATCTATCCCTAGTCTATCTACATGATTAAAAAAAAGTAAAGCAGCATTATGAACTTTGTTTATAGAATTTCAGATATAAAAAATAAAAATGCAAATTAACTATGGTCAATACAATTTTTTTGCAGACCCTTTGTGTACTAGAGAAGGCATGTTTCCAATTAATAAATTAAATGTAACAATTGTTAAAATTAAAAAAGTCTTTTTGATTACGGTCACGCGGGTTAGGGGACATTCGTCCCTCTATGGAACTGACCCGAGGACCAGTTGCCTCTCACAAAATTTGATAATGGTTAACTGGGCCCACAATGTGAAAAACAGATGTCATCTGTTTTGGTTCCAACCAAGCGAAGGGCGTTTAGGCGCAGAATGTCCAGTTCGCAAATGTCCAATATTCATCATAACGTTATCCATGTCCCAAAATGTCCAAATCCCAGAATGTCCATATATATACCGGTGGGTTATAAAAAAAATAACCACGAAGTCTACGGCGGGAGCTCCGCTCCGCTTCGCTCCCGCATTAGCCTTCTAACCTAACCTATCCGAGTCGTGGTACTCTGAGTCAGGGTGTTAACCATTCACTTATTATGGTTAACACCTCGACTCGGACTTTTTTTTTATAACTATTCAACACAAATTTGATGTGGGCCCAGTTAACCATTATCAAATTTTGAAAGGGGCAACTGGTACTCGGGTCAGTTCCATAGTGGGACGAATGTCCCCTAACCCGTCACGCAGCTGTCGCGTCAGCTAACGCCAAATCGCGTGTTGCGAAACGGTTTGACTGTATAATTTTTGCGCTTTAACTACCCTGGTTTATTTCCTTTACCTCCATTGTGTAGTAATTACAGCCAACACATTTGTAATTGGAAAATCTTTGAAAAATAATTTTCAACACCTTTAAGGCGTAATTTATTTATATTGTGTGCGATAACATTTTGAAATGACCACGTTTGTGGGCATGGAAATTTATTTTAAAATTGATTCGAGTTTGATTTACTTGTACCAAAAATAATATTAATGATAATCGTTTATTTTCAGGTAACATGAGAAAAGTTACGAAATGTTATTAACTTAATCTGCGGCCCATTGAAATTTATTTTAAAATTGATTCGAGTTTGATTTACTTGTACCAAAAATAATATTAATGATAATCGTTTATTTTCAGGTAACATGAGAAAAGTTACGAAATGTTATTAACTTAATCTGCGGCCCACCATAAAACTAAAAATACATATAAATATAGCATATAAAATCTTAAAGACTATTATAGTATTTACTACACTATCGCACTATGTTTTTAAGCGTTCCGGTGGTAACAAAGCGACGGAAGACCACGCTCTGTGGTCAATATTACCATTAGCTGTGGCAGTATGTAGCCCAGGGGAGATTATCGCAAAAAAGGTATTAATGACTAGGTACTAAGCATAAAGTAAAGTTCAACATGAAAATAACTTCTTACACACGAAACTCTTGATGGAAATTATTCAAAAACCCTGTCCGTATAACATGTATTTTTCTTGGGATCACATAAAAATTTTTTCAAAGTGTCACTTTATTTCCTCAGGGAAAAGAATACTTCGCGCATCAAGCTCTCATTTTAGCCCAACTTATTCTTCACGAAAAGGTTCAATTTTGTGTGAAGCGATAACATTTTCATGGTAATGCTTTGAGTTAGATGTTCCGCCATTCATATTGCATCACAGTATCCACTTACAGGCTTTGATAGTATAACATAATACGAAATTCTTTTCAAAAACTAGCAAATCTTTTCAAAAAGCGGCGGACGAGCACATACCTATTATAAGACCCTGTGATTCCTCTAAATATGACTTTCGACCGAAACCTTACTGGAATCCAACACTATCCCATCTAGTTGCGCAAGGTAGATTAGCCTTAAAACAATTTAGAAAGAATCCCACACCAACAAACTTAAATATTCTAGAATGCAAAACTAAAGCTGCAAAGAATGCCATTAGATTGGCGAGATTGAGGGACTGGCAATCTTACTGTATAGTATTAATGAAAAAACGTCTAGTACGGATATGTGGAAGCGCATGGGCTGGGTTAAGGGTCGTAGGTCGTCCGGTTATCGGGCTTTAAATAAACAAAACCTTGAATTGCTTAGCAGTCTTGCCCCAGATTATGTGACCCCAAAACCCATACAGTTTAGGTCTAAGAACGAGACACTAGAATCTGGTTTTACTTTACAGGAGATGTGTAATTGTTTTAAGAAAAAGGATACTGCACCTGGTAATGATGGCATAACATATTCACTTATTTATCACACTTCACCAGATACAAGGCGATGTCTACTAAATATATACAATGAAATATTTTGTACTGAGATATAATACCATCACAATGGCGTGATATATTAGTGTGACCAATACCAAAAATTACACGCGATAATAATATTAAATTTAGGTCTATATCTTTGATTTCCTGTCTATGTAAGATTTTTCACAGTATGTTGACAAAAAGACTTGAGTGGTTTATCGAAAAAAAAAATATTATCTCCTTATACATCAGGTTTCAGAAGGGGCCAGTCGTGACAGGACAGTTTAGGTAAATTAGTAACTCAAATTTACTTAGGATTTTCTACCAAAACACCAACGGTAGCTTGTTTTATAGACATCACAAATGCTTATAATAATGTTTTAATAGACGTGCTAAGTAAGACTTTGGATAAAATGGGTATAGGGAAGAGAATATGCCTGTATTAGTGGAACTTTTTGAGTGAAAGGCATCTTTTGATTAGAGATGAAATTAATCCAAACAATTTTTATTTGAGATATTTATGCTTACCAAGGTTTGGCTCAAGGTGACCCAATATCTCCTATCCTTTTTAATATAGTAACTACTAGCTGATGCGCTCGACTTCGCCCGCGTGAATTTTGGTTCCCATTCCCGCTTCCCGTGGGAACATTTTCCCGGGAAAAAAAGTAGCCTATGTGTTATTCCAGACTATACTCTATCCCTGTATCAAATTTCAGCCAGATTCATTAAGCCGTTAGAGCGTGATTGAGTAACAAACATCCAAACATCTTCACAAATTTTCACATTTATAATATTAGTAGGATTAAATGTTTCCACATTATTACAAATGTAACCATGTGTCAATATGCAGATGACTTCGTGCTATATTTTTCCTCTAAGGATCTTGAGGCAAGTCAGAGCGAACTCCAGCTAGCGCTAAATACATTTATTCGTGCTTTGGATGGGGTGGGATTGGAAATATCATATACCAAGTGTAAGATTTGTGTTTTCAGTAGAAGTTTTAAAAGATTACAAGTAGAACTTAAAGTACAAAATTATTAGAGCTTAGAGGTAGTTGAAACTTACAAATATTTAGGTGTATGGTTGAACAGGTCTTTTCGATGGAGTAAACATGTAAACATGACAGCAGAGAAAGTACAAAAAACTATGAACCTTCTCAAGGTACTAGCTGGTGCCTCTTGGGGTTTGCATCCCAAGCACTTAAAACATCTTTATATTGCATTAATGAGAAGTCGCATTGACTATGGCTGCTTTTTGTACGATGCGAGTGCGCAATGCCACTTATACAAGTTGAATAAAATTCAAAATAAAGCTCTACGAATAATAGGTGGATTTATCAAAACGACTCCAATTCATGTTATGGAGAGCGAGCTTAGTATAGTTCCGCTGTATCTAAGGCGTAGATACTTAGCATATAAATTTTGTTTAAAAAATAAATCAGTAGGTACAGGATATCGTAATGAATCTGCTTCTGAATAAGGTCCACGAACTTAGTGGAAACAGTTACTGGAGAAATGAAACCCTCCCATTGATTGTACTCATCAACAACGAACTCAAAGAGATCCAAATAGCATCATCAAGTCCTTTATTAACGTTTAATATGAGAACATGGGTAACCAATATAAATGTCAAAGAAGTAATTATGTTAACTTTAGATACAGTGACACATCCTAAAAAGTCATAAAACCACACTTTATTAAGATGTGAAATAATTAGAGAACTACATTATTAAGTATTTCGGCTGGTTCCTTATATTCACTGACGGTTCAAAGAGTTTAGAGGGTCTTGGTGCTGCCTACTATGTACCTAGTGTCGATATGGACATGCAAACAGGTTGCTTCAAGATAAGTGAGCAAACATCCATTATGACTTTGGAGCTAATTGCAATCGCAGAGGCACTGAATTTTATATTGTTAGAAAATAGTAATACTAATAAGTACGTTATTTTCACAGATAGTAGGAGTGCTCTCCAACACATAGCTCGATGCACCTCTGGCCACAGAGGCGCCTCGATAGCTTATGCCATTCTGTCCAAGATCGATGAACTGATTATAAAGGGAGTTCAATTGCGATTGCAATGGGTTCCATCGCATATTGGATTGCAGGGCAACGAAAAGGCTGACATGATGGCGAAATACTGCAGCCAAAATGGAAAGAATATTACATTGAAATTAGACTACTTTGAATTTTTACGTAAATTTAAAAACATTTGTTATAGACTTTGGAAAGAGTACTTCGACGCGCGGTCCTTGGAAAAGGGTATATGGTATAAAACCATACAGTGTCAGCCTCTTCGTGTGCCCTGGTGCATGAACAGTAACCTGAGCAGGAGACTTATTGTAACATGTCATAGACTCAGATCAGGGCACATTCCATGTAAAAAATTTACATTCCTCATGAAAAATAACAGACTCCCCCCTATACGAGGAGTGTGGAATTGTTGAAGACCTGCAACATTTACTTGTGGAGTGTGGCCGGTATGAGTATATTAGAAATAGTCTGATAAGAGCCTTGAATTTGAACAGAACTAATGTAGGCATTTTTCATAAAATCCTATCAAACCCTAATGGCGAATATGCAGTTGCTCTGTTTGAATTCATGGCATACGTAATGTGTAATTAGAAAAGTATCTAATAATAGTAGGTAATAGAAAACATGTATACTTATGTAATTCTTATATAATACTAGCTGATGCGCGCGGCTTCACCCGCATGAAATTTGGTTCCTATTCCCGCTTCCCGTGGGAACATTTTCCTGGGATAAAAAGTAGCCTATGTGTTATTCCAGACTTTACTCTATTCCTGTACCAAATTTCAGCCAGATCCATTTAGCCGTTAGAGCGTGATTGAGTAACAAACATCCAAACATCCAAACATCTTCACAAACTTTCACATTTATAATATTAGTAGGATAGTAGGATAGTAGGACTAGCTGACCCACGCAACTTCGTTTGCATGATAAATGAAGAACCGCTCGACCGATTTTGTGCAAACTTCACATAAACCATCTACTAAATAGTCCGAATGAAGCCTAAACATTTGGTTTGGATAGGTGATCCCGTTCTTGAGTTATAAAATTACAACGAAAAGTGGCACTGATTTTTATATATATAGACAATTATGTAGACGAATATTGTAGGTTAGGATACGATGGGACTGACATACGCTAGGCGTCAAAGTCCCTATTCTACACTCTTATTCAGAATAAAAAAAAATACTTCGCGCATCAAGCACTCATTTTAGTCCAACTTATTCTCCACGAAAAGGTTCAATTTTGTGTGAAACGATAACATTTTCATGGTAATGCTTTGAGATAGGTGTAGGTACCTCCGTTCATATTGCATCACAGTATCCACTTACTGTCTTTGATGGTATAACATAATACGAAATTCTATCTATAAACTAGCAACTTATAAAGTAGGTAATGTCTACATTGTAAATGTACACTTCCGCAAAACGATCCATTGCTAAGATATGTAAGAAATTGTACTGTAGTAAAAAAAAACATTATGTATTGAATCTTATTTGATTTATGATGCAAAACATACATTATGAATTGAATTTCTTTCTTATCAAAAGCTGCCAAATACATAAATGTGTTTGATTTCATGAACTGGACCACAGCACGCCGCCCCACACGCCGTGATCAAATAAGGCCTTTGCTGTGACATTGGAATTTCTCATTACTGTTACAAGCAAACTTCTCATACATCACTATGGGAAAATATTGCTATTGAGACCCCTCTCATCCATTAATGGCGCAGTGTACTTATGTTTATAGGGCATTCAATAAAAAGCATACATGCGTCACAGAAGAGTTACGGGACAGTTGAAATAGCATTCCACTCAGAGTTATAGCCTCCTTTATCTATACTTACGATGTGCTAGTTTGGTTTAATGCCTTGTTCTGATTTTGATATATTATAACTTATGGTTTAGTATCAAAAGATCACTAGGATTACTGTTGCTATACCAATTTTTGTCAAAAAAAAAAAAAAAAAAGGTACTGAAACTTTCAGACAAAAATGGTATAGTATCTCAACTTATACTAGATGGTAAATGATCGTGAGTACACCGAACCTAATGGCCTAATACAAACTAATAACAAGCCAAAATCCGCCAGTTAGGTTTCTAGTCACGGACAAACTGTATTTAGATGAGTGTATCAATCTGAATAGCTAGGTCGAACTTGAGTGGATCTCTTGAGTTTTCTGTTAAATGAAATTGGGTTCATAAATAATAAAAAAAACTTTTTTTCTAAAAAAACGTACCTATGTACACTTTGGTCGTTAGTCCGTTACAAAAATCTTGCATTTTGAATGGAGGAATTATTTGAAATTTCCTCTGCTGTCTATATTTTCCCTTACCTGAGACAGTCGAATGAGCTCTCTGGGTGTCACTTTTCCCCTAGTTCTACACTATAGGGATCTCAAAGATAAGGCATTCATTGTTCATTGTGGAGTCCGCAGTAGCAGTAAAAATAACGTCCAAAAATCTATAAGTAACGAGAAAATCTAAGCTCACAATGTACGAACAAATTTTGGTTGTGGAAATGCTAGTAGCAGTTTTTGGGAACAACAAATTAGATCGGACAAACTCGTGATCAATTTTCTACAAGCGCAGATTATTTACTTCTATATTTTTTGTCTCTTGTTTACTGTAGATAACAGTAAGAGAAGAAAACAGCTCGGAGACTATTAGTGGGTAATGCGCCGTAAAAATCCACTGGCGTAGCAACCTTTTACAGGGAAAACAAACGAGTTGATGCCTGAATATGATTACCAAAGAATATGGTAAAGATAGACTAACTTTATTTACAGAAATCTGTTTACTTACTTCGACATGTTTACTATTGTGTCATTTTGTACTCATATTTTTTAGTATAGTACAAGATTTATAGGGCCCACCAATACCTTTAAGGCCTAAACCAACTTCATCTGCAAGTGGTCTAAAAATTGTTTTGGCGTCCCTTAAAGGAATGGGAAACTCATAAACATTCACTTCCAACTAAACCCTACCCTTTAAATGGAGTCTGTGGTGGTCAACAGTCATCGGTCTTTAAAACAAGGTGAGACAAACTAGAAACTATTCATAGCTCACACTTCTTATAATAATTTTTCATAACAAGCAATATCGGGGTGAAATTAAGTAGACTGAGACCCAGCTAGTGGGGCAATTAATTAACAAGACTAGCCTCTCAGAATTATTCACTTTAAAACGTTCTTACCCTTCTTTAAATAATAATTATTTAAGGAAGGGTAACAACGTTTTAAAGTACCGTACATAATAACATAAATAACCTAATTTATTTTATACCGGTATACTAAAAGTGAATTCACTTTAAAGATCAGACACTGGATATAGGTAGCCTACATCGAGCAAAGAGGCACTCCCGGAATTCTAAAGGCCCATGCAATGGGCGTACCTTCTAACTCACGGAGTCAAAGCTAAGAGGTGAAACCCTAAAAAAATCTATTTACCACTTGTAAGAACAATGTGAAACTGTATCACAATTATTGGGAGAGGCCACGTAAAGTGATGGAATACAATAGGCTGAATAGATTGATTGATCAACGTCTTAATAACTATCTAAGTAAACATCAAGTTTCAGTTAAGAGAAATATGTTTGCGAACTTCAGCGGTTGTTACTATGAGAACGTGATAATTTTTCCCATGGGGTGCCTGAGTTACATTCCCACTTCACGTATTTTGCAAATGAGGGACACCGCGACTGAGGAAAAAAAGCGAGATTCAGATTACGTCACATTCCAATGGCGAGGCCCGTGGAAGCTCACAAAGCAGATAAATGCCGCAAAAGCCCTCTTTGTTGTGAAAAATCCTTTCCATTTCTTTGTACGTTCGTACGGCTGAATGTAGAAAGTCTTACTGTAAATTAGTTGTCTGCGTTATAAGATGTATGGCTCAGGGTGTGTTTGGCAAACTAATAAGTGCAAAGAATAGGCAGAAGCAAAATAAAGAGGGTAAATAAAAATTGCGAGTCGGACCTGCCATGGAAGGCTGAGTACGAATAAAAAACCGGCAAAACAATCACGTTTGTTGTATGGGAGCCCCTGTTATAAATAATTATTTTTCTAATTTTAGTATTTGTTGTTATAGCGGCGAAAGAAGTAGGTACTTCTGTGAAAATTCCAGCTCTCCAGCTGTCACGGTTTCTGAGATACATACTCGTGATTAACAGACAGTCGGACAGACAGCTAAGTCGTAGTAATAGGGTTACGTATTTACCATAAAATATCATTCTCATAATAATAAAACTTCATCAGTAAATATTTTAACTTACCGATATCTAAAATAAATATAAGACAACGGGATATTTAGCATACATAATGTGTGAGTATTTCCTTTATTTCGGTACTGTATCAAACGCAACTTAGTAAATTATAGTTTCGGATATATAGTATAGATTTATGAACGAAAAAATGCTTGACTGAAAGTTTGTAAAAATTCTCACAAAACATCATTTAGCCCACTTATGCTCGAACGCATAAACAATCTGTTTATGCGTTCGAAGTGTAATTATGATCTAAATAAGAAAATAGCCTTTGAGAATGCCGAAAGGGGAAACCGGTTAGGTATTACAATTATAAATGTTGTGGAACAGTACAAGTGAAGTTTTTCAATAAATAATATTTTATGTAGGTACTATTTTTATGCAATCAAAGGCAATCTGCTCGGAAACTCCAAAGGACTTGACTGCGGGTCACAGTCACTTGAATAATCTGAAGGGTTAAAAGTTTCAAACACCACTTGATGTTCTCAGAGTGCCACTTATTCGAAATATTGAGCCATCTTATTAGCGAGGTTAAGTTAATCTTTGAGCGATTCGCACTCATCTCGAACTCACTTGCGCGAGAGGTCTAGTTTCAAAATAATGTTAAGCACATTATTTTATTCCGATATACGGGATTTTTTACTTATCATTGATATGAATTACCTACTTATTACTATCGTTGAAACCTTTTTTCAATGATATTCCGAAATTTACACACACAGCTTTTTTCAATGATATTACAAATTTACACATTAAACGTCTTCAAAAGTGTAATGTAACTCACGTATCGGTTTTAATATGATTGAGTGTAATTGTTCTGAGTTTATTGTTATATTATAGTATCTAATAATCATCATCTCAGCCGACAGACGCTCATTATTGTGCATAAGCTTCACCCACATAGACTTTAGATATTTATTCTTTAAAAAAATACCACAGTTACTAACTTGAGAGAACAATGCTATACAATGCAATAAAGTACATCGTCATTCATTGACTTGTTACAGAGTATTCTACACTTAACACATTAAACATTTTTTCAATACACAAAACTTTAAATTTTTTACTACTTAATGTGCATCGATAACATATTGAGGTGGTTTTAATGTAATGAAGTAAAAGAGTTTACATTTTCTATATCTATCTATATATATATCTACGAGGGTGGATTGAAAAGTTCTCGGCCTGGTCAAGAAAACAAAATATTATTCATGAAAAATTGTTTTTATTTTTCGACGTAATCTCCCTCTAACTCAATGCATTTCTTCCATATGTCCTTTAAAGCTTCTATCCCGGTTTTAAAAAAAGATTCCTCAAGCTCCTCAAAATATTGAGTTACTGCTGCTTCGACCTCTTCATTTGATGAAAATTTCTGGCCACCGAAGTGTTTTTTTAGGTTTGGAAACAGGTGAAAGTCCGAAGGCGCCAAATCAGGTGAATAAGCCGGGTGGGGCAGCAATTCAAAACCACAATCACGAATTTGAGCCATGGTTTCAACAGACGTGTGAACGCGAGCATTGTCCTGATGAAACAACACTTTTTTTCGGAGTAATCCGGGGCGGTTTCTTTTAATTTCTTCACGTAAACGCCGCAATAGGGTGCAATAGTACGCTGAATTAATGGTTTCGCCTTTTGGGAGGTAGTCGATCATGATGACGCCCTTCGCATCCCAGAAAACTGACGCCATCACCTTTCCAGCCGACAAAATTGCTTTTGCTTTTTTAGGGGTAGGTTCATCAGTCTTTTTCCACTGTTTGGATTGTTGTTTTGACTCTGGAGTGTAGTGGTGGACCCAGGTTTCATCCATAGTCACAAACCTATTCACAAAATCTTGCGGGTCAGCCTCGAACATCTCCAAACAGTCACGAGAAAGCGTGAGTCGAATGCGCTTTTGCTCGACTGAAAGCAACCTCGGTACCCACCTAGCAGAAACCTTAGAAAATCCAAGTTCATGGACAATGATATTTTGTGTCCGTTCATATGATATGCCCATAGTGTCAGCAATATTCCTGATGGTCAATCTGCGGTTTTCCAATATGAGATCACACACTTTGCCAATGTTTTCTCCAGTCGTAGAAGTCGATGGCCGGCCGGAGCGAGGGTCATCTTCGATGCTCTCTCGACCGCGTTTAAATTCAGCAGCCCATTTTTTTATAGTACTATACGATGGGGCAGATTCCCTTAATGTTGTTTTCATATCAATATGAATCTCTTGTGGTGTCATTTTCTTTTTACACAAATATTTGATTACCGCGCGGTGTTCAGATTTGTCCATTTTCCAAAAACGTTGCGTTTTGGCTAACTTTATTGGCTCCCACGTAAAAACTACGAAATCCACAGATAAAAAATTCAACACTATGACAGCCAAAGAACAAATGAACTCAAAGAGGTTAATATCAAATGAGTACCATTAACATTTATATGCCAGGCCGAGAACTTTTCAATCCACCCTCGTATATACATATAATAAAACTGTAAAGGTCGAGAGTCTGTACATGGAAGATATTTTGAAAATATTAATTGTAGGGCATTCTCGAATCGATACTGAAGCCGAAAATCTAATTTAAAATTTTCATGTCTGTCTGTCTGTATCCCGAATAAGTATCACGCGGAAACTACTGAATGGATTTGAATGATACTTGGCACAATCTGAGCTTATAATCCGAGGAAGGTTCTAGGATACTTTTGATTCCGATATTTTGCGCGGTTCCTTCAGGAGAGAGGATGAGAGATGAAAATTTCATCTTAATGGTTTTCCAGTTGTAATTTCTTACCGCGTAGTCCGATTTCAAATATATTTTTGGTGTCGGAAAGGGTGTACTTAAAGGATTGTTTCACACAAGCTTTAATATTAAGGGATTTGTAGTTTAGAAATTAGAGACATCTCAACTTTCACCAAACCTAGAATTCAAGGGTTCCCTTGAATGTGATTGTAAATATATACTGGCATGTTGGCTTAATCATAAAAGAGCTTAATAATTAAGGCTATTCTAAATTAATTCAGGCCACGTCTTCAGCGCGGACTGAATTGTTTTAGAATTGACTTATTCTTTAAGTTCTTTTATGATTAAGCAAACAAGGCAGTTTCATCCGCTCCCATGAGTCTCCTGTGGCGTAAACGAAGTTGAGAGAGTCAGCTAGTCAGGATACATATAATAAAACTGTAGAGGGTCGAGAGTCTGTACATGGAAGATATTTTGAAAATTTTAATTGTAGGGCATTCTCTAATCGATGCTGAAGCAATTGGTCAGCTAGTTATAAATATAAAAAAAATAATGCAGTTATTGAAAATCCAAAAACTATTTATTTAATAATATGAAACATGCTGTATATAGCAACGCTTATCCCCTCTTCGCGTAGCATGCGTCGTTTCGGTGCATCGCTCCGCCCTCCGAAATGCTTTATTCAGCTGTAAAACAGAATGTGATGCGAATATATTATATAATCTGTGGTGATGCGTATTGTATTGTAGTTGTCATTCAAAAACGTTTCTTATGTAATGATTGCGTATGTGTACTGTTTGGTAGGTAACATGGGTATTTTATAACATACTAGCTGATGCCCGCAGCTTCGCCCGCGATGGCGCTGTATGTGAAAAATGATTTTCCCGCTTTTCTGTTGAAATTTTTCCCGAATTTTCTTTGCTATAAACCTCACGGAGCCTGAGACCTTTCCAACGAATGCAAAACCGTGGAAATCGGTTTGTGCGTTCTGGAGTTATAGCGTCAGGAAGGAAAACCCGACTTATTTTTATATAATAGATTGATCTGTACAGAAGATACTGGTGCACGGTAAAACTCGAACGAGTTTATATTGTACCTAATATTTATCTATATTATGAATTGTAAATAAGTTAAATAAATAAATAAAACTTTGTTATTATTATACACATCAAGAAAGGTACCTACTCAACTTTTACTTGTTCGTCTGTCTACCTCTAGCATGAACAGGCCTCCCGTACATTCGCAGCGTTCTTGGAACATTAATGCCTCTTAAAAATCTCTCGGCCTCATTAACGGTCGGTTCTAGGAGCAATATCTGACTGGGTAATTATATAAACTACAGGAATAGTTCAAATGGTTTAAAGTGACACTCCAGGCGTAGCCTTCTATATTATATAACTTTATAGGTTCCATCATGCTTCTTAGTGAGGACTGTCAACGCTCAGTTCCAGTGAAGGCGGAAGTCTGTGCGCATATCAATTAGTGCATAGTCTTTGTACATTATCGACATCAAGATAAAGTAATACGTCTCAATTTAGAACTAAGTAATTTATATCTATCACAAGACAACAGGTTCCACTCGAGCAAAGTTTGTGATTTAGTTCTCTCGTTCCAATTGTTTGAATTTCACAAAACATTTGAAAGCACTTTAAAACTGAGAATAATTCGACCTTCCTTAAGAACTAAAACAGCGCGAACATGTTTCTCGTCTCACTAGTGTTTACTTAACATCAATATTCAAAGCCAGTCGAAAAAACAGGCGTAGCGTCGCGTAGCGGGTGGTGAGAAACTTAGCTGTTCAGTTCTAGGCTTGTGTTTATGCAGCGGGCACGCTTCACTGGTTTCTTCGACGACAAAATGCACTCACGTCCTGTCCCGTGTGCACTCAACTAGGAATTCGAGATGTACTTATTGATCACAGGTTCAATCTGTATGCTTTATTCAGCTGTAAAACGGTTCGCTTCAGTAAAGGCGTTATTTGTGTTGTAATTATATTTCAGCATTGATACGTACTAACGCAGGCAATGGGATCTTGTCAAACTTAAAATGGAAACGGAACACGACATACACGCAAAAGATTATTATTTAATTGTTATAAATGTAATGAAGTTCGTCATTTGTAGTACAGCCCCGTCAAATTAAACGTATTTCTAGTAATAATTATACTTAAATTTATTGACCTTCACATTGTGAGTTATATTTTATAAGTTTAATAGTTGTGTATTTACGTGTGCTGTTCAAATCAGCCTATATCGATCCACTGCTGGACGTAGGACTCTCCCAATTTACGCTTAACGTGTGCTATTAGGTGGGATTTTGTTTAAAAACGGTGAAATGTGGGCAAACAATTTGACTCTGCCTACCCCTTCGGGGATAAAGGCTTGACCATAATGTATGAATTTTGTGCAAAATGGAAGATTTGCTAAAGATTAATTAAAAGTTATTTAGCTGCACTGCTGAAAAAGATAAGCTTTTCTTAGAAAGTGCCCACTATTATTGAGCTCGCTAGCCTTGCAAGCACAGTATTTCAAAATATGTAAGTAGGTAAGTTCATCATCAAATAATGTACTTACCTAGAAAAAGTATTGCTTTATCATTCTGAAATCATCAGAACTAAATGTAAGAAAGTTGGAGAGAAAAATGTAGATATGTGTAAAGACTGCCTCTGTGGCGCAGTCGGTAGTGATACCGCCTGCGGCGCTGGAGGTCGTGGGTTCGATTCCCACCGGAGACAAATATTTGTGTGACCCATAAATATTTGTTTCAAGAGTCTGGGTGTTTCTATGTATAATATGTATGTATTTAAAAAGTATATAAGTATTAACATACGTGGTCTGATACCCATAACACAAGCAGGTTAGCTTACTTTGGGATCAGATAGCATTGTGTGAAATGTTCGTGAATATTTATTTAAAAAAAAAAAAAAAAAAAAAATGTACTTATTTTGAAAACTGCAAACTTCCTCGCATTAATGTAAAATTACTAAACTCCTACTAGTTCCTATGTACCAATGTAATTAGCACCAAACACAAACCAGAATAATATTATATTCTCCGTCACAAATTCTGAAGCTTCAAAAAAGAAGTTTCGCCTGAACTTTCGTATTTATGAAAAGTATTTGATAGGTACTATTTTTTCTCTTCCAAAAATTCTTGAGATTTCATTACCTATAATAATCTAGGTACAAACAAATGTGCACATTTGACATTATAAATAAAAGTAACTTCTTCAATCTAAGCGCACGGCAGTGCGCAGGCCAAGTTCCAGCAACAGGCCGAGCGCATGCCGTACTCTATTTACACGAACCGCTTCGACCCACTTTTGACCCCCCTGTAACTCAGTGCCTATTGCAAGTACAGAAATAAAATTGTACGTACGTAATCATATACTAGTACAAAGGCAGTGTACCAAATTTCATAGATATAGCTTAAGTAGATCCTGAAATATGACCCTGTGAATATAGCTAATTTTGGCACTGACTGACTCACTAACTGACCGGTCATCAAAACCTCTAGGCCACTTCCAATTGTCCTAGCGTTATGAAATTTGGCAAACAGATCGGGTGTTATATGTAGATTAACGAAAAATTGAGAAATTTAAGAAATCGGTCAAGCGTGAGTTGGAAAAGGGTTACAAAGTTTGTATGGGACCACAGGATTCCTTGGTCGGATCTTCTTCAAATTTTGCATAAATCATCTCTAACATAATTGATGAAAGATGTGTTTCGTATTTTATTGAAATTCAATTCAGAACATGACTAAAATGGGGTAACAATTGTTTTCTTCGGGGGGTTTTGATTCGAATTTGTATCAATACTTCTTAGTGATGAGAGGACTCTTTTGATTTAATTTACTTTTTATTTTCACACATCGACACCAGAAGTATCAATTAATGTAAGGGACAAAACACGGTTTTTCAGGAGAGCCAAAAAACGATTTTATTTTTATAAATCTGTCTGTAACTTTTTACTGTCTGGTTCGATTTTAATTGTGTAAAGAGTGAAGTTTCTTAGAATTTCTTCTTCTTTCATGCTATAAACTCAAGATTTAGGAATGTCTACTGGTTGCCAAAATAGCGTGTCCGTTACATTAAAAAAATTTGTTTAGTTGTACCTTACGTTACTGATATTTTATGTATAAACAAATGACTAAAGTGTAAGTAGCAAGAGACTATAGAAAATCACATGCAAATGTATTGTAAAGGACTTCACTTTAAGACTTTTGATGATATTTGATGTAACTTGGTACTAAAGGTTATCAAAAAGAATTTAAAAAAACTGGCCAAATGCGAGTCGGCCTCGCACGCGGAGGGCTTAGTACCAAACAACAGTAAAGTATAACGTTTGTTGTAAGGCTGCCCCCATAAATATTTGTTCATTTAATATTTGTTGTAGACCCGAAAAAATACTTTGTGGTATTTTTACTACAGGGAAATATTTTTTGCATGATTAACATTGGTATGAATCAACATTAAAAGATAAAAACAAAAGTTTTCGCGCTAAGGTGCCACGACTAACCCAGCTGGAGAGGGTCTTGGTCTCCTTGTTTCCATCACGAGTCAAGGGACATATTGCTCCGTATGGCTCCGTCTCAGGCACTGGACGGGGATTACTGTTAGAACGATGTGCCTGAAGTCTCCAAAAGCGTGTTAGGGGCACCTGTGTTGCGACTTAAAAAAAGCACCAACCCCGAACCCGACTGCATTCCAAGTCATGCATGGGTCCTGATGGCTCTCGAAGAATTTAGGTCTTGACTGATAGGGCTCTAATGCTGATGCGCTAAGCATAGCTCGAAAAAGGTCAGGGTGTAGCATCTTATTGCAGAGCGCCTTGTTGGGCACTTCACACGAGTGGTGCCAGATTTGACGGATAGCCAGTTTAGTTTCCTTTGGGGGCGCTCCATCGTGGAAACGATCATTCGTGTCTGGGGTCTGACCGAAGAAGCGATATTGCGAGAAAGGTGGTGATGGCGGTGTCTGTTGACATCGCCATAGCTTTCAACCCCTTTCCCTGAAGCTGCGTTAGAGAGGCACTCATTTATCATGATGGAGTGCTTTACTACGTACGTCGGCGTTTCGAGGCTCACCGCTTCGGGACGTGAATAAGCTACCGGCTAAGTTAAGGGGTATCGTGCGTAATTTTGGAGGAATCGGTCCACTTCTGTAGAACTGCTTTGATGATGCTACTCGGTCATTTGCTCGAAGGGTTCGACGTGGGTGTCATCTGCGTAGTACGTACTACGCTGATGACACCCACGTTACGACGTGAAAATCTACTCACCGAGACGTGGCCCTAAAGGGAGTTGTTCTGGGTCGAAGATGGTGACTGGTTCTGAAGGTAGTCTCTTACAAAATTCAGGTACTGTGCTTTCACGGACCTTGGGAGGAGTCATCCACGGAATCCAGTATACAAGTAGGGGGAATTAGCGTCGATATCTAGCCCTCTATAAATTATCTTGGAGTCGTACTCGATAGCGAGTTGAACTTCGAATACCATTTCCAAGACATGATTCAAAACTGAGAAGGGGCAACGACTGCACTCTCGCGGTGGATGACCAACATTAGGGAACATAATGCGTCCTGCACACTGTCAGGAACTCATGGAGACATGAAAGGTGCAGACTGAGCAACCAAGGTGGGAACTGCTGCAATCGGGGCAACCAGACTCGGGGGGCGAGGAAGGATGCACGATGTCCATACATAAAAATGCCCAAAACAGCATAACAACAGAACCTCCAAAAACACGGATTAGCACCATTCTAGCCGAGTGCTGAGCCGTGGTGATGAGCTCGTCTACACGGGACCCTGAAACTTCCTTCCAAGGAGTTACCCGGGGCCGCCGCCCATACACCATTGGGCGCTTGCACATTGCACGATATCGTGGCACGATATCGTCCACGATATCGTACGATATCGTTCCACGATATTGTACGACATCGTTTCACGATATCGTACGATATCGTGGAACGATATAACCGAACGAAATTGACACAGTATAACCCACAGCTTGTTATTCGGTTAGTAGCTTTGCGCCAGGAAAGGTAACCGCGCGATTCTTAAAGCTAATTAAAATATTAGAAGCAATAATGGCAGCAGTAAACAAGTTACGTTTACTTTATCTTTTATATTTACGGAGAAAAAAACGATACTGTAGAAGAACATTTTGGGTTGATCCTCTTCTACAAGTGCGATATTTAGAGGGAACTTATTACATTCTCTTCTATACACTGTGTGCGCGAAGTGAAATGTTTAATATTTTTTTCGAATGACCCAGAACACTTTCGAGTTCATACTGTGTCATTTGTTGGAGGTTTTAAAAAAACAAGACACTAACTTCCGGATGGCAATACCACCGCGGGAATGTTAGCAGTATCTATAAGTTACGAATCACGTGATAATTTTGCAATCCAAAAGATCCGCCGCACCGTAATCACAAAATTTCGTGATGGATATCATTTAAGGGGTTTTTTCGAATGCTGAGTACGAATTACGTGATAATTTTGCAATCCAATATTCCCGCCTAAGCTATTTACAGTAGTAAACTAAAAAGATTTGCTTGTTAAGTTTAGGCATTCTGAACTAGCAATGCGAAATTACTATGACAAAAGATTTTTATTCAAAAATTAAGGCCAATTACATTAAATTGGTACCTAGCATACGAAAAAACCTTTAAACGATACCCATTATGGAATTTTGTGATTACGGCGCGGCTGCCATATTGGATTGCAAAATCATCACGTGATTCGTACTCAGCATACCAAAAAACCCCTTTAACGATACCCATCATAAAATTTCGTGATTACGGCGCGGCGACCATATTGGATTGTAAAATTATCACGTGATTCGTACTCAGCATACCAAAAAACCCCTTAAACGATACCAATCATGAAATTTTGTGATTACGGCGCGGCGGCCATATTGGATTCCAAAATTATCACGTGATTTGTACTCAGCATACCAAAAAACCCCTTAAACGATACCTGGAGCATGACTAGTAGCTCACTAGAAGTCATGCTCCAGGAATGTCACGGGTCAGTAGATGCGCACGTCTGTGTGAGTGAGCCGTTTCGCACGTTTCTATGAAGTTACTCTACTGTTGTATCTGTATATTGTCACGACAGTAAATATCGTCCACGATATCGTGCGATATCGTGACGATATCGTGGCAGTGTGAAAGCGTGTAGTAGTAATTGTATCAAAACACCGCTCCTACGATATCGTGTCGTTACGGTTATCGTGGCAGTGTGCAAGCGCCCATTTGGTGAAATCAAGAAAACATTTAAATTTTCACAAGAAAAATACAAAATAGCAGCAACTATGTTAGATAAGTAGTAATGTATATATAAATTACCCTTAAAAGGCTCGAAAAATGAGTTAAGGTAAGGGACATATTGTATAAAATTACCGATTTGAGGTCTAAGGTAAGGGTCAAAATTATGGGATGCGGGGTCCTACTAACATCTTAAGGACCCCAATGGGTCGGATCCTCCTCGTGGTGCATCCTGGGCAACGGAGTAGCGACCACTCCCCTTCCTCTGTGGGGGAGTTGTGCTACTCTGGCTAATTCCGGCCGAGGCGGGAGTAACCCACCTGTGGGTTGCTCGGTGGTGTGTGTTGCTGCCGGCCGTGCCGTTATTCACGGCCGGCAGCAGCAATGATGGGTCGCCGTCGCTTCGCCTCCTTTGCTGGCGAGACGATGGCGGCAAAGTGGGAGAGGCACTGCGTGGGGGCGGGAGTTTGGGTAGATACTCCCGCCCTGCCATGCAGTTCGGGCTGCCGGCCGTGAATAACGGCGCGACCGGCGGCCACAGTGCTGGGCCGCTGTCACCTCGCCAGTTGACGAGGTGATGGCGGCAAAGCGGGAGGTGCACTGTGCGGGGGAGCGGGAGTAACCGATAATGCTCCCGCTCTGCCGTGCAGTTCGGGGGCGCCGCGGTGAGGAGTCACTGCGCGCCCCTGAATGTTTCTTGACCGTGGGCGTAAGGTCGGGGGACCCCGCCCACCAACGGTCACATGGCGGTGGGCACCTTTTCCGTGTTCCGGGGGTGCCCATTAGCGCACGCCTGCGCCAGCCGCTCTCTGTCTCCTCTATTACAGAGGGGCGCTCGAGAGCGGTGCAGGCGTGGACTACAGCTCCTTAGGGAGCTTTGGGGAGCCGCCCATCTGGCTCCCCCGAGGAGAGCCCCGAATAAACGGGGCGCCCCTAGCCGGGTCGACGTGAATAATCTTTTGATATCCCTCGGCCCGGCTAAAGGGTGAGGAGGAACACCGCGGGGTTTAGTGGGTAGGACGGTCCATTCCGGACCGGGCCGGGAGTCCCACACACCATCCCAGCTGCCCCCGCAGTTGGGATGAAGGCGCGTAAAGGCGTTCCCCGCGTCAACAAAAAAAAAAAAAAAAAAAAAAAAAAAAAAGGGTCAAAATTATTTTGTATAAGGAGTTACTTTACTTGTCTGAGAAGAATAAAATCTAAATGGCCCTTAAATCAATTTGTTCATTATAAATCGTTTTAGACGGTCCTAAAATGTATACTGTAAGGGACATTTTTTTAACGATAGAGTCATTTTGAGTATACAAATCGATAGAGCTCGAAATTCTGAATCCAATGATATATATAACTCATTTTCGCCAAAATGTCCCTTACGTTAATTGATACTTCTGGTGTCGACATGTCATGTTTAAAAACTCAATCGGATTTGAGAAAGATGTTGTCAATGTTTTGATTAATGTCAATCAAATGCTCCATACATACAAATTATGGAAAAGTCAATACTGCACATTGAATATTGTTATTCATATTATTTGTGAAATATTTGGATCAAATCAATCCAGTAGTTTAGAGATCAGCAAGCATTCTCAAGGATGACCGATGCTCCGAGCCGAGTGTCGGCCGTAGCACGGTCACCGAGCCGGTTGCATTTACGACTGCTCGGGCGAAGCACGGCGGCACTGTACTCATGCAACGGGCCGTGGCCGAGCCGAGGCGGGACCGAGTTGTTTCCGAGCCGCTTTCCGTAGTTCGGTAGATTTAGCGCGAAAAATTCTAAATCTATGGTTTAACGTGAGTTTGTTCACACAAAATATATATAATATTGACCTCGCTGCGGCCGGCACTCGGCTCGGACCCGGCACGGCGTAGCGTGAGTCAACCCTTTTTAGGGTTCCGTACCCAAAGGGTAAGGAACGGGACCCTATTCATGAGACTTTGCTGTCCGTCTGTCTGTCTGTCTGTCTGTCCGTCAGGAGGCTGTGTCTCATGCCGTGGCCGAGCCGAGGCGGGACCGAGTTGTTTCCGAGCGCTTTCCGTAGTTCGGTAGATTTAGCGCGAAAAATTCTAAATGTATGGTTTAACGTGAGTTTGTTCACACAAAATATATATAATATTGACCTCGCTGCGGCCGGCACTCGGCTCGGACCCGGCACGGCGTAGCGTGAGTCAACCCTATTTAGGGTTCCGTACCCAAAGGGTAAGGAACGGGACCCTATTCATGAGACTTTGCTGTCCGTCTGTCTGTCTGTCTGTTTGTCCGTCAGGAGGCTGTATCTCATAAACGGTGATAGCTAGAGAGTTGAAATTTTCACAGATTATGTGTTTTTGTTGCCGCTATAACAGCAAATACTGAAAACAAAAACATGATAATATTTAAGGGGGGCTTCCATACAACAAACGTGTTTTTAGCGACTTTGTCTTATATATTCGGTAATAAGGTATCCTTCACAATTTAAATACGTTAGTTAATTTGAACATTTCATCAAGATCATTCATTCCCTTTACACCATGCAAATTAAATGAATACTTTAGGAGATATAGCACAATCAAATGTTGCTCAATGAAATTAATTTCGTGTCGCCATGATTGAACATTATACGGGTCACATACTAACTTATTTTTCGACTATCAAAAAAATAAAAGTTTTAAGGATTTTCCATCTCGTTAAATAAAAAAAAAAAGGGGGGGCTCCCGTGCAACAAATAGGTACGACTTTTTGTTGTTTTTGATACGGAACCCTCTGTGCGGGAGTCCGATTCGCACTTGACCGGTTATATTCTAAACATAAGCTATATTTTAATGTAATGACATTAATATACATTTATATATAATCACACTAAATAACCTTCGGGGTAAGCAGAAGGCTAATAAACTACGTAAATTGGGGATTAACGTATTGGATTGATTAAACTGAAAATTTGGCACGAATATTATTAAGAAGTATGTAAGCTTTAAACGTGGACTTCATATTATAACGCTTGAGTTGGCTTAATCGAAAATCGATTTTTTTATAAAAATATTTATGAATCAGTGATAAAATGAGAATACAATGAGGGGGGAAGGAGAGGGGGAGGGGGTATAAAATATTGTCATGTATACATAATGCACACTTTAAAGATTATTAAAGAAAAAATAGGTACGGTTTCTTGAAAAAAAGTATTGAAATCCCACCAAAAACATCTCTGTTGAAAAGGAGGCCAAGTTCCTATGGGCTAATTGTTCGCCTAAAAATCCACTGGTAAACATTTGCCATTCCCAAGACTCGCCACCACACTAAGACCTCCACCTTTCGAATCCAGCCATTACCAGCCAGTCAGCGGTCCATATGGCCGAAATTCACTTTACCATACACCCAACTTAAAATATGGTGTAGTTGTGAAAATACTTAGGTACCTACTTGGTTAAAAATATCTAAAATAATGTTACTTCTAAATTTGAACTTGGCAGGTTAATTTAATTATATACATAATAAATTTAATTATACAATTAATCAAGTGTTACGTACTGCACGAAACCCTGCCAAGTTCTAATTTAGAAGTATCATTATTTTAGATATTTTTAACCAATTAGGTACCTACGTAATATCACAACTACACCATATTTTAAGTTGGGTGTATGGTAAAGTGAATTTCGGCCATATGGACCGTTGACGTGAATGCGGTGGTGGGTAATGGCTGGATTCGAAAGGTGGAGGTCTTAGTGTGGTGGCGAGTCTTGGGAATGGCAAATGTTTACCAGTGGATTAGGCTGTTGATGAAGATGATTATGATCGACTTTAAAGTACATCTAAAGTTGGCATTGGATTGGATTTTAACCCTTTTTTAGGCGAACAATTAGCCCATAGGAACTTGGCCTCCTTTTCAACAGAGATGTTTTTGGTGGGATAAAACCTTAGATCATCTAACCACAGGATGCGCCTTACTTAAGCATTGTTTTTTGCCATTGCACATGACCATTTGGTCTTTTGGCTTTATGAAAAGCCTGTACATCAGTACATCATTTTATATGATTAAACTAGTACATTACATTGTAGTTGACTGTACAATAACAATTAACACACAACAGCCATTACGCGTTTGTCGATAAATTCATTTTTAAATGCAATGAAATTTTATATGTCTTTGTGTTTCCCCCTTCATTTGTATGAAAACTGGCAGAATATTTTTGTATGCGGTGGTTCGCAAAGGCTAGTCCCGTGTTATATGGTCTAAGGATAAAACTAACAGAAAATGTATTTAAAGTCTTAATGGGATTTACGAGCTCAGTTTCAAACATTTCAATTCAAGATAAAAAGAGATCGGTAATACAGCTTGAGTAGCGAAACTTTAATTGTTACGAGCAATGGTCTTTAACGTTGCAAACTCTCAAACCCTACTATGTGCTCCCGGAGCGTTCAAAATAAAACACATCTGATAGACAACGTTTTACAATAGCTCATTCCGTTCCCCTAATGCTGAAATTAGAACAGGCAATACGATTGAAAGGATTTGTCTCTCACTAATGAAGGACAAGTAATTCTACTCAACCCATTTTCCAGAGGACCACTCCTCGGGAAAAACATTGGAATACTTAATTGCTATTTAGTGTTTTTTCAAGAAACCTTTTTAAAATTAAAATGTTTGTTTCTTTTCTAACTTATTTATATTGTATCATTACATTTTTGGATTATTTTGACTTTCCAGTGACGATTACTAAGATCTGTGGCTATACAAAGTCTCTTATAAAAAAGGTGAAACTAAAAATTTTATAACAACCGAAAATTTATAGTCAATATTATTTGGTAATAAACCAATAAAAGTTTATTTATTGGTTTTTTAAAGGATTTGTCTCTCACTAATGAAGGACAAGTAATTCTACTCAAGTCATTGTTGTTTCGGGAAAAACATCGGAATTCTTCTTTTCAAATTTATTTATATTGTATCATTATATTTCTGGAATATTTTTTACTTAACAGTGACGATTAATTAGATCTATGGCTAAACAAAGACTCTATTAAAAAAAGAACAATTTAATAACATCCGAATATTTATACAGGATAGTTACTGACATGACGTTAATGTAAAGAAGTATAAGCTATGTGCCTCCATGAGTTAGTGGCATAAGTCAGTTATTCTCTCTCTGAATCAAAGATGCATCCTTTGATACCTCTTTGGTTCCTGGCCAACTGAGTAACCAATAAAAGTCTGGGTCGTGTCTTCCTAATCGTGGCAAATCGTCAATAGCATTTTCCTCACCGGATAAACCCTCGATTGCCGTGTGGATGCGCCAGTACCGACGCATACATATTTTTTAGTTTATGTATTTAATGGTATTTATTATAATTATTATATGTCAACACTCACGCACTAAACGCATCTTACTTTTATGTATTGTCTATGGCAACACTATCCCGCCCGCTTCCTACATTCACATTCCGCCATAGCTATTGGAAGATACGCACGCACCCGTCTCTTAACGCTCCGCTCCGCTATCGGCCGCTGTGATTACCCATCATATCGCGCTACATCGCTTATCATCAGCCACAGTCTCGAGAGTTACGGTTATAACTCCTGTGTGCATATTTCGCGGTCGTGAATCAAGACCCCGAACGCAAAGCTGGGAGCAGCGCCTACCTACCAACAAGAGTTCAAGGTAAGTGCACTTCCAAGTGTGGTCCTCCGTCCGGATATTCCATCTAACGCATTCTTTCTACTAATAATATTAATTACCTCTTTTCCTATTAAATTCACGCATACGCATATATATATTTAGTATATTACTCATAAATACTCAACGCAAATATTATATTTAACGCCACCCGCACGCATTAGAAAAGTTAATTATCTTTTCACACCGCATATTTTATATTACTCATAAGTACTCATATTCTATAACGCATTTACGCTATTTATCATAATCATATTTACCTATATATAATCAACCCGCTGGCAGGTAGCGCCCCCCGAAATTATCGCTACCCAGGACTTGGACCATCCTGGCCATGTTAGTCCGGTTGTCCGATTCTAGGCAATCATTTTGATATTTTTTGGTAATTAGGAGTTTTGGCATAAAGTAAAACGGACAATCCAAAATTAACAATTTTCTCAACCGTCATAAATTTAACGTAGTTTTCCCCAATTTCATTACAATTTCATATTATCTTTCGAATTGTAATCGTAGATAAAACTCATATTTATACGTTAATTTTATACCCACATATATTTATTTTATTGTGACGGTACTGGGCAACGCAGCCGATACATAACGGTATTCAAACGATTAACAGCTGATTGTTACGCAGACTCCATATTGGGTTTGTTCTCTGAATACTTTACCGCAAACAGCTGATTTAAGCTAACAGCTGATCGTTGTTCGAATTTTGTACTTTTTCGCTGAATATTTCTATTACCTACCCACTTATATACATACTCGTATCTCGTATCAATTATATTATCATGGCTTCTAAAGACAAATCCCATAGTAAAAGTTCAGACGAAAGTCAGGTCATGATAAATTTTTTAGAATACAAAAAACAAAGTTTGTTTCACATAGTTCAAGAAGTGTACAACTTAAGTCTCAAGGTTACCGATGAAACAGTACGCATGATGTTTCTCGCTCGGGTTCAATCTATCGATAAAACCCGATCGGATTACATCGAAACTATCGATAAATTGTTAATTGAACAATTAAAAGATAATCCACAGGTACAGCCGAGTTATAGTGTTTTTAATACATTTGATGAATTATACTGTTTCATAAAGCAAACGGAAACTACTCTGAGACAAGAACTCGACGATAAAAAGAAAAGTGATAATTTTAATATCAAATTACCCCCACTTAAACTCACAGGTTTCGATGGTACTTATGGTAAGTGGCCTATATTTTATGAAAATTTCTGTAGTGTGATACATACGAATACTCGTCTCACCAACGCCGAAAAGGTTCAATATTTGATAGGTTGCCTTTCGGGTAAGGCACTTACTGTTTGTTCAGGCATAGCTGCTACCGCACAAAATTACGATGTTATTTGGCAAGCCCTTCTGGCTAAATACCACGATACCAGGGTTCAGGCGTCGTGCTATTTAGAACAAATGTTACACCAGAAGCCAGGGCAATCGGCTGATCAGATCTTGGAGAACTTTTGTTCAGCTGAAGCAGCTCTGCAGCGTCTACCTATCACAAATTTATCAGATTTCATAATAACTCATTTAGCATTAAGCAAGTTTGATAAACGTATGCTTGAATTGTTTGAACAATCTCATAGACATTTGAGTGTACCTACATATAGTGACGTCAAAACATTTTTGACAGAACAAAGCAAACTCCAAACGCTCCGCTCACCATCACATTCCCAAAAAGGTGATTATCGCGCTCAGCGGAGTTCAACCGCCTCTCATTTAAATAAACCTAAGTCATTTTTTACGCAAACCCGCCCTACTAATTTGAAATCAGTCGATACTTCTAACATAAAAAATTGTATCGTATGTAACAATAATTCCGCTCACCCTTTGTTCAAATGTCAACATTTTATTCAAGAGACTGTTGAAACGCGAAATGAAATAGTTCGTAAACATTCCTTTTGTGTTAATTGTTTAGGTTTTCATCACGTGAGTGCTTGCAGATCTGTTAATAGGTGTTCGATTTGCAATCGGTCTCATCATAGTTTACTGTGTTATAAAAATAATTTGAACGCATCAAATTCAACAAGAAATCATGCTACCGGCAACGCATCGAGGCAGGCAAACGCGTCTACTGCGCCGTCCGAGCATTCCATGTCGACTCATGCGTCATCGGCAGATGATCCGTCCCGCTCGCACTCGCGGGAGGCGCGGTCACATAGTGGCAATATCGCGTCGTTATCGGCTGTGATCCCTCCGCCGCGTAATTCAAGCAGCGCGACCACGGTTTTGTTGCCGACTGCTTGTGTATATGCAAATTATAAATCGGATCGTATACGTTTGTTTTTGGACTCAGGGTCTATGAGTAACTTTATTACGAAGTCTTGTTGTGAGCGTTTGCACTTAACCATACTTAACGCTCCTTCTGTCATTAAAGGCATAGGTCAACTTGAAAGCCAATCTTATGGAATTACGCATTTCAAAATATATTCGCGATTTGATGCCCGCTGTTCTTATTCGGTTAGTGCACGGGTTATAGACACTATTACAGATTTTTTGCCTAACGTGGAAATTGATACAGCGGAATTAACCCATTTACAAAATTTACCTATGGCTGACGAACGATACTATACTCCGGGTGGTATAGATTGTTTGTTAGGTAATGAACTCTTCCCCATGATTTTAGGGTCGCAAAAAATTACATCCCCAACCTCATCAGTAATCGCGATAGAAACCACGCTCGGATACGTCGCAATGGGAAAGGCGCATGCTTTACCTTATTCGCTAGTGGCAAACAAGCATCCCCGCGATCGCATGTCTCATTCCTCCGTGTCCGACAAGGCCTTCTTATGTCACACTCAAGATGTGTCTCTCGAACAATTAACGCAACGCTTTTGGGAGATAGAACAGGTGCCAGATAAGAAGCACATTAGCACGGACGACGCAGCATGTGAAAAGCTGTTCTCGTCTACGTACTCACGCGACGATACCGGTAGATATACGGTTAGTCTTCCCTTTAAATACCCTCCCAGTGAGCTAGGGCATTCGTACACAATCGCCAAACGCAGGTTTTTAAATTTAGAAAAAAAGTTAGACGCTTCTAACTTACGCAACGATTATAATGCCATTATTCAAACATATATTGATCAAGGTTATCTCACTAAAGTGTCAAATAGCTTTCTAGACTCTCAAGTTTATTATATGCCGCATCGGGCCGTTTATCGCCCTGACAAAGAAACCTCTAAAACGCGTGTGGTCTTAGACGCTGGGTGTAAAACCACGTCAGGTAAATCGCTTAACGATTTGCTTTATACGGGACCAATATTACAGAACAATATCTTTCATTTGCTTCTCAATTTGCGTATGTACCCGGTTGCTGTAACCGCGGACATAGAAAAAATGTATTTTCAAGTGAAACTTACTCAAGATCATCATACATATCAAAGAATATTATTTAGGTTCGATTCCAATTCTCCTATTGAAAGCTATCATTTCAACCGCGTTTGTTTTGGCGTCTCCAGCTCACCCTTCCTGGCAATGCGAGTCGTAAACCAGCTCGCGTCAGACTGTCGCGCTTTATATCCTCTGGCGGCTTACGAAGCTGACAATCACATGTATGTTGACGACTACGTTAGTTCCATAGAGAATGTAGATTTAGCTGAAGACACCTATAGGGAAATGGTCGCTATGTTTAAATCTGGAGGTTTTAACTTAACTAAGTGGATCTCTAATGACAATACCCTATTGTCACGTATCCCGTCAATTCATAAGAGCTGTCTCGCTGTCAAGTTTGATGAGGATCCTCATGTTGACACTAAGATCGTGGGTATGCAATGGCAACCTAACGATGACACCTTTAACTTTAAAATAGTGATCGACATGCCTTTAACATGCACTAAACGCTCGATCCTTTCCGTAACCGCGCGCTTGTTCGATCCGCTTGGAATCATCAGTCCAGTGGTCGCATACATGAAGTTGCTTATACAAGAATGTTGGAAATTACAACTGGACTGGGACGAGACGGTCCCGGGTTGCATTCTGTCTAAATGGAAACACTTTCATAGGGAGTTGTCGCGTTTATCTGAAATAAAAATACCGAGACATATAGGTTTAACATCCGCTCGTCGAATTACTCTAATAGGCTTCTCGGATGCCAGCCAGCAATGTTATGGTGCTGTTATCTATGTACGAATAGAAACGGCTGAGAACGGAAACGCTCTTAATGTGAATCTACTGACCGCTAAATCCAAAGTGTCAGATTCTAATAAAACGCTAGCGCGTTTAGAACTCTGCGCGGCGGTCTTACTCGCAAAATTAATTAATTCTGTGCGCACTGTTTTTAATAAGCGGTGTCAAATAAACAATATATTCGCATTCTCTGATTCTACGGTAACCCTTACCTGGATTCACTCTCCCGCTCATAAGTTTCAAACTTTTGTAGCTAATCGCATCGCTCAGGTAAATGAATATCTGCCTGCTTCCCATTGGTATCACGTTCGTGGGGTTGAAAATCCCGCCGATATAGTCTCGCGCCCTGTGACACCTAAAGGGTTAATAAATAACTATCTTTGGTTTCACGGGCCGAAATGGCTGTCCGCACCTATAAATGCATGGCCTGTGAAGGAATATAAAATCAATCATAACGAGAAGACAGAATTACCGGAAATTAAAATAGCTTCTCTCCATGCACATACCATACCTGTCTCCGATCACGTTCACATGATAGATGAACTTGCCGAGCGTTGCTCGAGTTGGGTAAAATTTATTCGTTCACTGGTTTATGTATTACGTTTCACAAGGATTCTCAAATCCCGCGGTATACTTTCTGTATACGATTTAGAATACGCAGAATATTATGCGGTCCGCTTCGATCAGTCTAAGTATTTTCAGGTAGAATTACAAGCACTTAAGGCTACTAAAATTTGTCCAAATCAGGCTATTTTAAAACTCAACCCTTTTCTTGACGAACAAGGGTTCATTAGAGTAGGTGGTCGACTTACTCATTCTCAACTAAATTACAATACAAAATATCCAATACTGCTATCACCTAAAGGACGTATAGTGTCGCTCTTAGTAGACCACTATCACACCGACAATTTACACACCGGTCCTGGACTAGTGTTAGCATTGACTCGCCAAAAGTATTGGATTCTTTCTGCACGAAATTTGATTCGCCAACGAGTACATAAATGTAATTTATGTTTTAAAGCTAGGCCTCGTTCTACAGCTCCACCTATGGGTGATCTTCCATCCATTAGAGTTTCACAAGTAAAGTCGTTTGTGCATACCGCAGTTGATTACGCGGGACCCTTTTACGTAACTCACATAAGGCGTCGTGGAGTAAAAAGTCATAAAGCGTATATTTGCTTGTTCGTCTGTCTCACAACAAAGGCGCTCCATTTAGAGTTAGTAAGTGATCTTAGTACAGATTTATTTCTCGCTGCCTTTAAACGTTTTATCTCACGCAGGGGTCCTGTTTCAGTGTTGTACAGCGATGGAGGCACTAATTTCATAGGTGCGAAACGAAAATTGAACGAAATTTACACGCTTATACAGTCCACTAATTATAAAAATGATCTGAATAAATATCTAACTCAACATAAGATTCAGTTTCAGCACAGCCCACCTTTCGGGCCCAATTTTAATTCGTTGCCTGAAATTAATGTCAAATGTGTTAAGTCTCATTTATTTAAAGCTATCGGGAGTCAAATACTCACCTATGAAGAATTCAGTACAATATTGGTGCAAATTGAAGGCATTTTGAATAGCCGTCCGATTTGCATACTTTCTTCGGATCCATCGGATCCAACCCCCCTAACGCCTAATCATTTTCTTAATGTTACTCCGCTTAAATATTTACCCGCTGAACACATTGAACCCCTATTACCAGATAACAGACTCACCCGCTATCAATTATTAAATAGAATTGTTCAAAGTTACTGGACACGTTGGAGCAAAGAATATCTTACCTCTCTCCAACTTAGACATAAGTGGAATATGCCGTCCAAACCTGTGACGATAGGAACTGTAGTTGTTGTTAAGGATGACAATACGCATCCTTTATCGTGGCCACTCGCGGTTGTATCAGAGGTGTTTCCCGGGAAGGATGGTGTAATTAGAGTCGTCAGAATTAAGACTTCTTCTGGTGAATACATTCGTCCTGTAACTCGGCTTTGCCCGTTACCCACGCAATAACTCCTACGCTTTTGAATTATTTTTTAGTTCATAAGTTTTCATTCCTTTTATTTTTTTATTTTGTTTATTCAATGTAGAGGAAGAATCCTCTAAGCCCCCCGAAGTTGGATGCGCCAGTACCGACGCATACATATTTTTTAGTTTATGTATTTAATGGTATTTATTATAATTATTATATGTCAACACTCACGCACTAAACGCATCTTACTTTTATGTATTGTCTATGGCAACACTATCCCGCCCGCTTCCTACATTCACATTCCGCCATAGCTATTGGAAGATACGCACGCACCCGTCTCTTAACGCTCCGCTCCGCTATCGGCCGCTGTGATTACCCATCATATCGCGCTACATCGCTTATCATCAGCCACAGTCTCGAGAGTTACGGTTATAACTCCTGTGTGCATATTTCGCGGTCGTGAATCAAGACCCCGAACGCAAAGCTGGGAGCAGCGCCTACCTACCAACAAGAGTTCAAGGTAAGTGCACTTCCACCGTGGAACTTTATACTGAGCATTATTCTTGGTAATGGATTGATAAAATTTTAACTTAGGAGCCCTGGCTACGCGTTAATTTACTAATCGGGGATTTAGTTTTATTATTTGTGTTTTATTAGAAGTGACCGCTGTCTGCCATTTCAACCTCTGTATAAATAAGAAATACTGAGCCAATCATGTGTAATTTTTATGGGATAAAATGGTATTTGTTCCGCATCAAACTAAAGAAGAATCACGTAAATGGCTGTACAACTTTACATTCATACAAAAATACATATATGAATTAAAATGAGAATTTTCACCTTAGGTCGGTTAAAAATCTCGTACGTTAGTACTTACATGTACCACTGACAGGTGAGATTAGTTGCAGGTCCCAACAAATTATGTTTTATTGTAAAGAGTATTTTAATATTATTATTAATTTGATTTCAGTGGTGAGAAGTAGTAGCCTTCGAGCCTGCCCCAGTGTCACATATTCAAGACTATCCTCGCGGCAAGTGCATGAATTATTCAATTTTATGATTCTTCTCAGAAAGTAATTAAGTTTTCCTTCATAGAGCTTCGCTTGCGGGCAGCTTTCCGTTAATTAATCATCCTACCCGTCGCTTTTCACCACTTGCAGAAATTGGTTAATAACGGTTGTCTTCTTCGCAACCCTTTTGCCGTTTTAATTATCGAATAAGCAAATAAATTGTTAAGAGTTTTAATTAAATACAAAGTTGAGTTTTGTTAGTGGTTGTGTCATCGCACAGTTTTCAATAAAAAAAGTATAAATGGAAAACTATTTTGTCATTGCCCCACGATTCGTGTACTTGCTTAATTTTTAATTAACAGTGGTTCTATTTCTTTGAGTGGTTTAGCATTACAGTCACTGAAGCGTACTTCTGTGACTGTATTGATCTTATTTATTAATTCACTAGCTGAACCCGCAACTTCGTTTACGTCTGATAAGGTGTATGAAAGGAGCGGTATTTCATCATCGGACTCATCAAGCAGAGTGTGTAATTGCCCTGTTTGCTTAATCATTAAGCTCTTTATGACTAAGCCAACACGCCAGTTTAGATTTACCCTCACATTCAAAGAAACCCCTACAATTTATTATTTTTTTATATTATCTGATTCTTAAAAGTGTTATAACTTTTTTATGTATGAACCGATTGACATGAAGTAAACGCTAAATGTTAAGTGAAGCAAACTTCAACACAATAAAAAAAAACATAGCAGTTGGTTAAGCGGTTACTGAGATTAGCGTGCACAAACGTACAGACAAACAGATATACAGACAAACAGACAAAAATTCTAAAAAACATTGTTTTGGGTTTATTGCGTTTATGAAGCCCCCTATAATATTTTTTCTTATTTGTCTTCCATGTATAGACAGCGACCTGTTACGATTTTATTATATGTATTGATTTTGCCGTTAAAATAAACAAGCTAATACCCACGATTCCGCCCATATGAATAGATGTCCCGTTCCCGTCTCACACTGGAACTTGGTTCCCGGGATAAAACGTTGAAATATATGTTTTTCCCAAGCCGTATTCGAGGGCTTACTCGGGGCTCCCAACCGTAGGAAGTTGGTAGGGATCGTGTTGGATTTCTGACGGTAAGAGTCCGGCATAGGATCCATGACGAGTTATTCACATATAGAAAAAAAGCTCTATTTCAACTTTGTTCCAAAATTTCATCTGATTTGGTTCAAAGGTTCGGGTCTGACAGTGTAACTAATAAGTACGTTTGTCAATCTTACGAACTTGAAAGTTGTACAACTTTCGACAATAATTTAGCTAAAAACTTATTAGTAAGACATATTAGATAAGGTAAATTGATGAATAGGATGAACCCCAACATTCTTTTGGTAAGGATTAAAAGATCTATAAACATAAATAGACATTTATCTGGCCGGGATTGGCGGGCCGGGAGACGATTAATTAGTTTAACGTCAAAATTGCCAGGACCGAATGACCGCGATTCTGTTCGAGTCCGGCATGGCATCTATGGGTATTTCGATTTGAGTGATTTATTTTTATTTCTTAACTAGCGCGCGATTCGTGACGAACATGAAATAAAAAAAATAAACTACCATTAAACAGATTACGATTGGAAAAATGTCTAACTATTTTTATTAGCTGTTCCCGTCCTTTGCTAACCTCTATCCTTCGTTTCGCGTAGAAGTCGTTATCGTGGAAAATCATTTCCCTCCTTTTGCGCAATCAGTAAAATAGTAACTTATGTCCTTCCCCTGGACTCAAATATTTTTATACCAAATTTCATCAAAATCAGTTCAGCAGTTTAGGCGTGAAAATGTAACGGACAGAGTTACCGCATAATCTCTCGGGCAGTCCATATGAGGGCAATTTCGTAAGAAGACCACGGTGCCAGACCCGGTCAAAGGCCTTAGAGATGTCGAGGCTCACTACTAGAGCCTCGCCCTTACTCTCGATAGCCGTCGCCCATCGGTGTGCGAGGCACACCAGAAGATCGCCCGTCGAGCGACCGTGACGGAAACCGTACTGCCGGTCACTGAGCAGGTCGTGTTCCTCTAGGTATCTCAGGAGCTGTGTATTAATTACACGCTCCATCCCCTTAGATGAAAGGGAGGTGACGGCTATAGGCCTGTAGTTGGCCGGGTCGGTCCTGTCACCCTTCTTGGGCACAGGATGCACATACGCGATCTTCCACGACGCCGGGACTTGTTGCTTGGAATATGAAAGCGAGAAAAGACGTGTAAGTACCGGACACAACTCTGGACCACACTGCTTAAGTACCACCGCGGGTATACCATCCGGCTCACTCGACTTATGAACGTCCAGGGATCGAAGCTCACGTCGGACATTCCGCTGTGTAAATTTTACTTCCGGCATGGAAGTTCCACACCACGGAATATCCGGCGGCAGAGCACCCCCGTCACTCATGGTCGAGTTAGAGGCAAAGAGAAACCCCAAAAGGTCGGCTTTCTCCTTGGCGCTCTGGGCCACACTACCGTCGGGTTTAAGTTAAGGTGGTAAACCTGACCGACAGAAATTTCCCTCGGCAGCTTTGGCAAGCGACCAGAATTCGCGACTCCCTGAAGCATAGCCTGCCAGCCGTTCACCAATTCTACCGACGAAATCGAACTTAGCCCTGACAATTGCTCTTTTGCTGGCCCTCGAGGCGGCATTTAATTTTCGTTTCACCTCAGAGATGTTTGGATCTGAATTTGCACGAGCCGTGGTCCAAGCCCTGTAAGCAGATTCTTTCAACATCAAAGTTTATCTGCAGAGCCGATTGAACTACGGTCGCTTTTTTGCTCCTACAGGGATCCAACGGTTAGGAATGTAGCATTCCATACCCTCCAAGATCCCCGCAGCGACTGCTGCAGCGCAAGAATCCAGATCCTCTGAGGCAAAACAAAGCCGCCTCCATGGGTACGACGAGAAAAACTCTCGCAGTCCATCCCAGTCAGCTGACTTATAGTGCCATACATGTCGCCACTCCTTGGGCCGAGGTGATTCAGGCCTTGCGAGAGGCACATGCACCCGAACGACACAGTGGTCCGATGATCCGAGCTAAGCATTCACTGAAACACTATATCCATCCGGACGCGTTGTCAGCAGGAGATCCAGCAATGCACTATGCTCTTTCTTCTTGTCTGGTATCCTTGTGTGGGATTTAACCAGTTCAGAGAACCCATAGGTCAGGGCAAATTCGTGAGCAGCTTTCCCCGCAAAGTCGGTGGTCCGGGAGCCCAACCAGCCCCAACCATGATGTCCGTTGCAATCTACCCAGAATCACTATCTCCGCGGAGGGACACTGCTCAATTACCTTGTCAGTCGATTGTTGCAGGTGGTACAATCCTCAGCACAAGGAACCCTAAACGCTTATTTTATTTTCTAAGTTTGAACATACCCAAATCCAATGCAACACCAATAGATGATCCAGTTGCTATCTTATCTATCGATACGATACTAAAATGTCCTCTCGACGCTCCATTTCACAAACTAGGTGGGGCTACGGGGCTACCACACAGTAAGACTGAACACCTTGACGATTCAGTAAATAAAAATAAAATAAAATAAAATAAAATAAAGTAAAATAAAATAAAACAATAAATATTCCCCTTGAAATTTTTAAAAAAAATATTTAGGTTTATCAAAATTTTTGTGACTACTACTACACCCCAAGAAACTCAGTCCGGTAGTTGTTAGTTAGCAGGTCAAAAAACACAGAACGTAAATTTATTATTAAAATCGCGGCCAATGGGGTAATACTGTGAACTTTTATTCCCTCGCGGGGAAAAATCTGATTGAAATGTACCCTTCAACCATTACACAGCTTTGTCATTGAATCCTGATTTATTAGTATTTCAACATTTTCATAGCAGTTTCAATGTTGGTATATATTATTTTTTCACTGATATTTTTCCGAGATTACATCATGGCCGAAGAAGCGGGAATCACTGCGGCATTTAGTAAAGTTTGAACCACAATCTAGAGTAGCGTGATTTGTGTCTCTGTGCCTAGAACCAAACTATTTAGTAATCTGTGCTAGAACTTCCTTATACGGTTAAAAGCAACCGCGAAGAAATTTATTCTTCATTTTTAGTATTCTTGGGTTACTTTTTTTTTGGTTTTAGTCCGTGAAGAAGTACTTGATAGTTTTAATAATAATTTTATTGAGACCCACCTTACCGCTGACTTCAACGAGATGTTATCCCGGGCATAAGTATATTATTTCGGAGTAGATAATGCGATTTCCAAATCAGTTTTAAAACTGATCTGCATTTAATAGCCGTACCAAACTCATTTCATAATATTATCATGCTATTAGATATGAAAAAATGTAAGTGACTAGCTCATTTCCACGTGTCATCAATCATACTTTCAAATCATTCAGCGCACGAGATAAGAAGACATTTTGAATAAAACCACTTTTGAATGGCGAAGATGTAGTGGGTCTCTGTAGGCACAGCGATTAAGATAAGATCGAGTAAAACGTTTTTATTATGTTTTTAAACAAAAGGGATTACAGTTAAAGAGTATAATAATGGATAAAGAATGGAAGTATAAGGCTCTAAGAAAATAAATTTAAAGGCATTCTTGGCTCATTTGTCTTTTATATGGCCGTTACTGTAATGTATCCCCAGAGAGGCATACTTCTCAGATGATATTAATAATGATAAAAGCGAACGCTGCCATTTGCTGAGAAATTTTACTATGGGTACGTAAGCCTTCAGCGGTTATTCTTTAGGTACCGAATGTTATAATTTATGCTATCCTCAGACAACATAGTCTTATCCTCTTATTTTATGATAGGTTTTCTTTTACTTTTTCGGTTCTAGCATTATTTTGTCAAATATAAGTTATATGGTGATTCTCATGCATGCTCGGACTGCAGAGACTGTACTTTTGTGAATATGCAACATCTGTCCCGGCCATCCGGCTATTGATTTTTTTTAATCCACGTGTACTCTAGTGATACTTGTAAAACCAAATTGAAGAACATAAAAGTATCGAATGAGAACTTTACTAGAAGACAAATCTTTCAAACTGAAGCCCTTGAGTGGGTTGCCTACTCACAAATATACTTCTAGCTACTATTACATTATTTGTTACACAACTAAAATTCAGATTGTGCTTCACTCTCAAAGATTTTTCCATAATATCCAAATTAACCCCTCACGCGCCAGGCCTTGATTTGCAAAAATGCACTACGTGTCGGCGTCTTTTTGAGAATTTTTAAATTTTTGAGTGGGCTTTTGAAAAACCGAAGAACTTGTGAATGTAATGTCATTAACATAGTATAAATTATACTTTCTCGGCTTCACAATAAGTTTATCTAACTATTTATATGTTTCAATAATGAAATAGAACTGATCTAGTAGCAATGTGATATATATGAAATTTTGATAATTTTCACTGATGTAAACAATATGTACCTAGTAAACTTTATCACATTGTATCGAATTCCCATACATAATCACCAATATAACACTTTATTACAATAATATAATAAACATTAAGCAAAGATCACCAAAAAATTAACACTTTAAAATCATAAATAAATATTTAAAACTATTTGTTTACATGTCGAGAAACCCGGCCGCCATGATTTGTCACGTTCCGTAAAAACGCATCGTATTTCGTCTTAATAATTATCGTTCATACAAGCAATGTTCCCATTTATAAATAAAACGCTGGTTATGAATGTATTAATAAATGGAATGATATAATCAAATTGTGATGAAAGTGTAAAGGAACGTAAATATCAACGGCCAATGATGACAGTCTCTGTTGACGGCAGTTATGTTCAAATGAAGAATGGAATCGCGTCGCGCCAATTTGCTTATGTGCTTACATGTATCATAAAACGTGGGAGGGGTTAAAGCAAATGCATGTGCAGGCCACTCAATTGTTTCGATGACCTAATAACAAATGCCTGCAAATAGAATAATTTCTTAAAGAGTCACCACCTATAATAGTCCAGTCATTACGTCGGAAAAATCGGGTTAGAAATGCAAATGAACCGAGAAAGCCAAATTTTGAATATGACGTGGCGAGGGGCTAGAAAAGCTTAAGTTCAAATTGTCGAACAAAATAACCTGATGGGTTTTCGCCATCTTGAAAAAAGGTTAAATTTAGTTTTTTCATCATCACTCGGTTCCCCGTTGAGATACGAAAATATTTGAGCTATAATTTTTTGTTGATCTTTGTACGATCTACAATTAAGGTCTTATACATTTTTTACGTATCGATTGGGGAAAAAAATTGTTTTTCGCTATTTCCTTTTTTCTCGTGTAAGATATCGAAAAATGTCCAGTATGAAAATTGTTGAGCGTGTTCAGACCTACAAATTCGTTGTCTTTATTTTTTATTTTCGACAAGAATTACGACGTCTAGCGCGTCGCAAAGTCAGTAACACTGTGCCCGGTTTTGATTTAGCCGCTCGCACGGTTGTATCCATACGTCAAAATGGATGAATGGTTGTTCAGGGAATTATTGCAATACAAAATAAATTAATAAACCAGCCAAATTATAAATCAAACACATGAAATTAAATTTATTGATCAAAAAATTTTTATGCAGCATGGTCATTTTTTTCACGTTTTTAGTCGTTTTGATGGTCCTGACTGTAGAAGGTCTTCCTCGGTAGACTCTTTGAGTCGTGAAAACTCTTGAATCACAGGAAATGATGCTGGGACGGTCGAAAAATCATAATCATCATCATCGTGATCGTCGTTGAATAAAATCTCGACTCTGACATTATTGCATGTCTGTCCACTACACTGCAGTACCATCGAAACGACGAAAAACATGTAAAAAAATGACCACTTGTAATAATTATTTTTTACTGCCTAAAAATTATTTGATCAATAAATTTCATGTGTTTGATTTATAATTTGGCTGGTTTATTAATTTATTTTGTATTGCAATAATTCCCTGAACTTGTAGATCGTACAAAGAGCAACAAAAAAATATAGCATAAAAGTTTTCGTATCTCAACGGGGAGCCGAGTTATGATGAAGAAACTGAATTTAACCCATTTTTCAAGATGGCGGAAAACACATCAGGTTATTTTGGTCGACAATTTGAACTTAAGCTTTTCTAGCCCCTCCCCACGTAATATCCAAAATTTGGCTTTCTCGGTTCATTTGCATTTCCAAATGTATATAATGACTGGACTATAACGTAAGACACAAACAAATAGTGAAATTTAGACTGCCTACCCTATTAGAAATAACTTCATCATTATGAGTATGGCTGTACAATAGAGCATAGTTTTGTTTTCCGCGGAGACGTTGCTGTATTATAAATGTGCTTTGTTTGACAAAGCTGTGCAAGAAAAAATTTTTCAATAAAAAATAAAACCGACTTCCAACAAATCCTGAAAAATAAAATTTACTTAGCACAAAGTAAAATCTATTTTGATTTATCTGATTTTATTCAATATCATATTGAAGTCGGCGCTAAGTAAACCCATAGGTTTATGTAGGTATTATTCATGGCACCAACTTCAATACTATATTGAATAAAGTCTGATAAATCAAAATACATTTTGCTTTGTGCTAAGTAAATTTTATTTTTCAGGATTTGTTGGAAGTCGGTTTTATTTTTTATTGAAAAATTTTTTTTCATTATTTTAAGTGACGGGTGAACCGAAAAATATATCTATCTAGGTAAAAGATTTCATCAATACAAATCAATCAAGCCCAAACACAAGGTAACTGCTGTAAATCGTTAAGGATTTCCCTCGACTGTCTTTCGGTTCCATAATCAGATCGACTCCAGATATTCATTAAATTGTAGTACATTAAAGCACTGAATTAAAAAGTTAACAAATGCACTGGTTGTCCCTACAATTTTCGGTGGTTGCCCTCGATTTCTCCTGGACCCCATCATCAGATCCTGATCTGATTAAAATAGGACCACCTCAGAAGTAAACCCTATTCAAGAAAGAAAACAATTTAAATCCGTTTATAATTGACGGAAATATCGGTGAACATACATAAAACATTGAGAACTTCCTTTTTTTTTGAAGGCGGATCTATCAATCTAGTTGCAAAGTTCTCATCAATACAAATCAATCAAGCCTAAACACAAGGTAACTGCCGTAAATTGTTAAGGAATGCCCTCGACTGTCTTTCGACTCTATCATCAGGTCGATACCAGACCTTCATTAAAGTGTAGAACATTAAAGCACCTAATTAAAAAGTTAACAAGTGCACTAGTTGTCTCTACAACTTTCGGTGGTTGCCCTCGTTTTCTCCTGGATCCCATCATCAGATCCTGACCTGGTGAAAATGGGACCACCTCAGAAGTAAACCCTATTCAACAAAAAAATAAATTTTGAAATCCGTCTATAATTGACGGAAATATCGCTTGACATACATAAAAAAAAATACATACAGACGAATTGAGAACCTCCTCCTTTTTTTGAAGTCGGTTAAAAATAGTAGTTGACAAAGTCTTATAATAATGTCCAGATTAATATTGAATTCAGCGATTGCTCTCTAAGAGCACTACAAACGCAGGTTTTGCTAAAGTAACTTGAGTTATAATAAAAAGGGTCTCGAAGTCTCGACCCAGCTAATACCCACCCTTGTCATGTCAAGATGAAATTAGTTGAAACCGTGCAGCTGCGTCTGAGAAACCCGCTGTCTGTTTAAAATTTATGTAAACTAATAATATAACGTCGATGAACATCAATTGTCTCAAACCACAACAGCTTCCCACAGTACAAGCTACAGGGATAATAAATAGAAGACCAATATGGGTTGAACATAATATAATTGTATTTGTTGGTAAAATTTAATTAATGTAACTGCGATAGTAACGTCTATTTTGCAAAGGTTGATGGAAAGATAGGTAAGTATTGAGAAGTTTTATACAAGAAAGTAACAAACTACTATTTCCGACCATTATGAGTGTATATTACCATAAGTTGTGTAATATAAACTAAGCGAACATGTAGCGACTATCATTAAAAAGTAGGCAGTATACGAATAAAACAATGTTATCAACAAGATGGTTCCTCACGGCTTCGCCCGCGTGAAATTCGCTTTTCCCGTGGAAAGACATTCCTGTGATGAAAAGTAATCTATGTGATATTCCAAACTATAATCTAGTCCCGTACCAAATTGCAGCTTCATTTTTCACTCGTTAGAGCCAATCACAAAAATATTAATGTAACGGTGCTTGTAAATTATTGCTGAAACAGATGTTACAAAGCTTATGTCAGATTAAATCTTTAAAATTCAAACTATACAGTCCAGGCATTGTAAAATTTGAATACTGTGAAATATAGTTGAAAATTTAAAAAAGTTTCATTTGACTTGCAATCACAAAAATATTAATGTAACGGTGCTTGTAAATTATTGCTGAAACAGATGTTATAAAGCAAAAAAGAGGGTATTCATAACAAAGATTAACGAGAAAAAGCTTGTGTAAAAAGCGTAACTGTGAACGAGAAACGGCAATAAACTTATTTTATGACAAATATACCACCATTTACAATAACGACGCAATGTACTTTAATGTAGGTACACAGATTGTGGAGTAGAGGCATACCTTAAGTATGCATCGTAAATCAAGTAAATACAAGCCGATAGCTCATATTGTTTAACCAATCTCAAATATTGAAAGACGTTTATAATGTCAACTAATATTTGAGATTATTCCGAAATAACTGTAGTCGACAAGCATACACCTCACGTAACGCCCAACACAGCCTGTGGTTGGGAGCTCCGGGTAAGCCCTCGGAAGGATGTCCCGGGACAAATGTGCTACGGGTTTCATAAAACGAAAATGGCTGCCCATCACTATGCCAAGCCTGAAGCCCAAACTCGTTTACATCTCCTAAAGAAAATTTTCGGTAATATAAATAACTTTTATTTTTTCATAGGCACATACGTAAAAAGTAAAGTATGAGGACTATATTGCACCATTAATGTTTATACAGACAATAATTAAGAACAGTTATCGGATCGATGGTTGGTGTAAAACGTATCATTTCCCAAGTAGGTGGCAAGTCAGGAAGAATATGATTGTAGATTATTTTAGAACGTTGTATACTTACCGTACGTTTATACAACATTGCAATCTAGATTTTATAATAAGTACTAGACATTGGCGTACAGTTCTAGAACTAAAGCAAAAGCAAATATTTTATAAACAAGTTATGTACAAAAGAACGAAACAACGGTATTTTACTTTAACACGGTCAAGATACGTATTTATTTACGTCATTCAAAGCAGGATTTCGAGACTAATATACGTTACCTTCATAAAATATTCACTCTTGCAAGTGGCACTGGCAAGACCCGTTTACCTTTGGGGATCGAATCGTAGAAAGTCAGGTTTTTGTGTCAAGATTATCCCCATATTATATAGTTATGAGCTGAAAATATAATGTTGTTAAGACTTGACTTGCGAAAACTTGAGGTGTGATTTGATAAAATATATTTAAACCCTAGTTTAAATATATTTTTGACTCATTTTATTCGTAAATGGATGAAATGAGTCAAAATGAAGGCTTCATTGCGTGTATGAATTTCATGCGGGTACCTGAATTCGGGCGTTCAAAAGTACTTATATGTGAATAATAATTATTAATGAACTTCCAAACTACAGCTCTCCTTTCTTGTTTCTTCAGAAAATTAATATAACAATAATTCATATTTGAAATGCTTACAAGATGTATGAACATAGTTCGCTTCTATTAAGAGTGGTTACTGTAAGAATGTAATTTACATAAATATCTGCTATAAAATTCACATTCAAGCGGATTCAGTTCGAATAAGGAGTCGATTAACTAAACGTATCGCTTATGCCAATCGCTTTTCGTCTTAAACACTGCAACTGAGATAACGCCTTTAACCAAAACGGTTCATCAGTATTCAGCCGCGAAGCAATTGAAACTCCAGTGGTGTTCAGCCCTCCTACTCAATTTTCCTTGTTCCGACGGCTCGAGCTATTTGCATCACAAAAACACAATGTCGAGGGAACGCGAGACCATTAATCACGCGTAGCGGAACTTCAGCACAGTGTTGTATAGCTTCAACCACACGCAAATGATTCAGATGTTTTACTAGTTCGATCGAAAGGCGAGTCATTGACTTCGTACGAGGTGAAACGACACACTGTCAAATACTTGATCATTCATTTAGTTATTTCTGAAAATCATCTATCTTTGTTACGTAGTAGGTAAATAGTCTAAGACTGTACTCTGTATCCAACTTTAAGAATAATGAACATAAAATTATCTCCGTGAATGTATCGTTGAGGTAAAAACTGTTAATTATACTTATTTAACTTTTAGCAACGTTAGAGCTAATATTACGATACATGATCACTTTGTTAGGTGTTTTTTATTAGTGATAGCACAAACAACATAAATTAATAGATATATTAGGTATGTCATAGCAGTGAAAAATTTATTGCTCAAAAATTACTAAGTAGGTATAAGTAAATACAACATTTTTAAGAATTCTGTGTTGATGAACATTTTTCTACTCAAGAAATAGATGAATGATAGACTAGGAATTTTTATGACATGTTTAGTATATTTCAAGAGCGCAGAGGACCTCGTTAGTTTATACGTGAGTTGTCCATATATGACGAGCTTATTCGCAATACTGCTACTCTAATAATGTAAGTCTTCACATAGTCGAGATACAAATAACATCATATTCTAAGAATTTCTCTTCTTAAAAATAGTATGACAACGATATTTTCAGTAGGTATAACGTTTTCATGAAAGATTCATGCTATCTTAGTCGTTGCGACGTGAGCTGCCAAAAACACAGGCGTTACAATTTTACTATTTTTAAATGCCAACACGATGCCAAAAGAATAAGTAGAGAGAGGCGAAGGTAACAAAAGCATGTACTAAATATGAGTTCCTAGAACAATAACATACCTGAAATTCATTGCACGTTTCACATAACAAGCTCGCGCAGTCTGTATGTAAACATTGCATAAAAGGTGCGAAATAGACGGGCGTCCCCGTATTACCGTGGCCGCCTTATTACATTGTACAAGTACCTTCACAAAGCCTCCGGCGTGCCTTATCTGTGGTTACAGAAGAGCCTTATAAGCCCGGGTTGTTACCTCGGAACACATTGTAGCACATTATGCGTCGATGCGACGCCGACCTAACGGCCTCATTCACACGTAATAAGAATATGTATCGCAGTCTTATAATTTCCTTTTTCATTTGATTATACTCGTAAATAGTTTACACAAACTACCTATTAATTCAGTATTTGCTAGTGCATTCATAATTTAAATGAACTCTGATAGCTATGACACAAATTAAATGTAATGATATGAGCATCCATACTCAGAGATGACACTGCCTCAAAGCAATTTACTTTTTACGAAATATGTTTACTGTAGCACCAATCATACCTAGACTTAAAATTTGACAATTTATATCGTGCCTAAAGTTATTTTTTACCAATAGATTTTAACGGCCAACCGGTCCCTAACATTTATAATTATTATATTAAACTGATAGTGCATGGTAATCGTCATCATCAATATATTTTTTCTTATAGTGTATCGCTAGCTTTGTTCCTTTCGACGTGAGGTAAATCCATGGAGTGCTGTATCTGCATATTGCACGTTTCGAATGCAAAACTAACCTCAGCCCTGTGATCCTTATTTACAGACTACGCATGTATGTTTATACCGTGTTCCTTAAAGACTACATTACCTACGCGTGCACTGCATAGATAAGATGGTTTCTTACTGGATTTGCTTATGTTAGTCTCCTGTTTATCTTGTGGGATATGTTTTGGTAAATAGGAGTGGTATGGCACATAAACGTTTTTGTTATCATATTATTATTGTTGAAGTATTTCTGACTATACCTACAATTTTATTATTATTGTATCGTTGTTTTATATATTAGATACAAGTATACAACAGTATAACGTAAAAGCTTAGTTCTTTAAGAGTGTCGAACTTCATTTTCGAGCATTACGTGCTTCAGAAGTCGTTGGTCCCGGTCGCCGGTAACATGGCAGTCTGTAAGCCAAGTTAAAAGGCTAATGGGTGATTTGAAAACTTTCAACAATTGGTTGTCACAATCATCGCCTGTCCAGTTCAACATAACAATATTCTCACCACCTGTCACGTTGGAAATAGGAACCATCAGGTGAAATGTGAGCGTATTATCTGCCTACTCCTTCAGGGAGAAAGGTGTGGCTATATAAAATCGATGGTCCCTACGTAAAGTATCGAAATTACAAAAAGGCAATTTTTTTTTATTACTGTTTTGGACAATTCATGCTATTTATTTTTTGACCCGTGAACAAAAAAATACCACTACAGCGAGTGTACGCCGTAACGTCGCCGTCGCGTCGCACCGCCGTCAGAGCATGCGTGTCGTGTCGTTGCGATTATAAATAAATAAATAATTTAATACATAAATAATTTTACTGTTTCCCACGTAATATATCGATTCGGGCAGTTTTGATTGTTTATGACGGGTTGTCATATTCCTGGTACAACGAAAGTGGCACTTACCATTATGTACGTGGTATTTTTTTAAAGAATTTTTATCGAAACTGCCGATTTCGATACTGTACGTGGTATGACGAATTTAAATATTTATTGAAAGTGCCAGTTTCGATTCACAGAGCAAGTTCATTTACGTGTTATACTATCGTAACTCAATTTTCTCGAAAATGGTTTATAATTATTGATTTTTGGTAGGTACAATAGAATAGTTTGTGAACTCAACGAAACTGTAAATCCAAATTTTTATGAAAAAATAATCATTAATGACAAAGTTATGCAAAAAATTAACTTCAAACAGCTCTCCTGTAAAGTACCAATTTTCAATTTCGATACTTTACCTAGGGACCATTAAAATGTATGTGTGATAAAAACTTGTAGCAGAAACAATATTTTCTATCCTAAAATTTACTTGGCAATAATGTTCTACGACGTTTTCTTGTTAATATGAAATTCTAATCTCGTCTTACACTATATGGACTTCCATTATAAAGTTCATAAAGAAAACATGAATTTTCGTAATTGAATATTAGTCAAGTAGGGTAGGTACGCAAGCAAACCTATATTCTGAAAATGCTCATTTTCCGGTCCTATGTAAATATTTTAGTAATCTCTGCGTTTGTTTTAACACCTACCTTATTATTAGTTTGCCAATGAACACACCTACAGTATAATCCGGTATCCTTGGGAAAACTTTCATAAAATATAAAACTTGCATAACATCGAAATTATGCCGAAGGGAGCTTAGGATGCTAAACTTTTAAGCTGCTGATAATAATAGTTCTAGTTTCATAACTGTAGCGAGTTTCGTGTTACAAATTTTAAAAATACAAGAACGTCTCTCTTGTACTATGGTTTTATCTGGAAATACTTCTTTGGATATGACACGGAACTATGAATATTAATGCTCTACTTATCTATAGTCCGTTTAAAATTAGGTAGGTATCATCACAAAATTGCATCTGACCTATTATAAAGATGTACTCTTGAGGAAATGAACTCTAAAATAATTTTCGTATTATAATTATAAATCAAAAAAATATATTGTGTGGTATAGTTATGAGTTTTTAACAGAATTGATAAGTCTCATACATCAGTTAAGTAGTAATAATTAGTACTTTCTTAATTTTTTTTCATAGTAAAGTGTGTAATTTCTAATGTCAACAAATACCTTTCAATAAATTTAATAACAATAGTATTTTTATTGGTGGCAGTAGTCCGTTTTAGGTAACTTGAATAAACAACGCTAAAATAAAACTAATAAATTCCGGGTGACGGTCGTTACGTGAATTGCAAATCGACCGAATGATTGTATTCACGTGAAATAATTCAGACAAATCTCTCTGAAGGAACTGTTTGTTTGCTTCAAACTTTAGCAATTTCGAAATAGGTCTTGCATTTTCTTTTTTGTAAAGTTATCTTTCTTGTGTTATTGAATTTGTGTTTTAAAAGTAAGTTTTATACTCACTATATTAAATATTGTAAGGTGAAACCAGTCAGGTATTTAATACCTAACCGGTTTCATCTTACAGCACTGGATCTGGTAACTGTAGTAGCCTTTTAGAACGCCAGCAAAAGTAGCTTGAAAAAATAGATATTGCGGAACAGTACAAGAGATTATTCAATATGTGCCGCAGTTTGCACTGAAAGCCAATAATCAAAACGCCGTCCCCGGAGAATAAAATGATAACTGCAAAAACACAACTTTTCAGGAAAAATAAAAAACATGTTTTCAACGATTACTCCGGAAATACTGGGCATAGATGCGTGATTGTTAGGTTTTCAAAAACGTATTTTTTTCTCTAGTTGAATCGTTTTGGTCAAATTTGTCTAACACCTGTCACAATTAAGATATTTAAAGAATAAAAAGTTAGTGTAAATGAAACATCATCTAAGTTGTATAATGTCAATTATCATTTTATTCTCCGTTCAGCTTGACCAGAAATAAATATGATACTTGTTACTTATCATTTTCTTCTACGAGTTTTGGGATGGGAGTGATAATGATAATACTTTAATATCATCTTATTCTCATGAATGCTGCAAAACTTTTTTTCTATAAAGGATATAAATTTTGTTCTCCTATAAAACTCATTATGGTAATCATCAATATTAGCTTTATTCAAAAGTTTCAAAATAAAGTTTAAAAACACAACATCCTAGCAATAATTCCAGAATTAATAGACTAGGTCCGCACTATCGATTGATAAAATACTAAAAACTCTTATCCTTATCAGTATTAATAAAACAATCAAAATAACAATGTCTGTGCCAAAAATACTTAGCGAAGCACTCGTGCCCGGTAAGCACCTGTGACACTTGGTAGATGAGGCTGCCATGGCGTCTCTCTAGACACTCTCATGAGCGGCTTCACCGCCTCTTTAGTGGTAAGTGTGTGAGAGAGAAAGAGACGAACCTTTTATGTCTCCTTGAAACAGGGATCGCTGGGCCTCCATTTTTCGAGGTACAGACCTGTGTTCCCGCTCCTGCGCCTCCTTGCGACATTTATAAAATGACGCAGGGACCCTAACTGAAGACGGAGCGATATTTGCTACAGCAATGAGTGACAAGGCGTAGAGGCTAGCTTCATCTATTGACCGTGTGGTGAGACTGAGGCTGACCCGCCGGACGGAAGGGCCCCCGTACCCCCCGAATGTGGTCATAAAGGCATACGCATACGTTCATAAAGGGATCCCGGCTGGGAGACGTGCCGGTTCAATAATATAGTGCGGTACCTTCTTATCATTCTGGCGGCCATCGCCTTTATGCTATGCAGTCTAGCCACGTTGCAGGCCGTCCGGGTTTACGCCCATTCAGGGATCTCATATAGGAGATGAAATTTACCAAGGACTCAATCTGTTTGCACCATAAAGGGAAATCTTTAATAGAAAACAACTCTGAACACGAGCAGAGCTACTATCTGGGACTCCCAAACCCTAGATTGTTCTTTCTAATCTAGGCTAGCCTCTTACGCCATTTGCGGAAGAGATCAGCGCTAGATTGTAGATACCAGTTACTATATTTTGGCGCACCTGAGTGCACCACAACTTAAGCCATTATTTGCGCTATGACTCGCTGGAAACATCAGATTTCAGAGTCATCTTCCGAAAAATTATTAGATCATGAGTGAGATACATCATGCACCGGTTGACAAAGTAATGTCTTAGAGCTCTTCTGCAAATTCAGAGCCTCTGCAACTTGTCTTGTACTGTTCGTATACAGCAAGCATCCGCAACCTTTATTAGGTCATCTGTAAGCCTCAAGGGAGGCCTGGACTCTCTGTATTTTGCGGTAAATCGATACCACTCTAAGCTTTTGGTGACGTGGGTTTTATTTTCGGATATCCTACTTGCGAATTCGATCACATAAAAGCACCCAGAGCATGATTCTCTCCATTGCTCAGTGAGCAACAGCATGCCTCTCAGTAGTGAACATTTTCAACGGTCACACCTCGAGAACATAATTATGTTATCACTGGCAACACATATTCGTCAAAAACCGCATTTTAGGCCGCGCATAATCCCAATGTGGTTCGTCGTGCCGAATCGTGACTGGACTGGGACCCGGCGACCACACTCGGGGGGTACGGGGGCCCTTCCGTCCGGCGGGTCAGCCTCAGTCTCACCACACGGTCATAGATGAAGCTAGCCTCTACGCCTTGTCACTCATTGCTGTAGCAAATATCGTTCCGTCTTCACGTCTCCTCTCCAATTCCCAAATATCAAGGCAGCGCACAAAACAAAAAGATGTATCACAGCGGCCGCTGCGAACAGTCCCGGAAACGTTCTGTTTGAGGTGGAGTTCGCTAACATCCGCGGATTCCATACCAATCTCAACGTCGTCCATCACCATCTAGAGACGGCACGGCCAGCTTTGATGTTCTTAACGTAGACGCAAATACGCCACCCTGCTGACCAGTCGTACTTATGTTACCCTGGCTATATCATCGAGGAAAAATTTCAAGATAAAGCCGGGGTGTGCGCGTTCGTTAGGGCGGATGTTTGCTGTCGCCGGCTGCGCTGCTTTGAGAAACCTTCCTTCTCCGTCCTTTGGCGGCACGTAGATCACGGTTCCATGAGTCAGATCTACGTGTGTGTCTATCGCCCCCATACAGGAACAGCTGAGATAACAAGGCTGTTTCGGCACCTCAGCGAGGGGGCTAACGACGCGCAGATGCAGTTCCCGAACGCTGAATTGGTTTTTCTGGGGGAATTCAACGATCACCACACTGAGTGGCTGGGGTCCCGCAGGATTGATCCTGCGGGACGGGCCGCCCACGCTGCTCTCTCCATTGGTCTGATCCAAGTAGTGTGCGGGATTACGCGCATACCGGACAGGTCAGACCATGAACCCGCCCTGCTCAACTTATTGCTGAAGAGTTACCCAGCACAGTACAGTGTGTCGGTTAGCTCCTCACTGGGTCAATCCGACCACTGTGTTGTGCGTGCCCGCCTGCAGGTGTCATATACTGCAAGGGCAGTAGAGGTAACGCGGCGATTGTGGCACTACTCGTCAGCAGACTGGGACGGACTACGAGAATACTTTGCAGCCGTCCCGTGTCAGCGCTGCTTTGCGGGGAGGGCTTCATCGGAAAGCGTCTCTGCGGTTACTGGTGAGATAACATTAGGTATGGAATACTATATTCCATACACTGATGTCTCCAGCATCCGCACATCCGCGCGACTTAACGCCTTTATACGAAGCGAGTGGACGGTTTTGAACGAGAATAAAAGGATAACATGCACTTATCATATTAAGTCGAATATTTTTTTACGAGAATATAATAATATTACTATTTGTCATAATAACAAGTGAGGATACGTTTTGATAATATTATATTATCCATTTATTCCCGTTCTTTTAGGCCTGTCTTAAATCTTCGAATACTATGGTAATTTTTTGTAACTCTGTAAATAACTGTAAAAAAATTACAATAAAAATTCAGTACATGTATTAACAGTCAAAGATCTCAAAAATGACATAACATTAAAATCAAGATACTGGCAGTTATCATTTTATTCCCCGGGGACGGCGAAAAGTGTAACATAAGGTAATCCTTTTTTTACCACTTAGGTGGCAGACAAGCATACGGCCCACCAGTGAGTGAGGCAACAGAGGGTTTAGTCACGTAGTTGGTGGGATGAAATAATTTATCAGAGATGAGATGGAAATCAATGTACATTGTTATACAAATAGGGATTTAGGTTTCCAAGAGACAGGAGAACGCTCTGTTGAAGACAAAGGAAAATTACTCGAAACTGCTACAAGCAAGTCTTTAGATCTCAGGGGTTTACGGATGGAGGTTGCAGAGCTCTTTACTGTAGTTTAGTTATAGCTCACCTGTTGCACAAACAATGCAATTGAAATGTTATATTTAAAAACCTTAATACGCTTGCAAATTTTCCCGAGTGAAATATTACTGACTAAGTTTTCAAAAAAAAGCCCCATGCCATTAAAACTAGTCAAGAAGCAATGTTTTGACAGGAATTGAAGAATGTTGTATCTGTTAAAAGAATGACAAACAAATGAACGTTCTCATTTATACATAATTTTCGATAAGCAATATCCCTATCCATGACTCTGCCCCAACTTTGCCACTGATAAATTTAGTTAAACTATAATATTGAATTTTATTGAATTTTATTTTAATGATATTTTAATAATTTTATCTAATTTGATCTGATTTTATTTCATGTTATTATGTAAGTATCAATCTAATTTACTAACTGAATTTTATGTAATTTATTTTGTAATTTATATGGGTGTTATAACCTGAAATAAATGATTATTTATTTATTTATTATTATAATCCCTAATTTCAAACTCCTAGGGATGAGGCCCGCGTTCTCAGTGTTCTGTAAACGATCACTGTAGTAAGCAACACTTTCTATGGCCGAATATGGAAAGGTGGCCACTTTGCGACATTTATTTGCGAGCGTTGTCGTGCTTCGGAAGGCATGTTAAGCCGTTGGTCACGGTTGCCAGTAAAACGGCAGTTGTTAAGCCAAGTTTTTAACAGTGGGCCGTCGCTTTCTGCGCCTGTCTATTTCAACACTTGGGACAAAAATCTAAAAAGTAAAATGTGGGCATATAATATGCCCCTGCCAATCGGGGATAAAAGGCGTGATCATATTGTATGTGTATGTATTTTGTGTTCCTACAGTATAGTATAAACATAGTGTAGCCGACAGGAAGAGGGTGCAAAGAGAATAAAAACTTAGGCTTTTGAGTGAGTGTCGCCGCGTACAGTACTTGCGTTCAGATTGAGAATCGTCGAGCGAGTAGTGGTGGTATCCGCGGCCACCGCCATGTATGTGAGCCCCTCTCCGCGCAGCCATCTTCACCCCGCGGTCGCCCACCCGCAAGTACTGCACGTTGTCGACAGTTTACTAAAACTTCAACACAAACATACATACAGGTCATATACAGATAGGTAAGTAAGTACAACACATACATGTTATTACATACCCTACCGTAACACTACCGCCGTTTCGGTCCTTATTGAAACTGTTATTTACCCTATTCACCGGGACAGTTTTTAACAAGATCTACCGTAATGTCCATGAACCTACATATACATATTTGAATATTATAGGTAAGTAAATAAGGGTACATTGCGTCGCCAACATACCCCACCCTAGTGCTAGATAGCACTCATTACCTACCTATACTAATCCTAGTCCTAGCCTATGGCGACGCTTGTGATGAGGCGCGCCACCTATCATTCCCGTTTGCGTTCCGACATCGACAACCCTCACTGTCTCGTCGTCCTTGCCCGGATATTCTGCCACAGTATGACCGCGCTCCCATACGTTCCCCGGAGCATTGGGATCCACAACCACCATATGATCTACCTGTCAAGAAATACCATAAAGTAGGTAGACCACGGAAGGCGAAACCATGAGGAGAACTTCAGCGGATCGGGAGCAGCAGGCAAACCTCCTCCTGTATTGATCAAAGTACCTAAGAGAGTTTACTTGAAGCGTTTCAACGTTGATCGGCTACGGTGCATACAGCTCGGTCGCAGGATCGAGTGCTCGATGGAGGGAGGCAACGACGGCGACGTCGGATTCACATATTCGGGTTTATGTCGAAACACATACCATTAATATGTGTTCGACCCATTCGGTGAATATGTAATCCAGTCTGACGTCATCGTCATGGCAGACTTCAAATATGGACATTACTACATATCTACTCGTAGCATTTCCCTTTTTGTGGGTCTCGTAGACCCGTCCATAAACCTTGAAGAAATGTCAGACCCCAGTCCATCTTCCACAGGAAACCATTATTAAGCCGAGTGCAGGTTCAGCTTCATCTGCTTCTCGTCCTTCCAGGGTAGTTCAATAAGCCATCTTCCCGCCATAAGAGTAGAAGTCTTCTCCCGGTGTACGACAGCCTTCAAATCGTCGCGTCACGTTCCCTATGAAAATATAATATAATCAGAAACAATCAGTTTCCCCAAAGACAAGCAGCGACGAGTGTGACGAGATATAACGGAACGCAAGCGAGATAAGTATCTACCTATCCATAAAATACCCTCACCGCCACAAAGGCGTAAAGTTCCTTAAGGTTTGTTACATAACAGATAATATAATAATTCCATTCACACCTGATTACTTTTAACGGTAACAATAATAACATTAAAATTATAATTATTCTGCCCAATCAGGATGCTTGTTTACATACTACAAATATAGTTAACATTGCCAATAATTATTACATTAAACAAACATTAAAAATTACTAAAAAACTATAAATTTAAAAAGTGTAAAATGTCTACTCGAACATTTACAGTTCCTTACAAATTAGCCTATGTAGGTACCTCATAAATACCTAAACCATCCCAATACCGATTTCATCAAAATCATTTTAGCGGTTTAGGCGAAAAAGTGTGACAGACATACTAACAAAGAAAGTTACCGTCGCATTTACAACATTAGTAAAAATTTCATCTAAATGATATTTACAAACAGAACATTACAAATAAATAAAATTTTGAAAAGGAAAGTTCAATTCATTATGTAACAATTTCAGCTGTTAAACCAAATTAAATGAACGTACCATCTTACTATCATATACAAGCTGTGAATTAATACATAATCTATTGGTTTACTAATGCAAATACCCAGTTGTTAAATTTACACAAAAAAACTAACATTTTGAACCAAAACAATGCAATACCTAGTTTTACATTTTACAGACAATGAATGCAATGAATATAGGAATAACATAACACTTTAGACGTGTAACTAACATTCACAACTCGGTTCAGGTTAGGCTCAGAATCTACTACCATCGTAACTGTAGCATTGTAAGACTCATATGGAATTTTAACCTTATTAATTTATGATGGGACTTATCACATATCGATGCTGCAGCCAATCGCCGTGCAACTAACACAATAAGTACATAACGTTTAACATAATTTCTTTGCATTACGCTTAATAGCCTTTTGAACTTTCTACAATCAAAATATAAATAATTATGTACTTACGTGACACCATTTTACATGTAGCATTACTTACACCATTACGAATAAACTATGAGCGTTATTAACCTAACACTAAAACTGTTCATATACCTAGTATAAGAGTCACTATAAATACACTCAGTTTCACAAAATTTTAACGCAGCTTCTTTACAGTTTTTTCATAAGATCGAATATTTCGAGTCCAGGTTTCTTCCTTACCCGCGTGAACCCAAAGTCAGTCCATTTGTAGAAAAGCAGAGGAGGCTTAGACAGAACGACCGTGGTGAAGCTCCTGCTTCTGAGATATTCCTCTTGGCTCAGACCCAGAATAGCTGCCACGAAGTTCTTTGTCTTCGACGAGACTAACACAATATCTTTATCGTGGCACTCGTGGTATTCAGAGGCAAGAGAGGGAATTATGGTGTCGAGCTGACCATACTGCGGCTCCAAGGTGGGCCACTATAGCTTCCTGACCAGCAGTACACACGGGGAGGGTTGTAACTGTTTCTCGGGCCGCTTCTCCTTGACTTTTCCTTTTTTCCTTTCGCTTGGGACTCACCCACTCCATTGTCTCACCGAAAACCGTTTGCAAATCTGAAGACTGCAATTTTTCGGTCGTATATGTGGGTAGGTCGAGAATTTCTTGGCACTTTTTTTCCATACTTTTAGGAACAGGTGATGCTGTCCTAGCTTGGAGTACCTCATTTTTTAGCGTGCTCGCTATACTCCAGGCACCGTTCCACCTTTTGTGACGCGCTCAGCGATGATCCTCCACGAGTATCGAGAGACCGTCTAGAATATTTTTCTTCGAGGACAGCGATCTCGTACGCCAGTCTTTTTCCAATAATCTCCTTGTCTAATTTTGCCATGGCTTCAGCAGCTTCCAGCTCCAGCTTTTTCTTCCGAAGTTCGAAAGATCCCTTCGTTGGCGCCATGATCCTTTTTTTCGACGAAGTAGATTTTGCGGCGACGCCGACGGTTGCACTACGCTGCCTACCTTCAGATGCAGCAATTTGAACCAAAAGTTCTTCCTTGGTGGAATGTTCTTCTCCATGATTCCATTCTGTTCCGTCACGAGTTTTTACCATTCTGGGTGACGGAGGAGCCTTGAACATTCCAGAAAGCGGTCGATTCCATGAAGTGGTTCAGACTATCCGGCGCGAAGACCAGCTTATGTAGCCGACAGGAAGAGGGTGCGAATAAAAAAAAACTAAGGCTTCAGTGAATGTCGCCGCGTACAGTACTTGCGTTCAGATTGAGAATCGTCGAGCGAGTAGTGGTGGTATCCGCGGCCACCGCCATGTATGTGAGCCCCTCTCCGCGCAGCCATCTTCACCCCGCGGTCGCCCACCCGCAAGTACTGCACGTTGTCGACAGTTTACTAAAACTTCAACACAAACATACATACAGGTCATATACAGATAGGTAAGTAAGTACAACACATACATGTTATTACATACCCTACCGTAACACTAGCGCCGTTTCGGTCCTTTTTGAAACTGTTATTTACCCTATTCACCGGGACAGTTTTTAACAAGATCTACCGTAATGTCCATGAACCTACATATACATATTTGAATATTATAGGTAAGTAAATAAGGGTACATTGCGTCGCCAACACATAGAATACCCTAAAATTTGCTAATCTCCCGGTCCGAGAATTTAAGTTGGCCGTTGATATGTGAATGGATACCCGGTACTTTTTTTGTTAAAGATCTAAGCACCAATAGTACAACTAACGGGTTTAACAATATATTTTGTTTAATGTTTTATCGTTTCTAAACATGAGACAGTTAGTGGTTTTCCACATTCAAGTCGTGTCATAGACAATCGGCGCCCAGTTTTCCTAAAATTCAATAAGACTTATTTTTATTACTTAGCGATGAACCAGTTGGTTAGTCAGCAATAAAGTTCTTCATTGAGTTCCATTCTGCACAACAGTTGGTCGGAGTGGAAAGACAGCATGGAACCTACGGATTATAGTCCTTTGTTTCTACTGTGTAATTAAAGAGCACAAAAGGCGCCAAAAAACATCTGCCTATCCACTCAGAATAATAAAATAACTTAGCACTTCCACTGCTCCCACAGGTCTTTACATCCTATTTTCAGGACTCAAAATCCCTACTAATACTATAAATGCGAAAGTAACTCTGTCTGTCTTTCTGTCTGTCTGTCTGTCTCTCTGTTACGCTTTCACGCCAAAACAGCTGGAGCGATTGAGATGAAATTTGGTATAGGGATAGTTCGAAACCCTGGGAAGGACATAGGCTACTTTTTAACAGACTGTGCTAAAGAAGGGTTATGATTTTACGATATAACGACTCTTACGCGATAACAACTTTTACGCGGTCGAAGCCGCGGGGAACAGCTAATATGTAATATTATAAATGCGAAAGTAACTCTGTCGGTCTGTCTGTTACGCTTTCACGCCTAAACGGCTGGACCCATTAAGAAGAAATTTGGTATAGAGATAGTTCGATTATCCAGGGAAGGACATAGGCTACTTTTTAACCGACTGCGCCAAAGAAGGGTTATGATTTTACGCAATAACGACTTCTACGCGGTCGAGCCACGGGGAACAGCTAGACATCTATGAAACAGACAGACGGACGGCGAAGTCCCATGGATAGGGTCTCAATTTTACATTTTGGGTACCGAACTCTTAAAAACTGAAGCCCTCATAAAGTTAATGATATTAGATATAATTTTAGTCACTTACGGAAACTCCATCATCAGTCGTATACGATGTGGTAACTTCATTGTTCTTGCACATTAGGTATAAACACAGAACTGAAAAAAAAGAATATTCATTGTTAATTACGAAGAAATTTACACAATTATTACCTACAAAGTTCTACTTAAAATAACATACCCTACTTAACAGATCTCTGATACTTACCTAATTATTTTGAACTGAAATTACTGACCACGGTTGTTACATGAACGTTAATAAATTATAATTTTGTTTTATTATTATTTTTTGACATTTGTTAAATTAATTTACTTAAATCATATTGATAGTTTTCTTTTAGTCAAGCAAGCAACACAAAACGCAACCAATGAAAAAAGCAAAAAAAAAACAAAAGTGCTGCATTCGGAATATAAATGCAATTCATTTTTTTTTATTGATGGCCAGCATTTTCAAACCGGGAACACGGACATAAACTTTTAACAAATCTTAGACACCAAAGCGTTTTGAATTTTATCCTACAGCCTACTTTGTTTGTTTAAATGTTTGGATGCTTGTTACTCAATCATGATCTAATAATAGAACAGATTTTGTTAAAATTTGGTAAAAGTAACGATTATAGTATGGAATACAGACAGACAAACAGACATGACGAATCTATAAGGGTTCCGTTTTTGCCATTTGGCTACGGAACCCTAAAAATAACTTGCACGTGATTCTCTAAAAATGTCCATGCGAGATTATTTATCATCATTAACACTGTGCATGTTTGTTTTGATATACCTACCTACTCCCTAGTCGCGCCTAAAGAAGTTTTAAATAAATAAATAAATAAATAATAAATAAATATTCACGGACATTTCACACAACGCTATCTGATCCCAAAGTAAGCTAGGTATAACCTGCTTGTGTTATGGGTATCAGACCACGGATATTAATAGTTATATACTTTTAAATACATACATAGTATACATAAAAACACCCAGACTCTTGAGACAAACATTTATGGGTCACACAAATATTTGTCTCCGGTGGGAATCGAACCCCTGGAGGTCGTGGGTTATATATGATATACCGCCGCAGGCGGTATCACTACCGACTACGCCACAGAGGCAGTCAGTTTTACTTCAAACATACAATACACGAACAGAAAATTTGACGTTTGTTTATGTTCGATACGCTAAGATTATCAAATCGTTATAATATTTATACTTATATTGTTCTAACGGCTTTTATCCACTCATCTCTTTTTTTAATTTCCCAATTTCGTCTCGGAAACGAATAAAAAGTCAATTCCCGATTCCGAGATTGGGAATTCTTGCACCCCACAACACAACAGCATCTCGTACCACCCATTTTTCGTATTTTGAGAGACCACTTTTGAACGTTTTTGAGAGAATTACAAACGTAAACCGCACTCTAACGTCCGCGTGTTGCCTATATCGGCCACAACGCGGCGCCACTATAGTTGTCCAAGAGGCGTATACAGATGTTAAAAAATATGCACAAGATCTGCTATGTTTCGCCCGCCTTGGGGCATACGAAATCTTTGAACAATTTATATTAATTTACATGCAATTTATTCTCCCATAAAAAATACTACAATGCCTGAATAGAATCATTCCAATGTCTGGACCTACAAAACACATGTTATATATGTACAATAGACTGATACACAAATAAGTATGATACATAATAGCAATTACACAATAATAGAGTAGGATTTGAATAATAATTTAGAATTTTATAGAGAATAATACAAATTTAGGCTTAACTTTAGATTGTCCTCCCTCGAGTTTGGGGTTCACATTTTTTTTACACAAAGCTAATATTATTAGAAGCCTCCACACGAAGTTTTTAGTCGGTAGGATTCTGGCATAGCATCCATGATGGATTTTCCCTCACGTTAAAAAAAAGTCGAGAGCATCGTTTAGTTTTACATAATTATATACCTTCCTCTTGAATCACTCTGTCTATTACTGAAAACTGTATTAAGATCTGTTCAGCAGTTTTAGGATCTAAGCAAACAGACAGAAAAAGCGGATTCATTTCATACTACGTAGGAAGGTACTAGCTGACCCGCGCGACTTCGTTTGTGTTGTGTCACATATGAGAAAGAGAGTGGGGAGTGGTATTGATAAACATCGTGTGTCCCGCCGTGTTTACTCCCGATGTGTGATGTGATGTATATTTTAGAACTAACTATGAAGGTTTAAGCGAACCTTATAAGATAGATATATAAAGAAATTGATGTTTTTTTAAGAAACTTTTTGAGACGAATAAGTTTGAAATACTCACTTTACACGTATGTTGAACCATTTGCGCAGCTTACGCAACGGTAGGTCGCAACAGGAATAAAATTTCACCTTTTTCGAATCATTTTTCATTGCTGCTCCGCTCTTATTCGTCTTAGCGCAACGCTAACAGATTTTAACTATCTTATCTTACTAATATTATAAATGCGAAAGTTTGTGAGTGTAGATGTTTGTTACTCTTTCACGCTCAAACGGCTAGACGGATGGGGCTGAAATTTGGTACAGATATACATTACTATCTGGAATAACATTTAGGCTACTTTTTATCCCGAGAATAACTTCCCACGGGAAGCGGGATTTTTTTACGCAGGCGAAGCTGCGGGCATCAGCTAGTCTATACATATATAATAAAATGATAGATAACATGTCAAAACTGTACATGGAAATATTAAAAAAAATACTCACTGGGTGTTCAACATAAGATACCGAATCCGAAAATATAGTTAGAACATTTTTTGTCTGTTTGTCTGTTTGCTTTGCTTTGTCCGGAAGGCTTTCGAAAAGTACTGAATAGATTTGATTCAAATTATGCACAAGTATTAACTAGGGGTAGAGTCTTCAAATAGGCTATGTATTATCACGCAACATATCCTAGCGGTTCAGCAGAGAGCAAACAAATTGGCATTTTAACATAATTTTCACGCGTACGAAGTCGCGGGCAACAGCTATATTTTATAAATGCAGTCCGTTTCAAATTCATTTTATCTCTATTTGATGCGGCGCTTCAGGTTGTTTTTAACCCCCGACGGAAACCCGAACGGTGTGTTATAAGTTTGACGTGTGTGTGTGTGTGTGTGTGTGTGTGTGTGTGTGTGTGTGTGTGTGTGTGTGTGTGTGTGTGTGTGTGTCTTTGTAAGTCTGTCTGTGGCATCGTAGCACCCAAACGGATGAACTGATTTCTATTCTGTTTCTTTTGTTTGAAAGATGGGTTAGGGGAAAGTGTTCTTAGCTATGTTTTATAAAAATCAGTTCAGCCATTTTAAAGATAATGAGGGGTGATAGTGGTGATGAAAAATTGAATGTGTTCAAATGGGTATACTACGCCAAATCGAATGCCAAATAATCGAACATCCAAATACTCGAACGTTCAAAATATCGAACGTTTAATATATCGAACATTGATATTGTAATCTTCGATATTTTGAACGTTCGATATATTGAACGTTCTATATTTTGAACGTTCGATTATTTGGCATTCGATTTGGCGTAGTATACCCGTTCAAATATACCCGTGTTGGGTATCAAATGAAAGGTCATAACTTATACATCACGATACCGCTAAGTTTTATGAAAATCGGTTTAGCCAGTCGAAAGATGTGAGGAGTGGAATGTATTTCTAATTCTGTAACCACTGTAACGTTGTGAAACAACGGGTGCAGATATTGATTAATATTAGAGTATTAAAATTGAAACTTAATGAAAATAAATGAAAGCGCCATCTACCGACAACTAGTCTTATCTACACAGCTCTGACATTACCAATTGACGTCAGACGTAGGGACCCGATTTGCCGCCAGAGGCGCTGTACAAACATATAAATACGACCGCGCGCGAATTTCAAAGCACCATTATTCGTGAAATTAAAATATAGTCGTCGCGAAGGCGTACGAGTGTCAGTGAATAAATTTAATAGAAATAAAGAATAAGTTATAGGGAGCGAAATCCTCCCTAAGTAAACAGTGGTTTAGCTGCAAGCATCAAATACCCCATAATTGGGTGAGTTAAATTATTTATAATGTATTCTAGATTTTAAAACAGTGAAAATTAACGGCTGTTGGTCAACCCTGTTGTAGGAGGGTAGTTCACAGGGGTGTGAAAAAAATGTCTATGTAAAATTAGAATATCAGCAAACATTGTAAGACCCCCGACTCCTGAATGATTAACAGGAGTCGGCTGTCTTTGGGGAAAATGCGGGAAAAAGGGTTCCAGCTAACCCGTCATATGGAACATTCCAGGGTCCACCCTACGGGATCCAGAGATCTACCCTACGGGTTGTCAAGATCCACCCTACGGGATCCAGAGATCTACCCTACGGGTTGTCAAGATCCACCCTACGGGTTCCAAGCAGGAACGTCCACCTGCGGGTTCCAGAGGTTCACCCTACGGGCTACGGAAATAATTTACTCTCCGGGTTGAGAACACCGTGCCAGCCGAAGTTGTGGACGGCACGGCTACGTCGCTGACGGCGTCACATCAAGAAGGCCAACCCAAGATAAGTCGAACCCTGAGGGACCTTCGGAAATCGTTAAAAAACCTTGCTACCCGATCACGAACCACGACCCCGAGTTAATTGTACAATAAACCAGCATTTTAAATTTCAATATCACTTTTTAATTCATCTCTTCAATTTCCTGGAAACAATAGCGTTTCAGTGGCGCCCATATCGTGGTTTCAGGTAGCGAGAAAGCGATTTCCGACGGGAGTCGGGAGGTCATAGTTATAAGAAATTTTAAGTTGTGCAAAATAGTTTTAAGAGTGCCCGTTAGCGAGGTAGTTTCCCTCAAAATTAATACAACTACCCAGGAATTTGGCTCTCCTGACCTCTGCTGCCAACTTGTTCTTTCCGGCTTATTTTGTGTGTTTCTTAGTTATTTTAGACAGATTTCGGCATAAACAAGAACAAGGCAAAATTTGAAATTTTTTATCAACATAAATTGTAATTTTTCCAAATTTTAACGGTCCCCAATTTATTTTCACACCCTCAGGTATTTATTTTATGGTAAAAATTTTTTTAAGTAAATTTGAAGTAAAAGTTTTTTTTTTTTTTTCAATTTTAAACATTACATTTGTTAAAGTTCTGAAGTAAAACTTCTAATTTGAAACGCTTACATTAATTTTCGTAAGTGAGTTGTATAGCATATATTCATCGTAAAAAGTAGTCAAAGGATATCACCACCACAATTTTTATTTTTCACGGCGTCAAACCGCCTCAATTTGTGTTATTTTGTTACATTTCATATATTATGTGAATTTACAGCGAGACCAACAGCCGATAATCACACGTCTGGGTAACAATCCCTATTGAAATTTCACTTTAGTAAAACGGTAGAACAAATATTTTACGAATTGCACTTCACGTAAATAATAAAAGATTTATAATTGTTTCACTTTTCGAATTGCGTTGAATTCTGACACACTGAAATAAAACTGTAAGAAAAAACATTCCAATCGTAGATCACGCAGCGAAAACATTCTTGCCAAAAAACAAATTGAAACTAATAACTTTGATTCGTGGTCTGAATGAGCAACGGCAGATTTTGCTTACTTAACGTTTACGAATAAGTTGATTTACCAGCTCGATAGTAGCGGAATTTTTTTTCATATAAACGGTGGGTGGAAGTGAATAAAATACACTCCGGACACCAACAGTCGGATACAAAATAAGTCCAGAATCGTCCAAGTACGAATCGGTTTTTCAAACAAGTCGAAATATTTAAGGGTTCCGTAGTAGTAAGTAACTATTTAAAAAAAAAATAGTTGGTACGAGTTAATATACAATTAACTCTTAGCACGTTCGTGGGAACAGTTACATTTCAATAAAAATAATAAGAGCGTCAAAAATTGTATTAATCGATTAAAACTGCAAAACATTTAGTTAATTTCATCAACCCATCATCACACACTTCATTTTCACGACTCACTACTTCTGGTTAGATCAACTTCAAACACTGACAAAAAAAGACAGACAAGTATTATCTAGAAGGGTCCAAGTTATTATTTGTGTGAAGGAACTCTAAAAGATAACATTTCCAAACTTAAGTACTTACTAAAGCAAATACTAAGTTTTACAAAGGTTCAATTAATAATTCGGTTCAACGAACCCTAAAAAGAACAAATTTACTTTCCTTATTCCGCGGGTGGGTCGAAAAATAGACACATTCTGCCAACATTCAAGTACGTAAACAGACAACGGTAAGGGCCGTCGTCCACTACAACAGAATTCGTTAGCGAATATAACGAACATTCATTGTTTACATGAAATTAACTTTTCACATAGAATAAACAAACGGATTAACAAATTAAAGCGTGTCATACACCAGTAATGGATTTCACTACGCAGGTGGCACAGTAGGCACCACAGTTCAGCACACATTACAGTTATACACATATTGATACAAAAATTTTCATAATTCATTTAATACAACTAAAGTAGCAGATAAACACACTATACGTTGGAAAATAATCATCATCACTAAATATTCCCGGTAATAGTAATTGAGTTACTCATTACAATGGCATTCAAATCAAATTTCACATCACTCCCAAAGGCGGAACTTGCATATGAAGTAAAGATCCGGGGAGCAACGGTGGCAGCCCTCAGGCAACAAATTAAAAAATTAAAGATAACAACGGACGAAGAGGACTTACAGGTCTCCCCTTTGGATTTGGAGGAAGACTTAGTAGGACTGTATTCCTCGCTGGCCGTGTTGGAGAAAAACGTGGCGTCCCTTCAGGACAAGTACAAGCTTTCATTATTGGCTAGCTCCAAAGCCTTATGTGCTCACATGGAGTCTAGGTTTGCTAGAATCATTCCCCCAGAGGAATCAGATCTAAAGGAAAGATACGACGACTTTCAACTCACTTTCAAAACTACATACAAGAGATTGAAAGCCATATCCGAAAGTTATTCGCATGCATCAAACACCAGCGAATTTGATGATGCGGACGAGAGCATTGCTGCCCCTACCAATGAAGCGCAGGAGGCAGGCACCCTCGTGGACATGAAAGAGAAAGCAAATAGCAACAACCGGAAAGAGAGTCACTTTCTAAGTTTTCCCGTAAAATATGAGCGATGCTCTCTTACGGAACTTTCTAAATTTAAATACGACGGTAATTCGCAGGTACACTCTTTCATTGAACGGGTGGAAGATTTTAAACAAGCCCGAGAAATCGACGACAAGAGATTGTTAACAGCAGCCTCTGAACTATTCACAGGCAACGCTAGGCATTGGTACCGCAGTAATCGCGATAAATTTGCGTGCTGGCAAGATCTAACGAATGCACTAATACAGGATTTCAGAGTCAGCAACTACGAATACCGCCTATGGCAGGAAATTCGACAACGCACTCAAGGAAACGGAGAAGGAATAGTGGTGTACCTGGCCATCATGGATGGAATGTTTGCTCGTCTAAGCAACAAGGTGTCTGAAACGGAAAAACTACACATTATCTTAAACAACATCAGACCCGTCTACGACAACATCCTAGCAACCAATGGAGACATAGTCTCATTGGAACAATTAAAAAACATATGCAAAAAAACATGAGGACATGGTGGCACGCAGAGCGTTCTTTACAGAGCCTCCAACAGCATCTGAAGGGATGGTAGCAGCGGAATTCGCATTTACAAATAGAAAGACTGCGAGCAAGACCTCAACATCTACAAGGCAAAGTTACAACAACTTCAACAGAAACGGCAGTAACTTCCCAAGCAGCAGAATTGCGACCAATACCTACGGGAACAGGAACGCTTACAGCGCAGGTTACAACCGCGACAGTCGTAACTTCAGATCGCAAAACACTGTGGCGGCGACAACATCGGACGACACACGGCCATGTTCGAAGTGTGGTTCCAGATATCACTCGACTATGGCATGCCGAAATACGAATGAGTCGTATGGTTACAAAGGTGGGACAAAAGAAGTTAGGTCTAAAAAATGCGAAAACGAATTTACAAGTCAGAAGGAATCTTCTATACTCTCCCCATTACCTACAAATGACCCCAGGCCTTATGCCAAAATAACAATTATGTCAAACCCACAGTTAGAAGCATATGGATTGTTGGACACTGGAGCCGCAATCACAATTTTAGGTAACAACTCACACAGAGTGTTACAAAATATAGGATATAAGATAGAGGAAGACATAAGTACAACGGTTACAACGGCCGGCGGACACACAACCGTAGTACAAGGAAAGTTACATTTACCCATCAAATTCGAAGGCAAAACTCACATAATTACGGCGTATATAGTGCCTAACATAACCACAAACCTAATTTTAGGTATAGATTTCTGGCTCAGATTTAATCTATGTCCCAAATACTTCGGACATATACCCATATTAGTGGACGATGACCCTAAACTGTCATTAGTATCCGAAGAGCAAAACAAACTGTATGACTGGCGTAGTCTCACGCAACAACAACGCTTAATAGCAGAAAAGATGATATCCAAATGTGCAGAAATATCATATGAGAAAGTAGGGCTAGGCAGAACACATCTAATACAACACACAATAGATACGGGAGACAGCAAGCCAATAAAACAACGAACCTATAGAATGTCCCCTGAAAAAACACGAATAGTATCAGAACAAATAGACGAGATGCTAAAGGCTGACGTCATCGAGCCTAGTCAGAGCCCATGGTCAAGCCCCGTACTAATCGTGAATAAAAAAGACGGCAAGCCCCGTTTCTGCCTGGACAGTCGCAAGCTCAATGCAGTCACAAAAAAGGACGCATACAGCCTGCCATACATATCAGAGATATTAGACAACTTGAGAGAAGTGAAGTATCTAACAACACTGGATCTCTCCAAAGCCTTCTGGCAAATTCCTTTAGCACCAAAAGACCTGGAAAAAACAGCCTTCTTCATCCCAGGACGAGGAGCATACCATTATAAGGTTTTACCATTTGGACTAAGCAACTCAAGCAGCTCACAACAAAGACTAATGGACAATCTATTTGGGCCACAGTTTCAAAACAAGGTGTTCTGTTACATAGATGACATAGTGATAGCGTCATCTACATTCGAAGAACATGTGTCACTCATTTCAAGGGTGCAACAAATATTAAAAAGGGCAAATCTAACCATCAATCTAGAAAAATCCAACTTCTTCAAGGACAGGCTAAAGTTCCTAGGGTACATCGTGGATGGTCTGGGTCTCAGAACAGATCCGGAGAAAGTCAACTCAATCCTGAAATTCCCGGTACCAACAACAAAGAAGGACGTTAAGAGGTTCTTAGGCACTGCGTCATGGTACAGACGGTTTATACCCAACTTCAGTACGATTGCTGCACCTCTTAACAAACTGACTACAACAAAGAAAGGAGCCCCGGCATTTCATTGGAACACAGAGGCGGAAAGGGCGTTCATGGAACTAAAAGCACATTTAATAAAAAGCCCGGTACTAAAATGTCCGAAATACGATGAACCATTTCAGGTACATACAGACGCAAGCAACTTTGGCATTGGCGCCATGTTAACACAATTACACGAGGGAGTAGAACACCCAATAGCATATATGAGTCGGTCACTGAGCGGTCCGGAAAAGAATTATAGTGTAACAGAACGAGAATGCTTGGCGGTGATAGCCGCATTAGAACATTGGAGGTGCTACCTAGACAATGGTCACAAGTTCACGGTGTATACTGACCATTCGGCACTAAAATGGTTCATATCATTAAACAATCCAACCGGCCGGTTAGCTCGTTGGGGCATACGGCTTAGCTGCTTCAACTTCGAGTTAAAGCACAGGAAGGGCAAAGACAACATAATACCAGACGCATTGTCACGAGCTGTACCAGTATCTACCATATCCACGAAACAATGCAAAGTCACCGACAGCAAGGACGAATGGTTCATTAAAATATGCAACGGCGTGACTAGCTTACCGCAGGCATACCCCAACTTCAAAATAGAGAACGACGTACTATACAGACGAACCGACATAAAAGACTTTGTAAACAATGAGTTCGAGTGGAAAACGGTAGTACCACCCGAAGCGAGAAACGCAGTATTTCGAGAAAACCATGACTCACCTACAGCCAGACACTTCGGTATTTTTAAAACATACCATAAAATAAAGTTACGGTATTACTGGCCGGGGCTATATAAGGACACGGTAAGCTATGTGTCATCTTGTGAAAAGTGCAAAGCACATAAACATGACACTCAAGCATCCATAGGTAAGATGGGCCGTCCCAAACAATGCTCTCGCCCGTTTCAGACAATTTCGACTGATCTAGTAGGACCCTTACCGGTCACTAAAAAACAACACGTATACATTCTCGTCGTCACGTGTTGTTTCTCTAAATACTGTTTAATCTTCCCCCTGCGCAGAGCTACCGCAGAACCAATAGCCAAAATACTAGAGGATAATGTTTTCATGGTACATGGCATACCACAAACAGTATTAATGGATAACGGTGTCCAATTCATAAGTAAAGAGTTGAACACATTATTTACGAAATATAAAATTCCCAACATCAATTTCACACCTAAATACACACCCCAAGTAAATACCGTAGAACGATACAATAAAACTATAATGACAGCCATATCAATTTTTACCAGTAACGACCATCGATCATGGGACATACATATCCCAAAAATACAATTTGCGATCAACAACTCGATCAACGCGTCCACCGGTTACACACCAGCATATTTGGTTCATGGTAGGGAATTGGTAACATGCGGGTCACATTACTTACAAAATGATGACCCAAGTGACCTATTGCCTAGAAACATATACGCGGAGAACCTAGGATATCTCGCAGAGGTGTTCAACACAGTACAAGAGAACCTCTGGCGTAGCCATCTAAAGTACGCACACCATTACAACACGAGACACCGACACGCACAATTCGAAGTAGGCGACATAGTGTGGAAAAAATGCTATTTCCAAAGTGATAAAGACGCATACTTTTCCAAAAAACTGGCCCCCAAATTTATCAAATGTAGGGTCAAGGAAAAGCTATCAAATTTGGTCTATATCCTGGAAGATATGACAGGAACGAACCTAGGAAGTTAGCACGTCAAAGATATAAAACAACACTCGGCATCGTCCATTGCATCTGTGAGTCGAAAAACATAAACATTCCTCAACGAAGCGTGTACGAATGCAGATAATGGTAAAGGCCGTAACACACTGCATTAAGATGCATTTGCAAATAGCGTATTTAGTACATCAGTACAGTTACACAATAGTGTTTCTAATTATTTTTTTGGAAAACATAAGGGTGTTAGCACACCGTAATAGAATATTAATGCTTAGGTGGCACATCAGGTACCACATTTCTTCACATTATACAACTAGGTACATTTTGATACGGAAGTTTTACAATTACATTACATACTACTTAGGTAGCAAATAGACATCACACATTCATCATAATTATCTTCACACACAATTCCCAACACTCAATAAGCATTTTTTTTTGTTGTTTGTTTACATAGTGACACTTGAATTTCATGTTTGGTGACTCCCAAAGGCGGAAGTAGGGGGCAAGCTAGCTACAGGCGAGTCACATTCGTTATTATAGAAGGTGACTCAAATGTCCTAAGTTTTGTTCCCGACCAAAGCTGACGGGTTATTATAGCATGGAATGTAGTGTGACACTAGCCTTAGAAGCAACGATAAGTAACAGGTTTACATCAACATTACGTCCTTACGTTACGACATTACGTCAACATTAGACGCGCTGGCAAAACACAGCTTACACAGTTTTGATTTCATACGTACATACATACATACATACATACATACACAATGAAGTACACATATACATTTTACTACTATGGGGGCACACAAGGGTCCCAGTTTTTTTTTATATAATTGGCATAATGGCCAAAGATGCATTTATCTTCGTCATTCATTAGGGTTGACATAATAGTAATAGTCACAACAATCTACTACTAAGCTCGCGAAGAAGCACTTAGTTTTTTTTTTATGTTATTTTGTTAGAGGGCTAAATAGCCTAGTAATTAGTTAGGGACACTACACACTACACACGACCTTCAAATAATTACACATGACAACGTGACAAACACATGCCGTGTTCGTCATGGGGACATAGGGGTTAACTAGCATCACGGAGGATTCTGCAAGTAATTTATTTTCTATCACTTTTCTGTTTCTTGGTTTAGTTGGGAGTTTCTGTTAGTTGGAAGCATGAGTCTATCCCTAACAGAGTTCGTCGTTAACTGTTAGTTGGCAGCATGGTCTTGCCCTAACAGATTTATGTTGTGAGTTGTTACTGTTACGAGGAAGCATGAGGTTTACCCGAACAGAATTATGGTACTGTTATTTGGCAGCATTTGTCTTGCCCTAACAGTCTTAGGTGTAGATCACCTTTATGTGATTTTCGTCATATGGCTACTCCTACCACTCGGAAGCTAGAGGCTTGCCCTGGGGGATAGTCCATCCTATGATTCGGAAGTGCTACACTAGCCCTAGTAGGATGTTCTTCTCTGGGATGGTTGTATAAATCCCAGCCTTCAGCAAAAAGCCTTATTATACTCACCCCACTTTCAGGCGGTGCGTATTACCTGAACCTTCAACCAAAGCCTCAAATACGTCTTTTCTCTTTCTGTCCCATAAAGTTCTTCAGAATCACCTACATACAACCTGCCAGTTGGTTTCATTAAGGTTAAGGCCGACTCTTCGCTACACCCAGAATAACCTCATTCACACAGCACACTAACATACACACACACATAGACGAGTAGTAGGTCTTAGGATAGGGGCGTTCGAGGACGAACGCAGCATTTGACGTGTTATAGTACGTCAAACGCTCACTGGGGAGGGGGAGTATGTAACGTTGTGAAACAACGGGTGCAGATATTGATTAATATTAGAGTATTAAAATTGAAACATAATGAAAATAAATGAAAGCGCCATCTACCGACAACTAGTCTTATCTACACAGCTCTGACATTACCAATTGACGTCAGACGTAGGGACCCGATTTGCCGCCAGAGGCGCTGTACAAACATATAAATACGACCGCGCGCGAATTTCAAAGCACCATTATTCGTGAAATTAAAATATAGTCGTCGCGAAGGCGTACGAGTGTCAGTGAATAAATTTAATAGAAATAAAGAATAAGTTATAGGGAGCGAAATCCTCCCTAAGTAAACAGTGGTTTAGCTGCAAGCATCAAATACCCCATAATTGGGTGAGTTAAATTATTTATAATGTATTCTAGATTTTAAAACAGTGAAAATTAACGGCTGTTGGTCAACCCTGTTGTAGGAGGGTAGTTCACAGGGGTGTGAAAAAAATGTCTATGTAAAATTAGAATATCAGCAAACATTGTAAGACCCCCGACTCCTGAATGATTAACAGGAGTCGGCTGTCTTTGGGGAAAATGCGGGAAAAAGGGTTCCAGCTAACCCGTCATATGGAACATTCCAGGGTCCACCCTACGGGATCCAGAGATCTACCCTACGGGTTGTCAAGATCCACCCTACGGGATCCAGAGATCTACCCTACGGGTTGTCAAGATCCACCCTACGGGTTCCAAGCAGGAACGTCCACCTGCGGGTTCCAGAGGTTCACCCTACGGGCTACGGAAATAATTTACTCTCCGGGTTGAGAACACCGTGCCAGCCGAAGTTGTGGACGGCACGGCTACGTCGCTGACGGCGTCACATCAAGAAGGCCAACCCAAGATAAGTCGAACCCTGAGGGACCTTCGGAAATCGTTAAAAAACCTTGCTACCCGATCACGAACCACGACCCCGAGTTAATTGTACAATAAACCAGCATTTTAAATTTCAATATCACTTTTTTATTCATCTCTTCAATTTCCTGGAAACCATAGCGTTTCACCACACTCCGCGCAATTCGCATTAGCTCTGAATAATTGTTGATTTACACGTATTACGTATGTTGATATTAAAAAAAAACCTATAAAAAGCATTAAATAAAAAATTAAATTAAAAATTTATAAACCCCCGACTCACAAAAAAAGAACAGTAGAAAAACCTGTAAAAAGTAAAAAATAACTATTATATTATGACCTATCTACCCTAAGTATTGAACCTTTATTATTATTATAGGTAGCTATATCATTTACGTATTCATATTTTTTAACCAACAGTTTGTCTCGTCGGGGACCGCTCACCTAATCATAACCTAAAATCTTACGTCTGTCTCTGTTTAGGTATAGAGAGGTCCCCGACGAGACAAACTGTTAGTTAAAAAATTTGAATACGTAAATAATATAGCTACCTATAATAATAATAAAGATTCAATACTTAGGGTAGATAGGTCATAATATAATAGTTATTTTTTTACTTATTACAGGTTTTTTTCGGTTCTTTCCCACCGTCCACCTTCCCAGACCACCTGGGTGTACGGTTGTAATTTTTTTTTAACTACGGCTCACCTATCCGGTATATAATTAATAGATATTGGTGACGGTCCACCTCAGTAAATGCTGGCTGGGTTACAATTTTTTAATTGCATTTAAGACTCATTGTACAGTTAATTAATTAAAATAGATTTATCTCAGTAGTTCCATGGAACTGTTATCTTGTTTTTTCGTGTCCCAGTAGTTCCATTACACGAATAAAAGTACAGTTAAGTAGTGAATTAATTATCATATAGCAAAAACAAATGAAGATCGGCAAAACAAATGAAGAACGGCAAAACAAATGACGATCGACAAAACTAATGAAGATCGACAAAACAAATGACGATCGACAAAACTAATGAAGATCGAAAAAACATATGCATGTCAATAAAACAAAAGACTATAAGCAATTCGATAAGATCAAAAAATACTCTCTGCTATATTTTGTAATCTAGATGCGATTGCCATTCAAAAAATAGGTGCAAGCAATTCTCGACCTTACTGACACTTTTATAAAAATGTGCTTTTAGGCGTTTATAGACATCACTGATCACAAATATGTAAAAAATAAATAAATATTGTCCATGTTCATAAGGTCGAAATTCACTTGCACCCATTTTTTGTAATCTAGATGCCATAACCATTCAAAAAAATAGGTGCAAGCAATTCTCGACCTTATGAACAAGCACAATATTTATTTATTTTTTACATATTCGTGATCAGTGATGTCTATAAACGCCTAAAAGTACATTTTTATAAAAGTGTCAGTAAGGTCGAGAATTGCTTGCACCTATTTTTTTGAATGGCAATCGCATCTAGATTACAAAATATAGCTGCAAGTAATTTTTGACCTTATTAACTACTAGTTTTTTGTTTTATTGATCTGCATAATATATGTTTTATCGAAGTTAATTTGTTTTTTCGATCTTCATTTATTTACCCGACCTTCATTTGTTTAGTCGATCTTCATTTGTTTAGTTGATAATAGTTTCTATAATAAGGTGTACCGTGGAAATTTAATATTTTCAATGGTACACCTAGGGCTAGGTGGACAAAGGTGAACCGTAGTTAAAAAAAAATTACCACCGTACACCCAGGTGGTCTGGGCAGGTGGACGGTGGGAAAGAACCGGTTTTTTTTACTGTTCTTTTTTTGTGAGTCGGGGGTTTTTAAATTTTAATTTGATTTTTTTATTATAAACTTTTTAGAATGTGGAGTTTTTACATACCTGCCTCCTTTTAGGGTTCTGTAGTTCACGTTTCGAAGCCCTTATAGTTTTATCATGTCTGTCCGTCCTGGGCTTACCTTCCAAACGGTTAATGCTAGGAAGATGAAACTGAGCTTAATAATGTGCTAATATTAAATAGTTCTTGGTGATAGGTCTATTAAAACGTTAAGAGGTTACTAAGACTATCTATCTTTATATCTATCTTCACGCCACATCCCTTGCGGGGTAGGCAGAAAGAACCGAGCGCCACACGGCACGGTCCATACACACCTCACTTGCTTCTTCAACTTTCATTTTTCTTTTCATGCATGCACGTCGGTTCCTACGGCTCTTGACACCACCTTCAACTAACACACGATTAATTTGGTCGTGGTAGGTGTGTCGTGGCCTTCCCCGACTCCTACGTCCATCCACTTTCGCGTTGTATATCTGTTTTGTCATTCTTTCATCTCCCATTCGTTCCACATGCCCGAACCATCGTAGCATGCCCTTCCTTACTTTAACACCGACACTCTCTTTCAGACCAACTCTCTTTCTTACATCTTCATTCCGAACGCGATCTGCGAGCGTTACTCCGCAGATTTTGCGTAGCGCGCGCATCTCGACCGCGTTTATTCTACTTTCATGCGTTTCCTGCCATACCCAACTCTCGCTTCCATACGTTAGCGTAGGTATCAGCACCGCATTGTGTACTGCGAGCTGGGCCTTTTGACTTAAGCCCTTGGTACCTAAAAGTTTGCCTAACGCTCCATTCACACTATTGCCCGCAGTTACCCTCTTTTCTACATCAGCGGTGTACCGTCCATCCCTGCTAAATGCACATCCAAGATATACAAACTCATCCACCTGTTCCAGCACTACATCATTTACAGTTATCCTGGCATTCGTTCTGTCCTCTTCTCTTTCGAATACCATCACTTTCGTTTTAGTCGCGTTCAAATGTAAGCCTCTCATTAAACAATCATCTTTCATCGTTGTGACTAGTGACTGTAGTTCTGATGGCGATTCGGCTATGAGCACGGCATCATCTGCATACAGCAAACAGTTAACAAGTACGTCACCCATTCGCAATCCAACATTCATCGATCTTACTCTCTTAAGACAATCGTCCAGGTACAGGACAAACAGCAGAGCCGACAGCACGCAGCCCTGTCTGACGCCAATGTTGACGTCAAACCAGGGAGACAGGCTGCCGCCCACCCGCACACATGCCGTACATCCCACATATGTAGACTGCACAGCACGAAGCAGCGCACCATCAATCCCGTATCCTGGCAATATATCCCAGAGATCCTTCCGTACAACTCTGTCAAATGCTTTCTCCATGTCCACAAAACCGCAGAAAACCTTCCGGCCTACAGCCAGCTGCTTCTCTACAATGTTGCGGAGCGAGAAAACTTGGTCCATACATCCCCTTCCATTTCGGAAACCACCCTGCGCCTCCCACAGTAATCCGTCAGATTCCACCCTCATTCTCCTTTCAATAATTTTTCCATACACTTTAGCTGCTATACTGATCAAACTGATGGCCCTATAGTTGGCGCACTCTATACGTGAGCCCTTGCCTTTATACAAGGGCACGATGATAGCACGCCTCCAGTCCATTGGGACCCTTCCAGTCTTCCAGCATAGATTGCTCAATGACCAGAAGGCGTCCCGGACGCAAGGACCACCTAATTTGATCATTTCAGCAGATATCCTATCAATTCCCGCAGACTTTCCATTTTTCAAGCTTCGTATCGACCATTCAATCTCTTCCAAAGTAATATCTCCGCTTGATGCTTGCACCGCAAGATCAGTCATCGACTCCCTCGCAGTGCCCGCATCCGGGAGATATTCATACATTTCTCCAAAGTACTCATTCCACCGCTCTAACACCTCTAATGGGTCCGCAAGAATGTCCCCAGCTTTACTTTTTATCTTATCCATTCTGGAAACTGACGAACAGCTCCGAGACTTCTTGACCTCCCTCCAAAAGAGTTTGGTATTCGTCTCGAAGTTCCTCGTCAGCTTCTCTTCCGCAATCATATTTATTCTTTCACGCTTCTCTTTCACTAAAGCTTTGGCTTCATTCTTGCAGAGGCGGTAAATTTCTTTCTTCGTGTCTTTCATACTGTCATTCAGTTGCAAAGACGAGACATAATTGTAGGAATTGGCAGGATTGTACCTCTGCATCCCACCAGGCATCACCTTTCGAATGTTCATGTCTCTTTGCACTCCCACATGCTTCTTTTGCACTATCCACTATACTTTCTTTAATAATATTCCAGCATTCATCCACATCTAAGCCGGAAAGGCTCGCGTTTGCAAGCCTTTCACTGACTAAGCCTACATACATACTCCTTACGCTTTCATCTTCCAGTTTTTCACTCTTTATCCTTTCATAGTCTCCGAAAGGGACACGCACTCGCCAGTGCCTCCACTTCTTGAAAAGACCAACAAACCGGCTTACCACCAGGTAGTGGTCAGTTTCAAGAGTGGGGCCTCTATAGGCTCTTGTATCTCTTATAGCATGTCGGAGACGACTGTCTATCAAAATCAAATCAATTACACTTTTTTCTTCCTTCCGTCTCCAAGTATACGTGTGGATATCTTTGTGACGGAATAAACTGTTCGCCACAAGGAGGTCTCGTTCCAAGCATACGTCTAAGATTGACTTACCAGCATCATTCGCTCTCTTATCTCCATACGGACCAAGGACAGCATCGAAGCCATCTCGCTTGGTCCCCACCCATCCATTCAAATCACCACACAAGATCAACTTTTCATTCTCGTCAGCCAAATCGAGGACGTCTCTAACGGAATCCCAGAACTCCGCGAGCACTTGGGGATTAGCCGAGCTGACGGGAGCATAGGCTGCGACCAAAAAAACTCTCGTGATCCCCAGTTTTATACGTACCCACAGGAGTCTTGGGCCTGCCAATCCATAATCTTTCACTCCAGAAGCCAAACGGGAGGAGAGCAAGACACCCACTCCCTTACTGGCATGATCCTCTTGGTCCACTCCGGACCACAAAGCAATGATTCCGCCAGGAAGATCGTCGATGCCGCTCCCCTTCCGCTTAGTCTCTGTGACACACAATACATCCAGGCATCGCTCTTTCATTACATCTATCAATTCATTCATCTTACCTTCCATACCACCACGCACATTCCACGTGCCTATCCGGCACTCGGCTCCTCGCATCCCGCCAGAGTTGGCGCTGCGTGAAGGGTGGCGGCCCCCTTCGCCGCGTGCGCATGCAGTCATACCGACGGGGGCACGCCGGTACGCGTCGCCTCGGGGGGACGCCCTAGCCCTGTCGGGACTCATTTCTCGGTAGTGATTGGTTTCGCGTTTCCGCTTTCGCCGCTACTTACGATCACGTTACTAACGTTACTAAGACGATTTTTATTTAGGTATCCGTGTGGGGGTAGTTAACTTTAAAGTGTATCTTTTTGTTGAAATAGTCATTTAATTAATTTTGGATCAAAATCTAAAATAGGTCACTACGAAACCCTATTCTATGCCCGGCCTAACACGCGCTTGGCCGGTTGTATTTTGTTCCGTATCATGAATTAGTAAAATAAAAACTTTTACGTTCAAATTTCAAAAGTACCCGTAAAATATTTGGTTTAAAACTACGAGTATGTGCACATTATGCACTTTTGCTCTATCACTTGTACGTCTGTATTCCACTATTTTCAAGATTACATATACCCTAACCGGTTTCGCTTCACAGCATTCTCAAAGGTAACTCAACTGTTCATACACTTTATAACACAATAATGTTACTCACCAACTTGCTCAGAGGGAGGTTGCAGATTACTCTACCCCAGGGCGCCTTTCTTCAGAGTTTAAAGTGTGTGTGCAAGGGTAGGCTAGGGCTCTAACGAAAACAGCCAATAGGGTGTACACACATATATTTATATAGTACACAGTACACTATAGAAACAATGAGATTACATAGATACAGAAAGCACAGACATATATAAGAATATTACGGGTTTAGTTACTAATAGTACAGCACCAAACTAATTCAGCGTGAGCAGGTACTAGAGGTGAGGAAGTAACTTAGGCGGCTAGACTACACATATAAGGTTGATGACAAGTACTGGCCTGCAGTGTGAGCGGAGAGTGGCAGTGGCTGATGGTAATGCCAGGTGTATGAAGACGGCAGGTTCCTCTCAAATCACCTCGCTCGTGTAGTCCACGTGTTATTGGGTGTAGTTACGAATTGTGGCTGACCGTCTTTTCCCCGTACTAAAAACCCGGAATCCGGGTATAGGTTAGAATAGAATCCAATTCTTTCTGAGGAAAGTAGGTAAAACCCAGGCTAATTTCCTTAGCAAGTCCTCAGGTTTGAACTTATAACCTCCAAAAAAATGAGGTGCGCTACACAAAGTTATGTCTCAAATTCACAGATGCTTAGAAGATGGTAAAAAAACCTTGGAACTTCATACCAGGGCTATTTATACCCTCACTATCGAAACTTCGAGAAAATTTCTTAAAAACCAGTTTGCAGTTAGCGTAATTCCTGCGTCCAGGCTCAAAAAACCCAAAGACTATACGTCAGTTTCCTTGAGAGAGCTGTTGCCACAGCAAAAAAAGAATGAATTGATTATGCCGCTCTCACACGCTCAATGATGATTGTCAAGCCCAAGACCAGACATTGCTACACATAGAAAATAAATGTTACAACTTACGTTTCTAAACACAATGTGTTATAACAAGTTCCACCAAGTGCCATCAATCAAGAAGAGTATAATTGATACGAGTATGTCTGACGTATTCCTTACTAAATATAATCTCAAAAGTTCGTATGTATGAATGTATGTTCGATACTCTTTCACGCTGTAACAGCTGAATGGAGGCTGAAATCTAGTAAGTACTATAATAGATTACAGTCTGGAATAACGCTTAGGCTACTTTTCATCTCTGAAATACCATTTCCATGGGATGCAGGAACGAATTTTCAAGCGGGTGGAACCGCAAACACCATCTCTAATCTATACTTTACATAAAACTGTAATCTCGAATCTATAATCAAACTAAAATTCATGGGTGCCTTTGAATGAAATTCTCATTCTAAACTGGCGTGTTTGTTAATAATATAAAATACCTAATCCAGTCCACGCTATGGGCGTGAGCTTTGAATGGTTTTATAATAGACTTTAATGAACATGCTCTTTAAGAGCTTGGGATTATCTATCCGAGGGCGTACCCCGGGACTATTAGCCAGAGGCAGTTGGCAACATAGCATCCATGAGCATTTCCAAACATAAAAAAGCTCTTTTATGATAAAGCAAACCTGGCAGTTTCACACGCTCCTTTATACTTGACGAACACCAATTTCTCTCTCTCTCTCTCTCTCTCTCTCTCTCTCTCTCTCTCTCTCTCTCTCAGTGATGTGTACGTTGCGTTGTTATTGCGAGAGGTAAGACTCAGCTACGTACGCTACGATAAATACGCTTGCATGACTACCTACTATTTTTCTTTCATTTCAACAAAAAAATATTTAATTCCGTTCATCTCGAAAGAAGACAGATGTTAGTTAATATTTTTGAGCGCTGATAAAAAAATAACAAACCCTTTAAAAATGAACAAAATTTTAATAAACTCCCTATTCAATTTGTTATCTGTCCTTTGACACGTTGTTTTACAAAAATCTAATCAAGCCGGTGAAAATCACAAAGAGTTCCATTTCGATATCTGTTAATTAAAATCAATCCTTTCCCTGTATCAACTTCGGTAACAGTACCTACAATGAAAACATATTTTGTGTTGTTAATTTTTGGTTCAAATCTGTATTGAATACAAAATGTGGAGGTGCCTTGTTTTATTTTAAAAGACTTTATTTTTGTATTAAAAATAACAGCACCGGCAACACAACTTCAAAATTGTGGATATAAAATTCATATTTACGATTTCTGATCTGCATAAAATCGTGTATGTTGTAAAAAACAATGGAGGGAACGGTTTCAGTAACAATGGTGTCATAAAACTTTTTATGTACTCAGAAGAAAGTGATTTGATTGATCATATACATTCGATTCTGTAAGATAGCAGAGAATCATAGACTACCCGAAAGTGGTTACCGTAGCCAATTGACATCTGCAATATATACCAGAGGTATAACTCAGCTGCAAGCCTGCTGAGCCCGCTTTAGCTTAGAATTGAAAACTCGAGAAAAATAACGCTAGTCTAGCTTATCATATTGGCTGAAAATCCTACAAAACAACTCTCATTCAACTACAATTAATCTTGCACAAGAAATGAAAAAGTGAAGGATTTTTTTTCTTAAGATGCTTTATTCGGTTACAGTCGATAGGCCGTCGGTTGCGTTAACTGACGTAGCGACGTATAGCTTTGTCACTGGCTCTTTCAAGAGTCGTGGCAGTTATGATGGAGTTACTCTTGTTTGCTATATACAAATATTTAAAAACGTTAAAAAAAAACAGTTTTACATCATTTTCCACAAAAGGTGTGTCACTTAGGTACTTACACAGATAGTAAAAAACAAAAATACTCGAAGCTATTACAAGGAAGTCATTTGAATCTCAAAGGTTTACGGTTGGAGCTAGCAGTGCTGTACTAGTTCAGGTATAGCTCACCTGTAATTTTTAATTTTCCCAAGTATTATTTACGTATATCCTTGACCAGTTATTGTCCTTGAAAATCACTAGGAATAATATTTTATTTTAAAAGCATGCAACGTTCATAGTAATAATAAAAACTGCAGGAGTTTAGCAAAGGCAAAACAATGGCCAGTAATGACATGTGTTTCCTTGGCAATTATTTTGTACACTCCGACATTAGTGATGATGAGTAGGTAGTACGACGCATAGTGAACAACAGTGATAAAGAATAATACACTACAGATCTGGTGTTATTCTATTTTCTTAAGTTGTAAGCACTGTTTTGAAAAATAATTTTTAATACCTACTCAATTCTCGCCGTATAAAACTATGATGAAGTGTACCATAAATTTTGAGAGACGTCCATTAATACGGACCTAAGTTTCCTCTTGGAGGAAAATCGACAACGGTTCATGTAAGTACATACATTTCATCAATGACTTCTATGTATACACAGAATACATAGAAGAGAAGTCATTGCATTTCATAGATATTTTCGTATGTCAATGCCAAAATATGTTTTAAACAATGAATACAAAATCATGTAAGAATATATTATAATATCGTATAGCTAAAGCTTTGAAATATTGAAGGCTTTTGTGAACAATTTAAATCGGTGTGAACGAAAATCCAAGGACAGGGGTATTGAAAAGGGAACTCCAATAGGCCCCAATGATTAATGTCAGCTGACAATACCCGAGTTGCAAGTTTAACACGGCTCAATAAACTGCCAAATTCACAGAAGAGTTTGAGTATCAATCAAGACCCAACTAAGTTACTTTAGCTATATGACATGCTAATAATATAAATACACTCGAAATTTTAAATTGTTGTGAACATACGTCATGACCGTGTTGTGACTGGATGGAGTAGAAATGTTTCACCTCAATTCATCCCTTGGGTATCGTAAAAGGCAACTAAGGGAACCTTTTAGCAAAAGTATCCTTTGCGTAGGCAAGTAAAACTCAAAAAATATCGTGGTACGCCGAAAATACCCTCTCAAAAAAGGTTGATATAATACACGTGAAGTTTGACAACAATAACACAAACATCTAGCAAGGCGCGACAATTTCATCATTCGAAGACCTGAAAATGTACAAACAAATGGCATAGGTACTTGGTGACATTTTAAGGTCTGGAGATTTATATGCCATTTAGTTCCAAAGCATAATACAAGACTATGATACTACTAGTGTGAACTTACATTATTCACGATTTTTTAAGATAGAAATCTGTCATGTTGGTTCAATTTCTATTATATTTATGATATATATTCTATTAACCCTCATAATACCTACTTGTTATTTATTTCACTTACAATTTACCTCAATTTGTTGAATAGTATTACCCTTAAGTGTAGTTGCATTTTCTGATATCTACGTAATTTGGGAAATGCTCTGGCTTGGAGCTTGCTCCACGATAGTATAATTAGATACTACCCGTTCGCTCTAAGTTTGCCGCTGGCGTAGAGGCGTATACCCGAATTGTTAATTATACGAAGTAAATTGACAGTAGCTAATGTCACTTCGTCATAGAAAATACGCAACACTACAAGAAGATGTGACATTAGTTGCTGTCAATTTACTTCGTCTAATCAAAAATTCGACTTTAGTATAGAGCCGAGCGGCAAAGTTAGAGCGAACGAGCAGTACGTCAGTAATTAGACTGCAGCTCTACAAGAGCACTCAGGGGCCGCTTTCGTTTGCTTTTGTACAAGAAGTCTAGGTAGTAAATCCTTTCGCCATAAGCTAAAATGAAACCTCTTTTACTTAGTTTCTTAAAGTTTAGAGAGCAAAATTTCTTTACCAAATGGATAAATATAATAATAATAATTCGATAATAAATGTATCTGATAATATTTAAAATGTAATAAAAACTCTGTAATAAACATGTTTTCCAAGTCGATTATGGTGATTCGTGACCTAAGCAAAAAGAACACAGACTGGAGGAAGAAATTTGTATTTATTGATAACTGATTAGGTACCAATAAAATTATTAAATTATTGTATTTTCATCGATCCTTAAGTGTTTTTAACTTTTTGAAGTATGTTTTTTTTCAGTGAAGCGAGTTCGAATAATACGTTCCAAGATATTAGGTTTTATGATTTGACAAATTTAATGTAATTTTCTTTTTTTCTCATGTCTCCGGTTCTATAAAACTGATTTGTGATGTTTACAGTAGATTTTAAGTTTGATAAAAGCTACTTACCAAAAAAAATGTTATGGAAAAGACACGGTTTTTTCTTGGTAAATATCTCCAATGTAGAGATAGAGCTATTTCTCTCTGTACATTTATGTTTCTGTATTATAACGTAAGTTCTCAGAATTCGGTACAGATAGATAACACGATGTCTTGATAAACTTAAGGAGCTTTCTGTATTTCATTAGTAGGAAAATAAATAGCTTACTTGTTACCGAACTCGTAATCCTGCAAACGTCAATTTATATTCCGACTGTAGGTATAGTAGCCATCATTCATTTAAGGAGAAGTAGAGTAACGAGAAAATTTAAGGCTTCGACGAAAAGTTTAATTAGTTAGCATTATAAGTACCGTAAGCGCCATCTAGTATCACCTTAGGTCTAAACCTCTGTGGTTTTTTGGTGCTGTTACGAATAAAAAAATGTGAAATATGTATTTTTTTAAACAATAAATGAAAAAAAAAACTATGTGAGTTGTAGGTATTTGTGAAATAAAGTCGTCCTTGGTCTGCCCTCTCTCATTCCAGGACAATCAGTTGAACACGTTGTTTCATTTCTTTACAGCACTCACCAGTTCACCACTAAAACTTTTTAATTACCTACACTAACTACACATTGCTACGAATTTAATTTATGAGAAAGTTGTCAGTGTATTACATACTATGAAATAATTAGGTAGTTAGTTTTTGGTGACTAAAATATTTCGAAATACATCGTCAGAATGTGGATCACTATTCGACGAAATAAACTAGATTCACTGGATTTGTGTATGTTCTTTCAACAATGTAACTATGTAAGCGTGGGTTTCATAAAGTTGTTAGAATACATTAATCGTAGGTTGTAAGCTTTGTCCATTGTTGATATCAAATCAAATTTACATATTTTATATTTTGAACGACGGCGACGGCGACAGGTCGTTTAGAAAATATTGAGTCGATATTAATTTCTATTAAATCACCGTTCCGCAGTAATCGCACATTTTATAGCAATGAGTAACATTATTGATAAGTTGTGTGTCGCGGTCGTAATGTCCTTTTGATGACAGTCCTACACAAGACCTGTTATTTACATCTTTTAGGGTTCCGTACCCAAAGGGAAAAAATGGGACCCTATAACAGAGACTTCGCTGTCCGTCTGTGTGTCTGTCACGAGGTTGTGTGTCACGAACGGTGATAGCTAGAGAGCTGACAGAAATACATTATCATAATATGCCGCTAAAAATATAAAAATAAATATTTGTGGACATTCTCACACAACATCATCGTACCCAAATAAAGCTAATAATAAGCTTGTGCTGTGGGATCTAGACGACATAGAACTCAGGACCTCAGCGCGACAGGCGGTTACACTACCGTATGCGCCACCGAGGCAGCCAAATCAATCAAAAGAGTTGGCCGTCGAAATTGGACCGTAATTCATTTCACTTTGAAACTTACAATATTTATACCAACCCTCATCTATATATATAAAAATCAATGCCACTTTTCGTTGTAATTTTTTTAACTAGAGATCGGGCTCACCTATCCACACCAAATGTTTAGGCTTTGTTCGGACTATTTAGTAGATGGTTTATGTGAAGTTTGCACAAAATCGGTCGAGCGGTTCTTGATTTGTCAGGCAAACGAAGTTGCGCGGGTCAGCTAGTACATTTATATATTTTTTGGAATGTAGCTTTATTTTTAATGCATACCTATTATGTGAAAATACTAGCAGTCTACCCAAAAGCAAAAAGCTTTTTCTTTGTTTTTTTAACGTGAGGGTAAATCCTTCCATGCCGAACTCCTACCGACTGTAAAACCTCACGTAAAGCCTAACAGCCTGCGGTTGTGAGCCCTGGGTAAGCCATCGGAAGGATGTCCCAGGACTCCCAACAGACGCACGGCTACCACAGCGTCTAGGGGGTGGTTCGGGTGCTATTCCGCGTCTTTGGGGAGTTTTGGGGTGCCGTCCCGTTTCTTAGGGCGTGCGTAAGTCCCTGACGTCACGCTGCCGTCTAGGGCCTGCTTCTGTAAGGACGGTGAGCAGTACCCTCACCGTCTTCAGGCCCCCGGTCATGGAGGCCGATAGTCTTGGGCAAATACATGTCTGCGGCACCCCAGCCACCGACTGCGGAACTCGGGTGGGAGAGTTCTCTTTCGCTCCCTCCCCGCCGCCTCGTTCACGAGCATGACCTGCTCGCAGAACGAGGCGGTGCAGTCTCACTTGCTAACGCTGGAGATCATGGCTCCCACCATGATCTCCAGTGAGAGTGTCCACGTCCAGACTCGACACGAGGACCAGACGCTGTTGCGCCCACGCCGTGCACTCCACCAACGCGTGGAGCGCTGCGTCCTCGCTGCGCTCCTGGCTGTGCTGGAACAAGGTCGTGGTTGGTTTTATTGATGTTAATTAATATAAATTTCCAAAGTTTTGGAGTGCTTGAAACTGATTACCAATTTTTCAAGAAGAACCTTAAAAAGAGTTCGGCATGACTTATACGGAACTCTATTTTGCTCGTAGTCTAATCCGCACTTGATTGAATAAACATTGAAAAAAATGGAAATTTCTATTTTACCACCTTTTGCAACAAAAACTGCAGATGACAAAGATAGATCCCCAGTTTATTAGCGTATTTTATTAACAGATAGCACAGTGCATCCAACTGATACAAAGCTAGTTCCCTTGCATTTTATTACCTCCACTAGCACCGGAACTAATGGCGCATGTCTATAATTGGATAAACCGCACCAACACTGTTCATTACGCTCAACAAAACGTTTATATTCACGGCTCCTAACCATGTTATGGTCAGCAGTACTAATCCAAAAACTCGAATGAAAGTATTATTTTGTTTGGTAAACCCAGGTAAACCTAAATGTGTTTTGTAAAATGCATGTAAGCAAATACGTGCCTGTATCATAATAAATTACACTATTCTTAATTCAAACTTATAAAAAAATATTTTGCTACTTTTTATTAGTTGTATTTTCTTTAAAAGTGTTGTTTTTGTAGGTTTTTAAACTATTATTTTTATGGCAAAATTCCTCTCCTTTGTTCGAAATGGAAAATATTAACTTTCAAAATGATTAAATAACTCTATAGAGTTCAAGCACGCCACCTCTGACTGTCATCCAAATAGCGGTGTCTCCGAACATCACAGACCATTTACCGCGATCAATCACGGCTTGAGCCAGCGACGTCCTACGCCTATATCACTTTAAGAAATTGAGTGAAACTTTTGCTGAGCACCATCATTGATACTAGAGTTCTTTAGAGAACCTATCCTTTTGAAAATTTCTTGGCATTATATTGATTAACTCCATTTAGACGCAGGAAGTTATTAATGCATTGTAATATTTTCGTGATTTTTCCGAGATTATCGTGTTCATACAGACTGACAGATAGAAAAGACTTTTAAAAACATCATTTTGTGCTCTGTTGGTGCTTTTTTGTCGCCCCCACTACTTTTTAAAATTTTGCCAATTGTACACACACACGATTTCTACTTTTTTATGATGATGATTGATGTGAAATTTTGTGAAGATTTATGGATGTTTGTTACTCAATCACACTCTAACGGCTGAACGGATCTGGTTGAAATTTGGTACGGAGATACATTACAGTGGGAAATTAACAAACAGGCTACTTACTTTATACCGTGAAAACGGTCCTATGGGAAACGAGAACGGGAACTGAATTTCTTGCCGGGGAAGCCGCGAGCAGCATCTAGTTTATTATAAGTTTATACAAAATTCCGAAGTTTCTTTCAGTTTAAGTAAAATTGTTAAGCTATACCACAGAGTCTACGACTACAAAGATAAAGATATATAGTTCACCAGTGAACCATAATAATGCTAAAAAGTATAAACTCAATATAATATTAGGTACTTTCGCACACATTTATTACAAATTGAAGCGCTCGTGGCCCCGCGGACTCAGTGTTCTGTAAACGATCACTGCAGTAAGCAACATTTACTATGGCCGAATATGGATGGGTGACCACCACGTGGACCACTTTGTGACATTTATTTACGAGCGTTTCCGTGCTTCGGAAGGCACGATAAGCCGTTGGTCCCGGTTGTCAGTAAAATGACAGTCGTTAAGCCAAGTTGAAGGCCTTACGGGCGGCTTGAAAAATTTCAACTGTGGGTCGTGTCACAACCTGCGCCGGGTCGGCAGCGCGTGTGTGTAACGCCTCTGGTGTTGCAAACGTCTATAGGCTACGGCTACCAACCTTCCGGTGGGCCGTAAGCTTGTCTGCCACCTAAGTAGTATAAAAAAAAAAATCAATAAGTACTCTTAGTTACTGTTAAGGTTAAAATATTCAATACCCCAGCTTTAGCTTAATTTAGTAGGGTCTTATGTCAATATCAATCCCCGAGGAGATAAGGGTTTTCGATTACGTACATACAAAGATGATTATACTCACGAATATTAATTCTTTGTCACATATTGGCTATCCTACATAATCCATGCAATTAACGAAAATTACTTATGTGATGTATTGTTCTTGCCGATAAGCTACCCCAGACATATACAAGGTTTTCTACGATACCTATCTAATTGAGTTTAGTATAATTATTATTTTTAGTCCTTAGGCAGCTAACAAGACATATTCCAACAGGCAAATAACGTGTCCATTGTAATACATATTCAAATTTGTCTTAAAGTTTACTATCCCTGTTTGCAGTTTATACGACACCACTAAATCCTCTGGCTGTCACCGGTGCCACGACACGCGTTTGTTGTGGGCGACTCGGAAGCAACCGTTTGTCGTAACAACCTGACCGATGCGACGGATGTCCTCTTTTACAATACAAAAGCTATCGTCATTTGCTGAAACTGAATTTTTGCAATGATGAAGCTGTCTTTCCACTCTGACCATCTGAACGGTCTATTGTGGTTTGCATGAAAGTGAACATTTTAAACGTGTACTTCAATTTCGTTATGAGCTCTCATCTGCAACCAGATTTTTCACATTTTTATCTTATTCAGTACTCACTTACTTGAAACGCTCTTAGTTCCACTAACTCTCTGTTCTATAGGCATTCACTGCATTAAGCATCTTACGCTATGGTTGGCCTTCGATGGGTGACCACTTTGTAATATTTTCATTTACAAGCGTTTCCGCGCTTCGGAAGTAACATGTCTTTCGAGGCACGAAAACCCTTATAAATTGCCATGGTCTCGGTTGCCAGTTGGGGGCTTGAAAATTTTCAACAGTAAGTAGCCATAACTTGCACATGAAAACAAATAGGCTCACCACCTGTCACGTGGCACAAAAACAAATGGTGAAGTTTGGGCGTATAGTATAACGCAGTTTTAAACTTACAGGAACTTACCGACTCTAACATCTCCCTAAATTTTAAAAACTATAGAAATACAGAAGAACTTGGGATATCTTGTTCTTTTTAATGCAACACAATGTACGTAGAACTGAGGCAGAGTGAAAAGTCGCATATTCTACCTATTAACTTGTGAGGTCAAAAATTACAAAATAACTAGCACCAACTACAAAAAAGAAGACCTAAAAGAAAGCACAAAAAAAATTCAGTACAAAGAACGCGTTTATCTTGACTCCTTAAAATAAAACACAGCTTAACTTAATTCGTTGCAACTTGTATGCTACTGCTGTTCTGACACACAGCAATATAGGTACTTTTTCATTTTCATTGTCTGTTTTTGGATTTCTTTATTTTATTCTTCATGCGCAAAATGTGCAGTTTTTCGGGTTGTAGAGAGTAGTGTAGAAATAAGTAAAGGTGCTTTTGGTCAATAATTTTGACTGCCTCTGTGGCGTGGTCGGTGATACCGCCTGCGGCACTGGAGTCCTGGGATCGATTCCTGATTTTGTGAGATCCACAAATGTTTGTTTCGGAGTTTCGGTGTTTTCTATGTATAATATGTATGTATTTAGAAATTTATAAGTATGTATATCAGTCGTCTAGATCCCATAGCACAAGCTTATATATTTTTTTTTTTTGTTGACGCGGGGAACGCATTTACGCGCCTTCATCCCAGCTGCGGGGGCAGCTGGGATGGTGTGTGGGACTCCTGGCCCGGTCCGGAATGGACCGTCCTACCCACTAAACCCCGCGGTGTTCCTCCTCACCCTTTAGCCGGGCCGAGGGATATTAAAAGATTATTCACGTCGACCCGGCTAGGGGCGCCCCGTTTATTCGGGGCTCTCCTCGGGGGAGCCAGATGGGCGGCTCCCCAAAGCTCCCTAAGGAGCTGAAGTCCACGCCTGCACCGCTCTCGAGCGCCCCTCTGTAATAGAGGAGACAGAGAGCGGCTGGCGCAGGCGTGCGCTAATGGGCACCCCTGGAACACGGAAAAGGTGCCCACCGCCATGTGACCGTTGGTGGGCGGAGTCCCCCGACCTTACGCCCACGGTCAAGAAACAATCGGGGGCGCGCAGTAAATCCTCACCGCGGCGCCCCCGAACTGCACGGCAGAGCGGGAGCATTATCGGTTACTCCCGCTCCCCCGCTCAGTGCACCTCCCGCTTTGCCGCCATCACCTCGTCAACTGGCGAGGTGACAGCGGCCCAGCACTGTTGCCGCCGGTCGCGCCGTTATTCACGGCCGGCAGCCCGAACTGCATGGCAGGGCGGGAGCATCTACCCAAACTCCCGCCCCCCACGCAGTGCCTCTCCCACTTTGCCGCCATCGTCTCGCCAGCAAAGGAGGCGAAGCGACGGCGACCCATCATTGCTGCTGCCGGCCGTGAATAACGGCACGGCCGGCAGCAACACACACCACCGAGCAACCCACAGGTGGGTTACTCCCGCCTCGGCCGGAATTAGCCAGAGTAGCGCAACTCCCCCACAGAGGAAGGGGAGTGGTCGCTACTCCGTTGCCCAGGATGCACCACGAGGAGGATCCGACCCATTGGGGTCCTTAAGATGTTAGTAGGACCCCGCATCCCGCACAAGCTTATATTAGCTTAATTTGGGCTAGATGATGTTGTCTAGGAATGTCCACAAATATTTATTTAAAAAAAAAGAAAAACGATGGGATTTTTTGAATGATAATAAATGTGTTATGAAAACTAAGCAAATATTCTTTGTTTGATTATCTCGGGAGCGAAGTAGCAGCGAATGTATATAATACTGGTCGACGACGTCGAGGTTGCTGAAGTTTTGGGGTGGAATTCTTGGTCGGAACAAATATTATTATGGCCCGAAAATTGTTGTATATTTATATATTGATCTAATAGTTTAACGTGAGGGAAAATCCTTCTTCTTACGTGAGGTTTTTTAGTCGGTAGGAGTCCGGCATAGCCATGCCGGACTCCTACCGACTAAAAAACCTCACGTAACGCCCAACAGCCTATGGTTTGAAGCCCCGGGTAAGCCCTCGAAAGGATGTCCCAGGACTCCTAACAGAACTACGGCCACAAATGATGCTATTGGGACGTGGAGTCACCAAATTAGCTAATAAAATATTTAAATGAAAAGATGCTATTGGGGCGTGGAGTCGCCAATAAGCCACTAATATCCCTATCCTGAATCATATTATTTATTTATTATTTGTATTAAGCCACAAAAAGTGGATATCCCAATCCTGAAAGAATAGTGGTCCCCTGTGTAACACGGCGTACAAGACCGCTTAGGGCACAGCATCGACCTTACCAACATCCCCTAGGGCCCCTGTCTTTGACAGCATCGACCTCTCCCCTACATATCCTTACCCGTATATAAAAAAAAAAAAAAAAAAATACTGTTGTCATGTGGAATGAGCAGTAAGAACCACTAAAAGTGGATATCCCAATCCTGAAAGAATAATGGTCCCCTGTGTAACACGGCGTACAAGACCGCTTAGGGCACAGCATCGACCCTACCAACATCCCCTAGGGCCCCTGTCTTTGACAGCATCGACCTCTCCCCTACATATCCTTACCGTATATAAAAAAAAAATACTGTTGTCATGTGGAATGAGCAGTAAGAACCACTAAAAGTGGATATCCCAATCCTGAAAGAATAATGGTCCCCTGTGTAACACGGCGTACAAGACCGCTTAGGGCACAGCATCGACCCTACCAACATCCCCTAGGGCCCCTGTCTTTGACAGCATCGACCTCTCCCCTACATATCCTTACCCGTATATAAAAAAAAAAAAAACTGTTGTCATGTGGAATGAGCAGTAAGAACCACTAAAAGTGGATATCCCTCAGCTTTTAATATTTATTTTGCAGATCTAGACCTTAACACACGATGCAGAGCACGCATCGCCGATCAGTATGGCCGTGTCGCCACACCGAGAATTACTAATTAAAATCTATTTGATTATAAATAGATTAAAACCATTACAATGAGCAACTTTACTGATACCTTACTATTTTGTGATATTAGGTTCGAATAGAAATAGTTGTAGAATTTATTAACACTGATTTGTATAACTTGATGTAGTGGTGAACTAATTAGGTTACCTAAGTGTTATGTGACTATGTAGGTTCGTAAGAACCTACAATAAAAACTATTGTTAAATTCTTATTGACACTTATTACGAATATTGTCGACATTTAAAAATGTTTTTAATCAAAACAGGATTTTTGTTATTCCTATAGTTCCGGCAATGTTCATTTTACTGAGAATGAATTACTCTTTGTATTTTTACGATTTCATTCAATTTAACAGTTTGTTTGACTAATTAAATTAATAACTTTATTTCTCAAAAATAAATTGAACCACATTTCTTTGATTTAAATAGAAAACATTAAATATCAAGCCACGTGTTTTGTGAGAACAATTTGAGTGGCGGGGATTTATAAATAGACAGTGGTTGTGGCCGAGGGCTCACTTTGTTGCTGGAATTTGGAGAGAAAACATTGTGAGTAGATTCTATGTTGGTTTTAATTTGGAATAAAAATTATGTTGTAATAACCTACTGGAAGTTAAAAGAGTGGCCGGAGTTTTATTGCCAGGTTCTTTTTTCTCCAGCTCTACCTATTGCGTTGCGAATCTGGCAGTAAATGTAGATTGTGACTTACATGAATAAAGATTTTTCATTTCATTTGATTTTATTTCATTGGTGTTCCATTTGCTTGTTTTTATTACTGTTTCTGAAATAAATACCGCCTAAGTATTTATTTCACTGTTATTTAACTAGATATCCATCTATAAGTGTAATAAAGCATAAAGCAGACCCGATGACCTACTCCAGGTCAGCGGGCCTGCGCTTTTTAAAAACAGCTGCCGCATGTCTACTCCGACATATATTTATTTGTTTATTGGGTATGAGTATTAATACAAATAAATAAAACTGAAGTGTTTACTTGTAATTTTTTTTTGTGTAAGTAATAAAATTGTTCACGCGTTGACGGCATAGTGTTGTAGATAAATTAATATCTTGTATACCTTTAACCTGCCTGTTACACACTTTCTATTGCTTTTTTGTTTCTTAACTTGTTGGATACCTAGAATCGACTGAATTCGAATATAATGTATGTAACAATGATGCACCGAAAAACTCGTAGGAGTTGTGTAGCTTCATATCCTTCATTTATTTTATGCAAATTTTTATATCATAATTGATTTATTAGACCCAATTCATTATAATCACTACATTGTATAAATTTAAAACAAAGTCGGGCTATCTGTCCCTATATCCCTATGTATGCTTAAACCTTTAAAACTACGCAATGGATTTTGTTGGGCCTTTTAGGGTTTCGTAGCCAAATGGCAAAAAATGGAACCCTTATAGATTCGTCATGTCTGTCTGTCTCTCTGTCCGTCCGATGTCACAGCCACTTTTCTCCGAAACTATAAGACCTATGCTGTTGAAACTTGGTAAGTAGATGTATTCTGTGAACCGCATTATGATTTTTGTATAAAACTAGAAAAAAAGCAGTAAATTTCCCTATACTCAGAACTGAAACACAAAAAATAAATTCATCATACGTGTCTATAGATAGGTCTTCAAAAGTGCTATTGGGTTTCTAACATCATTTTATCCTAAACTGAATAGTTTGCGCAAGAGACACTTCTAAAGTGAAAAATGTCTCTCTCACTTCTAAACTAAAAGAATGACAAAACTGAAAAAAATTTATGTTGTACATTGGCATAAAAACTTTCAACGAAAATTGGTTTGAACGAGATCTAATAAGTAGTTTTTTTTATTACGTCATAAACCGCAATTTTCGCCTAAAAAAATCATTACCTACCACAGTGAACGTGTTAAGACATCAATCAAAGTTACAACCAACTACAAGAACTTTTATACTATGTTACTTGCGGCTACGGAACCCTTCATGCGCGAGTTCGACTCGCACTTGGCCGGTTTTATAAGTAACATCCATTAAATAGTGGAGAAATACTGTATACCCGCGCGAAGCCGGGGCGGGCCGCTAGTAAATAATATAATAAGTACATAGTGTAATAAGAAATGAATATAATCATTTCCTAGACAAACTAGTTATACTTTCTCCTTTCCCAATTGTTAAGTTGGGAGAATAAAACAATAAAGTGGCAACACTGATGAATATTGCGTGATTAATAATGAAGAAAAGAAAAATCAAAATAAGCTTTATTTTGGGTTGTTACCGATGATAGCTGACATTTTTAGAAGTTTATAATCTCCTACTATAATTTCTACAAATTTTATTTGCACAAAAGGACATTTTAGCTATATTTTCGTAGACTACTTAGCGCGCGTTTTACGTGGTGACGTTAAAGCGACACGATCGGCACTGAGCGGCGCGGGTTAGATCAATTCATGTAACAGTTACATGCATTTTTTGAGCCGTTTCTGCGCCTTGACGCTCAATCTAGACTTTATAATATTAGGTGCTTACACATCAAATTGGCGTTTTTCGTACTGGCCACTTTAATTACGATTTTCTCCTCTTTGGTAAGGAATTCCAAATTCAAATTTTCCCAGCTATTTACTCATGTATTTATCCTTCGATGACCGTCATTCATTTGTTTTTTTCTTCTGTTTTTTTCTGTTTGCGTCACTCATTTTACAAAATGGAAAACTTAAAATATCGCATTATTTACGAATACGAGTTCCGCCGTGGCACTAGTGCTGCGGAAACGACTAGAAGGGTGAATGATGTGTATGGCGGTCATGTTGCAAAAGAAAACACAGTTCGTTTTTGGTTCCAACGTTTTCGTTCAGGAAATGTCGACCTGCAGAACAAGCCCCGTGGACGGCCTGAGACTCAAGTTGATAATGAAGTATTGAAGGCTATTGTGGAAGCGGATCCATCGCAAACCACGTCCGAGTTAGCTGCAGGCTGCGGTGTTAGTGATAAAACTGTTTTAATTCACTTGAAGCAAATTGGGAAGATTAAAAAGCTTGAAAGGTGGGTACCTCACGAATTGACTGAAGCAAACCGGCAAAAGCGCGTCGACTGCTGCGTTACATTACTGAACCGGCTCAATAATGAAGGTATTTTAAACCGAATCATTACCTGTGACGAAAAATGGATTCTTTACGATAATCGAAAGCGCTCAGCGCAATGGTTGAATCCTGGCCAGCCAGCCAAATCCTGCCCCAAGCGAAAATTAACCCCAAAAAAGTTACTTGTAAGCGTTTGGTGGACTAGTGCCGGTATTGTTCATTACAGTTTTCTCAAATCTGGCCAGACTATTACGCCTGATGTCTATTGTCAGCAATTGCAAACCATGATGGAAAAGCTAGCGGCTAAACAACCTGGGCTGGTCAATCGCTCCACGCCACTGCTGCTTCACGACAACGCTAGACCACACACAGCACAACAGACGGCTACCAAATTAGAAGAGCTTCAATTGGAATGTCTAAAACATCCTCCGTACTCCCCGGATCTTGCTCCAACAGATTACCATTTTTTTCGAAATTTGGACAACTTCTTGCAAGGGAAAAAATTCAACTCTGATGGGGCAGTCCAAATCGCCTTCACAGATTTTATTGTTTTTTAGTAAAGGGATCAATGAACTACCTATGAGATGGCAAAAATGCATAGAAAACAATGGTTCATACTTTGATTAATTAAATATATTATATTTAAAAATATTCGACTTTTTGTTCCTCCTATACAAAACGCCAATTTCATATGTAAGCACCTAATATTAAATACAATTTATTGCATTAACCTATCATTTTTAGTTTCCGAGATTTTTAACATTCTTTAAGTGACCCGGATTCATTGCTCTCGAGTGTAGTTTTAGTTTTCACCTTCAATTAAAGTTTGCGGCGTGGATTACATTCGCTGTGATTGCAGCTACTTAATTACGGAATAGGGTTATCTCAAAACGCCAATTTCATATGTAAGCACCTAATATTAAATACAATTTATTGCATTAACCTATCATTTTTAGTTTCCGAGATTTTTAACATTCTTTAAGTGACCCGGATTCATTGCTCTCGAGTGTAGTTTTAGTTTTCACCTTCAATTAAAGTTTGCGGCGTGGATTACATTCGCTGTGATTGCAGCTACTTAATTACGGAATAGGGTTATCTCCGGGGAAGCGATCGGATCGTAGCGCCCCGAAAATTTACTGCTCTTGACCTCACTTGATCTTCATTCCAGGAGAAGTTGTAATTATACAATCGAATACTATTGCTGCCCATAAATTTACCGATTTACCTTCATAATATTTATTCCAGATTTGTGTGAAAAGCTTACAAATTCAACACGTTTTTTTTTTGTTATATGTATTTTACATTGTCACGTATCACTTTATCACGCGTGTTGAGCTGCGGATATCAGCTTGTTTTTTATAACGAAAGTGGTAAAATAATTTACTACGAATACTGTTTACCTACGGATTATTTTGCTGGACATGTTTAGGATTAGGAGCCCGTAGAACGCCTTGCTACGAGGTCTCCGAAATGATGCCTGGACGTTACGTTTAGCCCAATCCTGAAAAAAATGTCTCGGGCTATTTATATACCTATAATAAATATATATTTACCTATTTAATATAATAGGAACACTACTAACATTCTGCAACAAAAGGTAACTTAGCTAAGGAAAATAAGAGAATCGTAAAGAGAGTTCTGAATATGTTTTAATCAAATACAATTATTCAAAGTAATTGTTAGATAGTATCAATATTCGCTTGTATGACGTAAAGCACGGTACAAAACCAGCCATTATTTACCTTTGGGTTTAGGTTTACCTTCCACAAGACATTCCTGCAAGCAATATGACGGGTCTGGTGGACACGTCAACAACGTCTGCTGGTTGCAAAAAGGCTCCGAAGCATATCTTCCGCTCCTATAAAAAAGGCTAAATAATAACCCATCTTTCGAAACTTTCATTACTTTGGCTAATAGATTTTTCATCGATTTTCGATATTACTTTCTTCCATAACTGAACAAAACTTTATAAACCCATACTTGGTTTGAGCACGAGGTAATACTTAAAACTAGCCAAGTGTGAAGCGAACTCGCGCACAGAGTTCCGTACCACTAGTCAACAGAACAGGTGGGAGTAGAGGAAAAAAACGGCAACAAATCACGTTTGTTGTGTGGAAGAGCCCCTTGATGCCCCCATTGTTTCTGATTTATTGTTATAGCAGCAACAGAAAGACATTTGTGAAAATTTCAGTACTCTAGCTATAACGGTTCCTGAGATACATCCTCGTGACGGACAGACAAACGGACGGCGAAGTCTCATGATTAGGGGCTTGCTTTTACCCTTTGGGTACGGAACCCTAAAAAGGATAGGAGAAGGAAACGTATACTTTATAAGTGTACCGTCCCTAATAAGTAGGTATTTGGCTAGTTCTACCTTAATAGGAATTAAACTTCATATGGGCGAGTAACTTTGTAACTACGATTAGAAGTAATTCCTTTCAATTCGCAAACAATTTTCAAATTGTGTTTGGAATTTATTGACTAAAATATAGAGGTAAAATTCTATTTCATTGATGATTATAACGCAATGAGCTATAAAATAATGTACTCACTGTGGACCTGCTGGCGGTATAAATCCCGATTTGATTGTTTTGATAATATTGTAAACGTCGCATACATTAAGATCCTCCTGAAAATAAACAAGGTATTGTTCTGATTTCTCTACAAACCTGGGTATAGGACTAAGGTCAAGACCTTCGGGGCCCAAATCAGTCTAACCGATTGACTAACGGATGATTTCTTTACGCAGAAAATGGCCACACGAAACAGTTTGTACCAGCCTTTTAGGTCAGCGTGTTATAGTAAGGAAATTTGATTTATTTGCCAACAACCAAAAAATGAATTACATTTTTCTTATTTTAAGATAACATTACAAGATATTTGGTTGCAGATCCCTGGTGCCTGAAGAAGGTAATAAATTACCTGTGTTACAGGTCACCAGGTTTCCACTACACTCACAAATTACTGTATGTATGAAAGTAGCACAGTTATTGTATTCTTAATATAGTCAATACATACATACATATTATAGTCACGCCTTTATCCCCGAAGGGGTAGGCAGAGGCATAGTATACGCCCACATTTCACCTTATAGTTTTATGTCCCACGTAATCGGTGGTGAACCCATTGCCGTATTGAAATGGACAGGCGCAGGTCTTCGCGACCCGCAGTTAAAATTTTTCAAGTCGCCCTAAGGCCTTCAATTTGGCTTAACGATTGTCAATTTACTAACAACCGGGTTTCATTTTGAGTTTTCCTTCTCTACGCAATATATATTTTTGTAAAAGTGTTCCCTTACGACACCCTCGGGATGAATTGGGGTCGCGATATTTTGTACTCTAACCCGTCGCAACACGGGACCCCGTCGCCACACGGGGCAATATAGTCTATACCATAGATATATTAGGTGCTTACATATGAAATTGGCGTTTTGTATAGGAGGAACAAAAAGTCGAATATTTTTAAATATAATATATTTAATTAATCAAAGTATGAACCATTGTTTTCTATGCATTTTTGCCATCTCATAGGTAGTTCATTGATCCCTTTACTAAAAAACAATAAAATCTGTGAAGGCGATTTGGACTGCCCCATCAGAGTTGAATTTTTTCCCTTGCAAGAAGTTGTCCAAATTTCGAAAAAAATGGTAATCTGTTGGAGCAAGATCCGGGGAGTACGGAGGATGTTTTAGACATTCCAATTGAAGCTCTTCTAATTTGGTAGCCGTCTGTTGTGCTGTGTGTGGTCTAGCGTTGTCGTGAAGCAGCAGTGGCGTGGAGCGATTGACCAGCCCAGGTTGTTTAGCCGCTAGCTTTTCCATCATGGTTTGCAATTGCTGACAATAGACATCAGGCGTAATAGTCTGGCCAGATTTGAGAAAACTGTAATGAACAATACCGGCACTAGTCCACCAAACGCTTACAAGTAACTTTTTTGGGGTTAATTTTCGCTTGGGGCAGGATTTGGCTGGCTGGCCAGGATTCAACCATTGCGCTGAGCGCTTTCGATTATCGTAAAGAATCCATTTTTCGTCACAGGTAATGATTCGGTTTAAAATACCTTCATTATTGAGCCGGTTCAGTAATGTAACGCAGCAGTCGACGCGCTTTTGCCGGTTTGCTTCAGTCAATTCGTGAGGTACCCACCTTTCAAGCTTTTTAATCTTCCCAATTTGCTTCAAGTGAATTAAAACAGTTTTATCACTAACACCGCAGCCTGCAGCTAACTCGGACGTGGTTTGCGATGGATCCGCTTCCACAATAGCCTTCAATACTTCATTATCAACTTGAGTCTCAGGCCGTCCACGGGGCTTGTTCTGCAGGTCGACATTTCCTGAACGAAAACGTTGGAACCAAAAACGAACTGTGTTTTCTTTTGCAACATGACCGCCATACACATCATTCACCCTTCTAGTCGTTTCCGCAGCACTAGTGCCACGGCGGAACTCGTATTCGTAAATAATGCGATATTTTAAGTTTTCCATTTTGTAAAATGAGTGACGCAAACAGAAAAAAACAGAAGAAAAAAACAAATGAATGACGGTCATCGAAGGATAAATACATGAGTAAATAGCTGGGAAAATTTGAATTTGGAATTCCTTACCAAAGAGGAGAAAATCGTAATTAAAGTGGCCAGTACGAAAAACGCCAATTTGATGTGTAAGCACCTAATATTATAAAGTCTAGATTGAGCGTCAAGGCGCAGAAACGGCTCAAAAAATGCATGTAACTGTTACATGAATTGATCTAACCCGCGCCGCTCAGTGCCGATCGTGTCGCTTTAACGTCACCACGTAAAACGCGCGCTAAGTAGTCTACGAAAATATAGCTAAAATGTCCTTTTGTGCAAATAAAATTTGTAGAAATTATAGTAGGAGATTATAAACTTCTAAAAATGTCAGCTATCATCGGTAACAACCCAAAATAAAGCTTATTTTGATTTTTCTTTTCTTCATTATTAATCACGCAATATTCATCAGTGTTGCCACTTTATTGTTTTATTCTCCCAACTTAACAATTGGGAAAGGAGAAAGTATAACTAGTTTGTCTAGGAAATGATTATATTCATTTCTTATTACACTATGTACTTATTATATTATTTACTAGCTGCCCGCCCCGGCTTCGCGCGGGTATACAGTATTTCTCCACTATTTAATGGATGTTACTTATAAAACCGGCCAAGTGCGAGTCGAACTCGCGCATGAAGGGTTCCGTAGCCGCAAGTAACATAGTATAAAAGTTCTTGTAGTTGGTTGTAACTTTGATTGATGTCTTAACACGTTCACTGTGGTAGGTAATGATTTTTTTAGGCGAAAATTGCGGTTTATGACGTAATAAAAAAAACTACTTATTAGATCTCGTTCAAACCAATTTTCGTTGAAAGTTTTTATGCCAATGTACAACATAAATTTTTTTCAGTTTTGTCATTCTTTTAGTTTAGAAGTGAGAGAGACATTTTTCACTTTAGAAGTGTCTCTTGCGCAAACTATTCAGTTTAGGATAAAATGATGTTAGAAACCCAATAGCACTTTTGAAGACCTATCTATAGACACGTATGATGAATTTATTTTTTGTGTTTCAGTTCTGAGTATAGGGAAATTTACTGCTTTTTTTCTAGTTTTATACAAAAATCATAATGCGGTTCACAGAATACATCTACTTACCAAGTTTCAACAGCATAGGTCTTATAGTTTCGGAGAAAAGTGGCTGTGACATCGGACGGACAGAGAGACAGACAGACATGACGAATCTATAAGGGTTCCATTTTTTGCCATTTGGCTACGAAACCCTAAAAGGCCCAACAAAATCCATTGCGTAGTTTTAAAGGTTTAAGCATACATAGGGATATAGGGACAGATAGCCCGACTTTGTTTTAAATTTATACAATGTAGTGATTATAATGAATTGGGTCTAATAAATCAATTATGATATAAAAATTTGCATAAAATAAATGAAGGATATGAAGCTACACAACTCCTACGAGTTTTTCGGTGCATCATTGTTACATACATTATATTCGAATTCAGTCGATTCTAGGTATCCAACAAGTTAAGAAACAAAAAAGCAATAGAAAGTGTGTAACAGGCAGGTTAAAGGTATACAAGATATTAATTTACCTACAACACTATGCCGTCAACGCGTGAACAATTTTATTACTTACACAAAAAAAAATTACAAGTAAACACTTCAGTTTTATTTATTTGTATTAATACTCATACCCAATAAACAAATAAATATATGTCGGAGTAGACATGCGGCAGCTGTTTTTAAAAAGCGCAGGCCCGCTGACCTGGAGTAGGTCATCGGGTCTGCTTTATGCTTTATTACACTTATAGATGGATATCTAGTTAAATAACAGTGAAATAAATACTTAGGCGGTATTTATTTCAGAAACAGTAATAAAAACAAGCAAATGGAACACCAATGAAATAAAATCAAATGAAATGAAAAATCTTTATTCATGTAAGTCACAATCTACATTTACTGCCAGATTCGCAACGCAATAGGTAGAGCTGGAGAAAAAAGAACCTGGCAATAAAACTCCGGCCACTCTTTTAACTTCCAGTAGGTTATTACAACATAATTTTTATTCCAAATTAAAACCAACATAGAATCTACTCACAATGTTTTCTCTCCAAATTCCAGCAACAAAGTGAGCCCTCGGCCACAACCACTGTCTATTTATAAATCCCCGCCACTCAAATTGTTCTCACAAAACACGTGGCTTGATATTTAATGTTTTCTATTTAAATCAAAGAAATGTGGTTCAATTTATTTTTGAGAAATAAAGTTATTAATTTAATTAGTCAAACAAACTGTTAAATTGAATGAAATCGTAAAAATACAAAGAGTAATTCATTCTCAGTAAAATGAACATTGCCGGAACTATAGGAATAACAAAAATCCTGTTTTGATTAAAAACATTTTTAAATGTCGACAATATTCGTAATAAGTGTCAATAAGAATTTAACAATAGTTTTTATTGTAGGTTCTTACGAACCTACATAGTCACATAACACTTAGGTAACCTAATTAGTTCACCACTACATCAAGTTATACAAATCAGTGTTAATAAATTCTACAACTATTTCTATTCGAACCTAATATCACAAAATAGTAAGGTATCAGTAAAGTTGCTCATTGTAATGGTTTTAATCTATTTATAATCAAATAGATTTTAATTAGTAATTCTCGGTGTGGCGACACGGCCATACTGATCGGCGATGCGTGCTCTGCATCGTGTGTTAAGGTCTAGATCTGCAAAATAAATATTAAAAGCTGAGGGATATCCACTTTTAGTGGTTCTTACTGCTCATTCCACATGACAACAGTTTTTTTTTTTTTTATATACGGGTAAGGATATGTAGGGGAGAGGTCGATGCTGTCAAAGACAGGGGCCCTAGGGGATGTTGGTAGGGTCGATGCTGTGCCCTAAGCGGTCTTGTACGCCGTGTTACACAGGGGACCATTATTCTTTCAGGATTGGGATATCCACTTTTAGTGGTTCTTACTGCTCATTCCACATGACAACAGTATTTTTTTTTTATATACGGTAAGGATATGTAGGGCAGAGGTCGATGCTGTCAAAGACAGGGGCCCTAGGGGATGTTGGTAGGGTCGATGCTGTGCCCTAAGCGGTCTTGTACGCCGTGTTACACAGGGGACCATTATTCTTTCAGGATTGGGATATCCACTTTTAGTGGTTCTTACTGCTCATTCCACATGACAACAGTATTTTTTTTTTTTTTTTTTTATATACGGGTAAGGATATGTAGGGGAGAGGTCGATGCTGTCAAAGACAGGGGCCCTAGGGGATGTTGGTAAGGTCGATGCTGTGCCCTAAGCGGTCTTGTACGCCGTGTTACACAGGGGACCACTATTCTTTCAGGATTGGGATATCCACTTTTTGTGGCTTAATACAAATAATAAATAAATAATATGATTCAGGATAGGGATATTAGTGGCTTATTGGCGACTCCACGCCCCAATAGCATCTTTTCATTTAAATATTTTATTAGCTAATTTGGTGACTCCACGTCCCAATAGCATCATTTGTCTAATAATTCAGCTAGCATTTTAATACCGATTAGACTGAAGAAACTAAAATGAAAATACCTCACCAGATTTTTCAATTTGTGGTTTCTGAGAATCAAGTACTCGCTGGGTGCGGTGCCGTCAGCGTCAGCGCCAATGCGCCAGATGACCTAACCTAAGCTGTAGCTCACCACGAGGTTTTGGGCGCCCCGCTGTTGATTGTGGGGACCTTTAGCGCCCGTCTATGATGTCCTAATGCTTCCTTTAGAAGACAGCGGCCGTTGTCGAGAACGCTGTAAACTTAAACAAAGATGCCTCTGTAAAAACTATGATTTTTTTTTTTTGCACGATTCCTGTCAAATCTCGCCTTATCTTTAGTAGATGTCTGTGTCGTTGTTGTACGTGCCATTCAAGAAGTTTCAAACTAGGTACTTCAGTGGTTGACCAAATTAGGCAATTCTTCTGGTAAACAGTTTTGGCACTGAAATAAGAGGAGCTACGCCTGCAGTTCGGACTTTCTGATGCGGTGTGCGAATTTGAAGTCTCGTAATCCCTTATCATGATAAGACTATTAGCCCTAATGATACCTGTGGCTACTATACAGGGACATCATTTATAATCACTTGTTTTGGGGCTAGGAAGAGATGAAATACTTGTTTGGGCCACCAAGGTTCAATGCTCGCCTTTGTAGTTTGTATAGCGTAACAGAACTTACTTTGTATAGGAGTATTTTTAAAGTGGGAATCCTACATGAATGCCATGCCCAGGGGGCGGTTCGGGTGCTATCCCGTGTCTTTGGGGGATTTCGGGTGTGATTCCGCTTCTAAGGGGGGCGTGCGTGAGTCCCTCACGTCATGCTGCCGTCATGGGCCTGCTTCTGTGAGGACGGTGAGGAGCCCTCTCACCGTCCTAAGGCCCCCGGTCATGGAGGCCGATAGCCTTCGGCGAAGACACGTCGGCGGCGCCCAGGCCACCGACTGCGGAACTCGGGTGGGAGAGTTCTCTCGCGTACCCGCCCCGCCACCTCTTTCACAGGCATGACCTGCTCGCAGAAAGAGGCGGCGCAGTCCCACTTACTCTCGCTGGAAATCATGGTTCGCACCATGGTCTTGAGCGAGAGAGTCCACGTCCAGACCCACCTCGAGGACCTGGTGCTGTTGCGTCCACGCCGTGCACTCCACCAGCGTGTGGAGCGCTATGTCATCGCTGCGGTCCTCGCAGTGCTGACACTCGGCCGTGGTGTCCCGGTGTCTTCGCCACAGATACCTACCGAAGCTATCGTGCTCGGTAAGTATCAGTCAGTGTTTATCAGTTTTCTTGATCCCGTAGCACAAGCTTTTTATGCTCAATTTGAGCTAGGCGCTATATAGGTATAGTTCATAAACTGAGGTAAATATAAGCTAAAACACCGCTTAAGTAATCATGGCACGATTCAGAGTATGGCTGTTAGTACTGGCATTACCGTCGAAACCAATTTCAGGCCAAGTAACTAATACGTACCTATCACGAAGGTAATTTTTGTCGCCAACAACGAGTAGGTTACAACGCCGCACGTCACGCGCACTTGTTCACGTAAATTATGGGTGCAGACGCGCCGCGGCCAAACTTGCTGTTTTTGTTTCCAAGATTAACGATGAACAACGGCGCTCGAAAAAACGTGTCACAGAAAGCGGATATTGCCTAAAAGTTTTCCGCATAAATTTTCTTCGTTCGGTTTTATAGCGTTTATGTAAATAATGATACAGCCCTTTTATGACTTCCCTTCCTTCCTTGATGTTTATTAACAACTTGTGGGTAAAATATGTAATGAATATGAAAGAAGTGGAGCTGCAGTAATCTAAAGGCACTTATGATTTCCATGTGTATTAGAAAACGTTGAGTAATTGCGAGTTTCAACACTGAAACCTGCCATTAGTGGTGCTCGTAAACGTACGTATTATTGTTACATTAACAATTAGGTACGTGCATATTCTCTTTATTTGCTACATTCTTTTTTATTTCTATAGGAACGACAAACTGCAAGAATTCATCAAGTCAGATTTTATGATCAAAAGCATAGGCATGGCCAAAGAATGATATTTAAAGTCGGTCTTGGTTGTCTGTACTTTTATAAGTACCTGATTGTCCCTTGAAATGCCAAACTGGTGATTGTGGAATCGTTGCTTCTCAATCTAAAATACTTTCTGGAACGAACTCCCAAAATCGAATGACTTAATAAGACAAGAAAGAATTAACCTACAAGTACGTTCATAAACACATAAGGACTTTTTATTTTCTTACTGAAACTCTATCTCTGCATGCAAAATGCCAAACGTTTTATTTAAAAATGCGTTCAATTATTATTTGTACCTACTGTTGCTTTTGAAATATAACTTGCCCTACCACAATCGAATAATGTACATAAATGTTTTTGTTTCTCAGTTGTTACCAAATAAACGTGCCTTTAAAATAGCATTGCGGATTTTCTAAACGAACTGAAAGAGCTGCCAGCAAATAAGTGAATTTATACTATTGTTTTCTACAACTCGCTATCCACGAGCAGCAGGAATAGCAAACTGTTATAACAAAGTTTTAATTATTTACCACTCTAGCTATAGCAATTATAAAATAAAGGCGAGAGTGAGCATTCGGCGAATACTTCCTATTGTACTCGCAACATATACACTCGAGAGCAATGAATCCGGGTCACTTAAAGAATCCTAAAAATCTCGGAAACTAAAAATGCTAGGTTAATGCAATAAATTGTATTTAATAGACAATGTAATACTCCTTAAATGAAGGTATTAAAACTTCTTAGTTATTGTAAAGTTATATCATAAAAAAATCGAATTTGAAAAAGGGCCACTTTCGAAGATGGAACTACGAAATTACAGCATTTGGTGTTGCTTTTGTTTGTAATCTGTCATTTATGTGGGTACATAAACCATGTTGATAGTGCTCTATATTCATTAATCAAGCTGAAATTATGTCGCTTACGCCTGAAGAATGCACCAGAATACTTACAATGCTGGAAACCGGCCGGAGTCAGCGCGATACAGCCAGGACTGTCGGTGTGTCGCTGTCAACAGTACAAAGAGTTCTCCGACGTTACGAAGAAACTGGTTCTAACCTACGCAGACCAGGAACGGGCAGAACCAGGTGTACCACAGCACGAGAAGACCGATACTTGGTGAACACCATGCTTCGAAATCGCTTTCTCACAGGAACTGAACTCACCAATCAGTTTCGACGCCTCGGAGGAAGTAACCCAAGTGCATGGACAGTAAGACGTCGGCTTGCTGAATCTAACTTAAAACCCCTTAGACCTGCAAACGGCCCTAAACTGGAGCGTGGGCATCGTATTTCGAGACTAAGGTATGCCCAGAGCCACGTAAATTGGAGTATTGAAGATTGGTCAAAAGTTATGTTCTCCGACGAATCAAAATTTATGCTCTACAAGCACGATGGAAGACACAGAGTATATCGAAGACCAGCGGAAAGATTCAAGCAAGCATGCATCGAAGAAAAAGTAGCCTACGGTGGTGGGTCTGTACTTGTGTGGGCCGGAATTTCTTCTGAAAGTCGCACAGAGCTGGTGATCATAGAAAACGGCTCTTTAACTAGCGTAAGATATGTGGAAGAAATCCTCAATGATCACGTTGGTCCATTTATGGTCAATTTAGGTGAGGATGCTATATTTATGCATGACAATGCCCGACCTCATACAGGTAGGATTGTGAATGACTACCTTCAAGAGATGAACATTACTCGTATGGAGTGGCCAGCGCGCAGCCCGGATATCAACCCGATCGAGCATGCTTGGGACGAGCTAGGCAGATGCGTAAAACAACGAAACCCTCCCCCAATCACGCTTCGTGAGCTCAAAATTGCTCTCACAGAGGAATGGGAGAATATTCCCCAAAATCGTATAAGGAACTTGGTGTACAGCATGCCAAACCGCGTAAACGCAGTAATGGAAGCACGAGGAGGCAATACGAAGTATTAAAATTCAAGAAAATTGTAATAAAGTTCAAAAATTTCATGTTTCCTATTTTTGTTTTAAGGAGAGATCAGCAGTTTTTTCTTTATGTAATTTTGTGTTAATAAAATGTATGGTGACTCATATTTTTTTTACTTTCATTTAAGGAGTATTACATTGTCTATTAAATACAATTTATTGCATTAACCTATCATTTTTAGTTTCCGAGATTTTTAACATTCTTTAAGTGACCCGGATTCATTGCTCTCGAGTGTAGTTTTAGTTTTCACCTTCAATTAAAGTTTGCGGCGTGGATTACATTCGCTGTGATTGCAGCTACTTAATTACGGAATAGGGTTATCTCCGGGGAAGCGATCGGATCGTAGCGCCCCGAAAATTTACTGCTCTTGACCTCACTTGATCTTCATTCCAGGAGAAGTTGTAATTATACAATCGAATACTATTGCTGCCCATAAATTTACCGATTTACCTTCATAATATTTATTCCAGATTTGTGTGAAAAGCTTACAAATTCAACACGTTTTTTTTTTGTTATATGTATTTTACATTGTCACGTATCACTTTATCACGCGTGTTGAGCTGCGGATATCAGCTTGTTTTTTATAACGAAAGTGGTAAAATAATTTACTACGAATACTGTTTACCTACGGATTATTTTGCTGGACATGTTTAGGATTAGGAGCCCGTAGAACGCCTTGCTACGAGGTCTCCGAAATGATGCCTGGACGTTACGTTTAGCCCAATCCTGAAAAAAATGTCTCGGGCTATTTATATACCTATAATAAATATATATTTACCTATTTAATATAATAGGAACACTACTAACATTCTGCAACAAAAGGTAACTTAGCTAAGGAAAATAAGAGAATCGTAAAGAGAGTTCTGAATATGTTTTAATCAAATACAATTATTCAAAGTAATTGTTAGATAGTATCAATATTCGCTTGTATGACGTAAAGCACGGTACAAAACCAGCCATTATTTACCTTTGGGTTTAGGTTTACCTTCCACAAGACATTCCTGCAAGCAATATGACGGGTCTGGTGGACACGTCAACAACGTCTGCTGGTTGCAAAAAGGCTCCGAAGCATATCTTCCGCTCCTATAAAAAAGGCTAAATAATAACCCATCTTTCGAAACTTTCATTACTTTGGCTAATAGATTTTTCATCGATTTTCGATATTACTTTCTTCCATAACTGAACAAAACTTTATAAACCCATACTTGGTTTGAGCACGAGGTAATACTTAAAACTAGCCAAGTGTGAAGCGAACTCGCGCACAGAGTTCCGTACCACTAGTCAACAGAACAGGTGGGAGTAGAGGAAAAAAACGGCAACAAATCACGTTTGTTGTGTGGAAGAGCCCCTTGATGCCCCCATTGTTTCTGATTTATTGTTATAGCAGCAACAGAAAGACATTTGTGAAAATTTCAGTACTCTAGCTATAACGGTTCCTGAGATACATCCTCGTGACGGACAGACAAACGGACGGCGAAGTCTCATGATTAGGGGCTTGCTTTTACCCTTTGGGTACGGAACCCTAAAAAGGATAGGAGAAGGAAACGTATACTTTATAAGTGTACCGTCCCTAATAAGTAGGTATTTGGCTAGTTCTACCTTAATAGGAATTAAACTTCATATGGGCGAGTAACTTTGTAACTACGATTAGAAGTAATTCCTTTCAATTCGCAAACAATTTTCAAATTGTGTTTGGAATTTATTGACTAAAATATAGAGGTAAAATTCTATTTCATTGATGATTATAACGCAATGAGCTATAAAATAATGTACTCACTGTGGACCTGCTGGCGGTATAAATCCCGATTTGATTGTTTTGATAATATTGTAAACGTCGCATACATTAAGATCCTCCTGAAAATAAACAAGGTATTGTTCTGATTTCTCTACAAACCTGGGTATAGGACTAAGGTCAAGACCTTCGGGGCCCAAATCAGTCTAACCGATTGACTAACGGATGATTTCTTTACGCAGAAAATGGCCACACGAAACAGTTTGTACCAGCCTTTTAGGTCAGCGTGTTATAGTAAGGAAATTTGATTTATTTGCCAACAACCAAAAAATGAATTACATTTTTCTTATTTTAAGATAACATTACAAGATATTTGGTTGCAGATCCCTGGTGCCTGAAGAAGGTAATAAATTACCTGTGTTACAGGTCACCAGGTTTCCACTACACTCACAAATTACTGTATGTATGAAAGTAGCACAGTTATTGTATTCTTAATATAGTCAATACATACATACATATTATAGTCACGCCTTTATCCCCGAAGGGGTAGGCAGAGGCATAGTATACGCCCACATTTCACCTTATAGTTTTATGTCCCACGTAATCGGTGGTGAACCCATTGCCGTATTGAAATGGACAGGCGCAGGTCTTCGCGACCCGCAGTTAAAATTTTTCAAGTCGCCCTAAGGCCTTCAATTTGGCTTAACGATTGTCAATTTACTAACAACCGGGTTTCATTTTGAGTTTTCCTTCTCTACGCAATATATATTTTTGTAAAAGTGTTCCCTTACGACACCCTCGGGATGAATTGGGGTCGCGATATTTTGTACTCTAACCCGTCGCAACACGGGACCCCGTCGCCACACGGGGCAATATAGTCTATACCATAGATATATTAGGTGCTTACATATGAAATTGGCGTTTTGTATAGGAGGAACAAAAAGTCGAATATTTTTAAATATAATATATTTAATTAATCAAAGTATGAACCATTGTTTTCTATGCATTTTTGCCATCTCATAGGTAGTTCATTGATCCCTTTACTAAAAAACAATAAAATCTGTGAAGGCGATTTGGACTGCCCCATCAGAGTTGAATTTTTTCCCTTGCAAGAAGTTGTCCAAATTTCGAAAAAAATGGTAATCTGTTGGAGCAAGATCCGGGGAGTACGGAGGATGTTTTAGACATTCCAATTGAAGCTCTTCTAATTTGGTAGCCGTCTGTTGTGCTGTGTGTGGTCTAGCGTTGTCGTGAAGCAGCAGTGGCGTGGAGCGATTGACCAGCCCAGGTTGTTTAGCCGCTAGCTTTTCCATCATGGTTTGCAATTGCTGACAATAGACATCAGGCGTAATAGTCTGGCCAGATTTGAGAAAACTGTAATGAACAATACCGGCACTAGTCCACCAAACGCTTACAAGTAACTTTTTTGGGGTTAATTTTCGCTTGGGGCAGGATTTGGCTGGCTGGCCAGGATTCAACCATTGCGCTGAGCGCTTTCGATTATCGTAAAGAATCCATTTTTCGTCACAGGTAATGATTCGGTTTAAAATACCTTCATTATTGAGCCGGTTCAGTAATGTAACGCAGCAGTCGACGCGCTTTTGCCGGTTTGCTTCAGTCAATTCGTGAGGTACCCACCTTTCAAGCTTTTTAATCTTCCCAATTTGCTTCAAGTGAATTAAAACAGTTTTATCACTAACACCGCAGCCTGCAGCTAACTCGGACGTGGTTTGCGATGGATCCGCTTCCACAATAGCCTTCAATACTTCATTATCAACTTGAGTCTCAGGCCGTCCACGGGGCTTGTTCTGCAGGTCGACATTTCCTGAACGAAAACGTTGGAACCAAAAACGAACTGTGTTTTCTTTTGCAACATGACCCCCATACACATCATTCACCCTTCTAGTCGTTTCCGCAGCACTAGTGCCACGGCGGAACTCGTATTCGTAAATAATGCGATATTTTAAGTTTTCCATTTTGTAAAATGAGTGACGCAAACAGAAAAAAACAGAAGAAAAAAACAAATGAATGACGGTCATCGAAGGATAAATACATGAGTAAATAGCTGGGAAAATTTGAATTTGGAATTCCTTACCAAAGAGGAGAAAATCGTAATTAAAGTGGCCAGTACGAAAAACGCCAATTTGATGTGTAAGCACCTAATATTATAAAGTCTAGATTGAGCGTCAAGGCGCAGAAACGGCTCAAAAAATGCATGTAACTGTTACATGAATTGATCTAACCCGCGCCGCTCAGTGCCGATCGTGTCGCTTTAACGTCACCACGTAAAACGCGCGCTAAGTAGTCTACGAAAATATAGCTAAAATGTCCTTTTGTGCAAATAAAATTTGTAGAAATTATAGTAGGAGATTATAAACTTCTAAAAATGTCAGCTATCATCGGTAACAACCCAAAATAAAGCTTATTTTGATTTTTCTTTTCTTCATTATTAATCACGCAATATTCATCAGTGTTGCCACTTTATTGTTTTATTCTCCCAACTTAACAATTGGGAAAGGAGAAAGTATAACTAGTTTGTCTAGGAAATGATTATATTCATTTCTTATTACACTATGTACTTATTATATTATTTACTAGCGGCCCGCCCCGGCTTCGCGCGGGTATACAGTATTTCTCCACTATTTAATGGATGTTACTTATAAAACCGGCCAAGTGCGAGTCGAACTCGCGCATGAAGGGTTCCGTAGCCGCAAGTAACATAGTATAAAAGTTCTTGTAGTTGGTTGTAACTTTGATTGATGTCTTAACACGTTCACTGTGGTAGGTAATGATTTTTTTAGGCGAAAATTGCGGTTTATGACGTAATAAAAAAAACTACTTATTAGATCTCGTTCAAACCAATTTTCGTTGAAAGTTTTTATGCCAATGTACAACATAAATTTTTTTCAGTTTTGTCATTCTTTTAGTTTAGAAGTGAGAGAGACATTTTTCACTTTAGAAGTGTCTCTTGCGCAAACTATTCAGTTTAGGATAAAATGATGTTAGAAACCCAATAGCACTTTTGAAGACCTATCTATAGACACGTATGATGAATTTATTTTTTGTGTTTCAGTTCTGAGTATAGGGAAATTTACTGCTTTTTTTCTAGTTTTATACAAAAATCATAATGCGGTTCACAGAATACATCTACTTACCAAGTTTCAACAGCATAGGTCTTATAGTTTCGGAGAAAAGTGGCTGTGACATCGGACGGACAGAGAGACAGACAGACATGACGAATCTATAAGGGTTCCATTTTTTGCCATTTGGCTACGAAACCCTAAAAGGCCCAACAAAATCCATTGCGTAGTTTTAAAGGTTTAAGCATACATAGGGATATAGGGACAGATAGCCCGACTTTGTTTTAAATTTATACAATGTAGTGATTATAATGAATTGGGTCTAATAAATCAATTATGATATAAAAATTTGCATAAAATAAATGAAGGATATGAAGCTACACAACTCCTACGAGTTTTTCGGTGCATCATTGTTACATACATTATATTCGAATTCAGTCGATTCTAGGTATCCAACAAGTTAAGAAACAAAAAAGCAATAGAAAGTGTGTAACAGGCAGGTTAAAGGTATACAAGATATTAATTTACCTACAACACTATGCCGTCAACGCGTGAACAATTTTATTACTTACACAAAAAAAAATTACAAGTAAACACTTCAGTTTTATTTATTTGTATTAATACTCATACCCAATAAACAAATAAATATATGTCGGAGTAGACATGCGGCAGCTGTTTTTAAAAAGCGCAGGCCCGCTGACCTGGAGTAGGTCATCGGGTCTGCTTTATGCTTTATTACACTTATAGATGGATATCTAGTTAAATAACAGTGAAATAAATACTTAGGCGGTATTTATTTCAGAAACAGTAATAAAAACAAGCAAATGGAACACCAATGAAATAAAATCAAATGAAATGAAAAATCTTTATTCATGTAAGTCACAATCTACATTTACTGCCAGATTCGCAACGCAATAGGTAGAGCTGGAGAAAAAAGAACCTGGCAATAAAACTCCGGCCACTCTTTTAACTTCCAGTAGGTTATTACAACATAATTTTTATTCCAAATTAAAACCAACATAGAATCTACTCACAATGTTTTCTCTCCAAATTCCAGCAACAAAGTGAGCCCTCGGCCACAACCACTGTCTATTTATAAATCCCCGCCACTCAAATTGTTCTCACAAAACACGTGGCTTGATATTTAATGTTTTCTATTTAAATCAAAGAAATGTGGTTCAATTTATTTTTGAGAAATAAAGTTATTAATTTAATTAGTCAAACAAACTGTTAAATTGAATGAAATCGTAAAAATACAAAGAGTAATTCATTCTCAGTAAAATGAACATTGCCGGAACTATAGGAATAACAAAAATCCTGTTTTGATTAAAAACATTTTTAAATGTCGACAATATTCGTAATAAGTGTCAATAAGAATTTAACAATAGTTTTTATTGTAGGTTCTTACGAACCTACATAGTCACATAACACTTAGGTAACCTAATTAGTTCACCACTACATCAAGTTATACAAATCAGTGTTAATAAATTCTACAACTATTTCTATTCGAACCTAATATCACAAAATAGTAAGGTATCAGTAAAGTTGCTCATTGTAATGGTTTTAATCTATTTATAATCAAATAGATTTTAATTAGTAATTCTCGGTGTGGCGACACGGCCATACTGATCGGCGATGCGTGCTCTGCATCGTGTGTTAAGGTCTAGATCTGCAAAATAAATATTAAAAGCTGAGGGATATCCACTTTTAGTGGTTCTTACTGCTCATTCCACATGACAACAGTTTTTTTTTTTTTTATATACGGGTAAGGATATGTAGGGGAGAGGTCGATGCTGTCAAAGACAGGGGCCCTAGGGGATGTTGGTAGGGTCGATGCTGTGCCCTAAGCGGTCTTGTACGCCGTGTTACACAGGGGACCATTATTCTTTCAGGATTGGGATATCCACTTTTAGTGGTTCTTACTGCTCATTCCACATGACAACAGTATTTTTTTTTTATATACGGTAAGGATATGTAGGGGAGAGGTCGATGCTGTCAAAGACAGGGGCCCTAGGGGATGTTGGTAGGGTCGATGCTGTGCCCTAAGCGGTCTTGTACGCCGTGTTACACAGGGGACCATTATTCTTTCAGGATTGGGATATCCACTTTTAGTGGTTCTTACTGCTCATTCCACATGACAACAGTATTTTTTTTTTTTTTTTTTATATACGGGTAAGGATATGTAGGGGAGAGGTCGATGCTGTCAAAGACAGGGGCCCTAGGGGATGTTGGTAAGGTCGATGCTGTGCCCTAAGCGGTCTTGTACGCCGTGTTACACAGGGGACCACTATTCTTTCAGGATTGGGATATCCACTTTTTGTGGCTTAATACAAATAATAAATAAATAATATGATTCAGGATAGGGATATTAGTGGCTTATTGGCGACTCCACGCCCCAATAGCATCTTTTCATTTAAATATTTTATTAGCTAATTTGGTGACTCCACGTCCCAATAGCATCATTTGTCTAATAATTCAGCTAGCATTTTAATACCGATTAGACTGAAGAAACTAAAATGAAAATACCTCACCAGATTTTTCAATTTGTGGTTTCTGAGAATCAAGTACTCGCTGGGTGCGGTGCCGTCAGCGTCAGCGCCAATGCGCCAGATGACCTAACCTAAGCTGTAGCTCACCACGAGGTTTTGGGCGCCCCGCTGTTGATTGTGGGGACCTTTAGCGCCCGTCTATGATGTCCTAATGCTTCCTTTAGAAGACAGCGGCCGTTGTCGAGAACGCTGTAAACTTAAACAAAGATGCCTCTGTAAAAACTATGATTTTTTTTTTTTGCACGATTCCTGTCAAATCTCGCCTTATCTTTAGTAGATGTCTGTGTCGTTGTTGTACGTGCCATTCAAGAAGTTTCAAACTAGGTACTTCAGTGGTTGACCAAATTAGGCAATTCTTCTGGTAAACAGTTTTGGCACTGAAATAAGAGGAGCTACGCCTGCAGTTCGGACTTTCTGATGCGGTGTGCGAATTTGAAGTCTCGTAATCCCTTATCATGATAAGACTATTAGCCCTAATGATACCTGTGGCTACTATACAGGGACATCATTTATAATCACTTGTTTTGGGGCTAGGAAGAGATGAAATACTTGTTTGGGCCACCAAGGTTCAATGCTCGCCTTTGTAGTTTGTATAGCGTAACAGAACTTACTTTGTATAGGAGTATTTTTAAAGTGGGAATCCTACATGAATGCCATGCCGGACTCCTACCGACTAAAAACCACACGTTTCCTACCTAATATGCCTACGGTTGGGAGCCCCGGGTAAGCTCTCGGAAGGATGACCCCAGGACTCCAGACAGTTACCACTGCGGCCTCACATAGCGGTGAGGAATATGCATAGGAGTCTACTGTGAAGGTTACACGTTCCTGTTCATCTGAAGTGCCTGGCTTACTCGATACGTCGACGTGTAGGTATAGCTTCGAATGGCACGGTCGGTTTGCTAATAGAGCGCAAGTGAACTTGCGTTGATCTAAACATTCGAGGTCCTGAAAACGATGCAATTGTCATCATGTTAACGGTGAAAAAATCTTTAACGGTGCTAATTTTTTCAAAATAGTAACTTCCATAATTTTATGACGAGTCTTAAGGTATTAATTACTAAAGCTTCTTTGGAAAGATTTAGGTACAACAGTCAACCGTTGTGTACCTACCCAAGATTGGGTCTCGCTTTTCAGATACCTATCTTGACATTTTCTTGCAGATAACATCCCTGGACGGTCTCATCTCAATGGAAACCGTCTATGATAGTATGTACGTAACTATCTCGACGTTGTTTACTGTTTATTCAGATGAATAATCATTAATCAAACTGTTATTCAAGACTTTGCCTGTTAAAGGTATTTCAGTTTAACAATATCGGCATGCCGCATCCGCTCGCCCTTCCTCTATTTATTTCAAATTCATTTTTTTGCGAATATACCATTATGGATGTGAGACAGCAAGTCTTCCTTGTGCTTCGAGGCTTAAAGCGTGTCGCAGTCGGGATACCGTATAATCATCTTGAAATGGCGTCCATACAAGTAATAGTTAAAACGTTTGACCGCTCGTACTACCACCAAAATCTCGAGTTCGCTCGAGTGATACTTATCTAGTTTCTACATCGCATCGGTCGTGTGCATACTAAAAAAAAGCCACTATGTGCTGCCGACTCGTATTGATTTGAATAAGGATTGACCCGAAGTCAAGGCCCAGCCAAGGAAGCAATTCGCTAGGTTCTTTTCCTAGAAATATTCTATGCCATGCTTCCTCATGAACATGGGTCCATTGCCACTTAGCGCCTTAGATAGTCAGTTCATTAAGAGAAGCCACTGCAGGAGCGATATTTGGTATGAACGAGCGGGAGTATTCAGCGCGACAACTGAATAGACGAATTTGTTTAGCATTTGTCGGTACCAGAGTTTCTAGGCTTAACCTTTTTAGGGCTAGGACGCACTTGACCGTTCTGTACTAAATTTTTAGCATACTCAATTGACCGTTAAAAGAAAAGGCATTATTCTATGAGGATTGGAAATCCTGGTTTACGGAATGATATTAAGACTCTAAGCACAGATTAGTTAATAGTTACTGCTCTAGTGACAGACAGAGCTTGGAGAGAAAACCTACGGTATTTACCACAGATATCAGAAAAATATGTACTGATAACGTCACCTATACAAACCTATGCTATACTACCTTTGTGGTCATTGTCTGAACTCAAGAGGTAATTTTATTTTTCTGGGTGTTTTTAAGTCATCTTCGATATCAAGGTTACCATATGCTATCTAATAAAAATAGATTTGAACCTACCAACACGTCTGAAGTAATAATCTTGTGAAATGTGACATTCAATTTCTACGTTAATTCTATTATCTAGAATCTAGACAGACTTAAGATGCTCGTAGAAACAACAGGAGACCTATGCCACCAAGTAATTTTATTGACCACACGTTTTCGGTTTTCCGGCAAGTTGTATGAGATTGACTCACGAATTAACAAGCACTTAACCCCGCTATCAAAGATGGTATTATTAATTACCTTGCCTATCCTCACACGCATTGTGTTCAAGCTGGACTAGTTAAGAACAGAGTTCATATTATAGGTTATGTGCTTTTCGCGGCGATAGCAGGTACAAAATGTGTAAACGGCTTTTGATCAAAATAAATAAAATTCAAGTACTATAAGTTTGTTCGTATAACCGTTGTGTTGGCCGGGTTATTGTCGCATTGGGAACACAAGTTTCTTTCAACCGTACGTTTATCCGAATCTGTTGTAGTAGCTTTAAAACGTCACTCACGAGAGGTATGACCGGACTTACTACAAAAATTACAGTAAGAAGCGTTTCCACTATCAATGGAATATTTTAACAGTTTCGGTGGTGGTTGTGATCAATTCGCGTTTGAACGCTTACATAATATAGAAGAGGTAACATAACCTATCATCGCTGCTACTGCATCGCAATTTCGTAACCACTAAGCTGGCAGACTAGCTTATGGTGGCCTCACCGTGGACGCGGTAACTAGCCAGTTGTCAACCTATGTTAGCGCGGCCCTTCAGCAGTCTAGTTATTTTCATACGTATATCGTAGTCACTTGATAACATAGTTAGTTTGAAACAAACAAAAAAAAAACATGATTACATCAATTGCAGTCGCCAACGCGACGTTACCGCCTAGGTCATATGAGGGTAGAAACACATCGGTACTTAATCATAATTTTCTTTTGTTGTTTCGACAGGCGATCACTCATACATTACTTCACTGTGATCATATTAAAATAAAATTCAGGTGGTACATTACCCCTTTGCTGTTGTAGCTGTGTAACGGTGCTGGTGGAAGACTTACTAGCACCAGGATCTCGCACAGCCGCGGAACACGCCGGCGCGCCCGTAACCGCGTGCGGCGCGTTGGTAAACTGGTACACAATCTTCGTAGCAAAGATCCTGAAAAATAAATAGTCTCGCACAGTATTTTGTAGGTAGTGATCCCACTTCTGATGTCGGAGTAGACATGCGGCAGCTGTTTTTAAAAAGCGCAGGCCCGCTGACCTGGAGTAGGTCATCGGGTCTGCTTTATGGTTTATTACACTTATAGATGGATATCTAGTTAAATAACAGTGAAATAAATACTTAGGCGGTATTTATTTCAGAAACAGTAATAAAAACAAGCAAATGGAACACCAATGAAATAAAATCAAATGAAATGAAAAATCTTTATTCATGTAAGTCACAATCTACATTTACTGCCAGATTCGCAACGCAATAGGTAGAGCTGGAGAAAAAAGAACCTGGCAATAAAACTCCGGCCACTCTTTTAACTTCCAGTAGGTTATTACAACATAATTTTTATTCCAAATTAAAACCAACATAGAATCTACTCACAATGTTTTCTCTCCAAATTCCAGCAACAAAGTGAGCCCTCGGCCACAACCACTGTCTATTTATAAATCCCCGCCACTCAAATTGTTCTCACAAAACACGTGGCTTGATATTTAATGTTTTCTATTTAAATCAAAGAAATGTGGTTCAATTTATTTTTGAGAAATAAAGTTATTAATTTAATTAGTCAAACAAACTGTTAAATTGAATGAAATCGTAAAAATACAAAGAGTAATTCATTCTCAGTAAAATGAACATTGCCGGAACTATAGGAATAACAAAAATCCTGTTTTGATTAAAAACATTTTTAAATGTCGACAATATTCGTAATAAGTGTCAATAAGAATTGAACAATAGTTTTTATTGTAGGTTCTTACGAACCTACATAGTCACATAACACTTAGGTAACCTAATTAGTTCACCACTACATCAAGTTATACAAATCAGTGTTAATAAATTCTACAACTATTTCTATTCGAACCTTATATCACAAAATAGTAAGGTATCAGTAAAGTTGCTCATTGTAATGGTTTTAATCTATTTATAATCAAATAGATTTTAATTAGTAATTCTCGGTGTGGCGACATATACAATATTGATAATAGTATATACATCCTTCATTATATTAGATTAATTACATAAACTATAATAAGACTTAGTTTAATGCAATTTTAGGGAGAAGCTGGTATCATTATTTACGCACACATAAAAGCCGACGCGCAGTGTAAAGACACTGGCCGCTTGACAGCGCACGCACACATCTGCGAAATCGTAAGCCGTTTTGTTTATGTCGATTGTAGAGCGAGCGTCCACCTTGACTTTATAATATATCTATGGTCTATACGTACATAGAAATCGTCATCAATGACCATCATCGGTGCATTAACACAAGCCGCTTGGCATTCCACGATATCGACTCCAAACATCTTGTCATCAGATACTTTGCCAACTGTACAGCAAGTGGCCTCTTCAACTGCTTTGAGTATTATATCCGACCCTCGCAACATACACGGTGTCGTAACACAGACTTTCACGTGGTACTTGCCTCGGTAAGTTCTACAAAATAACAGCGAAAATGTATCAGAAATAATAGAGTAAGTATATAACTAAATACCTATAATAAATAAGCCATGGGCAAGATTTTAAGGAGAATTGAATCAAATTTTTATTTAATTGCGTTTGTTGAAGATTCTCGTCCATCTGACTACACGACACTTTTATAGGCCACAAGCCTAGAGCTTCCTCAGTTTTCTAAATAACTTGAAAGTAGAATTGATTCTAGCATAACAGACTTATATTCAAGGGTTATTGGTTTAATTAATGTGATTTAAATTATTTAATCAAAAACGACTCCTTAATGCAGTTATTTCAATTCATGACTAACAATGCCTATTGCAGGTGAAGATAAGTTTTAGCAGTTGGCAGCGCGTGTGTAGCACCTCTGGAGTTGAAAACTATAGCTAATAGGCTATTGTGACCACTTTCCACCAGGTCTTGTATGCCTACTTAGCCGTATAAAAACCACTCAATGAAAAGGATAAAATAATTCATTTTCAGATAAATTATTTAGCCTTATTATTTTACAAGTCTAGTTTACAAATGTATGTATAACTATTTTATGTTCCCAAATGGTAGAACACAAATATTTTGTTATAGATATATATTTACATTTTAATAATGTTGTTATAATAACATTAAGAAGTAGGTTAGTAACAATTTAAGTAGAAAAGCTCGTAGTTGCACGCGAATATGCATTCAAGCGTAGCAATTGCGTTGGCAGTAGAAATATTTTACATTTGCCAAAGGTAGCTTGTATTCATTTTAAATTAAGGTCTATTGTTTGCATTCTGTATCTAGCAATGTTGCATAACATCAAATAATATTCTGCACTAGATAGTTTCCATTTGCAATTCAAACCACCTTGAATATACACTCTCTGTTTACAAAAATCATATCTACATAATACCTTTTATTCATTGTATAAAACGTAGCCCATTCATAGACTCGCATTCGAGGTATATTAAGTAATTCTGCAATTTTATGCATGGCTGATATAGGAACCCATCCAATTTGTCTCTGGGCAATATCCATTACAGGTCCTATTGCTGATCTCTCGGAGCCTTTGGGATAGTTCTTGATGAGGGCTGCGATTCTCTGTCAATAATAAAAAACATTGAGCTATTTATAACATAATTACTGGTCATTGAACTATTTTAACATCATTACTTGTCTCTCTGTAGATATTTTTATGGAATTTATACTAAACAGCTATTTAGAGAGGTGTTTAAATGTATGACAAGCCGAAGAAACATTAAATCCCTGGTGTAGCACTGTGAAAAGGAATTTTAGATTTAAAACAAAGATAGCAAACGAATAGGTTTGAACAGAATTTGAGTGACAGTAGTAATATGCGTGCATTATGTCCATGCTGAGGGCGTTTAATTACTTCTGAATATAATTATCATGATGCTGTCTGTCATCAAACGTTTTATTATACGTAAATGTAATGCTGAATCTTGTATTTGATTGAAGCCTTGTGTGACAGTGCAAACTCTAAATCCACCTTCTTACTCCCTCCCTTTACTTAGGTACATTTTCGTCAGCATAACCAGCTGTATTGAGGCATACTATATACATTATATGATAATTGTAAAATATTAAATCTATGATTGACACTTTAACTCCCTTATGTATTAAGTTTAGTGATCGTAATTATTCAGGTTGGTTAAGCAAACGTTGGCAGAAAATTAAGTCAATAAAAATTGCTATCTAATAGATATGTAATGTATAGGTAGTGGTAAGGACTGATAGCTATCATGAAATCATAATAACTTAGAACATTATTGTTAAATTCATATTAGGAGTATCAAAGACATGCATATGGAGCAGCTGGTTAGTTCACTCAAGTTATAAGCACTAGCTCCTTAACCGTTAAATGGACGATCCAAACTTAGGTCGTTTCTATAAAACTTCAAGTAGTTCATGAATAGTGCATTCATGCTCTGGGGACCCTTATTGCACAGGAAATAATAAAATGCTTATGTAGTTTTATTTGAACTAAACGAAATTATATTCCCTCTTTTGCATTTTATTTTCTGTTATTACTTTTGTATTACAATACCTTTCATTCATAAATGTTTCGGAATGGATATTCTTCGTTTTCAAATAAAAGGTAAACGAAAACAACTGATAAGAGCTGATTGAAAATGTTATTTTTTTTGAAACTTAACTTTATTTTAACCCAATGTTATATCATAATTATTCTTTTATGTAAAATAATACCCACTTTATTCATTCTGTTAAAAAATAATTCCAGTAGAGTGGTATGTGTAGAAATTGAAATTAAGGTTTAATACTATGACTTTTCGAAATTATAAAAATTGATAAGCTTCTTCTTTTCCTGTACCTACGAGGCTCTTAGTACAAGTACGAGATATACGAGAACTTAGATATAATCAGAACTTAGATATAATACAGAGTAACCCGAGAAATGCTACCACGACTCCTGAAAGCATTCGTGATTAACTTGCGCGACCTGAACCTCAGTTAACCGAACTACTTACACCAAAGGGACTATCGGTAGGACAAAAATACTTTGGTAAGGAAAAATACGAGTACTTTAGTTAGGAAAAATTGCATTTCCGTTTTTTTTGTGCGTTGTTTTCAAAATATTTTTTCCAGCAATGAAATAATCATTTCATTAAATGAATGAAACATCCGTGGTCAGAATAAAACAGTCACCATTAAATTTACGTAATAGTTTATTAATTAATTTAAGGGTCGCAACTAAACGGTGGTTAATTTTAACGATTCATTATTCCCACAGATAGTTATTTAAATTCCCATAGTAAAGATGAAAAACTGAGAAAGTAAGTAATTACTTTTAGTCCAGTCATTACGTCGAAAAAATCGGGTTAGAAATGCAAATGAACCGAGAAAGCCAAATTTTGGATATTACGTGGGGAGGGGCTAGAAAAGCTTAAGTTCAAATTGTCGACCAAAATAACCTGGTGGGTTTTCCGCCATCTTGAAAAAAGGGTTATATTCAGTTTTTTCATCATAATTCGGTTCCCCGTTGAGATACGAAAATTTTAATAAAAGTTTTTTGTTGCTTTTTGTACGATCTACAATTAAGGTCTATACATTTTTCACGTATCGATCACCGTTATTGAAATATCGATCCAAAAAGTCATAAATCTGGGGAGAAAAAATTGTTTTTAGCTGTTTCCTTCTTTCTCGTGAAAGATATCGAAAAATGTCCATAATGAAAATTGGTGAGCGTGTTCAGACCTACAAATTCGTTTTTTTATTTTTTATTTTCGATAATAATTACGACCTCTAGCGCGGCGCAAAGTCAGTAAGACTGTGCCGGTTTTGATTTAGCCGCTCGCACGGTTGTATCCATACGTCAAAATGGATGAATGGTTGTTCAAGCAATTATTGCAATGCAAAATAAATTAATAAACCATCCAAATTATAAATCAAACACATGAAAATTATTGATCAAATATTTTTTAATGAAGCAAAAAACAATAATTACAGGTGGTAATTTTTTTCACGTTTTTCGCCGTTTCGATGGTCCTGGCTGTAGAAGTTCTTCCTCGGTAGACGTAGTAGTAAATGATGCTGGGACGGTTGAAAAAATATAATCATCATCATCGTGATCGTCGTTAAATAAAATCTCGACTCTGGCGACATTGTTGCATGTCTGTCCACTACAGTGCAGACAAATAACGGAGCAACTAATTCCTGCTTTCCTGCACCCACAAGCAGCCCCACACTTTCCTTTACATTTGCACGAAATGAGTTTTAAAAGTTCAGGTGGAGCGGGTGCGGCTGTGGTGCAAATTGGTTCAAGCCCGTAATTCGTCTGTCGCCAACCCCATTCCTGAGGATCTTTGAAAATTCCGAGCCACGTTTGTACTTGTAGATATGTCCGGAAAACGTGTTGGCGGACTGCGCTTTCCGTTGGTGGGAGTAGTGAAAGATTATTCGTCTTATTTGTCGTCATTGATTTTGCAAAGCGGTGGAATCGCAAACTATCCATCGTTGTATCCTCTTTACGACCACCATACAGAGCGATAAGGAATAGTTTTCCCGCACAAACTAGCATCTCCGGATCGACCTTTTCTTGCTTGAATAGTTCTACCGATGACCGGAGGTTCGGGTTCTTCTCGAGGGTACTGATGAATTTCGACTTTCCAATATTATAAAAAGACGACGTAGTGTCACAACCGCTGAAAGCATGGATGAAAAGAATGTTCTCAAGAACAGACTTATCATGCTTGAAACTATTCGGAGAGTATAGTTTTGCCGGTGTTTTGCCTTTAGCTGGTTTGCGAAAAAAAATATTTTTTTTGTCCTGTGCAAGTCCGGAAATTAAAACCAAAAGATCGATATCTTCGCCGACGATTTCCACAGAGTCATGAAACGATGCTTCTCTAATTGCTGTGGTTACAATGAGGGTATCAGCATCCTCATAAGCCTGCTCTACTTTTATTTCGGTATTTGTAAAATAACGGCGAAGCATTTGTATCAAGTTGTTTTTATTTTGGTCCCTTGCAAGAAACTTCTCCTGGCTAACTTTCAGAGCAGTAGTTTCATCAAACGTGAACTCTGGTGATTGGTTCTTCCTTGAACGTCGTGCCCTTTCCGAAGATTTAGTTCCTGCGAGTCTCATGTCAGTCGGATAACCATCGAATACAATTGTCACACTTTCTCCAAAGTGTTGTTGCACGTATGTGACATATTTCTTGCAGATGAGATCAAACGTCTCAATTCGACCCCAAACAACTTTATGCAGAAGGAAACCACCGTCGATTATGTGATGATGTCTGTCACCAGCTTGTAAATTTTCTGTCAAAGGCTCGAAAGCATTGTATAATAGTGACTTAGTTCCTTTTCGCATTCCTTCTTCGGTGAACAATGACAATGGGAACGGAGCGAGCTCGTATGCTAGAAATTTTCTCAGGTCAGTCTCGGAATTCTTCGTTATGCACATTTTTTGGAAAAGCAACAATGGATTGATCGGAACTGGTGAATCGTCGATTGTAATGCTGGTATTTACTGCCGATAAAGAGAGCACTTTATCCTTCCTTGTGAATGACAAGGACCCGAAATCTGCTCCTATGATTTTAGTCATCATGTCGCGACCAATTTCGTATGCACGATGACAATTAATCTTCTCGTTTGCAATAACTCCTGTGCCGATAGACATCAATTCTTTCTTCTCTGGAAAAGGATTATGATCTGCGAGCCACATGTCCAATTTCTCAGTGTCATAATTGTCTCGAGAAATCCGCGAGGGTCTCATGTCGACGTGCTGTTCGGTTGTAGAGCAAGATACTCCGGAAAATGTTTCAATTTGTTCACAAATGTTTTGAAGCTGAACCATGCCCAAAGTCCACGATGCTATTGTGCTGTCTGTAATTCCCCGTCCCTGAGTCAGTCCTCCTGTTGTCTTCATGGATCGCATGAGAGTCTGCTCTATCGTCATGTCTGACATAATCCCAGACCAAAATTTTTCCGAGCGACGAATCGTAAAGTAGCCACGTCTAGTGAACTTGTCATAATCTTCTGTTGGTATTTTTTCTCTCAGAGCTCGCATATCTTGTAGGTATAAATGAGTAGACTTCGCATACAGGAAGTGGCCGCTGGCATGAAAGAAAGGAAGCATTTTTTGTATGGTATCGAGATGAAGTTCCCAATTACCGGATCTTTCTGCTTCCAGGAAATTCTTCACCAGAGAAACCATACGATGGTACTGTACCCATAGCTTTGCCGTAGGACCTCTGCTTTCGATGGCGACTAATCCTTTTGCAAATTTGTCGTATATGCTTTTCACTCCATTGTTGGCGGCAGTTATGATGGTAGGTCGATTGAAAACATCTTCCGCGTAGTAATCTAGTTCATCGCGTTCCTTTTCCTCTAATTCCAGCGAGTCCAGTACAATTTTTGTCAAAGCTGAGTGTGACAAAATGTGAGCGCGAACAGCTCTTGCATATGCATGGCCGGCTAGAATTTTTTCGACACAATTTTCTGCATAAATGAGCTTGAAAAGCTCTTCAATCCCACTACCGGACATGATCATGCCAATTGATCCCATAAACGACATCAAAAGATGAAATCCACCAAGTCTCACTATGACGTTTTTCAAATCAGATGTTGGTTCAGCAGCTCCCACGATGTCGCGAGCTTTCCAGTACAGCGGTTGATCAAAAGTGATGAAGGTGGTTTTTTGACTGCAACGCTTTGATTTCTCGACAGCTTCTAGAAGAGATGTAAGGATCGTGTCATAATGCGATGGCGGTGCATTGATAAACGGAAGAAAGATAACTTTTGAGCGTTCGTATTGCATATTGGCTGTTACGCTCTCCATAAATCCATTCCATCCTGGAATTCCAGCAAAGCAACTCCATTTTCCGTAAAGCCAAATTAAATCTGGTATTGTTGGTAAAATGTCGCTCGGAAGTTGACGAAGAGCTTCGACATCGGCAACAGTTATAGTCTGTAAGCCTGCCGATTTATGCTTATGGTAAGAAAGTACAGGAACCATGCCCAATTGTGCAACTTCTGAAGCTGATTTTATTTCGACAATACGCGGAATTTTTTTCTCACGCTGGATAGCAGTGTAGGGAGTCACGCAATGTATTCCTCCCATCGCATGAAACGTTCCATGACCGTCAAGGGTGTTTATGTTAAAATCCGCATTGTCAAATACGAATTGACTGAATGAATTTTCCAGAATTTCGCTTTCAGCTCGGTGAATGCATGAATTCTCGAAAATTGTTATTTCTCGATACGGTGCACTGAATCCCATTGCTGATAATATGTTGATGAGACTTTTTGAACCGAATTTCTTATAAAGGAAAGTCCCGACACCTAACTGCAGCGGAGAGAAAAACGAACGAGGACGTACGGCTGTTATTATGGAGTGAGCTATCGCTGTACATTTTTTTTTCCATTCTTCCAATGCACCACGTTTATCTTTTGTTATCACTGTAGCAAGAAAAACTTGCAAAGATTCAGGAACAGCGGCTTCGACATCTTTCACGAATTCATCCGATGGAGGGTAACTGTTTTTATCGTAAATGACACCTCTAATGTCCTCACGGATTATCGCAGCAGCTTCGCGAATAACTCTTAATCTTTCTTCTTGATAATCATTTTTTCTTTCTCCGTACCATTTTTCCGAGAGTATTTTGAAACCGGTATTTCGAAAGCACACCACGCAATCACGTCCTTGTTTTTCGATTATGAGAATGTCGTCTCCATACTTCTTTTGCAAATGTTTTTTAACCGTTCTGATGTCAGGAGCAAAATCTCCATTTATTTGGTTCATCAACTCACTAATAGAAAATTGACATTCGTCGGAATTTTCTTCCAGAAAGGAGTAAATTGCCTCCATTGCCTCGTCTACTTTGTCCCCCGTAGGTCATCCTTTCTTATTCTCCTCCACAGGTAGCGCATGATATACATGAGAAATACATGTTCGATGGTATCGAGCTCCTACTGCGACGAGATCAGGTATACCACGAATACGCTCGATGATTGAAGTGGCAAATTCATCATCACGTCCAGACAGGTATCCCATAACTTTTTCATTCATTGATATTTCTACCACGGAATGAATTTCTTTCCGTTTATGCACTGACAATCTTGATTCGTCGCAAAATATTTCCCCACAAAATAAACATCGATTTTTAAAATCAAAAGTGGGAATGAAACTCTGTTGTTCTTCGGGTTCAGGTTCTTGCGATGGAGACTCGTTTCGTCGAGAAGCAATTGACGCTAGCCGTTGGTTTCCATATTTTTTGTAGCACGAACTATGAACACTCACTGAGTAAATATTTTGTAACATCTGTTGATGCTCCACACGTCCTCTTTTCACGCTCGCCGCTAAGAGAGTCTGAACAGCTCTCTTTTTAGCCACATAAATATCGTCAATCAGAGGGTTTTTGCAAATGAAACAATCACCCATTTTCACAAAATTTTCAAACACGTACGCTCACTTCAAAAGACTCGAGACGCGCTGGGGCCGACTTTGTGGCGCCATAGAGGTCGTAATTCTTGTCAAAAATAAAAAATAAAAAAACCATATTTGTAGGTCTGAACACGCTCAACAATTTTCTTTATGGACATTTTTTCGATATATTTCACGAGAAAGAAGGAAATAGCTAAAAACAATTTTTTCTCCCCAAATTGCGGCTTTTTGGATCGATATTTCGATAGCGGTTATCGATACGTGAAAAATGTGTAGGCCTTAATTGTAGATCGTACAAATAGCAACAAAAAACTTTCTAGTAAAATTTTCGTATCTCAACGGGGAACCGAATTATAATGAAAAAACTGAATATAACCCTTTTTTCAAGATGGCGGAAAACCCACCAGGTTATTTTGGTCGACAATTTGAACTTAAGCTTTTCTAGCCCCTCCACACGTAATATCCAAAATTTGGCTTTCTCGGTTCATTTGCATTTCCAAATGTATATAATGACTGGACTATTTGTATATTAAATACATTGTGAGGGGAAGTCTCTACCCTCCCTATAAAAGTCAATTGTTGCTCTATGTTGTGTCGTGATATACATGAACACCTCGATTTAAAATACACAAACCGCGACGCTTAAGGGTTCGTATGACGCTAAATAAACTATAATGTTGATCTAGATCTCAGGACTCGTGAAGTCTAATAAATTGAGGTTTAAAACACAAGTAACTTCAGTTCACAACACAAGTAACACATTTTTTGTTGAAAACACATCAATTTCCTGAAATCTTAAGCTGGATCTCATAAGTTTAAAGTTAGTTTTAGTTAGTTTAAGAAGTTAGTTAATAAATTTTGGGGGTCCCCATACTTAGAACTGAAACTTGATGAGAAACTGATTTATTGTTTATATCTTAAGAATTTTTTCTTGTCTTAAAAATTTGTAACGTACCACTATAAAAATGTTGTGTTCCAAATCTTGTAAAATGTATTGAATCAACATTGAATTCCAAAATACAGGTTTTTACCTAGTTTGGAATTCAGAGTGCTTACCCTAATTTTATGTGTAATAAACAGTGACATACCTTTAGTTTCTTATCATGTAACAATTTTTGAGAAAATAAATTTATTTATTTAATAAACAAACAAACTCTAAATTTTTTTCATCAAACCTTGTGTGAATCAAACGTGTGGGGTATTTATAGATAGGTCTTCAAAAATGCTATTGAGGTTTCTAACATTTTTTTTAACTGAATAGTTTGCTCGAGAGACACTTCCAAAGTGGAAAAATATGTGCTCCCCCCCCCCCCCACGCCTCTCTAACTTCTAAGATAAGAGAATGATTATTCTAAAAAAATAAATGATGTAAATGATTATTCTAACAAAATAACCATGCAAACTTCCAACGAAAATTGGTTTGAACGAGATCTAGTTTTTTTAATACGTCATAAACCGTCATAAATTTTCGCCTTCAAAAATCACGGCCACAGCGAACGTGTTAAAACATCAATCAAAGTTAGAACGATCTACAAGAACTTTCATATTGTTACTTGCTGCTACGGAACCCTTCATGGGCGAGTTTAACCCGCACTTGGCCGGTTTTTAATATCTCTTGACATATACAAACTCTTACCATCATATTCGCTTCTGTAAACTGAAAAGGTGTCTCAGTATTATTTTCATCGCTGTCTCTATGAACAACCAACTCGTCGGAAGTCATCTTTGGTGTAGTGTAAAGATTTCGTGCGCAAATAACCTAAAAATAAAAATGTGCGGAATATTATCCACGCAAATCTGAAGCGCCTCGACGCTGGACTTTTCCCTATGGCTGATTCTCGGATGGGTGGCAGTTTGTGACTTTTTATTTGTTTGTGGTCCGTACTTCGATAGGCACGTTGTAGTTAAACTCGGTAGTCAGTAACATGGCAGTCGTTGAGTCAAGTTGAAGGCTAATGGGCGGCTCCTGGGGTATCCTTCCTAGGGCTTACCCGGGGCTCCCAACCGTAGGCTGTTAGGCAAGATACTTGAGGTTTTTTAGTCGATAGGAGTCCGGCTTAGCATCCATGTAGAATTTCCCTTAAAAAAAGGCTAAAAATTTCAACATAGGGTCATCACAACCTCTACACACCTAAGTGGTCCAAAATTGTGGGCGTTTATTATGCCTTTTGTCGGCTTACACTTTCGGCACTGTATATAAATATATTATACTGTGCTTTCGGGCAAAAAGGCGTGACTATGTATGTATGCAAATATGAATAAAATGTGACATGCGAGTATAACACTGTCATACATTATAACGTCCTCTATCAAACTTGATAGAGGACGTTATAATGTATGACAGTGTTATACTCGCATGTGTCTGTTTTCTATTCTAAATGCACTACACTGAACAACAATTAGATTAAATGTCTCAAACTTGCAGGTAAACCCGCGAACCTCCACAAGAAAATAATAAACATAATAAAAGCAAGCAAGTATTTTGCTATTTCACAAATAAACAAGTATATTGCAGCAATATAAACAAATTGACATAATTTATGCCATACAGCAGGTAGATAAACCGGTTATCCGCATGTCATGTATTCGAAATAAGATTCCTTTGATATTCGATTCCTACATGGTTCAAGAGTATCTACTGGATCTATTGAGTATGTCAGAGCTATATACCTTTGCAATAAAGTCTTTGAGAATGATACAGAAAACTATGCTTACATTTCGAAGAGTGTTCTTGAATGGTAAAGTTTTAATAGCGAGATACTTATTCATTTTATCAATCTGTTCAATCCAACCCCTGATTGTGGCTTTATGGATTACCCTTTATGACTTCTTATTATTTTTATTGATATTCTTCTTATATTCTTATATTTTGACCATTCGATTACCCATAAACCTTCCAAAATAAAAATTGATACTGACAGTAATGTTCAAAGTCATGGACCATAAATAATGTGTTATTAAAAAAACAACTAGTGTCCCATAGTCTAATAATTCATTAAATCAAGAAGTTCGCATATTCTTTAAGGAATTTCTAAAACCCTTCTCATGAACCTCTCTGAAATAAGTAAAAATATATACTGTTGGTACTTTTTTTGAGTACCTAAGCACTAGTAGTAGTAGTATTTGCAATTTTATCCAATAAACTCAAGGTACCTACTAATATTATAGTTATTAGAACTATTAAAATTATTAGGGTATACACATAACATTAAACTCGTTCAATAAGTTTTTATAGTGTACAAAAGTAAGTCAATTTCCGAAACATTGCAATACCTACCTACATTTGATTTTTCAAACCATTTGGTACGTAGTAAATAATAGAAATTACTTATCAAACGATTATAGTTACCTACGTGTAGGCATAATTTATGTCTCGTACTTATAAGACTGTTCCCGAAATAGACACGCGAATTTTTAGGATCTACCTGACACTCATTAAAATTATTTCCTCTGTCGTCTTGGATCTATTTTAAGGGTTTTAATTAAGAGCACTCTGTTTTGACTCTACTCAAATTACACGTTTTAAGTATATGGAAATGTAGCATATAATGTATTTTAATGTCAGTGTATAAAATGTAAGTAAATGTATTTCGCGTGAAGTCCCGAGTTCTATAAGTATGCATATATTTTCAATTCGATAGCAATAAAAGGTAGTTAACGCCCTCCCCGTCAGTCAAACTCAATATCCCAACCGAATATAGGTACGAAATACACCTACGAATAGTACATTCTCTAATTCAATATATTTGTGAATATCTAGCTCCTAATAACTAGCTTCATAAGAAAACATGGAAAAAGTAATTCGCACCAGCTAAAAGTAGTTACCAGTTCCTAATATACCGAAAAAGAGGTAAAACGTGGTTGTAGCCGGAACACGGTTAGTAGGTACTAATATTCCCTGGATGCAATATCGGGGTTCATTGCCATAAAACCGCTCCAGGCAAATATCTTGGGTGCGATATTGACCTCGTAGTATTACGCCAAGAAAGCAGATATCTGAGGCAATTTCAGCATAGTAAATGGTGTTTATCGTGGCTGACGATCTACCTATGTGCATAGTATAGGTATAGCTATTTATTGAATATCCTAGGTTTCAGTAAATTGTATAACTAAGTACTTTTGTATATTGTACCAAGTAAGATAATAATATTTCTGGCAACTCAGGAAATCAATCTTCATTGGTATTTAGATGAAAGACAATTAAAAATAAGGAAAAGATGGGCAACTAAAGGCTGTTTACTAGCCTTAAGGGCCGAATGCCAGAGCGCATTAGGTATTTTTACCACCTCACCTCACCGCGGGCGGTACCCCCGTAGCATGCGATCGACATGAACTCATTTGACCCCAAGCACTTTGTTTTGACGTTGCCAGTTGGTGCAATTAGACGTTGACAGTTGGTGCAGCGTGTATTTCATGCCGCACTTTTTGTACCACCAAATAAATTACAACAGAAGTATAAGTTCATCAAACCTTTATAAGACATTTTATTTAGTAAGTGCCTGTTAGCAGGTATATTTAAAATGGGGTTGTAAGAAACCTTTCCTTATTTTTAACCGACTTCAAAAAAGGAGGAGGTTCTACATTCGTCTGTATGTTTTTATGTATGTTCACTGATATTTCCGTCAATTATAGACGGATTTAATTCTTTTTTCTTTTCTTCAATAGGGTTTACTTCTGAGGTAGTCCCATTTTTACCAGGTCAGGATCTGATGATGGGATCCAGGAGAAATCGAGGGCAACCACCGAAAATTGTAGGGACAACTAGTGCGTTTGGTAACTTTTTAATGAAGTGCTTTACAGTGGGCGCACACTAGGCGACAGTCGCGGCGACTTGTCGCGCAGTGTGCGCCTGCATCGGGCGACTTGACGCCGTGACAGACGTTGTGCAAGGAACACGTTGTCCAAAGCTCTCGCTGGGCGACTGTCGCCGTGTCGCCGCGACAATAGCGCGACAGACGCGAAGACTCCCCTTGCTTGTCTCGGAGTCGCGGCGACATGTCGCCTAGTGTGCGGAGCTTAGAACAAAATGTATGTAATTTGGCGCCCACAGCTTGTCGCCGTGACAAGACGCCTAGTGTGCGCCCACTGTTAATGTACTACAATTTAATGAAGGTCAGGAGTCGATCTGATGATGGAACCGAAAGACAGTCAAGGGAATTATTTAACGATTTACAGTACGTACCTTGTGTTTGGGCTTGATTGATTTGTATTGATAAGAACTTTACACCTAGATAGATATACTTTTCGGTCCATCCGTCACTTAAAATGATGATCAAAAAATTTTTAGTAATAAATTGAACGGACTTCAAAAAAATCCTGAAAAATAAAATTTACATAGCACAAAGTAATAATATGTATTTTGATTTATCAGATTGTATTCAATATGATATTGAAGTTGGTGCCATTAATAATACCTACCTCAACCTATGGGTTTACTTGGTGCCGACTTCAATATGATATTGAATAAAATATGAAAAATGAAAATACATTTATCTTTGTGCCAAGTAAATTTAATTTTTCAGGATTTGTTTGAAGTCGGTTCTATTTTTTACTACTTTTTTTATCATCATTTTAATTGTGAGACGAGCCGAGAAAAGATAATAAGAAAAAAATCCGTCAATAATTTATGAAATCAATTCGAGCAGTCTTCGAAGAGGTAAGCATAGGTATAACATAAGTAGCAAAAAATAATAGAATGCATCTTGTGGGTAAAATAATGCGTTTATTTATTTTACATTATAATATGAATAAGACAAGTAACACGCACGCCGCATGTCAGCTTAGACCTGTGTTACAAAATACAACAAATGATAGATGGCGCTTACACCAACATAGTCAATTTGAAGTCAATTTTAATTCTATTTGAAGACCCTACCCCTAGTTAATATTTGTCCAGAATTTTAATCAAAAATATTGAGTACTTTTCGAGATCCTTCCGGACAAAGCAAAATTAACAGACAAACAGACGACAAACAGACAAAAAAATTCTAACTACATTTTCGACTTCGGTATCCTGTGTAGAACCCCCCGCGAGTATTTTTTTAAATATGTTTAATGTACAGTTTTGACTTTAGATCTTTTTATTATATGTATATAGACTAGGAACTTGGTTGCCTAGAAAGTTTTCAAAAACCTATTCTTAGTCTCCCGCAGGCTGGATCCCGCAGGTGGCCCCTTCCGAGGTCCGTGGAAGCACAAGGGATATAAACCCTTGTTTGCAAAAATAAAGGATTGAATTGAGTACTTAAACCAGAAAAATAATAAATATTTATGGGGGACTTCCATACAACAAACGTGATTTTTTTTGCCTTTTCTTATTAATAACGGCAACAAGTACACACTTGAAATGAACGCCGCAGACGTGTCTTCGCCCAAGACTATCGGTCTCCATAACCAGGGGCCTGAAGACGGTGAGGGGGCTGCTCACCGTCCTTACAGAAGCAGGCCCATGACGGCAGCGTGACGTGAGGGATTTATGCATACCCCCTTCAGAAGCGGGATCACATCCGAAACACCCAAAGACGCAGGATTGCACCCGAACTTACCCCCTAGGCGAGGCCGCAGTGGCGGCCGTGGGTCTGTTGGGAGTCCTAGGACATCCTTCCGAGGGCTTACCCTGGGCTCCCAACCATAGGCTGTTGAGCGTAACGTGAGGTTTTTAGTCGGTAGGAGTCCGGCATAGCATCCATGAGGATTTTCTCTCACGTTAAAAAGAAAAAAAAAAGGGTTTTAAAACCTTGCTTACAAAAAATAAAGCTGTTACAAAGTTGAATGAAAAAGGTACATGTCCTCAAAGTCTCGCTCTCGTAGGTCAATTCGGTGAATCAGCTTATTGATAGGAATATTGGCATGCAAAATTCAATATTTGTTGTTATGGTGGCAACAGAAACACATTATCTGTGAAAATTTTTCAGATCTCTAGCTATGTCCATTCATGAGCTACAGCCTCGTGAAGGAAAGACAGAAAGGTAGACAGACGGACAGACAAACAGACAGACTGACCGACAGACAGACTGACCGATAGACAGACAGACGGACAGCGAAGTCTCATGAATAGGGTCCCGTTTTTTTACCTTTGGGTACCTACGGAACCCTAAAAATTATCCACTTTTTCATACATTCATATTTACTAAGAAAGTAACGATTATTACACTCAAAATTAAAGTATGAAAGTACCTACGAGTACTAGGTACTTACGATTCACGTGTATCTTTTTTTGCAAATGAACCACCGTTCAATCTCGGAATCGATGAGCTGAAAAAAAAAGACTTTGAGGGTACACTACAACGAAACGGCTAGACTACAACGAAAAATAAAACTACACGTTTATTTTTTTATGTCGGTAGTGGGTAGGTACTACTGTTATAATTTATACAGTGTAGCAATAACAACGTGAATCTACTATTATACTCTAAGCGTCAAACATTATATTATTTACTACCCGTTCGCGCTAAGGTTGCCGCTGGCGGACAGGATGGTGTACAGGCGTAGTATGGGAGGCGAAAGGCAAACTTAGAGCGAACGGGCAATACGTGGATTGTTCAGGCATAGTAAAAAGAGAATATTTTACACCTAGTAGTTACTGTGGTTTAGGTAAATACTATCCCTCTTCTTATCGTAAGGTCCCAAGCAACTTTGGGGCACCGAGTTCATTTCTCACAGTCATTCATTACCAAAAACAGCCGTGATCTAACTTACTTGGCCTTTGCTAAATGACACCTACCTGTACCTACGTAGAAAAGGACTGGAATGGGAGATCTCTAAGCCTATAAGAGTACGTTTTTCTACTGTACTGCCTCTTCAGCAGGTAGCAAAATAATGGCAGCTGTTGGCTTCAGTCGCTTCGCTCAGCATCAACCTTATAATTTCATCATGCCCGTCAGTGAATTATTTGGTTGTGTATTTTTATAAATATTATAAAGATAAAACAATACTTGTAGGAACTTACCATACTTGCCGTCGTAGTAGCCGCAATTGACATCTGGGCATTTTATTTCTCTTGGCTTTTTTTTACCCATATTCACTGAGTACCTAGTCACTAATCACTATATTACACGATATTTATTTATTTATACACAATAACGTACTTATCCTAATATTTACAAATAAAAACAAAATAATATTTACAGATTTCTGCAACTACTTCTAATTAAAACGATCGATTCGCGCGAACTTAGCGGGTCACGGATGACAGAGCGACACAGGTCCTACCCAGAACAGCCCTGTCAGGCGTATGAAGTGATTGAAGTGTACGCTAAATGCCTAATTGTTCTAGATTCTACACTTTTTATCATTGTTTTAAAATCTGAGGTGTTTAAAAAATAAATAATAGCATGAATATTGTTCATAAGATCAATATCTTTAATATAGACATGTGTTTATATAAAATAAACAAGTATATTTTGAGCAATAACAACATTCATCTTTAAAATTTTTACACATTTCCAGTTTTTCGAGAACGATTTTTATCATATAAAGTTTTATTAATCGTGTTTTAAAAATTAAAGGAAGCAAGAGCATCTATTAAACTATAGTAATACATTTTTATCAGATCAAATCAAAGAATATTTCTAAGTATAAAGATCGCTTCAAAATGGGTCGATTTTGGTCGATTTCGGAAATACTAGTCTTAAATGTAGCTTTCGATTTTAGGAATATCGATTTACAGTGAACACAAATACCAAAACTATATCGAGATTAGGTATTCAACGTTTAGTTCTCAATAAATATGCTGAAGGGCAGATAACGGAAGGAGGGACACAAACGAAAGGGTTTGCTGAAAATCGATCATCAAAATATCCGTAGCCGTTATCTTAGTTGTATCCAAATACAAATTAGTAGATATTCAATTAAGACTTACTGAGAACATTTTAGTTAAAGTGCGGTCTTAGTGTGATATAAACCTATGGTTTAAGAATTCGTGCGCAACGAGTAAAATGCGGAGCCTTGTCAAAGACAATGAAAATTACAGATTTCAAGTATAGAGTTAGCAAAAAGGTTCGAAAAGCTATCATTTTTGATATGTTTCGACAAGGTTTCGCAATTTTCTCGTTTGCGCGCGGTTTATACAGTAAATAAGTAGTACATTCACATTTGCTTACATCATGAATTGATACGATACCAAAATATTGTAACTCGATAGTTTAGGCAGCTCAACCCGCATGGAATTCTGAACCCGGACTTACCCGCATTCCATGAACACGTATTCCGGAGATAAAGACTAGCCTATATTTTATTCCAGAGAAAAATCTATCTCTGTTCCTTTTTTTTATTAGATCATAGAAGGGTTACAAACATCCATATTAACGAAACATCGTGTTTATGATAAGGATTATAGACACAGAGCATCGCGCACCTTTACAGACAGTTCGCGTTGCTCTATGATTATAGATTAATGAAAGAGTCAGTTTTAATATCATACTATAAATATACGGTTAAACCTATCTCGATTGCAAAAGCACATTTTTTCCTGTTATTTGAAACGAGCTCCTCAATTGGAACCACCCCAAGAAAGCAATATTTTGATAAAATATTGCTGTATAAAATAAAATTATTGGCGCTATTAACTTACCAAGGCTAGAGGGAACGGCGGTAATGAAATTAACCTCCATAAATAAGATAGCCATTTTGGTATAAACTGTATTTTCATTTCCTATAAGTACCCACAAATTGCTTACAAGGCGCATCTTTGTTTTTAAGTAAACTAAGAGGATTCCGAAAGCTTAAATGGAAATAAATTAAGTAACTATTTTTAGAAAAGGGTGGCTTTATTTTGGTCTAGTAATTTTACTGACAAAATTCTACTAGTGTTATTTTTAAACCATCGCAGTTTTTAACACTTATACTTATAAAATTGGGCACTTCACGCGTAATACTATTTACATACGTGGTCGCTGTCGTGTGTCGTGGCCGTGGAGAGTCCAACATGTCCGAAACGTCGGTGAATGTAAGTAAGTAAATAGTATTTAGCGTGAAGTCCCGAATTTTACAGGTGTAAGGATAATCCTACTTGAACTTTTATAATTTTTATGTTAATATGAGTCTTCAAGCCAGAAACGAACAGAACTTTTGGTGAGATATAGAGAATCTATGAAGACACGTCGTCTCTGCAAACTTATGATTGCCGCTGACGAAGGTTAAGTCGAGGACGGACGCACATGACGAAACAATAAGGGTTTTGAGATGTGAAATACGGAAACCTAAAAAAGAAAAAAATATCTCCTATACCTAAGAATACCACAAGTAAGTACCTAGATAACTAGGCCTCCGTGAAAGCGAATTAAATTAACTAACTAAAATGATTGCCAGCCACTCGACTCATCAACGTTTCAACAAAGCAAACCTAGATGGTTACAAAGTTAGGCTTTACATAATCTGATCTTAGACCCTTATAATCCTTACAAGGAGCTTTGATCCCTTCAAAATGAAGCAGACCTAGAGAGACGGGACATTCTCAACGATATCTGTATCAAGCAGCTCTTTGATACGAGCGTTTCTCAAAATATGATCGCCTTATACTGACACACCCGCACAAATCGTGAAGGCTTTGACATCGTATCTAAGTACGTTACACAATGTTTTATAAAAACCGGTCAAGCGCGAGTCGGACTTGCGCAAAGTTCCGTACCAAAAAAACGGCAAAAATTCTCAATTTTTCTTTTCCCCTTCGGCCACATTCGAAACCAGTTGAGTAATAAGAATAATATTTCTTCTTACGAAACTGGTTTCGAAAAGAGAATAAGAATTATTGTTTCGAAACTGGTTTCGATAAATGAATCTAATTTTAGTATGTTTATCTATAAAGCCCACATGCCAGTTTCACACGCAAGCAACGTGTGAAACTGGCGTATTGAGTCTATGAGTCTTAAGAAGAAATACCTCTCCTTTCATACACCTTATGTGACGTAAACAAAGTTTCGTGGGTCAGTTAGCAATTCTATATAATATTTATCTCTTGTTTTCAAAATACAAAGAAATTAACTACAATTGGCGTCCAACATAATGCGGCTGTGCCAAATTAGAAGAGAAACTAATTAGTGCCCCATCAAATTGATAGATTGTGATAGATTTTAATTAAGTTCCTAATTCGAATCGTTGCAAACCAAAATAATGCTACGAGTATACAGTATAGTAGATACTTTTTTACGTGACAAAAATCCTACAGGAATGCTATGCCGGACTTCTACGGACTAAAAACCACGTTTCCTACGTAATGTCTACGGTTGGGAGCCCCGGGTAAGCCCTCGGAAAGATGACCCCAGGACGATTAAGTATAGTATGGACCTTAAATGTTTTATGTCCTCTGGTTCATCAATGCACAGTTCAAACAGTCGAACGGATTTGACTTGAATTTGGGACATACCTACTTATATGGTAATGCCTTTATGGCTGCAAGGGTATGCAGGAGCATACTACGCCCAGATTTCACCATTTTTACTTTTTGTCCCTCATAATAGGTGTTAAGCCGTATTGCCGTTTAGAAATGAACAGACTCAAATTGTGACCGCTGTTGATGTTTTCATGCCGCCCTTATGGCCTTCAACTTGACTTAACGACTGTCATTATACTGGCAACCTGGACCAGTTAACGTGCCTTGTGAAGCACGGAAACGCTCCCAAATAAATGTCACAAAGTGGGTACCTACCTTGGTGGGCATCCATCCAAGGACCGGGCATATCGAAAGTTGCATAGGTACTGCAGTGATCGTTTACTTTTATTTTAGTTTATAACAAATTATAGCCCCCTTGATTCGGTAAACATAAATAAGCATAAAATAAAACTATTATTTTTGGAAATTTATTTTTATTTAGTGAATCGATAGCCACTAATAAAGTACGTTACCATCCGAATCCGATTTACAAAATTTCATCATTGTTTTAATTTAATCGTGATTAATTTACGGACGAAATCGGAGTATTTCAATCACGTCGAACGAGTTCATTACGATACACGCACGAATTACACAGAAGCGATTTCCCGAATTTCCGTGACTACAAAACCGGTCATTGTACCTCGATTTCCCATCGTTCCCTTCCATTTATTGTCATTCAAATTGAATTTCTATTAAATCACCATTCATTTCGTTTCTTTTTAAATTCTTATCATGTAGGCAGGATAAGTGGAAATCGTATGAACGTAAAAAAAAATTTAAATCAATGAAAATCAAGATATCGGATAACATAGTCACTGCAATAATAAAATTTAATTCACTTCAGTTTAATCGCTTAGTACCAGTTGGTGTCTAGTTTATATAACATCATGCATGATACCTACCACGACTTTACGTTCAATTTATTAAACTAAGTAATGAAAAAGCATTAAATTAATATTCCACTTTCATACATACATAATCCACGCCTTTATTCCCGAAGGGGAAAGCAGAGGCAGTACTAGTAGTTTTTGTCATTTACTGTGGTACTTACACTATTGAATAATTTCATTTTCGTGTGAAATAATATATTAAAATAACTTTGACTAACGTGGATACATGGCTCATTACGCCCCAATTGCCGTGCATTTATAGCATGGTTGGTAAATAAATGGATCTGATATACATATTTATACATCTGCAGGTCGTATTGATTCAGCAATTCTGCATTAGGGGTCCGTATGACGCTAAATGGACTATGCTCTTGATCTAGATCTCAACGTTATAAACAAAGGTAACTTCAGTTCATTAACTAAAAATGCTCTACTAGACCAAAAAACACGATTACTTACTGATAAAATTCTTAAAAAGTTTTTCTGTTGAAAATACATCGATTTAGTGAAACGTTAAGCTAATTCTAACGAGTTTGTATATAGTTAGTTTTATAATCTTACTAATATTGTAAAGGTGAAAGTTTGTGAGTGTGGATGTGTAGATGTTTGTTACTCTTTCACGGTCTAATGCCTGAACGGATCGGGCTGAAATTTGGTACAGGGATAGATAATGGTCTGGAATAACACATAGACCACATTTTTATCCTGGGAATAAGTTCCCATGGGAATAGGGAACGGGAACCATTTTTACGCGGGCGAAGCTGCTGGCATCAGCTAGTATAATTTATTTATAAGAAAGACAATAGTAAAACCTTCATTTGCACTAGACCACTTTTTTCGTATTGGTTTTATAATAATTTTATTTCGTCAGAAAGGCACAAAAACCGATGAATTTATTGCAAGCTAAAATGTATTGTCTTCTATCTTGTTTCAACCGGTTAGAGTCATACGGACTTGCGTAGCATCTTACTAATACACTCGAGAGCAATGAATCCGGGTCACTTAAAGAATGTTAAAAATCTCGGAAACTAAAAATGATAGGTTAATGCAATAAATTGTATTTAATAGACAATGTAATACTCCTTAAATGAAAGTAAAAAAAATATGAGTCACCATACATTTTATTAACACAAAATTACATAAAGAAAAAACTGCCGATCTCTCCTTAAAACAAAAATAGGAAACATGAAATTTTTGAACTTTATTACGATTTTCTTGAATTTTAATACTTCGTATTGCCTCCTCGTGCTTCCATTACTGCGTTTACGCGGTTTGGCATGCTGTACACCAAGTTCCTTATACGATTTTGGGGAATATTCTCCCATTCCTCTGTGAGAGCAATTTTGAGCTCACGAAGCGTGATTGGGGGAGGGTTTCGTTGTTTTACGCATCTGCCTAGCTCGTCCCAAGCATGCTCGATCGGGTTGATATCCGGGCTGCGCGCTGGCCACTCCATACGAGTAATGTTCATCTCTTGAAGGTAGTCATTCACAATCCTACCTGTATGAGGTCGGGCATTGTCATGCATAAATATAGCATCCTCACCTAAATTGACCATAAATGGACCAACGTGATCATTGAGGATTTCTTCCACATATCTTACGCTAGTTAAAGAGCCGTTTTCTATGATCACCAGCTCTGTGCGACTTTCAGAAGAAATTCCGGCCCACACAAGTACAGACCCACCACCGTAGGCTACTTTTTCTTCGATGCATGCTTGCTTGAATCTTTCCCCTGGTCTTCGATACACTCTGTGTCTTCCATCGTGCTTGTAGAGCATAAATTTTGATTCGTCGGAGAACATAACTTTTGACCAATCTTCAATACTCCAATTTACGTGGCTCTGGGCATACCTTAGTCTCGAAATACGATGCCCACGCTCCAGTTTAGGGCCGTTTGCAGGTCTAAGGGGTTTTAAGTTAGATTCAGCAAGCCGACGTCTTACTGTCCATGCACTTGGGTTACTTCCTCCGAGGCGTCGAAACTGATTGGTGAGTTCAGTTCCTGTGAGAAAGCGATTTCGAAGCATGGTGTTCACCAAGTATCGGTCTTCTCGTGCTGTGGTACACCTGGTTCTGCCCGTTCCTGGTCTGCGTAGGTTAGAACCAGTTTCTTCGTAACGTCGGAGAACTCTTTGTACTGTTGACAGCGACACACCGACAGTCCTGGCTGTATCGCGCTGACTCCGACCGGTTTCCAGCATTGTAAGTATTCTGGTGCATTCTTCAGGCGTAAGCGACATAATTTCAGCTTGATTAATGAATATAGAGCACTATCAACATGGTTTATGTACCCACATAAATGACAGATTACAAACAAAAGCAACACCAAATGCTGTAATTTCGTAGTTCCATCTTCGAAAGTGGCCCTTTTTCAAATTTGATTTTTTTATGATATAACTTTACAATAACTAAGAAGTTTTAATACCTTCATTTAAGGAGTATTACATTGTCTATTAAATACAATTTATTGCATTAACCTAGCATTTTTAGTTTCCGAGATTTTTAGGATTCTTTAAGTGACCCGGATTCATTGCTCTCGAGTGTATTATAAATGCGAAAGATTGGGAGTGTGGATGTTTGTTACTCTTTCACGCTCAAACCGCTGAACGGATCGGGCTGAAATTTGGTACAGAGATACATTATAGTCTGGAATAACACATAGGCTACCTTTTATCCCGGGAATAACTTCCCGCGGGAACAAATTTTACGCGGGCGAAGCTGCGGGCATCAGCTAGTAAGTAATATACGGGAATACCGAATCAGGCGAAGAGGTAAAAAGTTAACGGTGACAAAACGTGTTCAAGCTTCCATGAGAATTGAGAGCACTTTAAGCTGCTGTTTGATTAAACCGGTTTTGTGGAAACTCAAAAGTGTTGCAGAAGGTTTGCTAAGTTATTGTTTCAATTGAAAAACCTATTTATCACTGGCTAATCTGTTGAATATCGTACCTCCATTTTCTATTCTTTTATTTTTTTCTGACAATAACAATTTTAAAAAAATCTATGTTAAATAAATATTAAATATTAAATATATTCACGGACATTTCACACGACGCTATCTGATCCCAAAGTAAGCTAGGAATAACCTGCTTGTGTTATGGGTATCAGACCACGGATATTAATACAAATATACTTTTAAATACATACATATTATACATAGAAACATGTTACATGTTACATTTTGGTGCAGTCGACCGGAAACTATGCGCGTACATACATTTATTTGGTTTCATTTGTATTCAATACTTCAACACATTTCAATCGGTACCCATAAATATACCTAACCTACGATTCCATACTATTGAGGAACGCTTTCGTTTCCTTCCGCATATAATATTGATCTCCTTGTCCTCCATTTCCAAAACTCCTGTGAAGAGTCTACGGTACTGCTTCATGTTTAAAGACTTTCTCCAATACATGAGGGAAACATTTCTTTAAACTAACAATAAATAAATGCTAATAATAATAACCACTATGCACAACTTAAGTTCATCATTATTAGATACTTTTCGTAAAGGCCTTGATGTGTTTCAGTTGAATTTTATCATTTCAACCAATTGTTGTTCACTGCTAGACATAGACCTCTCTGAAAACCACTCAAGAACCTTTCGAACATCCTTGTCCTCGTTCTTTTTGCTAAGAAGATCATTAAGTACCTACTATGCTTTTTTGTAACGTTAGGAAAATCCTACAGGGATGCTATGTCGGACTCCTACCAACTAAAAACCACACGTATCCTACCTAAGAGCCTATGGTTGGGAGCCCCGGGTAAGCCCTCAGAAGGATACCCCAGGACTCCCAACGGACCTACGGCTACCACTGTAACCTCACCTAGGGTAATTATTACAACAGTAAACACGATTTTTGAGTCGGAGTTCTGTAGTGCCGATTTTGATTGATTATGTCTAACTAAACCAAGAAAAAATAATTTTATCAAATAAAGTTTGCTTTTGTAGTAACCAGATCGAAATTCAAAATACAAACTTTTTGTTTCAGTAGAAAACAATACCTAGAAAAACAAATTTTATTTATATGTTAATCACATTTATTGACAAATAACAATAAAGATACATCTCAAAATATATAAGAATAAAAAGAAAAAACCTTTATAAATGAATATTTTTTGTTTTTCTTCTGTGTGAGTACGCACTTTCTCGTATAAGACTCCAAATGTAGTCACCCATCATATTCTCATTATACTGTCCTTGATAACGCTGTTCAAACTTCATCACATCTTGATGAAAGCGTTCTCCTTGCTCTTCTGAATATGCTCCCAAGTTATCTTTAAACTAGTCTAAGTGAGCATCCAGCATATGTACTTTAAGGGACATTCTGCAGCCCATGAGTTTAAAGCTTTCAAGCAAATTAAAAATGAGCTCTTTATAATTTGCAGATTTATTATTGCCAAGAAAGCCATGGATCACTGCTTTAAGGCTGATCCACGCTTGTTTCTCGGGGCCATTCAGCAACATGGGAAAATTTTCGCATCTCATTTTTCATCAATTTTTTAGCTTTCACTTTGATGAATTTGCCACAAATATTGCAAAAAGAATTAACATCATTTTTACACTTTTGGAACCCATTTAGGACTACACGCAACAAAAATTGCGTCGTTTCTTGGCATTTTGCGCGTGAATACTACCGAGACTACTTTCCGCTCCCCGCTAAACACCCGTAACCCCCCTCCTCTCCGTCTCTTGCGTCATAAATACGTTGCTCTTCCAAACTATGTGCCAAAATTTTAAAATATTTAATTTTCATTGTAAAATGTACAAAAGCAAACTTTATTTACAATAAATGGAGCCTTTGGTTAATTTAACAAGAAACCCAAAAAAAAAATTTTTTTTTTGTTGACTTGTGTTATGCTTGCTAAGCCCTGGCAATGTTTTAATGTAAAAGACGCTCGAATGTAGGACTATTTGAAAAACTTCTAAAACACCGATTATCAGGTACACGCTCCTAAAATAAGCTCTGAAACTTCCTTATCCTTCGTGCTATCGTAAACAGTCGATAATAATAATTAAATAATTTATTATATGGACCATAGGATTCGTCCTAAAGGGAATTTTATTGCGCTAAAACCCACGTGTAAAAACCATTCTCACATAAGTGAATGTACTCTGTAGAAGGATAGTAAAATGTTATCTGTGGTTGGACAAAAAAAGTTCGTTTTCTCTCTCTAATGTGTTAAATACGTAATGAAATTGTTTTGCGACAGCATCGAGGTCACGACACAAGGGCTTTTTGCTCTCCCGTACAAAACTACCGCCCAACACATGTAAAAGCTACTGGGGACATAATAGGGGTCTTAAAACGGCGCACATAAATTTTAAAAGTTTTCCAATTTGAATTTAACTAACTACTTGAGATTTTCTTTGGAGTTCTAAGTTCTATAAAGTTTCAGTATTTTAACAAAGCAGCTTTGGAGCCAGGAAGTGTTAGGCAAAGAGCATTCTTTTATAGTAGAAATTTACTGTAGAATTGTTTTAATGCCAACTGACAATATTTCAGGCCCTTATCCATCTCTGACAGATTCATACACATACTTTCGATCAACATTATTTTTGATCGAAGTGTGTACTTCACATTTTTCAACTTCACATTCGAAGTGTCTATTTGTGTATAGCAATTACGCAACGTAATATCGTAATGTTATTTTGATTTCCATTTACAAGCGTTTTCGTGCTTCGTTAGGTACGTTAAGCCGTTAGTCCTGGTTGCCAGCAGCATGGTAGTCAGGAACTAGGGAGCCAAGGCTTGAAAATCATAACACCAGGTGGCCAGAACCGGTATATACTAGGATTACTAGGTATGCCTCTGTCAATCCCTTTGTGAACAACGTGTGACTGTATGTATGTGGCTCAAAATACCTACCTGAATTAAGGCCCCTTTATAAACTCTGCCTTTAGACTTCCCCTCAACCAACTAGAGCAATGCGCAGCATGAAAGTATAATAAAAGAAATAACTTTAATGATAAAAGAATAAAGTAAGTAACTTTTCTTTAAACACAATTAGATAATACTGTTTTATTTACACACTTCAACAAAGCTAGCATGAAATATAACTTCAGTAAATAATCCCTTCAGCGTTTCAATACAACTGGAAGACATAAATAACAAATACGTGGAAGTGACTATTCAGTCCTCATATCTATTTCTCAAAGACCGATGAAAAAAGATACGAGTGACAGCAACTTATTTTATTCTTATAAACGTCAACAGGAATGACATGGGTACAGGATATGGGTCACTTCAGTGCTTTGATATGATAGAGTTGATAAATTGTCATTAGATAGCGAAGCCCTACTATATTTTCGATATGAAATTGTTAACGGATGATTTTCTTCGTCGCATTTAGACCGTAGACCCCAATACTGCTTGTCAGAATAAAATAATTTAATACTTTCAAAAACACTAGAAAAAATACGCTTTAATAGATAAATGCACGTAAAAATAAATTATGGATCGTTCAAGTTGATCCTATTTCTGGGCTGAAGTGACAACTATGTTGTGCTCTCAGACTAATAGAATGTGCTTTTAACTACACTCATTTGCAAAAAAAACGGGCACCTAAGCAATGAACCATTTCAAATGTTAATATTGCTTTGTTTGATAATTATAGGTAGTTTTATCCTCACAATTTGGTAAATTAATAAGAAAATAATCGTTTTCATCAGTATTTCATAAAATTTTGTTACAATTTATGGGAAATAATGCTAAACCTCGCTAGTAGTGTATGTTCGCTAGTAGTGCATATGCTCATGAAGTAAAAATAAAAAGGTTTTTTTTGTTTGTTTTTCTTTAATGAAGTAAAAGCAGATAAATGTTAAGTATCGAGTGTGACCCTCTCTAGCTAAAATCACAGCTTGAATTCGTCTGGGCATGCTAGCGAGTATATCCCGGATACTTGCTTGCGGAATACGTTCCCACTCCGCAGTAATCACATTCTTCAGCTCTCTGATGGTCTGCGGAGCCGGGTGTACTGATCTCACACGCCGTTTTAGAACGTCCCAGACATGATCTATGGGATTGAGGTCGGGACTTCGAGCTGGCCAATCCAAACGACGAATGCCGACCTCTTGCACATACGCATTAACATCGCGGGATCGGTGGGCGCGAGCATTGTCGTCCATAAAAATTGAGTCTTAACCAAGAGCGGCCAATGCGGGTTGTGCATGAGGAATTAGAACTTCCGTTATGTATCGAAGCCCAGTCAGTGAGCCGTTTTCAATGAAGACTAACTCTGTACGTTCCATTGAATTTATTCCTGCCCAAAACATAACAGAGCCCCCACCATAAGGTGTGATTTCTTCGAAACATGCCTCTGCAAAGCGTTCTCCTTGTCTTCTTAGCACTCGCCGACGTCGATCTTCACCGAACAGAGATATCCTGGCTTCATCAGAGAACAAAACCCTATTCCAATCTTCTTTAGTCCATGATTCACAATTTCTAGCGAACCTAAGCCTGTGAACTCTGTGCTCACGGAGTAATTTGGGGCCGCGGGCCGGGCGGTGACTGCGTATATTGGCAGCGAGAAACCTCCTTTTGACCGTCCATAGACTAATATGCACATTTCTTACTTCTTGGAGGTTGTTCTTAAGATCCACATACGAAGATTTGCGATTTCTCAATGCGCGACTCACTAGAAAACGATCATCCCGTGGTTGGGTACATGGTTTTTGTTCCAGAACCAGGCCTTCTCTCGACGGAACCAGTCTCCTGATATCGCTGCCAGGTCCTTTGGACCGTCGAGCGACTAACATTTAGCCTCCTGGCCACGAAACATTGGCTGCAACCCTCTCAAGCAGCGCCATAATTTTGGTAGCTTTTACCACTTTATCTACCATTTTTGATACAGCCAAACAGCAATAAATAAAGCTTTGACAGTCAAGGATATGAAATTAATCGATAAAAATTGAATAAAAGTTGTGAAAGTCGATCTTAACTCCTGGAACTTCGCGCCGAAAATGTAGGATAAAGTGGGGTTTTCTGTAAAAATGAGCATCAAATGAAAATTTGAATTTAGAACCTAGTTTTTTAAATACCACGGCATTTTTAAAACCGGCCAGTAACGTGTACAAACGATTGAAACCTTTTTGATATTGTATCTTTTTAGAGATGAATGAAAATCAAAACCGCCCGTTTTTTTTGCAAATGAGTGTATATTATTTGACTGTAAAAGCATTTTTTTTTATCCATTATTGAAAAGACGGGCTTGTATGACTTAAATTGGTACTACGGGTTTGTACAATGCCACAGGCGAAGCAGTGGGGCACAGCTAGTATTATAAAATGTGATGGTTGGTTTGTCCTTTTTTCAAGTTTGAACTGGCAGTTGGATCTATCAGACGGAGAGTGGTCAGCCGTTCTAGATATCTGTGGGTAGGGGTAAAGAGTGGAAGCAAATAAAGGCGCTGTTTTTTATCCCGAAAAACATTTAAATATGTATAACATGATTTTTTTTTTCCAGAGGTCAAATTTTATGCGGCCTTTCGGTCCTACCTACCTACTTATAATAAACTAACATTAAACATGCCAAAATAAGACTTAGTATTTAATTTATCCTACTAATATTATAAATGTGAAAGTTTGTGAAGATGTTTGGATGTTTGGATGTTTGGATGTTTGTTACTCAATCACGCTCTAACGGCTGAATGGATCTGGCTGAAATTCGGTACAGGGATAGAGTATAGTCTGGAATAACACATAGGCAATTAATTATCCCGGGAAAATGTTCCCACGGGAAGCGGGAACGGGAACCAAATTTCACGCGGGCGAAGCCGCGCGCATCAGCTAGTAGTATAATATTTTGGCGTAAGTTACATATACGTAGGTACATACCTATATAATACATACATAGGAACTCATAGTAAGTAGTAAGTAACCTACCTACCAACTAATTAATTCAACGTATACCTACCTATACGTAGATATCCGTAAAGAAAATATTTCAAGATTGTAAATTAGTACGTAGCGTTTGTAAAAATGTAGGTTAAACAATTCTACATTCTATTATCTTATTGAAATACTTCGTCGAGTGTTTTAGAAAAATTCTTCAGTTGAAATTTAATTTCTCGCGAGCCTCGCTGAATGGTACAATATTTATATTACTAAAGTTTATAAAGTTATTTCATACTTTGTGAAATATAAAATACCTTTGACAGTGTCTGTTTGCAATATGTAAATAATCTTACATTCTATGAAGAAAATTGATATTGACGCCATTTTAGATTGTTTTCTGTAAAATTTTCTAGTTAACTGAATATCAGCTTCGTCCATTCGACTCGGTACAAAAGCGAGCCATGTCAGCTATGTGTTGTCAACGATCATATACATATGGGTCGTGTAGAGCCCCTTCGTGACAGGAGAGACGTTCCTTATGCTTATTCTATCGCCTGCGCAATAGTTTTTGCTCCGAGATTGTTTGATATAATGCCAACGGCATCAACGGCTACGTTCTTTCATCGCAACTCACCACGGATATAATGTGGGTGTTCATCCTCACACCTTGTGTCTGGAGCGTTTGAACACGATAACACTTAGATTTGTTTTCTATAACGGTAAGGTCCATAGGAGCTTTCTTCCACGCAAGATTTTGGAATGATCTCACAGACTTGGTTTTTCCGAAAGTTGTCTTAAAAGGGCAGGGTTGGCAGCGCGACTGTAGCGCCTCTGGTGTTGGCGTTCATTAGGCTACCGTGACCACTTTCAATATAAAATAACAACTAATATTTAACACCGTTATAAGAGTGTGAAGAACAGCAAAAGTTACACCGAGATTTAGAGTTCAAAATAACAACAAAATTAGTTAAATAATTGCTATCAAGATTGCTCGTAAACTTGAATCATATCCAAGCCTTTATTGTAAGCTTTTATTTTATTACCTACCCAAAGCCTTCTGTCATGGCAAAGAAATTAATTTCACACGAATTGCGTGACTCGGTTTAGGGCTCTTTCGCACTGGCAACCATAGACGCGGCGGCCAAGTCGCGGTAGCCAATGAGTTCTGGAATATGCAAAAAAAATTTACTGTCCGCACTTAGCGACACTTGTGGCAACACGAATCTAACACGGCAAGTTTCTCGATCCCGAACAAGGCATGCTGGGCTGAAGGTCACTCCTGTACAGTTTAGAGAATCTTCACCAGAACTGAGCGACTCAATAGATCGTTTTTCCATATTTGGTTCGACAGAGAAACGATCTTTTGAACCTAGTAATAACAAGGAACGACCTGACCACGCAAGTGTGTCCCCCCTCTTACAAACATGAGTTCGTCAAGCGGTGCTTATAGAGGCACATCATAGGGCTGCCAACTTGAGGAAAGTTCTATGGACTGTGAGAGTTGCCCCCAATAGTAATAAATAAATAAATAAATGTTGAAATGGCTTGCTTTCAGGCGGGTGACTTCACTTTAGCGAGCTAAATAAAATGAAGAAAATTGAAGAAATTTAGCGGCTAGCCGTATTTTTCCACAAATGGCTTTCGCCCCCATTTGTGATAAAATAGTTGGCCGCCGCCATAGTCGCCAGTGAAAAAGAGCCCTTAGTTTCTCAGTAAACATAAATTGTCCAGGTACAATTTTCTCACCCAATTATTACCATATGTCAGGCGTATTGTATTGGACTCGTGGGCATCGTAATGGCCTTTGTCCAGTAAATTTAGTTTTAACAATGAAGCTAAATTGGTTTCAGGTTCATTGGGTTTCAAGAGAATTAACGATTTACGAAGCTAGTAAACATTGAAATGCATGTATAAATGTATCGCGTTTATCCCCGAAGTAATAGACAGAGGCATACTTTATAACATAAAGGTTAAAATGTTATCTGCCAATTATTGTCTTATTGAAATTTACAGTCAAAACTGTCTCTGAAAATTTCTGAATCTTTGAAGACCTTCGACTTGAATTAAACACAATGTTAGAATGGGCTTACCTACTTTACGATGTCAGGATATTTGTTAACCTTTTACGCTGTCCCGCACATAGCCGAATTTTGGTACCTACTGAGCTTGAGCCTATGGTCTGGAATAACAAATAGGCCTTTTATTCCGGGAATAAGTTCCCATGGGAAGCGAGAATGGGAACAAAATTTCACGCAGACAGAGCTGCGGGTGCCATCTAGTATCTTCATTATTTTGGATTTAACTTGTTAAATTTATTCTTATACTTACAAAACTTTTACTTTCTCCTCTGGATTGTTTAAGAAAACATAACTTATGCACGCTCAATTTAATGGCTCATTGAAGTTTTGGTAAAAGGCGCGATAAAATAAATATTTATTCATAACTTTGGAGTTTGATATTTTTCTTTCTTTAGAAGATAAATTATTATGATTATTATGAGAGTGAAATACTTAGGTACTCTCTATATTTTTTATGAACGAAAATATAAGTGATGAAAAGTGTGTTAAGTTTTAATTCTTGGAAATGAAATTAAAATGTTGAATGGCTACCATGGCTACTATTCCATTAATTGTTAAATATCATCCAGTACTTCCGGACACTAATAGCTGGTGGTTAATTTACCGGAAATTAAGTTGTTATGTCATGCATGTGGTGTTAATTTCATGTTTTTGTTTCTCCCCTTAATGATTTTTTCTGTTAGGTATACCTACTTACTTGTTGGTATAGCGGCAACAGAAATACGTAATCGGCGAAAATTCCAGACTTCTAGCTACCGCGGTTCACGAAAAACAGCCTCATGATGGACACATACGGCGAAGTCCCGGTAATAGGGTCCCATACTTACCCTTTAGACACGAGACCCTCGTAATCCGTTGTAGTTATTGCGCCTATCGCAAACAAACAGACCCGTCTGTTGGTTTGCGATAGGCACCTTGGTTTCGTACCTAAAGGTTAAATATGGGACCCTATTACCGGGACTTCGCCGTGTCGACGTAAAGACAAAGAGACAAGAATTCCATTTTTTATATTTCTTGTCATATTTTAAGGCTTACTTACCTGCATAAATTTTAAGCTAAGAATTTGTCCTCTTTCTTCAAGGCTCGAATATTAATAAATATTAAAATCAGGTGGATTTATTGTAGGTAGGTAATTCTACAAATCCAATTTCGACGGCTTTAAGGAATACACAATTCTTTGAAAATTAATGCGGGAATGAATTGTTTTCTGATTACGTATAAATAAATATAACAAGTAGGTACCTCCTATCTGTTTACATATTATGCATACAGAATTACCTTAGTCTTCCTGCGGAAACCTCTTCATGTTAATAGTCTCCCATGGAACACGGGAACGGGAAACATCCTTTCTGATATCAGTGGGGAATATATTTCTACGGGGGCGAAGTCGCTAGCATTAGCTTGTTTAAAAGTAAATAAAGCGTTTTAAAACGGTAAAGCTTACAATAAATAAAATCCTTTCACTCCACAGATGGTTCAGAGTGTAAACGATTATGACACAGCTAATAGTAGAACACTAAATCACTGAGCCTTCGTAGATGAGGTCGAAACATATTACATGGATGAGATAAGCGAGAATACCCTGCAAATCGAAAAGTAACGGGTCAGCAAATCCGTATTTTTGCGCGTTTCGTGACGTGATAAATGGTTCCGTATCCACTGGAGTCTACGGACGCTGTCTGGATTCGACTGAAGTGAATGCCAATGACGCGAATAATTACGCCTATTATTCTCGTCTGCTTAGAACGTTGTAGGTGATCTATCTGTTTGTTTCAGTGATGTGATTAAATATAGATTTCGGCAATCAATTAACTGAGTGTTTGTAGAAAAAAAATTTATGACTAGGTAAGCAGGTACTTACCTACGTTTTTTTAGTTTTGATTAATCAACCAATCAATTAGGTAATCAAATCAGTCTATGGCAGTGGGAGTTCACTGCAGCTGTTGGACGTAGACCTCTCCCAATTTACGCCGCGACACAACGTCCTCCGCCTTCCGCATCAAGCCTCAGCCTGTGACCTTTTTTAGGCCGTCAGTCCATCTGGTCGGTGGAAGCCCTACCTTAGGTACATTTACCAAGTCGTGGTCTTCATCTCTACTTCAGAACTCGATTGCTATATTATTGACTTCGGCTTTTCGGCTGATGTCGCCTCGCCAGTCAACTCTCACTATTCTTTTACTCTAGTCTACAGTATAATTAAAGCGCCATCTGTTAAAATATTGTTGAAGCTTTATACTAAGCCGCTCTTCATCATTCATCCTGTTTTAACAGTTGCTGCATAGATGTCGCTGTTACAAAACGGTGGTGTTTTGTTGCACTCGCAAGACAATAGATGGCGCTTAAATTTAAGCTTGAGTGAAGATAGTAATATTTATAATAAGCCGCACAAGTTCGATTTTGCCTCATAATAATAATTATGTAATTATGAATAATACAATAATATTGTTTTTTCGTAAATCTGTCTGACGCCTAATACCTTTTTAAAATCTTTGGACATTTTATAACTTTCTGCTACTTTTATTTTAAAAGCTTCATACTAAGTTGACGTTCAACATTCCTTTTGTTTTAAATCATATGTAATAGTTGTCGCTGTTACATAAAACTCTGATATTTTGTTTCATCAAAACCACAATAGATGGCGCTGAAAATAATCCTTGAGTGTATTTATTATACTAACTTCTTTACGTTTCATAGTGAAAAACTTTTGAGAAAGAAAGAACCCGATTACCCCTAGATAAGGCCGCGGTGGTAGGCAAAGTCTGTCGGGAATCACGAGACATCCTTTCGAAGGCTTACCCGGAGCTCCCGGTCGTAGGCAGGCGGGGGTCCTTGTGGTTTTTTTAGTCGGTAAGAGGCCAACATAGCATCCATAAGACTTCCCCAAGTTAAAATCCTATGAACTCTTTCTTGCAACACCGGTGGGATATTGCAATATAATCTTATTCAAAGTAGTTGTAAGTCATAGTTCTATCAAACCACGGTTTTTGTTTGGGATAAAAAAATAACCGACCACGGAGGGTTCCACTTTTCGCACACAGAGGGCTTCGTATGTTTAATGGTATTATGTTGTACCAACCAACAAACAGCCAAAATTCACGTTTGTGATATGGTTTTTACTTTTGTCTTTTAGGGTTCCATACCTGTGGGGTAAAAACAAGACCCTAAAAATTGTTGACTATGGATGAGACTTCGCCTCACGTCTGTCCGTCTGTCCATCACGGTTCCTGAAATACAGCCTGTATTTCAGGAACCGCGATAGCTAGGAGACTCTACAGAGAGATTATGTATTTCTGTTGCCGCTTTATCAACAAAATACATCTTACAATGCGTAAGTTTGAGAGTGTGGATGTTTGTTACTCTTTCACGCTCAAACCGCTGAACGGATCAGGCTGTTTGGTACAGAGATACATTATAGTCTGGAATAACACATAAGCTACCTTTTATCCCGGGAATAAGTTCCCGCGGAAAATAATTTTACACGAGCGAAGCTGCGGCACAGATTACTAAATAGTTACTACGTAAGCTGCGGGCATCAGCTAGTAAAATATAAATGTAAACTAAAAACAGATAGTATAAATATCTAATGGCGGTTTCCATAACTCCATACCAAACTGTTCAAAACAATGTTTTTTTAAGGTAATAGCGGTATACCTAAAAAATCATCGTTGTGAATAGTTTGGCCTCTGTGCGGGAATAGGTAAAACTTGCACTAGATCAGTTTTTCCATGATTTCAACGGTATAGGTAGGGTTGTGAAATGAAGAGTAGGTAGAGGCACTCTATACATCCGCATTTCATCATATTTTGGACCTTTATATCTAGCAGACTATAGCTATATTAAGCTACAATAGCTACTTAAAACTATATCCTATGACGCAATTTTTGATATCAACTTTGTAGAATTAAACAAGAAAGCCGTGAGATCGTTCTGACCAGACTGCCCCTCTCTAACACGTTTATTGTGAAAGTGAAAGTTCAATCCGATTGACGTCGTCATTTTTGTTTTATTTCAAACTTTGAACAGATGATCCACGTGACCTAGAGACGTAGTTTAATGTGACAGAGTCACAGACTACAGACAAAGTCTCGCCTAGCGAAAAATCCTAAATCTATGGTCTAGCCATATGCCCTTCTGCACTTTATTTTATAGAGAGGGCGTAAAAGACAAAGGATAAAGTAAAAATATCATATTATCTCCAATGTTCTTATAATAAATAATAGGTATCCATAAATAAATGTGTAGGTACATATAAAGAAGGATATCTTTATACACATAGGTACACTTATCACTTTTCCTTATTGTCCTTGCGTTTCCGGTTTCTGTCATTATATTGAGTGAACCATTTTCCTTTACCGTTGACGGTTAATAACCACTCCTAGTATGATGAACTCCATCTTAATTTTCTACTGCCGTATTCTCTTCCGCATTCATGCCATGTTTTTGAGTTGTCAGTTTATCGTAGTCATAAGTGTGCATAATGAACAAGAAAGCCGTTCTCACCAGACTGCCCCTCTCTAACACGTTTATTGTGAAAGTTCAATCCGATTGACGTTGCCATTTTTGTTTTATTTCACACTTTGAACAGATGATCCACGTGACCTAGTGACGTAGTTTAATGCAACAGAGTCACAGACTACAGACAAAGTCTCACCATAAGCCCCTCTGCACTCTATTTTATAAAGAGGGGCTAAAATGGTAGTCTTTGTTTGAGGCAGGTTTTAAGGGTTCCGTATCCAAAGGGCGAAAGCGGCTCTCTATTATTGAGATTCCACTGTCTGTCTGCTTATCTATCACGCTCGATGCTGTATCTCATGACCTGTGATAATAGCCAGAGAGCTGAAACTTTCATGTGTTTCTGTTGCCGCTATAACAACAAATACTTACAAAAATAAGAAAATAGATACCTATTTAGGGGGGGGGGGCTTCCATACGGAAAAGTTATTTTGCCTGTTTTGTGACCCTCTGTCCGCGAGTCCGACTCGCACTTGGCCGGTTTTATGTACTTCTTAACAGCTGAAACATTTTAATTGTACATGTTGTTCGTGTTGAGGCTGTTTAATTTTTGCCATGACCTAAGCAAAGAGCTAAACAGTGCTATGAAGTAGACTCATTACAGCTGCACAGAAGTCTATCCATTGTAAATAATACAGAATGTTATTACTACCATTTTATATATAAATCTACTATTACTACTTAATTTCAAACCATTGAAATACTAATTTTACTTACATATGTAGGTAGGTACTAGAGTAACTAGAAGTATTCTCCAAATTGTGCCAAAAAATATATGATCTCATATGGTGTCAGCTTCAGAACATACCTAGGTATCGATACTCTTGGTAAGAAATCCTCATGGATACTATGCTGGACTTCTACCGACTAAAACCACACGGTGCACTTCCATTTACCAGCGGCCGGGAGTCCTGGGAGGCCTTGAAAGGATAACCCTAGGGCTCCCGACGCAGACTATGACCGCTATCACGGCCTCTCCATAGGGGATTGGGTATGATCCCACTTCTTGGGGGAGTTCAAGTTAACTCGATTCTTTGGGAAGGGAGTTGCGTCCTATTCCACTACTATGAGGGGCGAAGAGATATGCCACAGTCTTGGCCTGTTTCTGTAAGAACGACAAGCAGCCAACTTGTCGTTCTTTGGCCCTCGATCATGGAGGCCGGTAGTCCTAGACGTATAGCAGCCTGCGACGGTCCTTCGTGACCGGTTTTGACTGATGCTATTATTTTACTATTTCCTGTTTGGTTACATTCTTACATTTATAAATATGTTAGTATGGTTATCATACTAAGTCGGCGCTATGAAAAATTGTTGCTAAAATACGGATAGATCTTGAAAAATTACCTCTAGGACGTCACACTCTCAGGTAGGGTTGCCAACCCTCCCGGATTGCCCGGGAGACTCCGGTAATAATGTTGACCCTCCCGACCTCCCGAGATGCGACAATTTCTCCCGGATTTTCTAAAACTTTACACAAAGTTAAGAAATTCCGTCAACTGACAACTGGGTCCATCATCAGATCGACTCCAGGAAATTGTAATGCTTCAAAACACTTAATTAAATACATCTATACTAATATTATAAAGAGGAAAGATTTGTTTTTTTGTTTGTTTGTTTGTAACGAATAGGCTCCGGAACTACTGGACCGATTTGAAAAATTCTTTCACAGTTGGAAAGCTACACTCTTTGCGGTGAACATAGGCTATATTTTATTCCCGTATTCCCACGGGAACGGGAACTACGCGGGTGAAACCGCGTGACGTCCGCTAGTAGTTAATAAATGCACTTGTTATCTCTACAATTTTCGAAAGTTTTACTCGATTTCACCAGGATGCCATCATTAGATCCTGACTTCCTTGTAATATAAGACCAAAAGGAAAGCATCAGCATTCAAACTAAAAAAAAAAAATTTTGATCGGTTCAGCCCATCAAAAATTATGAGGTAACTAACATAAAAGAAGAAACATTGAACCTCCTTCTTTATTGAAGTCGGTAAAAAATCACGAATTGCTATATAAATGCTGCTACTAAACAAAATGAATAAATAACTGATTTTCATTATATTTTATACTAGCTGACCCGCGCAACTTCGTTTGCGTCATAAGGGAGTGAGAAAGAGAGAAGTGTGGTATAAATATTTAGTGATAATAATGTTTCCCGTCGCATTAACTCCGTCGCCTATGTTCATTAGAGCTAACCCGCACAACTTCGGTTGCGTCACATGAGAGTAAGAAAGAGAGAGGCGTGGTATTGATATGTAAAGTGATATAATGTTTTCCGTCGCATTTACTTCCGCCCGTCCTGTTTATGGTACGGATCCGACTCGCACTTGACCGGTTTTTATCGTTCATTTGGCTGGCTACCACTGCAGACCACGATTATTGCGGTCGTCGCCTCGATCATATTTTAAAACTTATTAAGAGGGTTATTGTAAGCGAACCGTAAAAGGTAGGCATATGCTGATCAGGACTTTTTTTATAACTTTTTAAGAGGAACAATTTCATAATACTCTATTTTTACGTAACTTTACCATTTACGCCGTGTACGCAATGGAAGCTCTGAAAAGAAAGAAATTTTCCCCGTGCTCAAAACATTATTCATGGCTGCTCCGCCACTATTGGTCTTAGCGTGATGGTATATTGTCATTAACCATCCTCGATAAATTGACTATAATTCTGTAAATTTTTTTTGAAATGCAACCAGTAGTTTCTGAGATCCTAGCACAAACAAACTCTTCCGTTTTAAAATATTGTGAGCGTACCTTAAGAGATAGACAAATTAGGTTATTGTGAGCGAACCTTAAAAAATAGACATATGCTGTCGCGGACTTTTTTTAGAACTTTTTAAGAGAAACAATTTTGTAGTACACAATTTTTACGTAACTTTAACCATTTATGCAGCGTACGCTTCGGAAGCTTTCAGACGGTAAAAATTATTCCCAGTTTTCAAAACATTCTTGATTGCTGCTCCGCTCCTATTCGCCTTTGCGTGATGTTATATAGCCTATAGCCATCCTCAATAGATGGACTATCAAACTGTAAAAGAATTTCCGAAATCCTACCAGTAGTTCCTGAGATCCTAGCGTTCAAACAAACAAACAAACTCTTCAGCTTTATAATATTAGTATGGATAAAGTGAAAAAAGACAACTTGGCCCATACGGGATTTGAAGTTTTGAACCCATAACCTTTGCCTAAACCAGGGCAGGGCAAGAAAAAAGGACAATGATTTTCTCGACACCCCCCCCCCTCAAAATCTCCCGGATTCGTCGTTTCGAAAGTTGGCAACCCTACTCTCAGGTAATAAATTTCAAGGCAAACTTCGATATCGTTGCGAACGCACCACAATGACAAAAGGACAAAAGGAGACAACGCCGCGCCGCGACCTCGACACGACCACAAATGAAAAAAGTTATCAAAGTAGATTAGTTCGTGCTTAGGACACATTATTTGCCTATTGTACTTTTAGCACCTGCTCTATCTTATCTCTGCATCACCCAAAGGTTGACTGGTAGAGAATGCCGTTGGCATTAAGTCCGCCTTTGTACATGTATTTGTGCAGAAAGTTGAAATAAATAAAAAAATAAATAAATAAATAAATATTGTTGACAGTCATGTTTCACCTTGAACTTACTCCATATATGACGCAAAACCATCAGGTAGGTAATATAAGGCTTTTTGCCGAATTTAGATGTGCGAAAAGCTTTTAGACATGAAAATATAATGTAATGTTTTAATATAACGTAAAATTATGGATGAACCCTTTACTTTTACAGTTAAACTTGAAGAGCATCCACCTCCATCTGTGATATTCTGCGTGAGCACGAGCACTCATAATATGACCCCATCTGTGTAGATGGAACCGTATATTGAGTAGGCAGATGAAATCTATTAGCTCATCGTAAAATAATGAAGAAGACAGATTAAAGTTTGTTACCACACTGCTTTGGACTCGAGACTCTGCTTGTCCTGACGATATCTTCGACGTGCCTTCGAGCATACAGGCAAAAAGAAGACCAATGGGTCATGCCCATTGCTTTATTTTTAACTAGCTGACCCGCGCAACTTCGTTTGCGAGAGAGAGAGAATTACCTGTTTCCGTCGTCCCCGTTTTTGAAACATTTACTATTTCTGCTCCGCTCCTATTAGTTGTAGCGTGATGCTATATAGCCTATGACACTCCACAATAACGTAACTTTCTATTGGTGAAAGAATTTTTAAAATCGGTTCAGTAGATCCCGAGATTACCCCTTACAATTTAACAAACACACAAACTTTACTTCTTTATAATATTAGTATAGATATAGACTAAGAACCCTCTCCACGCCTTGTTTGAGGTCGAAAATTAGGAGTTTTAAAAATACATTAGTAGTTTTAAAAACTTGATGAAACCCTTTCGTTTCGATCTCAAATAAGTGGAGAAGGTCTTTCGCACCGAGTGATTCAGAAGATTCTTTCTATTCTATATCATAACTATTGTACTCGTAATTCCCTTCTCAAGCCACCCAATTTGAAGGTTACTGTCAACAGACTGTGGACTGTGATGTAGGTTTTGCTGTGGTCATAGTGACCCTCACTCAGGCGGTGTCTTGTTGGTGAGCTTACTAAGTTGCTACCTACCAAAAAAACAATTTTTGTCTTTCAGATCATAAAAAGTCGTTTGTATCCTGAGGACTGTTGATACGTGCTATGACCTCAATGTTTACGTCGCGTCACCGTGTGTACAAGCTAAGATAAAGGGTGTTATCGTGATATAGTACAGTCACGTCCTCATTAGCAGATGCATCGAGTTACATTAGATGCAGGCCACAAAGAGAGGACGTTGGCCTAGAGAAGGACCTACTTGGTAACGCAGCTAAGCTACACTACGGCATGTATACCTAAGCTACGCGAACTGAACGTGTCAGTTTACCCATCATGTTTACACCACCTCGATAGGTTTCAAAAGTAATATAGGTACTTAATGCGTAAACAGCAATTAAATGTACATACTTAGTTTGTTTTATTTACGTCTGGGAATTCTCATTAATGCTGTGCCTGATTCCTACCGACTAGAACTACAATGTTCACAAGGGACATGCCCTCGGAAGAATAACTTCAGAAGGCTTTATTCACTTTAGCGGACTCGCCTGTGGGTTGGGTCCTTTGTTCTGTTCTTCTTCTCCAGTTGTAAAATATTTTTGGCGGTTTGACAATTTTACTGAATCATGCGGTAAGGCAAAACGCAGTCTTGCACGTACGCGTACTTTTGTCGTTCGCTCCACCAGTTTCCTCGTCAAGCTCAAAGTCAAAAAACGTTAAGAAATTAGACATAACCATCTATGCTTCTCATTGTACGTAATTTATAGCTATGGTACTAAAATAACTCGAGGTAGACATGTACAAAAACGGTTAGTGCAATCAAAGTGCCTTAAAGGTTACCAAGAAAGGTGTTTTTTACAACCCACTCTTAAGACTTTATTGGCTGTTGTCGAACAATGGAGACAAAATTGGTTCTTTCTTTTTTGCATTTGCTCAGTTTCTTTTTTGCATTTGCTCAGTTTTTTCCTAAGTACCTATCTATTAAGAAACGGAGCTGTTTTCTATGTCAATTATCCATTATTATAGTTATTATACAACAGGACAACGTCAAGGAGAGCAAATAATATTAAAACTGCGTCTCTTTGTAAACAAGCATTTTACAAATTTAGGTAGGTATAATCACAAAAAAATACGTTTGGTTGCATGAACTTTTTTCTAATGACATGTTGATTCCATCCATCCATACTAATAATATTTATAAAGCTGAAGAGTTTGTTTGTTTGTTTGAACGCTAGGATCTTATGAACTACTGGTTGGATTTCAAAAAATATTTTACAGTTTGATAGACCATTTATCGAGGATGGCTATAGGCTATATAACATCACGCTACGACGAATAGAAGCGGAGCAGCAATCAAGAATGTTTTGAAAACGGGGAATATTTTTTACCGTCTGAGAGCTTCCGAGTGTTTCTCTTAAAAAGTTCAAAAAAAAAAGTCCTGAAGATGAATAATGTTTCGAGAACGGGGAAAATTTCTTTCTTTTGAGAGCTTCCATTGCGTAAGCTGCGTAAATGGTTTAAGTTACGTTAAAAATGTGTATTACAAAATTGTTCCTCTTGAAAAGTTATAACAAAAAGTCCTCAACTGCATATGCCTATCTTTTAGGTACACTTACAATAACCCTCTTATTAAGTTTTAAAGTATGAGCGACAAGACGGCGACGGGAGTAAACGTGGTCTGCACTGGTAGCCAGTCAACTGAACGATAATAATAAATAAATGGTTTAAAAAACCCTAGAAAAACACGCTTTTATAATGCACGAAAAAACCAAAAATAAATTATGGATCGTTCAAGATGCCTCTATTTCTGGTTCCAGTGAAGAAGTTCCAGTGCATATCTTCCGGCTCCATGACGCTACGATCCTTGGAAGCTGGTTAAATTAGCTACCTTAGATTCCACTTTTTCCATCAAAGTTTCAGTGCCTATCTTCCGGCTCCATCAGCATATCAGTTTGACAGTACCATATTATTGTATTGTCATCAGAACTACATACAGCTGCCAATTTTCATGACCCTACAATCCTTGGACGCTGGTTAAATTAGCTACCTTAGATTCCACTTGTTTTCTGTGCCTATCTTCCGACTCCATCATCATATCAGTTTGACAGTACCATATTATTGTTTTGTCATCAGAACTACATACATCTGCCAATTTTCATGACGCTACAATCCTTGAAAGATGGTTAAATTAGTTTCCTTAGATTCCATTACATTGTTAGTTACATACACGACGACCTAATAAAAGCGTATTAAAAACCAGTCAAGTGCTAGTCGGATTCGCACACGATGAGTTTCATACCAAAAAACGGATGGGCAGAAGTAAATGCGGCAGAAAACATTATTTCGCTTTACATATTAATACCCCTCCTTCTCACTCTCATGTAACGCAACGAAGTTGTGCGGGTCAGCTCTAATGAATATAAGCGACGCCAAGGGAGTAAGTGCGACGGGAAATAATTGCGACGGGAAAAATTATAATACCTACTCGAAATATTAATACAATACCACCCTCTTTCTTACTCTCATGTAACGCAAACGAAGTTGCGCGGGTCAGCTAGTTTATCCATATAGATCCCTAATCACGAAGTGGACCAATTGCGAATTGGACCAATTGCGAACAGGACTAATTGGGAACTGGACCTATTGGAAACTGGACCAACTGCGAACTGGACCAATTGCGAACTGGACCTATTGCGAACTGGACCAATTGCGAACTGGACCTATTGAGAATTGGACAGTTGGACATTTTACGAATTGGACATAATGCGAATAAAGGGCTTTTTGGCTTTGCTGGAAAGTGACGGCCGTATAAAGGACGTCCCAAACCAATCATTGAACTCATAATGGCTCACATCATACGGCAATTAGGCTCACCACGATAAAGGTATAACTATGGGTCAAATACTAATTCGTAATAATGTATTTGAATAGTAGTTTTGCTAAACGGTAAATCTCAAGAGTAGAGAAAGTGAAAAACGCCTTATCGAAAGTTTTGTACCTAATGAAAACATTCGCTGATTTTTTTCTCTTCTCAGTGGATACTTTGATATCATCGTTATTCAGTCCTTATTACCTATCGATCGTTCTCCTTCCCCAGGTTTTAACGTGCCTTATCATTTATTAAAATTATTGCGGCGGCCGCCGTATGAAAGACATTTTAATTAAAATCTATTTAAAGTTGAGCCTTTAGAAAAGAAAGCTTGCGGAAACTAGACGTCATACATTTTAAAGGAGTTACCTTGTAAAAGTCGTTAATGGAAATGAGCGTCTGCATTTATTTTGTAAAACTAAGATGAAATTCACAAGGTTTGTTTGAATTGAATTAAATTTTGTAACTAAAGTTGCATGTAGAATTAAGAAGTGTGTCTGTCGTAGATGTTGGGCTGTTTGTAATTTCCTTTCCTTTCTCAAGCTATGCCTGTGTCCAATACCGGTACTTTGGCAACTACTCAAAAGATAAAACATAATGGATTACGGACGTTAATCCCTACTTTCTGATTTTAAAAAGACCATTAAACTAATATTACTACGGGTTAGTCTAATCCCGAAAGATATCTATAAGTACAAAGTACCGAAAAGGTGATTCCAAATTTATGGTGTAGGTACTGTAGAGAGTACTCGTACTTAGATTTTGTTGTGTAAATTAATAGTTGCTATGAAGAACCTATAAAAAACAACCCTTGAAACCACACGATGTCCTAGAAAAGTAGTTTAGGGTAATGCCTTACGATACGAGCATGTCCCACGGTTCCCTGCTAACTTTGGCTACCACCGAAGCCTCGTCTAGGGGGTTCGTGCGCTATCCCGCGTCTCGGGGTGGTTTTTGGTTCGGTGTAATCCCGCTTCTTAGGGTGCGGCGTGAGGCCTTCGTGATACTTTTCCGTCTCGTCACTCGCTTTGGGTCTGCCTCTATAAGGACGGCAAGCAGCCTCCTCGCCATCATCAGGCCCACAGTAGTACCACAGATTATATAATATTATATTCTATGTAGTACATAATAAACTATCACGATTCAATAAAAAGGTATGAATATTATACGAACTAATTACGTACGAATATGTGAAAGTGAAATTTATTTTATTAATTTTAATATCAGCTAGGTACTCACGCACTAAGGCGAAATCCTTTTATCATCTAATATTAGATTCCTCCTTTATCCTCTATCGTCGTCAGAGTAATTACATAGTTACCGCATGATGTCAAGAGATATTGAGATAATACGTTATTGTGTATCTGCGGGTTTAACTTTACAAGAAATACCAATACCGAGAACTTATCCCATGCTGCGGTCAATCTAATGTAGGTAGTGAAGACAGAAATTTATTAAGTACAGAAGTTTAAGTTTATGCATTTTCAATAATTCTCACATCGTCGTCTTAAAATTTCTACCAGTACTTATGTCGTTTTCAAGTTGCAATAATCTATACATACTACAAATAAATAAAATTGGAGTGTCTGTTTGTAATATTAAAATAACCGCTTTCTACTACATGCATATGAATGTCTATACGGTACACATACCAAAATATATATTTTTAAAATTTTTTGTCTGTCTGTCTGTTTGTTCCGGCTAATCTCTGGAACGGCTAGACCGATTAGGACGGGACTTTCACTGGCAGATAGCCCATGAAATAAGGAGTAACTTAGGCCCCTTTTGTCCCGGGGATAAGTTCCCACGGGAAGCGGGAACGGGAACAAATTTCACGCGGGTGAAGCTGCGGCCATCAGCTAGTATTATATAACAAAAGAAAAAGAAAAATTATAATACCTACTCGAAATATTAATACAATACCACCCTCTTTCTTACTCTCATGTAACGCAAACGAAGTTGCGCGGGTCAGCTAGTTTATCCATATAGATCCCTAATCACGAAGTGGACCAATTGCGAATTGGACCAATTGCGAACAGGACTAATTGGGAACTAGACCTATTGGAAACTGGACCAACTGTGAACTGGACCAATTGCGAACTGGACCAATTGCGAACTGAACTTATTAAGAATTGGACAGTTGGACATTTTGCGAATTGGACATAATGCGACTAAAGGGCTTTTTGGCTTTGCTGGAAAGTGACGGCCGTATAAAGGACGTCCCAAACCAATTATTGAACTCATAATGGCTCACATCATACGGCAATTAGGCTCACCACGATAAAGGTATAACTATGGGTCAAATACTAATTCGTAATAATGTATTTGAATAGTAGTTTTGCTAAACGGTAAATCTCAAGAGTAGAGAAAGTGAAAAACGCCTTATCGAAAGTTTTGTACCTAATAAAAACATTCGCTGATTTTTTTCTCTTCTCAGTGGATACTTTGATATCATCGTTATTCAGTCCTTATTACCTATCGATCGTTCTCCTTCCCCAGGTTTTAACGTGCCTTATCATTTATCAAAATTATTGCGGCGGCTGTATGAAAGACATTTTAATTAAAATCTATTTAAAGTTGAGCTTTTAGAAAAGAAAGCTTGCGGAAACTAGACGTCATACATTTTAAAGGAGTTACCTTGTAAAAGTCGTTAATGGAAATGAGCGTCTGCATTTATTTTGTAAAAAAACTAAGTTTATTCACAAGGTTTGTATGAATTGAATTAAATTTTGTAACTAGAGTTGCCTCTAGATGTTAAGAAGTGTGTCAGTCGAAGATGTTGGGCTGTTTGTAATTTCCTTTCCTATCTCAAGCTATGAACTACTGCTTCTTCGGCAATTACTCAAAAGATAAAACATAATGGATTACGGACGTTAATCCCTACTTTCTTATTTAAAAAAGACCATTGAACTAATATTACTACGGGTTAGTCTAATCCCGAAAGTTATCTATAGGTACAAAGTAGGTACCGAAAAGGTGATTCTAAATGTATGGTGTACTGTAGAGAGTACTTAGATTTTGTTGTGTAAATTAATAGTTGCTGTGACGAACCTATTAAAAAAACCCTTGAAACCACACGATGCTCTAGAAAAGTAGTTCAGGGTAATGCCTTACGAGCATGTCCCACGGTTCCCTGCTAACTTTGGCTACCACCGAAGCCTCGTCTAGGGGGTTCGTGTGCTATCCCGCGTCTCGGGGGGGGTTGTTGGTTCGGTGTAATCCCGCTTCTTAGTGCGCGGCGTGAGGCGTTTGTGATACTTTTCCGTCTCATCACTCGCTTTGGGTCTGCTTCTATAAGGACGGCAATCAGCCTTCTCGCCATTATCAGGCCCACAGTAGTGGATATTAAACTATCACGATTATAAAAAGGGATGAATATTATCGTGAAATGTATTTTATTACAATTTATTAATTTTAATATCAGCTAGGTACTCACGCACTACGGCGAAATCCTTTTATCGTTCAATATTAGATTCCTCCTTTATCCGCTGTCGTCGTCGGAGTAATTACATAGTTACCGCATGATGTCAAGAGATATTGAGATAATACGTTATTGTGTATCTGCGGGTTTAACTTTACAAGAAATACCAATACCGAGAACTTATCCCATGCTGCGGTCAATCTAATGTAGGTAGTGAAGACAGAAATTTATTACAGAAGTTTAAGTTTATGCATTTTCAATAATTGTCACATCGTCTTAAAATTTACCCCGGGAATAAGTTCCCACGGGAAGCGGGAACGGGAACAAATTTCACGCGGGCGAAGCTGCGGGCATCAGCTAGTATTATATAACACTTGATTTACAATCAACCTGGGGCTGCACAATGAAAGCTATGCTAATACTGTAAAGAGGAAAGATTTGATTGTTTGTTTGCATCGAATAGGCTCCAAAACTACTGGACCGATTTGAAAAATTATTTCGCTGTTGGGAAGCTTTTATTCCCGTATTCCCACGGCAACGGGAATTACGCGGGTGAAACCGCGTGACGTCCGCTAGTGTGTAAATAAGTGCATTCAATTACGAAATGGGAAAATATATACCTACCTTACATTCACAAATATTCATTACATTCACATATAGGTTACATATATACCTACCTTACATTCACATAATAGGTTGTTGATTGACAAGGAAACAGCAATAGTGCATTGCTAATTAGCGAGGTAGTTATCAAAAAATAATAATAAGAAGGAAGTTACAGGCTAGTAAAGTTTTATGCCATGATTTATATGCACATAAGTAGATACATAGTGCCTTCGTTACCTACTTCATTGTTTGTCTAAGTAGGTACGGATTGAAATAAACATGGTTAGGCATTTTAAGTGAGGAATATAAAACAAATTGAGAATAAAATGCGAAATACTGGCTCAATTAATCCATTAGAGACGAAAAACACATAAGTCAATTAAGTAGTAATACAAGGTCGTTTAATGAGATGTTTACCACAAAACAACTACTCCCAGACTTATGTTTGATAATAACAAATATTAGATTTCAATAACCAGTGCATATTCTAAGAAATATGCCAAATTAAACCTTCTAGATATTGCCTGCACTGTCAACAATGTCTTTTCATTTCATTCTGTCTGCGCGTAGACGGCGATGCCGATGCCTTGATCAAGGTTGTCGTGCACGCGCCGCACGCTCATGTATCAAGATTAGTGATCTTGATACGTTCGCTGTCTCTATCTATCAGCATCAGTTTATAACGGTGCCTCGGTGAAACGCCTGAGAAGATAGACTGTCTTAATTTACTACCGACTGCAAAAAGAGACGGTTCTTAATTAAAAATCATATTGAATTGAAAGTTGATTGACGAAACTGACATTTGTAAGCTTCGTCCTAAGTACCTACCCTTATACATAATTAACAGAACTATCCGAACGGACGAATTGACACAATCTAAGTTTATATAGAGATGAAATCCCGGGACATCCTTCCGAGGGCTTACCCGGGGCTCCCGACCGTAAGCATTATTAGAGTTTGTATGGTCCAGCATAGCATCCATGAGGGGTGTCCACACGTAAAGGACCTTTGCGACCTGGACATTTTGCACCCGCTGGACATTTTGCAACTTGGACCTTCTGCTTCTGCACCTAAAGGGTAAAAAAATGGAGATAAATTGCATAATGCTACGTTTTTATGACTTTAGGTAGTGTCAAATTCCAACGGTCAATAGTTCTGTAATATTCTAGAAACTTCTCGTATCAGCACTTTAGTGTGGAGAATAAAACACCATGAGACGTTCAACATTTGCGCAAGCTGGCACATGTGTAACGGTTTGGTTGAGCACCGATGCGTAACGCCACTGGCTGCCACGATATGGGTTTACTGGTTAGGGTAAAAAGAGCACCCTAAAACGATAGCACGCTTTTGCATAATTTATTTCAACGTATTTAGAAATATAATTGCTACTCGTCTAGAAAATACAATCTACATGGAACATTAGTTGTTACATTTGTAACGACTAATTCATGTGGTGTTAGGGTGGATTAGAAAGGTTGCTTTGAAATAAATATATAAAAATTGGCGACCGTTAGTTAGATTATTTTTATATTTTGCCAAACCCCGTCCCAACGGCCGTTGCTACTACTACTACTCAAATTCGGTACACAAATTTCAGTATGTCCTCATTCTATTCAAAGGGCCAATTTTTTATGTGAAAAAAATACAATTGACAGAGCAAACGCACGTAAACCCAGAAATAAAAGCGAGTCTTTAATGTAGAATAGAAAAGTTTTCTTACATAGAAGTAACAAAATTGAATCTTCAAACTTCGTCACCTTACAGATCATCAGTAAGTAGGTAGTAGCACAGTAAAAAAAGAAAACCTCTGACTAAATGATCTAGGTGGTAAAAAAAATACAAACAAAATGTTAAGAAGTCGTATGAAGACTTTAAATTCATCTCAAAGATCCTGCAAACTTAGTCACGTCACAGTCAAAGACTTCTATATAAACCTCAGTTTATATAGAAGTCTTTGGTCACAGTGTATTAGTGCTATGCCAAACGCTCCCTAACGCACACGCTGAATGAGCTGAATGATTCGTTCCAAAACTTAGTCAATAGCCCAACACACATGTGCCATTACGGTTATGACAATTAAGTATCTTCATGCATCTCCATATGTTATTATTATTTAATACCATAACATCAAAGCCTATCAGGCTTTTGAATTTCATTTACAAAATGTATGCAGGAACCTATCTACTCGTCAAATCACATTTGATTAAATTCGATTTATATAAATTTTATTAAAATTGTGATTATTCATTATACGCCAAATGCCAACATATCAAGTCTTTGGAACTCAAGTATAAATACATACAGAATAAACGGAATACTGTCATTATCTGTCCTGCCCAGTCATGGTTATTTATCCACCTAACATTACCGTAAGTACATTACATAAGCCGTCGGGCTCGTAATGACTTGTAAGTGGTAGGTTACTCGCCAACATGGTTTACCGCTGGACCAACACAACAGCTTTTGTAACGTAACTAAACGGTAACGAATGGCCAAATTCCTGTTACACGGGTCAACAAGCCAGCCGATTAAGATACCCCAGATAAGTAGACACAACACGCTGACCTCTGAGATTGATCGGATTGTATTTGGCCCGCAGAAAAATTCAAGACACGCCTACCAAAATTATATAGGTACTCGATACACCGTAAGACGATCATGAATTAAAAATTATTTCAGCTGTATGAAGTCCAGGAAGAATCGCAATTAATATTGTCTACTATAAAGCTTATGCAGTGAGTATCCGATCACGATGGACGGTTTGCGCAGCGCGTTGTGAGTAGGCACGGGTCGAAGTTGTCCAAATTTTTTATATATTCATATAAGACTTCTAATAAAACTAATACAAACTGTGAATATAATAGCAAAATAGTTATGAATGATTTTGCTTAAAATTCCTTATAATATTGATAAAAAAGAGAACGAGAGTTTCACAAGGGATAGTTGACGCCTGTGTCCTGCTATTCCGAAGCTTAATGATATGGAATAAATAGACTCACAATAAGTAGGTGGGTATGGTAGTATGGTATTATTACTTTTAGATATCATAGCTTCTTATTCTATAAGACTTACCTAACGAGTTGTGGCTAAAAGTGCAAGTAACGCTCGAATATATTATGCAGGTCACTCCATAATGTTACATAAACATTGGCAGAAGCATTAGTTGCACTTAACTTGTAACCCCGAATCAGTTGTTTTCCTTTCTTTTATCTCTACTTCTTTTAATATGTGTATCTCTATTTTAGTGTCCATTCAGTCTGTTCAGATCCCAGGTGTCCACATACATAGACTCCAGGCTGAGGTCCGTTTTAATTGGCCGCTGGGAGCAGTCTCGATTTGGTTTTTAATTTTGACATTGTTGGGTGTAAATATTGCAGTCTGATCTTACCCTAACATATTCATTTGAGCCCTAGCAGGTAAAGTAGCTTGAGCGCTCAAGATTTTGAAGGAGCTCCAAAAATCCCAGCTATCTATAATGTCAGACCGTCAATGCTAGTCGCAATGAAAATTTTTGAAGCTTAGTATCCGCTTTCCTGTATCTCTTGCTTCGTATGTTCGAGTACGAACGAAAAATAAAAGAATTTATTCTAACGTTAAAATATCAAACTTTAAGGGGATTTCATTTAAATCCTGTGTTGTATTTCGAAAACGACAGCACAGTTTTATATTACCGCGCTTCCTGAAGCCATACTGTATCGTGTGGCGCAATATTGACTCAAGTGGGGTTTCTGTGTAGAATGGTACTATTTGCACACCGCGTCTGTGGCGGCTTCGAAGCTTTGACATCGTGAATGTCTATAAGCTATTAAGTTGACGTTACGTATGTATACAACTGTATGCTTAATCATCGTGTAGATTATACTGATGTACTGTGTTATTGTGAAATTCATTTTAATTTTAACTGCCATTTATTACCCGTGACTATTTTTCACAAGTAAAAATATTTTCGAAAATGTTCTATTATTTCCTGTTCTAAGTTCATTTTTCATTTATAAACTGGGCTCTATTAGAAAATCAACATTGATTAAAGAAAAGTTGAAGGAATAAAAATTTACCACTTGATGTAAATACAAATACAAATACAAATTCTTTATTGCATAAATGGAGTACATTGAGCGATATTTTATACTATGGTAGGTATTCTCACAATAAGAACTGGTCCATTTAGCCATTTAAAATAGCATGCAATGTAATTGTTACGATACAAGGAATGTCATACAATAAAACTAAAACAAAATAATAATGTCACAAAATTATTCTTTGTTCCAACAGGTCATAAATTCATTCACTGAATAGAATGAATTCTGAGACAGCCAGCAACTTAGGGAGCTCACAAACCTTTTATAAGTTAGTTTTTTTATGCGGTTTGGTATTTTATTATATATTTTAATACACATTACATCGGAACTGCCTACCTTATCTCATTTGTGTCCTAATCCCTGCAGTTAGGCGAGGCCGCAGTGGTAGCCGTAGGTCTGTTGGGAACTTGGGAGTCCTGGGACATCCTTCCGAGGGCTTACCCAGGGCTCCTAACCGTAGGCTGTTCGGCGTTACGAGAGGTTTTTTAGTCGGTAGGAGTCGGGAATAGCATCCATGAGGGATTTTTCCTCACGTTAAAAAAAATCCCTGCTGCTTCAGTTTCCGTACATTGAAATAAGCTTTCAACCCAATGCAATTCAGAGCTGTGCTCAGCATAGCAACCTCGTTCAAAGCTGTTGCCAGTACTTGCAAAGTCTAAGTCTTGCAGATGAGGTAATTTTGGATTCCATATTGCGACACTATAGTCTATTTGTTTCATTATTCTCTGTCACTATAAAAGCTGTTATTAAGACCATTAAAAATCTAAATATCAACTGATGACAGGTACTCTGTTTATGTAAGCCAATTTTTCATCATCTATTGTTAAAATTAATTTGGTCCAACAAGTAAAATGAGAATTCATGACAATGACCTCATCATTATTTCGAGGCTAAGATCAAATTCGCAAAAAAGGCTTATGTAATATAGATTGTTAAGCAAACGTCTAAGTTTCATAAACACAGGTGTAAATTCTGATCTAATTATCATTTGTGTTTGGGAGTCTTTGTTCTTACATCACTGGTTATTATAGGTATCTGGTAAATGAAGATTGCGTAAAGGCTGCTGCAACGATACATCACTTTCTCCTCAACGATATCGGGCGTTACCACCTATTTGGGTCAACTTGACTCATGACGCGGCTTATGTATTCAGATAGCACACGACTAAGCAATCCACTTTTAAAGTTCACACAGAAGGTTGTAGTGTTACGTGTAGTTACAGCATAGTTTTTCTACATCTAAAGCGATTAAATTCTAGTATGTTTGGTTTATAATTGAGATTTTCGAGCTATATAGTATCACATGCTATCCCGAATTTCACGTTGTTTAGTAAAATTATTAAAAGAAACAACGCTCATGAAAGTTCATAAAATAATTGTTCCCTTTGAACTTAGTTAAATTATATTTTTTTTACGTTTTCCTAAGCCAGGCTTTTAGCCTTTATGATGCTTTAGAGGGGCTTTCAGTTTTTTACTAGCACACGGCATTGGGGTGCTGGGTAGGACAACCTCCACGTGGTGCATCCTGGTAACGTGGACGACGATGCGGGCTTCGTGCGAGGCGCACGTCGTCGCCCACGGCCAATAGTCCACCAAGGAGGGGGGGCCTTTATGGCCGGTTTGAAGTTCTCCACATGCACTCTGTATGCAGAGTGTACTTAGCGGAGAACTCTCAGGGCGACGAGTACTTCGCCACTGAGCGATCAGTGGTGAAGTACACGGTCTCATGGGGACCATCGTTCGGCCGAGCCGTAACCCCGTCTGGCAACAGACGGGCACGGTGGCTCTTTGGAGTTGCGAGGAAGAAAACCTCTTTAAAAAATTACCCGAATCCTACGCTCTGACGCCCGGCAATGGGATGCATCGCTGGGGGGAACTCAGTGCCTAGGGCGTCACTCCTACCTTCCCACCCTTTCCCATCCTCAAGTCCACTCCCAACTTCCCCACTTCCACCCTTAAAAAGTCGGCGGACTATAAACGCAAACAACATTATGACTGAGGCAAATACTTCAATGGAAACTACCCAGGAGCGCACCCGGACAGTGTCCGGGGAATCGCTTGGCATGATCCGTCATGTCGACCCCCGCCAGGGTTCATCCCAGGTGGTATATGGGAGGGGTCACCACAGTCCAACAGGCCCAAGGGTGTGCCTAAAAACCACCCCCAGTGACGCGGAGGTCGCGTCAACCCGTGCCGGCTCCGAGATGGAGTCGGCACTTGATATGGGTACCGAGACCGAGGATACCCTCGGTCTCCATGCCGAAGAAGCAGGTCGGAAGAGACCTAGGTCAAGCGGACCAGGCAAAGGTCTGTTCCGTCGGCCCGGGTCTGCAACATCAAGCAGCGAGGAGGACCTTCCCAGGAAGGTAGTGGCCACCACCGCGGGTAGAGGTCGGAAAGCCGACCTCTACAGAGCGAGAGGGAGGGTGGCAGAGCCGCCGGCGATTGTGCCCCCGCAGCCAAGCGGAAGGATCACGGAGGTGCCGGCGGCGAAGGAGATTATGGCGGCTCTTGCCCGCATTTCTGGCGCCGTTAAAGGCGCCAAAAATGTAGCGGGCAAGAAAAAAGTAGTGACGGAAGCCGTCACGGGTGCCACTAAGGCGTTGGAGGAGCTCCTCGAGAGGAGCGTCTCCAACGAGGAGGGGAAGCTCCGGGCTCGGGTTGCGAGCCTGGAGAAGGAGCTTGCCGACTCCCGCAAGCAGCAAGAGCTGATGCGGGAGGAGATCGGCAAGCTAACGCAGCTGGTTCAGGGGGCCGGGGAGGCTCGGGGTGTGAAAACCCCCGTTCCCCGTGCACCTCCTAAGGCGACACCAACGATGGTCCAGCTGCTGGAGACCATCGAACGACGCCTCGGCGTCCTCGAGGATCGGGCATACCGCCCGCCGCTGGCGGCACCCGTCGTCACGTCGTGCGCGGCGACGGCTGCACCCAGTGGGGCTCCTGGTCCCCGGCAGAAGGTCTCCGCCCCCTCCGCCCCCAAGAAGAAGACGGCACCTGGTGTAGGTGGCAACCTCGCCTCCACCAGCACAGCCAGTGCTCCCGTTGCACCTCTGACTCCCTCAAGAGAGGGGGTTTGGGAGGTGGCGGGAGCAAAGAAGAAGGCGGCTAAGGCCGCCAGAAAGGCGGCGAAGGCCGCCAAGAAGACGGCAAAGGTCGCCGCAAAAGCGGCAAAGGCCGCCGCGGCGAAGGCGCCAAAGAGGCTCCGCGCTCCTCGCTCCACTGCCGTCGTCATCACGGTGACGGCAGAGGGCAAGGCGAAGGGCGTGGGGTACGCCGAGGTCCTGAGGCAGGCGAAAGCCTCAGTCGACCTCAAGGCCCTCGACATTGAGGGAGGTCTCCGGTGCAAGGTGACGCGCACCGGAGCACGCCTCCTCGAGGTCTCTGGCGCCACCAGCGACCCCAAAGCTGATGCCCTAGCGGCAAAGCTGAGGGCGTCGCTGGACACGGGCGACGTCCGCGTCACCAGACCCAACAAATGCGCGAGTCTGCGCATTTCGGGTCTGGATGACGCGGCCACGACGGAGGAGATAATCTCCGCCGTCGTGGTGGCGAGCGGCTGCCCGCGCGATCAGGTGAGGTCAGGCGAAATCCGCTTTGGCCCCACCGGTCACGGTTCGGCAGTCGTGAGCTGCCCCGTCGCGGCGGCTCAAAAAGTCGCGGACGGACGGAGCCTTTTAATTGGGGGCTTCCTGAGGGCGCAGGTGCATCTCCTGCAGCCCCGCGAAGACAGGTGCTTTAGGTGCCTGGTAGGAGATCGGTGCTTCCGCTGTAGTCAGCCCGGTCACAAGGCCCTTGCCTGTGACGCTCCGCCACGCTGTCATAAATTCGTGGCGGAGGGCAAGGAGGCCGACCACCGGGCGGGCAGCAAAGCCTGCGCTGCCTCAAGGCCGAAGCCCCGTCCGTCCGCACGGGGGGGTGAGGCTGTGGGTGCAAGTTCGCGGCAGGGTGCGGAAATGGACGTCCATTAATGGACACCCATATCCGCATCCTGCAGGTGAATCTGAACCACTGCACTGGTGCTCAGGACCTTCTGTACCAGAGCATCAGGCAGTGGTCCATTAACATCGTCGTCGTCGCCGAGCCGTACTGGGTTCACCCGGGAAGCCCGGTGGATCTGGACGGCGTGGCGACCATTTTTGAGGGGACCGGCGCGGACGACTCGCGCCTGGCGGTCATCGCCAGGGGCCCGGGTTGTGTCGCGGCGGAATACGAGGGTGTGGCTGTCGTGGCCGTCTACATCTCGCCGAGCCTCGACCAGCATCAGTTTGAGCTATGGTTCCCTGAGCTGGACGTCGTTCTCGCTGCATGCCGGCCTCGCCCTGTCCTGGTCTTGGGAGACTTCAATGCCTGGTCTCAGGCTTGGGGCTCCCGGGAAACCAGAGACAGGGGGAGGATACTGGAGGACTGGGTCACTACACGTGGCCTAGTCATCCTGAACCGGGGGAATGTCGCAACCTGGACGCGGCGGGGGCTCAGCTCGGTCATAGACGTTTCGTTTGCGACCCCTGAGATCGCCCGCCGTGTCCAGGGATGGCGCGTGGTGGAGGAGGAGGAGACGTCATCAGATCACCGATACATTCGGTTTGACGTCTCCCCTCCACCTAACCTGCCGCCAGCAATTGCGAATCCCCCGGAACCGCGTTGGGCACTCCATCGCCTTGATCGGGAGGCTCTCCTGGAGGCGGCCATCGTGCAGTCCTGGATTCCGACAGCGGACAGGCCTGCCGATGTTGATACCGAGGTGGAGTGGTTCGGGAGAGCCATGTCGCACATCTGCGATGCGGCGATGCCCAGGGCTAGGCCCAGACCGGCGAGGAAACAGGTGTACTGGTGGACGCCGGAAATCGCGCAGTTGCGCGTGGATTGCGTTACCGCGCGCCGCCGGTACACCAGGTTTCGCCGAAGGCGTCGCCGCCCAGACGATGCAGCAGCCCGAGAGACGGAGCTCTACGATGGGTACAAGGAGGCCAAGAGGGCCCTCCAGACCGCCATCAAGCGGTCCAAAAAATTGGGCCGCGAAGAGCTGATGGAGACTCTGGAGCGGAACCCGTGGGGGCGCCCGTACCTCATGGTAAGAGGCAAATTACGCCCTAAGGCGCCCCCACTAACCCAGAGTCTCCAGCCGGAGCGGCTGGAGGGGGTCCTGGACTCCTTGTTCCCGTCGAGAGCGGAGGAACACGTTCCTCCGCGCATGGCTCCGTCTCAGGCGCCCAACGCGGAAGACAGCGAGAACGACGTGCCCGTAGTCACCGAGGGTGAGTTAGGGGCGGCTGTCATGCGGCTTAAATCCCGTAGAAACACCGCCCCTGGACCCGACGGAATTCCAGGCCGTGCATGGGTCCTGGCTCTCGAGGAGCTTGGGCCTCGACTTATGGGTCTTTATAGCGCATGCCTCGAAAAAGGCCAGTTTCCCAAGGTCTGGAAGACAGGGAAACTGGTCTTGATTCGAAAGGCGGGGCGGCCGGCAAATTCCCCATCGGGGTACCGGCCGATCGTGTTGCTCGACGAGGTGTGCAAGCTCTTTGAGCGCATTATTGCACAACGCCTCGTCGGGCACCTCACACGCGTGGGGCCTGATCTGGCGGATAGCCAGTTTGGCTTCCGTCAGGGACGCTCCACCGTGGACGCGATCATGCGCATTAGAGGCCTGACGGAGGAAGCAGTCTCACAGGGTGAGGTGGTGGTGGCGGTGTCTCTCGACATCGCCAACGCATTCAACACCTTGCCCTGGAGCTGCGTCAGGGAGGCGCTTATCTATCATAGAGTGCCTCCCTACCTCCGTCGAATTGTCGGGGCTTATCTCTCCGAGAGAGCCATAACTTACCCGAGCTGGCTAGGGCCGAGTCGGCGAGATGTGTCGTGCGGTGTTCCACAGGGATCGGTTTTAGGGCCGCTCCTGTGGAACATCGGTTATGACTGGGTGCTGCGTGGTCCGTTGCTCAGAGGGGTCAGCGTAACATGTTACGCCGACGACACCCTCTTTACTCCGCAGGGAGCAACGCACCGTGCCGCAGCACTTAAGGCCACGGCAGGGGTTGCTCAGGTCGTGGGTCGGATTCGGCGGCTTAGTCTTGAGGTCGCCCTTCACAAATCCGAGGCTCTGTGCTTCCACGGACCTCGGATGGGGCCACCTGCGGGATCCAGCCTACAGGTGGGGGGCGTCAGCATCGGCATCGAGCCCTCGATGAAGTATCTGGGGCTCGTACTCGATGGCCGGTGGAACTTCGGACATCATTTCCGAAGTTTGGTCCCAAAACTGAGGGGAGCATCGGCCGCACTCGCGCGGCTGATGCCCAACATCAGGGGACCCAACGCTCCCTACAGGAGGCTGTACCTTGGGGTCGTGCGAAGCATGGCCCTGTACGGGGCTCCCGTATGGGCGGAGACCCTGACGGCCAGCAATGAGGCTAGACTGATGAGCCCGCAGAGAGTGATGGCCGTCAGGGTGATAAGAGGATACCGCACGATCTCCGGTGAGGCGGCATGTCTCCTAGCCGGGACCCCTCCATGGGACCTGGAAGCGAGAGCCATTGCGTCACTGTTCAGATGGCGCAAGGAGGCGCTGGAGCGGGGCCAAAGGCCTGCGTCTCGAGAAATCGAGGCCCAGCGGACCCTGCTCCACCAGGAAACCCTGGAGACATGGAAGATGCGACTTGAGCAACCAAAGGGGGGATTCGCCACAATCGCGGCCGTCAGACCGGTCATGGACGAGTGGCTGGAGAGAAGACACGGTGCTCTCTCCTACCGGTTGACACAGATGCTTGCCGGGCACGGTAGCTTCGGTAGGTATCTGTGGCGAAAACACCGGGAAACCACGGCCGAATGTCAGCACTGCGAGGACCGCAGCGATGACACGGCGCTCCACACGCTGGTGGAGTGCACGGCGTGGGCACAACAGCGACAGGTCCTCGTAGTGGGTCTGGGCGTGGACACTCTCTCGCTTGAGGCCACGGTGCGAGCCATGCTCTCCAGCGGGAGTAAGTGGGACTGCGCCGCCTCTTTCTGCGAGCAGGTCATGCTCGCGAAGGAGGCGGCGGGCCGGGTGCGGGAGAGAACTCTCCCACCCGAGTTCCGCAGTCGGCGCCCTGGGCGCCGCCGACGTGTCTTCGCCGAGGACTATCGGCCTCCATGACCGGGGGTCTGAGGACGGTGAGAGGGCCGCTCACCGTCCTTACAGAAGCAGGCCCATGACGGCAGCGTGACGTGAGCACTCACGCACGCCCCCCCTTAGAAGCGGGGTCACACCCGAAATCCCCCATAGACGCGGGATTGCACCCGAACCACCCCCTGGGCGAGGCCGCACTAGCGGCCGTAAGTCTGTTGGGAGTCACGGGACATCCTTCCTGAGGGCTTACCCGGGGCTCTCAACCATAGGCTGTTGGGCGTTACGTGAGGTTTTGTAGTCGGTAAGAGTCCGGCATAGCATCCTACGAGGATTTTCCCTCACGTTAAAAAAAAAAAAAAAAAAAAGCACACGGCATTGTTTCCGTCCTTATCTTACAACCCTCACTCTTTAGGCGAGAAGCATGAAGTTAAAAGTGACACAGGCCATACCCAGGGCTAACGACCTTGAGCATATGGGCGATATGACTCGCCGACATAGAGTAGCGCAACTACAGAGACATCAGAGTAAAAGAACCACGGAAGAAGAAGAAAATAGTAGCGGAAATGCGTTCCTCGCTTCACCAAATAAACAAGAAGCCGTGAGACGGTCTCACCCGACTGCCCCTCTCTAAAACGTTTATTGTGAAAGTTCAATCCGATTGCCGTTGTCATTTTTGTTTAATTTCAAACTTTGAACAGATGATCCACGTAACCTAGTGACGTAGTTTAATGCAACAGAGTCACAGACAAAGTCTCGTCACGAATTCAAAAAGACGAATGTTCATTATATTCTTTGTTTTGTACTTAAATTATTACAAATCCAGACAAGAGGGGTCTTCCACTCGCTTGAAATTTGATTAATACAAACAAACAAAAATATGTACGTACCTACGTAAGCGTCGTCAACGCAGTTGCGAGGGTTAGCTAGTTATGTATAAATAAGAAGCGCTCGTGGCACTGCAGACAGACTCATTGTTCTGTAAACGGTCACTGTTGTAAGCAACTTTCTCTATGGCCAGTCCTTGGATGGGTGACCATCCATGTGACCACTTAGTGACAGTTATTTGAGCGTTACCGTGCTTCAAAAGGCCGTTTAATGATGAGTCGTTGGTCCCGGTAGCTAGTAAAATGACGACCTGCGCCTGTCCATTTCAACACGGCAATACGGCTCACCACCTATTACGTAGGACAAATTCTAAAAAGGTGAAATGTAGGAGCATAATAATATGCCTTTGCCTACCCCTGGGATAAAGGCGTGACCATAATCCATACTAATATTATAAAGCTGAAGAGTTTGTTTGTTTGGTTGAACGCTAGGATCTAAGGAACTACCGGTTCGATTTCAAAAATAATTTCAGAGTTTTAAAGTACATTTATTGAGGATGGCTAATGGCTAATAACATTACGTTATGACAAATAGGAGCGGAGCAGCCATGAATAATGTTTTCTGAACGGGGAAAATTTATTTCTTTTGAGAGCTTCCATTGAGTACGTTGCGTAAATGGTTAAAGTTACGTAAAAATAGTGTACTAACATTTTTTTCCTTTTCAAAAAATTTAAAAAAAGACCTGCACAGCATATGCCTATCTTTTAAGGTTCACTTACAATAACCCTCTAAATTATTATTAAAACATGAGCGACGCAACTCGACGCGACGACGGAAGTAAACGTTTTCTGCAGTAGTAGCCAGTCAACTGATGAAAGATAATACCGGCCAAGTGCGAGTCGGACTCGCACACGATGTCAACTGATGAAAGATAATACCGGCCAAGTGCGAGTCGGACTCGCACACGATGAGTTCCGTACCAAAAAACGGACAAAAATAAATGCGACGGGAAACATTATATCACTTCAACAAAGTTGTGGGGGTCAACTCTAATGGATGAATATAAGCGACGTGAGAAAAATTATATCACTTTAAATATTATTATCTATCTCTCTAATAAATATAAGACACGCGACGGGAGTAAGCGCGACGGGAATAAATGCGACGGGACAATATTACTTAAAGTATTAATACAATAGGTACCACTCTCTTACTCACTCTCATGTGACGCAAACGAAGTTGTGTGTGTGTAACTATCTGACCCTCACAACTTCGTTTACGACGCTTAAGGTGTATGATAGAGGAGGTATTTCTTCATCAGATTCATCAAGCGGCGGTTGAAACTGCCCGGTTTGCTTAATCATAGAAGAACTTAAAGATTAAGCATATTGTAAAATAATTCAGGCCGCGCCGAGGGCGTGGATTGAATTGTTTTAGAATCTATTCTAAATAATTAATTTTAGTCTACGTCTTCGGCGCGGTTGAAATATTTAACACTAGCCTTAATCATTAAGCTCTTATATGATAAATTCTCTCTTAATTGCTCTTAAATGATTTTCATAGCAGATTGCACAAAACCAGCAATTCTTTCATGGGTAACTGTATACGCTTTTACAACAGGCTACCAGACGAAATTAAAAGTGCAGGGGCTACTATACAATCAATGATTATTTGTTGGATAAGGAAGCCTGAAAATGACCTGCTCTGCTGGATTCTCAAAAAAATTGTTAATATGCATAGTTTTTAGATTCTTTAAAATTGTAAATAGAGCAAAATAAAGAACAACCCGCTGAGTTTCTTGCCAGTTCTTCTCAGGTGGGTCGCGTTGTGAACTGGTGGTAGAGTTTTGTTTTATATTCTGGACGTTTTACAAGCGCATCTGTATAATGCCTATGTGAAATAAATATAATTTTGATTTTGATTTTTTGAATAAAGCCAACACACAGGTTTAGATTTACCCTCACATTCAAAGGAACTCTTGAATTCGAAGTTTTGAGAAAGTTGAAATGTCTCTAACTCCTGAACCACAAAACCCTCAACATTGAAACTTGTGTGAAACAATCCTTAAAGTACTCCCTTTACGACACTGAAAAAGAAATTGGAATCGGACCACGCATTGAGACGTTATAATTAAAAAAACCGTTTTGTCTTTCATCCCCTCTCCCAAAGGAACCGTGCCAAATATCGGGATCAAAAGTATTCTTAAACCTTCCTCGGATCATAACCTCAACTTGTATCAATTTTCATTCAAATCAGTAGTTTCGGCGTGATACGTATTCGGAATACAGACGGACATGAAAATTTTAAATTTCATTTTGGCTTCAGTATCGATTAGAGAACGCGTACATTTTTTTAAATAGCTTCCATGTTCAGACTCTCGACCCTCAACAGTTTTATTATTACGTATAGACATAGACTAGCAAGAAACTCGGCGGGCTATTCTTTTTAGTGCTCTACTTACCTATAATACCTATAGACTTAAAAAATAATAACACATTGTTTGAGAATCCAACTGAGCCAGCAGATCATTTCCAGACTTCCTAGACAAGGAAGTCTGGAAATATTCTTTGGCTGCTGGAAAATAATTGTATACAATTTTTGGTCCCGAGCAGGATTCGAACCAGCGTCTTCTGGTTTGCCGGACCAGACGCCCTTACCTTTGGACCACTTAGGCACTGCTCTTGACCGTCAATTCTTTCACTTTATTACCTTAACCAAGTTGCCAGTAGATGGTGCCTACGTCGCCCCAAGACGTAATAAGTTGAAAGAATTGACGGTCGAGAGCAGTGTCTCAAAAAAGCAGTGTGTTAATAATAACTGTAATATAAGTAAGTATTTTCATCAGTTGTCTATATCCCTTAACACAAGGTTATAATAGCTTAAGTTGTGTGAGAATGTCCACAAATATTTCGTCATTTATTTATTTTGAAATGATTAAGTACCGCTTACAATATTAGCATGACTACCTTTCGAATACATACAATACATAAAATAAGTTGAAATGCATTATATTTTCATGCAATGCAGTATGCATTGTGTAACTCGGGCTCTGTTACACGCATTACTCTGTAAATGAATGAAAATATAACATTTTACGAGAATATTTTGCAGACCAGAGCGACACACGTCCGTCTAGCAACGTCGGACTCCCCCCGCACTAGATTTTCAGGCGAGCGCGGGGATTCAAGCAACTTGAAGTATTCGTTGAATGCATTATTAGTCATAATTAGTTTAAATTTACACTTAATCCAAATTTAAGAAAACCATTTTAGAGGTCTATGTTTTCTTTAGTCTTTGATATAAATTTTATTATCATTCATTAATAACTAGACGTCATAAAACGTCTTTATCTAAAAAATTCTAGGCGATTTCAATGATGTTTTACTAATTATTTATAATAAATACACAATTTCTGACGAAACCATCTTTTGACACACATCTTGTAGATTTTAAATCTACTTTTGGCTATCATTTTTCGTTTACTAATACCGACAACAATGTCTTCATTTGCACCTCTTTTTCGCAAACTTTGTCGACTAGTCCCCTTAAAGTCACTACTAGTAGCCAGAATACGAAGGTACTTTTTGCTTACGTTCAGATAGTCAATAGCATGTTGGAAAAATGGAAACGTATCTACTAAGTAATAGATAATAATATTAATAATGTACCACTGCCATTGAATTAATAATTCTTCCATTACGGAATCTAATCTGTGACGGAACATTAAGTCACTGATATTTTTACCAAACATAAATCAAAGTTCAAATATCAAAGGAAGATCAAAGTTCATATAAATACGTATATCAATAATTTTATTAACATAACCAATATAAAAGACTACAGTAATTTATTATACAAAAGTGTGAAGACAGGTTTTAATGCCGCAATGTTTAACACGTGTGGTATTCATCCTATTTTTGTTCGCCGATCTGAAAGCACAATACAATATTAATGACGGTTTTACGTGTTGTCGTAAACAAGCCAACCCTCATATAAAAATTCTTTGCGCAGAACATGGGTAGCGCTAAGGGAGAAATGTTTTATGTTTAAAATCTTGGAGTATCATTCTTGTTTGAGCAATGAATAAGGTCATTTGTATTGACTTGTATTCTTATGGCCATACTGGTTAACACTACTGCTTAGAATCATAGTATCATAGCCCTCATTTTGCTGTGACTATAGGAAAATGAGCGCTGTTACTGTGTATATTATACAGAAACGGCGATCATTTTCCTATAGTCACAGCAAATTTTATGTGAACATTACTAATGTAAACTTTATTAATGTTCACGTAACTCGCAGTATTGAGAGTTGTGAATAGTAATTCCAGTTCCAACAAGTAAATACTGGATGTATTCAGTGACACTCGAAAGCTTAACTATACAAATGTTGTATGTAGTGCGTGGCAAAATAAAACCCGGTCAGTATGCGACATCACAAATTATCCTACTAAGTAACCTACTCAGTAGGGTAATTTGTGTTGAGCTGAAATTTGGTACATGAGTACCAAATTTTAGCCAAATCCGTCTGTTCGAGCGTGATTAAATAACAAACGTCTTCACACACTTTAACATTTTATAATATGAGCAGGATACCTAACCCTGTAAATGTTTACACAACTCACAGTATTGAGATTTATCAATAGAAAATACAGTTTTAACAGTCATTGACTTGTATATGATAGTTTTAGGGTACCGTATCAAAAAAAGGGGGGATTTAGGGGAGCTCCCATACAACAAATGTGCTTTTTTTGTCGTTTTTACCCTCTGTGTACGAGTCCGACTCGTACTTGGCCTGTTTTTTTTTCATCGAAAGCGTCCTAGTTATTGGTGCAAGTCCCCAGACACTATGATCTGATATACAAGGTTCCATAAAACCTTTTCAGTCGTGAACGTGACCTACCAGTACCTACTGGTGGCAGCAACCACACAAAAGTGGGGAAGAATAATTTGCCACGTGCATCTGTCAATAAAAAAAACAAAATACCTATACATACCTAAATAAGTACAAAAAAATCTGGTAATTGAAAACGGACCCCGAGTGCTGTATCTACTTTGCCGAAATATTTAAAGCAGCCGATATATCAGGCAGGGATATAACGCCAAGATTAATACGACATCAAATTGCTTTACAGCATTTATAAAATAATTGTTCAAGTTTGACGAGGCCTTACGTTTATTATCACCACGTCGATAATTGATGTCTCACATATGTTGGAGTGTACACAGACCAGACAATTACTGGCAGAACGAATTGATTTTTGCTGTCTTTAGAACATAAATAAATTACCCATCGGCTGTCGGAACAAAAGCTGTCGATTATTTTTTTTACATCATAAAAAGATAATTCCTTATTGTTTATTAGATAGGAAGTATTCACACGCTTCAAAACCGGCTAATTTCTATGTAGTTTTGCAAGAGTCTTTAACCCATGAATCTTCCTTAAGATTTGGTAAGTACTTAGATATTTTATAAGGTGAATCACCGGTCGCCCGGCTGATAAGCAAAAAGAACAGTTTTTACTACTTACATATTTTTTTGATATTCCCTTTAAGAAGTAATGGACTGAATCTCATACGGGATAATCCTAAGAAAATTTGTCTAAAGGAATGTAAATACTACATAATAACTCGACAGGGTTTAGGCACTATCGCGATATCTTATATGTCGGGGGTTGACTGGGAAAAACCCAATAAGTGCCGTAAAAATTGTATTTAACTTGTGGGATTTTCCCGTAGGTAAGTAACAATCAAGCAAACGATGAGGACTTTACTTACATGTTATAAAATTTTAAATGATGCTCAGCTACGCTGTCTCAAAAACTAATAAACAGTCCAACATTTTGACGAGATTTTTCGCTAACCTATCTGATATCTCAAAAATAATACAAGTACTTATAGCAGGTATGTGATTTTTTGTGCCCGGTGATGGCAACGGGATTGACCCCTTTTACGTAGGACTGACAGTACTGTACTAGTCGCAAAGTGTGGGTGTGTAATTCAGCTCTGCCTACATCGTCGAGGATATAAGCGTGATTGTATATACTTTTTAAATAATATAGACCCATGGGTAGTAGTAGTACATAAGTTGTCACAGTTGAGTCACTGGTTGAGTGCTCAAGTTAATAGGTAGAATATCTACTATTTGCATCGAACCATTCGTCGCGTCCAGTCGGGCGTCGCGTTCATCCATTGAAGGCTATAGATTGAGATATATCGAAAAGGAATTAAATCGTTTTTGATTCATTCATGTAGGTACGATATTGATGCTACAATTTTTGTATCTATCTGAGAAAATATTTTTTATTTTTTTTAACAAGTAGATAGGTACCTTTACTTTAAAATAGTGGTTAGCAAATAGTTTAACATATTCAACATTTCTACCTATCTTTCGCCTGAGTTGTACCTACCATAATACAATCTGTGGTTGTACCTACTATCTATCCCAAAATTGGTTTACCAGCTAACTGGCCTTCCAAAACACTTACCTACTAACTTGATTATTAAAACAAACCTGCATCTTCCGTAATTTATAGATTTAGAGTCCAATCAAAGATATGTATAATAGTATTACATAGTTCAATGCAACTAACAAAGTAAGTATTTTTTCTTTGGTAAAACCTCTGAAATATAAATTAAAAACCGCTCCATAATTTATTCATGATTATTTTGTAGTAAATAATAAGATACAATAACAACCTGATATTAAATGTCAATACAATTATTAATGGCGTGCTTATGTCCCCAGCGGACATTGGTCAGCATCCGCGTTTTTGTTGCAACTCCTTTCTTGGATATCACTATAGCCTATTGTTCCTGACAAGAGAACCCTCCACAAAGGTTAGAGTTATATTTTTTAATGAGTTAGTTGAGTTACTTTGTAACTTTTCGAACAATATCTAAAAGTTTTGATATTTTTACAACAAACCGCACTTAAAGACTTACTTACCTTGTATTTAGACTGTGTTTCGTGTACCTCAAGATACAAAAATACTTATTCGACTTATATTTCCAGAACAAAAAAAATTTTTGCATGTCATTATGCTCTCACTCTGTCTCTTGCGGCAGGGCAAGTCCACTTGACGATACACTTGACTTACACATGGAAGGTTAAAAGGTAAGACATGTAATTTAAAGAACAACATTTCATGTATTTACACATTTACACCAAAGACAAATTTAACAATAAAATAACATTTGTGTCAATGTCACTTTTACGAAACTTTATTTTTGGAATAATATTCTATTGTGTAATATTTGACATCGTGTATAAATATAGTTGCAGTTTAAATTTGGATAACTTTCTAATTTAATACAGTTGTAGAATCAATTAAAAACAATAATATCTAAGACATTGTGCAAATACGCGCGGATATAAACAACTGATAAAATATTTATATGTTTATTTCTAAATACATACATGCATATATATATTTATTATACCTGCATAGAAAACATTAAAACTCCAAAACAAACATTCACAGATCATACAAATAAGTATGTTATTTATTGTTTCTACTTGGGACTCAAAATCAAGACCCAGATACGAGCGCCACCGAGGTCTCTAAATCAATTAAAAAAAATGAAAAGTATGCTCAACGAATATCATAAATATAAACTCAGTTAAACATGTGAAAAATAAATATCAAGCCAACAAAATTCAATTAGCTAAATAATCCACTCCGGCTCGTAATCCGATGCAAAGGTGCCCATAACATTCGCTGCATTACCGCGCAGGATGGCAAAAGCCGTCTGAAATTATATATTCGTTAAAAATAATTTTAGAAATGATAACATAATTTTCAAAATGATAGCCTCAAATAAGTAGTTCTCAAATGACAATATTGAAATAATATTGTCATTGGAGAAGTAATATTGAAACGTAGGTAGGTTTACGGAAAATTACAAAAAAAAATAGATACCTATATTAGTTAAGTTAGGTCTTGATCAGTAAAGTATTAATTTTAAGACAAATAAACATTGTTTATTGCACACCATGAAAAACATATTCTACGAAGAAGAAGCAAAACATTCTGTCGGAGCAATGAAAATCTATTTTTAAAGTAATGTTTTGGTCTCAGCTTATTGCTGCTGCTTTTTACAGCTTCATATTTCATTCAACGTTCATTAAACAGAATATGAAGTTCTGAAATGAAAAATGTTCCTTTATTTGTCTGAGGTTTTATACAGTAAAAGTAACTTTGTCTGTTAGTTCCACCCCATATTTAAAATACAGCGAGTTTTCAGAAATGTTACATATTTACCTTTTTGTGTGATACAGAAATTTATGAATACTCTGTCGTTAATGGACCGATTTGAAAAAATAAAAAATTCGTTGGAAAATAGATCCTCCCAAAGTAGTCCCATTTCAAGGAAGTCAGGATCAGATGATAGCCTCCTGGAGAAATCGAAGGAAACTTTTGAAAATTGTAGGGGCATCTAAGGCGTTTGTAATTTTTTTTATTAAAGGCTTTAAAGTAGTACAATTTAATGAAGGTCTGCTGTCGATTTGATGATGGAGACGAAAGATAGTAGAGAGAATTCCATGACAGTGTACAGCAGTTTACATTGTGTTTGGGCTTGATTAATTTGTATTGTCGAGAACTTTACACCCAGATAGATAGATTTTCAGTTTACACGTCACTAAAAAAGGTGAAAATAAAAAAAAATACAGAAAAACCGACTTCAAACAAAACTAAAAACTGAAAAATAAAATTTTCTTAGCACAAAGTTAGTATATTCTGATTTATCTTTAGCTGCAAGCAACTAATATAAAGTTCAGGTAGGGCTTATGGTAAGACAGGGAATACGCTAAAAGAAATAAAAAATGTTTCAGGTTTTTTTTTCTAAAGCAGTTGTTGATACTACTAGTTACTGGTAGGTATTGGTATGTAATGTGATTATCCTTGAAGTAAATATAAAAGTATTGCCAACATCTACAACAAAAAATCTGTGTCGCAACTTTAATTAAATTCACTTGTTGTCATTTGACTAATTAGATCTTAATTTGATATTAAAAACAAATAAATATTTGTGGACATTCACACACAACATCATCTAGCCCAAATTAAGCTAATTTAAGCATGTGCTATGGGATCTAGACAACTGATATACATACTTTTATTGTATTTCGAAATACATAAATATTATGCATGAAAAAATCGTATCTAAAATATAAATATTATATTGACATATACATATGTATATTTGGATACCCTAATATTATATTTCTCATACATTTATTCCCTTTTTTTTAAATCTTTTACTTTTATCACCTGTTAGCTGATTGAATTGCCTGAGCTGTAGGTATATAATGCTGAAAGGTACCTACTGCCTAGGCAGTTGGCACACAGTCTAGGTGGTTCGTCGATATTTATACTGGTAAAGGCATAGAGGTAACTTTACTAAAATGTGGCCACGGCAGATAACAAAATTTTTAGTAAAGGACCAAAACTAAATATAATACTTACTGCAATAACATATTAAAATACTTAGTTAAAACCTTGAGACAGAAAACTGCTCATTATTGTACGAAACAGTATTAAACTATTTTATACCTACAGGTAAACATTTCATTTCTAAAATTGTGTAGGCTACTGAATTTTTGAATGAAGCGCTCGTGGCCCCGCGGACTCAGTGTTCTGTAAACGATCACTGCAGTAAGCAACATTTACTATAGCCGGATATGGATGGGTGACCACCACGTGGACCACTTTGTGACATTTATTTACGAGCGTTTCCGTGCTTCGGAAGGCACGATAAGCCGTTGGTCCCGGTTGTCAGTAAAATGACAGTCGTTAAGCCAAGTTGAAGGCTTTATGGGCGGCTTGAAAAATTTCAACTGTGGGTCGTCACAACCTGCGCCCGGGTTGGCAGCGCGTGTGTAGCACCTCTGGTGTTGCAAACGTCTATAGGCTACGGTTACCAACCTTCCGGTGGGCCGTAAGCTTGTCTGCCACCTAAGTAGTATAAAAAAAAATATCTCCATAAATTATAGGTAGCGGCTTATTTGAAATTACTTTGCTGAAGAATAATACGTATTCTATGTTTATTAGAAACATTCATTACAGTACCGACATAATTATTATCAACAACAATCAATCAAACTACGGCTCTGAGTAAGTAGATTAGCCACAGAGCACAGTAAAAGCAGAAGCTTCACTCAGCTTCAGTAGAGCTTTTGAGCTTTGGGTTCGAGAACCGAACATACACGATGCCGAAAGCGAAACCCCGAAGCCAAACGAACATCAACACGGACAACACGACACAAATACCAGGCAACCCGGCAACCAGTCGTACACGAAATATCGTCGTGCAAGTACGTTTCGATCGACCGCGCCGCATGCGGTTTTAAGTTATTCTCTTCGTCACACATTTGTGACTGTAAGTGGAGTGAAACTTTTCATTAAATTGTTGTTAAACAAAGCTGTTGTGTGTTATATTACAGAAAACTGTTGGTCATTGGTTTTTTCTGTTATATTAAACCCGTAAAACGCTCGCGCCACCAATATTGTTTTGTTTGCGCGGTTTACACCGGTTCACTAATTGCTGTTTGCGGAGGTAAGCAAAACTTCTTGTCATAATTTTATTAATAGACATTATGGCATTCGTTTATTTTAAGTTTACAACTGCAGAATAATATGCATAGCAGTCACAATTACTGTCTTTAAAACTAACTTCCTCAACAATGAGCAACAAGCAAGGATATTGGTCAAACAAAAGTACCTACCTAGTAAATTGTTTTTCTTCTACATAAAATAGCAGTAACTCAGTCCGTCTCTGATAGTTACTTATTTCCACTTTGTAACAAGTCATGCGTTTGTATTCCATCGACTATAAAAAGATACGATTGCGTGTTATTATCTATCGAGCGAGCTCATCCACCGTCTAAAACCTGTTCTCGGCCAGATGATTCTTTGCTTTTTTTAATATTCTTTTTTTCCTTAAGCGGCCTTAGTGGTTTGATCATCCGGTATCAGAAAACAACTACTATCTTACTCCATCATCACGAACAAAATGAGGAACATATTATATATTAAACCTAGTCAACACAAAGATTATCTTTTCGAAATCAGATCTTTGGTTGACACTGTTACAAAAGGAAAGGTCATTGAGGTTGACGACTGAGGCTTGACAGGGTTCCAGTGGTCTTTTCAAGTGTATCCCCTTTGCCTTAAGCAAATACAGCCATGAAGCCCACGTGGTTCTGGTTGATCCAAGTTCAACTTGCAGGTACAAAATGAAAATCAACTCAAGACAATAATAGCAACAGAAATGAGGCTCCCAACCATAAACTGTTTTATCTTGTTATCACAGGTAACATTATAAACAATATTGACGCCCAGGGAGGGACCGAGGCAAACTGTTGGGTGAATAATATTACCGTTATGTTTTAACGTCATACATAAGACAAAGTCTAAATATTTACCCGTACTTATTTACTGACTAAATGAACGTAAAATCTACAATAACAGGTTAGGTGTCACGCTTGCCAAGTTTTTACTTAGAACTATCGGTAGGTACCTATTCAGATGTTTGACGTGCAAACGAATTCAAGGAATTGTACTACAATAGCAGGTAATTCATGATTTTATTGTTTTCATATCCTCATTCAAGGTATTGGACTGGGACGAACTTGGTATTAATAAAAAATGGCAACGCCTTAGATTTTCTGATGATATATCCAGGAACTTAGCGTAATGGTTAGAATGAGGACTAAAAAAGAATACAAGACGCGTTGTCCCAATTTTGTGTTTTCTAGCCTCCTTTTCCAACTTTGTGGTCCTAGAAGAGTATGTCAACCGGCTGAGATGAGGATGTTAAAATCCTCGGTCTAAAAGGAAATGTACGGAATTAATAGGTAGGTATTGCAATTGTTATTAACTTTTTAACTTGTATTAGCAAAAATAATGTAGCAAAACAAATATTTGCGGATTTGCTAACATTTGTTACAACCTCGACCTCAGTTGCAGTCATGCGACCACGAGGCAGTCAAATGGTATTGTTTCTAATTATTTCTACATGAATAATTATAGCATCTAATCTATATTTTTTATTTTAAACGTCAGGGATAATCCTTTATGAATGCTATGCCGGACCCCTACCAACTAAAAAACCTCACGTAACGCCCAACAGCCTATGGTTGGGAGCCCCGGGTTAGTCCTCGAAATTATAGCATCTTATCTTGTAGCTAATATTTTGCTAATCATCAGTCAATCATTTTTCTAAATTTTGATAAATTGAGTCATCGAATAGGAAATAGGTTTCCAATCAGTAATTTTGTGAGTCAGCAAACGTTTATCATTATTGAGAAATATCGGTAAGTAATCAGTAGAATGGGTGAAATTGTTGTCAATGTAGATGTAGATATTACAAACATTCACAAGTATATACACATAATAAAAAATAGGTACTGGTCCAGGTACTTGTCTCACTAAATTCTGACAGAATGAGTCAGGTTCAAAGTGTCAAAGGCGTGCATCTGTCAAAATATACTTATTAATACGAATACCTAATATACAGTTTCATTACCGTAACAGGTCCCTGTATTGATTGCTCTATCCAGGAGCTAAACAGATTCCACGGCCCATCCGATAGCTTGAATTAATTACCAGCCGTGTTGATCGACTCTCAGTTGATTAAAATTCTGGCGTCGCGTCGTTTCACTGATTGGTTTTACTTAAGTATGACTTAAGAGAGCTAATCCTATTTCCTCTGATTTACGGTGAAGACTTTAAACATCAGAGTATGTACTTAGGTAGGTATTATGTTATGCTAATAGAAAATTGTATTTTTGATGTGATGGGGTAATACCTATATTATTTATTATTGAGTCTAGCACGTACTACTTAGTAGATAAGAACTCTATAGGTATGTTGTTCATTTAAAATAAATGAGAAATTACTACAATCAGAAATTCCTTTAAGTTAATTAAATGTAAACTAAACAAATCAAACTATACTTAGATCACACTGACCTTATTGTTATTTTATGATACCTAGTTCTTAAAAGTTGATAGAAGAAAGTAACCAATGCTGGAATCAAGGAATTTTCTTCGAAAATTAAATATTGAAAATTTTCAAAATTTTGCAACATTAAAAAATGTGTCGAAACCAATAATAAAATTTCAAAAGTAACTGCTCTTTTTATCACTCAAAGATAATAGCACTACCATCCAAAGTTGGGATTATTATAAAATGTGAGTACATAGTTGGTAAACGATCGATTTCTTGGCAATACAATTTATCACGTCCTGTCGGCTATTTGTGAATCAGGACGAAGACGAAGTACCTACTAGTCACTACATGTTATGTTGACCTATCTTTAGACGTCACTGATAAAGCAGGGTAATGTCCTGGAGACTTCCGGTGGAAGACAAAGACGGCTAGATCCTACATACGGACATGATAACATGGAAGATGATAAAAATGTCACTATTAAATATTATTATGTTATGAGAGGTTACTAGAAAGAAAGTAATTAAATACTTTCTGGTAGAAAGAAATAAAAAGGACTAGAAAGTTTAAAAAAGAATCTAACTGTTCGATTAGATATAAGTATGATACTTAAGTGTTAGAAATAAAATAATAACTATTCACGTAGATATACCTAGACTAAGTAAGGTTTATTTATATGTTTGTAGCATGGGTCATACTTTACACAAAACAAGTAACATTACACGTAGGTAGATTACCTTGAGAGATGAGATTTGACATCCTGCTGAACCCAGAATATAAACAAGATGCTATTAACACATCCTAAAATACATGTTTAGATGTTATATACAAATAAAATTATCTATTAAGGAAACGAGGTAGAAACAATTTCAAGAGATCGAGAGACACGAGATCAAACCTTGACACATCTTACTAATATTGTAAAGGTGAAAGTTTGTGAGTGTGGATGTGTAGATGTTTGTTACTCTTTCACGCTCGAACGGCGGAACGGATCTGGTTGAAATTTGGTACAGAGATAGATTATGGTCTGGAATAACACATAGGCTACTTTTATCTCGGGAATAATTTCCCACGGGCAGCGGAAACGAGAAAAAAGATTTAAGCGGGCGAAGCTGCGGGATCAGCTAGTTTATGAATATAGAAACAAAGTAATACAAATGGGGTTACTTAAGTGTTATAATTATTATTGCACGTTAAGTGTAAAATGCGGTCCCCTTCCCCTATTGAGTTTAGTGATCCATATTAACTGTCTTACTACCCTGTTTTTAACATCTGCGTTTTGACTGTAAACATAGGGTCGTGCCAAAAAAGACCCTAACGGGAATCAAAAAAGTGCCGTATTTTAAAATGATATTATTAGGACATCATCTATCACAACCATATCACAACGTTGGCACATAAATAGAATCATGTATGACACAATGGTGTGATAACTAATAATAAAACTAATTAGTCCTGTGGTTGTAAAGGGGTTTGAATGAAATGGGGTCTTCCTTGAATATCTTCGGGATCTGTAGCAATCTAGGATGGATTGTTGTTACAGATCCCGAGCAGGTATGGAAGCTAATCTCTGAAACAAGCGCCCATAGAATTATGGGCGCTTGTTTCAGAGATTCTTCCATTGTATTCATTCGAATACATAGTAAACTGCAGAATTAGTAATTTAAGACTCAAAAACGAACCAAAAATCTCCATAAACTTTACCAATAGTTACACCTGGCTCATAAAACGGATCCCGTACTTTAAAGACGATTTTTTTAAAATCACTAATGGTTTGTGACATCTACCTAGCTATCTACTAAGTATATTACCATTTATGTAAGTACCTAAATAAAGATAAAAAAGAAATAATATGTAATATGGCCCACTTCACTTAAAAAATTTAGAGTTTTTATTATCAATCACCAATGAAGTACTATTGCTTCTAAGCTTCTCCGAAATTGCATAACGTTCTCTCAGATCATAATATTATTTCAGAAAATTATTCTCTTTTGTTGTGTGCGTATGATCAAACGTTCTTAGCAACATTTTTAGTGTTGTAACTCATCTCAACCATTAATTTAACACTTCCGATATCCGATAGCTTAAACGGTTCAGCCTAAATGTAAAGTTGGTTATTATTTCGAGAACATTTTAGTTACCGAGTGGTGGCAATGTACTGCAAGTCGGCCGACAAAGCCGGGCCAGTGGAATTAGCACATTATTTATATCTTACTACCCCCGCGTCAGGTGAACCAGTTTATATCGTTCCCACTGACTTTAAATATCTAGCCACTTCCGTTACCGGGTCATTCTATCGATTTGAATCTATTTCTGTTTGCGAAAGGTAGCCAACATTTTGGTGAATTGGATTAACTTTTTTTGTCACTTGGCTTTTCATTTTCATTTATTTATATATTATGATTATCATATATTATTTAGTTATTTACGCTATCTGTTTCTCAGTCTCTATTTTAAGCGAGCCTGTGGGATCGATATACTGATATTAATAACTATATAAAACGGGTATTAACGCAATCATGCATACCTTAAGATTGAGGCTTGACGTTTCGGCTGGGTTGCACAAGCAGACTGGTGCAACCCAGCCGAAACGTCAAGCCTCAATCTTAAGGTATGCATGATCGCGTTAATACCCGTTTTATATGGTTATTAATATCATGCAACGCTAAAGTTTAAAAGTTAGTATCGATATACTGATGTTACATTGCAATTAAATTTAAGTTATCTACCACGTTGTTATCATTCGTAGTTTTCACATTAATAATCCAGTTCAAAGTCGTAGTTGGAGAAGCGCTTTAAAGCCCATGGACATGGTATTTCAAGTTAAATTACTTATCAATTTTATTACTATTATGATCTTATTTTTGTAATCCCGAGATAGACACTTTATTTGTCTATATTCCTAAATCAATTTTTAAATGGCACCTGACTAACACGACCTTATCGTGAATTTCAGACTTCACAGACACATCACATAAGAGAGCTTGATAAGTACACCTCTCCCTACGACTTGAATATTAGGACAAAAAAGAATTGTGTAACCATCAAATTAAATCAATAGAAATACGACTTACTTAGCTCATAATTTTTGCTATACTTTTTTTTAAAGCACCAGTTTTCTATTCAGTTCGTTGTTTAGCTCCAATCACCTTCAATAGCCAGAACAAGGCAGAAGCTTTTTCTCTTTGTATACTGTTCAGCTCCTCTCATAGGTGCCGTATTCAGTTCAGTCACGTTGCGGTTTGAATACAAAAACAATGACGCCATAATCATGTAAATTACTAAGACTTGGTGACAATACTCAACAGTATATAAAGCAGGTAGGACGGTGCAGTGTTGGTCGTTTGCATAAATATATCAAAGTGAGTTTCGGCAAAACCTGTATTCTACCGTGTCAGAGTAGAATTACAATTGCAACAGATCTATCTCAAACCTACATTTGTGCCTACACTGTACGTAACAGTGGTGAAATGTTGACCTATTTTATTCTAGTTTAACACTATTATTTGAACTAGCTGACTCGGATAACTTTGATCTGCCATTTACTTTAACAAAGAAAAAAATCTGAGTACTACCCGTTCGCTCTAACTTTGCCGCTGGCTTAGAGGCGTATACCCGAATTGTTAATTAGACGAAGTAAACTGACAGTAGCTAATGTCACTTCGTCATAGAAAATACGCAACATTGTATGAAGAAGTGACATTAGTTGCTGTCAATTTACTTCGTCTAATTAAAAATTCGACTTTAGTATGGAGCCGAGCGGCAAAGTTAGAGCGAACGAGCAGTAAGTAAGTTTATTATTATATCAGTAGAAGTCTTTTTTATTATTATTTTTGTTTTTAAAGGAGAAAAGAAAAAACAAAATAGTGAGAAACAGAAAGTGTACCTACTCGGCTGTTTTTCACTTGTTGTTAAATGAAATCCTATTCATACTTACTGGGCCAAAAGAAGTTTCATAAAACATACGATTTGTCCTCATACCTACCAAATATACATAAAACTAGGTAAGTACTTAGGTTCATAATTATTTACAAACGATATCAAAAAATCTTTATCTGCAGTAAAACGTATTTGTCTACTTAAACTGCATTACCCTTTCCTTATTGCTGTCTAATCTTCAACGGTGGTCTCATTTCCTTTCGTCAATAAAGAATAATGTAAGTACCTAATGGTTTACCAGGACAAACTCACCGATGTTAGACTAAATTAAATCAAAATGGTTCCAAGACAGATTAAGATAGAGTACGTTTTACCTTATCACGAACGTTACTTCAAAACATTGGTTGAAGGAGCAGTGAACTTTGCGAAGTGGCTTCCACACCTGTAGTTTACTCATACAGCCATTAGCTCTGACAATTTAAAGTTTCTAGATAGATATCACGTGCTGGCCACACATTTAGTGTAGGTACTACGTGCTTTGGTGATTACACATTAACTCGATGAGAAGGATAAGAACATTTTGTTACAGTATCTAATGAAGCTATTACGAGAAAAATAATAGCGCAATATCTCTTGCTACCTTCTTAGAAGTAATTTAAAAACCAAAACAAAACCACCGCCAACTTGAAGCGTCAGCACTCAGCAGCCGTACTTTGGAATGGTTCCCGCAAGTCATTGAAGCAATAGACAGAAAAATTGTATTGTACCTAATTGGTTTTTGATGGAAAACCTAATAATAAGTCTTCATAGGAATGTTATTATGGCTTTAAATGTGAGTTCAAATTTTGTAATTATAATTATACAACCGTTACCTCATCGTATTGATTAGGTAGCGGTAGGTACCGAACTACCGATATAGTAAGCAATAATCTCAGAATACTCTTCTATAGAGCAATAATAAGAATGGCCTACAAGCATACGATGTTTTTGATTTATCTGTATTACACACGATACAAGCTTAGATTATTTAGTAAACTCGATACAAGGTTCTGCGTGTATTTGTAACCGCGACGTTTATATTTCTGGTGAGGTTATGGACTTTTACGGCGAAGTCAGTGACTATTTTAAGTGCTCCCGTCATGCAGATGGTCCGATGTCGTGACGGAACAACGCTTGAGTTGAGACGCTTGATAATTAACAAATTAGTTACACTATTGAATTAATTTATTCAGTGATTTCCATTAAGCTTAATACGCATCAATCCGGTAACGGTGTGATGAAATAATGAACCAGTCATTCACCGAGAAAACTATGGCTTTAGTCGGGCAGATAATATTTTGTTTGTATAAATATAAGGGGTAACGTGTTGCGACGGGTAAGAGTACAAAATTTCGCCACCCCAATACATCCCGAGGGTGTCGTAAGAGGCGACTAAGGGAACACTTTCGCAAAAGATCCTTTGCGTAGAGAAGGAAAACTTGAAACGAAACCCGGTTGTCAGTAAAATGACAATCGTTAAGCCAAGTTGAAGGCTTGATGGGCGGCTTGAAAATTTTCAACTGCGGGTCGCGGCGACCTGCGCCTGTCCATTTCAACACGGGGCGATTGGCCCACCACCTATTAAGTGGGAGTTGGGACGTAAAACTATGAGGTGAAAAGTGGGCGTATACTATGCCTCTGCCTACCCCTTCGGGGATACAGGCGTGCCTATTATGTATGTATGTATAAGTATGATTCCTTTAATTATTTTGTGATGACCCCTTTACCCACAAATCGTGATGTAGATTTTTTATTATGTATAAATTTATTATAATTGAAAATAACAACTTGAGTCTGGCATGGTGCATGGACAATACGATTAAAGTTTATACTTATATTATTATAATTTACATCTTGACTTAGTATTTCATTATCTTAACGAGCGACTAACAATAACGTAGTGCAAGTCTGTGCAACTAAATGTAGCGCAATTATGCACTGTTTAATGGTATAATAATTCTATTCCATTGTCGCTCAATACGCTCAGGGACTTATTGTTAGTAATAATACGACTGTCTAGTTTAATATAAACTTAACTATGAAATGTTTTGAAGTGAAGAGCTTTGGTAACAAAAGATATTTAGTACTTACCTACTTAATACGTGGGATTTTACGGCAAAATTTCGAGTTAAATGAAGTTATATAAACTTTGACACTGTTTAGTGTACCTAATGTATTTTCATTTTTAGGGTTCCGTACCCAAAGGTTTACAACAGGATCCTATTCATGAAACTTCGCGGTCCGTCCGTCTATCTGTCCGTCTCGAGGCTGTATCTCAGTGTCTGTGATAGCTAGAGAACTGAAATTTTCACAGATAATGTTTTTCAACAAATATTAAAATCAGAAAAAGGGGGAATTAAGGGAGGTTCTCATACAACAAACATGATTTTTTTACTTCTTTGCGTGAGTCCGACTCGCACTTGGCCAGTTTTTTTATCTGTATTCTTTTTACCTATGCGTCAAGTACCGGGCCCAGGATGTCCCAGGACTTCTGGCAGACTTTCTTAAGTTCGCTTCTGGGGGCGCTACTATGTGTTGCGAGGACGACGAGAAGCCGTAAATTATATAACTACCTATCAGATGTAAAAATATAGGACCTGGTTTAATAATAATTTAGACACCAAATACAAGGATCGTTGAACTTTGTATTTTTTTTGAATGCAATGATAATTATATCACGTGGAGTTTGTTTGTTGTTATACATTTGAATTAGATAAATTTTATCTTTCAATATCCATTAAAGCAGTACTTTGATCTTTTCCATAAATAGTAGGTACCTTGTATTGTCAGAAGAGCGATATGAATCTTTCAATTATTACAGTAACAAATTTTAGATCTCCTGACATCCACCCACACTCACAAACGTAGAAAGAAGCGGTTCTTTCCCACCGTCCACCTTCCCAGACCACCTGGGTGTACGGTTGTAATTTTTTTTTAACTACGGTTCACCTATCCGGTATATCATTAATAGATATTGGTGACGGTCCACCTCAGTTAATGCTGGCTGGGTTACAATTTTTTAATTGCATTTAAGACTCATTGTACAGTTAATTAATTAAAATAGATTTATCCCAGTAGTTCCATGGAACTGTTATCTTGTTTTTTCGTGTCCCAGTAGTTCCATTACACGAATAAAAGTACAGTTAAGTAGTGAATTAATTATCATATAGCAAAAACAAATGAAGATCGGCAAAACAAATGAAGAACGGCAAAACAAATGAAGATCGACAAATCTAATGAAGATCGACAAAACAAATGACGATCGACAAAACTAATGAAGATCGACAAAACAAATGAAATTCGACAAAACAAATGACGATCGACAAAATAAATTAAAATCGACAAAAATGACGGTCGGATAAACAAATGACGATCGGCAAAACAAATGACGATCGAAAAAACATATGCATGTCAATAAAACAAAAGACTATAAGCAATTCGATAAGATCAAAAATACTCTCAGCTATATTTTGTAATCTAGATGCGATTGCCATTCAAAAAAATAGGTGCAAGCAATTCTCGACCTTACTGACACTTTTATAAAAATGTGCTTTTAGGAGTTTATAGACATCACTGATCACGAATATGTAAAAAATAAATAAATATTGTGCATGTTCATAAGGTCGAAATTTGCTTGCACCCATTTTTTGTAATCTAGATGCCATAACCATTCAAAAAAATAGGTGCAAGCAATTCTCGACCTTATGAACAAGCACAATATTTATTTATTTTTTACATATTCGTGATCAGTGATGTCTATAAACGCCTAAAAGCACATTTTTATAAAAGTGTCAGTAAGGTCGAGAATTGCTTGCACCTATTTTTTTGAATGGTAATCGCATCTAGATTACAAAATATAGCTGCAAGTAATTTTTGACCTTATTAACTTCTAGTTTTTTGTTTTATTGATCTGCATAATATATGTTTTATCGAAGTTCATTTGTTTTTTCGATCGTCATTTATTTACCCGACCTTCATTTGTTTTTTGATCTTCATTTGTTTAACCGACCGTCATTTGTTTTTTCGATCGTCAATTGTTTACCCGACCGTCATTTGTTTTGTCGGTTTTCATTTGTTTCGTCGATCTTCATTTGTTTTGACGATCTTCATTTGTTTAGTCGATCTTCATTTGTTTAGTTGATAATAGTTTCTATAATAAGGTGTACCGTGGAAATTTAATATTTTCAATGGTACACCTAGGGCTAGGTGGACAAAGGTGAACCGTAGTTAAAAAAAAATTACCACCGTACACCCAGGTGGTCTGGGCAGGTGGACGGTGGGAAAGAACCGGAAAGAAGTAAGATTCCATTCTTTATTGATGTTTATTCCATGCGCACAATTTCAGATTAAGTCCGTTACGTAGTTATATTTATTCTGAGGGGTTCAAAGAACTTACTTATTTTGCATGAAACCCTCAGTTAGAATATAATAAAAAGAAACGACGACTTAATCTGCAATAAGATGAAAAAAAGTACAATACAAAGTATGAAAACACGTCATGCTTTCATTCTTCAGTAGCCACACATGTGCCTACTGTCTATATTGTACGGTAATTATCCCACACTTGTACTACCCTGCTTGTTTGTTTGAGTGTAAACTAACAAATGTGTAAAAACATTTAAACAATGTAAAGTATCAGCAGTATGGTAACTTTCTATATTTATTTATATTAAAAAAAATGAGAAGCTAAGTCCAGACAGGGTAGACATAACACGAACTGGTAACACTTTCCACATTGAACAGTAAAACTGCCAAACATGTTCATCCATCCATTTTCACAATCTTCTTCTAATAGTGTACAAAGTTTTTGCTTCCTGTAATAAAACATCATTATTGATTAAAGAAAAATAAACCTTCGCAAAACAATCCGCTTCTTCGTTAACGCCAAACAAACAAAAAAAAAGAAAAGGCACCTATGATTAAACAGGAAAAGCAAATTACATTTAGATAAAACACGCATGACATACCAAACAAAATGATAGACGTGACTCTTTAGTCTAATTGCGTAACTTCTCACAACAAATAGTAGTCATTAGGGCTGGCGGCTAGAGACCCATTATCTCAAAGTACCCACTAGTCACTACGTGAACGCGCCACTACCTCTAGTAGACTCATAGTCTTACTCCCACAGGTTTTTATCCCTACTTCCCACACTAATACATAAATGTGATAGTAACTCTGGCTATCTGTGGTTTTTACTGCTAAACTACACAGTCGATTGTGGTGAAGTAAAGGGCATAAGCTACGTTTTTATCTATACTTCTATACTAATATTAAGAGAAAAGATTTGATTATTTGTTTGTTTGTATCGAATAGGGTCCGAAACTAATGGATTGATTTGAAAAATTCTTTAACTGTTGGGAAGCTACACTCTTCCCGGTGAACATAGGTTATATTTTATTCCCGTATTCTCATGGGAACGGGAGCTACGCGGGTGAAACCGCGTGATATATGCTTATCGGTAATAAACTCCTGTAGGAAATGGAGGAAAACCTCACCAAATAGTAACTAGGTAGTAAGTACTACTTTCTGTACTTAGTTACTATTTCTTCTAACAAACGACCTGTCTATGTAACTAAATTAAAATATATAAGAACTAGGGGAAGGACAATATATTAAGAAAGAACTGTAACAAAAATCTTATTCCCACCAAATGCATTAAAAAAAAACAATAATCTTACGTTTAATTAAAATGGACTAGCACTAAACAATTTACAATTATTTCATAGTACCTACCTACTTAATTAATGTTAGTTTAGTAGTTGCTTCATATATCATTAGTAATAGTTTTTGTTATTTACTGAATTACCTATATGTAAAAAAAATACTTCGGCTCATTTATTACCTACTAGCTGTTGCCCGCGACTTCGTACGCGTGAAAATTATTACAATGCCAATTTGATTGCTCTCTGCTTAGTCCCTAGGATATGTAGCGTGATAATATATAGCCTATTTTAAGACCCTACCCCTAGGTAATATTTGTGCAAAATTTGAATCAAATCTATTGAGTACTTTTCGAGATCCTTCCGGACAAAGCAAAGCAAACAGACAAACAGACAAACAGATAAACAGACCAACAGACAAACAGACAAAAAATTTTCTAACTATATTTTCGGCTTCAGTATCTTATGTTGAACACCCAGCGAGTAGTTTTTTTTTAAATATTTCCAATGTACAGTTTTGACTTTTCTATCATTTTATTATATGTATAGATTACATTTTATCAAATAGGTAGGTAGGACTACGGGTTAAGCGTAAGCTTATCCCTTTGGGGAAAAATCGCGTGACTATGATTGTATGTAAACTTTAAATTACATAATACTTACCACCTATACCACCGGATAATATAATATATTCTATACTACGTTTCATCATCAATTTTGTTCCACATTTTTATCCCTATTAGGTTTAGATAGTCAATAATATCCATTTATGAGCAAGTCGTAATTTTACCTCAATCTAATTAGTCATCACTATAGGTGTAAATTGACACGCACTGACATCCGAGTAATGAAAGACAGTGACGTCATCGTCAACCGGTCATTAGCTGCCACTTTTATAGAGGTGACCTTCAAAACGACATGAAGTACATTAGTTTTCTCGAGTAATGAGAATCTGTATATTAATTGTCTTTAAAAGACGTTCATAATACTAATAAAATAAGACTTACTTCAAGTCCCGGTTGTATCAAATAATTTCGTTTTCGGAGCTCGCCGTTTTTTATATGTCATGGATCCATCCATGACATATGAAAAACTGTCTGTCTGTGGATTATGAACATAATGTCTCGCAAAATTATTATACGCATTATCACACTGGACCTGCAGAGAAAGATCTACCAAATACTGAATAGCTTTAATTTCAAGTTTTTCATTTGATTTCAGGTCATTTGCGAGAACAAAAATTGACGCAGATTACGGCAGAGTTGCGGTAAGTTCTTGAAGTTTATTTTCTATCTATGAAACTAGATACTGCAACTGATCGAACAACGGTTTGGCAGAATTTTGCTCTAAAATTACTATGTAGGTAGGAATTATAAAATAAAGGAATTTGAAGACTATCACCTTAAAAGGCAATTATAATGACTATTTGAACTGTCATAGACTCATGGGTGAAAGTGAAGCTATGAAGCTATTTAGTTATCTGTGAGTGAAGCGAGAATTTATTCTTGTAAAGTCTAGATTATGTATTTTTTTCTTTTGTATCTTAGCGAAACACTTGTGTTCTTAATAATAATTGTTTTTCATTACATTATTTTCACAAAGGCCCTTAAACTTTAAACTATGTCATGCAATAGGTATCATTTTTATAGTAAGTCTATCTATAGTATCAACCAACTTACGTGCGCACATAGTGTTTTGAGTATTGAAATTTTATCATAATTATGAAAATAAATGAAATCTGGTATCTTAAGAATTTTCGATCTGATTCAAGCCAAGCCCACTCATTTTTCTCTGAAAGGAAATGCTAGCAACCTAAATAAGGGTAGACATACACATCTATTTACTGAAGTAGGTACAATACAATAACATTCTGCAGACCTTATATAACATTACGTATTTGAATATAATATGTCCATCTGAACACAAAAGAGTCAAGGACCTGCCAACTTTATACAGCTGTGGTACGTTTTGTTTATAATTAGTTAGCTATAATTTTCTGAGCTTGAGTTAAAATCGAGCACAAAGTTAGCGCTGATTTCACAGTTAATTTCATTACTGGCGTTATAATCGACCTAACTGAAACTTTAATGTTCCATCAATAATTCCATGAGTATCGCCAAAGCTGTGCTGAGTCATCCTTAGCCTTGACATATTCGTAACTTAGATTTTGCCTTTGATATACTTGTAATTTTGAGCTCCTTGCTGGAGTACTTACCTACCTAAGCACAGTTTTCAAAGCACAGATGCTTAATCAAACTATGAACTGCGTATCTATTTGCTGTTATCATCTCTTCATTTCGGACATACAGCACACCATGCTACTAAGACAATATGCATTGCTAACATAGTGGTTAGTATATGGATATAAAATAATGATTACTGACTCTGTCACCTTGCTCTTTTTGCACAGACTTCCTGTCAATACCAGGTCGGAGATAGACATTTTTTCCTTATTTATCTAACACTAGCAGACGTCACGCGGTTTCACCCGCATAGTTCTAGGACTAAAATATGTATAGCCTATGTTCACCGCGAAGAGTGTAGCTTCCCAACAGTGAATTTTTTTTCAAATGGTCTGGTAGTTTTGGAGCCTATTCGATGCATGCAGCAGCATGTTAATTAGGTATGTCTGACATGGTTGTCCAGTATACTTTTGTGACTTTGAATATTATCTACACACACAGTGAATAAAATATACACAAGATCAGTGTGTTTAATTCAATTCAATTCAATCATTTATTTCAGACAAACAGTCCATAAGATACATTAGTACTTGCAAGTCATACTGTACGAAAATCACATCAATAAAATACAAAAAATACAAAAATAAAAAATTAAGAATAATATCATATCTAGTTCTTAACAATAGTAATAATGACAAAAATATTAATTCCAAAATAATAATAAAATATAATAATAATAAAAATGTCAAAAATCATATTAATATAAAAATATAGTAAATAATAATAATAATAACTGAAAGATACCTACCAATATTAATAATTATCTATTTATTACCCTGCCCGTCTACCCTGTTATGCATTGCCACAATAAGACGAAAACAATAATAAACTAAAATAAAATAAAAATGAAATCCCCGAGTACATCAATAACTTCTCCCCGGCATTGGTACGGAAGTATGTCTTCCACAACAATGCCGGAGAATATAACAATCCAGTCTGGATGCAACCATCATCAGGACCCTGTTGGAGCTGGCCCGCACCCTACGTACCAGTCAGGCTGCACGCGCACGCATAGTCGCGTGGAAACATGCAGTCCGCGCATCGGCAAACATCCCCGAGGCGCTGCAGTGCCGGGGCAGCCCCAACAGCATCCTGAGACTATTGTTATACAGGACACGGAGGTCGCTGTACCGTTTTAAACCATTTCTTGCAGACGTACTTATGAAATACATCCGAGCGCGTAACAGGTGTGAAAATATTAGAAGAGAATGTGTTGAAACTTAAAAATATGTTGTAGGTTCTGTTCAATTTGTAAGCGGTCCGAAACTGCAATAATTACCAAATCAAATTTTCCGTCACTAATATTGCATTATTCTAGAAAAATAGGTAGGTATTTGATAATCAATAAAATGTAACCGAACCTTAAAAGATAGGACGACCATGCGGACTTTTTCAGAGGAACTATGTCCGTGATCCATCATCCGATGCCATGTTGTGAGTATTTTTATTGAAAATACCTAGTCAGCTTTGTAGAATTTTATCAATATTAATATCAAAACTTTTTTAACTGTGGAAATCGTAATGGTTGCCGGACTTCTACCGGCTATAACTAAGTACATGATGCCATGCCACCTGCTTCCGGCTGGGAGTACTAGGAATACCCTCTGAAAGATAACCTTCCGGTTCTCGATGTCGGCCACTTTCTTCTTTGTTTAAATTGCCCCTAAAATTTCCGAAGAATTTCTTATCTCTCATGTAAGCATTACTTGTCCTACTTTCAGCTCTGTAGTAAAAATAGTCACAAAGCTTCTTATTTTTTATTTATACGACGGCGACGAGGGTGAAAAATTCTATTCACCAAGAACACATTAGAGTAAAAAGCCTTTTTAATTTTATTGAAGTATTCTTTCAATATGGTTGAGAGCAATTTATATTTAGGCTTAATTTTTTTTCTTTTAGATCAAGTAAGAGCAAAAGTGTCTGTTTAGAGATGGCCGATTTTTTTTGTGTTAGCGCATCTCACAATCTATCATTACACCTACTTCAGACGTGAACACGTATTTTATTTTTTTTATTTATTTATTTCTTACATACATCAGTCTTTGCAGGCACGTTTCCCAATGCAACAGTGTAGTGATATTTATTTAATATAACGATAACTGTAATACGCTTACATCAGTAGTTTTGTTAAAAAAAAAGCAAACTAAGAAGAGACCTAATCTGTTTTGCATCTGGCTGCTTCTTCTTTTTGATTCCAATACAAAACCAATGAGAAACTTTGGTTCTTTGTATAGTGAAATGATTTCATTTCCTAAACATTTTATTTTCACAAATAATAATGGCTGACTAAATTAAAAGGACATAACTCTGCATCATAAGTGCCGGTAGGTACTGAAAATATAACCAAAATATAAAATTTTAGTACTGAAAAGTGAAAACAATAATAAAATATACAATTTCGACGAATATCTTTACTTCTATAACAAAAAATCGATGGATACACTCGATAGGTAATCGGATTTGCCGACCATTCCCCCGACACTCTAGGAAGTGACCCCACTCAACGGAAGCGTGAGCTCAATAAGCTTTTATTTTCTCTCAACGTGTGTCCCATATTCTGAGGAAAATATAGGTACACGTCGCCGTCGTTTGATGAGAACACCTCTGAAAAACGAAAATTATGTTTTATCCTAAAAATAAATGCCTTTTCCCTTACATTTTTTTCGCCTAATATTTTTTTCTGATATAAGTCGTTGATAGAATAAGTTTGATATGGATTTCTTTTTTCAACTGGTATTGGTGTTTGTAGATACTAAACTCTCCATGACTGACATACTTCGAAGACTTCTAAATAATTGACTTTCAGAGGCTTAGATTTTGTTGCCCTAAGGTTCATTTTCCATGATATTATATTTACTACTTGTAATTTTTGAGTGGCTAAGAGTAGCAACGCAATGTATTTTTTGATTTGTAACCAATAAAATATACTCGTAGTTTTACATCAATACAATAACTAATTAATTCATAATTATCAATAGACAAAATAAACCTGGTGCTGTAAAAATAAAAGCCATAACTTCTATTTTGACATTCTATTGCAAGAGGTAGAGACCCACTTGTAGCTACAGATGTTGGCACTTATTGCAAAAAAAGGCATAATACAGTCTTTCATAAAGTGGACAATAATAACTCAGCTCAGCATGAATGATGGCGCTGTCGACGGCATCACGTGCTAAGCCAGGCGTTAAAACAAAAAAAAAGTTCAAACAATATTCTAAGTTTTGTACTTATTTTTGACACTGCAAAAAATACTGTACGACTTGACCATTTGACTTTATCAGTACAATTTTAAAAATTGTGTGTGGATTGCATTCAAGAATGTGCAATGCCAGGCGTTAAAAAAACAACTAAACGTTCTTGTTCTATTTTTGATATCCAAAAAAAAAGCTGTGCGATGTGACCATTTGACTTAGAACAATTTGCGTCATTATAAAACTTTTTAAAATGGTATGTGTGAACAGTTATCAAGAACTTACTTTAAAAAATTAACGACTTTAATGTATATGAGTGCATTACATTCTCACGATACTGGACACGTTTATATCACAGTAGAATGCTAACAAAGTAACGTAGTGGGTTGATGAGTTAGCAAAATAGATTGTGTCATACGGTCCAATGTTTCGTGACACTTCAATGGAATTCTTTGTAAACAAAAAAAAAATGGAATGGTTAGCATGAAGCTAAGTATAGCTGTTTCGGGGAATCCATCACACTTACGACAGTAATATATTATACGAGTAGTAGTCATGTTTATAGAACTTTTTATGTGTTTTTTCAATCTACATACAATTTATTTTGTTTTGCACTGTACTAGCGGACGTCTTGCGGTTTCATCCGCGTAGCTAACCTCCCGGGGGAATATGGGAATAAATTATAGCCTATGTTGACCGGGGATAGTGAAGCTTCCCAGCTGTAAAATCATTTTTCAAACCGGTTTAGTAATATTGGAGCGTATTCGTGCAAACAAACAAACAATCAAATCTTTCCTCTTTATTAGATATATTAGTTTTTTTTTACGTGAGGAAAAATTCTCATGGATGTTATGCCGGACTCCTACCGACTAAAAAACCTCACGTAACGCCCAACAGCCTATGGTTGTGAGCCCCGGGTAAGCCCTCGGAAGGATGTCCCAGGACATAGATAAATAATATTTTATCTACATACCTATCTACGGTATGTATGTTTTTATTCACAAGTTTCATAATCAGCATAATTAATTTATAATTAAATTAATGTACAACTACAAATTGCAATAAAGTAGTCTGTCTCAATAATACTGTTTAGGTATGCCTACATTTTAATGACTGAATGAGTGGAGTAAGTATTTTTGTACCTACATTTTAAAATTATAATTATTAGTGTCCGACCGAAACTGGTTTTCCGGCCGAAACCGAAACCGAAACCGAACTTTCGGCCCCAGGGTCAGTTTCGGCCGAAACCGAAACCGAAACCGAAACTCACGTGTTCACTTTGGAAAAAAAAACCAGTCAAGTGCGAGTCGGATTCCACACAGAGGGTTCCGTTACAAAAATTCGGCACAAAAATTACGTATGTAGTGGGGATGCCTTTTTTTCTGATTTTAGTAGGTATTTATGTTATCGGCATCAGAATAGGGTGAGGTGGTGGTGACAGTGTCTCTTGACATTGCTAACTCTTTCAGCACCTTTTTTTTTTTTTTTTTTTTTTTTTTTTTCCTCTTGGCTGTATTTAGTCGGGAAACCTGGTGTACCCTCGAAAGAAAATCCCAGGGATCCTGACCAGCCCCAGTCGCCAGGTATCGGCGGCCTCTGGCCTCTGCTATTGTGGAGACCACGTGTTTTTCGTCGAAGAGGCGCATGCTAGGTCACCACGTGCCACCACCTTGAGCCTGATTCTGCTGGGGCAACAACTAGCTCGTAGTGTCGCCCACAGGCTCACGCTTATGGGGGACGGAGATCGTTCTGGGATCTCCGGCGCCCAGTGCGTCTTCTGCGGCACGGGAGAGAACTGTTTTTCTCTTTCTGCACCTTGCCCTGGAGCTGCGTTTGGGTGGCGCTTTTTTTACCATGGAATGCCTCCATACTTCCGTCGAATTGTCGGGCCTATCTTTCCGAGAGGTCCATAACCTACCCGAGCTGGCCAGGGCTGAGTCTGCGAGATGTGTCGGTTGGTGTTCCATAGGGATCGGTCTTAGAACCGCTTCTGTGGAACATCGGTTACGATTAGATGCTGCGTGGTCCGTTGCTCAGAGATGTCCGCGTAACATGTACGTGCGTAACGTGTTACAACGACACCCTCATTACAGCACGTGAGCAACGCACCGAGACGCAACCCTGACGCCACCTGCGGGATCCAGCTTACATATAGGGGGCGTCAGCATCGGCATCGAGCTCTCGATGACGTATCTGGGGGTTGTACTCGATAGCCGGTGGAACTTCGGACACCACTTCCGAAGTTTGGTCCCATAGCTGAGGGAGGGGGCATCAGCTGCACTCTTGCGGTTGTTGCCCAATAGCAGGAGACCCAACGCTCCCTGCAGGAGACTGTACCTTGGGATCGTGCGGAGCATGGCCCTATACGGGGCCCCTGTATAAGTGGAGATCCTGATGGCCAGCAATGCGGCTAGATTGCTTAGCCTGCAGAAGGCGACGGCTGTCAGGGTGATAAGGAGATATCGCACGATCTCAGTTGAGAGACCTGGAAGCAAGGGCCCTTGCATCATTGCTTAAAATGGCCCAAGGAGGCACGGGAGCGGGGCCATAGGCCTCTTCCTGTGAGCAGATCATGCTCGTAAAAGAGGCGGTGGGGAGGAAGCGGGAGAGAACTCTGCCATCTGAGTTCCAGTCTGCGGCGGCGCCCTATACTATCAGCCTCCATGACCGGGGGCCTGAGGACGGTGACGGGGCTGCTTACCGTCTTCACAGAAGCAGGCTTTAGACGATAGCATGACGTGAGAGATTCATCCACGCCCGCTCAAGAAGCGGGATAACGACTGAACAACCCCCCAAAAACGCGACCGTAGTTTGCATCATTCCGAAGGCATACTCGGGGCTCCCAACCATAGGCTGTTAGGTAGGATACGCGTGGTTTTTAGTCGGTAGGACTACTGGTACAGTGAAAATTTTAGGCCTATATCTGGCACGGTTCCAGCGATACATTCGTGCGTGATTAATAGACAGACCGATGGCTAGGCCTCATGTCTCATTAATAGGCTTTAAGACTAACTCGCACACGGAGGGGCCGTGTGCGAGTTAATCTCGCACTTGGCCGGTTATTTTTTCAATAGGTGCAGCAAGTTCCACCAAGTGCCATCAATCAACGGTATAAATCTTCTCAAGAGTTCATTTTAGAAATATCTCCACCTAAAGATGAGTTTCTTTCTTTTACGTGTGGAATTACTCATAGATGCTATTGCGAACTCCTACCGACTAAAACCACACGGTGCCCTGCTATTAGCTCTCGGCTGGTTTTGGTTAAATTCTAGAAGTATATGGGCACCTTCAAATTAGAGGCGCGAGGAAGCGCCGCAGTGGTGCGCTGGACGCGCCACCACTAGTTTTCATACAATTTTTAGAAGCGCAGTTGTGGCGCGGGAGTGGCGCTGCAACGGCGCTTCTAAATATTGTATGAAAACTGATGGTGGCGCGTCTGGCGCGTCACTGTGGCGCCACTGCGGCGCTTCGTCGCGCCTCTAATTTGAAGGCACCCTATAACTAAAACTGGACAACAGTGAGCCGGACTAGCTCGCGTAGGGTTCCGTATCAGCAAAAAATCACGTATGTTGTTTGGGAGGCCCCCTTTAATATTATAAATTTGTCTATTTTTATTATTTGTAGCTATAGCGGCAACAGAAATACATTATCTGTAAATAATTTAACTGTCTAACTATCACGGTGCATGAGTCTGCTGTCAGACAGACAGACGACCAACAAAGTCAACGAAACCGACAACAAAGGGGTAGGGTTATGTAATGTCATAGATCACCTTTTTAAGATTCCGTAAAAATTGTATTATTATAACTATTGATTGGAAGTCCTTTGTAAATCTTCGGTTAGTAACATATTAACTGGTTGAACTGACCCTAACCACGTCACAAGCAGAGCTAGGCACTCAAAATTCATGAACACGTGAGTTTCGGCCCGGCCGAAAGTTTCGGCCCATTTTGGCCGAAACCGAAACTGCGGCCGAAACTCGATTTTTTGGCCGAAACTGGCCGAAACCGAAACCGAAACTTCGGTCGGTCACTAATAATTATATTAATAATTCTTATGAATTCTAGGCTACTATTTAATTGAAAATACTTATACCTACTAAAATACATTTTGAAATACAAACATACATGTTACTTATTTTTTTTTTTTTTTAACGCGGGGACTGCAGGTTAGGCACTTCGCCGCCTTGTTTCGGGGGAGCAAGGCGGCTTTGTGTGGGACTCACGGTCAACACGGGACCGTCCTACCCACTAAACCCCGCGGTGTTCCGCCTTGCCTTAACCGGGTCGCAGGATAGGCCGGTGGATAAATCACTGCGGCCCGGCAAAGGGTCGCCCCGTTACATCGGGACTCTCCACGAGGGGGCTTGATGGGCTGCCCCCTCCCTCAATTCCTAATGGAGTTGTAAGTGCTGATTCCGTCGGTGATGCCCCTCTGTAAGCAGAGGGGGTAGAGAGCGGCCAAGGGGGCGGGCGCTGAAAGCACCCCCGGAACGAGAGGCACCCCCGGAACACGGGGAGGTGCCTGCCGCTGTGTGATCATCGTGGACGGTGTCCCCCGACCACCGTCCACGTTTCAAGAACTAGTCGGGGGCGCGCATCCACGCCGCCATGCGGCGCCCCCGAACGGGACGGCGGCGGGGCGGGAGCGTCTGACCAGCACGCTCCCGCACCCGCAACTCCTCTCGTTTGGCCGCCATCACCTCGCTAGCAAACGAGGCGACGGCGACCCAGCACGATTGGCTGCCGACCATAGCTCGCACCACGGCCGGCAACGACAGGTTCCTACCGATACTGCCCGAGAGAGCGATACGCGGCCCATCCCATGCCATACACTCGGCGAGAGTGTGTTCCGCCGAGTCTATTGCGCCGCATGGGCAGTGACGGCACACAGGGTCCGACTCCACGCCCACCACCTCCCACAGGTACTAGGCAAAACAGCCATGTCCTGTGAAGAGCTTTTTTTTTTTTTTTATATTCAGCTCGCCAAATTGACGTCGCCACCAGCCTGATGGTAAGAAAGCAGTGGCGCATCTAGCGATTGGGGGCCACTTCTTACAGTGGTCCTCAAGTTGGCGGCCCTGTGATGTGCCTCTTCACGCTCCTCTTGAAGAACCCGGGATTGTAAGATGAGGGAAAGACGTGTGCGGGCAGGTCGTTCCATGTTTTTATAGTTCGACAGAGGAACGATCTTTTGAAACGCTCGGTTCTGGCGAAGATTCTCTCCACTGTGTATGAGTGGCATCTCTGCCCGGCACGCGTTGTTTGGGATCGGAAAGGAGATGGTGGGATCAGGTTGAAGAGCTCTTCAGAACATTCGCCGTGATACATTCGATAGAAGGCAGCCAAGGACGCTATGGTTCTTCGCTGCGACAAAGGTTCGAGGCCTCCCGTCACCTCAGGACAACCAATTATTCGGATAGCACGTCTCTCTCTGCATAGCGTCAAGCGCGTCTAACAAGTACCTCGCGGAGTCATCCCAAAGGTGAGAACAGTACTCGACGCAGGGACGAATCTGCGTCTTGTACAGTAAACATCTCTGATGTGGCGCGAAATACCGTCTCACCTTATCCAGGATTCCCAGTTTCCGCGAGGCCAGACCAATACAGCTCTCTATGTAGTTTTTGTGATTGAGCTCACGCCGGACCGATACCGAGGATCTCCAGGTTGTCCTTTAGTGGAATTGTAATGCTCTGAAGAGAGGGCAGGGGTAGGAATGGGGACTGGGGATTCTTAGCTGTAAACGCACACGCCTGTGTTTTTCTGGCATTGAACTCGACCAGGTTGTCTGAACCCCATTGGGCAATGCGGCCCAGGTCCAGATCGAGATCCGCCACGAGTTGTCGTCTCTTCTCATCCACGTCGCCTCGCCCTGCCGCTGGACGGCCAGAATAGCTCCCATGAAGAGTACTGTCATCCGCATAACAATGAATGCACCCAAGGGACAGCATGTCATTTATATGCAGAAGAAAGAGAGTTGGGGACAGTACCGATCCCTGTGGTACTCCGGCATTTACCTGAAAAAAACAGGAAGCCTGACCATCACAGAGGATCCGAATCCGTCGCCCGTTCAGGAAGCTGGCCAACCAGCGGCACAACTGATGCGATAAACCATATGACGGCAGCTTGGAAAGAAGCGACGCATGCCATACCCTATCAAAGGCTTTTGCGATGTCTAGGCCAATAGCCAGAGATTCGCCGTGCCTCTCCATAGCCTCACCCCAGGTGTGCGTTATGTACGCTAGGAGGTCACCCGTTGATCGTTTCGGCCTAAAGCCATATTGGCGATCGTTAATTAACGAGTGATCCTCCAGATAGCGCATGAGCTGTTTGTTGATGATTAGCTCGAACACCTTGCAGATGACGGTGGTTACGGCTATGGGGCGATAGTTGGCTGGATCCGACCGATCCCCTTTCTTGGGGATCGGTTAGACATTCGCCTCCTTCCATGCCTCCGGCACTTCTCCCGACGAATACGAAAGGCGATACAGGCGTGTTAGCGTTGGAGACAATTCAGCTGCACAATTCCTCAGCACCACGGCCGGAATGCCATCAGGACCACTGGCTTTCCGCGTGTCGAGTGACCGTAGCACCGCCCGCACATCGCACTGCCGGATTACAATTTCCGGCATCGTGGTTCCACAGTTGGCGATAGTGGGAGGTTGCTTGCCACAGTCATCGACCCGGGAATTAGCCGCAAAGAGCTTGGCCAGCATTTCCACTTTCTCTTGGGCCTTGTGAGCCAGTGATCCGTCAGGATAGCTGCGTAAGGTGGTACGCCGGCGCTCCGTGTGTCCTCTCCACCTAAGCGCGAAGGACGGGCCGGACAGCCCCCACGAGCCGCACACTCGCGGAAGGATCCTCTAATCTATTGGCCCACTCCTGGAAGAGATCGTCGCGAGGCGACCTTCTCCAGCGATCGATATCTTCCGGGAGCGGACGACTTCCACTACTACGCACCAGGGCGCTCTCCTCGTACACCTTCTTCAGGACTCCAGCCTCGAGATCCCAGGGTGGGCTACCGCCAATGAGGCACGCCGCCTCGTAGGTGACCGTGCAGTATGCCCGCGCCGCCCTCTGCGAAATCACCCGCTGCGGTCGCCGCAGCAGGCGTATATTGCTGGCACAGAGGGCGTCCGACCATATAGGCGCTCCGCAGAGCGCCTTGAAGCGAACTACACCGTCGTAGAGGCGACGACAGGCGCTTCCTGGCCCCCTCATATTGAGGAGCAGCCTAGCCAGCATTCCGGCAAATGACAGCAACTTCGGCGCCAGTTGCCGGAAGTGCTGGACAAATCCCCACCGACTGTCGAGGACCAGACCGAGATACCTGATCGTCTTCTCGACAGCGATGGGGGTGCCACTCACCACAATGTGGGAGTCTCGAGGGGGTCCCCGCCGAGGCCCATGAAAGAAGACGGCCTCGGATTTCTCGAGGGCCACTTGCAGACCGAGCGCCCTGATCCGACTGACTACCTGGGCAACGCCTACGGTGGCCAGCACCTTCGCGTCCCTGAAGTCGGGGCCCCGCGCGGTGACCAGAGTATCGTCGGCGTAGCATAGTACACCGACTCCTGGAAGAGTGGCACCGCGCAGGACCCAGTCGTAGCCGATGTTCCACAGGAGCGGCTCAAGGACCGAGCCCTGCGGAACACCGCACGACATGTCCCTGCGAACCACCCCAGATTGGGCCGGGTAGGAAATGGCCCGGTCCACGAAGTAATTCGCAAGGATACGCCTGAGGTACCACGGGACGTTGTGGTACCTCAACGATACATGTTACTTATAGATAAATTACTAACATTAAGTACAGAACTAATCACCACACCCGCCATAAAGAGCTAGGTATTTGTCCTGAGTGTGAATTGAACCCGCTACCCCCAGTTTAGTAGTAAGACACTGAGGTCAGTCAAAATCCCTAGTCTATACTAATATTATAAAGGGGAAAGATTTGATTGTTTGTTTGTTTGCATCGAATAGGCTCAGAAGCTACTGGACCGATTTGAAAAATTATTTCACTGTTGGGAAGCTACACTCTTTGCGGTGAACATAGGCTATATTTTATTCCCGTATTCCCACGAGAACGGGAATTACGCGGGTGAAACCGCGTGACGTCCGCTAGTAATAAACATTTTGGATCATTTATAAGAAATAAGCGCCATTGTGTTACAATTCGGAAAACATTCGAGTTATTAGAAACTCGATTTTTTACCTATAAGATTGTAAAATAGGGGTTGTAAATTGTTAATACCTGAAGGACTCGTCATTTTCAAAGATCCACAACATCCTCTTTCTATAAAGCTTCTAAATGCATGCCTAATGAAATTCTAATGTTATGCATTTCAGCCAAATAGGATCATCGGAATTAGATATCAGCATAAAAATCAGTCATCATTGGTGACCCAACGGCTTACAGTTTTTTCTCTCAGCGAATAGGTTTAGCTATTCAAAGGGGGGATGCTGCTAGTCTTTTGGGCACAATGCCACGGGGGCCTTATTAAGGTTAGTTTATAGATAGTAATAATGAAATTATAAATGCAATAATTATGTTTTTACTGTAATTATAATAAGAAATTTTATCACTTCAAAACAACCTAATACTTTTCCATATTTTATCTATCACGTCGTCTTAACTCGTCAAATTCACCTGCATTTGGATAATACAATCTTATTTTATATCAAATTTGTTCACGTGCGAGAATTCCTACCTGACAACGTATCTCAGACGACATTTTACTAATAGACAATTTTTCTTGCCATATCTACGAAATAAACGTTTTCCATTGCTGACTTCAGACTGACGTTTTCTTGAAGGCTTCGTGGTCAAAAAGCAATGTAACAGGGGTTTATTCCAAGATATCTATAAAATACCTCGATCTGTTCATCCGTTCGAACCGCTCTCCGAACGCAGTGTCGTCGTTTCGATGTCGACAGAATACCTTTAGTTCCGTGGAGAATTCTCATCGAAGTAGACGTTAAGTGATGTTTTATCAAGCGACACATTCTTGGATTTGTTAAGTGAACAGTTTTTATATTAATAGGTTTAGAAGTTGAAAATAGTGTAAGTGATATTGAGAAAATTTATTGAAGAGATCAACGAGTGTTTGTCAGACATTACTCAATCACTAAACTTTGAAATACAACCGAATGAGTAAGTAACTTGACAGTTTTTGTACTTAAATACTTTATTAACGTTGCTTTTTTATGAGTATTATAAATGTTGTGGTTTTATTTTTTAAGCAGTTAATAGACACAATAAAAACTGATCAAGCAAAACAACATCAGTTTTATTCGGAGAAGTAAAAAGGTTTACCGATGCTAAATATATGATGTATATTTATTTGTTAAAGAGTTAAGCCTTAAATAACATAAATACGGCTGACGATAAACCCAGTATTAATCTAGGATAAAAACTGTGTAACCAGAAATAGACACATACATGGAATTCCGTTTTGGCTGTAGTGAAGATGATGGATGACAAAACTGTACATATCTACTTGCACGCAGAAACTTTATTATTGGTATTAATGGCCAAACCTGCCTTAGGGCCGATGACCGATTGAGCAAACATGTTAAAGAGTGAAGACGTTGGATCTGCAAACATAAAATGGGATGTCGCCAATTCAGGTGTAAAAATAGTAACACTTAGTAATAAAATATACTTCCAACATGAAATGCTATATTGTTTTAGGTGTTTATTTGAGCAGTTATTGAAATCCCATTCTTCCTGATTCGATGATTCTGGAGATAACCCAAAAGATTAGGTACAGATGCCTGTTTTCACGAGTGGAATTCCTCAGAAATGCTATGCTGGATTAGGTACCGGTTAGAACCATATGGTGCCCTACATATGCCGGCGGCCGGGGACCCTAGGTATTAAAGAGATGCCTAAGTTCAACAAAGCTCATTGCGAAATGTGAACTTCTTTAAATTTTATAAGGGTTAGCTCTTTTCTACTTACCTGATCCAGAAGAAAATTTCATGATAGAAACGTTATTATGACTATGTCATCACGGTTGACGTACTCGACAGAGGAGAGTCTCGAATCGACTTTATAGTAAGCTTGTAGAAGTGAAAATCCTCATGAATGCTATGCCGGATTACTACCGGTTGAAATCACATGGTGTCCTACATCTTCCTGCGGCTGGGAGCCCTAGGTATTAAAGAAATGCCTAAGTTCAACAGAGTTTACTTCGAATTGTGAGCCACCTTCTTTAAATTTCATAATGGTTTGTTCTACATACTTGATGCGAAAGAAAATTTCCTTATCACCATCGCTGGTTGACGTAGTCGTCTGAGAGAAGTAGCCATAATTACATACATATAGTGACCCCTTTATCCCCGAAGTGTAAGCAGATACATAGTATACGCCCACATTTCACCTAATAGTTTTATATCCCACGTAGTAGGTGGTGAGTCTATTGCCGTGTTGACAAGTCTAGCCATGTAGACTGTATTTAAACTTCATTGTAAATTGAAGTTATAATTAAATTGTATATTGACCAACAACCAACAGCTTGTACAAACAAAAACTTCGTTGTCTCACTAAGAAAGAATAATAATCCAAAAGCCGGATATTATTGTACTGATCGTCCTCCTCCCAACGTTTTTGGTATTATTTTTCTTTTGCAAGCATTTAAACATACTGAGACTTCACACATCACTAATTTGTTGCAAATTTTATATTTAAGTATTAATTGTAGTAAATTTCCTTCGTATTTAGTCACAATATAAGTAAAGATGATCATTAGAGACATCGCATAGATGAAATGTCTATTCAAGAAAAAATAAAGCATTAGGTGGTGTCTGAAGCGCCAAAGCGTATCAGTTCTGATAATGAAGCCCACCATATTCATACTAGAGACCAAACGCTATTATACTTTGGGGTTTCTAAATCGCTTCAAACATCACATCAGGTATTAAGCCAGGCATTTAATTACTTTCTATTGTTAGATAAGATAATGGGAATAATTATTTTGTCAGTAAACGATAGTGACAATACTGAAAGTTAACATTCAGAATTGTCCATATCACAGGCGCGGTTCGAGAGGGGAGGGTTCACAGGGGACATGATCCCCCCCCCCCCTCACCCCAAATCGTCGTTAATTTGAAAAATTTTCTAATTTACACAAATAAGGTCGCACCTGTTCTGAAAAGGTCCGTCGTTTGGGAGTTACAATTAACAATTTTCACGAATACGCTATATTTGGGGCAGACACACCTACACAAGCTCATTTATTGTGTAATAAAGAGCCGCTACTTAACATATTTTCCCACACGATGATACTTTTAATAACTTATCAAAGATTACAACATGTAGAGGAATGCGATGACAAATTGATAGTTCGTAAAACGTTTTAAATCAATAGTCATGGCGTAGGAATTTATAGTATTTGAGGGAAATTCTGTAACAGTTATTACGCTTTAGGATTATTGTGGATTCAAGACTTTTAAATATAATTTGCCGTTATCTAATCAATTGCAGCAAACCAGTATTAATATTTTTATTTCAAAATAAGCTGCAGTTTTTTTCCATATTTTTATTCCAATACCTACTTTAACCTATACAGCGATAAATTGATTAACGATTGAAAGGTACTTAGACTTACAGATTTCAAATAGGGGCTAGTTTTGTTTTTATGACAATGACGATGAAACCACTTAATGCACACCACTTAATGTGTTTGTAAATATGACTATAACTCTGGTTTTCTATAGATAATGTAATGTAGTTACTTCTAATTGCTTTTTGATCTATAAAATAGGGGCTGGTTTTGTTTTTATGACAATGACGATGAAACCTTTAGCTATTAAAATGAATTTAACTTCCTATTTGAAATCTGTACCTATTAACTGAGTAAGAAGTTCCTATCTGAAACATCCTTAATAAATACACGCTACGCCACAGAGATAATAAGAACATTATTATTCGTTGAATATCCTTCATCACCGTACAGTTTGAATGTAAATAGCAAGCAAATACCTAGTCAAAATCACTAGAGCTATTTAGCCAGTTTTATAACAAGGTAAAATTATAAGTGTGTACCAGTTTATAACAATGGACTAATGATGGGAATATCCCAAGTAGGTGGAAGTCTTGAAATAGTGCGACCTCATTAACTTAGTTACTTTGTCAAAGTAATTGTGTCTTGTTACTGTCAAGCTGGTGTTTAGTTTTACTCAAATTGCAGATTATTCTGCAGAATCGTTCATTCGTTTATTTCCTCCTTCATAGTTTTTAGGGTTCCATACTAAAGTGTGAAATCGGAAGTCTATAATATTGACACTCCTAGACCATTGAATGGCCTAATTGTCTAGTGGTTAGAGCATCCAACTGAGGATTCAGAGGTCGTGGGTTCACTTCACACCCAAGACAAAATATCCCTGTGTGATGTGCGCATTAATTGGTTCTGTCTGGGTTTCATTTATTTATAGTATAAACCCATGTATTTAAAAATAAGTTGTTTTTCTGTAACCTAGATCCCATAACACAAGCTTGTTTTAGGTTAATTCGAACTTGTTAGCGCTGTGCGAAAAATATCCCAGAAAAAAATACCAAACTCATTGCCAGTGGCTTACCTATAGTTGTAGGCTAACTTTACCTTATAACTTGAGCTCTTCAGCATCTCAAGTGACGTTTTGGTTTGGCTAACTGAACACTTTTATGAAGAGCACTTGTCTCTCAACCTTCAGAGATTATCGCCAAATTCGCTTTATTCTCAAAAGCTCTTCACTCTTTAACTTATACTAGCTGTTGCCCGCGACTTCGTACGCGTGAAAATTATGATATAATGCCAATTTGATTGCTCTGTGCATAGCCCCTAGGATATGTAGCGTGATAATATATAGCCTATTTGAAGACCCTACCCCTACCCCTACCTACCCCTAGTTAATATTTGTGCAAAATTTGAATAAAATCTATTGAGTACTTTTCGAGATCCTTCCGGACAAAGCAAAGCAAACAGACAAACATTTTATAACTATATTTTCGGCTTCAGTATCTTATGTTGAACACCCATCGAGTATTTTTTTTAAATATTTCCAATGTAGGTACAGTTTTGACTTTTCTATCATTTTATTATATGTAATAGATTAAATGTGCTTATTGTTCAATAACCTATCTGTTTCAGACATTTTTGTAAATATTTAATTAAAATGGATTTAAGCGTTCCGTCTGTCAGAATTTATATAATTAGAATTATTTATTAAGGAAAGAAAACATAAAATATTTATATATAAATACAACTTATAGTTACTAAACACTTTATACAACGGAAAAGAAACTAAGGATATGTAAAAATGTTAAACAACAAATAAACAAAAGCCCAAAAATCAGATTTAGGCATCGAATTTATTAAAAATTAAACTCTTTAAATTATTAATTAAATTTATTATGAATTATATTAAATCTCCATAATCTGTGGAAGAAAAGCCGCAAGTCGATAAGATATAAGTTTATTTAAAATAATAAAAACCGGCCAAGTGCGAGTTGAACTCGCGCACGGAGGTTTTGGCAAAGAATGACAAGCAATCAGGATTGTTATGTGGGTAGGCGCCCCCTTTCCGGCAAAAGAAAAACATCATCTGTGAAAATTTAAGCTCTCTTGCCATCACTGTTCCTGAGATACAGCCTCATGACGGACAAACAGACAGCCAGAGGGACAGTGAAGTCTCCTCAATAGGGTACGGAACCCTAAACAGGCGTTTGGGCTTTGAAATGTTTTTACAAGAATTATTAATCGTTTCTGTTTCAGACACAGACTAGTGCTACATTTTTCGTCGCGAAATTACTACAAATTTGAATGCTTCATATAGCTTTCGCTATCACTACGATTATGCCAACAATCTAATTGCGTTTCTTACCATAATCTAGAAAATTACAATCATTTCAGATTTTTTCAGTCATTGAAATTTCATTTTGGTTACTGTTGTAATGTTCCATCGTAAACTGAAAACCGCTTATATAAAATTAGCCAAATGAGGATGAGTACCTGTATCAACTTGCTTAGGTTCACTTGTTTTCATTCCTCCTAAACTCTCCTGGACACCTTGCATCCACTCCTAAACACCTTGCATGTGTGGGGTTCTATGAGACAATTTTCATATCGGCGCGGCAGTTTAAAGACCAAGATGAAACTCGATGATATTCCATTCGGGGCACAGTGTTGTGAATACAACTGATGTACGAGTAGTTTGCGTCATAATGACTTGAAATAAAGAAATTAATTCATTCAATTTCTGTAGCAGGTACGTAAATAAAAGCTGCTTAGAAATCCAATACACATAATCTTTTCAGAAGCCAATATAAAGATTATGTTATTAGAAATTTTATCTCACAGAGTAATGACATGTGCAAAGGTACTTTCACAATATTGACACGACACGCTGTATCGACTTCAACCTTTTGATCTTATCTTACCACTACAGTTATACACAGATCTTATTACAAAACTTTCTTATCATTCAAGATATCGATATCAAGTAGCCACCTTGTCATCGTCACCACAATGTCGATTTCATACATCCCAAACACTTGATTCGTCATTTAATTTTGTAATCTCTTCTTTCTTTTCGAATTGTTCATTTTTGTTGGTAAATAAAGTTTTAGTGTCACGATTCATCTCTTTCAATAGTATTTTCTTTTAGTAAATCTAGCGAACAACAAGCATTGTTTTTGATTTGCGTACTATTGTTATGAAATTAGAATTCAGCTTTGCTGTGAACGTAAATAATGCCGTGTTTTCATCTGTTTTGCTTTCTCTTGAAGTTACACTGCTGATGATGCAATTAAATGGGCAGGTACTTTATTGACTTGTCAATGTATACAATAGCTCTTTGGTCAATAATAATTCAGTAAAACCAATTACGAAATACGAAAGCGAATGATGTGTTACATAGGCAAAAAGAGATCGAAAACGTTTTAGATTTATATGTATGCCACTAGGGTAGGTACCGGATTGTCTCTTCATCGCTTGACTTTGTCTGTTATCAAACACAAATACTTATTGTAATTTTGAGAATTAGGCTAGCTAAATATGTTTACTAGGTTACAAATATATCTCGATAGCGTATATCGCACTTGCCTCGTGTAAAATCCACGTATAATTGTCTCCTGAGGTTTCTAGTGAAGTTCATTCCAGGGTCCATAGGTAGTCAAAATATTGAGCACCTTGTCGGTCACACTGACCGACAAACAATGACATGACAATGGTTCTATTATCTAATTATTTTGTTTGACATAAATTAGCCACTTATGTAGTGGTAAGAATGTAGACTTCCACACTTTGAAAAAAATATTAAGGCATTTAATCCAGGATTATGATCACACATAAAGTGTAGAATAATCTAATAGCTAGCTAATTTAAAAGCTTAATCTGTGATTCTTTTACATTGAGACTGATTTATTATCAAGTTAAGCTGTAGTTATTTATAAGGCGCAGCGCGTGCATCGTTATTGTCAATTTCAGTGTCTTTAATAACATCGATTACATTCGCCATGAAATAGCTACTGTAGTAAACTTTTATTGCCTGGCAATGACCTCTGTGGCATTCATAGCAGTTCTGGAGTCAGTTTGATGTCCAAGCTATGAAAAATTTACAAGAAAGGAGATATTGCACTAAACTTGGCTGTTGTATTGATCGATTTTGCTTAACTTTGCTATGTTTTGAGATTTATATAGTTACTTGTGCAGCATGAAATTGTGTTCTCATCATTCGTCAATGAAGTAAAATTATGAGAAGCCTAAGATCCTTTGTTATAACACCACTCTCGTTGATATTATTTTGTTTATTAATAAATGATGGCCTTTTAATAATTTTGTTGTTATTTATGGTAAGCTGGACATAACAACGACACAAGCTTGTGATAGCATAGCTTGGGCTAGATAGCACAGAGTATATTTAATATATGCCCTATAAATTATTAATCTACATTAATAAATAGATGCCTGTCATATTCTAGTTAAAGTATAAAAATTACTAACCGCAGACAAGCATAGTTTAATGATAACTCTCCTGTAATAATACCTAAATAGGTTTACAATAATTTATTATAGCTCAGCCACAAACTTTATTTTTTATTAGTTCAGAAATCGCCGTTTATAGAAAGCCATTGAACATGTTGCCAAAATAAATGTATTACGTTAATACATTGCATAAATTATCGTCATTTGAAATATTTATTAACTCATTAACCTATTAAAGTTTATAGGCCAATGTATAGACACATAATTTATATTAACCGCCGAGCATTTGATAATATTAGCATACAAGTGTCGATTATGTGAACAAAGGTTAATTAATTTACGTTGCACTGTCATAAAAAAACAGTGTGAGGTAAGGACCCTGATCAGGAGAAACAGAGTGAAGGCTTAAAATGGATTATGGAGAAGAGTAAATTGTTGAGAAGCGTAAGGGCAAGGAGGCCACACTATAATATATAAGTGCCTACCTAGTTGCCAGGAGCCAAGCAACTGACTTGATCGCAGCCAAAAAGTTTATTCTTATATATTTTTGCAATGGGCGAGGTTTCAATGAATTGACAAGATTTTTAAAATAGACATGTGTTTTATTTGTGTCATTGTATTTAATTCAAAATTGTGTTTAAAAAACTACAAAATGTTGCTATTGATAGCATTAACAACATTATGTAGGTTTTTAAACACAATTATGAATAAAATGAAACTTAATAAACCTGTGCCACCTACTATAGGTATAGTATAGATGGTAAGTAGCACAGGTGCGTTTAGACACGGGTTTTAGGCTTAGAAGTTTGTTAGTACGGTATTCAAACAAACAGTTATTAATTTTACTTGCAGTTTGCAATGTCATTATCGACACTACACCGATACAACTCTGCGGAAGCGATTTGTATATATTATTGTGTGTAAATGAATCATAAGCTTTCTTAAGTACATTTTCCATGATTGATGATCATACCGGGTTAGTCTGAATTTCCTGTGATAAATACCGCGGATTGTGTATTGTTTAATAAATAGTGACGGCTCTTACCATGGGATTCGGTGCGTTGAACCACATACTGAACTCAGAACTTGTATTCGTTCATTCTTCATTATTTCCGCGTTTCTTATGAGGTAATTATACATCTGCTGTTAAAAGGTCTGCTGCCTTCTTAATAATATGGAATATTTTTTTGTTTTCAGATCTATAAAGTAGATACAAAATGAAATTCTTAAACACCGTAATGATCTTTGTCATTCAAAACGCATACAAATATACTACAAGTTGTTTTATTTTCAAAAACCAATCGCATCCATAAATAATTTAAACTCAATCTATTTCTAACTCTACAGAAACGTCAGAATCGCTATGTTATATTATATTATACCTAATCTACTCAAATAGAAAAGTAGGTTCAACAATATCACGTAACAAAAATATTAATGATCTGCCCATTCAAAAACTTATTTTCAGTGCATATTCGACACGGCAGGCGTCCGCAAACTCTTCAACAAAACATTTCAAAAAGCATGGTAGCCTCAATAGTGTGCCGTAAGCCTTTTCATTACGAGCACTTTACTTGTAATTCTCCAACTTTACCACAAAGTTTCACAATCTTTAGGACAAAGAATCTTGTAAATATTTCATGCTTTAGTCTTAAATGATATTCCTCGGGAGTCAAAGTATATTTTTCAAACAAAGCCTTACAAAGTAAGCTTCTTTTGAATATTCAACAGTGTTGACGCCAACTTACTGTTTCTATCACTTCAGGTGCTTATTAGATAATGTATACCACTTTAAACTCGTTTTTGGAAACCAGCATAATAAATCACTTTAGGTTATTGTTATAGAACCCAAAAAACTCCTAGACGATGTCTATTTGAGATGCCAAAAAAGGTTGTAATTTGATTTAGCGCGGATAAAATATATATTTTCTTGTTAGGTGTCAAGAAAAAGAATGATAGATCTTTGGTTATGTCGCAATATCCCGACCATAATATTCTGAAATATAACCATGATCTAATACTAAAGAAAATATATGGAAATAACTTTTAGCTGTGACGTTCAGTAGCATCAAATATTATCATCATGACGTAACACCAAAAATAGTGTATTGACTAAATTCTTGTCAACGAAAAAGAAAACGGTTTTTGCGTATTCTTAAAATAAGTATAAAAAGGGTAAAAGGTTTTCTTTTACTTGAAGGTTTCTGCGGTAATGTCGTAAAACCTGAGACAAGTTTACGGGTCGATTTCTTCACTAAGAAATAACGAACTAGATATGGAAACAACATGCTGTTCAGTACCTCATACACAACTTCAACTTCATTATAGAGTATTCATTGAGAGCAAAGCTGCATGTTTCCTCATTGAAACTTTATTGACTGGCTGAGTTCATTGAAATTGAGGTACAATGTGAGTCCCGACACTCAATAGAATTGCCCCCGCAAGATGCTGAAGAGAAAAGGCCGTATTCCACCGTTGAAAGCATAAGCCGGTTCAGCTTTTAAGAGTGCAGTCTACTTTTGTGATGCAAAAAGCTTATCAGACAGCTGATGTTGCGGAAAAATATACGTTATTCGAAAGCGGAATAGGGTGGAAACTTTGAAATATAGATATTATTTTATGTTGAACTACTTACATAGAGCTTTTACGTTCTTTGCGATCTAAAGTTGGTATAATATCCTTTTAAATTCTATTAGGTCAAAGTAATTATGGTTACGTAATACAATTTTATTTCTTCTTTTAGATATTTTACATCAAAGTTCAATTTCTAAATTTAATCACATAGATCTAAAAATCATATTATTATTACTGGGGGTAGTGACCGAAAGAAACTATCTGACAATGCGTCATGTCTAATCTTAGCGATCCACACTACGTCGCAATGACGCACCTTGACCTCCAAGCCATCGACTGAGTCATTTGCTAATTCAATCCTTGTTACTAATTACGGTACTACTATTTTGATATACTTTATACATATTCTATGTTATTAAAATGTCATAGTCACATTTGCATTTTGGAAGTTGCTATAATTAAGATAGTGAAGGTTGTTTCATAATCCTATAATATTGAATGAGCTAGGGTTGTCACTCACACGACCCAAATCCTTAAGTACAGTTTACATCACAACATGACTAAGTTATTATTACTATTATGAATAGTAGAACAGTTTAGATACCAATTATAGGAAGATTATGATATAAATTATGAGCAGTTAGGTAAGATTATAATAGTAGGCATACAATGTGTTAAGAGAAAGATTACCTACACGGTTTACGCTATGTAAGTGGCTATTCAAATTGATTACGTCTTGACAGCTCTTAAATAACCTAACGGGTCATTTGACCTGTACATTCCCCGTTTTGTTTGTCCATCTATGCTTATAATATGCTTAAGAAAAAAATAGTTTATTATGAATAAGCAACTAAGCTACCTACCTATCTAAAAATCTTTCACAACCATTCTGATTTCATTGGTTTAAATTGGGAAGCACTTATTTACTACGTAGTTCATGCTAATTTTAATCGTGTAATACAAAATTTATACCTGAATAAACACATGCAAGCAAATTTAGCATCCATGATATTATAGAAAATGCCTGATCTTTGCATTGGCCGTAAGCAAAATTTGTGTAAACATTAATTTCGCTGAAAGCACACTATCTTTTTATTCGTATTCAACGTTTACTTTCCTTATCGCGCATAAAAAGTGATGAGCATAATATAATATTATACAACCTTGTAATATATGGGTCACACAATATCGGTTATCAGTTAAATCGTTTAGATTCTGACATGATGTATTGTAATACAAACACATTCCAATTCTGTTGACACAGATAACATTATCGACCTCATAAGAGATTTATTGGTATCAAAGTATGTAATACTGTTATACAGTCTAGTATTTATAAACACCTACTTAACATAATGTCTGGGTGTTAATAATCTAATAAGTAGATGTACCGTTAATAGGAATTCTTAGCGGCAAAGACAGGAAAAAATACTAACATTTATAAAATTCCAACTTAGCCACGACAAAAGCTCGCTTACAAATGGGTTTGTATATAAATTTTAAAATGAAGTGGCCAGGTCTTCAAATAGAACTTCTCCATTTGCCCATTCTTTGACCTTCTGAATTCTCCCTAGTTACTAGAGAAGCAGTTATGAACCTCCTAATAGTCGTATTTAAACTTCGCAGTATTTAAATAAGCTGCAAAACATTTTATAGCCAGGTTTAAAGCCTTTTATTGCATGAAATTAAAGTCGAAATACTGTTGGTTTAATATATTTTCTTCAGGTTTTCTTCATTTATGATTAGAAACTTCCGACTTGATAGGCAAGAGGTGTGTACGGCTACGGACCCGTTGGACCTCAAAGTTTAGACCCTATTTTAAAGATACTTGTTCGACCTCATTTTTAGGTTTGAACCTAATTAAAATACTAGCTGACCCGCGCAACTTCGTTTGCGTTACATGAGAGTAAGAAAGAGAGAGGTATTGTATTAATATTTCGAGTATTATAATGTTTCCCGTCGCACTTACTCCCTTCGCGTAGCTTATATTCATTAGACCTGACCCGCACAACTTTGTTGCGTCACATGAAAGTGAGAAGGAGGGGTATTAATATATAAAGCGATATCATGTTTCCCGTCGCATTTACTTCCGTTCATCCGTTTTTGGTATGGAACTCCTTGTGTGCGAATCCGACTCACACTTGACCGGTTTTTATCGTTCAGTTGACTGGCTACCAGTGCAGACCACGTTTACTCCCGTCGCCGTCGTGTCGCTCATACTTTAAAACTTAATAAGAGGGTTATTGTAAGTGAACTTAAAAGATAGGCATATGCAGTTGCGGACTTTATTTTATAACTTTTTAAGAGGAACAATTTTGTAATACACATTTTTAACGTAACTTAAACCATTTACGCAGCGTACGCAACGGATGCTCTCAAAGGAAAGAATTTTTTCCCGTTCTCGAAACATTATTAATGGCTGCTCCGCTCCTATTCGTTTTCGCGTGATATTATAACGTCATTAGCCATTCTCAATAAATGTAATATTAAACTGTAAAATAATTTTTGAAATGCAACCAGTAGTTTCTGAGATCCTAGCACAAACAAACTATTCGGTTTTATAATATTGTGAGCGAACCTTAAGAGATAGACAAATTAGGGTATTGTGAGCGAACCTTAAAAGATAGACATATGCTGTCTCAGACTTTTTTTTAGAACTTTTTAAGAGAAACAATTTTGTAATACACAATTTTTACGTAACCTTAACCATTTACGCAGCGTACGCCTCGGAAGGTTCAGACGGTAAAAAATATTCTCCGTTTTCAAAACATTCTTGATTGCTGCTCCGCTCCTATTCGTTGTAGCCATCCTCGATTAATGGTCTATCAAACTGTAAAAGAAATTTTGAAATCTATTCAGTAGTTCCTGAGATCCTAGCGTTCAAACAAACAAACAAACTCTTCGGCTTTATAATATTAGTATGGATGAATATCAAAGTACCCATTGGACCACTTTCTTGGGACCATTTGGACCTCAAAATATTAAATTATACTAATTGGCCTCGTTGGACCTCATTTTTAGGACCATTTGGACCCTAAATATATAAATACAGTTATGATGACAATTCCTAATAAATATTCTTGTTGAGCTGATGCCGTGTGGTTAATTGTTGAGTGTTAAAAGCTAAGTAGATACTGCGGGATTAATATTTTTCGGTATCACTTCACTAGGTAAGTACGTGAAGGTACTATTTGAATTTCAATCTAAATAGTTGAAAGTACAAGAAATTACCTATTTCGTACTACATTGGCGTTACTCAATAAACCTGCCATATTTGATCAAAAATTCAATTACGTTGGGAAATTTGGTAGGCCTGTCATAACATCCTCAATCTTTACATCCGTAACTTTGCGTTTGTATTCAAATAGAATTCCGAGTATCGCAACCTAAATATTGATCAGTCGTAAATACGTGATACTCCTTACCATAAGGAGATTTCACTCGAAACGTTCCGATTACCATCAACACCAAACTGAATAATCAATACCTGCCTACCTAATGCACTCTGAATGTGTAAACTATGTTCAAGACTCTCTCATGTGTTAATGAAAGTTAGTTATTTTTACAATACCCAATATCTTTTACCATTGTTAAAGGTATTGGGTGTTGTAAAAATAATAAGTGACCATTACACTATCGGCCTCCATGACCGGGGGTCTGAGGACGGTGAGAGGGCCGCTCACCGTCCTTACAGAAGCAGGCCCATGACGGCAGCGTGACGTGAGCACTCACGCACGCCCCCCCTTAGAAGCGGGGTCACACCCGAAATCCCCCATAGACGCGGGATTGCACCCGAACCACCCCCTGGGCGAGGCCGCATTAGGGGCCGTAAGTCTGTTGGGAGTCACGGGACATCCTTCCTGAGGGCTTACCCGGGGCTCTCAACCATAGGCTGTTGGGCGTTACGTGAGGTTTCTTTAGTCGGTAAGAGTCCGGCATAGCATCCAACGAGGATTTTCCCTCACGTTAAAAAAAAAAAAAAAAAAAAAAAAAAGTGACCATTACACTTATTGCAAGCGGATGGTTATAAACTTATAAAACATAAGTAAAAAGTAACCGTAGAACACTTAAATAAACCAGGGGTACAAAAGTTAACCCTGGCACACCACTTGAACCAACGTGACACGAGTTAATCGTGGACCTCATAAGTGAACAAAATAAAAGAACCACGGATCAGAAAGGAAAATAACTAACTTAAACCTATTTGCTACATTTACTGACCATGCTTGTTTTGAATGATGAATTTTGAACTAGTTCTCAATCCTAGACTACTCTTAATTCCAAGAGCATTCCTAACCAATATACCTACCTAGTAGTATGCTGGTCATGGAATCCGATATATCAACCTACCTTGGTTTTATATGAACTTCATCGAATAATGGAGTAAGTGCAAAAAGGTATGTAGCAGACATACTTAAACGAATGATGTCTTTGATGACCTACTTTTTGCATAACTTTTACGAAAACAGAAGTTAATATAAGTACGTAGTTAAGAAGTTAGAAAATAATACACGGTGTTTCTTTTAGGGTCCGTTCACACAGACCGGCTCGGAGAGCATCGGCGCGCACTTTTCTTTTCACACAGACCGGATCGTATACCGGAGCCGGTCAGATGCGCTCGCAGCCGGTCGGATTCATCGAGTGCATCGATTCACTACAAAGGCAGTACCTGTATTCCAAGTTTTGTTTTCAGTGTTAACGGGTGCTTTTCGGAACATGGTTTTAGATAGCTCCGATGAAGAAATATATTAATTTTTCATCAGTCATGTTTTTGTATAAGTGCATACAACTGTTCTGTTTAAATTGTGCTATCAAAATGGCGGTCGGCGTGGGGCAGCGCGCACGCAATCGGAGCCGATCGGCTGCGCGAGCGGGAAAGAGCACGCAATCGGAGCCGATCGGCTGCGCGAGCGGGAAAGAGAAAGAGCACGCAATCGGAGCCGATCGGCTGCGCGAGCATAAAATTGGAGCCGAACGGCTGCGCGAACGAGAAAAGTACGCGATCGGAGCCGGTCAGCTCCTCTTATTATTTCACACCAAGCGCGTTCAAGCATTCTTACTGACAAAAGCAGTGCACATGCAAGAATAAACCTTACTTCAAATAATAAAAGCTCTGTTTTCAACGTGATAAGAATCTGCTCTGCTCTCCGAGCCGGTCTGTGTGAACGGACCCTTAGGGTGTCAAGCCGCCACTAGCTGGTAGCAGAGTTCCATACCTATCGATTTAACCCCCATGTATGTTCTACGATTTTTTGTAGTTTTCGAGATATAATGTTCTGCATAATTCCCTTTTTTTTATTATCGATTAAAATTTTTACATCTTGTATCAAAGTTAGGAAGGAGATTATTTTGTCCATAATTCTGCAATCAATAGGCATTATAATAATAAAAAAATATCCAAGAAAAGTCGTGGACACGTAATTATAAAAAATAACGAAAAAAAAATTATATCTCGAAAACTACAAAAAATTGTAGAACATACATGGGGGTTAAATCGATAGGTATGGAACCCTGCTACCAGCTAGTGGCGGCTTGACACCCTAAAAGCACAGTATAAATATATGTTGCTAAAAGAAACACCCAGTATAGGTAGGTACTGTTAGAAAAAAAAAATAAAAAAAAATAAAAAAGCCTTTATTTCCCATTACCCTTAACAATAATCTTAATATAACAGTAAGTTTCTATTTGTATGAATTTGAATTTTGTTAGTTTCTCTTATAATCTAGGTTAGTATTTCACTCGGGGGTATGGGCCCCTCCTCGGGCGAAGGCCTCCTCCAGTTGCTTCCAGTATTCTCTGTCATTTGCTATGTTTTGCCACTCATCACCTGCTGTATCGCTTAGGTCGTCAGCCCATCTTCTTTTTGGTTTGCCTACTTTTCTTTTCCCTATGGGCCCTTTCCACTTAGTAGTTTTGGCTGTCCACCTGTCGTCCTTAAATCGTGCTACGTGGCCAGCCCATTGCCACTTCAGTTTTAGGGCTTGTGTGAGGGCATCGGTTACCTTTGTTTTTTGTCTTATAGCTGCGCTTCTGACCTTATGTATTCTCCGTATGTTCAAAATACTTCTCTCCATGGCCTTTTGTGTTGTTTGAATCTTTTGTTTGGCTCTAGCCGTGAACACCCAACTTTGGCAGCCGTACAGCAGGCAAGGTAGTAGAAAATAATATAGGTACTTAAAATTTCTTTTAATGACGAAATGTACTTACTGACTTAAAACTTTTTTTCTTTTATCATGTTTCAGCTTAGACCATATAACACGGGACTAGCCTTTGCGAACCACCGCATACAAAAATATTCTGCCAGTTTTCATACAAGTGAAGGGGGAAACACAAAGACATATAAAATTTCATTGCATTTAAAAATGTATTAATCGACAAACGCGTAATGGCTGTTGTGTGTTAATTGTTATTGTACAGTCAACTACAATGTAATGTACTAGTTTAATCATATAAAATGATGTACTGATGTACAGGCTTTTCATAAAGCCAAAAGACTAAATGGTCATGTGCAATGGCAGAATACAATGCTTAAGTAAGGCGCATCCTGTGGTTAGATGATCTAAGTGTTTCAGGAGATAAAAGCTTTTTAAATTGTTTATTTTTATGTAAACTTATTTGGTTTTGTGTTTCTTAAGATACGAGTAAATGTTTAGTTTAAATCTGTTGGCAGTCTGTAAAATGCCAATTACCTTCTTATGTTATAATCGTAACTTTGTGTGTTTAGGTATGTCATGCTGTACCTACAGTAAAAACAGTTCAAATGTCTCCTATTTTAAACTTTAACCACAGGAAGCTGAACTAGTATTACGCTATTTCTGTCACGCAGTACAGGAAAGGTCTTGGAATGTCTATTGCAAAATGAGCTGCTGTATTTCCTGTTTATAAAATGTGGTCACAATGTGGATTCATGGAACGCTGGACCACAAAAGCGTAGAACCGAAGTGTCGCATTGTTGGTGAAATTATTGCTACAGTATAAGTGAAAAAGCATCCTTGTATATTGCAAGTATACAAAGATACGCCATAAATTGACAAACAGACGAAAAATTCACGACAATCTAGTTAACAATAATATTAACTGTTCACAACAAATTTAAACAAGGAGGAAAAACGCCACGTTCGCAGATCTTTTGTTCCAGAAATTTATTACTTACAAAGACATTACTTTTACTACGTTTCTTTTTAGGAGTCGTGTTCTTGCTTATGCCTGAGAAAATTCAGATCCCTCGCTCCCCTTAGTTCCACAAAAAGTTGTTGAATCGCTGTTCTCAAGGAAATTGGCTTTTATTTGGAAAATTGCGTGCGCGCTCCAACTTTAATATTGAGACGAATTTCTCACTTTTGTTTGAAATGTTTCACAGAAATTCTTAACTTGATTAGAATGTCAATGGATTAACAGTGGTTCCCAAACTTATTTTGTCTACTGCCCACTTTGAGAATAAATATTTTTTTAGCGCCCACATTTTTTCACCTATTTAAAAACCACTATAACTTCAAATTAAATTAATTAATTATTGTGACCTATATATGTAATGTTGTGTAAAAAAATGTATATTATGTATATTAACAGAGAATTCTAAACGAAACTTTTACTATAACCCGCAACTTGAAACCTGAGCGCAGTAGGTAACATACAACCACGGGCACCCAACTCATACAGATTATCTTTAATAAACAGAAAATATCAAAAGATGGCACTAGTAGTTTCATATTCCGGAATTCAAATTTCAAAATATCTTATTTAGATATATAATGCATGGCAAATTATTTTAAAAATTAAATCGCGATATTGGCTGCTATAGTAGCACATCAAACTCATTGATTATAGAATAAACGTAGATTGTGTAAAAATTATCTCTCGATAGCGTTTGATTAAGATAAAAGATGGCGCTCATCTTAATCATGTCAATGATTAACAATGATTAACATGAGCGCCATCTTTTATCGATGTAAAGAAATATTATTTCATTAGTTTTTACGAACGGCCAGTTTACGTTATCGAAACAAGCAAGCGGCAACGGTGGCGGTGATGAACCTAAATATAAAGCGTTATTTGGCCAATTCTCTTAGTGGCACTTTAGCTCAGCGGGTATGCAAGCAGCTTCGGGCGTTCCTTTTGAGTTAACTCTGCTACGATTCCCACTGACTGCATTTCTTTTTGTATTTTTCTTAATTTTTTTTAAATTTTTCACTTAATCTAACATAGATTATTAAATAGTCCTACTTATTTCTCGAATTATAATCCTTTTTTTTCCTTTCAGAATTGTTTCACGTTATTGTTATAAAAAATTAAAGCTGTAATCTATGTGATAATTGTAAGAGAAATATGTTCCAGCGAGATTTTGTACCAGCTTTTATTAGGGTTCCAAAGGGTAAAAACGTCGGGTCCCTATTGATGAGACTTCCCCATCTGTCTGTCTGTCTGTCCGCCATGACGCTGTATCTCAGGAACCGTTATAGCCAGAGAGCTAATTCTCAGATAATGTAGGTATTTAGGGTTGCCAACAGTACTTTATAATAAAGTATTGTACTTTATTTTGGGTATTTGTACTGTATACTTTATGAGAACAATAAAGTACGCGAAAATACTTTATTTCGCTTGATTTGATTTTTCTGGGATTTTGAAAAGTTTCCTCTGAATATTTTTTCGTATAACGGAATGGGCCAAGATCACCGGCCGATAGGAAATCTTTTCTCCTGATCTAAGTAAGTACATAAGTTTAGAGTCCTGTATGGACTTACAATCTATACTAACATTATAAAGAGGGAAGATTTGATTGTTTGTTTGTTTGCATCGAATAGGCTCCGAAACTACTGGGCCGATTTAAAAAATCTTTCACTGTTGGGAAGCTACACTCTTTGCGGTGAACATAGGCTATATTTCATTCTCGTATTCCCACGGGAACGGGAACTACGTGGGTGAAACCGCGTGACGTCCGCTAGTATATACTAATATAATAAAGAGGAAAGATTTGATTGTTCGTTTGCATCGAATAGGCTCCGAAACTTTTGGACCGATTTGAAAAATTCTTTTACTGTTGGGAAGTTACACTCTGCGGTGAACATAGGCTATATTTTATCCCCGTATTCCCACGGAAACGAGAATTCCGAGGATGAAACGGAGTGATGTCCGCTAGTTATCTATAAAGAGAAAAGATTAGATTGTTAGTTTGCATTAGGCTCCGGAATTACTGAACCGATATCAAAGATTCTTTCACTGTTAGGAACACAGACATCAGAATTCCCACGGTTCCCGAATTCCCACGGGAACGGGACCGCGTGACTTCCGCTCGTTATTTTTTAAGAGGAAAGATTTGATTGTTTGTTTGTTCGCATCGAATAGGCTCCGAAACTACAGAACCGATTTCAAAAACTCTTTCACTGTTGGGAAGCTAATCTCTTTGCGGTGAACCTAGTCTATATTTTATTCCCGAATTCCCACGGGAACGGGAATTACGCGGGAGAAACCACATAACGTCCAATAGTTTTAAAAATAATAAAAAGCACTTGTGTACTGCCAAGGTTCTAAAAAGTACAATTTTAAAATTGTAAATAAAATGTAGGTACTCTTCTTTGTAAGTCTGTACTTTTTTTTACCCCATTGAAGTCAGATAAGTATACTTTATTTCTTCTAAAAAAGTTGGCAGCCCTAGATGTATTCCTGTTGCCGCTATAACAACAAATACTAAAATCAGAAAAAAAGGAAAGATTAAGGGGAATCTCATTCAAAAATCGTGACATTTTGCCGTTTTTTGGTGCGGATCCCTGTGTGCAAGTCCGACTCGCACTTGGCCGGTTTTTTTATATAATTCCGCCTGCCACCCGCTGTAAAAATAAGTATCTACCAAGATAAAATATTTATTTTTTAGTACATATGCCAACTTTTCCATAGTAAGTATTTATTTTTATTGTAAAATTAAAAAAAGAGAAGTCCTGTCATTTTCACTTCATAATAAAAATAGTAAAAAAATAAACAAAAAGAACCATGCTACCCGTTGGATTTGAACTGGGTCAATTCGTAACAGGTGCCACCCGCTTACCCGCTGAGCTAACTGTGCGACTGATGCATGTAGTGAAATACTTAGTCATATCAGAACAGTTGAAACGAATTCAACTGTTCTCATATCATTATCTATCTATATATATAAAAATCAGTGCCACTTTTCGTTGTAATTTTATAACTCAAGAACGGGCTCACCTATCCAAACCAAATGTTTAGGCTTTGTTAGGACTATGTGGTAGATGGTTTATGTGAAGTTTGCACAAAATCGGTCGAGCGGTTCTTCATTTATCACGCAAACGAAGTTGTGCGGGTCAGCTAGTATGATATGAAAACAATAAATTGAAAAAAAAAAATACTCAATACAAAGATAACATGCTTATTTAAAGCAATTAGTATGTCAACTTTTTCATAATATTTTTCTTATATAATAAAAAATGACAAAGTCTCGTGTGAGTAAGTAGTCTTTTTTCACTTAATAAAAATATTGAGTAGTATAAAATGTGGGTACGTTCAAAAAGTAAAACTTAAAAAGATAACAAAAAGAATCGTGTAAAAAGTGGGAATCGAACTGGGGCTTGCATGCACCGGATACCGCCCGTTTACCAGTCTGTGCTAATTAAGTGACTACGTCACGATTGAAATAACTAAATACTTTATCAAAACAGTTGAAACGAAATCAAATTTGACCTTGAAATCTAGTTGAACATTTTGCTAAAAATATCGTCGCCATCTAGTTACATTTGAGGATTCCCACACTGACAGGTAGGCGGCCAGGTCTGTGGAACGAGTTACGAGTGTAACCGATTTTTGTTCCTGTTCGTGCATCTGTATAGAATATATTATATAATCTGTGATACAACGGCGCTTAGGTCTCAAGTTGACTCTCACGGGCTCCACCTGCCAATAAGAATGATTATTGAAACGCAACTTTATAGTATTAAAACAAAGTATCTTTTATTAAAAATATATCTAAAATAATCAATCCTTATATAAAAACTAATGTGAAGGATGAATCTGATGCTGTTTAATAAGTTTGTTGATATCAGGTTCCAATTTACTCAAGAACAGTCGCAAGTCGCCACGTTCGGTAACAAGCAAACGATTTCTCTTTTTAGTAAGCACCAGCTTTATTTACTGTCACAGCACTAAATCCACGTTCACACAAATATGACGATGGGAATGCTATCAAGAATCGTTGAACGATTGACCACAATCCAGGGTACAATTGAGGTATCGGTTTTTGAAGCCAAAATTCTTGGTAACCATTTTTCAACTTGATTTTTATTTCCTCGTTTGTTGTCAATTCTATAAGTTCTTCTTCCAGCTGAGCTGACATTGCTGTGTTGACATTTGAAAACGGATCCAACACCCAGTCTGGTATTTCCAAGTTCAAAATGTCCTGGTATCGTTCGGTGAAGTCAATGTGGAGGTTTTCCAAATGTTGGCAGTAGGCAAACAAATCGTCGTTACTGCATGATACTGATAAATTTGGAAAATTGTGAAACTCACGTCTGCCCAGATTCTTTTTGTGTAGAAGCAGTTTGGCTGCGAAAGCAGCAACGACGTTTTTTGTTTTAATTAAATTTAGTTTATCGCCTTGCAGTTGGAGATTTATGTCGTTGAACAATTTATACAGGTCTGTCATGTAAGCTATATCATTCTTTGATGTTATGAGCTTGTCGTGCAATTCTGTATCTTTAGTTTCCAAGAACTCTATAACAGAGTCAAACAGGTTGTAAAATCGAGTCAGACAATTGCCTCTTGATAGCCAACGAACTTCAGTATGAAACAACAAACGGTTAAAATCCTCGTCATTAGTAACACAAAGCTGATGAAATAATCTATCATTCAAAGAGCTGTTGCGGATTTTATTGACTGCTTTGATGACATATTGCAGTGATTGAAATAGTTTTTCACTTAAGTTTCTAGCAACTAAATGTTGTCTATGAATAACCAAGGACATCTGGAATTTTATTTTTTAAGTACGCTATGAAGCCTTTATGCCACCCTGTCATAGTCGGAGCGCCATCCGCAGCAACTGAAATAATATTTTTCAAAGGAATCTCTTTCTCATCGCAAAACTTTTCCAATGTATTGAATATGGTTTCACCTTTTGTATCGGTCTCTAAATTTCTAGCAAATAATAGTTCTTCACATATTTTCTCATCTTTAATAAACCTCACGTAAGACAACAACAATGCTTCATTAGTTGGTAAAGTGGACTCATCGAGCTGAATTGAGAATTGACTTGTCCTCAGGTGATCGCACAATGATTCTTCAATGTTTTCAGCCATTTCATCAATTCGTCTTTGCACATAATTATTACTCAAAGGAATTTTTCGGATAATATCTGCGGCCGGTTTATGAAGCACAGTAGTTATTACTTCATTTATTGCTGGCAATATTAACTCTTCTCCGATGTTATGTGGTTTGCCTTTTTGAGCAATTAACAAAGAGATATTGTACGAAGCTCAAAGTCCGTCGTCATCTTGCATCGCAGCCGCCGAAAATAGTTTTACTACACTTGGCTGAGTATTATGCTTCTTCTCTAGGTCTTGAAAATATGCTACATTCTTGTCTTTCTTATCTGGATGCATTTTATTCAAATGATCTTGCAGCCTTGAAGGCTTCATTGCTTCATTCGAAAATGTTTTTAGACATAGAAGACACAAAGGCGACGATCGGTTTGTGGGATTTTCAATAAATCCGAATTCAATATATTCCGCAGAGTATTGCCGTCTCTTCTTTATTACTTCCGACATTGTTTTGCTTTGAGAAATACGTTCAACTTCGCGAGTAGAGGAGGCGTAAGTACTGCTCATCTATTGCGCGCGAGACCACAAATGAAAATAAAATAAATATTACATTGTTTATATAGGAATGCTTAAGCAGCACGCACCGACAAGAATAAAACAAACATGCATAAACTCGTTTATCTCATTCGACGCTCAATCGTACTCAACAAGTCCGAACAAGCATTCAATGAACCAGCCGACTGATACACGAATGCACAATTCGGGTTATTTAACAAAAACTTGTTGAAACATGATAGACTTAAGCAGCACGCACCGAGTCAGCCCGGTCACACGGCCCATGCCTGTGACGCCCCGCCACGCTGCTTTAAATGCGTGGCGGAGGGCAAGGAGGCTGACCACCGGGCGGGCAGCAAGGCCTGCACAGCCTCAAGGCCAAAGCCCCGTCCGTCCGCACGTGGGGCTGAGGGTGCACAATCGCGGCAGGGTGCGTAAATGGACGTCCATTAATGGACACCCAAATCCGCATCCTGCAGGTGAATCTGAACCACTGCTCTGGTGCTCAGGACCTTCTGTACCAGAGCATCAGGCAGTGGTCCATTCATGTTGTAGTCGTCGCCGAGCCGTACTGGGTTCACCCGGGAAGCCCGGTGGATCTGGACGGCCTGGCGACTATCTTTGGGGGGACCGGCGCGGACGACTCGCGCCTAGCGGTCATCGCTAGAGGTCCGGGTTGTGTCGCGGCGGAATACGAGGGTGTGGCTGTCGTGGCCGTTTACATCTCGCCGAGCCTCGACCAGCATCAGTTTGAGCTATGGCTCCCTGAGCTGGACGTCGTTCTCGCTGCATGCCGGCCTCGCCCTGTCCTGGTCCTGGGAGACTTCAATGCCTGGTCGCAGGCTTGGGGCTCCCGGGAAACCAGAGATAGGGGGAGGATACTGGAGGACTGGGTCACTACACGTGGCCTAGTCATCCTGAATCGGGGGAATGTCGCAACCTGGACGCGGCGGGGGCTCAGCTCGGTCATAGACGTTTCGTTTGCGACCCCTGAGCTCGCCCGCCGTGTCCAGGGATGGCGTGTGGTGGAGGAGGAGGAGACGTCGTCAGATCACCGATATATTCGGTTCGACGTCTCCCCTCCACCTAACCTGCCGCCAACAATTGCGAATCCCCCGGAACTGCGTTGGGCACTCCATCGCCTTGATCGGGAGGCTCTCCTGGAAGCGGCCATCGTGCAGTCCTGGATTCCGACAGCGGACAGGCCTGCCGATGTTGATACCGAGGTGGAGTGGTTCGGGAGAGCCATGTCGCACATCTGCGATGCTGCGATGCCCAGGGCAAGGCCCAGACCGGCGAGGAAACAGGTGTACTGGTGGACGCCGGAAATCGCGCAATTGCGCGTGGAGTGCGTTACCGCGCGCCGCCGGTACACCAGGTTCCGCCGGAGGCGTCGCCGCCCAGACGATGCGGCAGCCCGAGAGACGGAGCTCTACGATGGCTACAAGGAGGCCAAGAGGGCCCTCCAGACGGCCATCAAGCAGTCCAAAAAATTGGGCCGCGAAGAGCTGATGGAGACTCTGGAGCGGAACCCGTGGGGGCGCCCGTACCTTATGGTAAGAGGCAAATTACGCCCTAAGGCGCCCCCACTGACTCAGAGTCTCCAGCCGGAGCGGCTGGAGGAGGTCCTGGACTCCTTGTTCCCGTCGAGAGCGGAGGAACACCTTTCTCCGCGCATGGCTCCGTCTCAGGCGCCCAACGCGGAAAGCAGCGAGAACGACGTGCCCGTAGTCACCGAGGGTGAGTTAGGGGCGGCTGTACTGCGGCTTAAATCCCGCAGAAACACCGCCCCTGGACCCGACGGCATTCCAGGCCGAGCGTGGGTCCTGGCTCTCGAGGAACTTGGGCCTCGACTAATAGGGCTCTTTAGCGCATGCCTCGATAAAGGCCAGTTTCCCAAGGTATGGAAGACCGGGAAACTGGTCTTGATTCGAAAACCGGGGCGGCCGGCAAATTCCCCTTCAGGGTACCGGCCGATCGTGTTGCTCGACGAGGTGTGCAAGCTGTTTGAGCGCATTATTGCACAACGCCTCGTCGGGCACCTCACACGCGTGGGGCCTGATCTGGCGGATAGCCAGTTTGGCTTCCGTCAGGGGCGCTCCACGGTGGACGCGATCATGCGCATTAGAGGCCTGACGGAGGAAGCAGTCTCTCAGGGTGAGGTGGTGGTGGCGGTGTCTCTTGACATCGCCAACGCCTTCAACACCCTGCCCTGGAACTGCGTAAGGTACCTCCGTCGTATTGTCGGGGCCTATCTCTCCGAGAGAGCCATAACTTACCCGAGCTGGCTAGGGCCGGGTCGGCGGGATGTGTCGTGCGGTGTTCCACAGGGATCGGTATTAGGGCCGCTCCTGTGGAACATCGGTTACGACTGGGTGCTGCGTGGTCCGTTGCTCCGAGGGGTCAGCGTAACTTGTTACGCCGACGATACCCTCGTTACGGCGCGGGGAGCAACGCACCGTGACGCAGCACTAAAGGCCACGGCAGGGGTTGCTCAAGTCGTGGGTCGGATTCGGCGGCTGGGTCTCGAGGTCGCCCTTCACAAATCCGAGGCTCTGTGCTTCCACGGACCTCGGAAGGGGCCACCTGCGGGGTCCAGCCTGCGGGTAGGGGGCGTCAGCATCGGCATCGAGCCTTCGATGAAGTATCTGGGGCTCGTACTCGATGGCCGGTGGAACTTCGGACATCACTTCCGAAGTTTGGTCCCAAAACTGAGGGGGGCATCAGCCGCACAAGCGCGACTGATGCCCAACATCAGGGGACCCAACGCTCCCTACAGGAGACTGTACCTGGCGATCGTGCGAAGTATGGCCCTATACGGGGCCCCCGTATGGGCGGAGACCCTGACGGCCAGCAATGTGGCTAAACTGCTGAGCCCGCAGAGGACGATGGCCATCCGGGTGATAAGGGGATACCGCACGATCTCCGGTGAGGCGGCATGTCTCCTAGCTGGGACCCCTCCATGGGACCTGGAAGCGAGAGCCCTTGCGTCGCTGTTTAGATGGCGCAAGGAGGCGCTCGAGCGGGGCCAAAGGCCTGAGTCTCGAGAAATCGAGGCCCAGCGATCCCTGCTCCACCAGGAAACCGTGGAGACATGGAAGGTACGACTTGAGCAACCAAAGGGGGGATTCGCCACAATCGCGGCCGTCAGACCGGTCATGGACGAGTGGCTGGAGAGGAGACACGGTGCTCTCTCCTACCGGTTGACACAGATACTAGCCGGGCACGGTAGCTTCGGTAGGTATCTGTGGCGAAAACACCGGGAAACCACGGCCGAATGTCAGCACTGCGAGGACCGCAGCGATGACACGGCGCTCCACACGCTGGTGGAGTGCACAGCGTGGGCGCAGCAGCGCCAGGTCCTCGTGTTGGGTCTGGACGTGGACACTCTCTCGCTCGAGACCATGGTGCGAGCCATGCTCTCCAGCGGGAGTAAGTGGGACTGCGCCGCCTCTTTCTGCGAGCAGGTCATGCTCGTGAAAGAGGCGGCGGGGCGGGAACGGGAGAGAACTCTCCCACCCGAGTTCCGCAGTCGGCGGCGTGGGCGCCGCCGACGTGTCTTCGCCGAGGACTATCGGCCTCCATGACCGGGGGCCTGAGGACGGTGAGAGGGCGGCTCACCGTCCTTACAGAAGCAGGCCGATGACGGCAGCGTGACGTGAGGAACTCACGCACGCCTCCCCCCCTTAGAAGCGGGATCACACCCGAAACCCCCCCAAAGACGCGGGATTGCACCCGAACCACCCCCTGGCCGAGGCCGCAGTGGCGGCCGTGGGTCTGTTGGGAGCCCTGGGACATCCTTCCGAGGGCTTACCCGGGGCTCCCAACCATAGGCTGTTGGGCGTTACGTGAGGTTTTTCAGTCGGTAGGAGTCCGGCATAACATCCATGAGGATTTTCCCTCACGTTAAACAAAAAAAAAAAAAAAAAAAGCAGCACGCACCGACAGGAATAAAACAAACATGCATAAACTCGTTTATCTCATTCGACGCTCAATCGTACTTAACAAGTCCGAACAAGCATTCAATGAAGCAGCCGACTGATACAGGAATGCACAATTCGGGTTATTTAACAAAAACTTGTTAAAACATGATAGATATCTACGAGTACTAATAACTATTAATTTTTTCTATATTAAATAAAATAGGGCAGATATATGAACTACGCGAAGAGAAATATAGAACCGAGTTTGAGCAATCTTTTAATTCATATTAGTTGATGTTCACAAGTTGTTGATGAGAGTCGAGAGCTCTTGCAGTTGTTGTTTAAGAGGCCTCTTAGCTAAATAAAGTTACAAATCACCCAACGCCCGCCCGCCTCTTCTCTTCTCTCTCTGTCTCTTACCGTCCCCTTGAGACCTGCAGCGCCCACAAGGGGGCGTTATCGCCCACTTTGGGAAAGACTGGATTAAAGGATGGATGAAATGAGAATTCTCTGTGATATTCAGATATTTATAGGAAAGTGCTACATAAGTATAGGAAAATATTTATTAGATTAGGCGCAATATGAGTCCTAGATTTTCTTGATGTAGGTACTGGTAGGTACTGAATTACCTTATTGCATACATTACAATTACTCTTTACGTCGACGTATAAGTAACAGTTTTATTTCTGAAATCACTGGCAGAATAATAAATCACGATACATTATTCATTGCTTGTCCAAAACATCATGTTTGTCGAGTAAAAATAATTTATGCTAAACATTTTTACACCTAATGAAATAAAATACGTCGTTTCGCTTGGTTTAGTTTCTAGGAAGCCGTTCTCATTTATTTTACACGTTGTTTAAATTAAAATTATGTTTGTAGTAAATGCATTAAAATTTCTACAAATGCTCTATGAATGCTGGGAAAATGAGACTGAGGAGCACTATTCTACTAGCAGTTGACGACCACATGAGCTTAATAAATAATTATCCGCGTTATTCGGTTTAGAATTTAGTTACGTACTGCCACCTGGTATCAAAAAATAAAAACCTATGGGTATATTAAAGGTTAAATGCGATACTGTAACAATTCAGGGTTGCATCCCTTTTTGGATTGGTACCAATAACAAGTATCAATGTCACTATGAACTTTTCTAATTCTAACTAACCACAAGTAACAGAAATAGAGCCATTCGAAAACAAACATGTCATTGTAAGACCCACAAAAAATAAGAAGTAACCATAGCCTCATAAAATATTGTTTAAATAAAATGTATAACAGCGTTTCTTATTAACTCCAATATTACCTTTGTAACATTAGATAAGTGTTAAAATACAAATCTATGAAATATAATACATTTGTATTATTGTATGTAAAATCTAAAACTAGGTACTACTGGACCGATTAAAAAGTTTTTTGCCATTATCATTGAGTAACAAAGACTAGGTATATTTTTATATACCCCGTATTCCCACGGGAACGAGAACTACGCGGGTAAAACCGCGTGAATCCGCTAGTCTAACTTAATTTCAATTAGATAGGTACTGTTAAATAAGTCATGCATGATGTACCTACGTTAGCGGTAAGAATTCCAATCTTATGAAGACACGTAAGGCTATGAATAATTTTAGTCTTACTTTAGCCAATCATTCACCAGTTTCAATAAGATAGAATTCAAATTTACAGAATCTTACTAATATTATAAATGCGAAAATATGTGAGTGTGGATGTTCGTTACTCTTTCACGCTCAAACCGCTGAACGGATCGTGCTGAAATTTGGTACAGAGATACATTATAGTCTGGAATAACACATAGGCTACCTTTTATCCCGGGAATAACTTCCCGCGGAAACAAATTTTACGCGGGCGAAGCTGCGGGCATCAGCTAGTCTATACTAATATTATAAAGAGAAAAGATTTGTTTTTTTGTTTGTTTGTTTGTTTGTTTGTTTGTAACGAATAGGCTCCGAAACTACTGGACCGATTTGAAAATTCTTTCACTGTTGGGAAGCTACACTCTTTGCGGTGAACGTAGGCTATATTTTATTCCCGTATTTCCACGGGAACGGGAACTACGCGGGTGAAACCGCGTGACGTCCGCTAGTATACAATAAATTTAATCGCAAAGTCGGAATACCCACGCAGCCTCTCAGAAGGATGACAGTTATATACCTACAATCTACATAATCATAAACAGAGTACCTTTGAGCCGTCATTAACTCATCATCCAGTTATGGTTATTCATAATTCAGAAACATTTTATAGGCTGTAGACACGCAATGTGTACGTAATACGATTTGCCCAGGGGAGTAAGCTTCAATTTAGTATATCTAGAGTTTTTATGTACTTTACTTATGGAATGCGGGGTCTTACTAAAGTCCTTCGCGTGGTGCAACCTCTGGAGTTTCAGCTTTCCCCGCGTCTAAATAAAACCGTAGTACAACTTACTTATTTAAAAATATTTTAGGTACAATTTATTAAGCCTTGGAAATGCACTTACCTTGAACTCTTGTTGGTAGGTAGGCGCTGCTCCCAGCTTTGCGTTCGGGGTCTTGATTCACGACCGCGAAATATGCACACAGGAGTTATAACCGTAACTCTCGAGACTGTGGCTGATGATAAGCGATGTAGCGCGATATGATGGGTAATCACAGCGGCCGATAGCGGAGCGGAGCGTTAAGAGACGGGTGCGTGCGTATCTTCCAATAGCTATGGCGGAATGTGAATGTAGGAAGCGGGCGGGATAGTGTTGCCATAGACAATACATAAAAGTAAGATGCGTTTAGTGCGTGAGTGTTGACATATAATAATTATAATAAATACCATTAAATACATAAACTAAAAAATATGTATGCGTCGGTACTGGCGCATCCAACTTCGGGGGGCTTAGAGGATTCTTCCTCTACATTGAATAAACAAAATAAAAAAATAAAAGGAATGAAAACTTATGAACTAAAAAATAATTCAAAAGCGTAGGAGTTATTGCGTGGGTAACGGGCAAAGCCGAGTTACAGGACGAATGTATTCACCAGAAGAAGTCTTAATTCTGACGACTCTAATTACACCATCCTTCCCGGGAAACACCTCTGATACAACCGCGAGTGGCCACGATAAAGGATGCGTATTGTCATCCTTAACAACAACTACAGTTCCTATCGTCACAGGTTTGGACGGCATATTCCACTTATGTCTAAGTTGGAGAGAGGTAAGATATTCTTTGCTCCAACGTGTCCAGTAACTTTGAACAATTCTATTTAATAATTGATAGCGGGTGAGTCTGTTATCTGGTAATAGGGGTTCAATGTGTTCAGCGGGTAAATATTTAAGCGGAGTAACATTAAGAAAATGATTAGGCGTTAGGGGGGTTGGATCCGATGGATCCGAAGAAAGTATGCAAATCGGACGGCTATTCAAAATGCCTTCAATTTGCACCAATATTGTACTGAATTCTTCATAGGTGAGTATTTGACTCCCGATAGCTTTAAATAAATGAGACTTAACACATTTGACATTAATTTCAGGCAACGAATTAAAATTGGGCCCGAAAGGTGGGCTGTGCTGAAACTGAATCTTATGTTGAGTTAGATATTTATTCAGATCATTTTTATAATTAGTGGACTGTATAAGCGTGTAAATTTCGTTCAATTTTCGTTTCGCACCTATGAAATTAGTGCCTCCATCGCTGTACAACACTGAAACAGGACCCCTGCGTGAGATAAAACGTTTAAAGGCAGCGAGAAATAAATCTGTACTAAGATCACTTACTAACTCTAAATGGAGCGCCTTTGTTGTGAGACAGACGAACAAGCAAATATACGCTTTATGACTTTTTACTCCACGACGCCTTATGTGGGTTACGTAAAAGGGTCCCGCGTAATCAACTGCGGTATGCACAAACGACTTTACTTGTGAAACTCTAATGGATGGAAGATCACCCATAGGTGGAGTTGTAGAACGAGGCCTAGCTTTAAAACATAAATTACATTTATGTACTCGTTGGCGAATCAAATTTCGTGCAGAAAGAATCCAATACTTTTGGCGAGTCAATGCTAACACTAGTCCAGGACCGGTGTGTAAATTGTCGGTGTGATAGTGGTCTACTAAGAGCGACACTATACGTCCTTTAGGTGATAGCAGTATTGGATATTTTGTATTGTAATTTAGTTGAGAATGAGTAAGTCGACCACCTACTCTAATTAACCCTTGTTCGTCAAGAAAAGGGTTGAGTTTTAAAATAGCCTGATTTGGACAAATTTTAGTAGCCTTAAGTGCTTGTAATTCTACCTGAAAATACTTAGACTGATCGAAGCGAACCGCATAATATTCTGCGTATTCTAAATCGTATACAGAAAGTATACCGCGGGATTTGAGAATCTTAGTGAAACGTAATACATAAACCAGTGAACGAATAAATTTTTCCCAACTCGAGCAACGCTCAGCAAGTTCGTCTATCATGTGAACGTGATCGGAGACAGGCATGGTATGTGCATGGAGAGAAGCTATTTTAATTTCCGGTAATTCTGTCTTCTCGTTATGATTGATTTTATATTCCTTCACAGGCCATGCATTTATAGGTGCGGACAGCCATTTCGGCCCGTGAAACCAAAGATAGTTATTTATTAACCCTTTAGGTGTCACAGGGCGCGAGACTATATCGGCGGGATTTTCAACCCCACGAACGTGATACCAATGGGAAGCAGGCAGATATTCATTTACCTGAGCGATGCGATTAGCTACAAAAGTTTGAAACTTATGAGCGGGAGAGTGAATCCAGGTAAGGGTTACCGTAGAATCAGAGAATGCGAATATATTGTTTATTTGACACCGCTTATTAAAAACAGTGCGCACAGAATTAATTAATTTTGCGAGTAAGACCGCCGCGCAGAGTTCTAAACGCGCTAGCGTTTTATTAGAATCTGACACTTTGGATTTAGCGGTCAGTAGATTCACATTAAGAGCGTTTCCGTTCTCAGCCGTTTCTATTCGTACATAGATAACAGCACCATAACATTGCTGGCTGGCATCCGAGAAGCCTATTAGAGTAATTCGACGAGCGGATGTTAAACCTATATGTCTCGGTATTTTTATTTCAGATAAACGCGACAACTCCCTATGAAAGTGTTTCCATTTAGACAGAATGCAACCCGGGACCGTCTCGTCCCAGTCCAGTTGTAATTTCCAACATTCTTGTATAAGCAACTTCATGTATGCGACCACTGGACTGATGATTCCAAGCGGATCGAACAAGCGCGCGGTTACGGAAAGGATCGAGCGTTTAGTGCATGTTAAAGGCATGTCGATCACTATTTTAAAGTTAAAGGTGTCATCGTTAGGTTGCCATTGCATACCCACGATCTTAGTGTCAACATGAGGATCCTCATCAAACTTGACAGCGAGACAGCTCTTGTGAATTGACGGGATACGTGACAATAGGGTATTGTCATTAGAGATCCACTTAGTTAAGTTAAAACCTCCAGATTTAAACATAGCGACCATTTCCCTATAGGTGTCTTCAGCTAAATCTACATTCTCTATGGAACTAACGTAGTCGTCAACATACATGTGATTGTCAGCTTCGTACGCCGCCAGAGGATATAAAGCGCGACAGTCTGACGCGAGCTGGTTTACGACTCGCATTGCCAGGAAGGGTGAGCTGGAGACGCCAAAACAAACGCGGTTGAAATGATAGCTTTCAATAGGAGAATTGGAATCGAACCTAAATAATATTCTTTGATATGCATGATGATCTTGAGTAAGTTTCACTTGAAAATACATTTTTTCTATGTCCGCGGTTACAGCAACCGGGTACATACGCAAATTGAGAAGCAAATGAAAGATATTGTTCTGTAATATTGGTCCCGTATAAAGCAAATCGTTAAGCGATTTACCTGACGTGGTTTTACACCCAGCGTCTAAGACCACACGCGTTTTAGAGGTTTCTTTGTCAGGGCGATAAACGGCCCGATGCGGCATATAATAAACTTGAGAGTCTAGAAAGCTATTTGACACTTTAGTGAGATAACCTTGATCAATATATGTTTGAATAATGGCATTATAATCGTTGCGTAAGTTAGAAGCGTCTAACTTTTTTTCTAAATTTAAAAACCTGCGTTTGGCGATTGTGTACGAATGCCCTAGCTCACTGGGAGGGTATTTAAAGGGAAGACTAACCGTATATCTACCGGTATCGTCGCGTGAGTACGTAGACGAGAACAGCTTTTCACATGCCGCGTCGTCCGTGCTAATGTGCTTCTTATCTGGCACCTGTTCTATCTCCCAAAAGCGTTGCGTTAATTGTTCGAGAGACACATCTTGAGTGTGACATAAGAAGGCCTTGTCGGACACGGAGGAATGAGACATGCGATCGCGGGGATGCTTGTTTGCCACTAGCGAATAAGGTAAAGCATGCGCCTTTCCCATTGCGACGTATCCGAGCGTGGTTTCTATCGCGATTACTGATGAGGTTGGGGATGTAATTTTTTGTGACCCTAAAATCATGGGGAAGAGTTCATTACCTAACAAACAATCTATACCACCCGGAGTATGGTATCGTTCGTCAGCCATAGGTAAATTTTGTAAATGGGTTAATTCCGCTGTATCAATTTCTACGTTAGGCAAAAAATCTGTAATAGTGTCTATAACCCGTGCACTAACCGAATAAGAACAGCGGGCATCAAATCGCGAATATATTTTGAAATGCGTAATTCCATAAGATTGGCTTTCAAGTTGACCTATGCCTTTAATGACAGAAGGAGCGTTAAGTATTGTTAAGTGCAAACGCTCACAACAAGACTTCGTAATAAAGTTACTCATAGACCCTGAGTCCAAAAACAAACGTATACGATCCGATTTATAATTTGCATATACACAAGCAGTCGGCAACAAAACCGTGGTCGCGCTGCTTGAATTACGCGGCGGAGGGATCACAGCCGATAACGACGCGATATTGCCACTATGTGACCGCGCCTCCCGCGAGTGCGAGCGGGACGGATCATCTGCCGATGACGCATGAGTCGACATGGAATGCTCGGACGGCGCAGTAGACGCGTTTGCCTGCCTCGATGCGTTGCCGGTAGCATGATTTCTTGTTGAATTTGATGCGTTCAAATTATTTTTATAACACAGTAAACTATGATGAGACCGATTGCAAATCGAACACCTATTAACAGATCTGCAAGCACTCACGTGATGAAAACCTAAACAATTAACACAAAAGGAATGTTTACGAACTATTTCATTTCGCGTTTCAACAGTCTCTTGAATAAAATGTTGACATTTGAACAAAGGGTGAGCGGAATTATTGTTACATACGATACAATTTTTTATGTTAGAAGTATCGACTGATTTCAAATTAGTAGGGCGGGTTTGCGTAAAAAATGATTTAGGTTTATTTAAATGAGAGGCGGTTGAACTCCGCTGAGCGCGATAATCACCTTTTTGGGAATGTGATGGTGAGCGGAGCGTTTGGAGTTTGCTTTGTTCTGTCAAAAATGTTTTGACGTCACTATATGTAGGTACACTCAAATGTCTATGAGATTGTTCAAACAATTCAATCATAGGTTTATCAAACTTGCTTAATGCTAAATGAGTTATTATGAAATCTGATAAATTTGTGATAGGTAGCCGCTGCAGAGCTGCTTCAGCTGAACAAAAGTTCTCCAAAATCTGATCAGCCGATTGCCCTGGCTTCTGGTGTAACATTTGTTCTAAATAGCACGACGCCTGAACCCTGGTATCGTGGTATTTAGCCAGAAGGGCTTGCCAAATAACATCGTAATTTTGTGCGGTAGCAGCTATGCCTGAACAAACAGTAAGTGCCTTACCCGAAAGGCAACCTATCAAATATTGAACCTTTTCGGCGTTGGTGAGACGAGTATTCGTATGTATCACACTACAGAAATTTTCATAAAATATAGGCCACCTACCATAAGTACCATCGAAACCTGTGAGTTTAAGTGGGGGTAATTTGATATTAAAATTATCACTTTTCTTTTTATCGTCGAGTTCTTGTCTCAGAGTAGTTTCCGTTTGCTTTATGAAACAGTATAATTCATCAAATGTATTAAAAACACTATAACTCGGCTGTACCTGCGGATTATCTTTTAATTGTTCAATTAACAATTTATCGATAGTTTCGATGTAATCCGATCGGGTTTTATCGATAGATTGAACCCGAGCGAGAAACATCATGCGTACTGTTTCATCGGTAACCTTGAGACTTAAGTTGTACACTTCTTGAACCATGTGAAACAAACTTTGTTTTTTGTATTCTAAAAAATTTATCATGACCTGACTTTCGTCTGAACTTTTACTATGGGATTTGTCTTTAGAAGCCATGATAATATAATTGATACGAGATACGAGTATGTATATAAGTGGGTAGGTAATAGAAATATTCAGCGAAAAAGTATAAAATTCGAACAACGATCAGCTGTTTGCGGTAAAGTATTCAGAGAACAAACCCAATATGGAGTCTGCCTAACAATCAGCTGTTAATCGTTTGAATACCGTTATGTATCGGCTGCGTTGCCCAGTACCGTCACAATAAAATAAATATATGTGGGTATAAAATTAACGTATAAATATGAGTTTTATCTACGATTACAATTCGAAAGATAATATGAAATTGTAATGAAATTGGGGAAAACTACGTTAAATTTATGACGGTTGAGAAAATTGTTAATTTTGGATTGTCCGTTTTACTTTATGCCAAAACTCCTAATTACCAAAAAATATCAAAATGATTGCCTAGAATCGGACAACCGGACTAACATGGCCAGGATGGTCCAAGTCCTGGGTAGCGATAATTTCGGGGGGCGCTACCTGCCAGCGGGTTGATTATATATAGGTAAATATGATTATGATAAATAGCGTAAATGCGTTATAGAATATGAGTACTTATGAGTAATATAAAATATGCGGTGTGAAAAGATAATTAACTTTTCTAATGCGTGCGGGTGGCGTTAAATATAATATTTGCGTTGAGTATTTATGAGTAATATACTAAATATATATATGCGTATGCGTGAATTTAATAGGAAAAGAGCTAATTAATATTATTAGTAGAAAGAATGCGTTAGATGGAATATCCGGACGGAGGACCACACTTGGAAATGCACTTACCTTGAACTCTTGTTGGTAGGTAGGCGCTGCTCCCAGCTTTGCGTTCGGGGTCTTGATTCACGACCGCGAAATATGCACACAGGAGTTATAACCGTAACTCTCGAGACTGTGGCTGATGATAAGCGATGTAGCGCGATATGATGGGTAATCACAGCGGCCGATAGCGGAGCGGAGCGTTAAGAGACGGGTGCGTGCGTATCTTCCAATAGCTATGGCGGAATGTGAATGTAGGAAGCGGGCGGGATAGTGTTGCCATAGACAATACATAAAAGTAAGATGCGTTTAGTGCGTGAGTGTTGACATATAATAATTATAATAAATACCATTAAATACATAAACTAAAAAATATGTATGCGTCGGTACTGGCGCATCCAAGCCTATTCTCTATTTTTGATTCGATTCAGTTGTTCTGAATGAAAAATTTATGGTAATAAAATAGGGGTACATACATATAAAATTTACTGATAAATTCGGCTTGCCTAAGAGGCTTCCGGCAGACACAAAAATGTCCGGAAAGTTAGGTACTATTGAAAAGATATTAATTCACCAATAGGTACAACAAAAACGAACATTGTAAAATGATCGTGATGGCGATAAGAAAACAATACCATATTAAATATCTATAGTGAAAGAACCGTTACAAGGAATTTGATACCAGTTGATTTTTAGATTTAGATACTGACAATACTATTGTGGTATCAGGCCATAACTTACATAAAACAATGACCAACTGTGATAAAACACACAAAAGGTAACTGAATATTGTTCTAGTAAATCGTATTTTCTGATAAAAACACAATGGGCAGATACGTTTTCTTGATGATTAATTGCAATATCTGCCTTTCTATTGAAAATGTGTTTCCAGGTTTACAACAAAGAGCTTAGCTCTACTTACTTTCAACATACCTACGTTTCAGATTATCAGTTTCGTTCTTCCCTTGTTTTAAAAGCAATGCCTAAATTTATGACGCTGGGCGTTACACCCGCTCCACACTCACACGAGAATCACGAGAGAAAAGCACGAAGAACGTGAATATTTCTTATCGTTCGTTCATCGTTTCGCGCGTTCTCGCGAGATTCTCGTGCGAATGTGCGAAATTGTGCGAAATTACGAAAATTCAGTTTTCATAGTCAGAAGTCAGAACCGACCGTGCGTCGACGCAAAAAAGGATTCTTTATGTATTTCTTTTTTATTTTCGACCGTGTGTCCTATTCATTATCTTCACTGGTCACTAATAGATAGGTTCTAAGTATTTCTGCAGGTCATACTTATGTGCATCTGGCTGACTAGTTGATATCAAATTAGTTTTTAAAGGTTCTCTTTAACGTGCAAAAATATTATTGTTACTTTACCGGTCATTGCATCATGATTTATTTCGTTAGTAGAGAATTACCCAAGTACATTTTTGCTACGCACGAATAAATACTAGAGACGCATACTTCATGGGCCTACAAAATGTTATCTTTCTATTTGGAACTTTTACATCAAAGTTCTTCACACACTAAAAAGCTACTCTATGCATTGATATGCAGAAGTCTTTGGAAAGTGTCACGCTTCATAAACATATTATATCGGTCGTCTAATAAATCATTGCAACATTTTTTTTCATATATGCCAGGTTTACTTATTAGGAGATGAAAGAAAACGACGATGAAGTAATTTACAATCTCATGTCGAGGTGCTAAAGTCGACTCGTAATGATCTTCTCAATCTGTTGGTACGTACTTATCCCATTAGAATTATATACTATCCCATTAGAAATATATGACACTTATCAATAATAATTATCATCAATAGGCTTGCCACCTACTGCATGTATCTAAACAACTAGTAAAATGTGGGCGTATGTTATGGCTACGCCTTTAGATAAATATGCGTAAGTGTATTTATGTAATGCCTACTAGCGTAGTGTAAAAAAAGAAATGCTTGGCAAACCATGATCAAGCCAATAAGCATAATGATTACAAATATAATGTACTATATGAGTTGGTCTACCTGCAAACCCTAAACTGAGAACTAATGTAACCTTAATGCACACATAGAATTTGTAAATCTGATCTGGGGGCATAAATAGACTTAGCGATTGTGATACAGATGAAGAACGTTAAGAAATCAATATCTAACAAAGGGTTGTGGCGCCAAAGTGTGAAATTGATTTTATACAGAGACTATAATAACCTCTTTGGGTCACAGTTGCAATTCTTACTCGGCAATCGCGACTTTGTTGTCGAGAAAATATTGGTAAACAACGTAAGTAATGAAAACACGTAGTTATGTTTCTATGCCTTTCAACTTGTTGGCAAACACTGATGCAAGATTACGAAGTACTTAGCTTAATGCGTAAACCGAAGTGACATCTTGATTTACATAACACACAAGTTATACGTAAGTATAATATAGTCATGATCAATAAATCAAATCAGTTCGCTTAGACTGAGAGAGTGTGGACTAGTACTGCTACAAAAAGAACTTTGGAATGCTTCGTAACATTCAAAGGATTACAGGGAAACGTCTTCAACTTACAGGCTGGCCATGTCACTATATTAAATACTAGCGGACGTCACACGGTTTCACCCGCGTAGTTCAAGTTCCCGTGGGAATACGGGAATAAAATATAGCTAATGTTCACCGCAAAGAGTGTAGCTTTTCAACAATAAAGGATTTTTCAAATCGGTTAAGTAGTTTCGGAGCCTATTCGTTACAAACAAACAAAAAAATAAATCTTTCTTCTTTATAATATTAAGCATAGAAGTATAGATTGTGGCCGTGTCATGCCTGTAACAATGAAAATCGTGTGTGTGAAAACGACAGTGAGTTATGAACTTATGACTTACGGTAGAGTGATGTGTGACCTAGATCTAGATTGATGTCCTTCGCAAACAAAGTAGATTGCTGGTACGTAGTTCTTTCTCATTTTATTTTTCTTATACATTACATTGGAAAGAATTACAGGCTCTTTGACGTCTCACCTCCTAATCCTAATTTCTGTATTGCCTCTTTGCGCCACTAGGTGGCCTAGCGTAATTATGCCCACACAGTGAATCCTACCGCTAAGTTCATGATTGCAATTTATAGATACGATAGCTGAAAAATTTTAAACTCACGAAATTAATTCATCAAATTTAACTCTCCTTTTGAGCTATTCCTTGTGGATTCTGTTGGAGTAGCAATAAAATCTTACTTACGTAACTTGAACAGAGTATGATGGGAAAGTTCCACGGAGTACAATTCTGTAATACCGATAATAGCTACGGGTATCGTATACGTTCCATTGTTCTCCTCTGCCAGAAGTAATGAGCGCTTCTGAATCTTCACTTTTCTTTCGTGGCTGTTGTGTAATTTAAAACTACATAATTTGAATTCTTGATAACCATAAAACCATAAAATATAGTTGAATTGTTCCGTGGATTGTTATCTATTTGATTACTGTTTACTGGTTTAATTTCTTAAGCAGAAGAATTCTATTGTTAGTATGTTATGAATTTGTTATGATTAAAACTAAGTTTTAGATAAAAATGGCAATAGAATCTATTAATGATCTCTTCATAACATAGTGGCGTCAGTGAGTAAGAAAGCTATAAGTGACACGCTAGTTTTACAAGCTATTTAAAAGATGAGCTATGCCGTAACAAGGTTCTTTACTTTCTGAGCCATTAACACACAAGGTATGTCATGTAAGATCAGTAAATTGTAAGAACAGTCGTAAACCTAAGTTCCCGAATACAGGTGATTACGGACTCACTTATACGATGGTTTACCGAAACGGTAGTTTGCTAAGAATTATTAAAGCTCCTCTGGGAAGAAACTTTGCTGATACACCACTTTGAATTTTACATCTTAGTGAAGTAGATTATAGAAACTAACATACTACTAAGTTGTAAGAAGAGAAATCTGATGTTGAAGGTTACAATCTATTAAGTTCTTAGTATGCAGTGCCCTGCCGACTGAAGCTTTTCATACGTTTAACTGGAAAAGGAAATTGTACAATAGGATTTTCCATTGTATGAATAGTGGAACTGTTACACAAGCTTTAGCTTTCTTTGAATAGGAAATACAAGTGCTTGATGCGTAAGATACTCGTATTGCTTGTCGTGTCAATGCTTTACGTGAGTCAAATAAAGTCTGCGAATCGCATTAGAGTATTGTCTTCGGTACCTTTGCCCACTTCCCGTAAAGTAATGTTTTTATAGTGGCACTTCATGGATATAAGACATAATAATAGTTCGTATTTCGCTGTATTGAATTTTGAATGTAGGTACTACAAATTTATAAAGTGCAATATCTAATTATAGGCCTTACGAAAGTATACTAATAAACTAACTGTACACAGCGGAAATCATATAGGATAATAGGTACCGATATAATGTATATCGTCGCTAATGCATACCTAAATATTGAATATTGATAATAATTTGACCTTTAGTTTAATTACCAACTAGAATATTGACATCTACAACATGTCGTTATATTTAATCTAGAAGGTTATACAAGAAGGTCGTGCTACTTTTATCAAAAGCAAATCAATCTTTGTCACAGACATAAATATCAATGACTACCGTAATCGATATTTCAATTACACTAATTTGACAAGCAATAAAACTGTTTATCGTACACTTACCAATAATTAAGCTTCAAGTCTTCTTAGAATCGGTTAGCACAGAATCGATTGGTTACACAACTCGAATTATGCTGTTACTAGCAAGGTTACTAGTTACGTGATTATTCAAATTCAGTTCAGTTTCGATTCTAACAACGTGGTCTGTTGATGGATGGGTTGATGGCTACTCGCGTTATTGTATCGAATCAGAAACGATGTTATGACAGTTGACGGATTTGTGCGGTAATGCAATGATCCGTGATCATATCGACGCGAGCGACGGCAGCTATGTGGGTAATTTGGCACCGTTATTATTGTCATGAATTATTATGATGATGTACTTATTAAAGAAGAAAGAGAATGTAACTGCTACGAATGTGAGATTTTTATAAACGCTGTACACAGTGCAAGCATAACTAACGCTAGAGTTTGGTCTTCAGTAAAAAGAACACCTTCGATCAACAATATACTGGTATTGTTGATCGAAGGCGAAAAGGTTCAAAATCTTGCAGGCGATATTTGTTGTAATTTCTTACCAATCTGATATGTCGTCGTAACTATTCAAATGAAAATGTATTATACAATTCAGTAATAATACACGTAGTGCAGTATATTCAAAAATATAAGCTCTCTGAATGAAATCATGAGTGAATGACCAAATACGTAAGTAAGTACCTACTGTGCCAACTTGTAAAGGTTGTCTGGTTATACAAGACACATTAATGGAGGCTACTCATAAAATGTATTTTCTTCTCAGTAACTGTCAATGAGCGGGTTGGTTATAAGTCTGAACATTTGAGAGCAAATAAATTAAAACACTGACTTATTACTTAGACTATGAGGTCTAGAAATATGGGCAGGCATTCTTCAAGTAGGTACTAATACTTAGGTAGTTGTTTGTGTCTGTGTTTTTCAGAAACTGCATTTTAAACTTTACGACTATAGCAATAAAAGCACAGCATCTTCATTTTTTGAAAATATACGACCTCATGACGTGGTATTTGTACACTTTAGTTTCTAATCATACCAAATGCAACAAAATAACTTTTTTTCTACGTCCAGAAAATTTACACTGTCCAGAATATTACTCGTACCTACATGCTATTAACATTCTGCTTCACTATGATACCTACTTAACAAATTTCCTAGCCCCTTTAAGATAGTAATGTTTTAACTTTGCCTAATACAGTTAAAACTTGGCGAAGGCTTCAACATTAAAAATAAGGAGCTACTGGTACCTGATTGATATTAGTCTAGCTAGCGATCGTAAGGCTAATTAATTATAAAGCTACGAGATAAAATGCCTAAATCACCATATTTAAAACTTGTTCAGTAACCTCAGAGCTGGTACTAGCCTTCATAAAATAAATTGACATTCAATTTTTTTTCACTCTTGCGCAAATCGCTGCCTGAGGTCCATGTACAAATATGTTGGTATGTGCAAATAGTATCATAAAAGGAGACAGACAAGTTAAGAAACCTGTCGGGACTTAATGACTTGAGTGTTCAATGGTTGAAACACTGTACTTGCCTACCTATACACGTATTGCCACATCATCACGATATTAAACGACTGGACTGTCTATAATACATGCTTTGGTTCATAATGTTTCAGTTTGTAATATTAGAGTTTGTTAAGAGAAGGTCTATCGTAAGAATTCCAATGCATAAATTTATAGTACCTATTAATAGTATACTTTACTTTCATCTAATTTTCCTTTTTTTATAGCAAGCTTAGACGAAAATCTGATCAATGTTTACTAAAAATCTTTACAAAATTAAAATGTAGGCAAGCACCTACCATAGTTCTCATCGCAAACGGTAATCTATTGTCGAAAGCAATAGCAAGGATTGACAAAGAATATGATGAAGGTAATAGTAAGCATTGAGATATTTTTATATCATTGAATTCTAAGTCACTAATAAAATATTAGTACAGATGTTCTATATCAATCGCTGAAATGTTTAGAAAATTAGAATAGGAAATACTGATGATGAACAATGATGTCATGGAAGGTGACATCAAGTAGGTATAGGTACCACGTTCATGATGTTATAGTCTCCAATATTTACTACTTTTACTTCAAACCACTATTCACGATATACTCTGCCAAAAATTAACGAAATTTGGCAAAATCTGCCATTTTGAGTGTCCAATTGTATAAGCTCGACCCCTATCTTTAAATACCTCGCTTCGTAAGAAGAGTTTAGTTTCATATCCACCAACAGGGAAATTATTAGGTTGTAATTCTGTTCCATAACTTTTTCAAATTCCTATCGAGTCACTAGTAAGAAAATTACTATTTCAGTTCAGGAGATCTTTCCAATAAGGAGAACCACCAATTCTAGACCTTACTTTCGGGATTGTATATCAATATTAACCACTTTACTAACTTTACCTGGCCGTAACTCTACTTACTCGGTATGAAAATAGTATAATATCTAGTTAACCTTCTACATTAAGGAACCCTATTAGGTACTTAGTCTTATTTAACGAGATGGAAGGAAAGGGTTGTATCGTATATCGTTGTATCTATCTAACATTTGAACAACGCGAGAACTATGCAAAACCATGATGTTGGCAAAATGTTTTAGCCATTTTTTTTCTCGTTCGCCAAATTAAAATAAATAAAATAAATATTTGTGGACATTTACACACAACATCATCTAAGCCCAAATTAAGCTAATATAAGCTTGTGCTATGGGATCTAGACCACTGTTATACATACTTATTGAATAGAATTGACGTCGCCACTGAATGGAAAGTCGTGGTGCATCTAGCGATTGGGGGCCACTCTCACAGTCCGTAAGACTTCTGACAGTGGTCCTCAAGTTGGCGGCCCTGTGATGTGCCTCTTCACGCTCCGCTTGAAGAACCCGGGATTATAAGATGAGGGAAACACATGTGCGGGCAGGTCATTCCAGGTTTTTATAGTTCGACAGAGGAAAGATCTTTTAAAACGCCCAGTTCTGGCAAAGATTCTCTCCGCTGCCTGTGTGCGGGTGGCACCTCTACCTGGCACGCGTTGTTCGGGATCGGGAAGGAGAGGGTGGGAGCTCTTCACAGCAATACTATCATACCAATAATGACCTATGAAGCTCTGAATGAACCATGAATTTATGTTGTTACAGGCATCAAAATGAAGTAGACAGTGAAGAAAAATGCGGTGGTTCAAGAAAGGTGAGCCGCCGCGGCTGCTTGCTGTGACACCTGATGCCGAACCGCGGTCAGCCCGTAGGTCAAGAATTGGTAAGTTTATCCCTTTTAATACAATAATGCAGTTTTATTTTGGAAGTAACACAATGAAGTAAGCGTTTTGTCTGTCCAACTCACTTAATTTATCTTCTGATTCATTTTTATGCGGGTTTCATGACACTATTTCTCGTTAAATTTACCGAGTTTGAGTTTGGTGCAACTATCGGCTCATGTTCATTGCAGCAAATTCTAGTCAACAAGAGTTTCAGTAACGTGAGTGTGGGGAGGAACTGTACCATTGCTCTACTCTCGTAAAATACCTTCTTCTATCAGAATCAGTGTAAATATTATACCTAATACAAAAAGCCACATTCAAATTTAAGGACCTCCATTTTAAAATCAGTTGAATAAAATACGGCAATGTGCAAGACTATGAAACCGACCATAAATTGTGTTAAAACCCTTTAATGCTGAAAATTTATTATTTGAAAACTTAGACAGTCATGCCACAATATTGGCTTTTTATGCTCTATTGCGATAAAATGTGTTTTCCAAATACGTGTGCGCATAAAGTGTTTGCAAAGAGCGCATAAAACCCACTCCTGTAATGCATTTATGTTTAGTGCAGATTGTGTAATTGTAGATTCTGTGCTGCCTCACACACATGTTGAATAAGTTAAACATGATGTAAGTATTGTATATTTTAAGAGATTATCATCTTTTAAAATCAACCGGGAATATGTGATAGATATTTAACATAATAAATCTTTAAAATATTTTCTACAAATTATTCAGCTATCGATTAAACAGAAAGGACCATTCCAACATCAAAGACCACTAAAGAATATTAATAAAGATACAGATAAACAAGTAATAAGTGGTGTAGGAGGGAACACCCAAAAATTCCGAAATATGTTTTTCCGAATTTTAATATTCCGATGTTCAAAATTCCGAAGATTATAATTCCTAAGAAAAAAAGCTCCGAATATTCAAAAGGACGATATTCATTTATCCGAAAGTCATAAGTACGAATTTTTATTTTTCCTAATTTCATTAGTACGAATAATCAAAAGACCGGACTGTTATTTTCCCGAAAAACATTATTCAGAATTTCAAATATCCGAAAATTCACTGTTAAAGTTTTTTTAATAAAGTACGGTCAAGTCTAACTACCGAAGATTTTATTTCCAAGTGAGTGGAAGGCAAACGACAAAACAAAAAAAAAATACCACGAAGGCTAAGGCGGGTAAGGAAGGGTAAGGCGGGCGAGTCGAGGTGTTCTCCATAATAAGTGAATGGATAACACCCCGACTCAGAGTACCCCGACTCGGATAGGTTAGGTTAGAAGGCTAAGGCGGGAGCGAAGCGGAGCGGAGCTCCCGCCTAAGCCTTCGTGGTTATTTTTTTTTTGTTTTGTCGTTTGCCTTCCACTCACTTGGAAATAATATTTTCGGTAGTTAGACTTGACTATACTTTATTTAAAAAAACGGGTGGAATCGGGAACATAAATAATCGTCTTTAATTATAAGTTTTCGGGTTAAAACAGGAACGGGTGGAAACGACATTCACCCTCCGTATTTATGATATTTCGGATTTTTGATAATCGGAGTTCGTATTTATAATATGGCGGATTTTTAATGATTCGGAATTCAACGGTTCGGTTTCTTGAAATTCGGCATTCTGACTGTCGAAATTGTAAACATTCGGAATTTTAAAATTATGACTTTTAATAAAAAGGATTTATAAAACATCGGATTTTTGACTTTCGGGATTTCGAATCATTCGGACTTATGAAATTCGGAATTATGAAATTCGTGATTGTGACTTTCGGAATTAAGGTTTTCGTATTAATGTAGTGTACCCGGTGTAGGAAGAGAGTATTGAAAGAAAACAAGCTTAAAATTTAATCATGAAGTGGTAATAAATCAAATTTGTGTCCAAAACTTTGTTCTTTGATGAAATAATCTCTAAGATCGACTCTGTAATTCCAGAACTTATCAAAGCAAATAAGTATAATCTTTCATCTTTGTTATGTGCCGATGCATTCTTGCAATCGACCCACAAGATAAGATACTTCTACTAGGTATGTAATATAATCTCTATAACTTACTACTCCTTAAATGTGCGAAAGTTTGTGAAGATGTTTGGATATTTGGATGTTCAGAGGTTTGGATGTTTGTTAATCAATCACACTCTAACGGCAGAATGGATCAGACTGAAATTTAGAACAGAGATAGATTACAGTCAGAAATAACATATGGACTGCTTTTAATCCCGGGAATATATTCTCGTAGGAAGCGCGAACGACTTCTACGCGGGTGTAGCCGCGAGCATCATCTGTAAGTTATAAATCGGTATCTTTTGACTGTTTTAGAACGTTCGAGATACAATTGAATCTGCCAATATAATTAAGATATCTAGGTTAGTTATCATTATCAGATTGCACTGCTGCTGATAGCCCTACGAGTTCACTAATCTAGCTCAGTAGGCTGGTAGGTCAGTTTACAATAAATCATTTTGTTGTTTGTTTTGTTTTATAAGGTGAAGTAAACATACCAGCTTATAAATATTTGTAATTAGTTTTAGAATAAATAGACAAAGGCATTATTTAGAACCTAAGCCCTAAGCTGAAATGACAGAAGTGTATACACGAGAAAGTTCACTATTAGTTGTGTAAACCTATTTGTCCATCGAGAATTAACGAGTTGGTGACTAATGGACTTGTGCAGAAAGAAAATGTGGTCCGTTTTTGTGGTTTTTTTCCTATTTTTAGGGTTTCGTAGCCAAATGGCAAAAACATAACCCTTATAGATTCGTCATGTCTGTCTGTCCGTCCGTGTGTCACACCCACTTTTCTCCAAAACTATAAGGCCTATGCTATTGAAACTCGGTAATTAGATGTATAACGTTAATTCAAATATTTCCTTAATTTAATTTAATTTGTGGTTATTTTAAATTGATAAATCGTATCGTTTTATTTAGAACTAGATTACCCAATTTATTTATTTGTTTCTGTAATTTTATTAATTTAGATAGAATAGAAATATGCTTTACTAGCCGATGCTTGCGGCCTCAACCGCGTTAATTTTATGGATGTGCGGGTAACTGTATATGTAACACTAGCAGACGTTCGCGAGGTTTCATCCGCGTCGCCGTCGTTCACGTTCCCGTGGGAGTGCGGGAATCAAATATAGCAATATCACCCGGGAATAGTAGTAGCTTCCTAACAGTGAAAGAATTTTTCAAATCGGTTCGGTAGATCCAGAAATTACTCCTTAAACGTCACAAACTCACAAACGTTATTTCTTTATGATTTTGGTATAAATGTTAAATTAAAATATATGCGAACTTCTTGTGATGTAGGTACCTATGAATTACTTGCTTTACTTTACTTTTTACATTACACTTTCGCGCTCGGCTTTCGACGGTTCGGCGTCCGTGTGTCACTGTCCAATGGGGTTCCAGTTGAAAACCAGCGTCAGGTTTCTCCTGGCATAATGCTGAACTGGACACCCATTTGGTGCATCTGTGTGCCACATTGCACATGTCACTACTTTAGGCTCTTTTTTATTTTATTTATTTTGTAGTTGTACCATTTTATATATTATGTAGGTATGTGTGGGCGCTATGCACCAAATAAATGTTTCTTTCTTTCTTTCTTTCTTTCAGATGTATTCTGTGAACCGCATTAAGATTCTTATATAAAACTAGAAAAAAAGCAGTAAATTTTTGGGGTCCCCATACTCAGAACTAAAATTTTTTTTTTCATCAAACCCATACGTGTGGGTTAGCTATAGATAGGTCTTCAAAAATGCTATTGAGGTTTCTAAGATTATTTTTCTCTAAAGTAAATAGTTTTCGCAAGAGACACTTCCAAAGTTGAAAAATGTGTGTCCCCCCCTCTAACTTCTAAACTAAGAGAATGATAAATCTAAAAAGAATATATGATGTACATTGCCATAAAAACTACCAATGAAAATTGCTTCGAACGAGATGGAGCTGGTAGTTTTTTTTTAATACGTCATAAACCGCAATTTTCTGTTAGAAAAATCACTACCTCTGCGAACGTGTTAAAACATCAATCAAAGTTACAACGAACTATAAGAACTTTTATAGTATGTTACTTGCTGCTACGAAACCCTTCATGGGCGAGTCCAACTCGCACTTGGCCGGTTTTTTAAAATGCTATACAAGGCTTCTAGCTGACCTTTAGAAACAACATGTTTGTATAGTTTTATTTTCCTCTTATTAAGTGCAATATTCTTTTTAATTTCGTGTGGAAATCGTCATGGTTGTTATAACTCTATCATCTAAAACCACACGGTGTTTGCCAACTTGCTAACTTGTGCACGGCAGGGAGTCTCTGGTAAGCTCTTGAAAGAATGTTCCAGGGCTCCAGTGTGCAGTATATATTAGATATATATTTGGTTACTCTTGAAATTATTCTTGATAAAGTAAAGGCGTATAATAAAATAAGTTCGTGCATTTTTAGGAGTGAGAAACATTCCGCAATTGTAAACTATACGTCAAGTAATATATCATATAATTTTTATGACCTTTTGGTCAAAAGCGCCTAGGTCAGGTATTTAGGTAAGCCTAGGTGACAACGATAGTACACCATAATACTTATTTACTTTGATACTTTGCTTTCTTTCACGGTTGAGAGATCAACCGTACTTTCAAATCATGCACGTCTGTCCCTGGTACTTCCAACCTGGTCTTATGCTTACTCCATGCTAATGTATCCCAAGTATGAGGAACTCTTTGTTTAAAATAATAGACCGTCTGTCTGTTTCTCTGTCTGTCTGTCCGTCACGAGGCTGTATCTCATGAACGACGAAAGCTAGAGAACTGAAATTTTCTAGATTATGTATCTCTTTTGTTTTCACTAAAAACAGAAAAGTATTCATGTTTAAAGCGGGGTTTTTTTTACGCGAGAAAAATCCTACATGGATGCTATGCCGGACTCCAACCGGCTAAAAGCCACGCGTATCCTATCTAACACTCTAGCTACGGTACGGGATACCCCAGGACTCCTAACAGACCTACGGCTACCACTGCGGCCATAGGGCTCACATACAACCAACGTAAACTGCAGTTTTTTGTACGGAACCTCCAATGCGCAATTCGCACTTGGCCGGATATTACCCATAATACCTACTTATTTCTTGAATACTTTACTTTCCTTCACGGTTCAAAAATGTTCCCGTGACTGCGCTTCGAAGGCTCAAGTCTCAGAAGGACTCCTAGGATCAGAAGAATAAACATTGTAATCGATAGTACCAACAAAGCTCACTGACGTAATCCTCAGGCACTTAGTTCACTTAGTTTATTGAGCAAACGTTCCACATTCTCAAGGAACACCTACATGCCTTGACGGTACATTTTACTGTCATTATTGCCGCATTGTCGTATTCGTATTATTTAGGTAGCTAGTCAGCTAGCATACCTACATAAAAATACCAAACTAAACATTTTTTTGAAATTCTGCGTATTGTCATAAATTGCTGAACTGGTTTGTATTAACATAGGTAAGGTAGACGCTTTTAGATGAAAAAACTAGAAGAAAATTTAAATGACACCAAAAAGGAACTATACTACTCCACAAGAAACATCCATACTGGTTAACTAGTGCAGTATGTGGAGGTTTGTAGCTGTTTGTAGTTTGTAGAATAGTGTAAAATACATTTGACTACAAAAATAACTGCCTTCATTGTTATAAAAACCGGCTAAATGCGAGTCGGACTTATGCATGGAGGGTTCCGTACCAAAAAACGACAAAAAATTACGTTTGTTGTATGGGCCCTTACATATTTTATTTTTTGTTGTTGTTATAGCGGCAACATAACATAAACACATAATCTGTGAAAATTTCAGATCTGTAGCTGTCACCGTTCACGAGATACGCCTCGTGATGGACAGACAGACTGAGAACTACTGGAGAATATTTATTTATTTATTATTATTATTAATATTTATTTATTATTAAACAGACAGACAAACAAACGGTGAAGTCTCATGAATAGGCTCCCGTTTTTACACCCTTTGGGTACGGTACCCTAAAAAGTATAAATTAGTACTAAGGTTTTCTTCTTATTTCGCACTGTTTTTAATTTAAGCGTTGATTCGTAGAGTTCACGTGTCTCCTAGTCACTATGAGAAACTCTCACGACTACAAATTTTGTAGTTCTCACGCTGGATGTCTTCTTTCAATAATAAAGCAATCGAATTTTCTAGTCTATACTGTGTGACTTGAGATTGAACTTGTGCTTGAATTTATCTTAATAATAAAACGTTTTAAACTAATGTATTTAGTCCGTATGACGCTAATTGGTGCGATCGGTCTACCTATAATAATTAGGCAAAAAGTGGTTGGAGTAAATTAAGATTTTACTGTTGTCTTCCACAAAAATAAGTACCTATAGTATGAAAAAAAAAAAACAAAACAACAAATGAGATTCAGCTTAAAATTTTCTCTAAATCGCGGTATTTTCGAAAAAAAAACCTATCGAGAATTTTATCAGTAGGTAATCGTGTGTTTTTTAGTTTTGAGCATTTTTAGTTCTTGAACTAAAGTTACTTGTGTTTATAACGTTAATTCTTTAGACCTCATTCAATAGCGACATACACTTATCCACTTCGTTTCAAAGAATAGTTAAGTAGTCCCTTTGTAATGCATTCAAAAGCAATGTGCCGGGTAATCGTCAGGTACCCACTGTCTCACGCAAAACACGTTTTGTCGCCACTAATTGACAGTCGATAGCCTTCGCCTTACATAATCACGAAGTTGCTTTTGGTTATGCAAGAGATTACTGTTAAAGAGGCGGAGAAAATAGGAAGTTTGGTCCAGTTCACACCTATTACTCTGTTTGGAATTAAAAGGAAAACGTATTTGGAAAAATGTGGTATTATATCACTAAGTTCGAATCGCAAAGGAATTCCCAGAACGATCTGTAACACAGTTGTACCGGTAATTATGTTTTCTTTTTGACGACATATTATAACTAGTTTTAGTTAGCAGGATCTAACTAAAACAACTCGATTTTCTACACATTGGTAGAGTGCTAAGCGTGAAGCCCCAGATCCGTGTGGCAACCCTGGACTTGGACATTTTCTTGCTGGAGACCCGCACCATGGTCTCCAGCAAGAGAATGTCGACGGTCAGGGTTGCCATGCTCTCCACCGGGAGCAAGTGAGACGCCGGGCGCCGCTGCGTCTTTCTGGATGCTCGTGAAGGAGGTGGCGGGTAGGGAGCGGAAGATAACTCTGCCACCCGAATTCTACAGTCTACGGCGAGGGCACCGTAGACTTGTGTTTGCCCAAGACTATCGGCCTCCATGACCGCGGGCCTGAGGACGGTGGTGGACTGCTCGCCGTCCTTACAGAAGCAGGCCTTAAACGGCGGCGTGACGTGATAGATTCATGCACGGCTCATGCCCCAAGAAGCGGGATTATACCCGAACAGCAATCTTAAGGCGCGGGATAGTATCCAAAAGCAGGAGGCCGCAGTGGTAACCAAAGCCTGTTGGGAATCCTGAGACATTCTTTCGAGGGCTAACCAGGAGTTCCCGGCCGCAGGCAAGTAGTTCCTCGTGTGGTTTTAGTCGTGATATTAGATTATAGCAAATTACTCGAATTTCAACATGAAGTCATAACAGAGGTGGAGATGACTTCCTAATAAAATTAAATTCTGGGTAGGTAGGTACAGTTAACTAACATAACATACTTTTTTATTTATAATATTATTTTCTGTTTTAATAAAAATAAAATATCTTTACCAAATACCTTTCCTGTTTATTACAAAATGGTTTTACATTAACTATATATTAGGTATTATCATACTGTTACAGTAAATTAAATTTCTTTTTCAATAAATTTCTCACATATTACTAAAGAAAGTGAAGTTTATTATCCAGTAACATAACATGATGACTTAACTCTCCGTAATTGCAGTTTCATTTCACACATTATATCCAACCTAACTATGTATTTTTCCACTTTACTTTCAATTTCTTGAACTAAGAACAGTTATTTTCTTTTCGTTCCAGATATATCACCAGCACGCTGCGCCAATAGGAAAAGTAGCGGTAGCTCTGTAGAAACTAATTTCTACAATCTGAGTGATCAAATAATTATTGTGGAAAAATCTCCACATCGATGCCATCGTGGTGGGCAAACACCAGTTAGTCGACGCATATCGCTACAACAAAATGGCGTTACTTCACCACAAGAAAGTTATAATGCATCGTGTAAAAACCGAGGAGGCTCGCTAGAGAAAGAATATATGGTATATCGAGAAAAACGCAATCCGTTACTCGATAAAGTGAAGAACACTAAATTATCATGCTTTAAATCGAACGGTCCACTGCGACATGGAGACGACGCAGCGTCAACGTCTGAAAGTGATTGCAGTGGATTCGGACATGTAGAAGACATTAATAGCCGTTATCCGAACAATGTTGCTGAAACACATATCGAATTTGAAAATCATAATCCATGGGTGAAATTGTCGAACTATGAAGAGGAAGTATTTTACAACAAGAATATTGCTAGTCCAGTTGAATGCCAATGGAGGGAAGGTAAATCTTTTACTAATAGAGGTACTAGATGCTACAGCTCCGGCTCTGAGTGTGATAGATATCATGCAATACCAAAAGCCGGTGCAAAACTTTCAAAATCAAGTGATCAAATATTCAATGATGACTATGAAACATATGGGAGCAGGCCTACACACCCATCCAAAAAGACTGATAAGCTTAAGACTAAAGATGTTAAAGAAACTGTAGGACCCAGTTCCTGTTTATCGGCAAAATTAAGAGCGATGTCGGATAGATACCTTAAGTCTTCAACAAACAAATTTCTTTCTAAGCTGTATAATAAACCAGGTGAAAATGATGATGAAATAAATACTGGTAATGACAATATTCTAAAACCCGCCAGTGCAGTCAAAAGTCGAAAGAAAAAAGGAGGCGTTAAAGCAAAGCTGCGTAGTTTTTCTTACGGCGCTTTACCAGGATTAGAAGAGTTCCAAAAAGGACATTCCGTATTTCACGACGACATCTACCAGATATCTTGTGACGATGAAAATGTTTTAATTCAAGACTGCGAAGATGCAGATTCTGGAATTCTAGTCAATGAATCAGCAGCATCCTCTATTTTCGACAGTGACAGAATATCTTCTCGCTGTGAAAGCTCTGCTTCACAGTCAAATAATCTGGTTCCCTGTCATGGTAGAAGTGTTTCTGGCGATCAAAGTTATGTCAAAACAAGAGCGTCAGGTAGGATAAGTAGAGACAGAAATTGTCCTAGGACAAGATCTAGACATAACCAAAGAGCTCTATCACTTGATCGTAAAGAAATCTTAAGGCGTATGCCAAGAAAGGAAAACGATTATGAAGAACCACAGTATCTACAACTAACTGAAAAACAGAAAATGCGTCAGCGAGATGCTACTCGAGACTGCGGTATCCCTCCTATCCCACCATGTCGAAAACCACCTATAGCCAATAAATCTGATATTACTAGTGCTGAATTTAAAGTGGTAAGAATAATGAAAAATAGCCCTTGCGATGATCTAGGAATATTTATAGCCAAAACAAAGTTAACTGATGAAGGTCATGTGGGTTACTTAGTGGCTCACGTAATTCCTGGTGGATTAGCTGAAAAGTGAGTATCAAATTATTTCACAAAATTATTGAAGTACCTATTTAAATATAATCTCTTTGCAGTTTAGTTGCAATTTTTACTGGGGCCTCATAAGAGCTTCGGAGTCTACAGGGTGTTGAGCGAGATCAGACTGGAGTCATTTGTCGCAACATCTGTAACAACAAAGCACCTCTCGGGTTTCACCTTTTCTTCTCAATGGAAAAATACATAAAATTTTCAACAGCGGGCAGTAACGGCGCCTATCTAATTTAACACGGCAATAGACTTACCACCTAATACTAAAAATAAAATGGGTGGGTCAAAAACTAAAAATAATAATGTGAAAGTAGGCGTTAGGCCTCTGCCTGTTCCTTCGGGGATAAAGGCGTGACTGTATGTACTAGGTCGTAACTAGATAGCACCCGAGACTTAGCCCGAGTGGAATTCCGCTCTCGTTCTAGCATCTTATGGGAACATATTCTTCTAAAAGGGACACAAAGTAGTCACTTGTTGGTCACTAATTCAAGAACCAGCCTTGGCGAAAGTTGCTTACTGCAGTGATCGTTCCCAGAACACTGAGTCAGATGGATTACCAGCGCTTGTACTAAAAGCAATCCCACAAAAAGATGCCAATTAAAAATATATGTTATTCATTTTCAGAGAGGGTACACTTCGCATAGGCGATGAATTACTCAATGTCAACGGTCGGAGGCTTCGTGATTTAACCATGCTTGAAGCCAAAGAAGCTCTGAAATCTGGTTCTGCCGAAATTGATATAGTTATTTGCAGACAACGTGACCGACCTTTATCTGATTGTAGACAAATAGAGTTGTCTAAAAGGAGAATTCTATTGATGCGAGAGAGCTCGGTTGATTACGAGAACGCTGTCATATTAGGGAAGGAAAAACATAGTGATAAAAGTGACGTCAAAACAGACCGACGTCGGTCGCAGGACGAGACCACATGTAATCGTAGCGCGCTATCAGTGGCGGACGAGTCGACCGACAGCCCGAGCTCGCACTCACACTTCCTCAAAGGTCAGAACGCGAGCTACAGCAGTATGAACAACAAGCTGCTGCGTCGACAGGTCGTGAGTTACGGTGGTGCCAATAAAGATGGACTCGTTCTCAGTTGTGCGACAGATATAGGCAACGTGGACACAACCGATAGTGTCGAACGGACAAAATGTAAAGATGACAGTGAAAGTGAACCTCAAACACCAAATACTGCAAATTTTTGCACATTACCTCGGAGGCCGAGGGCTCCAACACACACGTACCACACGATTACGTTTCAGAAAGGACATGGCAAGAAGCCTCTTGGATTTACGATCGTCGGAGGGCGTGATTCGCCGAGGGGTCCGCTTGGAATCTTCATCAAAAGCATTCTACCCCAAGGGCAAGCTATCGATGACGGGAGACTGAATGCAGGTATGTACCTAGTTAAATATTTGTTATTTTAATTTTTAAAAAAATTAAGTTGGTGACTTATATAAATCCCATTTTTTGTATTAAGTTATCGATACCTACATAGATAACTGTATTTGTACGAGCGTAGAGGAATGTGTTGTGATAAGGGTATTGCCATTGTGGCAGTTTGATGAAACGACAAAGTGTATCGTGCACTAACTGGTCTACGAGTACATTATACTGATGATACAACCACAGTGATATATGTTAGGTCAAAAGTTATCGCTAGATAGCACCTTGTACATACATTGTAATTAATGAACTTTAACCCGTTACTAAATAGGACATATTAAAAACCTAATTAGAATTTTAAATGGTTTCAATGCCATTTGAATGTAATGTTCTTAAATATAGAATAATTGGGAATGCGTGAACATTATATCACTAAATTCAGTGGTAGCCAGTCTGAAATCTTGGGACATCCTTCCGAGAGCTTACCCCCGACTATTGGTTATAGGCCGTTGCAGGGCACCTTGTGGATGTCCATGCAAAAGAAACCATGATCTTGTGCTTATTAAAAAATAAACTTAATTGAAGTCTACAAAAAAATCTCTTCTGCATGGTTAAGTTTTCACTGGATGCCTGTGTCTCCATAACAATTAACATGCCAGATTATTGTGCGATATGGTTCGATAACTTTTGTGTTATATTTTTCAGGTGATGAGGTGTTGGCGGTAAACGGCCACGCGTGTCACGAACTAGCACATGTAGAAGCTCTAGCTCTTTTCAAATCGGTACGCAGTGGATCTATTGAACTCAGAATATGCCGGAGAGTAAAAAATCCACAGTAAGTATCTTATTTCATTAAATTTCAACCATTGAAGTACGATTAGAGTGAAAGTATATAATAGTGCAAAATATTCAGAACATCTATCTAAATATTCAGACGAGAACAACGCTGAGCGTGACAGATTTTTATATGTTAGCGTCCTTTCAGAATATTTTTCAATAAGCCATGTCCATTCTCTAGGAGTTTCGTACGCAATTGCAATTAGAATCAGTTTCTCCGCCTGTTTTCCCATGAATGTATTTTCCTGTGAGACTAAGAGACCGAGGAGGATATTTCATGGTCTTCGTCACTCTCAAGACCTAAAATACGCCATTGTTCTGTCTGTGTGTTTGCGGTTCTTCTTCTTTCATAAGAGTTAATACCTGGTTAACGGCATACGCTAATGTCAACCCCTATCATCAGTTGCCCACACACGTACCCTTGCCATATAATATTGTTTGGTCACTCTGTTGGACCTATCCTCTTCACGTGACCGAACGATCTGAGCATCCATGTTCTTCTTGGTTACTTTATTATTATTCATCATGTGTGTTATCCTAAAGCTACTAAGCCTTTCTGGTGATGTTCGTTTCTTCACATATCAAAGTCGCTGCATCATTCATTGCCATTCTTATAGATAGTGTATCGAAATACTCTTCCCTAGTGCTTTCAGTTCTGAATATTTGAACACATTCTGACTGCTCAAAAAGGTGTCAGTACCTAAGTAGTTTAATTCATTTAATGCCTTGCTAAATATTATTATCACGTTATTTGGCTCAATATTTTCTCATTTCTCGCAAACTTGGAGCCGAAAAATATTAATATTATTGTTACTCTTTCATAGCAATTTGATGTATTTTCCTCCCTTTCAAATCTGTAGTGGTTTTAGTCTTTTATAAATTAATTTTAATTCCTTTGCCTTTAAACGCGTCATACCTACATAATTTTAGCACATATTATCAATAAAGCATTTCAAAAGCAATATTTATTAATATGTTGTGCAGATATTTTTGTAATTTTATGTCCTTATTTATCTTTGCGGTTTATTAGTAATTGCTTTGGTATTATTATTTTATTCCGATAGAAAACCCAACACAAAGAAAACAACAAACAAATACGTATTTGTGAACATTTACCATCAATGAACTGTTTGGGAAATGTATTGTTTTTCCTTACCTACGTCAATCCTGCTTGTATTTACGTAAAAGGATAATTTAATAAGTATTTACGTCCTTATTTGTGCAATTCCCATCATTTATACTGAATGAGTTTAGTTTAGTAAGTACTTGTATAGACAGATTACCTGTAACGATAGATGTTTTATGGAATAAATAAATAAATAAATCACCTTTCGTCATAATAATCATCGTTATAAAAATTATACTATCAGATATGTTATGAACCTTGTATTTTAATTCGTAGGATACATTATAATTGCATTATTTATACCTATCATATAATTGCATTATAATACAATATTTTGAGTACCTAGTCAGGCCTTTGTTCTTAGATAAGTATCGTATATCTTGAATTTTATTTTGATACTCTGAAAGAAAACTTAATTCTTAATGTAAGTCAATCAATCAATCAATAAAATCAGCCTATAGCAGTCCACTGCTGAACATAGGCCTCTCCCAAATTTCGCCACAACACACCCAAGTACCTGCCTACAAAAGGTAATAAAAAATAATTTCTTTTTTTTTTCAGATCTACCAAAGCCAAATCATGCACAGACCTTCTCAACGACGATGACTGATTCTTCAATATGTTAATTCAATTGTAAAATATGAAACTCTATTCCCATCGTATGATATTTTTAAAATATTATACTACTTGTATATTTACCGAATGATTCAAGAAACCACCGTCGCGTTGGCTTGATTTTTTATTTATCGGTTATTTATAGATCACATACTTGTTGAAAGAATCTTCAAACTTGGTTCTTCTAGAAAAAAGTTCAAGTTCGGGGGTAACATAATCCTTTAATATATTCGAATTGAGTAATTCCTCCTTTTTTAAAGTCTGATACAAATAATCTATTTCATATATTTATCTGTATCTTTTAAGAACACAGATTTGAACAAAATCTATCAATGTTATTTTCAATCATATTTTGGGCGCACTGTGAAACTTTAATTAGGTACAGTAGCATAGCCATGACCAAGTTCTAATCCATCATCAGTTACTTGACGAAGAACTGAATGACAACATGACTGATAGTTCAAACGTTTTGTACGTTACAATTTGAATCTACACATATCTTCAAAATGTGCCATTGAAATAAAATACAGTTGCACTGTTATTTAAGCACTTATTTCTTCTAGAGTCTTTTGAAATTTATTTCTGATTCTGATATCTACTCCATTTTCTTGGTCCAACAATTTTTACATGTGGTAACAGTGGGGATTATTCAATCCGTTACAAGGCTCAAACCAAGTGAATACCTAAAGTGAAATCCAAAGATAAGAAATTAGGTATTTCGAAATCATTATAAGGCGTATTTACCACCATATCAGGTATCTAATGCCAAAGTCATAATCATTGTAACATACTGTAGAGGTTAGAAAATAGTAAGTACTTACTTGTAAGATAAGTCAAATTATTATTTACGTACCGCAAAGACTTCTATGTATTATTACACTGCCAGGATGTAATGCCAATATAGCTATGTTGGAGCGACTGAGATAATGTGGTTCTAGGTGATTGTGCGAAATTATCTGTTTTCTATGATTCTAATGTGGGAACTCACTGTGTTGTGTGGGCCAAATATTATGTTCGCAATCACATGTTTCAGCAGTATTGAATTATATCAGCTTATGGCAGTCCGCTCGCGCTGCGGGACATACACTTTTCCCAATTCGCACACGAACTTGTGTTTCCGCGTCCAGTGATTCTAATAAACTCACTGTGTGGGGCAAAATGTTGTGTTCGCGATCACCATGTTTCTGCAAGATTCAATCATATCAGCCTATGGCAATTCACTGCTGGACATAAGCATCTCCCAATTCATGATACAACACACGGTCCTGCGTTTTCCGCATCCAGTCCCTGCCTGCGACCTTCTAGGTAGTCGGTCTATCTGGCGGGTGTACCTTAGGACTCAAGATTACCTAGATAGAATAAAATTTACCAAACTTTTGGTGCAATTTTTTCTTCACACAAATATTCAAGCAGTATTTTTACTAGTAATTCATAGGAGTCTTTGCAGAACTCTTGTTTAATAGATGTCCTTTAACTAAATATCATAATGGGGAAAATGTGTTAATCACTTCTGTAAATATAAATGGGTTGATTAAGCAAACTATATTAGGTAGGTTCTTCATCCACAGATCAAAACTCGTGGAAAAGTGTTAATCCATTAGTAGCTTAATATGATGATGTAAAAAATAGATTATCAATGAATTTATTAAATATCTTCGTGCAATAAGATTTTATTGGATAAAGTTAAAATAGAGAGTAAATTCTTGAAGTAATGATCTGTCTACTGTGATAGTTAATTTAATTATTTGAAGTTTTAGCTATATTGTGGAAGTTTTAGAAAATTGTAGTACCTACCTATGGCCTAATCAATTATTATAAAGTAGTAGTTGTATGTGAAGTCGTTTGTTAACATTGCTTTTAGTTTACCATGTAATAGGTACCTACCTTTAAAGAAGACACACTTTCATTATCATTTAATGGCGGGATCCCGTCATTGTTCGAAACCATGAATTTAAAATTGGATAGACTAAGTGGCCAACGAAAGCGGAAAAAAATGTGTTTTCTCAAACTTCTACAATATTGCCAAAATATTTATTAGACTGAGCTTCAATGTGTTAATAATTTTGTTTTCGCTAATAGTCTGCTATAATATTTAAATCATTTTGTATATTTATATAGATAAATTATAGTGTTCTAGGTAATATGTATAATACATTATGATTGCTGCTAAGTATAAAAACTCCAGTGAAGCTCAGAAGATGTTTGGTCAGTGTGATACCTACAGTTCTGGGTGGCGATTCTTGACCATTGGACTTAAATGCGCAGACAGAAATTTACTCATGAAACGTCATTTTCAGAAACCGCAAAGACATTTCATCAGTAACCTATCGTGTTCGCTTTCGAGTCTTACGATAGAGAATTCACGGCCTAGGATTTATCATTGCTGTAGGTCCTGAGGCCCAAGTTTGTTATTTCCATTGTGTGAGAACAGAATCGTAATCGTAGCTCTTAAGCTTTTTTTTAACGTGAGGGAAAATCCACCATGGATGGATGCTATGCTGTACACCTACCGACTAAAAAATCTATTGTCTGTAAAGACGGTTTACTGAATATCTATAGTTGAACGTGACAACTCAGCTTTAAATGGAACGCCTCAGAGCGAGGTAACGCCGCACACGTCATGTTTTTTCGTGCGTGCAGCCGGCTCCATCGAATTATAAGACATTGTCACGTCAAAAAACCTCACGTAACGCCCAACAGCCTATGGTCGGGAGCCCCGGTTAAGCACTCGGAAGGATGTCCCAGGACTCCCATAGCTTAATAGCTACGAAAATTATCCAACTTTTGTATTGAGCTGCGTCTTTTTTTTAAGACAATCGAATAGCCAACTTCGGCCCCAGTTTTCCAGAAGTCACAGTAATGATTCTAAAACGCATGATGCATGTTTAATTTAGGTATAATCTTAAAAATTGTATGTGCTGTCATAATTTCGACCTTAAATATTTAGCTGCATAGTTGAGCTATGAAATAATACTGAATGCACATTATTTAATTCTTATATTTATTTTTTAGTTCTTTTCACTTAAGTATTTGTATTGTATTCCTCTATTCAATTGAATCCTTTGAAATATTTAGTTGAAATACACTCGTGTTTTAACGAGTGCTCTTGATTTCTATATTATTATGATATTATCGTAACTAATAGGTATCATTTTCTTACCGTTTGAAAAGGCTCATTATTTTTATGTCTAGATACATATCACCAACTTATAATTATTGTAAAGTAATGATTGATTGTTTAAATAATATAATAAACATAAATAGTAAACGGCGTATTCTTCATTGGCATCTTACCTTACTTCGATAGGCTCCAAGTTCAGCCCCAAGAATATACCTTTAAGCTCAGAACTAAAGGTTGTGATGAGTGAAAGGGAGGCCAACTAAGCAAATACTAAATGCAAAAGTGAATACTATACTTTATTTCCTTCAGTTTTAAGTATATTCTGAGCGTTTAAGTTTAATACTAACTTCATCTGCAAATAAGGATTATTTGCTGACATCATGGATATATTATGTAATTACCTAATTAATATTAGATGGTGTTCAAGGTCGACTCGTATGGAGTTCTATTACCGTTCTTGCTTGGTATGGGAAATAATTACGGGCCTATTTTGTAGACCTACCCCTATTAATTTGCAACTAGATCCTAACAGCCGTTAGAGCGTAAAAGAGTACCTACCTAGATATAAACAATAAATATAAATATTGGTGGATATTTTCATCATTCGTGAAATAAAATATCAAAATATTCATACAAACTTTTGTTTATAATATCATATTATTAGGAGGTACGTACCTACTTATCTACTTATATCCTACTTGCGCGCCAGCAGATGTCGTTCTGCGTGAACATAAAAAAGTTTGGGTCTTCATTCATATCATCGAGTTTCCCACCCATAAAATATACATACAAATTTTCATCCAAATCGATCCAGCCGTTTAAAAAATCTGAATTAAGTTAACAACCTGGCTCTAAACATGAATGTAAGTACCTATCTATAAAGAATGTTGAACAGAGTGTCGCTAATACAGAATGTGTCTTACTGGAACTATAACCAGATTCCAATGAAGTGCTGCCAGTCTTCTTTACTAATGTTGTATGTTCATTGAAACCTAAGTTCCTCAGCAGATGAAAATACTAATGAAACATTAGCTATTTGGCAACTTTTTACCCCAGATATATCCTATAGTTTTACTATCCAGATTGAAACGCCCAGGGCCGTCTTTATCCTATTGGAGGCCCTGGGCATATTAGGATAATGGGGCCCTATGACCATGTTAAACATTTATTTTTATTAACAACTAGCGGTTCCCTGCCACGCTTCGCTGTGTCTTTTTTTGTGGTCGTTTCATGTACCTATGAGAAATGAGTAACAAACCAAAGGATGGGTACATTTCAAAAAAGTGTAATGTTGAGCCGCAACCCAAAATTAAAAATCTTTCAGAAAATCCAATTAAGATGCGAATCAAAAGCAGCTTCACTTGAAAAAAAATCTATTCTGTGATCAATGTTCAGTTTTTAAAACATCGTGCGCACGCTTCAAAAAAACAAATTCACTCTGCTAATACTTTGCTACCGCGCCAAAACTCTAACTAAAAAAAACATGCAAAACATACCTATCTGACCTCTTTTTAAGGTAGGTACTCTCTTTTTTTATTCTGAATGCAAGGAGGCCGCAATCAAACTTCTCTTAAAAATCAGCAATCTGATTGGTACCTTCTAAATAGGTTGTTTATAATATTTTGATCTGAAGCTGGCAGAAAATAATTTAAAATAAAAAACGACAAGCGCCATCTATTGGTACAATAGATGGCGCTCATTTACATCTTCATAATAAAATTCAGCAAATTCTTTGCAACTTTGCCTCAACTCTTCAGAATTCAGAGTTTTAAAGCGAAAAAATAAATCGAAACGTTTACCTACTGATGGTCTTATATGAACTTAATCGCTGATTTAAATGAACGCTGAGGGTATCAATTATGGGAAGAAAGGTTTCTATTTTAAATTTCTCTCTTCCATTAAGTTGAACTGACGGCGCAGAGCCATCAAAAAAACTCTGGCGAGAACTTCTGCGTTTTATTCTTTCAGATAGGTCCTTGTAGTCAGATTCCGGGTTTCTTTCTTTGGCAGACGATTCAAAGTCATCAAATTTATCCCTGAGGGTAATAATAAAATCATCAAGAGAAGTAAACATATCAGGTGCACTGTCTAGTGTTATTCCCTCTTTCTGAAGATAATTACTTATTTTGTCTATTCTTTCCAATATACAGTTCCAAATTTCCATTAGTATAATATATTTTAGTTTCTTCATTTTATTGCACAGACTTAGGGCTTCGTCTCTAGTTTCTCGTGCCTGTTCTGCATCTTTTGCGATTTTACTAACAAAATATGAATGTAGTTGCTCGAAATAAAAATTAATCTATATATATAATAAACCGGCCAAGTGCGAGTTGGACTCGCCCATGAAGGGTTTCGTAGCAGCAAGTAACATAATATAAAATTTCTTATATTTTGTTGTAACTTTGATTGATGTTTTAACACGTTCGCAGTGGCAGTGATTTTTCTAACCAAAATTGCGGTTTATGACGTATTAAAAAAAAACTACCAGCTCTATTTCGTTCGAACCAATTTTCGTTGGTAGTTTTTATGGCAATGTACATAATATTTTTTTTTTAGATTTATCATTCTCTTAGTTTAGAAGTTAGAGGGGGGGGGGGACACACATTTTTCCACTTTGGAAGTGTCTCTTGCTCAAACTATTCAGTTTAGAAAAAAATGATATTAGGAATCTCAATAGCATCTTTGAAGACCTATCTATAGATAACCCACACGTATGGGTTTGATGAAAAAAAAAATTTTGAGTTTCAGTTCTGAGTATGGGGACCCCCAAAATTTACTACTTTTTTCTAGTTTTATATAAGAATCTTAATGCGGTTCACAGAATACATCTAGTTACCAAGTTTCAATAGCATAGGCCTTATAGTTTCGGAGAAAAATGGCTGTGACACACGGACGGACAGACAGACAGACAGACATGACGAATCTATAATGCCACTTTCGTTGTAATTTTATAACTCAAGAACGGGCTGACCTATCTAACCCAAATGTTTAGACTTTGTTCGGACTATTTAGTAGATGGTTTATGTGAAGTTTGCACAAAATCGGTCCAGTGGTTCTTCATTTATCACGCAAACGAAGTTGCGCGGGTCAGCTAGTTTATTTATAACAAAGCATTTATACTTTGTTCATGACCTGCATGCAGGGCGCGTACTGCATCTGCTCGGGCTGACCATCTGGTTTGTGAAAGACTTTGATCAACTTTTTTTGAAACTAAATGTTCTGTCAATATATTCCATCGATGGGTAGAGCCCGAAAAAAAGTTGTAGACTTTCTGAACCATTTCAAAAAACTTTTTTGCCTCCGATACACACCCAGCAGCATGTACACCTACTAAGTTTAATGAATGTCATGGTACAAAGGTAGCAAATTCACATTTCTCCTTGATTCTTGCTTGTAGCCCAGTATACTTTCAAGACATATTTGATGCATTGTCGTAGATTTGTCCTCTGCAATCTTTTATGGGAATATCATGGTTTTCTAAAAAAATCAAAATGATTTCCGCTAAATACCCAGACTTATGCTCTATAATAGGTATAAATCTCAGAAACCTTTCAACAGGAACATTGTCATTCACGTATCGAATTATAAAAGTTAGCTGGTCAACATGAGACAAATCGGGCGTACTATCAACGCTAATGGAATAATAATTTGCTAATTTAACCTCATTTATAATTCTTTTTAGAACCTGTTTTCCCATTACGTCAATAAATTCGTTACAGATATTCGCTGATAAATAAGAAATGTTTCCTTTTCCAACATTGCCAAATTTTTTTAAGTTATCTGCTATAAATGGATCGAATTCACTCAATAATTCCACACATCCCAAATAATTTCCATTATTAGGAGATCCTAGGATTTCATTGTCACCGCGAAACGAAAGCCCTCTCGATGCCAAAAATTTTACAACAGCCACAATCCGTTTAAGTACATTTTATTAAAAAATCACAGAAAATCTTTACTGTGGTTTTTGAAGGCCGTCGTACGCCTAGGGACTAGGGTCTAGGACTAGGGACTTTGTATTTGGTCTGAGGGGGCCCTTTTGATCGCGGGGCCCTGGGCAAGTGCAAGTGCCCATAGTGCTCAGTGGAAAAGACGGCCCTGAACGCCGCCTATCCAGCGTATGTGTAGTGTTTTTTAAACGCTGCAAAAAAACCTAACATATTCGTCATCATTACATTAAAAGAGCGCCATCTAGTAACATCATGTAGTAACTTATTAAGCACCACAAAGAATTAAGTTCATTGTACGAATTAAGTTCGAACTAGAAGTCAATAGATGGCGTAATAAACTTTTATTCGTATTTAATAAAAGCGCCACCTAGTGAAATATTATTGCAACACATCAAGCGCTACACAACAACAATCGTAACCATTGTACCTAACGTATGAAATGAACTGTTACCAGCTATGTATAAAGTACAGCATAGCAGTCAATAGATGGCGTAGTACATGTAGATTGGTAGAAAATGTATTTTTTACCCGAACTGCCGAAGAAAGTATTTATTGAAGCTGTAAAAAAAATTATATAAGTACCTAGCTGGTTCGTAAATAACGGCAGTTTATTGATTTTACAATTTACTTACGTTAAAAAAAGTAACGGTTGAGCTTTGGATGTTGGTGGTAATCAGGTATTAAACAGCTTCTAAACAGTTTGTCTCGGTTGCTGTTATTGTGCTATTATCACGGCAGATTTATTTATTTTTAATTATTTTTCAGATTATTATTATGTGCGTGAATTATTATCATCTCTATAATTATGTATGATCGCAACCGTTATCTCCGAATCCCTTCACATATCATTATTTTGTGGTCCAAGAAAAGGCCATTGCATTATCTTCAAGAGGTGTAAAACTGAATATTGGCATATCAGAGCGTCTGTACCTACCTACCAAAGGGTCACAAAATCCATCTCAATTCAGGGCTTTAAATCTAAAATAAAATAAAATAAATAAAATAAAATTTATTCCCTTTGAAATTTTTAAAAAATTATTTAGGTTTGTCAAAATTTTTGTGACTCTACCGGGGGTTCGGAAATACTACAGACTGAGAAGAACACCCCAAGAAACTCAGTCTGGTCCCTTCTCTTCTAGTATCTTAGTATCTAATACAGTTTTTTTTAATGTAGAAAGGAGCAATTCGTGTCACTGCCAGGCAGCCTTGTCTTCTAGAAAGTCTTTAATGCTATAATAAGCTTTCTGGCACAATTTAAGTTTTATTAGTTTTTTAAATTTATTAACTGACAAACCTGTTATGGCTGTCGGCAATGTATTGTACATTCGAATACAATTGCCCGCAAAAGAATTGCTTATTTTATTAAGCCTAAATCTAGGTACAGCCAATTTATTCTTATTTCTTAAGTTTAGATTATGGATATCACTATTTTTAATAAATTTACTGTTATTTTTATGAGTATATAATAAGTTTTCATATATGTACTGTGAATACACAGTAAGTATGTTGATATCCTTAAACTTTTCTCTTAATGACTCCCGAATCCCCATACCATAGATAGCCCGGACAGCCCTTTTCTGCAACACAAAGATAGATTCGATGTCGGCGGCGTTACCCCATAATAGTATGCCATAGGTCATGACACTGTGAAAATAGCTAAAGTAGACAAGACGCGCTGTTCTAATGTCTGTCAGTTGTCGGATCTTTTTAACGGCATAGGCTGCAGAGCTCAGTCTGCCCGAGACTTTCTCGATATGAGGCCCCCACTGCAAGTTGGAGTCTAACTTTATGCCCAGAAAGACAGTTTCATCGACCAATTCTACTTGATCATCCCTAATCTTAATACTGGTGTTAACGAGCCTAACATTTGGCAAGGTGAATCTAATACATTTTGTTTTAGTTTCATTTAACAATAAATTATTTGCGTTAAACCAGTGGACTACCCTAGAGAGGGCATTGTTTACTTCGTCAAGATCGCGTTGTCCACGTTCAACTTTAAATATTAAAGATGTGTCATCAGCAAACAAAACTACCTCGTGATCGTCTCTTATAAGGTGAGGGAGATCATTTATGTACACTAAAAATAGAAAAGGTCCCAGAATTGAACCCTGGGGCACCCCCATTGTTACAGCAGAACCATGTGACTGTTTACCATTTATAACTACTTTCTGTACTCTATCTCTTAGGTAAGAACTAATTAAATCCAAGGCCGTCCCCTGGATCCCATAATGATCAAGTTTTTTAATTAAAGTCTGATGCTGGACGCAATCGAAGGCCTTAGATAGGTCGCAGAATACACCATAAGCATCATACGACTCCTCCCAGGCCTCATATATATACTCTAATAATTTGATTCCAGCATCCGTGGTAGACCGACCGCGCGTGAAACCGAATTGTTTAGTATGGAATAGTTTATTTGTATTAAAATGATTTTGCATTTGATTAAGCATTACCTTTTCAAAGATTTTACTAAACGTGGGTAGTACAGAAATAGGACGAAAATTGGACGGATCCGAGGTGCTACCCGATTTAAACAGAGGAGTTATTTTACTAAACTTCATTAAGTCAGGAAACACACCACTATCAACACAATTATTAAATATTATTGATAATTCAGGAGCAACCATTTCAATTAACGAATTAACTAAATGTACAGAAATTCCCCAGAGGTCAGCCGTTTTCTTAATATTTAAAGATTTAAAAGTTTTTATGATAGTGTGTAAACTAATTTTACTGAATTTGAATATTTCATTACAGCAAGGAACATTTGCTTTTAACAAGGATTCTGCTATTGGGGTAGAAGAACCTAGGGCTCTGGTCAAATCTACTGGAATACGAGAAAAAAATTGTTCAAATTCGTTAGCGACTTCGGCATCTGTTGTAATTATGTTACCATTTACTTTAAGTTTAAAATTATTATCATTTGATTTTGCTTGGCCTCTTTCTGCGTTAATTATTTTCCAAGTAGATTTAACTTTGTCTACACTATTGATAATTTTATTACTTATATACTTTCTTTTGGCCGCTAAGCAGTCTGCTTTAAACTTTTTTGAATAAATTTTAACATAAGTTAGAAATTCATCTGTTCTATTAAGCTGTCTTTCTGAGTATAGTTCATACAGTTTTAATCTACTTTTATGTATATCCTCAGTGGCCCATTCACTGAAGGCTGGCCTGTCACCGATTGTGACTTCCTTAGACTTGAATATGGAGTTGAATTCATTGTAAAAGGAATCAAAAAATAACTTATAACTTACATTTGGATCTAAGCCAGTGTCTAAAAATGGAAGTTTATTGCAAAGTCCAACTCGCATACGTTCCAAGCGGCCACCAGTTACTGGTCTACATAATATTTTACCTATCTCCAGTAAGTACCATTTTCTTAAACTGGTTATCACTAGGCTAGAAGAGAAGTTGTGCTCAAGGCTTATATTTATTCCTAACTAGCTGACCCCTGCAACTTCGTTTGCGTCACATAAGGTGTATGAAAGGAGAGGTATTTCTTCATCAGACTCATCAAGCAGCGTGTGAAACTGCACTATTTGCTAAATCATAAAAGAGCTTAAGATTAACTCTATTCTAAAACAATTCAGTCCATGCCTTCGGCGCGGACTGACTTGTTTTAAAATAACCTTAATTATTTAGCTGCTCTTTTATGATTAAGCCAGCACGCCAGTTTAGATTACCCATTTTAGATTCATATGCCTATGTATGATTCTTTAAAATGATATAACTTTTTTATTTATAAACCGATTGACATAAAATAAACACTAAATGTTATGTGGAGCAAACCTTAACAGAATAAAGAAAACCGCATTGCAATCGGTTAAGCGGTTACTGAGATTATACACAAACGTACAGACAAACAGATATACAGACAAACAGACAAAAATTTTAAAAATCATTGTTTTGGGTTCTATTGCGTTCATGAAGCCTTATAATATTTTTTCTTATTTATCTTCCATGTACAGACACCGACCTGTTACGATTTTATTATATGTATTGATGATGATTGATGATTGATGTCTGGAGGAGGAGTGGTACCCGATGAAAGTTGTGTGAAGTTGTTGATAGGTAGATACTATATTTTCGATTTTATTTAGATGATCTAAAGATGCGTAAGGCGCAGGACCGTGGATTGTGGCGTAAATTAGGAGAGGCCTACGTCCAGCAGTGGACTGCGATAGGCTCATTTGATTGATTGATCTAAAGTTGCGCGGAAGAACTACAAGTAGTTGAATATCGTTTTATATAGGTATCATATCTATAAAAACTCTTAGTATACGTAGGTACAGGAAATGGCCAAATAAAACTACTGAACTGAAACTCGCTGGGGTTATTCTTCCAAGCGCGGAACTCCCGGCCGCGGCCGTTTGGTTGCGGTCACTAGAAGCACGTAGAAGTTCGGGTTCATTAGGGTTTTTTTTAATTGACACAGTTTTACGTTCAAGTTTATCTTAACTTTATCTTATCCTTCGTTGTAACAATAGCGGAGGGTAGTTCGACAAGAAGTTACTTCATGGTTTTCATCGATCCTCGCCTTCGTCCAATCGCGACCACGGGCGCTGCAACGTGCTCGAAACGTCGGTATGAAAATGTAAGTAAATGTATTTCGCGTGAAGTCCCGAGTTCTATAAGTATGAGTGTAAAAAACCGGCCAAGTGCGAGTTGGACTCGCCCGTGAAGGGTTTCGTAGCAGCAAGTAACATAATATAAAAGTTCTTATAGTTCGTTGTAACTTTGATTGATGTTACAACACGTTCGCAGTGGTAGTGATTTTTCTAACCGAAAATTGCGGTTATGACGTATTAAAAAAAACTACCAGCTCTATCTCGTTCAAACCAATTTTCGTTGGTAGTTTTTATGGCAGTGTATATCATATTTTCTTTTTAGATTTATCATTCTCTTAGTTTAGAAGTTAGAGGGGGGGGGGGGACACACGTTTTTCCACTTTGGAAGTGTCTCTTGCGCAAACTATTCAGTTTAGAAAAATATGATGTTAAATACCTCAATAGCATTTTTGAAGACCTATCTATAGATACCCAACACGTATGGTTTTGATGAAAAAAAAAAATTTGAGTTTCAGTTCTGAGTATGGGGTATAAAATTTACTGCTTTTTTCTAGTTTTACATAAGAATCTTAATGCGGTTCACAGAATACATCTAGTTACCAAGTTTTAATATCATAGGCCTTATAGTTTCGGAGAAAAGTGGCTGTGACACACGGACGGGCAGACAGACGGACAGACAGACAGACAGACATGACGAATCTATAAGGGTTCCGTTTTTGCCATTTGGCTACGAAACCCTAAAATCCGCGATAGTTTAAAAATAACATTAGCAAACCGTTATAGTCGTAGCTGTTATTTTATCATTATCGCGGTACTTTACACTTCACACCACAATTTTCTCGCAAACAAAGTCGCCGGCAACACCTAGTTTATGATAAAGGGAATCAGTTCGAGACATTGTGCAATTCTTTCATTTTTTAAATATTACAGCCAATTAAGAAGCGTCAGCATCATAATAAAACACGGCAAATAGCTTAATAATACAATTGTCTGCTTTTATTCTTGCATTAATACCTGCGGTTTATACACGACCAACGAATTGTGTATAAAGACAAAGCTAATAAATATTCAATTGCAAACAACGTTAAATGGCTTTCTCGTGCGCTTCCTCATGGTGGTTTCCTGAACGCCATCAATTTGATCTAATTGCGGTGTGAAACTTTCCCCGTGGTTGATTCATTAGAAACAATGGTCTAGCGTGCATTCGATCTACCAATCCGATCTGATTTTCCTAAACGCTACGAAAGAAAAATCGCTAGTTGAATTGCTTCAATAGTTAGATTTGAAATTCAAGAACATTCACGTTTTCACTAACCTGCCTTAATTTTCGTCAAGAGTGCCCGTTCATAACAACCAACAGTGCTTTTGGGCGAGGCCGCAGTGGTGGCCGTAGGTCTGTTGGGAGTGGAAGTCCTGGGACATCCTTCCGAGGGCTTACCCGGGGCTCCCAACCATAGGCTGTTGGGCGTTACGAGAGGTTCTTAGTCGGTTGATTCCGGCATAGCATCTATGATGGATTTTCCCTCTCGTTAAAAAAAACATCAGTGCTTTAATACTGCTATTACTTATAAATATTACTGCGAAGTGTGGTGTTGAAACTGCAATCAGAAGTGCTGAGTTTTATCGTCAGCCAGTACATTTTGAACGTGGATCCACTATACACCTGCTACTGACTGCTAGGGGAGATGAGAATCCTGAGGTCATCCGTTCGAAAGCTTACCCGGGGCTTCCAACCGTAGGCTTTTAGCACAGTACTAAGATGTCGGCTGTGCTTTTAGGCAGGATACGTTAGGTTTTTTAGTCGGTAGAAGTCTGGCATAGCATCTACGAGGATTTCCCTCATGAAAAAAAATGATCGCCATTTCCAAACGTTTTCTCATTCAGAAGGACTCTTGGGAATAAATTTAGCGCACACATATCCGTCTCACCTTAGAGTTTTCAACCGTAGCAGATGGATTATTCCTGTCGCTATTCTAGGCACTTTCTTTCTATTTTATTCGTGCTTGCAAAGCTATAAACCAGTCTTGAGTAAGTCCTCAGTAAGTAAAATTTTGAAAAGTAATATGGTGTCAAGTTGCTAAAAAAACATACTTACGTATTTTGCTGCATCCGAATTTTGATAATTCGATAGTTATTATTTCCGATCTAAGTGTATTGTAGATCGAAGGTTTCGATAGAAAATCGATTTATTCAGAGGGGAGGAGAGAGTAGCGCAAATCCCTCTATGAATTTTTCTACAAGTCGTATAAAGTAAGTAGGTACTTACGACTCTCCTATATTAAGTAGCATGTTATTGTAACTAGCTGTTACAGCTTCACCAGATTTTACAACCGCTTGTGTATATTGTAATTGCTTCACGGATACATAAATTATCCTAACATAATCCGCAAGTTTCCCTACAAATAGCTATTTAAGTATTGTAGGTACATTTGTTTAGGGACAAGCCAATTTAGTGCTATAAAACTTATTTTATGAGTCTTACTCAGTTTTGTATGTATTGCCAATTTGAAACATATTTGTCTACGGAATTCTTATTTTTGTTCCGGGACAAGAAGGGCGAAAAAAAATTAGTCTACTTTACCAAAGAATCTCTATCATAAATAAAATCTTCCTACTTAGATTCCTATTGGTTCTGGGTTGAAGATTACGTGTATGGAGTCTCCATAAATTTAGAGTTATTGACCTAAAAGAAACAGCATATTTCTATGTAAGTAACAAACAATACCTTGATGGCACCCTAACACCAAGTACACGTGTTTCCCAAGCAGAGTAAGTCGTTGACACTCATTCATTAAACTTATCAGTTAACACACAAACTAAGGCATTTCATCACGATGATAGAGCATGCTTGAAAGTCCTGCTACTGTACACTTTGAAGTACCAAGAATATAATGTCGACACGTGTGCCTCGGCAAACATTTATCTAACTGTAATTTAAAGCTTAGTTACTTGTGCAAGCGGCCCTTTTTGTACTTTGTTTTATGGCATTTTCTAAGCGGTGTTCTTGGAAATAATTTTACTTAGCTTCTTGCTTCAACAGTAATGCTTATTTACTTCAACACTAGCACAAATCTGCAAATGTTTGAACTGTTTCTTAAAGTACCACAAAACCTACTAAAATATTTTGTAAATCCTTTTAACATAGAATTTTTCGAAGGTACTTAGACCTATATTGGGAACAAAACCATAACATAGTACAAGTACTGCTATGGGATCCAGATTTTAAATAGATAAATACTCATTATCCACCGAAAACACTCAAATTCCGAAACAAATCTTGCATAAACCACGTAAAGATTTATTTTAACCCGGGAGTAGAACCTCAGTACTCAGCAACAGCAGTTTCATACACACTATCAATGCGCACACCATTCCTTTTGGGAGTGGAGCAAGTAGATAAGGCTTTTAACGAGATCATCACAATAAGGATCACCATTTACAGTATTATCGGCATTCATGGTGACAGCGGTACTTATAAATACGGAAGGTGAGTAAATTACTTACGCGAGCTTTGATGTAAGAAAAGCTTAGCTTTTCTAATCTATTATGCTTTTACACGGAGTTATAGCCAGTTCGCTCTAAGTATGCCGCTGTCGTGGAGGCTGGTGTAGAGGCGTAGTATGGGAAGCGACCGGCAAACTTAGAGCGAACGGGTAGTTAAGTTTTTAAGTAAACTACACTCCATAAGCTAGTGAAGCTACTATAGGATGCAGTACCATATTGCAATAGCAATCAGTACAGTACCAATTTAACTTGGTGGTGTCATGGGGAAGGAACTAATTTTAGTTAGGTAAACAAGGTAGGTATTAAATGTTTTTCAATTTAGGTTAGGTATAGCTATATATTAGCTATATATAATATGGGTTATAGCTTAGTAGTGTATGTATTGTATACTAACTCTTTCTTTTAACTACGAAAGTGCAGGTAAATCTGTAACGAACTTTTAAATTTTCAATTTTTTCTTCGAATATAATATTATAATATTTTTTTTTATTTCTGAAAATTACTTTTTTCTGTGTTCATAAATTAGACGCAACTCGCAAAGCTCGCGTACTAGATGGTGCTTCTACTTCCATTTAAATTGTTTTACCATTTATAACTAACTAACAGTAAGACTTAATAACTCGAGGCTTTTTCATGACTAATAAAATATTCTACTTAAGATTTTTCCGTTTCGTCTCTGTAGACTCGTAGTTCACAATGAAATAAGAAAATCTGTTTTTGAAGAGAGAAATTCTTAGAATTTAATAATACCTATACAAACCTACTTAACTTTTGTTTGCCCCAAAATGTTTCCTTTTTGATCAGTTATAGTCAAAATTCGTGAACTCGTTGTTTAAAACCACAACCTATGCAGGTTTTCTCTTTATACTGTGCTAATAACGCACAGACATCAGAAAAAATAACTCTTTTCTGATATCTATGCTGTAACTTGTATTTTCCACTAGGTAAGTGCTTTGAAATCACTTTTAGCTCAATTTGTAGTCATATTTTTTATTCAACAGAGATTAAATAATTTGAAGGAAAAATTATTTATTTACATTTTCATGTTTTAAACATACAACACATTCCCATATTTTAAAAGAGGTAGTGAAGACCGCAGCTGAATTTGTCCTGCCCATAGAAAATTATGCCCATAAATTGCACAGTTACTTAGGAACCCTTTTAGAAAGACTCCCTACGGTATTATGACACAATGTTCCTTTAAAACCATTGTTAACATAGGGAGTTATGAACCAGTGGTATGCAGAGGGCAAGAGGCAGAGCCCTTCAAACCCATAAATTTTGAATATTTTCCCCATTATCCCCCTCTTTACCATCAAACTTCTGATAAACGTCAAATTCTTGCAAATTTCTAACATGGACTTTCGCTTTAGAATTCAAATTTCTAAAGTGAAATACAACATTAATAATATCTAGATACATAGTTACAGGGCTAAGGCTCTGAATAGTAAATGCTTAATAGCGCTAATATCATGCAACAAATGTTTATTTTGTATCTTTTCTGTTCATCGAGCTGTAAAGCAGTAAAGATGATTTACGATTCTCTCCTAGCGTCAATAATCTCAATATAGGTAGGCATCATCGTAAAATTTCAGGTCATTCCACAAGACCTTTTTCTAGCTTTCGATGAAAAAAGCTTTTGGTCATGGTCCCTGGGATTTCCTTATGAGGGTACACCAGATTCCCTGTCTACATACAGCAGAAAGGACCAGGACGACAGAATAAAAAGGATACAGGAACAAACTTTTAACCTGTATTTTTTTAACTAAGAGACAAATAAGCGTAACATTTAAAACCAATCAAATCGTTATTTTCTTGCTAAACAACAAGAGATGTGATCGCATACTGCAATTCGTAAAAGCGACGTAATCACATCTGCGTTTGTTAACCCTAACAATCGTTGATGTCGCCATAAAAATAAAACAATACATTGTTCAAGAAACCTGATACTTTCATAATAAAGCTGGTGAGGTCGACCGAGCGTGATGCGTGCACGCTATGTCCTAGCCAGCGATTAACCGTACCAGTGTAATGACGCGTAACAATCTGTGATGGGGGAATGCCAACATCTAGGATATCAATCATGACGTCAGAACAACAACAAAAAAGTGCGTGCAATCGACAATAAATTGTTATAAATTTTATATTCTTGTACAATTCCTTTGTAAGTAATTGAGAAAGTGAATTTCTATCAGTTGATTGTGCAGCAGTTTTGGATGCATCTGTCAGTTTTGTGACAATGCGATTAAACCAACCAGTTAGGTATGATGATTAGGCAAAAAGGTCTATGTTTAAATTATCTATACATAAATAAAAGTTTACATGAAACATATTTAGATCTATAAATCGATACTGAATCCGAAAATGTAATTTAAAAGCATAATGTCTGTATCCCGAATAAGTATCGTGAAATAGCAGTCGTTATGCCAAGTTGAAGACGATTATGGGTGGCTTGGAAAATTGCAACAGCGGGCAGTCACAACCTGCGCCTGTCCATATCAACACGGCAATACGGTTCACCACCTATTACGTGAGACAATTTCTAAAAAAAAACCGGCCAAGTGCGAGTTGGACTCGCCCATGAAGGGTTTCGTAGCAGCAAGTTACATAATATAAAAGTTCTAATAGTTCGTTGTAACTTTGATTGATGTTTTTTAAGACGTAGGTATTAAAAAAAACTACCAGCTCTATCTCGTTCAAACCAATTTTCGTTGGTAGTTTTTATGGACATGTACATCATATATTCTTTTTAGACTTATCATTCTCTTAGTTAAGAAGTTAGAGGGGGGGGACACACACATTTTTCCACTTTGGAATTGTCTCTTGCGCAAACTATTCACTTTAGAAAAAAATGATGTTATAAACCTCAATAGCATTTTTGAAGATCTATCTATAGATATAAGGTTTTGATGAAAAAAAAAATTTTGAGTTTCAGTTCTGGGGGACCCCCAAAATTTACTGCTTTTTTTCTAGTTTTATATAAGAATCTTAATGCGGTTCACAGAATACATCTAGTTACCAAGTTTCAATAGCATAGGCCTTATAGTTTCGGAGAAAAGTGGCTGTGACACACGGACGGACAGACAGACAGACAGACAGACATGACGAATCTATAAGGGTTCCGTTTTTGCCATTTGGCTACGAAACCCTAAAAAGGTGAAATGTGGTCACAATATGCATCTACCTACCCCTTCGGGGATGAGAGGCGTGATTAGATAAGCATTGCAATAAGGGTATATATGATTTTGAAACTAGATCCATGCGTTCTCTCAAAAAATATCTCAAAAAATACCATATTGCTTAAAGTTGTACTTTTGGAATAAACAACTGAGGAAACTGTGGGATGTATCGTAAGCAATCGTAATGAAGGGATAGATCCCTTGTGTCCATACAAACTAAATAGGGCGTTTCCTACCCGCCCTCAAGGCAATGGCGCGTAATTTGCAGGGCACATTTGCGGTCGGCATCTCCGCACAAATTCCAAAAAAAATCTTGCACAAAAGTCACAGCTGTAGATAATGTCAATTCCTAAAGGGTGTAATGCTGTAGAGAATTTATTTCTGTTTTGATGATATAGGTATAGGACCTACGATAGAAAAGTTACTCGTGTTACTTTTGTTTCAAAGGAACAAAGGCATTTATGATAAGTAAATACAAATCTATATCATAAAATTAATTATCAGGGACTGATTTGAGGCACCGGTATTAGACAAGAACTTGCCAGTGTTCTGAAAACAACCACTACGTTAAAGGTTAGTGTTGGGTGCCTACACAATGCAATGCTACAAGCGTCAAATCATGAAAATTCAAGTTACTAAACAGTGTTAGTTTGTTTTGGAAAAAATGTTGATATCATTGCCTTTGTCAAAGATTTTTTTTATTAGGTACCTACATTATTAATATGAAAACATAAGATGCATTTTTACAACAAAAAAAAATTTTTCAATAAAAAATAAAACCGACTTCCAACAAATCCTGAAAAATAAAATTTACTTAGCACAAAGTAAAATGTATTTTGATTTATCAGATTTTATTCAATATCATATTGAAGTCGGCGCCAAGTAAACCCATAGGTTTATGTAGGTATTATTCATGGCACCAACTTCAATACTATATTGAATAAAATCTGATAAATCAAAATACATTTTACTTTGTGCTAAGTAAATTTTATTTTTCAGGATTTGTTGGAAGTCGGTTTTATTTTTTATTGAAAAATTTTTTTTCATTATTTTAAGTGACGGGTGAACCGAAAAATATATCTATCTAGGTAAAAGTTTTCATCAATACAAATCAATCAAGCCCAAACACAAGGTAGCTGCTGTAAATCGTTAAGGATTTCCCTCGACTGTCTTTCGGTTCCATAATCAGATCGACTCCAGATATTCATTAAATTGTAGTACATTAAAGCACTGAATTAAAAAGTTAACAAATGCACTGGTTGTCCCTACAATTTTCGGTGGTTGCCCTCAATTTCTCCTGGATCCCATCATCAGATCCTGATCTGATTAAAATAGGACCACCTCAGAAGTAAACCCTATTCAAGAAAGAAAACAATTTAAATCCGTTTATAATTGACGGAAATATCGGTGAACATACATAAAACATTGAGAACTTCCTTTTTTTTTTGAAGGCGGATCTATCAATCTAGGTGCAAAGTTCTCATCAATACAAATCAATCAAGCCCAAACACAAGGTAACTGCTGTAAATTGTTTAGGAATGCCCTCGACTGTCTTTCGACTCTATCATCAGGTCGACCCCAGACCTTCATTAAAGTGTAGAACATTAAAGCACTTAATTAAAAAGTTAACAAGTGCACTAGTTGTCCCTACAATTTTCGGTGGTTGACCTCGTTTTCTCCTGGATCCCATCATCAGATCCTGACCTGGTGAAAATGGGACCACCTCAGAAGTAAACCCTATTCAACAAAAAAATAAATTTTGAAATCCGTCTATAATTGATGGAAATATCGCTTGACATACATAAAAAAAAATACATACAGACGAATTGAGAACCTCCTCCTTTTTTTGAAGTCGGTTAAATAGCTCCAGATTCAAAATGTTAATTGTGTAATCAACCACAAACTTTTCTCAAAAAGTGTCATTTAGGAAATTGTGCCTTTATATGTTATTTGATTTATGACTTTGCCCTTTCGCTCTTGAATTTGGATCTGTTTTTGTTTTTATTACAACGCTTGAATCGTAAGTTTTCTACAAGACTACGTATTCTGGTGGTTTAAGGAACCGGTACTAATTTTTACAAAGTGTGCTTCATATTATACTCTTTTTTTATACCACTAAGGTGGCAGACAAGCATGCGGCCCACCAGAAGGACCGGTGGGCACCGCAGCCTATGAACGTTTGCAACACCAGTGGCGCCACACTCGCGCTGCCGACCCTGTAAAAACCTTCTAAGCCCCCTTTTGAAGAACCCCATACTGTAAGCGTTTGGGAAAACCGAGGCAGGGAGATCATTCCACAACCTAAGCGTGTGCGGAAGAAAACCCCTATCGGATCTAACCGTGCTGGAACGCTCCGGACGCAGAGTATGAGGATGAACTCCCTGTCTGTGGCGAGCGGACTCGTAGTTCAAATATTGTATGTTTTGCTGTAGTGGTAGGTAACCTTTATGCTGAATTTTTGTTTCAGGTAAGTATGTAAAACATGTTAGACAGGTTATAATTAATTTAACTACCTATAAATTATTTTACAAATAGATATTCCTGTTATAACAATTTATTCTTGACAATGCGATATTCTCTGCCTTACGATTTTAAAGGGTAGGCTACAATTTATACACAGTTCAGTACCAATTTCAGATATTAAAAATTACATTCGCTTAAATGTTGAACTTAGATAACTGGGGTTTATTTTTGATAATTTCAAGCTTTAATTCTTCTTAAATTTTCTTCATGAGATAGCCCTTAGATCCTCATTTCAAAAAAAATTGCTTCATAATTGAAAATATACCTGAAATAAGGGGCCGTTACGCGACAATTATTGACAACATCCGAATGTAATTGTAATCTGACATCGTCGGCTAAAATATGATTAGAGATTTCATCTTTCTTTATTAAAACGCGTCTTACTTACTAACAAAAATATGGAAGCACATATTCTCAAACCTGAAATAAACCGAGAGAGAATGAGTAGGGGTTCCAAACTGCCAGGATCTTATCGTAACTGTTTCATCTATGCTGATTTCAATTCGTGGAAATTCAATAGTGTACCTCCTTTCTGTATCAACTGATTGATCAGATACTGTTGTCACCATAGATTTAGAATTTTTCGCTATGTATTTTCTATGTAGCTGTAGGTATAGATAGGCTCATGCACTCACTTGTATTATAAAGGCGCCTAAAAATCTTAACCTTAGGTTAAAACAATATTTTATCCTATGACAAAAGACCCATTTTTACATTGACCTACATCATATTCTTTGACGACAGTTCCTCACTTTGTATAAAATTCTGTTAAAATACACCCATTACTATTGTTTACGAGATTCCGAAAATGGTAAAACTACAAGCATTGTGACATAAATGAGAGAAAATGACTTAATGTAATGTCAGGCTCAAACAAAAGCATCATGTCAGAGACATCGTCAACACATTATCGTCAGAGGGAGGTGATGTTTTCGTAAGATGTATACAGACGACAACAATGAATTAAGTTCCGACGAAGACGTATTCTCAAGGCATAAGATAAATGGATCCATGTGGAAGCCTATTCTTTTTATATTGTTGGAAATACAAGTCGGGGTTATACTCAAGGCTGATTGGCATTAGGATTGACGAATTTAGAGTGTGTGGTGGGTTTCGCGTTCTTTCTTCCTTTATTACCGTTCTACGGGAAACTTTCCTCATCTAACGTCTGAAAATCAAATCATTCAGTTGTTTTAGAGATTAAGCTTCGTAGAACCATGCTGTCAATGTTACAAACTTTTATCAGAGACTAGCGGACGTCACGTCGCCCACGTGACTGGTGGGAATACGGGAATAAAATATAGCTGTATATATATGTTACGCGGGGATAGTATAGCTATCCAACAGTAAAAGAATTGTTCAAATCCGTTAGGGTCAGTTCATACCAAACGGAAAAATGCTCGCGCACTTTTTTGATATCGCTGTATAATAAACTGTATTAGCATGGACTTAGGTTAAAAATCTGACGCAGACATCAAGCGTCCAAGGCGCGTGCCCGAGCATTCGGCCGCTTACGTCGTCGAAAATGCGCGCGCATCCTCGAGACCGCTCGGGCAGCCTCGATGTTATGCCGGACTCCTACCGACTAAAATAACCTCACGTAACGCCCAACAGCCTATGGTTGTGAGCCGCCACTGAGGCCTCGCCCAGGGGGTGGTTAGGGTGCTATCCCACGTCTTTGGGGGGTTTTGGGTGTGATCCCGCTTCTAAGGGGTGCGTGAGTTTCTCACGTCACGCTGCCGTCATGAGCCTGCTTCTGTAAGGACGGTGAGTGACCCTCTCACCGTCCTCAGGCCCCCGGTCATGGAGGCCGATAGTCCTCGGCGAAGACACGTCGGCGGCTGCCAGGCCGCCCAGACTGCGGAACTCGGGTGGGAGAGTTCTCTCCCGTACCCGCCCCGCCGCCTCCTTCACGAACATGACCTGCTCGCAGAAAGAGGCGGCGCAGTCCCACTTGCTCCCGCTGGAGATCATGGCTCGCACCATGGTCTCGAGCGAGAGAGTGTCCCCGTCCAGACCCACTACGAGGACCTGGAGCTGTTGCGCCCACGCCGTGCACTCCACTAGCGTATGGAGCGCTGTGTCATCGCTGCGGTCCTCGCAGTGCTGACACTCAGCCGTGGTTTGCCGGTGTCTTCGCCACAGATACCTACCAAAGCTACCGTGCCCGGTAAGTATCTGTGACAACCGGTAGGAGAGAGCACCGTGTCTTCTCTCCAGCCACTCGTCCATGACTGGTCTGACGGCCGCGATTGTGGCCAATCCCCCCTTTGGTTGATTAAGTCGCACCTTCCATGTCTCCCCGGTTTTCTGGTGGAGCAGGGACCGCTGGGCCTCGATTTCTCGAGACGCAGGCCTTTGGCCCGGCTCCAGCGCCTCCTTGCGCCATCTGAACAGTGACGCATGGGCTCTCGCTTCCAGGTCCCATAGAGGGGTTCCGGCTAGGAGACATGCCGCCTCACCAGAGATCGTGCGGTATCCCTTTATCACCCTGACGGCCATCGCTTTCTGCGGGCTCAGCAATCTAGCCACATTGCTGGCCGTCAGGGTCTCCGCCCATACGGGGGCCCCGTATATTGCCATGCTTCGCACGATCCCCAGGTACAGTCTCCTGTAGGGAGCGTTGGGTCTCCTGATGTTGGGCATCAGCCGCGCGAGTGCGGCTGATGCTCCCCTCAGTTTTGGGACCAAACTTCGGAAGTGATGTCCGAAGTTCCACCGGCCATCGAGTACGAGCCCCAGATACTTCATTGAGGGATCGATGCCGATGCTGACGCCCCCTAACTGAATAGTTTCGGAACCTATTCGATGCAAACAAACAAACATTTTTTTTTCCTTTTTATAATATAAGTACAGACAAAGTGCGTGCAGTTAAATACAGACATCAATTTATCACCGATATTGACATAGAACAACGTCTGCCAGGTCCGCTAGTTGTTGAAATTCTTATTTTGTTGATGATGATATTCTAAAACCGTCGTGAGACATATGGTATTGATGATTTTGAATAGTAGTTACGTTGGGTAGAGCCTGTTCCCAGAAAATATAATGAGTATATTAATTCCGTCCTGACTTCTGAATTTCCCAAAAATAAGTCGAATACTGCTTTTACATTAAAATAACTCTGAATCTACAGTCTACACTAAGCGAACGACTTTGAGGATCGCGTGTCAGTCACCGTGAATGTCGTAAGCTGAGTGACAACAAAGGGTCGATTTGTCGTTCTATTTGCTGTATTGTCGCAGCAACAATAGCAACTGGGTCGAGAGTCTTGGCACTACGTTAATGTAACCTCTAGACAGGGCTTACTTGTCCTCACGAGAGCAGGAGATTGAAATCTTTGCTTACGATATTTGAACAGAATTCCAGTTTATTTTCTCAAACTATTCCGTTTTTAACCCCCGACATTATAAGTTTGGCCTGTGTATGTCTGTCTGTCTATGGGATCATCGCAGTCTAAGGGATGGACCAATTTTGATGCGGATTTTCATTTGAAAGCTGAAATCATCGAAATGTTAGCTATACATTTGACGATCATGTGCAACTTTCTGGATCATGGAAGGATTTTATCAAATTATTCACATTTGATTATCACAAATTCAGCATGCTTAGCTTACATTTCGATAGAATGGATACCTGGATTTGCTGCTACGTCAAGCTGGGATATCTTAGTCCTCTGAAATTTTCAGAATAAATACGTACCAGGTTTGGGCTTATTAGAACAGTTTTAGTAAGAAGCGCTCGTCGCCCGTGGCCTTAGTGTTTTGTAAATAAGCACTACAGTAAGCAACATTCACTATGGGCGGTCCTTGGATGGGTGACCACCCATGTGACCACTTTATGACATTTATTTAAGCCTTTCCGTGCTTCGAAAGGCACGTTAAGACGTTGGTCCTGGTTGCCAGCAAAATGGCAGTCGTTAAGTCAAGTTGAAGGCATTTATGAGACGGCTTGAAAAATTTCAACAGCAGGCAGTCACAACCTGCGCCTGTCCATTTCAACACGGCAATACAACTCACTACCTATTGCGTGGGAAAAAATCTTAAAGGTGAAATGTGGGCATATAATATGCCTCTGCCTGCCCCTTCAGGGATAAAGGCTGTGACTATGTGTATGTATGTATGTTCAGTAGGTATCGTTTTTCATCGGGTTTCTTAATTTTCAAATTAACATTTTCTGGTTAACTGTACACAATGCTTCACAGGTTGAACAAATCACCCTCGGTTTTCTCGAAGGTTTAGAAGGACTAACGATTAAGTAAAGATTCAGACGTCCGTACACATTCCAACTTCGTACGTCCTTTATTTCCATTGCTGACGGACAACGAAACCTCACGAATAGCGTCCTGTTCCCCCCCCCCCCCTTTGAATACGGAACCTTAAAAATGAAGTATGTAGATAAACTGTACCAAAGTATAGAAAGAGAAAAATGAACAAGAAATTAATTATTAGGAAAACAAAAAACCCGACTGCAAAGTAAAAATACAACTGAAAAGGTGAAATCATTTTGTCAGCAAAAATCCGTCATTTTGGTTTTCAAGAAATTTTAGTATACCTGGTGTCACTCACACAAACACTATAAATCAAACGACACCTTGCAAGTCAAAATCCGTCAAGCCGTTCAGGCTGTAGGGCGTGACAAAGAATTGGACATACATACATAGTCTCGAAAAACATTACCCTCCTTTCTTCAGCAGTCGGGTAAAAAGGGAGAGGGAGTCGTTTCCGACCAATTACGTATTAGTTTTTATGACATCATTATTTCTAACCCAAATTGTGAGAGATACAAAGGCTGCAAATGTACTGACTGCACTGCCACATTGAATAAAGATAAACTTTGCACTAAATAGGTACTAGCAATTTATTAATCTGTGGTACTGCATCTGGAGGCAGCTAAACTTGGCACTAAATAGGTAGGTACTAGTCAGCTTTTCCCGAATAGGTGCACTAAATTTGACATCACTGTATTATTAAATATTGAAGGTGTCACTGTGTTGTTTATGATGACCATCTTAGAAAGAACCATATTTATGTTTTGACTTTATTTTGCACTCAACATGTAAAATATTAGTTCCGTTTCAAGACAATTTTGCCAAAATGTAAATATATACGACTGTTAATCTGATACATAATTATCATAGTAACTAATAAACTTGCAAGGTTTAGCTAAAAGCATTTAGATTGCGACTGCAAAATAATTTTAACTAGTATCTGCACGAAGTACGTTCACAGCCATATTTTTTGCGAACGCTAATGCATCTGATATCGAAGGAAGTCGTTGGCTCTAACTGCGGAAATTGTACACCATTAGAGGGACATTAACCGTTATGAAAGTGACACCTCGCCCTTGTCCTCGAGAGATGGTTTGGAGTAATTTAAAGATATTTAAAAGTATGTTTATTAAAACTACCATTAACCTCAATAAAATTACTTGCAAACATGAAGATACACGATAAGACAAAGCCACAGATACATTATAGTAAGATAATAAACAGGTAAAACCTGATAATAGCCAGAAATTATATAAAGATGTTATAAAGGAAGACTTAACTATCAGCAAGGTATTTAATACATTTTTTACGACTGCTTTCATGTCGATGATAGCGGGAATGACCAACAAAACCCAAATGGTGTTCACCCTTTTTGCAAATTCATCGCCGCGTTGGCCTTGGCTTCGTAACCCTACAGATAGACAGAAAATGGAGAGAAATAGCTTAGTGACTCAACAGAACGTATTTATCAGCTTTTTTAGGAAAATGTCATGAATTTAACAAAACAGAGAGATACAGTTTTCGTAGCAATAAAGTTGGTGGATATGTGAATAGTCATTATATACAATAAGCATCAGTAAACGCAGGTCCTCATCTTGACGCAGACGTATGAGACTTTCGGCACAGATTTATAAATACGAGTAGTTACGTCTTTCGGTGAGAACTTGATTCCAAAAGTCAACACCCAATTGGAGTCCATTTGGCTGTTCCGAAGATCAGACCACCTATAGCAGCTGTAGAATCATTTTCAGCTTGCTGACCAGGATGGTGCCCATGGGCTCATCTTCCAACTCGTTTTCAGAAGCGATGTGCGCAAAAGTATACTGGGAAATTAATAAGAGAGATGCTGTAATTTCCCGTACTACTAAACTCACCGGCAGGCTGATTACGTATAAAACAGCGATCAGCGATAATCGCGCAATCATTGCGCAATCATCGCGCGATTTATCGCTGGTCGCGGAAAAAATGGTATTACGTTAAATTCTATAGCGAATCGTTCGCTAATCGCTACGTCGCACTTTTCACTACGAAACTAGCGCCATAAACAATTACGTGGCGATCACTGAAAACTGGGAACTGTCACATCTGTTGGGCATTTCATTAGTGTGTGTGTGTGCTGAGAGACCACTTTTTTATTTTTTCGGATTTTTGCAGTTTAACTAACAATAGTGCATAGTAAAAGTTGCGATAATATTTGTAAAGCTTAGTGATCAGTTAGAAAGCGCGTCCGAACACGTGCTCGCAGCACTATTGTTAGTTAAACTGCAAAAATCCGCAAAAAATGAAAGTGGTCTCTCAGTATACACATACACTAATAAAATATCGAAATCGCTGCCTGGAGGTTGTCAAAAACGATACGTAATACGAAATTATCGCCAGATCACTGCCGCAGTATAGAACAAATGCACTTTTTAATTTACTGATTGTCCTACAGAGGCAGCACCGTCGCTAGTTGGCTATGGCAAAACGATCATTGATACGTAATACGAAACAGTCAACAAACAGCGATTATCGCTCGATTTCCGCGAGATTATCGCTATCGCTTGCCTATTGTAACATACGTAATAAGCCTGCGGGGCTGAATATTTCGAAATTAATTTCTACGCTAAGAAGTTTCAATTACTTCATCCATCCCTCTGAAATATACAAGATTTCAAATTGCATTCACTCCCAAAAGCATCCCAATCAGTGCTATTCAAGCATCTAAAATCAAAATGCCTAATATCAAACAATTTTATGAGCCAATTTATAACTTGCAAATGCAAATAGCCTTGACGGTATGTTGACTCGATTGGACTCTGCGTCAAGTCTAGCAATCATGTCAATCAGACGCTCCTAAATTGGTCCATTTACTAATATACTTTCTATTGAGTATCAGCACAATAAATTCTACGTTATCTACTCAAGAGCCTTGATTCCATCCAGTATGTTATCGCTTGGCGAAAATTAGATTGGATTGGATACATTTGCAAATCCCATAGCGAATCAGGAACTAATGTAATTACTTCGGGTTTCTTATCGATATTGTAGAAGTAGGAAATTCGTTTGGTATATCGTACGAGGTAGGTACTTCATGTGCTTTTTATACCATGCGGACGGATAGAATGGAAAATGATTTACGGAAGTAATAATATATAATGTTGCCATAATCAATGAACACTGTAAACCTCATAGATTAATGCATATTATGGTCCATTAAAATTTCTACAAGAAAAATCTAATACTAATGGTTAAAGATAAAGGTAGGCAATAAACCTCATTACATAAGCTTGTATACCGCGGCTTTACTCGCGTCATACTTCGAGCCCCTATTTAAATGTAAATTTTCTTACTTTATACTTTTATGGGTAGAATTCAGGAAAACCCTGGCCCTGGCAATGTATCTCTAGACTGCTTCGGTAGTGTAATCTACTGGCGCGCTGAGGTCCTGGGTTCGATTCGTTCCAAATATTTAGGCGCAATTAAAGACGTCGAGTTGCGGAAATCAGCCCGTGTAAACCTAGAAACGTTTGCTTTGGGTGTTTTCTATGTATAACGTATATGTATTTAGGAATTATATAAGTAAGATTATGAGTCTGTCTATCAGTGGCTACGTTTTCTGGTATGGTATTACCGTGCCAGAATTTTTTGAGCCAATTGACCGTTTTACGAGCAATGTGTCTCGTCCAGCTCATTGTACACTGATATCAGAAAAGATATTAGATCCTTTTTTCTGATTTCTGTGGCACTGTCATAACCCTAGCAACATCTCGCCGAGGACCATCGGCCTCCATGACTGGGGGTCTGGGGACGGTGAGAGGGTCGCTCACCGTCCTTACATAAGCAGGCCCATGACGGCAGCGTGACGTGAGAAACTCACGTACGCCCCCCCCCCCCCCCTTTAGAAGCGGGATCACACCCGTAACCCTCCCCCCCCAAAGACGCGGCTAGCACCCGAACCTCCCCCTGGGCGAGACCGCAGGGGCGGTTTTTTAGGTGGTATGAGTCCGGCATAACATCCATGAGGATTTTCCCTCACGTAAAAAAAAAAAAACCCCTCGCAACATTTCACCGGGCCAAAGCAGGAAGGTACTCGCTGAATCGCGTAACTAATTTAAATATCAGTTAGATGGTTTTGGAGTTCATCGTGAGCAACAACATGACACGTGAATTATACCTATGTAGGTAAGTGTCAGTTCCACAACACTATTCCATCTATCCATACGCAATGTGATCAATATGTCATAACTAGTCAATAGATAGGTATTTCAAGCGAAGCACCAATTACACCACCAATACTCGTGCCGCAATAATCCAACTCATCCGGAACCAAACGATGTTCGTAAGTTCTCGCGTGTAGGAAGACCATGGTATTTTGTTGAAATAGGATTATATTTGTCTTGTGGTTTTAAGGTTGTCTAACAGATTTATGGTAATGATACTGCGGTTGCAATTTCGTAATAGCCACAATTATTTTAGTAATTGCTGTGTATTTGAAATAAAATTACTGTGTAGTAACTCTAGGCTAGGAATGAGTAACTACTGTTTCTCTAGTGGTTACTGTAGACTTGTAAACTCTCTTGCCCAACCAAATTATGGTATTCTAGGGTTTATTTTTACCTATAATTATTACACAAACTAGGTACGTGTTGAAGATATAAGTTCATAATAATAATAATATTTTATGCAAAATTTCAGAGATTACTCAATCCCAATACGGTCTTCTTTAACATCAAAATACTTAAAAGGAAAGATACCAAGCTCTATTCTATATTGGGCCAATGAAATTTCATTAGAATCGGTTTAGTGGTTCAGGCCAAGCGTGAAAGGGTAACAGACAGACAAAGTTACTTTTGTATATGAACAGGCACTAGTAGAGAAGTACGGATATGTTGCAACGTAATGTAGATATTCCATGACATAATGAATTTGACATGGGTATTTATTATGGGTATTTATTATATTATTATGGGTATTTATTATTATCTACAGCATGTAACTGTTTTATAATTCAAAGGGAATATTTTGGTCTAATAACTTGATCAGTAGATCTGCCGTCCTTAGGATAAACAACGCAATCGACATTTTTGACGAAATTGAGTTATTAGTATATTCGGAATCACCGAAACGAGATCTACAAGAATCAATTACTCATTTTTTGATATCTTGATTAGTTTTCATTTTTTTGTTAAGCATATACAGCGCAATTAATGCATTTCCAACTTTTTACTAATCATAAGCATCGTAAGCAAACATGCGTTGTTTATGACTCGTATTTAATATGAATTTTAATTAGCCCGTCTTAAGCGGAGTAACGCAAGTGTGTATTTACGATTATTATGACTAGAAAAGTAAAGGCAAAGAAGGTCTATTTCAAAGATTGTTGCTCTTAACTACTAAAAAATAAAAATATTTTGGTTAAAATTTGACTTGTAACTGGAAATTTTAGCAAGAGGTCATATAAAAAAGTAATTATCACAGTGATCGTTAACAAAGTATTGAATTATAGCAAACTACTTCGGACATTTGATTAATTAATGATGTATTTTAATATTTTATGAAATGATAATGAAAGAAAGAAAGAACAAGTTTTTATTCTACATTAATGCCTAATAATAAAACAATTTCACATTTCAACTTATAGTTTTATGTCCCACGTAATAGGTGGTGATCCACGTAATCTTTAAGCTATTTTATGATTAAGCAAACAAGGCAGTTTTATACGCTGCTTGATGAGCCTGATGAAGAAATACACCTCCTTTCATACACCATGTGTGACGTAAACGAAGTTGCGAGGGTCAGCTAGTGAATTATAAATCAATAAATAATTATAAATTTGATAATGTTACATAGTATTTTAATTAAAATTATAATATATTTTTAATATAATAATACTGACAGGTGCCCTTACGTAGGCGACTCGGTAATGAGCCTCTTTAGTGCTGCTATTCAAAGCTCCCGGGGTTAAAAAGAGACGAATACACTGAGCTCCTAATGTTGTAATACGACGGAAAAACTATATTTTGAATAGCTTAGTTCTATAATAGCAGAAAGGAGGGAGAGAAACGTACCATACGGCCTGGAAGATACAGTTGACACTAGTTCGAAGGCAGGGTTCAATGTACCTAATAGTTTGTGTCATTAAACAATTTATTATAGATTATCATTAGGTATATAGTCTCACTTTGTAGATTTTAATTCACAGTAGTAAAGGATAACCACAGATGTAACGCGAATTGAAATCCTTTATGATATAAGACAGCAAAAATTGACTATAGATATTACTAGTCGCTTAGTTCTGGCTGGATTTCTTTAATATAATGATAGTAGCACCTCCGTCCGACATGCGTTTTTCTGGGTCGTAAAGGAAACAGAAGGATTAAGTTAAGGAGTTCTTTAAAACACTCGTCTTAATAGATTTCGTAGAATGCAGTCGAAGCTAATAAAGATTTCGTAGGATAATATTTGATATTTGTTTAATTAAGTACGTAAAATTAAACGCATGCGAGCTTCTCTAAAAGAATTTACTAGTCATAATGAACACATTTGCTACGTATAAGTTATAAAATTGGAACATACGTCGAAGTAATCCCATATCTTTACTAGACATAAACATCACAAAATGCATTTACTAGAGATAAATGACGCATCTGCAGCACATGCGTTGATAATGCTTAGTGATTTAGTATTATTGCAGGGAATATTTACTAGCCTTAAACATTTTTTCTTTATTTTAAATAATGAAATAAACTAATTGTATAAATATAGTATCGCACATGCAAAGTTCACATTTCAAGGAATCGAACAAAACAATAAAACTTAGAATATTCCTGTTAGTTTCCGAGAGACAATAAAAAAAACTAAAAAAACTTTAAACGCGATTTACTCGAAAGTTACTTCCAAGCAAGTGCGTTGTTTATCCTTATGACGGCAGAGATATTAAAATGAAATTATTTATTTTGTGTAAACACTTCAAATGTCAAAATACCTGGAATATAATAATGCGCAACTGAAACTCCTTAACTACAAAATACTATAATTAACTATAGGTACCTACTTATCAATGTCCACATTCCTTTTTTGATGGTCACCATACATGTCACATAGCTGTAGTGAAAACATCTAAGTAACACAATACAGATATATATATATATATATATATATATATATATAAGATATATGTATAATAATCACATTAATCAACAAAGAACAAGTTCCGCTCATAATTTGCCTGTTGGAACTAATTAAAGTGGACGTGTGAACTGTTATTGAAGTTCTTGCCCTATATTTCTAATTGACTATTTGCGGATGATAGTTTCAAATTGTAAGTATAGAGACACTGGGTTTTGAGGTTGAGTCAACATAGTCTCAAAAAATCTGGGGCATTTCAGCGATCGGAGGCCTTTGATCATCAGTAGGCGCTAATTGTTTTAATGATGAATAAGAAGTTTGATTTCAAATAGGTACCTAATTACTGACGTGATTTCATCTCACTGTGGCAATCTTGATAGTTTAAACAGAATATTATGCTAAGTATAAAGAAAGCACTATTTCAAACAAAACAAAGATCACTCATAAACATTGAAACGGGTTGCTAGACAAGACAGACTCATAAATATTGTAACATAACAAATATGTATTCATATTTATTTTTCCCTTTTGTACATATACTGGAATAAACTTGTAGTTGTCCGTCAATCTGCCTGGATGCCAGAACTATATTTATCATAAGAGAAATATTAGACCACAACCTTTAGATTACAAATCGAGCGATTAATTTTGATATCTCCTGTAGAATGCAACTCAAATGAAATACCAAAGATGGGAGAAAATACTTCACTTTATTTATAAAGCCAATTTGTTTACAAAAAACAACATAGGAATGATTTACAATACCACTCAGGATGAGCAGTTTTATAAATAAGTTCCAGTGTTTGGGAAAGACGTAGATTTCTTCTCTGGCAATATTTTTTTTATGTTGATGTATTTACTCGAAGTTAGGCCATCAATAGTTAGTGAATTTGTAGGGTTCCTTACTCAAAGGGTAAAACCTCTTCGTCTATCGCTAGGCTGTATCTCAGGAACCATGGTAGGATGACAATTGATTATTTTGGTATAGAACCGTTTTTTTAATACAGAACCCTCCGAGCTCGAGCCGAACTTCCAGTTGGCCGCTTTTCAGGTATGTTATTTAATAATACTTATTACTGAACAAAAACTTCTCGCCACTACTTTATAGTGTAGATTAGGTAATAGTTATTAGACTTACCGCATCTTATGCTCGGAATATGCAGTTCGTTTTTTAAATGTCTCAAGTTTAAATGCAGCTATTGATACAATAATGTGCATAGGTACGTTATGAATAGGTAGATTGTTTGTATCGTCACGCTTTTACACTTACGAGGTTTCTAGATCACATGGCGAATACAAATGATCGCACTGATTTTGATGCTGTGACACTTTTATTACCATGTAAATAAGTAGACTAATGTTTATCCGCAATATGTTGATTATTGACGTAAGTACCTACATAAAATGCGAATCGGTGTTGGATTTAACACCATTCTAATCTTGTTGCATAAGCGGTGATGGTAAGGTAACAAGCTAAAAATATGTTTGTCCATCCGCATTTCTCGATGTTTTCGTTTTAGAATACAAACGTCTTCTATCCTCAACTTCCGACTTAAGTTTTCAACACTCGTAAGATTGAGACGAACTAATCTTCAGACTTAATTTCACTTAAAACTTTTTAATTTTTATCCGAAAGAAGTTCAAAGCAAAGTCAAAGTATAGATTTTATTTTGAAAAATTATAAATCAATTTGAACACTATCTATTAATAATAGGACAACTTAATTTATTTTTCATGAAAAATGTCAATGCAATTTTTAGCCCCTCTCTATTAAATAGATTGCAAAGGGGCTTAAGGCAAGACTTGTATCTGTAGTCTGTGACTCTGTATGTGTGACTGTGCATTATATTACGTCACTAGGTCACGTGGATCATCTGTTCAAAGTTTGAAATAAAACAAAAATGACAACGTCAATCAGATTGAACTTTCACTTTCACAGACGGGCAGTCGGGTGAGACCGTCTCAGGGCTTCTTGTTTTGTAATGTCATTCCCTCATTACTATTGACAGCTTATTCATCTCTAGATTCAATTACTATTAAAAACACTTTATCAAACAAGTTTGCTTTACTTCTACAAATGTGGTGTTACGTTATCCCGTCTATTTTGATTTTTAAATAGCTATTGCCCGCGGTTCCGTGATTCCGGAAATTTTCTTAAAACAAACTTCAAACTTGTTTTTTTGCAATAAATTGTAGCCTATATCCTTTATGGAGCTTAAGTTTATCTTTGTACCAATTTCATCCGAATCGCTGCAGTGGTTTTAGAGTAAAGGCGTAATAAACAAAGTTACTTTCGTAAGGATAAAACCATTACATGAATACGTTTCTGTTTCTGTATAAAAAAAAACGGACACGTGCGCGTCGAATGCGCCCACCGAGGGTTCCGTACATCTGTCAAGACCGTTTCTAGATAATTCTAGGTCAACGGAAAGTACTCTATTAATTTTGATTCCCTTGAGAGTGTCGAAATACACGTTTTTGACGACATAAGCGGCCGTAACTTTTTTTGCGTTGACTAAAGAAGCGTGATTTTTTTATAGCATTAGGGGCCATAATTATTCTCAATAATATACCGGCAGGCTGATTACGTATAAAACAGCGATCAGCGATAATCGCGCAATTATCGCACGATTTATCGCTGGTGGCGGAAAAAAATGGTATTACGTTAAATTCTATAGCGAATCGTTCGCTAATCGCTACGTCGCACTTATCACTACGAAACTAGCGCCATAAACAATTACGTGGCGATCACTGGGAACTGTCACATCTGTTGGGCATTTCATAAGTGTTTGTGTGTGCTGAGAGACCACTTTTATTTTTTCGGATTTTTGCAGTTTAACTAACAATAGTGCATAGTAAAATTTGCGAAAATTTTTGTAAAGCTTAGTGATTGGTTAGAAAGCGCATCCGAACACGTACTCGCAGCACTATTGTTAGTTAAACTGCAAAAATCCGCAAAAAATGAAAGTGGTCTCTCAGTACACACATACACTAATAAAATATCGAAATCGCTGCCTGGAGGTTGTCAAAAACGATACGTATAGCTCGTTCGCTGTAACTTTGCCGCTCGGCTCCATACTAAAGTTGAATTTTTAATTAGACGAAGTAAATTGACAGCAACTAATGTCACTTCTTCATACAATGTTGCTTATTTTCTATGACGAAGTGACATAAGCTACTGTCAATTTACTTCGTCTAATTAAAAAATCGGGTATACGCCTCTACGCCAGCGGCAAAGTTAGAGCGAACGGGTAGTAATACGGAATTATCGCCAGATCGCTGCCGCAGTATAGCACAAATGCACTTTTTAATTTACTGATTGTCCTACAGAGGCAGCACCGTCGCTAGTTGGCTATGGCAAAACGATCGTTGATACGTAATACGAAACAGTCAACAAACAGCGATTATCGCGCGATTTCCGCGAGATTATCGCTATCGCTTGCCTATTGTAAAATACGTAATAAGCCTGCGGGTGTTACATTCGGAACGGTCAGTATGGGCAAGTCTGTAAAGAGATATAAAGATCTGTAAAATAAAATAAAATAAAATAAAATAAAATTTATTCCCTATGAAATTTTTAAAAAAATATTTAGGTTTGTCAAAATTTTTGTGACTCTACCGGGGGTTCGGAAATGCTACAGACTGAGAAGAACACCCCAAGAAACTCAGTCCGGTCCCTCTTATTCATCTTCGTATCTAATACAGTTTTTTTTTTAATGTAGAAAGGAGCAATTCGTGTCATTGCCAGGCAGTCTTGTCTTCTAGAAAGTCTTTAATGCTATAATAAGTTTTCTGGCACAATTTAAGTTTTACTAGTTTTTTAAATTTATTAACTGACAAACCTGTTATGGATGTCGGCAATGTATTGTACATTCGAATACAATTGCCCGCAAAAGAATTGCTTATTTTATTAAGCCTAAATCTAGGTACAGCCAATTTATTCTTATTTCTTAAGTTTAGGTTATGGATATCACTATTTTTAATAAATTTACTGTTATTTTTATGAGTATATAATAAGTTTTCATATATGTACTGTGAATACACAGTAAGGATGTTGATATCCTTAAACTTTTCTCTTAATGACTCCCGAAACCCCATACCATAGATAGCCTGGACAGCCCTTTTCTGCAACACAAAGATACATTCGATGTCGGCAGCGTTACCCCATAATAGTATGCCATAGGTCATGACACTGTGGAAATAGCTAAAGTAGACAAGACGCGCTGTTCTAATGTCTGTCAGTTGTCGGATCTTTTTAACGGCATAGGCTGCAGAGCTCAGTCTGCCCGAGACTTTCTCGATATGAGGCCCCCACTGCAAGTGGGAGTCTAACTTTATGCCTAGAAAGACAGTTTCATCGACCAATTCTACTTGATCATCCCTAATCCTAATACTGGTGTTAACGAGCCTAACATTTGGCAAGGTGAATCTAATACATTTTGTTTTAGTTTCGTTTAACAATAAATTATTAGCGTTAAACCAGTGGACTACCCTAGAGAGGGCATTGTTTACTTCGTCAAGATCGCGTTGTCCACGTTCAACTTTAAATATTAAAGATGTGTCATCAAACAAAACTACCTCATGATCGTCTCTTATAAGGTGAGGGAGATCATTTATGTACACTAAAAATAGAAAAGGTCCCAGAATTGAACCCTGAGGCACCCCCATTGTTACAGCAGAACCATTTGACTGTTTACCATTTATAACTACTCTCTGTACTTCTGTTACTGTTACTGTTCTTAGCAACCATGACAACAAAGTGATCCTAGGTACGGAACCGTAGAAACGTAGTTGTAGTTGCAGTGAGCCACCATTTAATTTCCCATAAAAATGCTCTTGAGCTTGCTTTTTTGTCGTACAGAAATGTTTGCGTTATCTTTACACTACAAAAATAGTATCCAGCAAACAAAGCATTGACTTAAGTAATATTCTATTAAGTTCAGTGTGACTTCTCATAAAAATATGTGTAAGGCCTTACCTACCTTACCTATTCATTACACGGCCGCGGCAATAGCTTCCGCCAGACGCATTGATGAAATCAAATGCCTCGTAATAATGCCTTTGGAATGCGACTATCAACAATGCCTATCCATTATTTTACATTATATGTTGAAATCGTACAATTTGGTCGCTACAATTTGTACTTGCCGGTATTTGTGAAGTTTGCAACCAATTTTTTGCCACCTACAGAAGTAGGTAAAACAATATCTTTGCATATGGCGACAGACAGATGTCAACAGAGTATTGGAGGATTGCAAGTCAGAAATGCTACACTAGTGATGGTGACCACGCAAGAATCTCTTTTGAAATACCCCAAACTGTTGATGTAATAATGTATAGAATGTATATTCGACGTTCCATTTTTTACATCAATATATCCACAAACTATCTTATTATTAATATATCTCTATCCGTTTCAATACAGCGCAAGTTAACACATGTAAGTGTATCACCTGCCAAGAAATAAATATTTACATGTAAACAGCCTTATTAGTACCATTCTATAATACATATATACATATATATATAATACTATAAAATGGAACCAAATAGCATTACTGACTGACCATTCGCAAAATTTCGTGGAAAATTGTAAATTAATTGCATTCTAGAGATATATACTTTAAGATTTTATAAAATAGATATAAGCCTACATTGTAATCTTTTTGTAAACAATTTTTGAAATAAATATTATTATTATACTCTTTATTGCTCTAAATAACTTATATAATACATTTTTAAATATGAAACTATAAAAAGAAATACATTTAAAAATATAAAATATAGTATCCCACCGGCAGCGGGTACAGGGACCAAGCTACCGGTGGTCAGGGCAATAGCTTATTTTTTTTTTTTTTTTTTTTTTTTTTTCTTTGTTATGCTGCATCGAGGCAATCTGTTATACAACAATAGGCCACTCATCTGTCCGATGCAATTCATCTGACTATGTCATTTGAGGTGGAGCGGCATTACACAATTGGGTGCCTCACTCCATACTGGCAAATCTAATTCGCAGTGTTGGCACGCTATGTCTTCTCAATCTTCTGTGCCGTGAGCTTCCATCGCCCCAAAGGTTCAGAGCCAGCACATTTCCATGTTTAGACAGCCTCCTCTGGTACATAACACCGTATCGAGTCACTTCTTGTCTGACCGTGGGCAGCTTCAAATCCTGATATATATATCTGTTGCTTATACACTGCGGGATGTTGAATATGGCTCGGAATGTTTTAGTTTGGAACCTCTCGAGGATATCGATGTTGCTATTGCTGGCCGTGCCCCAGAGTTCAATTCCGTAGGTCCATATTGGCTTCAAAATTGTTTTGTAGACCGTGATCTTACTGTCCATACTCATTTGTGAGTGTCGTCCGATCATCCAGTACATTTCCCGCAGTTTGGTGTCTAGTTGCTTCCTCTTGGCCCAGATGTGTTTTCGCCATGTTAGCCTTCTGTCCAAGTGCATGCCCAGGTACCGAGCACTTTCATGTTGAGGTATGGTCTCACCATTGAGCAATATCGGTGGGCAAGTTTCCTTTCTTAGAGTGAATGTAACATGCACCGATTTGCTTTGATTGGCCCTGACTCTCCACGTTTTAAGCCATGTCTCTATTTCAAGGAGGTGGTTCTGAAGCTTTTCTGAGGCCTTATCGGGGTCTGGACTGGTGGCTAACACGGCAGTGTCGTCGGCGTAGGTTGCAACTACGGTGGTGTCCGCCGTTGGTAGGTCAGCAGTGTATATCGTATAAAGGACTGGCCCCAGAACACTACCCTGCGGCACACCAGAACCTATGTTTTGTAACACCGAGCATTCACCGTTGACCTTAACCTCGAAGCATCGATCCCTCAAGTAAGATTCCAGCAATTGGAAGAATGAGTGTGGCAGTAATTTTTTAATTTTAAAAAGTAGTCCTCTGTGCCAAACTTTATCGAAAGCCTGGCTTACATCCAGGAACACAGCAGTACAGTATAGTTTCTCTTCCAAGGACCTGCTTATCATGTCCACGAGCCGGTGGACTTGTTCTATTGTTCCGTGCCCTTCGCGAAATCCAAACTGATGAGTTGGTATTATATCAGTTAGGTGATGTTTCATTCTCTGCAGTATTATCTTCTCAAAGAGCTTGCCTATGTTTGGTAGGAGGCTTATTGGTCTATAAGATGCAACATCACTGAGCTGCTTACCAGGTTTAGCCAGCATTTTTATCTGTGCTATCTTCCATTGCCCAGGGAAGTAGGACAGTCTGAGGCAAGCATTAAAAATTTCCACGATTGCGATGATTCCCTTATTAGGTAACTTTTTCAGGAGGGTATTGTCGATGAGATCATAACCGGGAGATTTACCTTCCTGCAGCCGATTGATTGCACTCACAACCTCTCTAAAGCTGGCGTATTTTAGAGGAGGGCACATTTGTATAGCAGTCTGGAGAGAGTTCTCTATCTCTGCATCTTGTTCAGGATACAATCCTGGGAAGGGCTGGAAAACGGAACTTAGGTGTTCGGCAAACGTCCCTGCCTTCTCTTTATCAGATCTAGCCCACAATCCACTTGATTTTCTAATAGCAGGATCCTGAGAGGTAGGTCTTTTCATGTTCCTTGTGGCTTTCCATAGAGAGTAATTAGTATCTCGAAATGGAGTGAGATGAGAAAGATATTCTTGGAGATTGTCATTATTTAGCGCCTTTATCATGCTCCGCAGTTCCGCTGAGCATCTGTTGAAAGCAGTCTTGTCCCTGGGATATCTAGACTGATGCCAAACTTTTCTCAGATGTCTGCGCTCCGTTATCTTATCTCTGATGCTTTTTGGGTATACATTGTGTGTCTGTGTGCGTTTCTTGTGAGCTTTTGTGGATTTTACAGCCGCCTTGTACACAACCATATTGAGTCTTTCTATAGCACTTTCTATGTCTTCTGTGCTCTTTAATGCTCCTCTCAGTCTTATCTCAGATGAAATCAAGTCCCGGTATTCTTCCCAGTTAGTGTGTTTGTTGTATATTTTCTCTGGAACTGAGTTGAGAATAACAGTTGTGTTTAAATTTAATATGACCGGAGTGTGATCGGAGGTTAAGTCAATACGATTCTCGATAGTCATGTAATTCCGACCAATGTTTTTAGTGACAAAGAAGTCAAGTAGGTCCGGAAGTCTATTTCGATCCTCAGGCCAATATGTTGGTTTGTGGCCAGATATCCACTCAAGTCTTTGACTTTGTATTGATCGAAATAGTTGTCTTCCTCTGTGTGTGGTGAGTCGCGAGCTCCAGTGTGTGTGTTTTGAGTTCCAATCCCCGCCACATATAAACCTGGAGCCAAGGGTGGAAAAATACGAGTTGTATTCGTCTTCAATGGCAGTATGTCTAGGGGGACAGTAGACTGAAGACAACGTGGTTTCAATGCTGTCATTGGTGTATATTTTGATGGATGTGGCCTGTATTTTTTCTGTTCTGTGTTCATCAAGTACGTAGTGTCTAATATTGCTCTTGATTACAATCGCTGCGCCCCCGTGGCTGTTTCCTGATGGGTGATTGGTTGAGTACATTGTGTAATTTTTAAAGGTTACGTGGGATTTAGCAGTGAACCTAGTTTCCGTGACAAGCGCTACATCAATTTTCTCATTGTCAAGGAATGTCTGAAAATCTTGACGTCGATCTGTCAAGCCGTTGGCGTTCCAAGTTACGATTCGGAGTGTGCGTATCATTTTGAGATAATGCTGGCGATTAGCTGGACCATACGATCCATCAGTTTGTCCATCATGTTAATCATGACTTGTTGGAAGTTTGCGAACATAGATTCTAGCCTGTCGGTATTTACTTCGTTCGAATTTTTGGATTTCGTAGGCGGTTGCTCCAAAGTGCTGTTTTTCATTATGTTTGCATAACTATTTCTATCTTTCCCATTCAAGCTATTTGGTTTGTCCGTCGGTTGCGTTCTGGATTCTTTGCTTGGCTTATTGGGGATTTTGCGTGATCCGTTATTTTCTTTAAGAGTCGGTTTTGTCTTTAATATTCTTTCTTTATATTGTTTATACGTGACGCAGCCTTTGTAATTGGCCGGATGTTTCTGTTGGCAATTGGCACATGTGGCATCTGTATCGGGTTTCTTTGCGCAGGATGACGTGGAGTGGTCCTTTCCACATTTAACGCACCTGAACGGTCTGAAGCATTGGTTTTTGCTGTGTCCAAATCTTTGGCATCTTTTACACTGAAGAACTTCCTTCTTTTTATACGGTGCTTCAAACGATATTTAACATTAAATATGTCTTTGTTACTGTGTTTCGGTTCTAGGTCTACAAAAAATAGTGGCAGGGCTTCTTTGGTTGATCTGTGTAGTACATTCACTATTTGTCTTACTTCGTGACCTATCTCGTTTAGCTCCTCCTTTATTAGCGAGATGTTCTCACTTGCGTGAAGTCCCCGCAGGACCACTCTGTAGGCTCGTTCGCTCTTTAGTTGGTAGGTATAGTGTGATATGCCGTTGGTGATGAAGTGTTCTCTAATTGCCTTGTAGGTAGCAACATCTTTCGGCATTAATTTGATTACATGACCAGATCGTAGGGTTGTCATTAGGTACGAATCGTTTTCCACAATCTTGACGAGGACCTCCTTCAGTGCAGTGATATTATTCACCCCTGTTACAAATATAGGTTCAGGCTTAGGTATGTACGGTTCGGCTGGCACTGGCTTTTCAATGTCCTCATTGGCCAAAATGTCAAATTGGTTTTGCACAGGTACAGCAAAAGATTCTGAATTTTTGGATTTCTTGGTGGTCTCGACACCTACTGGGCTATTTTTTCGTTTTTGTCGAGGGGCACGTCGTGGGTTGTCATTCTGCCATGGAGCATCTTTGGTATGTTTACTATATGTCTCCGCTTGTGTTTGTTTCTCCTGTGTACTGGTACCTAGCACATGCGTACAGAACTGAATTGGTACCGAGTCTGAGGAACAAGATTGTTTGCGTCCCAGTGATGCACTTCTTGGTCTGCATTGGAACAAGCTGCTTGTTGCACTAGTTTTTTTCCAGTAGTAGTTACTGGTACAGAGACCTGGTTACCTACCTCTGCACAGTCTTCGGTGACATATTTCTCACCCTCCGGCCCGGGTACCGGAGAGCGCCGGGGGTTAGCCGGGTCGCATGACAAAATACTTTCTTTATCGGACATTTTCATTATATTTTACGAATTGGGAAAGTCTCAGAGCACTTTCCCAAGGTGCTCTGGCCAAGCATTTTAGAGGGTATTTAGTGCCTGTGGATGCCAGTTGTTCAGGATAGTTGACCGCCGCCCGATGCTCGGCGTTGTTGCTCTAAGCCCTACGTTTTTTTTTTTTTTTTTTTTTTTTTTTTTTTTGTAGGACTCTTGATTTTTAGGCGACTAGGAAACTTTAAATTATTGTTGCAGTTGGTCCCATGTTTTCCTGCACCAGTCTTTTTAGGGCTCACTTGCTTCCCAAGGCCGCTGTAGCCTCTTCCAGCTGGTTGCCCAGATGGGTGTATGGTTATCCCGGGCAATAGCTTATTATTATTATTATATTAATTAATTAATTAATCAATTAATCTTATTATTATGCTCTTTATTCAATAAAATAACTTATATAATACATTTTTAAATATAGTTATAAAAAAAATACATTTAAAAATATAAAATATAGTATCCCACCGGCATCGGGTACAGGGACCAAGCTACCGGTGGTCAGGGCTCCAGAGAGAGGAACCTCCGCACAATGCGTGCCGTGTCCAGTAACACTGCTTTTTGCATCACGCCCTTGATCCAGTTGCCCAACGCGAGCCTCTGAAGGTGTTGGTCGAGGCTCTTAGCTATAAGACCGTTAGCGGAAATGACTATTGGAACAATGATTGCCGTATCGACTTCCCACATGTCGACAATCTCGCGAGCTAAGTCCACATATTTTATTTTTTTGTCGCTCTCAGCCTTCACGAGATTCTCGTCATGGGGGATTGTGATATCAACAATCATTGCTCGCCGCTCAGATCGATCTATTACCACAATATCAGGCTTGTTGGCTACAACAGTCCTGTCTGTGATAATAGATCGATCCCAGTACAATGTGATATGACCATTTTCAAGAACTGGCTCAGCTACATACCTGTAATATGGAACCTCGATATCCACCAGGTAATACTTCAGAGCAAGTTGCTGATGGATGATCCTGGCTACTAGGTTGTGCCTGTGCAAGTACTCGCCGTTAGCAAGACGAGAACAACCAGAAATAATATGCCTGAGGGACTCGCCAGGAAGATGACACGCTCGACATACATCAGTCGTACCATCCCTCAGTATATATTTCCGGTAGTTGTTCGTCATGATAACTTCATCTGCAATTGCACAGACAAAACCCTCGGTCTCTCCAAAGAGATCACCGAATCGTAGCCAGGCCACAGAGGCTATAAGGTCTACATGAGATCCATGCAGAGCCTTATAAAACCTACCGTGGAGCTCCTTGCCCTTCCATATCTCCTGCCGGTCATCAACACCCAGTATTACAGGTTTGCGCCAGTTCTCTTTCGCCAAGGCAAGCGGGGTGAGTCCAGTATCCACTTTGACAACATCCCGATGCACATCCGCATTCATGTGGAGAAAATATTCTCTAAGGTTGCACACCTCGCGGTTATGTAGGGTTTTGGCATTCAAGAAGCCTCGGCCGCCACATTTCCGCGGGATGTACATCCTCATCACCGATGAACGCGGATGATGCATTCGATATGATGTCAATAGTGTACGAACTCTCCTGTCTAAGGCATCTAGTTCAGTTTGAGTCCACTTGAGTATGCCAAAGGAGTACATCAAGAGTGGCATGACCCAGCCGTTAAAAGCACGCACCTTGTTGCCGCCCGATAAAAGACTATTCAATACTTTTCTCAGGCGACTCAGGAAACGTTCTCGCAACGACTGTTTCATGTCAGCTTCATTGATGCCCAACGCTTGTGACATACCCAAGTACTTATAGGTGTCAGATACGAGGAGTGATGTCAGATGAATGGAATCAGAAAGCTGAATACCTTCCGATTCCACTATCCGTCCTCGCTTAACATGCATAACTGCACATTTATCCACACCAAATTCCATTTTGATTGAATTACTAAAGTTCTCAGTAACCTTTAGTAAATCAATCAAATGAGAATTTGTTGTGGCAAATAGCTTTAAGTCGTCCATGAAAAGTAAGTGAGATATAACCTGACCTCCTCCCCGTAATCTGTAACCTAGCCCTGAACTCTCTAGTAGAGTACTAAGAGGGTTCAGTGCTAAGCAAAACCAAAGAGGACTCAAACTGTCACCTTGGAAGATGCCCCGCTTAATCCTAATCGGCTCATCGTCACCGCAGAACCCCCCACATCCTGGATATGTAAGAAGGGTCCTCCATTGCCTCATACATGACTGTAAAAAGGTGCATAGAGTTGTATCAACTTTATACAACTCCAGCACCCTTAAGAGCCACGTATGAGGTACAGAATCGAACGCCTTCTTATAATCTATCCAGCATGTTGATAGATTCTTACGGTTACGACGAACTTGTTGGCTAATAGTCATATCAATGAGGAGAAGCTCCTTAGTACCCCGAGCCCCACTTCTACATCCATTTTGAGAGCCACTCATAATTTTATTGACATTAATATGTTTATTTATTTTATCTCTCAAAATGGATGTCAGAAGTTTATAGATCGACGGCAGACACGTGATCGGTCTATAATTGCTGGGGTTCGAAGTACTTCCAGATTTATGGAGCAGATGAGTCACACCAGTTGTCATAAAAATTGGCAACGATCCAGATTCTAGAGCAGATTGGAAGTGAGATGCCAATCGAGCATGTGAACTGCGTAGCCATTTTAGCCAAAAATTGTGCAGTCCGTCCGGCCCTGGAGATTTCCAATTAGATAACGGACGGACTGCACTAGCTACATCAGAACTGTCAATGACGATTTTTTCCATGTTTGATACATTCTCACATGCCCGCTCGACATCACACATCCAATCACCCTCGGTGTGACTAACGGGTACCGACCAGATACTTTGCCAAAATTTATTTGTTTCATCAGTATCCGGTAGATGTCCGTCATTCACACCTTTATCAGATTGTTCCCAATTTCTATAGACCCATCTCTGGTCTCTTTGGAATCTGCGATTGATAGTAAATCGGTCTACGCGTTTTTTGAATCTACGAATCCGATGTGCCCATGCATAAACTTTTTGCTTTAGGAAGTCAATGCGCTCTGTGACCCGATTCACATAATCCATGGAACTAACTCCAGTTCCTGAAAATGCTCGGTTCACAAAGCGCATCACCTTCGGCCGAGTATTCCCAGATCTAAAGCATGATAACTTGCTGATGAGTACTCTTGTCTCAGTGATACGTCGTTCAATCCTACGCTGCCACCCCGGCACGATAGGTCTTGTTGGTCGTGTATCATGGTTTTCCGCCAAAAGCGGAACACCTGCTACACGACATGTTGCCATGGCAGCGCAGTACAGGATTGAATGAGTATCACTAAGAGTTTCACTATTTTCTAAATACATAGATAATAGTGAATCAACAGTACTCACCAGAGTCAAGTTCTTTCTATGCATGGGCAATCGAGGTAGACGTGGCCTAATATTAATGGGCATAGTCCGATATTCCCCAATCGCACACTCCAAAGCTACCAGTATCTCCTCATTGTACCTAGTATCTGTTGATATAACCATGTCATCTACTGCCGTATTTTGACTAACCACAAAGTTGATTGGGATACTAGCTTCTTCTCTTAGCGGCGGATTGTAGATAACATGGTCATTCCGCAGATACTCTAAGCGTAGTCTCTCAAGTACGTTACTATCCAACATACGATTACGTTGGATAGCACGTACTTGATCCGACAATCTTTGAGCGGAAACGTCGACAGCCGGTTCAAGTTCACGAAACAAGTGCAGCATACGGTCACGATACGCAGTGCGAATAGTTCCCCCCTCTGTTGCCGCATAATATGCCCGCATGACGTTCTGATTAATGGTATTAGTCCATCGCATGCGGTGCACATTACCACCGGAAGCGGGGGCCCTATTCGAGGCCGGTGGGCCTCGGGGTCCCAAGCAAGACGGTGGCCGGCCTCTCCCCGGCCGACGTACAGGCGTTGGCGACGTCGGCGGAGAGAAATACTCATCACTCGATGTTGAGCTCGACGCCTCTACGTTTGGTGTATTTTCACGAAGAAGAGAGGCGGAGCGGAGTGATGAGTCCGGAGATGTTAGCTGTGCTCGTTGTGTCCTGGCTCTGGTCAACATTTTCACGATTTATGTACATAAATAATATCTTGCTTGCATTATTCATGTTGTGTCAAGTGACATTTGTCAAACACTTGATGAAATCTTCTGTAAAGTAAGGTTTTATATATTTTTCGTCGAAATTTATGCATTTTCACAATCATTTGTATTATAATTTCAGTAATGTGTTAAAAAACTGGGTTATTATGTATCAATGTAATAAAAAACCGATAAAATTTGTGGAGCAAAAATATTGACGTGTATCTGACGCCAGGTTTTTTTTTTTTTTTTTTTTTTTTTTTTTTTTTTTTTGTGTTTATTATTATTATTATTATTATTCTGGAATATAAAGGTATTGAATAAATTGTTTTTGCTCAGTTATTTATCGTGAAAACCGGTCAAGTGCCAATCGGAATTACGCACACAGCGGGGTTCCATACCAAATACACATGTGTAAAAAATCAGGTTTGTTTTATTTTTAGGGTTTCGTAGCCAAATGGCAAAAACGGAACCCTTATAGATTCGTCATGTCTGTCTGTCTGTCCGTCCGAGTGTCACAGCCACTTTTCTCCGAAACTATAAGGCCTATGCTATTGAAACTTAGTAACTAGATGTATTCTGTGAACCGCATTAAGATTTTTAAATAAAACTAGAAAAAAAGCAGTAAATTTTGGGGGTCCCCATACTCAGAACTGTAACTCAAAATTTTTTTTTTCATCAAACCCATACGTGTGGGGTAGCTATAGATAGGTCTTTAAAAATGCTATTGAGGTTCCTAAAATATTTTTTTCCTTTAGTGAATAGTTTGCGCAAGAGACACTTCCAAAGTGTAAAAATGTGTGTGTCCCCCCCCTCTAACTTCTAAACTAAGAGAATGATAAATCTAAAAAAAATATATAATGTATTTTGCCATAAAAACTACCAACGAAAATTGGTTTGAACGAGATAGAGCTGGTAGTTTTTTTTAATACGGCATAAACCGCAATTTTAGCTTTGAAAAATCACTACCACTGTGAACGTGTTAAATCATCAATCAAAGTTACAACGAACTATAAGAACTTTTATATTATGTTACTTGCTGCTACGAAACCCTTCATGGGCGAGTTCAACTTGCACTTGGCCGGTTTTTTGTTATTGCGGCAGCAGAAACAAATCGACCCAAAGCGGTCGCAGGCCCGCTCGCCCCTCAGATTTCGCCCCTTATGAGCTCAGGGTTACTATTCGCCCCTTCACATTTTAGATATACCATTTCGCCCCTTGATTATCATTTGCTTGAAAAGTACAGTCAGAAAAGACAACGTGGTTTTAAGGATGAACATCTAATATCCCACTAATATACTGCGAAAGTTTGTAAAATATAGGTAGATGTATAGCTGTATGAGAGGATATTTAAATGGATAGATGTATAGATGGATGGAGGTATACAAAGACAAATATATGTATAGAAGGGTATGTAGGTATAGATAGGTGGATGTATAGATGTATGAGTTGTTATATAGATGGATAAAATATAAATGTGTAGATGGGTGAATGTATAGATAGATGGATAAATGTGATGATATATGGGATGGATGTATGGATAGATGTATAAATGGGTTGATGTATAGTAGGATCTTCGCCGTTCTTTAATGCTTTAACAGATGAAGGATCTGACTGAAAGTTTGTAAGTATAGAATATAGATAGATGTATAGCTGTATGAGTGGATAATTAAATGGATGGATGTATAGATGGTTGGAGGTATACAAATATGAATATATGTATAGAAGGGTATGTATGTATAGATAGGTCGATGTATAGATGTATGAGTTGTTATATAGATGGATAAAATATAAATAAATAAATGGGTGAATATATAGATGTATGGATATTATGTGATGATATATGAGATGGATGTATGGATAGATGTATAGATGGGTCGATATATAGATGGATGTTCGCCGTTCTTTAATGCTTTAACAGATGAAGGATCTGACTGAAATTAACATTTTGATAAAACATGGGCTATTTTTATCCCTGGAATAATAGTAAATGATGTGAAAATAGTATTAATAAAACATTATGTTGGTAGGAATGTAAATGATATATTTAACAAACTTAGCAACAAATAATCACAGACAGGTAAATTCACACAAATTTACTGGTTTTCTTAGTTTTACTTTGGTACTAATATAGCCTTATCGCAAAAATAATGACAGAAAGGTACAACACTTACATCACTAAAATTTAAAGTATGCAATATAGAGCCTAAAATATGCACCTCAGCATTATTTTATATACTTATTACTACGTTTTGAAACATATAATCACAGATTGGTAGATTCAAGCTTAAAAGTAAGGAATATGGAGCCTAAAGGCAAAATATGCACAACAGTTTTTTATACCTATTGCTACATTTAATAATAAATAATCACAGATCAGTAGAATTAAGATTAAAGTATATATATAGAGCCTAAAGTCAAAATATGCACAACAGTTTTATACCTAATGCTACACTTAATAATAAATAATCACAGATCAGTAGAATCAAGCTTAAAGTAAGGAATATAGAGCCTAAAGGCAAAATATACACAATAGTTTTTAATGTTATTGCTGCACTAATAAATAATTTAATAAAATAAAATTATAAATAATCACAGATCGGTAAATTCGAGCTTTATAGTGTATATAAAAACACTTTGATAAAACACTAAAATTAAAATATCACAGTACGGTAGATTAACCCTTAAAATTTAAAATCACAAATATGTACATAGCTTTTCCAAGCACAACCTTAGATCTATCTCGCCGTTTAATCAAGCGTAAAGTAAGGAATATAGAGCCTAAAGGCAAAATATGCACAACAGTTTTATACCTAATGCTACACTTAATAATAAATAATCACAGATCAGTAGAATCAAGCTTAAAGTAAGGAATATAGAGCCTAAAGGCAAAATATACACAATAGTTTTTAATGTTATTGCTGCACTTATAAATAACTTAATAAAGTAAAATTATAAATAATCACAGATCGGTAAATTCAAGCTTTTTAGTGTATATAAAACCACTTTGATAAAACACTAAAATTCAAATATCACAGTACGGTAGATTAACCCTTAAAATTTAAAATCACAAATATGTACATAGCTTTTCCAAGCACAACCTTAGATCTATCTCGCCGTTTAATAACTTAGTAATTAAGTAATTAATTCTTCGGTCTCTTTCTATAAATTCTCTTCTTCGATTGCTTAGGGTTCCATTACTAATGTTTTTGATTGTTAAAATACTATATAAGCTCTCTCTATCAAAACTTCCATAAATTTTAAAATATTTGGTCTATTTTTTCCACTTAATTTCCTATTTAATCGAGAATGCCAGCCTTCGACTTTATTATTTGTACGATGTTGTTGACCGAAGAAGTTCCACGTCCCTTGTACTGCTCTATTTTCTAACCACTGTTCTACAAAATAATCATTAAATTGTAAAGTATTTGGATCGTCTGGACCATCCTCCATTACATAAAGCCACCCATCATCCACCATTTCCTGGGGAATTAAGCTAAGCGCTTTGCATAAATCTGTATGGTGCTTAGTATATCTTTTACGTAGGAGAGTACAGCAATAGTCATAAGTGGTGTATTTTGCGGCGCAATGTCGCCGCAGAATCAAATTCGCACCCTGATATACTTGAGAAGAAAGAGAAAGAGCTATACAAAATACACTCGTGTGTAAAGAGTACGGCAATAGTCATAAGTGGAGTATTTTGCGGCGCAAAGTCGCCGCAGAATCAAGTTCGCACCTTGTTATACTTGAGAAGAAAGAGAGAGAACTATACAAAATACAATCGTGTGCAAAGAGTACAGCAATAGTCATACGTGGAGTATTTTGCGGCGCAAAGTCGCCGCAGAATCAAGTTCGCACCCTGTTAATAAATTGATAATTTATTGTAAATTAAAATTATGCCACATGGATATCTTCAGCTTTCTTCTCAGGTACTGAAATTTCTGAGTACCTGAGAAGAAAGAGAAAGAGCCATACAATATACGCTCGTGTGTAAAGAGTACAGCAATCAATCATATGTGTAGTATAGTGCGGCGATAATGCTGTCAATAAATTTATATTAGAAAAGAAGAAAGAAAAAGTGTTAATTCTTTTTTTTTTTTTTTGTTTTTTTTTTTTTTTTTTTTACTATGTCGCTACTTTAATATAAATTTTAACAACCTGACCAGTTTCGTCCCACGGCATTATCAAAGGTCCTACCTTAATTTTAGACCTTGTATACCTTCGTATATGTATAAATAATTATTTTGTAAATACTTAGCACACGGTGTTAATATAGTCTCATCTATTAAGAATTTAAGGTTCCATTTTGGTGTCATTTAATGAAGTGAGTTCTTGAATATTTCCAATATCCTAAGTGCATTTTTTGCTGAAATTTGCTGAAATTCATTTGTGAAGTAACGCTTTTAAATATGTATATATTTTACTAACAATTTTGTGTCAACCGTACAAAACACATGTAAAAGTCATAAAAATGGTGTAAGGGGCGAAAAGATGCACCAAAATAATTAATTTAATGTTTGAATCATACTCGCCCCTCGTGAAGGGGCGAATCTATACACCAAAAAGGGGCGAGTTAGGAACTTTATTCGAAGGGGCAAGATCTGAGGGGCGAGCGGGCCTGCGACAACAAATGGTCAACAAATGGGTCGGTCAATCATCTGTAAAAATTTTAGTTCTCTAGTTATCATGGTTGCCTGCACAGCACAGCCTGGAGACAATTAGGGTTCCGCTTACCCAACCTATTAGGGAACCTTACGAAATCCCAAAAGCAGTGGGATTTCATATAAAGCTTAGGTATTTTAATTTCAGTCAAATGTCCGCTTGTTCGAAATTAATTTGTATCGTCACCCTCTCCTTCTCTGTTCACGTTAATTAAGGTCAAAGTTGACGGTATTTAATTACGATTAAGGGTACAATTTAAATAATAAAATTAACGTAAATTTACACTAATTAGATCTATTTAAATTAACGAGATTAAGTTTATACTTAAGCCTAGTAGAAGTGCGATTATACTTTTAGCTTCTACATATTTTTACAAAGATACCCATTTTATTTATTTCAAGACCTCGTTGTTCCGCTGATGTTAAAACTTAAAAGTGATAAAATCTAAACCGGATCAATTATCATAATAAAAATGAAAACAATATAATTATATGTAAATAACAGACAGTTTTATGAAACAGTAAAGTTGTTTGCGCTTTTAATTTTTATCTACAAATCGGAACCACGTCACTCATAATGTATGCTTATGTCGAAAACTGTAATGGTAGAAAATATAACAATGCAGAGTAATAATAATTTCGATTATAAGGTCAGTCAAAACATAAGCCACACCTTGCTTTATAGATATTTCGTTTCTAAACGAAAATAACCTTTGAAATGAACGGTCACGAAGGGAAACCTAAAATACCATCGTAATATGGTTTACAGTCGAATACTACAGTCGTTTCAGTCACTAGTACCACCAATTAAAATAACATTTGATTAACTCCTAATTAAGTAAATTAAAATGTTTGAAAAATTAATTTTCTCAAACATTTAATTTCGTTTTAATTAACTTGCTCTCATTTATTTCTAAATTTCTTTACAAATACAAATACAAATAATTTTATTTCGTAAAAACATAGGTTATAGAGATGTTAAATAATATGCACAAGATCTGCTATGTTTCGCCCGCCTTGAGGCATACGAAATCTTTGAACAATTTATATTAATTTACATGCAATTTATTCTCCCATCAAAAATACTACAATGCCTGAATAGAATCATTCCAATGTCTGGACCAACAAAACACATGTTATAGGTATTTGTACAATAGACTGATACACAAATAAGTATGATACACATAATAGCACTTACACAATAATAGAGTAGGATTTGAATAATAATTTAGAATTTTATAGAGAACTAGCTGATGCCCGCAGCTTCGCCCGCGATGGCGCTGTATGTGAAATTTTGCTGAATTTTCTTTGCTATAAACCTCACGGAGCCCGAGACCTTTCCAACGAATGCAAAACCGTGGAAATCGGTTCGTGCGTTCTAAAGTTATAGCGTCAGGAAGGAAAACCCGACTTATTTTTATATAATAGATAATACAAATTTATTATGAAATGTCAGTTAATTTATAATTGTCAAGATTGTCAAGATGTCATAATATGTAAATCCTCTCATCATAATATGTAAGTCCTTTCTTGAACATCTTCTATTCTCTATCTCAAAAAACTAAAAAAGTATAAAATAGCCAGATCATTTACTTTCTCTCATGCCATACATTTATTTTAAAAATAATGCAATAATATTCTGGTCAAAAGAGTTTTAAGACAGATTTTTTTAAGGAAATAACTGTATTTTTTTTTAATGATTCCCGCACTAAGTACCAATTTTAAACTAAAACGCGTCACGCCTCTGCTGTACCTAAGTTTCCTAGTTCCTCTCTATCAACAAGCTTCAAATATAACAAAAACAATGTTATCTTGATCCGATTGTCCTGGAGACATCCTTCCGAAGGCTTACCTGGGGCTTCCAACCGTAGACTGATAGGAAGGATACGTGGGGTTTTCAGTCGGGAGGAGTCCGGCATAGCCCCTACAGGATTGTCGTCACGTTAAAAAAACTCGATCCGATTAGGCTAATGTTGAAACTGGAACAGAATGCAATGACATACCCCGACCACCCAACTCTTGAGTAATATTTTCTGCAGCCTCCTCTATCAGCAGATTTGTAACACAACTTTGTGATCACCAATTAGTCGAGCAGTCGGTTGACTTGAAACTATACAACACAACAATAACACTCGAAATATTTTTGTCCCCGATTGTACAAAGTTACACAAACGGCTAGTGATCTAGTGAATGCATCGGATAGTGCATCGGTCGAAAGGGTCGCGGTTACAGCATCGATGCCTCTCACTACGCTCCAGCCGGCTAAATGCCATCGCCAACCTTTACAATAGCTAATAATTATACATTTATTGATTTAACGTGGGAATTGTAAAACAATGACGGTTTAAGCTCTAACTCTCTAACATAAGCGCTTTTCTTTCAATAATATAGTACCTACTTATCATTATTGTATTCAGACATAATTAGAAACCACAGAAATCAGAAAAGAGTTAGAAACCAGCTTCACTGTAAAATGCGGATTTTTATGACTTTCCGTCTCTGAAATGGAAAAATAATTACAAAATCAAATTAATCACCTTCTATGCCTTCGCTCTTTAGAATCGATTCCCTGAAATTCTTACTATTGGACTATACTATTTATACTGATTGAAAATTATTTTTTAATTTACAGTTGAATCGCAGGAATGTGAACCATTTCTGTGTGTCATCAGCTGGTGTGTGCTTATTTTTTTGAATTTTATGTAAAGGATCCTCATGGATGTTATACTGGACTCCTAGCGACTAAAAAACCTCACGTGTCCTGCTAATAGGTAGGGAGTCCCGGGTAAGCCCTCAGAAGGATACCCCAGGACTCCCAACAGGTCTATACTAACTTAAATCTAATTAGGGTTAACTCCCCAATAGAGGTCGAGTGTGGGTCACGAACCTGATAGCCGGCAATGTTGTAATGTGGCGATGTCCACTAGAATTGTTGCACATCGAAGTAATCTATGTACATAGAGTTTCCTAAGAGGTGGTGAATCTCCTAGTCGTGGTGTCCAAAGCAATTGTAATGCTTTAAGAGACAAAGAGTAGAGAATTCGTGCTTCAGCAGTATGCAAGACACGCACCGCGAATAAAATAAAATGTTCTGCTATGTTGTTATAGATGGAGCATAAAGGAGTGAAATGAGCCAACCAAATCTAAAGTACCTATACTGTAATCATGGTGATAAGACCCGTAGTGGAGGAATATCACAAGAGGCGATTTGATCTTTTCCAGAAATAAAAGTATAGTTTTAAATTTTATTTCACGGAAAGTGCCCAGGAAAATATGTAGCAACCGTGATGAAATGGGTCATGACCCCCTACTGCCTACTTCCTCACTTTGTGTTAGGTACAATAAACATTCAAGTGTATCCAATAATGAACAATGAACTGATTTTGAATCAAAGACAATTGCTGTCGTAAGGCTTTGTCAGCGACAAAACTGCTGCTTAATTTTCGCTGTTTCCATTGTTACTAAATTTGTGATTGCAAGAAAAATCAGTTAATATCTATACCTACACTAATATGAGTTAAGTCAGACCGACATCACAGAACAACTAGGTAATAGTACTTCTGACACACACATCAAATTAGGAAGCTCATACCTTTAATAACTTTTTCTGTATACCTAGGAAGAGCAGGTACTAGTAGCACTATTTGACAAAATTAGATGTGGTCACACAAAATACTAACTAGGTAGGTACTAACATGACCTACATTTCTTTTTTATCCAAAAAAGGTCAGCCTAAAACAGCTGAGCAAATTTATCTATTGTAGTTAGAAAGCGCGAGACCCAGCCTAAGCATTTTGTGTGTCTGGTAGATTGTTGGTATAACAAATGGTTGCAAATGGTCGACAAAACACGCAACCTATTGTTGATGAATGTGGTCGTGTTTCATACAACGTGTTCACTGAAATCAGTGATATGTTGATATTATGACCACATTTAGCTGTAGTTTATTTATGGATGTCGTTCCACAACACCTCAACCATATTTTATGATCACACCGAGGAAGATGTAATAAATAAATAAAAAACAGTAATAGATGGCTTCACGTACTCATTTCAAACGGAAATATGAAATGTGAACGTTTATTTTACATGTTCCAATTTGAATATTTGTTAAACGCTTTTTAGATATTTTAGGCGAAACATAATTTTGTTAATAGTCTATGACTTCCTTATGTAATATAATTTTGACGTTATTGCCATTAGTAGGTATAAAATACGTTACTATGAGATCTTTGCCAAACAACCTAATTTAGCTGATGATGGCCTACTATTTAAATTATATAAATGTTATTACTTCAAGAATGTATTTGATTACATAATAAGAAGAAGACGTTAATCTATCGAAAGAAATAATAGCGAAGTGGTGAAAAGGATCTTTTTGAAAATTGAAAAGGAAATGTAACCCCAAATTGCGTAAATTCAAATATTAGAATACGTATGCTGATTACTTCGACCGCTGCCTGTTTGATTTAATGCATTCTGAAATGCATCTACTCAAGAAAAAAGTGGCTAATCAAAATGGTTTCCTGCAATAAATTTAGAACTACTTTCGCTCTCTCCTAAACTTGATGGCCGGTTTTTAATTAGACTCCATGCACAATTTTCTCTCATACAAGTAGGTAACGAAATGTAAGTCAGACATAATCTGACATGGAAAGCGAAAATTGACAATGAGATCTGTCTCTACAGTAACCAACAAATAACTTATCGCTGTACGTAATAAGAATAACATACGAACCATAAAATTGGAATATAAATGACTTTTGTTTTATTAGACACTAGCTGACGAAACGAAGGTATATGAAAGAAAGGGTATTTTTTCATCAGACTCATCAAGCAGCTTGTTAAACTGCCCTGTTTGCTTAATCATAAAAGAGCTTAAGGGGAGTGGTTGACAAAGTTTGCGAAAAAGAGGTGCAAACAAAGACGTTCTTCTCGGTATTAGTATACGAAAAATGACAGCCAAAAGTAGATTTTAAATCTAAAAGATGTGTGTCAAAAGATGGTTTTATCAGAAATTGTGTATTTATTATAAATAATTAGTAAAACATCATTGAAATAGACCATATTTTTTTAGAAGATGACGTTTTATGACATCTATTTATTAATGAATAATAATAAAATTTATATCAGAGACTAAAGAAAACATAGACCTCTAAAATGGTATTCTTCAATTTTGAATTAGTATAAGTTTTAACTAATTATAACTAATAATGTATTCAAAGAATACATCACATTGCTTGCTTCCTCGCGCTCGCCCGAAAATCTAGTGCGGGGGGAGTCGTGTTGCTAGACGGACGTGTGTCGCTCTGGTCTGCAAAATATTCTCGTAAAATGTTATATTTTCATTCATGTACAGAGTAATGCGTGTAACAGAGCCAGAGCCCGAGTTACACAATGCTTACTGCATTACATGAGAATATAATGCATTTCAATTTATTTTTTGTATTGTTTTATTAAATTACTTCGAAAGGTAGTCATGCTTATATTGTAAGCGGTACTTAATCATTTCAATATAAATAAATGAAGAAATATTTGTGGACATTCGCACACAACTTAAGCTATTATAACTTTGTGCTAAGGATATAGCTAACTGATGAAAATACTTATATTACAGTTATTATTAACACACTGCTTTTTTTGAGACACTGGTCTCAACTTGACTGCCTCTGTGGCGCAGTCGGAAGTGATACCGCCTGCGGCGCTGGAGGTCGTGGGTTCGATTCCCACCGGAGAGAAATATTTGTGTGACCCATAAATGTTTGTCTCAAGAGTCTGGGTGTTTCTATGTATAATATGTATGTATTCAAAAAGTATATAAGTATTATTATCCGTGGTCTTATACCCATAACACAAGCAGGTCATTCCTCTCCTAGCTTACTTTGGGATTAGATAGCCTTGTGCGAAATGTCCGTGAATATATTTATTTATATTTATTTATTTATATTAACCGTCAATTTTTTCAGCTTATTAGGTACGTCTTGGGGTGACGTAGGCACCATCTACCGGCAACTTGGTTAAAGTAATAAAGTGAAGGAATTGACGGTCGAGAGCAGTGTCTCGTTGGTCCAATGGTGAGGCCGTCTGGTCCGGCAAACCAGAAGACGCAGGTTCGAATCCTGCTCGGGACCAAAAATTGTATTCAATTATTTGCTAGACAAGTAAGTCTGGAAATGATCTGCTGGCTCTGTTGGATTCTCAAACAATTTGTTATGATTTTTTAAGTCTATATTACAGTAAGCAGAGTACTAAAAAGAATAACCCGCCGAGTTTCTTGCTAGTCTATATCTATACATAATAATAAAACTGTTGAGGGTCGAGAGTCTGAACATGAAAGCTATTTAAAAAAAAAGAACGCGTTCTCTAATCAATACCTACTTAAGCCAAAATGAAATTTAAAATTTTCATGTCCGTCTGTATTCCGAATACGTATCGCGCCGAAACTACTGATTTGAATGAAAATTGATCCGAGGAAGTTCAGGAGTTGGAGACATCTCAACTTCTCAAAACCTAGAATTCAAGAGTTCCTTTGAATGTGAGTGTAAATCTAAACCGGCGTGTTGGCTTTATCATAAGAGCTTAATGATTAAGTCCAGAGTTAAATATTTCGTCCGCGCCGAAGGCGTGAACTGAAATAAATTATTTTAGAATAGATTCTAAAACAATTCAGTCCACGCCCTCGACGTGTACGTTCTTTTATGATAAAACAAACAGTGCAAATTCACTCACCACTTGCTGAGTCTGATGAAGAAATACCTCCCCTTTCATACACCTTAAGCGTCGTAAACGAAGTTGTGAGGGTCAGCTAGTTACATACATACATAAATATGGTCACGCCTTTATAGGCGTGACCATACATACATAATATACATATTTATGTATGTATCTGCCTACCCCTTCGGGGATAACCCCGAAGGGGTAGGCAGAGGCATATTATTATGTCCCCACATTTCACCTTTTTAGAATTTGTCCCACGTAATAGGTGGTGAGCTGTATTGCAGTGTTGAGGTAGACAGGCGCAAGTTGTGACTGCCTACTGTTGAAATTATTCAAGCCGCCAAAAAGGCCTTCTACTTGGCTTAATGACTGCCATTTTACGGGCAACCAAGACCCGTTGGTCTTGGTTGCCCGCAAGTTTCGAAAGGCACGTTCAGCCGTTGCTTAACGTGCCTTCCGAAACGCCGTTTCCGGCACGAACAAATAACTTCACAAAGTGGTCACATGGATGGTCACCCATCCAAGGACTGGCCATAGTGAATGAGCTTACTACAGTGATCGTTTACAAAACACTGAGTCCGCGGTGCCACGAGCGCTTCTTATTTATACATAACTAGCTGACCCTCGCAACTGCGTTTACGACTATTTTTGTTTGTTATAATAAAATGAAATGAAATTTTGTTCCAAAAGTAACAAAAATTTTAAGCGAGTGGAAGACCCCTCTTGTCTGGATTTGTAATAATTTACGTAAAACAATGAATATATGAACATTCGTCTTTGTGAATTCGTCACATTTAATTTTTACGTAATAATCAATCACATTTTTTGCAGTGTATTTTTACACTTAAAAACAAAGGAAAATTGAAATACGAACGTTCCTTTGTTTTTTAATTTATTTTCGCCTCTCTCTATAAAATAGAGTGCAGAGGGGCTTATGGCGAGACTTTGTCTGTAGTCTGTGACACTGTTGCATTAAACTACGTCACTAGGTCACGTGGATCATCTGTTCAAAGTTTGAAATAAAACAAAAATGACAACGTCAATCGGATTGAACTCTCACAATAAACGTTTTAGAGAGGGGCAGTCGGGTGAGACCGTCTCACAGCTTCTTGTTTATTTGGTGAAGCGAGGAACGCATTTCCGCTACTATTTTTCTTCTTCTTCCGTAGTTCTTTTACTCTGATGTCTCTGTAGTTGCGCTAGTCTATGTTGGCGAGTCATATCGCCCATATGCTCAAGGTCGTTAGCCGTGGGTATGGCCTTAAACTTACAGATTAAGTCTATTCTCTCTTGCAAAGCAAACACGTCAGTTTAGAATGACACTTACATTCAAAGAAATCTTTGAATTATTGGTTCACCGAAAGTTAAGATGTCTCTCAATTTCCGAACAACAAAACTCTCAATATTAAAACTTGTGTGGAACAATTCCTACAGTACTCGCTTTCTAACTCAAATAAAATATTACCACGCGTTAAGAAATTACAACCATAAACCATTTTGTCTTTTATCCCCTCTCCCAAAGAAACTGCGCAAAATATAGAGATCAAAAGTATCCTAGATCCTTTTTCGGATATAAGCTCAAATTGTGCTAAGTATCATTGAAATGAATTCAGTAATTCGGCGTGATACTTATTCGGGATACATACAGAGATAATTTTTAAAATTAAATTTTCGGCTTTAATTTTAATTATAGAATGCCCTGCAATTAAAATTTTCAAAATATCTTCCGTGTACAGATTCTTGGCCCTCTACAGTTTTATTATTTGTATAGACTTGCTGTAGCTCGCGACTTCGTACGCTGCATTATCTTTAGATTGATATAACTTTTTTATTTATGAACCGATTGACATGAAACAAACACAAAATGTTAAGTGGAGCAAACCGCAACTCAGTAAAGAAAACTGAGATTAGCGTGCACAAACGTACAGACAAACAGACAAAAATTCTAAAAACCATTGTGCTGGGTTCTATTACTTCCGTAAATAAACATTTTCTTACATGTCTTCAATGTACAGACAGCGACCTGTTACGATTTTATTATATGTATATACTGGGTGTTTCTCTTAGGGTGTCAAGCCGCCACTAGCTGGTAGCAGGGTTCCATACCTATCGATTTAACCCCCATGTATGTTCTACGATTTTTTGTAGTTTTCGAGATATAATTTTTTTTCGTTATTTTTTATAATTACGTGTCCACGTGGCTTTCTTCTTTTTGGTTCGACTTTTCTTGGATATTTTTTTATTATTAAAATGCCTATTGATTGCAGTATTATGGATAAAATAATCTCCTTCCTAACTTTGATACAAGATGTAAAAATTTTAATCGATAATAAAAAATAGGGAATTATGCAGAACATTGTATCTCGAAAACTACAAAAAATCGTAGAACATACATGGGGGTTAAATCGATAGGTATGGAACCCTGCTACCAGCTAGTGGCGGCTTGACACCCTAAAAGAAACACCCAGTATGTATTGATAAGATACTAGTTGGATTCTGCATCTTCACCCAAACGGTACCCCCGGTCTCGCATTCCTTGAAAACTTATTCCAGAGATGAAAAGTCAGAGTGTTATTCCAGACAACATATCCCTGTACCAAACCTCTTTAGCCGTTATAGCGTGAAAGAGAAATAAACATCAATACATACAAATTTTTGCGTTTATAATTTTAATAAAGATTTATTCGAGTATTTCATATGCCTATCGTCGATCCGAGTACCTATGGTCACAAAGTGTGCCAAACCAGTATAAAGAGGAACCAATCAATGGCAGGAAATTAATACCGGTATTAGCTAAGATCATAATCTGGCATAAGTACCTATATGAAAGGGCCAGGTTGTCGATTTAGAAAAATAGTTTTACAGTTTGCATACCGTTCGTCCCTAGTAACATTATGCTGCTAATGATATAAGGTAGATAGCGGTAAAATTGATAGAAAATTACAAAAAATGGCGAAAAGGTAATGTATACAGTGGACAGAAACGTATATATTTTAAAGTGATTGACTTAGACAATATTTTATCTGCAATACCCAAATAATTGGAACTCTGTACCAAATGTTGCATGTGTGTAAACAACGATTAGGTACATACATACAGGTCAAGCGGAACGTTAAATTTCTCGATGATACAATATAACGTGTTGTGTTCTACATTGTGCTGACTGCAATAGCCTGATTTGATTGATTGATTGACGTAGCAGGTAACGTGCATTGTGGAAAAAGTTAACAGGAGTTTTTGAAGAATTTACTTAGAATTCAAAAACACGATAGTATACAAGACACTTTTTTTTAATTTTGAAAATGCTTAGTCTGTCCCACTAAGCATTTTCAAAATTAAAAAAAAGTAAGGAAATATTCTGAAAAAAAGGCAGCGTCATTCCTGTTTTGTTTTTACAAGGAATCGGAATTTCTTTAACAAATTTATTTCATGTAGAAGTATGAAATCGTTGTTGGAAGACAGTAAGGAGGACAGGTCTGTGTAAGCGAAGTGCCGAGATTATTTGATCTACATGAGGCAATTCTGTTTTTATTTTATTTGTTAATTTTTGCTCCATTGGTATCGTAGCTAAATTTACATCCCTTCTTCTTAAAACTGTTTCTTAAGATGCAACTGCCCATACACTTTCTGTGCCAATTATACTCCGATTCAACTGTTTGATTACTCTTTTCCTTACACTTACATAAAATAACTAATTACTTATTATGATTTACATCTGACTGCGAGTTGTAGATTTCCAGGAAGTGTATCAATAATTGCTCAGTAAGTGTGCCGAATATGTAGAAATAAGTAAGGACATCATAGTTGTGCATCGTTTTACAATATCGAGTAACTAGACTATGTCGTGTAAATTTAACAACAAAGCAAATGTACAAGGTACTTATTTTTGCGTAAAACGAAACAAATTACTATGAAAGTCTGATATTTTTGAAATTTTTACAATCTTAATTTTAAGGGTTTAGTCCTTGTTCGACCCCACGGGGGTTGAACGTGAACTACATTTAGGGGTTGAACACGGACGGGGGCCAAAACTCGGGGGTTGAACGTGGAAAGGTTGTGGGTGGGTCTCGATGGCTAAGTTGGAAAACCGAATTTACGCTCTTAACAATAAATTATTAGCGTTAAACCAGTGGACTAGCCTAGAGAGGGCATTGTTTACTTCGTCAAGATCGCGTTGTCCACGTTCAACTTTAAATATTAAAGATGTGTCATCAGCAAACAAAACTACCTCATGATCGTCTCTTATAGGGTGAGGGAGATCATTTATGTACACTAAAAATAGAAAAGGTCCCAAAATTGAACCCTGAGGCACCCCCATTGTTACAGCAGAACCATTTGACTGTTTACCATTTATAACTACTCTCTGTACTCTATCTCTAAGGTAAGAACTAATTAAATCCAAGGCCGTCCCCCGGATTCCATAATCAAAGGTTTTATAGTCGTGTTCGAGAATAGGAAGTGGTTTTGTAAATACTTATTGTAAAAGCATTACTTACCTGATGATTTTGAAAAAGCAGAATACATCAATACATTTTGGATAAATTATATTGGTCAGAAGCAGGATTAGAAACTGCGTGTTCTGGCACGCTGGGTCAGACGCTTTTCCAACTTAGCCATCGAGACCCACCCACAACCTTTCCACGTTCAACCCCCGAGTTTTGGCCCCCGTCCGTGTTCAACCCCTAAATGTAGTTCACGTTCAACCCCCGTGGGGTCGAACAAGGACTAAACCCTTAAAATTAAGATTGTAAAAATTTCAAAAATATCAGACTTTCATAGTAATTTGTTTCGTTTTACGCAAAAATAAGTACCTTGTACATTTGCTTTGTTGTTAAATTTACACGACATAGTCTAGTTACTCGATATTGTAAAACGATGCACAACTATGATGTCCTTACTTATTTCTACATATTCGGCACACTTACTGAGCAATTATTGATACACTTCCTGGAAATCTACAACTCGCAGTCAGATGTAAATCATAATAAGTAATTAGTTATTTTATGTAAGTGTAAGGAAAAGAGTAATCAAACAGTTGAATCGGAGTATAATTGGCACAGAAAGTGTATGGGCAGTTGCATCTTAAGAAACAGTTTTAAGAAGAAGGGATGTAAATTTAGCTACGATACCAATGGAGCAAAAATTAACAAATAAAATAAAAACAGAATTGCCTCATGTAGATCAAATAATCTCGGCACTTCGCTTACACAGACCTGTCCTCCTTACTGTCTTCCAACAACGATTTCATACTTCTACATGAAATAAATTTGTTAAAGAAATTCCGATTCCTTGTAAAAACAAAACAGGAATGACGCTGCCTTTTTTTCAGAATATTTCCTTACTTTTTTTTAATTTTGAAAATGCTTAGTGGGACAGACTAAGCATTTTCAAAATTAAAAAAAAGTGTCTTGTATACTATCGTGTTTTTGAATTCTAAGTAAATTCTTCAAAAACTCCTGTTAACTTTTTCCACAATGCACGTTACCTGCTACGTCAATCAATCAATCAAATCAGGCTATTGCAGTCAGCACAATGTAGAACACAACACGTTATATTGTATCATCGAGAAATTTAACGTTCCGCTTGACCTGTATGTATGTACCTAATCGTTGTTTACACACATGCAACATTTGGTACAGAGTTCCAATTATTTGGGTATTGCAGATAAAATATTGTCTAAGTCAATCACTTTAAAATATATACGTTTCTGTCCACTGTATACATTACCTTTTCGCCATTTTTTGTAATTTTCTATCAATTTTACCGCTATCTACCTTATATCATTAGCAGCATAATGTTACTAGGGACGAACGGTATGCAAACTGTAAAACTATTTTTCTAAATCGACAACCTGGCCCTTTCATATAGGTACTTATGCCAGATTATGATCTTAGCTAATACCGGTATTAATTTCCTGCCATTGATTGGTTCCTCTTTATACTGGTTTGGCACACTTTGTGACCATAGGTACTCGGATCGACGATAGGCATATGAAATACTCGAATAAATCTTTATTAAAATTATAAACGCAAAAATTTGTATGTATTGATGTTTATTTCTCTTTCACGCTATAACGGCTAAAGAGGTTTGGTACAGGGATATGTTGTCTGGAATAACACTCTGACTTTTCATCTCTGGAATAAGTTTTCAAGGAATGCGAGACCGGGGGTACCGTTTGGGTGAAGATGCAGAATCCAACTAGTATCTTATCAATACATACTGGGTGTTTCTTTTAGGGTGTCAAGCCGCCACTAGCTGGTAGCAGGGTTCCATACCTATCGATTTAACCCCCATGTATGTTCTACGATTTTTTGTAGTTTTCGAGATACAATGTTCTGCATAATTCCCTATTTTTTATTATCGATTAAAATTTTTACATCTTGTATCAAAGTTAGGAAGGAGATTATTTTATCCATAATACTGCAATCAATAGGCATTTTAATAATAAAAAAATATCCAAGAAAAGTCGAACCAAAAAGAAGAAAGCCACGTGGACACGTAATTATAAAAAATAACGAAAAAAAATTATATCTCGAAAACTACAAAAAATCGTAGAACATACATGGGGGTTAAATCGATAGGTATGGAACCCTGCTACCAGCTAGTGGCGGCTTGACACCCTAAGAGAAACACCCAGTATATACATATAATAAAATCGTAACAGGTCGCTGTCTGTACATTGAAGACATGTAAGAAAATGTTTATTTACGGAAGTAATAGAACCCAGCACAATGGTTTTTAGAATTTTTGTCTGTTTGTCTGTACGTTTGTGCACGCTAATCTCAGTTTTCTTTACTGAGTTGCGGTTTGCTCCACTTAACATTTTGTGTTTGTTTCATGTCAATCGGTTCATAAATAAAAAAGTTATATCAATCTAAAGATAATGCAGCGTACGAAGTCGCGAGCTACAGCAAGTCTATACAAATAATAAAACTGTAGAGGGCCAAGAATCTGTACACGGAAGATATTTTGAAAATTTTAATTGCAGGGCATTCTATAATTAAAATTAAAGCCGAAAATTTAATTTTAAAAATTATCTCTGTATGTATCCCGAATAAGTATCACGCCGAATTACTGAATTCATTTCAATGATACTTAGCACAATTTGAGCTTATATCCGAAAAAGGATCTAGGATACTTTTGATCTCTATATTTTGCGCAGTTTCTTTGGGAGAGGGGATAAAAGACAAAATGGTTTATGGTTGTAATTTCTTAACGCGTGGTAATATTTTATTTGAGTTAGAAAGCGAGTACTGTAGGAATTGTTCCACACAAGTTTTAATATTGAGAGTTTTGTTGTTCGGAAATTGAGAGACATCTTAACTTTCGGTGAACCAATAATTCAAAGATTTCTTTGAATGTAAGTGTCATTCTAAACTGACGTGTTTGCTTTGCAAGAGAGAATAGACTTAATCTGTAAGTTTAAGGCCATACCCACGGCTAACGACCTTGAGCATATGGGCGATATGACTCGCCAACATAGACTAGCGCAACTACAGAGACATCAGAGTAAAAGAACTACGGAAGAAGAAGAAAAATAGTAGCGGAAATGCGTTCCTCGCTTCACCAAATAAACAAGAAGCTGTGAGACGGTCTCACCCGACTGCCCCTCTCTAAAACGTTTATTGTGAGAGTTCAATCCGATTGACGTTGTCATTTTTGTTTTATTTCAAACTTTGAACAGATGATCCACGTGACCTAGTGACGTAGTTTAATGCAACAGTGTCACAGACTACAGACAAAGTCTCGCCATAAGCCCCTCTGCACTCTATTTTATAGAGAGAGGCGAAAATAAATTAAAAAACAAAGGAACGTTCGTATTTCAATTTTCCTTTGTTTTTAAGTGTAAAAATACACTGCAAAAAATGTGATTGATTATTACGTAAAAATTAAATGTGACGAATTCACAAAGACGAATGTTCATATATTCATTGTTTTACGTAAATTATTACAAATCCAGACAAGAGGGGTCTTCCACTCGCTTAAAATTTTTGTTACTTTTGGAACAAAATTTCATTTCATTTTATTATAACAAACAAAAATAGTCGTAAACGCAGTTGCGAGGGTCAGCTAGTTATGTATAAATAAGAAGCGCTCGTGGCACCGCGGACTCAGTGTTTTGTAAACGATCACTGTAGTAAGCTCATTCACTATGGCCAGTCCTTGGATGGGTGACCATCCATGTGACCACTTTGTGAAGTTATTTGTTCGTGCCGGAAACGGCGTTTCGGAAGGCACGTTAAGCAACGGCTGAACGTGCCTTTCGAAACTTGCGGGCAACCAAGACCAACGGGTCTTGGTTGCCCGTAAAATGGCAGTCATTAAGCCAAGTAGAAGGCCTTTTTGGCGGCTTGAATAATTTCAACAGTAGGCAGTCACAACTTGCGCCTGTCTACCTCAACACTGCAATACAGCTCACCACCTATTACGTGGGACAAATTCTAAAAAGGTGAAATGTGGGGACATAATAATATGCCTCTGCCTACCCCTTCGGGGTTATCCCCGAAGGGGTAGGCAGATACATACATAAATATGTATATTATGTATGTATGGTCACGCCTATAAAGGCGTGACCATATTTATGTATGTATGTAACTAGCTGACCCTCACAACTTCGTTTACGACGCTTAAGGTGTATGAAAGGGGAGGTATTTCTTCATCAGACTCAGCAAGTGGTGAGTGAATTTGCACTGTTTGTTTTATCATAAAAGAACGTACACGTCGAGGGCGTGGACTGAATTGTTTTAGAATCTATTCTAAAATAATTTATTTCAGTTCACGCCTTCGGCGCGGACGAAATATTTAACTCTGGACTTAATCATTAAGCTCTTATGATAAAGCCAACACGCCGGTTTAGATTTACACTCACATTCAAAGGAACTCTTGAATTCTAGGTTTTGAGAAGTTGAGATGTCTCCAACTCCTGAACTTCCTCGGATCAATTTTCATTCAAATCAGTAGTTTCGGCGCGATACGTATTCGGAATACAGACGGACATGAAAATTTTAAATTTCATTTTGGCTTAAGTAGGTATTGATTAGAGAACGCGTTCTTTTTTTTTAAATAGCTTTCATGTTCAGACTCTCGACCCTCAACAGTTTTATTATTATGTATAGATATAGACTAGCAAGAAACTCGGCGGGTTATTCTTTTTAGTACTCTGCTTACTGTAATATAGACTTAAAAAATCATAACAAATTGTTTGAGAATCCAACAGAGCCAGCAGATCATTTCCAGACTTACTTGTCTAGCAAATAATTGAATACAATTTTTGGTCCCGAGCAGGATTCGAACCTGCGTCTTCTGGTTTGCCGGACCAGACGGCCTCACCATTGGACCAACGAGACACTGCTCTCGACCGTCAATTCCTTCACTTTATTACTTTAACCAAGTTGCCGGTAGATGGTGCCTACGTCACCCCAAGACGTACCTAATAAGCTGAAAAAATTGACGGTTAATATAAATAAATAAATATAAATAAATATATTCACGGACATTTCGCACAAGGCTATCTAATCCCAAAGTAAGCTAGGAGAGGAATGACCTGCTTGTGTTATGGGTATAAGACCACGGATAATAATGGTGTTCTTCTCAGTTTGTAGCATTTCCCAACCCCCAGTAGAGTCACAAAAATGTTGACAAACCTATTTTTTTTTTTAATTTCAAAGGGAAAAAAAATTATTTTATTTTATTTTATCGGCTCTTTCTGGGCTCAACCATTTTGGGCAACAGAAATTAGTCGTAAATATTTAACAATTTAGGTTTCATCCTCGTAGTCCAAAACTCGTCGTCTTTCGAAATATTTACTGTGCTTATGGGCAAATTAGTGTTCAGTCTACACCGCAAATCGATAAATGTTGGCTTGACTGAATGTAATTTTAATACAATTCATTAAAAATATTTATTATATACACAAGATCACTAGAAGATAAAATAAACGCAGCTTCTCACTTGATTTGAAGTTGGTCTTGGATTTTAACCCTTAAATGCATGATTTTTTATTAAGTTATAAAATAAATATTTCAGTATAGATTTTGAGTCATAAATAAAGGGAAAAATAATAAAAAAATCATGGTTTGATTAAAAAGTATATTTTTGAAAAAATACAGTTTGTAGACATTTGGCTACATTATGCGTCTAGGGAAAAACAAATAACAATGCGGTAGGTGAGATCAAAATCTAATAACTTACAATCCTAGGGGTTATTTATGTATGTAACGCAGCAAAACAATTTCTGTCTTTAGTATGACAAAGGGCCACCTGACACTTGATACATTCTGTGCGTGAAAACCCCTCACATCCTTGTAATTTGCACCTATTTTTTGTATCACACCTTCTCTCATTGTGATCAATCTACCCCGTCAGTTCTAACATCTTTAGGTGGAACAGGCTTCATAGGTCCTCAGTGCTTTTTGGCATCAAATTCTGCATTCTCACGCTGTAGACCATGGTGAGCTCTCAGTTTGTAGCATTTCCCAACCCCCAGTAGAGTCACAAAAATGTTGACAAACCTATTTTTTTTTTTAATTTCAAAGGGAAAAAAAATTATTTTATTTTATTTTATCGGCTCTTTCTGGGCTCAACCATTTTGGGCAACAGAAATTAGTCGTAAATATTTAACAATTTAGGTTTCATCCTCGTAGTCCAAAACTCGTCGTCTTTCGAAATATTTACTGTGCTTATGGGCAAATTAGTGTTCAGTCTACACCGCAAATCGATAAATGTTGGCTTGACTGAATGTAATTTTAATACAATTCATTAAAAATATTTATTATATACACAAGATCACTAGAAGATAAAATAAACGCAGCTTCTCACTTGATTTGAAGTTGGTCTTGGATTTTAACCCTTAAATGCATGATTTTTTATTAAGTTATAAAATAAATATTTCAGTATAGATTTTGAGTCATAAATAAAGGGAAAAATAATAAAAAAATCATGGTTTGATTAAAAAGTATATTTTTGAAAAAATACAGTTTGTAGACATTTGGCTACATTATGCGTCTAGGGAAAAACAAATAACAATGCGGTAGGTGAGATCAAAATCTAATAACTTACAATCCTAGGGGTTATTTATGTATGTAACGCAGCAAAACAATTTCTGTCTTTAGTATGACAAAGGGCCACCTGACACTTGATACATTCTGTGCGTGAAAACCCCTCACATCCTTGTAATTTGCACCTATTTTTTGTATCACACCTTCTCTCATTGTGATCAATCTACCCCGTCAGTTCTAACATCTTTAGGTGGAACAGGCTTCATAGGTCCTCAGTGCTTTTTGGCATCAAATTCTGCATTCTCACGCTGTAGACCATGGTGAGCTTGCATGGCCAAAAAGGCAGCTGGGAGGGAGCGGGAAAGAAATCTCCTTCACGGGTTCCGCAGTCGGCGACGGGGTCGTCGCCGGTTGTTTTACGCCCAGGACTACCGGCCTCCATGACCGAGGGTCAGAGAAGGGCGAGTTGGCTGCTCGTCGTCCTTACAGAAGCTGACCAAGACGGAGGCATGTCTCTTCGCCACTAATAGTAGTAGTATAGCACCCAATTATCCTCCCAGACCCTGACAGACGCGGGATGGTACCCGAACCATCCAGCCGAGGCCGCGGTGGTAGTCTGCCGGGAACCCTGGGACATCCTTCCGAGGGCTTGCCCCGGACTCCCGGCCATAGACTGTTGTAAGGCATTTTATGGTTTTAGTTGGTAGGTGTCTTATACAACTCCCAAGAATTTATAGCCGACATGACATGTCCATCATGTGATAAAAAAAGCCGTAGATAACATTTTCTACTTTTATTCAGATCCTAAACCTTCCTAAGAAACTGTCAATGAGGTCTACTCCGCCCATATAGGCACTGTAGTCCTTTATGATTTTTGGGCAAATTATGGTTTATTTGAGATGAGGTTTCCGCCACAGGTTCCGCCGTGGATGCACCCTGACAAGTGCTCCTCTTCATAGAATATGGGAGGGTCTTCGTTATTATTCAAGGATTGATCTTACAGTTCATGCAACAAGTCCTCTACATTTGAATAATAAATAATCGATATTATCATCATCGAAATCTGCACCATCTTCGAAGACCTCACCGTCATGTAAAGCAGCAAGAGCTGACTCGATTTCTTTCTCGGCCAGCGAGCCATACATGCTGAAAAGAAAAGCGAAATTACCAACATACCAAAACTATACCCAAATAGGCAAAATTAAACAAACGCATGGTGTAGACATTTGGCAACATACATAAAAATCAAGATACAGACACATTCAGGATAAATTGCCAAAAAAACCGTTATAATAGTGATTTCTTACCTTATGTCTAATGTATTTCTTATTTTTTTAAATCGTTTCAGCAATTACTTTTCAGTAAATTTCAATTCAAAAGTCACTAAATATCACACAATCAACTTTTTCCCCCTTAGCTTTCGTTATGTCAAATTGCGCGGTAATTTTAATTTCTGCCGACTCTCTTTCATAGTTTTTTGTTTCATTATGTTATTGGCTATGATAAAAACATACATTCAGAAATACTTGTCACATATGTCACTTTTTAGAAGTACAAACGTAGTATGCAGACTTTTGGCAACAATATGCATTTAAGGGTTAAAATACCAGTCATGCTTTGTAAACAGATCCGTTTTTCTCCATAATTTAATTTTACCATCTGCTATGGCTCGTTCTACATCCATGTATATAGGGACTGTTCTAGGTTAAATTGATTGATTGATTGGTTATTAGGTCGTCTACAACAAGGTTCTTTAGCAGTGGTGAGACCACGACCCCTTGTTGACAACCTTCGGCCTTGGCTGCGCACTGGTTTCTGCTTGTCTGTAGCTTTAAAATAAGTTTGTTTAGCATGTTATCTATCCATTCACTGACTACCGTATATACTCGGTGTTTTGCCAGTGCCGTAGTTATGCTTCTTCTGTCGAAAGCTCCCTCTATGTTTATGAAAGTGCCGAGGCACATTGGTTGATTGATTCTGGATGACCTCTTCTATTTTGTGTACCACTGCATGTAGTGCTGAGTCTGTAGACTTGCCGGGGGCATTATGCGCGTTGGTTGGAATGCAGTGGTTTATTTTGAAGGGCCGTCCCACGATTGTCTCTGTCACACAATCTTTCCAGAGTTTTTAGCAGGAAAGACGAAGGGCTTATCGGTCTGTATAACCAGAGGTCTGAATCACAAACATAATTCCTTTACCGGGTTTTGGTATAAAGATCACTTAGACCTCTCTCCACAGTCTGGGTCACAGTCCCATTCATTGTCTGGCGTATAGATATTATGTAACTGACAATATCAACTTGTGTCCTCTCCCATTTTATCACTGCAGGGAAGACTTCATCCTGTCCTGGAGATTTGAAGGACTTGAAGCTGTTAATTACCCATTCAGTTTTTTGTAAGTTGACAGAATATATTAGAACAGGTTTTGCGAGCTCCCACTGGACTTCTTCTGTGGATACGTTTTCCACCAGCCACATGAGTGTCTGCAGCAATTGGCATTCTGGGAAGTGCGTTTGTATCAAAATACTCTCGGCTTCTTTTCATGATAGTTAACGTTAGTAGAATGATGTAGTGGTAATTTATATGCTATTAATTTATTGTTTTCGAGTAATTAAGTGATTTAGTGGTCATTATATGATGTTAATTTGCCTTTGAAAATGCCGAAAGGTTCCACCAAGTGCCATCAATCAACAGTATAAATAATTCTTTTCATGTGTGGGTCAGGCCGCTGCGCCGTCAGGTTTCTTTATAGATACGGACAGTTCTGTCCCTTGTTTGGCTAGTATTAGTCTGACTATATCAGAGGATTCTCCAAGACTTGGTACTTTTGTATCTCAGTCGCTACTTGTATTTTGCTTTAGCGGCTTTATAGCCGTCCCAATCCTGGTCTAGTTCCTCACAGGTGTTCCATAATTACCACTTATGAAAATGGTGTGTTAATATGTTATTATCAATACCACACGAATAGTGACTACCTGCCTTGCGTATAATACCTACACCTACGCTGTTCGTGAAGAAAATAGTGCAACTGTAAAAGCTTATAACTTGGTCAGTTTTCGTTAGCTTCATTTAATTTTTTTATACAGTATTTTGAAGCGAAACTCTAGTCGGGGTGTCTGAGCTTTGCACTATACAAAAGTTCACGTTGTATATCGACCATAAATATTTATATATATTATATTATACGTCACAAAGTACTAAGATTGCGTGGTCACGCTAGAATTAGACTATTTTTGTTAATTTTTACGTATTCAAAAATGGAACATCGAGCGACATGACCACTCTCTGAGAGCCTCTCGGCGGTACTAAATCGTATTTGTTCGCGTATCTGCATTTATAGGGGTTCACAAAATACTTTGTAAAAAAAAATCTGTATCTAGTTACTTAAAAATAAATATTTTTATTGTCAAAGGAGAAGTTCTGACATAATATTACATAATTATCATAATGATTTAAACTACGGAAGCTGGTGAAAAGACTACTTTATTTTGGTGAAATTTCTCAGTATTTGAGCAAACTTTACAGTCATTTTTCTCTAAAAAAAGGAACCTACCTGATATCAGGTTATTCTACAAACAGATAGCCAACGCCCTTTGCAATTGCTTCGTATCCCTTGTTCATTAAATTTATCAGTAATTTGACATGAATTTAAGCATTGAAATCTATGCAAATCGTATGATTTGAAAAACCTGTTTCACTTTCCTTGATATTAACCATATGTAATCCGTTGTTAGGTAAAATATGTTTTATGAAACGTTTAGAGAGCAAAATTTACTAAGTATGTTAGTGAATACCATGCTGCTACGATAAATATTTAATGACTTTAAATGCAATGAAAAGTATGGTTTCTGAGCAATATGTGGCGCGAAATATGTTAGCCCTCTTAAACGAAACTAAAACAAAATGTATTAGATTCACCTTGCCAAATGTTAGGCTCGTTAACACCAGTATTAGGATTAGGGATGATCAAGTAGAATTGGTCGATGAAACTGTCTTTCTGGGCATAAAGTTAGACTCAAACTTGCAGTGGGGGCCTCATATCGAGAAAGTCTCGGGCAGACTGAGCTCTGCAGCCTATGCCGTTAAAAAGATCCGACAACTGACAGACATTAGAACAGCGCGTCTTGTCTACTTTAGCTATTTCCACAGTGTCATGACCTATGGCATACTATTATGGGGTAACGCTGCCGACATCGAATGTATCTTTGTGTTGCAGAAAAGGGCTGTCCGGGCTATCTATGGTATGGGGTTTCGGGAGTCATTAAGAGAAAAGTTTAAGGATATCAACATCCTTACTGTGTATTCACAGTATATATATGAAAACTTATTATATACTCATAAAAATAACAGTAAATTTATTAAAAATAGTGATATCCATAACCTAAACTTAAGAAATAAGAATAAATTGGCTGTACCTAGATTTAGGCTTAATAAAATAAGCAATTCTTTTGCGGGCAATTGTATTCGAATGTACAATACATTGCCGACAGCCATAACAGGTTTGTCAGTTAATAAATTTAAAAAACTAGTAAAACTTAAATTGTGCCAGAAAGCTTATTATAGCATTAAAGACTTTCTAGAAGACAAGACTGCCTGGCAGTGACACGAATTGCTCCTTTCTACATTTAAAAAAAAACTGTATTAGATACTAAGATGAATAAGAGGGACCGGACTGAGTTTCTTGGGGTGTTCTTCTCAGTCTGTAGCATTTCCGAACCCCCGGTAGAGTCACAAAAATTTTGACAAACCTAAATAATTTTTTAAAAATTTCAAAAGGAATTAATTTTATTTTATTTTATTTTATTTTATTTCATATCCTCATAGGTACGTACAGAGCCGTTAGAGCGTGAAATGGTAACAGAAATCCAGACATAGTAAGAAGTATGTCCGCTTCTTATCACGTTAGAACCTACTGTCTAATTACGTGAACTGTTTGCGGTACATCATCTTTACTCACTGCCATATTCGTTTCAAACATTACCAAAGGTGTGTACTTGTATCGTGGTACAGATAATTGGGTACCTGTTTTTTGTTGATACTACGTCCTGTCCTTATAAACATGTCTGTTAGACCGTAGCATATCATCCCACTGAATGATTTATATAAAATATGTTACACACGTCTAACTCTATGATAGTTCTTGCTTTCTTTATTATCATTTCAGCCAATTATTCGATAGCGATTCTATTGGCTAAAGGTAAGTAGAACGGAAAAGACATGACTTCCCTCTTAACTCACAACAATATTTGGCGAATCTATTCAAGGTATATTACATTCTTATTCGGCAAATGTAATACTGAACTAATTACGTCTATTTCCTGCTATGCAATGTCTACAGACGTTAATGCTGCTATAGGAATTTGTAACACTGGCAAGAGTAATTGACTTAGCACCGGTGTGCTATAAACATGGCTTGACGCGTAACTGCGCATGCAGCCGACGATACTGAAATAGACTTAGAATGCAAAACGCCGCTCAAAAGTTCATCATCCTCGCAACTATTCCAAATATGTCTCTTAGGAAACACCTTTGCGGACGCAATGAATATGGTGACATGAGTTCTTTATTAGACAACTTCACATAGTAATTGTTAACATACTCATAATAAGATCCGAGTTGGATGCGAGGTTTAGTGTTCGATATTGCCTTAACCTTTAAATAGATGCCGCGAGAGTTGAACTCGAACAATCACTATGAATATTATTGAATCCAAAATCGGTGCTTACGAGCATTTAAAATTTTGCTCAGGTCGCCCCACTTCACAAGGCAACTTCAAAGATAAACAATTGGTTCACTCGTCATCTTCCATGAGTCGAGCAAATATTACTTATGTTATTTTTAACTACTAAGACTACGATAGAGTGGTATTAACGTTTCTTTGTTCATTTAAAGGGAGGATGCCAGAAACAACAGTCCTTTCCCAGCTGAAATCAACTGATTGTAGGTCACATCCGCTGACCTTGACCAATATAGGTTCTCATTTCTTAAGAAATACAAAGAACAGTAGGTATACATTTGTTTATTTTGGTACGAAAAGAATACAATAAAACGTATAATCGTATTTGAAAATAAATTTAACTGCATTGATTTATTTTTACCAGATTTCTTTTAGGTTAAACTTCGAGTAACATAAAGTCTAATACTATTTGTTGCCGAAACTTCATTTACCGAATAGGCAGGCAAAATATGCAACAATATGATTTATTTAACACCGCGTTTAACACAGTAGAAAGAAAATTATATTTTCACTATGGAATGCAATAGCCTTAAAGTCAGTATTAACTGCAATGAACAAGTAACAGTTTAGTTTGAAAAAATTTCAGATACTTAGTTAGGTACACAAATTATTATGACCAAAGTCGTTCCAGCCAAGAAATTTTGAAGGGATTACGTGTACTTACAATTTACTATACCCGTTACTTAATAACCATCATCGTTAATATGTCATAGATTACTGCTATACTCGTAGCAGGTTGGATGCAACAATGTTGTAGCTTACGTCGGCCACATCTGAGCCGGTCCTGAGGACAGTTAGTAGCATCACAAATACCAACAGAAGCGCACACGCACGTGTTATTCACTCAATCATAGACTACATAATCATATGCAAATGTTTAGACGACGCATGATTTCACTTTGATACCTGTACAATATTACGACGAACGTTTATGAACTTGCATCACTTGTTACATACAATTATTGTGGGTTTCTTACGTTATATCTGAACTTGTATGAACTGTAACTATTATTTTAACGAACATGTTTTGACTCTCTATGAGGTACGTAGGCTTGCAGCAGTGATAAAACGAGCAGTTATCTTATGAAACATATTATTATAAAGTGCATGTTCGCAGTGTTCACAGCTTTAAAGTCCTAGTGTGGATAAAGTGTCTTAGTATATTACATTATTATGGTGATTTTATAGGAATATTATTGAAACACACATTTACTAGGACATACAACTAGATGCTTACAAAACCCTTATTTTTATATAACTAATAGAAAAATATTTGATCATCAACCTTTTCTTTTTTATTTAACCGTGGAAATCCCTATGGATTTCACCAAGCGCTGGAGTCGACCGGTGCAAACGTTGAGATGGGCATTACAGACTTGGACTAACCAAAACCACATGGTGATCCTTCATGACAGTATGTGGAGAAAATCGAATATACCCTCAAAGGGATCCTCATAAGCCTCCGTTACGAACACCATCGACCAGCGCCTTTTGTTTGGGCGGTCAAGCCTCCTTTTCTCTATCTATAGGAACAGAACACATCGCGTCGCCATCCTGGTCCTGACTATGCTAAAATCACTTTGAACGTTTATGAACAAGTTTTAATTAATTTCAGCTGTAAGTAGGTAAAGGTCTCTGGTTACGTAATTTTCGTGTCTACTTCTTGTATTGAATTAAATGCCTCAGTTTTCGATTATAAAATGGAAGATTTTAAGTACGCAAAGATATTACTGTAACAACGAAAACCTATCAAAAAAACTTTCGACAAAAGTTGTATTTTTATATTTTCCGCAACTGACATACACACACACATAGCCCCTTTTCACACGTACCGGTTGCCGGGTACCCGGCAGGTGGCGAAGTGTATGGCCATGTACTATAGCTTTCACACGTACCGGCGTGATTTGCCCGGTAATGCCATATACTCGCCGCCGGGTACCCGGCACCGGCTACCCGGCAACCGGTACGTGTGAAAAGGGGCTTACGGACGAAAATCGGAGACTCAAACTCGAATTATTATCACATGTACCGGTTTCCGGGTAGCAAGTGCCGGGTAATCAGCGGCGAAGCGGTTGCCAGGCAAATCACGCCGGTACGCGTGAAAGCTATAGTACACGGCCATACACCCGGGTACCCTGCACCCGGCAACCGGTACGTGTGAAAAGGGGCAAAGACTCGCACTCTTCGCTCGCTCGGTCAATAAGTTATATTATTAAAGTAAGTACATTTTTTCGAACTGACTGATTGATAAAACAATGAAATCCTTTTAAAATCAATTAGCCAGTACAAAAGTTTTACAACACTATGGCAAAGACAAACAAGACTGAGAAAAAATAATTTAATAACAAGCAAAAATGACAGTTTTAAATTTTTACCATTCGAGTATTTTTCATGAAATTATTCTATAATCTAAAGGTAAATTAGTGTCGAAATGTCCGCATAAATCTAACTAGAGTTCCTTGAAACCATAGATTTAGAACCTAAATCTATGCTTGAAACGATTATGATCCGGATTGATAATTAAATGTAAGTAATTATGGAGCAGTCGAGATCAAATTTCTTTGTTTACTATATTATTTGAATCTGTTGAAATCCACCATATCACAGTACATTATTATATCTTACGATTATTCAAATCGTGTCTGTAATCTTTAAAAAGAACTGTGAAAATTACAAATTGCCAAGGTAATATAATATCTTGTCTCACATTAATACTACGGCTCTATTGATAGTTGCATTTAAATTACACAGTTTATAAAGTGTAAGTCATGCTATCTAATAAAATACGTACTAGACATGTTATCTAATAGCTTTAAGAAATTCTGTACCGAGGCTTTTTGAATTCCGCGATACCTAATGCTTCTACTGAGAAATATAGGTACACAGTCCTTAGTATAATCTAGATTTCTCGTTTTTAAAACTTTTCCATCAACATAAGAACTTTATGTTGCTAAACAAAATTGTAGGGGTATCCTCTCTTGCCACAATATTAGGAGTAGGTCACCCTTATTCTATGGATAGAAGACCAGAAACCGAGAATTACACTTGGATCTCTTCCCTGAGTCTTCTTCCACACCGGTTACTTCAAAAGGGGCGTGAATAAATCTATCAAATCAGTCTTGGTACTATTCTGTTTGTTCATAGGTCTCTACCAATTTTCGATACATTGCATTGTAAGAAAGTTTGGCATTACTATCCCACACTGAACCACCAATGGGTTGGTACGGAGTTTTATTTCGATTTTTCCTTTTATTTGCAATAGTCTCGTACATTGGTCACCACTTGCAGTTGAATTCGACTTGCAACGTGAAGACTTGGTAAGACCGAAAAGTCTGACAAAATGGAGCGTTTCAGACAATTCTTACGTGTTGTCAGCTTGATGAACTTTTCACTGTGGTATTTTAATATTTAGACGTTACCAGGCTTCTCATTACCTTATTTATTTTGACAAGATTTTTATCTTTTAGTTAGGTTAGCTTTAGCTTCTAAAACTGGTGAGAAAAATGTTAAAGGAAATAAAGTGTACCTAACTAAGATTTAATAACCGGCCAAGTGCGAGTCGGACTCCCGCACAGAGGGTTCCGTACCAAAAAACAACTAAAAGTCGTACCTATTTGTTGCATGGGGGGGGCTCCCCTTTTTTCTTTATATTTAACGAGATGGAAAATCCTTAATGGATGATATGCCAGACTCCTACCGACTAAAAAACCCTACGTAACGGCCAACAGCCTACGATTAGAAGCCCCGGGTAAGCTCTCGAAAGGATGTCCCAGTAAAGGTCCATTTTGTTTTAATTTTTTTTTATGACAATACACTGCTTGATATTCTGTATTTCAAGCGTCTACTGGTTGCCCTCATTACCTACTAACACAGAGCAACGCGCGCCTTTTTTTTTTTTTTTTTTTTTTTTTTTTTATACTACTTAGGTGGCAGACAAGCTTACGGCCCACCGGAAGGTTGGTAACCGTAGCCTATAGACGTTTGCAACACCAGAGGCGCTACACACGCGCTGCCGACCAGGGCGCAGGTTGTGACGACCCACAGTTGAAATTTTTCAAGCCGCCCGTAAGGCCTTCAACTTGGCTTAACGACTGTCATTTTACTGACAACCGGGACCAACGGCTTATCGTGCCTTCCGAAGCACGGAAACGCTCGTAAATAAATGTCACAAAGTGGTCCACGTAGTGGTCACCCATCCATATCCGGCCATAGTAAATGTTGCTTACTGCAGTGATCGTTTCCAGAACACTGAGTCCGCGGGGCCACGAGCGCTTCATTCCTTAGACAGTTCGCGTTGCTCTATAGTGTTATACAACGCGCGTCTTTAGATAGTGCGCGTTGCTCTTTAGTGTTATACAACGCGCGTCTTTAGACAGTTCGCGTTGCCCTATAGTGTTATACAACGCGCGTCTTTAGACAGTTCGCGTTGCCCTATAGTGTTAACTATCCTTGTGTAGATCCTCTACGGTAGGTACAGTATATATTTCAAAAAGAGTTTGTGAACACTATGTTTAATTTCTTTTTCAGAATATTGATGACGGATTCGGCGGGAAACTTTCAGACAAGCGTTATATTGTGTTTTAATAATTTTTCAAAACTAGTGTAATTTTGAGTGTTTATGTGTAATTTATGGTGGATTATTAAACATAAAGGTTCGACAACGTACAAAAGTGTTGGAAAGTGATAAAGCGCAGTGAAACGCGAGTTTTTAGGTTTGTCGACGAATTCCACAGCAAGCCCTAGTAAGGTACCACCGCCTTACTAGAGTAGAACTTAGTCCAAACTTGGACATACATGAATACGCTGCTCATAAGAAGAATCATAACATGAAAATGATTTATATTTTCACAATGAAATTTACTTGACTTTGGCATACTCTCAAACCGAGAAAGTCCAAGAACAAGAAGAAAAAAAAAAATATTGATGACATTTGAATGATGACACTATAAACACGATATCTACGTCTACAACATAAATTGTGTGTTTGTACATAAATTGCTTATACTGGAGAAAATTCTAAAATATGGACTATTTGTTTACTATTTCCTATGAAATAGCTATCTTTGAAATATTACACCTACCTAAAGTTATCTGCTAAAAGCGTTGTTCATTTTTTAAAGAAAAAATATTTACGATGAAAGTCGAAAAACAAGTTAGTATGTGACCCGTATAATGTTCAATCATGGCGACACGAAATTAATTTCATGGAGCAACATTTGATTGTTCTAGTCCTCCTAAAGTATTCATTTAATTTGCATGGTGTAAAGGGAATGAATGATCTTGATGAAATGTTCAAATTAACTAACGTATTTAAATTGAGAAGGATACCTTATTACCGTATATATAAGACAAAATCGCTAAAAAACACGTTTGTTGTATGGAAGCCCCCCTTAAATATTATTATGTTTTTGTTTTCGGTATTTGTTGTTATAGCGGCAACAAAAACACATAATCTGTGAAAATTTCCACTCTCTAGCTATCACCGTTCATGAGATACAGCCTCCTGACGGACAGACAGACAGACAGACAGACGGACAGCGAAGTCTCATGAATAGGGTCCCGTTCTTTACCCTTTGGGTACGGAACCCTAAAAAAAGCTAAGAAATACGTTGTAACAAATATACTTAATTACAAGCGTTATAGGAATGGTTTATTTAGAGACCATCAAGGCAAGAAAAATTACTGAGGTTCACAATTTACAAAATATTTTAACTCTGTTGTAAAAACATTTGTCAATCATCTACTTTATGACTAAAATAATTTTAATTCTTAATAACTTAACAAACGTATTGGCCTCTTCGTTAACTTTATGCTGCCATAAAATATTTTTTTAGTAAATAACCCACGTGAGAGAAAATCTACTAGCTACATACCTAGATTATGCCTGATCACAATCAATTACTCGAAGATGTCACAAAGCAATAAAACTATTTCATTAACCTCTCACGATGATTATATGTTATGATCGAAGGCATCTGCCGCAATTTTATGTCGTGGACTGCCGCGTTTAATGCTTATGAGTAACATACAGCCATACCTACACCATAGGGGCATCGTAAAGAAACCACGTCCCCTTACGTACTATTTTATCTATGTAGATACTACTTACTAGTTTATCGTTTCCTACATGCATTTCGTCTCCACATTAACTGTCTAACAAATGTACAGACTTCACACAGTTTATGTAAAGACACAACATATCTACCTAACCATAATTGGATCATAAAAGTTATTAATGCCGTTTTTATGGCTGTAGCTGTAACCGTGATTTTATTGTTTCACTACTATTCTAGCGCTCTACGATAGTATTTTGATCATAATTTTATTGAGAGATATTTTGTACCACAAACATTATTTCGTAAATTAAAATGCATAGGACAGTGAGATATGCAACATTGTCTGCATAACTTACATCAGTTGGATTCTAATTGATACATTTCCTGTAAAGAAGAATAAAGAATTGTGAATAACGAGTTGTCACGAAGTATAGCACCTACCTACATTAATTTTCTTACGAAGAATAAGACATCGAATTGCATACTTCTGTGAATGAACGAATGAGATAGGAGCAAACTCAAATTATAATACTGTGGTGAATTTAGAATAAAAGCAGAAATGGGTTGATTATTTTGGGTGGTACTTGGTTCACCGGTTCATCTTTGGTGGTTATCAAGTGCTTTCCAGCTGAAGTCACCATAACTCTTCCGGAGATTTATTTCGGCGATACATAACTAGGTATCCAGTACAGCTACAGGTACCTTATCATGAAAAGAAGATCATCGAAGCAATTATTAGTGGAGGTCAATACACTCATTACAAGTTACAAATATAAGCTGGCAAATACATATTTCACAACAAAATAATGGCCAATAAAAGCCCGCAAAATATCGCCAATATTTTTGCTTAACAAACTTCTTATTGGCATTATAGTTAATCAGATTAATAACAAGACTAGATAGACAGGATCTGCCCGCATCGTGGCTTGGCGAGAGGATGTAATTACATCGACCACCAAACAAATAAATAGAATCCGAGTGCTTAGCGATGACAGGATAGCACACTAAGATGAGGCCAATGCTTGCCAACGTGACTCTCAGATGATAGACGAGATAGTACTACAGAATTATTAAAGACTTTCATTGCTACTTAAATACAACGTTTAATGAAATTACAGTAAATAGTGTGCTATGATAAAAGCAATAAAGTGTTTGAGATTTAATGTTCCTATTTATCATTAATAACGATAACGAGGTCAAGGATCTTTATTGTAGCCTCACTAACTCAATACTCTGTAAACTAAAATGGTCGTTCAGCATCTTATGTTATGGCACTCTATTATCTAAGGTTATGGCTAGTCCTGTGATGGGTGATCGTACAATGGAATTTCTATCAAATTACGAGCGCTTCCGTACTTTGAAAGCTGTTGGTTACTGGTTGTCAGTAACATAGCAGGACGTAGTCACAACCAGCGTGACACCTGAAAATGACAAGAGATTCACCACGTGGGATAACATACAAGTTAATAACATGTGGGTGTATGGTAAACCTTTGCCCTTTCAGAGATAAAGAGTTGACTACCTATATATGTTTCTATGTACGTTCATTATGCAGTAAGTAAGTAGTTAAGATACACATTATACTCGTAGTTACTTTTATACGTGGTGGAATGCATTTAGGCACTTTGCTACTTTATTGCGCGGGTAGCAGACTCTGTGTCGAATTCCTAGTCCTAGGGGCTGCTCAACGTAGTGGTGATGACGCTGATTACGCTGTTCCCACTCGCCTCAACCGGGTCGCAGGATAGGCTTGAGTTAAATTCACTGCGTCCCATTATGATTTACGTAAGTAAGTGAATTTCGGTTCAAGTCAACGAAGAACTATCGATTTTTATAGAGAGCAAATATGTAGGTATATTAGCAAATCTGTGACCTTTTTAGTCGAAAGGTTCATTGGTCGAGGATCTACAATATGTATGAAAGGTAAATACTTTAAAGTCGGCGGAATTGCTGAGCAGAGCAAACGTGGCTGGCAGCATGGCTGGAGCGCCTGGTCGCGACGGATCGATGTTGTGCAGTCGTCGCCCGTTCAACTCGCTCATAGGGTTGACGCACTTCTACGGTACAAAGGCTAATAAAAATAATAGGTACAACTTGTACCTATTACTTTTATTAGCCTTTATGTTTATCACTAAAACACAATACTAAAATGATCTTCGCCGTGTTATAAAAGTTTAACAAATTGTTAAGCCGCTGCTTGGTCTATGTCATCGATAATATCTTAGTCGTTAACCCAACATGAGATTTCATGTATACACCATAGCGCCATAAATAATGCAGTCTTTCGGAATTATAAATCTTCTACACACGATTCTCTGGTGCAGAAGATTCATCATGATCATAAACTTAGAATGTCAACTCTGTCAACCATCGACTTGACGAGGGTTCGACGACAGAATTATTTTAAATGTTAGAAACAAGTTAATGTGTCGATTGTAAAGTAAATAATTTTAAAATAATCTCACCTCGCTACCTCACTATATTTTATACTGCCAATTATAGTTATGGTAGTGTTTTGTGAGGCAGTGAGGTGGCAATCGTAGTTTACAGCGTAAAAGGCGACTCCTTTTCCGTGTTTCTCGTTGATCCTGCCATAATATAAAGTTAATATTGAATGAAACTGAGAAAAGTACAAATCAGAAATATACAATCATACGTTAACATTCTGGATTTTGAATTAACACACACATGATTGGATATTGCCAGTTGCACTTGTTCTTTTTATTCATCATCAACATTATACACATACATCGTAAGTCCCTACCATCGCTTACGAATTCACTGTTCGTTTTCATCTATCTGACAGATCAGGTTTAAATTGTTTTTTTTAGTTGTTACGAGTATAACTGACTAGTGCCTAAATCCTTTCAACGTCTTCACGGGTGACTCTGATGCGCCATGCGGCAGGGTCGCACTCTTCAACAAACAGGTCCAATTTCTCGCAGTGAGGTTGGATGTTGTTAAAAATCCTATAACGATGTACAATAAATAAATAAATATTTAGAAACATTCTCACACAACATCATCAAAAATAAATACAAAATGTGAAAAGAGTTTTAAATAATTCTATTGTCCTGAACCAACCCTATACTCACCAAATATCTGTACTGTGTATAACCACTGAGATATGAAACTTCGTCCAAGTTATCGGTAGCAGCACCCTTGAATGTCAAACACAAACTCGGTAGGACTTCAATATTAATCTTTAAGAGCGAAGTAACCTTATAGCTAACAACTTTGCTACATACTTTTCAGATGCCTAAACCACCGTTAGCTCTGGTGGGAAAAAATCCATGGGTACATACCAAATAAAAAGGTTAAAATAGATTGTGGGATTTTGCAACTCCAAGCTTATGCTGCCACCAGCCTTGCTTATGTTTTTATTAAAAGAAAGTCATAAAGAAGAAAACATCCCTTAGGTGTAATATTTTTCTACTGGCATACAATAAAACCGGTGATCGTTTTCCGTAGTGTTTAAAAAAGGTTTAAAGGTTTATTTTCATGTGATAAGTGATAAGTCACATAGATTTTTTATTTAGATGAAGATTTTTTTTTGTAATACATACATAATGTGATAAATAAAAAACAAACTTTTTTTTATTAATATTTTACTTAATAAGTTTTTTTTTTAAATGTGGCACTTTTGATGCAACGGAGCTTTTCAACGATTAAATATTTTAAATTTAGGTCAATAGTTCAAAGTTATTCAACATACACATTAACTGTAAAAAGTGCTAATACCATTGATATAGCTTCACTAAATGAATGTCTTTACTTTGAAAAACAAAAAAAAAGAGTTTTTTTTAAATTTCTTTGTATGACAATATCATATAACTGCAAATATCAGGTTATTAGTTCAGTTGCTACTCCACTCAGTCACGTCTTGTGGTAACTACTGGATACATGGTGGTCTGTTATCAACCAAGACCACACAAATACTTATACAGCTTAGAGTCAGCTGAAATTTTACTTACACACAATAATGTGGGACACTTCGAGGGCGACTGCATCTCATAGATAACTTAGATAGGTACAAGTAGGCAGGTACTTACTTCATTTCAAAACTATAGGGTGCCCTCAGCTAGACCCGCATAATTGACAATGCTACTATTTGTCTTTTGGTTGGAATAAAATGGATAAAATGTAAGTAGTTACTTTCACTCTTCAGAGCATAGACAAATCCACACCAAATCAGGTAAATTCATTGCTTCCATATGTTGTCAAAGGAAAGAATCATAGAATCAGGTGCTCTTTTTATGTATATGCGTATTTCCATTTAATTTATTTATTTCGAATAGTTATTACAAGCATCAATAAAATCATAATGATTATGATAATTTTCTAAGACTTTTATGTATTCAACATAAAAGTCTTAGAAAATTATCATAATATGTTACTAAACTGGTTATTAGTCTACAATACGAGTATAAATAGGAAAATAAAGTTGTCAGTCAATAGGTACTCGTGACCTACATAACATAATCGTACTGAAGTAATGTTTACTAGTAACTAATAGAAACTTTTTTTTATTGGGCATCCATAAGCTATGGTAACGAGGTAGGTAGGTTCCTATACTATTTAAGTATTTTAAATTACTTAGTTAATTTATTGGTATGTTTATTATACTTAGTATATTTATCTGGGTGCTACGGTACAAGTTTATATTAGCTTAATTAGCAAAAAACGTCGCACAATTTAATTATTCATAAAACATCAATATGAACACTAATTAGCTTTGCTTCGTATAAATCATCAGATCTTAATAACTAAACATTGCGTGTCTGGAAAGAATTACACTTAATCAAATTCATCCTGTACTCCTCTATGAGAACTGTTAAAAAAACCACTAACAATCTGTGACTACAAATGAAACCGGTTTTCACAACGTATAAAAAAATACTCTTTTCCTCTCTCTGTTTACTAAATGATTAAAAAATGTTGTGTTTAAAAACGTGTTATCATGGAGTTTCTCTACATCATCTATGACTCTATGTGATAATAACATCATTTATTACATTACATTTGTTTCATGTCATTGCTATTCACTGATAAGCAGTGGTAATGTGATCAGTACCGAAGGAAAATGAAGACATGACAGATAATATTAATGTCTAATTAACAAAAATTTATAAATAAATTGGCACCCCCATTATTTTTTACTCTATTTTGCCAAGCTATAGAAATACTTATTGATTCTAACTAAGAACAATTATTTTTCTCGTTTTAATATCTAAAGCGTCTTTAATGATTTAGTTCAACACTCATATAAAATACATCATTTACAAATTGAGAAATAATGATTCTTAATAAATGATTCTGCGTCACCTCAGTTAATATTAGAAGGGTTGGGCTACCGTTCCTCTCTTCTTATGCGCAGGTGCATACCTTAACGAATTATTGACAACTCTAACAGGTTATCAAATGATATACCTATTTCTTCAATATTGAAGCCGTTATTAATTACTATCTGACGCAAACATAAACATCGAAGGGTTAGAGATTCGTGACGGGAATTGCATTCGAGCTCCCGCAGAGAGTTCGACAATTTTCTACATATTTGAATTATAAATCTGAAAATACGGAAGTGAACATATACAATTTTAATACCTATCGTGATAGGTATATTGCAATCACAAAGTTAAATGATTTCAAGATAAGAACGTTTTGAGGCTTAAAATTATGCTCCTATGTTGCTTCATCACATATTTTTTTAAAGAAGGAAAACAGAATTAATAAAATCATTACAAAGAAAACAGTAAGTGTGGTTTCCATTAAAATAATTAATATTTACAAGAATAATTATCTCTCAATATTGAGACCAACAGCACGCATTCTTTTTCGTCTATTTCGCCGAAAACCCGAGTTTCTTACACGCTAGCGAAATCCGTTTCGTTAGCGTGGTCCAGGGTTTCCTTTCGAGAATTCATTCTCTTAGTCATAGCCCTCGTCTTTGTCATCAGCAGCTCTGAAGGTTAGACTGTAAAGGCCCATGTAGGTTTTCCATCATCCTCCTAATATTATAAATGTGAAAGTTTGTAAAGATGTTTAGATATTTGTTACTCAAAAACGCTCTAACAGCTAGACGGATCGGTACAGAATATAGTCTGGAAAAAGCAATATACTCGTACCTACGTATAAATGTCTATAACACTACTCTCAACGTTCCTTAGTGTTCCTACATAAATGTTTCTAGTGGGCTCAGGTGGCTAGTGTACACATAAAGCGGGGCGCTGATCTTTATTTACTACAACCCAAACAGCCGTCGACGGCTGCACAGTAAACACAAACTCTAATACTGCTCAGACTCCGTCGGGACAGTTTGATCGTAATGAAGATGTTTACACACTGGCTCAGATGAGACTTCTTATCAAATTGTCTGGAAGGGATGAGTGCTAATCTTTAATGAAATTGATGGGGAGTGGGGAGTGGCGGGGGAGGCAGCTGGTATAACTATTTTAGACTATTTTATTAGCTACGGAGATTCTGTTCGTATGGTACAACAAACGTATCGTTCGGTAGGTACCGTACAACATAGTAGGTCTTAATCACACATTTTTTTTTCAAACAATATGGTTGGATTAATTCATTTTTAACTATTTCACTCAAAGAGTTTGTTGGTTAACTCCAAATTACAGTAGCATTAGCGCTGAGAATCATCGCTATGGGGCCTCTCTATTATATGCATTGAATCTCACCTAAAGACTGAACTCACTTCTTAGCTTGTATATTTAATTTTATACAGCTTATTACGATTTAGTGCAGCTGCCCAGACATTCCTAGAAGTTGCATGATACATAAAATTTAAAGAAAGAACTAGGATATTGACTCCATAATCCATCCAGCACCTACTATTACGAGTAAAGACATTTGGCAAAGCTTAAATGAAGCCATACTAATGCAGTCGTGTGTCAGACAATATGGTGAATATTTGACACGAGACAACACAGAGAACGTTGTTATGGATGCGCAAAAACGTATCCAACGGAAGTAGCACATACGTGATATCCGCAGACCGGGGCGCACGAACGTTCACTAAATCAATCGGAAGTCAGCTTCTCTTGAGGGCTTCGTACAAACATATGTGCCATTAATATCACTTAGAAGGTTCCTATGTATGTTTTATTCTGTGGATTTAAACATAGCGAGGCAATAATAAGCTTTGTCATCAATTTATGTACGGTCAAGAAAATAAACTTGGTAGGTCCTGTTAATTACGAGAACTTGATTATTGTTACATCATAATTTTTTTACCTACCTTCTTAAAGAATTAAATGAACACTTGATAAATACAGGTGTAAAACATTATATTCACATTTGTGCTAATGATTCTTTATGTTTCTATGCGGGCAAGATCTTTAAGACCCCGGGCAACCTAAGCAACAAATGGTGCTCATACTAATCAACGACCGCGCTCAGGTTCTTCACTTATCTACTAAGAATGTTAAAAAGAAGACTACTACTGCTTCTTTTACTACTACTACTACTGCTGCTTCAAGCAGTCAATACGAACGTTTCCAAATCTAAGTATTTAAGGTCTGAAAGCAACTAAAAAGACAGAAAACTGATAAAAAGAAGAAATAAAAAGATCACCATGTAACTGTACTGTAACTGTACTGTAACTGTACTGTAAATGTATTTCCTGGTGTGCAAAAAAGAGTGTTTTATGTTTTATGTTTATGTTATGTAACTAACTATACATAACTATAGGTACCTCATCTGCTCAAAATGCAGAGAAACTACTGAATTAGAAACTTTTATAAATTTAAGCCAGTTATGTTATCATGTTTTATCCTTCAACTTCCTGCTCAGCTAAGATTCACGAAAGTTATAAGCCACTACCCAAAAGTTACACAGTTCCAAAATTTTATGTGATCCCAAAAGTTTTAAATAGTGTTTTTATGTTTCTCACGTTGAAATTAGTTTGCTTCCCTTTGGATCTTATTTTATACAAGCAACAGAAACGTGAGTGGAAACCCAACGAGTCTTCATCGAAAGTATTCGATGCTAATAAGATGGAAACTTTACGTCGATACGTAGGGAAGAGTTTGCTATTTTTTTTTTACGTGAGGGAAAATCCTCAGAGGATGTTATGCCGGACTCTTACCGACTAAAAAACCTCACGTAACGCCTAACAGCCTGTGGTTGGGAGTCCCGGGTAAGCCCTCGGAAGGATGTCCCGGGATGCAGGGAAGAGTTTGCTTTCACACCCTAAATTGAGAAAATTTCTTTATGTTGTTCAAGTATAAACGTATAACTGCAGATAATATAATATATGCTGTATAACACTATTTGTAGTTCTCATAGGACTCAAAGCTATCATCATAGCATCCGATTTACCCGTAGTCTCTCAGACTTATACCCATGGGGGTTCCTTAACCAGATGTTATTGACCTTTGAACCCGCTTTGAATCTGTTATTTACCTATATTTGTCATTGCTTTTGGAAATGTTTCAAAAAGATAACCGGACAGCGGAGTCTCAGTAATAGGGTTCCATTTTTACTCTTTAGGTGCGGAACCCTTAAGAAGTTTAAGTAACGCTATTCAAAAAAAAATCCCAACCAAAAGAAAGACTTTCCTAGAACTAGCCGGAACCTGCTAGAGATCTATCATGTAGCTTTCAGTCAGAGCAAACGTGACCGATCAGAAAGGCGGCTCTACACGGGACTAAAACTTTAATTGTCGTGAGAAAGTTCCTGTCTCACAAAATAAGGTATTGAATTGTAATATGTAAAACTGTGATCAATAATTGCCTCGGTCACGACAATGTAAACACGATCTCATTGCTATTCTGTAAGCATCGACAGATAAGTTGGGATACGCTACATTAGGTTTAATGAGATTAGATCATACGACAGCTTGTGCTATAAGATTCCCGGTGGAGAAAATCTAGATTTCGTATATATCTCAGTATTCTATCCAAAAATATGGGAATTTCAGTTTATTTACTGTGGCGTCCTTAGCTAATTGTTGACTGGCCTATTGAATTTGATGCAGTTTTGTTATAGGTGCTCAAGCCTCAATTTCTAGTCTGAGGCTCAAACTTCAAATTACCTACTCAGAAAACGACAACCTATTGAGTTACTAACTTTTTATAATTTTAGTGGTTTCAAAATTTTGATTATGGCCACTGCGATGTAGCGTTGAGTCGTCGAAACATCTAACAGCAAAACCTATCTATTATGGCTTCATTCTTGTGTACCCAGATATAGGCGACCATCGCAAGGTAACACTGCAACATAAGAAATATCTATAACAATATAGGTACACTTTTCACAACTTTTTACATTTTACAAAATTCACATTTACGTAGTAGGTATATTTATTTCGATAAAGAACTCATGACCAACTTATTATGTCGACCTTATCTACATAATGTCGCTTGTGTAATTATTTTGCAGGCAATATTATATCCGGCTAGCAAATAGTGTACAAATAGTTTACTCAACTTCCATTAAAACACTTTTTACACTGATAATACCCGTGCTGATTAGCTGTGTGATAATGTGCCAAAAATGGCATGTAACATAATCAAACCGTTTTGACGCAATCGTGGTTTGTTGTGTGTAATACGTCATGTAAGAAAGTAAACTTCGGTATACTGCCAGTGGGGTGGTGAGATTTGACAGTAATTTGACAGGAATGCCCTCTATGACCATCTGGGAAATTACGACGAGTTTGGAATTATTGGAAGATCTGTCTGTTTATGATGACCAATTACAAAATAGCAAAAATCAGTTTATTGGCTCGGCCATAGATGTTTCACATCAAATAGCGTAGTGTAAAGTGGCACAAGCGATTTACCCTTGTGCCACTTGTCTTAAGGGGCCTTATAACTCCTCACCTATGAACGCCCGGTCGAAACACTTAGACCTAGAATATTTTAGGCTTATGTTTCCATATAATAAATACTAGCGGACGTCACGCGGTTTCATCCGCGTAGTTCCCGTTCCCGTGAGAATACGAGAATAAAATATAGCCTATGTTCACCGCAAAGAGTGTAGCTTTCCAACAGTGAAAAAATTTTTCGAATCGGTCCAGTAGTTCCGGAGCCTATTCGTTACAAACAAACAAACAAACAAAAAAACAAATCTTTCCTCTTTATAATATTAGTATAGATTTGTGTGACCCATAAATGTTTGTCTCAAGAGTCTGGGTGTTTCTATGTATTATATGTATGTATTTAAAAAGTATATAAGTATTAATATCCGTGGTCTTGATACCCATAACACAAGCAGGTTATTCCTAGCGTACTTTGGGATCAGATAGCGTTGTGTGAAATGTCCGTGAATATTTATTTATTTATTTATATTAATGTTACCTACATTATTAAGAAAAAAAGGCTTTTCAGAATTGATAATTGAGATTCTAAGGCGTCTTCAAATGTGATTTCAAGGTTGTCAAAATTCATGGTCACGCAGACGTTCTAGGCACTTGAACTTAATATAATAAAGGTACCCATAAGGCCTACTCACAGAAGTACGCAGAAAAGAGAACAGTAGAGGTTGATCACCTATTAAATTACCAAAGAATATCATTAACATCGGTTTTTGACCACAAGCTTAAAAAAAAACATTATTGATACTTAAATACCTACCTACGTACTGTGCCAAAGAGGTATCGCTTACATTGTCTCAACACTTTGCTGCAACTTTTATTATTTTCTTACCTTTTTAAGTTAACCTTGTTACAAATTTATATCGATAATAAAATGGCCGTGTCGCCAATAAAATTGATAACAGAAGTTCAGAGAAGGGATCATTACTTTACATACGCATCGGTTTTATATGAGTGATATAAACTGGATCATAAACATAACTCAAACACTCTTCGCATAAAGTTTCACATACGTTAAAACTTGGGTAATTTGGGTAGGCTTAACGCCAAAGGTATCATCAACGCGGTTACCTCTCACCCTGGCATATTTTAAATAGAATCCATTTTGGATATTTAGCGTTGCTTCTATGTTATATGTAGATATGCTAGACCTGTCAGATCTGTTAGAACATGTCTAATGAAAAAAAAAGAAAAAAAAACGGCGGAAGTAGGTATGTGTCAGGGTATTTCATATTTCAGCTGCTAATTTATACGTTATTCATTTTTATTTAAGAAACTTTGTAAAATTTTGTTCTTATACTCATTCATTATTTACTTGTTCCGTATCTCTGTTACTATGAATTTTTTCCATGTCCAGAAATAATAGTTTGGTAGAGAACCTATAAAAAAATTACGTTTGAAAGGCTCCACAAATGAATTCCTAAGTTTCAAAGGAATTTCGCAAAACTGCAATAGGTGTAATCTGAAAGAACCATCTAACGAAACCCTACATTATGAGCCAGAAATGAGACATAAAACTTGCACCCCTAAGTTACGTGTGGGGTACTTTATCACTTAGTCTGCGCACAAGGGCATATATAATAATTAAGTACGTAGAAACCCGTCTTTCTAACAAATATACAACAATGTGAACAAGCCTTTACGATATTCATTATGTCCGTTTTATGGAAGCAAACTGATGTCAATAAAATTGGTGGTGCTTAAAACAGAGCACAGTATTTATTATACGGCAAGTAAAATTAAAACAAACTGACAGTGTTTTATCAAAAATAATAAATTAAGGTTTTACGATTTTAAATTGTGAAACATTTCTGAGGAATCATCTTCTAGCCCTGATTATACTATGAACTGATAAACATAGATTATGAACTCTCTATTCTTATGTTTCTATATTGCAAAGTGCTTTGGGTAAAGTCATATAGAAATTATTCAAAAATGTTTGGTCGAAATGGAAAACACGCTAAGCCGTTAATCCTAGTTGCCAGTAACATGGCAGTTTGAAGGCCTAAAGGTTAAAATATGCAAGCTTATAAAAAAACTGAGCTTCTACATTTCAGCTCATTACGTAGTAAGGGTAGAAACAAAAGGTAAAGTATGGGCGTATAATATATCCCACCAAAAACATCCCTGTTGAAAAGGAGGCCAAGTTCCTATGGGCTAATTGTTCGCCTAAAAAAGGGTTGAAATCCAATCCAATGCCAAGTTTAGATGTACTTTAAATAATCTAAAAATATCTAAAATAATGTTACTTCTAAATTTGAACTTGGCAGGGTTTCGTGCAGTACGCAACACTTGATTAATTGTATAATTAAATTTATTATGTATATAATTAAATTAACCTGCCAAGTTCAAATTTAGAAGTAACATTATTTTAGATATTTTTAGATTATTTAAAGTACATCTAAACTTGGCATTGGATTGGATTTCAACCCTTTTTTAGGCGAACAATTAGCCCATAGGAACTTGGCCTCCTTTTCAACAGGGATGTTTTTGGTGGGATTTCAATACATTTTTTCAAGAAACTGTACCTATTTTGTCTTTAATAAGCTTTAAAGTGTGCATTATGTATACATGACATTATTTTATACTCTCTCTCAACAAGACAAGCTCTCGAAAGGATGTCCCAGTAAAGGTCCATTTTGTTTCAATTATTATTTTTTTATGAAAATACAATGCTCGATATTCTGTGAGTATTTCAAGCGTCTACTGGTTGCCCTCATTACCTATTAACACATAGCAACGCGCGCCTTAGATAGTTCGCGTTGCTCTATAGTGTTATACAACGCGCGTCTTTAGACAGTTCGCGTTGCTCTATAGTGTTATACAACGCGCGTCTTTAGACAGTTCGCGTTGCTCTATAGTGTTATACAACGCGCGTCTTTAGACAGGTCGCGTTGCTCTATTTTTCTATTTTATATTTGATCCAAATATTTCACAAATATGAATAACAATATTCAATGTGCAGTATTGACTTTTCCATAATTTGTATGTATAGAGAATTTGATTGACATTAATCAAAACATTGACAACATCTTTCTCAAATCTGATTGAGTTTTTAAACATGACATGTGTTAAAATAAAAAGTAAATTAAATCAAAAGAGTCCTCTCATCACTAAGAAGTATTGATACAAATTCGAATCGAAACCCCCCGAAGAAAACAATTGTTACCCCCTTTTAGCCTGTTCTGGAATGAATTTCAATAAAATACGAAACACATCTTCCATCAATTATGTTAGAGATGATTTATGCAAATTTTGAAGAAGATCCGACCAAGGAATCCTGTGGTCCCATACAAACTTTGTAACCCTTTTCCAACTCACGCTTGACCGATTTCTCAAATTTCTCAATTTTTCGGTAATCTACATATAACACCCGATCTGTGTGCCAAATTTCATAACGCTAGGACAATTGGAAGTGGCCTAGAGGTTTTGATGACCGGTCAGTGAGTGAGTGAGTCAGTCAGTGCCAAAATTAGCTATATTCACAGGGTCATATTTCAGGATCTACTAAAGCTACATCTATGAAATTTGGTACACTGCCTTAGTACTAGTATATGATTATGTACGTAAAATTTTATTTCTGTACTTGCAATAGGCACTGAGCTACAGGGGGGTCAAAAGTGGGTCGAAGCGGTTCGTGTAAATAGAGTACGGCATGCGCTCGGCCTGTTGCTGGAACTTGGCCTGCGCACTGCCGTGCGCTTAGACCTGTGCCTACTCCTTTGGGGATAAAAGATTATGTATGTATATGTAGGTATAATATATGTATATTGAAAAGTTGTTAGGTACGTAAAAAATGAATTTTGGTGTTTAGTAAGTTTTATATAGGTCCTAGATAGATTAAAATGATTTTTGTAGAGACTCACAAGCAAAATTTCTAGTATTATGTTTTTTTTTGCGTGTGGAAATTCTCATGGATGCTATGACTCTTACCGAATAAAACCACAGCCCGACCACTGCCTGCGGTCGGGAGCTCCAGTTAAGCCCGCAGTGTCGATGTCCCAGGATTTTTCTATAGTTTCGTACGGCGGATACCTAGGTAGTGTTCAGTCGAAAGACTGTCACTATCACAAGCGGCGTAGGCTAAGGTCGGTCTTGAGACTTAAACTTGACCCATTTCCATCTGTGAGGCCGTCCTAGGTTCATAAGGCATGTTATTCTATTATTCCCGCTTGCCATTAACATGGTATTGTTTAAGCCAAACTGTAAGGATCTTGGGTGTCTTGAAAACTTAGAAAAACTTTTGTCACTTTCCTTTTCCACATGGCAATAAGTTGTCATCTATTACTTGAGACCAAATACAATTGATGATGTGTGGGCGAAAAAGGCGTTATTATAATAATTGTATAGAATAACGACGTGTGGGCTCCTGTCTAAGGAAGCTAATTACTTCGTAGGAAACCGTGAGATAGGCACCGGCTCAGTGCCATGCCATTATAAGGCTTTACACTGCATGACCTCACCGTGAGGCCTACTGCAGGGGTTCATGAATACTTCATTACCCTTTTGAAATTATTTTCATAGGTATTCGTTTTGTTTTGAAAAGCTACTGTGGTGTTGCAAATGTTCATAGGCTGCGGTGACCGCTTTCCTTCGGGTGGGCCGTAAGCTTTTTTCGTCACTATTGTTAGTAGTATTTATTAAAAAGAGAAGGAAAAAACAAAGCAAATGTATCAATCGCTCAGCAAAGTAAGTAAACGTGCTACTTTAATCTTTATTCTGCATCGATTTATCATTTTTATAATATCATTCTCACTAATCTGTAGAAAGTGGTCTTAATTAAATATAGAAGCAGGCTATATAAATACATGATTCATTAACGCGTCGGATCACATCCGCTGGGGCGGGTATCTTATCGAAAGTTTTTGTACCGCGCATGGAGCCTTGTAAGATATCGGAAACATTATAAAGATATCTCTGGATAGTATGTAATAAGACAGAGGATAATAAAAACATTTGGAAATATTATTCGAATTAGATCATTTTAATAGCAAAAAAGCAATTAGTATGCTAACCAAATCATAAATTTAAATTTGGTAAATTTTGTATTAGTCTTGAGCAGGTTTCGAACCTGCGTCTTTTCGCATACCGTACCAAAGGCTTTACTACGAGTAGCAAGCTTTACGTTGTCCAAAGACGTATAATGTGGAAGAATTGGTCGGTTCCTAGTACGGTCACGATGTTAAGCTGGAAGGGCGTTTGGCACGGTATGCCAGAAGATTAGGGTTCCGATCTTGCTCGAAACAGATTATTTTCACATTAAAATTTATATTTATTGCGTGATGCAGCTGTGACATAGGCTATTATTATAAAACTCATTGTTGATTAATGGTTGTTGACATTTAACTATTGTATCAAACATTTAATCTCAATATTAAATACTAACCCTTGAAGGTCGCACGCCATAACTTATCTAGAAGAACTTAATATTCCATGTACCTGTATTTGCAATTGTGATAAAGAAATTAATAAATGAATATTTAAATAGAATTTTTCTTGACGTACTTGACATTGTATTTCGCGGTTATGACTGTGACGCTACGCTTTTCACACTCACAAAAACATAATAATATGTCAATATATCAATGTAAGCAGGCTGTATGAAACCAAAGCTCATTAGGATCACCACAGCTGTTCCTAAGAAGGGTAGGTATTTGCAATGCCTATATATGTAAATCTATATAAATCAATCTCTCAAGTATTGATTGATGAAGATTATTAGAATTACCGTATCACTGCTTCCAAAGACGTTGTATTTGCGACATCAATTAGTAAATTTGTGTGTTAATTACTACAGATTTATTTTTCAAAGACCTTGAGATGTTCAAGGTACATCAACATTACTCCTTAAAATTATAACCATTCAATTCACGATCGAAGACAATATTTCATTTCCTAATAAAAGAGTTATAAGAAATACTTAGTAGGTATGTCAGTTTTAGTTCGATGACTGCCAAGTATGGCGAAATTTCCGGGAACACGTCTTCAGTGGAATATAAATTGTGTAGCGCAACTTGTCTTTCCGTTTGTACGCATGCGCCTTTACGCCTTATGTTTTTACGCAATAACAAACAATAACTATCGTGACAACGGCTGTTTGAATGTTCAAGAAAGGTTGAGACAGTATGAGTTCAGCAAGGCTGGTTGCAACTCAACGTGTAAATTGTTTTTAGAATTCCGTGTCTAAAGGGTACAAACGGGACTCTATTCATGAGACTTCGTCTTCCTCAAGAAATGTGATAGCTAGAGAGCTGAAATTTTCACAGACGATGTATTTCCGTTGCCGCTATAACAACAAATACTGAAATCATATATATGTAATATTATTTAAGGGGTCTTACATACGAAAAACTATATTTTTACCGTTTTTGGTACGGAACCCTCCGTGCGCGACTCTGACTCGCACTTGTCCGGTTTTTCTACTCTAATCGACTACCACGTGGTCCTTACCTATCTGACTATCAGCGGGCGCCCCAGGTAACTTTTCGAAAGGATGTCCCAAAATTCCTGGCAGACTTTGGCTACCGCCGCGCCATCGTCAAAGGGTAAGGTCATTCAGCTTATTTGGGGGTTAGTTCAGATTATCCCTCTTCTTGAGCCGCTTTTGCCTCCGCTTGATGCAGGCGTGCGTGAAACTGTCACGTTACGCTGCTGTGTTGCGTTCAAGGCTCGAAAAAGTACAAATTGAACTCGTATTTAAAACAATGGTATTCTAATTCTATCGAATAACAATATTTTTCTTAAAAAATAAACATACACATACACACATATATATATATTTTGATGATATAAAAAAAATTGTATACCTACAGTTATGTACGATTTTTCGAAAAAAAAGGGGCATCTGATCCCACATACCCATTTTTCTGCAAAAACCCACTTAGGCACTATATTAAAACCCACGACCATACCATTCTGTTGGGGAGACGGAAGACGCTTTTTAAATTAACTGGCGCTAGGAGTAATTACTAAAGAAGAAAGTAATGTTGCTATTGTAACTGCAATGTCAAGTTTAGAAACGTATTATACAAACAATGTAACTGTACTGGTTATTCGGTAACAAATAACGTTTTTAATTCCTAGTTTAGAAATAGTAATGAATTAGTAATTTATTTCCATAATAGATCATGAAATATTTTAGTCTGAAAAGGTATAATGTATTTAAATCACCACCATTAACTGCAAAAGTATATAAATCATCATTCTCAGTAACATTTCTGATACTTCATTACCTTCCAGGGCCGTATTATAGATATTTATTATGATTCCGGAAGAACTGAATCAGAAGCAGATACTTCCAACTTTACATAATATTTATTCATTTCAACTTTATTTACGAGACTTCATTCATTGGTTTCCTATTTTAAAGTTACCATTGCTGGAAGAAAGGAAAAGTCAATAGCCAAATGGGTAGGTAAACATAGTGCCTGGGGGCTAGTTTTCGTATAAAGAACTATGGCACCAGCACGCGGGCTCTGTTAACCATAAAAGTCCATAATTTAATAGTGTAAGCACGCTCGACAGCGCAGCATGCGTTTGTTTTACAATGATGTTCACATACAGTTACTGCATATATTAACAGTGCACACTGTAGGGCCACCGTATAGCTAATTAGTCAACCTTCTGTGGTTTTAATTTGCGAAACATGCATGATTTCATAATTTCCTAATATATATCTACCGTCATTCAAGATTGTTTTTCGTTTACTTAGCTACCGTGTCAAAAAAATTTATGGTTTAATAATTTCAACAATGAGTACACTCCTTGAAATTGTTCTTCAAACATGAAATCAACCAGTTGTAATTTCTGTGTTTCTAAATGAAATGACATGGTGAATACATAACTAACCGATTGAAATCTTGTTAAGCCAATAAAGTTTTGGTGAAATAGACATGACGTGATCGATGTAGTCGACATAAAACTGTTAGTTGGTATTCCCAAATCACGGTCAAAAACGCATGTTTCTTATCTTCAACAAATACTATCTCTATGATTTTTAATATTTCACACTCTTCTACTTATGTATTTTTACATTTATACGTATAACATTTAATGACATGGCCTTTTTTTAATCAATGTGTAGCAACAAATGCTAAAGCCATGAGCCTAAAGAAATAATACAACAGAACATTTTGAAAGCCGACTAAAAGATAAATAAACACAAACCAATAACCAGTCAACATAAGCCAGAGAGGAGTGCAAGGTAATTTGGCTTCATAAAAGCGTACGTATTCATCAAAACAAAACAATAGAAACAATGATGAAATTCGCAAACTTCCCCTTCGGCCCAATTTCGTGACAACCCTCGCAATCGTTGGGTGAAATAAATGGTGCACGAAAAATTTATGTTGTCAGCTATTCGGCTCGGCCCAGATTTGGTGAGCCGGCTGACTAACACCCTACTTTCCTTTTGTCAATCCAATTCCTAAACTGGTTCACTCCTTAATACATCAACTTTTCGGCGATCAGTTCTGGATATGAAGGCTTTTGTGGTAGAATAATTAGGCTCTTTGAATTTATTGAGAGTGCATGGCACGAAAGTTTATAATACTAGGTTAGGTAATATAATAATTAAACACCCTTAACAATTTAAAATAAAATAGTAATATGACAACATTCATAGAGGTCACACATGGCGTAGATAGTCATTAAAATTGACCAAGAAAACATAACAAGACATGTAAAAGGAAAGACACGTGAATAGTAGAAAATATTTTAAACCACTAAAGTAACATTTGTATCTTTGCATATTTAATTAATCATTGACATAAAGTTTACAAAACTATTGATGTAGGTACATTGTACTTTTCAACGTTTCTATATTCACACACTGTACACATGCTCTGGTTTCTATTCCAATAAATTACGAAGACGTTTTGTAATTAAAAACTAGTTCAAATATTCGGTATGTGTGCTCTGTCACCGCTGTGTCAATATTGTGGAGCAAACATGCCATGCCACTAGTACCCTAACCTAATTTTAACCCGTGTGCGTGATCTGTGGTACTCTGGGAGTTGGTACCTATAAGAATTGAGCATTCCGTGTTTTTGACATTTTGGGAAGACAAATCCCCTCATAGGCCTTATTCAAAAAGCTTCAAATCATTACTGCATTAGTATTCATAACATTAAAAACTTATGTTTTATTTATTCTATTGAATCACACTTTTCTAATGAACTATTTATTTATTTTAAAGTTTAGCACATAGTACAAGACGGACTTAATGCCTTAGTCATTTTCTACCAGTCTACCCGAGGGTGTAAAGTACATTACAGGTGAAGTATCATTCTTACCTGAATATTTTTGAACAAAATTTAAGGTGTTAGATTTTAAACATAATTGTATTATTGTATAAAAATATACGTATCTATTCATTAATAACAAATGTTAAACGCTTTAAACGGAGGAAACACGCAGTGACCTAAAAACACAGACAGCTATACAAAACGGAAGAATAAAGCCAAAAAAATACTATGACGGTCACTAAGAACGGTTCTAAAAATGGAGCGCTTTATAATGAAGCAGTCCCGAAACGTCGCATCGTCTGCGCTTGTGTCACAGGCGGGCCGCTGCGTACACGCATGTTTACCCGTTGCTTTTAATTATCCCCGAGTCGTAAATCTCGAGGTGTATGCAGCATTACCTTAATGCACACTTGATAAATATCTAACACGAAGCCACATGCTAACATTATGTCATACAGAAAATTATGAAACGTTCTAACTCTACTTAATACACAACGCTCAGAAATTATACTATACGAACTGGTTATCAGAACAAGCGAGTATTAAACGGGGCTTGAACCAGGGTATTTTTATCTCGTTTACTGATAAACGAACGGAGAACATCTGGTGTTGGGCATGGTTTCAAGTGTCGTAACTAAAAAACGCCATTCATGTCAGTCGGAACTAAAAAGTCCTTGTGTATTCGTTCAATTATCTTATTTGATACATCGATTGAAGACAAGTCGAATAAAATTATATACGGTTACAGCTTAATTCATGACCATGTGAATATTATTCATAGCGCAGTAGGCGGTGGAGTCGTAAACGGTGAGGACTGAGTCACGATTGGCAGTAAATATACTATGAATATGCACATTGCTGACGTGAAGATGGCCCACTCGTCGCCTCTCTCACGTAGCGTTGAAGAATCGGCTCCAATTAGGCAATGCTGGGTGTACGGTAGGCAGCACATCGAGGTCATCGTACGATTGCTGGCATGCAGCCAGCTTGCCTTGACTCTTCTATATTTTTTAATAACTTGTAGGCAAATTCGACCCCTGCTTAAAATGTGTATTATTGAGACATAGAGGCCACTGTCCAAAACCAGCAAAGTATTGGAAAACTGATCAATACTAATTCATGAGTACAACTTTACTATCTTTGTATTATAGTTGTACTTTGTATTTATTTTAGTAAGTACATTTATATTCTTGTCATTATCTCTTTACTAATTATAAAGAGAAAATGCATAAATATACCAGTAACCAGTAATTTTCAAAACAAGTGATTTTATTTTAAAAATGATTTCAGTATAAGGTCCAAATGATATAAGACAATATTAATCGTCATTCTTGAGAGCTTTTTAATACACAAATAACAATATAACCTTATTTTAAAATACGATGTGTAAACACTCCTATCCGCACTTCACGACGCAATAATACCAACTCGAATTTGTACTGAAATTAGAAGTAATATCACTGAATAAATAGTTAATTAATTATAATATTTTATTATAAAGTGAAAAAAGACAACTTGGCCCAGACGGGACTTGAACCCGCAACCTTTGCCTAATCCAGGGCAATGCTCTAACCAATTGAGCTACGGGAGCCGTACTGATACAAGTTGAAATTCTTCACCTTATTGTAAATATTATGAAAAAGTTAGCATACTAATTGCTTTAAATATTAAAAATCTATAGTTAACTAATTGACTGGTACTAGGTATCTGATCGACGTTTAAACTATATTTGTATTGACATAATTTGATATTAACTGCGAGAGTTCAATTCAAAGAATTACTACACGTTATCATAATACTCGGTAGGTCGTTGAGAGCATAATCAAAACTTAAGCTTATGTTGAATACGACTAGTGCAAACGACCGAGTGCCTTTCCTTAATGTTCTCGCCTTACTGTAATGTTAATCTCAGCTATTCAAGAGTAATATTAAAGCCGTACACATACAGCCTGTACACTACGCTGACAAGACCGTACGCAGTCAATAAGGAGTTTGTTGACACAGCAACATTTTCTAGTTCTTGGAAAAATCTTTGTGCAAAAAGGCATCTACAGTATGAAAAGCTATCATTTTTTTCTGTGTATGTATGTAATTATGTAGGTATATTATATTTTAATGTAAACAGAAGCACTAAAAGTAGTCTATACATTTACTGGAAAGTTATTTGTTATTTTAATATTTTATAATAATAAATAGGATTGAGGACCGTGTATTGTGGCGAAATTTAGGAGAGGCAAATGTCTGTCAGTGAACAACTGCCATAGGCTTATTTAATGGATTAATCCGATTCTCCATTGGAATTGCTGAATGCCCAGGTTAAAACAAAAAAGTAGAGTTTGAGACGCAGTTACTTGGCCTCGCAGCTTATGTTTTAATTATATCAACACGCCATCTACCCACTGGCTAGCCTATCATTTTTATCAACAACGATGAAATTTTAATTAAATATTCCTAGATAAACAACTAAGTTGCAGCTTAGATGTTTTCTGTAGGCCATTGAAAACTAGTAAATGCACATTTTGACGTTCTAATTGACCATTCAACCAGCAGGTGGTTTTATGTTATTAGCAGTTCTTAATGAATATTGTAATAATGTTGCGTGGGTCCCATTTTGGTTGCAAAGTTAACTGTCTCATATTTTAAATTAATTAGCAATCCAAATAAACAGACGATATAACATATTATATACATTTTCTGATCCCAGAACAATAATGGCCATGAAATGTTAAAAATATCTAACAAAGTACGAATAACATTTTTTATTCTTAACTTCCTGCCATAAATAACTATATGCTGAAATATTATCCAAATAAATTTACCGACCAGTGTAAAAAGAACTCCACAAAACAGAACCCTTGATGTTTATTTAGGTATATTACGTTACGCAAATTAAGGTCTCGTTTCCTTGAACACAGTGAGTTAAGGTAACAGGACCCGCCTATTAGCGCAGATGACTTGCCGGTTTAGTGCTCAAACGAGTAACGCATCACTCATTCATAAGACCCCACCGAAAATGCACCATAACCAACCTTAATAATGTTGGTTACATAATAAAAACAAAAGAATCAACACATTACCGCTGTAACGAGGCGTATTATCTAAAACGCACATATTCTATGCACCTACAAAAAAAAATAAAGAATGACAAATTGCTAGTAACAACGTAACATGTCATGCTAACACATTCTAGTTCTTTATTCAAAAACTTTGTTGCATTTAATTTCAAATGAGCTTCTTTTACTTTTTAAGAAGGAGACACTGCATTTTGTAATATAAACAAATATATTCAACGGTATAATAGGTTCAGTAATGACTTGTTATTTAAGACTGGCTGGCTCTTTCGTTACAGACGAAGAACAAAGGTTCTCGCCACGCTCCTGTTAATTCCTCGACACTTTCCCAGTGACGTTAAAAAGGAAGTCACGGCCCAAAGTTCGTTACCCCACACGCCTTAATAACCCCTCACACAAAACACCATCGTACATGAAAATGAAAGTCAAGCAGTGATTAGAAGAAAGCATACACATTGTCTTCTACTGGATAAAGAAAACAACGAAAGCATTAACCGCATTTTCATGGTCAATCACTTGTATACTTACTGTCCTAGATGACAGTAATGCACATCGGTAAGAATGTGCACTGCACTTATTATGCTAGTTTTATTTACATCCTAGTTTGAAGCAAAATCGATCTTATATCTATATCTGTTTATTTTGCGTTTACTGCTTTTCCTTTACACCATCTAAATTTTTTTCTGTATAATTTTAATTTTCTTAAGTGCCTACTGTATTTATTTACAACGATTAATTGTAAAAGTTTTATATAGTAGAAAATAACATAATTAATTAATTTTCAAAATATTAAATATTTTATTGTAACCAGGTTCGTCTAGATTAATATTCTCTATTATAAAGAGGAAAGATTGGACTGTTTGTTTCTTTGCATCAAATAGGCTCCGAAACTACAGAACGGATTTAAAAAATTCTTTCACTGTTGGGAAGCTACAAATATCCCCGGGTAACATTATACTATATACATAAGTATAAATAATACCAATATTAAACTCTGCCACTCGCTCGGCGGCCGCTCGCTTCGCTCGCTCGCCTTCGCGCGTTAATGGTCACAGTTCCAACCTAATCTAACCTTGATGCAAATTAGAACTGGAATTTTTGGTGTCAATTAATTATCCATTTTGGTGACCACTTAAAATGTTTCTATATTAAGTATATTACTTTCAAACTGTCTCAGTAAGTCTGAAATTTATATAAGTAATGCATATATCGTGCATACTATCACATCTATTTCCATGAAGCTGTAGCCAAAAAGTTACCGCATACTCACACTTCTTCATTTGTATTTTAATCTATGTACAAAAATAAAAGGCGACCTCAGATATTGACATAAAAAGACTAATATATCACTAGGATCGTTTGAGTTTGATAGATTTAACGTTTAAAAACTTTTACTGACGGACGTCACGTCGTTTCACCCGCGTAGTTCCCGTTCCCGTGGGAATATGGGAATGAAATATAATCTATGTCACCCAGCGATAGTGCATTTTCCCAACAGTGAAAGAATTTTTCAAAACGGTTCAGTAGTTACGAAGCTTATTCAATACAAACAAACAAAAAACTTTTTTTGTAATGCTATGGCAATGGACCGATCTTGAGACTCCTTCAAAGGGCTTATCCGGGTCACCCAACTATAGGCAGTGGTAGTGAACGTGTGGTTTTAGTCGGTAAAAGTCCGGCTTATGAAGTTATGACACTCATATTATATAAAAAAAATAGACCTTGTCGCCGGTCGTAGCAGGGTGATTTATCAACCTCCTGACCTCTCAAGAGGGCCAGACTGCTTACTAAACTATTGTATTGTGCCCCCTTGTATTAACCAGGTCGCAGGGTAGGCCGAAGGGTGAGACACCAAGGCATAGTAGGTAGTGTCACGACGACCCGGCTAAAGAACATAATCAACTAGAGTAGCTGTTTGCTTGTGATAGCTTCTAACCCGCACAGCACCCGTAGAGCTTAAATACAATGAGTACTAATTAGGTACCATAAGCTAAAGTGAACTTACTCTCACCAATGAGGGAGTTCAGTTCATCTATGTAGGTATTTTCTTCTTATATCATTATTTTGTTGTAACTATACAATTTTTTTCTTTACATAGGCTTACGAAGATGTTTTATACTAGATTCTTTTTTTGACGATCACCCTATACACATACCTAGTTACACATAATTATGGTACCCTAGACCAGGGCTTCCCAAACTTATTTGTACTGCGACGCCCTTGGGACTTGGCCATTATTTTACTACGACGCCCTTCAACACAATTGACAATAATACTTAGCTTACAGCTATCACGGTTCCTGAGATACCTACAGGCTCATGGCGGACAGACAGAGAGACGGTCCTCAAAGTCTTATGAATAGGGTCCCGTTCTTACCCTTTGGGGACGGAACCACAAAAACATTATGTAATACGTCCACAAACGTTCTGATACTTTTATTGAAACATAAATTGCATCTATACATTACTAATATCATTGAAAGTAATGATGAGACAGCAATCAATATAAGCATAATCGAAGGTTTAATGTTTAAATTTCCATCCGATCACTTTCACTATGTATTATACATTTCGCAAGTTGAACTTTCTTCAGGAGGATTTGACGAGCTCATCAAAGAAGTTGACTGTCATCTAAAGCTACGTAACTTGAATACATAAGGATATAATGAATGACATGACATATCAATCTTGCTATAGAATGTTATATTTCGAATATCATGGTTTTCTATGCAAAATTTGATGAACGTTATGATGTAATGTAACATTTATCAATAGCAATAATGTAAGTTTTTTATAGAAGTGAATACGGTTTTCCTTTATGGAGTTCGCAGACTTGCTAGTTCTGTGTTATGAAAACGACCACTGTTTAAGCATCTCACGCTAGAGTGGGTCTCTACATAGGTGACCGTTTATGGCATTTCTGTTATTGAGGGTCTGCTATTTTTGGTGCTACTGCGTGCTTTTATTTAAATATTTAGCTCGCTAAAATGAAGCCGCCTCCTGATGGAAGCCATTGGAGGCCACGGTCACAGTCTGTAAGACTATTTTGAACCGTTTAGTTCTAGCGAAGATCCTCTCCACTGTGTGAGAGTGGCACTTCTGCCTGGCACGCATCGGGATAACCTACATCAAATTTTTTTTTAGATATATCATTACTTTAGTTGAGAAGTTAGAGGGAGGGGTGGGGGGGGAGACAGACATTTTCCCACTTTGTAAGTGTCCCCTGGGCAAACTATTCACTTAAAAAAAATGATGTTAGAAACCTCAATAGCATTTTTAAAGACCTATCTATAAATACCCCACACGTATGGGTTTGATTAATTTTTTTTTTGAGTTTCCGTTCTGAGTATGGGACCTCCAAAATTTATTGCTTGTTTCTAGTTTTATATAAAATCTTTATGCAGTTCACAGAAAACATTTGGCCTTATAGTTTCAGAGAAAAGTGACTGTGACATACGGACAGACAGACATGACGAATCTATAAGCGTTCCGTTTAAGCCATTCCGCTACGGAACCCTAAAAATTGGTACTTAATTAAGAGAAAAGAATACAATGACACTGTAAGAAATATTTTCAAAGTTATTGCTTTAACCTGATTGTGGACAGAACATTCAAATGTACAAATCATAAACGAATCATGAGCAAAAAACGATCAACTTTATAATAATAATAAATATGCCTAATACACAATTTATTAACAATTCTGATATTTATCTGATAAAGTGACAATTTTCTACAGCGTTTATCCACATAAGTTTAACCATTAGTGGTATCTTGTTCTGCCTATATGCCTAATTATTTTACTTCCACTTACATTGTTGCACATAGGCCAGCAGCACAGACATAATTACCAATTTTCATTCCTACATACCTAGGCACTTAACTAGAAACTTTACTAACACACACATTGCCTCTAATAATATGTATTATGCGGTTTTACAGTCAGTCAAAGTTATAGATAAAGTTTTTCATTACGGTGTGTCGTCGTTTCCTTACTGGTAATATTAGCAAGTATTATTGTACGCACAAAAAATTGTATTTATGAACATTTGTCAAAGTAGGTATAGACAAAGCAGTAGACAAAACACTTACAACAAAATAAAAAAACTTCAGAATTACAGTGTCAAAACACTTTTTCCTGTCATTGCAACTTTAGTTTAGGATGTTTTTGTAAAAGAATTTGACAATAATTGGGTTCAATGATGAATTGAAAGGAGGTCAGGACTCGTCGATAGGACCAGAGTAGGCAAGACATAATAAATAGATTCTGAAAGAGAACGGTCAAAGTTGTGAACGTGACCGCAAGACCAATGTTTCAGAAACGTGACACTTCGGGAGACGGTGTGGTAAATTTTACGTTTATTTGGACGTCAGCTATCCTACTTCCTACTAATATTATAAATGTGAAAGTTTGTGAAGATGTTTGGATGTTTGGATGTTTGTTACTCAATCACGGTCTAACGGCTGAATGGATCTGGCTGAAATTTGGTACAGGGATAGAGTATAGTCTGGAATGACACATAGGCTACTTTTTATCCTGGGAACATGTTCCCACGGGAAGCGGGAACGGGAACCAAATTTCACGCGGGCGAAGCCGCGCGCATCAGCTAGTCGAATTATAAATCTTTCAAGGTATTTTTTCACAATGGGTATGCTATGCTACGTAACCTTTTCATAAGGTACATCAAATAAATATTAGAAATTCTAAGTCTTGTAGTAGTATTTTTCAACTTATCGCTAAAAAAGTATATCAGTTATGGAGATAACATGAAGTCAGTACATATTACTGCTACGAAGCTCAGTCATTTTATGTAGCACTCAAGTGGACAGCTTTGGGCCTTGGAGTCAAACCAGTAGCCATTAGCGAGCGCCTAGCCGCAAAAACAACAGGGAACGAATCGGGAATGCGCCCTGGATCTGCTATAGAATAGTGTTGCTAGATAAGTAAGATTAGCCGTAACTAAGGTAGAATTTGGTACACATATTATGACTAATTGAGCATAAAATTTAATCCTCCTCATACAATCTTAGTTAGGACTTATTGAAACTGATGTCGTCTTACGTTTTAAAAGACAAACTTTGTAAATAAGACTTCTTTCATTCTATTCCTCTCGTCACAAAACTAAAACTTGCTTATTTGAATTCACTTTGCGTAACAATCGCTCTCCTAACATTTATTTTATTTTATTTGAGCTACATTTTGTTAATAGGTCGTTCATGACGTTCTACTTAAGAGCGTTAATTCGGTTTTCAAATTTCTTTACGATCGTAAGAAATCAGCGCGGCGCGGCGCATATAGCCGTATAGTGCCAATTGTTGCTACCAACAAGTTTGATACTTTTGTTTTCCTTGATGTATTACCGGTGTCATATTCTTAGTCTAAGCGTTCAATCTTTTAATTTAATTTTTATGTTAGTAATTTTAGTTAATAATTATTATTTTTATACAAAACGGGATTTCGCGTGGCACTATTATATTATTAATTAAAGGTTTCGGTACCTTCACTTTCCTCGACGTTTCGACAGGGTTACACCTATCGTGGTCCCGAGGTCGCCTCGGAAAGTGAAGATACCGAAACCTTTAATTAATAATAAAATAGTGCCACGAGAAATCCCGTTTTGTATAAAAATATGTGTACAACGCGTGTTAGTTTAAAACAAATATTGATTATTTTAAGTAAATAATAAAATAAGTGAAAAAAGACAACTTGGCCCAGACGGGACTTGAACCCGCAACCTTTGCCTAATGTCTTTTTTCACTTTATAATAAAATATTATGAAAAAGTTAGCATACTAATTGCTTTAAATATTAAAAATCGATAGATTGAGTCGGAGACATCCAATCAATGTATAAAAATGATTGCATTATCGTTCATTGATATCATAGTTGCTAAGTAGCTCGATAGATGGCTCTGTGCCATACTCTTAAATGGCGGTTACAATAAGGTGAAGAATTTCAACTTGTATCAGTACGGCTCCCGTAGCTCAATTGGTTAGAGCATTGCCCTGGATTAGGCAAAGGTTGCGGGTTCAAGTCCCGTCTGGGCCAAGTTGTCTTTTTTCACTTTATAATAAAAAATTGTAGAAAGTAATGGACAATATTCTATTTTACGCTATAAATATTTAAATTTGACAATACACATGGTTAAAAACAAATAATATTTACGTAGCAATGCGCAGGCGCTTGGCATGGTCCGATGTTTTGCAGCCTACTGCAGATTCAGTGCTGGCAGGAACATTAAAATATTTTTAATAAATAATTCATAAATATTGTTGGATATTCTTACACAACATCATCTAGCCCAAACTAAGCTATAAGCTTGAGCTATGGGATCTAACTCTAATCTTAATATTGATAGTAGGTGTTTTTTATTTACAATAACCAAATATTTATTAAGAGGTATGTGCATAACAATGCACACCACCAAGAAAAATGTTAATTAATTAGCCCTTCCGTATCGGCATTGATCGATTATTAGATACCTACTAAGATGAATTTTGGGAGGGACCGAACTGAGTTTCTCAGAGTGTTCTTCTCAGTCTGTAGCATTTCCGAACCCCCTGTAGAGTCACAAAAATGTTGACAAAACTATTTTTTTTTTAATTTCAAAGGGAATAAATTTAATTTTATTTTATTTTATCGACTCTTTCTGGGGTTAATAATTTTGGGCAACAGACATTTGTCGTAAAAATTTAACAATTTAGGTTCCATCCTTGTAGTCCAGTACTCGTCGTCTTTCGAAATATTTACTGTGCTTATGGGCAAATTAGTGTTCAGTCTACACCGCAAATCGATAAATGTTGGCTTGACTGAAAGTAATTTTAATACAATTCATTAAAAATATTTATTATACATATACACAAGATCACTAGAAGATAAAATAAACGCAGCTTCTCACTTGAATTGAAGTCAGCCTTGGATTTTAAAATATCAGTCATGCTTTGTATTAACAGATCCGTATTTTCTCCATAATTTAATTTTACCGTCTGCTTTGGCTTGTTCCACATCCATGTATATAGGGACAGTTCTAGGTTAAATTGATTGATTGATTGGTTATTAGGTCGTCTACAACAAGGTTTTTTAGCAGTGGTGAGACCCCGCCCCCTTCTGGACAACCTTTGGCCATGGCTGCGCACTGGTTTCTGCTTGTCTGTAGCTTTAAAATGAGTTATTTAGCATGTTATCTATCTATTCACTGACATCGTGTATACTCGGTGTTTTGCCAGTGCCGTGGTTATGCTTCTTTTTTTGAAAGCTCCCTCTATGTTCGTGAAAGTGCCGAAGCACATTGATTGATTGATTCTGGATGACCTCTTCTATTTTGTGTACCACTGCATGTAGTGCTGAGTCTGTAGACTTGCCGGGGGCAATATGCGCGTTGGTTGGAATGCAGTGTCTTATTTTGAAGGGCCGTCTCTCGATTGTCTCTGTCACACAATCTTTCCAGAGTTTTTAACAGGAAAGACGAAGGGCTTATCGGTCTGTATAACCAGAGGTCCGAATCACAAATATAAACCCTTTACCGGGTTTTGGTATAAAGATCACTTAGACCTCTCTCCACAGTCAGGGTCACAGTCCCATTCATTGTCTGGCGTACAGATACTATGTAACTGACAATATCAACTTGTGTCCTCCCCCATTTTATCACTGCAGGGAAGACTTCATCCTGTCCTGGAGATTTGAAGGACTTGAAGTTGTTAATTACCCATTCAGATTTTTGTAAGTTGACAGAATAGATTAGAACAGGTCTTGCGAGCTCCCACTGGACTTCTTTTGTGGATACGTATTCCACCAGCCACATGAGTGTCTGCAGCAATTGGCATTCTGGGAAGTGCGTTTGTATCAAAATACTCTCGGCTTCTTTTCATGATAGTTTACGTTAATAGAATGATGTAGTGGTAATTTATATGTTATTAATTTATTGTTTTTGAACAGATGTCCAAAAAGTAACCACCTGAGAACACTTGGTTTAGAAATAATACGACAAATGTTCGGTGGTAAGATTCTGTATTACCTATACATCAAGTAATAACATACAAATACTTATATAAACCCGTAACAACAATACTAGCGCGATACGGGATGCGGTGTCCTACTAACATCTTAAGGACCCCAATGGGTCGGATCCTCCTCGTGGTGCATCCTGGGCAACGGAGTAGCGACCACTCCCCTTTCTCTGTGGGGGAGTTGTGCTACTCTGGCTAATTCCGGCCGAGGCGGGAGTAACCCACCTGTGGGTTGCTCGGTGGTGTGTGTTGCTGCCGGCCGAGCCGTTATTCACGGCCGGCAGCAGCAATGATGGGTCGCCGTCGCTTCGCCTCCTTTGCTGGCGAGACGATGGCGGCAAAGTGGGAGAGGCACTGCGTGGGGGGCGGGAGTTTGGGTAGATGCTCCCGCCCTGCCATGCAGTTCGGGCTGCCGGCCGTGAATAACGGCGCGACCGGCGGCAACAGTGCTGGGCCGCTGTCACCTCGCCAGTTGACGAGGTGATGGCGGCAAAGCGGGAGGTGCACTGTGCGGGGGAGCGGGAGTAACCGATAATGCTCCCGCTCTGCCGTGCAGTTCGGGGGCGCCGCGGCGAGGAGTTACTGCACGCCCCCGATTGTTTATTGACCGTGGGCGTAAGGTCGGGGGACCCCGCCCACCAACGGTCACATGGCGGTGGGCACCTTTTCCGTGTTCCAGGGGTGCCCATTAGCGCACGCCTGCGACAGCCGCTCTCTGTCTCCTCTATTACAGAGGGGCGCTCGAGAGCGGTGCAGGCGTGGATTTCAGCTCCTTCGGGAGCTTTGGGGAGCCGCCCATCTGGCTCCCCCGAGGAGAGCCCCGAATAAACGGGGCGCCCCTAGCCGGGTCGACGTGACCCGCAGCTGGGATGAAGGCGCGTAAATGCGTTCCCCGCGTCAACAAAAAAAAAAAACTAGCGCGATACAGAACACCGCCCAGCGCCTACTAGTAAAGAACTATAAAATGCACAGATTGAACATGCCGCCCACCATGGACGAATAGTCCATCAAACAATAAAATTGGATGCGTTAATAAACAGCAGCTCAAAAAAAGAATAAACAAAAATAAGTTATACAAACAAAAACTAAAACCAAACCGAAATCATGATAATAGCGATAATTCATTATAAAGTATATAAAATTATCATCTAAGAATAAGTTGTAAAAAATAAAAACACTAAACTACACTGCATAATAATACGGTTTTATAATAAACTATAGGTAAAAAAACACTAAAAATATATTTTTTATCTATACAAAAAAAACTGATACACATTAAAGGATGTGAATGTTCAAATCATAATTTAAAAGCTATAAAAGTTTATTTGGGCAACAATATAAACTCGAATATGGCGAGTTTTATGTCTTTTTTCTTTTTCTGTAGTCTGGGTTGGTGAGGACGGAAGTGACTAATTTATTGCACGCCATCCCTATAAGGTTCAGGTTCATAATTCTTTTTGACAGTTTTGGTTCCGACCCTGACTCCCAGAACTGCATAAGTAAAGCATCGCCACCAACCTTAGTAATGCTTACCGTGTGCCAGTTAACAATGACATTGTTTCTCACTTCAGAATTTGAATTGGTGTCCATCCGTTGAGCGACAAACCGCTCATCAGCGCTCTGAAACAAGCCTCCCACCATGATTCCCGAATGCACTTCCGCACTCAAAGGCACACCCATCACACCACGGTGACTACACGATCGATCCGCCAGTTGTATACATAGAAGTACTTTTACTCTAGATTCGTCGACGAACAGTTTGTTATTTGGCAACAGATTGTTCAGCTCCTCCAATATATGAAAGGAAAAAGATGAGTCAACACACGATGCCAAGTGTACGTCTGCTGATGACGCCACTACCGATTCAGACGCCGGCGCAGACTCCTGGACTCCTCCGAGACACAACAACTGAGCCGCAGATTCTGCGTTAACCGTTGCCTGAGATCCCCGATCCAAAAAAGACACCAACGTGTCAGCCGAATCGCAGTCAGTCCGTGCACCCACATTCATCAAAGCAGATGATAAATAACCTGCTACAACCTCAAGGGCATCTGCCTCGGTTTCGAGTCGCTGTGCAAGCTCTGACTCCGCTGACACAGACGTGTTAAATATCGCAGCAGGCGCCTCATCAGAACCCCTTGATTCCAATTTTACCAGCGTATCCTTGAGTAAGGACCTATAGCTAATGTACTCTTCTTCAGTACTGTCGAACACATTGTTAATGTAATAAGGAGAATTTAGGAACTCTTTTAGTTCTATCTCATAAACTAGCTTATGATGAGTACAATAAAAAAGTTTCCAACTGGCCTCTAAAACTTCTAACCTAGTTTCTACGTATGTTAAGGTAAGGCGATCCTTAGGCAATTTATTAAAATTGATTATGCCTTTAGCGATCCTTTCAGAAAGGTCATAAAGAGACTTTAACCACTTATCAGCCATTTTAAATTTAAATTAAACAGTACCTACTTGTACACAAAATTATAAAAAAGAAAAGTTAAACACACAACATTATAAATATGTACTTAAACACTAGAATTAAAAGTTCACAAATTACAAAAATAGTCCGAAAATTTCCAAAGTCGATGTAAACAACACTGTGAATTTTCTAAGTGTTTGAACTTTTATTTCAAATCAAAATCGGGCATAGGTTCCCCTCCCCGTCTGAACGTTTTTGGAGAAACTATTCTAAGTTAATACTACACTTAATTATTTTCAAAGTTCTAAACACTGTTATTAGACTATCTTTAAACTTCACAAATTTTGAAGTTAATATTCTCTAGCAAATAAGGTCGAAAATGTACTCACAATTTTGACTTCACTCACTGTTACACTTGAGGTATCCTCTATTGACATCGGCAGTCAATACCTAGACATATCCCAGCCGTCACTTTGACCGATGATGTCTTCCAATTTGATGCTGACAGATAGACGTCACTAGCTGTCACTGCGGCCGACGATATTGCTTGACAAGAGCTGTCAAACGATGCCTTCCGTTATGTTGTCACGTGACAGTAGCTGTCAAATGATATTTTCGATGATGACGTAGTTGCCCTCACGAAGTCTGCTGGAAATTTAAGGGACTTCGCCCCTCACTCCGAAGCTGACCCGTGCAATGGTCTTCCTGAATCACCCAAGGGAGTTTCCTCCGCTTTGGTGATAATTCCGAGCCTGTCTCTTGATGACAGACGGAAACGCTGGCTGAGTAACGATCCACTACCCTTGCCTAGCGTGACTACAGACACTAGTCTACAGTCAACTTCTGGCCTTTATCCGGCTCGAAGGACCATGAACAGATGTCCAAAAAGTAACCACCTGAGAACACTTGGTTTAAAAATAATACGACAAATGTTCGGTGGTAAGATTCTGTATTACCTATACATCAAGTAATAACATACAAATACTTACATAAACCCGTAACAACAATACTAGCGCGATACAGAACACCGCCCAGCGCCTACTAGTAAAGAACTATAAAATGCACAGATTGAACAGTTTTCGAGTAATTAAGTGATGTAGTGGTCATTATATAATGTTAATTTGCCTTTGAAAATGCCGAAAGGCGAAACCAGTCAGGTGTAAAATAAATAAATGTTGTGGAACAGTACAAGTGCCGTTAATGAATATGTGCAGCAGGTTCCACCAAGTGCCATCCATCAACAGTATAAATAATTCTTTTCATGGGTTGGTCAGGCCGCCGCGCCGTCAGGTTTCTTTATAGATACGGACAGTTCTGTCTCTTGTTTGGCCAGTATTAGTCTGACTCTAGCAGAAGTTTCTCCAAGACATGGTACTTCTGTATCTCAGTCGCTACTTGTATTTTGCTTTAGCGGCTTTATAGCCGTCCCAATCCTGGTCTGGTTCCTCACAGGTGTTCCATAATTACCACTTATGAAATGGGGTGTTAATATGTTATTATCAATACCACACGAATAGTGACTACCTGCCTTGCGTAAAATACCTACACCTACGCTGTTCGTGACGAAAATAGTGCAACTGTAATAGCTTATAACTTGGTCAGTTTTCGTTAGATTCATTTAATTTTTTTATACAGTATTTTGAAGCGAAGCTCTAGTCGGGGTGTCTGAGCTTTGCACTATACAAAAGTTCACGTTGTATATCGACCATAAATATTTATATATATTATATTATACGTCACAAAGTACTAAGATTGGTTGGTCACGCTAGAATTAGACTATTTTTGTTAATTTTTTCGTATTCAAAAATGGAACATCGAGCGACGTGACCACTCTCTGAGAGCCTCTCGGCGGTACTAAATCGTATTTGTTCGCGTATCTGCATTTATAGGGGTTCACAAAATACTTTGTAAAAAAAAATCTGTATCTAGTTACTTATAAAGAAATATTTTTACTGTCAGAGGAGAAGTTCTGACATAATATTACATAATTATCATAATGATTTAAACTACAGAAGCTGGTGAAAAGATTACTTTATTGTGGTGAAAATTCTCAGTATTTGAGCAAACTTGACAGTCATTTTTCTCCAAAAAAAGGAACCTACCTGATATCAGGTTATTCTACAAACAGATAGCCTAGGCCTTTTGCAATTGCTTCGTATCCCTTGTTTATTAAATTTATCAGTTATTTGACATGAATTTTAGCATCGAAATCGATGCAAATCGTATGATTTGAAAAACCTTGTTCACTTTCGTTGATATTAACCATATGTAATCTGTTGTTAGGTAAAATATGTTTTATAAAACGTTTAGAGCGCTAAATTTACTAAGTATGTTAGTGAATACCATGTTTGTACGATAAATATTTAATGACTTTAAACGCTATGAAAAGTATGGTTTCTGAGCAATACGTGGGGCGAAAAATGTTAGCCCTCTTAACCACCGATGATAATATTTTTATTTAGATTATACATGATTGTATAAAATTTGAATAAACCTAAAATTTATTAGTGTACCTACCTTACTGGTGGTTAAATAGCACTTATACTGGTTCATCTTGCCAAAAACTGAAAATGAAAAGTTGTTACAATGTAATCTGCTTATTTCTAAGAACTATCTAATAATACTCGTTACTAAATTCGTGGCTAATAAAGTAGCCACGAATTTCCAGCGAGTACCTACCAGAAATAAATAATAAGCATTAATAATTTATTTAATAATGTAGACCAGGCGACTTTTGTTTGTTTACGAATGAAATCTATTTTGTAAAAATTAATCAATAAAAATATTCTATTCTATTTGTAAAAATTAATCAATAAAAATATTCTATTCTATTCTATTCTATTGGAAGTGAAAATAAACATAGCGTATGGGAACACTGATAGAGCTTCCATTAGGTAGTGAAATGGCACATGTCTCAGCAAGGACCTCATTTACGATGAATAGCTATCCGATCGAGAACAATCCGGTTCTATGGTTTAATTATGCCTTCTTGAATGTAACCGACCCTTGTTTTGGTGAAATGTTTTTTATATGAATATAGCAGGATGGGTCGTAAACGCGGAACCCTTATGGTCTCAATAACTCCGTGAGGCATTCAACCTGTCCGCACTGTAGCTCCGAATCGCTTATAATATGACAGTAAAATACTGCGTGACCTTTCGAGGCATATAACTATACGCATACGACCCCATTCGCAAGTGACTATATTATTAGATACAAACAACCTGAATTTCTATTCGCATATTACCAGTATAAGATTTTAAAATATACTCATAAGACCAGAAAGAAAATAAATGAGGCATGGTTTTTATTAGGGTCCGTAGCCAAATGGCAAAAACGGAACCCTTATAGATTCGTCATGTCTGTCTGTCTGTCCGTCCGTATGTCACAGCCAATTTTCTCCGAAACTATAAGACCCATGCTGTTGAAACTTGGTAAGTAGATGTATTCTGTGAATCGCATCAATTTTATATGTATAAAAAGATTTTTATATAAAACTACAAAAAAAGCAGTATACACAGAACTGAGACTCGAAATTTTTTTTTTCATCAAATTCATACCTGTGGGGTATTTATAGATAGGTCTTCAAAATGCTGTTGAAGTTTCTAATACCATTTTTTATCTAAAGCGAATAGTTTGCGCAAGATACACTTCCAAAGTGGAAAAATGTGTGTCCCCCCCCCCCCCCCTCTAACTTCTAAACTAAGAGAATGATAAATTAAAAAAAAATATAGAATGTTCATTGCCATAAAATCTACCAACGAAAATTGATTTGAACGAGATCGAGTCGGTAGTTTTTTTTAATACGTCATAAACCGCAATTTTCGCCGAGAAAAATCACTACCACTGCGAACGTGTTAAAACATCAATGAAAGTTACAAAGAACTATAAGAACTTTTATATTATGTTTTTTGCTGCTACGGAACTCTACATGGGCAAGTTCAACTCGCACTTGGCCGGTTTTTACTGGGACATGTTTTTTGTGAGTTAGGTGACTCAAATGGTTTTTCACTACCTTTATAAAGATTCTTTCTGTTTCGAACTTTTATATCATACTGATACTGATGAATGGGTAATGCCAATTCATTGAAATTATTGATAGAAAGTTTTGATGAGCAGATAGTATGAAGTTAGTAATTTAATGATCTATCTTATCTTATCTTACTTCTTACTAATAATAAATGCGAATGTTTGTGAGTGTGGATGTTTGTTACTCTTTCACGCTCAAACGGCTGAACGAATCGTGCTGAAATTTGGTACAGAGATACATTATAGTCTGGAATAACACATAGGCTACGTTTTACCCAGGGAGAACGTTCCCATGGGAAGCGGGAAGTATAATTTCACGCTGACGTAGCCGCGAGCGCCATCTATCCTATGCCTTTGTACTTTAAACGTGTCATAAAATTCATAACAATACCATAAATACACATTTCAAAGAATGTCTATTATTACCATAAAATTTGTAAAAATAGTTTTTAAGTAGGTAAGAAGAAACCTAATGTTGTATCTTTTAACTAGCTGACCCTCGCAACTTTGTTTGGGTCACATAAGGTCAATGAAATTAGAGGTATTTATTAATCATACTCATCAAGTAGCATGTGAATCTGCCCTGTTTGCTTAATCAAAATAGAGCTTAATGATTAAAGCTATATCTCAGTATAGAATTTTCCTCAGTAAGTATAAACAATTTACATACAAACACCGGCGTGTTAGAAATTTATTACATGTATCAATGTAGTAGACGTAACGTGTATAAAATGACATCAATCAAATGTCATTAATTTTCTGAAAAAGAAATTAAACATAGAGTCCACAAACTCTTTTAAAAATACATACTGTACCTACCTTAGAGAATCGTTATGAAGATAACAGGATAGTTAACAACCATCCAAAAAAAATAGATGGCATAATGCTGAATACCGCAAAGAACAAGCGGCGCGGCATAAAATAGGGACTATCCTGATGTCCTGGAGGATTTAAATGACGCCGATGACCTGTGCCTGCTGAGGCACACACACACACCGTCATGCATGTCTGCAGGACAACGTGCAGGATGAGGCAGCAAATGGCTGGACTGAAAATCAAATCGACAGACGCAGGAGATGTGGTGCAGGCACTAATTCACGTACCTCGGGAGTGTCGTGTCAGAAACTAATGGGATAGAAAAGTACCCTACATCATTTCGAGACTCGCCAAGGCTAGAACAACCTTCACACAGCTGCGCCCCGTAGGCAGTCGCGAAATTGGACTCGAAGAGTGAAACTCAAAATAAAGTAAACGTTAAAACTGTACTGCTAACTGCTATACGGATGCGAAACATTGAAGGTCACTAAAGACATTTCACACCAGCTACCAGCTACAAGTCTTCGTCAACCACTGCTTCCAACGGATCCTCGGTATATACGGCCCCGAGAAAATCACCAACGTAAGCCTATTGGAACGCTGCAGTGAGACCCTTCCGAGGGCTTCCCCGGGGCTCCCAACCATAGGCTTTTGGGCGTTACGTGAGGTTTTTGTAGTCGGTAGGAGTCCGGCATAACATCCATGAGGATTTTCCCTCACGTTAAACAAAAAAAAAACCCTGTAGCTGGATTGGACACACTCTGCTAAGGGACCATGATCACGTCATATCAAGACAAGCCCTACTGAAACTACTGGTAGGGTTTCAAAAACTCTTTAACTGTTCGATAGTAAGTAGGTACATTTATTGAGAATGGCTTAAGGCCACATAACAATGCTAAGATTAATAAGAGCGGTGCAGCAATGAGAAATGTTTCGAAAACGGAAAACATTTAATCGTTAGAGTATCCGTTGCGCCTCTGCGTAAATGATTGAAGTAACATAAAAATAATTTATTACAAAATTGTTCCTCTTAAAAAGTCCTAAAACATAATACCTATTTATTTATTTATCTTTTAAGGTTCGCTCACAGTTACATTTTTTTAAAGTGAGGAAATTCCTACATATATGCTATGCCGGACTCTTAAAGACTAAAAACCACACTTATCCTGCTTAACAGCCTACGGCTGGGAGGCCCAGGTAAGCCCTCGGTAGTCAACCCAGAACTTCCAACAGACCTACTGCTACCACTATGGCTTCACCTAAGTGGGTTTGGGTGGGCTATCTCACGTTTTTGGGAGGATTTCGATCACTGTAACGTTAATTATTTCTAAAATAATGAATAGTAGCGATGCGACGAAAGTAAACGCAACGGGGGTAAATGACGGGAAACATGATATCAAAATAATAGCGCTCTTTCTCTCTGTCTCTCTCTCTCTCTCTCTTATGAGACGCAAACGAAGTTGCGCGGGTCAGCTAGTTTATATATAATTTAATGACTTATTCATGGTCTAAGTATGCCATCGCCATATTAATTAATGATGCTGCATAAAATACAAAAAGTGTCAAAGTTCTATTCAATAAACTAAAATTAAATTAATCGTTACTTGATATCTAAATTAAATGTCAAACGCTGGTAAGTACTCTGCTTTTGAACATAGAACAACACAAACAACCTCCTCAAAGTCATGGGTTTTTCAGTCTTAAATTATTATTTGAACCACATTAAATATATTGGGACTTTAATTTACTTTCAGTTCAATTCATAGCGGAATCGTATTCATGTTCTGTGAAACCACGTAGCAGCTTTTGAGCCAGCTGTAAAGAAAAGGGGGTGGTTTTAATTCAAATCAATTGAGTAGGTACTCAACGAATCACCTAGACTAATTGGAAACGTCCGTACGAATCAATCTGATGTTCCCATACATCGGGAATCGTGAGATCAGTCTGAATCCAGTGAAGTGAATGACCAATTACATGTGAGGGCGGATGTGCGCCGGCGATTCCACTCGAAACGTAATCTAAAGGCGCCATTATCTTCACGTGGCTCCAGCCGCCTCATCAGCTACGTAATTCACGTAATGAAGGTAATCTGTTGACACTCGCCGCTTTTAGTCTCCGGACAAATAGCCCACTAGATCTACGATCGAATTCTCACCATTACTAGATAATAATTTTGTATGAAGCTATCGTGTCACAGTACCTGTCGCCATAGAGCAACTCGACCATTCAAAGGTCATGTTAATCTATGACCTGTCGCCAAGAAACCATAAGGTACTATAATTGCCTTTTTGTGCTGACCTTAAACACATTATATACATTTCTGTTACGAAGTCGTGTCAAATAAATTCATCATAATATTTTAGTCCTGTTAATTATCTAGTAGATAGTTTACTGTTGTAATAGATCACTTACTGTAATCACAGTCATATAATATACATAAATGATGACTTTGAACTCATCGTGGTCAGTTGTAAATCGAAGGCCCGAGTGAGCTTCTAGGAATTACTAATGTCATCTTGCTCAGAGTTCTAGGTAAAGAAATGTTGGATTTGTTACTCTTGGTCTTTGAAAAACAATTAGTAATCAATCAGTTTGAATAGCTGCTAAATTAATACAATTATTGCGGGAAGTATATTTAAACATCAATGACTATTAATACTTAATGGAAGTCGCTCATAACGATTGTAATGATTTTGATGGCTGTACGTTCGTAGCCATCAAAATCTGAACCACCTTCCACTTAGACATTATAACCATTCGGTTATAATGTCTAAGTGGAAGGATTAAGTAGAAGGGTTAATGCCTGCATTTGATTGTGCTTGTGTGCGATAAATATGCTCGTACAATGTGTGGAAGTAGAACGACCTCGAAGGACGGCGGTGTGGCGGCGCGCGCGCATTGTGCCCGCCGCGGTTGCGCTATATCCGCATAACTCGCTTGACCGCACCGCACGCTAATTAAAGAGTTGTTACGCAGAATTGCTGACATCTAAGTATTTTTCTACGGCGCTAAAGTATGAGTGTTTATTTACTTGAAAATACATACATAGTTTACAAGGATAGAAAGGCATTTGACTAATATTGGTTCGTCTGCGTGAATTACTGGCTTATTGGAAATTTCACGCAGTAACTGACTAAATTAGTTGTTTATGCAGCTAAAATGGTTCATGTTCATGTAAAGAGTGAAAAATATTCTCTCAACATTAGAAGCCCTACGTATAGCACCAAAACAGAGAGGGAGTACCTATTAAGAAACTTTACCTGGAGAAAAGATATTGCAGAGTTGCGTTTATAGAAGTCGGATATCCCAGGCCACAGACTATAATTCTGGCTATGGTTAGCAGCGATAGTATGTGGAACTACGCCCCCTGGTTTTGTAAACAAGCTGCAGGACGCAGAAATTACCAGAAATATCAATACATTTTCCATCCTCTAAGAATGTGGGTCTTGTGACGTACGGTCTTAATTAGCTATCACGCTAGCATAATCAGGATTGACGTGGCACAGCAAATTCACATAACTAGAAAAAGTCGCCAACCCATGTTTTCCAAGAGAATTACTTGTGGGAGTGGTTCTAGTCGGTTTGAGTCCGGTATGTCCATATTGTCCATCTCGTCGTTATCTTCGGGGATTAGTGAAACTCATGGTAGGTTCCACAGCATCCATAGCTCAAGTGCAGCAGAAATAATTGATCTTTGGCACTTGAATTAACTGTGTGCCTACCCACTTGATATACCTATTATCATAGTCATCATGATGTGTTTTTTTAGCGTGAGGAAAATCCTGCAGTTGCTATGCCGGACTCCTACCGACTAAACACCACACGTTACCTACCTAATGCCTACGGTTGGGAGCTCCCGGTAAGACCTTGCCTTCTACTGGGGCCTCGCCTAGGGTGCTATAACGCGTATTTGGGGTTTGTTCGAGTGTTATCCCGCTTCATTTTTGTGGCGTGCGTGGATTTCTTAGGTCACGCTATCGTCTTGGGCCTGCTTCTGTAAGGACGGTGAACAGCCCCGTCACCGTCCTCAGGCCCATGGTACAAGTGATGAGCTAAATATTTACTGAACTGTCATTTACCTCATGATAAAATACCGCACAATTCGAACTTCAACAACACTCATATACATAATCACAATTTCTATAAAGCCTTTACACTTTATAGACTTGGTTTGTCCACTAGTATGGCAATCAATGACCTATTCAGGAAACCATGACATTCCATAGTCCAGCTGACTCACTGGTTGGAAGCCGTCGCACAAGCGGCGCCGCGTGCCGGGTCTTTTAAACCTCAATCAAATGTCTTTGCCAAGCTAGAGCCTAATTGCGCACTAGCAATCATTGTGAGATATTTCTCCGAAGTATTTTAAACGGATGAACATTCCACCGGTTACTACTTTCTTCTTACTAAATAAGATGAATTAAATGAGTAAAATCACTTAGCTTCATAAGCATGATTTGCGATATTGTGCATTGTGTAAGTAATGGATACTTAAATTTGAGTCGAATATGGTACATATTTTCTTATTTGCTATTGTAACTTGAGAAAATATTAGCAAAGTCATAAAATACAACTTTGTAGTAAAAATAAAACGAAAACATGATGATATTCCGAAGCTGGTGGCATAAAAACAAAATAAAATCAAATTCTGCGCATTACCATAGGACGAGGGTTGAATCAGAAATGTAGAGCCAGAAGTTCGAGCGACTCATAAATCATAAAATATGTAGGTCAGATAATTTGCCAAATAGGATAACGTTTTTGGGTATTTGTAGAGCCTTATAAACGTCCCTACGTCCCTTGTTCACATTGAACCGAATTAAGCAAATTAATCATCAAATTAAACAACAAGACTCTATTCATGCTACGTTGAAAGTTCAAGATGAAGAACTCTCGCTTTTCCGTAGTTGAGCAATAATGACGCCACCCGCATCGTCTTCTTAATTACGGAACGAATTACCAGATTTCATTTGTGGAAGATATATATCCGATTCTTCCTTAAACTACCCCCATAATTGGTAAATTCCACCTATGAGAATCCGAGACGGCTTGTTAATTAAGGTAATAAAATACCAAGTAAGGTGTATATAACAATATAGTTAGATTGTATATTGGCAATCAATGAATCTTCTGCAGTTTATTGTTGGGTATAATCAAGAAAAGTCTCATCTCAGACAATCTCTATTTTAGGAGGATGCCCCGGGGTCGTACCGTTTACAAGTTAACTACTAAAGAACAGGACTACAATAATACAATTTTCTTCAAGGTTTTAAAAAACTGTATCATCATTGTTCTTAAAGAAATGCTGGCCTATCCGAATTAATATTCATATTAGTGGTAAGATAGATGAAAATAAATTACCTCCAAACATTATGATGATAAAAGGTTCCGCAAAGTACGTAACATTATCTAAGTGAAAGTCTCCACCACAGTATGACCAAATACCGCTACTGTACGCATTTTGAATAAATTGTGTTAATTTACAGGTGGAAATTGATCACAATGCGCGTTGGCCCTCTATGTTAAATATTCTAAAAATGCGTAGGTACTGGAAGCGATTTAGCTATCTCTGTGTAGGGCTGTTGTGTAGTAATTTAATGGCGCTATTGACCATACAATACCTTTACAACACGTGCTCGTATGAACAGACGCCGATAGAAATGTGCGCATAAAGCTACAAAAGCTTAAACGGGATTAATTATATCCCTGACTTGTTATTTTAAAATTGAGTTTCAACTAAACATCTCCGTAAATAAGAAGTGCTCTTACTCACTGCATTTTGAGAATTCAGACAGCTATTAGTTTTAAAACTAACATTTACAACACATTCATGCTGGCGAGAACCAACATTGATAGAAATCAAATGTGCACGCAAAGCTACAAAAGATTATAACGAGGTTAAACATCCACGACTCGATAATATTACAAATCTGAATTCCATACTGAACATTTCTATTACTATACCTACTCACAATTTCAAAGAGCTTATTGGGTGCGAAAAACTATGTATGTATGTATGTATAGTTTAATAATTTACATGTATTTGAAAATGTATACTTACTATTATTTTTTAATGTGGTCCATAACTTGCACACACTTAATAATCTTTTTCTATTCTTAATATCTCCTCTTACTCCTCTACTTACTCTTACTGGAAGAGATTTCTGTAAAAATAAGTAGGCCCTTGTACAATGCTGTTTTCTTTAATATGTTTTCTCATTTATTGTAATTTGTGTGTACATAAACTAATAAATAAATAAAAAAATAAATAAATAAAACGTTTCATCGATATTATTACATCACATCTATAACCATTTGGGGACACATGCGGTTTCTCACCGAGTAGCAAACTCAGTAACACTGGGTAGGAAGGTATTCCTAACTCGTGTACTTCACCCACTACTTCCCCTTTCTGGCTGCCTCAGCTTTGATGGGCTGAAGATGATTCTTACTGTAATTTTTTGTGTATATCGTTTACCTTTAACGACGTATACGTACCTGAACGTACCTATCAAATTCAGCAGCTGTTTTATAAGCTAACATTAGAATTATAACGTTTCGTATGAATAAACTAAGTATCATAAAGTTTTGATATAGAAATAAATAAACTTGTTAAAACTCAGTACTTGTACGAGCACAATCGTCGTTCTATCACCAAAACAGCGAATAATATAAATTAATTTATTGTCTATAATATTTAACACTGTAAAGGCACTCGCAAACAAGTACAACATTATAGATGATACGTATCGATTATAATACAAACTTAAATGAAATATATATTGACTGGATGCGCAAAACGCAGGCGCGTGTGTTGTGGTAAAATTTGGGAGAGACCTATGTCCAGCAGGGGACTGCTATAGGCTGAATTGATATTGAATATAGAATTAACTTAACCAAAGCAGAAAAGATTAAAACACGAAGTTAATATGCGAGGAGCTTGATATATCCTATGTTATACTGTGCCGCGCTGTATCTTTATTTTTCACCTTTAAGTATGTCAATAATCTGAACTTTCAACACATTTTTAGACCGCCGAATTTATTCCAACTATCATTTTCTTCACTATAAATTACTATTGGAACCTCCACACCTCATAAATTAAATCAAACTGGCGATATTTTAGCTATTGGCCTGTTTGTTGGACACCTGTTTACGATGTAATGAAAATTATATCATACCGACCCGTATGATATAATTTTCATTACACCGTAAATATTACCATAAAGTAGAATCTATTTACATAAATCTTCGGTGCAAATTTATGCCAATAACAGTTCCTCATACATATTATTATCATTCGTTTTGCACGCTTCTTAGCCGGTTTTATGCAATTCAATCGTCATAACAAATCAATTGGTTGTAAAGTTGCAACGCAATGCATCATCTGTTCGCTTGGTGTACACTGACTGACATCAAAGACATGCGTCTGACATACAGTTACCCAGTACTGGGTACTTATTTTATTGTATAACTTTTATTTAACCTCCTTTCTTGACTATCACGTCAGTAATAAAGATGTCAATTTAAATAATAAAGATTTATGATAATGATAATAAGGTTTTAAAGGTTTACGTTTGATTCTGAGCTACAAAACAGTGAGAGCTTGAAAACCATTGATTACAATTCATAACAAAATAACCATTAACACTTTTCGATTGCCAAGCGATCATAGAATTTGTGGGATGCATTTGAAAAATATGATTAAAAATATGTTTTATTTGGTTATGAGACGGGTGAAGTTCGTTCTTCAGCGTCTCTTAGACTATACGTAAATGTAGGTCAGAAAATATTATTAATTGTTATAATTCCTCATACTCGTACACGCTAAATGTATTTCATTGGTAATCAAATCAATCAATCAACTCAGCCTATAGCAGTTCACTGCTAGACGTAGACCTCTCCAAGTTCACGCTACAGTACACGGTCTTGTGCCTTTCGCATCCAGTCCCAGCCTGTAAGTAATTAGTAAGTATTACTCGCCATTGGTAATACTTACTAATTATTAAGCAAATATGTAATGCAAAATGCAATACATGATGCGATTTCTATTAAATAATTTCTTACATATGTTTAAGTAACATTACACTTCAAATTAGCCAGACAAATTGCATTTCAAGAGTCATTGTTTATGAAACTCGTTTTAATTGGGTACCTACTTAGCTTCGTTTCCTTAGGTGTCAAAATTCGACTACTACATTTTCTCTAGTATATACTATTTAGATTCGTTGATATTTGGCTTTTTATTTTTGTTATAAGTCACACCTGCCTAGGTGTGACTTATAACTTATTATTATGACTATAAAATTTTTTTTTTAAATTTTTTTTAAAACCTCATCAACTTCCTGTCCTTATCGATCCTAAGAATGTAACTGTAACACGTGTCGAGCAGATAAGCCTCTCATCATAAAATAAAAAGATACCCTCTTATAGTGAAAAGGATCTTCGCCAGGACCGAGTGATTCATATAATCGTTTCTTTGTCGAATGATAGAAACTTGGAACGGTCGGTCATCGCACGGCTTTCTCCCCTCTCACAACCCTTAGTTCTTCAAGGGTAACGTGATCACTAACCAGCCTATGGATACACAGTCGACGGTGCTGGTAATCCTTAAGAGGGAAAATACGCAGCGCTTCTTCCATACAAACGCATTCCCTTATTTTATTCCTAAATATTCTCATTATTCTCTAGAAGAATCTTTGTTTGTTTATGAAATCAAGATTTACATCAAATCTTGATTTGCTGACAACATATTTTCGGCTAATAATGTTTAGGGGACTACCGGACAGATCTGAACTTTAAAAAGTAATAGAACAAGGGCAATCTGCTTCTCTAAAAAATTGTGTCAAAAATATTTACATTTGTTTAGTTTCATGGAGAAAACGAAACGAATACGAATACGAGTACGAATCAAATCGGTCTGAACTAAAGCACATCGCTCTATACGGAGTTGACGAGGTTTAGTACTATGGCAATACCTAAATTCAATAACTATTTCGCAAATTCCTTGCAGAAATCCTACCTTCTTAATTCAGCAGATGTCTCCATAAGTGGATCAAGCGAGTAGTGACGTTCTGGCGAGTAACCCATTTCTGGCATCACCTATTGACCTTGTGGGGTCGAGAGAAGACTATGTGGAATAACGTGTAGTAGTTTTTGTGAATAATAATGGTTTCGTCAAAATACCATAGCATCACTACTCTCTCCAAGTACTATTACTCTTCTCAATAAAAACGATCACAATTACGATTTAAGTGCTGCGTTGTATTGTAAAATTTACCGATGTAATTCGATTTAATAAGTACTCACGATGCTATAAATAAAATATGGCACGTCAAAGGACCAGAACGTCGCAATGTGGTTGGATCTCGATTTGTCAACGTCGCGGAACATTAGAGCGGCTGTCAACCACAAAATAATAAGTTAAAAACATGATAAAAATGACGTACGTATATTTATCGAAGGAAGATTATATTGGCACATCATTTCATAGTGTTTTGATTCAGAATATAAATGCAAATGTTTAGAAAATAGAGAATCATAAACTTCTCGCATTGTATAAAGCTTAGGAAGCCTGCAGGTCAATTAGCATTTCTCTAAATTTTACCGAAAATGACGAAAAAAATACCAGAATTTCAGTCGAAACAATATTGTCGTTGCGATTCCGATGCGGACGGATCGTTCTAGTATGACTTCATTCGCGTTCCAGAATAAGACATAAATTTCCATAGCGGCATAAACATTAAATACTAGTTACGTTATCGTTTTTATTGCCATTCAGAATACTTACAGACAAATGTAGATACAGAAACGACTGGTATATTTATTGAATAGTGATATAACTGGCTGAATAAACTTGATCTTAAAGTAATTACAGTTAATCTGTAGAGGTTTTTAAATTTTTGTACTCGGCTGCATTCCTCTTAGGCGCTTTAAGGCCGGGGCAGGTGTCCTGATGTTTTTTTTTTCTGAGGATGTGGAGTAACATTTTTCAGCCAGTTAATTGTTAATTACTGTTGCTCCGGCGAATGTACACAAGTTTTTTGATAGACCTCTTTAGGAATCCCGATCTTATTCCCACACCTGTTTTCATACAATTCATAATGATGTTTATTTCTTATTCAGTTCTCACGCCACTTGATTATTTCAAATATGCAGTATTTTAAATATCTGACTATTGCAACTAACAAAACAAGAACTAAAAATCATAAAGCAATAACTAGAAAACCTTTTTCACGTGTGGAAATTCTGCATGGATGCTAAGCCGGACTCCTACCGACTAAAACCACACGATGCGTTACCACTATCTATGGCCGGGAATACCGTGTAAGCACACAGAAGGATATTCCAGGTTCACAGCAGATACCGTAGGCTACATAACAACACTAAAATATATATTTATGTAAATAATAAATTAAAGAAACTTATATAATTTTCTATAAAAATTGGATGTGAAACGTGACCTCTTGAGCAGAACAAATAATCACACACAAGGGAATATTTAGTCATCTTTAAATAAGACTCTTGTTACTACCTAAAACCATAATGCTCAGCCAATAAATAGGTTCCTAATAAAGAAAATTCACAGTACTTTTTGCGAGTTTGGAAACCTGCTAACAAAAGGAAGCTATTTTGTAGGTACATCTACACTCATTTTAAATTTTTATGTCAGTAGTGAACCATGAACTTGATGGACTCATACTAAATATTATTTTATTTTATTTCCACAAATACTTTCAAATTTTATAATATTGCACATAAAGGTTTATGTGTTGGTCAATAACCATTTATGGCTTACAATTATTATACGTAAAATACATAAACTAAACCATAAAAATATTAACAAATTTAAGTTTCCTCAAAGACCAATAATCGTATCATAAAAAACACTTTTATAAGGAAAGTAGCAGTTCATTTTATTATATCGAGCATTAAGTTTTATAACACCTGCGCTAGTGTCCGCTACGACTAATGGATAGAGATATTTGTCCCAAGTCACAAAATTTATATAAAACTCTAGTCCCACAGAATATCGTCTTATTATGGCAGTACTTACTTATATGTGTAATAAAAATAATTTGGTATACGATTTAAGATTACAAAACATATATTTGAGATGTAAATATGAAGCCATAAACACAGGTAGGTATAATATCACAGGTATTTCGTTATATTTTTTCTATTTCGGGAAACGTTCAATATATTCAGTTCCACTAGTTTTACTGTGTTCTTAAAATGTGCTACATTGATATACTGTTACAAAAAATATTTCATCAATCAATTCAGCCTATAGCAGTCCACTGGTAACATTCAGCGTAGGCCATTACCAAATTATGCCACAATAACACGGCGAAAAAAATTGACGAAATAAATTTAGACATCGATGATTTAAAGAGAATTGAAGCCAACCTCATCTAGAAGTGGTGCACCTGCAGCCTGACGGATGAGGATATGTTTAAAGGAAAAAATGTAGAGACTTTGTATATCGTATTCGTAGATATACATTTGACATGTTTGTAAAACTAACTTGCAAATGTGATATAAGGTGTAATTCATTAGTATAACCTAGATACTGCGACGAAACCAGGCGTTGCATTATTCACGCATAATCTTCGTCCATCAAACAACGTTAATTCAACAACTTCAACATTAGTGTAACACTTTTTTTCTACTTTAATTTTTAGGTGACCACCTTGCAAAGTGATAATAAGTACCTTTCATGTTTATGGTTTCATAGCAATTTATGATAGCAATATGCTCTGTGCGCAGCTGCAAAATTTTATGCATACTCATATTGTGCTACGAACAGACGGATTATTATTGAGCCCATCTCAGTAAACCATGATGTGAACATATGACTTTGCCACGTGGTATACGTACCTACATATTCATGAAATATTTTATAACAGGGTAGTGAATTTGAGAAGACAGAATAAATTATGCAGAATCAACACCTATTTTGCTTTCTAGTGCCTTGAATTACAAGAGATGGGTAAACCCATACCTTTTGGGAAAAATGTATGCACAGAGTTCACGGATATTATTCAATTTGTTAATAACTGTAAAATAAAGTAGCATTATCACTATACTTATTTCAGCACATGATAACGACGCCAAGAGCAGTGCGAGTATTTAAGGATATACCACTATCTATCTCTAGGTCCACTGGTGACATAATAGGCCATATATGACCCAGTCCAGTTAAACGACTCAGACCTAAGAAAATAAACTAAATTTCCAAAATAGGGTACCATTTGAATGAGGTAATGAAAAAAATGATTTATTTAATCTTGGTAAAAATAAATTACCGGTAAGTGTTCCCTCCAGTAGGATTGCGTTTGTATCGTAATACAGCTGAATGCAACCACAAAGGGTAGGTACAGTGGCATATCGAGGTACTACTACGCCCCCTTGCCTGGCTTATGTGACAGTGACATCGAATAGCAAAATGCCGGGACAAATTGGATTATGAACTATGCAGCCTGACGCATATTGCGTGTTTTGTATGTGCAAGTCAGGGTTTCATACTTTACTTGAATACATTAAGAAATGCATAGTAGATAGGTACTATAGTAGAATCAGAATAAACACTCACAACACTAGCCCAAGGCAAAATAATCACACTAGTAAAAGAATTGTTGGTAAGATATTAATATTTTTATTTATGGTTTACATAATCCTACTAATCCTAGATACTAATATTATAAATGTGGAAGTTTGTGAAGATGTTTAGATGTTTGTTACTCAATCACGGTCTGACGGCTGAATGGATTTGGTACAGGGATAGAGTATAGTCTGAAATAACACATAGGCTACTTTTTATACCTGGAAAATGTTCCCACGGGAAGCGGGGACGGGAACCAAATTTCACGCGGGCGAAGCCGCGCGCATCCGCTAGTAATTTAATAATTTTTAAAACATTTATACCTTTTGTACATTGTACAATCTTTGTTCTGATGTTCATTTCTTAAACCAAACGTGTCACCGTCTCATAGACACATCTGTAGATTGCTGTGACTAATGTTGATAGTCAAATGCCCTACAACTCCTACAAGGCAAGACCCCGATTGTTATGACTATAACTAGTACCTGAAACTTAGTGCGGCACAGAGGGGAATGCTGTAACTGTGTTTAGGACTTGCAACCCAGTGTGAAAATTAAGGGTGGTAACCTTACAATGTATTAGCGCTCACCTTCACCGTCAAAAAATTAAATTAAATTGCTAAGTTACGTCAAAAAGAATATGCACACAGAATTATTAATAGTGAGATCTTATCGTGAGTGTACATGGACCACATCCGCAGTTGCAAAATTAATAGGGCATCTATGATTTAAATTTTGCGTTTTATTACCATCGATTATTAACTAATAATATGGAGATACAATTTTAATTATGCGGATCTAATTCGTATTGTAATTACTATCGTAACGTCCTATCAGCATTTGCTTTCTGAAATCACTAATCTGATACCAAACGCAACACGCCGGATCTTGACGATTATAAACGGATGCGAGTCAAGATTGCCAAACTCATTATTTAATACTGGAACTACCTAATCGCGTGCGATGTTAATATACACACGTAGAGTTAGCCAATAATGTGGAATACTTACCCTACACCACATTATTGGCTTTTTATTTTTATTTATTTTATTTCTATACCACCAAAGACTTCTATATAAACTTCAGTTTATATAGAAGTCTTTGTATACCACCCTATGGTTCAGGATTTCACTTACCATCAGGAGGGCCGTACGCCTATTTACCATCTCAGTGCAGTGGTGTAAAATAAAAAACAACACAGTATTTTTCCTTTCAAATAATATTGACCAAACTCAGGTAAGCAAGAAGACATAGAGTATAATGTAGAGACTTGAAATTTAAAGAAACTAGCAATATTTGCTATGAAGTTCATTTTGCCATCATCCCATGATTTTTTTTACAAGAGACTGCACAATAATTTTCATACGCTGTAAGGTAGTGTTAATACCAGTCGGAAAATAGATCGAACTAGTATTCCTTATATGTATACATAACTCAAAACAAAGACAAAAGTAGTTTTATGCGACTTGAAAAGCGTAGTATACAGGTTCTATATAGTTACCTACATACCCCAGAATCGTTAATAGTAGTGAAGTTATGAAAAATATTCGGAAGTGATGAATAATTTAATATACATAATTGTATTTATAATTGATGAATATTAGGCCCCACTGTCGCTCTATATTTTTTATACATTAAAACCTTCATTTGTATATTATTCTATTGTCTATAGAAGTCTTCCGTATTTTCAAGGGCTATACCTAATATTATAATTTAAATGCTTTTGTTTGCTTTATTACTGTTACCACCGCATTATTAGGAATTGCGAAAATCAAGTGCGAGTCGGTCTCGCGCACCGAGGGTTCCAAACCATAAACTCAACAAAATAACGTTTGTTGTTTGGAAGCCCCCTTAATCCTCCCCTTTTTTCTGATTTCAATATTTGCAGAACAGAAATTCATCACCAGTGAAAATTTCAGCTCTCTAGCCATCTCGATTCCTAAGATACAGTCTCGTGACGGACAGACGGACGACGAAGTCTCATTAATAGGGTTCCGTTTTTACCCTTTGGGAACGGAACCATAAAAATGATGCCATTGCTTTACCGTGTATGACAGTGCCCGAGTGACCTTTATGACCCTACATAAGGTGGGTAAAAATATACAGGTTCTATAACTATAAAGTACGCTAGGGTTGTTCCGTATTGATCTCACGACGATTGATCTCATTCTTAATTGACCCCAAATGCGTATTCCTTATTGATCCCACTTTAAAATATTATTTTAATTTCTTAATTGATCCCAAAAATTCATTCTTACTTGATCCCAATGCAAGAGCAAAAAGATGCATAAACAGTTTATCAGTTTACACGAAGGACTTTATGGTAACATTTGTGAATGTAACCAATTAGTAACGCGATGTAACTTAGGTTCTTCTCTTTCACTTTCCGTTCTCTTTGCGATCACTTTCATCACCTTTAAACGATGACTACAGTTCAAATTTTAATGTTACTGGAACAAAGAAATCACGTACACTGGTGGTGGGAGGACAGCATACGGCACACCTGATGGAAGTGGTCACCCTAGCTAGTCTATCTACGATTGCAACACCAGAGGCACCATCCAAAATATAGGATTACTAGCTCCCGTGGGAATACGGCAATAAAATATAGCCTATGTTCACCGCAAAGAGTGTAGCTTTTCAACAGTAAAAGAATTTTTCAAATCGGTCCAGTAGTTCCGGAGTCTATTCGTTACAAACAAACAAACAAGAAAACTAATCTTTCCTCTTTAATAATATTAGTATTAATATTAGGTTAGAGTATAGATAGATGAAGCGTCATAATCGTAAAAATGAAAATAAAATCTATTGTTCTAAAAAATAGCACTATAGCAGTGTAATGTTAAGTATTTTACTACTACATAATATTTGGAAGGTAGTAACAATATAGTAAGGCACACAATATCGTTCCAAATTGTGTACATACATACGGTTTTTTAACTACTTTATTCTACGTACTCGCTAGATATTCGTGCACTAACCGTTATGATAGCTCTTTGCTTAATATTATACAGAATTAAATTATGCATATATAAAACAATAAAACTCGAAGTGTGTAGCAATTAACGGATAACAGTTAGACAATTCCCTGGACCATGTAAACGCAGAAATGTTTCGCTTGTGATTCCCATAACTAATTTTATGAGTTATTCTGCCTCTGTTAAGTTAAAATAAACAACTGGACAAGATAGTAAGGAAATAATATAAAATAATAATCGATACAGGATGAGACTATACAGTATGTCTTCATAAGTAAAGACATATTATAGAAAGAATAGAGCTCTATCTATTACATAACTTACATTTATTTTAACGTGAGATAAAATCCATCATGGATGCTATGCCGGACTCCTAAGGACTAAAAAACCTCACGTAACGCCCAACAGCCTATGGTTGGGAGCCCCGGGTTAGCCCTCGGAAGGATGTCCCAGGAACATAACTTGCAATGTTTAGGTGGATTTTGCAGCAGGTTTGGCTAGTTTTTGCCCTATCAGAGGTAGGACCAAGGAGCGATATGGCAAAGTGTTTCCGCGCACGCTTATCTATCAGAAGTATGATTTGAATAAATTAAAGGCAGGTTCGCTTGAATTGGTCAATTAGGCTAGTCAGGATTCCAGAAGTTTCTGTTTGAAGGAATCAAGTATTTTCTGAAAAGGAAAGCCCTCTATCGTGCTCGGGAATTCGTACCTCGAGACTAAGCCATTAGCCACGCCCACACTACCACAGGTGCGCTATTGTTAAAGGTTGATGTAGTAAGGTAAAGGGAAATCTATTCCAGATAGTTATGTGCTTTGATTCAATTAAAAAGTTTCACAGGCCCAGCTCAGCGTTAGCATTAATTGTATGAAGTCTATGTGAAATCAACAAATAAAAAGAGGGTAAACTTTCAAATAGGTACTACCAAAAACGACACACAAACGCAATGAAAGCAGTTTTAAAATCTCTTCCAAGAGATCCTTTATATCATTAATTTTTAGGAGTCCGTGCCCAAAGGGTAAAACAGAACCCTTTTACTGAGATTTCGCTGACCGTTTGTCTGCCTGTCATCTGGCTCTGTTTTATGAACTATAAATTATATGTAGATTGGTTCACAACCAATAATTTGCTATTGAACGCTAAAAAGACAAAATGTATTAGATTTACCATGCCCAATGTCAAAAATTATGAAACAAATATAACATTGAACAGTGACACCCTTCATCTTGTAGAATCAACCGTATTCTTGGGGATCACTTTAGATAGTAGAATCAACCGTATTCTTGGGGATCACTTTAGATAGTAAATTACAGTGGACTGCCCAAATATCGTGTCTAGCAGCAAAACTCAGTTCGGCGGCTTTTGCCGTTACCAAGATGAGACAGCTCACTGATGTCCAAACAGCCAGGCTGGTTTATTTTAGTTATTTTCATAGCGTCATGTCTTACGGCATTTTGCTGTGGGGCAAGGCAGCAGATATACAAATAATTTTTGTACTTCAGAAAAGAGCTATACGTGTGCAATTTATAAATTAAATGATAGAGAATCGCTTACAGAGAAATTTAAAGAAATAGGAATTTTAACGGTTGCATCGCAATACATATTTGAGAACATCATGTCTGTTAAAAAGAACATACATCTATATCTTAAGAACAGTGAAGTACATTCAATAAATACTAGAAATAAGCATAAATTGATTGGAAAGGTTTTTCGATTACATAAGGTACACGACTCATTCGAAGGACTTGGTGTACGCCTATTCAATAAAATCCCTTTAAATATTATGAACCTTCCTTTATATAGATTCAAAAGGGAAATCAAGACACATCTTTTAAAAAGGGCATACTATACTATTGATGACTATTTTAATGATACAGAGACATGGACATGAGTTGCTTGCTCCTCACTTAATTAGGCGCGATTGTAAATGTCGATTGTGTAGACAAAATTGTTAATCTTTATTGCATGACAAACGAATGTACTAAGACTATTTGAAAAGAGTGGCCGTGAGTTTTCTTGCCAGGTTCTTCCTCACAGGCTCTACCTATTGCATTGCGAATCTGGCAGTAAATGTAAATGTAGAAGCAAAAATTTTGACGTTCATAAGTGTTACTTTGTAACCTAAATGAATAAAGATATTTTCATTTCATTTTCATTTCATTTTCGAACCGTAACAACTAGGCAATTGGAATTTTCAGAGATGATGTATTTTTGGTGCCGCTGCCTGCAACAAAAATCATAAAAAATGAAAAATTAACATTTAAGGGTAACAGAGGTCATTTCTTTATTCTTTTTGATATCTCAGTGCGCGAATCCGACTCGCAATGGCTGGTTCTTTCTCTCTGAGTAAATTTAAATATTAATAGGAACTTTGACGCGCAATGTATGTCTTACTCAGTCGCAATAAAACACAATCGGTGGTATAATAGTCAGCCACTGGTAAATGTAACTGGAAGTTTTTACCGAGAATGTTAATTAGCAGTGGTTATGGTCCGTGCCATATGTATCATCATAATTATTTTAGCGCGCACATGCTCCAATTACTTTCATGTACTTACATATTTTAATATTAAGTCGGTCTGTCAAATTTACAGAGTTTAGTTGAAACTTACGTTTGATATTTTAACCTGTGTCAGTTGTTTTTCGATTATACTTCGAACAGCTGTAGTTAATGATTTACCTGTGACATTTTTCGAATCAATTTGCGATAATAAATATCTTTTAAGTACAATAATAAACATATTTCTGCTTTATTTGTCTGTTGTGTTTAACCCATATATGCCCAGCGGGTCGTTTTTGTCCTAAAAAACTGGTTTTGGTAAACGCGCTATTTCATCCTTTTAAAACGTTAATTTTCAATGCCTAGTGTGTTTTGTCAATAAATCAAAGTACCGTCTACCAAAATAAATAAAAATACTAGGATTGGGTGTGAGTTTCTTGTCACTAGTGACGGTTTTTTTCATGACTTGATTTTTGGTGACGAAAAATTCCGACTCTGCTGATAAAAATGTAAGTAACATTGTTTTCTGCGTAAAAATACCCAAAAAGTCAATTGTTTTATAATATTAGATAGTTTTTCTTCTCAATAACAGGAAATGTGGTATAAAATACTTATTTTATTCCAAAGATATAGCTGTCAGAACACTGATGGGTCGCTATTGACCCATTGGGTAAAAGTGTAACTAATGTAAATTAGGTCTGAGGGACCGCTTTACACGAATGATATCATCGAAGTGTTGGAAATTTGGACTCCAACGATAATGTACTGGGTGCTGATAATTATCTTTATTTACCCTCCTGGTGATGGCAAGGTATCAGATGGTGTTTCAGGGGACGAAGAAGTTACATTTATCTATCACTTATCACGTCGACAGCTACTTGCACTGGCATCTTACTTATAGACGGCCAATTACTGCGGAAACCGCGTCCATTGAAGATGATGAACTTCATGATACACCTCTATTACCACTGAAACAAATAAGGCGCAGAGGAGGAAGAGGGAGACCCCGAAGAAGGGGTAGAGGAGCAATTACTCAACGTCAAGCGCGTGGAGGTCGCTCTTGGGTGAAGAAAGATCTTTCCAAGGACAATCGTGAGTGGTCTATACCACTTCCTAGGTCCGTTTGACGTTGTCTGAAATTAGTGATCCTATCGAATTCTTTCAACTTTTTTCGATCGTGAAGATCACTTAGTCAGACAAACAGTTACATTATGCTGTTCAATCGGGAAATATGAATTTCTCTTTGTCAGACCAAGAAATTTATTGTTTTTTTGGTATTATTATTTTGTCTGATTATGTTCCGCTACTGTGACGCCGCATGTACAGGTAAAGCAATGGGGATACTCATAAAACTGAAAGAAAAGATTTGAAGAGATTTTTCGTTATGTTTACTAGGCCGATAATACTGAACTGCCAGAAAATGATAACTTGGCGAAAGTACGCCCGCTGATTGACATGTTAAATGCCAAATTTCTTCTGTATATATGCTCGTAAATAACAACATAATAAGAATCGATAAATCTAAGGTTCCCTATATGGTAGGAATGGTTGCAAACAACACATCAAAGGGAACCAATAAAATTAGGTTTCAAAATGTGAATTGCTGCAACGAAATTGGGCTACAGCCTGTAAATAAATAGAAATAAATGCATAATTTACATACATGATAAATGAATACACATTTAAAAATATTCTGGTATCTTCATTCATTATAATCTAAGTAGCACATTTGACCACGGGGTCGTTTTTGACCCTTTAAAAAAAACATATTTCTCTCAGTGCCACCTCCGATTTTCAGTAACAATATCCATAGGGGCCCTTCAACCTACCACATATCCAAAAATGAAAGAATCTGAAACAAAAATAGTTTTGGGCATATATGGGTTAATATAATTACAATATTTTAAAGCTTTCTTTATTTAATTGTTAGAATGGGTTATTACAACAACAAATTTTAAACCTGATTATTAGTTTCTGTAGTAACCACGTTTAAACAATCAAACGAACTGTCATATTCTAACTTGGACAAAGATTGGACGTTTTGAACAGTTTATTTTTTCTGTTTAGATACATCTCTGACCGTACTGAACTTCAAAAAATATATATCTGTTGAATTAAAAGCAGATGTTGCTGATTGTAAACAAAAGACTCATAAATCAAAATAATGGTTTTTCTACTTTTCCATATCTTTCGACACGAATGCCTTGGTTTCGGTTATTTTTACTTTGTAACAACTTTAGCATTTAAATATTCTTATCAACAAAGTGAATATTTTGAATAAAAGGCCGCAATTAAATAAATGGAAATAATAAATAATATTTTAACTTAACACAACCTTGTTCAATAAAATATATTTATTAATTTAAAAAAATAAAATTTGTCCCTCCTTGTGCATGTCATCATTTTTAAAAAGTATTTTGTCAGCGTACAAAGCAACTCGGCATTAATAAAAAATAACATGTAGGTTTTACATAACATTCGCACTAATTGCATTACAGGCAACCCAATATATAATGTTTTAAATATACCTACTTTAATTTAATAATGACTGATTTATTATTAATTTGGTCATTTATACCTAGATAGTATCCCAGGAACCGTGATAGATAGAGTGCTGAAATTTTCACAGATGATGTATTTCTGTTGCCACTATAGCAAAATATATATCGGTATAGTGCTAAACTCTCCAAGCACGAGTTCGACTTTAAAAAAAGGAGAAGGTTCTCAATTCCTCTGTATTTTTTTTAAGAAACATAATACGTTTCTATAAACTGTGGGAACCTAGACACAAGTGTAAGGAGTTCGTAGAAAAATATTATAAAGCATTTTATCAGATAATAATGTCAATTAATTTCTGTAATGTTTTAGAAGAACATCGTTATATGTAAGTATTCTCACCCAGCAATATTTATACTTTAGTTAGACTTTAGACGGCTGAACACAATCGTTTACAGCAAAATAAAAACTACTGAAAACACCTACGTGACTAACGAATAAAACAAGAATCTACTCTTTATAAAATTTGCTATTGACTTCGGTAGTGTTTTTTCTAAAGTACAACGAAGAAACTTTATAAAGCGGACAACTATTTTACTTTCACCTATTGTTACTACCAACGTATCATAGAAGAATGGCGAACTGGGTGATATAAATAGTGTTCAACTATTGTCACCATTTTGATTATCAATTTCAATAAAAATATCGCTGTAAAAAGATGGCAACCAAGTCACGAATTTCTGTTTCACTTGTCAATTTGTTAATAGCCAATATTATTTTAAAGTCTATGATATCTTTCAAAACATTTCCTTCAGTGATCGTACCAATAATTCGGTTTAAGAATTTAGGTTGGCAGCTGTAAAAAGCTGTAATGTGTTAAAAATGTATTATAGTGAGTTCCTTCTTTTGTCATTCTATCGTGAACCAATGTTTTGTTATTTCCTTAGCTTTTATTTTATTCTGGCAAGAATATCTATTGATGTTTTCATTTGAAATAATTGCATTAAATATTCATTATTTGTCTGATTCGTATTTAAAACTTTCAAGTAAAAATATTTCTTATCATAAAAATATCTAGCTTGGCCAATTCCACAAAATTTGCAACGCATCTGTGAATAATTCATGTTTATAAAACAAAGACGCGAATGTACTCGGTTATTAAAAATCAAGCATTGGAACATAATAACAGTACTTTAAAGTTAAAAATCTTAAAACTACTGTACGAACGAACTAGTAAACGAATATTTACAGAAGGTGTTTAATAAACACCTTCTGTTAATCCTTAATTTCACTGCGTTATAATATAACGCAGTGAAATTAAGTGAATATACACGGGTAAGTCACTGGGGGGAAGAAAAAAAGGGGGTACCTAATATAAAAAAAACTTCTCGTGCCGTCAGTTATAGCGTATTTCTTTAATGTTGGCAGTATTTGTGATGTTCACAAATATTTATTTATTTATTATTTTAGCCAACATTTTATTACGTTCCACACATCAGTCATCGTTCGCTGCTTAGAGTGCGTAGTTTTGAGAGAATAAATATATTTTATTGGACTATCGGCTTTCTATATTTAATATTTAGTTATGTCATTACAATGATGGATGACTGTTTGTAGTATTTTAAAACTATTGCGACTTTCTGACTTCCTCCATCAAAATTTTGATGGGGTAAAAAACACATTAAAATGTCAATTTTCCCCCTTATCTAAAGTCATAAAAGAAACCAGATAGGTAAACAAAGGTTATCCGTTGGTATGGTGAATGACTAAATATTTTTGATCATTCCCCGGTGGGGTTAGATTGAAAAGCTTGATGTAATTGTTGTAGAAATACTTATGAAAATAAATTGTATTATCTTAACCAACCATAGATATTTTGTACCTGAACCATAGCGAGTTTTTACTTACTTGAAATATGAATTAAATTTAATAATATACTGTTATCTAACGAACATTTGGAATTTTCATTTTATTTTATCATTCCCCATAACCTTTAGATTTTACTCACTGTTTAATTTTCCTGTTTGTTTTCCTTGTTTTGGAGCAGATTAAAGAAATTATATTATTGAGGTTTTTTAAACTCACACGACTTTTACTACGCATAATAATATATTTCGGGTGTTTTTATTATATTATATTATAGATAAGAGAGATTTACTATATATTGGCTATGCTATTTTTTTATTTTTTTTTTATTCGGAAAGAAAACAGTTTACAACGTCTCTTTTCTTATATGATAAGAATATCTTCAAACCAGTTACAACGTTTTCACATTTCAATGCTGAAAAATAGGTTGTTGTTTCTAATTTAAATTTAAAATTCTATTTACTAGATAGGAACTTGTTTTCTCTTATGCTCTTCGTTCATTGTTTCAGAAGGTTGGAAAAATTCAAATCCTACACGCTTCATCGAATCAAGAAACCATTAGGTCTTGCCCCTAATCACCTTAAAATAACTCATCCATGTGATGATATTTAAAAACGATAATGTCATAAGAACATCATTCATAGACAAGTAGGTAAGCATAGGTTCTATGTTGCGGCTTGAATGAATGTTGTTTACTAAAACACAATGAGTAAGTACCAAAAACAATAGGTACCTACACGGGCTGTTATCATCGCCACTTTTATTCATAAATCCATTGTTTGAATCATTAAATCGGATGAGTGAACCAGTATGGAATGAATGGATGCACTTGTCGCGTGCACGGAGATCGGATGTTGGCTTATCACAGGCGTAGTGTAGGAGTAGAGTGTATAGCATGGTGCGACGAGTGCGGGAGCCGGGCTGAGGCAGGCAGGCAGGCAGCAGTCAGTCGCGCCGCGCGCACCGAGGCCGCCGCTCCTCGCTCCTATCTTACCTCGACAGTGTCAGGCCGTCTCGCGCCGCCTACTAGACCCTTATCAAAACATTACCGCATTGGGATCGATCCGCATGTCTTTACGCGCCTAGCATTGATAAGAGACAGGACCGCTGCGTGACATTGTGAGTCGAGTGCTCCTGGATGTACTATCTATTACTACCGTGTTGTGAATAACTTGTGATAAAGTTCTTATTAAGCAGTTCTGGATAATAACTATTGACTGTCAAGATTTATTTTCTTGAGTTAACTGTAAGTACCACTAATAACAATTTTATTTAAATTAATATTACTTTATTAAAAAAAAATAAGATTTTAAATTTTATAATTTATGCAAATATTTGTTAATAAAATTTATGTGAACTTCCTTTATGAAATAATTCCTTTTAGAACAGTTGAATGTAATAAATATGCTGATCACACTACATTTCATTAAAACAATAGAATTTACTTTAGAACCTCTGAAATACTCTTCCACATTAATTCTGCATTATATTGATAGTTTTTTATTAGGTACCTAGAATCCCCACTGTTAGTTTGAGAATTTAAATAACATAGTCAAGAAATGCAACAAAAATACCTTCTCAAAAAATTAGAGACAGTTCGTTAAAAATGTTCTTAATGAAAGCGCATTATCTCAAAATAGTTTCCTTTTCGTTTCTCAACTCAAATGCTCAAAATTCGTTAAGCATGACATGAGACCAAAAATATATTATACCACTCATAAAATAAAAGCGAAATAATACAAGTAGCAATAATTTGTATTTTATTAAAATGTTTATGACAAGGTAATCTACGAAACATATAAACCCCGAAAATGATAAATGCCAGCTCCTTAACATGAGATTCCCGAGGTACAAATGTACCAAAGCTCGTGGTTTAATTCCAGATACTACGGATGCAACAGAGATATTTTTATCCAAAAGAAGCAACATTAAAAGAGTAACCGAAAGAAACTGAACCAACCCAGCTGTTAATTCCGTTTCTTGTTAATACGCGCATAGAGTTAACGACTGCAAAACTGTGTTTTTTTTCGAATTTCATAAGTTTAAAACTGAACAGAAAGTAGTGTTAATTATACTCAAGGTTAGAAACCGTAATTAAAACACAACAAATGATATTGACTTAAATTGTATAAACATTGTGGCTTACATTTTTAATATAAATTTTATTGTTATGTACGATGAAATTTTTGTAATTGTAAGTAAGGAGGTCGCTGCAGCGTTTGTAGCCATGAGGCGATATTGTTTACTTGAATAACATTAGGAAAATCACCCCGACTAGCCGTCAAGGGTACAAAAGTTTGTGGTGTGTAACAAATAAATGTTACGAAAATGTAACCTTCGCGATTGGCGATCGCAATTTATTTAAATTAAATTCAATTCGTATGTTTCCAATTTATACTGATTTAGGTCACTTAATATAACTTCCTTTACGTAATAAACTATTATTGCTATTTAACTATATTTATTACTTGTTGATTGATTTACTACCTAATCATTGAATCGATCAAGTAGAATGAAATGATGATTACTGTCAAAATTCAATAGATTTTTTTAATTCAGACTTTGGTTTGGTGGACTTTTTTATGATCTCGTGATAATGGATTTATAGAAAAACAAAACCAAAGGTTATAGTAACACCTTTATGGTCCTCCGCGTATCCGTCTATCGGCACTCCTGCTCTAAGATCGTTAGCAGTAGAAAGCTATAATTTTGCATTGACATAGGTAATTGTATTAGACACGTGGTAAAAAAACTTTATTGTAGCAATTCATATTTACCTTTTTGTAGTAGGTATATCCACTTTTTCGAGTTGATTAAGCAATCCATTTCTGAAATTTAAGCTTTAAAAGCCTGCTCACCTACCAATCTGTTATAGATTTCCTGTTAACCTTGTTAAACAGCCTACTATGGTTCAATTTCACACATGCCCGGATACAACAGTTTAGCTGCTAGCATCCACTTAAAGTCACTCTAGCAAAGTCAAGTTAAATAATTCCAGTTCAGGATTATAGTCCACCGACTGCAAATAAATTCGAGTATATGCCAAGTGTACGAATTTGGAGTAAAAAATCGTTCAAATTCGCAACTACGGAACCCTAAGGTGTGCGTGGTCTGAACCTCACTATGCTGTTTTATAGTATGGGCAGCTCAACACGTGTCATCGAATATTATTTGCACTAAAATAATGGAAATATTCAAGATAATGCATTGGAACGTGTTCAAGATGAGTGGTCAGCGCATGCGCCGGTATCATTATCATGATCACTCGAGTGACTGGCACATTCACATCGCATTAGAAGCACTAGACTATCAACTCGTGTAATTATACTACATTCTGTAGAGATGAGGCATATTTTATGCAGTACCTAAGCTAAGAATAAAAAGCCCTCGCATCCTGATTATACATCTATTGTGACTATAATCGAGATAGGCTAATACAATGGCATGTTTCTAAAACAATGATTGTTTATATTTTTCATATCAAGGAAAATAGTAGCCCTATTGTATAGTAAAGTATTAAAACAAATATGTCTTATAATAATAACTGTACCGACATAAACAAAACTAAACGAGATAAACAAACAATGAAAGATTATATTTGAAATAAACGATGTTAAGCGAAAATGATACACCAACTTACTAAGTTTAATAATACTGAAACAACTTCAGTATATTTCTTGGAATCTATAAAGATTAACGAGACCATTTTATTACAATGTCAATATTACTCTACTACACTTTTAAGTGTTTATGTTCTTCCATATAAACTGACGCACTCACAAAAACTAGCAAAGTACAGTCAAGATACAGTACAAGGTTAACTGTAAACAATCCATAATAGGAGTAACTGATTATTGAAAAGAAATTGACTAGTAAAAAGTAAATAACGAGCAACAATGCACCATTTGAAAGTGAACTAGCATACAATTTAAATAATGCACCGCAATAAATGCAGTGTAACCAAACAAAATGTTTTTTTTTTGCCTTTTATGGCCTAGTCTGTTATAACGCTGTAAATTCTAAAAGCCCTAACCCTTCTAATTAAAAATACAAAAGGAACTCTAGAACCGATTCTGATGAATTGTTGTAGGTACAGAGATAGGCTAGAGCAAGGAAATGGTTATAGATTACCTTTGATATCGCGGCTTGATGAGATGAGAAATTTGTATCGGGAAAAGTAAATCACTCAAACGGAACCATGGTCATATCTTGTATAAAATAATACAGGTAAGCTTTATTGCAAATTTCTTATGCTTGATAATTTCAGCATCACACTGGACTTGTATCAAACATGCTAACTCTCTCTCGTACACACGCTCACGCAAGATGTATTGTATTTGTAGTACTAATTTAGTGACAATGAGCGATCTCGAAATTTTTGTTGACAAGATTTCTAACAACATCTGATTCTGTACTAAGATTGCAGTTTCTACCACAATACGGACACAGCCATTTATTTAAATAAGTTATTCTTATCTATACATGAAATAAAAGTTAAGTTTATTTAGCTATTTGTGTACTTTTTAAGCATCGCATATTCTGTGAAATCTTTATACAATTTGTATGAAATTACACTGTATTAACATTCTAATCTGCATTTTAGTCTGTAGTAAAGCATAGAGTAACGCAAACGGCGTGCGTTGCTCTGTGGTAGTAACCTAACAAGTACCATAGATAGACTCAATGACATATTGAATAGACTGTATAAAAACAAAATTGTAGGTCATTCAATTAGTTATTATTTGTTTTGATTATAACGAAGAATAGGATTCAATTTGTATCATAATCGTCTCTTGAAATGATATTATTCAATATGCCTAGGGCATAAAGCAACTACTTGCTAATATCAAATTAACGGATATAAGTACAATAAACTCAAAAGATAACGAAGCATTATGTAATTTAGAAAATAGAACTATGATATTAGGTATATGGCCTACGCAATAAATCTTTTTGACACCCTCGGGATGTATTGAAGTAGCGGCATTTTGTACTCTTACCCGTCCCAACACGGGACCCCGTCACCACACGGGACTTATATTAATTATGTTCTACATTAAAAAGTGTACATTAACACATCTTCTGTGTTAGAAGGCATTTAAAATCAAGTCAAGTGGTTGGAAGAACACGACATTACCTCACTTCGATATAACTATGGCTGTAATATTTCGATGATTATTACAATACATAAATAATAAATTTGAAAGTTAAATAATTGCAATGTTAGATATTATTATTTAATATTTGTGAAATAAAATAATTACAAGTGTAGAGCGAAAGGTTTCACGAAAACATTAATTTATTTGTTGAATTACAACACAATAATTTCAGTGTTACATCGTAAAAATTAACAATGTTAGTGAATTCAAGGACGCTATAACAGCTGTAAATCATAATTTCATCGAACCACTAATAAGCACGCATTACTTTAAAACAAAATTAAAATTGTAAAAATAAAACACTACAGACACTTTCAAAAACTTGTTTTATGTAGAAATTAATTTAATATTAATTTTGCTTAGGATTTCAAATTTTTTGGGACATTAGTGTATCCCCGTTTCAAAGACCAGTTACATCCAATTATGCATATTTTTTCTATTTTTCCATTTTATTTAGTTTCTTTATAGTTAAATGACAAGAGAAAACATTGCTACAGCAAACAGTATAATATTTTGCTGAAATTGTTAGGCAAAAACTTGAAATTTACATTACAAACATCTCCTTCCTATTGATTTCTGTTACTAATAATAATAAAATTAATTTTGTAATGTGCTAGAACGTACTATTTTCATCTCATACGAACATAGTAGGTACCTACGTCTTAACTGCAAAAATGCAAATCCTCTTTTGTACCCATTTCAAACCTTGCTGAAGTCCGTTACTATACCATTAGGACATCCTAATAATTTTGTTGGAATGGCTCTAATGAATTAGAACAAGTTTATAGAATCTTACTTCTACACATAACCAGGTTCCAAAACATGATACATTTGAAGTGCTTACCTGCTCTTTGCCGCTAGCAAGCTATTTATATAACTCGGTGCCCCATGGACAGTGAGCGACGCACTTACTCTCACTATTTTAAGTGAGCGTGCATACAGCTTGCCCTTAATGCGTCCAAGTGTAATAAGATAAAAAAACGAAACTTGTATTTACAAGTATTAATTGACGCTCGAATTACCGAGACATTTATAAACCAAGGTCGATTCTACCGTAACTAACTTATTGTGCATTTTCTATAATAACCAGTAGCTGGTTATTTAATAAACAAGTTTAACATTGCTGCATCGGTTGCTACAATACTGTCATTTTCCGATGTTTTTCTGGTCGTGTGAGTTATGCTAGAGTCCAAATATAGCCTCAATGTTTTCAAAAATCCAATTGTAATAAATAACCAAACAGAGATTCAAAATATTCGTGGAAAACTTTTCTTTTATTGTAATTTCTTCCCGGTGTAAATTGAATTGAAGCCGCGAATATCTTGGTGAGATTGCCTGTGCGCTACTTATTTGTAGCACATATGTTGCTTAAGTGATATCGTCAAGGTTACTATTATAATAGTGATCGTACTACTTGTGTTTCAAGGTAAATTATTTAATATTTACATAAAACACTCAGTGAAGAAGAAAATAATCTATACCTATCTAAATTGATAACTTCACCTGCTACTTCAATCCAACCCTGCTCAGTCATTAATGAAATTGACAACTTCTAGCCTGGACAATATTACAAACGCTACATATTTCCTCAATGACTGCACATCAGAAATTAATCTGCAAATCATAAAGTTTTTACTGTAGATGAAACAGAGCTCATTGAGCAATGATATGAGTCCGGCGTGGCCACAATGGAGCGTAGCTGCAGATGCGACCTGGATGCCAACCAACCGTTTCAGTTAATCTGGAGTATCTTCATCATCACTGCCTCCCATCATTTATCATACGTCTTGAGCGATATTTTTTTCGTTTTCATTCTGTTCGTTTCACATTCGCGTAATCATTTACGCTTTTCAAAGAAAGAGAACCATTACTAATTAATGTGTACTTACTTACATTGGAATTGTTTATTACCAAGTTGTACTCATTTAGCTCAGAATGTTATTTTTATTTATTTAAATTCCTTACAACATCATATGCCCACTTCTAAACACGTAGTTTCAATTTGTTTAGTCAAATGGCCGGACGGTAGTGTACACCGGCGTCCAAATAAAATCTACATACATACATACGGTCACGCCTTTATCCCCGAAGGGGTAGGCAGAGGCATATTATATGCCCACATTCCACCTTTGTATAATCTGTCCCACGTAATAGGTGGTGAGCCGTATTGCCGTGTTTAAATGGACAGGCGCAGGTTGTGACTGCCTGCTGTTGAAATAAAGCCTTCAACTTAGCTTAACGACTGCCATTTTACTGGCAACCGGGACCAACGGCTTAACGTGCCTTACGAAGCACGGAAACGCTCAAATAAATGTCACAAAGTGATCACATGGATGGTCACCCATCCATGGACCGGCCATAGTGAAAGTTGCTTACTGCGGTGATCGTTTACAGAACACTGAGTCCGCGGGGCCACGAGCGCTTCAAGCGCGCAAATAAAATCTATAACACACAATTTCTACTATCACCTATGTACGCTCTATCAGCTACGCTACATTATTATAATTACTACAAACAGTACATCTATTTTCTTTAGTTTCAACAAATTCATGTAACTGTACAGTTTGAAAGAAACTAATCTCAATTGAGAGAATAATAAATTTGTAAATACATTTTTATTTTAAATAATTAAACAAAAAGAACAGTTTTTAACTTATTTAAAAGCTGTTCTTTTTGTTTAATTTGTGATAAATTGGACATTGAAATACTTACCAATACAAAAAAATGTTACGAAGATCAATCTGGCTCAGCAAATAGAGATAGGTAATAAATGTAGGAAGAGGTTATTAATATCTGAAGTGATTAAAATCAAAGGATGAATTTCATAATCCGTGATTTTATCTGCGTTCTCAGTTAATGACTTATGGATTAGATGAAAGACGTCGCGCATCGCGAGCCAGATCTACTCGGTAAAGAATATCTTATAATCAAATCTGATAAACACAGGTTTGTTTACCACGTTCATCTTACATAATGTATAAGTCAGTAAACCAGAGTAAATTTAACATTTTGCAATAAAACAAATAGTTTTAGGTGCTATTTAATTAAATATATTGATTTATTTCATTCATTATAATTCGACTGCCTCTGTGGCGCAGTCGGTAGTGATACCGCCTGCGGCGCTGGAGGCCGTGGGTTCGATTCCCACCGGAGACAAATATTTGTGTGACCCATAAATGTTTGTCTCAAGAGTCTGGGTGTTTCTATGTATGATAAGTATGTACCTATTTAAAAGTATATAAGTATTAATATCCGTGGTCTGATACCCATAACACAAGCAGGTTATTCCTAGCTTACTTTGGGATCAGATAGCGTTGTGTGAAATGTCTGTGAATATTTATTACTTATTTATTATTATTTATTTATTTATTTATTATCACCAATACTTGTTATTGATCTAACTTGCTGTATAAGAAATGTAAAGTTAGATACGTTCAAAACAGTTTTTTTACGCAATGAATATAAATTTGTTGCATTCAACGATAGATCAATTTTATGGTCGCTAATGATGTAAGAAGTCGGAAGACGTTCGAGTATTTTTTCACTAATAGAATTAGCCAACATCTACCACATCATCAGATTATGATAGTGAATACAGCAACGACCCACGTTAATTTGGCAACTTCTTCCTATTATCTCCTACTTCTGGAGTAGGTAGTCTAGACTTGACGTTATTGTGCCATATCTGCCTTATCCAACCACGGCTAAAGGTGCCGGTTTTGTGTATAGTTCTGAAGGCTCAAATTCACTTCATTAAGTTGACATTTTTACATTTTTTATGACAAGCTTCCAAAAAAGACCAATATGTGAATACATATTAAACAGTTAAGTTATCGGAACTGACAATAATGTTTTACAAAAATAAGTACAAGATGATCAGAAAGTCAATTTTATTAGTTCACTTTACGGAGTTACTGTAATAAACACATTGTTGCAGAGATTATATGGCTTGAAGCGATTTAATATTTGCGATAAGTCCAGAAAAATTGTCGTAAATAAGATTTTAATATCGCAAAGAAAATAAAAAAATATGATCGACGAACGATACGATAAGACACAAAAAAAAACAAATTTGATAGCGCTTTAATACGAGTTTACATTATTAAAAACCAATTGACTTATGATAATTGTTTTGGACCATCTTAGCCGCAGTAAGTTTTTAAAGATTTTTCTCAGGCGGAATGTTTAATGTGGTGGTCGTAAATTTATTTCATACTATTAAGTATTTAATAGAGTACTTATATAACATTATACTTAATGGGCAAAATCACAGAGCGCAGAGTCGTTTAAAAATAATGAAAAGTGATTTTATAAAGAAACAAATTGGTGGACTGACTGGTGCGGCGTAACTCCGGAAGCGAACAGGTTCTACGGTTCTGAGATAACCATTAATTGGAATTTTAATTTTTACGAATGAAAGATATTTGTATGATTTTTGTTGTGGCTCGCAGTTATGTTTGTGGTTATTTTTACCTGAACGTATTACGCTTATTGAGTAATATGGCTTTCACTGGATCTAACAAGTTATTACAATGAGCAACACGCAACATGTTATGTGTAACAACAGTGCAAGTCGATTATTTGGCCACGGTACGGCACATCAAACACACTCTTCATAAACCTAGTTCGCACAGATTTTTCTCAAAAGTTGGGCTGCATCGTTCAAGTCAAAAATTTCAAATCAAACTTAACCGGACAAGGAGCATGAAAAGGGACTTAAATCTAAACATATCATTGGATGTCAAGAACTCACATCAATTCATCCCCTCCATCCAGTCCCAGCCAGTCCCTGCCAGTAGTCACTGGCAGGGACTGGATGCAAAGGGGCTTTATTTTAATGGCAACAATTGGGGGCGACGTACTGATGAATTGATGTGAGTTCGTGACATCCAATGGTATGTTTAGATTTAAGTCCCTTTTCATGCTCCTTGTCCGGTTAACTTTAATTTGAAATTTTCAACTTGAACTATGCAGTCCAACTTTTGACTACTTTGTAGGTCATCGGGCGTATACTCAGGGTTTCCTCCTCAGAATACATCTGACCCATCGGCCATCGGCTCTTGGATATAATTATTGTGTTACTCTGCGAGCTGTGTATCATCACATTTCGGCATTGTATGTCATAACTGGTAGTGTGTAGGTAGTGCATGTACTGGTTGTTGCCTTTCATATTCAGGTATTACAATATAGAGAACACTTGATATAGTTTACTTATCGCCGCCAGACAAAACCGGATCCTTCGGGCATTTTTTTGTCAACAAAAATATTAATTTGGTAATCATTAAATTTTCAAGATTTCCGATACTGAATTAATTATCCTGCAGTTTCACCTCCGTAGACGTTGGCTATACTTACAAAGGTAGCCCGTGTTATTTGTAGAAGTAAAATAATGTTTTTCATCATATTGTTCCTAGGAAAAGTTGCATTTTCCATAAATTGTAATGTTCTATTCTGCTATTTGAAAGCTGAGTCGTACATAATTATTATGAATATGAAACTCGATGAGTCGTCTATATTCACAGAGCAACGCGCGCTTGACAATTCGCATTGCTCTATGTCTATATCAAAATCTTCATGAATTCATACAACGTGTCGAACTAGCAATAAAACGAGATGACTCACTATCCTTTTTTTAGTTTGCTATTTATTTCGTTGTAAAAGTATTACATGACCGTGAAGCATAACCAACAACTAGAAATAATTACTCACGATAATTGGTGAATTCTGTTTTGATCACATGTGGAACAAATCGCCTTCACGTGTTCTGTAGAAAATGTGCGATTTATGGCGATTCGATCTACTTGTTTTGTAAAGCGCTTGATTGGTATCATTAAAGTGGCAAAAATGTATGTAATTAATTGCATTGATCTTATCAATGCTGGTTTAGATATTCGTTCTAATAAAGAACTTACTGAATTTTGCAATCCAAGATCTTCAATCAAGATATATACGGATTTAGCTGAATTTCACCTTGCTCTTACTTCTACAGTACAGCTTTTCACCACGTGGTCATTTTTGGGTAACTCATTGGTCAAGTCAAAGTATTTATTAATCTATTCATCTTTAAAGCGTGGTCTTTTGGTATGTTAATTTCCCACGGTACTATGTGAGCTGTGAACAAGTTTGTGTAGCCTCCAAAACAGGAATATATTGGGTCTGGATGGCGAGGCAAAGACATCTGCCGCGATTTTGTAGTGTTTTTCATTTTATGTCTAACTAGCGGATGTCACGTAGTTTCCGATCCCGTGGGAATACGTGAAAAAATTATAGCCTATATCACCCGGGAATTGTGTAGCTTCCTAACAGTGAAAGAATTTTTCATATCGGTTCAGTAGTTTCGGGGCCTATCCGATGCAAACAAACAAACAAACAATCAAATCCTTCTATTTATAATATTAGTATAGATGGACAAGTAACGTCCAGTGGCAGAGGCTTTTAGAGAATTCCTTTTGTTTGAAGTCAATCCCTTTCTTGTGTTAGCTACCTCCAGTAACAGCCTCACTCTTTGTAATCGCTATTTAGTTCGATAGGAATTTTAGAAGTCGGAGAGTTTTCTTCCAGTTCTATACATTGTTCTTTGCTTATCTCCATTAAGTGAAAATGTTAATAAAATTTAGCTATTACGCTATCACACAGATAGCGTAAAAGGTAAAGCATTTATTACAAAAATAATGACGATTACTGTGAGTCCGTGGAACCTCTCCAGTGGATATTCCGTAAAATATCTACAACTACGAAGAATTCAAAAGCCCGAGATAAGAATAGGATATTGATAAGCATAAACAAAATTGTTTCTCTAAGATATTCTAAGAGCATCATAAAAGATCTTGCTTATTCGCCCACAGTTTGCATTCAATTGCAAATCTAAAAAGATGAGTTTTGCAAGTGTTCTTCATATAATATTCCACTGCTATGCTTATCATTGTAATATAATTTCGACCCATACCCCAAACAGGATATTTATGCATAAACAAACACCTACATTCGCTTAATGCACAAACAATGTCATTTGGCTAAAAAGAATACCATTCCTACTTGAATTCAAATTACGAAACCGCTCCATGTCGGCAGATGAATGCATAATAATTATTGTACTGGCCCTGAAGCATACATTACGTCACATATGTTCAGGCCATGATCCCTAAGCAAAATACTACATTATGCTAATACACAATCGTAAATATGTTTGCTGTAAAGTAGTATGAATCGAAGTATGTGACAGGAAACAGTCGAGTTTGTTTTATCGTTAACGATTAATGTCTCATAGGTAGACGTGTCTGATTTACTTACGATAGGTTTACGTAATTTGAACCACTTAACAGACGATACCGTTGGTGCATCACTTATCTAATCAATTAAAACGAGCGTTGACCCTCAGTTATCTCTTTTTACATCATTAGCGTTAGTCCCGGAACCGCGTCCTAAGCCCTTAAATTAACCTTTGTTTAAGGGCTTAGGACGCGGTTTACCTTTTAACCAAAGGCCTTTAAACGTCAACCTATATAATATCATGCCTGGATCTTTGTGATACTATTTAGTCGCAACTATCCATTTATTGTCGTAATTATCCATTGAATATTTAATAATATTATTTCAATTTTGAATCTTATTTATTGAAATCCATTGTGACAAAGAATAGCATAAGCTTTTTTAGAAATATTTATTTGTTTATCTATGCTTAGTGAAAATAACTACAAAAAGAACCAAACGGGGCATCCCATTGTACTCTTTAACTCCATTGAGAATAATCCATACACATTGGCAAATTGCCATATTCAGCTAGGCTATACTTAACTTAAACGCCGTTATCCTAGAAGAACTCCCTTTGGAATAACGGCATTTTACTTATACCACGGCAGTATTGTATAACTGAAAATAGTAACAATTAAAAAATAAACAAACGTTTGCCCATCCTCGCAAAATTACATTTGAATAAGGATTTAAGAGAAAACAAAAGGATGGTTTTGTGTGCATTTTGTTTTGTTTACAAACCAACAGTTCTTGTCATTGTTTGTGTATCTCTAACACGACTTGTAGTCGTAAAGGTGTTAGTTTTATACTCCAGGTTTTGTTATAGTCGTAAAAGCTGTATTTGATTGTAAGAGGATAGATAGTTACAAAGGGCATTTCTCTTAAATGGATATGTCCGCCTACAAAGTGCGTGCGGTATGTTCCGCCCACACACCTCTAAATTGTTCCCTTGCTTGACAAATTACCCGAACGTCATTTTCTTTTGATTTTAGTATGTGAAGAATAATTATTAACAAACAGTCGTAAATACTAAGTGGGGGTTACCATTTGAAAAATACAGAGAAAGATCATCATCATCGTAAACAAAATTTTGTCAAGTTCAATCAACAGTCAAACAAGGTACAATCCATTCTTAATATTTCCATAGTTAACAAGGAACACTTACATCGCATTCATAGTCTTATTACCTACTAAATCATGTCTTAAAATAAAAATTTAAAACAAAAGAATAATTGAATAATTTGGATGCTTCCATTTTCTAATTTCTTTCTCGTTCATCAACGTGTGAATTCTGTGATTCAAAAACATTGCGACTTGCTGAAACAATATTTTGATTAAGGGATTCGTTATTATTTATCAAAGAATCGCATAATCGATATGTCAAAATTGCAAAGTCACCTCAATGGTATTTTAATAAATAATATGTGGAAAGAAAACACAGTACCTATAACTGAAAAAAAAAAGACTTTCAGTAGGATGTTATAAAAATCTAACACAAATTAGGTAGGTAGGTACTCCTGTTTTCAGACCTGTTTATTTATCATAACAGTCTGTGCATCATGCACTCCTCAGGTATTTATGACGATAGCCGCGCATCATGACATACATATATTATGCCGTGCCTACTATACCGTAATCGTAGCAACTGTGCCAAAATATGTGAACCTTGAAAACATTATTATTTTTTAAGGAAATAATATTTTAGTTTTTTGATTGAAGCAAATAACTGATGTTTGTGTAGACTGTCTAAAGTATGTTAATGATTAACAAGTGGTATTTTCCTATACAAATAATATAAGTACAACTTAGTATGTACTTAATATTTGTGATAGAACGAGTTTACCTAATACTGAAAATTAGTAAAGTAGTTTTATTAAACATAATATATACTTACTTTTGTATAATATCAGAAACAAAATACATTCACTGCATAATCAAATAAGAAAACAATGAAAAGAATTTATTGAAATAATTTACTGGCATTTAATGGAATTTTATGTAAATAGTTTCCTGATATACATTTTGAAATGGAAGGGTAAAAAAAGCGCTTTGTATGAACGCTAGTTAAAGGAAATAAAAAAAAATAGTAGTTCCAAATGTACACACCGTAAAATTCGTAACGATAGCAATACGCATAATAATGAATTGAAAAAATCAAGAAGTAGTGTGTATCGCGCTATTTGCCATTTAGGGTTACGTTTATCGTTAGAGTCCTAAGCCTTCCGGTCGACTTTGTCCATTTCCTAACTTGACCCCTTCCAAACTAAACCAATGCGAAAAATTCTAAATCTATGTATTAAACTTTTGTGTTCTAACCTGCTGTTCTCCTTGCGAGAAGTCTATAACCTATTCTGATAGTAGGCGTGACACATTTGACGCGTCAGGAGCCATTACGAGCTCGTAGGTAACATAAAGCACAAATTAACAGAACATCATTTGATACTACCTCTAGAAATTTTTCTCAAATAACCCAGATCACACATATTTTTGTCGGAGATTAAAAATAATAATGAGTTTAAAATTCTTCTTTCAAACCATGTAGTTATTTTTTTAAATTAAAGATTTCCCTTTGACCAAGAAATAATATTTAAATTGCTTTAGTTTAACTATTTTTCCATTGATGTAAGAATGGAGTAGCTAAATGGTCTAAAAAGGTGTTAGAAAAAGATACTACCAACGGAGAATAGATGGCGCTTATCCCAACATATTCAACAGCACTATTTAATTGTTTATTTTCATGATAACTATGTGTTTTGTGTTATATCGAACCCTAAAATTATTAATTAGAATTGTAAATAATTTGCTAAGTTAGTTTTGAATAATATTGTGTAATTAAATGATATTGTCTAATTGGCAGCTTCTGGGGGAGAATGTAAAAATTGGCGGCTAAGATTATTCTAAGCTCTTTTCATTCTGAACGCTTAGATAGGCTGTAACGCTGCTCATATAAATGCAGATGTAAAAGTTATATTTGCAAGCTTTATTTTATTTCTGAAGTGTACTTACCTATTTAACACTTCAGAAGTGGGATTTGTAAGTGCATATCAACTAATAATTTTATCAAAACATTCCCTCTGGCAGTTTTAATCTACCCTGTATTCACGCAAATATTCGTATAATTGGAAATTTTGATAAGCTAATTTGTGTTATGGATAGTTCAGTGATAGCACGGTAATAATGTGATAGCTTTCAGAAGCTTTGTGGCAAAGAATAACTTTGAAATTCAACAATTGTGATCACAGATAAAATTATTTGTGGATTCAAGCCAGCCTTAACTGCAACCGGTGGCGGTGCACTAACAGACGAGGTCATGGCAAAGAAAAGAAATACTAAAAGAAAAAAAAAATACTAAAAGAAATATGTACGAGTTTTCCAAAACTATTAATAAAAACCTCTACTAACTGGCCAACTAGTTACTGAGTAAAAATAATGATAGAGGCAGTAGAGGCCTGTATCATCTGTATGCAGCACTGGACCGTGATAGGTTGATTTTATTATACCGCTTTATTGTTAAGTATAACTTATTTATTCGGCTATTGCCCCGAGCAAAACTGTAAATTCCCTGTACTGTACCAGCACTTTCTACAATTTTATTATTTTCTCTCCGAAGTAAGTAAAAATGTTTTTGGTTGAAAGGATTAAAGACTTCTAGTCACGAGAGTATTAACCGTCCTTACTTCGCATTAATATACCTTTTTCACCGAAAAAGTTGTCACCATAGCCTAAGGACGTTTACAACACCAGAGGCGTTGCATTCGCTCTGCAGACCCTGCAACATCCTTTTAACATCTCTTTTGAAGAACCCCATTCTGTAGGCGTTTGAGAAAACCGAAGCAGGGATCATTCCATAACCTAAGCCTGAGCAGAAGATCGCGTAATCGAACCTTGCCGTGCTCGAGCGCTTAGCGTGACGCAAAGTGTGAGGATTAACACCCTGTCTGTGGCGAGCGGTGCGATGATAGAACGTAGTCGTGGCCTCGTGGGCACCATATTCATCAATTCCTTAAAGCACAAGTACCATTGTACAGGCGGTAGAAACGCATATGGAGACGAAGTCTCTTTTGTTGCAAAGATCACACTGTATACAAATACTACTCAAAGCATGTATCGTAGATAATTAGATAAAAAATTAATATGTAGTATCATCTTTTCTGTCAGTGATAGTCAAGTATTACCAAAACTATCACCGTGCACATGATTAAAAATCAGTTTCTTTACTCGTGCAACAGTACCGTAAACTCCACATATCGCTACCGGCAACATTGTCTCTAGCTGTGGATCTCTACATACGTACACACGATATCAACATGTTTTAATTAGTTGCACATGTTTTATGTTCGTTTGCTCAGCTGTGCTAGCCTTAGTATAATATGTATACGACAGCTGAATGCATAAAAAGTTAAGGTAACTCACTTTATTTAAATATTGCTTTATGTGCTGTTCTCGTTGTATTCACGAGAATTTTTGTTTGTATTAAAGATTCATCTTTCATATCAAAAATGACAAAATTCGTAAGTCATTTAACCAGTTCCTTCCAACTCCGAGTAATACATAATTTTAAGTACCTGCCTACGTCTCTTTTGTTCATTGACTATATTGAAGTCGTAATTCTTGTAATATACCTACTCAGTTATTTATATTTCCAGTTAAAGTAGCCGAGTCTTTTGTCAAGTATTTTTTAGAGTTTCCAATTTTTGCCATACTGGTCACGGTAGTTGACAGCATTAATAGAGAAACCTTTAGCACACAATTATCCTCTGATGACGTCATGACTTTAGCGGACAGATACGGAATTTAATAAAATGTAAAAGTCAGATCTGACTGTTGCTTCTTGCAAAATGTAAGCTGCCATATTAACCTTTTGTATGTACAAATAGTACCTACGTCTAATTAGGCTGAGCCTTGGACCAAAGCAAGGCATGGGGCTGGAAAGAAGATCACTCGTTCATCACTATCACTACTAAAAGCATAAGCAGATCAGTGTTAAACACAAGTATGAGGAATTCCCTCAGCTCTGCAGCTAATAGTTCTTTAAAGATCAATAAAACTTAGTATACTATTTAGCTAGATGACGGCTTTCCATCAGGCGAGCGGTGTCATGTTGGCGAGTATAAAGTACTTTTTATTTATTATAATTTTTGCACTTATACATTTGATTTTACGATGCACATAGCTAATATGCCTAAATAACTGTTTATGAAAAATTGCTTTTAATTATCTTCTAACTTTGTCCATTCTTTAACATTAAGATTCTTAATATAATATTGCGTAAATAAATGAAATCTAAAATTTACATTTTAAAGCCCATATACACGACAACATTTTCACGCGCCGTCGCTCGCGTCGACAATGACTGCGTAATGCACACAAAAACGCACTGCACAATGGTCATATTTCATTCATTATCACATTAAAATTTTCCGTATTTTAACGTCTGACAATGATTCGAATTCGGGCTCGGGTGCTTAGAACTCTTAGAAGATAATGATTGGCGGTTTAGGGCACAAATGCCATAAAATTAATTGAATTGGAGGATACTGGCATAGAAAGTAATAGATACCTAAGCTGGTATGCTGACATTTCAAAGAATTATCCTATAAAATGAGTTAGCAAGGGTAAAATAGCAAGTAAGTATATTTTACGATTTCTGTTCAATGAAACATTTTTCTACAAAGAATCTACTAAAATAAAATTACATAACAAAATGAGTAATGCTACACAATTTGAAGTCGGAAAAACCCACATACTTAAGGGTTTTAACTAATGGAATCAGGCGTTACATGGTGGAAATTCATCCTAAAACGATAATAATAAAAGAGGGGAGGGAGAGGAACCCATCTCACACCATCGATTCGTCAATACTAACTTACATCAGTTAATGATCTGAATAACCATGAGTTGATCATGGTTAATAATGAGCTCTAGATGTGATTAATAAGTCGACATGTGTTTCGCCTACATACGAGGCATCTTCAGGACTTCATGGCAGTAAATGACTAAGGGTTTTGTCGCCAGAGAGTAGGTACTTAAATAAAACTGAATCTAGCTTAATCCTCGAGAACTTAGGAAAAACGTAAAGTACGACTTCGAGAATTAAAATTATACCCGTACGATACATACTTAGTTACGCTCGTGTTATTTTGTGTTTGATCAAACCCGGCCTCCGCCAGCTGATACATTTGTGTTTCTTAGATCCAATAAGTTATGCTTGCAAATGTTTTCTGTATGTTGAGAACCAAAATATTTCAAACCATAAAATGTATGTATACACACACACACACACACACACATACATAGTCACGCCTTTATCCCCGAAGGGGTAGGGCTTTTATGTCCTACGTAACAGGTGGAGAGCCTATTGTCGTGTTGAAATGGACAAGTGCAGGTCGTCGCGACTCGTGGTTGAAATTTTTCAAGCCGCCCATAAGGTCTTCAACTTGGCTGAACGATTGTCATTTTACTGACAAACGGGTTTCATTTCGAGTTTTCGTTCTCTACGCAATGGCTCTTTTTGCGAAAATTTTCTTTAGTTCCGTAGTATAGGGGCGGCGACATTTTGTACTCTTACCCGTTGCAACACGGGACCCGTCGCCACACGGGTCTTTGCTAAATGTGTGTATGAGTGTATCAAATACTTTTGAATGTTGTAAACGAAATTTTCGGATCACTGGAGTCTATTCATCAGTCAAAAAACGGAGTAAAGCTTAGGTCCATCAGTCGAATACTTTGGGACTTCATATTATCATCAAAGGTGTGTACGTGTAATTTTACAACGTCTAATGACACCCATTTTGAGTACCTACAAGCTCTGCTTTATACCGCAAATGGGTAAGTCGTTTTACGATTTAGTAAATATTCATTCAGTAAGTTGTAAGAAAACGATGAGATAATGTGCAAACGTTTGATTTAGAAGCTTTCATACTCTCATTAACGGTACTTCGCTAATGATGTGTAAACACAAACCCATATGAAATATTACTTGAATAGCGTAATGGATGTTTACTTACAATGTTTATGGTGGCTAGTTTAGAAGTCGCGTTCGATTTTAGTACTTTAGCACGAACTAGTAACGGTTAAATAATATGAACTCAACTCAATGGGTTGACTCGACTCGGTAAGGGTATACACCCTCTGAATCGAGTCGAGCATTGCGTAGTCGCGATGCTACATTACAAAATATTATGATTTCTTTTAAATTTATAAGTTGACAAGCTGAATTAAAAATTTATTGGGTTGACGATAATTTTATGTATTACATTACTTAGAGAATTATTGAAATGAGCCGTGAGTTTAAGTGCCAGATTCTTTTATCAAAGTACCCACAATTGTCTTGCAAACTTGACAGAAAGTGTTAGTATGAAAACAATCAATCATTAATGTGTGTTTCTTTGTGACCCACATGATTAAAATATTTTTATTTTATTAATTAACTAGCTGATGCCCGCAGCTTCGCCTGCGTGAAATTTTGTTCCTAGACTATTACATAATATATCTCTGTAAGCACCAAATCTTAGCCAGATCCGTTCAGCCGTTACAGCGTGAAAGAGTAACAAACATCCACACTCACAAACATTCGCATTTATAATAATACCTAGTTAGATAGATTACTGATTAACAAATTCATAATGCATAATAATATGAGCTAAGTAAATTTATTTATTATATTCATTTCTTAACTACTACTAGAAACAACTTCTCTTCTAAGCAATAGACATCGCAACTTAGTTCCTTCTTCAGGTAGTCCCAGCATACGACTTTTGGACAAACCGAACTACTTTAGGCTTTGAGCTACCTTAGGAGTACAGATGGTCCAACCAAGACCTGGTAACGTAAAAACAATGTAAATTTCATCAGCTGAACGTTCATGTTCATTGTAATGGCTCTTTTCAGTCCTGTCGAATGTAGTCTACGTAGAGGCCATTCCCGTATTTTACAAAGACTTAGTGAGTCTGTTTCCTGACAGAATGCAGTCGGCACTATATGTAGAATAAAGTTCATGCTTCCATGACCAGTCGCTTAGGGCTGCTGACAATCTTTGTCGTAACGATTGAGCGTAGATGGTAACATGCGGTGTTATTTTATTGACCAGTGGATACTACCTGAAGCGTAGTCTTTCATTTTTTCTGGCTAGCCATCTTAGAATTTTCTTCTTCTTTCACAAATGTATTATTGTCACACAAAATTTGAATAAATTAGCAATAATACTTCCATAAAGCATATTTGGTTAATATTATACCAAAATAACGCTTTTTATTAAACTTTAGGGCTATGTAGTAAAATCATCTGTTTGAAGTTTGAAATAAAAACATAAATGAAAACGTCAATTGTATTGAACTTTCACAAATTGTGTCAAAATAAAAAGTAATTTAAGTACAAAATAAGAGTATTTAAGGAGTATTGATATCAACTCCGGAGAAAATCAGCCCCAAAATAATTTACATTCCTTATTTAGCTCGTTATAGTATAAATTTCAATAAAATACGAAACACGTCTTCCATCAATTATATTAATAATGCTATATTATTATGCCAAATTATAAGTAGATCGGACCAAGGAATTTTACTCTCCTTTTTTATACCTTTGGAGGTGAAATTTGCAACAACGTTAAAATAACTTTTTTAAATTGTAACAAACAACGCTCATGCTTAGTTTCATCATCGTACCATTAACCGTTTAAGCAATAATTGATAATAACTTTGGGTCTAGGGATCGAACCGCAAAATTAAGTTTGGTTTGAATTCTATATACTTTTCCGGGATAAAAAGTACCCAGTGTGGTGCCCAGGCTATTAAAGAATAGTTATACCAAGTTTCATCGTAATCGAACCGGCAGTTTTTCCGTGATGCCTAAACAAACAGACAGACAAAAAAGTTTTTAATCACATTTTTGGGTTCGGTGTCGGTCTAGTAACATCCCCTGCTATTTATTTTTTTGATATTTTGAATGTACAGAATTTTCACTTCTACAGATTTATTATAAGTATAGATAAAATAGTTGCAGTTGACGGTGATGAGGATGAGGATTAAGTAAACATTAATTAATGGTAAACGAATGTATACCGTAGTAACATTTTCAATGTTGTACCGTTCCAAATATACTCGTAGGTGCTATAGTAACAAGGTGCAAAAATAGAGAGAAACAATTTGATGCTTGCATTGTGAACATTCCAAGTGAATGTAACTTAATACTGATGTTCTTGGCCCCGATAAAAATACATAAAACAACTATTTGTGATAATGGCATGTTGATGGTTACCTCAGTACATATTACGTACTTGCATTTACTACATACCGCCAGCTTCCTGCACCTTTACTTTTTCAGATTTACACACACACATACATAAGAATACATGTGCGTAAATTGGAATAGAAATTAAGCTTCATTGCACATCAATAAACATTCATATCAGAGATCAGAGAAAAAAACATTTTATGCAGAGATCGCAATTAACAATTACTTAAATATAATTATGTACTCAGAGCGGCCTAGTCGCCAAACAGCAACTGCTCTAATAAATATTTTGGTCAAATTAGACAATGCAATAGCCTAGAGTCAAGTTTTGTTCCAGTTCCCGGTTCCCATGGGAGCTAAAAGAGCTGGGAGATAAAAAGTAGCAAATGTGTTATTCCAGACTATAATCTATCCCTGTACCAAATTTCAGCCAGATCCGTTCAGCTGTTACTGTGGATGTTTGTTACAAAGAGTAACAAACATCCACACTCACAAACTTTCGCATTAATAATATTAATAAGATAATATTGTTGTGTTACCTACATAATTGTGAAGATGGTTTAAAAACCATTCGGTAGATTTAAGGTGAAAGAGTAAAAATACATCAACACTTACATTTAAACACCCAGTCTCATAAACTGTCACATTTATTTTAGTATTATTACTACTCAATTATAATAAAATTTTATTAATGGCTGTTGTTAATTTTATGCTTTATTTAAAACATTTATTAGTAAGTGAGCATTTTTAATTGTTTATCTACAATGACCTTGACCTACTTAGTAAACGTTAGTTTCGTAATCACAATTAATTATTATTGTTGATTAAGTGTACCATTTAAAGACTACACTAAAATTGAGGTCTACTTTGTGTCTTCAAGGTAATCGAATAAAACTGTGGGTACCACTAGCTGAGGTACCCTAACTATGGTAATGGTATCTCTATGTATACTATTACCGTGGTTAGGATACCCTATGGTTAGGGCACGGTAATACTTATGACCGTGCCTTAACCATTATTTTGATTTCGATTAATGCCTTCGATATGAACTATGTGCTTTCTGATATTACATCTTTCTCAAAACTATTATGATCAATTTCAATTCCTATGTCTTAAATTGCAACGAAATCCAACTGAATTAGAACGGGCTGTATTTTTTTTTATTGTCCATCGATTTCAGATAAATTAGGACCACATAACTTGGCTTTGACATTCAGCCATGACTTTAGCTGGCCTATGAAAAGGAAAGAAAGCAGTCAGTGCCTATTGCCTATTCCATCACTGCAAAGACTTTATACCTATGTATTATCTGTATATCAATAGGCCTTGCTTATTTATTATATCCACAAACGTTTTAGTATATTCTACATTGACTGCATTTCCCTGTTAAATTTCAACATAGGGTTGCCATTGACGATCTTTTGTTACTCGTTAATTTATAAGTAGCAATAAAATAACTTGATTACTTATATCAAATTCATAAATCTAATTTTAATAATATTGCAATAGAAAAGAAAGTAATATCTTTATATGCTTTCTAAAATCATCTCTGATCTTGAGTGTGGGAGTTTGAATTATTTTACTGAAATATAACTAAAACAAAGACTTTATATAACACACTTTAAGTTCACTATATATAAAAAGACAAAAGAAACCCGAAGGAATTGCGTAATTTAGAAATCTGTTTTGGTATCGCAATTTAACGACACATGGAAGTAGTTTTATTTCGAAGTATAGTAAAATATGCTAAGTTAATTTCTAGTAACTTTATTATTCGCAATAAAGTTTTTAAGCACGCGCTATATACCTACCTATTTATTGTACAAAATCAGTGCTTTATGGGTTTTGACAGATAATTAAGGGACCTTACCATCACACATTGACTTTACTCCTAACAGGGCACTTGCTCAAAATATTCAAGCCGCTTCGTCTCGACACCCTTGCACTACCTATGTAACGATTTTATCCAAGAATTTGAAACAAATATTTTAAAAAATCTGTTCTAGAAATTACTGTACTAATTTTTGCACGTAAATTCACTAATATCGAAAAAAAAGGTCAAATTAGTTTTTTTTATATTTAGTTACTGAATAGAAAAACCGAGACCACAGCTGACAAAACAAAGTTAACTCGTGAGATTTTCATAATAAAACTCTTTACCTAAACACTTGCACTTGTGTGTGAATATAAAAAATAATATATAGAAATAACGTTAAAAACAATTAAGTAGACTAAATACTGACTACTTATATCATAAATTTGATTTTAAAAAGTCAGAGTGTCAGAAAGATTTAAAAAATAAGAGAAACATGTTTTTTTTACAATATGAAATGTTTATAACCTTTCTGAATATTTAATGGGATATTTTTAAATGCACATCTATATAATTTTTCTGCACACTAGGTAACTCCACTAATTAACTGAATGCATACCAGAAATCTGAATGCTGTGCAAAAAAACCAATTGATTAACTAAACATGTACTACCTACTTAAAAAACTAAAATTTTACACAAAACGGGATGACCTTTTTTTATCGAATTCACATCAAAAATGTGGTTCGTACACCGGATATATGATTTACTAAACAAAAATACGAATTGCTCATCAAAAATACTAACTTGCACTCTAAATTTTACAATCTTATAACGGAATAGGTTAGGTTAGGTTAGTTTTTTATTTTTTTTATTATTAAAATTTAATTTTGTAAAGATGACTGATTAAATTGGGTTTTTAATTAGAATAAAAGATGTTCATAAAAGTAAATTAGGCGATGGTTTTCCTTAAAAATGTTTTAATAAGTTTGTTGAGCTTAGGAATTTATAGATATACGATTTTGATAATAGTGATCTGTTCAGTAAAATAGTTCTGCAAATACCATTAAACAGTATATTGAATTTGATTTATTTAGTGTGCATAATTAGTGTGCAAGTCAGTATTTTTGGTTTAACTTTGTAATATTTTGTTCGGAAAAAGGGAATAAACAGATATCGATTTAAATACATGCCATATTTAATGATTCGTTTTTTCAGCTCTCCCGGCTGGAGGGAAGTTGCGAGGTCGAATCTCGTTTGACGGTACAAAAATAATAATAAAATAATTCCCACAGTAAATCTACGATAAAAAGGAACTATCTTTAAAATATTAAACAATCTGCATTCTTTATACAAACTAACCACACAACACGTGCTTAAGATATAAGTACAAGCATTTTATCAAACACCAATCGTGAATATAATTCGTCACGTTTGTGGTCACGCAGACCTTGTATTACATTCAAAGCCTATATACATTGGACTAATGATATCTACTTTCTGGTTCATGTAAAAACAACAACAACAACTAAGTAAAAAGTCCCATCAACATTGTTTGTTCGTATTTACTTATAACATTTGCTCTTGCAAAGTTAATCCATGAATTCAGTTAATTAAACAAAGTTAACACAGTTTAGTCATTTATTTGTATTCCGTAAAATAAGAGAAACTTTAGGCTATCCATTATGTTGTTTTACAATATTCAATACTATATTATTCTCACACACTCACAAAATTCAATACAATATTCAATACAATAAAAATGTTTTTATAACCTTTCTGAACATTTAGTGATTCGTTTTTTCTGACAAACCCATTTTAGGTCTGCCACTTAAATACTAGCAGGTAATAGTTTTAACTGTGACTTTCAACATGTCCAGAAGGAGATCTATTATTTTTATTTTCAAATTCTACTTCATAGAGCCAGGTTGATTGTATCTAAAAACTTTTAGACAAAAGTGATTCTTAATGGAGTTTTAAAAAATTGGGATTAATAGTCTGTGTCTCGATTACAATACGTAGATTCTTATATTGAAATCTAGCTTAAACCTATATTGCCTCCTTATCCTCATCTGTTTTGTTTTTCAATGCACCCCTTCTTCTTTCTCAGTTGGTCAGGACCTTCGTTACCTACTTATTTACTTTATCTTTGTGCAAATGAAATTATGTTAAGTTTGATGATGGCAACTTAGGTTGTCCATGGTTCACCGCAAACGTCAGAATCTGAGTTTAATGACTTTCATAGTGACATATAATTTGTCGTCTGGTGATACAGCCTAGGCATTAACCACAGCTAAGTACAACGTACTTATTACTTACTAGCTGACCCCGCAACTTCGTTTACGTCACATAAGGTGTATGTAAGGAGAGGTATTTCTTCATCAGACTCATCAAGCAGCGTGTGAAACTGCCCTGTTTGTTTAATCATAAAAGAGCTTAAAGATTAAGTCTTAATCATTAAGCTCTTTTATGATTCAGCCAACACGCCAGTTTAGATTTACACTTACATTAAAAGAAACCCCTACAATTAAAATTTTCATAATATCTGATTCTTAAAAGTGTTATAACTTTTTTATATACTAGCTTTTGCCCGCGACTTCGTCCGCGTTTTCGTCGTTTTTCGTAAAAAAGTAACATATGTCCTTCCTCAGGGTTCAGTGGTTTTGATGTGAGAGACAGATTAACTTTCGTATTTTAGAAGGGAAATATAATCATTATGTCAATCCACAATACTGTTAAAAAATATCGCAATAAGGAACCGCAGAATATTATTATTAATAGCTGTGCCCCGAGACCATCAGCGTGTAACTCCTTGTATGTTATTATGTTAATGTGTTGGTAATATTGTTTAGATCACTTTCACATGAGGCTTAAGTACATATATAATGAAAATACTTCAGCGCAAAGCTTCCTGGTAAACTACGTTGAAAGTTGACCCGTCCGGCACGTGAACATAAAGATTTCTAGAACTGCTAACCCGGGAAAGAGAGACATATAACTGACCATGTGAAAAACAACTGACACCGAGATCTACTCCAGCAACACAAAAAGTCTGCCCTTGAGCCTTATTTATTGTCATTGCATAACACCGATACTGGGAATTGCGTTCTTTTAAATTGAAATGGAAAATTATTTGGTATTATGGGATTTCTGGGAATAAAGATGGTTTCTCCTGCACCGCAACCTGTTAAAATTTAAGCATCGATTAGATTTTGTTGCAACTGGGTTACTTTGAGCCGAGTTCCATTGCAAAGTTGTGGTGGTCTTAAATTTCGGAGCAGAATAATCGGAATGTCAATAACAACATCGTCTACTTTTCTCAAATCTACAAAATGATGTTGGTCCTCGCACTGTATGTAATAAGATGTAATAATAATCTCAAAAATAATCCTTATAGCATGATTCAGTATTCACGTGCGACGGTGCGATCGATGGCTTATATAAGTTTGGTGTTTCTATACCGATTTCTATGATTCTTTTTTTATTGAATAGGTAATAATGTTATTTTTTTTTAAATTAGGGATGAGTGAGAGTATTATAAACGTAAGCGTAAACAAATATAATCAGAATGCTCCGAACTGCTAAGCTATCAGGAGTTACACGTTATATTGTGAGTCAACCATAAAAGATAGACATAGGATATTTTTAGACAATTTTATGTAGAATACGAATATGTATTTCCGTCATACATGATTTCTATGTAACTTTAACCATTAAGGCTGCACACGCGACGGAAGCTTAAAAAATGGAGTAATTTATCCCGTTTTCCCAAAATTTACCTTCACTACTCTGCTCCTATTGATTTAGCGTGATGAAAAGTACACTATAACCTGCCCAGGAGTATAAAGAATAATTTGTATCAATTTTCGTTAAAATCTGTCGAGTAGTTTTTGTTTCTATAAGGAACATACAGACAGACAGACAGACAAAAATTTTACTGATTGCATTTTTGGCTACGGTATCTTCTGTGGAACATCCAGCAAGCTTCTGTTTTAAATATTTAATGTACAGTTTTGTATTTTCTATCATTTTATTAATATTTAATTAAAGATAGATGGATAGATAAGACATAGTAATTGATGATTTTTTATAGTTTATTATACATCCAAGCAATCGTATAAATTATTATTATTTTTTGTGCACATGCTTGTGTAAATAAATACATAATTAATCATGAATATAAAAAAATAATTTTAAGATTCCAGTACAAAAAATGATCAAGAGATGGCACTTATCGATTAAAATTCGAGCTAGCGTTTGCCTACCTGAAGAATTATATATGAATGTCATCTAGCCTTCACTTTACCGTTTTATTATAGGTATAGATAGACTAGGTATAAATTTTAGGTACAAATAAAAAGTAGGTGAATGTAAAAATAGTCTTACATATTAGTCGTTTTAACGCGCACAATTGTACTCATTGTTGTATTGTAAAATGTTAACAAAGAAATTATGTAATTCCCAAAACAATGGATTCTCGTCTCACCTGTTTAGAACTCGGACGACAACACGTTGCAGGCGACGATTAAGTACCTATTCAGTGTCAAACTTTCCTATTAAGTAAGATAGTATTACCAAGAGCATCTACGCTCTAGGGCCCTAAAAAATAATGCACACGCATTATTCCATCAACGATTAAAGTTAATTTTCGTCTTATAATACCACAATCGAGCATTTCTAGTTTTGAGAAATTGTTCTGTAATACAGATCCTGGATGATATTCAAGAAAGGTCCGAAAATGATAATCTGCCGGGTTGAGAATATTATGAGTCATGGTCATGGTGTATATTTATTTGCATGTCACGAACAGCGGTCAGGTTATACCTACCCAGTTCGCCATGAAATACCCCTCCATGTCGGCCTATTGTCCTGTAATAGATGACGATAAAACACTCTCTACGTGATGGTATTTTTATATTTCCGATCCTCAGACGCTGCTTACATTATAATATCAAAAAGTTGTACTTTTTCTTTTTGTTGAATAGTATTATTATGTATAGAATGATCTGTGAAATGTGTTATCGTAATCTTTATGCGATATACCAAATAGTATTAGTCTAGAGTTCAATATCCATGGCGGTCTTTCGCTCGTTTGTACTCACCGCGATGACATTTAATATGTTACCAAAAATTACTGTCTATATCTTAGTCCAAACATTTCGATACTAATACGAAACTTCATGTTTGACATTACAGTGGAGCATCGCGTTGTCTGCGTCAGCGCCGCCTGCATTGCTGTCTACCCCATGAACATTGGTATGAGGTGAGTCACCACTCTTAATATAATTTGCTATTTCTGCACTACATTCACTCCCTTTCGACTTGCTTACTTACATGTCTCAAGCCATATTGGCTTTAAAACATCTGTCATCTTACCTACCTCAGAGATAATGAGGCTCATACATACAAGTACAATGTTTTAAAAGCCGATATTTTCATTTTAAACTTTCTTAAAAGATAAAATGGAGAGGATTAGCACTAGTCGCGCCACTAAAACGTGCAATATACTGTATATTATATTACTGAGTGCTCGTTATTAGTCAGCAACGCACACCTGCCTCGCGCCTTGATGTCAATGTCCGTCAAACGCGACCCTCTAGCTTGCTATACTTTACTAAGCTCTTTATCTCATCGACATCTTTTATCAAAAACAACACATTAAATATGATTTAAAGTAATACGATTCACTTAAGAGAATACACATGTAGACAGAAAAAACGTAATCAGTAAACTATAAAGACAACACTTATTAATATATGTTATTGAAAAACAACAACAAATGTTAACACTTATTAACGTCAAAGTAACAATAAGTAGCCTGAACATGAAAAGAAAAATATAAACATCTACAAAAATTTATCGATAAATGTGAAAATACATAATGAGAATAATGACATCTATTAATTAGTAGTATTTTCATAATTACTATCTTTCCTATTACTGCTAATTTAAAAGACTCGATATTATGATCAGTAAAACCACTTTTTAACGTAGATCCGTGTGGAGATCTTGAAATATTTATTATCTTTCAAATTAAATATAGAACAGTGAGTACAATTATAATTTAATTTTCTTGTACAAGAATAAATGGACTGCAATTAATTGGAGTTTTAACGGCATCAACCAACGACCGCTAAGTTTAAAAATCCTAGTAAAATATATTTTTTAACACTTACTATTATGAGTCAACGAGGTCGTTGTTTGGCAAAATCTGGATCTACTGAAATGTACAATAGTAATGAAAAGTTGCGTTTTTAGTAGATAGGTATTCTATGTGTAGATACACTTGGAATACTTATAACTTGACATAATAATATCTGACTATAATGCTTGAAAATATAAACGATAAGACTATTGAGTAAGTAGTGTGTGGTGCATCAGCGTGTCACATGTGAGTAGGCAGGTATATAAAAGTTTCTATCTATCTAAATTTCCCCTAACTTGCTAATACTTATAGGGTAAAGAACATGTCCATCGCCACTTTTCTTGGTTGAATTAAAAAAATAACTTAGAAATATTTGGTTTTTTATAATGCAAAAAGGTAACCACATTTGTGAAACGAGAAGTGTTCAAAGTTAATTTGGGAAAGCATCTAGACTCTGAGACTTGTATACAATTCCCCTCTGAGACCATATTAGCCTCACGGCCAGATTGTCTTTGTTATAAGGTAACTAATAGCTTACATCGTAAATAAAAAGAAATGGAAACAAACTTGAGGAACTACATTAGCTACGGTTGCTACAACCGCGCGCACAGTACACGGCTTTGTGCCGAGGTGACCGATAACCACCGCGCGTGTGGCACACATCCGGCAGGAGCATGCCACTTCCTCAATCCATCATACGTTGCTTCACTACCGCTCTCCTAAAATATCACGCGTCTCACAAAACAAACAACATGATACGACGTGGAAATTCCTTTTGTACATAAATTATTCAATTATTTGACCTTGCCTTTTACTTACATGTAAGGAATAATTTTGCTGTACAGCTAAACACAAAGACATTACAAATAATGCAAAAGGTATTATTTATAATTTCTTACTTTTTGTGGTGTGTATTTTTTTGTGATAAGTAATACTAGTTTTACCTCGAATTCATACACTACTCATCATTCAATAGGTGATATAGTTTATGCGAAACCCTAAATACATTTTCAAGTTACAACTGAAAGATTTGTCAAAATTTACATACTTTGACTGCTAATTGAAATACTAGTAATTTTTTACTGTCAAATTTCCATCTAACATCTATGTACCTAAATGTGGGTCATGGTACTACTCTGTTAAAATTAGGATGATAATTTTGACAGCTCTTATTAGGGCACCCCATAGTGTCCAATCGTTAATGAATCTATTCGATTATCGATTGCGTAAAATTCTAAATCGATAGTTACAAAATACCGTTTTTATTATTTTAGTTAATTAGGTAAATATAATTGCATTATTATTGTTTGTATTATACTTAGCTTATCATATTACAAATAAGTATTGTAGATACCTACTGAATAACTTTACTAGCATTTAAATGAATATATCGATACCTCTGGGTTCAAAGGTCGTAAAGCCAAAATGGGACTTTTCAGGAGAAGCAAAAAACAAAAGAAAAAAAATATTTCGTACTCTAACTTTTTTGTTTCTTGAGCTATTTTAATAAAACCAAGGAAGAAAGTGCTTAGAATTTATAGTATTTTTTAAGGCAGATTAAAAAAATACCCTAGTGCTGTATTTACCGAGATAGATTTCCTTTACGACCATAAATTTGAAAATAAAAGTCCTTTACACCCGTCAAATTTCCATCCTAAGATTTCACCGAAGGGTGTAAATCTACTTCACTGCGCAATTCTGAAGAAAATAAGGTAATAATCGACTAGTGTAATAATTTTTAGGTCATAAGGATCACTTGCTAACTCATTTTTAAGGGCTACATTATTAAATAAACTTATATTTTTTAATATTAAGCTCGTCAAATTGACGTCGCCACCACCCTGACAGTCTGTGAGACTTTTGACAGTGGTTCCTCAAGTTGCCGGCCCTGTGATGTGCCTCTTCACGCTCCTCTTGAAGAACCCGGGATTGTAAGATGAGGGAAAAACGTATGCGGGCAGGTCGTTCTATGTTCTTATAGTTCGACAGATGAACGATCTTTTGAAATGCTTGGTTCAGGCGAAAATTCTCTCCACTGTGTATGAGTGGCATCTCTGCCCCGGCACGCGTTGTTCGGGTTTGGAAAGGAGATGGTAGGATTAGGTTGAATCGAGCTCTTCAGAACATTCACCGTAATACATTCGGTAGAAGGCAGCCAAGGACGCTATGGTTCTTCGTTGCGCTAACGGTTCGAGGCCTCCCGTCACCTCAGGACAACCAATTATTTGGATAGCACGTCGCTGCATAGCGTTGACGCTAGTAGGTGTCTTGCGGAGTCATCCCAAATGTGAGAACAGAATTCGACGCAGGGGCGAATCGTCGTCTTGTACAGTAAACATCTCTGATGTGACGTGAAATAGTCTCAGCTTATTCAGGAATTCTAGTTTCCACGAGGCCAGCCCAATACATCTCTCTACGAAGGTTTTGTGATTGAGCTTTCTTTTAGTGGAACCGTAATGTTCCGAAGACAGGGTAGGGATAGGAATGGGGACTTCTTAGCTGTAAACTGTGTGTTTTTCTGGCATTGAACTCGACCAGGTTGTCCGAACCCCATTGGGCAATGCGACCCAGGTCCCAGTAAAGATCCGCCACGAGTTGTCGTCTCTTTCCTTCTACGTCACCTCGCCCCTCCGCTGGACGGCCAGAATAGCTCCCATGCAGAGTACTATCATCCGCATAACAATGAATGCACCCAAGGGACAGCATGTCATTGATATGCAGAAGAAAGAGAATCCGAAATATCGGAAATACTCAATAGTACATGGTAAATATCCCGTTAACTCTAATAATAGTGTTAGTGACCATGAAAGTTTAAATACCTATATTGTGCACCGGTACGGGCCGGATTGTGTAAAATTAATAAAACAACTTGAACGGGCGCGGAAAAAGAGTGAATGTTTAAGTGAGTCGTTGTCGTTTCTTGTGAAGTGTCGGGACGCGGACGTTATACCCGTATGTGTACAAATAAAACCTCGCCATGACATTTATGGGTCCGTAAACATCTTACGTAACGCGAGTGTGAAACTGTTACGTAAATTAATTAGTAACACCAGGTATAAAATCGACAAAAATCAGTGTGAGCTATATAATATACATGTGAAGTGCAGTGCGGTGTTGTCAAGAAATGATTTTGATAGGTGTGATCGGATCACGTATTTACAGGCACAACGTTCTAGGGAAATAAGTGCCTTGAAACAGTCACGTAAGTTTGAATCCCTTATAAATAAACAAAAACCAAGTTTTCCCCGCCTGGATAACTCACGGACTGTGATTAACCTCTCCGACAAAGTACTGACCGAGCAGGCACTCAGCACACTGGAGAAAGGGTTGAATTTTGCCCCCACACCTAAGCGTATTCCGTACGAAAAAGTGATCGGCACGATTGAGGAAGTTGTCCGACGAAATAAGATACCAGCGGATGACGCTGAGGTGCTGAGACAAGAGGTGGCAATTACTCTGCGTCGGGCCAAGCTTCCTAAGTCGAACATGACTTCTAATGAACGTTCTGCACTCCGGGATTTACGGGACGATGAGAGTGTACTCGTATTAAAAGCCGACAAAGGAAATGCGACGGTAGTCATGAACGTCACGGAATATGATGAAAAATTGCGGCACTTGTTAAGTGACGAAACTACTTATAAAAAAGTTAACTACAACCCAACCGCTCGAACGAGCCGAGGCACTCTTAAGTTAGTCAGGGAATGTAAACATGCGATAGGTGAAGAGGCAGCGACACACCTGCTGCGACCGAGAAACCTTCAACCTCCCAAACTATATGGACTGCCAAAAGTTCATAAACCTAACATACCGTTACGGCCTATAGTGAGTCAAATTGACTCGCCAACGTATGAACTTGCCAAACATGTGGCTAGCATCTTACAGCCTTTAGTAGGGAGAACAACATCTTATGTGAAGGACTCGAGACATTTCGTACAAATTTTGCGGCAAACCACCCTAAACGAACAGGAAGTGATGGTGAGTTTCGATGTTGAATCATTATTCACAAATGTTCCCATTACCGACTGCATGGACGTCATAAAACGAAAAATAGCAGAGGGTGGTATTGCGATGGAATATGCTGACCTTGTACAACATTGCTTGACCACTAATTATTTCGTATATAGAAACGAGTACTACCTACAGATAGATGGAGTAGCAATGGGCAGTCCAGTAGCTCCAGTTGTAGCAAATATTTGGATGGAGCATTTTGAAGCCTTAGCCACAGCCAACACCCCAAGCATCAAAATCTGGAAACGGTATGTAGATGACATTTTTTGTATACTGGAGGGTAGTGAAAATGTTGTACAACACTTAGTAACAAAGTTTAACAACATCCATCGTAATATGAGTTTCACCTACGAAATAGAAAAAGAAAGATCCCTTGCTTTCCTTGATGTGCAAATCAGTGTCCGTCCAGACGGTTCGTTGAGTCACTCCGTGTACAGAAAATCGACTCACACTGACCGATACCTAAATGCCGACTCGCATCATCACCCGCGCCAGTTGAACTCTGTAGTGACGTCGCTTACTGACCGTGCATATAGTTTATGTGACGAGGAGCATTTAGAAGCGGAGCTACATCATTTAAGCGGCGTTCTACATAAAAATGGGTACAGTGGACGGATCCGACCACCGAGACGCTCGAATAAGCCTGTGGACTATAAAGTGGAAAGACATCCAGCCTTTTTACCTTACATCAAAGGAGTGACAGATAAGGTCGCAAACATCCTAAAAAAGGTTTCCGTTAAAACTATCTTCACTCCTTTTAAGAGGCTATCGCAGTGCCTACGTACACCTAAGGACAGTTTTCCACTGGACAGGCCGGGAGTGTATAAGATTGACTGTAGTTGTGGTAGTTCGTATATAGGCCAAACAAAACGAACGGTGACGTGCCGAATCAAAGAACACATTAGGGCAGTCAAAAATAACGAACCACAAAAGTCTGCAGTCGCTGAACACCTGTTGGAGTCCGGCACAAACCATTGGATTGAGTTACATAACCCTAAGATGCTCTCAACTGAACGTCACTATATACCGAGAATGGTTAGAGAAGCGATTGAAATTAAAAAGTATAAGAATTTCAATCGGGAGGATGAGTTTCAGTTGCCGAGCGTCTGGCATCCAGTGGTTCGTTTGTGTACAAATAACCATAAACAGTTCCATACTAAACCGCGAGTAGACACGGTGAGCGTTGTGTGTCGTGAACGTCGAGTTAGTGAAAACGAAAGTGAGACCAGTGGTAGTGGTTTAACGCGTAATAAACGACTGCGAAGGAGGGTAGATCGATATATGTGCTGAGACTTTCGCTTTCAACCGCCTATACTTCAGTTCCTCCGTGATCATGGTGCTTGCAACAGCGCCGAAATATCGGAAATACTCAATAGTACATGGTAAATATCCCGTTAACTCTAATAATAGAAGAAAGAGAGTTGGGGAAAATACCGATCCCTGTGGTACTCCGGCATATACCTGCAAAAAGCAGGAAGCCTGACCATCACAGAGGACCCGTGTACGTCGCCCGTGCAGGAAGCTGGCCAGCCATCGGCACAACTGAGGCGATAGACCATATGCCGGCAGCTTGGAAAGATGCGACGCATGTCATACCCTATCAAAGGCTTTAGCCATGTCTAGGCCAATAGCCAGAGATTCACCGTGCTTCTCCATAGCCTCACCCCAGGTGTGTGTAATGTACGCTAAGTGGTCACCCGTTGATCGTTTCGGCCTAAAGTCATATTGACAATCGCTAATTAACGAGTGATCCTCCAGATAGCGCATGAGCTGTTTGTTGATAATTAGCTCGAACATTTTGCAGATTACGGTGGTTACGGCTATGGTGCGATAGTTGGCCGGATCCGACCGATCCCCTTTCTTGGGGATCGGCTGAACGTTCGCCTCCTACCAAGCCTTCGACTCTTCTCCCGACGAATAGGAAAGACGATACAGGCGTGTTAGCTTTGGACATAATTCAGCTGCACACTTCTTCAGCACCAATGCCGCACTGCCGGATTACAATATCCGGCATCGTGGTTCCACAGTCGGCGATAGTGGAAGGTTGCTTGCCACAGTCATCGACCCGGGAATTACCCGAGAATTCCCGCAAAGAGATTGACTGACTGATTTCTCTTGGGCCTTGGGAGCCAGTCATCCGTCAAGATAGCGCAACGGCGCGGCGGCAGCAAGAGCTTGCAAAAGTTGGCCTGCACGGCTTTGGTCAGTTGCCAGTATTCACGTCTGCCCGTCGGATGTTACGTGAGCTCCTGACCAAGCCGCGTGATGCGCTGGGCGTCCACTCTCTTGAAGGCTCTCTTACAGGACCTAGTGGCTCTGTTGTACACGGCTTTGAGGCAGGCCACTTTCTGGTCGCGCACAGACCGAGCCCTGATCCAGGCGCGGTAAGCCGCCTGTTTTTATTGAACAGCTACGGCGCACTCACGCCCGAACAAGGGGCGGGCTTTGCGGATGCTGGCGACATCAATGTATGGAATGTAATCTCAATGATGTAGCCCTCCCTGCAAAGCAGCGCTGACTCCACGGGACGGCCGACTGACTCAGCAGGACTCAAGGCAAAATAAACGGATTCGTTCGTTGGCGCTGAAGAACGAAGAAATTTCATTATATTTGCGGTTTTTCGCACTCCATTTGACAAAACGATGATGTGGATTTTAACAAGTTTTCGTCAATAATTACGCCAAGGTATTTAATGCTGTCTGTCCTTTGGATGAATTCACATTTGCAACCTTTCATTTCTTTGCAGTAGTGTAATTTGATACCAAGAGATGTATAATGGGCCGATCTAGCTGTTTTATGAAAACATACATATTTAGTTTTACTGGCATTTAGTGTCACTAAATTATAAGGCAACCATGTTAACACTTGCCCCAGGCCCAACTCGGCTTTTGTAAATTTTTCAGCCCAACTTGCACCATCAAATATAACAACAGTGTCATCGGCATAGCATATTATATTATCCATATACATTATAAAAAGCGTTGGGCCAAGCACGCTACCCTGTGGGTCTCCAAAGTCGATTGTATCTAGCTCACTTTTAAAGTTACCCACTTTAACACACTGCTACAAGTAGCAGTATGGATGTAAAGGACATCAGGACAGGTCCTGATGTCCTTTACATCCATATTTTTGAGGTGACTTATAGGGAGTATAGGACCATTTAATTTTTTTTTGTGTTTTACACCCAAAATTTTCTTTATATTTTCCTTTACTACCAAAATAATTTCACCCTAGTAGGTAAGTGTTATTTACTTCCATATTTTCACGGTAAACTTGGCTTAAAGTCTCAGATTATGTGGGTCGTAAAGGCATTTTTTTTGCGAATTTCGTAAAACGGAATATACAGATCGATAGGGAATTAAAAATTGAGTAAAACTGTATCAAAAAGTCATTTTCGCCCAAATGTCCTTTACGACCTTTGAGCCCAGAGGTATCGATATTTGATTTCGATTTATTCGAATTATTTGTCTATGATCGATTCTGCGGTATTGTCACAACCACTAGCAAAGATATTATTAATAGTACTAGGAACATAATATTAGTGAGACTCACTACAAAATCACGCTTCACACAGGATTGACTACGTCAGAACTGTTTTTATAAAGATCGAGCTAATTAATAGAATAATAATATCTAATAATTACTAATTACTAAGATAGTTTAACTATATCGCCTATGGCTACGAATTGGCTATACCGTTCCATTTTCATTAAATGCTGCAGTAAAGCTTACCTTAAACTCTACTATGCTTACTAGTATATTGATAGAATAATTATCATTTCCTGAAGAGTATGTTATCTCAGTTATAATTAAATAGAAACTAGAACGATATCATTTAATTATAATGAGACTAACAACTGCAACTCTCATCTGCATCGTAACTGTTAAGGCCGGTTTCCATCGCGAGCTGAGCGAACTCTTGAATATAAACTGCAGAGTGTACACTTGTTTTCACGCCACCGTTCGCTACTAATGAAAATGAGTATGCCTACACTAAAAAACTAAAGTCATTAATGGGCCCGCTCAGCTCTCGGTGGAAGCCGTCCTTTAGAAAACATCAAGAACCGTACTAAATCAGGATGACGGTGATTAGCTACGACTTACATCTGAGAGCAGCGATTTCCTGCTGTCCTAGGACTTATGTCAGACCAGTTCATGACTCATTAAAGTACCACACAGGATCTATTTTGCTACGTTTAGCGTGTCAGACATTAGTATCGGCATAATTGCGGTGTGTATGTCAATCACACGTTTCTAAAGATAGTCACTATCGGCTAGCAGCTTCACTGTCTTGCGGTTTGGTGAGCAATTATGTTATTTCTATATAATTACTAACCAAACCACATTTATTTAAATTACGCTGGTCAATAAACGCGATTTTCTACGCTTGAAGTACCTGCTCGATAAAAACGAAAATAAGTACCTGCAGCCGTTTCAATTTCAAATATGTTCTTAGCTTTTTTCACAATACTCATTATCAAAGCGTTAGTCCACCCGATGATATTGCTGTCTTTTCCAATTTTCTTCCTTTTCTTCACAAATTATTCAGCATGCTTATCAGTAGGTCACTAAATTACATTTATCGACGCTCACTGCGTTCAGTCAATTTTTTTAGAGCATCCATGCCGGTCATCTTTGTAGTACAGGCTAAAAACACAATTGTCTACATAGTACTGTAGCCCTTGGATGTCCCAGGATTCACGGCAGACTTTGACTTTGATTTCAATATCTTTAGAATTAATTAATTCAAAATTTCTATAATTGAAACCCTTTCGAAGTAGCCGAATCTGTAATGATAAATGTTTTGGTGTTGCCAATATGAAATATAATGTGACCCATAATATATTTTCAGAGCAGTAGGCGCGTACAAACAGGCGCGATGGTTGCGTGATCGGTCATCATGCGCCTCTTCCGCGGGCCGAAGCGCAGGGAAGTGACCGGGCCACGAGCCGTCGCATCGCCGTCTCCGCACCGAGACGACATCTCCGCAGACGACGACACTACGCTGAACGATTCAGAAGATTTCGCCCTTGTTACCGCTCTGCCAGCCATGGTTATGGAAGATGATGTCAAGGAGATGAAAAGAGGTAACTATGTTCCGTTTATACACTTCGGGTACAATATTGCGTGTACTCAGTATTTTATTATACCCTAGTTTTCACATAAGCTCACTTAGCACGTGGTTTAATTGGCAAACTCATGCTCAAACACGGCTATGTGCCTTCCTTCTGCAAATGCTTAATCTACTCATTTCAAATATTCTTAGCACCCTGGATAGATAGAACGGCTCTTATATTTTTTTCCGTATTGCATCACAGAGATTGAATATAACTAACTTTTAATATGTCAACATACCTAATAACTAGTCTGTTAGTAATATTCTAAAGCTTCAAACCATTTTCGTACACAACTACCAATATTTCAATATACGCATAATGTTACAAACAGCGTAGCATGGATGACTATACAATCTGTAAATAGGGTATCCTAATCACTACATTCCCTCAGTTGATTTTCATATTCAGACTGACCCGGCGAACTTTGTACCGCCTCAGAATCTAATTATGTTTTTGTCCTCCAAACCTTTCCTGGACTTTTATTTACGTATGGAAACTAAAATCAGCCAAATCTGTCCAGCCATTCTCGAGTTTTAGCAAGACAAACTAACAACAATTAATTTGTATTTACAAGCTATGTTATGTATTTTGGAATCTAGCAGGTATTCGTAAGCATCATTGCCAAAAATATAACAAGTGATGGAACTTATTGTACTGACCAGTTCGTTAATATAAAATTTTACATGTTTTCAGTGTTTGCTACATGGGGTCGTCGCATGGGCAAAAAGCTTGAAATGCTAAAGAAAGCAGAACCAAAAGAAATAAGTCAAGAAGTGTCATCAAATGAAATATTAAAGGAAGACTCTTTAGTTGTTATTACAGGACAATATAAGAAAAAACAAAATTGGAAAATGGGACGAAGTAGTTCTGATTCTACATCATTAAAAAAAGATAACGACACGGAGTCTATAAAAAGTGGTTCTAGGGATCGATCCCCAAGTCCCTTTAAAACATTTTTTCATAGAATGGGATCAACGGGAATGCTTAACTCGGCAAAATCACAATCTCTCAGTATGAACAGAACAACGGATGCAAAAATGGCAAACAACTCTACTTTATACCGGAGTTGTTCAACATCACATCTTTCTACATATGTAAAAGCTGATGATCCGTCAGATGACATTGACTTACCAAACGCAGAAAATCAAACTAAAAATTCCCCAAAAAAGCAGGCCACTATTCTATCCGAAGACACGTTGGGCACATCTGCAACTAAAGCTATTAGTTGTGATAATATTTCAAATTTAAGTGATAACCAGTCTAATAATGGTGCCACTAAGAAACCAAATTTCCCGTATGCATTTTTGCGATCTAAATTATCGGTTTTACCTGAAGAAAATAGCATAGCAGCCCAACAACGAAGTAGTTGTATGCGCCAAAGTTTGTCCGAAAGGATAGATAGAAAGTCACCTAAACTACGAAGAGAACGAATTCACATAGCAAGTTCGCGGTCTGAAGAGCGATATCAAAGTAGTGATAGTATCCACGAAAATAATTTGCAGCTAAATAGCATTTTAAGAAAAGAATATGATTTTTCTCGAAGTTCTATGAGAAGTATACATGAAATGGAAAATAGCTTTTATCAAACAGGACGCGTAGATAATGCACCACGACGAGCATCGATGATTTCACAAAAAGCTCCTCTTGATTATGACCCTATGCTTATACCGCGAAATAGAAACAGTTTGCCGGTATATGAATATAATTCAGTACTTGGATCATTGCGGGATCTTAAACCTGAGTACGCTTCTTCTATGCAAAGTATTCATCACGGACTTGAAAATGTAGAAGTACAAGCCCACAGATTGAGTAATTACGTCAGTTCAAATGAATCTGGATATGACAGCGATGGTCGTCCAACAGATGAACATAGTAATCATTCACCACCAGCATATTCTTCTCATTTTGGACATGTGCCAATTCGTAGAGAGCCTGTTGACTCTAAGTATGATGCAAATCAAGGAAACTTTTCACGTCAGCTTAGCTTAAATCATAAAATCAATATTGGTCGAGTTCAAGCACCTACTCGACGAAGTTCTACACCTTGTGCGCTTTTTCCAGTGGAGAAAAATATTTCATACGAATATCAAAATGAAAGTAGGGAAATTATAAGTCATTTTGCTGCTGATAGTTTAAAACCAGCCATACTCGATCATCTTGACACAAAACCTCCTCCCCTTCCAAAGAAAACTATCAACAAGAAGCCGCCGTATGTGTATAAAACCATTACATTAGATGAACGTGTGCAAACTAGGAAAATTAAATTTCTACATTCTCAACTGGTTCCTGCGGAGCATTCATCTAATTATAATCAAGAAAACATAAATTTAGAAAGTCATTCTCAAACGCAACAAATTTCAGGAACTGATATATTTGGTAGAGGTTGTACCAAACGTTTTAGAAAAATCCGACTTTTGAAGTCAAGACTAGATGAAAGTCTCGGTGTTTATCTTGCACAGCACAGAGTGGACTTTGACAGTAGTGGTTCAAATTATGAAATTAGATATATTGTTGTTAAGTTAGATCTTGATGGAATAGCACATAGGGATGGCAGATTAAGGATAGGCGATGAAATAGTAAATGTAAACGGAAGAGTTTTACGAGGATTGTCTTCTCTAAATGAAGTACAACATATTGTTAACTCTTGCTCAAATGAGGCTACACTTGAAGATGGAGCACTGTTTCAGAGATACCAAGTAGATCTTGTTATGGCACATGATGAAGTAACTCCAATAACACTCAGTAGAATTATACATAGTCAATCTATGGAACAGAATAATGGGATATCACCGACATCTAATGTTCCACCAGATATAATATCACAAACTGTTCATAAACCATCACCGTTAAATCAAATAACAATAGAAACCCATTTCCCTGCTGAAAATCATGCATATATGCAACCCACTGCAACCAAAGAATATCCAACTGAAAATATAAGCTACGATAATAATACCAATAATGCTGATCTTTGTCAGAAATGTGAAGTAGGAATTCATGATAATAATTGTCACATACAATCAAATCCAAAGAGTGACGATGAAAAACTGCTTGAAAGACATTGTTACACACAGACTTCATCCTTGCAAAATATTACTAATATAGAAATATCGTCACGTTCTTCTACGGTTAAAACCAGTAACCAAGGTAATAATTATAGACCAATATCATTGTATAATACTCGACCACCTACATGTTCTGCACCTTACACAGTTTGCAATGATAACACCAGTAATGAAATTAAAGAAAATTTTTCTCATTATATAAAACACGTTCCTCGGCTTTATCAAAACAGGTCGTTTGAAAGTATCCCTGAGCAATTAAGAACCAGTAGTCGAAGCAGGTTTTTCAATAGAATAGGTTCGCAGCGATGCACAACCAATCCCAGCCCACACATATCAAGGCTTCAGGAGCAACCTTCTCCATTAAATTACCAAAATCGTGGCCAGCACCAGCATGGAGGCCACTATGCTCACAGCTCGATACACAAAGTTGAATTCTGGAAGGGTCCGGGACACAAAAGTCTTGGATTTAGTATCGTTGGAGGAATCGATTCACCAAAAGGAAATATGGGAATTTTCGTTAAGACAGTTTTTCCAAACGGTCAAGCAGCTGACAGAAGTACTATTTTTGAAGGTATTTTCTTTTTACAACTTTGTGTCATACTAAATAACATTCTGACATTTACCACTTTAATATGTTATTATTTTTAAAGGTGACGAGATCTTGTCAGTAAACAACGTGCCAACACGTGGATTGAGCCATGCTGGGGCAATATCGCTTTTCAAACAAGTTAAGGAAGGAAAGATTGAACTGACGCTTTCAAGAAGAAGGTAGGTAACTGTTTATCAGAGCTTGAAAATTTTAATTAGCATTAACTACCTACTCTACATGCTAAAATGACTTTTGCGTTTTTTCAGAGCACCCAGGTCAAGATCTGTGGAACCTCTAGGAAATTTTCGTGGTGAAGCTAAAAGAGAATAAGACATTGTTTCTGTGAAATAGTGATGTTTTAGAGTGCAATAATTCACTTATTTATTTAGCCCAACTATTAAATACTTCTTTCTGTATCTTTTTTACTTGCTGATAGGAATCACTATTTCACAATGTCATTATATGTATTGATACCATTAAAATCAAGTAGTTTATTAGTGTATCAAATATGTAAGTGTAACAGAACAACAAAGTTTGCACACAAATAGCTCTGGAAAAATTTCCATAACAAAAAGTATGTCACTTTAGATCCGAATGGCATTAGCTATATACGCAATAACTATGTAATTGTTATGATTCTCATTATTTTACGCTAAATATTTAGCTTTTGTTAAATAAGACTGTATATAATTATTGCAAGTTATTGATTAATTTGTTGTAGTTCGCTATTGTTGAAGTTAGAAATGCTAGATCTCGTTACTCGCTGTACTTGTATATATGAATAGATGTCATAAAATTTCATAAATGAACTATCGTCTTAAATATATTTCTCTAACAACAAATGCATGACAATTATAAATTCAATCAGACTGATATTTAATTTGAGTACCTATAATACTGCCAAAGCATTTTAGACTTAGACCGTCAAACTTAGATTTTCCATGTAAGTCTATATTATAATCTTTATTTAGGAAATGGTTAGAATATTTTCGAACAAGCGCTTTTTCTTTAGGAACGAAAATTTCTGCCAGGTCTTTAAAAAAATCTTTCTCTAGGAGACTGCGTAATTGAACACCATGCGAGTTGTATTAAATTCCAAAAAGTAACCCTTGGGCGAGTTTAAGCTTTCAAAAAACTTCGTTCTCGTCAAGCTGAAATTGATGAAATTACCCACATTCTTTAAAAAATGTTGAATAAATTCCAATTCTTTTCTACGGAGGTCATAATATTACAGGACTATTCAATCAAATCAGCCTACCTATAGAAAATAACATCTTGATATTATAAAATATTAATAGACTATTTCCAAAATACATATAACTCGTAAACAAATCTGTGGCAGTCCGCGTGTAGAATTCGGGCTTAACTCTCCAAATTGACATCACAATCCACGGTCCTGTGTCTTTTGCATAAAGTCCAGCCTCCCTGCGATCGTTTCCAGGTCGTCCGTCCATCTCGCAGAGGGTCGTCCTATTCCACGATTACCAAATTGCGGTCTCCACTCCAAAACTCGTTTGACTCGCAGAACTATTAGCACGGAATATTGTTTTATAGTAAATTTGTCTACGTTATTTTATATCAATGAGTGTAATCTAATGTATTCTATCGGATTGGAATAACGCTTTCGTACGTCTATTCTTGTGATAGCAGTTAAATATTTTCCATCGATTCAACTCCGTCCACTAAGATTGTTACACCTGTTACCTACCTGTATTGGAAAGTTAGTTTTAGTTCGTCACACCACAAGACTATCTTGATCCACTGCAAGGTCTATCTGATGTAAATAAATTGTACTACCTTGACGCTTTTAAAATTATACACATTATGATTATACGTTTTGTATTTAATTTCAAACACCTTTCTTACAACTGGGGTATGGGCGGTGGGTCAGACGGGATATAATCCATCTTTAATGGACTTTGTTGCAAGTTTAGTTTGAACGGGGAAATGAAACAGAGAGAACAGAGGTAAAGATTTTTCTTTATGTACGAGTAATAATACTCCTACACAATGAACGCTTAAAATGGTAATGTAGGCTGCAAATCCCTCCGTCCACTTGGATCCATTGAATGAGTCCATTGATGGATCCAAGTACACTTTTTCATCCACCTGAGTCCATCGTACCAGTCAATACCAAATAATGGATTCTAAGACACTTTAGGGTGCATTTGGATCCTCGCGGACTCAGTGTTCTGTAAACGATCACTGCAGTAAGCAACTTTCACTATGGCTGGTCCATGGATGGGTGACCATCCATGTGATTACTTTGTGACATTTATTTGAGCGTTTCCGTGCTTCGGAAGGCACGTTAAGCCGTTGGTCCCGGTTGCCAGTAAAATGGCAGTCGTTAAGCTAAGTTGAAGGCTTTATTTCAGCAGTCACAACCTGCGCCTGTCCATTTAAACACGGCAATACGGCTCACCACCTATTACGTGGGACAAATTATACAAAGGTGAAATGTGGGCATATAATATGCCTCTGCCTACCCCTTCGGGGATAAAGGCGTGACCATATGTATGACAATATGGATCCTCCAAAGAGTTAAACAGTAATTAACAGTAATTTAAATAAAATAATTAAATAATTTTCAAAACAAATGAAGGTCGGCAAAATAAATGAAGATTGGTGAAATAAATGAAGATCAGTAAAATAAATGAAGATCGACAAAACATATGCAGATCAATAAAACAAAAGACTGCAAGTTGATAAGGTCAAAAATTACTTGCAGCCTCATTTGTTTTTTCGATCTTCATTTATTTTGCCGAACTTCTTTGTTTTGAAAATTATTTAATTACTTTATTTAAATTAGCATATAAAACTCTTATTTGGAGGATCCAAGTGTACTTTAAAGTGTCATAAAATTCTATATTTGGAATTGACTAGTACGATGGACTCAGGTGGAGGAACAAGTGTACTTGGATTCATCAATGGACTGATTCAATGGATCCAAGTAGACGGAGGGCTGCAAATAAATAACTATAGAAGGCATCAAGTCCTTCTGGAGTTGGGAAACGGTTTCCTAAAATATTTGAGTCATTAAAACAATATATTATAAAATAAACGATTTTATTAAAAAATACTATATCACCAATTAATATTAATTCCATAATTTCAAATAATATAGTAAAACTAAAAAGTAATATTATTGTACAATTAAAATATAAATAATCTATTAAGGCTTTAGGATATAATATCCTTAACCTGCAATATAGAAACCTAAATAACAATATCAATAAACAACCTAGTAAAGTTACTGTCAAAAATATTGATTCTTTAACAAGAGTCTAAAATAATAACTTCAAAGCATTATTTGATGTCACATAACATGGCTACTCCACGTAGAGCCCAGTGATCGGGGTTTTTGGTACTCGCCAACCATAAGGGAGTGATGAATGTCAGTCCAGTTCGAACTGGCTTCTTGTAGACAGGACACTGCAAGATACGAGAGAATCTAGTTGAAGCAAAGTCCGTTCTTATTATGCAATGTGAGTAGGCTTACTTTGAAGTGTAATGTATTCCAATGCTGGCTTATTACTCGAGATTGAAAAGAACTAGAAATATGAGGTTTCGTACGTCAATAATTTCTATCTGATTAATGACTTCATGGAGCACACAGCTGGTATAGCCTGAATTTTTCGAAGACCATGCAGTCTAGATAATCTACTGTCATATAATTATTTTACTAATACAGAAATATTAATTTAAGAAACCACCACCAGCCGTCTCTCTATTTTAGCTTTATCCTACATGTGAGGTTGAACAAGCACGAAATTTTTACTGTTAAGTATTATAATAAAATTGCATACAGTATATTCGTACCTGATAGAGCTTGGGATCTTTTGGAGCAGTGGAGTTGATGGCGTATACATGTACGACGGGTAACTGCGTGTACAACACTTTAAGCGTCGCTTCACACAGTCGTATATTACGCCGATCCCAGCCCGCACCGTCCATGAACAATCCGTGAACGAATACACCTTCCTGTAACACATGACGAAAAACACATTATATTGTGGAATGATATCCCATATTCCTGCCTCGGTTTTCCAAACACCTACAGTATGGGGTTCTTGAAAAGGGAGTCTTAGAAGGTTTTAGCAGAATCAGCAGCGCAAGTGTAGCGACTCTAGTGTTGCAAGCGTTCATAGGCTACGTTGACCACAGTCTTGGTGAGGTATAAAAAGAATACTACATAATAGTCAACAAAGAGAAAATGTTACAAGTGGCTCGAAATAGCGAAGTACTTAAATAACCGCAACGGCGTTCTATTGAAATATATAGTGCAATCTATTTAAGCACAAAATTCAACACGTATATAAGTTTAGCAGATAATGATGAGTAATTAGTAAATCTCTTGTATCTAGGTAAATAGTCTTAAAAATCAATTCAAAAATGCTATTTTATTTCAGATGAACTTGTGATACACTAGAAGTTTTTTAAAAGTTGCTTACTGCATCTTCAACTTTTACTGATTACTTAGGTACTCGTACCCTTTTTTTTCCACTTCAATAGTCTCGTACATTTTTGAACACATAAATTAATTGTAATAAAATTATCTTACCGCTCTTTTAGTAAGTGTGGAAATTCGTCATGGATGCTATTCCGGACTTTTAACCACTAAAACCACACGAGGCTCTACTACTGGCCGGAAGCTTTGGGTGAGCCCTCGGAAGGATGTCCCAAGATTCCCGACACACTTTGGTTACCACCCCGTCTTTATACCTTTTTACGTTTTAATAGTCTCAAGTTCATGCTTGAACTTAAAAAGTTAGTTGTTATTAAAATATGAATTATCTTACCGCTGGCCCCACCTTTATATCTTCTAATAACGACTTTGTGACATCATTATGTAGCGAAACAGTATCTAGGGCCCAACCTTTGTGAGCTCGAGTCACTTCCTGTCGCATTGCCGTCAGAAAACCTGATACATAAAAGGAACTTTGTATTTAAGATGTCATAAAATAATAATAATTCTCGATCAGACCTTTTCAACATACAAAAAGAAGCTTTTTAATAATAGTATAATTGTTACTCTCTGCTGAGTTTGGGTATATTACGGGAACCAGCGGCATCAATCAAAGGACCGTAGTGAATATAACCATAGTTTTGCTTTAGAGCCAACCCCTAGAGAGCACGGTAGAGTACCCGACCCGAGACTTGAACCCCTTCGGGGGTGAGTACGTGGTCGAGGGTTTACATATCCTGAGGAACTCCCGAGGGAATGCGTACCGATCGGGAAGAGTACCCATTCAGGATGATATTGTGCTGCAAATATTCGGCGTAACACTATAAACTGTGCTGGATGAAAGTTGTCTAGCTACCACGCTTTCTGAGATACAATCTCGTGACAGACGGCCAGCGAAGTCTTAGTAATAGGTTCCCGTTTTTTACGTTTTGAGCACGGAACCCTGATAGCTTTGTAGAAAACAAAATCTGCATCTTGCGCAATACACAACACTATTTCTCTTTTTACCTGCTGATCCAATTTAGGCCGATAATTATCACAAAAGCTAGAAGCACCGAAAAAATGATGATACCTTGAGGATTGAAGAATCCTGTCATCCAGAACGATAACGGTCTGGCCTGGAAGCACCACGTAGAGAATTGTATATTTCTCTCCAAAAATTCCGTAAACCAGAAGCCGAGTGTAGAAGATGACCATGACGACTTCAACCAAATAGCGGGCACTTTCGCATCGTAAATACTGTCCAGCGAATCACGAAGCGCCTATAACAAATTATTTCAGGTGTATGTAAATTTAATAGAGACATCTAAATTGAATTTTACTGAATTTTAATGGCGTGTCACTTTGTAGGGATACCATTGGTTATGCACCTTAAGCGTCCACCCGTATCTATCTCTGCCAGGGCGACAGCTAGTCCGTACCGTCGTTGCCCTTAGGCTTAATATAAATGATGGAGATCGACATAAGATATTCCTCTATGGTTATTTTCTGATGCCTCCTCTGTTGAACATAGCAATATCATCTTCTGCTTAAAGAAGATCTAGGCCAGGACTATCTGGTCTGCGTAAGATTTCATACGGCTAAGTCCACGTTATCGCTTCATCCCCGCTTAACAGTCAGCCATTGTGTGGAATACCTACATACATTATCGAATTATGTCTAAAAATAAGTCAAGACGTCAATACCTCATTCATAACGATGGTACCATCAATAGCGAGCAGTAAATCCTTTAATGTAGTGCGGACAAGTGTTATAATTTTTTGCATTCGGTCAATTTCTTGTCGTAAGAATATAACCATAGATCCTAAACTACCATAGAACTTCAACCTGTAAAACATCATGCATTTGTTTCAAACTAGATTTATATTTGGGACCCTACTGGCTAACAGAGGAGAGGATGGCGAAGAGAAGGAAATTTCAAAACAAAATCCTGTAAGACCAAACACCTTCCCATTATAATTGGACTTTCAATTTCTTAAACATAAATTATGATTTGTTTATTCAATCACAACAAGAAAAATTAACATTGACATTTTTATTTTCATTCTCAATTTAAATTCTTTAAAGGGAATGGAAGTTGGAACGCAGTACTAAATTATCATCTTACCATTTTATAAATCTACTAGCTGACCCGCGCAACTTCGTTTGCATGATAAATGAAGAACCGCTCAACCGATTTTGTGCAAACTTCACATAAACCATCTACTAAATAGTCCAAACAAAGCCTAAACATATGGTTTGGATAGGTGAGCCCATTCTTGAGTTATAAAATTACAACGAAAAGTGGCATTGATTTTTATATATATAGATATAATTAGCTACCAAAACACCTGAAAATTATTAGACACTAGCACCCGCGGCTTCGACCGCGTAGAAGTCGTTATCGCGTCAGAGTCGTTATATCATTAAATCATAACCCTCCTTTTGCACAGTCGGTTTAAAAGTAGCCTATGTCCTTCCCAGGGCCTTGAACTATCTCTATACCAAATTTTATCTCAATCGCTACAGCCGTTTAGGCGTGAAAGCGTAACAGACAGACAGAGTTACTTTCGCATTTATAATATTAGCAGGGAAGTAGGGATTTGCGATATTGGACATAAATTCAAATCATAACTTGTTTACCTCTCTTTCACTTCATGAGGATCAAAGTTTGGTGGCACTTTTTCTAACATTTCTTTAGATTGCCGGTACACTGACGCCTCGCGTGACTCACCGCCACCACCACCCGATTCCTTCGGCTGAATTGACAATATTGTGTCTAAAAGCTCCTGCACTGTGTTACGCTGATACCTGAAAAGTATAAAATTGTTATTTACTAGCTGATGCCCGCAGCTTCGCCCGCGTAAAGTTTGTTCCCATTCCCGCTTCCTATAGGAACTTATTCCAGGGATAAAAAGTAGCCTATATGTTATTCCAGACAATAATGTATCCCTGTATCAAATTTTAGCCAGATCCGTTCAGCCATTTCAGCGTGAATGAGTAACAAACATCCACACATCCATACTCACAAACTTTGGCATTTATAATATTAGTAAGATTATTAGATCTCATTTTCCTTTCAAATCATTGTTAAATTACTCGGGGTCGTTTTGAGTTAATTAAAACAATATCGGATAGGTAGTCGTGCTAAAACATGACCATCATTACCAGCTGCATCAAAAGTCACTCTTTGAAGACTCCACATTTCCTTCATCTTATTAATACGCAAAATCTGCTAGTTTTACTGAAAAAGGATAAGCCTAAGAATAGTTTTACAGACTTAAAACTCTTTTAACCTTTCCAACCACTTTACTCCACTTAATCCAAAAGATAACGTGGTCGGCATTGGAATACATTTTCCTATCTAAGATTAGCTGGTCTATGTTCACTATTGGTATAATCTCTTAAATAAAAATAAACTTACGTGATATCAGCATTACTGTGCAAGCCATACGCCTGAGGTGGGTCAACCGTCTTCATTTTCTCTATCTCGTCGACATATTCAGGTATATTCTTGAACTTCATTACTCCATAGCCTTTATAAAACTGGTAATCTTCTTGGAATAGCTGATCCGTTAGCCATACTCTAGTAAAAGTACTGAGCAGACGATTGTCATAGTCGTCGGTAACACGACCACCGTATTGTACAGCAGACACCATGTAACTGAATTAACAGAATAAAACTATTTTATTCATAATGGTAAAATGCTATGCTACAAACAAAACGAAACAAAATATGAAGCGTCTGCAGCGCCATTAGCTGTGTGTAAAATATCCCTGAGATTTCTGGATGCCCTGAATAATACGGTAGTCGCTAAACCAAGTTAGAAGTCTTATAGACGGACAAATAGGGACTGTCCGATTAAACACGGTAACGGTCGGCAAAACGATTGCAACTCTCCTATTAAGTTAATGTTATCAAATAACAATGCTCTAAGAATATTAGAAAGTAATGAAGAAACGTACCGCACTGTATTCCAACTAGGTGATTGTCCTGGTTCCAACGCATCCAAATGATTTTGGACAAACAAGCAGCACGACAACCAGTCGGCTGAATTAAATTCATAGGGTATGTTCCAACCCAGCGGTCCAAACTTCCTCCGCTCTTGGACAACAGTGTGTAGGAATGATATTGTGTAGATGAGCGGCAGATAGTAAGGACTGTCGCTATAATCGAGGAAGTCTTGACTCATTGAGTTATAAGTTCGCATGAGACCAGCCTTTATTCCTATACAATGAAATATGTTAGGTAACTACTACTGAAGAAAAATTGATTACAAAACAAAGTTTCAAATAAAGTTTAAAATTGTAACTGTCACTAGAATGAATAGAAAAATCTTACCCGACGGAGGCTCACAAGTATATTTGATAGACATTTGTAACAATGTAATCGGGAACGTTGGATGGACTTCTGTGGTGATCCAAAGCCTGCGATATTGAAAGAATTGTTTTAGTCATTCCTAATTTTAGAAAAATATGTCACATTTTGACTAAATGAGTAGTACCTAGTATAATAACGGTACACGCTACCCAGTGAAGAACAATCTTACTACAAAGATGCTACTAGTCCTATATTACGTTAAGTAGATCGACATAATAACGAGTACGTCAGGCTGGGTCATTAGTGAAAATTATTAAAAAGATACGTGACGTGATCGATTGATATTCATTCTGAGGTTCTCCGGGCAGTGCGATAGACACTTAAACGACACAAATGCCTTTCCGCTGGACCAAAGTATTAAGTAGATGAAATAACTCCACGTGATTATTTACCTGAACAATTCATGAACCTGCGCCGGATCCTTTTCAAGTTCGGCGAATTGTTCCAAAATCTCCACCATGTATTCGAGACCCAAGTGACAATTTTGTAGCAGCACCCATAGTCCCTGAACATAAATTGATCAATGGTATTTAAGTTTAATCTTGTTTTCTTAGACACAAGAAGAAATTGAATATTAATACCAGGAAATGACCTTATAGATTAATATTTTTTCGCCGAATAATGATTAATGTTGCTTTTGGGAAGTTCTTACCTCTTTAAGTCCACGCTCAATAAGTTTCCTTGCATGTATCTCCTGACCTTGTCCCATAGATATAGACTGGCATAAATTTTCTAATCTCTTAGCAGTTATTTCAATTGACGGAGTAGGATCTGAACCCATAGCTAAAAAGCAAATAAGTGGCACGAGTGGTCTGGATTCTAGTACCAATTGCTGAAAAATATAATGAAAATACATTTCTTTACGTTTACGTTCATAAGTGTTACTTTTTCACCTACGCGTACGTGAAAAAGTAATCAATGAACGTCAAGATTATTGTTTTAACAGATAGTCTGTGAACAAAACCCTTTGAAGCAACTAGAATGAGTTGGTTATTTCTGCCTTTTACATTTAATGAGTCACTAATGCAAATCCATTAAATGTAAAAGGCGTGGGTAGTTTATAAATAAACATGATAACTAACTAAATAGGATGAAACTAATTCCTACCCGTTTGCTCTAAGTTTGCCGCTCACCTCCACTACTACGTCTCTAAAAATGACTCTACGCCAGAGGAAAACTTAGAGCAAACGTGCTATACAATCTATTATCACCAGACTTAGTTAACCAAATATAAATCACCTCATAATTGACTATAACAGCCTCAGAGTATCTTTGTCCCATAGAACCTCTGACATACTTTCTGTAAATAAAGCACATTTCAATAGGTATTAAGTAATCCGTGTCACAATATATTACGGTTAGAACATATTTTTGCAAAAGTAGAAAAAACACTCATTATGGTGTTCCTCAGGGCAGTATTTTGGGGCCTTTGCTTTTCCTTGCTTATATTAACGATCTGCCCAAAGTTACCAACCATCCGATGGTACTCTTTGCAGACGATAGCACAGTTGTTTTCCAAGCTCAAGATAACTACGTGCTAGAAAAGAATATAAATGATTGCCTCAAACAGATAATTGACTGGTTAACCTCAAATAATTTAAAAATTAACTTCAACAAAACTAAAATTATGACTTTTGCACAAAGAACTAAGTACATAGCACCCAAGGTACATTTTGATGGTAAAGACATCTTGGAAACAGAAACTATAAAATTTTTAGGACTTGAATTAGACAAAGACATGTCATGGAAGTCACACAATGACTATATCTGTAAACGCCTGAATCAATATTCGTATGCATTGCGCAATTTGGCTAAGGTAACTAGTCAAAGAACAGTTCTCACTGCGTATCATGCCAACGTCACTTCTACATTACGATACGGCATCATATTTTGGGGCAACTCCACAAATACAGATATAGTCTTTAGAGCGCAAAAAAGATGTGTTAGGGCAGTATGCGGCTTACAAAGTACCGATAGTTGTAAGCCTTATTTTTGTAATCTCCATATACTGACTTTGCCGTGCCTATATATATTTGAGGTGGCTGTATTTGTAAAGGTTAACGGTCATTTGTTTAACACCTTAAGGAGTGTTCGGCATAGAGATAAAATTTGTTGTACAGCTCATAAGAAAGCTATTTTCAATAAAAGCTTCTTAGGTATGGCTCCAAGACTGTACAACAAATTACCAAAATTTCTTCTAAAGACGAATGAGATCATTTCTTTTAAAAAGGAACTAATGTCGTTGCTTGTCGAAAAAGCATACTACACAGTACAAGAATATTTATTGGACAATAATATCGTTGAAATTTAATTACCTATCTATTTAAGGAACCGGTGACTGCATGCGTCCAGGTTAGTTTAAGTTTTTTTTTAACGTGTTAATGTTGTGTATTTTTAAGTAACCTAGTATAGTAAGTTTGTACGTCATATGCTGACAGAACATGGAGTCCTATTTATCATGTAAACACCTATTTGTAACCTGTGTTCACAAATTTATAAATAAATAAAAATAAAATAAATAAATAAAACACTTAAATTGATTTCAATTCGTTGCATAAAATCATGCTCTTTACTCCGAAGGAGGCAGATGCATAGTAAACGCCCACATTTCCATAGCTGTAAAAACACCCGTAACAGATAGTAAACCTTTTGTTTTCTTTTTTACTTTGGTTTTTTCAATCACATTACAAAGATTATTGTCACTTATCCAGTAGAGGAACACTCGGAAATGCCACTAAATGGCCACCCGCAGTAATCGTTTACAGAACACTCAGAAAATGTACAAGCCCTGGTTTATTCTCATCTTAACCATTGGTGAACATGGGCTATATTTTATTCCCGTATTCCCACGGGAACGGGAGCTACACGGCTAGTAGCTAGTAGTCTATAATTGCCTAATTCTCGGGATGTACAATTCTACAATTGACTAAACGAGCATTTTCGGTAATTTTTTACATTCCTCGATATTTAGATTCATGGTGTATTGAACTAAATTGTGCTTAGCTATTACAAAATTTTCGTAATATTTTGTGTTTTTACTAACAAGCTTTGCGCCAGTGTTCGGTCGGGACACCAGGCGCGCACCATTAACAGTTTTCTGAATACATCCATAGAGTTGTAGCCATCTGGCAGTGGTTCTTCTTCCGGTGCTTCTTTATCAAACCTAGAAATTATGTTTTACTTATTAAGAATGTTAACCGAAAAATATTTAACCTCACGAATTTTCAACGATTGTTTCTAAAGAAACTACACAATATGTTTAATAAGTATCATAAGTGTGTTAGAGTGTTGAAATAAAAACGAAAATTCTATTATTTGGTTTTAACAAAAGTAGATCTTACACAACATATCTTCAAAAGAATAGTTCATCAGTAGAAAATAAATTCTACGAAACAAGACCACTTTGCTATTTGGATTTTTTTTTTATGTGTGGATTATGGTCAGTTGTATAAAAAATAATTTTGAACAGTGCTGTGGTATCAATACATCAATCAATACATATAATAAAATCGTAACAGGTCGCTGTCTGTACATGGAAGATAAATAAGAAAAAATATTATAGGGGGGCTTTATGAACGCAATAGAACCCAAAACAATGATTTTTAGAGTTTTTGTCTGTTTGTCTGTATGTCTGTATATCTGTTTGTCTGTACGGGTGTGCACGCTAATCTCAGTAACCGCTCAACCGATTGCAATGCGGTTTTTTTATTGTGTTGAGGTTTGCTCCAGTTAACATTTAGCGTTTGTTTTATTTAAATCGGTTTAGAAATAAAAGAGTTATAACACTTTTAAGAATCAGATATTTTGAAAATTTTAATTGTAGGGGTTTCTTTGAATGTGAGTGAACCTAAACTGGCGTGTTGGCTTATTCATAAAAGAGCTTAATGATTAAGACTATTTTTAAACAATTCAGTCTGCGCCGAAGGCGTGGGAATTGTTTTAAAATAGACCTAATCATTAAGCTCTTTTATGATTAAGCAAACAGGGCAGTTTCAGACGCTGCTTGATGACTCTGATGAAGAAATACCTTTCCTTTCATACACCTTATGTGACGCAAACGAAGTTGCGGGCTCAGCTAGTTTTAAATATGTATGTGCTTGTGCAGCCAGTTCCACCAAGCGCCATCAATGAGCAGTATAAATCATTTTATGCAACTCATTACTCACCAATTTTTCCATCCTTTTTCGTTATTGGAAACTTGATTGAGTATATTCGCATACTGACGCAATACGGAAAGTTGAACCAAATTGAGCCACGACATATCGGTGATCCACTTGAAAGGCTTAGGTGGACACGCATTGAGATCCAGTGCAGCGCCACCTTTAATGAAAAACAATTTAGTTCATTTACGTAGTTCAAGTTGCGTAATTCTGTAATGTTTCGTAATATTACAATATTATCAATTATTACATTATCATTTGCGAAAATTAGGTGAGTACTTAAATTTTAACATAATAGCAGAACCATATGGTGAACCGACGAATGAATTTTATTGGATTCAGAGTTCTACTAGCGGGAATTGGTGCTCCTTATAAAAGATACTTGTAATCAATTGGGACAATTTTCTATTAGTACAACGCTATAAAAATTTGAGAAGAAAACACCTTTAATGAAATTCTGGAATTCATCGAATGTTATATAGTTCTGTTGTAAGTCTATCTTTAGCGTCAGCAACACCGTGAATAGATATTTATGCTTCTCATAGAAACCACGGCAGATGAACTTGAACACGTCGAAAGTCTGAAAAATGAAATATGATAGTTAGTAAAAATTTTCAAACTCTAATATCACCATAGGAAATGAACAATGCGATGAAGCATGGAAACTTATGTATTAACATTAGAGCCAATTTGGTTCTTTACCAAGTAATCGATGATTGATGCAATCCTTCTGCTTGTGATTGGACTCGGCGCCGATCGCTCCATGGATATATCGAAACGTTCAAGGAATTGCGCTAGTGAGGTCTGATACATGTTGCATACGAGCGACATGTTGCACACCAAGAAATACAGCACTGATCCTCGAGTTGCAACCGGACGGAATTCCTCACGAGCCAAATTGATTTTTATCTCAGTTTCTTTTGCCACGTCTAGCTTTTCTCTGACCTAAATATTTTTAAGTCGATTAATATAATTAATTTCGATAAAAACATTAACTTTCTTGTCGATTCCAAAACTATAATTAAATACAAACTTACTTCCGTGGCAGTAGCTTTAGTGATATTAAGCACTTGAATAAGTGTCACGTCTTCAACAAGCGAGCCCTGTATAGTTGTCAATTTGTGTAAAAGATTTGCCTCTAACTCTTGCATCTTACGACGGTTTGCAGTAACGTCCATTATAAGTTGCGTACGTTCTGCTTCCATTTCTGCTTTTTCAGTCAAAATTACTCTTCCAAGCAGCTGATCTTCTAAACCTATATTGTAAGAAAATATGATGATAACTTAGTAAGTACTGATGAGCTTTAAAAGTAGTTTTAAAGATTCTACAAAAGATACTGCTTTCGCAGTTTCTATAAAATCCTACTTTTTTTTTACGTGAGGGAAAATCCTCATGGATGTTATGCCGGACTCCTACCGACTAAAAAACCTCACGTAACGCCCAACAGCCTATGGTTGAGAGCCCTGGGTAAGCCCTCGAAAGGATGTCCCAGGACTCCCAACAGACCTACGGCCGCCTCTGCGGCCTCGCCCAAGGGGTGGTTGGGTGCTAACCTGCGTCTTTGGGGGGATTTCGGGTGTGATCCCGCTTCTAAGGGGGGGCGTGCGTGAATTCCACCAGTGAGCGTCACGCTGCCGTCATGGGCCTGCTTCTGTAAGGACGGCGAGCGACCCTCTCACCTTCCTCAGATCCCCGGTCATGGAGGACAATAGTCCTCGGCGAAGACACGTCGGTGGCGCCCAGACCGCCGACTGCGGAACTCGGGAGGGAGAGTTCTCTACCGTACCCGCCCCGCCGCCTCCTTCACGAGCATGACCTGCTCGCAGAAAGAGGCGGCGCAGTCCCACTTACTCCCGCTGGAGATCAGCTGGCTCGCACCATGGTCTCGAGCGAGAGAGTGTCCACGTCCAGACCCACTACGAGGACCTGGCGCTGTTGCGCCCATGCTGTGCGCTCCACCAGCGTATGGAGCGCCGTGTCATCGCTGCCTTCCTCGCAGTGCTGACACTCGGCCGTGGCTTCCCGATATCTTCGCCACAGATACCTACCGAAGCTACCGTGCCAGGTTAGTATCTGTGACAGCAGGTAGGAGAGAGCACCGTGTCTCCTCTCCAGCCACTCGTCCATGACCGGTCTGACGGCCGCGATTGTGGCGAATCTCCCCTTTGGTTGCTCAAGTCGTACCTTCCATGTCTCCACGATTTCCTGGTGGAGCAGGGATTCGAAGGGGGATTCGATGGGAAATCGAGACCTAGCGTCTCGATTTCTCGAGGCGCAGGCCTTTGGCCCCGCTCCAGTGCCTCCTTGCGCCATCTAAACAGTGACGCAAGGGCTCTCGCTTCCAGGTCCCATGGAGGGGTCCCGGATAGGAGACATGCCGCCTCACCGGAGATCGTGCAGTATCCCCTTATCACCCTGATGGCCATCGTCCTCTGCGGGCTCAGCAGTCTGGCCACATTACTGGCCGACAGGGTCTCCGCCCATACGGGGGCCACGTATAGGGCCATACTTCGCACGGTCCCCAGGTATAGTCTCCTGCAGGGAGCGTTGGGTCCCCTGATGTTGGGGGGGGGGGGGGAAGGGGGCATCAGCCGCACTAGCGCGGCTGATGCCCCCCTCAGTTTTGGGACCAAACTTCGGAAATGATGTTCGAAGTTCCACCGGCCATCGAGTACGAGCCCCAGATACTTCATCGACGGCTCGATGCCGATGCTGACGCCCCCCACCCACAGGCTGGATCCCGCAGGTGGCCCCTTCCGAGGTCCGTGGAAATACAGAGCCTCGGATTTGTGAAGGGCGTCCTCGAGACCTAGGCGCCGAATTCGACCCACGACTTGAGCAACCCCTGTCGTGGCCTTTAGTGCTGCGTCACGGTGCGTTGCTCACCGCGCCGTAACGAGGGTTGAGTTACGCCAACCCCTCGGAGCAACGGACCACGCAGCACCCAGTCGTAACCGATGTTCCACAGGAGCGGCCCTAATACCGATCCCTGTGGAACACCGCACGACACATCTCGCCGACCCGGCCCTAGCCAGCTCGGGTAAATTATGGCCCTCTCTGAGAGATAGGCCCTGACAATTCGACGGAGGTAGGGAGGCACTCCATGGTAGATAAGCGCCTCCCTAACGCAGCCCCAGGGCAAGGTGTTGAAGGCGTTGGCGATGTCAAGAGACACCGCCACCACCACCTCACCCCGTGAGACTGCTTCCTCCGTCAGGCCTCTAATGCGCATGATTGCGTCCATGGTGAAGCGCCCCTGACGGAAGGCAAACTGGCTATCCGCCAGATCAGGCCCCACGCATGTGAGGTGCCCGACGAAGCGTTGTGCAATAATACGCTCAAAGAGCTTGCACACCTCGTCGAGCAACACGATCGGCCGATACCCTGATGGGGAGTTCGCCGGCCGCCCCGCCTTTCGGATCAAGACCAGTTTCCCTGTCTTCCAGACCTTGGGAAACTGGCCTTTTTCGAGGCATACGCTAAAAAAAACAAATCCTACTAATATTATAAATGTGAAAGTTTGTGAAGATGTTTGGATGTTTGTTACTCAATCACGCTTGTGATGTTGTGATTTTTATTCTAATGCTATAAGTTTCGAATGGGCTAAACGCTCGCGAAATAACTATGCAAGTACCTACTTATAGTAAAGGTTGTGCTACTATGTTTAGTTACACTAGTATTGTACATAAATGTAAAGTATTATGACTTAATAAAGATATTAAAAAAATTAAAAAAAAAGAACTCAATCACGCTTTAGCGGCTGAACAGATTGGGCTGAAATTTTGTACAGCGATAGCTTATAGTCTGGAATAACACATAGGCTACTTGGGGTGCTAGGTCGGGAAACCTCCTAGTGTGCTTGGTCCGGTTTTCTATCCCTTCGGGCTATATGCCCGGTGGGAGTGACAACTGGACTAAGACGGTGCACCCTGGAACATCGGCTAATGGGTGCGGTGTGCAGCCCTCATTAGTCGATGTACCGATATCCCGGCAAGCTGACCTCATGGCGAGGGGGTCGCAGTTCAGTGAGCCTGCAAGGCCCACGGTGTTGCGTTGCATCTGCAGCGCAACACAGCGTGGCGGACGCCCCAATGCTCCCGGCTTTCTGGCTGGTAGAAGCATTGGGACGGTTTTTCAGCCGTCATTTGACGGAGTTGCACGGTGGTGTGTGTTGCTGCCGGCCGCGAGTAACAGCGCGGCCGACGGCAGCAGTGCTTGGCTGGCATCGCTTCGCCACATTTGCTGACGAGACGATGGCGGCAAAGTGAGAGGCACTGCACGGGAGGGGCGGGAGTTTGGGTAGATGCTTCCGCCCTATCGTGCAGTTCGGGGGCGCCGCGGTAACCAGTCACTGCGCGCCCCGGATTGTTTCTTGACCGTGGGTGTAAGGTCGGGGGACCCCACCCACCAACGGTCACACGGCGGTGGGCACCTTCCCCGTGTTCCGGGGGTGCCCATTAGCGCACGCCAGCGCCAGCCGCTCTCTGTCTCCTCTATTACAGAGGGGCGCTCGAAAGCGGTGCAGGCGTGGTCTTTTCAGCTCCTTAGGGAGCTTTAGGGAGCCGCCCATCTGGCTCCTCCGAGGAGAGCCCCGAATTAACGGGGCGCCCCTAGCCGGGTCGACGTGAATAATCTTTTGATACCCCTCGGCCCGGCTAAAGGGTGAGGAGGAACACCGCGGGGTTTAGTGGGTAGGACGGTCCATTCCGGACCGGGCCGGAAGTCCCACACACCATCCCAGCTGCCCCCGCAGCTGGGATGAAGGCGCATAAATGCGTTCCCCGCGTAAACAAAAAAAAAACACATAGGCTACTTTCATCCTGGTAATTTCCAAGGGACGCGGGAACGGGTACCAAATTTCACGCGGGTAAAGCCGCGAGCACCATCTAGTCTATCATATCATTAAAACAATCTTAGCAAAAAGAATAAAGTGAATTTACCTTGCATGGTTACAGTAAAATCGATAATGGATGTACGAGCTGAAATTTCAGGTGTGTAAGCGGGATTGGGCAGCTTTGTTGTTATGTATATCCTATGACCAGCAGTTATATCCACCTCTTTATCACCTAATCTGACCTTAAAATCAAATAATATATTATCAAAATCGGTTCAATTAAGCAAGAGTTTTGTGAGTTACACACATAACTGTCAATTTTTCTTTCAGCCTGTAAGTATTATATATTAATACATTATATGTTATGAGAATTGTACTCCTTACGGTTCATTATGCCTTGCCTCGATTAAATACTATTTTATAATATCAAGCCTTACTTTGTAAGTAGATCCTATTTTAATGTAATTCTTCTCTAGAACATTATCGAGTACTGGGTCTAATTCCTCTGAAATATCTTCTATTAACATTGGATTGCCTAATGAAACACAATCTTCAATGTGATTCCTAAAATAGAAACAAGTGGTTCTAAGATTATCTTTTTAACCCCCGACGGAAACCCGAACGGGGTGTCATAAGTTTGTCGTGTGTGTGTGTGTGTGTGTGTGTGTGTGTGTGTGTGTGTGTGTGTGTTTGTAAGTCTGTCTGCGGCATCGCAGCTCCCAAACGAATAAACCGATTTTGATTCTGTTTCTTTTGTTTTTAATAATAAAGGTTCAATACTTAGGGTAGATAGGTCATAATATAATAGCTATTTTTTTACTTTTACAGGTTTTTTATTGTTGTTTTTTTGTGAGTCGGGGGTTTCTATTAAAATTCGTCTTTGTATGTGTCTAAAAGTAAACTTTAAGGTACTGCTGCTAATAGTGTACTGCTGCTGCTGCTGCTCAATCAATTAAATCAGCGTATTGAAGTCCACGACCTACTATATAAAAACCTGCTGACAAATGTTTTAAATCAGGGCGAAGAGAAGAAAAACTCTAAACAAAACTCTGTACCAGGCCTCTCTGATCAGTGTGGTAAAATCTGTCTGATCAGTAGGTATAGTACAGCCAGGTCAAACGCACTCCATCAATGATTGGGAGCTGGATTGGAACGCTGATTTGATTGATTTGAAATTCAAAATACTTTCAAATATTCCTAGTACACTCTACTTAGCTGTTTTTTTTTAAGAATCTTAAAACATAATTTGTGTTGCATAATATTATTATAATATGGTGCTAATACTAAACGATTTCCTCAGAAAAATGGCGTCCTTCAATCGAGCTAAAAGTAACTAACTGAATAATCGTAACAATTAAGTTTGTACCTAAAATATTTATGATTGAGTGTCGTGACGATCAGATGATTGAACTTCTCCATATTTTTAATCCAGTTCTTTCCCTGTGTTTGCGGATCAATTAAGAGCGGAAAGCGAGACGCTTTTGTTACAATTATACCATTTTGTATTGACAGTTCATCAGTGGGCAAACCAAACAAATTCCATTCTCCAATCTGTAAACAATTTCAGCTGATAGAAATGTCAATCTTTTACAAAAAGCATTATAATTAATATTTATTTTATTTATTTAATTATTTATTTGGAACAAAAACAACATGTAACATGTTGAAATCTAAACTAGGTAAAGTTAAATATGTAAAGTAGTAAATACATAACCCATACCATTGTTCACGGCTTAATAATATTCATAGTATAATAATAAATAGGTATTCATAGGAGCGCCTACTACGTTAATTACCCTGTGGAAACCCGGTAGGGGAAATTTTCAATACGTGGGAAATACCTAAGGATGCCAGAAGAATAAAAATACATGTATCTTATTGTATATAGGACGGATGTTTACAAGAACTTTAATTTTATTGAGTCGTATAAACTTTAATCAATAAATACTACATACTGTGGAAGTATCCGTAAGCTGTTCTGTTATATCTAAATTCATTGACACCGGTATTTTTCTTCTCAACAATTCACCGAGCCAGCTAGATATTAATAACGAACGGAACTCTTGATTGAAAGGCCCCGAGTAGGATAAAAATCTGCAAATATAAAATTGTAGTAACATTTATATCAACTTCATGAAAATTGAAAAATGCAGGAGGAGAACAAACACACAGGAAAATATGGCCATCACTAAATGAAGATTCGCTAAATGTGTTTGCTCGTTCAATGAAATGCAAGAACATACCCACAAAGTAACAACACATCTCCAACAAGCCGTTCTATTTCTGATTTAAAAAGTGCTGACTGTTCAGTCCATCTAACACGTTCACCACTTAGACCATTTATCAAGGCAGTAGCGACATCCATTTTTTCCTGACATCTAGCTGCATCATCTAATACTGCTTGTTTTAAAGACATTGCATCGTCAAACTTCTTCTGCACATCAGCTAGCTCCAGCTAAAAGAATCAAGTCAAAATGTATAATATATATCTACTGTCGGAGCAGCGTCAAAACATTTGAATAAGAATAATATTTCAAACCTCTTTAGCTGCTAATTCAGCTTCTGCTGCCTCTAATTCTCTCTTGGCTCCTTGGTATTTTCCTTGCATAACTGCCAAATTTGCCTTCAGTGGTAGCACGTCTTTATTGACGGTGTAAAACGAAGCCATCGCAATGGTCCACGAAATTAGACCAGCAACGTTACCACAAGCTACTTTGGCTGCTTCAAATGTATATTGTCTGTGATAAATACATATTCAATTTTATAAGATAACTTTTTAGTTTTTGCAGCAGTATATACAAAACAATATCAACTGAGTATGTGCTAAATTAACTTTATATAAATTAAGCTCATCTATACATAGTTATTAATATTAATAGATTGAACATCGTAATCATTTAACTTACCTACCTAATTAAACTGTAGCTCGATTTATTATGACCTACCAAAAACAACAAAAAAATACTTACGGAAAGCTGAAGTAGGGTACTAGTAAATCAATCATTTCTGCATTAATTTCATCTTTAGGAAAGTTTTTTAAATTACTTAAAAATCGGGAGTCAGCCATCACCTGTTATTTTAAACACAATTATATTTTAACTGAAGAATTACGAAATTGTTACAGCTGACATCTTCGTCATCTATTAAGCATTATTTCCAGTTGCATAAAAATTGATGTTATTGCGTTTTCACTTATACCTGACTTAAGTATCATCGATAGTTAGTTGAAGACAATTGAACATGTCATCCTCAGTGAAGTCAAATCATAGCTTTTTGGGCCTGCCCCTATTAGCATGACCCAGATAGATATTTGTTCCCCATCTTGTTAGGTAGTTAACATACACGTCGTCAAATCTCTTTGTTAGATTCTACCAGTACCATCGTCGTACATCAGCAAACCTGAAGATTCTCTGATTGGTCTGGACTTCTAATACTTTTTAAACTAACTCTAGCATCTTGCTGAATATAATATTTTAACCCGCTTTGACGCGTAAGCAATCTCTGGTAAAGTTTGCTTTGGAATGATACAAGTCAAATAAAAAAAAGGTCTATCGAAGACAAAAAAAATACAAAACAGAGACACATCTGAATATTTAGCTATTACGAATCGTATATAAGTAAAAGTACCTTTAACGACTCTGCCCATGAGGCCGTTAAGAAGTTTTTCTCGAAATCTGGTTTGATTGGATCTATTCGCTTTCTAAACAGCAAAACCACAGCGTCCATAATAAGTGTGATAAGATATGGCGGCTTGCCCAATTTCCTTACAGTTGCAATATCTGCAGCATTGATGGTCTGAAATTAAAAATATAGTAATAGCTTTTTAGACCATTATAGATTCAAGTATTATTGAAAATAGTTCTGACTCAATTTATTATTTGAGCAATAATGAATATTTTCAAAGTCTCATAGTCAATAAATCAGCTCTCTCTTAAGTTTTATAGTCAGTAGGTATATGAAAATTAAGCTAGAAACTGAAAATTAAAATAAAAGTTCTTTACTATAGCGTACAGAAGTGGCTATAACAATGTACAATATTTTGATTTTAGGTGCTACAAGTTGATACCTGTAAAGCCGCTTCAGCGGCTTCCAGAGCGGGCTTTGCATCAGCGAGTTTCTCTTCAGCAATGGCTGTTTCTGCAGCTATTACTGTTACAAGTTTCACCGCTACATCTTTTACTTCTAATACTTCAGTCTTCACTACTTCTGCTGCTGCTTGCGTTTCCGCTACAGCCGTTAATACCTGAAAAAGATCTCTAAATGTAGTGAAGTTATTATAAACATAAATTTTGATGAAATTTATGATTTTTATCTAAGGTTTTCGGTAAGGAAAAAAGATAGCAGGTATACATTTCAGCGTACATGAAAGAGATAAATGCACTTGGCTTTTATGCGTTTTTAACGAAATAAATTAATTAAAAAAGAACTATTATCATTAGGAAAAAAGTCGTTAGCGTAAATAAAGATTTCACTATTTTCTAAAACCTATAAGATGATCATATTTTTATTAAATAAAACTAATGAGATTTAGCCACACCCCACTTTCACTACCATTCTGCCACACCCCACTTTCACTACCATGCATAAGTGTAGGGACAAGCACTTCTCTATGTACAGCCATCCTTGCCTTTTTAGTCACGTTCTGACTGCTCATAAAGGTGTGAATGGCTCCATTCACTTGATTTCCTGCCAAAACTCTTCTTTCAATATCATTGTCACACTTTCCATCTCTTGTAAATTTTAAACCCAAATATGCAAACTCTTTCACCTGTTCCACGCTCTTTCCTTCGATCAATATCGAGCAATCAGTCATACATTTCTCTCTTTCAAAAACCATTACTTTTGTCTTGCTTACATTAACATTCATTCCTCTACTTTTAAGCGCATCGTTCATTATATTAACCATCAACTGCAACTCCTCCGCCGATGATGCCAGTATTACCCGATCATCAGCATTAAGGAGGCATGTAACGGTTAGCTCATTCATTTTTAGTCCATACGCACACTCTTGTAGATCTTTCAAGCAACTGTCCATGTATAGGTTGAACAGCCATGATGACGCTACACAGTCACTTGTCTCACACCTTTTTCGATGGGAGAAAAGTCCGTGCAAGCTCCATTGATCCTGACACAAGCACTGGAGCCCTCATATAGAGATTTCAATGCTCGTATCAAGTTGCTGTTCACTCCATACACAGACAGTGTTGACCACAGTTAATTTCTCACCCCCTCTGTCATAGGCCTTTTTTAAGTCTACGAAGATGCAATAGACTTTTTGGCGTTTTGCCAAAAACTTTTTAGCTAGGCATCTTAGTGAAAAGACCTGATCCGTGCATCCCCTTCCTTTCATAAATTCTGCTTGTACATCCCACATTTTTCCTTCAGTTTCATTCATCACTCTTTTAATCTAAACTTTCGCATACAATTTGCCTACGACACTGAGCAAGCTTATGCCGCGGTAGTTTTTGCACTCTTGCTGTGACCCTTTACCTTTGTACAGCGGCACTATGACAGATTTGCACCATTCTTCTGGTACTCTGCCATTTCGTCAGAAAGATTGAAAGGCTACATCAATCCTAGCAGCCTTTCCTAATATCATACTATTCAACGCTTCCACAATTTCTTCCATACTTAAGTGGCTTATCTTTCATTATCAAGTTTATTCATTTCCGAGACATGAGTCTCCGTTTGCATATCCCCTTTTATATATTTGGAGGCACGGCAGTGCCCACAAGCCAAGTCGAGCGCGAGGCGAAATTTCGCCGCATTTTCAGGCCCCTATTTGAGAACCTCTGGATAAGACCAGAACGCAAAAATTTTCGTCATCTGTCGTCAACAGCTTACTAGCTGTAAATACATACTTTAAAATCCAAAATTTCAAGTCGGTAGGTCATTTAGTTCCGAAGTTAAGCGAAAGCAAATTTTCGCATTTATGACATTAATTCTGTGACTGCCTCTGTGACGCAGTCGGTAGTGATACCGCCTGCGGCGCTGGAGGTAATGGGTTCGATTCCCACCGTAGACAAATATTTGTGTGACCCATAAATGTTTGTCTCAAGAGTCTGGGTGTTTCTATGTATAATATGTATGTATTTAAAAGTATAAAAGTATTAATATCCGTGGTCTTATACCCATAACACAAGCAGGTTATTTCTAGCTTACTTTGGGATCAGATAGCGTTGTGTGAAATGTCCTTGAATATTCATTTTTATTTATTCTATTTTATTCACTCACTCATGATCATCAAAATACAACTTGTACTTCCCATAAACTCAGAGCTAAAATTTAGTACAGAGTTAGGGTTTAATGACCACATCATGGGAAAACTATAAAAACTAGGATAATCGAAGATCGGGTGTACCTGGTGACCCTGATTAGAAAACAATCCCAAAATGTCACAAAATAAATACAGTTGTTGAGAAAACAATGTTAACATTACCCCTTATGTGCATGAAAATGGCACTTGAAGAATTTCAAGCACCGTGCCAAAACAGGTATTTGCAGATTTACAGAACAGTAGTTTTCGATACAAGTGTGGGATTTCTGTTATTACAACGAGTTACGATAGATGTTGACCCGAGCCGAAGGCGAGGGTAGACAGTTGGAACGAGTTCAAATAACAGTCCCACACGTTGTTCAGAACAACTATTTTTAATACAGTTGCGAAAAAATTAAGCAACTTAATAAAATAATAAAAACACAATAAACCTGAATTGTCCGAAATGGCCGCAACCGTAAAATAATATATACCTACCTAAGCAGAGACTATGGCAGTGCACTTCATATTCATTGCTTGTATTATTTATGTTTAAATTTTAATTAAAATTACTCTAATCTGATATTGAAACAAGTTAGTATCATTTTTCATAAATATTTACATGAATCACTAAAACTTCTATGAAATTTTGGTTGGTTTTCTATTTTTAATAGACATTATTTTGACAGTTGGGAAAGAAAACGTACGAGTGCGGGAAAGGTAAAGAAAAAAGCACGAGTGTGTAATAGCCCACATCCCGAACGCTATACGTCCCAGTAATACGCCACTTTTTGAGCAACTGTATTAAAAAAAATTATATCTTTAAATATACGCAACATTGCATATCAAATGTATTTCTTAATTATGTAAAAAATGAGTGTTCATGATACTGCATTTACAGATTTTGAACAACACAATTTTTGACAAAACATGTTTTTTTATTCTTCCTAAAACCTTGTAAAAATCACTTATGGAACTTGTCAGGCGCAGCGATGTAGATGTAGATTTTTCTTCTTTGTATCAATGATTCTACGTCTTTTAATATATTAAGTGAGCTAGTGATACCGTCGAGACCCCTTATGTCGCCTAGGTTACCAAATTTCGCCTGATTTCACAAAATTCAAAATTACCAAAATACCCTTTGAGTAGACCGCTTATAAAACTGCTCATGAGCAAGTATATTTCATTCATAGCAAGATTCTTCAGCTAAATTGCGACTAACTTACCTATGTTCATTACAAAAGCTTTTTTTGTGTTGGAAAATGTACTACGTTTTTTGGTCGGTGTAGAAAATTTAGTATTTAAGCAGTGTTGTAGGCAGTGGAATGTTAAACATTTTATTTGACTACAACATACATTTATTTGGCTGTAATATAACGTAATTATTTTTTATCTAGCGTACAATTTGAGCTCAAAATGGCATAAAATGCTGCCGAGGTGGTAGTGACGGTCACATTGTTACCAATCTTCGCCTACCCGTAGGGTTGTCAATTCTAAAATCACGTTATTAGTAATAAAATGTATAGTAATGACCATGTTAGTTTAAAATCATATAGGTATTGTGAATTCTGTTGTGCTATGAATGCAAATGACGCAGTGAGAATTTCTTAGGTTGGGACTTTGAAAAACCAACCATCTCCGATGAATTTTTCGTAAAATTCAATGGGAAACACCTTTTCTGAGAGATACAGGATTCTCAACTTGGTTATCTGATGAGCAAATTGTGGGTACTATTGACTAAGTGACTTCATTTTTTATTGTAGATGATTATTTTTTATAACAATTATTTTCTTAATTCATTAATCACCTTTTTCACAGTAAGGCAAGTTACCAAGAATTGTGACAACCCTATCAAAGTTAGATCAATTGTATGGAACATCTTCAAATCGCTTCCAAATTTCGCCTACTATACATTTTTTAAAGAAATTGTGTCTTTATTGCGTTCCGGGTAAGGTTAATATTTCATTTTTTATATTTAATATATAAATTTAATAGCCTAGTTGACAACAAACATAAGCTTCATAAGACCCCGTAATATACCGTAGGCGAAGTTAGGAAAAAGACCGAAACTTCGCCTATGACCTTTAGAGTCAATTTGTAGCCTAATTATAATGATATTCGATACTTACATCGTCTAAAGTAATAGCCTGTGTTAAGTAAAATCGTTTTTTACTCAAGTCAATTTAAAATACTTTCAAAATAAAAAGATATGATGAAAAAAGTGTCAAAACCCAGGCGAAATAAGGGGTCTCGACGGTATTGTAAGTCCCTCTCTTACCTCTTCAGCCTTAGCTGTGGCTGCTTTGATTTCCACCTCTTTCAGAAGCAATTCTTGTTTCAATTCATCTACGCTTGCAGCTGCTTCAACGAGTTTGTCTAACCCGGTAATCATTCTATAAATGCAAAAGTATATCATGAATTTTTAAGGAGGGATAAAGAATGAAAGAAATAAGATAAAATCCCTTCTTACCCACCACACTACCAAGCCACACTACCGGTAGTGTCGTGGGGAAATTTCTTTCCCTTTTACACTACCAGCTAGTAGTGTCGCGGGTAATTTCTAAAAGGTCTTACATCTTCGTTCCCATCGACACTACTATGAGATACCGCACTACCAAAATACTCTACCGATAGTGTCGTAGGGAATAATTCTGCACTAGCAGCCCTTCTTACCCACCACACTACCAAGTCAAAACAAATGAAGATCGGTGAAACAAATGAACATCGACAAAACAAATGAAGATCGGTGAAACAAATGAAGATCGACAAAACAAATGAAGGTCGGTAAAACAAATGAAGATTGGTTAAACAAGTGAAGATCGACAAAACAAATGAAGATCGGTGAAACAAATGAAGATCGGTGAAACAAATGAAGATCGGTGAAACAAATGCAGATTAATTAAACAAATGAATACTGATAAACAAATGAAGACTGAGAAAACAAAGACCGATATACATTGCTTGCATCCATTTTTTTTGTAATCTATATGAAATTCTCGACCTTAATGACATTTTTCTAAAAATATATTCTTAGGCGTTTTTACACATCATTGATCACAAATTCACAAACATACAAAAATGTAATAGATATTATAAATGCTCATAAGGTCGAAATTTGCTTGAGCCTAATTTTTCTAATCTACATACGATAACCATCCAAAAAATAGGTGCAATCAATTCTCGACCTTATGAACATGCATAATATTTATTTATTTTTTACATATTCATGACCAGTGATGTCTATTAACGAGAAGTTGATTGCAACAATTTTTTTGAATAGCAATCGCATCTAGATTACAAAATATGGCTGCGAGTGGTTTTTGACCTTATAATCTTGCTTATAGTCTTTTGTTTTATTGATCTGCGTATGTTTTATCGGTCTTCATTTGTTTTTTCGATCATCAATTATTTTTTCAACCGTCATTTATTTTGTCGATCTTCATTTGTTTTACCGATCTTCATTTGTTTCGTTGATCTTAGTTTGTTTCATTGATCTTCATTTGTTTCACCGATCTTCATTTATTTTGTCGACCGTCATTTATTTTGTCGATCTTCATTTGTTTTACCGATCTTCATTTGTTTTGTTGATCTTAGTTTGTTTCATTGATCTTCATTTGTTTCACCGATCTTCATTTATTTTGCCGATCTTCATTTGTTGCAATTTGCTAGTGCAGAATTATTCCCTACGGCACTACTGGTAGAGTATATTGGTAGTGCGGTATCTCATCTATCACTATCGGCCATCGGCTAGTTGATAAGGTCGAAATGGCTCGTTAATTTTTTTCATTTTTTCATTTTTGAATAATGTTTTGTTTAAAAATGTATTGATCAAGCTTGCGAATACATGTCTCCAAGCACCAAAACAATAGCAACGAAATAATGTTATATATTTTTTATTTTCTTGTAGGACTAGCGATACATACCCATTTTTTTGTAGGACACTGTTTGATTTAGGCAAAGGATGCACTAACTCATGATGTGTTTTTTTTGTCCTACGGTTATTAATGAAAAAAATATTACCATAGAATTGACAACTTCGAAGTGTCGGACTGAAAAATCCTACCACTAAATTTGTAGGACTAAACGGTCATTCCATTCTAACAATATTTACAAAGGTACATACAAAAAATCAGCTTGTTATTAATTATTTTTATGGCCCCGTCGTTTCGACATATTCGGAGTGGAGGACGCTCTCAAACAAACCATCCGTTTTGTAGGACAATTATTACTTCCAGTTTATAATACAATTATTTAAACATTGTAATAAAAAATAAACGGTTAGTCAGACAATTTCAACACTCCATCAAATCGACATGTTTTATAGCTGCGCACTTTATTAGCTACCTCTATCGAGAATTTTCACAGAGGAAAAACTTGGGCGTCTCGTCGAACGGAAACTACTCACAAAGATTCAGCCTGTTATTAATCAATGAAAAACACAGGCGGTGGCCTCTGGACCAAAATATTTTATGAATAAGAAAATCTTTTTTCATTCTTTCTATTCGAAAAGAATCGCGTTTGTACCTCAATAACAGGGAGCAAAATAGCTCTTTTCTGTTATGAGCTTTTTAGCGGGCGGCAAAGTGATTTAAATTTGGAACTTAAAACATTCATAGAAAATAGGTGTTGGCTGCCTGCACAGAACCGCTGTGACCTGTGCTTACTATAAAAAACCAAAGAGCTCTATCTCTGTGCTCTTGACGCTCTTGTAGTAATCAGCACTACTTCACCAAGCGAAGATGACGATTCAGATGTTACGAAAAATCTCTATATTCGAACGAGTGTTGTTTTCTTCTGAACTAAATTTATGAAAACGGATACATGAGCGTGGTCTGCATTCTGCATCCTTGCCGACGATACTAAGGTGATTCCGGTACCTGATGTAGGTGCAGGCGGTAAGAGATCATTCCACGCTTTCGTGAACTTCGTTTGGTGGAGTATTTTATTGTATTCTGCAAATATAGTGACTACGTGGAATTATGAAAGTGACAATACATTAACTCCTGAATGGATACGGAATGGACCTAACTATTAGAAACGAACTACGTCGTACAAAGTATTATTTCTCATAGAAAGGGAATGAAAAGTAGAATATATTACTTTTTTGTTATTTTTTTTTTATTTTTTTTATACCACTAGAGTGGCAGACAAGCATACGGCCCCCCCAGATGTACCGGTGGTCACCGCAGCCTATGGAAAGCAGCCTATTACTAGAAAGCAAATTATTTTTCCCTCGGGTGGTGTTGTACTTTGAATCCCCCACTGCGCTCAGGATTCTACGTTAGAATCCTTCGCTAAGCTCTGGATTCTGTTCTAGAATCCATCGCTTCACTCGTGATTTAAAGTAGCGCCCTCGCAGTCAAAATACTATTTTGCTCCCTTGTTATACAATCTACTATATCATTCCTTCTATTCGAAAAGTATCAATTTGCACCACGATAAGGAGGCGCAAAATAGCTCTTTTCTGTTAAGAGCTTTTAAGCGGACGGCAAAGTGATTTGAATTTGGAACTTGAAAATTTCATAGAAATCTAACGCAAATTGTATGAATTACTGGCTGGTAAGTGTTGGCTGCACAGCGTGGTGTCCTGAGCTAACTAAAAAAAACTAAAGAGCACCATTTATCTGTTCGTGTTCATCATTATTAATGTTCTGGTAATCAGTAAACATATTTTATTGTATTCTGCAAATATAAAAAGTTCTACGTAAAGTTATGAAAGTGACAATCCATGAACTCCTGGAAAAATAACTATTGAAGGTAGCCACTTCGTACAAAACTTATTTTTTCTCATAGAAAGGGAATGAAAAGTAGAGTATATTACTCGAGCGTAAATTATTTATCCCTCGGGCGGTGTACTTTGAATCCCTCACTGCGCTCAGGATTCTACGTTAGAATCCCTCGCTATGCTCGGGATTCTATTCTAGAATCCTTCGCTTCGCTCGTGATTCAAAGTAGCGATTTCGCCGTATAAAATATTTTGCCCCTTTGTTATCAAATCAACATACAATGAACGTAATAGGTACAATATTTTTCGAAACCGGCACTACCTATTTCATTTATTTTATGAATATGACTGTAATTGAAAAAAAGCTGATTTTACATTAGGTTAAAAAAAACAAAAATGGTGTAGATTCTTATATCTAATCTCTAAATATATATAACTCAAAGGTGACTGACTGACTGACATAGTGATCTATCAACACACAGCCCAAACCTCTGGACGGATCGGGCTGAAATTTGGCATGCATGTTTTGACGTAGGCATCCGCTAAGAAAGGATTTTGATAAATTCTACCCTCAAGGGGATAAAATACGGGAAGCGGAAACGGGAACAAATTTTACGCGGGCGAAGCTGCGGGCATCAGCTAGTGCCTAATAAATGCCGATTATTAATGTGTGGTGGCGTAAACATAATAAAAACACATAGTTTGTGTACCTTCTGGCCATCTCTGCAATATGTTCATGTTTCTCCTTGTAGAGGACCTTATACCCATCCAAGAATGATAGATATGATTTAGGAGTGACATGTGCTTGCCTTCTGAATCTCTCGTAGTACAAAGTGCATGTATCAGCCACATTATCTTGTACCATACCCATTATTTGAATTAGTTGTTCCTTGGTCTCATGTGAACATACCACCTAAACAACCACATTGTTAGTCGAAGTAAACAGAATGTCTAAAATAAACAAGTTATAAAATTTTGAGTAAGAGTGTTCCATTTAAGGTTCTAACTCCCAAAAACACCTCAAGACGACTGCAATACACGAAATGCCTCATGGTCTAATCTATGTACCTTATTTAATAACATGACCGTAACTAGCGTGCGAAGGCAGACAGTTACTTTACGTCGGCGTCGTGAGGCTTATTCAATTTGGTCTATGGTGTATTGTAATATAATAAAATAGGCGCAGTCAAATAACTACATATTAATATTTTTAGGCATACCTTGAAGTCCCATAAAAAGTGGTGAGCTACTTCAATAAGTGCTTCTTTAGGCCATTTCTGAAACCAGTCCATAATAGACCCAGAAATCAAACCAGGGAATTTCATGGCTCTGCTTCTAAACTTTTCACCAACCTGTGGAATTTAATAAGTTCTACGATAGCGAAATGTTGTTTCTATGTAACTCAAATGTACTAAGTAAAACCCGTGAATATCTGGGTAAAAACATTACGAAATTTATACACAGCTAAACTATTGAAAATTGTTCACGTCTAAGTCATGAAACTTACCGGTGAAAAGCACAGTACAACGTGTAAGTTGGCGCGTGATCTTATAATAAAGTACTCGTACAATACATCTGGTATAGGAATCCTTCTCGGTGCATACTTTTTCATAATTGGCGTTAACTCGTTCAATATCTCATCTGGTGTCAGTGGGGAGAAAATTAATACTTAAAGACTGATTTGTTATATCTCTATTAAATGCGGACTAGAATGTGCCCATGCACACGCGGGTTTAATTTCAGTCGTTTCGGTGAGGCTTCCTTTAAAACTTCTAAAAGTTTACTTGTTGAAGCTTGAGTTTAATTTGTTTATATTATTTATACTGTTGACTGATGACACTTGGTGGAACTTGCTGCACATATTCGAAACCGATACTTGTTATTATATTTATATACTGGTTTCACGTCACGGCATTTTCCAAGATCTAAACGAAAGGACAACTACCTTGTCTTTTCATCTAGACCTTTGAAAATGTCAATGAAAAGTTTAGGATTTAGTAATGTTATCAATTTGACAGAATTTTATGGAAGTTTATGCGATCTGATGACGGCCAAGTATTATTGATTGCCAGATTAGACTAATTAATATATTTTTTAGGTATTATAACCCCATTTCTTAGCCGGTGGTTGCTTGCATCCGTAGCGTGCTTCATAAACAAAATACTATGTTAAAAATATGCATGATGCAACAATAGTCGTCGAATATATCTTATCTTACTACTAATAATTATGCTAAATTCTAACCCATTTCATCCTTAGGGAACAGGTTCGCTATTTCTCCAGAACTGAGAATATTGTTGAGGAACTCTAAAAACTGTTCATCTTTGATATCATTGTCAGTAAATATAAATGAAACACCTTGACCTTGTAGTCCAGCAATACGATACAGAATTTTAATATCTTCCATGAAATTGCTCACGTTGTAGGTTCTGAAATTTAGTAAGATTAATAAAATTAAAAAAAATGTTTATTGCAAAGCTTCAGTACAGTATTTTACCCATAAACATTGCACCCACAAAATGCAATTAACCGACCTTACGAGTACTACAAACAATATAATACGACAAAATTAAAGATACTCAGTTTACAGTTCACGATCCTATGATAAAACTGTCTGTACTTATTGTTATTGTTTATTTTTAGATTATTTCGGTTCTTCCAGTTCTCAGCCCTGTATTTTACAAATGCCTACAGTTTAAGGTTTTGAATAGGAGTCTTGGAAGGGTTCTGCAAGGTCAGCAGCGTGAATGTAGCGCCTCTGATGTTACAAACGATCATAGGCTACGGTGACCACTTTCCATCAAAGGGGCCGTCAGCCTTGTCTCTAATGCCGTAATCCAGTCCAAATTAAGCTACTACAAACTGGTCCTGTGAGATCAAAACAACTGATTAACATATTAATATATTTCTAATCATATCATTTCGTGGCTTGGGTGATTTCTATCAATAATGATAGAAATCACCCAAGCCACGAATTGAATATTGATCATACAAATATTTGTTCTGCCCTGAAATTCGAATAAGCAACTCTTCAGCATGTGAGTCGCATACACTACGTCACCCAGGCATTCTTACCTTGAAAACAGAAATCCATGGGAGTTGAAAAGAATAATTAAATAATTATTGCCAAACATTATTACCTTGTCAAAGTTATTTGGTAGAAAGTGTAATTTGCTATAAACGACGCCAATTTTGTCAAGCTTTGTTTACCAGAACCTCCAACTCCTACTAGAAGAGCGTTGCCACTGTGAAATATCGGAAATTGTAAAACATCGTTTAGTCAGGTATATGATAAGATACAGGCATATTTTACTAACCGTGAAGTATTAATGATTCTAGATATAATAAACAAGTGCACCATTGCGTCAAGAAAGAATACCAAATCCAAATGAGCACCTCTAATTTGTTCATTAAATAAGTCTTGAAACGATGCTAATTTACTTAGCAAAAACTCCCAACTGAAATAGATAAACGATAATTGTATTATTAAAACAGTACATTATTAATTTAAAATACTCAAAGCACAAGTCGAAGTGTTGTCGTCGCGTCGCGTAATACGTAGAAAATACCGATGTAAAAATAAAAATATTAAAAAAATAATATCTTACGAGGGCAGTTCTTCGTATATTTTCGGTGCTTCCATACTAAAGTCCTCATCTTCATCACCTGTTGGGTCGACTGGCTCTCGTAGGAAGTTCACGAAATATGTTTCTTTTTCAGGGAAATCATCAACATATTCGGGCAATTCGGCTGCGGCAGTTTTCCAAAAATTCGCAACAAACCAGTCCTTATCAGCAAACGTGGTGAATCTGTCATCATTAGCATTTATAGGTTGGTCAATTTACTATATGGTCAAGGGATATTTCCGAAAAAAATACTTCACTACACGCTTCCTAAGGAATAAAATTATACTTAGGTATGGATATAAAAAATCACGAAGATACATACCTATCAGAGATAATTCTCAAACACTCATGGAACCAAAGTTTCAAAGCCATGTTAATGGACGTGAGTTCTTCTTTTTTGATGAATAATATCCCTTCCCAAATACGAGATAAATCTCTGAGATTGAAAATGTAGTGGAACTTGGCTGGCGTGGGCAGCATTTTTGTCTGGATTAGCAAAAACATACTGAACAATATGCTATTAAAATGGATTTATTTATCGTTTTCGTACTGCAAAATTCTCAAGTTGATATTTAACCAATAAGTCTACTATGAACATAAGAACTGTTTGTATACAAGAGTAAAACGTCACAAATTAAAATATCATGATAAGCCTAAAATATAGTAAGTTCTTTTGCAGATCAAAAATTATCATACGGCAAATTTCATATTACCCAAGTTCATAACTGAAACCTATTCATTCCCTACTATTTAGGACCTTGGCTCTAAGCTAGACAGTCAGGAAGATTTAATGTCACAGTATTTAACCTCTCGTACTTACTTTGGTCTGTTGCCAAATTGTTCTAGTTACTGGAACCAGTTTTGGCATGAAGTCTACCAATTTTTTATCAAAGCGTGTTTTGCAGAAATAACCAGCACTTATGGTTTCTAAAAGGAAGAAAGAAATTGCTTTAATTTCACCACATAATGCCAACAGTAAATACTGAAAATTATTCTAGATTATTCTGTTGCTAATTGATCTTTGGTTTTACGTATAGCATAGCATATATCATCAATCAGAAAGGCAAGCGTCTTTTTTACCCAAAGGTAATGGCGAACGTATTGCCTATTTAGAACCTAGATAGATATAAGAGGTTTGAATTTGTCATTTCTTTTTCAAGGTTATGAATGAAATTATTTTGGACGCTAATGAATGAAAGCCCTAGACAGGATAGAGAAACCAACCAATATAATATCACAAAAAGTAGCAGATATATTAAACCAACATTATCTCGGTCGCTCAAATGGGCAAAAATAATGGCATTAATATCTGCACAGATAGTAATGTAAGTCTATGTAAACAAGAGGAGTAAAAATTATAATCCCATGGGATTCAAGATGATTAAAAAATAATTTTAGGATCCCATGGGAGTCAAGAGGCGAAAAAATTATTTGTGGATCCCATGGGAGCGGCATTATGGTATCCTAGTGTCCGGAGGGGATAGTAACAGGTCTTCAAAACAGTTAAGTATTAAATATTTACCAAAAATCTTGTCCATTGAAACTATGCTTGGTAGAGTGCAATTATAAATGCAAAACTGTCTCTTTAAACGAGGTGGAACATCATTTCTACCACCACCTGCCAGAAAAGAATATATATTGTAGTTATTATTTTTAAAGTTATCATCATCTTGAGTCCTGACTATACGCGAAGTTCCTGATTATCTTAAGACCCATGCATTTCATACTTCTCCAATTCGAAAAGTAATATGGACGCAATAAATATTGATACATTTGGAGTATCTGCAATCGTTATGTAAATAGGGTATAATAATGTAAATGTAATCACCTGGATGTATCATAGCACCAAAGATTTGTATGTCAGCAATAGTGGTGAAATCTCCAGGCTTTTCTAAAGAGTAGAATCCACCGCCTTCCATCATTTGTCGCACTATTTCGTTTGTTACCTGAAATATTACCATAACTTGATTTATTGATCGGATATGAAAGAATTCGGCGAGAAACTATCTACCAATATTTGAGTATAAAGTAAATGCTTATTGTCTTAGATTATGAATCATTAGTCAAATATTAAAAGCTTATGAAGCTAGTCCCATTTTGTCAAATAGAAGTCCTAACTTGATCGTAAATAAATTATTAACAAAGTTACACAATACACATGAAAAAGTAAACCTGATTACCTGATCACCCCATGCGTTCACTACCGGCATGTTGATGTCATCTATGAATACTGTCATCTTTTTACCTCCTGGAGGCCCATACGTCATTCCGACTCGTTTCTCCACATACGACTCAATGATTCGCTATGATTACAAAATAAAAAATCAATTATGTATGTTAATAATAGGCAATAAACAAGACGCTGAAATCATCACTATAAAATAAGTGAACTTACTTGAAACATATTCGGTGTGGTCGCAGATGAAAAGTTTATCATCTTGAATACTTTACACTCACTGTCGTAACCTTGCATGTAACTTTTCAACATAACGGTCTTTGCTGTACCTTGCTCACCAATCAAAAGTACAGCTTTATTTTGTTTAGCGGCCGTCTCGATTAAGAAATTGATACACACGTTATCTATGTTAGGTACCAAGATGGATGCATATTCCGGAACACTATCACTAGGATAAATATAGTCTTCAACGTGCTCCGACCTAGGTTTTAGAGGAGACCGTTTAGTAAATCTGTCTTAAACTAAACTTTTCACCATATTGTGGTATCAGTAGAATACTAACCAATGTTGCCAAGTACCAGCAACGCTAACCATAAACTCGAAAGGCATGACCCACTCTTTGGTTTTTCCTCCAGGCCAGTCCAATTTAACGGGCAATTTCATCATAAACTCAGCCATGCGGGTACGAGCATCTAATTCCAACACCGCGCCCAAGGACCACATCATCGCAAATATAAACAACCGTTCGAGATGACGATCAGTGTGTACCTCTGGCGAAAAATGATCATAGTTTACAGCAAAAGATTGGTTTAATATTAGCTAAACAAAATCGTGAAAGAATTTCAAGATACTAATGTTTAACGCCACGTTGATCTAGGTAACAATGATGGTTTTTTTGCTTCTATAAATATCAAGGTTTTACAAATATGTTTTTTCTTCTTTTGCGATAACTTTAAATACGAAGAAAAGAAATAACTACTACTAGGTACTTACTGCCGCCTGGTACTTCAATTTCTAATAATCCAATCAAAACATCAATACATTGCCTGTAAAAAGAGAACTGTTAAAAGAACTCCACACAATGTTAAAAGAAGTTTCACATTATTATTATCTAGTAGTGATTGTAAATTTACTTCAGAGCTACATTAAATGCTACGATATATATATGATACTAGCTGACCCGCGCAACTTCGTTTGCGCCACATAAGAGAGAGTATTACCTGTTCCCGTCACGTTGCGTTCGAATAGTCTGGCAACGTCCCGTTCTTAAAACGGCCCGCTGCAAAAATCGTGTGGTTTTCGTAAATCGTCCCGTTCGTAAATCGTCCCGTTCGCGAAATGTCCCGTTCGCTAATTGTCCCTTTCGTAAAATGTCCCGTTCGCAAATAGTCCCGTTCTTAAAATGTCCCGCCATATCCCAGTAGTTCCATAGTCTAGTTCCATGATGATTCACAAAACAAATGAAGATTGCTTAAACAAATGAAGATCGAGAAAACAAATGAAGATCGAAAAAACAAATGAAGACCGATAAAATATATGCAGATCAATAAAACAAAAGACTAACAAGTTATATAAGCAATAAACGCCTAAAAGCACATTTTTAGATTAATGTCATGTTCTTCGGATGTTCTTCGTATACCACAACCTATAATGGCTCTGTTTCCACTCGCATGTCCTAAAAGATCCATTTTTCATAAAAAATACTTTAAGGTATTAAAGTGGACATGATATGTCCACAAAAGACCATATGGACTACCGTTGATCATCTGTAATGAACAGACGTGTTGTAGCGGAATAAAATAAAATATTATTAGCTGATTATTGTGACCTCGATTTTATGAACGATCTGCAATAAATGAAACTGTGACGAAGTCTTAGTGTAGTGTAATTGTGTTACACGTGAATTATTGAAAATGTACTGAAGGTAGAACTGGAAGTACAAATAGTTTCCGATGGACGGGAGTCCTTTCAACCGAAGCGGCAGGACGGCCCGTACACCGCCCCCACCGCCAACGACGGGAAGGCATCCAACCAATGAGCCCTGTCGCGGAGATACTCAGTTGGACTACATATCTACCTCTGACCTACAGGAATGGTTGAATACCATTGACAAATGCCTTACTGAAGTCTGTAATGTAGCAGCGGAAGGAAAACTCAACTCTGACCAAAAGCTAAGAATAAATGGACTAACCCGAAAAGTGGCCAATGGAACCTCTCAATTGGCATTGCAGTACGAGGCCTTGAAATCGAAGGCAATACAATCGAATACAGCCCTACAAGCCCTTCAAGAACGATGTGACCTGGCGCAACAAATTCAAGACCTTAAGCGTACTATTGAAGAGTCACCAAAGCACACACTCGGACCTTCCTTTTCTGATATGGTGAAGAGCAGCAATACCTACGTGCCGACAAACAACTTAAGCTCTGTGGCTATTTACCCCAAAGAAAAGGGTCAATCAAGTGAGGAGACAAAGTGTTTAGTCCAAAAAATCATATGCCCAGAAGAAATGAAGCTGCAGGTCAGAGGGCTGCGCAAGACGAAAAACGGCGGAGTGATCATCAGCACAGACACCAAGGGTGATATCGAAAAGTTGAAGCAGTCACCCCAACTTACAAATTCAGGCCTTACCTTAGACGACCAACATAAACGTAAGCCGAGAATTACAATTATTGGAATACCTGTTTCTATGCCCGAAAAAGAGGTTTGCTTAACTTTAAAAGATAATTGTGCAGTTGGTTGGGATCTCATATCTAATAAAATCCTGAAACAGTACCGAAACATTTTAGTGCCACCTTTAACTAACATTTTCCAAAAATGCCTATCGACAGGAATATTCCCTAAGTACCTCAAGAGAGCCGTAGTTGTGCCCGTTTATAAGTCTGGAGGAAAGGAGCAGGCCACAAATTATAGGCCTATTGCATTACTCCCAGCCATATCAAAAATATTAGAGAAAATAATAAATAATAGGTTGATAAATTACTTAGAAAATAACTTACTTTTATCAAACACCCAGTTTGGCTTTAGATCTAATAGGTCCACCGCAGATGCGGTCCATCATTTAACGAATTATGTAGCATACGAGCTTGACAAGGGTAACCACACCGTGGGAATCTTTCTGGATCTTGCCAAAGCATATGACACGGTAATCATTCCTACTATAGTGCGTAAATTAGAAAATATAGGCGTAAGGGGCACACAACTTCATCTTTTTAAAAGTTTTCTTGAGGAACGTTCCCAATGCGTAAAAATCGGCAGTGTCTTCAGTGACTACATGAAAAACACCTCTTTTGGCATTCCCCAAGGAAGTGTGTTAGGAAGTACTTTGTTTTTAATTTATATAAATGATCTATGTAACATTAATTTAGAAAATGGCATAATTGTATCGTACGCTGACGACACAGCCCTACTTTTTTCTGCTAAGTCGGATATGGAAGCATATGAATTGGCGCAGCGTGGTTTTAATACTGTAAATAAATGGCTACAGCATAATATGCTAACGCTTAATACTGAAAAATCCAAATTTGTAGTATTTTCGATGCGCAAATTAAGTACTAATCGAAATAGCGAACCCCTATACGCACATTATTGTCCTTACGGTAATGACGATATGGGTAAGTGCACGTGCCCAGTTATAACAAGAACTGATACAATAAAATACCTGGGTATCACAATAGACGAAACGCTCACTTTCAAACAACACGGTGAAGCGCTAACCAAAAGGCTGCGCAAGCTCATATTCGTTTTCAAAAAAATTAGACATATTGCTGACCCGAAATTGATTAAACAGGTTTATTATGCACTATGTCAGTCAATAGTAAGCTATTGTATCACATCATGGGGTGGGACCTGTAAAACTCTCTTATTGCCTATAGAGAGGGCGCAGAGAGCGATCCTCAAAGTGGCCACTTTTCGACCTTTCCTCTTCCCCACTAACCTCCTTTACCAAGGGTGCGAAGTACTAACAGTACGTCAACTGTTTATATTGAATACAGTATTGAAACAGCATACAGCACTTCGTTTTAACTCTGATCTTCTAAACAAAAGACGTAAAGACATTGTTTGCACTCAAAGAACTGCAATAAAGCACAAATTTACAAATAGATTTTACCTGTTCTTAGGGCCCCTACTGTATAATAGAATCAATGCTAAGTCGTACATCTATGACCTGAATTATTTTCGTTGTAAGCAAGCTTTACAAAAAATATTGCAAGAAATGACTTACGATAAAACAGAGGAGTTATTGAATGTTCCAAATTGAATTACATATAAAAATAAAATAATTAAATGTATAAAATAATAGTAGTGTAACTTTATTATATATTTTTGCATAAAAGAGTATAATTATACTCTAAATTAATATTATAGGTACTACGCTGTACTTTGAAATTAGCGATGCCAACATTAAATCAAATTAGATTGTACCTATATAGATTTAATATACCTACATATTTTTGTATTTTAAGCCTGAAACACAGGATTTCCTAGTTCAGGCAAAAATGACGTATCGAATGTGCGAATGCATAAATACCTAAAGTGAGTTAATCGACATTAGCTGCTGACAGTAAGCATTATTATAATATTTACACTATGTAGACTAAGACATTGTGTATGATAAGAATGTACCTTTTTGAGAAATAGATAAATATTATTATATTATCATATTATATGTGTAATAAGAGATTAAATAATTTTAAGTACTTTTATTTTTGTTTTATGTAAATTAGTTGGAAATAAATTTATTCTTATTCTTATTCTATTCTTACAAAATTAAAAAAAAAATTAATGGATTTTAGTGGACAAAGGGTCTATACCTAAGACCTGCTGATTATAAAGCTACTAGTAAAACAATCAAAACGGGCCCTCTTGAGAACGGGACGTTTTGAGAACGGGACGTTTTGAGAACGGGACATTTTGAGAACGGGCCATTTTTAGAACGGGCCATTTCGAGAATGGGCCGTTTCGAGAACGGGCCATTATGAGCACGCGGGCCGTTTTGAGAACGGGACGTTTCCAGACTATTCGGTTGCGTTTACTCTAGTAGCGTCTCGTCGTTAATATTCAATACTACGTGAGAGAGAGAGAGAAAGAGAGAGAAAGGTTTTTCGTCGCGTGTATTCCCGTCGCATTATTTTTAAGAACAATTTCGTTTATGGAAGAGGTATCCCGTGGCATTATTGTAGAAAAAAATTAATTGCCATTAAAATGGTTACTGTACACCAACCCAAAGATAGACACATGCTATCGCGCATTTTTTTAGAACTTTTTTAAGAGAATCAATTTTGTAGTACATATTTTTTACATAACTATAAATATTTACGCAGCACACGCAACGAAGCTCTCAAAAGGAATAACTTCACCCACATTTTTGTAAAATTTACTATTACTGCTCCGCTCCTATTTGCTGTACCGTGATGTTATATATCCTATGACACTCCACAATAACGTAGCTTTCTATTGGTGAAGGAATTTTTAAAATCGGTTCAGTAGATCCCGAGATTACCCCTTACAATTTAACAAATATACAAACACACAAACTTTACTTCTTTATAATATTAGTATAGAAGTATAGATAAAAAGCAAATTTACCTGATGTATATTGCTTCAAGAAGCTTCATCTTTGCCGGCAGTCTTTGCTGAACAAACGAATGCACTTCGTCGTACACTTTGTTGAAAGCGTGGCGGAAGCAATCGGCCTCCTTTTGAGTTCGTTTCTTTAACCAACCCTGGTAGCATAGAAATATTTTTATTAAACTAACATTTTAAGCTTAAAATTATGAATGCCGGCTAACGCAGCTAACAAAGTATAGTCGCATTGCGATATTTTCTCCATCGTAAACGTTACCCCACCATAGTTGATAAGTTGCTCCTCAAATGTATGTTATTTACAGCTCCAACGGAGACTGTAAATAACATACATTCATACATGCATACGTATGGTCACGCCTTTATCCCCGATGGAAATATCATATGCCCACATTTCAACTTTTTAGAATTTGTCCCACGTAATAGGTGTTGAGATGGACAGGCGCAGGTTGTGACTGCCCGCTGTTGAAATTTTTCAAGCCGCCTAAAAAGGCCTTCAACTCGGCTTAACGACTGCCATTTGACTGGCAACCGGTACTAACGGTGCCTTCCGAAGCACGGAAACGCTCAAATAATTGTCAGAAAATGGTCACATGGATGGTCACCCATCCTAGGACTGGCCATAGTAATCGTAACTTACTACAGTGATCGTTTACAGAACACTGAGTCTGCGGGGCCACAAGCGCTTCCGGACTGTAATTAACTCTGCTGATATATAAGAAATTATCGCAGTCGGTATGATTTTGGTGACAATGATAACTTTACAAAATTTGGATGTGGTGGTGAATTGAATTAGGTAGGTACTCAATAATACAAAACTTACTTCCAATATGGGTTGCCATCTCAATACCGAAGAAGACAAAAACACCATGCCCATCCGACTTACGGTAGCGGGTGAAGCGTTATCCACATTGTCAGGCTCAAACACTAGCTTACTATTCGATGCCATTGTGATTCTATCACCATTGGCCAACGTAAGCGTCTTATTGTCATCAAGTACAGAATTCAAATTTTCGATCCATACAGCATCTACGGGACCATCTGTCAAAAAGTAGTATTTATTTATTTACCTGTCCATGCAATACTCATTTGTTGCAGGATTTGTCTTTGCAGTTGCAGGAGTCATCACTGATTCCAGAATATTTCACACTATCGACAGAAGTCTCAATTAGACTGTTTAAGTCAACACCGTGTAGACATGAGCAAATTTCTTTCCAAGATTGACTGTCATCCTGCGTTAGAATTTATTAAAGCACGCTGCAGAGATTAAAATTATTTTTTTATGAATTTAGGAAAAAGAAAAAGACATCACCTAGTACGATCCAAGTCGTATCTGATTTTTTCACTTTTAACGCCCGACGCCAAAGGGTAGAAAATATTCCATCAGTCCAGTCATTTGTTGCTACATCCAGTCGACCAAACATTTGAGGTGCAGTTATAGCCTAAAACATAATATACGTTGTTTGTATTATACTATTAAATCCAAAGTACCTACCCATTTCGATCAATTGTAGCTTTCAAACGCTTAAGGCTTTGATATTAACAATTTTACAAGGCCACTAACTTATTCGGAAATTTAAATAATAAATATAAATAAATATAAATAAATAAATATAAATAAATACTCACGGACATCTCACACAACGCTATCTGATCCCAAAGTAAGCTAGGAATAACCTGCTTGTGTTATGGGTATCAGACCACGGATATTAATACTTATATACTTTTAAATACATACATATTATACATAGAAACACCCAGACTCTTGAGACAAACATTTATGGGTCACACAAATATTTGTCTCCGGTGGGAATCGAACCCACGACCTCCAGCGCCGCAGGCGGTATCACTACCGACTGCGCCACAGCATTAAATAATGTATCAAGCTACCGAAACTTCACTAAGAAAAACTAAAACAAAAAGAAATCTATAAAAAATTGTCTTTGCAAAAGTACCTATTCGTGAAGCAATAGATAAGTTGTAGTACACACAGTGTATACATACACCTTGTCACCTATGTTACGCATTGTTCATTTTGATACATGTGTAATAAGATTTTACCTTAGGATTCATTCTCATTTCCTTATGAGGTCTACCAACTATCGTTAATGCAGCCATGAGTGTGTGTATGCAAGTCGTTTTACCAGCACCAGTCGGTCCCAGCGTCATCAAACCATGTCTCACCAAAGATGTTTCGAATAACTGAATAATTTTTAGATTCCAATCTGGATGATTTACCAAACCTGTACGTTCGGTAATAATTCCTACGGCACGTTGCATTTCCCTGAAAACATCATTGGTTTTGAATTTCCTGTCTAAATACTGTTGCGATTCAGCCGGTGACAAGTCATCAGAATTATAGTCTTACTAGATGATGTTCGCGTGAAATACAGATCCGTTCAGCTGTTAAAGCGTGATTGAATAACAAACATCCTGACAAACATTCACAATTACAATAGGAAGTAGGATTTACTTAAAGTCAAATACATTTTATTAGTTACTAGCGGACGTCACGCGGTTTCACCCGCGTAGTTCCCGTTCCCGTGGTAATACGGGAATAAAATATAGCCTATGTTCACCGCAAAGAGTGTAGCTTTCCTAACAGTGAAAGAATTTTTCAAATCGGTCCAGTAGTTCCGGAGCCTATTCGTTACAAACAAACAAACAAACAAAAAAAGAATACAAATCTTTCCTCTTTATAATATTAGTATAGACTAGCTGATGCCCGCAGCTCCGCCCGCGATGGCGCTGTATGTGAAATTTTGCTGAATTTTCTTTGCTGTAAACCTCACGGGGCCCGAGACCTTTCCAACGAATGCAAAACCGTGGAAATCGGTTCGTGCGTTCTAAAGTTATAGCGTCAGGAAGGAAAACCCGACTTATTTTTATATAATACTAGCTTTTGCCCGCGACTTCGTCCGCGTTTTCGTCGTTTTTCGTAAAAAAGTGACATATGTCCTTCCTCAGGGTTCAGTGGTTTTGATGTGAGAGACAGATTAACTTTCGTATTTTAGAAGGGAAATATAATCATTATGTCAATTCACAATACTGTTAAAAAATATCGCAATAAGGAACCGCAGAATATTATTATTAATAGCTGTGCCCCGAGACCATCAGCGTGTAACTCCTTGTATGTTATTATGTTAATGTGTTGGTAATATTGTTTAGATCACTTTCACATGAGGCTTAAGTACATATATAATGAAAATACTTCAGCGCAAAGCTTCCTGGTAAACTACGTTGAAAGTTGACCCGTCCGGCACGTGAACATAAAGATTTCTAGAACTGCTAACCCGGGAAAGAGAGACATATAACTGACCATGTGAAAAACAACTGACACCGAGATCTACTCCAGCAACACGAAAAGTCTGCCCTTGAGCCTTATTTATTGTCATTGCATAACACCGATACTGGGAATTGCGTTCTTTTAAATTGGAATGGAAAATTATTTGGTATTATGGGATTTCTGGGAATAAAGATGGTTTCTCCTGCACCGCAACCTGTTAAAATTTGAGCATCGATTAGATTTTGTTGCAACTGGGTTACTTTAAGCCGAGTTCCATTGCAAAGTTGTGGTGGTCTTAAATTTCGGAGCAGAATAATCGGAATGTCAATAACAACATCGTCTACTTTTCTCAAATCTACAAAATGATGTTGGTCCTCGCACTGTATGTAATAAGATGTAATAATAATCTCAAAAATAATCCTTATAGCATGATTCAGTATTCACGTGCGACGGTGCGATCGATGGCTTTTTTTTTCTTTTTTTTTTAACGTGAGGGAAAATCCTCGTAGGATGCTATGCCGGACTCTTACCGACTAAAAAACCTCACGTAACGCCCAACAGCCTATGGTTGAGAGCCCCGGGTAAGCCCTCAGGAAGGATGTCCCGTGACTCCCAACAGACTTACGGCCGCCAATGCGGCCTCGCCCAGGGGGTGGTTCGGGTGCAATCCCGCGTCTATGGGGGATTTCGGGTGTGACCCCGCTTCTAAGGGGGGGCGTGCGTGAGTGCTCACGTCACGCTGCCGTCATGGGCCTGCTTCTGTAAGGACGGTGAGCGGCCCTCTCACCGTCCTCAGACCCCCGGTCATGGAGGCCGATAGTCCTCGGCGAAGACACGTCGGCGGCGCCCAGGCCGCCGACTGCGGAACTCGGGTGGGAGAGTTCTCTCCCGCACCCGGCCCGCCGCCTCCTTCGCGAGCATGACCTGCTCGCAGAAAGAGGCGGCGCAGTCCCACTTACTCCCGCTGGAGAGCATGGCTCGCACCATAGCCTCAAGCGAGAGAGTGTCCACGCCCAGACCCACTACGAGGACCTGTCGCTGTTGTGCCCACGCCGTGCACTCCACCAGCGTGTGGAGCGCCGTGTCATCGCTGCGGTCCTCGCAGTGCTGACATTCGGCCGTGGTTTCCCGGTGTTTTCGCCACAGATACCTACCGAAACTACCGTGCCCGGCAAGCATCTGTGTCAACCGGTAGGAGAGAGCACCGTGTCTTCTCTCCAGCCACTCGTCCATGACCGGTCTGACGGCCGCGATTGTGGCGAATCCCCCCTTTGGTTGCTCAAGTCGCATCTTCCATGTCTCCAGGGTTTCCTGGTGGAGCAGGGTCCGCTGGGCCTCGATTTCTCGAGACGCAGGCCTTTGGCCCCGCTCCAGCGCCTCCTTTCGCCATCTGAACAGTGACGCAAGGGCTCTCGCTTCCAGGTCCCATGGAGGGGTCCCGGCTAGGAGACATGCCGCCTCACCGGAGATCGTGCGGTATCCTCTTATCACCCTGACGGCCATCACTCTCTGCGGGCTCATCAGTCTAGCCTCATTGCTGGCCGTCAGGGTCTCCGCCCATACGGGAGCCCCGTACAGGGCCATGCTTCGCACGATCCCAAGGTACAGCCTCCTGTAGGGAGCGTTGGGTCCCCTGATGTTGGGCATCAGCCGCGCGAGTGCGGCCGATGCTCCCCTCAGTTTGGGACCAAACTTCGGAAATGATGTCCGAAGTTCCACCGGCCATCGAGTACGAGCCCCGCGATCGATGGCTTATATAAGTTTGGTGTTTCTATACCGATTTCTATGATTCTTTTTTTATTGAATAGGTAATAATGTTATTTTTTTTTAAATTAGGGATGAGTGAGAGTATTATAAACGTAAGCGTAAACAAATATAATCAGAATGCTCCGAACTGCTAAGCTATCAGGAGTTACACGTTATATTGTGAGTCAACCATAAAAGATAGACATAGGATATTTTTTAGACAATTTTATGTAGAATACGAATATGTATTTCCGTCATACATGATTTCTATGTAACTTTAACCATTAAGGCTGCACACGCGACGGAAGCTTAAAAAATGGAGTAATTTCTCCCGTTTTCCCAAAATTTACCTTCACTACTCTGCTCCTATTGATTTAGCGTGATGAAAAGTACACTATAACCTGCCCAGGAGTATAAAGAATAATTTGTATCAATTTTCGTTAAAATCTGTCGAGTAGTTTTTGTTTCTATAAGGAACATACAGACAGACAGACAGACAAAAATTTTACTGATTGCATTTTTGGCTACGGTATCTTCTGTGGAACATCCAGCAAGCTTCTGTTTTAAATATTTAATGTACAGTTTTGTATTTTCTATCATTTTATTAATATTTAAAGATAGATGGATAGATAAGACATAGTAATTGATGATTTTTTATAGTTTATTATACATCCAAGCAATCGTATAAATTATTATTATTTTTTGTGCACATGCTTGTGTAAATAAATACATAATTAATCATGAATATAAAAAAATAATTTTAAGATTTCAGTACAAAAAATGATCAAGAGATGGCACTTATCGATTAAAATTCGAGCTAGCGTTTGCCTACCTGAAGAATTATATATGAATGTCATCTAGCCTTCACTTTACCGTTTTATTATAGGTATAGAAGATAGATAATCCGACTTAATCAGTATTGTCAAAAAAGGTGGTGTTTTTCTAACAATACCTACTGATTTAGTAGTTTCAAAATATTTATTACTTAAGTAGTCTGAAATTTAACTTACCTCTGTTGAGTTTGAGTGAGTTTCATGCCAGGGAACAAATCTTCAATCAAAGAAACGAACAGTGGCTCATCTTCGTCTACCAGTTTTGACACATTCATTTCCCTAGTGAGAAATAAATGTTCTAATAATAACGCAAGATTATAAAATAATGATTCAGCTCGTAACCCTAGCATTTTTGGCTAGGAATAAGTTTGTGTATCTACGTAATTTCCAAAAAAAATGCATACCAAAATCTGCAGTTGGGGATTGTGACGCAGCGAACCCGATCAGTCAATAAAAGCCAACAAGCAAAAAAATGCACGGTAAGCCGATAAACAAATAAACTCATTTTTTCGAACTGAATTGAAAAATAATCTACATTGCTTACTTCAATACTCTCATCATAATGTTCTCCTCAGTACTGTCAGGGTTGGCTCGTTTCTGTGCACCCATAGTACGTAACACAGATAGAATATTTCGTAACCCAAAGTCATAGTGCACCTGCTTTGAAAGCTGTTCTTCACAAAGTTTGTACAACGTGAAGAACTTGCGAGCTGTAAGTAAATAATTATTTATTCAATCTTAAAACATGAGAACAAATACGTAACACACATAGCGCTACATTTGGAAAATTTTATCACTATTTATAAACATGACATAAATATCACTTTATAAGTAAATTTTTCGCATGGCGTTTTAATTGTTTGGTCGAAAATGCAATTCACAGTTTTACGTGAGAATATAGACATAATTATTTACCTAACAAAATGTTCTCTTTAAATCCACAGCTGGCCAATTTGACCCTGATGATGATTTGCCTGTCAGGAACCATCATGGCGACAGATCGAAACTGGATCTTCAAATTTTCTGGTAATTCTTGTCGACCTGCGTATCCGGGGTTCATTGTGATGATGAATGCAAACTCCGGATTCAGACTTACTGTATCACCGTCACTGTTAAAATTAAAGAACTAATTTAATAAAATATTTGTTACAATGCTTGCAAAATATGCGCCGAAATATCCGAAACATTTTTCAACACCTATCCTATCTATCATCTCTAGTCTAGTGACCGTGAAAGTTGAAATACTTATATCTTAAACTACTTTTTTGAATGTGTGAAGACCTGCTCCATATTAATTAATCAAACTTTTACCTGAATATAAAGAAATCTTTCTTCTCTCTCCTGGCAGTAAGGCATATATAAATTTGCTGGGCAGCCACGGACAGTACAGGCAATTCAATACGGTTGAACTCGTCGAAGCAACCCCAAGTGCCGGACTGTGCCAGACCTTTGTAGATACGACCCAAACCTATGAAAATGTTTGAATCGTGAATATGCCTTACTTGCAATGGGACCTAGATCTTACTAATATTACAAATGCAAAAGTGTGTGAGGATATGTGGATATCTGGGTGTTTGCTAAGCTTTCACGCTCTGATGGCAGATCTATCTGAAATTTGGTAGAGTCTGTGATAAGATAACACATAGGCTACTTTTTATCACGGGAATAAGTTCCCTTGGGGAGTGGCAATGGGAACAAAATTGCTTGGCGCGATCGTTGTATATAATAATTTGTTTTAACATTTAACCATCGATTAAAATGGCATTACGACCAGCGCTGTGCTAAGCGCTGTTATAAGCAATCGCAGTGAGACGATAAGGGGGGTTAATTCGTAATTTTCAGTGAAAACCATATGTATAATATCCATTCTAACCTCTGAAATCCATTTGATCGGAACAATTAAACACAATGACAAGCTTCCCAAGAGTACGGCCCATATCTTTGGTGGTTTCAGTCTTGCCAGTACCAGCAGGCCCGGCTGGGGCACCACCCATACTCATACCGATAGCTTGTGATAAAGTGATGTAGCATCGATCCGTTAATGGTGTGATTACCAGACGTTCCGTTATTCCCAAATACTCGTTCTGTGAAATATTAATTTATTATAAGCTTTAATTGGTTACATAAGATAATGCAGTTAGTTGTTCTAAAGTACTTGAAAATGAAATATAGTATCTTCTTCTAGTGCGTTTGAGAGCAGCTTGCTAGCACGGGCGAGTTAACAAGCTGCTCTCAAACTCACTTGTTTGTAGTTTGTAAACTTGCTTTGTGACGTTCAGGTTTTAGACGATAAAATCGTTTCACTTAGTTTGTATATGTTCTTGGTATACAAAAAAGTACATAATAAATAAATAAATACATATACATAGACAAAGTTTACCTGGTACAAGAAATCTACATCAGTTATGGAAACTGTACACTCATCGGTATCTTCAAAGTAATAGAATCTAGCCTGTTTCTGCCATTCAAAATCCCCAGGTGATTTTATTCTCATTCTTACTAGGTCGTCAAATATATCTCTGTAAATTCAAGGAAACGAGTTTAAGAATCCATGGTAATTATTTGCATGAAGTACGTATAGGAAAATTCGGAGGGTAAAGTTACTCGCTAATCTACTATTAGCCATAAACACGATAAATCTAAAAAAGGATATCAATTGATTAAGCAAGACGTCGCGTTTCTGCAGTGAATGATCTTTCACTGTAAAACGTGACGCCTAGTCTATTCAAAACTAGCTGTTGCCCGCGACTTCGTACGCGTGAAAATTATGTTATAATGCCAATTTGATTGCTCTCTGCTTAGCCCCTATAATATGTAGCGTGATAATATATAGCCTATTTGAAGACCAAAATTTTGCACAAATATTAACTAGGGGTAGCCTAGTTAATATTTGTGCAAAATTTGAATCAAATCTATTGAGTACTTTTCGAGATCCTTCCGGACAAAGCATAGCAAACAGACAAACAGACAAACAGACAAACCGACAAACAGACAAAAATTTTTCTAACTACATTTTCGGCTTCGGTATCTTATGTTGAACACCCAGCGAGATTTTTTTTTTAAATATTTCCAATGTACAGTTTTGACTTTTCTATCATTTTATTATATGTATAGATAATCGATTTACATGAAATTTAAATAACAATGAATATTTCGTACCTCTGATGTACATGGATAGTGATCATAGTCTCTACTTGAGTTCTAGCCAAAGGCGCTAAATCTGTAACAGTCTGGTCGATTAATCCGTTCAGTAGATCGAGGAACTTTTGATTGGTAATCCTCATTATCAAACGATCAACTCTTGCCTTCTTGAGAGCGTACTCTGCATCACCGGTCCATAAAATTTGCATTCCTAATAAACCAGCCTGAAAATAATGAAGAAAAGAAAACAAGAATATAGAAAATTTATTTAATGTTGCTTATGTTGAAGATTACAAACTAGTTTTAGCTTTTACTATAGCACTAAACTGACCGTTGGTTCTCAGTGAGTCGCAGGACATCGGGTTTACAGAGACTTGTTGAGAAAAATATATCAACAAATTACAGTTAAGTTTCCGATTTCGTTCGTAGCTTTTTAAAACCATTAAAGTATTAGTACCTGACCAGGGAAATGCCAGAATCCAACCAAAAAGTCGAATTCTGGGTCTCCAGCCATTGTTTGTGATATATTCGCAATAAGATTGCGGACTGTTTCTTGCATAGAGTCTAGTAGCACATTTATCCAAATCTGTAAATAATACACGTTAATGTGAATTCGGAATGCATATTTATGTGGAGACAGCTTGTAGGAATTGTATTAAATGCTTGTTTTGTCAGTACTATGAATATTTACAATCAATTTTCTTACCTCTACGCCTCCTATACAAGCCACAGGTTTATCAAGAGGTATAGATTCTCCATTGCTGGAGTTCATACCAACAATCCTCTCCTTATCGTCGAAATCGACTGTGCTAATTGCGTCAAATAGACTGAGCAGATGAGGCTAGAAATATAGTATTACATTAGTATCATTTTTACGATGTGTGATTAAATTACTGTATACAACTTCTTATCACATCACAAAAAAAGCAATATTAATAAGATAAATGTCAATTCATAGTTTCGTATCCATTTACAATTTCATACCAAAAAAATGGAATGAAAGTAATGATTGTTTGATTATACTTTCTTCACCTTTAGAATAGAATCATTCTATCATTTATACTCTTGATTGTTGGCACTTGGTGGAAGTTGTTATAACACATAATGTGAGAATCATTCTAGGCTTTACTTTTAATGAAAACGTTTAAATTCTAAGGGATAATTGATGATGGGATAGCCAATGTTATGTTAAAATTAAACCTAATGATTTATTTAGAATGCCAGGATTGGTCTTTACAAATCCTATGGATTAAAAAATACTCGCCTTACTCTTTAGAAGGGCGAATGTATTTTAATTTACGGTCACATCCTTACCTGAATAGAATGTGGATCTGAGGCCTGTCCAAGTATTTCCAACAGTACTGGATCCGAAACGAAGAAGAATCTCGGGAAGATAAGACGCTTTGTCTCCAGGTAGCCGGTTAGTGACTTTTGGCAAGCTTCCAGCTGCTCATACAAGTGAGGTAGCATTTGTTTCAATGAGTCGTCCGAAGTACACGTCTCCACGCAGTTAACGATGTCGCGTGCCCGGAACATAATCTTCACATATTGTTTATCAATAGTCTGAAAAAAATATTTAGGTATTACAATAGAAAGCTTTGTAATATAATATGTCTGATACATTTTGAGTGCTAAAAGATAAACAGAACTAACCGCGAATCGCTTGGCTTCTGCAGGCAGCTGTTTTGCAATATCACCACCGACAAATACGGCTTCAAGATACATCCACAAGGTTTGCACTTGCAACCACTTCTCCAAAATCTCACTTGTACTCACCAGTTTGTTGATCCACATTAAGATATCTTTCTTGAACGGAGCGTTATATCTGCAACAAGTAAAGTCATATTTGAAGCCATTTTTAGTATAGTCATAACCTATTGAATTGAAGTATTTTATTGCACCTATGGCTCCAAGGTTTCGGTCTATAACTGTATAGTATGAGACTCTTAATTTAAATTTAGAACGCTTTTCAGACTTTCCCTAAACAGTGTGCACAAATGTCCCATCGCGGGGACACCGACTTACCATAAAAATCGCACGGGACAAGATAGAACAATAATTATCGTAGAATATGTTAAGTACCTGTTCGAAGCCAAAGAGTTAAGAACCATCAAAGAGTCTTCCAGTAGAGTTATAATGTCCAGTGTTTCCTGAGGTTTGATAAGTAATTCTCCTCTATTCTTGAAGGTAGTAAATGAGAGATCCACTAATGCCCAACTAGCCGCTACTTCTTTCAGTTTGGCTTCTATATCCTTTTCCTTCACAGCACCAATACAAATATCCTAATAGAAAATATACAAATCAGCATTTCCTCAAATGTTTCTTCTTAAACTTTTATTTTAAGAAAAAATATAATTTTGTTATAAGTCTACCTACCTATTGCAATCAATGCAGCAAAGTTGCTATTTTGTAAAAGTCTGCCCAAACTCCGATAAACTTATTCAAACTACTAGGATCCCTTGTAAGCTTACATATGCACACATTTTAAATAACAAAAATGTATTACTTATATATACTTTTTAAAAAAATCCTTTTACTGCAAAATACCACTTTACGTACCGTAACATCGGGGTACTTTAGCTCTAGGGGTTAACTTTGGCCCAAAACGGAAAATAGTTTAAACTACTCGCCACGTCGCACATCGGAGGCTAGCGATGTAGTTCGCACTACTTATCGATAGATGGGGGTATGGGGGTGGTCGATAAAACAGTTTAACGTTAACAAGGCTGATTGGTCAATGTATATTTTCGGCGGGAAGGTGCTACTAGTTATCACCGCGAATTTATAATGTGCAAACTTTTTCATGAAACAAATAAAGCAGGTAAGTTAAAGTGTTTGATTTTTGTCATTTGTAACAGATATGTATCTGGAATCTGGATGTGATATCAATCAAAGAGTTTTAAGACGTTTATGTAAGAAGTATTTGATTATTAAAATCACAGTATTCTTTGACCATCGTTTTCGGGTATCTTTGACCCATTGGCCAAAGTTATCCAACGATGTTTCTTACGATTTCCATATTGTTAAATTAAGCTAAATTTACTTTTTGATCTTTCAGACTTATAAAAGGGAACCAGATTTATAAAAGGAAACCAGGAAGTAGTCATTACATTGATTACACAAACGAACAGTTACAGCAATGCCTTAGTGATGTGAGGTCTAAAAAGTAGACTCAACGAGAAGCTTCTATACAATAATTACTTATATTTATTCCTCGCAGTACTATAAAAAATAAAGTAAAGAATAAACATTTAAACAAACCTGGCCACCCGACAGTATTTAATACGACAGAAGAACAAGCATTTGTAGCACATAGGTACTACAGCATAATCCGAACGTGGCTGTTGATTGTTATTAGATCAAAAGTTTAATAATTTTGATAGAAATGTTACATATAAGTAGTTACAAATGTTAACTATTTCTAATAATAATATAAGTAAGATAAAAGACAAATTTTACGTATATTTTAGAAAAGTATTAATAAGAAAAACTATGTCTGACTAAATTATTACTTTGTGTGGATTTTTTTAAAGTATTTATGTGCAAAAAATAAATAAATCAAGATACTATGTATTTCTTTGATTTTAAGTAACCAAACTAAACAGGTTTCTTTGTCTTTTGATTGCAAATAGTTACGTTTTACTAAATAAAAAACCTCAGGACAAAGAAACGCGCTTCAAAGAGCAACTTTGGCCCAAATTTCGAAAAAATAAAAAAAATACTTAGGGGCTGTTTTTTTTATTTTTTCGTATTTGCATAGGTTGGTTATGTCTACAACTAAAAACATATGACTATATAGCAGTCTTAATGCCTTTTAATGAAAGTAAATAAACGAGAACTAAAAAATATAATAATTTTGGGACAATGTACCCCGATGTTACGGTACTTACTTCAATGTCTTCCTTATTTTGGAGTAATGGTGCTTCCATAATATTGGCTAGCAAGAAAGAGTCAGATTCCACATCCAAAACACATTCTGCAAACCAGAAAATATAGAATGATGGCGTCTTTTATAAGTTCGGAGCAGATATTATCAATAAAATTAATGTACGTATGTACAGTGTGATTAATAAGACAATATTTGAAATCGTATCACGTCTGTAAGGACACTATTAAAAGTAGGTATACTTTAATAAAAAGCCTTACTCATTAAATTTTCCAATCTCTTCCAATGCCTTTCTTTCATAGCTTTATCAGCCATTAATTCCAAAAGTGGGCATGTCTGGTTGAAATCATCGATTTTTTTCTTCAATTCAATGAAAGCAGGCCAATCTTTCATACCTTTTGGCAGTTTGCGGCACCTGGATTCACAAATTCAATGACATTTTAATAATGTAAAAAAATAAAACATTTTGAGCGTAGGAAATGTTTCTTTTAATCTCTTGAAACTTTTTATAAGTTAGAAAATGTACTTTGCGGCGAAAGGCGTCACATTAATATGACGAAATATAAACAAAATACACTCTTGCCGGTTCCTATTTAATGTTTGCTACGCGTACCTTATGTCAAAGTCAGCCAATTGGGAAACGATTTGTTCAATGTCTATCTCTACCCACGGAGTTTCGAAGTAGCCATCGATAGAGTTCATCACCGTCAGGTACAAACTGTAACTGTTGTCAAAAAATGGTTATTAATATTTCTACTCTACAATGTAAAGTAAGAACAAAGAGTAATGTGATTGTTATTACAGTTTGCTTAATAAGTTGAAATCTTTTTTCCTCTGGTGCAAAATAGGATAATCTTTAACCTCCATTCCAAATAATCTTTCACCATTGGAATACATTTCAAATCTCCTCCATAGCTCATCGAATCTTGATTGAAACATGATTACTCTGGAAAAATATTGATTATGGTTAATATTAATGCCGAGGCTCTGGAATGAAAAGTTCCAAGAACTTTGAAATTTGACATCACGTCATTTGAAATGAATCGGTTCCCTCTCTACATCTAGAAAGGTATCGAGATCTGGTACTGCAGTTTGATCATCGTGGCATTTTTGTAGTTAATCAAAACATTTACCTTCTCTAATGGTCTAAGAGCCAGCGGCCCCCAGGCATTCGGTAAAGTATAAAAGCTGTAAGTTTCTCAATGTATATCCCCAACACAGGTAAGAACGAACCCCGTCTATGAAACTTGGGTCGCGGTGGCTTTCGCAGGCATCAGGTAGTAAAGGTGTGTAAAATTGTGTGTTAAATTTGTTAAAGTATAAAACTCAGTTTTTACATATTTTACTTATAATAATCATAAAAGTCACTTTGTCGAAAGCCAGACACTTCGTACGGTTGCAACCCTCTGCCAGACACCCTTAAAGTATATTTCATTATTACGATACTTACGGTATAGTATAAAAGCTGCAATTTATATATGTTATTTGGAGAACTATCAAATGATGTTTTCTCAATAGCCAGACAGTTTCAGTAGTTCCTTAAAAAGTTAAAGTCTAATGTAGGTGCGAGCGCGAGGGATACTATGTGTCAGCGGGTGCGAGTGAAATACCGCGTTCGGTCCACTGCGACGTTTTATTGCGCATCAGCTGTCATTAATAGTGTACTAGCTAGATGATGCGCGCGGCTTCGCCCGCGTGAAAATCGTTACCCGTTGCCGCTTCCCGTGGGAACATTTTCCCGGGATGAAAAGATTATAAGCTATCCAGATTATAAGCTATCCAGATTATAAGCTATTCCAGATTATAAGCTATCTCTGTACCAAATTTCAGTCAAATCTTGGTGTATAAGATGTGTCTACAAATAATGTATTCTAAGTTGTGTTGTGCACATTACGTTGCTCTAGCTATCAACTTAATGCACATAAATATGTAGATACCAGCCTGATGCATCGAGGCGTTACACGTTCAAGCGGGGTAAAATTTGAAAATATTTATAAGTAGTAGATGATCGCGTAGTTTCGGATCCTTTACCCCTTACCATGATGACATATCCAGGAATATGTGTATGAAAATTTAACAATATACGTTTTCTGGTAACCATGACACCAGATGAATTCTAGCACAGATTAATAAATAGTTACTACGTAAATTCTAGTTTACTTTGGCTTCATCTCAGAAACCGTGACAGTTTTATAGCTATCACAGTTTCTTAGATTCATCCAAGAAACTGTGATACTGTAAACTGCCTCCTGACAGGTGGACGACGAAGTCTCATGAATAGGGTCCCATTTTTATCCTTTAGGTACGCAACCAAAATAAGGAAAAATTAAAGCGCTCATGGCCCCGCGGACTCAGTGTTCTGTAAACTGTCACTGCAGTAAGCAACATTTACTATGGCCGGATATGGATGGGTGACCACCACGTGGACCACTTTGTGATTTGTGATATTTATTAACGAGCGTTTCCGTGCTTCTGAAGGCATGATAAGCCGTTGGTCCCGGTTGTCAGTAAAATGATAGTCGTTAAGCCAAATTGAAGGCCTAATGGGCGGCTTAAAAAATTTCAACTGTGAGTCGTCACAACCTGCGCCCCGGTCGGCAGCGCGTGTGTAGCTCCTCTGGTGTTGCAAAAGTCTATAGGCTACGGTTACCAACCTTCCGGTGGGCCGTAAGCTTGTCTGCCACCTAAGTAGTATAAAAAAAAAACCTTGGATCCAGCTCTTCACCCAACTGAATCTGAAACTGGCGAAGAAGACGATATTGATAACGACCAACCCACAGATTGGAGCAGCGGTGATGAGGACACTCAAGATATCGACGACCACGAGTCATAGAATATCTTCGAAATATTTTTCCATTAATTATTGTAGGTATTAGATTAATTATATTATTCCAATAACTATTATTAAAATAATTATTTAAGTATATTATTGGAGTGTTAATTTAATGATTCCTAAACACAAAAATTTTATAAAAGAATTTTCTAAACATTTATTCGTTGATTCTTAGTTATTGTACATAGTGAATTTTCATAGTAAATCTAGAAAATAGTTCTCATTATACACAATAAATGACAGCTGATGCGCAGTAAAACGTCGCAGTGGACCGAACGCGGTATTTCACTCGCACCCACTGACACATAATATCCCTCGCGCTCGCACCTACAATAGACTTTAACTTTTTAAGGACCTACTGAAACTGTCTGGCTATTGAGAAAACATCATTTGATAGTTCTCCAAATAACATATATAAATTGCAGCTTTTATACTATACCGTAAGTATAGTAATAATGAAATATACTTTAAGGGTGTCTGGCAGAGGGTTGCAACCGTACGAAGTGTCTGGCTTTCGACAAGGTGACTTTTAGGATTATTATAAGTAAAATATGTAAAAACTGAGTTTTATACTTTAACAAATTTAACACACAATTTTACACACCTTAACTACCTGATACCTGCGAAAGCCACCGCGACCCCAGTTTCGTAGACGGGGTTCGTTCTTATCTGTGTTGGGGACATACATTGAGAAACTTACAGCTTTTATACTTTACCGAATGCCTGGGGGCCGCTGGCTCTTGCTCTATAAAACATATGGGTATAATATGAAACTTAAAATGTACCTGTCACTAGCTTCACGGGCAGTCAGGCCAGGCGTTAAAGGACCAAATGCAATATAATCAGCGTCAAACTTCAACACGTCTTTTAAAAATGTGCTGACACCATCAGTGAGCTCTTTTTGCAGTGGACCTTGCATTTCAACAATTTTTTGTTGAACTTGCTGTGACTGTTAAAATGTAAAAAGGATTATTATTTAAGGTAATGCGCTCAGATTTGTTTTACATATCGAGATATTAATTTCTATTGTCTAGCTTAGCACCCTAATTTGTTCATGAAAAAGAAAAGAAATCATCTTTTATCGTATTCTGCTGGCAGGAATTTTAAAATATTGATTATGATTAGTAACTTACAGTTAACAGCATGTTTTGAAAGGCATAACGCAATCCGTAAACCATGTCAGAGTCTTCCTTTGGGATATCAATATCAAACTGTGCAAACGTGCCGTAACATTCTTCTATCAGATCTAATTCCATATCCATCCTGTAAATATTACTTTTTATTTATATTTATTTATTTATTTATTTATTTATTTAAGCTTCATGCACAAAGTACACAGGCGGACTTATTGCCATTGGCATTCTCTACCAGTCAACCATAGGTGATGCAGAGATAAACCATGATAAACAAAGTAGGTGCATTATCCTGTACAAGAGAAATTGCATAAAATAACACTGAATATACATATATATAATGATATAAACAAATACATATAGAATTAAGATACTTACATAACTAAATAATAATACATACACTAAATAATAGTAAAGAATATACCTAATATAATAATAAATATAATATCTAGAATATGTGGAAAGATCGAAGTTTAAAAACATATTAAATTAATCAATACATATAATAAAATCGTAACAGGTCGCTGTCTGTACATGGAAGATAAATAAGAAAAAATATTATAGGGGGGCTTTATGAACGCAATAGAACCCAAAACAATGATTTTTAGAATTTTTGTCTGTTTGTCTGTATGTCTGTATATCTGTTTGTCTGTACGGTTGTGCACGCTAATCTCAGTAACCGCTCAACCGATTGCAATGTGGTTTTTTTTATTGTGTTGAGGTTTGCTCCAGTTAACATTTTGCGTTTGTTTTATGTAAATCGGTTTAGAAATAAAAGAGTTATAACACTTTTAAGAATCAGATATTTTGAAATTTTTAATTGTAGGGGTTTCTTTGAATGTGAGTGAACCTAAACTGGCGTGTTGTTAAAAATAGACTTAATCATTAAGCTCTTTTATGATTAAGCAAACAGGGCAGTTTCAGACGCTGCTTGATGACTCTGATGAAGAAATACCTTTCCTTTCATACACCTTATGTGACGTAAACGAAGTTGCGGGCTCAGCTAGTTATAAATAAAAATGCTATGTTTCTGCCAAATCGTCCTGCAATATTCTGCGAACCCTGTTCTTAAACGTAAAACGACTAGTGACCCTCCTGACTTGGAGTGGCAGTGCATTCCAAAGTAATATAGACTGAACATTAAAAGAAGAGTGAACGAAATCGGAGCTATGAGAAGGACAGCGTAAGAGCAAGTTATTTTGAGATCGAAGGTTTCTGTTGTGGTTACTGCATAGGTACTCAAATTGAGAAGCGAGATAGGAAGGTGAATAGGGGGATGAAAGAATGGAAAAGAGTGTGGTAAGTGCACGCAGATCACGTCGCTGGCGAATGGGTAACCATCTCAGTTGAGTCCGATATTCAGACACATGGTCAAACTTACGGAGGCTAAATACAAACCGAATGCAGTTATTTAAGAGACGGTCATACTTATTCAGATGTTCTGCATTCAGATCTAGGTAGCAAACATCACCGTAATCAAAAATAGGAAACAGTAGGGTCTCCACGAGCATTTTTTTCGTATCCTTAGGGAGAAGGTTTCTAAGTCGGTATAAGGCCTTTAAAGGGCCGGTTATTCTCTGCCCAACATGAACCACTTGGTCCCTCCAACTTAATGTCGAATCCACTATTAAACCCAGATTCTTTACAGTGGAACAGAAAGGTATCATGGTTCCATTAAAAGTCAAAGGGGGAAGGATCGCCTTATCCACCCGTCCCATCAAGCGTTGGCTACCCACTATAATCGCTTGACACTTATTAGGATTCACGGATAAACCAAATCCACTAGACCATTTGTGAATACTAATCAAATCAGCATTTACCCTATCCACTGCATCAGCCAAATCCTCGACCCGCGCCTGAGCGTACAGCTGCAGATCGTCGGCATACAAGTGATACGCACATAAGAGATTTTGTGTAACAAGATTAATAAATATAGTGAAGAGTAATGGAGATAAAATACCGCCCTGAGGGACACCAGCATCCATATCGCGCTAACTCGATAACATCTCATCGACACGAACGGCCTGCTGACGCCCCTGAAGATAACTAAAGAACCATTCCAGCGCGACCGGTGAGATCCCGAAGTGAGATAGGATAGCCAGAAGAATGTCGTGACTGACAGTATTAAAAGCATTGGAGAAATCTATTAATGCTAAAACAGTAAGTTTAGTTTCATCCATGCCGGCTCTAATGTCTCCAGTGACTTTAAGGAGTGCTGATGTAGTGCTATGACCAGGTCTAAACCCTGACTGCAGAGGACTTAATAATTTATTTTGGGTAATAAAAAGGGATAACTGTCTATGCACGCAAGACTCGAGCACTTTTGATATGAAAGGTAAAATACTAATTGGACGAAAATGATTAGGCAAGGAAGGATTAGTAATTTTTGGGAGAGGAATAACGTAAGCTTTGCGCCACTGAGATGGAAATTGTCCTAAAGCCAAGGAGGCGTTAATGATGTGAGTAATCGCTATCAGCAAATGATCCAATATCATTACAACCATACGGCGACTAATATTGTCATATCCCACAGCGTTAGACTTTACGGACAGAATTATCCTCTTGATCTCACGCGGAGTAACCGGAGAAAAGGTGAATGAGTCGATATCAGGACGAGGCAAATTAGCAATGTGCTCCAGAGTACAACACTTGGTCTGGTGATTCAGATGAGTAATAGTGGTGAAATGCTTATTGATGTCATCCAAACCAATTGTTGCACGAAACTCAGAGCAACGCTGTTTGCCAATACCTAGAGTGCCTAAGAACTTCCAGATATTAGCAGAAGAGGAAGCAGAAATGTTATCAAGGATATGACGGCGTTTTGCGTTGCGTATCACTTGGTTACACCTATTTCTAGCCGTCTTGAAGAAAGACCACGTTTCCTCCCCTCTAGCCCTCTGAAATTTGCGAAAGGCCCTATCTCTATTTCTCATTGCCAATCTAACTCCCTCAGTAATCCAAGGCGCGGGAGGACGCTTTAATTTAACTCTCTTAATTGGCGCATGTAAGTCGTACAGTCGTATGACCGATTCGTTAAAGATGCGGAGTTTATCATCCACGGACGGAGCCTCAATTAAGGAATCCCAACTTAATACTGACGCATCCCTACATAAGTTTTCAAGATTCAGACATCCAAAATTACGCATGAGCATAAATCGAGGTGGCAATTTAGGTGGTTTAAGAAAATATCTAAGAAAAATCAAATCATGACGAGAAAATGCTGGCGCAGGGCACTGACCATGGAGTGACACAAGCATCGGGGCAGATGTTAGTATCAAATCCAGCCAGGTGTCATCAGTATCTATATTATGATGTGTAGCTTGAAGGGGAAGGACGTGTAAGCTGGCTGATTCCACAACTTGAAGAAGTTTACGGGCGAGAGAAGGAACAAGGAGATTTGTATTGAGATCACCCATAATAATGTGATGTTCATATTCAGCCCCTAGAGATTCCAAAATAGGCTCGAGACAGGCGAAGCAACTTTTATCGGGAGGAGAGTAGACTACCCCTAGAACAGTTTTTATTCCCTTGACAATAACCTCCAGGAAGATAAACTCCACCGTAGTTGCCAAACTGGAAGGGGAAATTGTCAACACTTTGTAAGGGAAATCTGAGCGCAGGTATATCGCCACGCCACCCCCTCTTCTTTCATCCTCGTCTACGCGGTCATTACGTATCAGAACGAACCCCGGGAGAGGGTATGTAGTGCTGAGATGGTGCGGTTTAAACCAGCTCTCAGAAACAAGGACAGCGTGTAGGTCTGCGCCCGCGAATGCTTCAATAAACTCGCTATAGTGAAAAGGCACGCTCTGTGCGTTAATATGACATACGTTCATAAGATGTCGCGACTGTTTGTCGAACGTTTTCCTCACCCAGTCACCAAGTGTACCATTATGCGACTCAAAACCGTCATCGCTGAAAAATACAGATGAGTCGTTGGCAGAACAATACAAGTCATCACTATCAGAATACATAACTAGGTATATAAAATATATAATTATAAATAAAATATGTTTAAAATATCAGTAAATATAACTAAGTATGAGTCAAGTTTAAATAATGCAGTATTTGCAACAGTAGTCTCTGCACCACCCACCAGCAACTATACACGGTACATATTATCAAGACAAAATATAACAAGTTAAAACATTCCTTTAAAAAAGAATAAACATAAACCAATTATTCCACAGAAAATGGCCAACATAAAACAGGCAGAACTAAAGTGTAATGGAACGTAAGTAAGTACATCGAATCATCGAATACAGGATTTCTGAACGAAACTCGCTTGCGATGGTTCCGTGGTAACTGTCAACTGTCAGTGTCAAGTCAAGTCATCTGTCAGCAAACTAACTAATACGAGTTTAGAAAAAAAAAATTGCAAAAATGCCGTATCGAAAGTTGAAGTTGAACACAAGTAAACAAATAGCCAAAGACAAGCTGAAATATCATTGAATGTTTACCTCAAACTAATGTGGACTAATGGTTCATGAAAACAAATAAGAGAAGATTTAAATATTACGGTGCTAACAAACAATTTATCGCACGTAGACTATAAACAACGATAAATTAGCATATCATAACAAAGTACGGGTATCAGTTTCTACGCGACTTAGTATGTGCTTGGCCACCGTGAACGCTGCTTAAACCACTCCTGGATACGGCTTTACCTCGTTCACCATCCTCTTTATGATACTTAATGGTCAAGGGATTCAATTCCTCCATAGTAGTGATCTTATAACGGCAGCCAGCAACATTGATACATATAACACCATCTTGAGTCCAACATGCACGCATTCCAAAGTGCTGCCGTGCCTTAGTGAAAACCATCCGCCATGCCCCAGTCAGGAATTCTTTGATGGAAACTTGCGAGCCTTTTAACTTCATCTTCAACCTCCACACCGCAGACCGGTTATCGAAGTTAGAGAACCTCACCAAGATGGGACGATGACGATTTGGACTGGTGGAACCTATTCTGTGGCAGGAAGAGATGTCCGATGGTCCAAAGTTGTGCAGTGCCATTTTCTTATGAACTATGTCCAGGACAGAAGTAGCACAATCCTCCTTTTCAACCTCGGAAATTCCCATGAAGAGCAGTGTTTTACGCCTATGACGAGTCTCCAACGCATCCACTGCTCTTGAACATTCAGATATCTGTTTCCTAAGCAGGCCGAGCATTGTAAACATCAGCTCCCTGAAAGTACGTAACTCATCTGCCACACGTGAAACAGTCTCCTTGGAAGTTCCTCCCGCTTGCAGCTGGGCCTGGAGTTCATCCATCCTCTTTGCAAAGGCCTCCTCCAAATTACTCTGTGCAGTGGTGTTAACGCACGACACTACCTATGCCCTGTGCCGTTTTGTGGAAATATACAATTAATTAATTAAGTTTCAATAGCAGCAAGTTGTTGTTGTGACATAGTGACTCAATTGAATAAAGTGTTAGTTTTAACTGTGTGTCAAATTAGTGCTGGTAGGTGGTATGTGTGAAATTTCCTTTATGTCACATAAACACTTTCACCAATAATTGTACAGTCTACTGGGTATGTAATTCACTTCCTCACTTAATAAAAATGTAGTAACTTTTGGATAATTAATATAAATTGAATTTTAAATCAGAGCAAGTTTCTCACTTTATTTTACACCTACCCGAAAAAAAAACTTTTTCATTTATGGTTATTAGCAACTCGCGATTTCGCAAAAACTTCTTAATGTCCTTTGTAAAAAATGTCATACTATAGACGCTTGCCAAAGCCTATCAAGGAGCTTATTGCACTACCTAAGCGTACGCGAAGGTCCTTCACGAAACTTATACAAGCGCTTTTCTAGAATGGTACGATAAAGTCATAATATTTTGAATACGAAAACATGATGTATGAATGAAGCGGTTTACCCGATAAAAGCATCTCTAATACGCTCCAGGCACATCATAGCCAGTCTGACATCATCCAAGTCTTTAATCTTTTTAGCCATAGTCTTCATACGATCATTGATAAATTGCATAAGTTTCACGACCCGTTCTTTGTAAGCTACACATAGCAACTTTCCTAAAATCCTCTTCCACTCAATTGATTCCAAATGTAATGCTAATTTACAATCGTCTGTAATAAAAAAACATTAAGAAATGGTACCTACATATTATTTATCAATCTACTTCATTTACCATTATTCCTTTTTGCTCGCAATAACTCTTGTTACTACTAAATAGGTACTCAATATTAAAATAGTGTGAAAATTCAATGAAAACGTTCATTAAATAATGTGATTCAAGGACGTTTTCATTGAATCACTACATACCAGTATTTATTTGTATTGAGCCTATAATATGACGGTCTGGTAGTTGCTGTACTTCCTCAGTCTGTCTTTCATATTTTGTGAGCATATCCTTCACTATTACATTAATAGGGTTTGAATCTACAAAAGCTTGCACTTGATGCACCCTGTCTTCAGCCCACAGATGTTCAAATCTAGTATAAGCCTGCAACATATCAGCATGTTAAGTATTATATTGCACCTTTAGAATAAAAATGTACATAGAACATGTACCCATGGTGACGAAATTTTGTACTCTTTCCCGTTGCGTGTGGCAACGGTAAAAGCGAACAAAATGTCTTCACCCGAATTAATCATGAGGGTGTTGTAAGAGGCGACTAAGATAACACTTTCGCAAAACGATCCATTTTGTAGAGAAGGAAAACTCGAAATAAAACCCGGTTGTCAGTAAAATGACGATTGTTAAGCCAAGTTGACGGCCTTATGGGCGTCTTGAAAAATTTCGACTGCGGGCCTATCAATTAAACACGGCAATAAGCTCCCCTCCTTATACGTGGGCTATAAAACTAAATGGTGAAATGTGGGCGTATACTATGCCTCTGCCTACCCTTCGGGAACTAAAGATGTGACTATGTGTATATGTATGTGAAACATGGTATGTACCTTTAAAAGCGCTTCTATATCTGGTTTGTACATGAACATAATTCCTTGCAAAGCCATAACTGATCTAACTATATCTTTGTGTTCAGATACCATTCTAAAATACGATCTAAGGCCACCTAGGTTCGACCCAGTTCGAGATCCTGTAAACATCAGCAATGAAAACAGCTACAATAAAAATTTCTTAAATAGATGTGGTATGTTGATACTCACCGATTATTTATTTGAAAGTAGTCTTGTCAGTTAACTGAGTAAAATATTATATTTAACACAAAGCGCTTCTCTACTGCCTTGCATATACAGGGTGTGGCGTAAATAGTGGTCCAACCGTCAGGGTGTGATAGACCAGGTGCCCCACTATAACATACTACAATATCATCCAAATTTACCCAAGGGTCTCAGAAAAAAATAACTTTTTTTGAAAAATCGTCCCTTTTTTGTAAAGTTGCCTGTAGATTATAGGAAAACCGCTATTTCTGATTTCTGTTTTTTCTCTCTTAAAGCTAAATACATAAGCTATCAAAAAATAATATTGTTAATAGAATTCCACAACAAACGTTTGAAATAAATATAAGTTCATCTCCATTTTCTCTCTAATTTTCAGGTATCATGAAAATTATTAAACGTTTTTTATAAAAAATATGTACTACACTGATGCTACCCAAACGTTTAAAAATATGCTTATGTAATACTGATTTCAAAATGATACCATGTAAGGATTTCGCATAAACAGAAACTAGTAATTTTTACTGTTAAACTTCAAAACGGGTTAAGAAAAATGACCAAAATCAACTTACATACATCACACTTATAATGTTTTTTTTTCATAGTAATAGTTCATAGTCGACATTATTATTATTTATTTAAAATCTTATAACCTAGATAGCGCCCGCGGCTCCACCCGCGTGGGATTTTGTAACTATTCTCGCTTTTATTTATTTTCTATCTGAAATTCTGTTCCCATTCCATGACAAATTCCTAGCGCGTGGAACTGCGGGCGCCATCACGGTTATGATTTTTTAAACTATCGCAGTTTTTAACACTTCACGCGAAATACTATTTACTTACATTCACCGACGTTTCGGGCGTTCAACCGCGACCTTGATGTTGCCTGCGGTTTCACCCGCGATGAATTTTGTTACTATTCCCACTTCCGGTGGGATCATAAAAGCGAGAATAGTTACAAAATCCCACGCGGGTGGAGCCGCGGGCGCTATCTAGGTTATAAGATTTTAAATAAACAATAATAATGTCGACTATGAACTATTACTATGAAAAAAAAACGTTATAAGTGTGATGTATGTAAGTTGATTTTGGTCATTTTTCTTAACCCGTTTTGAACTTTAACAGTAAAAATTACTAGTTTCTGTTTATGCGAAATCCATTCATGGTATCATTTTGAAATCAATATTACATAAGCATATTTTTAAACGTTTGGATAGCATCAGTGTAGTACATATTTTTTTATAAAAAACGTTGAACAATTTTCATGATACCTGAAAATTAGAGAGAAAATTGAGATGAACTTATATTTATTTCAGACGTTTGTTGTGGAATTTTATTAACAATATTATTTTTTGATAGCTTATGTATTTAGCTTTAAGAGAGAAAAAACAGAAATCAGAAATAGCTGTTTTCCTATAATCTACAGGCAACTTTACAAAAAAGGGACGATTTTTCAAAAAAAGTTATTTTTTTCTGAGACCCTTGGGTAAATTTGGATGATATTGTAGTATGTTATAGTGGGGCACCTGTTCTATCACACCCTGACGGTTGGACCACTATTTACGCCACACCCTGTATAAGCTATTTTATTCATTTTATATTTTTATCTACTCTGATACTATAATACAAAGATTATAAAATTTAAATCAAAACTCTTATGACAAACATTACGCACAGGCCAAAAAAAAGTTTTATTACGATACAGGTCTAGTATGGACACCTAGTGCGAGGCCGCATCCGCGTTTTTCCGCGGCGGTTTCTAACCTCAAAATGTCATCAAACTGTCGAAATCAGTGAAATCAAGTCAATGTTTTGACGTTTTGAGGTTAGAAACCGCCGCGGTAACCGCAAGTGCGGTCTCAGCCTTATATCATAAAATAACTTTTTAATCATAAGAATACACCTATACAACCTCCAGCTGGAAAAAGAAGTTTGAACCTCTACTTTAAAAAAAGGTAGTGCCTCCGCAGCCTGAAAAAAAAAGAAGCACGCATGCGCAATCTATGTTTGCGCCTTGGCGCCAACATTTTACATTTAAATTAGACAAAGTTTGGTTTTGTTTGTAAAATAAATTAGTTTTTGTGTAAAAACATGTCTTAAAGCGAGGATGGTGGTAATTGTACACCACCAGACATTCTGGAAGCTGCGTCAAACATGACCATGAACCTGTTACCAGCGAAATCAAGGAGCAACGATATATCAGAAAATGAAATCAGGTATTATAGTATGAGGGTAGATAAAGTAGTGTATGACATTGTACATAACTTGGTCTTATAACACACGTGTGATACTATAAAAAAACTCTCCTACGGCTTGTTTTTTAAAACACACTCGTATTATAAGAGCCCTTATTATGTAACAGTATCATAAACTACTATAACGCCATTAAGAATAATAAGTAATTAATTATAATTTACCTGATGATACATTACGCGACATTTGAAATGAATCGGTTCTCATTTTATCTTTCTTAAGTTGGTCTTGTTGACCCCACATGAATACATTACGATGGATGTCCATGACGCAGTTCAAAACCACCTGATTAACATTTTATTAATGTTATGTGTAATACTTAGCTCAATTGTAAAGGTTGCTTTTTTTAGGCAGACTCGAAGAAGGACTATAACTGAATTTCTGTTTTTGAAGTTCATGTAGAAACAATCAGATTACGCGTGTGTACTGGGCCTCATTAAGTCCTTGGGAACAAATGCCAGCCTATCATGCAAGTAGTATTTCTACTCACTATCAGACGAGACGAGAAACAGACTATGGCGGCAATGTCTCTATGGGGTTGAAAAAGACAGGCTGCAGTCATTATTATCAATATTGAAAAAAAGCGAACTCTTGCCTCTATAGGATGACTCACGCTACACCGTGCCGGGTCCGAGTTGAGTGTCGGCCGTAGCACGGTCAACTAAACGTTACTTATCTTTTGTATGAACACACTCACGCTATACCGAGCGGCATCCGCTAAAGCTCGGAAACAACTCGGTCCCGCCTCGGCTCGGACCCGGCACGGTCTAGCGTGGGTCATCCTTATATCTTAGTTGTATTTGCAAGCAACTAGAAAGAAGTTAACTTGACTCTAAATTTACAGATACAACTTACTTAGTTACCTGTGTGAAAATAGTCTGAATGTCTTCTAATGTAGGTTTTATTAAGATTTTAGGTATATGCAGGTACATGTTTGTTAACATCAGCGGCTTTAATTTCTTTTGTTCTTCTGGATCCGTAGTCATTGTCAGGAAACTATTTCAAAAATCATAACTAAATAACATTCGTGGACACTTTTTTACAAAATATGTTAGAATAAATAACCACAATCTCTCTCTTTAAAAACATTAGGAGTTCAAGCGGTAGTCGCACAGCGCTCCACACATTGGTGGATTGCACAGCGTGAGCGCAAGAGGACCAGATCTTAGTGGCAACTCTGGACGTGGACATTCTCTCGCCGGAGACCATGGTGCAAGCCATAATATCCAGCAAGAGTCAGTGGGACGCCACCGCATCTTTCTGCGAGCAGGTCATGCTCGTAAAAGAGGCGGCGGTGAAGATGCGGGAGATAAGTCTCCCACCCGAGTTCCGCAGTCTGCGGCGAGGGATGATCCTTCTGAGGGCTTACCCAGGGCTCTCATCCATAGGCAGTGGTAGAGCCCATGTAGGTTTCGTCGGGAAGAGTCCGGCGTAGCATCCATGAGGGATTCCCACACCAAAAAAAAGACGGTACCGTCGCTCCACTTGTATTTAATTTTCTAAAAAGCTGCAAAATCAGAACACAACTGGAAAAACGCTAGATGAAGATGATAAACAGACATGAAACTCTACCTCGATACTGACGAACGCCGTCTCAGTGTATCAAGACTTTGTCTAGTGCATTTAATTAACGCTTCTAAACATTTTGTAGCAAAATAAGCAAACAACTCATTGCATTCGTTAATAGTTTGTGCCACTGAGAAAGTATCTGGGCTCTCAATCTCTAGGAATGCTGTAAAATAAATAAGGATGCTTAGATACTAGTTAAGCAAATCATTGAAATGGAAAGAAAACGTGATAAGATTTTTTTCCCGTGCTACGAGCAGAGCAGTCTTGTAACATTTCAGGCGTCTATCTGAAATGTAAGCTGTAAGCTGCTACTCTTCCCGAAAACGATTTTAAAAAGTAAATACGTAAAATCGTAGTCAGTTTACAAGTAGGTATATATATGTTATAATGACACTCATACCTGCACCTTCCGGAAATACTCTAGTAGCTGAGGTAACGGGTTTCAAAGCCTTTTCTAAATCCATCCTGCAATACATTTAGTAAAACATAATGACCTAAGTTAATACAATTTTTTAGTTTTAATAATATAAAACATTACTAATTTTACTGAATGCGCAGAGACAGTAAACGCCTGCTCATCTACATCCTTTGCTCAGAATGAACAACAAAAAATAATTATAGTTGAATTACCATTTATCTTTCAAATCTCGTATTGTTTGAGAAGGTACACTATCTAAGAATTTATGAACTAGTTCTATCACAGCGATTTCAGCATTCGATGACTTTGTCTGAATTTCTTGGGCTGTAAAAATAAATAGTTCGTATTTAAAAATAAAACGCATTAATGAAATTAAAATAATAGTTAAGAGTGTACACGAAAACCTTTTACTCACCTATATGGTCACGTCTTACTAAATTTTCTTCATAGAACACATTTGGGTCAACAGCTTTCTCAGGTAAGTATACAAGCATCGACTTAGTCATAGATAATAAGATAGCATCAATCCGGGCTTCTTTCATATCTATTACCTGTAAAATAATAATCTTTAGTACATAAAAAAATATGTGATGTTAATAATACAAATACATAAATATACATAATGTCAATATTACCTCTTTAAGGAATAAATCTACTTCGTCCAAAATCCTTTCTATACTTTCGCAGTATGTTGGTATTTCCAGAGAAGTCCATGTTATAGTCGACAATCCTGGTTCTAAAGCCTTCTCCATTTTAATTAACTGGGCACGAAGTAAAGGCAAATATAGTTTGGGCATATTCCTGTACAAAATTTAAGTTTTAATATATTACAACCATCATGAAGCAATGGTTGTGATTATTGTACACCATAATTTTACCTGCGTATTTGTTCATTTCTTTCTACCAATCGTTTTATCCGTTCAAAACTTCCATAGATTTTATCTTTACAAAAAGCTAACACTTGAGCACCATCGGGTACAGCTATAATTGACAGTAAAATTTTGGTTATAGTCCTTTGGTACTAATATTATAAATGAGAATGTAAGTCTGCTGGTCTGTCACGTTTTCAAGCCTAATCCGCTGAAGCGATTTAGATAAAATTTGGTATAGAGATAGTTTCGTTCCCTGGAAAAGACAGGCTACGTTTTATACGGTAGTGCAAAGAAGGGTAACGATTTTACCCGACCGTATAAGACTTCCTACAACCCACTGGAAAGATATTATCAAATATTATCACTTACAAAATACTTGTCAGTATCACAATATCATTTAGCATACAATGGTTTTAACTTACGGAGTCCCAACTGATACATATACTCGATCTCTCTTATGCACTCCGGTATATATACATTAAAGTTTACTAGGAACATATTTGTTGTTGGGTGACGTATTAAGAGTGGAACTATTAAACTCAGATGTACCTTAAACCAATAAAGAAATTTAATAAATATGAATGGTGATTACAACAAATTGATGACCTTTAGAGCAACATCATCGGTATATTTACCACACATATGTATTCCAAGCAAACGGCAATTACCTGAAGTCTGAAATACAAGTCCTCGAATACCAATGGCTTCCGTTGTAGGCAGACTGTAGGAGAGCTACCAGTATTTCTCTTAAAATTAATAATGGAGCTAATACTATTGTTCTTAAATTCGATGCTTTACTTGAATTTGTCACCTAAACCTATCTTTATGCCTATTTTTATCTTCGTATAGGATGTGGGTATAATCATACTCTTCATTGAGCAATTTGATGTTTTGACTTATTTAAAAAATATTTTTTTTACCTGTCCAATATTTTCATACCATGCATAATGGTATATCAGTTCAAACTCTGTAAATACGATAGCCATCACATTGTACAGCTTTATACAATGCTGTGTATTCTGTAAAATAAAAACATTTTTCAACGACAAGCTCTTAATTTAATTTTTTTCTGCACTGTTTCTAATTTTTTTTCTTCATTCACATTCGTATTTTTAGCAAGTCCTTTGATATCCCTGATGCAGTAGGGCACTGAATATGACTGGACTGCTATTTTAAATATTTTGCCATGTTAGATTCAGAATAACAGTTACCATGTATTGTCATCTAAACTAAATGAGTACAAGTACATAATTTCAGGTCAATCGCTAGAACGAATCTGTTTCAAAATTGACTTGCAAGACGCCTCCCGAAAACATAGTTAAATTGGAAGTTAAATAAAAGCTTTCAAAAAAATGTAGTGTTGTCTAATTAAACGCAACTATGCGATCATTGCGCAAACAAGCTGTCTTTCCTGTCCCTATCGATTAATCGAATAATTGACAACTGAGTATTCATTATTTTGTCACCTTTTTAGGGTTCCGTAGCCGAATGGCAAAAAACGGAACCCTTATAGATTCGTCATGTCTGGCTGTCTGTCCGTCCGTATGTCACAGCCATTTTTCTCCGAAACTATAAGACCTATGCCATTAAAACTTGGTAAGTAGATGTATTCTGTGAACCGCATTAGGATCCAATTTTACCCGTTCTACCACCAGTGGTAAGAACCAGGGGCACAGCGGAGCAAAACCCGATTTTTACATAAAACTAAAACAAAAGCATTAAATTTCGGGGGTCCCCATACATAGAACTGAAACTCAAAAATTTCTTTTTCATCAAACCCATACGTGTGGGGTATAAACTATTCAGTTTAGAAATAAATGATGTTAGAAACCACAACAGCATTTTTGAAGACCTATTTATAGATCTATAAATAGGTCTTCAAAAATGCTGTTGTGGTTTCTAACATCATTTATTTCTAAACTGAATAGTTTGCGTAAGAGACACTTCCAAAGTGGAAAAATGTGTGTGTGTCCCCCTCTAACTTCTAAACTAAGAGGATAATAAATCTAAAAAATTTATATAATGTACATTTCTATAAAAACTACCAACGAAAATTGGTTTGAACGAGATCTAGAAAGTAGGTTTTTTTAAACGTCATAAACCGCAATTATCGCATAGAAAAATCACTACTACAGCGAAGGTGTTAAAACATCAATCAAAGTTACAACGAACTACAAGAACCTTTATGTTATGGAACTTGCTGCTACGGAACCCTTCATAGGCGAGTCCAACTCGCTCTTGGCCGGTTTTTTTACGAGTAAAATTGGTATATTCTTGCTACTATCGTGTATTCGTGTTCAATTAAAACACCACCTCAAAGATTATTGTTTATCGGGGAACATGATAATGTTCTTCTCTGGGTTTTCCAAACAAGTCGATGTTTTGTTTTTACAGATATTACATACCGTGTGTGTAATGACTTCATGGTGTTCCTTGAAGGTCTCCATAGGCACCTTTATGTATTTATAGTAAAATCGAATCCACCAAATACGACCAGCGACTGGAGGCATATTTCTTGGTAGTTCTGGATTTTCTCTTTCTTCATTGTATCTAAATGGGTATGAAAATGGGTGGGTGCTTTTGTAAATGTAAGCTTCGATTTACAAAATTAAAAAGAAAATAACTAAAAGAAAAAAATCATTGCAGGGTTGCAAGGTAGCATAAAAAATTTACCTATCTCTGATGGATTCTATTTCTGATGTATACATTTGAATTGAATCATAGTATTGATCTTCGAGGTACAAGCAATCCAGATTTAGTGTTGAAAATCTTAGTAACAATTGCAATGCTATTTGGGTCGTTGGACACTTTCGTACGCTCTGAAATGGAGAATGGTTTTAGTCTCAGTTTATTCTTTACTGGTAATTGCGTATGCGTAGAGAAAAAACAATTAGCAGATTCACTTACGTTGATCATAAAATTCTCCAATAATAACTCCTGGTTAGCGACAGCATCCGCATATATTTTATAATCTTTATCAAAGTCTGGACGTCTGTAATAGAAAACGAATATTTATCCCTACTAAGATGTAAATACAAAAATAACTTTGTCCTGCCCGTTACGCTTTCACACCTGAACCCCTCAACTGATTCTAGTGAAATTTTGTACAGACATAAAATAAAGCTTGAGAAGATATGTAGGCTACTTTTTACTCCAGGAGCTAGCTTTTCAGAAAACCGATGTGAAAACAAATACCTCTCCACTTAGTAGCAGCCACCGGAATGTAGAATTTGCAATGATCTTTTTTATCATCATCAGTTAATTTATAGCCGTTTCCACGTGTGGAGGGCATAATCCACCCCTAAACATCGTGTTCTAATTTTAACGCTAACTTTACTCCGGTCTTCTACCGTAAATACATCTTTATAAAATTTCGTAGTTAGTCTATTGCTACCCGTATTTCTATAATTCTCTTTTACGTTATATCACAAGTATTCTTCAGATGACTATGATTATGGAGGTTTACCTGTGATCGAGAGCATCGTATGTCTTCGTCGAAATAGCCTTATAAAGCTTATTAAAAATCGTAGCGTATTCTTCAATGCCTTCTATAGTTGTCTTGTTTAGCACGTAGTATGTTATGTATGTTTGGAATAAATGGACTATCTAAAACACGGTATTTTTCAAATCATTTACTTAATCATTAACATATGATCTATGTTCTTAGGAGACCTTCCCTAACTTTTTTTCATTTTTTTGGCTTACTGTAACATTTTTGCAAAATCTGTGAATGCAGTTCAAAATATCTGAAAAAGTTAGGAAAGGTCTCCTAAGAACGTTTTGCTGTAACTACAACGGTTAAGGTACTTGCCCTTACTGCCCCGTTTCAAAAATACACCTGTATAGTACAACATAGTAATACAGTCAGTCATGAGCAATAATATGTATACATTGTCAAGGCTCCTAAAATATGTAAACAACTACTTCGGCTCCAAAACGAAGTGCTCAACGTGAAGAGCATAAAATTGTAACCACAAGTTTTTTTTTTTATACTACTTAGGTGGCAGACAAGCTTACGGCCCACCGGAAGGTTGGTAACCGTAGCCTATAGACGTTTGCAACACCAGAGGCGCTACACACGCGCTGCCGACCCAGTGCAGGTTGTGACGACCCACAGTTGAAATTTTTCAAGCCGCCCGTAAGGCCTTCAACTTGGCTTAACGACTGTCATTTTACTGACAACCGGGACCAACGGCTTATCGTGCCTTCCGAAGCACGGAAACGCTCGTAAATAAATGTCACAAAGTGGTCCACGTGGTGGTCACCCATCCATATTCGGCCATAGTAAATGTTGCTTACTGCAGTGATCGTTTACAGAACACTGAGTCCGCGGGGCCACGAGCGCTTCAAATATATCTTCATCATAAATATATATACACTCATTGCATATGCATTCCACCAATAATAAGTACACAACTAAAATTTCATAACTCTGTATACCTACGTACAAATTCTTTGAAATTGTGAGAAACGAATGCAAGCTAGAGTTCCTGTCTGTAGGTCGGGCACCTTCGCGAACCATACGAATATAACCGATCTATTTTCTCAGATTTTTTTTTATTATTCTTTGTGGGGCTTACATTATATGTATAAATATGTAAAAAAAAAATTATTATATGTATTATTTCATATTATTATATGTATGTTTCTTACTTCATAACTCCGTCATTTACAGACCGGAATAAACTGCTTTTATATAAAAGGATATATTTCCAGATTGGTTTTTTTTTTTCAAAATTTAGTTGTGATGGGTGGACTGAAGGGAATTTCTCAAACATTATAGGTACACATATAGCGATTTTGGTATTTATCAAATACTAGCTGTTCTCCGCGGCTTCTACCGCGTAGAAGTCGTTATCGCGTAAAATCATAACCCTCCTTCAGCGCAGTCGGTTAAAAAGTAGCCTATGTCCTTCCCAGGGCCTCATACTATCCCTATATCAAATTTCATCTCAATCGCAAAGCGTAACAGACAGACTGACAGAGTTACTTTCGCATTTATAATATTAGTAGGGATTTACAACATCAAATTACTAAAAGTTATTTTTGTGAGTCGGTGCCAGCAAAATACCAATATAAATTTGTGCAATTTTGAGTACATATTCTTTTTTTCAGTTCAGTGTTCTTTTTGTCTAAGGTTCTATTGAGATATTAAATCATATATATCTAATTTGGAGGTTTTCATCAAAAGTGGATACATATTTATGCAGCACCGTTCAGATACATGTTATTGCCAGAGAAGTTTAATATAATTTGATAAAATATAAGAGGAGTACATCTTATGAATCAACGCGTGATGCAAACGTGCATACATAGTTTTGTTCCTTTCTTAATAGACATAATTTAATGAAGCAATGAGTGTATATATACACTCAGGGACAAATTTAGAGGAACGCAAAAAAAAAGGTCGACTACGTTAATTTTTTTATACTTACACACTGGCCACCTATAACAGCATTTGTATTATTTAAAGAAAGACATTTTATCGTCTTTTGTTTCAGAATATCATTTGTTTTTTTTTTCTCTACGTAGTCTATACATATAATAAAACTGTAGAGGGTCGAGAGTCTGTACATGGAAGATATTTTGAAAATTTTAATTGGAGGGCGTTCTCTAATCGTCTGTCTGTCTGTCTGTATCCCGAACAAGTATCACGCCGAAACTACTAAACCGATTTAAATGATACTTGGTACATTCCGAGCTTATAGTCCGAGGAAGGTTCTAGGATACTTTTGATCCCCAAGTTTTGTGCGGTTCCTGCGGGAGAGGGGATGAAAGATAAAATGGTTTTTCAGTTGTTATTTCTCAACGCGTAATGCGATTTCAAATATTTGTTAGTAGTGGAAAGGGAGTACTTTAAGGATTTTTCGACCCAAGTTTCAAGATTGAAAGGTTTGTAGTTCAGAAATTAGAGGCATCTCAACTTTCGCCGAACCTAGAATTCAAGGGTTCCTTTGAATGTAAGTGTTATTCTAAACGGGCGTGTTGGCTTAATCATAAAAGAGCTTAATGATTAAGGCTATTGTAAAATAATTCAGTCCGCGCCGAAGGCGGGGACTGAATTGTTTTGGAATAGTCTTAATCTTTAAGCTCTTTTATGATTAAGCAAACAGGGCCGTTTCACACGCTGCTTGATGAGTATGCTGAAGAAGTGCCTCTCCTTTCGCGAACCTTATGTGACGTAAACGAAGTTGCGAGGGTCAGCGTAATGTAATAAATGTGTGTCGTAACTTCGTAAGAGAACAATTTAAGAGTTTATTCTCGTACTAGCTGAGCCCGCAACTTCGTTTACGTCACATAAGGTGTATGAAAGGAAAGGTATTTCTTCATCAGAGTCATCAAGCAGCGTCTGAAACTGCCCTGTTTGCTTAATCATAAAAGAGCTTAATGATTAAGTCTATTTTAAAACAATTCAGTCCACGCCTTCGGCGCGGACTGAATTGTTTAAAAATAGTCTTAATCATTAAGCTCTTTTATGATTAAGCCAACACGCCAGTTTAGGTTCACTCACATTCAATGAAACCCCTACAATTAAAATTTTCAATATATCTGATTCTTAAAAGTGTTATAACTCTTTTATTTCTAAACCGATTGACATAAAACAAACGCTAAATGTTAACTGAAGCAAACCTAGACACAATAAAAAAAACCGCATTGCAATCGGTTGAGCGGTTACTGAGATTAGCGTGCACAACCGTACAGACAAACAGATATACAGACATACAGACATACAGACAAACAGACAAAAATTCTAAAAATCATTGTTTTGGGTTCTATTGCGTTCATAAAGCCCCCCTATAATATTTTTTCTTATTTATCTTCCATGTACAGACAGCGACCTGTTACGATTTTATTATATGTATTGATTGATATTGATTTGAAAACTTTAGTAAATCTTTTTTTTTTACAAAAATTATTCGTCAGAGTGTTACTTAGAGACTTTTAACAAGACTGAAGTGATAATGCCGGATCTCAACGTAGCACAGGTGTCCAAAGCTGTAACTTTAATCGAACAAGGTTACACTTACAATCAAGTGGCTCAAATGTTGCGAGTTTCCAAATCAGTTATCTTTCGCAACGTAAAACGATACCGGCAGATAGGCGAGTACACAAGATGCAGAGGACAAGGGAGAAAAAAGAAGACCACAGCTAGGGACGATAGATTTATCGTAAGCAGTGTGCTAAGAAATCGTACCTCGACGGCTTCTGAGGTAAGAGCAAGGCTCCAAGAAGTCTGAAATGTGGCAGTTAGCACTAAAAAGATACGAAGAAGACTTAAAGCAGCCGGAATAGGGGCATTTATACCTGCCAAAGGACCTCTTCTTACCACAGGTCATCGTGTAGCTCGGAGTAACTTTGCTCGCATTCACCGTCACTGGAATGACAATGACTGGGGAAGAGTATTATTCACTGATGAGTCCAGATTTTGCCTTAAGCCAGATGATGGAAGGGTGAAAGTGTGGAGACGACCAGGAGAAAGATATGCACAGTGTAACATTGTCGGAAGAGAACCTTACAGTGGAGGGTCAGTGATGGTATGGGGCGGCATTTCCTTAGGAGGACGTACAGAGCTCCACGTCTTCGAAAATGCATCTCTGACAGCAGCACGCTACGTAACTAACATTTTAGAAGAAATTGTGATACAATTTGTCCCATACATAGGTGATAATTTTCTACTGATGCATGATAATGCTCGGCCACACACTGCCGCTGTAGTTTCAAGATGCCTTCAAGGGTTCGAAATCGATGTTTTGGAATGGCCAGCCCGCTCGCCAGACTTAAATTCGATTGAACATGTCTGGGATAAACTGGGAAGACAAATAAAAAAAAGAATCCCTGCAATAACCAACTTACGACAACTTAAAACGGCGTTGGTAGAAGAATGGGACCAAATGCCACAAAATTTCATAGACGAATTAATAAAAAGTATGCCCAGACGATTGGAGGCAGTTTTAACAGCAAGAGGAGGTAACACCAAATACTGAATGTACCTACGAGTGGTCATGTTTACTTTTACTAGAGAAGAAACCAGACATTCCATAAATTTCATGATAAGATTAAATTTCATTGTTTCCTTAACATTCTCGTTAATAAGCGATAACTTCAATATTTGTCTATTTTTAACAGTAAATTGTACATTTCTGTATTTTAAAAAGTTAAATTAATTAAGAATACTCAAATGAAACTGTATTAAACATAAATAAATCGTTTATTTTATTACTACCTGAACATTTCTTTGCGTTCCCCTAATTTTGTCCATGAGTGTATTTATGATCTGAACTCGTGGTTACAATTTTATGCTCTTCACGTTGAGCACTTCGTTTTGGAGCCGAAGGTGTTTACATATGTTAGGAGCCTTGACAATGTATACATATTATTGCTCGTGACTGTACCTACCCAACTTGAGCTACGTTACTAACGGCTGACTCTGTTCTGACTATTCCAGTGAAATTTAAAATATAAAATCGCCGGCGTCCACTAATTATAATAACTATCTTGGAATAATCATGACATACTAAAATAGATATCTTACCTTTACCACTCTAGTACGGAATGTTTCAAATTTTCCAAAAATATACATTTCAGAGCAATCAAAGGGCCTTTCATCTGGAGCTTCTTTCATTTCCTCTTGAATGTCAGCATAACATTCCCTATAGTAGTTATAGAGACCCAAACATCGCTATCAAAAAAAGGTCTGTTGTTTACTTATATTCAATAGTTGCTTAGAAATTAAGTGACTTGATGAACTAAAATAAATTAGCGTGTAGTCTACTAAAAGTGGGATCTGAGACCTGCCATACGAGAAAACTAGGAGCAGTGTAATGTGGAACATTTGAAAAGTGTCCATGATAAACTCTCTTGGTCTTCTTCTTGTTAATGATTCAACTCTCCTGGTTGAACTGGACAATATTGTAGGTGGTCACCGAGCATGGGCGTTGCGTTGATTTCCTACTACTGCAATGCCTTTTTTCATAACAAATCTAGTTGTGTGCTAATATGAGTAAGATGTATTAGATTTACCTTAGCTTTTCTTATAAAATTGAGCTTGTCCTGGTTCCAAATAGTCTTTTTACCATAATTTGTCAAATAATCCATACACATGTTGAGAATCTGATTAGTCACTTTTACTAACAGAGTCGATATTTGCTTTGTAGTGTTGTAATACCGAGATGTTGCAAATATCATTCGAATAGTATACAATAGACCGGGAATGTATTGCTGCATCGTCTGTGGGTCACATCTGGAAAAGGTGCATTTTACCTCTATTGATAACTCTAAGGCCGCAAATGTGGTTTATTAGTTCATAAGCTCAACGGAATTTTTGCTCCTTACACACTACACTTACGCTACAAAACCTATTCTTCAATTCTCATGATGCTTATACTAAACTAATAATTCTCGCTTTTAGGTACTTACCTATATAAAGGTTCACAGAATTTCTCCAAAGCATATAAGTACTTAACATTGTCGTAAGCTTCATTAAAATAGTCTGTCACCATATTATCCAGCTGTCTCCATTTCTGAAATCAATGTGATTCAACTTACCTAGCCATATTCGAATATTAGATAAATAGTGATAATCAGGTTTTTTAGCTTGCCTATGGGCTGTCGAGACGGCCGGCGTTGGATGGATCCAATGAGAAAAATACTTTGAAGTTTTGTCAATTTTACTAACTGTAAATTTGCTCACAATAATTTTGAATGGCGTGTCTAATAATACCTCGCGCCACTATGCGTTCTACATTTTTTATATTTTCTAAATAGGCGCGGATGTGACTTTCCTGGGGGCTTTTCCACAATGATGAATTTTACATGACTATGTAAAACGCAATAATATATAGCACATTGTCAGCATACTGACTGACTAGTCAGTAAGTATAATGACCGTGCACAACAAGACAGCTACTATTTACATAAATTTACCTTAAGCAGTTTAGATTTGACGCGTATCAACGTGTTTATGTACATCATGGTGGGTTCACTCTTAATATGCTCGATGATGGATGTGAAAGTCGTTAGTTGACGTCTCCAGTAATCTAACTCTGCCAAGGGCCCAATGTTAGAAGGTTCACGTCTTATTTGTTGACTTTGTACTAGTACCTGTACATGACAAGGAGTTCAAACATTTTCTTGTCTCTTTTTATTTTATTAAGTTTAAAACTTGATTTTTTTTTCTTTAACTTTAACCTATCTTTCGAAAATCTTACCATTGTTATCTGTCTCATCCACTGTTTGACATATGAGCATATTTCTTCTAAAACTGCAGTTTTTGTAATCGCTGCCTTCATTTTATCCGGGTCCGACAACTCATCGTGGTACAAATCTAGATTGATTTTAAATCTCGTACAACAGTCCAGATCTACTTTCGTTTCTATTAAATATAAAAAGTATTTAAAACAACAAGTACAGAGAACTAGCTATTGCTATGCTAGATTAGGAATTTACATTAGTTACGTAACTGTCTACAAATATTTATTAATTTAATTATTTTATTTACTAACATCTACTGCTCGTCGTCTCATCTTGGCTTGTAATACGTATAATTTTGATTAAAAATTAATTATGAACTATTTGTTTGACTGATTACTTACATTTGATGTAACTTTTCAAAAGGAATTCCACTTACTCGCTAAATAATCCACGAACAACTTAATTCGAGAGATGTAATACTTGATCGCATCTTCGCTTTTAGGATTTGGTGGACCAAGATCTCCCCACGCTTTGCATTCTAGTAAAGATGCTAGGTATACATTTTCCATAGTTTTATATATTCCTGAGACTATATTATCGGTTTCTCCTTTTACATCAAATACAGCTACGAAATAATCCTGGAACGAAACTGTGTTTTACAAGGCTTTGCAGTAAGAGCTTGTAACAAGTCATACAGCGCACTGTATGATTAATTGTGTTTAATAATAGCATTCTGACTTGGATTTTATTGTTTGCCCGATGTTTTGCTAACGCAAAAAAGACAAGAATAAAAGAATCATCAGTTGACAAATATTTTCAGATGAAACATCTTTTATAGTGATCATTTACGATTTGCATATTGTGCAATTTACCTTTTAAATAAGTGACTTTATAGATTATTCGTAGGTTCAACGATTTAACACTGCTACATCTAATAATAGAAATAAAGTCTCTGACTAATTCCGTACTATTTATTACTCACTTCAGCCACATTTTTTGAATCAATGGCTTTATTCTTTATCCTGTACAGAGCAACACAATTCCCTTCTGTACCAATCGTGGAGGCATCAGATATGTATGTTCGATCCATTTTACCCTTTTGATTGGGCACATACCTTCCAGATTCTAAACACAAGAAAGAACCATTTTAAATCTAAGATTATTTATTAAAGTTCACAAAATAGCTTTAATTGATTTTATCCTTCATCTTTTTATAAAACCTACTACTACGATGAATCATCAATCAAACTGAGATATTGCAAATCTTTGCTACTGTACGATGACAGTAGAATTCTAAATAACATCAGTAATCAAACATGAAAACGTCTCCTAGATCCTAAATCTTGATCACTAGGCCCCATTCCCTGCCTTATTGAATTCCGTGCATGCGTATTCATAATTTGTTACACACTTAGCTTCCAAACAGTTTCAATGATCCAGTCCTTGATACTGCATATTGTTCAAGTTAATTAGGACAGTTGCAAAGGTGCTTTAAACTACGATGGAAGCAATTCTCCACTACTTGGAAGCAAACGGAAGTAATAGGGCCGCTACCGGACTGGACATTCTGACGGACACTGGTTAGCCATAATACCGAAAGTCACATGTTGTGGTTAACGCAGCAATCAATGCTCAGTATTATTATATTTTTTATCATATCGGCCACAAAATGACACTTCAGATCAGATTTTTACAAACATTTTATAGCATTAATATAGCAAGAATTTTAATGCTATAAAAAAGGTATTACATTACAATACAATAATGACGTGCTACTTTGATACTACAACCTATGCCGCTCGTAGCACGCCAAGTACTCTACGTAAATCGATGCGGTCGTATATTATTGCGTTGAACGTTGATGGTTGCGACCGGTGACTAATTCATTTATGTATTAAATTATTAAACTACATACCTACATAAATAAAAAGAACTTGCACCAAGAACAAGCCACCCAAACAATCTTCAATGAACAGTCTTAACAACGAATTTATGACAAATTTATGACTCTAACGTATGTAAGTCTACGTTGAACAAAGTTGAACAGCAGATAAAATTTTATTTAATACTAGCTGACCCGCGCAACTTCGTTTGCGCCACATAAGAGAGAGTATTACCTGTTCCCGTCGCATTTAGTCCCGTCGCGTTGCGTTTACTCCCGTAGCGCTCAATACATAACTATAAATATTTACGCAGCACACGCAACGAAGCTCTCAAAAGGAATAACTTTTCCCCCGTTTTTGAAACATTTACTATTACTGCTCCGCTCCTATTCGTTGTAGCGCGATGCTGTATAGCCTATGACACTCCACAATAACGTAGCTTTCTATTGGTGAAAGAATTTTTAAAATCGGTTCAGTAGATCCCGAGATTACCCCTTACAATTTAACAAACACACAAACTTTACTTCTTTATAATATTAGTATAGATTAGAGGATGTCTAAGAAAATGTTACCCATTTTAGGAGGAGGAAGACTTGCATCACACACTACAATGCAGTTTCTTCCACCTTCAGCAACAGCGCTGTCTAATAAATCTATATGATGATCAGCATCATAAACACCATCCTGCAAAAATTATTCCAATGTTTGTTATAAGCTTATAAAACACTTCTGGACACAGATTCGCATTTTACTTACAAGCACATATTCAGGTGTCTGGTTCATTAAAGTCGCTGCGTTTTCTAGTAAAAACCTGTGTTGAGTTTTAATACCGCCCATGCGGTTCGCGCGAGCTTCCTTTGCCTTGGCCTACAAATAGACGGTTGTTAAGCATTCACATTTATTTAACACTGAAAATAATAAGACGTAGGTATTTAATTTACATGAAATTTACATACTTGCTTATCTTTGTAAGACTCTTGACCTAATGCCAAAGTACTCATAGATATTTTGCTTTTTTTCTGGATATCGGTCAGCCGAGACTGAAGATCTAGAATAGCATTTAACGCCGTTCTGTCGACATAAACGCGCTCTTCAGGGAGTATCGTCATTTTCTTGCGTCCTTTTTTGGCACCCCATTTAGACAATGCACTAATTTTCATACCAGCAGCATACACAGCTTCAGTTTGTGATGTCGTTGGTTTCTGCTCTACTTCTTCCGATTCTACCTGATCGTCTGCAGCTGCAGGTGGCTCACCCTCAGGAGCCACTTCTGCAGGGGATGCAGCATCAGGAGCCCCGATGTCTGGGGGTGCTGCTTCACCTTCTTCGGTCATTTTTAAAATATAATCAAAAACAAAAAGCTCTACAGTATGAAATTCTGCTTTGAAGTTTACTCTCGTTACAAAATATTGTGATAGAATTCTATTTACCTGTCACAATCATATTCAAAATTCAAATAACCGACATCTGACACTAGGGTGGGATCTAGAAATATGATCCTGACCTCTGTATTTTTTTTATTAGTGGTATCGAAACTACCTACCTAGCTTCGATCTACCGAAACTACCAGCGGGATATTGAAATGGACATATTGAACTGAAACCTACCAAAAGGAACCACACTGTTTACTTTAACAACAAGTAGGAATGTTGTACGTTTTGAATGCACAATATTCAAATAAGATTTATGATATCTTTGTAAAACTCTTGACCTATTGCCAATGTATTCATAGATCTTATACAAAAGGTTCTGGAGGCTCTCAAATTTATTTAGTTGATTCTCATTAAGATCTACACAATGAAGAAAAGAGCCGTCGTACAAGCGCAAACCAATTTGAAACTGTGTCATCCTTTATTACCCGTGGTACTACTGGTAGAACCCCTGGGAAAAAAATTACCCGTGGTACTACCAAGCGATCCAGTAGAATCATAGATTCAGAATTTTTCACTTATGAGTCTCTCAACTGAAGATTTCAAAGAAGAGTAGCGAAAAGTTCTAAATCTATGATTGAAATAATCTTTCACAATTATTAAATTTGCTAAGAGGCAGTAAACAAACTAAACGGTGGTCAGTGTCTAAAAGGAAAGACACCATCACCATTACACTCATCTTCATTAGATTTTACCGATTTTCATTTGTTTTTACCGATCTTCATTTATTTTTTAATCCAGTTGTACCACGGGTAAAATTGAATTGCCAGTCGTACTACCGGTACCGCTTGGTAGTACCATGGGAAATTTTAACTCGTGGTACCACCAGTAGTAGATAAAAAATATATGAAGATCGGTAAAAACAAATGAAGATAGGTGGAAACAAATGAAGATCGGTGGAAACAAATGAAGATCTGTAAAAACAAATGAAGATCGGTGAAAACAAATAAAGAAAGATAAAAATAAATGAAGGTAAATAAATAAATAAAAAAAAGCTTTATTCGGCACGCACAAATAAAATAGGTCATTCACTTCACTTCGATCTTCACTTGTATTTGTCGATTTTCATTTCTTTTTGCCGATCTTAACTATTTTAAACCAACCTTCATTTGTTTTCGCTGATCGGCATTTGTTTTACAGATATTCATTTGTTTTTACAGATATTCATTTGTTTTTAACGAACTTAATTTGTTTTAACAGATCTTCGTTTGTTTTTCACGGATCTTCATTTACTTTTACTGATCTTCGTTTGTTTGCGCCGGTCTTCATTTGTTTTTATCTTTCTTCACTTGTTTTAACTGATCTTCATTTGTTTTTACTGGTATTCATTTTTTTTGATTCATTAGTACCACGGGTAAAATTTTATTACCAGTGGTACTACTGGGACCACTTGGTAGTTGTACCACGGGTAATTTTTTTACTCGTGGTAAAAAAATACCACGGGCAAGAAAGGGTAAAATGGCAGTCGTTAAAACAAGTTGGGGGCCTTTTTAGGCGGCTTGAAAATTTTCAACAGCAGGCAGTCACAACCTGCGCCTGTCCATCTCAACACGGCAATACGTATTACGTGGTACATATTCTAAAAAGGTGAAGTGTAGGCAAAAAATATGCCCCTGCGTACCCCTCCGAGGATAAAGGCGTGACCATATAATTATGTATGTATATATGTACCTCAAAAGGAAAAACGGCATCCAAGGACTTTTATTTCCCATGGCACTACCGCTTGGTACTACCAATAGAGTCACGGGAAATTATTGGCCGATTAAACGCATATTGCCACTTTTGTCTATCCATCCGACAGTAACGCGCAAATGTATAGCGTAAAACCACAATGTATTCAATTTTAAATATGGAAAAAGAATTGGTTTCGAGCAGGATTCGAACCTGCATCTTCTCGCATAACGTGCAAGATGCTTAACCAATTAGCCACCGAAACCTACTCGGAACCAAACAAATTTTCCTCTTTATATACGTCTTGGGGCGACGTTGGGGGAAAAATTTATGATCAGTTAGCATACTAATTGCTTTCCAAAAATATTCAAAATTAAATATAAAAATATTAGTATTTAATAATTTATTAATTTATTAATAATTTATTTATTAATTTATTTATTTCTTATTTTTTGTATTTTATTAAACACGGGTAAAAAAAATCCCGTGGTTCACCTGGGTGAACCACGAGGTGGACCACGGCAAATAAAGGAAATATTTGTATAATATTAAATATTTGTATTCAAGTCCCCCTTGTAGACGTGCAAAAATTAAATGTCTTACTTAAGGCCCTATACAGGGTGTCCGACGGCTATGCCACATGGAGGGAAAGTACTTAAAATATTGTAGATGGAACATTTTACTGAAAGAAGAAATTATTTTAATTTAAAAAACAACTTAAACTGCATCCTTAGATTTTTAAATAATTACATGGTTGAGCCGGAAATCGAACCCGCTATACGAGAAAAAATAATTACCCTGTAGTTTTATCGTACCGGTCGAAGGCTTCATAAGGATTATTTTTTGCTAAGTAACATAGTATCAGAAATAAAAGGAAGACCATGCGTGGGACGCCCTGTATATCACAAAAAACGCTTTCTTTCCCGTGGCACTACCAGTAGTGTCACGGGAAATTTTATTTTCCCGTGACACTACTGGTATTACTACGGGTAATTGTATATTTACGTTGACACTACCATTCAGTGATGTGTATTAACGTCTTGCTTGCACTTAGTTTTTTTGACGATCGACTAACCGTCACACTGCTGTGTCACACCGGTGTGACCCCCTAGTATCAGTAGTCCGATTAAATAGTCCGATGATCGAACTACTGAGACTTTTCCGGCTCAGTAGTCCGATGATGCAGATGATTATAAATCATCGGAGTACTGAGTCTTTTAGTCCGATTCGACATTCCGGAATACGAAATGAATGCAGTAGTATTAACATTTGTTTTGCATATTTATTTTTTCCAACATGCTAATTTTGACATTCGACATTCCGAAATAAGAAATGGATGCAGTAGTATTAACATTTGTTTTGCATATTTATTTTTAACATGCTATTTTTTTTGTATAAAATTGCTTAATATTTGCATGTGGGAAACAATAAATGTGCAAAACGAATGTTAATACTGCTGCATCATTTCTTATTTCGGAATGTCGAATCGGACTAAAAGACTCAGTACTCCGATGATTTATAATCATCTACATCATCGGACTACTGAGCCGGAAAAGTCTCAGTAGTTCGATCATCGAACTATTTAATCGGACTACTGATACTAGGCCGGTGTGACGGCTAGGAAAAAAAAAACTAACTAACACACGTCGTATAGCAGTGTGCCGGTTAGTAAATTGTTTCCTAACCGTTCCACCAGTGTGAGATTGGAAGTCTCAGTCCTTACCAACCGATCGGCAAAACAAATGAAGATCGGCGAAACAAATGAAGATCGAAAAACCACGTAAAGACCGCTAAAACGTGTCATGCTCCGCAGCAGAACCACTTTGCCTACATTATGTACAAGTAACAGGATAAAATGTAGATAATGTCTAATATTTTTGTAGCTTAAAATCAAAAATTGTATATTGTTAGTTTCTTGGGAAATATCAATTCAAAGTGGTCATGCTACAGAGCATACTCTGCAGCAGGACCACTTTAAAATAGCGGGTATTTCACGCTGATTATGCACAGGTCATAATATAAACAAATGTATATTTATTTATTGTATAGTGTTACAGAATTGTTGGCATGTTTATTATTTTTATAAGATACTGCCATTAGTTTGAAGTTTGACAGTGACAAGTTGACATTTGACGTTGACACGTCAAACGTCAAAGTATTGTGAAACGGAGTATGTGTCAGGTTTCCGAGTGAAACGCCAGTCAGAGGGCGGACGCGATTAGATCACTAAGGTCAGTAAAACTTTGTTTGTAATCTCGGTTGAGGAGTAAATAGTAAATAGTAAATATTAAATAAATTTTGTTGAAATATTGTGATCCGTTTGATTTTATCTTTCTTCTGCGATGACCCTTAACATCTCAGAAGTGGGATAATCTCGAAGTAAAACAATATTTCGTTATAATCCACCCCACGAGCACGGTGGCCATCATTGATAAATGAAGTGAAAGAAACTATTTTTATATAAAAATACAGTGTTCTATAGATAAAGTAGCCTCATTGACATAGTAAAACACATTTCTTGTGAAGTTTTTTTATCGCGGTTTGATGGATGGAATAGGATTTTATTCGGATTCACCTACTTGACCTCAGTAGAATCTAATAAATAAAACTTTTGTGATGTTGAGTTATAAGAAAAATATGCATAATTTTAATATTTACATATTTAACAAGTCAGGAATATAAAAATAAATTATTATTTTTGCTCGAATTAGTCAAGATGCAAATGGATTTACACTTTTAGTCTACCCTATTTTTTTCTTCTCGATTTCATAATACGGTTTTTCTTAACTTGTGATAGAACAGTTATCAGATTATAGTGACGCATACGAGATAAAATCTAATACTTTGTTAATTTTCGAGCTTTCAGAGAATGAGCGACCAAGGTTCTGCAACGAACTCTCCTGAACACCGGGTACATTTGCGACGAAGTTGGAGTGGCACCCGTCGCCAGGTTTACACTCCTTCAAGACTACGATCTTATTTGTAGTAAGTATGCATTGAAAAGAGTGATGAGCGGGAACGAGCTTTCTGTAATTGAAAATACACCTTTTCTATAACAGCGATCACGGTGACTGAGTACATGCGTGAGTTTAATCGACCGATTTAAGAGATAAAGAACATTGATTCGTTAATTTGAACCTGTAAAGTGTGTCGTTAAGCGATTTCCGACTTCTGGTTCCATAACCATTATCAATATGATACGCCTCCTTGAGGTAGGTATGTCATGGCAACAGACGGGTGTATCGTGGGCGCTTTGAGGAAGACTCATCGTCGACCTTCTTTAGGAGCCATTTTCGAAATATGTGATCCTTGATCGATATGATTTTGAATTATATTGTTATAATTAAAGCGTAGGCCGGGGTTAGCTTCTAACTTTTTCTCTAAAGTAAGGAACTGGCGTTAGCGGTGGGACCCGAGGTGAATCAGTGTGATCAGAGTGGCGATCGATGTCATTTCGAGTAAGAGTTGAAATAAAAAGGTGTCACAGACTTCGTAATGTTTGTTAATAGGGACACTTTTGAGTTATCAAAAGCGTTGCGTAAGCGTTTCAAGCGAAGGAGTTAGTTGCGTTAAGCAAAATTAAGTTTTGTTGTGAGAAGCGAATGTTTTTATTTTGAGCGTGCGTCGTGTGTGATTGTTGCGAGCGAGTGTTTGATAGTTGCGCGGGCGAGAGTATTGTGAGAGATGTATGCGAGGACGAAAATGATACCGCGGTACATTGCTGTGCGTGGATTGATTATGAGCGATGTGAGATCAAGGCGAGTGATTTCGTTCCTATGTTGTGTATTAGCAATTGTCAATTTTTAATCTTGGTAAGACAAATCCTGTATTACAGAACTGTTCTGGGAAGAAATCTACTGATTTTATTGAACGTTCAAAGTCTTTATTGCATACATAAAATGAAATCTCTAGTGATAATTTGATTCTAGAGGATAACATATTAAATAAGGTTACAGTACACAATGATTTGACGTTTTTTTTTAAGAATTAATTGATGTATTTAATTAAGGTCGTTAAAATTATAATTATAATGAAGTAGGTACCGCGTTGAAAATGATTTATTTATTTTATTTATTTAACAATTTATGTACACACATAATATATTACAGAGATACATAGTTAGGAAAAAAAGAGTACAATGGCACTGCTTATTTCTATAAGAAATCTCTTCCAGCAGGCCAGCGAGAGGAGAACATGATGTTGAATAATTCAGAGAGGTAGAAGTGTGTGAGATAACTAGGTAGAATCAACTCATTATACATACTATACAAATACAAAAATATTAATATGTGTATATATAGGTATGTATATGTATATGTATATATATATGTATATATATATATATGTATATGTATATATATATGTGTGTATATACATATTTATAACAAATAAAAATACTTACATACGTGAGATTACATTTTTATAAATAAAAAAGGCATTATCTGTTAAGTGGTAGACAGATAGTATTCGAGGACTTTATTCTTAAAATTCGCAACTGTGTTAACGTCTCTGATATCAGGTGGCAGGGAATTTCACAATCTAACCGCATGAACTGAAAAAGAGTAAGAATAGAAATCGGATTTATGGCGAAGGATGGAACGAAGGTGTGTCCTGCAAGGAGCATCGTCAATGATTAAGTTTAGAAAGGTATAGTTAGCATTACATGTTAATAAACAATTTCTATTTTGTCGTCTCGTTTTGTGTACTACTTGAGTTTTGAATTAGACATGTTTAGTTCATCAATTGGTTTTCACATAGCATTCAATTTTCTGATATGCAGTTGGTTGATCAGTGGAGTTACCCAGCCTACAGAGGGGTTATACAGATGTGCATAAAATACCCCTTTAAATATACAGGTATTAACATAGTAAAAAGTTTTCTATTGAAAATGCAACAAAAACAAAAGATTGGTTTATTAGCAGGCAGACACATTTATCAATAGCCACAGCAAAGGCGGCGCCACAGATCATATGTATCTATATTCCTAGTCCGTATAACTGCTCAACGCGCGCAAGGCTCCGACAGGCGTAGGGTACGGTCCTGAGCGGGCACTATGCGAGTCTATTTATCGCACTCAAGAAACAAGTGGTGAGGTAACTTGTGTTGGTTGTGGTTGTGGATAAACAGAAGTCTTTTCCAACAGGCTCTACTTGGTTTACTGTTGAAATAAATTTTTTGGTAAATTTGTTTTAATATGTAGTTCTATTAAACTTGTTAGATAGGGAGTGTTGAGTGCGCACTTAAGTGACTTGTTTTGGACAACTAGAAGACTATTAAGGTTGATGACTAGTACTGCTCCAGACTGGGCTGGGCAAACGTAAGTAAAACCAGGTCATATGGTGCAATATAAAGTCAATTTAGTTTCACTAATAGGCAGGAAACCTCAATTGAGAATGGGAGTTAAAACGTTCAATGCTGTAGTGCCCTCAAATTTTAATCTTATTGTGTTATCACTCCAATTGAGCTTATGATCTAGCATAGTGCCCAAGCATCAAACAGAACGACTCCATTCGATCCCACTTCAGTCAAATTTGAGATTTCACCTAGGGAGCGACTTTGCCTTGAAAACAGAATCGCCTCCGTCTCAACAATTTTCAAACTGCATTCGCGACAGTAGGCGGTTAATAGCCCAAACGATAAATGTATGCGAAGTTAATCAATATCCAACAAAGATCTAAGAGATTCTGTGTCGTCCGCAAAGCTGTCATATGGTTGCATTGGTGTCATTAATATTTAGTGATGTAGTACGAAACTTGAACCCTAGCATCCTAATAATTTTCTAGAAGTGCCTTCCAAATGGTAGCGTAATTATTGGCAGTGAAAGGAATCTCTGAACACACTGTCACAGCCTTGTTAGATTATTTACCCTCTAAGTACTGAACCTTCCCTGTGAAGAGGCGGGTGTGGTCATGAATGAGACTTATGAGGTTCTTGTAGAGAAGTCACCATTCACTTGGAACAACGTCAAGAAATGTCAGGTTAAGTGGAGGAAGTTTTTGTTAGTAGACCAGGTTGTTTCCTTCTTCCTTCTGACCACGGAATAATAAAAAAAAAATGACGAAAAGAATAGATACCTACTAAGTATGCTTGCATGACTCATCGGAAACATTAAGCACAGGTCATAAACATTTTGTGGCCATAAATATTAGCGCAGGTCATTACTATATTCTACATAAAATAAACCTGTATTACTTTATAAGATGAATTTTCATAGGGACCGGACTGAGTTTCTTGGGGTGTTCTTCTCAGTCTGTAGTATTTCCGAACCCCCGGTAGAGTCACAAAAATTTAAACACTAAATAATAAAAAAAAATAAAAAAATTTAAAAAAAATAAAATAATAAAAACTTCAAAGGGAATAAATTTGATTTCATTTTATTTTATTCAAATACAGATTCTCTATTTGCGATAAATAGGGTACACAATGGTGTTACATCATATGAATAAGATAATCCTTGCCTATTCAGCCATTGAAATAGCATGCAAGATTTTGTGTATAAACCGTCACATTTTCAGAAGTAAGTACATATGTCGTTAGATAATTAATTTATTAGAGACTACAGAGATTAGTGTTATATTAAATAAGATTCTTTAAAGAAAAAAATCTCAACAATTACAATAAGAAATAAATACTATTTGAAGTCAATAAGACTAGAGTTTAAATCATTGAATACATAAATACCCATAAAAAAAAATAATCATCCAGCTTATACTTTAACATTGGGTCAAATGTAATGGTAAATAATTGATACCTTTCATTAGTAAATTTTGTATAGTAGACTTTCTTTTTGCGTTGAAAAGTTTAACTCCATCAGGGAATTTACGATCATCCATAGTTTTGGGCATTCTGTTTGCAAAAGACTAATTAAAGTAATTTATTTAAATCGGCGCGTAATTTCAAGAAAAAGAGGAGCCTGAAGATGCTCAAAAAAAAAAAAAAAACGATACCAGGATATTGCGATCGTTATAATATGTCAATTTAAAATAAGAGAGTTAAAGCGTCGAATACGGCATAAAAATACACGTGAACGAGTTAATAGCGAAATATACCTATAATGTACCTAGTGACGGTATTATTACGGGTTGCGAAAAAAAAACCTTGCAATAAATTTAATTAAGTCTAAATAATGTATCATCTAATTTTAACAAAGACACCACTACTTACTCCTCAACTGAAAATAGTGTTAATCAGTACTTGTATTTTAATGATAAGAGATTGATTACAGATTTAGGACGGCAAACATTTATGATTGTAAAACGTAGTGAATGCATTAATTTTAGTGATTTAAGTATAGTGATGTATATAGGCAGGATGTGAAAAATGATTGTAAATTATCGAATACATACATATGCGTGTGTATAAGTGATTGATTGATTGATTTGAATCATAAAATTAAATTGAGCCTGAGTAATGTACCTAATTATCATCTAATTTCGGCGAAGATACTGCTACTTGCTCTTCAACTGTAAACAGTGTCAATGAGTAATTGTAATTTAATGATATGAGATTGAATAGTTACAGATTTAGGACGACAAACATTAATGATTGTAAAACGGAGTGAATGCATAATTTTAGTGATTTAATTATAGTGATGTATGTAGGCAGGATGTGAAAAATGATTGTAAATTATCGAGTACATACGTATGCGTGTGTATAAGTGATTGATGAGGGATTTAAATCATAAAATTGAATTGAGCCTGAGTAATGTACTTATCATCTAATTTTGGCGAAGACACTGCTACTTGCTCTTCAACTGTAAACAGTGTCAATGAGTAATTGTAATTTGATGATATGAGATTGAATAGTTACAGATTTAGGACGACAAACATTAATGATTGTAAAACGGAGTGAACGCATAATTTTAGAGTGATTGAAATATAGTTATAGTGAGGGTGCTCTCGAGCCGGGCAAGATTGGCGTAAACGACCTCGCCGCCCACGATTGGTAAGAGACATCGCAGTTGTGTGTCGTTCTGGTGAAAGAAGTAACCTTTGCGGCATGCAGCTATACCATAGTAGTGACGGGTGTTCTCGAGCCGGGCAAGATTGGCGTAAACGACCTCGCCGCCCACGATTGGTAAGAGACATCGCAGTTGTGTGTCGTTCTGGTGAAAGAAGTAACCTTTGCGGCATGCAGCTATACCATAGTAGTGACGGGTGTTCTCGAGCCGGGCAAGATTGGCGTAAACGACCTCGCCGCCCACGATTGGTAAGAGACATCGCAGTTGTGTGTCGTTCTGGTGAAAGAAGTAACCTTTGCGGCATGCAGCTATACCATAGTAGTGACGGGTGTTCTCGAGCCGGGCAAGATTGGCGTAAACGACCTCGCCGCCCACGATTGGTAAGAGACATCGCAGTTGTGTGTCATTCTGGTGAAAGAAGTAACCTTTGCGGCCGGCTATACCATAGTAGTGAGGGGTGTTCTCGAGCCGGGCAAGATTGGCGTAAACGACCTCGCCGCCCACGATTGGTAAGAGACATCGCAGTTGTGTGACTTACTGGTGAAGGAAGTAACCTTTAAGCCACGCAGCTATACCATAGTAGAAGGTTCTGTAGTAGTTTAAGTGTATGTAATTATATACGTAGGTACAGTAAAAATCTTAATTTAGGTAATTATAAAAGTGATGCGAGTGATACATTCAATTTTATTATATAGTTAAACAATGTATAATGGAAATATAAATTATAGTTAATTAGAACGAAGAGACTCGTTCCCATAGGATGGCCGACTGTTACAGAATTGTTGGCATGTTTATTATTTTTATAAGATACTGCCATTAGTTTGAAGTTTGACAGTGACAAGTTGACATTTGACGTTGACACGTCAAACGTCAAAGTATTGTGAAACGGAGTATGTGTCAGGTTTCCGAGTGAAACGCCAGTCAGAGGGCGGACGCGATTAGATCACTAAGGTCAGTAAAACTTTGTTTGTAATCTCGGTTGAGGAGTAAATAGTAAATAGTAAATATTAAATAAATTTTGTTGAAATATTGTGATCCGTTTGATTTTATCTTTCTTCTGCGATGACCCTTAACAATAGCAAGATAACATCTACATTAGTGGACAAAGGGCAATTTTAGATAAATACTTACTGATTTTAAGTAACATGTAAATATTTTATCGGAAAGCGCCTGCTATGAATTTGTTAGCAAGATTAATATATTTCTTTACGATATATAAACTAACTAGCTGATGCCCGCAGCTTCGCCCGCGTAAAAGTTGTTTTCGTTCTCGCTTCCCGTATTTGATTCCCTTGGGGGAATCCGATAGAGGATTAGTCCGTTCACCCATGAAAATCCACCCCTTGGGTGGATTTCCGGAATTATAAATTATTAATCAAAATAGTCCGACAATCCACCTACGAAAATCCTCCCAAGGGGTGGATTTCCGGAATTATATATTTAGTCCGTTAATCCACCCATGAAATGGGTTTATTTCGAAGATGGGAAAAAAACCTCACGTAACGCCCAACGGCCTACGGTTGGGAGCCCCAGGTAAGCCCTCGGAAGGTTGTCCCAGGACTCACAACAGACCCACGTCCACCACGGTAGTTCGGGTGCTATCCCGCGTTTTTTGGGGGGTTTCGGGTGTGATCCCGCTTCTAAGGGGGGGCGTGCGTGAATTCCTCACGTCACGCTGCCGTCATGGGCCTGCTTCTGTACGGACGGTGGCAGCACTCTCACTGTCCTCAGGCCTAGCCTAGCATGCGGGTCCTATCGACTAATGAAATTGCGCCATTATTGTCAGTAGTACCATTGAGTAATAGTAGTAGTAGCCCCGGGAGAGTCCTCGGATGGATACCCCAGGACTCACTCACATACTCACATACATACTCGGATGGATACACAAAATATGGCTGCAAGTATTTTTTGATCTTATCAACTTGCTTGATACAATCATGGTACCACGAGAAAAAGAGCTATAATAAGTTTTTTTTTAATAATTGATGAGACTACAAGAGAGAACTATTTTTCATTCTCTTATTACTTGGTCGGCTTTTTGGAATACGCACACGACGTTGCAGCTTTGAGTTTTAGCATATGTTAAAGACTATTGTTTTAGGAAGAAATATAAATACAAAAACAATAAATTGTATATATTATTTAATTATTGAAATTATGACATAGGTAATTAGATATATACAAATCTAAAATAATCGTTAATTTGAATATTAAAATCCCCTTGAAATATACATATAATGAGCCCTTTGCAATGGTTAAAAAAATACAGAAAACACGGTGCTCTTAACAAAAACATACCATATCTTTAACATAGTAGTAAACTAAAATATATTCTAATTATTGCTACGTTTTGCTACGTAATTCTCCTATCAGGGGATCGTTATTTACGCCACACGTTAACTGTATTAGCATCATAATAAAATAATAAATTATATAATATTGTACAATGAATACGGAGAAGACGTAATTAAGTTTGTTTAACGTAACCAGCATAATCGCAAGGTTATTTTAAACTATATTCACGGAAGAGACACTTGGGCTACCTTCCTTCATTATAAATAGTAACTTTAGTGTTGGAAATCACTTTCAACTAATCTATCAGTGCTTAGATTACATGATCCCTTAAACACGGTTATATAATTAAAAATAACATGATAAATCTCAAAATAAACTATAAGCGTTGCGTCAAAAGTTTCTATGTCGAAAATATCTTATTTGAAAGATACAAACTTAATCAAATAGGTTCTATTTAATATCACATAACATAGCAACGCCCCTTAAAATCCAGTGGTCAGGATTTTTTATTGTTTGCAACCACAGCGGAGTGATGAAAGTAAGTCCAGTACGTACAGGCTTCTTGTAAACTGGACACTGAAAATAAAATTTCAATATTAAATCTTGAGAGTCACAAAAACATTCCAAGTCTCAGGGACCAATCTTTTCAATAAAATTAAAAATAACAAAATTTAAAAAAAAACTACGTTATGACACAAGGAAGGATTTTACCTACAATTTAAACCATACTACTTATTTTATCAATACTTTTGTTATAACTCTAGACAAGGGTTTTCACATGAGAAAAGATCATACCAGATAAAGCTTTGGGTCCTTGGGTGCTGTGGAGTTGATAGCATACACATGTACGACGGGCAACTGCGTATACAGAACTTTGAGTGTCGACTCGCACAAGCGCTGATTGCGTCGATCCCACCCCGCACCGTCCATGAACAAACCGTGGACGTAAACTCCTTCCTGTAACACGTGACAAATGCTTGAAACAAACAAGTAATGAAAAGCTACACGGTACTAATAATGTTGCAATGCTTATGTAGTACATAGTCAATTATGAAGTCTTACCGGAGGGGGTGCCTTGATATCTTCTAAAAGGGACTTCGTGACGTCGTTATGTAAGGAGACCATGTCAAGAGCCCAACCTTTATGAGCGCGAGTTACTTCCTGTCGCATCGCTGTCAGAAAACCTAAAAGTAATAGAACAGAAATAGAATTTTATGCATTCAAATTTCTACCTAAAACCAACCTACCTAATCTTATCAAAAAGTTTCGGATAATTTCTAATCTAAACTAGGTACATTCCCCAAAATAAATATATTAAGTATCTGAAATTTAATATCTTGTGCGTAGCACATTATGCAACCGTCCATAGGGTGCGGCTTCAGTTTCCAATCAGGCGGACCATAGTCTTGCGTAGGTTGCTCAGTGAGGTCCTCGTGGTGAGTCTGGATGTCAACTTCGGATGACAGTTTAAAAAAATAATAACTCCTTACATTTTTGGATAGTGATTGAACTTATAGTAATAAATACAAAAATAATTTACACCAAACAACTTTTGAAAATCAATACAAATACCTTGTGGATTGAAAAATCCTGTCATCCAAAACGATAATGGCCTGGCTTGGAAGCACCACGTTGAGAATTGTATATTTCTTTCCAAAAACTCCGTAAACCAGAAGCCAAGTGTGGATGACGACCATGAAGATTTCAACCAAATCCCGGGCACTTTTGCATCATAAATACTGTCTAAAGAATCGCGTAGTGCCTATGAAAAAAAATAATAGGGTAAAAAGAAATAATGGTCTGTAAAGCTAAATTCTGTAAAACAGTGTCATAAATAGGCAAGATAGGAAGCGGAGAACTTTGTGTTACGCTGTGAATTGAAACGGGCAGTAGTGGAGCAGTAACGGGCGACTTACGGTGTAAAGTACCTAAGTTCAAATTTTGTGAAATGCGCTAATACATTGGAATTCGTTACCGGTCAAAAAATTAAGAAACCGCTTCTACAAGACATTCTACACAGGAAAAAAGAAACTATAAAGTGTTACTACTTGATTTAATTATTACTGAATCCAAAGTACCTCATTCATTACGATGGTACCATCAATAGCAAGGAGTAAATCTTTCAAAGTACTGCGCACAAGATTGATTACTTTTTGCATTCGATCGATTTCTTGTCGCAAAAAAATAACCATAGATCCCAAACTGCCGTAATATTTAAGTCTGAAAATAAAATGAATCACATTGGTTAAATAAAATGTGTGTGTAACTAAAACAAAAATATAGAAATAAATGATGCGGCGTTTTCGACACAGCTGTAAATTAATATGTCGCTCTATATTTACCTCTCTTTAACTTCATGAGGGTCGAAGTTCGATGGCACTTTTTCCAACATTTCTTTGGATTGCCGGTACACTGACGCCTCACGTGATTCACCACCGCCGCCACCAGACTCTTTCGGCTGAATTGACAATATTGTGTCTAATAGCTCCTGCACTGTGTTGCGCTGATAACTGAAAAATAAAAATCTATTTAATAAAATATATAATAGTAAAAAGTACAATTCTCAACTATTCACTCAATCCACAAGCTCATTTATCTTTAAAAAACCCTGTTATTTATTTTTCTTCTAAGTTTCTTACATGACAATACATTGAAAGTCAATTAATCCAGTGTGATGGTCACAAAACTGAAGCGGCTATGTACACTCACATACAACAATAGGTTGGACAGTTTGGACACAATGGCAATAAATGTAGTTACGTAATTTTTGAATTTTCATTAATAATAATAAAGTAAATACCTACTGAAGTACTTACAGGTTTTACATAATGCATTTTTTATTCACAAAATTTACTAACGTAATATCGGCATTGGTATGTAAACCGTAAGCCTGTGGCGGATCAACAGTCTTCATCTTTTCAATTTCCTCAATGTACTCAGGTATGTTTTTAAACTTCATAATGCCGTAGCTCTTATAAAATTGGTAGTCATCATCAAATAACTGGTCTGTGAACCATACTCTGGTAAAAGTGACGAGCAGGCGAGTATCAAAATCGTCAGTAACACGCCCACCGTATTGTACAGCTGACACCATGTAACTACAGACAGACCAAATTATAGGTAGGTATTATTTATTATAAGTTCTCATACAAACAAGTATTGTAGGAAAAATCTAATAGAACATACCGCACTGTATTCCAACTAGGCGTTTGACCTGGTTCTAATGCATCCAAATGATTCTGCACAAACATGCAAGATGACAACCAGTCAGCAGAATTGAACTCGTAGGGTATATTCCACCCTAGTGGTCCAAACTTCCTTCGCTCTTGCACAACCGTATGTAGAAATGATATTGTGTAAATTAGTGGTAAATAGAAAGGGCTATCGCTGTAATCGAGAAAGTCTTGACTCATTGAATCGTAAGTTCTCATAAGACCAGCTTTAATTCCTAAAAGCATAATTTTGTTACCAGAAATATTAACTTACTGCTGCTTATATAAAATTATATCGTCAAATAAACCTTACCTGAAGGTGGTTCACAAGTATACTTGATAGACATTTGAAGCAAAGTAATCGGAAACACAGGATGGACTTCTGTCGTAATCCAAAGTCTGAAATAATGTATTTGAGAATTTTGATTTTTTTAACGGTATATCATCGCTTGTTAGTACTAATTTTGGCACATTCAATGCAGTGGGTACACAACTGTAACTTAAGACAAAATTGATACCATACGGTTAAGACAGGTTTCCAAGTTACGTTACGTAGTTCCTGATGATATCACAAGGAACTACACAACTTGGAAATCTGTCTTGATACTTCGATAATTATTTTTAAAGATGTTTCTTTTTGACTGACTTGTGACTTGTGACTGTGTGTGTTACCCTATTATTACAATTTTACTTCCTCTGTTCAGAATTGTGAAACTAGAAACAAGCTATGTTTTGTCTCATAACACATAGTCCATTACAGAAAACCATCTTACTATTTGCTTTGCCCATTCTTTTGCTCTGGTGGATATCTATTTAAACAATTAATACTTATGAATTAAAAGAAATAAATATACCTGAATAACTCATGAACTTGGCTCGGATCTTTCTCCAGTTCCGAGAATTGTTCCATAATCTCTACCATGTATTCAAGACCTAAGTGACAGTTTTGCAGCAGCACCCATAGACCCTAAAGATAAACTCAAGCTATAAGTAGTTCTAGTGCCTCAGTGAAGTTATGCATATATGTCCATAATAAAAGTTATCACCTCCTTAAGGCCACGTTCTATAAGTTTTCTTGCATGAACCTCCTGACCTTGTCCCATTGAAATTGATTGGCAAACATTTTCCAATCGCTTTGCTGTTATCTCGATAGAAGGAGTTGGATCAGATCCCATAGCTAAAAAGCAAATAAGTGGCACGAGAGGTCGGGATTCTAAAACTAATTGCTGAAATAAAAAGGACACTGTCATTTTAAGCGCAAAATTATTAAGTTATGTAGCTACTGATCTAATTTATTTTAAATTATTATACAAATAGAAAGCCAATAAATAAAAAGCTAGAAGTGGTAGGTATATTCTATTGCTTCAATCTAATAAACACGTTGCCCACGTGTTTATATATATATATATATAGAAGTGGTAGGTATATTCTATTGCTTCAATCTAATAAACACGTTGCCCACGTGTTTATTAGATCGAAGCAATAGAATATACCTACCACTTCTAGCTTTTTTATTTATTGGCTTTCTATTTAGTTGGGGTGCAGCCGCTAAGAACTTAGTTAAGAAATTGGGATGTTGTCGGACGAGAGTTAAGACAGGAGACTTTCGCTCCGGTTTGTATCTAGTGCAAAGGTTGGCCATCGCTATCCAGCGTGCCAATGCCGCCAGCGTAAAGGATGACTCACGCTACACCATGCCGGGCCCGAGCCGAGTGTCAGCCGTAGCAACTAATATTACATACATTTTGTATGAATTACGCTATACCGAGCGGCAACCGAGTGACGGCCGAGCAACGGACAACGTCAACGCTCGGAAATAACTCGGTCCCGCCTCGGCTTGGACCCGGAACGGTGTAGCGTGAGACATCCTTACCTAATGGGCACATTTACACCGGATACGGTGAGGAGCGAGTTAAATAATTAGTTTTAGTTTTAATTGTAAATGATATGTAAAATGATATTGTAAAATTTAATAAATAAAATGAATAAACATTATTAGGCTGAACAAATCATTAAAATAGATGCAAGTTGGACAACAGTCGAAGTAAATAGATCTGTAGAGACTACGATTAAGATTTATTACCTCGTAATTAACGATTACCGCCTCCGAGTATCTAGCTCCCATAGAATTCATTACATATTTCCTGTAACATAATTAAAAAACACATCACATATAGGAATTTAAACTTTATAGTCAAAAGAATATGAACCGATGGACTCCAACAGTTTACTGTGACGTAGGTATGAATACTATTGAAATAATAATGGCTAAACGTAATAAGGCTTAAAATGATTTTGCAGCAGTTTGCTTGTCCTTGCCGATCTAATACTGCAACAGCATCACCAGCACCAGTGTAACACCTATTATGCTGTCAACACCCATAGGCTTAATGGCAGCATTCCATCAGGTAAGGCGGTCCGTATGTCAATATGCCGTCATAGTACCAGTACAAAAGAAAATGTACTAACAGGCTTTGTGCTAGTGTTCTATCTGGACACCAGGCACGCACCATCAATAACTTTCTAAACACATCCATGGTATTGTACCCGTCCGGCAGAGCTTCTTCTTCAGGCGATTCTTTATCAAACCTGGAACATCGTTGTACAATTTTGTAATCACAAGTAGTTTACAACATCTACGCTACAGATGGTATATAAGAGTTGTTCGAATAAAAAAAGAAATATTCTTATGATTATTATAAGAAGGACATTAACTATTATGTAGATCTTGTAAGAAATCTTCATATAATATTGCATTAGAACCTGATGTACAACGATTTCGAAAGAATAAATGAATAAAATAAATCTCCCAATTTTCTCTTTAAAGCTGCACTGTACGACCTTGACAAATCCAGGTGGGTCTACGCTAGACGAGCCGAGCACGAGCAGAGCACGAGCCGAGTTGCTCTGCTCGCGATGACAAGTGTCGCTCGAGGCTCGTACGTCGGTCCACACTACACGAATTTTGGCTCGGATCGTGCTCCGCTCGTGCTCGGATCGTCTTAAGGCAATTCGAACAATTGCAGCGTACGCTTTTGCCCGATTTCATTCGATTCTAATACATTATATTACCGTTATAAAATCTGAGGGGTTTTAAGAAAAAATCTATACGTAAAATATTGTTCTAAAGACCTATATCTATTTTATAACTAGTGTTTATGAGAATTAAACTCATTTATTTACATAAAAAAGTACATTACTTGTTAACATTTTTGCAATATTCCTCACTTTTCGAGAACGATTTCGATCGAACAAAGTATTCGTAATCGTGTTTTGATACGTTAAAAAGCAAGAGTATCTAATAAATTACAATAATATAGTTTTATCAAATCAAATCGAAGAATATTTCCTAGTATAAAGTTCACTCCAAGATGAGTCTCTTTCGAACATACAAACCTTAGACGATTTTGTAATTTTGGTTGCAGTTAAATGAGAATACCAGATTTTTTGCAGCAGCTGACAATGTACTCGTAGTTCCTAAATTCCAGATTCTGTGAAGAAAAATCTAAAGAAGATAGCTCTTTTGAATATTCATTACTTACCAACTCTTCCATCCTTTTTCGTTGTTTGAAACCTGATCCAGTATATTCGTGTATTGACGTAGGGTAGACAGTTGAACTAAATTGAGCCATGACATATCAGTAACCCATTTGAAGGGTTTAGGTGGACAAGCGTTAAGATCCAGAGCTGCACCGCCTTTTCAAAGTAAATTTTATGAGTTAGATGCTAGTGTAACAATAAAATTATATCTGATATGGTTCATGATTTCTACTTTTACGATATTAAAGAATTATTTCAGTTAAAGACTTTCTATATGTTGCAATAAACTATGATAATTAAACTGAGATTAAAAATAATTTATTACAAAGTCAACTGCCGAAATACAAGAAAAGTGAATGACTACGTGTATACCTTTAATAAAATTCTGAAACTCTTCGAATGTTATGTACTCTTTCTGTAAGTCAATCTTCAACGTCAGCAATACCGTAAACAGATATTTGTGCTTCTCGTAAAAGCCGCGGCAGATAAATTTAAACACATCAAAAGTCTGCCAAATACCGAAAAAGTAATAATGCTATATTAATATGAGCAGTTGCTGTAAAAAAATAGTTACATTTTGGACCTTGGTAATTTAGTTAAATAAAATATTATATTACTTACCAAGTATTCGATAATAGATGCTATTCTTCTGCTGTTGATGGGGCTCGGCGCCGATCGCTCCATGGAAATATCAAACCGTTCAAGGAATTGCGCTAGTGAGGTTTGATACATGTTGCACACTAGTGACATGTTGCACACCAAGAAATACAGCACTGAACCACGTGTAGCCACTGGACGAAACTCTTCACGGGCCAAATTGATTTTTATCTCGGTTTCTCTTGCCACATCCAACTTTTCTCTAACCTTTGTTTAAAAATAAAGTAGTCAGCAAGGAAAATGATATACCCATTTATTGCATTTCAATAAAATAATTATGGTCTTTACCGCTTACCTCTGTTGCAGTAGCTTTAGTGACATTAAGCACTTGTATAAGTGACACATCTTCAACAAGCGAGCCTTGTATAGTCGTCAGTTTGTGTAAGAGATTTGCTTCCAACTCTTGCATCTTACGACGGTTTGCAGTAACGTCCATAATTAGTTGAGTGCGTTCTGCTTCCATTTCAGCTTTTTCCGTTAAAATTACACGACCGAGTAATTGATCTTCCAATCCTGAAGTATTTTATTTGTTTTATAAAATGTTCCTTATTATTTAATCAAAATAATATGGGGTATTTTACACAACACCATCTAGTCTCAAAACTAACAGGCAAAATATTTTATATAAAATATAAACGTGAGATAAAAATGTCTACCTGTGTTTTGAAATGAAATTAGTTTACCTTGCATGGTTACAGTGAAATCAATAATAGAAGTTCGTGCTGAAATTTCAGGTGTATAAGCAGGATTTGGTAGCTTTGTTGTTATGTATATTTTGTGACCGTAGGTTACATCAATCTCTTTATCACCCAACTTTACCTTAAATATTATAAGTTGCATTAGAATGTAGCTAGAAACTTAATTGTAGGCATATAAATCTTTATATTATAAATGCGAAAGTTTGTGAGTGTGGATGTGTCATAGGCTACTTTTTATGTGGTAGTGTGGATGTGTGTAATAACACATAGGCTACTTTATATCCCGGGAATAAGTTCCCACTGGGTATACAATGGGAACAAAACTTGGCGCGGGCGGAGCTGCGGGTGTCAGCTAGTTTTCCATAATGGGGAAAATTTCCAGAAACAATTGTATAAGTATGTTTATGGACATTTCTCCAATATAGAAAAAACACTTAAAAGTACACGAAACAGTAAAAAATTAAATTCCATGTTCCGTGGTGAAATCACATAGGCCATAGGCTTCTAATCTTCCTGCCGTCCTTTACACATCTTCATTTCTACTGAAAATAAAAGATCCGCTACTGTGATACATTAAATAGATAGATGTCGAAGATATTGTGTTTGCACAAAATAAACATAACATAAAAATACATAAAATCTTTAACAACGTTCCGCGCATTTTGTTAATAAACAAATACACTCGAGAGCAATGAATCCGGCTCACTTAAAGAATCCTAAAAATCTCGGAAACTAAAAATGCTAGGTTAATGCAATAAATTGTATTTAATAGACAATGTAATACTCCTTAAATGAAGGTATTAAAACTTCTTAGTTATTGTAAAGTTATATCATAAAAAAATCAAATTTGAAAAAGGGCCACTTTCGAAGATGGAACTACGAAATTACAGCATTTGGTGTTGCTTTTGTTTGTAATCTGTCATTTATGTGGGTACATAAACCATGTTGATAGTGCTCTATATTCATTAATCAAGCTGAAATTATGTCGCTTACGCCTGAAGAATGCACCAGAATACTTACAATGCTGGAAACCGGCCGGAGTCAGCGCGATACAGCCAGGACTGTCGGTGTGTCGCTGTCAACAGTACAAAGAGTTCTCCGACGTTACGAAGAAACTGGTTCTAACCTACGCAGACCAGGAACGGGCAGAACCAGGTGTACCACAGCACGAGAAGACCGATACTTGGTGAACACCATGCTTCGAAATCGCTTTCTCACAGGAACTGAACTCACCAATCAGTTTCGACGCCTCGGAGGAAGTAACCCAAGTGCATGGACAGTAAGACGTCGGCTTGCTGAATCTAACATAAAACCCCTTAGACCTGCAAACGGCCCTAAACTGGAGCGTGGGCATCGTATTTCGAGACTAAGGTATGCCCAGAGCCACGTAAATTGGAGTATTGAAGATTGGTCAAAAGTTATGTTCTCCGACGAATCAAAATTTATGCTCTACAAGCACGATGGAAGACACAGAGTGTATCGAAGACCAGGGGAAAGATTCAAGCAAGCATGCATCGAAGAAAAAGTAGCCTACGGTGGTGGGTCTGTACTTGTGTGGGCCGGAATTTCTTCTGAAAGTCGCACAGAGCTGGTGATCATAGAAAACGGCTCTTTAACTAGCGTAAGATATGTGGAAGAAATCCTCAATGATCACGTTGGTCCATTTATGGTCAATTTAGGTGAGGATGCTATATTTATGCATGACAATGCCCGACCTCATACAGGTAGGATTGTGAATGACTACCTTCAAGAGATGAACATTACTCGTATGGAGTGGCCAGCGCGCAGCCCGGATATCAACCCGATCGAGCATGCTTGGGACGAGCTAGGCAGATGCGTAAAACAACGAAACCCTCCCCCAATCACGCTTCGTGAGCTCAAAATTGCTCTCACAGAGGAATGGGAGAATATTCCCCAAAATCGTATAAGGAACTTGGTGTACAGCATGCCAAACCGCGTAAACGCAGTAATGGAAGCACGAGGAGGCAATACGAAGTATTAAAATTCAAGAAAATCGTAATAAAGTTCAAAAATTTCATGTTTCCTATTTTTGTTTTAAGGAGAGATCAGCAGTTTTTTCTTTATGTAATTTTGTGTTAATAAAATGTATGGTGACTCAAATTTTTTTTACTTTCATTTAAGGAGTATTACATTGTCTATTAAATACAATTTATTGCATTAACCTATCATTTTTAGTTTCCGAGATTTTTAACATTCTTTAAGTGACCCGGATTCATTGCTCTCGAGTGTATTTGCATTTGTTTCAGAAAGCGCATACCTTGTACGATGATCCTATTTTAATGTAATTCTTCTCAAGCACATTGTCAAGTACTGGATCTAGTTCCTCTGCAACGTCTTCTATCAACATAGCTCTCCCTAATGATACACAATCTTCAATGTGATTTCTAAAACAAGAATGAAAAATTTATAAAACAGCATTGGTTTAGTAAAAGATTTTGTAAACCATTCAGACTAGTTACCTCGCATACCTGCATTCTTTGAAATCAACAGTAAAATTAGCGTTCACATTCAAAAAGGATCTGATTGAGAAAGGGTACGTATTTAATTATTCAAAATACTAATCACGTTTGTTGTTCCACTTGTTTATTTTTCTGTTTTTAGTATTTTTTGTTATTGTGGCAACAGAAATGCAATATCTGTATTACTATCTAGCTATGAAGGATAGGATAGGATATAGCAGAATGTCGGTAATCGGTTATACGAATCGAATACGGAATTAAAACAAACCCACGCTTTCACTTGTTAATAGGTTCTTTACGGACATGAATGGTATTACGGAATGATGGCACATACAGAAGATATGGCAATAGAAGTTACCTGAAGTACTTGTGGTTCAGTGTAGTGACGATCAGGTCGTTATACTTCTCCATGTTTTTTATCCAATTCTTACCCTGAGTCTGCGGGTCGATTAAGAGAGGAAAGCGTGAAGCTTTTGTCACAATAATACCATTCTGTATTGACAATTCGTCAGTGGGTAGCCCGTATAAATTCCACTCTCCAATCTATAAAATAATTTAAAAATTGATAAAAATATATGGATATTTTTCTGCAAGTAAATTTATGTGTGGTGATGGTGAAATAAGTAAAGTGTTGTTGGTACGTGAAATACAAATTGGTTTACATCTGTTATAGTTATGAGGCAGTCTCCAAATGTTTTAAAATGTGTTTTGTATTAAAGAAGCAGGCAAAATGCTATGGTAAATGACAAAAGTGATACTAACTCCGTAACATAAGATTTGCTTAGTAAGTAAACTTAACTTTGCAATACAAAATTAATAATCAAAATTTATAATTTTCAACTTTATCGTCACAGTGCCGATAACAAGTTAAGTGTAAGTGTCGAGTTTCTCATAGCAAAAGAAGTCTTTGGCATCCCTCAACAAACGTTACCTCGTAATTGATATAGATACATCTGACATCTGATGGGCCGTATGCTTATCTGCCACCTTAGTGGTATTAAAAAAAACCGGCCAAGTGCGAGTTGAACTCGCCCATGAAGTGTTCCCTAGCAGCAAGTAACATAATATAAAAGTTCTTGTTGTTCGATGTAACTTTCATTGATGTTTTAACACGTTCGCAGTAGTAGTGATTTTTCTCGGTGAAAATTGCGGTTTATGACGTACTTATTAAAAAAAAACTACCAACTCGATTTCGTTCAAACCAATTTTCGTTGGTAGATTTTATGGCATGTACATTACATATTTATTTTTTGATTTATCATTTTCTTAGTTTAGAAGTTAAAGGGATATAATTATATTGTAGGTATAATTTATGACAAATTACCTTATGATAAATAGACACCTTTGTGATAAAGCGATAACCAGCACTTGCTTTATGAGTTTATTACAAAATTTTAATGTCATTTGATATGAATTTATATAATGAATTACTAACTTTAAAACAGTTTAAGTTACTGCAAAATTTTAATTATCTATAATTCAGTCGCACCCGTACTACACAATAAGTAGGTACCTACACATTTTTCCACTTTGGAAATGCCTCTTGCGCAAACTATTCTTTTTAGAACAACATGATGTTAGGAACCTTAATAGCATTTTTGAAGACCTGTCTATAGATACTCCACACGTACGGGTTTGATGAAAAAAAAAATTTTGAGATTCAGTTCTGAGTATGGGGACCCCCAAAAGTAACTGCTTTTTTTCTAGTTTTATATAAAAATCTTAATGCGGTTCACAGAATACATCTACTTACCAAGTTTCAACAGCATAGGCCTTATAGTTTCGGAAAAAAGTGGCTATGACACACGGACGGACAGACAGACAGACGGACAGACAGACACAGACATGACGAATCTATAAGGGTTCCGTTTTTGCCATTTGGCTACGAAACCCTAAAAAGATACGTAAATTAAAAAAGGAATATTTACGAACCGTAGAAGTATCAGTGAGCTGTTCGGTTATATTTAAATTCATCGAGACAGGTATTTTTCTTCTAATCAATTCCTTGAGCCAGCTGGATACTAACATCGAACGGAATTCTTGGTTAAATGGCCCAGAATAAGATAAAAATCTGTAAACATAATATTCGACCTTGTAACCACAATCAATCTCAAAGAGACATTGCAAAAAAGTCTGTCAGCCTGTAGATAGTCGAATGCCAAGGTCTTAAATTGTTATAATTTGCTACCCTGTCTAATATCACCCCTTTCAAATAGTTGGAAACTTTTTGCACTCTACATAGATCCATATTTTTAATCGCTTTAGCCTTCTTTCTTTTGATTAAATTACGTACCAAACAACCATTATCCGTGATATCAACATTTATTTGTCAAATGTTTGCGAACAGTTATCGAAATTATCCACTAATCTTTAAATACCTAAGTATAAAACAAACAATGATGCATAGGGCCTGCCTCCCGGCGCATTATGTCACGTTCGCGTAATGTCACCATGACGCAATTTGTCACGTTCGCAGACTGTCACGTTTGCAGAATGTCACGTTCGTAGACTGTCACGTTCGCAGACTGTCACGTTCGCAGAATGTCACATTCGCAGAACGTCACGTTCGCAGAATGTCACGTTCTCGGTATTCCGATGGAAATGGGAATGGGTGTGGGAATAGGAATACACCCCGTATTAGTTTATTACGTTAATGAAGTCAGATCAACCAATATTTGATCAGAAAGTACTAGTACATACCTTCGTGAAGATTCTGAGAGTAACATTCGTACAGATAACAAAAAGATATTCTATTTTAGTTAACAGCGTTGCTGAAGTTTGCCAAAACAAATATGTTAAAGCTTCTAAAAGAATATAATTTACCCACAGAGCAGCAATATATCACCAACGAGCCGTTCTATCTCCGATTTGAATAGTGCAGATTGTTCTGTCCACCGAACACGTTCGCCACTGAGCCCGTTTATAAGAGCAGTTGCTGCGTCCATCTTCTCCTGACATCTGGCGGCATCGTCTAACACAGCTTGTTTCAAAGTCATAGCCTCGTCAAACTGTCGTTGCACGTCCGCTAATTCCAACTAAAGAAACCATTGCACTAAGTTAAGAAGGTATTCTAATTTATCAACAAACTGTAAACTTCACTAAAAACTTCTGTATATATAACATTGCGTTAGAAGAAAATTGAACAATATTTTTCTTTCTTTGACATTGGGAACGTATATTAGCAAATATCGTAGAAACTAAGATCAAATTTTCGTTTTGACAAGGTTTCATTTATTTCCGAAAAAATATTCAATTTAATGAATAAATTGTGTACTGAAACCGAAACAGAAAGGACCTATTCGCGGAATGACTCGTCGTAATTTATCAATTTATTCGTGCTACACCTCGTTTTAAAAAAGCCGTGTTGGTCAAATACCTAAACCCATTCTATTTACATTCTCAAATTAATGTATTTGGATTTCTAAAAATTATGTAGTAGGTACCTCTTTTGCTGCCAGTTCTGCTTCTGCTGCATCTAATTCTCTCTTGGCTCCTTGGTATTTACCTTGCATAACAGCTAAGTTAGCCTTCAGTGGTAGAACATCTTTATTCACGGAATAAAACTGAGCCATAGCAATTGTCCAAGAAATTAAACCCGCAACATTACCACACGCTACTTTCGCTGCTTCAAAAGTGTATTGTCTGTAATATTTTATTATAATGCTGGATGTAGTTTTTGTCCAATTTATATTTAGAGTGTGTTTGTTCGGTCTCACGTAGCTCGCCAGAACCTATTTGACCCATTTAAGGGTTAAATTTTGAAAAACCATTTCTTAGTGGATGCCAAAGTATAAGTAATAGGATAAATTTCTTTTTGTAAACTTTACGCAGGATAATTATAAAATAATATTCAAACGAACGAAACGACTTGTAGTATCCTTGCGATAAAGATAATATGCTAGGAACTATATGAGAAAGGTTCTTAGCCACTTTTGGATGACCTCGGTCAACCGAAAGTGGGTGTAAATTGTTAAACATCGTGAACGGCTTCATGCAGTGATCTCCAACCCGAACTTATTAAAATATTTTGTTTCAATTGGGTTCATTCATATTTTGATGAAGAAACTTACGGAAATTTAAAGTACGGTACTAGTAAATCAATCATTTCAGCATTAATATCATCTTTGGGATAATTCTTCAAGTTGTTTAGAAACCGTGCATCGGCCATGACCTGTTAGAAAAAAGAAATTAATATAAAGAGGCTAGGCACTTCAGTTTGCCTAACAAATATTGTTTCCGCTCGGCATAGTCGGCGTCTCGTCCCCCACAAGAAAATGATAGAAGGAAGGCTGTTCAAATTACCTTCTAAAATTACTCTAAGTGAAATAGGTACGATTATCAAGTTTCTAAAGGTAGAGTCGCGTCCTTTGACTTAATTTAGCATACCAAATAGCACAAACCATTTAATGATTCAGAATGAATGAGTTACAAACCTTTAATGATTCAGCCCATGAGGCTGTTAAAAACTTTTTCTCATAGTCGGGTTTGATGGAATCTATTCGCTTCCTGAATAGCAAAACGACAGCGTCCATAATGAGCGTAATAAGATATGGTGGCTTGCCTAATTTCCTAACGGTGGCAATGTCCGCAGCATTGATAGTCTGCAACATAAATAACATTCAAGTAAATACCTAGTCGGTTGAAGTATCAAAATAGGTTAATTTACTATGACCATCGTTATATTACATGGTAGCAAATCAAAAAAAAAGTAAATAGTGAAAGAGACAAAATATTACTTCTTAGTCACAAAAATAATAGCAGTGAATATGTTGGACTATTTTCTAAATATAGATCTTTATTGCAAATACCTGTAAAGCTGCTTCAGCAGCATCTAGAGCTGGTTTTGCATCAGCGAGCTTCTCCTCGGCAATTGCTGTTTCTGCCGCAATGACTGTCACGAGTTTCACTGCAACATCTTTTACTTCCAATACTTCAGCTTTTACTATCTCAGCCGCAGCTTGTGTATCCGCAACGGCTGCTAATACCTAAGGAGATTCTTTTCATTTTACTAGCAATTTAGGTTATTTATTCCTATAATGTATGTAGATTACGCGTTAATTACAAGTATTCAGACTAATATTATTGTTTACAAACACTTACCTCTTCGGCTTTCGCAGTGGCTTCTTTAATTTCTGTCTCTTTAAGAACCAGTTCTTGCTTTAGTTCATCTACGCTTGCTGCTGCTTCCACCAATTTGTCTAAGCCTGTTATCATTCTATGAACAATAACTATTTTTAAGAATATAATTTCTTATACAGTCAGGATGTGGGTTATTTAAATGCGATTTTATCTGCAAAATATAATAGGTACCTAATAAACGAGCAAAGTAATGGCGTATAAAAATCATTACCGTCTTGCCATTTCTGCAATAGCTTCATGTTTATCTTTGTAAAGAACCTTATAACCATCCAAGAACGATAGATATGATTTAGGCGTAACGTGCGCCTGTCTCCGGAATCGTTCATAGTACAAAACGCACATATCAGCGACATTATCTTGCACCATACCCATTATTTGAATCAATTGTTCTTTTGTTTCCATAGAACATACAACCTAAAACGTAAGTGGCAAGTTAGGTAGGTATTTGTCTTTTTTTTTTACGTGAGGGAAAATCCTCAGAGGATGTTATGCCGGACTCTTACCGACTAAAAAACCTCACGCAACGCCCAACAGCCTGTGGTTGGGAGCCCCGGGTAAGCCCTCGGAAGGATGTCCCGGGACGAGGTAGGTATTTGTCTTATGCATGCGATTTAAATAAATCAAAAAAAAATTAAAATATCACAATCAATCAATCAATCAATCAATCAAATGAGCCTATCGCAGTACACTGCTGGACGTAGGCCTCTCCTAATTTACGCCACAATCCACGGTCCTGCGCCTTACGCATCCAGTCCCAGCCTGCGACCTTTACCAGGTCGTCGGTCCATCTAGCGGGTGGACGTCCTACCCCACGTTTGCCGAGACGCGGTCTCCACTCTAGAACTCGTTTGCTCCATCGGCCGTCGGTTCTTCTGCAGATATGGCCGGCCCACTGCCACTTCAATGTACTTATTCTGCGAGCTATGTCGACCACTTTAGTTCTTTGCCGGATAGTCTCATTTCGGAGTCTATCCCTCAGAGACACCCCAAGCATAGCCCTTTCCATAGCCCCCTGCGCAACCTTTAGAGCATTGACCAACCTCTCTGTAAGTGTCCACGTCTCGGCACCGTATGTCATAACAGGTAGAACGCACTGGTTGTAGACTTTGGTCTTCAGGCATTGCGGTAAAGGCGAATTGAAGACTCGACGCAGTTTGCGAAATGCTGCCCAGCCCAACCGTATCCTTCTGGCGATTTCCTTGTCCAGGTTCCCTTTCCCCAGTGTAATAACCTGCCCAAGGTAAGTATATTCCTGGACGACCTCTAGCCTCGATCCCTCGACGTATATTGGCCCCGGCGTAACGTGGTTATTAAACATAACCTTGGTTTTTTCCAAGTTCATGCCGAGTCCAACACGTCGAGACGCTCCGTTCAGGCTATGCAGCATTCCGCTTAGCTGTTCCAGCGTATCCGCCACAATTACGATGTCATCGGCAAACCGAAGGTGCGAGATTTGCGTGCCGTTGATGTTCACGCCCCACCCTTCCCAGTCCAGTGTCTTAAAGATGTCCTCAAGCGCATTGGTGAAGAGTTTCGGGGATATCTCATCACCCTGTCTTACACCTCTACGCAGTTCAATGGGACTGGTTTTTTGATTATCTAGCTCCGCTATACTCAAACCGTGGCCCGCGGGCCACATTTGGCCCGCCGGGCCTTTGATAGTGGCCCATCTGAATATTGGCGTGAATCGAAACGCAGCATCTAACGACTGCTTCAGACGGCTTATTCTCAGAACGGCTTTATCGTTAGAAATCTTCTGTTACGGCTGAGTTTGGAGGTCGCCCTTCACAAACTTGAGGCTCTGTGCTTTCACTGACATCGGAAGGGGCCGCATAGTGGATCCAGAATACAAGTACGGGGCGTTAGTATTGGTATCGAGCCCTTGATGAAATATCTAGGGCTCGTACTTGATAGCGGATGGAACTTCGGACACTATTACCAAAGTGTGATCCCAAAAATCGTCGTCGAAAAAATAATCGAGTGGTTCCAGTCCCACCAGGGTGGCGGAAAAGTCACAAAATGGGCGATCACCCATCCAAACTCCACACGTCTGCGGCGAGGACGTCGTAGGCTTGTCTTCGCCCAAGACTATCGGCCTTCATGACTGGGGTGCCTTAGAACGGCGAAGGAGCTGCTCACCGTCATTTCAGAAGCAGGCCCAATACGGCAGCGTGACGTGAAAGTTTCACGCGTGCCAATCGTCCCAAAAAGCGAGATAAAACCCGAAAACCCCCTTAAAGACGCGGAAAAGAGTCAAACCCCTCAGGAAAGGCCGCAATGGTAGCCAAGGGAAATCCTGGCAAATCCTTCTGAGGGCTGACCCAGGGCTCACGACCGTGCAGTGGTAGAGCACGTGCACATGTGGTTTTAGTTGGTAAGTGCCCGGCATAGCATTTATGAGGGATTTCAAAAAGTGTTCAAGTATCAAAAAAAATTAAATTAAAAATTTAAAAAACCCCTGACTCACAAAAAAAGAACAATAATAAAACCTGTAAAAAGTAAAAAAATAACTATTATATTATGACCTATCTACCCTAAGTATTGAACCTTTATTATTATTATAGGTAGCTATATTATTTCGTGATGTATAAGTTATGTATTAGTTAACCTTTCATTTGATACCCAACACGGGTATATTTGAACAAATTTAATTTTTCATCCCCACTTTCACCCCTCTTATCTTTGAAATGGCTTAACCGAATTTTATAAAACATAGCTAAGAACACTCTCCCCTAACTCATCTTTCAAACAAAAGAAACAGGATCAAAATCGGTTCATCCGTTTGGGACCTACGATGCCACAGACAGACTTACACACACACATACACACACACACACCCCGTCCGGGTTTCCGTCGGGCGTTAAAAATCGCATTAAAACATGAGCCTGGAACTTTAATACGAAACTCGTTTGTTCGAATAATCTGTTGACAGACATACAAATCTTTGTAACTATTTTTTCACAATTTTTTTTTACTCTAATTATCGTTTTAGTCAAGACCTAAATAATTATGAGGTGTGGCCCGCGACACCATGACTGAAACGTGTCTGTGGCCCTAAAGAAAAAAAGGTTGAGTAGGTAAGGCTGATCTAGCTGGAATAAATATCTGAATAAATATCTAAATAAATAGCTGGAAAAAATATCACACCGACCTTAAATTCCCATAAGAAGTGGTGGGCTACTTCAATGAGTGCTTCTTTAGGCCATTTCTGGAACCAGTCCATTATTGATCCAGAAATTAAACCAGGAAATTTCATAGCCCTGCTTCTAAACTTCTCCCCTACCTATGAAACAATATTTTTCAAAACGCAGTCAGTCACACAATTATTCATTTCAACTTTTAAATAGAAGTAGGGATTTCGTACGGGTTATCTATACTTATAATAAAACTGTAGAGGGTCGGGAGTCTGTACATACTTATAATAAAACTGTAGAGGGTCGGGAGTCTGTAAATGGAAGATATTTTGAAAATTTTAAGTGTAGGGCGTTCTCTAATCGACACTGAAGCCGAAAATGTAATTTAAAATTTTCATGTCTGTCTGTCTGTCTGTCTGTATCCCGAATAAGTATCACGCTGAAACTACTGAACCGATTTAAATGATACTTTGTATGATATAAGCTTATAGTCCGAGGAAGGTTCTTGGATACTTTTGATCCCGATATTTGGCGCGGTAACCTCAGGAGAGGGGATGAAAGGCAAAATAGTTTTTCATTATTCCACACAATTTTCAATATTGAGGGTTACGTAGTTCAGAAATTAGGGGCATCTCAACTTTCGGTAAATCTAGAATTCAACGTTTCTTTTGAAAGTGAGGCTAAACGGGCGTGTTGGCTTAATCATAATAGAGCTTAATGATTGAAGGCTATTGTTAAATAATTCAGTTCGCGCCGAAGGCGTGGACTGAATTGTTTTAGAATAGACTTAATCTTTAAGCTCTTTTATGATTAAGCAAACAGGGCCGTTTCACACGCTGCTTGATGAGTCTCATGAAGAAGTACCCCTCCATTCGTACACCTTATGTGACGTAAACGAAGTTGCGAGGGTCAGCTAGTTGATTTAATAAATGTTGTGGAAACAGTACAAGTGAAGTTTTTTAATATTTCGTACGGGTTTTTTGTCTCGATTTTATTTTTTTATGATTTAATTCCTTAAGTGCGTAATACTAAAAAAAAAGTGACTTGGGTATGTAGAGTAAGATGAACTGAGAAAGAATTTTCTACAACTTGTTTACTCCATAATAAACCCATGAATATACACAACGCAATGTTAAAGATATTCACATAACAATAACTCACCGGAGAAAAACAAAGTACAACATGTAAGTTAGCTCGAGACCTAATGATGAAGTACTCATACAACACATCTGGTATAGGAATTCTTTTCGGCGCATATTTCTTCATAATCGGTGTCAGGTCGTTTAGAATCTCATCTAGAAGATGTCAAATTGGCATTATGCAATAGAATGAAAGCCAGTATCTCTTTACTGGACACCATGCAAATTTTTGAAGTAAATTATTAATTCTTAATCAATCATAAGTAGCTAAGTAAACTGCGGATAAATTTTCATAATATTTTAAATATAAAAGTTAAACTTTTATATCAACTCGGTAGATGATTAAGACATAGACACTGTTCATAAGATTTAAATATGGAAAAAGAGGAAAAATAGCATAGGTACTAATTGCTTTTCAAAAATAAACATAACCTGTTGTTGCTACCACTGATATTAATTTATCACACTTCAAAAATATTACCCATTTCATCCTTAGCGAATAAATTAGCAATTTCTCCAGAACTGAGGATATTATTAAGAAACTCCAAAAATTGTTCATCTTTAATATCATTGTCAGTAAAGATAAAAGATACGCCTTGTCCCTGTAATCCAGCTGTTCGATATAGGTTTTTGATATCCTCCATAAAGTTGCTCACGTTATATGATCTGAAATTATATAATACTTCTTTTGCCTTCGTTTAGGTGCGCCAGGTGTTTCTCCGCACCAGTGCCATTGTGGAGTAGTCGCCGTTCGCCTTGGACATCATGGCTTGTCTTGCAGCAGAAGCGTTGGGCGAATACCACGGCACGCAAGCATTAACGACGTCATCCGCCGTGCTCTTGTCGCCGCCGGTCTGCCAACTAGACTTGAACCAAACGGCTTGGCACGTGGCGACGGCAAGAAACCGGACGGTATGTCGTTAATGCAGTGGAAGATGGGAAGGTGTTTAGTGTGGGATGCCACGTGAGTCAACACTCTTGCGCCTTCTCATCTTTCCAGTACTGTTGGTTGTGGTGCTGCCGCCGATTCTGCTAAGACCCTTAAGCGACAAAAATATTTTAATCTCTCCGAAGATAACGTACTTGAGCCGTTTGGGGCCGAGACCTTGGGCCAGTCCAAGCGCTCATATTGTCTTTCCAGAATTAGGAAAGCAGTTAGTGTTCAGAACGGCCTTAGGAACTATGCTTCTATGTACGTGTGTATTCATTGGTACTGGTCGTGTTGCTCTATACCTTGTTACGATATAAAAACGCCTCATACTACTTAATTTAAATTAATTGGACCAAATCCCTAAAAAGCTAACATTGTCGCATGTCATCAAACATAAAATAAAATGGCGCTCATCAACTATAAAATTAAAATGGTTTAGTCTTAGTGACCTTACTGACCTTGTCAATGTAATTTGATAGAAGGTATAATTAGCTATAAACGATGCTAATTTTGTTAAACTTTGTTTTCCAGAACCTCCAACACCCACCAACAATGCGTTGCCACTGTAAAATGATTTGGCTATAAATGGCTTAAAGAAATACCTTTTTTTTTTTTTTTTTTTTATACTACTTAGGTGGCAGACAAGCTTACGGCCCACCGGAAGGTTGGTAACCGGGCGCAGGTTGTGACGACCCACAGTTGAAATTTTTCAAGCCGCCCATAAGGCCTTCAACTTGGCTTAACGACTGTCATTTTACTGACAACCTTTGTTTAATGACGATATAATTCATTATTGCTATATAATTACCAATCGCTAAGCGCACGCCACGCTCGTCAGCACTCGTAAAACACGCTTTGTTTGTTTTCTATAATATAATTTAAGCCCTATTTTCACAACAATAAATTTCAAATTGCATTAATCAAAGTCCATCCGCACATGCCACGCGCCCGCTCGGCACCCGCCACACGCCTGCCGCGCGCTAACTACGCGCGCGCCCCGCGCATGCGCGCATTAACGCAATTTGCGATCTATGTATATATGATAATAGGGCTTAAATTATATTTTAGAAAACAAACAAAGCGTGTTAGATGCGTGCTGTCGAGCCTGGCGTGCGCTTAGCGTGCGCGTATCGTCTGAGCACGCCCTGACTTTGGATAGTTTCAGTATATAATGTTAAGAATACTAACCGTGCAGTATTAATAATTCTAGAAATAATAAACAAATGAACCATGGCATCGTGGAAAAATACCAAATCCAAATGAGCTCCTCGTATTTGTTCATTGAATAACTCTTGAAATGAGGCTAATTTACTCAGTAGGAATTCCCAGCTGAAATTTAAACAGACAACGTTTTATGAAAAAGAATACCTTTGCATTCCTAACCAAACGGGGAATGAATAGCATTCATGAATCTTACGAGTATAGTGAAAATAATGTGAATTAACAGTATAAAAAATAATAGCGTCCCCGGTTTTTCGTCGGGGTTTTGAAAAGGAAGGTATGAGTTGAACCAATCAACTTACGAAGGCAATTCTTCATATATTTTCGGTGCCTCCATACTAAAGTCCTCATCTTCATCACCCGTCGGATCAGCAGGCTCTCGTAAGAAGTTCACGAAGAATGTTTCACCTTCAGGAAACTCATCGATATATTCTGCTAATTCAACGTTAGCGGTTTTCCAAAAATTTTCTACAAACCAGTTCTTGTCATCAAACGTGGTAAACCTGTTACATATAGGTAAATCAACAGTTAAGTGTTTTGTAATGAATAAGTTATGTTTTTAAAAAATCATAACTCATCAAGTTCCTCCACAATATGGTTCACGTTGACAAGAACTAACGTAAAGGAACTAACTAACTAGTAACTAACTAACTAACTAGTGCACCATGATGTTGGCAAATTCATTGGCAGTTACTTATTTACCGAATAGGTAGGTACCTTTCAAATTTGCATCATCAATATTTTACGCTTCCAGACCAGTACATACCTGTCAGAGATAATTCTTAAACATTCGTGGAACCATAATTTTAAGGCCATTTGAATGGACGGAAGCTCCTCTCTCTTTATGAACAAAATGCCTTCCCATATTCGCGATAAATCTCTAAGATTGAAAATATAGTGAAACTTGGCTGGTGTTGGTAGCATTTTAATCTAGAAAAGTCGTACGGGATAAAATAACAAAATAACATTCTGAAAGGTACAGAAGTAATGTTCAGTCCAGTAGATATAGCCCGAAATGATTATACTTAGAGGTGAAATGATTTTTTTCAGATACGTACCCAAAATCATAAAAACCAAATTACCGAGACCATAATATTGAAAATAATAGAAGTTAAGTACTTAGTGCTAGAGTCGAGTCAAAATAGATTCTGCTTGTCAATTCGGGTGTGCAATAATCCCAGATAAAAATTTGTTAAAACCTTGAACGCTGGAAGTACAGATGGAAATCTCATGTATGTAATTTTTTTTCACATCTTATGATCACACAAACCAGTATCGAAAACTCGCCTCAACCTCGCCTGGCCTCATGTGTGTGAACTCAGTGAGCGGTGTTTATGTGTGCGTAGCCTCAGTGAATTTAGTATGTAGGTTTCCATCTGTACTAACTCTAATTTGTGCTGGAATGGTAAAAAGTTTCAAACCCTTACAGAAACTGCTGTTGTTCTGTTATAAACTAGGTACCTTCAAATGTTATAAGGAAACTGATAGGCTAACGTTAAGAGGATGAGCATTAGATATTGATGGTGAGTCTTTTATAACATTTGAATTCGTTGTTTAAATAATTCTATGCTATTTGGTAGGCGCCTGACAAGACACATGGTCAGTTTCTAACAGACCTAGATAATGGACAGTAAATCACGTCGGCCACTGCAGACTAATGAAAATTACGAGATTTTAAAACTGTAAGCAGTGTTGTACCTTATCAGAACAAATAAGTTTACTTACTTTGGTTTGTTGCCAAATGATTCGAGTAACTGGCACCAGTTTAGGCATGAATTCCACAAGTTTTTTATCAAAGCGGGTTTTGCAGAAGTAGCCCGCACTTATTGTTTCTAAAACAACATAAATTATTATAACTTGACAGTCGTTTTAATTTGAGAACCGAACGTTGCCAGACGTTCCGTTCAATTTGAAATAAATACGTTAACCCAACACACACATTAAAATATGAATTTGGTCTAAAAGGTATGTGAGTGTCAGAATTCTTTTGATTCCATGTAATCACAAATAGGAAATAGATCTTGTGAATAACATGATAAGTTTTATTTTACTTATAACTTTTAGAGTCCATAAATACCTACGTATTTTAACTATACTATTTACATGCATCTACATTATTTAACAGTTGTTCCAAACTTTATTCACGAAAACGCAATAAAATATGAGCAATGATAATATATTAAAGTCTTCATAATGAGCAATATTTACCAAATATCTTGTCCATGGAAACAATGCTAGGAAGCGTGCAGTTGAATATACAAAACTGTCTTTTTAGACGCGGTGGTACATCATTTCTGCCGCCACCTATAAGCAAAAGCAACTATTGAACTTGTTCATAGACTCCATAAATAACATGTTAATTAAAACATTTTAAAAGACTTCAAAATATAACTAGTAATTACCAGGGTGTATCATGGCACCAAAAATTTGAATATCGGCAATAATAGTGAATTCCCCAGGCTTTTCTAACGAGTAAAATCCACCACCCTCCATCATTTGTCGTACTATTTCGTTTGTCACCTAATAAAACAGAATTTCTTAATGAGCATGCTTTCGTTATTATCTTGATGGAGTTATTTATTTATTTATTTAAGCATACACTTTTCACTATCCTTGCAGGAAATCCCAATGCGATAGTGAAGTTACAATTACATTCGATTTATGTTCAAATTATAAAAATAAGTATGGAAATTAATTGTCAAGTGCATTACAGTACGGGGCCATAAAGAATGCACATCGGCAATTATCGCATTTCCGAATGCAAACGAATGCTCATTTCCATGTAGGTACATCAATTATTAGATTAGTCGTTTATCAGAATATGAATTTAGCACTAAGTACTTTATTGTTGTTTTGTTTTGATTTCACGTGAAATATATAGAGCTGTAAAACACGATGTAACTATTTTTAATTATTGCTATATTCTTGTTAGGAAAAAATAATCTTCAAATAATCTTCATAAATACATATTTTATATAAGATCGACAAAAAGTGTAATATTGTGGTGACAAATTCAATTGAACAAATTGCCATCGGCCACAACACTGTTTAAACCTGTACCCTTAGTCGACTTATGCGACATATTATTTTTCTTATTCTAATAGAACACCGCACGGGGAAAAATACGGAATTAGTATAATAAAAACAAAATCATGTATAATTCAATTCCTTCCATTTCACTATCTGTGCTCTTATTGAGGTCTGTGTCACTGCCACTATCAGCTGTATTTATTACTAGCCTATCCAATCTATCTATTTTGTCGTCCATAGCGTGTTGAATTCCTCGATATTCATTCTCGCATTTTATCGCATGATCGCAAACCTTTTTCCACTCATCAGCCCCGATCATGTTTAATTTTTCAGTTAATAATGTCTTTATTGAACTTAAATTTATTTGTTTATTTATTATCATTATCATAAACAATTGTTACATTGTGTTTGATAAACTTAGAATTAAAACTTACAATAAAACAAAATAGGTACATAATCAAAAATATAACAATAATCAAGTAATGGTCAAACAATAATCAAGTAATAGTCATCAATAAATCGTCCATAAGAAGGCAAATTTGCCGTCATGCTCCTTATGATTCTATACTAAAAACAGGCACAATTAATCAATAGGTAATGTCTTAAAATAATCAATATCATTCTGAATTAATACCAAAAACAAACCGTAATATACAAATAGTCAACATGGTAATTATATTATTCTAATAAAAAGTCACTTAAATTCCTAATTCATTTAAAATCATCCAAGCTATAAAAAGACTTATCTAATAAAAATTTCTTTAATTTACCCTTAAACCTCCGATGATACAATAATAGCTTTAGCTCACTAGGTAACTTATTAAATAATTTGACTGACATGTGACATGTGCCATGCCTTACTACGTTGAGGTGAGGTATACATTTGGTTTTAAAATCTTTCCTTCTTGTGCTTCCCTGTAGTGTCTTTCTTCATCGGTTTCATACTCGTGAACATATTTCGCCATGTTTAATAATACTACTAAAATGTACAAACTAGGCACTGTAAGAATTATTAAACTCTTAAAATGTTCCCTGCAGGAATCCTGCTGACGAATACGCCCCATTGTACGGATAGCTCTTTTCTGTAGTATCTGTAGTAAATTCATATCCACGTTTCTCGCGGCTACGTAGCCTTTTAGTTGAGACCATATATTTTCAATTGGATTAAAATCCGGATGGTACGGTGGCAATCGCAACACAGTGTGCCCATGTTCGGCTAGTATCTTGTTCACGGAAAACTCTGTAAATCTGTCCTTGTGCTGACATATAATATTATATATCTGAGGTTTTGTTAATTTATGATCAACTGAAATTTCGTGTCTTTGTAACCAATTGATCATTTCCGGTTTATTGGTGTTTGAGTTGGGGGGTCTTTCAACATATTTATTGTGATAGGGTGCGTTGTCGATAACCAGAACAGAATCATTAGGTATATTTGGAATTAATTGATTAACCAGCCACTTCTCGTAGTTTTCGTTATTCATTTCGTTGTGATAATCACCTTTAGCGTCCGTGGATTTATACGTTACCTATACTCCTGGTACAAAGCCTTTTTCGTTACCTGCGTGAACAATTATCAAACGTTGACCTTTTGAAATCGATTTTTTACCCCTATTTGCTTATCATCACTCCAAGTTTTTCCTTTAGTGTGGGTTGTATGTATGTAGGACTCATCCATATAGATAATGTTTTTTCCTGCTTCGCGAAATTCGCGTATTTTGTCCAGATATTCAATTCGTTTGAGAGCTACATCGTGCTTTTCCATTAGAACTTTTCTATTGTCTTTTATTTTTGTGAACGCAAATCCCATTTCATAAAGAATTTTTCTTAACGTCTTTTCAGACCCATTAAAAGGATAGTCTCAGATAATTTAGCTTAATGTTTTTATTGTAGGCAGTTGTTTGTAACGCAGATGAAAATCGTACACCATTCTTCTAACAACATCATAATCAAAATCGTCCATATCTAAACGAAATTGTTTTTTTGGTCTCCCATTTTTTCGAGAGCTGGATTTTGTTCCACTGGAATGTGTATTATCAGTGCCAGTGCCGACTTCGTTTAACATATTGTTCAAAGTTCTTTTTGAAATTCCAGTGGCATCTGCAACTCTCTGTTGAACCTTCTTAAAATAATTACTTACATTAACATCCTCATGTTTTTATTAAATTGGTTGGCTTCAGATAAAAAATATTTATAAACATTATGGATAATTTCGCGTGACTGGTAGACTAACGGCTTACCTTTTTTTCCTATAGATGCCATAGTAGGTACTAATTTAATTTCATAGGGGTTTTAGCAGCTCTATATATATATTGGCTTAGATAAACGACTGCACTCTCTCGCATTTGAACCATGACTGACAAAACAAACGTCATGGTGCGTGCGACACAGATATCGCTATACGAAGTCGAAATTAGCCGATTGCCTCTTTCTAAAGCTCGATGTGCATTCTATTTGGCCCTTTACTGTACATTAGAATTTGTTTACTAATGTTTGCCATAATTTAAAATGCCATAATTTCATATGCCATACTGGTACTTGCCATAATTTCATTAGATATAACGCTTCAGTTGCCATAATCGTGAAATGACATAAAATGACTTTCAATAATTCCATTGGTCATAATCGATCAAGTGCCATAATAATTTAAATCCATAAATGTATTTGCCATAATTTTCGTTTTCAATAATGCCATTTTCCATAACTTTTATTCGCCATAATATAAATAAAGATAATTTATACGACACAGATTTTTTATTAACAATTAAACCTAAAACTGAACCTCATATGGCGTCTCTAGCTAACTAAGCTCGACGGAGCCCCGCTTTGCGAGGCTGCTACTTCTGGGTGGTTTAAAAAAAAAACCACGAAGACTAAGGCGGGAGCGTAGCGAAGTGGAGCTCCCGCCTTAGTCTTCTAACCTAACCTATCCGAGTCGGATTGCACTGAGTCGGGGTGTTAACGATAAATTAATTTCGAACTTACAATATTATGCATTATTTTCATAATTATATCAAATTTTGATTATGTCAAGAGTCGATTATGAGATGTGTTACTTATGGAAACTAATTATTATGAGAAATGTTGTTATAGAAAGTCATTTTATGGCAAATAAAAGTTATGACTGTTGAGTTGTTAAAGCAAACGTTATTAGTATAAATGATAATAGTGCAAGTAAATATTATGATCGGGGATGATTATGGCAAACAATAATAGTGCAAATGAATTTATGGAAAACGAGAGAAGACCATTAGAATTACATTACCCTTTACCAAACAACAAAAGAAAAAATAATTAACTACATTAAATAAATACTGACTACTTACCTACATTAAAACTAACTTTGAAATATAATAATTAATATTAAATGAATAGTCAAATTGCCAAATACATATTTAGTCACAAAAAATGTCAACTTAACCCCTAAATAATACAATATCAAATTATAAAATAAAATAAAATTAGGTATGGAAATTAAAATAGTCGTCTTCTATTTCTGAATACTTATTTAAACAATACAGTTACCTGATCACCCCACGCATTTACAACTGGCATATTGATGTCATCAATGAAAACTGTCATCTTTTTACCTCCTGGAGGACCGTAGGTCATACCAACACGTTTCTCTACGTATGATTCTATAATGCGCTGCAAATAAAACAATCAACTAAATACGAGGAAGAAACATAGAGCAACGCGACCGCGAATGGGAGGCGCCATACGGAGACTTTCCCCTCTATCAATGCACAAGTCCAAGTGGTCATAAAATAATATCGATATCTGAAATTTTGAGTGTTTTGTTGTGTGTGAGTCTCGTAGTAACAGCCGATTGCTTTTGTAGTGGTGTACCTATAAGAATACGTTTTCCTCCCGCAACATATTTTGACAGACAGTTATAAATGAGGTGTCTCCCTATATTGGAGATCGTGTTGCTTTATGAGATGAAATGCAAATTATATAATTTTAATTTACATTGCACTCTATGTACTTACTTGAAACATATTCGGTGTGGTAGCAGATGAAAAATTGATCATCTTGAATACCTTAAACTCGCTGTCATAATATGACATATAACTTTTTAACATAACAGTCTTTGCGGTGCCTTGTTCACCTATTAAAAGCACAGCTTTATTTTGTTTGGCAATCGTTTCTATCAAGAAAGTAATACACACATTATCGATATTCGGCACCAAAATTGATGAGTATTCTGGGACGCTGTCGCTTGGGTAAATATAATCTTCTACGTGATCAGACCTGCAAAGGTGTTTCTCTTTGGCATAAAATGAAAAAGACGTTTTATGTAAATTATTTACTTAGTAGTATCAAGTACAATATGATACTAACCAGTGCTGCCACTGTCCAGTGGTGCTAACCATAAACTCGAAAGGCATCACCCATTCTTTTGATTTACCACCGGGCCAATCCATTCTTCCTGGCAACTTGGTCATAAACTCAGCCATGCGCGTACGAGCGTCCAGCTCTAGTACAGCACCCAGAGACCACATCATTGCAAATATAAAAAATCGCTCAAGGTGACGATCGCTGTGTACCTCTGTAGAACATTCAAAATTAATTTCTATTTGTCTCATATAGACAAAGAAGACATGATTATTAAATGAAGAGATATTTTACACTGTATATATATATTAAGTAGACAATATGCTATTGGAACCAATAAAACATAATAAAATGGGATTATTCCGTTAATCCACCCCAAAAAATCCACCCAATGGGGTGGATAACCGGAATTACATGTTATGGTATGTCCGGAATTCCACCCAAGGGGTGGATTTCCGGATCTATTCATGATAAATAAAAAAGATCAAAAAAAAACAAGTGAAGATCGAAAAAACAAATGAAGATCGGCAAAACAAATGAAAATCGTCTAAACAAAGGACGGTCGAAAAAACAAATGAAGATCGCAGAACAAATGAAGATCGTCGGAACAAATGACGGTCGAATAAACAAATGAAGATCGGCAAAATTAATGAAGATCGTCAAAACAAATGACGGTCGGATAAACAAATGACGATCGAAAAAACCAATGAAGATCGGCAAAATAAATGAAGATCGTCAAAACAAATGACGGTCAAATAAACAAATGACGATCGGAAAACAAATGAAGATCGCCAAAATTAATGAAGATCGTCAAAACAAATGACGGTCGGATAAACAAATGACGATCAAAAAACCAATGAAGATCGGTAAAACAAATGAAGATCGTCAAAACAAATGACGGTGAAATAAAGAAATGACGATCGGAAAACAAATGAAGATCGCCAAAATTAATGAAGATCGTCAAAACAAATGACGGTCGAATAAACAAATGACGATCGAAAAAACCAATGAAGATCGGCAAAATAAATGAAGATCGTCAAAACAAATGACGGTCAAATAAACAAATGACGATCGGAAAACAAATGAAAATCGCCAAAATTAATGAAGATCGTCAAAACAAATGACGGTCGGATAAACAAATGACGATCAAAAAACCAATGAAGATCGGTAAAACAAATGAAGATCGTCAAAACAAATGACGGTGAAATAAAGAAATGACGATCGGAAAACAAATGAAGATCGCCAAAATTAATGAAGATCGTCAAAACAAATGACGGTCGAATAAACAAATGACGATCAATAAAACCAATGAAGATCGGTAAAACAAATGAAGATCGTCAAAACAAATGACGGTCAAATAAACAAATGACGATCGGAAAACAAAAGAAGATCGGCAAATAATCTAGCTGCGTTTGCCATTGAAAAAAAATTGGTGCCAGCAATTCTCGATGTTATGAACATGCATAATTTTTATTTATTTTTTACATAGTCATGATCAGTGATGTCTGTTAACGCCTAAAAGAACATTTTTAGAGAAGTGTCATAAGGTCGAGATTTGCTTGCACCTATTTTTTTGAATGGCACACGCATCTAGATTACAAAAAATGGCTGCAAGTAATTTTTGACCCTCAAAAATCAACAAGACTGAAAGCTCAAAAGTCAGAACTCAGAACTCAAAACCCAAAACTCAAAGCTCATACTTAGGTCGTTTGTTTTATTAAGTTGCATATTTTTTATCGGTTTTCATTTGTTTTTCGATCTTCATTTACTTTGATGATCTTCATTTGATTTTCGATCGTCATTTGTTTATCTGACCGTCATTTATTTTGTCGATCTTCATTTGTTTATCCGACTGTCATTTGTTTTGTCGATCTTCATTTGTTTTGTCAATCTTCATTTGTTTATCCGACCATCATTTGTTTTGTCGATCTTCATTTGTTTTTTCGATCGTCATTTGTTTATTCGACCGTCATTTGTTTTGACAATCTTCATTTGTTTCGCCGATCTTCATTTGTTTTCTCGATCGTCATTTGTTTATCCAACCGTCATTTGTTTTGACGATCTTCATTTGTTTTTTTTTTCGATTCATTTGTTTTGTTGATCTCCATGTGTTTTGTCCATCTTCGAAATCCACCCATTTCGTGTGTGGATTAACGGACTAATTGGATTAACAATATATAATTCCGGAAATCCACCCCTTGGGTGGATTTTCGTGGGTGGATAATCGGACTATTTTGATTAATAATATATAATTCCGGAAATCCACCCAAGGGGTGGATTTTCATGGGTGGATTAACGGACTAATCCATAAAATGCTCCAGGATATTATAAGCTTCTGTTACATTCAAAGGACTTATCTATAGCAATAAGCAAACACCCCACATTTTTTTAAAGAAACACTCACTTCCTCCGGGAACTTCAATTTCCAATAATCCAATTAATACATCGATGCATTGTCTGCAAGAAAAACACCGAATATGAATTTTATCACCAGTAAGTTAATAAACAATAACGAGCTCATCAAATACTGTTATTTAACATTATTAGCGTTTAATGCTATTATTACTAAATCCAATAATATACAAACAACTATAGAAGCAGCAGCTTGCCAAACTATCGCCGTGTTTATTAGAACAATGTCCGTTTTAAAAATAATTCAAAATACTGTTACCTAACGTAAATTGCTTCAAGAAGTTTCATCTTCGCCGGCAATTTTTGCTGGACGTAAGAATGAACTTCATCGTACACTTTGTTGAAAGCGTTGCGGAAAGCGTCAGCTTCCTTAGTCGTGCGTTTCCTTAACCAACCCTGTAGCAAGAAAAGATTTTTATGAGGTGTATAGTTAGGTATACTGTCAAGCCCCAAATGCCAGTACAGGGTTTATAGGACACTTCATAGTCATAAATACATACTTTTAATTTCATCATGTCCAGGGTTTCTCATAACATATTAACACACCTACAGAGTTTAATCAAACACTAAACGTTAAACATAAAAGTCAGTCTAATCGAACATAAAGCGTAGGCTCCTCTATAATGGAATTTAAAACGGCAGCATAACAAATTCAAAACTTTAGAAGAATCAATGAAACTCTATTGCAATCACTAAATAAAAGAAAACAAAATGCAATAATAGGAAATCCAACAAGAAAATATGTACTTAACTACTAATTAATTAACAGAATCGTAAATTTTCACCATACCTCTAAAATAGGTTGCCATTTAAGTACCGATGAAGACAAAAACACCATGCCCATCCGGCTCACAGTTGCAGGTGAAGCATTATCAACATTGTCAGGCTCAAACACTAGCTTACTATTAGTTGCCATTGTGATACGGTCACCATTAGCCAATGTTAAAGTCTTGTTGTCATCAAGTACAGAATTCAAATTTTCAATCCATACTGCATCTACTGGACCATCTGAACGAAAAAAAGCTTGTGCAGTTTCTTGACATAAATAGGCAATTATAAATTGCAAATCAGTATCACATTTATATTACTACCTAAAACGATCCAAGTGGTATCAGATTTTTTCACTTTTAATGCTCGACGCCAAAGAGTAGAAAATATACCATCCGTCCAGTCATTTGTTGCTACATCCAGGCGACCAAACATTTGCGGTGCGGTTATGGCCTATTATAACAAAAAATAAAATAACACATTACAATGAAAATAAAATTTGGTGTTAAGATTTCGATCTTAGACACCGATACCAAACATTTAAATATGTTAACAAAGTACACCGTGGGAGATGGGTCGGGTGCTGGTCCGGGATGCAACTTGTGTTGACACTCTGGCCCCGTCCCATCTTTCTAAAACAAAATTAAAAGCCAACGCAGCAGCGGAAGCGGCTGAAAATATTAAAATTAATAAATATAAGGGTCTCGACTCATCGTATCGTTTTTATCCAGTCGGTGTCGAGACCCTAGTTCATGAGGTCCCAATGCGCAAAAATTTTTAAGAATTTGAAAAAGCGCCTTGTGGAGTCGACTGGTGACCCAAAGGCTGGCAGTTTTCTTGCTCAGCGAATAGGTATTGCTATTCAAAGGGGAAATGCTGCTAGTCTTTTGGGCACAATGCCACGGGGTCTTATTTAGGTTTAGTTTAGATAGTAATAATGTAAATATATAGATATGTAATAATTATGTTTCTCTGTAATTTTTAACAATAAATGTTTTAGTTTTACAAAGTTTCTCAATATATAAGTGATTTTTTTAAATCCTGAAACTATTCTAATAAGTTACACTTTATACAACATCCTATATTTCGAAAAAAAACACATCAAAGTCTGTAAGGATGCTCAGATGTCATAGAGAGACATCGACATACACACGTTAAACTTTAACATGTCCCACGTCGGCGGGGCGGGAACGGGAGAGAACTCTCCCACCCGAGTTCCGCAGTCGGCAGCTCGGGCGCCGCCGACGTGTCTTCGCCGAGGACTATCGGCCTCCATGACCGGGGGCCTGAGGACGGTGAGAAGGCGGCTCACCGTCCTTACAGGAGCAGGCCCATGACGGCAGCGTGACGTGAGGAACTCACGCACGCCCCCCCTTAGAAGCGGGATCACACCCGAAGCCCCCAAAGACGCGGGATAGCACCCGAACCACCCCCTGGGCGTGGCCGCAGTGGCGGCCGTGGGTCTGTTGGGAGTCCTGGGATATCCTTCCGAGGGCTTACCCGGGGCTCCCAACCATAGGCTGTTGGGCGTTACGTGAGGTTTTTTAGTCGGTAGGAGTCCGGCATATCATCCATGAGGATTTTCCCTCACGTTACACAAAAAAAAAACATGTCCCACCTTTTCTTCGCGGTTTCAAAATAGCGACTAAAGAAATAACTAAGCTAAGTATGCTCATAATAGGAGAAGGACAAATAATGTGGGTTTGAAATTTTCAACAAAAATATACTAAACCTTAGGATTCATTCTCATTTCTCGATGAGGTTTGCCCAGTATTGTTAAAGAAGCCATAAGTGTATGAATGCAAGTCGTTTTACCGGAGCCAGTTGGCCCCAGAGTCATTAAGCCGTGCCTCACCAACGACGTCTCAAACAATTGAATAATTTTCAAATTCCAGTCCGGATGATTAACCAAACCCATTCGTTCTGTTATTATTCCAATTGCGCGTTGCATGTCCCTGAAATAAAGGAATTAAAAATTGAGAAGACCTGGGCTTTAAGTAATCTTCGACTAGACTAGACTTTAGCACTAAAGTACAATAGAACTAAAGTTCTAACCGAAATTAATGAAATAGTTGCAGAATTTTGACGAAAGACCTTACCCGTAGGTACTTTTTCAAGCATATTGTAACTACCGAGTACTTACCTTATAAAAATCTCTAACTAACCAACTCGCATATTGCTTACCTCCATTGGGTTTGACTGAGTTTCATACCAGGGAACAAATCTTCTATCAAAGACACAAATAGAGGTTCGTCTTCATCTACTAATTTTGACACGTTCATTTCTCTACCAAATAAAAATGAAAAATGTATACCTATTGCGTGTGCAAATAAAAGATGCATTATAAAAGTTATGCGACTTCACCAGTTGTCATTCATAAACATAATACCAAAAAATATTATTATGCAGAACTTGTTGCCAAGCTGCTTGCTCTCTTTAGTTAAGGCCCTCCTCAAGACAATCTTCAATATTACCTCTTCTTGAAAATTGACTTGAGTAATTTCTTCAAGTCCTTGTTGGCTCAATTGATATTAAAAATCATTCTAAAATATCTAATTTCTTTTGGCAGCTGTAAAGCAATTTATATGAAAAAGTTATTTTATAGTATTTCAGTGCTTACTTCAACACTCTCATCATAATGTTCTCTTCAGTACTTTCTGGGTTGGCTCGTTTCTGTGCACCCATAGTACGTAACACAGACAGAATATTTCTTAAACCAAAGTCATAATGCACCTGCTTAGATAGCTGCTCTTCACAAAGTTTGTACAGCGTGAAGAACTTCCGAGCTGTAAGTGGCAAAATATTTTTCATATCAAAATCATAATGTACCTGTTTAAATAGTTTTTCTTCACAAATTTCGGAAATCAAATATAGTCACGCCTTTTATCCTCGAAGAGGCAGACAGAGGCATATTATATGCCCACATTATACTATACCACATTATACACCACCCACAAAATAACAAAAAAGTGTCATGCTGAATTCAAATATCGTCACTATAAAACAATTCAGAGAGGGCCCTAACATTTCAGTTGAAATATAATTCCTCTGGTATAGTAACTGTTTTCTCGGCTATTGTGTCATTTGGGGTGTAACTATATTAAAATGAACGTAATACGGATGAGAAAATTTTGGTTTATTCATTAATCTTATTATTTACCTAATACGATATTCTCCTTGAAACCGCAGCTGGCCAATTTGACTCGAATAATAATTTGCCTATCAGGAACCATCATAGCCACGGAACGAAACTGAATTTTCAAATTCTCTGGTAATTCTTGCCGGCCAGCATACCCTGGATTCATTGTGATAATGAATGCAAATTCCGGATTTAGACTCACTGTGTCTCCGTCACTGCAACATTTTAATACAATTAAAACCGAAGCATGGTAGTTATTATCCGATGATAATAACCTCTTATATTTGCTCCATGATAATAACTACTATCATTAAATTTCTGAAGACAAAGTCAGACTGACAGTAATAATGACGTATAGTACGCCTATTTAGAGATTATTCTTGCGCTCTTTGTATGATGTTTGAATAAATTTAGGTAAAACATTTCACCGAATAAAAAAGTTATGATAGTTAATAGCGCGTCGTTACACAGTCAATCGGTACATAGTGATTTGATTGAAAATATTGGAAAAAGAAAAGTCTTAACTAAAACAATTCAAAATTGTAATACTCTTAGATAATCTCTGACAGTATGTTTTATACCTGAATATAAAGAAATCTTTCTTCTCTCTCCTGGCAGTCAGACAAATATAGATTTGTTGTGCAGCTACAGACAGTACAGGCAATTCAATACGATTGAACTCATCGAAACAGCCCCAAGTGCCTGACTGTGCTAAGCCTTTATAAATACGACCCAAACCTGATGGAACAATCGGAATAAGATTAGTAATAAACCACTACGAGTACTAAGTTATAAAATAAATTTATTTAGCTATTCTATAGAAATGGAAAGACATAATAAAATGCCGTGTTATGAGAAGCAGGCACATGGAGCGTTAGCAACATGTTGTAAAAATAATAGACTGTGTCAAATTGATGACCAAAGCTTGTCGGAACCTTAAAAAAATCTTTCCGAGGGTATAGCGCGGATTCCACACGATGTGAATGCGTGGGCGCAATTTTAAGGGTTAAATTTCGTTCGTCTCATGTTCCGCCGTTCCTAAATAAGAGACAGGTGACGTTTCACTCGTCAATTTCCGTCCACGCATTTATGTCATGTGAAGCGAGAATTGACACCCTGGTTGATAATGAATGTCAATCTAATAATAATAAGTAACTACTAGAACTACCACACAATCCGCAAACCTCTGAAATCCATTTGATCAGAGCAATTAAATACAATGACAAGCTTTCCCAGTGTGCGAGCCATGTCCTTAGTAGTCTCAGTCTTGCCGGTGCCAGCAGGACCAGCGGGTGCACCGCCCATACTCATACCGATAGCTTGCGCAAGAGTGATATAGCAGCGATCCGTTAGGGGCGTGATTACCAACCGTTCCGTTATTCCCAAATATTCGTTCTAAAAAAAAGAAGTAAGAAAGAAATATTTAAATTAAATACACAATGAAAATGGATAATGCTGACTTGAAATTTATGCTGTCGCAAATGATGGTACTTATAAAGTTTAGAACAGCCAAAGAGCTAGTCTAATTTTTGTCGTTGTGCATACTAGATTGTGAAAGAAAGTGTTTCACAAGTTAAAAAAAGGATATTTTAGAGGAAAGAATTAACTTACCTGGTAAATAAAATCTACGTCAGTTATACAAACAAGACACTCGTCGCTGTCTTCAAAATAATAGAAACGAGCTTGTTTCTGCCATTCGAAATCGCCAGGTGTTTTAATTCTCATTCTCACTAGATCGTCGAATATATCTCTGTAAATTCAATTTATAATACTCATTCACTAAAAACATCTATTAAAATAAATCTACAAAAAAACAAAATATAGACCTCTGATGCACGTGGATAGTGATCATAGTTTCCACTTGAGTTCTCGCTAAAGGCACTAGATCTGTCACAGTCTGATCGATCAAACCGTTTAGCAGGTCAAGGAATTTTTGATTAGTGATTCGCATTATAAAACGGTCAGCCCTTGCTTTCTTAAGGGCATACTCTGCATCACTCGTCCACAAAATTTGCATTCCTAGTAATCCGGCCTACAATCATAATAATTTATTCGTATCTACCAAAATACTACCAAACATGAATATCTACCAAAGTACCAAAATAATGTCCTTTTACGTAAAAGGTTTCATTTTGGCCAAAGGTATACAATGTATTACGTTTTCAAGTGTCACTTGTGAGGTTACGTAACGAATTTTAAAAAGCCCTGAAATACCTATACTCTTGTTGATGATGTTTAGCTATCTAGTCCACTATGACATCATAAACATAAAAGGTCGTTGGTGTTTTATAAATGACCCTAAAAGAACGGATTACATTTACCTGACCAGGGAAATTCCAAAATCCAACTAAAAAGTCAAACTCTGGATCACCTGCCATTGTTTGAGCTATGTTTGCAATGACATTTCTTACTGTTTCTTGCATTGAGTCTAACAGAACATTTAACCAATTCTGAAAAATGATATTGCATGATAATTAAATCAATTAATGATAAATTTGTCATAGTTAACAAAAAATTGTAACATTATCAGCGTCCGAAATTCACAGCAAATTTTTAATTTGGCGCTTTGTACCCAGACTACGCACAATATTTTTAAAACTATAAAGCTTTTTATATGGAACTATATACCTACTAAAGGCATTCAACATATACGAATACTTTGATCCAGGTACATAAACTATGTACCAAACATAACTAATGTACAAACGCATTTTGGAACTTTCGGATTAGGTACTATTAAAACTTTATACGTAAGTATTAATTTATTAAAATTGTGTGGTCTAGAACGTGTTGGTGCATAGTTAAAAATATAAAAAAAACATTACCTCTACTCCACCAAAACACACTACTGGTTTATCGAGTGCTATAGATTCTCCATTGTCCGAATTCATTACTACGATTCTCTCCTTATCGTCAAAATCAACGGTACATAGAGCATCAAATATACTAGGCAGATGAGGCTGAAATAATATTCTATGTTGTGTGAAAAAAAAGTCCGTGAATATTTATTTATTTACTTATGTTGAAACTGTCTTAATCGTTAACATTTTCTTTATACCGTTTACAGTATTGACTTGATTGTTTTAACGTCTTAATACAAACTCCATACATAGTATTAAATAAAAGAAATACCCATAGCATTTGTGAGTTTGAACGCGCTGCTCCAAAACTACTTAATGGAGCAGGGCTTACGATGAAGGCGAATTTGTCTAATAGCATGCTGCTGAGATCGTGGGCGTTCGCTAGAAAAAAAAACACCTCATGAACCTACCTGGATAGAATGTGGATCGGAGGCTTGTCCGAGAATTTCGAGTAATACAGGATCTGAGACGAAGAAAAATCTAGGAAAGATTAGACGTTTTGTCTCGAGGTACCCAGTTAACGATTTTTGGCAGGCTTCCAACTGTTCCAACAAATGAGGTAGCATTTGTTTTAAAGTATCATCTGAAGTACATGTTTCCACACAGTTGACAATATCGCGTGCTCGGTACATTATTTTCACGTATTGCTTGTCAATAGTCTGTAAAATATTTATCAATTTCTTTGTTATTTTATTGTTTTTGGACCATACTTTCAATATCGTCTGCAGGTTATATATCTTTTATACAATTAAGCCTGGTGTACTGAAAGTCTGACGTTGATAAAATAGTTTTGTCACATTATATATTATGTTGATGACACAGTTTATAACCTTAGTCTAATTAATGGCTCTAAATAAAAGAAACAGTCGGGGGTACTATTCTCACTTAGCTGTTTGTTCTTCGAAATTAAAATAAATAATACTAACTCCAAAACGTTTAGCTTCTCCAGGCAATTGCTTTGCAATATCACCCCCCACAAATACTGCCTCTAGATACATCCACAAAGTTTGTACTTGTAGCCATCTCTCGAGAATCTCACTAGTGCTCACTAATTTGTGAATCCACATCAAAATATCTCTCTTGAATGGCGCGTTGTATCTGTAATGCGTCTTCTTGATTTTAACATAAAAACGTTCACAATAATATTTTTGAAAGAGGTTGGACAATTAATCCTCCTTCAGCATGCAATTCTAATTTAATGGTGTCAAAGATGTATAGTCTTACCTATTAGAAGCAAGAGAATTGAGAACCATCAATGAGTCTTCCAGTAGAGTGATAATATCAAGTGTTTCCTGCGGCCTAATAAGCAATTCACCTCTGTTCTTGAACGTAGTAAATGAAAGATCCACAACTGCCCAGCTGGACGCCACTTCTTTCAGTTTAGCTTCAATGTCTTTTTCCTTTACCGCACTTATACAAATATCCTTTAAAGTAACAACAAAAACAGTTTGATTTTCCATGCTTATAGAGACCCAGAATGCTAATAGAAAATATTGAATAGTTTTATAGTATAAACCTCGCAAGAGTAAATTTTATATGCTATTTAGTAATATTTAAATTATTTTCTTCGAAGGTGCATTCTAAAAGCTAAAAAAATATTCAATATAAATGACTGCATACTTCAACATCTTCTTTATTTTCTAGAAGTGGTGCTTCCATAATATTAGCTAATGTAAACGATTCAGATTCCACATCCAATACACATTCTGTAAAGATAACATTTCATAATCTTATATTAATTGGTACTCCATATACATCTTACATGGCACGATCAAGGCAGGTTTAGTTTTTAAGCTCCAAAAAACCTCCATACTTATCGTCATAATAATAAGACTGATGGGTAAGGTTAACGGCTTGACTTACTCATAAGGTTTTCCAATCTCTTCCAATGTCTGTCTTTCATAGCTTTGTCAGCCATTAGTTCCAAAAGCGGGCATGTCTGGTTGAAATCATCAATTTTTTTCTTCAATTCAATGAAAGCGGGCCAATCTTTCATTCCTCTTGGTAGTTTACGGCACCTGTATATTTATAACATGATCGTAACCCGTCATGCTTGACATCAATATCAATGAATCAAATCAGCAGTTCTATACTTCAAAAATAAATAAATAAAATTTTATTTCTAAAAATCAGTAACAATTCAATTCAATTCAAAGTACCTTATGTCAAAGTCTGCTAACTGGGAAACAATTTGTTCTATGTCTATTTCTACCCACGGAGTTTCGAAATAGCCATCAATAGAGTTCATCACCGTCAGGTATAAACTGTAACTGTTAAGAAAAATTATAATTTAATAATTAGGTATGGATATTTCAACTCATCAGTGCGCGCGGCGCTATGTGTGCGTGCGCTAGTAATTATACAGCTTTAGTTTGTGTGGCAGTGACGCGGCCGTCTTCACAGAGTACATTTGTATATTATGAGGTAGAGACGTAACTCGACTTATTGACGACACCAGCGGTGCCAAGCAGTCTTTGCAGGAAACTCTCTGCGTAGCTGCGAAATGAAAAATATAATAAACAAAAAGCATACAGCGTCATCTATCACGTTTTGAAGGCAACTCTTACGTTATTATGAAACGAAATTAAATATCATGACAAGTCTCAATGTAACTGCAACGTTGACATCCTGTGTAAGTTGGTTACATTATAATAATAATTCATTACACAGTGTTCTATCTAAGTGATTATACCATGGGTACAGTCGTTAAAGAAAATGTCTAGTTCTTCACGGAGAAAATGTTTAAGAAGTCAGATAAATATTTTAGATGTGTCAATTCAATGTAATTAATATTTTTTATCACTATATAAATATTATTATAAAACAAAGTCCCCGCCGCGTCTGTCTGTTCACGATAAACTTTAACACTACTGCATTGATTTTCATTGAGATCACCAATGATTCTTGAGAACGGTTTGCGTATAAGAGTCTGTTGTGTTTGTTTGACATTGACTAAAATATAACGATATTAGTTGGAGATGTCGGAAAAAAATAAGGTGTGAAGGAAAGAAAGAAAGAAAAAGAAATTTATTTCACATAGGCATATACAGATGCTCTTGTAAAACGTCCAGAATATAAATCAAAATTTCTACCACCAGTTCACAACGCGACCCACCTGAGAAGAACTGGCAAGAAACTCAGCGGGTTATTCTTTTTAGTGCTCTATTTACAAAATGAATCTAAAAACTAAGCATTTTAACAATTGGGAATCTGGGAGCTTTTAACGAAAACGCTGCCTAAACCCTTCGAGGCATAACAAAATAATGTATGGTAAAATTGTGTAGGTAACTTATAAAGGCCTACAGAATAGTCAGAAAATGATAGAGCCCAAATTCTAATGCAAAATAAAATAGAAATACAGAGATGGTCGACAGAAGAAAAATATGACAAAAAATTCACTTTATGACTTGATTTAAAAAGTAAAAAGACCATACTCTATACATCTAAAAAAACTGTTAAGGGTCGAGAGTCTGTACATGGAAGATAATTTGAAAATTTTAATTGTAAGGCGTTCTCTATTCGATACTGAAGCCGAAAATGTAATTAAAAATTTTTATGTTTGTCTGTCTGTATTCCGATTAAGTATCACGCTGAAACTACTGAATTGATTTAAATGAAACTTGGTACAATCTGAGCTTATGATCCTAAGAAGGTGCTGGGATACTTTTGATCCCGATATTTTGCGCGGTTCCTTTGTCAGAGGGCAGGGCAGTTTTACACGCTGCTTGATGAGTCTGATGAAGAAATACCTCTCCTTTCGTACACCTTATGTGACGTAAACGAAGTTGCAAGGGTCAGCTAGTTTGTTATAAGATTTATGACATACTTTAGCCATATGGCTTAAAACTTCGGTTACCACCGTATCATCCTGAACTCAACGCAATCGAAAATGTAGGAGGAATTGAAAAAAAAATGCTTCGCTTAACATCGAACAAAATGTGATGGGAATAATGAAATTAATAAACGAACGTTTAGTTCAAATTGATGAAGATATGTGGCGTAATACAAAGTAAGTATAGGAATACTATGGACATTTTGATATGGAATCTGGATTTATAATTAGCGTTGTAGAGAGCAGCGAATCCTTAAATTTCTCCATTTTATTCTTCTAGCAGCGATACATATTAATATGTTTACCATACATTTCACCCATTAAGTTTTTATTTTAGTTAAAAAAGAGTTTTTTATTTTGTACTTCACTGTACCTCTTGTCACGCACACGAAGTCACTGTGTTTATACGAGGTTTACCCACACACAGGGCCGCGCGCACAGATGAGTTGAACTTACTATACCTACTTTAATAGTTGTTTCAAAATAACACGCGTTGATTACATTCTACTCAGACGATAAGTATGGAGGTTTTTTGAAGCGCTCGTGGCCCGGCGGACTCAGTGTTCTGTAAACGATCACTGCAGTAAGCAACTTTCACTATGGCCGGTCCATGGATGGGTGTCCATCCATGTGATCACTTTGTGACATTTATTTGAGCGTTTCCGTGCTTCGGAAGGCACGTTAATAGTACTAGAGCCCACGACCAAAATTTTTGTCTCATAGCAATACAGCCAAAAACGCATCAAATCGATTGATACGATTATCCTGAACTCGAAAATACCAATATCAGACATTTACCGCGTAGCGTTTGATCTGACCGAATTTTCAAAATTGTCAAAGAATTTTACCGAACTGCATCATAGCAATATGTCTGATTTGCAGACTGTAGTTGAATGATAGTACTGAGATACCGGAAACATATTTTTCAGACGTTAGTGGTGTAGCGCAAACCCGTAAAATCACTTAAAAAAATTAAAAATGAGACAAAAAAAATGTCTCATAGCAATACGTCTGAAAATCTTTTTTATTAGTAAATTTTGGTTATTTGATGCGAACAAAACAATTTTCAGACGGAAATGTGAACGCATTAAATTTTGAGACCGTTTTGAAAATGTTAACAAATTTTACCGATCGGTATCATAGCAATATGTCTGAAAATTGTTGGACATGATAAAATAAGTTGTCCACATGTGCAAAAAATTTATATCAGACAAATTAAGTGTAGCACCTTCTCTATCAGACAACTTTTCGATACTCAGATATCAAATTCAAAGGTTTTCTTTTTAGTTTTAGGTTTTTTATAATCATGTATGTATCATTTTATTGTAATGTAGTATCAGATCATTATATTGTAAGATGAGCCACACTATCGCATTGGGTGTACACATCTGTAATGATAGTGGTGGGAGAAGTGAATAAATAAATAAATAAATAAAAAAAAATATATAAAAATCGTATTGAGGCATCTTGAATTCTCCGTTACAAACCAATGAATACGTTGCGACCCCGAATTTATTAGATGATAATTAACAAAGAATTTACCCGAAACCGTAACATTGAAGTTGAAGGACTGAAATAAATCGCACAAAAGGAAACTGGGATGAAGTTGAAAAAAAAAACGGTTTATTCAAAGTTACAAAATATTCTCGTATGCAATCGCTGTCGGATTCGGAATCGTCGTCCAGGATGTGTCGGCCAGGCAACTCCGAAACGTTATTTTCGTTTTTGGGAGTATATGCTACACTTAAAGTGTCTGAAAACAGGTTTTTGGTAATCATGGCAGCAATACGAAAAGTTTAAAAAAAAAATTATCCATATTGCTATGATACAGGTTGGCTAAATTTGTTGACATTTTCAAAAATGCGCTCAGGCTATGTGCTACGCGCAAAATGTCTGAAAACAAACTTTTTCGTAATACAATTATAAAATCTATGTACATTTTCACTATCAGACGTATTGCTATAATACCGACTGCCTTTTTTTTTGACACAGCAGAAATGGCCTCCCACGCAGTTGCTACACTTTCGACCGTTACTACACACCTAGTCGGGTTCAGAATCATACAATCTAACGATTTTATAGGGTTTTTGCCGTATTGCTATGAGACATGGTTTTGGTCGTGGGCTCTGGTACTATAAGCCGTTGGTCCCGGTTGCCAGTAAAATGGCAGTCGTTAAGCTAAGTTGAAGGCTTCATTTCAACAGCAGGTAGTCACAACCTGCGCCTGTCCATTTAAACACGGCAATACGGCTCACCACCTATTACGTGGGACAAATTATACAAAAAGGTGAAATGTGGGCATATAATATGCCTCTGCCTACCCCTTCGGGGATAAAGGCGTGACCATATGTATGATTACATTCTCACTAATCAACGAGATTTTACGGGGTATAATAATAAAAAGGAAGAAAACTTTTAATTCAACCACAGGGTTGCCCCTGTCGTGGTCCAGAGCTGATTGGAGCACATAGGCTGGAGAGACTGCTTTGTGCTAAATGTTGTTGATAAAACATCGAGTGTTTAACCTTGAGTTGTTTATATTAATAGACGCAATACACACTGTACTGATCGTTTCCGTGAACAAATTTAACATTCTTTAGCCACAGCCAGAATAGTGTGTTGCCCTCAGAGGTGTTGTGTCCACTCTGAACTTGGCAATTTTTTATCTTATCACGCTAAATCCCGATAGTAACCAGTTACTTAAATGGACCAGTACATTAAAGGAAGAATAAATGTTTAAAAAATAAATTTAGTCATCAATAGTTACAGTTTGCTTAATAAGTTGAAATCTTTTTTCTTCTGGTGTAAAATAGGATAGTCTTTAACCTCCATGCCAAATAATCTTTCACCATTGGCATACATTTCGAATCTTCGCCACAATTCATCAAATCTCGACTGGAACATGATTACTCTGCAAAAATATTTTAAAAACTCTTACACAAGCGGCGCAGGAACATTTACTACTCGTAATATCTGCTATTATCCTATCATGCCAACATTTTTTACTTAAAAAATTACAGTGGTATAAAAACATCAAATCAAAAATAAAACATTGAAAAATGTACTTTTAATTTATAAATAACTTCTAAAAATTACCGATATAAGTTTAAGCGTAAGTATAATTGCATATTATTATACATTTCTATTTATTTATCAACCTGTAGGATTTAATAAGTTGTTTTTGACCATTAAAAAGCTCTATTATTAAATTATCAATTATCAATTGTTCTATTATCAAACTCTTGAGTATACTATTTTATTATGATATATATATTAGTCTACTTCTGTTATTTATTTAATGCTATTTACCTATCACTGGCCTCACGAGCAGATAAACCAGGTGTCATTGGACCAAACGAATCGTAGTCAGCATCAAACTTCAATACATCTTGCAGGAATGTTCTTACGCCGTCTGTAAGCTCTTTTTGGAGAGGTCCTTGCATTTCCACAATTTTCTGCTGTACTTGCTGTGACTGTTGAATTAAATAGCGAGCATTATAATGTCAGTAAAATACAACTTTCACAACTCTACGTGGTCTTTCTTGTAGAATTATGTAGCTTTGACTTTAAACATAAGTGTATTATCGAACACTTATGTTTAAAGTCACTGGAAGTTTTTGTGAGTATTTTATCGACTTACAGCGAATTCATACAAACAAATACGGCTTTATAATCAACTCTGTAAAATTAAGGCACTAGACGGTTATTATTATTCGGACATTCGCAGAAATAAGCACTAAGAACATAAAAAAGATAAAGTGTAAAAGATTGACTAGCAATCTTTTACACTTTAACTTTTTCTACTTAATTGTCTATACTTAATTGTGCTGTATGATCATGACATAATACGTAAATCCTTAATACCTATATTAGACACTTACAGTCAACAACATATTCTGAAAGGCGTAACGTAATCCGTACACCATGTCTGCATCATCTTTTGGCACATCTATATCGAACTGTGCAAATGTTCCATAGCTTTCTTCAATCAGATCTAATTCCATATCCATCCTGAAAATGAATATCACTCAATTTGAAGCTATTTTTGAAATTTAATTTTTATAGTATAACGTTTTCATTTCAATTTTATGTACTTATCAGAAAGTTAGGCTAGATGATGTTGTGGGAGGGTGTCTAAAATACGGCAAAAGTTAATTAAAGACAGCTAAGGTACATTACCCGATAAATGCTTCTCTTATTCGCTCTAAACACATCATGGCAAGTCTGACGTCGTCTAAATCTTTAATCTTTTTAGCCATAGTCTTCATACGATCATTAATAAATTGCATAAGCTTCACTACTCGTTCTTTGTAAGCTATACAAAGCAGTTTTCCTAAAATCCGCTTCCACTCAATAGATTCCAAATGTAGACCTAATTTGCAGTTATCTGTAATTATATATAATAAAATTTGCAATGATTATAATTGAAATTATTAAAAGTACTTGACCGTAATTCGAAGCTTATATAATGAGATAGGCATATCCGTTACCCGTAGGCTTATCTTACTCATGTTTGATGACGTATTTCCGTCGACTCACCAGCAGGTGGCGCCACCTGTGAACTTATAAAGAACATGGCGTCCACTTTGTCCTCATTGGCGTTTTGATTCCCGTAGCAAAAGGTTATAGCAGGAACACCTGCTAGTGCATTTATTTTTTCTAGTTACTAGTTATACCTATACCTAGTAAAGTTATAAAAAGTGACTTGGGATGAAGTAAGTGAATTTACAGAAATAATTATAAACGGCTTTGCCGTTCGTTTCAATATACAGTGAATCTAAAACAAGTGACTTGTGATTGAAGTAAGTGAACCTACAGACATATTTAACGGTTTAACCGTTCGTTTAAGTCTCAGGTATGTTTTTACTTCATATTTTTACGATCACATATGAGTGTGATACGTCATAACGTGAAATAACCTATTATTTTAAAATAGCACGTAAACCTTTCGAGGTTGCAGTTTCTTTTATTTAATATCTTTAGTTACAGCTAATATCAAACTGATTTTATAGATTGTATTCATAGGTACTAATACTTTTTTTTTAGATATTATTTGCTTCGTGTATGTACGTAAGTACCGCCGAATATAGAAAATATTTTCAAAATATTTTTATACCTACCCACATAAAGGTACATTAATTACTAGATGTTCCTATACATGTAAAAATATGGCCTATTATGGGTAAAATCGTAATCATCCCAAGTTTCTGAATACGTACGAGTGTGTCAAAGTAATAACTAAATGTTCACCATGAAAGTAGTACTTAAATTTTAGGTACCTAACATAATACTATTTCTTTTAGTTTGGTTTCTTGATAGAAATGAATCCTCCATCCTTAGAAAGTGAGCTAATTCCAAGTGGAGTATTTCAGAAGCGCGCTCTGAGCTCCAGTTACTGTATTAGGTACGTCAAATAGCTACAGTTCCAGCTCATTTAGCTCGAACTTCAAATAAGGGCGATCGCGACGCCACGTGCGTTGTCGTAAGTGGAGTAAAAGAAGCCGACTTCCACTAAACCAGATAAGGATGATGGAAATAGGTGAGTTATTTCTTATTACCTAACACTGGTCCTGACCAAGTGTAAATTTCTTCACAGATCAGAGGTTAAATTACGAGGATGATAGAAACAATCATCCTTGCTTCGTATTTTATATAGGGACAGCATTAAAAGAGATTTCGGTTACCCAAGATCCTAAGACACAGTATAACCTAAGAGGTTGATAGACACGTTTTGGCGACAAATTGCCTTGATAAGATAATATGCTGATACCCACTATTGTAAAATCATAGTCCTGGGTGCGTCAACCTAAACAAAAACGGGGAGATCCGACAATTCGAATCCCTGCTACATTTTGAAAAAGCTGACAAGGTTCTTTCTGCCAAAAGGCTTTTGCTGACCAAATTCTTAAAAATGAACCTTGATAAAATATCGTCTTCAAACACATACATTTTCGAGGCTGAAGCCTTTTCGACGGCACTCGGGAAGGCATGCATTTTGGTCTTCGATCTCCAAAAAGGATGACCCCGAAAAAAGTTCATCCAAATCATTACGCCAGCCTTCGAGAGGATCAGGCGTCCAGATCAGATCTCCATCGAATGGAGTCCAGATTCCATTGTACCAAGAGCCTTTTTAGGCCTGTATTACAGTTACCACTCTCGAGGGGTGTGCACAATATCCATAATAATTGGGCATACGACAGTAAATGTCCTTTCAATTAAGAAATTTCTGAGCTTTAGGCTCTCAAAAAGACTGAGAAGTTTAACATCCCCTGCCCATACCAGCGAAGGAAACACTAACCAGTAACCACCCTCGAGGGGTATGTACAATATTGTGTATCTATAATAATTGTAATATACGATAGTAACCAGGCGTACGATAACATACTAAGTAACCATGCAAGGATGTCCCTTCAATTACGAAATTTCCGAGCTCGAGGCTCTCAAAGAGACGAGGAAAGGTCTAACATCCTCTGCCCACACCAGCAAAGGAAACACTAAATGATATGACCCTGTCATTCTATGTCGGTCAGTTAACTCTGTACAAAATACGTTGGTAAGGAACGAGTACCAAAAAGTTTTAAATTTATAAAAGGGTACCGCATTCCCTTTTTCCTGAAACTCCAATCCGTCCTGCACGGTATTCGAGAGGACGCAGGTTCGAATCCTGCTCAAAACTGATAACCTTCCCACATTTAAATTTACACCGAACTCTGTTCAAGTCCCGTCCTGACAAAGTTGTAAATTTTCACTTTATGTTAAAATGCTATGGAAAACTTGACTAAGGTGGAATACTAATTGCTTTAAATACTTAAGAGGAAGGACATAAAAGGAGATTTATTTAATTCCAAATCAAAGAAACTTAGTTCTTTTAAAGAAAATTCAAACTTGGTGGGTCTTTTGAATTTTTACCACTTTCGCAGTGCCTAGAGGTAGCTTTATCTCAGCGTCACATTCGGTCAATCCCCTAACCGACAACCCACTGAAGAAAATAGTAGTGCATGGAGTGGTATAAGTGGAACTCCAATAGTGGGTCCGCAATTACCGGTTCTCGACAATTTTACAAGCTTTCCATCCGAGATGCTTTCTTACCACGGACGCGTCAGATTTCACTTAGGAGCCCAGCTAGAAAACATTTCTCTAACAGGCTCGAGGGCCTAGAATAACAAAGATTGCACTGCATCAATAGAGATGTTGATAATCTTACACATGATTCGAAATCATATACCGGTACTGTGTTACAGTCTGTACTCATTCAAAGCAGTTGTAGTCCATCCCCCCAGAGGGACGAGACCAAATCAATTGCCTTGACGAACTTAACTCGTCAGCTTGCGTGTAATGGTCCGACATCAAATTGACTTCACCATACACTGCATTCCGAGCCGATACCATATGTATCAGCTCCTCCGGGTATTTGTTGAGAGCATCCTGCTTCAAACACCACTAAGGCAAGATTGCCTACAAACAATATTCCTATTATGAAATGGAGAACACTACACATGATAGGCCTGTTTGTAATGTGTGGATATTACTTCCACCACCATTTTTAATACCCAAGATGCTGTCACACCTTAATCGGTCAACAGGAGTGTTTGTGGTTCCGCGATGGCACAAGGTAATAATAGAGGGCAGATCTCAAAGCGAGAGCTCTGTAAGCTCCATTCGTTCTGCAGAACCTGCAAAAGAACCTAATAAACATTATTTCTTTCCTTCTACTAAACACCTCGACAGGTCTCCCACCACCTCACATAGAGAATCTGTGGAAATGTGGGGGGGGGGGGCGAAGAGGTAAATAACAGATATTAAATCAAAAACTTCTACTATTGAGCTCCTTTAGACCTACCTTTTAAGATACTTATAAATTTTACAGTTTTAACCGACTTGCATTTTATTCATGGTTATTATATAATACGATTCTGTTACATAAATCTGTTGTTGCTGTTCTTGATAATATAGAAACCGTTAGTCAACTTTACATAGTTCGCATGTTTTGGTTAAACATATTATCTTGGTCGATTTCTTTAAAAAATGTAAAGAAAGTTAAGTCACATATTCATTGATATTGGGATTGATGACTTAGTTCAATATTACCAAGTATTGATACAAAAAGAACATTTTTCAGGTTTCTCGTCATAGTGATTTTATGCTTAGTTCGCCGCAACCACGATCTAACTTTGCTCGATTGTATTAACTCACGTCATAGTTACTACTTTCAGGCTCGAATCAAGAGTCCGAAACTGATCATTTTCATTTCAGACAATCTGGTTGGAAAACTATTGTAAACAAAGATAACACCTACGACTAATCAATTGAATCCTTTATTCTAGATAGAAATTAGGATATCAGAGTAACCGATATGAGACTACACAGTCTAATAGTTTATTTATGACTGTTAGAGGTTCTCCAACTACCTATTCTAGCCCCGGCACTACCCGGTCAACAGCAGCTTCTAAGAATTGGTGGTGGTGGTAAGATCAAAATAATCCTTAACACGAGGTAATTGACGATGGATTTCAAAAAATTTTATTGTCGAGTAATAATGTCAGCTACTACCACCAATCAAATATAATAATAATTCGCAATTATTTAATCCTGTCAATAGAAGGAATACTTACTACTCCTTAAATAAGATTCCTTATTTAGTCTGTTTAAGATTACATATGAAGTTGTTCAAGATGGTAAAGATTATAAATCTAGATACCATACATACAACATTGTATAATATTATTTTCCTAAAAATAAATTAGAATCACATTGGCGTTTCCGTCACTCACCAGGCGAAAACAAACATTTCTCATTATATAAGCTTCGAATTACGGTCAAGTATTTTTAATAGCGGCGTTTTCCCTGAAAGAAAACGCATATTAAAATACTTACCTAATTCTTAAAGCTTACTTTTTAAATCTGCCTGGTGAATAAAAGCCAATGAGGACAAAGTGGACGCCATGTTCTTTATAAGTTCACAGGTGGCGCCACCTGCTGGTGAGTCGAAGGAAATACGTCATCAAACATGAGTAAGATAAGCCTACGGGTAACGGATATGCCTATCTCATTATATAAGCTTCGAATTAGGTAAGTATTTTAATATGCGTTTTCTTTCAGGGAAAACGCCGCTATTATTGTACAAGCGCATATTATTAGAAACTTGTATGGCATAAAATTACTCGAGAACGATATAATAACATGACATAATACTTATAAGATATTGTTTCACCAAGCGTCTATTTGACTATTCGCGATTAGCTAAAAACCTATGCTAAAAATGTTATAAATATAAAGTAAAGGTAAAAATCTCTTTATTGTATACCAGGAATAACATTTCAGGAGGTTTAAAATTAAACTCATTGGCATTACAATTGGCAGCCTTGTCGCAAAAGGCAATCTGATACATGCAACCTTTAAAATATAACCTTTAAATATGCAACCATTAAGTAGATATGTTGCTACCAAAAATTACCTACCGGTATTAATTTGAATGGAGCCAATAATATGCCGATCAGGCAACTGCAACACTTCCTCTGTCTGCCTTTCGTATTTTGTAAGCATGTCTTTCACGATAACATTAAGTGGGTTCGAGTCCACAAAAGCTTGCACTTGAGGCACTCTATCTTCTGCCCATAGATGCTCAAATTTGCCGTAACCCTGCAAAGCAAATAAACGTTGAGAGCAATTCAAAATATCACTGCAGAAATCGTATATTAGTTCAAATAACCGTTACTAGTTAGTAACTGGTATGGCTCTACTAATTTGGTAACCAATTTTATTGTTTATGTAATACATATTATACATACATACATACATACATATGGTCACGCCTTTATCCCTGAAGGGGTAGGCAGAGGCGGTCTTCTCTCGTTTCCCATAAATTCATTTGCTCTATTATTGTTTGCCATAATCATCCCCGATCATAATATTCATTTGCACTATTATCATTTATACTAATAACGTATGCCTTAACAACTCAACAGTCATAACTTTTATTTGCCATAAAATGACTTTCTATAACAACATATATCATAATAATTAGTTTCCATAAGTAACACATCTCATAATCGACTCTTGACATAATTAAAATTTGATATAATTATGAAAATAAAACATAATATTTTTAGGTCGAAATTAATTATCGTTAACACCCCAACTCAGTGCAATCCGACTCGGATTTTTTTTTAAACCACCCAGAAGTAGGAGCCCCGCGGGGCTCCGTCGAGCTTAGTTAGTAAACGCCATATGAGGTTTAGTTTTAGGTTTAATTGTGAATAAATTATCTGTGTCGTATAAATTATCTTTATTTATATTATGGTGAATAAAAGTTATGGAAAATGGCATTATTGAAAACGAAAATTATGGCAAATACATTTATGGATTTAAATTATTATGGCACTTGATCGATTATGACCAATGGAATTAGTGAAAGTCATTTTATGTCATTTCACGATTATGGCAACTGAAGCGTTATGTCTAATGAAATTATGGCAAATACCAGTATGGCATATGAAATTATGGCATTTTAAATTATGGCAAACATTAGTAAACCGGCAGAGGCATATCATATGCCCACATTTCACCTTTGTATAATTTGTCCCACGTAATAGGTGGTGAGCCGTATTGCCGCTCAATACGGCTCACATAATAATATGATAACTTGAGATAATACAGTTATTTTATAAAAGGATGTAAAGATCTTGAAGAAACAAACTATTATCGACTTCAAACTTGTAGCCTGTCAGACCAGTGGTGCGCTCGATGCCAGACCATTTAATTATATAACTTACCTACTTATAATACCTATAGCTATTTAATGAAAAATCCCTACCGTTGACAGCAGTACATATTTACCAGCAAGAAGAATCAAGCTATCAACTTAGAAAAAGACAGATGAAAGATGAAGGAACAGGTAGAGTAACAGTTTATCTTTATTTACCTTTAGCAGAGCTTCAATATCCGGTTTGTACATGTACATTATTCCTTGTAATGCCATTACTGATCTAACGATGTCTTTATGTTCTGACACCATTCTAAAATAAGATCGAATACCTCCTATCATAGATCCAGTCCGAGAACCTGACAAATCAATGATGACCTTTGTTATTATTTACACAGTAAAATATTACTTCATAAACCGTGATACTCTGTTTCATCCATATAATTAATATAATATTAATTATATGGATGAAACAGTGTATCATAAATATTAATAGGGATTAAAAAAAACACTGGTACTACATAAATCATTGCTCATAAATTGAATGGGTAAATATAATTAGGTATGTACTCATTTTACTAAATTGCGATCTTTACTAAACTTTGATAAAATATATTGTGTTCTGCGTAAATCTGTTCAGATTCTGCAAGTGTTATTTTTAGTAATTTGTACATATTAAGTAAAACTTAGTAGCATGTTATTAAATACTAGTAATGTCGTTATTATTGATAGTATGTAATCTGCTTGAGAACTTCAACATTATAATAAAAAGTTACTTCTCAATAGCGCTCTAAAGATTAATTACGTTGACCAGTACCTACTTGACCAATTGAAAAAGAAAATAACTTTCTTCGTGTTGAACTACATTATAAACGTTTATATTTGTTCCCTACCTGTGCCTGATACACTACGTGCATTTAAAAGTGACATTTTCATCGAATCAGCCATCGACTTTTCTTTCTTTATTTGGTCTTGTTGGCCCCACATGTACACATTGCGGTGAATATCCATGACGCAGTTTAAAATAACCTGAATAAAAAAATTGTTATTTTATTCAAGATCTAGCTTTAGAACTAATCTAAACTAAAAAAAGAAGAAAAAAAATAACCTATGCTACAGCAGTTAGGTACGTTCTAATATTGATAAACATTGTAAATAGCAGTAATATGGATAAACAAATTACCTGAGTAAACGCTGTTTGTATCTCTTCCAAAGTAGGCTTTATTAAAATTCTAGGTATTTCCAGAAACATTTTTGTTAACATTAGCGGTTTGAGTTTCTTTTGTTCTTCAGGATCGGTAGTCATTGTCAGAAAACTGAAGTCACAATCACAAAAAAACATCTTTTAATTATAGCATATCATCAAATTATGTCTCTTGTCATAGTCTGATGTTTTTGGGAATTACTTTTTCGCTTGTAGTCCCAGAGCCAGGTGAAAATTTGGTTAATTATTTCTTCTCGAGAGATAATTGGTGATACGCATCAGACAATAGTATCATGAAGCCTTATGACCGTCAGCTGCGGCACGGTGGGGGGGAGGAGCAGTTATAACCTCCCACGCTCGAAGAAAAAAAAAATACATTCACTCATTTCCTCTCGGCTAAAAATTTATCAAATTATAGCTAACCCAATATCTCAACAAAAAAAAAATAATCAGCTGGCTATAACATAGTGTAATCTGATGATAGCTTATATGTAACTATTGATAAATATATACGTCAGCTGACTGTATCTCGGTGGAAAAATCGTCAGCTGATACTTTGAAGGTCGTTACGTAGAAGTTAGCCAGAAGCATTTACTGACAATTTAAATGCATCAGCTGACTTGGTTTCCCTCGACTTACTGCTAGCTGATTTTTTTTATTTATCCCAGAAACATATTTAAAATCAGCTCACATATTTTCATGTGGGAGGAAATGACGTCTCTTTAATTATTCTTCTTATTTTTAAAGATTCAAACAATACACGCTAGCATAGCATAGACAGTATTAAGGTACGCTTGAATGGGGCTAGTTGTACGCATGCTCGGGGTACCCTTTTGTTGAGGTCACTGGAAAACATGTTTAGAAGTAGAAAAGAAGGGGACTATAGTCGCCTCGCTGTAACAAGGTGCGTATGACAGTTGGCAGTATGACGTTGAAAGCTATCAGTACCACTTGACAAGGGATGTGTCGTTATGCCATTCATCTTTATCGCCTACGATAAATTACGTTCTGTTTATTATTGTTATGAAAAATATTGTTATATTTATTTTTAAATTAACTAAACAGTTCAAAATACCGGCCAATTGCGCGCAGGTCTCCATACCGAAAACCGACAAAAACTACGTTTAAATGTATGGGAGTTTTGGTTTTTATAGAATTTGTTATTATAGCGGCAACAGAAACACATAATCTGTGAAAATTTCATCTCTCTAGCTATCACCGTTCATGAGGTATAGCCTCGTGACGGACAGACAGACAGACAGACAGACGGACGGACGGCGAATTCTCATGAATAGGGCCCGTTTTTAATGTTCCGTAGCCAAATGGCAAAAACTGTCTATCCGTCCGTATGTCACAGCCACTTTTCGCCGTAACTATAAGACCTATGCTGTTGAAACTTGGTAAGTAGACGTATTCTGTAAACCGCATTAAGATTAAGCCAGAGCTTTATACTCGGGGGTGGAACTTTCATTTTCTAGGGCATAACCGGCGACGCATCGCTCGACACCCCTAGCCGCTCCCACCGGTGTTGCCCTCTGTCGCCTTACAGGTCTATTTGCCTAGGTGCATTATCTGCAGTGGGGGTCCTATTTCCTACATTAAAAATCTCAAATGCCTTATGCGTGTTGGACGATTTATGCTCTCATGTAAGCCTATCAACAGACCGGGTATCTTCGCAAGAAAAAAGAAGGTAACCGAGAAGAGACAAAACAATAATAATAATAACTCAATATACTTTTATATAATCAATATACTCAATATACTCAATATACTTTTCAGTGGCATAATATTTTTATAATATTTTTTTTATCAAGTAACTAGTTACTTTATACCAAGCAAATAGATTATTTAAATATTGGAATAGAATTAAAATTATTTGAATATACACGTATAAGTTTAAAAAATATTGATACGAAATATTTGTTTCACCTCAACACTCATATTGGAGTGCTATGCCGAATAATTAAAGAGACGTCATTTCCTCCCACATGAAAATTTGTGAGCTGATTTTAAATATGTTTCTGTGATAAATAAAAAAAATCAGCTAGCAGTAAGTCGAGGGAAACCTTGTCAGCTGATGCATTTAAATAGTCAGTAAATGCTTCTGGCTAACTTCTACGTAACGACCTTCAAAGTATCAGCTGACGATTTTTCCACCGAGATACAGCCAGCTGACGTATATATTTATCAATAGTTACATATTAGCTATCATCAGGTAAATTTTTATATGAGAGGATATGACTGAAAGTGAAGATTTTTTTTCCATGATCGAGACATCAGCTGACGTACAATACACTATGTTATAGCCAGCTGATTATTTTTTTTTGTTGAGATATTGGGTTAGCTATAATTTGATAAATTTTTAGCCGAGAGGAAATGAGTGAATGTATTTTTTTTTTCTTCGAGCGTGGGAGGTTATAACTGCTCCTCCCCCCCACCGAGCCGCAGCTGACGTTCACGAGACTTCATGGTTCGATTTTCTGATGTATTTTACTAATTATCACTTGAGAGGAACTTGGTCATATATATCTGTTACTGGCTCTCGGACTATTGGTATATTATTTACAAAAAGCTGACGTGCCCAAACTAAGCTGATAAACTAACTTATATATTTGTGAATATATGCGTTGCTGTAACTAAAGTTTTTGTTACCCGGTACTCCTGGGTACTACAACTACCCCGGTACTAAAAAAGACTATCCATCTCTCAAGTTGGATCAAACTACACACGGTGTGGAAATTTGTTTAAAATCGGTTACGTAGTTTAGGAGTTTATTCAGGACAAACAGTGGGGCACGTTATTTATACAAATATATTAAGATTACACACAGGCACAAAACAAATCTCATCACAAAAAGAGATTATTCATGGCTGGGAATCTAGCCCACGACCTCTAACTACTAGACCGAGAGGACAGTGAATATGTCAAAATATGTCAACATGTCTGACCATGTAAACTTTACTAAGTACCTAGACACTGATGCACGCCGCCTCAGGGTGTCAAGACTCTGCCGCGTACATTTAATCAAAGATTCTAAACATTTTGTAGCAAAATAGGCGAACAATTCATTGCATTCATTAGTAGCGTGCAGTATTTCAAATCTTTCAGGATTCTCAATCTCTTGAAATGCTGTAAACAAGAAAATTCTAAATTAAAAATGACTACTCGCATTAATTCTCGTATCTAGGTTTGGAAATCGATAAACACATTAAATTGGAATAATCATGTCGAGCATGTTTGTAATAGGTTGCGACAGTTTTTGGCTAACATAGTAATTCTTAAGCATCGAATACCGTTCAAAGTAAAACTAATGTTATATAACTCATTGACTGAATCATATATTCAATACGGGCTCAGTAGTTATGGTCGCACGTATAAATCGTATATTAGTCAAATATATAGACTTCAATTAAAAATACTCAAAAACATCGTGTCAAAAAATATTAAAGATCAATTTAAAATCCAAGAACAACTTATTTTTAAACATTGTAACGTACTACCTATATACACACAAATTAAATATGTACTACTAAAAGAACAATTTTTTAACGATAATTTAAAAACCAAAATGAAACATCCTATATACACGCGAGCCATAGCTCAGAACCGGCTTTGCACGGTCCGTGCAAATAATTATTATGGAGAACGTATGTTACAGAATTATTAGCATATGTAAGGTCCGGCTACTTTCTGCAGTGGCAACACTAAATAATGACCGGGTGGGGAATGTTACGCCATATTGTGGGGCTCAGTCTTAAACTAGACGTCGGTAGATAAAGTATAATAATACGGGCAATGGGGAGCATTGTTAGCAGTGGAAGGTGAGCATTTATGCGCATAGTAAAAGCGGCCGCTTCAAACCTGCAGATTGGGTTGCAAGTCCCAGACGCTGTTACAATGTTCCTCCTTGTGCCACGCGGTATTAGGTTTCCTAGTTTTTAAATTGATTAATTGTATAGTTGAGAATAAACGAGTGTGCTGCCATCTCCGTGTTTTCTTCTGAGGTCTAACATCTCAGAAGTGGCATTGTAACCCACGCCATGTAAGTACACACATAATTTCGTATAAAATGGTTACTTTAGCTAGTAGGATAAAACTATGTAGGTATCTGCCTTGCCGTAACCTGGATTTGGTAAAAAGGATAGATATTGCTGGTTAAGATTTAATAATGAAGGATAGATAATGCTGGTTAACGATTAGTAAGGCGAAAGATATTGCTGGTTAATTCAATTAGTACTTTTCATCTAACAGTATGCTGAGTTTTGCCGAGTGGTAGGAAAATGGGCCGTAAGGTTTTACCTACATGGTAGCACAGATTTCACAGATATGAAGTCAAAGAATTTGCAAAGTAATTTCGATACTGGTTTGTACGCCAGTGCGCGTAGCCGAGGGTAGGTTTGGAAAAGGTAAGAAACGGTACATACATGAGTTTGCGTTCTGTACCTTGTTGTTTTATGCTAGTAGTTTAAAAAAAAAGTGTCGCGATCCTGTTAATAAAATAAAAAAAGGAACAGGTGGGTAAAAAAAAAGTGTAAGTTTAGTGATTAGGTTTATTGTGTAGATTCGGTACTAATGAAATTGAATACATTATCGAATTATGAAGTGAATATTCAGATCCTTAATTGGTTTGTGTTGGGTGTTTGGTGTAAAAGTTCGGTTCTATAATGGATTTCGCAGTTAACATGCGCAGGTCGCCTAGTACTCGGTCACACTTTCACGATTTTTTTTTGTAATTTTAGTGTTGTTTAAGAGTGTATTGGGTGTATGAAGGTCAAGCGTTATAGTATCGGGAGGGAGTGTGAAAACAACTTGTGGTACCTACTGCGTTGAGAGGCTAACAAATATATCTTATTGATAATGTGATTGGTTAAAGTAGGCATCCGCCCTATTAAGGTTGTGTGTATTGGAAACCAAGGTTCAGGGGGCCAGCCAGCCGTGTTATACGACGACATTGAGAGGCTCCTCTTGTACAGTATGATACAGGGTTCATAGGTGATCCTGGTTAGCTAGCGCCATGTCGTTGAATGGTCGTATAGTGAGTAATACAACGGCGTGCCAGGTTTTCCTACTTCGTTATATTGGGTTCTATTGTAGTTGTGCTTTTGGTGTGACTGTTAAGGCGTGAGCGTGACCGTGACCCACGTGTTTATATTTCTCACTGTGGTGTTTCATTGGGCTGTTGGTGTAGATGGTTGACAAGATTGTGGCTATGGCAAAATAAATAGCTCTGAACGCTGTTAGAATAGCTGTTCGAAATCATAATGAGATTTTTCTAGTTTAGCTTTGTCAGACCTATTGGGATACTGATGGTAGTCGTTAGAAAGATTTGTAATATAAAAGAAAAGAGGGTTAACTTAGTTGGTATGAATGCTTATATGGGAAAGTGAAAGCTCAGGTACAGGTTATTTATATATATTAAATAAACGGATCCCGTGTAGTTTTTGAGGGTTTCCGATGCTGTTAGCCCCTGAAATGTTTCATAGTGAAAATTTTCAATATCTCAGTTACAGATGTTTAACGAAGAACTACGTTTTTGTATAGGTGTGATAATAATATTAAATCGAAACCAGTTAGAATTATTATGATCTACAATGTAGATGACTGTTCTAGAACGGGTGCATCCAAGTCCGGGTTTTAAGTATAGTTTTGCAACAGATTAAGAGATCCAGCCAGAGGTCTAGATCTATGGTTCGGTTAAAGGTTTTGGTTAAAAGAATATATATCTACCTACGTATGTTGGTTGGGGATATGAAAAGGTCCGTTAGTTACCCTGTACTACACTGATATGAAAGTGGTTCTGGTTGTGTCAGCTTAAACGTTTTCAGGTTCAAACTATCAGGAGGTAATTCGATGCGATAACTAAACTCGGCTGTGATGAGTGTGTCTGTGTGTATGTGATCATATTTTGTGAGAATTGTTGAATTTCAGTTAAGTTGGAAGTAAAAGTGAATTTTTCAAATTTACCTACCGACGGAATCTTCGTTGATACCTGCGTGATGTTATATTTTTGTTAACATTGGGTGGCCTTCGATGGTTTGAACCAGTCTCAGCCCGGCGGATGGTGCTGCAGTCGGTATTTAGGTTGTCTATTGATGTAGACGAGGTTGATCAGGGTAACTAGAGTTTTCTAATTGTGGTTACATTTTTATTGACCGAACGTGATTGGGATGGACTCCAGAAGGCAATCCTCGAATGACTGATGTTATCTTATCCTATTCCCTTAGAAAATTATAATATAATTTATTAGGTTAGAAGATATCAGACCAAGTAGTGATTAGAGTTGTAACGTTGTTGGGTATAGATAGGAAATGTAGGTATGAGCCACCGTCGCTTATATCATGGACGGGATTAATCTGTTCAGGGAATGGTGTGGCCACTGCCATGCCATTCCTCATAACGTTTTTGTGGAAGGCATGTACAGTAACTGGCTACCGGTGTACTTTAACTCGGAATTTTGTAAACTTTCATGTAACGAGTTCCATAAAATGATCTGGAGAGTGCCGAGGCCTCGGTAACCTTCACCGTGAGCGGTTGTGCTGTAGCCGCTGTGGGTACTCCATCGCCGGCGTAGCGGAGAAGCAGAGCGCGGGTCGACGGCGCACAGTGGATCGATTCATACAAATCGGCGGACATAGGAATCTTGAATCACTTTTTACTGAATTTAAAAAAACTAATGATGCCAATGTGTTTATCTTAGTAATTGTAGTCGAAAACAATACAACACAATTTTGATTAGACTTCAATTTTAAAAAATATTCGACAGAAACTGATTTCAATGTATGGAAAAGCACATTAAAAAAGGGATGGCTTGCGATTTTCTCGTGTTTTCGTATTTTAACGCTTATAGTGACTTTGAATGGGTTGTTAGCAAAATATCTGCCAAACATTTTAGGTACCCCTAGGCACCCCTCTGGGAGCTATATGACAAAATATCATTTTTCTCATTTTCTTAAAGAAAATATGTCTAGTTCGTTTTTTTTACAGTTATAATTGTTGATAAACTACATTTTAGCTTAGTACTGACCTACCCACATCAAAAATAATATGACTAGCATACGGGATCGGGAGTTTTTAAGAAATACTTATAAGCAGGCGACTATAAATTTATCCTACTTTTTTAGCAACATTTATGTATTGTATAGTGATTTTCCATTACTATTTGTAGAAAATAATGTATTATGTAATCAAATAAAACAATAACGCGTTATATAAAACATATATATACCATAGTCATAAAAATACAAAAACTTACTTATAAAAATAAAAAGTAGTAAAATATTAGCTTAAAATAAATAAACATCTGGAACAGAAACGATTCAATTAACATTAAATATGTACATTAAATAATCAAAAAAAAAATAGAAAAGTGTAGACAAAAAAATCATTATCCGAAGCTTCCATTTCTGAATCTTCTTCTGCTTGTGCAGAGCCTGATTATTCATCAGTATCTATGTATTCAATTTCAGGAACTTCTAGAATTAGTAACTAATAAAATAACTTATGAATACTTGTGGCATGAAGTACCAAGGGTACAATTCTATGTAAAGCTCTGCCACCCTGGTACTACATGCCATCAAGTATTCATAAGTTATTATTTCACGGGCCGTTAATTATTCAACATTTATCTATAGTTCCGATAGGACTTTTTTCGGAAGAGTTATCTGAGTCAAGTAATAAGGATTTCAGAAAATACAGAGAACACCATTCACGTAAAATAAGTAGCATTTCTTGCAATGAAGATGTTCTAAATAATTTGCTGATTTCATCCAACCCAATTTTAGCACAAATACGACCACGGATATATAAAAAGCAAAAGAAGGCATTGTTTAAAGAAACTTTAAATCTACTAATTCTAGAAGTTTCTGAAATTGAATTTATAGGTACTGTTGAATTGTTAGTCTCTGCGCAAGCAGAAGAAGATTCAGAAACGGAAGCTTCGGATAATGATGTTTTTTGTCTACATATTTCTAATTTTGTTTGATCATTTAATGTACATAGTTTTAATTTAATAGACCTTTAATGGCTTGGCAAAAAATACTTACAATAATGTACAATCATAAACAAAAATTGAACCTATCTTACCATAAATTAAAATAAAAGCAAAAAAAACTAATCATAATATATAATACATACATACATAATTACATACATGCGTCGTAGAATTCCTCCGAATCATTAATTGTCTTTGTTATATATTTTTGTTTATTTTAAGCAACTATTTTTTTAAAGTTTATGTAATTCTAATTTTGTTTGATTATTTAATGTAAATACATGATAATTGAATCGTTTCTGTTCCATATTTTATTTATTTTAAGCTATTATTTTACAACTTTTTATTTTATAAGTAAGTTTTTGTATTTTTATAACTAAAAAATATGTTTTATATAACGCGTTATTGTTTTTTTTTTATTAATACATTATTTTCTTCAATATTAATGGTAAATAACACTGTACAATACATACATTTTGCTAAAAAAGTAGGATAAACTTATAATCACCTGCTTACAAGTATCTCTCAAAAACTCCCGATCCCGTATGCTAGTCATATTATTTTTGATGTGGGTAGGTCAGTACTAAGCTAAAATGTAGTTTATTAACAATTATAACTGTAAAAAAACGAACTAGACATATTTTCTTAAAGAAAATGAGAAAAATGATATTTTGCCACATAGCTCCCAGAGGGGTGCCTAGGGGTACCTAAAATGTTTGGCAGATATTTTGCTAACAACCCATTAAAAGTCACTATAAGCGTTAAAATCAGAAAACACGAGAAAATCGCAAGCTATTCCTTTTTTAATGTGCTTTTCCATACATTGAAATCAGTTTTTGTCGAATATTTTTTAAAATTGAAGTCTAATCAAAATTGTGTCCTATTGTTTTCGACTACAATTACTAAGATAAACACAATGGCATCATTAGTTTTTGTAAAATCAGTAAAAAGTTTTCCAAGATTTCTATGTCCGCCGATTTGTATGAATCGATCCACTGTGCGGCGGCTTGCGCGGGCGCTGTGGACACACAGCGTGAGCACAAGCGGCGCCGGCGTGGTCACGCGTTGTGTCGGAGCTACGAGAGGAGTAGCGTCATTGAGCTGCTGAGTAGTTATGAAAATCGACGTGCTACGATGATGGACATTGGACATTACAGGTCACGTAGTCTTTTTCCATTAAGTAGGATACTCAGATGATGAAGTTCCTAGACCCTTTACCATCTCAGCTATTAAGTTTCAAAAGATTTGTATTAGTTTGGAACAAATTTGATTTCTACTAGACGGATTATTGTGTCCAAACGTTTAAGAATAGACTAATGCTATCACGGATTACTTTGTGTAGCTTTTCGGGTGAACAATTTCATCACACATGATTGTTGCGGGTAGAGCGTAGCTCGCTTTCTGTTAGTTAGTCTGTTAGTAGTAACGGAGTGTTTGGAACAAGATTCCTAACACCATGGGCTAACCTCGTGGATAAACTTGTTCTCATGCTTGACAATTTGATAGGGAGACTGAAATTTCACACGGATGCGTGATTTGATTTGTCTTTGTTGCAACTCAAGGATTCCATCGCGTCTAGTGGCGTGTTACCTTCTATGGATTAAACTTGCTGTAAATTGGTTACTTCGTGGAATATGGTTTAAAATGGTACTACCTCCAATAAGCTGCATTACATTTGTTTCAAAAATACCTACTAATTTTTACTCTGATAGAATCGCGAGATAGTAGTTTCAACCATAGATTTAGAATTTTTCGCTAGTTTGAACAGAAGTTTGACAGTTAGGTAAACTGGTTGGGTCTAAAGGTGTCATGTCGGTTAGTTATCGGATTTGTCTGTTGTGTCGGATGTATTTTTGTCTGTGATATTAGTATTTATCACACCTCGTAAAGGTAAAGAAAAAAAAAACAAATTTCGTTTTTGCTAGTAAATTATACCCTCGAAGTTAGCGTACACATAAAGCAACATTTTACGAGTTAATAATCGAGTTATTCGGTAAATTTTGGACGAGTACCTAGATCCAAATTGATGAATGATAACAATGTTTTTTTATTGCACGAATTTACATGGTTTTCTCTTTTGGTTTATCTTTTGATTTCAGGTCAAGACATTACATGAAACGGTGTCACGCCTGACAAGACTTGGTTGACATTAAACCACCCAGAGAAACGGATTGGTTTTTTTGGACGGAAATGGAAACGGATTGGATGAGATCCCTGGATGATAGATACGGGTAATAGGCAGTTTTAGCTAAAGAGTCAGTTTAGTTAAGTTGCTTTAAAATTATGTTCCTCAACGACAACGATAGATAGCGTTGTACGGCTTTGTGAACCGCGATATGGTTTCGTTCACACATTTGCGTAACTGTTTGGCGAGTTACTAAATAGTTGCAGTTCTTCTATAGTACATACATTAGTTAGAGTTTAAATAAGCAGATATTCCATGGATATTGGTTAAGTTTGAGCAATCTGTCGACGGGTTTCTAGATGATAATCGTTTTGTGTATTAACTGGTTATTATGTCGATGTTTAGTGTGACAGTGTGAAAGTGTTATAATGTTGAGTGGTTCAGCAGTACTGTTGGTTGTTAAATACATAATGGTTACCGTTTTTAAGATTGATACCTGGTTACCACGCGTAGTCAAGCGAAAGTTAAGATTTCCCACTGGTCAGATACCTAAGTAGTTTGGTATTGTTTAAGCGAATTGTTTAAAAGATTTGCCATTGTTCAGATATAATTTGTTTTGCCACTGTCCAGATAGATAGTTTGATCAAATAGTTACAGATTTAGGACGGCAAACATTTAAGATTGTAAAACGTAGTTTTTAGTGATTTAAGTATAGTGATGTATTAGGTAAGATGTGAAAAATGATTGTAAATTATTGAGTACATACATATGCGTGTGTATAAGTGATTGATGAGGGATTTAAATCATAAAATTGAATTGAGCCTGAGTAATGTACCTACTTATCATCTAATTTCGGCGAAGACACTGCTACTTGCTCTTCAACTGTAAACAGTGTCAATGAGTAATTGTAATTTAATGATATGAGATTGAATAGTTACAGATTTAGGACGACAAACATTAATGATTGTAAACCGGAGTGAATGCATAATTTTAGTGATTTAAGTATAGTGATGTATGTAGGCAGGATGTGAAAAATGATTGTAAATTATCGAGTACATACGTATGCGTGTGTATAAGTGATTGATGAGGGATTTAAATCATAAAATTGAATTGAGCCTGAGTAATGTACTTATCATCTAATTTTGGCGAAGACACTGCTACTTGCTCTTCAATTGTAAACAGTGTCAATGAGTAATTGTAATTTGATGATATGAGATTGAATAGTTACAGATTTAGGACGACAAACATTAATGATTGTAAAACGGAGTGAACGCATAATTTTAGAGTGATTGAGTTATAGTGAGGGTGCTCTCGAGCCGGGCAAGATTGGCGTAAACGACCTCGCCGCCCACGATTGGTAAGAGACATCGCAGTTGTGTGTCGTTCTGGTGAAAGAAGTAACCTTTGCGGCATGCAGCTATACCATAGTAGTGACGGGTGTTCTCGAGCCGGGCAAGATTGGCGTAAACGACCTCGCCGCCCACGATTGGTAAGAGACATCGCAGTTCTGTGTCGTTCTGGTGAAAGAAGTAACCTTTGCAGCATGCAGCTATACCATAGTAGTGACGGGTGTTCTCGAGCCGGGCAAGATTGGCGTAAACGACCTCGCCGCCCACGATTGGTAAGAGACATCGCAGTTGTGTGTCGTTCTGGTGAAAGAAGTAACCTTTGCGGCCGGCTATACCATAGTAGTGACGGGTGTTCTCGAGCCGGGCAAGATTGGCGTAATGACCTCGCCGCCCAAGATTGGTAAGAGACATCGCAGTTGCGTGACTTACTGGTGAAAGAAGTAACCTTTAAGCCACGCAGCTATACCATAGTCGTAGAATCTGTAGTAGTTTAAGTGTATGTAATTATACACGTACAGTAAAAATCTTAATATAGATGATTATAAGAGTGATGCGAGTGATACGTTCAATTATTTAACAAAACAATGTTTAATAGAAATATTATATTATAGTTAATTAGAACGAAGGGACTCGTTCCCATAGGATGGCCGACTGTTACAGAATTATTAGCATATGTAAGGTCCGGCTACTTTCTGCAGTGGCAACACTAAATAATGACCGGGTGGGGAATGTTACGCCATATTGTGGGGCTCAGTCTTAAACTAGACGTCGGTAGATAAAGTATAATAATACGGGCAATGGGGAGCATTGTTAGCAGTGGAAGGTGAGCATTTATGCGCATAGTAAAAGCGGCCGCTTCAAACCTGCAGATTGGGTTGCAAGTCCCAGACGCTGTTACAATGTTCCTCCTTGTGCCACGCGGTATTAGGTTTCCTAGTTTTTAAATTGATTAATTGTATAGTTGAGAATAAACGAGTGTGCTGCCATCTCCGTGTTTTCTTCTGAGGTCTAACACGTACGACAAAATACTTGGTTCCTAGGCTTATTAATGAGCTACCCTCAGAATTGAAAGATAACATTACTCAACGAAATATAAAATACTAGTGGAAGTCACGCGGTTTCACCCGCGTAGTTCCCGTTCCCGTGGGAATACGGGAATAAAATATAGCCTATGTTCATCGCAGAGAGTGTAGCTTCCCAACAGTGAAAGAATTTTTCAAATCGGTCCTGTAGTTCCGGAGCCTATTCGTTACAAACACACAAACAAACAAAAAAACAAATCTTTGCTCTTTATAATATTAGTATAGATAAGTTAAAATCTCATTTTCTGCAAAGTTTGCAAGTTGATGAGACTTAGTATGACTGTTACCAGAATCCTACGAAACTACGTATTTGAAATGTATTTTACTTAATATTATGATACCTTTTGCTATGTAAGAACCAACTTTTCGATTTTATAGCATTTACTTACAAACCTTAGTGGTTTTATAATGCTATAATTTATCTATTTGTAAATTGATGTATTTTTATAATGGTAAATAACAAAAAAAAATTGTTTCATTTCGTATTCGAAGCTATCATTATCTGACACTGCGAGGCTTTTCTTTTCAGAAACTATCCATGTAACACTATCTTTGTAAACACATTCGTTGCCAAAATCGTGTTTGCTTTTTCACTCACTACATCTTCTTTCAGTCATTCAGTTTTATTTAATTCCTATCTATAATAATTATGTAAAATTGATTGGTATAAAATAAAAAGTAGGTACTTAAAATGAAAGTTTGAAAGAAAATGTAAATTATATAGATTAAAATAAAAATATAAACAAAATCTTTGTAATCCATACCTGCGTCTTCAGGAATGATTCTTGTTGCTGAAGTAACTTGTTTTAAAGCCTTTTCCATATCCAACCTACACAAAATACACTGATTTAATATATTACCCCAATTAACGTAATTAAAGAAAAAAGAGTGTCATGTGATTATTATTACGTCGGGAAGAGATTAAAGTCATAATTATTTACAAGAACTGCTCTTGCCAGAATACAAAAAAGCACTGCATTTCGTATGAAAGTGCCAGAGACAAGGAAAGCTATTTATCAGCCCCCGAACACTCAAATTGCCCGTAATTTTAATGCTTATTTTTATGGATAAGTAAAGATTACATGTCCTGGGACATCCTTCCGAGGTCTTACCCGGGGCCCTGTAGTCGGTAGGAGTCGGGCATAGCATCCATGATGCATTTCACGTTAAAAAAAAACAGAGACAACATCCATATTTTTTAGATACTGGTGTACGCAACATAATAAAAAATAAAATTAAATAAGAGGTACCATTTGTCCTTTAAATCTCTTATGGGCTTTGAAGGTACACTGTCTAAGAATTTATGAACAAGTTCCATTACAGCTATTTCAGCGTTACATGATTTTTGCTGAATATCTTGTGCTGTCAAATAAGAAATTATACAATGAACTGTCAAGCATCGGTCACTATTCATCCAAAACATAATTATATGAATGACCTTAAAGTAATCGCTTCTTTGAATTTTCAATAAACGCTGGATATTTTTTGCATAAACTTTAATCTATGCTCAATACAGTTAGCTCTGTCCACGACACTATTTAATTGCATATTTCAATCAAATGTAAATAAAATGTATTCAAAAAGAATATTCAAGCCATTTAATTAGGCATGGCATTGCATTGACATTATTAAGGTTTGAAAAAAAAACAATAATCTAAAGTGTTCTCTTAATTAGTGGAATCAGTCGTTACGCGACCGAAATCCATCGTAGAACGGTAAAAAGGAGATGAAGGGAGAGGGACACACCTCACAATCTCGTCTTCTCAATCCTAATTGAACAACAGTTAAGGATAACTACATGTAATTGTATTGGAGAAATGACGAATCAAACTCCTCAAGAAAAGATTACGTTCTAAATTGATCTTTAACGTTAATGAATAGAAAAAGATGAATATAATTATTTAAACATAAAATACAGTGCCATACCAATCTGATCACGTCGAATTAAATTTTCTTCATAGAATACGCTTGGATCTACAGCTGTCTCGGGTATATAAACAAGCATCATTTTAGTGATAGATTGTAATATTGCGTCAATGCGCGCTTCTTTGAGATCTACCACCTGTAATACCAACAATTCTTTATCATCAGTGACGTAGACACTAAGGTGCTCGACGGTGTAGTGAATCATGACCTCCAAATTCAAGGAGCCATTGAACTCCGATCTGACGAAACATGCTCCCATTTTCGCTGCTGGTCATCAAGATTATAACGGTTAGATAAAGGTGTTTTCACAGTTTTCCTTGAAAAAATCACATGTTTCTTTGTACCGGCGAGTATTATATTCGCTCCATTGCAGTGCCACCTTAGAACCTGGAAGCGAGAGCTCTTGCAGCACTGTCACTATGGTGCAAAGAGATACCTACTGGACAAGGATTTAAGCATTGCAACGTGAGTAATCGAGGAGTCGATCAGTCAGCGATCAATGTCCTCCGGGCCTGGGCCTATTTAGTCTACGGCGAGAGATGAGTGCGTGAATTAAGAGACGCGCCTCTTTATACTCACAAACAACTTCGGTCAGTTTGAACTAGGTTGAATAAAGTTGTATAATTTAGTACTTACCTCTTTGATAAACAAATCAACTTCGCCCAAAATTTTTGCAATACTATCGCAGTATGTAGGTATCTCAAGAGAAGTCCATGTTATAGTTGAGAAACCAGGTTCGAACGCTTTATCAATTTTTATCAACTGCGCTCGTAGTAAAGGCAAGTAAAGTTTTGGCATACTCCTGTAAAAATGCCACAAATTTTTATACTTTCACGATTTTACTTAAATATTGATAATGCAAAGCATTCGTAACATACTTGCGTATTTGATTATTTCTTTCAACCAAAAATTTTACTTGCTCATAATTTGCAAATATTTTCGCCTTACAAAATGCCAATATTTGAGCAGCGTCAGGTACACCTGTAAATAAATAGTAATATTCAAATAACCATACAAAAGATTCAATGATACAAAGTTTTGTTGTTCTTACGGAGTCCCAATTGCCACATATATTCGATCTCTCTAATACATTCTGGAATGTAGATATTAAAATTTACAATGTACATATTCGTCTGAGGATGCCGTATCAGAAGCGGAGCTACTAAACTCAACCGCACCTTAAAATATTATAAATACATTAATATTATCAACTACTAAACTGGATAAAATAATGAACTTGTTTTATATTACTTACTTGGCCAATATTTTCAGCCCACGCATAATGGTATATCAATTCAAATTCAGTAAACACGATAGCCATAACATTGTACAACTTTATACAGCGCTGCGTGTTCTGCAACAAAGTTATTTTGATTTTCACCAAATGTCAATGAAAATACAAAATTTAACAATTATTTTATAAATAAGTAAATTAACGAGGGCCTTCGTTGTAGCTCCCTGTTTGACGATCCGGGAACTTGAAACGGCATATTGTCCAGCAGTGCTATTCTCTAAGGAAACAGCCTTGCGTACAGCGCTTCCACGGCGCGGCGGCGAGTTATTCGGTTATATATTACAAACGCAGAAATCGGAATACCTTTACTTAAAATGCATTAGTTTAAAATACCTGAAATCGAAATACCAATATTCAAAAGACCAAGTAAGTATGTTTTTTTTAAATATTTGCCTTTTGAATATTGGTATTTCGATTTCGGGTATGTTGGGCTAATGCATTTTACGTTAAGAGCATTTTGATTTCTGGTATTGTAATATATAACCGAATAACTCGCCGCTGTGGCAGCGCTGTACGCAAGGCTGTTTTCTTAGAGAATAGCACTGCAGGTCAACTAGAAGAGGTGCAACAGCAATTGCAAAGTAGTATTTTGTATATCCCCCGTTCCCAACCGACCACCTGAGTTATCCACCTGGTTGGTCAGTTAGGAATAAAAGTTCCTAACCACCCACCACAAAATATGGCTGCAAATATTTTTTGATCTTATCAAATTGCTTAGTCTTTTGTTTTATTGATCTGCATATGTTTATCCGATAGTTATTTATTTTACCGATTTGCATTTGTTTTGTCGATTTTCGTTTGTTTTGTTGATCTTCATTTGTTTTGCCGATCGTCATTAGTTTATCCGACCGTCATTTGCTTTGTCGATTTTCATTTGTTTTGTCGATCTTCGTTTTTTCGGTCGTCATTTGTTTTGTCGATTTTCATTTATTTTGTCGATTTTCATTTATTTTGTCGATCTTCATTTGTTTTGTCGCTCATCATTTGTTTTGTCGACCTTCATTTGTTTTGTCGATCTTCATTTGTTTTGCTGATCTTCATTTCTTTTGCCATATAGACATGTGGGTATATTGATAAAGTAGACATTATGGACATTATTTATTTTATACAGTCTTTTATACATTTTATACAGTCCATTGGATTATTTATTTTCAATTCGTTTTTATTTCCAATTTTAATTTTAGTTATGTTACAAATTGATCGGGATTTATTTTTATTTTTATTTTAATTAATTTTAATTTTAATAATTTAATTGACTGGATTTTTATTATTATTATATTATTTTTATCATTCAATTTATTATAATTATGTTATTTAAATTTTATTTTTATGTATTGCGTGTTTGTCTGTGTGTATTATGTGGTATTTTAATTTTAATATGGATCCATGGATATCTGAAATAAACAATTTTTATTTTATTTTATTTATTTACAGGTGGGTGGTAAGGAACTTTTATTCCTAACTGACCAACCAGGTGCACAAGGTGGGCGGTTAGGAACTTTTATTCCTAACTGACCAACCAGGTGGATAACTCAGGTGGTCGGTTGGGAACGGGGGATTTTGTATATAGTACTGAGGTTTTCAGGCAAGGTATGTCGAAAACACGTTGCAAAAATCTCTTCAAATGGAACAAACCATGTGTGTGATGACTTCGTGGTGGTCCATAAAGGTCTCCATGGGTATTTTGATATTTTTATTATAAAATCTAATCCAATAAACACGACCTGCGACTGGAGGCATATTTCTGGGTAACTCTGGATTTTGTCTTTCTTCGTTGTATCTACAAGAAAAATTTGATAAGACGCTATCAGTTTTGTATTTTTAAGCTATTGCATAGCTTCTATCCCGGGCCTTGAGCGTGGAGACCGAATCCAGAAATTCATGCATGACTCTTACCGACTAAAAACCAACAGTTCCCTACATCCTGCCTCCGGTGGGAGCCCCGGGTAAGCCCTCGAAAGACATCTCTAAAAAATGTTTATATAATTCTCGACCAATTTTGATCTCAAATTACTAATAAGTACTTTATGCAGCAGATGAAGTAGTGTTTAAAGATTCCATAAAAATATACCTGTCTCTTATCGTCTCCACCTCAATAGTATAGTTTTTTATTAGATCGTAGTATTGATCTTCAAGATATAAACATTCCAATTTTAATGTCGAAAATCTTGACAACAGATGTTGAGCAATTTCAGTGGTTGGACACTTATTTACGCTCTGAATAAAAGAATGAGAAATAGAGTATTCATTTAAAGCTGGTAGTTTCAAGATTTAGTTACAACTAGCTGAGCCCGCAACTTCGTTTACGTCACATAAAGTGTATGAAAAGAAAGGTATTTCTTCATCAGAGTCATCAAGCAGCGTCTGAAACTGCCCTGTTTGCTTAATCATAAAAGAGCTTAATGATTAAGTCTATTTTAAAACAATTCAGTCCGCGCCAACTCGCCAGTTTAGGTTCACTCGCATTCAAAGAAACCCCTACAATTAAAATTTTCAAAATATCTGATTCTTAAAAGTGTTATAACTCTTTTATTTCTAAACCGATTTACATAAAACAAACGCTAAATGTTAACTGAAGCAAACCTCAACACAATAAAAAAAACCGCATTGCAATCGGTTGAGCGGTTACTGAGATTAGCGTGCACAACCGTACAGACAAACAGATATACAGACATACAGACAAACAGACAAAAATTCTAAAAATCATTGTTTTGGGTTCTATTGCGTTCATAAAGCCCCCCTATAATAGTTTTTCTTATTTATCTTCCATGTACAGACAGCGACCTGTTACGATTTTATTATATGTATTGATTGATTGATGATGGAACATGGCAATTTGTTCTATCTATCTTTCTTGGTCCTCGTGTGTGTCGACGGGTCTACCTGCGTACGGTACTGGTACGCTATCACCTCCCAATATACTTTGCCCCTCGCCTGGTAGAGGCGCTCGTATACAATAAGGTTTCGTTTATCATGATGAAATATCGCTTCTGCATAGCCCGAATCTTTAAAGCTGAAGAAGAATAATCATAAGAATAAAGTTCCTATTTACATTGATCATAAAGTTCTCCAATAGTAACTCTTGATTAGCGACAGTATCTGTATATATTTTAAAATCTTTATCAAAATCTGGACGCCTGAAACATAAAAATTTTAAAAAGTGTTTCGAAGAAAGTAATTCCACTCTAACAGGTATGAATAATGTTTTACCTGTGATCCAAAGCATCGTACAGTTTAGTTGAAATAGTTTTATACAGTTTATTAAACGTTGCTGCAAATTCTTCAATACCTTCTATAGTCGTCTTGTTGAGTACGTAGTACGTTATATATGTTTGAAACAGATGTATTATCTGCAAAATGCATGTAATTTTGTAATAAATCAAAAAGTTGGCAACACAGTTTCAGAGTTCACCTTATATTTATACATATTTACTTCTACATCACATAGCTGTATATTACTACGCAATACATCACTACGTTTCGTTGAATAAATGAATAACCCTTAGATATTTTCTAGATTCTAGAGGATTACCATACGGTGCGCGTCTACTTTATCTACTCTACATTTCCAAGCTGTACCAACAAGACCAGAAGTTGAAGTAAGTAACCAACTTTCGTTAGTATTTCACCTTACTGGTCTAACGATAAGTTTCCTATTTTGGCAATAATTTACAGTTTTAGCGATTGTGTTGAACGACAAACTAAGCTTAAATAAATAGTAGGTATACTTAAGTAGGTACTCTTAGATTTTGCGTTCCATTACCAAAGAAAATATCGATTAAATTCGATCAAATCAAGTATAAATTGATTTTCTTCCTCTACAGGGACCTTTTTTTGTACTCAAGCGTGAAATTCAATACTTTTTTAATGGTTCTTACTTTAACAACTCTCCTGCGGAATGTTTCAAATTTCCCAAATATATACATTTCAGAACAATCAAAAGGTCTCTCATCAGCTGCTTCTCTCATTTCTTGTTGCGTTTCAGCGTAACACTCACGGTAAAAATTGTAAAGATTCAAGCACAGCTACAACGTAACATATAATAAATTTTAATATTTTATTCTAAACTAGCTGACCTGACAGACGTTGTCCTGCCATAACTATGAATATGGAAATCGGTATCCCGAGTTCCGAGTTCCCGGTTCCTGGTTTTTATTTCCCAGTCCGTCTTTCTGTTCCCGGTTCCCATTTTGGTGCTTCGAGTTCCAAGACCCGATCCAAAGTCGCAATAGAAACCATTTCTTTGAACAGTTCGAGCCAGTTACCGTTATTGTAAATTTTCTAATTTTCCGCGCAACTTTCTTAATTTTTTCATCCTTAAGAACCTTCTCCTGATAATACCAATCATAACAAAAAAAGAATTTGCGAAATTGGTCCAGGCGTTGTTGAGTTATGCGCTTACCAACACATTTTGCGATTCATTTTTAGGGTTTCGTAGCCAAATAGCAAAAACGGAACCCTTATAGATTCGTTATGTCTGTCTGTCTGTCCATCCGTGAGTCACAGCCACTTTTCTCCGAAACTATAAGGCCTATGCTATTGATACTTGGTGAGTAGATGTATTCTGAGAACCGCATTAAGATTCTTATATAAAACTAGAAAAAAAGCAGTAAATTTTGGGGGTCCCCATACTCAGAACTGCAACAGATTTTTTTTTTATCATCAAACACATACGTGTGTGGTATCTATAGATAGGTCTTCAAAAATGCTATTGAGGTTTCTAACATCGTTTTTTTTCTAAAGTGAATAGTTTGCGCAAGAGACACTTCCAAAGTGGAAAGAATATATGATGTACATTGCCATAAAAACTACCAACGAAAATTGGTTTGAACGAGATAGAGCTGGTAGTTTTTTTTAATACGTCATAAACCGCAATTTTCGGTAAGAAAAATCACTACCACTGCGAACGTGTTAAAACCAAAGACTTCTATATAAACTGACTTCTATATAAACTCAGTTTATATAGAAGTCTTTGGTTAAAACATCATTCAAAGTTACAACGAACTATAAGAACTTTTATACTATGTTACTTGCTGCTACGAAACCCTTCATGGGCGAGTCCAGCTCGTACTTGGACAATTTTTATATTGTAGATGCTTATTGTTTTACGTTGTATGTTCATTCTTGTAATCAAGAACTATATAGTCATGGACTAAAACTAAAACTAAAATACCGCATTGTGTAATAACATCATTAATAGAACCTAGCCTAAATTCTTGCGCCCTAATTGAAGTCCTTGTCACACTCAAGTCGGACGATTACGGGCTTAGAAAGACAAACATATCACCAGTCACGGATGAATACATTGAAAAGAAGAGTCACTGTTTTTGATCTTTGGTTGAATAAATTTGACACAGTAGACAGTAGTATGTAATAACCATAGATTTAGAATTTTTCGCTCCTCTCAATAGATATACAAAGCGTGCGAGCGAGACCTCATTATCCATAGCACTTAGCTCGAGAGGAAAAGAGAAAGCAAATTGTGTACTCATATGTCAGTATTTTGAATCGCTGAGCCCGCTGGGGTCCTATGGCGGCTCTATGTTATTCATAATATCCAATAATCTGTAGTGATCTTACGATTAAAATAGAAAATTTTATATTTTCAACAATATTGTCGTGTTTAGTGTGTGAATAGGATATTACAAAACGCAATTATACGAAGAAAGACTCGCTTAACAGGTCATTTGTGACTTCGTTCATTCCATTTTTGACGTACATATTTTGCCAAATTGGATGTAAAATTTCACTGAAAGTCCAACTCATAACGTAGATTATGCATCTTCCTTCATACATAACACAATATTTAATGTGTAAATGCATTTTTGGAGGATATAAAAGGCAGAAATAGAAAGGGCTGTTTACAGTAAAATAGTCATGGGTAGGTATCGATAAGGATGTCGATAGTTCATTATAGTGGCATTGCTACAAACAAACTTATCTGGATTTAATTTACTATAAATATGATTGATTTTTACTCGAACTGTGTTATTTAACCTTTTTTTTTAGGGTTTTGTGCCTATTTTAATATAATATTTCCAAAATTTGTGATCCATTTTGAGTTGAATTTTTATAATTTTACTTCACTTTAGGTACTCCACGCCACACCGAGATGTTTGCTGTGCAAGGCGCAGATTAGCCTCTGCGTCGAATACTGTTCTCACCTTTGGGATGACTGTGCGAGGTACTTACTGGACGCGCTTGGCGCTATGCAGAGACGTGTTATCCGATTTCAATTATAGGTTGTCCTAGGATGACGGTAAGCCTCGAGCCGTTAGCGCAGCAAAGAACCATAGCGTCCTTGGCTGCCTTCTACTGAATGTATCACGGCAAATGTTCTGAAGAGCTCTTCAACCTGATCCCACCATCTCCTTTCCGATTCCGAACAACAGTTCGGGCAGAGGTGCCACTCATATACCTATAGCGGAGAGAATCTTCGCCAGAACTGAGCGTTTCAAAAGATCGTTCCTCTGTCGAACTACAAAATCCTGGAACGACCTGCCCGCACATGTGTTTCCCTCATTTTACAATCCCGGGTTCTACAAGCGGAGCGTGAAGAGGCACATCATAGGGCCGCCAACTTGAGGACTACTGTCAGAAGTCTTGTGTGCTGTAAGCATGGCCTCCATTCGCTAGATGCTCCACGGCTTTCCATTAGTTTCCATCAGTGGCGACGTCAATTTGGCGAGGTTAATATATTTAAAAAAATCTACGAGTAATATCTTTTATTGTTACTAGGGTTCAATAATAAATGAGTTTCTAGGTTTAGTATTACGATAAGAGTTGGATTTTTAGTAAAATTTCAAATTCAATTGGCAAAATATATATGTACGGCAACAATGCAATGTACGATGACATAAATTACATGTTAAGAGTGTATTTTCACATTCACACACTGAATCAAAATTCGTAAAATCACTACAGAATTTCTAATATTACGAGTTACCCCATATAATCCCATTTTTACTTTTTCATAGTCGATTACATTCAAATTAACAATTTATTCCCCAAAACAAGAAGTTGGAGATGAAACTTCTAAGCACTTTGTGTACTTAGAAGTTTCATTTCCATTCCATCCATTTATACAGATACTTTTATCGATAACATAGGTGTGACCATTCAACAACACTATTTAACCCACACATAGATCTTTCATTTTTGGTCTCGTCTTCAGTTTGACACTGTTCATCTTGTACATTCTAAATCTATGGTAATAACAGTATATTATAGTCGTTTATTACAATTAGGTACCAATTATTTGTTAAAGAATCGAATACTTACTTTGCCTTTATTTATAAAATTAAGTTTGTCTTGATTCCATATTGTCTTTTTGCCATTATTAGTTAGGTAATCCATGCACATGTTAAGGATCTGATTGGTTACTTTAACTAGCAATGTGGATATTTGCTTCGTTGTGTTATAATATCGAGAAGTTGCAAAAATCATGCGAATAGTGTACAATAAACCAGGTATATATTGCTGCATCGTTTGTGGATCACATCTACGAAAAAGTGTTTTTTTTTTTAACTTATACCAACTTCTAATATGTTTATCGCAAACACAGTGCATTTATCTCACTTTACTCAAGTCGTGAATAATCACTCTCACCAGCATAGGTTCACCCAGCTAATTCCATTTTTTAGAAATAACAAATACTTTTAGGTCCTAACCACATGTTAAAAATTAGGGCTACGAAACTAGGCTCCGGTATAGTAATTTAAAATTTGAAACCACTTATTCTGTAATTGCGAAAAGAATGCAATTTGTTACAAATAAATCTATATACGTAAGAGTATAAATTACCTGTATAACGGTTCACAGTATTTTTCCAAAGCATATAAATACTTGACATTATCATAAGCTTCATTAAAATAATCTGTCACCATATTATCTAGTTGTCTCCATTTCTGAAATTTTAATGAATAATTAATAAGTTACCTAGTGCACTATTAATGGCAACTCTCACTCAAAACTTCTGTAGATTGGGCTGACACAGGGATACTTTTAAATTTCCTTTTATGGAAAAGTTCAGCTTCAAAAGCATACAAAGCAGAGAAGTGACCAGCTTTCAACCTTTATGTTTTAAAGCCTTTTTTTTTTGTTTAACGTGAGGGAAAATCCTCACGGATGTTATGCCGGACTCCGACCGATTAAAAAACCTCACGTAACGCCCAACAGCCTATGGATGGGAGCCCCGGGTAAGCCCTCGGAAGGATGTCCCAGGACTCCTAACAGACCCACGGCCGCCACTGCGGCCTCGCCCAGGGGGTGGTTCGGGTGCTATCCCGCGTCTTTGGGGGGTTTCGGGTGTGATCCCGCTTCTAAGGGGGGAGGCGTGACGTGAGTTCCTCACGTCACGCTGCCGTCATGGGCCTGCTTCTGTAAGGACGGTGAGCCGCCCTCTCACCTCTCAGGCCCCCGGTCATGGAGGCCGATAGTCTTATGTTTAAAGCCTTGTCTGTTGAACTCGTGGTAGATTAACAATTTTAATTAAATATGCGGTCAAGTGATTCAAATTGCCTATTACCTTTAGAAGTTTTGATTTCACACGTATCAAGGTAAGAATATACATCATCGTGGGTTCACTCTTGATATGTTCGATAATGGATGTAAATGTGGTAAGCTGACGTCTCCAATGATCAAGTTCTGCTAAAGGACCTATATTTGATGGTTCACGCCTAAGTTGCTGGCTTTGAACCAGTACCTGAAATATTATCAGACAGTATAATAGTTTGTTCGTCTACAATCTATCGTTTTTCTTTAAAAAGTCACTATAATATACAAGCTTTACCATTGTTATTTGCTTCATCCACTGTTTAACATAGGAACATATTTCTTCTAAAACTGCAGTTTTTGTAATCGCTAACTTCATTTTGTCCGGATCAGACAGCTCGTCCTCATATAGCTCTACATTGATTTTGAATCTTGTGCAACAGTCCAGGTCTACTTTCGTTTCTGATATAAGAATATTTTAAACATGTGAATTATTACTGTTATTTTTCATATTAGCCGTTTTATCAGTTGATTTCTGTAGTAAAGTGTGACGCTGCAGTTTTCACGAATAATAATGATTTTTGTACTCCTATTTTTAAATATTGTTACAATATAAAAAGGTTTTATTTCTCTTTAAGAAAGTATATCTACCTACTCAAAGAAAACCCACATAAAATAAAAAATAATAATAATAATGGGTATCATTTACCAGGAAAATATTCTATTCAGCGCAACTGTTGTAATAAAAAGTACATACTCACTTGCTAGGTAGTCAACAAAAAGTCTTATTCTAGAAACATAATATTTAATCTTTTCCGAGCTTCTGGGATTGGGAGGGTTAAGATCTCCCCAGGCTTTGCATTCTTTAAGTGATTGTAAGTAAACACGTTCCATAGTTTTATATATACCCGAAACTATATTATCTGTTTCTCCTCTAACATCAAATAAAACCATATAATAATCCTGGAAAAATATTATATCAATACAATGAATACTACCTGCAAAATAACATTGATTGCCTATCGGCTGAGGTGGGCTAGGACCTCTTAACATTTTATTTACGCAAGAATAATCATACTAGCCGAATTATGATGTTGGTACGTTTGGTACTTGTGATCTCAAACTGGTTCTGTAAAATAAACATCTACTTACTTCAGCAACGTTCTTAGAATCTATGGCTTTATTCTTTATTCGGTACATGGCAATACAATCGCCCTCGGTGCCAATAGTTGAACAGTCAGATATGTATGTGCGAAACATTTTACCCTTCTGGTTGTGTATAAATCGACCAGACTCTAAAATTGAAATCAGAGCGTTATAAAACTTTATGAGGCTTAAAATTAGTACATGCAATAAAAATAGTAAAGGTTAATAATAATACAACGTGTTATTTTCCTTTGATGTGTATTGGAAGTATAATTATGTCGAAGAATCGACGAAATTCGATGCACATTATATTGAATTGAATGCCTTTATAGTATCCATAACTTTATTTTATTTTCTACATGTAATTTATAATTTTACCCATTTTTGGAGGAGGAAGATTTGCATCACACACGACTACGCAGTTTCTTCCCCCTTCTACAACAGCACTGTCTAAAAGATCTAAATGAATGTCAGCATCAACAACGCCATCCTGTAATGGTGAAGGAAAAATTCATTAACTTCTATTTTTTTAATATGTTACAAATATTTTAATTTTTATGTAAAAGTCCTCATAAACTCGTGTTGTTGTTTTACTCACCAATACATAATCTGGTGATTTATTTATTAAAGTTGCCACATTTTCTAATAAGAATCTGTGTTGCGTTTTGAGACCAGCCATTCGGTTTGAGCGAGCTTCTTTAGCTTTTGCCTGTAAATAAAATATTAGTTAGAGAAAGCCCGTGGGACCAACAACAAACAATTTGCTTACCCTTCATCCGTGTTTTTCAATGTATTTTTATGATAATGAAGTTGGTTAAGAAGTACCTTTAATCAATGGCTTAATTGCGACCGGAAAGTTGCAAAAACCGTTAGATCGTAATCCACCTTGCGAGATTGTAACTACCATAAATATAATTTTACCTATCAAGATTTTGCACAATCTATCTGAATACGATTACGATTATGAAAGGACGAAAAAAAATTACAAAGCGTAATACTAACAGGGTATCTGGCGCTTGAGCGGGCTGCTTCTGTGTGACTTCGCTTCCTTAGCTCGCTCGCCTTCGCGCGTTGATGTTCACTGTTCCAACCTAACCTACCTAACCAACTCTTTAATACGGTTCACTATATTTTGACAGTTTACAGACTGCCTCAGTGGCGCAGTCGGTAGTGTAACCGCCTGCCTCGCCTGGTCCTGGTTTCGATTCCCGGGTCGGTCCAAATATTTGTGTGATCAACAAATGAGTTTGGGTGTTATCTATGTATAATATGTATGTATTTAAAAATATATAAGTATGTCTATCAGTTGTCTAGATCCCATAGCACAAGCTTATAATTAGCTTACTTTGGGCTAGACGATGTTGTGTGAAAATGTCCACAAAATTATTACTATCTCACTAGGTATACAAAATAACAAATAGTATTACAAAATAACGGTATTTACAATTTTACGGCGACATATTCACCAGTATCTAGTATCTCACTGCAGAACCTTAGGGTCCAAAAAATACCAATTTCTGTTTTAACATTTAAACCAGAAGTGACTAGAACCATCTTTTGAACGACAAAAATAATCTATAGTCCAGATCGGACAAGGTTTGGTAAGACACGGTGCATCATGAAGCACATAAAGTAATAAAATTGCTTCTTGATTTGAATACTTTATTCAATTATAGTAAGAAAAGTATGTATAGAATAAAATAAACATTTGAATAAGAATAGGTAGTACCTATTTACTTACTTGTTTGTCTTTATAAGATTCATGGCCTAATGCTAAAGTGCTCATAGATAATCTGCTTTTCTTCTGAATATCTTGAATGTGAGAGCTAAGCTCTAAAATAGCATTTAGAGCTGTTCTATCTACATCAACACGCTCTTCGATACCGACTGGCATTTTCTGTCGACCTTTCTTTTCTCCCCATTTAGATAATGCACTTATTTTCATAGCGGCAGAGTATACGGCTTCAGTTTCTGCCTGTGTTGGCTCATTACCCTCTTCGCCTTCGGTTTGCGCTGCCTTTTCATCTGAAGGTGGAGTCTCTTCAGCGGGAGCCTCAGCAGCAGCCTCAGCTTCCGGAGCTGCCACATCTGGCGGTACATCTTCACCACCCTCGGCCATCTTCAGATACTTTTAAAAACCCAAGGTCTCTAGAAATAGACAATGTTTATTGTCTAACTATAGTTTGATAATAAACTATTCGCCACTGGTTCAGACATCGATCAACTGTCACATTTTTATTCAAATTTTAAATCAGCTTGATTCATCTTTAAGTTTATGGTGATTGTGTATGTACTTACCTATAGACCTTCATGGTATTTTTCTACATTTACAATGTTTAGTAACATTGAAAATGAAATAGTACTCGGTGGCTAAGCAGTGTACTATTTAAACCAAAGATATTTTATTAGTGTTTTACTAAAGATAACATAATAATGTTACTTACATTGTTTTCTACTTTTCTTGCCCGGGGTAGTACTATTTTTGCTGTTTTTATAAAGTCTTTATTTTTATTCGACTGCCGAAGAAAGAAGGGTAATGTTCATTTCTTTGTCACACCCTACAGCCTGAACGGCTTGACGGAATTTGAAATGTGAGGTATCATTTTGATTTGTAGTGATTGTGCGAGTGAAACCAGGTATAATACAATTACTAGAAAATCAAAATGGCGTATTTTTGGTGACAAAACGTTTTTACCTTTTCATTTGCATTTCTTCTTTGCAGTCGGGTTTTTGTTTTCTTAATAATTAATTTCTTGTTTGATATAGAACGGCAACAGAAATAATTACGTCTTCTGTTATCAACTGTCTAGATATCACAGTTCATCAGAAATAGCTCAGTGGCAGATAGACGAACAGACAGCGAAGTCATAGCTTTCCCGATTATAGGTCCCTTTCGAAACCCCTTAAAGAAAGGAAGTCATTATATGAACACACACACATTTTGATAGCTATCATTTCCAACTCTACCTTGCAATAGTGGATGCGCCAGTCACGAAGATTCTGTTTTCATAACGCTGTTTCCCAGTTGTTTCATTGTCTACTTCCATGCCGTTGCAACTTCAATTCTACAACCGACACGTTTTTATCTTAGTTGTTTCATAGAGGTAGCATTCTGTTTCGTCGTGTACCATTGGTTCCAATAAAGGTAAGTGATAGTATAGAAAAGATACACCGTCATTTTCCTATCATATTTTTCAATCTTTGTACAGGCAACTAGTTTAGTTGAAATACTAGATGGCGTTCCCGCGACTAATCCCGCTTGAAATTTTGTTCCCGTTCCCGCTTCCCAAGAAAACTTATATCTAGTGGATGAAAAGTAGTCTACATATTAAGGGTTACTCTTGATTATAATTCCAAAAAAAATAACTTGGTAGTGATTAAATATTTAAGCAACAATCTATACTTAATATTATAAAGAGGAAAGATTTGTTTCTTTGTTTTTTGTTTTTTTGTTTGTTTGTTTGTTTGTAACGAATAGGCTCCGGAACTACTGGGCCGATTGGAAAAATTCTTTCACTGTTGGGAAGCTACACTCTTTGCGGTGAACATAGGCTATATTTCATTCCCGTATTCCCACAGGAACGGGAACTACGCGGGTGAAACCGCGTGACGTCCGCTAGTTATATTATAATAAGCTACAAAACGTAAGATTTATAAAAACTAAATAACGGCTGCCATCATGGTAGCAAATATATTAATAATAATAATAGTTTACATGGATGATCTCAAATTATTTGCCCACACTGAATTGCAAAAGATGGATTTATTGAAACTTTCAGTAGAGCCATCAGGATGTAATTTGGGATGAACAAGTGTGCAGTCATGCATGTTAAAAGAGGTGTGATAGTGGAATCTGAAGAGGTAGAACTTTCGGACTCCACTAAGCTCAGCTGTCTTTCTGGATGTCACAAGCAATATGAATACCTGATACTGGTATGAAACAGACATTGCTGGAGCGTTTCTTCGGCCGCCTAAAAAAAGTGTTAAAAAGTCTTTTGTCAGGCGGTAACAAGCTTCGCGTCTTTAATGGGTGGGTCATGCCAGTCCTAATATACTCTTTTGGTATACTCAGATGGACTCAGACTGAACTCGACCAAATTTATAGACGATTAAGGACACTGTTAACTGCATTCCAGATGCATCATCCCCGATCATCGGTAATGAGGTTGTATATCCCGCGGAAATGTGGGGGTCGTGGCTTTTTAAATGCTAAGACCCTCCATAACCGCGAGGTATACAACATTAGGGAGTACTTTCTCAAAACGGACACCAATATGCACCGTAATGTGGTCGCAGTGGACACGGGACTCACCCCGCTTGCTATGGGCAGAGAGAACTGGCGCAAACCTGTAGTACTTAGTGCTGACGATCGCAAGGAGGTACGGAAAAGCTAGCTGCTACATGGACGCTTTGATCGGGTCTTAAATGGGCCTTTTTTTTCGTTGTTATATTTTTCCATCTGCAATCAGCCCCTCGGCTTTAATCAGGTTTCGTGACAGTATTATTACGTGCTTGGAGAGTGCACATCCTCTGATGTAGCCTCTCATATCTTTTCTACTTTATTATTATTTTTTAAATTGATGCTAGTCGCATTCTTTTCAGCCGATACAAGGAGTCTCTTGTATCTTTAAGTTTTGCAGCTAGATGACTTCTGTGTCGTGCTTTCTATCTCCTCCTTTATCGTTGGAACTTCTAGATACTGATGTACTTCCTTGTTTCGTATGAACCATGGTGCATTGCTTAGAGTTTTCAACACTTTGATTTGAAAGCGTTGTAGTATTTCTACATTTGAGTGACTAGCTGATCCCCAGAGTTGTATACCGTAAGTCCAAACGGGTTTTAATATGCATTTGTATATAAGGACCTTATTTTCCAGACTTAGTGAAGACTTCCTACCCAGTAGCCAGTACATATCTCTAAATTTTAAATTTGCCTGTTCCTTTTTGGCCTTTATGATCTCGCCAGGTTAGTCTCTTGTCCAGGTGCATGCCTAAATATTTGACTGTCGTATTTTGTGGCAGGGTAGCTCCATCGAGTGTCACAGCTGGGCAGTCCCCTCTGTTTAGGGTAAATATTACATGGACTGACTTTGCAGGGCTTGCTCGAATTCTCCACTTCTTCAGCCATAGTCCAAGTTCGAGTCGAGGCATTCCTGTAGTTTACTCGAGGCTATGTTTGGATCTTTGTTACAACAGAGAACTGCAGTGTCATCTGCGGCGGTTGCTGTCACCACTGCTTCTGAGGTGGGTAGGTCAGCAGTAAATATTGTGTATAAGACCGGGCCCAACACTGAACCCTAAGGCACGCCTGCTTTTGTTTCGCAGATGGATGAAAGAAAGTCGTCACACTTAACCTGGAATTTTCGGTTTTGCAGAAGACTTTAAGAGCTCGTATGCAGTGTTTGGCAGGTGTTGTTTTAACTTACATAACAGACCCTTATGCCACACTCGGTCAAAGGCCTGCTGTATGTCAAGTAATGCCGTAGAACAATATTCTTTCCTCTCCAGTGCTTGTCGTATTGTATGAGCTACCCGATGTATCTGTTCTGTCGTTCCATGGTGTGAACGAAAGCCAAACTGGTGGTCTGGTATAACTCTTTGTTCTTCAAGAATTGGAATAAGGCGCGCTAGGACCAGATTTTCGCAAACTTTTGACAGTACAGGCAGAAGACTTATAGGCCTGTATGATGCAACTTCTCTTGAAGGCTTTCCCGGCTTGGCAACCATGTTAATAATGGACACTTTCCACATTATTGGAAAATATTATAGCCTCAATACCGCATAGTAGAGGACTGTCAGCAAAACAATGCCCTTCCTCGGTAATTGCAGCAGTACTTCTGCAGTTATTAGATCGAATTCTGGTGCCTTTTTTTTGCTTTAAATGAGCAATAGTTTTTTTTACTTCAGCTGGTGTAACGGATCTCAGTGGCAAAGACATTTGCTGGCCTCTGTCCAAGATTTCATCAATTTCTTTCTCCGTGTGATTAACGTCGGGTTCATTGGGTCTAAATAAATTCTTTAAGAAGCCATCAAACAACTCAGCTTTATCCTGAGGTTTTCGTGACTAGTTGCCATTAGCTTCTTTTAAAGGAGGCATGTGTTCTGTTGGCCTTTTGAATGTGTTTGTCATTCGCCAAAGGGAATAGTCGTGAGCTTTGTACGGAGACAGAGTTTTTAGTTTGTCTTGCAAGGTACTATTCTCGTTTTCTTTAAGCTTTTCTTTTAGGACCTTTTGAGCTCTATTGTGCGCCTTTTTGTCTTGCATATTCCTACTGGTGTGCCACTGGCGTCTTAGTTTTCGTTTCATAGCTATAAGCTCTTTTATTTCAAGAGGAATGTCATGGTTTCTTGATTTGGAATACAAGTATGGCGTTGACAGCCATGCTGCTTTTTGTATTAAAATGGTGATATACCACGCAGTCTCTTCTACGTTCTCTTCCATTTTGAGCGGGATGCACAAATTTACATTTTCTTTTATATACTCGCGAAAGGCCTCCCAGTCCGTCTTATGGTTGTACAGGGTCTGACGTGGTTCTTTGCAGATGACATTAGTACTTAGCGTGCATATCAAAGGTATGTGGTCTGATGAGCCATCCAGATATGATACCACTTTTGTATATAATTCTGTCATTCCGCTTGTGATGAAAAATTCGTGAGATCTGGAAGTTTATCACGATCTGAAGGGTAATGCGTTGGTTCCCCTGTTGATATTACATTGAGGGTATTTCCATCAACGACCTTTTTTAATTCCCGGCCCCTGGTCGTCATTAGTCGGGAGCCCCAAAATGTATTTTTGGAGTTCCAATCTCCACCTGCTATGTATCTGTTACCTAGTGTGTGGAAGAAATCACTTAAACATTTGCTCATTTATTCGATGTCGTGGGGATAATACACTGAAGCCACATTTAGCGATCCCTGCCAGTCATCTATGGATATTATAGCAGCCTGTATGTATGCATATTTGAAATTTGGTAGGATGTGGTGTCGAATATTTTCTTTAATTATCACAGCAGCCCCAGCATGTGATGTCCCGTCTGGATGATTGCAAAAATATATGTTATATCCTTTAATTTTAATTACTTTTTGGTCAATCATGTGTGTTTCAGTGTCTAACAAAATATCATTTTTGTGAAAGATTATAAATGTCTCCACTTCTTGCTTATGCCTCGATAAGCCATTTATATTCCATGTTGAGATACGTAGAAATTTCATTTCTTCTGTTGGGCAATGAGCGACGTTAGTAGGCCCATTAGGGTCCCTATTTGTTGAATAAGGATATCTATCTTTTCAGATTGTTTAATTATAATTTGCTCTAGTGAGCCTGTTGACTGAGACTGAGTGGTCTCTGTTTTCCTGTTCCAATAGTTAGTGTTGACAGTGTTGTGCATATTTTCAGGGTTATGTTCAGTGCTTCTAGTTTGGTATATTGCAAAGTGTTGTCTAGTATAGCTGGAGGGTTTCAGAGGAGGGAAATTAGCTGTTTCCGATGAAGGTTTAAACGATTTTTTGTTCTTGTTCTCTACTGGGACTTTCATTTTACGTGCTTGTATTTCTTTGTATACTTGGCACCCTTTGTAATTAGCTGGATGGTCGCCATGGCAGAGAGCACAGGTAGCTGGTGTTTTGATGTCCTTTTTTGGGCACTCTGTAGTATTGTGTCCCTGTCCACATTTGACACACCTGTAAGGACGCATACAGTTGTTTTTAGTGTGCCCGTATTGTTGACACCTTGTGCATTGCGGAATTTCAGTGGATTTTCTTGGATCCTCGATTTTGACCCTTGTGTGGTATATGTAATCTATATTTTTAATTGCTGGGTTATTGGGACTCGGTTCTATATTTACAAAAAACATGTTCAAGGGCTTTTTATTTTTTCTGGATCTTGCACACACAATTTCACCACGGATCCTATTCCCTGTTTTCTCAATTTCTTCTATAATAGCTGTTTTAGGAGTGGTATGATGCAATTTTTTTATTACGACTCTGTAGCATTTATTCTGTTTTTGTGTGAATGTGTGGCCAATAAGGCCTTTAGTGCTGATGAGTTCTATTATTTGTTTATACACTTCGGTTGACTGTGTCATGGCTCTTAATTGTTCTCTATTAATGATTTTGTAGGAGTAACCGTCACTAGGTACAGTTTCATTTAAAAGTTCTGTTAATTTTGACAGGTCTTCTATGCCATACAATATTATAGGCGGTGGCTTAATTTTTTTTTTTGGTGTGAGTGGATGGGTCTTCGTCGGTAAGATCTATAGGTAGTCTACTGTATCTATTAGAAGTGCAGATTCCTGTTACTTAACACTGAGCTTTCAAATATGATATAATCAATGATTTGACGTAAAATTACTTATTCTTTTTTTCCACTGAGGGTGCGATGTCTCTAATTCCTGAACTACAAAACCCTCAACATTGAAACTTGTGTAAAACAATATTTAAAGTACAGGGAGTACTTTAAGGATTGTTTTACCAAATCGATTTAGTAGTTTTGGCGTGATACTTATTCGGGATACAGACAGACAGACAGACATGAAATTTTTAAATTACATTTTCGGCTTCAGTATCGATTAGAGAATGAACTACAATTAAAATTTCCAATATATCTTCCATGTACTGACTCTCGACCCTCAACAGTTTTACGGTTCACTAATGTTTACCATAATTTCATATGCCATACTAGTATTTGCCATAAGTACTTTAGAAATAACGCTTCAGTTGCCATAATCGTGAAATGACATAAAAATAACTTTCACTAATCCATTGGTCATAATCGATCGAGTGTCATAATAATTTAAATCCATAAATGTATTTGCCATAACTATCGTTTTCAATAATACCATTTTCCATAACTATTATTCACCATAATATAAATAAAGATAATTTATATGACACTGATTTTTTATTCACAATTAAACCTAAAACCAAACCTCTTATGGCGTCTACTAACTAAGCTCGACGGCTGCTAAGCTCTACTAACTAAGCTACTTCTGGGAGGTTTCAAACTGAGTCGGGGTGTTAACGATAATTAATTTTGACCTAACAATATTATGTATTATTTTCATAATTATATCAAATGAGATGTGTTACTTATGGATACTTATTATTATGATATATGTTGTTATAGAAAGTCATTTTATGGCAAATAAAAGTTATCACTGTTGAGTTGTTAAGGCAAACTTTATTAGTATAAATGATAATAGTGCAAGTAAATATTATGATCGGGGATGTTTATGGCGAACAATATTAGTGCAAATGAATTTATGGAAAACGAGAGAAGACCCAGTTTTACTATATATATATATATAGATAACCTGGTATTGTCAAAACGTAGGATTGCTGGCAAAATATATAACTCATATTACTGTTTTTAGATAACATTCTAGTCAGATAAACGTGCTATTATTAACTTAAGATTAAAATAAAAGTAGATAAATCAGAAGTAGCATTTATTGAATTAAAATTCACCAACAAAGCTGGACAAATAAGGACAATGAAGTGACAATGTATTTACAGTATAACATATTAAAACAATTAAAACATGTCTTAGGATAGCGAAAACTATGCCACAAGAAAAAGTTTTTTTTTAAGAAAACAAAAAAATATAAGTAAGTCAATTACAGCTTAAAACAGTAAATCAAAATTCATCACGGGCACTGCATATAAAAATAAACTGTAATTCATTTAACTATTATATTAAAATTTCCACAATAATATTTGTTTCATATTGAACAATTATTTCACGTCACAGAGAATGGCAACTCCTCTTAGAATCCAGTGGTCTGGGTTCTTAATCGTTGGCAACCAAAGTGAGGTGATGAATGTCAGTCCAGTACGGACTGGCTTCTTGTACAGTGGACACTGAAAATAATAATGTATTTCTATAAATTAAATCGTTTATTTATTTCTTGCGCAATCACCACTCTTATTGCGGAACCAACTTTGATAATTTCTGGTAAAGAAATAGTTGCCAAATACAAACAACTACAGGAACCACCGGTGTCCTTACTAGCTGTAAGTTAAGAAGTTTTAGGGAATCCAACCATGCTAACTTGGAGTTTAACGGTTTTTATTACTGTGTAAAACCGAGAATATGACACTTATACAGCTGAAGTCACTTGACCAGTTTATTGTTCAAAAAGAGAAAAGATTTAGTTTCTATTACCATATAAAGCTTTAGATCCTTGGGTGCGGTGGAGTTAATGGCATACACATGTACGACGGGCAATTGCGTGTAAAGAACCTTTAGCGTCGACTCGCACAAGCGTTGGTTGCGTCGATCCCACCCTGCGCCATCCATGAACAATCCGTGGACGTATACTCCTTCCTATAAATCACATCATATTATTTTTTTCTCCATGCTTCAGATTCCATACGACTGAGATAAATCATTACGCGACTTACCAGTGGTGGACCCTTTATATCTTCTACAGTGAACTTGGTGACATCGTTATGTAACGAAACCATGTCGAGAGCCCAACCTTTGTGAGCACGTGTGACCTCTTGTCTCATTGCCGTCAGAAAACCTTGCAAATTATAAAAACAACAATGTAAACATTACATAATTATTATTGTCATTAACATGATACACTTAGATGCAGATAGACTTGAGCATTCTTGCAACGTTCCAAAAAATATATGTAAGCGTTCTATCGAGCGTTCTGGCGAGTATTCTAGCAAAAGCAAAATAACTTTGCCTTAAGCTTTATGCCAAGCCAAGATTCAATTCGCCACACCGTCACTCACCGTAGCCCTATCGCTGTTATGTGCACGATGTAAAGTCATAAATCGCTGTAAGCTTTTCTCTAGTTGTAATTATTCAGTTTGAAAAAATAAAAACGGCGAATCGTCACTCTTGCTATTATACAAGTCCTTTACTATACACGTTAAAAATATTGTCAATCCTTTTGATATGATTTTACAATCTAATAGCGATAAGAAACTATGGATACCTTGAGGGTTGAAAAAGCCTGTCATCCAAAAAGAGTTGGGTCTGGCTTGGAAGCACCATGTGGAGAATTGTATATTTCTCTCCAAAAATTCCGTGAACCAAAAGCCCAGCGTAGATGAAGACCAAGAAGATTTCAACCAAATGAGTGGCACTTTTGCATCGTAAATATTGTCCAATGAGTTGCGTAGCGCCTATAAGAATGACATGACATCAATATTAAAATTTCAGGCGTACCCACAACCTAACTTCCCTTACAAGATACGAGTAAATCTACTAACCAGACAAGGCTCTAACTAACCCATTAAGTCAAACGAAAGTTGCTTGCCACAAAAAAGCTGAAAAACAATTAAGGACTTGACTCTGAAGGAAAATGGGGGCTTTAAAAAAATCCCCATTTTGCAGAGTCAGACACACACATTTTTTGTAAATAGTGCGGCGAACTATTAATACATTTAACATTGAATGGGAAAATATAAAAATCATGAAGCTACCTCATTCATAATAATAGTGCCGTCAATGGCGAGTAACAAATCCTTCAACGTAGTCCGAACTAGATTAATCACTCTCTGCATTCGGTCAATTTCTTGCCGTAAGAAAATTACCATGGAGTTTAATATACCGTAGTATCTCAATCTAAAAGTAAACGCATATTTACTATACTCAAAAAATTAATGGGAAAATTTCGAAATTTACATGTTGAACAACACCACTTGTACTGCAAGGAATACATAGGTACTGGTGCATAAAAGAATTAAATATGAATGAACTGACTTTACACTATCATGAACTTTATGTACCTTCATATTATGTACCTTTGATCGCTGATGCGAGACAAGATAACCGTTATACAAGCTATAAGGTTACCGATCGCTTCTATAAAATTTCGTAAACGTGGCAATCGTGGACTCTTGGTCTAGTAACTCAACGACATGCAATGTATTCATTTCTAAACTAATGATAAGAGTAACCTAAAATAATATATTAACTATTAACCTTTCCATAACTTCGTGGTGATCAAAGTTAGGTGGCACCTTTTCAAGCATCTCTTTAGTCTGTTTGTATACTGAGGCTTCACGCGTCTCACCTACACCACCGCTCGACTCTTTCGGTTGTATAGACAATATTGTATCTAAGAGCTCCTGCACTGTGTTGCGTTGATAGCTAAAATATTACGTTACTGAATTGGATATGAACATTGTAATACTGTTACTACCTATTGTTATTCATAAAACTATGATGAAAGTTCATGATGATGGCAAGGTTCCGTTACAGGACTTGAACCTATTTTAGAAAAACTGAATAAAACTCCCTGATCTACGCTACTGTGAGCTGTCATAATTAATATCCATTTTAGATAAAGTTCAAACTTTGAAACATTCCCAGAATAGCAAAAACTCCAAAATCCGAAAGTACAGTAAACAAATCGGGTTGGCAGCACGTGTGTGTTGCCAACTTGCATAGACTACATTAAACGTCCATAAGATGGCCTAAACTTGTCTGTCAGTAGTAAAAAAAAATAAAAAAGAACTTAATACACGGCATATGTTAAGGAAAGCTATGAATAAAATGTACTTACGTGATGTCAGCATTAGTATGCAAACCATAAGCTTGAGGGGGATCTATGGTTTTCATTTTTTCGATTTCCTCAATGTACTCGGGAATGTTTTTGAACTTCATAATATTGTAACCCTTATAAAACTGGAAATCCTCATTGAAAAGCTGGTCTGTGAACCATACTTTAGTAAATGTGGCCAGCAAGCGGTTGTCAAGATCATCTGTCACGCGCCCACCATATTGCACGGCTGATACCATGTAGCTAATCAATTAAAAATTTATATAATTCGGCGTTTACATTGCATTAATTAAAATTGAACTAAGACTAAAGGAGGTTGGGACGCCAGATGGGATCAAGTACGTTGGAATCATAATCAATCTTACCTGTACCCTAGTACGATTGACGAACAGAGTTCTTTTACAGCTACCCGTAACATGATTGACAGTGTGCCAAAAACAAATATTCAAAACTGCATAACAGTAGGCAACTAAAATAAACACTTGTGGGTCCGGAGATTAAAATTCAAGTATAATGTAGATTTATATTCTATAGAAATGAAAATCATACCGTGTAGTACTCCAACTAGGAGATTGTCCTGGTTCCAAGGCATCCAGGTGATTTTGGATGAACATGCAAGATGCCAACCAATCGGCGGAATTAAATTCATAAGGAATATTCCAACCCAGAGGTCCGAACTTCCTCCGTTCTTGCACGACTGTATGCAAGAACGATATACTGAATATCAGAGGCAGATAGTACGGACTATCACTGTAATCCAAGAAATCTTGACTCATTGAATCATAAGTCCGCATAAGACCAGCTTTAATACCTGCAAGGTCATGATTGTGTGATTTGATTTTTTTATAAGTCATGTTAATCTTATTGTGCAATACATAAAATAAAGTGCCTCTACGCTACCTTTTCAGAACAATATGAAATTTTAAAAGTAATGTAGACGAGTATCTAAATATCGAATATATTATATGATAATAAATCTTCTTACCTGAAGGTGGTTCACACGTGTATTTAATAGACATTTGTAACAACGTAATTGGAAACTTTGAATGCACTTCTGTTGTAATCCATAGTCTGAAACGGATAGCAATATCACCAATCTATTATCCAGACTCTAGTTACATTTGGTTGATATCTATTATTACTAACGAGAGGATGCAACTTACGGAACTATATACTAGCAATAGCATGAAATATAGGTACTCATAAACGAATGTAACTTGTATGAGCGAAAATAGGGAAAGTAAAAAAATTTCTAAAAACCAACATTTAGGTTACTACTACAAATGTATCGTCTCGGTTTATTATTGTTTAAGCAATGTTATGTACCTACCAAATTATATTTGCTTCAAAGTTTACCTGAACATTTCATGAACCTGGCTTGGGTCTTTTTCTAACTCGTTGAACTGTTCCATTATCTCAACCATGTATTCCAGGCCCAGGTGACAATTTTGCAGTAGCACCCATAAGCCCTTAACAATAAGTAAACAATGAACTTCATAAATTACAAGTGTAGAACTAGCAATATTTATGTGACTAGAGTATTACCTCTTTGAGACCGCGTTGAATAAGCTTCCTTGCGTGTACCTCCTGACCTTGTCCCATAGATATGGATTGGCATATATTTTCCATACGCTTAGCTGTAATCTCGATCGAAGGTGTTGGATCAGACCCCATAGCCAGGAAGCCAATGAGAGGCACAAGAGGTCGTGATTCTATAACCATTTGCTGAAACAATTGTAAGTTTACCATGACTACAAAGAATTATTACAAGCATATAGAAATGATCGTGCCATCATGTACAGTGAACTACAATAAAATGTACTACTAGTTTAATCTTACAAAATGATGTATTCCTGCGAGTGCCATAATGAACTAACAAAACATGGTATCCACCAAACTTGACAGTAACATGTATGCGTGTAAAGAGCAATAATTATGTACCTATCCCAATACATTTATTTTTTAGTTTAAAGTCGACTGAGAAAGTCAACATTCAAATAAAAAAATAAATAGCATGCACAGCAATCAATACATTATGGTATTGCTATATTTTTTTTAAAATTACCTAGGATATAACTAGGACAACCTAGGAAAATGGCAGGGTGCTAGGTCGGGAAACCTCCTAGTGAGTTTGGTCCGGTTTTCTATCCCTTTGGGCTATATGCCCGGGGGTAGTGGCAACTGGACTAAGACGATGCACATCGGCTAATGGGTGCGGCGTGCTGCCCCCATTAGTCGTTGTACCAAAATCCCGGCAAGCTGACCCCATGGCGAGGGGGTTGCAGTTGGGTGGGCCTAGCAGGCCTACGGTGTTGCGGCGTCTCTGCACCGCAACACACCTTGGCGGACGCCCCAGTGCTCCCGGCTTTCTGTCCGGTGGAAGCATTGGGACCGTTTTTCGGCCGTCGTTTGAAGGAGTTGAACCCATTGCACGAGGGGGTCGTGGTATGGCGGACCTTCAAGGCCCGTGGTGTTGCGACAGCTCCCGGATACCCGGTGGAAGCCCGGTCGCGACAGTGTGGAGGTTCGCTCCCGGCTGCAGTCGGTTGGAGCAAGTTTGCTGTGCGGCAGCGGCCGCATGTGCGGCTGTTCCGCCTGTGCGGCTGTTTCCGCCTGTACGGCAGTCCACCTGTGCGGCAATTTCGTGCCGCGGCAGTTTGCCAGAGACTGCTGCGTGTGTGTGGGCTGCCGCATGTACGGTGGTTCCGTCTGTGCGGCCGTTCCGCCTGTGCGGCCGTTCCGTCCGTGCGGCCGCTCCGTACAGCACCGGTAGGGGCCTGTCACTGCTGGTCATGGTGCAAGCCATGGTCGGCAGTCAGGCGTGCTGAGCCGCCATCGCTTCGCTTGCTGTCGACGCGATGGCGACAAAGCGGGAGGCGCACTGCGTGGGGGAGTGGGAGCAACTCGATAATTGGTCCCACTGCGCCGTGCAGTTCGGGGCGCCGCCGCGAGGAGCTTGCGCACGCCCCCGAATATTTGTTGACCGTGGGCGTAAGGTCGGGGGACCCGCCCACCAACGGTCACACGGTGGTGGGCACGTTCCCCGTGTTCCGAGGGTGCCCATTAGCGCACGTCTGCGCCAGCCGCTCTCTGTCTCCTCTATTACAAAGGGGCGCTCGAGAGCGGTGCAGGCGTGGTTTTCAGCTCCTTAGGGAGCTTTGGGGGAGGCGCCCATCTGGCTCCCCCGAGGAGAGCCCCGAATTCACGGGGCGCCCCTAGCCGGGTCGACGTGAATAATCTTGTGATATCCCTCGGCCCGGCTATAGGGTGAGGAGGAACACCGCGGGATTTAGTGGGTAGGACGGTCCATTCCGGAACGGGCTGGGAGTCCCACACACCATCCCAGCTGCCCCCGCGGTTAGGATGAAGGCGCGTAAATGCGTTCCCCGCGTTAACAAAAAAAAACCTAGGAAAATGGCAAATATTGCCGTACAATATTCTTCAAGCAAAATAATACAAATTTAGTCATATCTATCTATGCAAACAGCAGGTAATTCCGCATAAGGCATATCTTCAATGAGTCGTGTATGATGTCGATAAGAGTAAGATAGTGTTTGTTTTAAGAGCGTATTCTAAGTACTTACCTCATAATTCACTATTACAGCTTCAGAATATCGAGTTCCCAATGAACTCACTACATATTTCCTAAAAACACAATTTTATTTTTAATTATGTCACAAGTCGAACATAACTAGTACTTTCCTGAAAAACTGCTACTACTCCAAATTTCTTTACAAAAATCATGATACTGTAAGGTCGAACTCATTTCACAATCTGTTCCTTATGTAAATAAATCCACATTTATCTACCTTTCTCGCTAGCTCTCTCTTCTCTCTCTCGCTCTCTCTCTCTTTCTCTCCTATGTTACGCCAATGACGTTGCCCGAGTCAGACATTTAAGACATTACTTACAAACTTTGTGCTAGTGTTCGGTCAGGACACCAAGCTCTTAATATCAATAGTTTCCTAAATACATCCATTACATTGTAACCATCTGGTATGGTCTCCTCTTCCGGTGCCTCTTTATCAAACCTTTAAGAAATATAATTAACTATTATGAGATTGCTAGAATTGTGAGAGCATCTCAGCATGCAAAAGGAGCCGTGCGCTGTAATATTAGTTGGTAGGTACATTTAATTTATTCTATTCCAGTCCTTCTCCAAATCACTAACCACGTCTTCCATCCTTTCTCGTTAGTAGTAACTTGATTAAGTATGTTCGTGAATTGACGTAAATTCGACAATTGCACCAAATTGAGCCAAGACATATCAGTAATCCACTTAAAAGGTTTAGGGGGACAAGCGTTGAGATCTAATGCCGCACCACCTGTATAAACAGTACAAAAACCACATATTTAGTTATTGATTTCAGAATTATGAATATGGATATAAAAGCATAACACCTGATAATAATAGGGATTCTCAATTTAAAAGGCATATGGATAAGTACAGTAGGTACGCATAATGTGTCAATAATGGTACACCTGAAGATGAAGTGTCTCATGAAAATTGTATAAATCATATTATCTACTACAAGTATGTACGTAAAAACATGAAATAAAATTATTTATTTTACAACCTTTTATAAAATTTTGAAACTCTTCGAATTTTATATATTCTCTTTGCAAATCTATTTTTAATGTGAGCAACACCGTAAATAGATACTTATGTTTTTCATAGAATCCTCGACTGATGAATCTGAACACGTCAAACGTCTAAATGAAAAGAAATTCAATAGTAAGTATCGATTTGTTAATATATGCACTTATCATTTAAACATAGTGATAAAGTTATATTTATTACCAAATATTCAATGATGTTTCCGATTCTCCTAGCAGTTATAGGACTTGAAGCTGATCGCTCCATGGACATATCAAACCGCTCTAGGAACTGCGCAAGTGAAGTTTGATACATATTACACACAAGCGTCATGTTGCACACCAAAAAGTATAACACTGAACCTCGTGTTGCAACTGGTCTGAATTCTTCGCGAGCCAAATTGATTTTAGCCTCAGTATCTCTTGCCACATCTAATTTTTCTTTCACCTAATAATTAACAGAAAATAATTACAAGATAGATACATATCATAAAAAAATGTGATGCAAATTCTTAGGATTTGATACTTACATCTGTAGCAGTAGCTTTAGTTACATTAAGTACTTGAATAAGAGACACATCTTCAACCAGAGAACCTTGTATAGTAGTTAGTTTTTGAAGGAGATTGGCCTCTAACTCCTGCATCTTTCGGCGATTGACAGTTACATCCATTATCAATTGAGTGCGTTCTGCTTCCATTTCTGCCTTTTCATTTAAGATTACACGCCCGAGAAGCTGATCCTCCAAACCTATATAATTTTATTTGATAAAATGTATAATGATTTTATGTAATCATCATCCCACTAATGTAAATAAATTGCAGTTATCTGTGTATGTTTTGTTATTTGTACACGGTAGAAAAATTGAGCATAATTAACTTTTCTACGTTAAGGCTACAAAAACTGATTTACAATACAAATATGCTTTTTTACCTTGCATTGTAACAGTGAAATCTATGATAGAAGTTCTTGCTGAAATCTCTGGTGTATAAGCAGGATTAGCTAGCTTTGTAGTTATATATATTCTGTGGCCTTGCATCACATCAATCTCTTTGTCCCCTAATTTTACCTAAAAAGAAGATTCTCAGTTAAACATTTAAATTCTATACATGGCACAATGAAGTTCTCCTTAAAAAAAATATGGACATTCTAACTAAAGCAGATGAAAATATATTCTAAAAAAAATGCTACATATATTTTATGAAAATAATAAAACACTGCCACTATTTACTAGATATCTAGTTCTACTTTACGGTTAAAGATGATTATTAATTACTGTATGCTTATACTGTGTGTCTATTTATAACATTACTTTAAATGATGATCCTATTTTGATATAATTCTTTTCCAGAATATTATCAAGAACAGGATCCAGTTCCTCAGCAACATCTTCTATTAATAAAGGTCGTCCGATTGAAACACAGTCTTCTATGTGATTCCTGAAATAAAATCATGACCCTTTAAATTTAAGCTATCTTGTAGATACTGAGAGAAATCTTGTTTAATTTTGATAACAGGTAAATTAACTTCCTAAAAAATGTCAGATACCTAAAGTACTTATGATTGAGTGTCGTAACAATGAGAGAGTTATTCTTCTCCATGTTTTTAATCCAAATTTTGCCTTGAGTTTGTGGATCGATTAAAAGTGGAAAACGGGAAGCCTTGGTCACGATAATACCGTTTTGTATAGATAACTCGTCAGTTGGCAATCCATACAAATTCCATTCACCAACCTGCGGAATAATACACTGTTAGCTTTCATTATCGGTATTTATGTACATTTGCAAATTATTTTATTCTGATTCAAATTACTTTCAAAACCCGTACTCCGTTTAAGACTCTACGTTCCATTTCCTGGTTGTATTAAGGATCTATTCTAAAATCCTTCTCGCAATCGCCGTATTGACTTAGAACTTAGAGTGTATATTGATATATTTTGACACAATCTAATATTGTACTTTTGCCTAAAAATTACTTGATTACAAAATAATACATACTGTAGCAGTGTCTGTGAGCTGGTCTGTTATATTCAAATTCATAGTTACTGGTATCTTTCTTTTCAATAATTCACTCAGCCAATTGGATATTAATAGTGACCGAAATTCTTGATTGAATGGCCCAGAATAAGACAAAAATCTGCAATGATTACAGAAATCATTTCGATGCTGTGACTAGTCAGTTTATCTACATGAGATCGAAAATGAGGTTCTTGTTTAAATTAAAAATGATATTCCATACTATTCTAAACGACATAGGCATTAATATAATCCAGACTAAATTTAACCAGATTCGTAATATCCTCCAACTCACCCACATAGCAGCAGTATATCACCAACGAGCCGTTCTATTTCCGATTTGAAAAGAGCAGATTGCTCGGTCCACCGAATACGTTCTCCACTGAGCCCATTGATAAGGGCAGTGGCTGCGTCCATCTTCTCCTGGCATTTGGCTGCATCGTCTAATACTGCTTGTTTCAACGCCATCGCGTTATCAAACTCACGTTGCACAACAGCTAGTTCTTGCTGAAATAATTAAAATATATAAGTATACATTTTATAACTATTAACGGGATATTTACCATGTAACGTTTTTATTGAGTATCCGATATTTCATGGTATTACATGGTAAATATCCCGTTAATAGTTATAAAATGTATAGTAATGACCATATTAGTTTGAAATCATATATATAAGTATATGTAACATATTTAAATAAGCATTTTAAAAATTCATTTAAAATTAATCAAATAAATTACATAGTAATAGTAGGCCTTTAAATATTGTGTGAAATAAAATATATTTGTACCAGGAACACTTAAACTACTAATATCAACCTTTTATTTTAAAAATCCATTCTGTAAGTATGCATAAGGTTAATCTGTTTCTGTTTCGCAAAGTATTTAATTTAAAACACTGATACTCATTCAATACATAATTTATAATCATAAGCTAAATGTAGTCCACTCACTTCCTTGGCTGTAAGTTCTGCCTCCGCCGCATCTAATTCTTTTCTAGCTGCTTGATACTTGCCCTGCATTACTGCAAGATTTGCTTTCAACGGCAGTACATCTTTATTCACACCATAGAACTGAGTCATTGCCATGGTCCATGAAATAAGTCCAGCAACATTACCACAAGCTATCTTAGCAGCTTCAAATGTGTACAAACTGCAATAATGGTTTGTAGTATACCAAAACAGACAAATTAGGAGAGAGGAACAAATTAGGTACTCATGCAAATCTGTAAGTTCTTACAAATACCTAAAGCTAATGAAAGTCGTCTTTATAACAAACTAATTTTTTTTAGGTTAATTAGGAGATAAAGGCGTGACCATAATTATGTATGTACGTATCTCAGTGTGGGAAGAATTAAGTGTATTATTAGTTATAGGTTCAAACTTACGGAAACCGAAAGTATGGTTGTAGCAAATCAACCATTTCTGCATTAATTTCATCTTTAGGATAATTCTTTAAGTTATTTAAAAATCTTGCGTCAGCCATTATCTGTAGTGAAGTAAAAGAATGTTTTCTTAAGATTAGTATAATGAAGTTTAGATAATTGTCTACTTTATGGCATACTAAAGCGTTTTTCGTTATAAAACATAAATTTCGAAAAAAGGACTTTGCTTTGCTACGCCTAATTTTAATCTAACGTTATGAAGTTAGATTCAAATTAGGCGTAGCAAGGCAAAGTCCTTATTCAAATCATTGTACTCGCCTTCAAGGATTCTGACCATGAAGCTGTCAAAAACTGTTTCTCTGGATCGGGCTTGATGGGTTCAATACGCTTTCTAAACAGCAAGATAACCGCATCCATAATAAGCGTAATTAAAAATGGTGGCTTGCCCAACTTTCGAACAGTTGCAATATCGGCAGCATTGATAGTCTGCAATTAAACACATCGTCGAAATAAATCTTGATTATGCAGTTGCTTTACAATGAGGTGCATGTTCAAAAATGAAGTAAAACATAAATGAAATAGTTCTGTTATGTTTGGAAATGTTTTTTTTTTCTACTTTAGATACCTGATAGGACAACTAGCATTAGTTGCTTTGCAAAATACCAGTTTAAAATTAGTCTAATAGTGAACACGTACACAACGACAATACTTTATTTGCTGAACTAGTAGCATTTAATGTTTTTTTAAATATCAACCTGTAAAGCCGCTTCTGCTGCTTCTAATGCAGGCCTTGCAGCTTCAAGCTTATCCTCGGCAACTGCGGTTTCGGCAGCAATCACTGTCACGAGTTTCGCCGCAACGTCTTTTACTTCCATTACTTCAGCCTTTACTATTTCAGCTTCTGCTTGAGAAGCTGCTACCGCTGTCAGCACCTATGTTTATTAACTCTTAAGTTTGAATTATTTCACAAACTTACTACGGTTATTGATAAATAAACTGCTGGTACCAAATTCAAAAAGGAAAAAACAGGATGTTTAATGGTTGAAACAAGAAAGCCGTGAGATCGTTCTCACCAGACTCCCCCTCTCTAACACGTTTATTGTGAAAGTGAAAGTTCAATACGATTGACGTTGCCATTTTTGTTTTGTTTCAAACTTTGAACGGATGATCCACGTGACCTAGTGACGTAGTTTAATGCAACAGAGTCACAGACTACAGACAAAGTCTTGCCATAAGCCTCTCTGCACTTTATTTTATAGAGAGGGGCTAAAACGTTGATTTGTAAATCCCGGTATTATTGAAGTATAGTGATGAACTGACTTTTTTATACAACAAAAGTGGCAATATATAAATCTAATATATAAAATTCTCGTGTCACAGTTTTCGTTGCCATACTCCTCCGTAACGGCTTGACCGATTCTCATGAAATTTTGTGAGCATATTGAGTAGGTCTGAGAATAGGCCAACATCCATTTATATACCCCTGTGACCGGGAAAAACATTGCACGCGGGCGGAGCCGCGGGCGTCAGCTAGTTAATATAATAATTATGGTACAGGTAAATGTATAACCTCTTCAGCCTTAGCCGTGGCTAATTTTATTTCTTGATCTTTGACTTCCAGTTCCTTTTTCAACTCATCGACGCTTGCTGCTGCCTCTACCAACTTGTGTAAACCCGTAGTCATTCTAGCAGAGTATACATTGTTACTATTGGAAAATATTGCATTTGGACTAGCGACGTCCTAGACCTAATTATAAACGAGTAATACTTATGTACAGTAAACTACTCTATTGATGAACCAACTGTCTAATTTTCAACCTAAAACGCGCAAATTTAGGGTTTAAAAATTTACGCACCCGTGAAATTTACATAGATCGAAACATTTCATACAACTAACATTGATATTTTCTACATTTAATTGAACTTTGATACAAAATAATAGTTCAAAAAATTATTTCAATAACAGAACCTTTTTGCCAATTCTGCTATATTTTGATGTTTCTCTTTGTATAACACCTTATATCCTTCCAAAAACGAAAGGTATGATTTAGGAGTAACGTGTGCTTGTCTTCGAAACCGGTCGTGATATTCTACGCAGGTTTCAGCGACTTTATCTTGCACCAAGCCCATTATTTCAATCAGCTGTTGCTTTATCTCAACGGAACACACCACCTGTGAGTGAAACAAATATTGTCATCTGATCCCACCCGAGATTGCATTTACCTGCACCACTATAATCATAATCCTTTATTTATTAAACTTTTAAGCAATATTTTGATAGAGATGTACATTTTAATTTATGAAACCTTTAAGCAATATTTTGATAGAGATGTACATTTTAATACCTTAAAATCCCACAAAATGTGGTGAGCAACTTCTATTAACGCTTCTTTTGGCCATTTTTGGAACCAATCCATTATAGATCCAGAAATTAGTCCAGGGAATTTTAATGCTCGGCTTCTAAACTTTTCACCTACCTAAAAATAGACCCAAATTTCAAACTGAGACGTCAGTATGCAAGATTATAATTGGAGTTGAATTTAAAATAAGTAACGACTTTCTAGTCACTCTCAAATTTCAGCAAATAGATATTTGCTGAAATTTGAGAGTGACTCTGAAATCTGGTACTAACATGTTTTTTTTTTTTGACGTGAGGTAAAATCCTTCATAGATGCTATGCCGGACTCCTACCGACTGAAAAACCTCACGTAACGCCCAACAGCGTACGGTTGAGGGCCCCGGGTAAGCCCTCGGAAGGATGTCCTAGGATAGTCCCAACAGACCTGCGGCTACCACTGCGGCCTGGACTACCGCTGCGGCCTCGTATTAATATGGTACCTATTCAGTATTCAAATAACACTTACTGGTGAAAAGCAAAGAACCACGTGCAAGTTTGCCCGAGATCTTGCAATAAAATATTCATATAAAACATCTGGCACTGGAATTCTCTTAGGTGCATTCTTCTTCATAATCGGCGTCAATTCGTTAAGAATCTCGTCTATTATAAATTATGAAGAAAATAGTCTATGGTTAATTTCTATATGAAAACATGACGACTCTTCATTTACATACGAAAAATTTACGTAATATAAACGTGAAAATCTATATAAAGATATTGTGCATTGGGCAACTCACCCATTTCATCCTTAGGGAACAAGTTAGCAATTTCTCCAGAGCTAAGAATATTATTAAGAAACTCTAAGAACTGTTCATCTTTAATATCATTATCGGTAAATATGAAGGATACGCCACGTCCTTGCAAGCCAGCTATTCGGTATAATATTTTTATATCATCCATAAAATTATTCACGTTGTACGATCTACAAATGTGTACAATTAATTCATTATGTGCGCTAAACTTATGTTACAACATTAGGCTGTACTATGCCACTTTGGATACAAGACGCATGGAATTGAAAATCTAACGCTTAATACGCGGTAGCATGTTAAGCTAAGTTCACGTAACAGAACTGGCGAGCAGCACCGTATGTAATATTACACGAACCATTTTGAGCCACTTTTGACTCCTTTTACTTACCTCGTCAAAGTCAATTGATGAAAAGTATAATTCGCTATGAATGACGCTAATTTCGTCAAACTTTGTTTTCCGGAACCTCCGACTCCCACTAACAGAGCATTACCACTGCAAAAACGATTATGTTAATGTAACTGTAATTTTATTAATAACATACGTATATCTTGAACACAAAAATGCCAATTACCGTGAAGTATTTATTATTCTTGATATAATGAATAGATGCACCATTGCGTCATGAAAGAAGACCAAATCCATATGAGCTCCTCTAATCTGTTCATTGAACAAATCTTGGAATCCTACTAATTTTGACAACACGAAGTCCCAGCTGTAAATATTTGAAGTATTGATTTATTTCAAATAACAATTTTAAAAAAACTTATAAAAAGATATATAAATCAACTGGATGGTGTACGTCGCTCCACTGCATAGAATTCGGTTTGTCTTCGCGCATCCTATGGGAACGTTCAATACGTGGATAGGGACAAAAAAGATTATTCTGGATAAAGTATATCTATCCTAATTTCAGCCAGCTTCATTTAGCCATCAGAGCGTGATTGAATAACAAAAAATCAAACATCCAAATATCCAATTATCCAACACTTTCACTATACACACACATTACGTAGATAGCATAAACTAACGATGGTAATTCCTCATATATTTTTGGAGCTTCAATGCTGAAATCCTCATCTTCATCTCCAGTTGGATCAATTGGCTCTCTCAAGAAATTCACGAAGTACGTTTCTCCATCAGGGAAGTCTTTAACATAGTCTGACAACTCTACAGCAGCTGTTTTCCAGAAATTAGCTACAAACCATTCCTTGTCTTCAAATGTAGTGAACCTATAAATTTAATCAAAAACATGCTTTGAAAAATACCATTTCCTTAGTTAGTCAATCTTACATTTTGTATTAAACTGGTGAAAGTGTAGAACTGTAGACTATTCAATCTATACATATAATAAAATGATAGAAAAGTCAAAACTGTACATTGGAAATATTTAAAAGAAAACTAGCTGGGTGTTTAACATAAGATACCGAAGCCGAAAATATAGTTGGAAATTTTTTTGTCGTTGATTTCAAAAAGTACTGAATAGATTTGATTCACATTTTGCACAAGTATTAACTAGGGGTACGGTCTTCAAATAGGTTATACATTATCACGCTACATATCCTAGGGGCTAAACCGAGAGCAATCAAATTGTTATTATAGCGGGTACGTATCATAATATATAATTTCAAAATACATATGGAATATATAAAGTTAAAATACCGAAAATCAAAATATATAATGCATCAAAATATATAAAGTTATTTGACTTGAATGCAATAATGGTCGAAATATATAACAAACACAATGCATAATGGTTCTTAGGGCTACGTTTTATAATATATAATTTCACAATAATCCGACTTTGATGGATTAGGTTCGAAGGGGTATGTATTTGAATACCTAAAATTAAAATGCCTAACGTTAAATAATCTTGATCAAAATACCTAAAAATAATGCAATCTGATTTGAGTAGATTAGGTTAGAAGGCTAAAGCGGGAGCGCGGGAGCGGAGTGGAGCGGAGCTCCCGTCTTAGCCTTCTAACCTAACCTATCCAAATCGGATTGCATTGTTGATGATTAAAAATTAAAAAGCATACCCACTTGTGTTTTTAACTGACTATCTTCACGCCAAATCCCTTGCGGGGTAGGCAGAAAGAACCGAGCGCCACACGGCACGGTCCATACACACCTCACTTGCTTCTTCAACTTTCGTTTTTATTTATAATCTTATACACTATCTATATATATAAAAATCAATGCCACTTTTCGTTGTAATTTTATAACTCAAGAACGGGCTCACCTATCCAAACAGAATGTTTAGGCTTTGTTCGGATTATTCAGTAGATGGTTTATGTGAAGTTTGCAGAAAATCGGTCGAGCGGTTCTTCACTTATCACGCAAACGAAGTTGCGCGGGACAGCTAGTGAACTATATATTAAGTTCGTAAACTCATAGATTTTAACTTTAGGCATTATGATACGCACCCATTATAACACAATTTTCACGCGTACGAAGTCGCGGACAACAGCTAGTAAAATATTTTATAATGTACATACCGATCTGAGATGATTCTTAAACATTCATGGAACCACAGTTTTAGAGCAACTTGTATTGATGGAAGCTCTTCCTTCTTTATAAACAATATGCCTTCCCATATGCGAGATAAATCTCGAAGATTGAAAACATAATGGAACTTGGCAGGTGTTGGTAGCATTTTCATCTAAACAAAAAAGAAAATTGAAATAGGAAATGATTATGACCTCACCATTCACATAAAATTTAACTTGCCTTTGTTTGCTGCCATATTATACGAGTGACTGGTACGAGTTTTGGCATAAATTCCACTAACTTCTTATCAAAACGAGTTTTATAGAAATAACCAGCACTAATGGTATCTAAAATTAAAATTAAATCCTCGTCAATATTATGATCAACATCTATCAATTAGACTTAGTGCACTTTACAGCAGCTATAATTTATTTTCAGTAGACTTACGAAAAATCTTATCCATGGACACCGTGCTAGGTAGCGTACAATTGAAAATGGAAAACTGTCTCTTTAAACGAGGAGGGATATCATTTCTACCTCCACCTGCGAAGAAAATAATTGGTAATGCTTATTGACTCTACCAGCAACAGCTCATCAACCTTGAGACTATGGTCAGAGAGCTATCCAAAGAGAGGAAGAAGGTAGGTTTGGTAATGAATTCGGCTAAAACTAAAATTCTAGCAAATCATTTAAATTACCGTTAACAATAATGAAATAGAGTATGTAAAGCAGTATATATATATCTTGGCCAATTGGTATCCTTTGAAGATTGTACAGAGATGGAAATAAGTAGAAGCATAGCTTTGAGTTGGAAAAAGTATTGGAGTCCAGGGAACTAATGAAAAACAAAGAGATGGCTATACATACAAAGAGAAAAGTATATGAGATATCAATTCTGTCCTGTCTAACTTATGGCTGTCAAACATGGTCTACAAGAAAATAGGACGAAGAAAAAGTAGCAATTTGTCAGAGAAAATTGTAAAAAAGTATGTTGGGAATTTAAAAATCAGATAGAGTAAGAAAAAAAACTAAACTGCCCGACGTAACTGTAAAAACAAGACTTCTGAAAGAGCTGGACTAAAAAGGCAACTGAATAGATTCCAAGAGACGGCATAAGAAGACAGGGTAGGCATAAAAAGAGATGGCGAGATATATTTAATGAACAAATAGGATCAGACTGGATGAGAAGGGCAAGAGACAGAAGAGAATAGAGAACGTAATAGCTTATAAAGCTTTCTTTACTTTAAAAAAATATATTTTGTATAACTAATGAGTGTAATAGTAATAAAGGCTTTTTTTTATTTATTTATAATTTTATATTGACTCTACCAACGACAGCATTTCTAATCAAAATAAATTTAAACTAATTTAGTCACATAGTCCATGTTTAGTTTAATTGTAATGAATTATATTAACCTGGATGTATCATAGCGCCGAACATTTGAACATCCGCAATAATAGTAAAATCACCAGGCTTTTCTAAGGAATAAAACCCACCACTTTCCATCATTTGCCGCACTATTTCGTTTGTCACCTGAAATACAATAGTTTCTCCAAAAATCATGTTATGCCACGTCTTTTTCTCTTTTCACAGATGCAACATGTATTTTACACAATTAATTTGAAATCATAAATCAATTGACTGAATACTTATTCGTTTTGATTTTGACAAAAAATATTCATTTTCACGAATTTTTGATAATAAACAGAGCATTTAACAAATGTATTTATTACCTGGTCACCCCATTCGTTTACTACCGGCATGTTGATGTCATCTATAAAAACATTCATTTTCTTGCCTCCAGGAGGTCCGTAAGTCATACCGACTCGTTTCTCCACATATGATTCAATAATCCGCTGAAAATTTTGAGCGATAGCTTAACCATTTAGTTGCTTAAATTGTATTTAACAGCAATAGTCAAAGTTACTGTGTGGGAACCATCCTGACTTTTTAAGACTATAGATTAGCGGCATTCGATTCTACCTTACTAACAAATATAGATGATTATACTTTCTTTATTACTATTATTTACCTGATACATATTTGGTGTGGTGGCAGAAGAAAAGTTGACAATTTTAAATAGTTTGTATTCATTATCATATCCTGACATATAACTTTTCAACATTACGGTCTTAGCGGTACCCTGTTCACCTATTAATAGTACAGCTTTATTTTGCTTGGCAATCGTTTCGATCAGAAAAGTAATGCACACGTTGTCAATATTGGGTACCAAAATGGAAGAATATTCTGGAATACTGTCACTGGGGTAAATATAATCCTCCACATGTTCTGACCTGTAAAATATAAACGGGAACTTAAAAAAGCAATTACTGAAATCTAGTATCACTGAGATGTAATAATAAGCCGTGTTTGCTTCGTAATACATGGCGACATTCGTGGGGCCTTCCCTATTACATTTATTACAAAATCGTAGTGAAATTTACAGGGACATTAATACACGATCATCATTATCAGAAATAAAATAATTTAAAGACAGGTTTGATAATAATCGGAGCATATTCACCAGTGCTGCCAGCTACCGTGATTGTTGACCATGAACTCGAAAGGAAAAATCATCTCTTTTGCTTTTGAATGAGGCCATTCCATTTTAACAGGTAGTTTTGTCATATATTCAGCCATGCGCTTGCGGGCATCCAATTCAAGCAGTGCTCCCAATGACCACATCATTGCAAAGATAAACAAACGCTCCAAGTGCCGGTCAGAATGAGCCTCTATGTGACAAAATATTTACAAATTTTAGATAAAGTTGATATAGATCTTACATTTAAGTTATGATACAAAATACTTACTGCCTCCAGGAACTTCAATTTCTAACAATCCAATCAACACATCTATGCACTGTCTGAAAATTATTTACTTATCAGTATATAGACTGGACGAAAACAAATCAGCTACCTATAAACTTAAAGAGTCGTGGACAACGTTATTTTGCAGGCTAATAAACTTAGGACACAAAGTAGGTGCACAAAAAATAATCATATTCGCCTTGACATCCTACATATTCTACCTATCAGGTCAGTTTAAAAATTAGAACAAATCCCTGAAAATAAAGAAACTAGCTGAAATTGTCTACCTGCATCAAATATTAGAAGTTTATATACCTTATATATATTGCCTCAAGGAATTTCATTTTAGCGGGTAATTTCTGTTGAACGTATAGATGTACGTCATCGTATACTTTATTGAAGATATGACGTAGAGAATCAGCTTCCTTCTGAGAACGTGTTTTCAACCAACCCTGTGTGGGTAAACTTTATTTGTAATTACAAATTTTGTCCAACTGAATCAGTAAACCCCAAAGGAGTGGGATAGCTGAACAAAGAAGTAGCTTTTTGAAAAGCCTCTTTGTAAAAAATGGCCAGAAAGCTAGGACGGAAATATAAATCAAGTTTTTAGTTCATCTCATTATTTTCGGAACTTAAATATTACTTGTAGCTCAAGTTTACTCATAAATATGTTAATCAGTTATTAGTCTAGATATGAGTTTACTAGACATTTTTTTTTCTTTACCTCTAATATCGGTTGCCATTTAAGGACAGAAGACGACAAAAATACCATGCCCATACGGCTTACAGTAGCAGGAGAAGCGTTGTCCACATTGTCAGGTTCAAACACTAGCTTACTGTTTGACGCCATAGGTATACGATCGCCATTGGCCAAAGTAAGAGTTTTGTTGTCATCCAGTACAGAATTTAAATTTTCAATCCAAACAGCATCAACCGGACCGTCTGAACCAAAGGTACATTAATGATATAAAAGTCTAACTCTATAGAAGTCATTCTCAACGTAGTATTCTACACTGTACCTAAAACAATCCAGGTCGTATCTGATTTTTTAACTTTCAAAGCTCGACGCCAAAGAGTAGAGAATATACCATCCGTCCAATCATTTGTTGCTACATCCAAACGCCCAAACATTTGAGGTGCCGTTATGGCCTGGAAAAAGCTCTCGTAAGAAAAATATTCACATTCATATTTTCCTACTAAAATTAATTAATAAGTTCCAACAAGTAAATCTATTGAGACATCCTTTCGAGGGCTTACCTCCTGGGACATCCTTCCGAGGGCTTACCCGGGTCTCCCAACCATAGACTGTTGGGCGTTACGTGAGGTTTTTCAGTCGGTAGGAGTCATACATGAGGATTTTACCTCACGTAAAAAAAAGTAAATCTATTGAGGATATGTTTAAAGTTTTTACCTTAGGATTCATCCTCATTTCCCTATGAGGTTTGCCTATTTCAGTAAGTGCTGCCATAAGTGTGTGTATGCAAGTCGTCTTTCCGGAACCAGTTGGACCCATAGTCATCAAGCCATGTCTCACTAAAGAGGTCTCAAACAATTGAATAATCTTTAAGTTCCAGTCCGGGTGGTTGACTAAGCCCATGCGGTTTGTTACAATAGCTATAGCTCGTTGCATATCCCTAAAATAATAGATGTTTTATGTTATACAGGGTCTATATAGGTACTATACTATACTATCTTCACGCCAAATCCAAATAAAAATCAAGTTTTTTTGTGGAGTGGATAATACAAAGTTGAATGATGAACAATGAACTTACTTCCACTGTGTTTGGCTGAGTTTTAGGCCAGGGAATAAATCTTCGATCAATGAAACAAAAAGAGGTTCATCCTCATCCACCAATTTAGATGCGTTCATTTCCCTGTAAAAAATACTTCTGTAACATGTCACTTGAGCTCATTGTATAAATGTTTTCAAAAACACCAATTATTGTAAAAAGAAATTATCTAACAGAAATTAATCTGACTAAAGGGTTTAAAAAACTATTGTTTACGAACTGCCTACTACTATTTTTGACAAGAAGAAATTTAAAAATACTTATTTGAAATGGTTTTAAATTTAATAGCTTACTTTAGTACTCTCATCATAATGTTCTCTTCCGTACTATCTGGATTGGCTCGTTTCTGTGCACCCATAGTGCGTAACACAGACAGAATATTTCTTAAACCAAAGTCATAATGCACCTGCTTAGATAGCTGCTCTTCACATAGTGTATACAACGTGAAGAACTTTCGAGCTGGAAATAACACAATAAAGAACAAATGAGGTTGATGTAGAGTCATATTTTGTAACGGGGAAAGACGCACAGTTTCTGACATCTTTATCAACGTATCGAAACTTAATAGTTATTCTAATAATGCCGAATAAATTATGTAATGACTAATGACAAATACACAAATATTTTGTGAATAATATCATATTAAAACTTCCAGATTATTACCGAGTAAAATGTTCTCTTTGAATCCGCAACTGGCCAACTTTACTCTGATGATGATCTGTCTATCAGGTACCATCATGGCTACCGAACGGAATTGTATCTTCAAATTTTCGGGCAACTCTTGGCGGCCGGCGTACCCTGGATTCATAGTGATAACGAATGCAAACTCTGGATTGAGACTCACTGTATCACCATCGCTGTAACGATAAATACCAATGTGGAAAATAATCTGGAAAAGCTTACTCATATTTGTATGGTATCCAGTCTAAATTTCGGACATGTAATGAATATGAGTTTGCGATCAATTTGCAAGGTGAGTTCGTGTGCTTGTCTGTTGGCCAGATTTATCCCTGAGTGGGATAGTTCGACGTAGTAACTTGCTCTCGACGCGCTACCGCGGCGGCCGTGCCGCCGCGATACTTTAAACTGTCGTGATGTCCATAATGAATAACACCACTTGTACTATTCCACAACATTTGATAACTTGACTGCCTCTGTGGCGTAGTCGGTAGTGATACCGCCTGCGGCGCTAGAGGTCCTGGGTTCGATTCCCGGGTCGGTCCAAATATTTGTGTGAACCACAAATGTTTGTTTCGGAGTTTGGGTGTTTTCTATGTATAATATGTATGTATTTAGAAATATATAAGTATGTCTATCAGTCGTCTAGATCCCATAGCACAAGCTTATAGCTTAGTTTGGGCTAGATGATGTTGTGTGAGAATGTCCAACAATATTTATTTATTTATTTATGTGCAGCAAGTTCCACCAAGTGCCATCAACCAACAGTATAAAAATATTGTCGTGATGTCAGCAGACACCAAGTCACCAGGCACGTACACGGTTCTTTCAAGACCTACCTTTCGAATTTCCAATCGTTCTAATACAATGAAACTTGGAATTCTGTACCACTGTATCGACATGTTCCCCTTATCTTATAACACAGTTCTTCACCGTACCAGACATTTCCAATAGTTTGGCTGCTTAATATGCTTAATATACCAAACTTTTACCTGAATATAAAGCAATCTTTCTTTTCTCTCCTTGCAGTCAGACAGATATAAATTTGTTGTGCTGCCACGGACAGTACAGGCAACTCAATACGATTAAATTCATCAAAACATCCCCAAGTACCAGACTGTGCCAAGCCTTTAAAAATTCGACCCAAACCTGCATGAAATTATATAAAATCAAGACCAAGTTACAAAGTCTTTAAAAAATTGACTCAAAATTTATCAGTTATAATAGAAAAAGTTAAAATATAATCAATATTGACTTCTAATGTTCTGAGATTGAAATTTATTTAAAAAATACTACATCATAGTTCTTATACCTCTGAAATCCATCTGATCGGAACAATTAAACACAATAACGAGTTTTCCAAGGCTACGGCCCATATCCTTGGTGGTTTCAGTCTTGCCAGTACCAGCTGGCCCGGCGGGGGCACCACCCATATTCATACCGATGGCTTGTGCAAGTGTGATGTAGCAACGATCTGTTAACGGCGTGATTACTAATCGCTCTGTTATACCCAGGTATTCATTCTAAGGAGATGACATTTTTTTACAACAAGTGATCATGATTAAAGGTCATTAGATCAAAGTATTTAAACAAGTAGGGGTGTTACCTGATATGTGAAATCTACATCGGTTATAGATACGACACATTCATCATTGTCTTCAAAGTAATAAAAACGAGCCTGCTTTTGCCATTCAAAATCACCTAAAGATTTTATTCTTAATTTTACCAGTTCATCAAATATATCTCTGTGAATTGAAATAGCAAAACAATATGATCGGATAATGAAAACCTGCCAGATAATTAGACGAGTGCCGTTTCATAACTGATGTCAGGACTAAACATTAGAACTGAACTTCATAAACCATAGAGCCTGTCCTCAGACGCTATTACTGAAGAATAGTGCCGCCATTGAAAACATAAACATAAAATATGATTCCTGAAGATGAGAACGATTTGGTGTTATATAATTAAAATCTACCATTTCTGACACAACCGTCGCAAGTTCATTTCATTAGGAACTGATTTCTAAAGTCATAAGCTTAAAATTCTATTATTTTTACCTCTGGTGTACATGAATTGTGATCATAGTCTCTACTTGAGTTCTAGCTAAAGGAACTAATTCTGTCACAGTCTGATCAATTAATCCATTTAAAAGATCAAGAAACTTTTGATTAGTGATTCTCATAATATAACGATCCACTCTTGATTTCTTGAGAGAGTATTCTGCATCACTAGTCCACAAAATTTGCATTCCTAATAAACCAGCCTAAAAAGGTGGATGCGAAGAAGGATTAAAACGCTTATCAGTAAAGGTGTTATACGAGTAGCACGTTAATATTCAAATTATGAGAAAATTGTTGATTTCATAAAATTACTACGGTTCTTCAAAACCAAAAGATTAGAGTTATGCAAATTGCTACACTATCGTAACGTATTTCATTTACCTGTCCAGGAAAGTGCCAGAATCCAACCAAAAATTCAAATTCCGGATCTCCGGTCATAGTCTGTGCTATATTTGCAATCACATTTTTTACTGTCTCTTGCATCGATTCCAGCAAAGTATTTAACCAAATCTATAAAATATCAAACAAAACATAAACATTACCAGCAAAATTATATTTAAAGTAATCTTGCTGAACTTACAATTTCATAAAATAGAATTGTTTTAACAAAATTATTCTTAAAAATAAAGTTTTAACACTTCTACTGTCAAAATTAATAATACCTCTACACCCCCAATACATTTCACCGGTTTTTCTAGTTTTATGGATTCCCCGTTTTCAGAATTCATAACTATTATTCTGTCTTTATCGTCAAAGTCAACTGTGTGTATCGCATCGAATATGCTGGGCAGATGAGGCTAGAACAAGAAAATAATTCTAACACAACACATTTTTAGGTGCTCATGGCCTGGGCTAACTCGACGTTTTTTAAAAGATCACAAAATGCAACTAGTGAATTGTGGGATCGACTAGCGAATGTGAAACTGAGAGTAGCGAAAAATTATAAATTTCTGGAACCGAGCAACCGTTCTAATGTAGGTAATCGGTCGGTCGATTGGTAATCGGTAATGTAGGTCTGGTAATCGTAAAAAAAATAATAGGTATTTCTTCTTAGATAAAGTAAAGGAGTACCTGTATGGAATGTGGATTTGAAGCTTGTCCCAGTATTTCGAGGAGTACTGGATCCGAAACGAAGAAAAACCTTGGGAATATTAATCGCTTGGTCTCTAAGTAACCAGCTAATGATTTTTGACAAGCTTCGAGTTGCTCGAATAAATGTGGGAGCATTTGTTTTAGTGTGTCATCTGTAGTACACGTTTCCACGCAGTTTACTATATCTCTTGCTCGATACATGATTTTTACATATTGTTTATCAATAGTCTGGAGAAACAAATAATCAAGACAAAAGTAATACATTTCTCGTTTAAAGAATAAAGATAAATAAAACTACTTTCACACACAAACTACGGGATCAAACACTTACAGAGATATGATAATTAATTACTTTTGGTTGAAATAATTTATTATGGGAAAGGACGATATGAAATTAAAGCAGAACTTTTAAATATATAATCTACATTTTATTAACTATGTAAAAGTTGTTTACACTCGTATATCATCAAAAAAACAAACCCCAAATCGCTTAGCTTCGGCAGGTAGTTGTTTAGCGATATCGCCCCCAACAAATACAGCTTCTAGGTACATCCATAAGTTTTGGACTTGCAACCACTGCTCAAGAATCTCACTCGTGCTTACTAATTTATTGATCCAGAGCAATATTTCTTTTTTGAATGGCGCATTATATCTAGTTTACGAGAAATTATGTATGTATTATTTTAATTAAAATAATTGTTTTTTTTTTGTTTTTTGTATCCTTATACTTGTACAGTCTGTTATAGTGTAGATTCACATTCAGCTGTTTTTGTAGTTCTTTAATCTACATTGTTTATCTCTTTTGCTTGTGATGTAAATACGATTATTATCTGTTATAGCTAAACTACCAAAGAAAATAAGAATAAATTTACCTATTGGAAGCCAAAGAGTTTAAAACCATCAATGAGTCCTCAAGCAGTGTGATGATGTCAAGTGTTTCTTGTGGTTTGATTAGCAGTTCACCTCGGTTCTTAAAGTTGGCAAATGTTAGATCTACAATAGCCCAGCTAGATGCTACTTCTTTTAGTTTAGCTTCAATGTCCTTTTCCTTCACTGCACTGATACAAATATCCTAGCAGAAATTAATGTAAAATTTGTATTACCAAAAACAATTTTGCTTACGTATTGGAATCCAAAAAGGTAGCTGAAGCTGTAACTTTTTATAAAGACGACTTTACACACAACAGTAGGTCAAATAGATAAGAATATATCTCATTCACAAATGTATATACCTAATCATATTATCTAAAAAAGAAAATTATAGACATTGTGTCCATCAGAAGTATGAAAATATTTTGAGCTGAGAATGCTTTTGGAGAGGTGAGTGAAGCTCAGAACCTAAAAGGTTAAGATCAAAACATATAACCTACTTCAACATCTTCTTTGTACTCTAGCAATGGTGCTTCCATTACATTTGCCAACGTGAATGCTGCAGATTCCACGTTTAATACACAATCTGTAAGGTTATTATGCTGGATTATACATTAGCATCGCACAAAATACAGGGGAAGATAAATAAATTTGTAAAACAGGACCAAAGTTCTCCGGATAGGTTCCATATCAGCAACTAGAATAAGGTAGGAGGGCCTGGTGAAATTGAGTCCTAGACATCGTAGCAAGGTGTAGTATGACTTCATTCTTTTACTGAGGTTTACAATTTTTTTCGTACACCTACCGTAACCTACGTACTTTTCGTAACCTTTTACATTTTTTTTCGTCTATATTAAAACAACACTTACCCATTAATTCTTCTAATCTCTTCCAATGTCTATCCTTCATGGCATTATCAGCCATAAGTTCCAAAATTGGGCATGTCTGGTTGAAGTCATCAATCTTCTTCTTCAAATCTATGAAAGCAGGCCATTCTTTCATTGCTTTTGGCAATTTACGACATCTGGATTATGGAATAAATTAACAATAGATCAAAATAGATATGATAAAATAAAAAGTCACTAAAACATAATGTAAAGCAGTAATAAAATCTGTTAAGTAAGTTTATTTCTTCAACAAGAATTATTATATTGAGCTAGATTCAAAATTGAAAAATCTTACTTACCTTATATCGAATTCTGCTAATTGGGCGACTATTTGTTCAATGTCAATATCCACCCAAGGAGTTTCGAAATAACCATCAATGGAATTCATTACAGTCAGGTACAAACTATATCTGATGTACATAAAAAAATTGTATTTAAAGATTGACGAAAGATAATCGTTACACTATGAATTAAAATATCAGTGAACATGAAGTGTTTGGGTCTTACAGTTTGTTCAATAAGTTGAATTCTTTTTTCTTTTGATGCAAAGTTGGATAATCTTTTACCTCCATACCGAATAGTTTCTCTCCACTCGAATACTTTTCAAATCTTCTCCATAATTCATCAAATCTTGCTTGGAACAGTATTACTCTGCAAAATATAATAAATAGTGCCTGTTAACCATTTTTGCATGCCTGTTTGGTAGAGATATAGTGATACTCAAATTTAACTTCGAACACCATTGTAATACTTACCTATATTTCGCAATAATAAAGAATTGAAATTGAAATTGAAATTGAAATTGAAATTGAAATTGAAAAAGTATTACATTCTCATTGTTTGTTTGCCATGGTACAAAATTGTCAAACCATGTAGCATCTCTTTTTGAAACAAACTTTAAAATGGTCGTATTTTGATGACTGTTTTGATCATTTTCTTTCTGATAGTGGTTGACTCTATAATTCAGTACTGCTGATTACGGATAGTAGATCTTAACACAGATGATGCTGTGACAAAATGACCAATAGTAACTTTTAGTCAGGTGTTCTTAATTCGCCGTGCTTACACCCGAAAAAAAATTCATCGTGATTCGTTCAGGAGTGGTTACTGGCCTAAATTTAGTATTGCGTGGTATTCAATTCGTTGCATCACACCGACATTTGAACAAAAAAAGTTGCTTCAAAATTGGTCCATCCGGTGGGCTGCTACTCATAATACCCCTCATATTTTTCGGGGGTTAAAAATACGCGAATTCATATATCAGGATTAGGTTACAGACGTTGATAAAATTTAGACTTTTAAACACACATACAACCATTTAATTATGTACCTGTCACTGGCATCTCTTGCAGGTAAACCTGGCGTCATGGGACCACTTGCATCGTAGTCATCTTCAAATTTCAAAACCTCTTCATAGAAAGTGCTAACACCATCAGTAAGCTCATTTTGCAATGGCCCTTGCATGTCTACTATTTTCTGCTGTACTTGTTGAGACTGTTTGACAAAAAACTTATGACAAATGCTCACTTTTTATACCTCCTTAAAAAAACTAGCAGTAGGTCTAGCTGCGTATTTGAGTAATGATGAAGGTCAACAGTGTTGATAACTTATGGTATGATAATGATACCGAAGTCATCAAAAATCAAAGAATTAACCATTGTTTCCCCATGGTCATAAATTTGACACTTAGCTCGATCTATCTTACGTTTTTGAGGAGTCATTTCTTGCACGATTTTTAAGGTTGTCAGTTTCGCGTAAATTGCACACTCATATTTATAATGCTATTTTAATACTCCGACTCAAACTGAACTGTATTTGTGTATTTACTTAATGTATAACAATTCATAAGCACTTACTGTTAGCAACATGTTTTGGAAGGCATAGCGCAGTCCGTATACCATGTCGGCATCTTCTTTGGGAACGTCCATATTAAACTGTGCAAACATCCTATAACTTTCTTCTATCAGATCTAATTCCATATCCATCCTATATCACGTGTATTTAGTTAAAATTATCACAGGTCATTTATAGAACATTAGGTCACAAATTAAACAAACAATATTTATAATGGCGCTCCTGTATGGCATTTTATTTTAGCTTAGCACGGATTTATAAGTTCACAGTACAATCATGGAGAGCTTATTCTGGATGACTACGTAACTATAGAAGTGGGAGTTATTACTCAAGATCCCATCTATATCGTACCAAAGTTCATCAAAATAAATCCTCTAGTTGCCACATAACAAACAAATTTACTTTCATTAGTGAATAAAATATTCTTATCTACATACCGTAGAAGTACTAACAAAATTTCAAGAGAATCTGAGCATGATAAACCTTACCCTATGAATTCTTCTCGAATAAGCTTCAAACACATCATAGCTACTCTGACGTCATCCAGGTCTTTTATCTTTTTACCCATAGTTTTCATGCGGCCATGAATAAATTCCATTAGTTTTGATACTCGTTCTTTGTATGCTATACAAAGCAGCTTACACAAAACCCTCTTCCATTCCACAGACTCCAATTGTAGTGCCAATTTGATGTGTTCTGGTGTCATTTTAGAATTTAAAGCGATACTTTATTTTCGTTAATTCACTATATTATTTCTAAATTGGTAAGAATATTCATTTATTTTTAACTGTCAACATTTAGAGTACTTAGTGATTATGAGCATAAGCATGATGTGGAAATAGTATCTAGTAGTAATTAAATTATAGGCATAATGTGGGGTATGCAATACAGAGTAAAGAAAAAGAATTTAAAATCTTAAGTATGCTAAGCTTACTGATGAAGTGTTGATTTTGACCAGACAAGCGTATAACGTAACTTTAGATAAAATCAATCATAATACCAGTATTTATTTGTATGGAGCCGATAACGTGGCGACCGGGCAAGTTTTGCACTTCTTCAGTCTGTCTATCGTACTTGGTAAGCATATCTTTTACAAGAACGTTAAGAGGATTTGAACCGACGAAAGTTTGCACTTGATGTACTCTATCTTCAGCCCACAGATGCTCGAATCGCCCATAGCTCTATGATTTACAAATACTTAAATGTAAAAAGGACAATCTTTGAAAGCAATAACAATAAGCCTCTTTTTACCGGCTTTTAAGCTACTCTCAAGTAAATATATCTGCACTTTTACCTTCAAGAGTTTTTCAATGTCGGGTTTATACATATACAACATTCCTTGCAATGCCATCACACATCGCACAATTTCTTTATGCTCTGATACCATTCTAAAATAACTCCTCAGTCCAGCAATGTTTGAGGCAGACCGTGACCCGACTAATAAAATGAAATAATGAACTATATATTTACAAAATGCTGCTAATAACAATTAATTATATTATACTGTGCAATCCGAGTGCTGGTAGGTATATCATAAATAACATAATAATGTTGGAATAACATACATACTTGTGATACTAAATGAATTCCCAGCCAATTTTTCTCTGATAATTTCTTGTTGGCCCCACATGAGCACATTACGGTGAATGTCCATGATACAGTTTAATACCACCTGAAGCAGATGCCGAACGATTAAGACATGTGTAATTTTGAAGCAGGCCCTACTTTATAATATAATGTTGGTTGCATGCCTAATTATAATGTTGAAATGTATCAAATTCTGACTCTATCTCAGTTTAAGAAACTAAAATATCAGAGTAGTGCCAGTTAGGTCTGCTCTCAAGATAACGGTTTAAGCCCAGTCGAATTAGGATTTTTGACTCGGAAAAAATGTAAGTAGTAATTTTTCTTCGGCATACGTAAGGCCCCGTCACTAGCAGCCTAAATTTAATTTGCGTACAATGATGACGTGTAATATTTTAGAAGACTTAATGCTTACCTGTGAGAATAATGACTGTACTTCCTCTAAAGTAGGTTTTATTAAAATTCTGGGTATTTGTAAATGCATGTTTGTCCACATTAATGGTTTCAATTTATTTTGCTCTTCGGGATCGGTGGTCATTGTTAGAAAACTGTGTACAACATCAAAACTACAGTTAAAATCGGAAATTGACTTGATAGCTTTTATACACTCATTTGCAAAAAAAACGGGCACCTAAGCAATGAACCATTTCAAATGTTAATATCGCTTTGTTTGATAATTATAGGTAGTTTTATCCTCACAATTTGGTAAATTAATAAGAAAATAATCGTTTTCATCAGTATTTCATAAAATTTTGTTACAATTTATGGGAAATAATGCTAAACCTCGCTAGTAGTGTATGTTCGCTAGTAGTGCATATTCTCATGAAGTAAAAATAAAAAAGTTTTTTGTTTGTTTTTCTTTAATAAAGTAAAAGCAGATTATTGTTTAGTATCGAGTGTGACCCCCTCTAGCTAAAATCACAGCTTGAATTCTTCTGTGCATGCTAGCGAGTATATCCCGGATACTTGCTTGCGGAATACGTTCTCACTCCGCAGTAATCACATTCTTCAGCTCTCTGATCCCTGATCTGTCCCAGATATGTTCTGTGGGATTGAGGTCGGAACTTCGAGCTGGCTAATCCAAACGACGAATGCCGACCTCTTGCACATACGCATTAACATCGCGGGATCGGTGGGCGCGAGCATTGTCGTCCATGAAAATCGAGTCTTGACCTAGAGCGGCCAATGCGGGTTGTGCATGAGGAATTAGAACTTCCGTTATGTATCGATGCCCAGTCAGTGAGCCGTTTTCAATGAAGACTAACTCTGTGCGTTCCATTGAATTTATTCCTGCCCAAAACATAACAGAGCCCCCACCTTAAGGTGTGATTTCTTCGAAACATGCATCTGCAAAGCGCTCTCCTTGTCTTCTTAGCACGCGCCGACGTCGATCTTCACCGAACAGAGATATCCTGGCTTCATCAGAGAACAAAACCCTATTCCAATCTTCTTGAGTCCATGATTCACAATTTCTAGCGAACCTAAGCCTGTGAACTCTGTGCTCACGGAGTAATTTGGGGCCGCGGGCCGGGCGCTGACTGCGTATATTGGCAGCGAGAAGCCTCCTCCTGACCGTCCATAGACTAATATGCACATTTCTTACTTCTTGGAGGTTGTTCTTAAGATCCACATACGAAGATTTGCGATTTCTCAATGCGTGAGTCACAAGAAAACGATCATCACGTGGTTGGGTACATGGTTTTCTTCCAGAACCAGGCCTTCTCTCGACGGAACCAGTCTCCTGATATCGCTGCCAGGTCCTTTGGACCGTCGAGCGACTAACATTTAGCCTCCTAGCCATGAAACATTGGCTGCAACCCTCTTCAAGCAGCGCGATAATTTTGGTAGCTTTTACCACTTTATCTACCATTTTTGATACAGCCAAACAGCAATAAATAAAGCTTTGACAGTCAAGGATAGGAAATCAATCGATAAAAATTGAATAAAAGTTGTGAAAGTCGATGTTAACTTCTGGAACTTCGCGCCAAAAATGTAGGATAAAAAGGAGTTTTTTGTAAAAATGTGCATCAAATGAAAATTTGAATTTAGAACGTACTTTTTTAAATACCACGGCATTTTTAAAACCGGCCGGTAACGTGTACAAACGATTAAAACCTTTTTGGTATTGTATCTTTTTAAAGATAAATGAAAATCAAAACCGCCCGTTTTTTTTGCAAATGAGTGTAATAAGTTGATTTAATCGATAAATTTACGCGGTATTCGCCCTGCAAGTTTATATTGCGATAGAACCTTGTCACAATAACAGCTACGTGACGTTCCGAAACGGCGAACGGTATTTTTAATAAGCTTTTATTAGGTCGTCGTGTATGTAACTAACAATGTAATGGAATCTAAGGATACTAATTTAACCATCTTCCAAAGATCGTAGCGTCATGAAAATTGGCAGATGTATGTAGTTCTGATGACAATACAATAATATGGTACTGTCAAACTGATATGATGATGGAGCCGGAAGATAGGCACAGAAAACCAGTGGAATCTAAGGTAGCTAATTTAACCAGCTTCCAAGGATCGTAGGGTCATGAAAATTGGCAGTTGTATGTAGTTCTGTTGACAATACAATAATATGATACTGTCAAACTGATATGATGATGGAGCCGGAAGATAGGCACTGAAACTTCGATGGAAAAAGTGGAATCTAAGGATACTAATTTAACCATCTTCCAAGGATTGTAGCGTCATGAAAATTGGCAGATGTATGTAGTTCTGATGACAATACAATAATATGGTACTGTCAAACTAATATGATGATGGAGCCGGAAGATAGGCACAGAAAACAAGTGGAATCTAAGGTAGCTAATTTAACCAGCTTCCAAGGATCGTAGGGTCATGAAAATTGGCAGCTGTATATAGTTCTGATGACAATACAATAATATGGTACGGTCAAACTGATATGATGATGGAGCCGGAAGATAGGCACTGAAACTTCGATGGAAAAAGTGGAATCTAAGGTAGCTAATTTAACAAGCTTCCAAGGATCGTAGCGTCATGAAAATTGGCAGCTGTATGTAGTTCTGATGACAATACAATAATATGGTACTGTCGAACTGATCTGATGATGGAGCCGGAAGATATGCACTGGAACTTCATGATGGAATATCGTATTATTTCTGTTTTTGGATTCGTCAGAAAAGTCTTGTAATGAACTTTGACCAGGCTTAGGTTTTAAGGTTATAACAAACCTTTTTTTAATTGACTTGTAAAACTATGCAATGGAATCTCAGGTAACTAATTTACGCATCTTCCAAGGATCGTAGCGTCATGAAAATTGGCTGATGTTTGTAGTTCTGATAACAATACAATAATATGGTGCTGTCAGACTGATCTGATGATGGAGTCGTAAGATATTATTATGAACTGTAACTTCATGATTGAACATCGTATCATAGCTGTGTTTGGATTTGTTAGAAAAGTCGTGTAATGAGCTTAGACCACGATTAGGGTTATAACAAACCTGTTATATATTGAAGTTAATATTGAGCGTAAATATTGACATAGGTACCTGCAGAAAATGTATATGTATTAGAGTAATAATGGAATATTTTCACATTAGTCGACATCAGACAAGACACCATGTAATACAGAAATCCCTACTAATATTATAAATGCGAAAGTAACTCTGTCTGTCTGTCTGTTACGTTTTCATGCCTAAACCACTAAACCGATTTTGATGAAATTTGTTATAAAGATAGTTTGAGTTTAAGAGAAGGACATAGGTTACTTTTTAACTGACTGCGCGAAAGGAGGGTAATGATTTTATGCGATAACGACTTCTACGCGGATGAAGCCGCAGGGAACAGCTAGTTAAGGCCACACCCAGGGCTAACGACCTTGAGCATATGGGCGATATGACTCGCTAACATAGAGTAGCGCAACTACAGAGACATCAGAGTAAAAGAACCACGGAAGAAGAAGAAAATAGTAGCGGAAATGCGTTCCTGGCTTCACCAAATAAACAAGAAAGTCTCACCCGACTACCCCTATCTTAAACATTTATTGTGAAAGTTCAATCCGATTGATGTTGTCATTTTTGTTTTAGTTCAAACTTTGAACAGATGACCTAGTGACGTAGTTTAATGCAACAGAGTCACAAACTACAGACAAAGTCTCGCCATAAGCCCCCCTGCAATCTATTTTATAGCGAGAGGCTAAAAGTAAATTAAAAAACAAACGTTTATATACAGACATAAGGGGTCTTCCACCCGCTTGAAATTTTTATTCCTTTTAAGAAACAAAATTTCATTTCATTTTATTATTACAAACCAACAAAAATATGTACGTACGTAAGCGTCGTAAACGCAGTTGCGAGGGTCAGCTAGATATGTATAAATAAGAAGCGCTCGTGGCATTGCGGACTTGGTGTTCTGTAAACGATCACTGTAGTAAGCAACTTTCACTATGGCCAGTCCTTGGATAGGTGACCATCCATGTGACCACTTTGTGACAGTTATTTAAGCGTTTCCGTGCTTCGGAAGGCACGTTAAGCCATTAGTCCTGGTTGCCCGTAAAATGGCAATCGTTAAGCCAAGTTGAAGGCCTTTTTGGCAGCTTGAACAATTTCAACAGCAGGCAGTCACAACCTGCGCCTGTCTATCTCAACACGGCAATACGGCTCACCACCTATTACGTGAGACAAATTCTAAAAAGGTGAAAGGTGGGGACATAATAATATGCCTCTGCCTACCTCTTCGGGGATAAAGGTGTGACCATATGTATGTAAGTAGCTGACCCTCACAACTTCGTTTACGACGCTTAAGGTGTATGAAACATGAGGTATTTCTTCATCAGTCTCATCAACCGGCGGGTGAAACTGCCCTCTTTGCTTAATCATAAACGAATTTTAAGTTTAAGCATATTCTAAAACTAGCCGACCCTCGCAACTTCGTTTACGTAACATAAGGTTTGCAAAAGGAGAGGCATTTCTTCATCAGACTCATCAAGCAGCGTGTGAAACGGCCCTGTTTGCTTTATCATAAAAGAGCTTAAAGATTAAGTTTATTCTAAAACAATTAAGTCCCCGCCTTCGGCGCGGACTGAATTATTTTACAACAGCCTTTATCATTAAGCTCTTTTATGATTCAGCCAACACGCCTGTTTAGATTTACCCTCACATTCAAAGGAACTCTTGAATTCTAGGTTTAGAGAAGTTGAGATGTCTCTAACTCCTGAACTTCCTCGGATCAATTTTCATTCAAATCAGTAGTTTCGGCGTGATACGTATTCGTAATACAGACGGACATGAAAATTTTAAATTTCATTTTGGCTTAAGTAGGTATCAATTAGAGAACGCGTTCTTTTTTTTTAAATAGCTTCCATATTCAGACTCTCGGCCCTCAACAGTTTTATTATTATGTAAAGATATAGACTAGCAAGAAACTCGGCGGGCACTCACTTTGTTCACTTTTATACCTTAACCAATTTGCCGGTAGATGGTGCCTACTTGTGGCGACCCACAAGACGTACTAAGCTAAAAGAGTCAATTCTTTCAGCTTAGGTTGAGAGCAGTGTCTCAAAAAGCAGTGTGTTAATAATACCTATAATATAAGTATTTTCATCAGTTGTCTATATCCCTTAGCACAAGGTTATAATAGCTTAAGTTGTGTGCAAATGTCCACAAATGTTTCTTCATTTAATTATATTGAAATGATTAAGTACCGCTTACAATATAAGCATGACCACCTTTCGAAGTAATTTAATAAATCAATACGAAAAATAAGCTGAAATGCATTATATTCTCATGTAATGCAGTATGCATTGTGTAACTCGGGCTCTGGCTCTGTTACACGCATTACTCTGTACATGAATGAAAATATAACATTTTACGAGAATATTTTGCAGACCAGAGCGACACACGTCCGTCTAGCAACACGACTCCCCCCGCACTAGATTTTCGGGCGAGCGCGGGGAAGCAAGCAATGTGATGTATTCTTTGAATACATTATTAGGTATAATTAGTTAAAACTTATACTAATTTAAAATTGAAGAAAACCATGTTAGACGTCTATGTTTTCTTTAGTCTTTGATATAAATTTTATTATCATTCATTAATAAATACATGTCATAAAACGGCTTCTTCTAAAACATTGTGGGCTAGTTCAGTGATGTTTTACTAGTTATTTATAATAAATACACAATTTCTGATGAAACCATTTTCTGGAACACGACTTGTAGATTTCAAATCTACTTTTGGCTCTCATTTTTCGTATACTAATACCGAGAAGAACGTCTTTATCTGCACCTCTTTTTCGCAAACTTTGTCAACCACTCCCCTTAAGGTATAAATGTTGTGACTAAAAAGTATAAAATAAATAAATGGTTTAAAAAACCCTAGGAAAATACGCTTTTATAATGCACGAAAAAACCAAAAATAAATTATGGATCGTTCAAGTTGCCTCTATTTCTGGACTGAAGTGTAAACTATGTGCTTTTAGTTATAATATTTGATTATAAAAGCGTGGGGTGCTAGAACAAGAAAGAGTTTTTTGTAAGCATATTCCTATTAATACTAATCCTTATATAATAAAAATCCTGGCGAAAGCTGCATAAGGTCGCACAAGAGCATAACGTTTATGCTGCCAAAGGGAACGCCTTTTCTTTCAGGCAATTAAGTAGATACATGAGGGGAATACGTTAACAGTGGCAAAATGTAGAGTTCTTGTTTGAGAACGAGATATCTTTGGTTACCGTTAAAAACCCGCTTGGGGATATATGCGTTTGTATTCTATTACGTGATTACTACATATTGTACTAAATATCTCGGAATGCCGAAACTTTAAGGACCTACCAATGAATTATCTAATAGAGATCCGTAACGGTAATAGCTTTGCTTCTATTACGCGGGCGTCACGAAAAACTGGCAAAAGTGGGTGTTGAAAATGCGTAGACGTGATTAACTACTTTGCTTTTCAAGTAAGTATACTATGTTATGTATTTCAATTAAAGCCTATCATCGTTAATACATTTCTGAAATTTAAAATGATATTAATAATAGTAAAAGTCACAATAGATATATAAAAGCGTGACGGTGTAAATTAATAATTTAAAAACACGCTTTTATAAATGTGACCTTATCCTTAATCTGACAAGACTTCATGCAGCTTCCGCCAGGAAAGTCTTTCCTGTTCCAGCGCCCCACGCTTTTGCAATCAAATATTATAACTAAAAGCACATAGTTTACACTTCAGCCCAGAAATAGAGGCAACTTGAACGATCCATAATTTGTTTTTGGGTTTTTTCGTGCATTATAAAAGCGTATTTTTCTAGGGTTTTTTAAACCATTTATTTATTCTAGTACTGACGGCTCGACTTCGCCGCCAATCGCAATATCAACTTGTGGGGCTACAATCAATCTCAACCAGAAATTGAAAATGTATTTGGTATACATCGATTACACCGTTCTCTTACCTGGATACCGATGCTCTTCGTCTTAGAGTATCAAGGCTTTGTCGAGTACATTTAATTAGCGCTTCTAAGCATTTGGTGGCAAAATAAGCAAACAACTCATTACATTCGTTGACCGTTGGTACTACTTCATATCTATCTGGGCTTTCTATCTCCCTAAATGCTGTACAGACATTTACGCTATTAGCAAGTTAAGTTTAAGCATATTCTAAAACTAGCCGACCCTCGCAACTTCGTTTACGTAACATAAGGTTTGCAAAAGGAGAGGCATTTCTTCATCAGACTCATCAAGCAGCGTGTGAAACGGCCCTGTTTGCTTTATCATAAAAGAGCTTAAAGATTAAGTTTATTCTAAAACAATTAAGTCCCCGCCTTCGGCGCGGACTGAATTATTTTACAACAGCCTTTATCATTAAGCTCTTTTATGATTCAGCCAACACGCCTGTTTAGATTTACCCTCACATTCAAAGGAACTCTTGAATTCTAGGTTTAGAGAAGTTGAGATGTCTCTAACTCCTGAACTTCCTCGGATCAATTTTCATTCAAATCAGTAGTTTCGGCGTGATACGTATTCGTAATACAGACGGACATGAAAATTTTAAATTTCATTTTGGCTTAAGTAGGTATCAATTAGAGAACGCGTTCTTTTTTTTTAAATAGCTTCCATATTCAGACTCTCGGCCCTCAACAGTTTTATTATTATGTAAAGATATAGACTAGCAAGAAACTCGGCGGGCACTCACTTTGTTCACTTTTATACCTTAACCAATTTGCCGGTAGATGGTGCCTACTTGTGGCGACCCACAAGACGTACTAAGCTAAAAGAGTCAATTCTTTCAGCTTAGGTTGAGAGCAGTGTCTCAAAAAGCAGTGTGTTAATAATACCTATAATATAAGTATTTTCATCAGTTGTCTATATCCCTTAGCACAAGGTTATAATAGCTTAAGTTGTGTGCAAATGTCCACAAATGTTTCTTCATTTAATTATATTGAAATGATTAAGTACCGCTTACAATATAAGCATGACCACCTTTCGAAGTAATTTAATAAATCAATACGAAAAATAAGTTGAAATGCATTATATTCTCATGTAATGCAGTATGCGGCTATTTCTACTTTTTACGATTCTCATCGTCACCTTCATGGTAAATTTTAAATACTGATTATTTCAACAATTTTTTTAAACAAACACAAAGCGTTTGGTATGTTAAGTAACATATATAAGTCAACAAGTTTAATTTTGAGTCAGATTTGGAAGAATAAGGTTTTGAATTATTTGATCCCACGTAGGTGACGCGACGATCCACGAAGGTGACGCAGTAGCTTTACAGACATTATTAATCATTATTTAAGTACAAATTATAAGTTAATTTGTTCATTCCGCAGTTATATGGTAACAGCTACTTAACTAAAAACAATTACCAGATCCTATACCTACACATGCTTTTGACGTAAAAGTTATTCTGGAAACATATTTTATATTATAAAAATAACACAGTACATCTCTTTGGCACAAAGTGGCAAATTATCAGTTGTCTAGATCCCATTGTCTTAATTTGGGCTAGATGATGTTGTGTGAGAATGTCCGAACCTGGCTACTTATAATGGAAGCACTCTGCGGCTGTACAATCGGCTCACCGAACTCGAGGTAGAACTGGGTCGCATAAACTGGCACATACTGGTGTTGTGCGAAGTCCGAAGAAAGGGGGAGGACACGCTAACCCTTGGGTCGGGTGACCTATTCTACTTTCGGGAAGGTGATGGAAGACATTCTTCCGGGGGCGGTGTCGGCTGTACGGTGAAAAAGGAACTCGTTAGCAGCATTGTGGAGATCAGGAGTGTTTCGCCTCGTGTAGCATACGTAATACTGAGGCTTACCAACAGGACTCCCTGAAGGTGATTCAGGTGTACCTATGCCCCAACTTCGAGAAGCACTGACGAGGCAGTTGAGACCGTGTACGAGGACGTGGTGAAAGCATTACACGGTACTGCCAATACTCACTACAATGTTATGATAGGGGACTTCACTGTCAAAATGGGAGTACAAGAACGCGGTGAAACGAAAATCGGACTTTTTGGTGTTGGGCGTAGAAATGACCGGGGGCCGCGGGGCAGTATGCTTATCAACTTTCTTGAGGCTTGGGGGCTCTTCTTGATAAACTCATTCTTTAAGAAGAAATCCCATAGAAGGTGGACTTGGCGAAGCCCCAACAAGGTCACAAGGAACGAGATAAAATTCATCATGTCGGACAGGAGGTGTATATTTGGAGAAAATGTCTCTGTGATCAACAGGTTTAATACCGGAAATGATCACCGACTCGTCAGAGCGTCTCTGAATTTAGACTTCCGCGTCGAAAGGGCCCGGATGATGGAGCCTACTCTCCGACCTACTGCGCTCCAAATAGCTTTGTGTGCCGAGAAGTTTCAATTGGAGCTTCAAAATCGTTTCGATCTGCTGGAAACCACTGGCAACGATCAGAGACCCTCGAGCTCATGAGAATCAGACGGGAAACGCCATTTACATTTCATTGAAGTGCGAAAATTAGAATGCATGCTGTGTTCGCACTGAGTTCTCGGCTGAACTGAGTCTAAATGAGCGATGTTGAATAGTCTTGCCGAGGATCCAGTTTGCGAACCTCAATAAAAAAATAAAAATCCATGCATACTTACTTTTGCTTACTTTTGATCTTCGCCAGACCAGAGAGATTTAAACATCAAAATCCGAAAGCTGCTATGACGCGACCTCAGACGTTATAACCACAGATTACTAAATAGTTACTACGTAAGTTATAACATCAACATCGTAGAGGCAGCGATCACACAAAATTGGGGTACTAAAGTCTTTGCCCAACAGCTCGGAAGACCTCGTCTGACAAAATTGAAGACAGCGGGTGGCAAAACCGAGACCTTGAGGTTCGAGATTCTCGAAGAAGTTAGGAGCTTCTACAGAGAACTATATGCATCACGGAAAAAAAGACCGACGGGACCTAGCGACCGTGACCACAGAGCCCCACTAATGCGCCACTATACCGAAGACATTCTGGATATTGACCAGGGCGAGGTCAGGGCTGCTCTCGAACAACTAAAAACCAATAAATCCCTGGAGAGGACGGAATAACGACTGAGCTTCTTAAAGCTGGCGGGACTCTAGTTCTCAAAGAGCGGACGAGTCTCTTTAATTCCGTCCTCCAACAGGGACAAACACCTAAAGCGTGGAGCGAGAGTGCGGTGGCTCTGTTTTTCAAAAAAGGTGACAAGACCTTGCTGAAGAATTATATACCCATCTCACTCCTTAGCCATGTTTACAAGTTGTTCTCATGAGTAGTCACAAACCGCCTTGCCGGAAAACTCGACGAGTACTAGGTACCTAAATGTATTTAAGTTGATATAAGTATAAGGTAGTAGGTGCCTTGATTAAGCTTTAGGTGGCATGACTCTTTCCCAAGATTTCTTCTTGAGACTTGGATGCGAAGGTCATTGTGTCTTTGTTCAAAAGTTCTTAGCATGCCGCACGCCTCAAGAAGCGGAAAAGCATCTGAACTAACCCAAAAGACGCAAGATAACACTAGTAGCTACGATGTGGGTTTAGACGGTTTGGATCTGGCATAACGTCCGGTGGGATTTCTACTCCTATAAAAGGGCTTCACACGGAATGTTATAGGTATTGCTCTGTCCTTTGCCATGATTGTAGGTACCTACTTATTTGTTGTTCTATTATTCCGCTACATAACATATCTACTACAATACGAATCTCAAAGAGTACCACTCTTACTGAAACTAGTCAGAGATCACCTTCGTGGCATAAACTTACCTTCGTGGGTAAAACGCCACGAAGGATGTGACACGAAGGTAACGAAAACATAGCTTTTTTTTAAATTCCGACAAAGTTTAGCCGTTACGTTTTAAATCAAATACTACATAAATATCTCAATTAATTTGCGGTTTCAATGAATAAACTCTGACTTCAATAGCTATTATACAATGTACAAAAAGCCACCCACGAAAAGTACTCGAATTAAGTGTCAAATGTAGAAACTTACTGATATTTTTTTTTCTCAAGGAGCCAGGAGTTGCACGTTGCACTTCCGCGATGCCCGATCACGAATAACGTTCAGTTCAGTTGAGTTTTGTTATTGGGGCGGTCGTTTTGGTCAACAGTAAACCGTTTACTACACAAATTTAGAATACCTAGATTCGTGTGACCGATGTATATTGTGTTTTAAGTTCTAAATAATAGTAAGAAGATTTTTTTTGTAATGCTGTGTGTGTAGTGTATGTTATTACGGTGAATTTAGTGTATGTAACTTCAAAATCTATGGAAATTTGGTGAAGCAGTAACCAAATGTTTAACTGAATCGGGAAGTGTGACACGAGTAGAATGCGAAAAATGACCCCGATTTTGACCTTTCGTGTTAATTTTTGGTATGAATATTTACTTTTATTGCAACAAATTTCATGTATTTTATAGCTTAATAGCTGTTTTATCCACTATTTTAAAACATTTCTTTCTAACTCATACGGTTTAGAAAATATAAGCGTGTGACCATCAAATTTAAGCAACCAGGAGAAATAGCCATGCATTGTGTAACTCGGGCTCTGGCTCTGTTACACGCATTACTCTGTACATGAATGAAAATATAACATTTTACGAGAATATTTTGCAGACCAGAGCGACACACGTCCGTCTAGCAACACGACTCCCCCCGCACTAGATTTTCGGGCGAGCGCGGGGAAGCAAGCAATGTGATGTATTCTTTGAATACATTATTAGGTATAATTAGTTAAAACTTATACTAATTTAAAATTGAAGAAAACCATGTTAGACGTCTATGTTTTCTTTAGTCTTTGATATAAATTTTATTATCATTCATTAATAAATACATGTCATAAAACGGCTTCTTCTAAAACATTGTGGGCTAGTTCAGTGATGTTTTACTAGTTATTTATAATAAATACACAATTTCTGATGAAACCATTTTCTGGAACACGACTTGTAGATTTCAAATCTACTTTTGGCTCTCATTTTTCGTATACTAATACCGAGAAGAACGTCTTTATCTGCACCTCTTTTTCGCAAACTTTGTCAACCACTCCCCTTAAGGTATAAATGTTGTGACTAAAAAGTATAAAATAAATAAATGGTTTAAAAAACCCTATGAAAATACGCTTTTATAATGCACGAAAAAACCAAAAATAAATTATGGATCGTTCAAGTTGCCTCTATTTCTGGGCTGAAGTGTAAACTATGTGCTTTTAGTTATAATATTTGATTATAAAAGCGTGGGGTGCTAGAACAAGAAAGAGTTTTTTGTAAGCATATTCCTATTAATACTAATCCTTATATAATAAAAATCCTGGCGAAAGCTGCATAAGGTCGCACAAGAGCATAACGTTTATGCTGCCAAAGGGAACGCCTTTTCTTTCAGGCAATTAAGTAGATACATGAGGGGAATACGTTAACAGTGGCAAAATGTAGAGTTCTTGTTTGAGAACGAGATATCTTTGGTTACCGTTAAAAACCCGCTTGGGGATATATGCGTTTGTATTCTATTACGTGATTACTACATATTGTACTAAATATCTCGGAATGCCGAAACTTTAAGGACCTACCAATGAATTATCTAATAGAGATCCGTAACGGTAATAGCTTTGCTTCTATTACGCGGGCGTCACGAAAAACTGGCAAAAGTGGGTGTTGAAAATGCGTAGACGTGATTAACTACTTTGCTTTTCAAGTAAGTATACTATGTTATGTATTTCAATTAAAGCCTATCATCGTTAATACATTTCTGAAATTTAAAATGATATTAATAATAGTAAAAGTCACAATAGATATATAAAAACGTGACGGTGTAAATTAATAATTTTAAAACACGCTTTTATAAATGTGACCTTATCCTTAATCTGACAAGACTTCATGCAGCTTCCGCCAGGAAAGTCTTTCCTGTTCCAGCGCCCCACGCTTTTGCAATCAAATATTATAACTAAAAGCACATAGTTTACACTTCAGCCCAGAAATAGAGGCAACTTGAACGATCCATAATTTGTTTTTGGGTTTTTTCGTGCATTATAAAAGCGTATTTTTCTAGGGTTTTTTAAACCATTTATTTATTCTAGTACTGACGGCTCGACTTCGCCGCCAATCGCAATATCAACTTGTGGGGCTACAATCAATCTCAACCAGAAATTGAAAATGTATTTGGTATACATCGATTACACCGTTCTCTTACCTGGATACCGATGCTCTTCGTCTTAGAGTATCAAGGCTTTGTCGAGTACATTTAATTAGCGCTTCTAAGCATTTGGTGGCAAAATAAGCAAACAACTCATTACATTCGTTGACCGTTGGTACTACTTCATATCTATCTGGGCTTTCTATCTCCCTAAATGCTGTACAGACATTTACGCTATTAGCAAGTTACTATTTTTAATAAGCATTACATTTCATCTCATTACCATACCTGAGTCTTCGGGTATTACTCTTGTAGTCGATGTCACTTGTTTCAATGCTTTTTCCACATCCAACCTATATTATCAACCATCAGTATTATTATTGTACTACAAATACGAAGGCGATGAATAAATGCTATTAAATTTAGAACCTATCCTTATAGTGAATCTTACCAATTGTTTTTCAAATCTTGAATTTGCTTAAAAGGCACGCTGTCTATAAATTTATGTATCAGTTCAATGACAGCTATTTCAGCATTCGATGACTTTAGTTGAATTTCACGTGCTATAAAAATAAACATCGTAATAAGAATAAATTTCTATTCGGTAAAGCGTTAAAAATAAAAATGACCTGATAATTTAAATTGCTGTTAAATTGTCTCTAACTAGCGGGCTCAGCAAACATCGTTCTATGTGTACCGACTGACTGTCAAACAATCCAGGAACACATTGAAATATTTATACCCAAATTTAATTTGCTCGATCCGGCCATTTATAAGTTAGTAACAAACACACGCACAGAAGAATTATACAATGTAAATTAAATTAGAATAGATTATTTGAACCTGTGATCTTTCAAAGTCATGAATTAATTTAGTTAACGATGAAATTTACATTAAACGATATCGTTACTTCAGATTTCCTTACATTAGCTTTAAGTTGCACGCTTTTGACTAGAGATTTTACCTATTTCATCACGTCGAACTAAGTTCTCTTCATAAAATGCGTTAGGATCAACAGCTTGTTCGGGTAAATATACAAGCATAGTCTTGCTGATAGATGCTAATATTGCATCGATTCTAGCTTCTTTCATATCCACCACCTGCAGGAACCAAGTATTTTTTGGTAAACTAATTGTTAAAGATACATAAAATTTTATAAAATTGTTTAAACTATTTCGTACTTTAAAAAAAGAGTGCATAATATTCTGCCTCTCTTATTTACCTACTCTAGCCTTGTATCGGTATAATGGTAACCATGGGCATGTTCAATGGGACTATTATATTGTAATATGCATTTTATAAGTAGCTTAGTCTATATAAGTTTATTAACCTACCAAAAAAAATGATTATTCTTCAATAAAATCTCACCTAGGATGGAGGAGAGATTTCAATAGAAATAAGTAGATAGGCACTATCTTCCTCTCGTTATTTTTATTTTCTTCATGTTCCTTTGCGTGACTGTACACAAAATAAAATGAAAAAAAGTTATTGCAATAACAAATAAAAACTATAAATAAAAGTATGTTCAGTTTTTCCTTTTGAATTTCCTAGGATAAATACCTATGTGTTATTCCAGACTATTATGCATGCCTTTACCAAATTTTAGTACGATTCATTCGACCGTTAGAGCTTGAATAAGTAACAGAAATCCAGACACCCTGACATTTACACTCACGAGTAAGACATAGCAGATCAGTAAGATGCAGTATATCATACAATCCCAGACCAATAACCATAACATCCGGACCACACCCAAATCTCCTAGGCGAGGCTGAAGTGGTCGCCAAAGTCTGCTGAGAGCCCTGGGACATCCTTTATGTTATTCTTCTATCATAGCGTCTATGTGTGTAGATATGTTACCTCTTTAACAAACAAGTCCACTTCATCTAAAATTTTCTCAATATTGTCGCAATATGTAGGGATCTCAAGCGAAGTCCATGTAATAGTTGACAAACCGGGTTGAAAAGCTTTCTCTATTTTTATCAACTGTGTTCGCAATAATGGCAAGTATAGATCTGGCATACTCCTATAGTTATAAGCAAATAGTTAAAAACTTCGATAACATTACATATTACCACGGGCGGGTGAGCCTATAGACACGTTGAAACGGTCAGGGACAGGTCTGGTTGTGATTAACTGTATTGCAATTTCTTAAGTCGCTCATGCAGCTCCCAAAGTGGCTTAACAACAACCACTTACAAAAGTAGCGTCTAACGCAGTAATGGACAAAGTACGGCCCGCGGGCCAGCTCCGGTCTGCGAAAGCATTAAATCCGGCTCTCGGACGGATCTTCGACATGGATAATGTATGGCTTGCGATAAGCATAATTTGACCATCCAGAAGTATTATGTAGATTCTACATAATGCAACAATAGACGCATAGGTAAAGGAGCCAGCTAGTAGAAAAATATGGCGATGCTTGCGTTGTCGTGTGTGTGCGAACGAACAGACTTTTCGGCCATGAAATTACGGAAAATCTCAATCAGAAACCGACTTACTGATGAACACCTTTTCGCGTTACTGAAAGTTACTGCGTCACAGCTCTAAGCTGATCTCGAAAAATGCATTCGACCTATAAATTTGGACCTCCTCTGAAATTTCTTACAATTTTCTGGCCCCTTATTAAGAAAGTTTACGCACCACTGCTACACTGGTTTAACGATTTAACTAACCTTCCAAACCTTCCAGAAACGCTGGTAAACAAAATGCTACACAGCGACATCCATCGCAAGGGTGATCTTCATGTAAAGACGCATAAAGCAGTAAACAGTTACAGATCAACCGGGGCTACGAGCTGTACTTAATTGATAAACATACCTAATAGTAATATTATCTTACTTTCGTATTGTATTGTTCCTTTCAACCAAATACTTGACCCGTTCATAGTTTCCAAGGATTTTTTCCTTACAGAAAGCTAATACCTCAGCACTATGTGGGACTCCTAAATTTACAAAAGAAATATACATTACAGTCAGGCTTGATTATATCAATATTTACAGGCAAAATAACAACAATAAGCTTACGTAGTCCCAACTGCCACATATATTCGACCTCTCGAATGCATTCCGGTATATAAATACTGAAGTTAACTATGAACTTATGTGTTATCGGGTGACGAATCAGTAGAGGAACGATTAAACTCGAGCGCACCTAAAATTTAAAGTTATATTAATCTTATGATCATTCTTATACATATACTGTGCATGACATGTGCGAGACAAACCATTCTGTTGAAAATGATATTAAAAAATATGAAATCCGAACCGTAGCTCATCAGAACATAATTTATAAATATCAAGATGAAAACTGTCGTACTTTTACCTGCTCTATAACATTCACTGTACTATTGATATCACATTTAATTTATATTGGTCTAAGATCCCGTTAAGAACGATCTTCACCGAGCTGGTTAATGGATGAAAATTATTTTATATTCAATTAAATATGTCAATAAATTAATTGCAGATGGGTTGCCTAAAAAAATTCGGTCCAGAATTTTAAAAAAAAATCATTTCACTGGTCCTCCTTAAAATAATCGATGGTGGATTCAATGAAATAATCTTTATATTGTAATTAACTTTAATTAATTAACCAGATCGCTGTAAGTTACTAGTATTGATTTACTTGTTTATACCTGCGTACCCAAGAGTTGTGACGGAAAAAAAGTCGACAACCCAACATTTGCATATCCTATGGGCGTTGTACTTTCAATTGGTACTTATGGAATGTATCTAGGTATTATTCAAATAAGTGAAATGTTATTTTTTTTGTTTTAATTCTGACTGATTTTTTAGGCAACCCATGTGCAATTAATTTATTGACATATTTCATTGAATATAAAATAATTTTCATCCATTAACCAGCTTGGTGACGATCGTTCTTAACGGGATCTTGTACTATATTTGCTAATAGTTTTGAACAGTTCAATCATTGGTCTAGAGGTCGAAATGTGCGACTGCGGATCACGAGGGCGTTGGTTCGATTCCCACCGGAGACAAAAAATTGTGTGACCCATAAATGTTTTTCTCAAGAGTCTAGGTGTTTCTATGTATAATATGTATTTAAAAGTATATAAGATTAATATCCGTGTTCTGATATCCATTACACAAGCAGGTTATTCCTAGCTTACTTTAGGATCAGATAGAGTTGTGTGAAATGTTCGTGAATAAGTTATTATTATAATATTTTTTATTTATTTATTTATAAGTATATTCAGTCATTCATTGTACAGGCAACATCAACACGTTGACTGTCCAACGAATACAGGACCACTCGTCAGTAATTCACTATTACATTACCTGTCCAACATTTTCAGCCCAAGCGTGATGGTATATCAGTTCGTATTCTGTAAATACGATAGTCATGACATTGTATAACTTTATACATCGCTGAGTATTCTGAAAAAAAATCCACACCTATCAATTAACTATAACTTATCCTTTAAGGATGGCATAAGGCGAAACCAGTCAATTTTTCAAAATGATTGTTGTAGAACAATACATTTACATATGTAGAATTCAATAATTATTAACAACAACGCCCTACAGCTATTCAGTCAACTCTAGTTTAGACATTTCCCTAGAATAAACAAATAAATATCGAGTTGCTTTGTGTTTACTCTAGGGTAAACAAAACACACAAAGCAACTCGATAGGTAAACATATCTCGTATCTGAAGTGCTTAGTTTTTCAGCGGATAGCATTATATATAATAGTTTTAGCCTAAAACTTTTTGTTCAGGCTTAGAAGAATACAACGGAAACGAACCATATGAGTAATAACTTCGTGGTGTTGCCTAAAGGTTTTCATTGGCGTTTTAATATATTTATCGTAAAACCGAATCCACGTGAGCCGACCCGCTACTGAAGGCATATTCCTAGGGATGTCCGGGTTTTCTCTTTCTTCGTTGTATCTAAAATGAAATAAAATAGAAATTGGTTTCATGCAGCGAACGCGCTTAGTCAGGCTCAACGTTTTTTCCAAGGCAAAAGCGCTATTGCATCTACATCATTATTCCATTGGAAGTGCTACTAGGCTAAAGATGATCTTGTTGCGAATAATAAATTTATTGATATTTTGAATTGGAATTTATTATACCTGTCTCGTATAGATTCTATTTCAGATGTGTACATCCCAATCAGATCGTAGTACTGATCTTCTAAATATAAACAGTTCAGCTTGAATGCTTCAAACCTTGACAATAAATTTAAAGCGATTTCGGTAGTCGGACACTTATTGATGCTCTGAAAATGTGTTAAGACTATCTTGAGTTTGCTAACGAACATGTCAAATTCAAAGTCACTGAATTCAAAGTTACAACCAAAGGATTGCGCAATATATGTATAGGTATTTCGTTCCCATATACTGCAATAACTACATTACTTAAAATAATTCACGATCATTTTCTAATAGGTATTTACCGCAATCATAAAATTTTCAAGCAACAGCTCTTGGTTGGCGATCGCATCTTTGTAAATTTTATAATCCTTGTCAAAATCTGGCCGTCTGTGAAAACATAATTTCTAATTTAGAATAGAAAGTGTATAATTTTCTTATCCCACTTTTCATGTACAATTTTCCCAATCATAACAAAGGATATAGCAATATTTAGGTTATTAGCATACCTATGATCCAATGCGTCATAAGTTTTCGTCGAAATAGTTATGAACAGTTTATTAAAGTTGGTGGTGTGCTCTTCAATACCCACCAAAGTACTTTTGTTCAAAACGTAATATGTTATATACGTTTGAAACAGGTCGATTATCTGAAAGATTAAAAAACTCTAGAATTATGACTATGGTATTAGAAATAGATGAGCCTATTCCTACTTGGTAGCGTGATACGTAAGAAAAGTAAGAAAGATATGCTTTTGGCTGTTGTTATATTTCGATAACATTGGATAATCAGTTCAGCTTGAGAAGAAGTAAACTTTATAAAACGATTCTACTTTTCACCATATAGTATTAATTCATTCATGGCCTCAGATTGTTGTTCTATTTGAATTTATTATTAACTGCCAGTCTTTCTGCTGCTAAATACGCGCTACGAGTAAGTATGTTATGTCATTGTCAAACCTTACCTTGACCAATCTTTTGCGGAATGTTTCAAATTTACCAAAAATGTACATTTCAGAGCAATCAAATGGCCTCTCATCTGATGCTTCACTCATTTCTCGTTGAGTTTCGGCGTAACATTCACGATAAAAACTATACAAATTCAGACAAAGCTGAAAAATAAACAGCTTTATTTAATTTGTAAATGTATCGTTCCTAATTCGTAAAATAGAGTTTCACAAGTTTAAAATTAAGGCCGCGTGGGTCAGATTTTGAGTTTTTTGAAACAATCCTAGTCAAAAAGTAAAGGGTTTTTAAATCTGAAAAATATATATATAATAGTTAAGGATATAAGCTAAACATATTCCGAGCCCGTTACACGATCCAATTAATTTCACTAGATAGAAAAAAATCCCAAAGTTGACTCTCTCAGAAAAGTTTTTTCAATACTGTGGCTAAACTATTAACATTTTATATATTTTTTTTGCACTCAATTAAAGGTATTAAGTTTTTATACACATTTTCCGAGCGTTTTTCTATAAACAACTATTTACATAGTTATCATGTACGAATATCTACCAAACGCAATAGAATTGCGCCGCTGACGGCCGATCAGTCTCGCCCTGGCGCTTGTGGAGGCAGGACCTGTGTCAGTTTTTTTCGCAACTATTTCGTAATTATTATGCCAAATTACGTTGAAATCGCGCCACAGTATAACAATATCAGTAATGGGCAAAATGTAATTAGATTAACCGTTACATATACATACGCGACTCATGGTTAAAATGTGGTGATCGTTTACTTTTTAAGTGTTTTCACGACATGGTAACCAGCTACCTAATGCATTAAAATGTCTACGAATTACATGATAATTTCGCAATCCAACATGGCGGCCACGCCGTAATCACAAAATTTCATGATGGGTATCGTTTAAGGGGTTTTTTGGTATGCTGAGTACGAAGTACGGGATAATTTTGCAATCCAATATGGCCGCCGCGCCGTAATCTCAAAATTTCATGATGGGTATCGTTTAAGGGGTTTTTTGGTATGCTAAGTACGAATCACGTGATAATTTTGCAATCGAATATAGCCGCCGCGCCGTAATCACAAAATTTCATGATGGGTATCGTTTAAGGGGTTATTTGGTATGCTGAATACGAATCGCGTACTAATTTTGCAATACAAGATGGCCGCCGCGCCGTAATCACAAAATTTCATGATGGGTATCGTTTAAGGGGTTTTTTGGTATGCTGACTACGAATCACGTGATAATTTTGCAATCCAATATGGCCGCCGGCCATAATCACAAAATTTCATGATGGGTATCGTTTAAGGGGTTTTTTGGTATGCTGAGTACGAAGTACGTGATAATTTTGCAATCCAATATGGCCGCCGCGCCGTAATCACAAAATTTCATGATGGGTATCGTTTAAGGGGTTTTTTGGTATGCTGAGTACGAATCACGTGATAATTTTGCAATCGAATATAGCCGCCGCGCCGTAATCACAAAATTTCATAATGGGTATCGTTTAAGGGGTTTTTTGGTATGCTGAGTACGAATCGCGTACTAATTTTGCAATACAAGATGGCCGCCGCGCCGTAATCATAAAATTTCATGATGGGTATCGTTTAAGGGGTTTTTTGGTATGCTGAGTACGAATCACGTGATAATTTTGCAATCCAATATGGCCGCCGTGCCATAATCACAAAGTTTCATGATGGGTATCGTTTAAGGGGTTTTTTGGTATGCAGAGTACGAATCACGTGATAATTTTGCAATCCAATATGCCCGCCGCGCCGTAATCACAAAATTTTATGATTGGTATCGTAAATGGTAGTATCGTAAGTATGGTAGTATCGTAAATCATACGTAGCAGACTGTAGTGTAAAAGAGATAGAGACACATGTTCCATTCTTCGTTCTAACATTTGTGTGTGGTTGGATTGCATGGAACGACACAGACTAAAAAAAACTTGTTCGGTTTACTGTGAGTTAGTTAACCGCGTGCCAATTTGCAACTGTGCAAGACGTGGTCAGAGTTAAGAAGTTATTTATTTAACTCAGAGCTTACTAACTCTATATTTATATATTTAACTCGACTCTCCGCGCAAGTGGGCCTAAATAGCTTAGGTGGCCAAATTGAATTCCAAAATGATCATGTTATTCGTACTCAGCATTCGAAAAAACCCATTAAACGATATTCATTACGAAATTATGTGATTACGGCGCGGTGGCCATTTTGGATTGCAAAATTATCATGTGATTCGTACTCAGCATACCAAGAAACCCCTTAAACGATACCCATCATGAAATTTTGTGATTACGGCGCGGTGGCCTTATTGGATTGCAAAATTAGTACGTAATTCGTACTCAGCATACCAAAAAACCCTTTAAACGATACCCATCATGAATTTTTTGATTACACCGCGGCCGCCATTTTGGATTGCAAAATTATCACGTGATTCGTACTCAGCATACCAAGAAACCCCTTAAACGGAAATTTTGAGATTACGGCGCGGCGCCCATATTGGATTGCAAAATTATCACGTGATTCGTACTCAGCATACCAAGAAACCCCTTAAACGATACCCATCATGACATTTTGTGATTACGGCGCGGCGTCCATATTGGATTGCAAAATTAGTACGTGATTCGTACTCAGCATACCAAAAAACCCTTTAAACGACACCCATCATGAAATTTTGTGATTACACCGCGGCGGCCATTTTGGATTGCACAATGATCCCGTGATTCATACTTAGCATACCAACTTTAGAAAACTTTAGAAATTTTTATGACCAGCTATTATGTAATTTACATTTTTTACGCAACTGTAGCAAACGTACGCAACGAAAACTCTCAAAAGAAATGAAATATCCTAGTTGTCGAAAAATGTTTCGTTGCTGCTAAGCTCTTATTCGCCTTAGCGTGATGTTATATATTTTGGTATTTTTCAAAAATGGACATTCTGTTAAGAAACTCTTGAAATTCAACTAGCAGTCTCTTAGACTCTAGAGTTAGAACAACTAAACAAACAAACAAACTCTTTAGCTTAAAAATAATAGTATAATATACATAATTTATTTACGATTAACTCATTTATTTTTATTTACGAAACTAATAAATCACTACACTTAATAAAGTTAGATGCATTTACTACGTCAAACAAAGTTAGCATGCTGTTTCTTTCTACTATACTGTATACTGTGGCATGAGAGTTGACTGCCGCTGCCGGCGCGCGGTGTGTCTTGCGCCCGGGGCGAGGGGAGCGCCAAATGCCTACTTGTGCGGGTTAACCGCCCCTTAACTTCCGGTGTTATCTAAATAAATATTATGTGGCTTAGCTACTTGTTAGAAAAAATACCACTTCCACACCAAAACTGAGTTGAACTTGATCATCCTGGTAGGAATATATCTATCGAGTCCTACCAGGATGATGAGGTCCAACTCAACATGACCTGCAAGCTAGTATACCTTCACCAGTGCATCCTGCACCAGCTCGACAAGTAGCGATGAAGAACAATGCGCTGGCGCATACGCATGTACTTAATAGAAGTTGGGATATCCCTGTATAAAATTATGAAGCCCTTTGCTTATCTAGCGTCTTAGTAATGTAAAATATTAGAATAATAGAATAGAGGTTATGGCAGAGCTCGAGTTTCAAAATAAAAACATGAAAGCAACGTGCATAAACACTTATACAGCTTTTAGGGCTAGTGATATTTTATAGCTGTACTATGGTTACTTACTTGAGCTTTACTAATAAATTTAAGTTTGTCCTGATTCCAGATTGTCTTTTTACCGTGATTGGTCAAGTAATCCATGCACATGTTCAGAATTTGATTGGTCACTTTAACTAGGAGGGTCGATATTTGCTTCGTTGTATTATAGTACCGAGATGTTGCGAACACCATACGGAGAGTATATAACAGCCCGGGAATAAACTCCTGCATGGACTGTGGATCACATCTATACAGAAAATAGTTTACTTTTAGAACCTTTTATATACAGGGTACTTATTCCATTACCCCTATAACATGATCAGACCGGTGAGTTCAGTGAGTGGTGTCAGTGCGTTTTCGCGGTAGTCTTGTTTCAACCTTGATAAGGCATGCGTTTAGTAGTTAGCTAAGTTTTAATGACACTCTGTTAATCCTGAATTTGTGATAGTGTTAAAAAAGTTTCGAGTTTAACCACCGTACTCAATCGCTATAGCAAAATAGGAATGTCAATTATCTTGGTGAGAGGAACCGTCCGCGTTGATGGCTAATTCAAGGCAACTGTGTTGATAGAACAATGCTCTTGCCGATACTGTGTTAATTTGATGGCAATACTCTACTACTAATCACACAATTATAACACACACACACACACAATAATATAAACACAAGACTTCGTAAGGGTAGGTACATCAATCGTAACTACTCCCCTGGTTACGATTCCAAGAATTGCACTACATATCTCACGGAAATGCGATAAACGCGAGCTTAATGCGAAACAATGGTAAACCTACGTCTGTTTTCTATAATAATTATTGTCTTCATAGTGTGACATAGACAGAGACAATGAAGTACCTAATGGAGTGGAAACTACACATTAAGCTGAAGTGACACAAAATTTCCTAGTATACTTACCTGTATAAGGGCTCACAGTATTTTTGCAAAGCGTACAAGTATTTAACATTATCAAAAGCCTCATTGTAGTAGTCGGTCACTAGATTATCTAGTTGTCTCCATTTCTGAAAATCGTACACGAGTGAATGTGCTTGAGTAACAAAAACTAATAATAAACCTAACTAGAGATCTATTCTGATAGTTTTAATATCCTATCTTACTTTAAGAAGTTTAGATTTAGCCCGTATCAATGTATTAATGTACATCATGGTGACATCGCTTTTGATGTGTTCTATAATCGAGGTGAATGTGGTCAACTGCCGTCTCCAGTGGTCTAGCTCCGCTAAAGGTCCAATGTTGGATGGTTCGCGCCTAAGCTGCTGACTTTGTACCAATACCTGAAAAGAAATTTACTGTACAGTGTGTGCTATATCCTTGATAAATAAATTGATAATATGAACAGAACAGCAGTGCCAGTTTAGAGATAATTTTGTATGAATCCCTAGAAATTAGTAGCGTTAGAGTCGTTCCGTGACATTCTATAATTATATTGCAGAACAGTAAAAATAGTTTTTCTTGTAAAGTCTTTACTGTCAATTTTCTAAAAATCTCACCATTGTAATTTGCCTCATCCATTGCTTTACAAAAGAACAAATTTCTTCTAAGACTGAAGTTTTTGTGATGGCTGCTTTCATTTTGTCTGGATCAGACAACTCTTCTTCATACAACATTACGTTGATTTTGAATCTTGTACAACAATCTAAATCTGCTTTTGTCTCTAGAAATATCGTACACATATACACCAGATGAAGAAGTGATAACTATTAATATACAAAGATGTATGTAATTACAATAAAGCGTAATGATTATAGTAAATAATATTTAATCAAACGTACTTGCAAGGTAATCAACGAACAGTTTGACTTTGGTAGTATAGTAAGAAATAATTTCTTCACTTTTAGGATTAGGAGGATTGAGGTCGCCCCAACCTTTGCATTGTTGGAGAGATGGAATAAATATACGTTCCATAGTTTTATATATGCCAGATACTATATTATCAGTTTCCTTTCCCATATCAATTAGGAACATAAAGTAATTCTAAAATACAAATACGTATTACGCTTGTGAAGTAGTAAATGAAATAAAACGAAAGACAGCGCTCTTAATGTTAATTGATAATATGTGATACAATCATATAAGTAGGTGTAGATAGATAAAAAAAATATTTCGTGTATCGTAGCGTTCCAAAGTTCCACACATTATTTGGCTGAGTACCTACAAAAACCGTTGTCCTTATTTATGATTGTTTAGTTAATTTTGGATCCCGGGGTCCGCATTCAATAGTTGCTTTGGCTATTTCAGTGCATGAAAAAAATCTCAGTGTTAGAGCAAATTCCATAAAGTTGGCTTTGTTTTCTGCAGCCTCGGTTTAATTCACAATTCTAAATACTTTTAAAGTTTCCGACTACATTATTCGGTATAGGTGGATTCTGTTTCAATACCTTAAAAAGCATTTTAATAAGTCTTTTCTAAATAATCTTAATACTGAAGTCCTATGCCTATAATTTAGGACAATGAATACAAGGTAAACTCACATCAGCAACGTTTTTAGTATCAACAAGATTATTCTTGATTCTGTACATGGCAACACAATTACCCTGTGTACCAATTGTTGAACAATCCGATAGGTAAGTTCTATCCATTGTACCCTTTTGATGGTGTATGAACCGCCCAGATTCTGTAATAACATCCTATTATTTTTGTTAAGAACACAGATAATCCCGAACTAGCACAATGCAATGAAGAATAAACCCTCAGTTCCATGAATGAGGTTAGAAAACCTTATTATTAAAAATTGTTTTCGTAAAGCGATTGCCATGTTTGTTTTAAATGCTCTGAACCACTTGATAAATACAGCATTTATCAGATAGTGGCGTTATAAGCTTTTTTCGCTTACAGAATACTGAGTCTGCGGGCAAGGAGCGCTTCTTTATCGAAATAATCGTTATAGTCCGTTCAGAGTTAAATTACCTCTAGCCTTAGAGTACCTATATATTAGAAGGTATATACTCTAAGCCTCTTGCACTTGGGTTGCCTATTTAGATTGCTGTGTTGCCCGAATAAGTTTTTGTTTCCCCCATGTACTGCAACCTTCAGTCGAAACTTACTTTCTACATTAGCTGCCGTTTTTTTTCGGACGGGATCATTATTTTAGATGTGGAACGTTGTGAAAGCAGCAACTTCGCCTTCGTTAGTGGTGGTGGTAGTAAATGTTTTTTTTTTCAGATATTATTCGTATAAAAAAAAATCTTAAATACAATCGCATAGTAACAGAAGCACTGTTTTAGTAAAGTTAAATTTAATAAGACATGGAAAACCAAACTCTTCGTGCTACGATGTTATCCTTCATTCCCAGTAGTTCCGCGGCAGTTGTTCCGCGACGGAACTAGTGAGACTTTTTGTCCCAATAGTTCCGTGGCGGAACTAGTGAGACTTTTTTTTCCAGTAGTTCCGCACCACGGAACTACTGGGACATTTTTATTCTCAGTAGTTCCGTGGCGGAACTAGTGAGACTTTTCTATTCTCAGTAGTTCCGTAGCGGAACTAGTGAGACTTTTCTATTCCCAATAGTTCCGTAGCGGAACTATCATGGATCTTTATGGACATAATATTTTATTTTTTATGAATATGGATCTTTTAGGACATGCGAGTGGAAAAAAGATCCATTATACGAAGAACATCTAGTTTAAAAGTATAAAGTAGTTAAGTAATTTTCAAAACATATAAAGATCTACAAAAACAAATGAAGATCGACAAAAGCAAATGAAGATCGCCGAAACAAATGAAGATCAGCAAAACAAATCGACGGTTAAGAACCAAATACTGCTATCTACTTTTATCGATAATTTGGTTTTTTGTTTAGATATACTAAAAAATATTGCTTCATCAGTTGTCAAAGATATAAAATATCAAGAACGCATTACTTTTAACATTATCAAGATAAACCAATTACTGCTAAGTTCAATAATTAAAACGAACACTTTTTGTTGCTGGTGATAGCGACTAACTACATTATGGAAACAAATGCTATCTACGTTCGTGATATCTTTTCTGGAAGAATCTGCCATATACACATCGAAGCGTCTATACCCCTTCATTTTTTGATGCGGACTGAGCGTTCGAGCAAGATCCCAATAAAGAAAACGAAGTATGATCACCTGCAACAGTTGAAGATTGTTTTGCCACGAGATTGCCATATTTTTTTTGATTCTCTCACCTTTTTTTTTTTTGATGTGAGGGAAAATCCTCGTAGGATGCTATGCCGGACTCTTACCGACTAAAAAACCTCACGTAACGCCCAACAGCCTATGGTTGAGAGCCCCGGGTAAGCACTCAGGAAGGATGTCCCGTGACTCCCAACAGACCTACGGCCGCCACTGCGGCCTCGCCCAGGGGGTGGTTCGGGTGCAATCCCGCGTCTATGGGGGGTTTCGGGTGTGACCCCGCTTCTAAGGGGGGGCGTGCGTGAGTTGCTCACGTCTCGCTGCCTTCATGGGCCTGCTTCTGTAAGGACGGTAAGCGGCCCTCTCACCGTCCTCAGACCCCCGGTCATGGAGGCCGATAGTCCTCGGTGAAGACACGTCGGCGGCGGCCAGGGCGCCGACTGCGGAACTCGGGTGGGAGAGTTCTCTCCCGCACCCGGCCCGCCGCCTCCTTCGCGAGCATGATCTGCTCGCAGAAAGAGGCGGCGCAGTCCCACTTACTCCCGCTGGAGAGCATGGCTCGCACCATGGCCTCGAGCAAGAGAGTGTCCACGCCCAGACCCACTACGAGGACCTGGCGCTGTAGCACCCACGCCGTGCACTCCACAAGCGTGTGGAGCGCCGTGTCATCGCTGCGGTCCTCTCAGACTCGGCCGTGGTTTCCCGGTGTTTTCGCCACAGATACCTACCAAAGCTACCGTGCCCGGCAAGCATGTGTCAACCGGTAGGAGAGAGCACCGTGTCTTCTCTCCAGCCACTCGTCCATGACCGGTCTGACGGCCGCGATTGTGGCGAATCCCCCCCCCCCCCATGGTTGCTCAAGTCGCACCTTCCATGTCTCCACGGTTTCCTGGTGGAGCAGGGTCCGCTGGGCCTCGATTTCTCGAGACGCAGGCCTTTGGGGGCCAAAGGCCTGCTCCAGCGCCTCCTTGCGCCATCTGACACTGAGAGTGAAGCAGTGAGCAAGGGCTCTCGCTTCCAGGTCTCATGGAGGGATCCCGGCTAGGAGACATGCCGCCTCACCGGAGATCGTGCGGTATCCACTTTTCACCCTGACGGCCATCACTCTCTGCGGGCTCAGCAGTCTAGCCTCATTGCTGGCCGTCAGGGTCTCCGCCCATACGGGAGCCCCGTACAGGGCCATGCTTCGCACGATCCCCAGGTACAGCCTCCTGTAGGGAGCGTTGGATCCCCTGATGTTGGGCATCAGCCGCGCGAGTGCGGCCGATGCTCCCCTCAGTTTTGGAACCAAACTTCGGAAGTGATGTCCGAATTTCCACCGGCCATCGAGTACGAGCCTCAGATACTTCATCGAGGGCTCGATGCCGATGCTGACGCCCCCAACCTGTAGGCTGGATCACCCAGGTGGCCCCATCCGAGGTCCGTGGAAGCACAGAGCCTCGGATTTGTGAAGGGCGACCTCGAGACCCAGCCGCCTTGATTCTCTCCCCTACGTTTAATTTAATTTTATAACTAGGTACATTGTAATTGTTTTTTTTTTCTATATATAAACTAAGTTTCTCTATCAAATCGAGTTTATATTGTTATAATTACCTGCTAACTACATTGCTATCTTGAAAATGTTTGCTTATATTAAAAACAATAACTGCTAACTACATGGGTAAATCCTTTCCCGTGAATTTTAATAAGAAAAGTTGTTACCAGTGCTAGTATAATCTTTTTGAAAATAGTGTGTGTAGATATAAATAAATACATTTTCTACATTAAATCGATTTTCCATTGATTATAAATGCCTGCTAAATACATTGCTACCCTAGTAATTTTAGCCTGTATGTAAAACAATAGCTGCTATCTACACTAAATACCTTTTCTCGTAATTTCTAATAAAAAATGTGGTTACCAGTTATAAGGTATAGTATTTTATAAGAATATTGCGTGTATAAATAATCCAGAACTCTAATATTCAATTTTTAATAAGTTTTTTTCCTCTCCTGTAAAGTTGACGTTTTGTAGATAGCAGTATTTGGTTCTTAAACGTCGAAATGACAGTTGGAAAAACAAATGACGATCGAAAAAACATTATGCAGATCAATAAAACAAAAGACTACTACCCGTTCGCTCTAACTTTGCCGCTGGCGTAGAGGCGTATACCCGAATTGTTAATTACACGAAATAAATTGACAGTAGCTAATGTCACTTCGTCATTAGAAAATACGCAACATTGTATGAAGAAGTGACATTAGTTGCTGTCAATTTACTTCGTCTAATTAAAAATTCGACTTTAGTATGGAGCCGAGTGGCAAAGTTAGAGCGAACGAGCAGTATAAGCAAGTTGATAAGGTCAAAACATACTTGCAGCCATGTTTTGTAATCAAAATGCGATTAGCATTAAAAAAAATAGGTGCAAGCAATTCTCGACCTTAATGGTACTTATTTAAAAATGTGGTTTTAGGCGTTTATAGACATCACAGACCACGAATATATAAAAAATAAATAGATATTATGCATGCTCATAAGGTCGAAATTGGCATGGACCTTTTTGTAATCTAGATGCGATAACCATTCAAAAAAATAGCTGCAAGCAATTCTCGACCTTAATGACACTTCCCTGAATATGTGCTTTTAGGCGTTTATAGACATCACAGATCACGAATATATAAAAAAATAAATAAATATTATGCATATTCATAAGGTCGAGAATTGCTTGCACCTATTTTTTGAATGGTAATCGCATTTAGCTTACAAAATATGGCTGCAAGAAACTTTTGACCTTATCAACTTGCTTGTAGTCTTTTGTTTTATTGATCTGCATAATCTTTATTCGATCGTCATTTGTTTTTCCAACCGTGATTTGTTTTTTCAACCGTCATTTGTTTTGCTGATCTTCATTTGTTTCATTAATCTTCATTTGTTTCGTCGATCTTCGTTTGTTTCGTCAATCTTCATTTGTTTTGTCGATCTTCATTTGTTTTGTCAGTCTTCATTTGTTGTACCGATCTTCATTTGTTTTGTCGATCTTCATTTTTTTAATTGTACGATAAAATAGCCGTAAGACACCGTAGGGAACTAATGGGAACATAAAATATTCGTATGTAAGAGATGCTTTCTCCCGCGGGACTACTGGGACTTGATTTATTAGTTTTTAATTTATGCTGTGTTCCGCGGAACTACTGGGAATGAATTTATTAGTATTTCATTTCTACTTTGTTCCGCGGAACTAATGGGAACTGAATTATTGATGCTTAGTTCCGCGGGACAACTGGGAAAAAAAGTCTCACTAGTTCCGCCACGGAACTACTTCAACGGAACAACTGGGAATAATCGGATGTTATAATCTCCACTATATTCGGTAAAATTTATTAGGTTGGCACTCATAGGGCGACTTTACTCCTATGCACACAACACAGAAAACGATCGACAAACTGTCAGTCAGAGGTAAAATAACGGTGAACGGACCATAGATTTGGAATTTTTCGCTACTCTCAAGTAGACTATTTCTTATCGAACGACATTTTACAGGTAATAATGTATTTAAATAGTCGCCAGAAAATATCGTGAAAAATATACTGGATCTAAACTGAACCCTAAATCAGTTTAATGACGTATTCAATGTTCATAAAATTACAGCTCGATGAAACACCGGAAAAGTATGCTACATAATTTTGCTACATTACCCATTTTTACTGGAGGAAGATTTGCATCACACACGACAACACACTTTCTGCCTCCTTCCGCAACAGCGCTGTTTAACAGATCGATATGACTATCTGCATCACAAACCCCTTCCTGTAATTAATAGATTACGTACCTAATCAAATATCAGTCGCCTTTTTTTTAACGTGAGGGAAAATCCTCATAGATGCTATGCCGGACTCCTACTAAAAAACCTCACGTTACGCCCAACAGCCTATGGTTGGGAGCCCCGGGTAAGCCCTCGGAAGGATATCCCAGGACTCCCAACAGACCTACGGCCGCCACTGTGGCCTCGCCTAGGGGTGGTTCGGGTGCTATCCCGCGTATTTGGGAGGTTTCAGGTGTAATCCCGCTTCTAAGTGGGTGCGTGAATTCCTCACGTCACGCTGCCGTCATGGGCCTGCTTCTGTAAGGACGGTGAGCGACCCTCTCACCGTCCTCAAGCCCCCGGTCATGGAGGCCGATAGTCTTCGGCGAAGACACGTCGGTGGCGCCCAAGCCGCCGACTGCGGAACTCGGGTGGGAGAGTTCTCTCCCGTTCCCGGCCTGCCGTCTCTTTCACAAGCATGACCTGTTTGCATAAAGAATATCAGTCGTCGAGATCACACAACACAAGCTTACATAAGCTTAATTTGGGTTAGATGATGTTGTGCGAGTCCACAAATAATTAATTATTATGCATTAATACATAATTGTTAACATCCTGATAACGTAACTGTGCACACGTGATGCGAAAGAAAAAATATTTTTTGCTCAAAATTCTGTGGATATGGACTTTTTTTACAGACTAAGATGGTAGACAAGTTTACGGCCTATACGGCACCTAATGGTACCGTTAGCCTATGGATATTTGTAACAACAGAGGCGCTATACACGCACTGCCAACCCAGGAGCAAGATGAGACGACCCACTGTAGAAACTTTTTAATCAGACCGTACGGCCTCCAACTTGGCTTTTTGTCGAGTGGCATGTATCACCCATCGAAAGACCGGCTAAGCGAAAGTAGCTTACTATCTGCTGAAATCCGTTCTGCACCAACAAAATGATCCGTTTAGTTGGTCAGGGATGAAAGACAATAATATTATTTTATTACTTGATAATTTGGCTATTACAGTGCTCGTCGTGATTTTTTTACTTTAGTGATGTACAAAAGAGTCCAGTACTACTAGCCCCTATCTCCTCTCCGACCAACTAAACGAATCAACCGCGCATTGTTAGATAACCCTGCTTTGAGGGTGTCTAAACAAATTGCTCTACTATAATACTGATATTACTTACCATAACATAATCATGCGGCCTATTCAATAAAATGGCAACATTCTCTATCAAGAACATGTGTTGAGATTTTAAAGCACTCATACGATTTGTACGAGCTTCTTTAGCTTTAGCCTACAAATAAAATCACCATTGTAAAAATAATTTTATACATATAATGTCAATTAAAACAATTATAATAATAATACTAGGTAATGACTTTATTTACTTGCTTGTCTTTATAAGACTCATGACCTAACGCCAAAGTACTCATAGATACTTTGTTTTTCTTCTGAATGTCCTGAATTCGGGAACTGACATCAAGAATGGCATTCAAAGCTGTCCTGTCTACGTCAACGCGTTCATCTGCGCCAACTTGCACCTTCTGACGTCCCTTCTTGGCGCCTCTCTTAGAAACTTCACTCATCTTCCTGGCAACATTGTGCTCTGGCGATGCACCTTCTTCCTTTACTTCTTCATCCATTTGTGTTTGAGAAGCCCTATCTTGTGGAGTGGCCGCTGGATCGGGATTAGCAACCTCTGAGGGTGCTACTGCGCCACCCTCTGCCATTTGTGAAATCTAACCGCGTTATTTGTTTAAAAAGCAAGCAATTTAATTTTTACACTTCCAATTCCACACAATTGGATGACATGTAACTGTCATTTCCATTTTCAAAATATTATTGCAAATCATGTTTGCCATTTACGACCTAAAAAGTACAAAAAAAGGATTTATGTGTCACAAGAGAATTGGCTGGCTTCACAGCCAATTCTCTTGTGACTTACGGGAGTCCCGTACGGGCTGTCCGTGCGGGTTTACCTATATTGGGTGTATAACCTATATTGACTCTCCAAATTTCGTCACGTGACGCGGCATCAGTCAAGAAACATTACAATAAATAAATGGTTTAAAAAACCCTAGAAAAATACGCTTTTATAATGCACGAAAAAAACAAAAATAAATTATGGATCGCTCAAGTTGCCTCTATTTCTAGGCTGATGTGTAAACTATGTGCTTTTGTTATAATATTTGATTGCAAATGCGTGGGGCGCTGGAACAGAAAAGACTTTCCTGACGGAAGCTGCATGATGTCTTGTCAGATTAAGGATAAGGTCATATTTATAAAAGCGTGTTTTTCTCGTGTTTTTAAACTATTAATTTACACTGTCACGCTTTTATATATCTACTAGCTGACCCGCGCAACTTCGTTTGCGTGATAAATGAAGAACCGCTCGACCGATTTTGTGCAAACTTCGCCTAAACCATCTACTAAATAGTCCGAACAAAGCCTAAACATTTGGTTTGGATAGGTGAGCCCGTTCTTGAGTTATAAAATTACAACGAAAAGTGGCATTGATTTTTATATATATAGATTGTGACTTTTACTATTATTAATATCATTTTATATTTCGGAAATGTTTTAACGATGATAGGCTTTAATTGAAATGCATAAACACTTACTTGAAAAGTAAAGTAGTTAATCACGCCTACGCATTTTCAACACCCACTTTTGCCAGTTTTTCGTGACGCCCGCGTAATAGGAGCAAACCTACTCGTATTACCGTTACGGATCTCTATTAGATAATTCATAGGTAGGTCCTTAAAGTTTCGGCATTCCGAGATATTTAGTACAATATGTAGTAATCATGTAATAAGAATACAAACGCATATATCCCCAAGCGGGTCATCAAAGGTAACCAAAGATATCTCGTTCTCGAACAAGAACTCTACATTTTGCCACTGTTAACGTATTCCCCTCATGTATCTACTTAATTGCCTGAAAGAAGAGGCGTTCCCTTTGGCAGCATAAACGTTATGCTCTTGTGCGACCTCATGCAGCTTTCGCCAGAATTTTTTTTATAAAAGGATTAGTATTAATAGGAATTTGCTTACGAAAAAAGTCTTTCTTGTTCTAGCGCCCCACGCTTTTACAATCACATATTATAACTAAAAGCACATAGTTTACACTTCAGCCTAGAAATAGAGGCAACTTGAGCGATCCATAATTTATTTTTGTTTTTTTCGTGCATTATAAAAGCGTATTTTTCTAGGGTTTTTTTAAACCATTTATTTATTTTATACGTTCTAGTCACAACATTTATACCTTTACTAGCTGTTCCCTGCGGCTTCATCCGCGTAGAAGTTGTAATCTCATAATTAAAATCATTACCCTTCTTTTGCGCAATCAGTTAAAAAGTAGCCTATGTCCTTAAACTTAAACTATCTTTATAATAAATTTCATCAAAATTGGTTCAGTGGTTTAGGAGTGAAAACGTAACAGACGGACAGACAGAGTTACTTTCGCATTTATAATATTAGTAGTGATTTCTGTATTACATGGTGTTTTGTCTGAGTTCGACTAATGTGGAAATATTTCATTATTACTCTAATACATTTACACTCAATATTAACTTCAATATATAACAGGTTTGTTATAACCTTAAACCCTAATCGTGGTCAAAGTTAATTACAAGACTTTTCTAACAAATCCAAACACAGCTATGATACGATGTTCAATCATGAAGTTACAGTTCATATCTTACGACTCCATCATCAGATCAGTTTGACAGCACCATATTATTCTATTGTTATCAGAACTACAAACATCTGCCAATTTTCATGACGCTACGATCCTTGGAAGATGGTTAAATTAGTTACCTGAGATTACATTGCATAGTTTTACAAGTCAATTAAAAAAAGGTTTGTTATAACCCTGAAACCTAAGCCTGGTCAAAGTTCATTACAAGACTTTTCTGACGAATCCAAAAACAGATATAATACGATATTTCATCATGAAGTTCCAGTGCATATCTTCCGGCTCCATCATAAGATCAGTTCGACAGTACCATATTATTGTATTGTCATCAGAACTACATACAGCTGCCAATTTTCATGACCCTACGATCCTTGGAAGCTGGTTAAATTAGCTACCTTAGATTCCACTTGTTTTCAGTACCTATCTTCCGACTCCATCATCATATAAGTTCGACAGTACCATATTATTGTATTGTCATCAGAACTACATACAGTTGCCAATTTTCATGAGGCTACGATCCTTGGAAGCTGGTTAAATTAGCTACCTTAGATTCCACTTTTTCCATCGAAGTTTCAGTGCCTATCTTCCGGCTCCATCATCATATCAGTTTGACAGTACCATATTATTGTATTGTCATCAGAACTACATACAGCTGCCAACTTTCATGACCCTACGATCCTTGGAAGCTGGTTAAATTAGCTTCCTTAGATTCCACTTGTTTTCAGTACCTTTCTTCCGGCTCCATCATCATAATCAGTTTGACAATACTATATTATTGTATTTTCATCAGAACTACATACATCTGAAAATTTTCATGACGCTACGATCCTTGGATGATGGTTAAATTAGTTTCCTTAGATTCCATTTCATTGTTAGTTACATACACGACGACCTAATAAAAGCGTATTAAAAATAAAGAAAAAAAAAAGACGTGTGGCACTCGGGGACTGCCGCGGTAAAGCTATTACATAGCATTTTTTACCAACTATGCTAGTATAATTATTAAGCTATTGCATAGCTTCTATCGCGGGCCTTGCGTGGAGACCGAATCCAGAAATTGTGTCACGAAAACGAGTCACACTCTCGGCTACCTTCGGCCACGTTCGTGTATCTAGTCTAGCACTTCATAAATTTTTTGGTTACGTCAATTATGAACTCTGCAGTCGTTATATATTATGTCAAATAATCCAAAAATTGATGCTTGTATACCCAGAATCGATCTTGCGCCTTCTGCGTACCGATCCGCGTCTTAACCACTCGACCAAAGTTGAATTAAGAGTGCTGGTTGAATTTAGAGTTCTTAATGTGAAATGACAATTTCGATGCTGTCAATTACATTAGTTGCTGTCAATTTACTTCGTCTAAATAAAAATTCGACTATAGGTGTATAGGTATTCATCATCTATGTACAACAGTGAACTGTACTCGTATAATTTGTGTAAAAAGTGTTTTAAATATGAATAAACAAAGTGCATTTATTAATGAAGAAAGTCACGAAAAATAGTGAAAGAAGTGAGTACTCTATATAGGTACATACATTTTATTATTATTATCACCAATGCAGTATTATTTTTTTGTTTTGTTAATTTATATATAATACTGCTATAAAGATAACCAAACCCGGGAGTACGTTCCCATGGGAAGCGGGAAGAAAATTTCACGCTGACGTAGCCGCGAGCGCCATCTATCCCATACCTATGTACTTTAAACGTGTCATAAAAGTCACAACAATACCATACATGCATATTTCAAAGAATGTCTATTATTACCATAAAATTTGTAAAAATAGTTTTTAAGTAGATAAGAAGAAACCTATTGTTTTATCTTTTAACTAGCTGACCCTTGCAACTTTGTTTACGTCACACAAGGTCTTTGAAATTAGAGGTATTTATTAATCATACTCATCAAGTAGCGTGTGAATCTGCCCTGTTTGCTTAATCAAAATAGAGCTTAATGGTTAAAGCTATTCCTCAGTATAAACAATTTACATACAAACACCGGCGTGTTAGAATTTTATTACATGTATCAATGTAGTAGACGTAACGTGTATAAAATGACATCAATCAAATGTCATCAATATTCTGAAAAAGAAATTAAAAATAGAGTTCACAAACTCTTTTGAAAATACATACTGTACCTACCTTAGAGGATCGTTATGAAGATAACAGGATAGTTAACAACCATCCATAGAAAATAGATGGTATAATGCTGAATAACGCAAAGAACAATCGGCGCGGCATAGAATGGGGCCTATACTGATATCCTGGAGGATTTAAATGATGCCGATGTCCTGTGCCTGCTGAGGCACACACACGCCGTCATGCATGTCTGCAGGACAACGTGCAGGACAACGAGCAGGATGAGGCAGCGAATGGCTGGACTGAAATTAAAATCGACAGACGCAAGAGATGTGGTGGAGGCAATAATTCACGTACCTCGGGAGTGTCGTGTCAGAAACTGATGGGATAGAAGAGTACCCTACATCATTTCGAGTCTCGCCAAGGCCAGAACAACCTTTACACAGTAGGCAGTCGCAAAAATAGACACGAAGAGTGAAACTCAAAACAAAGCAAACGTTAAAACTCTACTGCTAACTGCTATACGGATGCGAGACATGGAAGGTCACTAAAGTAAAGACATTTCGCCTTTTGGACTTTTGTACTTTTGAACTTTTGGACTTTGGACTTTTGAACTTTTGGACTTTTGGACTTTTGGACTTTTGGACTTTTGGACTTTTGGACTTTTGGACTTTTGGACTTTTGGGACTTTTGGGACTTCAAGGACTTTTGGGACTTTTGGGACTTTTGGGACTTTTGGGACTTTTGGGACTTTTGGGACTTTTGGGACTTTTGGGACTTTTGGGACTTTTGGGACTTTTGGGACTTTTCGATCTTTGAGGACTTTGAGGACTTTTGGGTCTTCAAAAGTCCAAAAGTCCAAAAGTCAAAAAGTCCAAAAGTCCAAAAGTCCAAAAGTCCAAAAGTCCAAAAGTCCAAAAGTCCAAAAGTCCAAAAGTCCAAAAGTCCAAAAGTCCAAAAGTCCAAAAGTCCAAAAGTCCAAAAGTCCAAAAGTCCAAAAGTCCAAAAGTCCAAAAGTCCAAAAGTCCAAAAGTCCAAAAGTCCAAAAGTCCAAAAGTCCAAAAGTCCAAAAGTCCAAAAGTCCAAAAGTCCAAAAGTCTAAAAGTCAAAAAGTCAAAAAGTCAAAAAGTCCAAAAGTCCAAAAGTCCAAAAGTCCAAAAGTCCAAAAGTCCAAAAGTCCAAAAGTCCAAAAGTCCAAAAGTCCAAAAGTCCAAAAGTCCAAAAGTCCAAAAGTCCAAAAGTCCAATAGTCCAAAAGTCCAAAAGTCCAAAAGTCCAAAAGTCCAAAAGTCCAAAAGACCAAAAGTCCAAAAGTCCAAAAGTCCTAAAGTTCAAAAGTCCAAAAGTCCAAAAGTCCAAAAGTCCAAAAGTCCAATAGTACAAAAGTCCAAAAGGCCAAAAGTCCAAAAGTCCAAAAGGCCAATAGGCCAAAAGTCCAAAAGCCCAAATGTCCACAGTCAAATAGGTACTTGGTACTTTACTTTGTTGAACATAGGCCTTAAAATCTTACTTCTTACTAATATTATAAATGCGAAAGTTTGTGAGTGTGGATGTTTGTTACTCTTGCACGCTCAAACCGCTGAACGGATCGGGCTGAAATTTGGTACAGAGATACATTATAGTCTGGAATAACACATAGGCTGCCTTTTATCCCGGGAATAACTTCCCGCGGTAACAAATTTTACGCGGGACAAGCTGCGGGCATCAGCTAGTATTCTTATATAGAAATAATTATACTAGCATAGTTGGTAAAAAATGCTATGTAATAGCTTTACCGCGGCAGTCCCCGAGTGCCACACGTCTTTTTTTTCTATATAAGAATACTAGCTGATGCCCGCAGCTTCACCTGCGTAAAATTTGTTACCGCGGGAAGTTATTCCCGGGATAAAAGGTAGCCTATGTGTTATTCCAGACTATAATGTATCTCCGTACCAAATATCAGCCCGATCCGTTCAGCGGTTTGAGCGTGAAAGAGTAACAAACATCCACACTCACAAACTTTCGCATTTATAATATTAGTAAGAAGTAAGATTTTAAGGCCTATGTTCAACAAAGTAAAGTACCAAGTGCCTACTTGACTGTGGACATTTGGGCTTTTGGAATTTTGTTTTAGAACTTTTTAAGGAGAACAATTATTTTGTAATAAATTATTTTTATGTAACTTCAACCATTTACGCAGAGGCGCAACGGATACTCTTATAACGATTAAATGTTTTCCGTTTTCGAAACATTCCTCATTGCTGCACCACTCCTATTAATCTTCGCATTATGTTATGTAGCCTATAGCCACTATCAATAAATGTACCTACTTACTATCGAACAGTTTTTGAAAGCCTACCAGTAGTTTCAGTAAGGCTTGCCTTGGTATGATGTGATTCATGGTCCCTTTGCAGCGTGTGTCCAATCCAGCGCAGCAGCTACACTTCCGACGTTTGATCTGTTGGGGTCTCACTGCAGCGTTCCAATAGTCTTACGTTCGTGATGTTCTCGGGCCCATATGTACCGAGGATCCATTGGAGGCAGCGTTTGACGAAGACTTATAGCTGGTAGCTGGTGCGAAATGTCTTTACTTTAGTAACCTTCCATGTCTCGCATCCGTATAGCAGTTAGCAGTACAGTTTTAACGTTTACTTTGTTTTGAGTTTCACTCTTCGTGTCTATTTTCGCAACTGCCTACGGGGCGCAGCTGTGTAAAGGTTATTCTGGCCTTGGCGAGACTCGAAATGATGTAGGGTACTCTTCTATTCCATCAGTTTCTGACACGACACTCCCGAGGTACGTGAATTAGTGCCTCCACCACATCTCTTGCGTCTGTCGATTTTAATTTCAGTCCAGCCATTCGCTGCCTCATCCTGCTCGTTGTCCTGCACGTTGTCCTGCAGACATGCATGACGGCGTGTGTGTGCCTCAGCAGGCACAGGACATCGGCATCATTAATATCCTCCAGGATATCAGTATAGGCCCCATTCTATGCCGCGCCGATTGTTCTTTGCGGTATTCAGCATTAAACACTTGACCGTTATTTGAAACTTTAAACAATTGAGATAGGCCCTATGTTCGGCGCTGCTGACTCTTTCTACCGTATTGCTCTCTCACTCGCACCTTCCCCACCAGGCAGGTGGCGGTCGTCGTCGAAAGAAAGCGACCGCCGGTCCATCATTGGTGTCCTAGTTCTTGCTGCGCACAGTCGTGCTTAAGACTCTTTCAAGTAGTACAAAACATTTAGTACTTATCATTGTATAATTATAATATTAATATTAATTTTAAAATTCTAAAAATTTCAGTTACCTATTTGAAATAATTGGTAAGTTATTTTCAACTTTTTATCTGTAACGGTGTTATCGTTCGAATTGAATCATATAATAATTATTTCTACCCTACTTTGTTATAATTTTATCGTGATATTTTTTCCATCCTGTGCATTTTTAGTATTTCCAAACACGATATAACAAACGATGGATAAAGATTCGAATCAGAATGAAGAAATTCTCGCTAGCATCCCCAAAAGCAAGTACTTCGAAACAGTGTCCTAAAAATAATGTTAATCACCGCGTGCAAAAACGAACTAAACGAAAGCGTTTATCAAGTAGTTCGTCCAGTTCTAGTGACTCCACTTCTTCTTCATCTAGCTCTAGTGACACTGATAGAAGCAAAGTAGTGCATAAAAGGAAAAAACGAGTAGATAAACATTCCCGCAGGCGGGATCGTCGCCGCATTGACCTATTATCTCGTGAGTTACATAACCTTCGTAAGCAAGTCGCACATGAGGGTGAGCCGACATTTTATGACAATACTTGTTCAAACTCTAACGATTGTTATTTAGATGCTAATGTTAGTGATAACTTATTTAGTGAGGTAGGTTCATACGACTCCGGTAAACCTAAAACTTTTACAGAACCTCACATAATGTTTGAAATAGAAACCAAGCTAAAGGAACCCTCTGTTCCGAAAACTCCTCACGAATATTTGTGCTTATTGAATAATATTCAACATTTCGACAAGAGTGATTGGTGTGAAGTTCGTTACGCAGATACGCAAAAGTTGTATAATTTCTCTCCTGGTTTCGTTGACCTAGACGTAAATGACGAACTTAAGGCCTACGATTCGTCGCGTCAACTTGCACAATCCGATAAGGCATATGCCGCCTTAACAGCTTGTATGCTAAAACAGCGCGAAGCCTTACAAAATTCTCTGCTTAATCTGATGCAATGGGCCCATAAATCAGAAATATCGTATGACGGCTTATGTGAAAAAGTTAATGAATTATTCACGAAGGGTGATGTATTTAAGGCTTCTTCCGAAATGCTCCAGCTCATTTGTGGGCACCGAGCCGAGATTATTCAAAGAAGAAGGGATGCTATCATAAACTTTGTACGTGATCCTCTTGTTAAAAGTGCATTACGTAAAGTTCCACCCTCTTGTCAAAATTTATTTAATGCCGAGCGGCTGACTACTGTCCTCGAGAAGGTCGGGGGCGTGAAGAAAGCATTCTTTCCCCCTAAATTAAGCCCCAGTAATGCTCCAGCTGCGCAAGCTGTTACGAGCACCCGCCGTCCCACACAAGGACACGCATATCATAAAAAACCCGCGCAGGGTAGTTCACATTATCATGGATGTGGTGCATCTTCGCATATTTCCCATGAAATACAACCTACGCAAGGTTGTTGTCAGTCTCGTCCTGCGCAAGGATTTGAGCCTAAAGGTACCACGCAAGGCTGTTGTCAGTCTCGTCCTGTGCAAGGATTTGAGCCAAAAAGTACCGAGTGTGCAACCACTCGATCAACATTTCACAGACACACTAGAAGCAATTTTCGAACCAGAGGTGGTCGACATAATTACCAAGAGTACAACCGAGGCGCGCGCAAGCCCTCTGGAAACTCTAGGAAGGAGCATATTAATCGAGGAAGACAGCGTAAGTATTGACAATTCCTTCAGAGCGGGGAGACTACTTCTATATTACCGACGGTGGCAAGAAATGCTTGCACCCCCGTATTTATTAAAAATCATAAAAGGGTACCGCATACCTTTTTCACAAAAACCACCGCTGATAATGCCGCATTTAATTCAAAATCGGCTCAGTACAGCAGTTTCAGAAACGATGACATCAGTCTTGTCACAAATGGAACGTCAAGGTGTTCTAGAAGTTGTCAAACCGTCTCCAAGTTTTATTTCGACAATGTTTCTCGTACCAAAAGGCGATGGTACCAACCGCCCTATTTTCAATTTAGCAGCTCTCAACAAATACGTTCTAACGGACAAATTTCGCCTTATAAATATACAACGAATACCCGAATTTCTACAGCCAAACGACTGGCTGTGCAAAATAGATCTATCACAAGCCTATTTTCATCTCTCGATATCGCCATCTCACAGACGATTTCTTCGCCTAGTTTACAACGGAAAACTTCTAGAAATGACATGTCTTCCGTTCGGCCTCAGTACGGCACCGAAGGTTTTTGCTTCTATGACGAATTGGATAGCTCAAACATTAAGGGATTCGGGTCTTCGAATTATAGTATACTTGGACGATTATCTCCTAGTTCATCAAAATCCCCAAACACTACAATCACACGTACATATTCTTTTGAACAGGCTTCAGTATCTCGGTTGGCAAATAAACATGAACAAGTCAATTGTAGTGCCTCAACAGAGTATAAATTTTCTAGGTGTTCACTGGAACCCTTGGGACAACGAAAAATTCTTGCCCAAGGAAAAGTGCATGAACCTGTCAGCAAAAATATCAATCATTTTAGACGATGGTTTCGTGGACCTGAAGAGCTTACAAAGCCTAGTTGGTCTCTTGAATTTCGCGAGCTTCGTCGTCCCAAGAGGCAGACTTCACTACCGGTCCCTTTTAGCGTTCCTCAACTCGCTGACCAAAGCTCCCGTTTCTTGCAAACGTTACCAAGTCCCCAGCCAAGGTTTGGAGGACCTAAAATGGTGGCTCCAGAACCATCATCGTCCGTCTTTAATTCATTGGCCACCCTCGTCACACTTTTTGGTAACAGACGCATCCAATCAAGCTTGGGGTGCCCAACTAGACAATCAGTCCTTCTCCGGGCAGTGGACCAGCCACGAGCAACTCTTACATTGCAACCAGAAGGAACTTCTTACAGTACTGAAGGTATTGCAATGTCAACCACAGTCTCTAAACCATTCGTCGATATTGTGGCAAAGCGACAACAAGATTGCCGTTTCTTATATTCGAAACGAAGGGGGGACGAAATCGTCAATGATGATGAATTTAGCGGCAGAAATTTTCCAATGGTTAGATCTGCATCAGATTCAAATATCTGCCCAACACATTCCAGGCAAGTACAACGGACACGCAGATCATCTGTCCCGATATCGTTTACTTCCCGAATGGCATCTGCTACCCAGTTGCACAGAGATCGTTTTCCAAAAATTTGGAACACCAGTCGTAGATTTATTTGCCTCGAAAAACGCCCACGTCGTTTACAATTATGTCTCCCTGGATCAGAGAGACAGTCAAGCGATGTTCCACAATGCCTTTTCTCAAACATGGAACTACCATATAGCATGGATATTTCCTCCACCCTATCTAATCCCCAAGGTCTTATGTCACCTGAACCATGCTCAAGGAATCTTTTTGATAGTAGTCCCACGCTGGGAGAGGGTCTTTTGGAGAGCCGACCTCAAGTCCCGAGCGTTAGCGGCTCCGTTCACGATTCGCAATCTGCAACGTCATCTGATAGACATTTCGACCGGCCTCCCACCTCCCAAGGTCAAAGAGATGACCATGGAAATTTGGAAGTGTGGGGGTGGGCAAATAACTTAACCGTCTGGAACCACTCCCAAATTGACTTACTTTTAGCATCATGGCGCCCTTCTACACGGAAAACTTATAAAGTAGCATGGAGTAAGTGTCTTGCCTGGTGTAAAACAGAAAAAATTAACCCCTTTGAACCAAATGGTTCTACCTTAGCAAGGTACTTGTCTGATCTGTATTTGAAAGATAACCTTTCATACAATACTATTCTTGTACACAAATCCGCAATTTCCACTTTGTCTAATGCCGAAAGCTCGGGTCAGTTGAGCTCTAATGTTTTGGTCAAACATGTACTGAAATCGATTGCACTTAAAAGACCTGTATCTCATAAAAATAAAACGGTTTGGGATGTTGATGATCTAGTAGCTTATTTATGTAATTATAGTGTAAATGAAAACAATATGTTCTCTGTATGTAGACATGCTGCAATATTACTTTTATTGTGCTCAAGTCGGCGTATTCTTGACCTTACCTTACTCTCGGTAGACAGTGAACATTATGTAGATAATGAGGAAAATATAATTTTCTGGCCTAGTTTTGGTTCTAAAACTGACAATTCCAATTACAGGCAATCAGGGTGGAAGTTACTGACCAATAACGAAAATAGAAAACTGGACCCAGTGTTTTGGGTAAAACGATGTATTGATCTTCTCGATGCTAAACGCAAGTTGGCAAAATGCACCAATTTATTTATACATTTTAGGGGATCTAAAGCAGCCTCCCGTACTATAATTGCAGGCTGGGTCAAATCATTGTTGATAGAAGCTGGTATAATAGCGTCTCCTGGCAGCATTCGTTCCGCAGTATCATCAAAAAGTTGGTCTGCCAATACATCAATAGATGAGATTATGTCTCAAGGCAATTGGCGGTCAGACAATACTTTCAAACAATACTACAGGCGTGAAATTGTACCAAATGCTGCCAATAAAGGAATATCTCGTTTATTTATTCCATTGTAATTGATGTTTCTTATGTAAGATATTTATATTATATCTACCTACCCATACTTACCTACTGTATGATTATTTGATTGTAATAAGCTGTTCTCATTTGGTACTATCCAATAACAAAGATAGATTATTTTAAGTTATTAATTGGTTTCAGTAATATTGAATAAACGTTTATTTTGTGTTCAAAACATTTATTTATTGCTCGCATCCTACAGAATACATACCTACTTACAGAAACGTTAATTTGGTTAATAAACACTTTCTATATTCATAATTATCTCGTCACATTGATGTCCTTCCAATCCCATACTCACCAGGCGATAACAAACACGTCTCAATTGTTTAAAGTTTCAAATAACGGTCAAGTGTTTAATAGACGCGTTTTACCTGAAATAAAACGCTTATTAAATACTTACCTTATTTGAAACTTTAATTTTAACTCTGCCTGGTAATTTCGACTCAATGATGGACCGGCGGTCGCTTTATTTCGACGACGACCGCCACCTGCCTGGTGGGGAAGGTGCGAGTGAGAGAGCAATACGGTAGAAAGAGTCAGCAGCGCCCAACATAGGGCCTATCTCAATTGTTTAAAGTTTCAAATAAGGTAAGTATTTAATAAGCGTTTTATTTCAGGTAAAACGCGTCTATTATACCATCTATTTTCTATGGATGGTTGTTAACTATCCTGTTATCTTCATAACGATCCTCTAAGGTAGGTACAGTATGTATTTTCAAAAGAGTTTGTGAACTCTATTTTTAATTTCTTTTTCGGAATATTGATGACATTTGATTGATGTCATTTTATACACGTTACGTCTACTACATTGATACATGTAATAAAATTCTAACACGCCGGTGTTTGTATGTAAATTGTTTATACTGAGGAAAATTCTATACTGAGGAATAGTTTTAACCATTAAGCTCTATTTTGATATAGCATACAGGGCAGATTTACACGCTACTTGATGAGTATGATTAATAAATACCTCTAATTTCATAGACCTTGTGTGACGTAAACAAAGTTGCGAGGGTCAGCTAGTTAAAAGATAAAACAATAGGTTTCTTCTTTCTACTTAAAAACTATTTTTACAAATTTTATGGTAATAATAGACATTCTTTGAAATATGCATGTATGGTATTGTTGTGACTTTTATGACACGTTTAAAGTACATAGGTATGGGATAGATGGCGCTCGCGGCTACGTCAGCGTGAAATTTTCTTCCCGCTTCCCATGGGAACGTACTCCCGGGTTTGGTTATCTTTATAGCAGTATTATATATAAATTAACAAAACAAAAAATGATACTGCATTGGTGATAATAATAATAAAATGTATGTATATAGAGTACTCACTCATTTTCTTTCACTATTTTTCGTGACTTTCTACATTAATAAATGCACTTTGTTTATTTATATTTAAAACACTTTTTACACAAATTATACGAGTACAGTTCACTGTTGTACATAGATGATGAATACCTATACACCTATAGTCGAATTTTTATTTAGACGAAGTAAATTGACAGCAACTAATGTAATTGACAGCATCGAAATTGTCATTTCACATTAAGAACTCTAAATTCGACAAACACTCTTAATTCAACTTTGGTCGAGTGGTTAAGACGCGGATCGGTACGCAGAAGGCGCAAGATCGATTCTGGGTACAAGCATCAATTTTTGGATTATTTGACATAATAATAATAATATATAACGACTGCAGAGTTCATAATTGACGTAAACAAAAAAATTATGAATTGCTAGACTAGATACACGAACGTGGCCGAAGGTAGCCGAGAGTGTGACTCGTTTTCGTGACACAATTTCTGGATTCGGTCTCCACGCAAGGCCCGCGATAGAAGCTATGCAATAGCTTAAAAATAACATGAATACTTTAACCGTAAATCCGTTTTAAAGGTCCTATAAACTTTCATTTTCACCCTTTCTATCGCTACTGAGCGGCAGTAGAAAGCGACAACGACAGGCAGACGGGTGCTCCGGGTGCCGTGTTTGTTTTGCCATGGCAACCATGTTACCTCGAATTGCCGCGGTAAAAAACGAATTCTTATGCCCTCCTTCCACTGCGAGCGAGTCGGACCCATTACGGACTCCGCTATATCTACTTGTCCGACGATTTTCATACATGTCCTTCCACCAAAGCGGACATGACATGTATCGAAAATGTTCGTTACGAGTATAGCGGAGTCCGTAATGGGTCCGACTCGCTCGCAGTGGAAGGCGGGCATTAATGTGAGACAAAAAATTTTAAAAAATCAAAAAATTAACCCCCCTTTTTTATTAAATATTTGTATTTGATTTCCGATGCAAAGTCATCTCATGAAATTTGGAGAGTCAATTTTGTTACACCCAGTATATATTTTTTAATTCTGATAAAAACTGGCCATGTCAAATCTAACCTATTTTAGGACCTCACATTTTTTTTAAAATAACAGCAATTGTTATAGGTAAAGAAATGGAGTTTAATACTTGTTCATAATGTTATTTTGTTCCTATAAATACATTATTTTGCATTCTGCATAGAACTTGGCACGCATTTAGATCTCCATTCTTGCAGGCCTGCGAAGCCCACAGCCAAGCATAATTTTCTCAAAATATTAATTTACTAACGTTATAATTCTATGTTTACTAAATGGTCCCGTTGGACCTAATTTTTTAGGACCATTTGGACCTTCAACGTATAGATGTGTTAATTTGTTATCTTTCCTTTGTTCATAGGTACAGTTATGATGACAATTTCTAATAGGCTCCCGACACGATCATGCCTTGCAATTGTCAATCACGTTAAATATGAATGGAAGTTGCTTCGGTGTGCGTGATTTCTTTGCATGTGTGTGTGCATCGACTCATACGTGCACATGAAATTCTACGTGCTTGACAATTGCCAATTGATCATGTCGAGCATTTTGTGTACCTCAACAGAACCTGGGCGTACCCCAGGTTCTAATACGATGTATGGGGCTGATATGTTTTAGATAGTGGGGGGGATCAATAACGGTTAGAAATGTCTCAATGGGTACGCCCAGATTCTGTGACGGGAGCGTTGTCACGTGATATGCTTTGGCGGGGAGGGCCACGTGACATGTTCTGGTTAGGAGGGTGGGTGGTTTGCATTACGGGCTTAAAATTTCTCCATGGGTACGCCCAAGTTCTGAGGGTGAGGGGGGGGGTCACGTGATGTGTTCTAATTGAGGGGGGTTGCTACGACGCGTTGTATTACAACTAGGACATAAACAAAACCCAAAACTTTCTCCATCCAAAGGTTGCCTAGTGGAAATCGCTTTTTGTGTAATAAATAATAATAATAATAATGATCATCTAGTGAGTTGGCGAGTCACCGTCTGCCAATATTTTCATAATAACATATTGGAATGGCAGACGCCGTTGTCATCCATAGCATAAGATACATAGTTCCATTTAGCCCCCAACCCAATAGCCCATTTTGTAGTAAGCATATTTTACAATAGTTTAGCTCCCATTGTAGGCAGTCCATTGTCGTCCTTCTACATAAGGCGGACGTGAATTGTCTGCAGTGGGGGTCCTATTTCCTACATTAAAAATCTCAAAGGGCCTCTGCGTGTTGGACCATTTATGTCCCCATGTAAGCCTACCAAAAGACCGGGTATCTTCACAAGAAAAAAAAAGAAGGTACCCGAGAAGAAGAGACATAATAATAAATAAAAAAGACGTGTGGCACTCGGGGACTGCCGCGGTAAAGCTATTACATAGCTTTTTTTACCAACTATGCTAGTATAATTATTTCTATATAAGAATACTAGCTGATGCCCGCAGCTTCGCCCGCGTAAAATTTGTTACCGCGGGAAGTTATTCCCGGGATAAAAGGTAGCCTATGTGTTATTCCAGACTATAATGTATCTCTGTACCAAATTTCAGCCCGATCGGTTCAGCGGTTTGAGCGTGAAAGAGTAACAAACATCCACACTCACAAACTTTCGCATTTATAATATTAGTAAGAAGTAAGATTTTAAGGCCTATGTTTAACAAAGTAAAGTACCAAGTACCTACTTGACTGTGAACATTTGGGCTTCTGGACTTTTGGCCTATTGGCCTTTTGGACTTTTGGACTTTTGGACTTTTGGACTTTTGGACTTTTGGACTTTTGGACTTTTGGACTTTTGTACTTTTGGACTTTTGGACTTTTGAACTTTTGGACTTTTAGGACTTTTGGGACTTTTGGGACTTTTGGGACTTTTGGGACTTTTTAGACTTTTGGGACTTTTGGGACTTTTGGGACTATTGGGACTTTTGGGACTTTTGGGACTATTGGGACTTTTTGGACTTTTGGGACTTTTGGGACTTTTGGGACTTTTGGGACTTTTGGGACTTTTCGGTCTTTGAGGACTTTTTGGTCTTCAACAAAAACAAATTCCAAAAGTCCAAAAGTCCAAAAGCCCAAAAGGCCAAAAGTCCCAAAAGTCCCAAAAGTCCAAAAGTCCAAAAGTCCAAAAGCCCAAAAGGCCAAAAGTCCAAAAGTCCAAAAGCACAAAAGTCTAAAAGTCCTAAAGTCCAAAAGTCCAAAAGTCCCAAAGGCCAAAGTCCAAAAGGCCAAAATTTCACTTCACCTAACCTCACCCCACCCCACCTCACACCAATTCACCTCACCACACCCCACTTCACTTCACCCCACCCTACACACCTCAGCCCACCCCACTTCACCCTACTTCACTTCATATACATAGGTACACGTTATGCAAACGCTCACGTGTACACGTTGTTATATAAAGTGCGAGATACACGAACGTGGCCGAGCCTGGCCGAAGGTAGGCGAGAGTGTGATTTATTTTCGTGACACAATTTCTGAATTCGGTCTCCACGCATTGCCCGCGATAGAAGCTATGCAATAGCTTAATAGGTATTTTGTTTTAGAACTTTTTAAGAAGAACAATTATTTTGTAATAAATTATTTTTATGTAACTTCAACCATTTACACAGAGGCGCAACGGATACTCTTATAACGATTAAATGTTTTCCGTTTTCGAAACATTCCTCATTGCTGCACCGCTCCTATTAATCTTAGCATTATGTTATGTAGCCTTTAGCCACTATCAATAAATGTACCTACTCACTATCGAACAGTTTTTGAAACCCTACCAGTAGTTTCAGTAAGGCTTGCCTTGGTATGATGTGATCATGGTCCCTTTGCAGCGTGTGTCCAATCCAGCGCAGCAGCTACACTTCCGACGTTTGATCTGTTGGTGGATAGGGGTCTCACTGCATCGTTCCAATAGTCTTACGTTCGTGATGTTCTCGGGCCCGTATGTACCGAGGATCCATTGGAGGCAGCGTTTGACGAAGACTTATAGCTGGTAGCTGGTGCGAAATGTCTTTAGTGACCTTTCATGTCTCGCATCCGTATAGCAGTTAGCAGTACAGTTTTAACGTTTACTTTGTTTTGAGTTTCACTCTTCGTGTCCATTTTCGCAACTGCCTACGGGGCGCAGCTGTGTAAAGGTTGTTCTGGCCTTGGCGAGACTCGAAATGATGTAGGGTACTCTTCTATCCCATCAGTTTCTGACACGACACTCCCGAGGTACGTGAATTAGTGCCTCCACCACATCTCTTGCGCCTGTCGATTTTAATTTCAGTCCAGCCATTCACTGACTCATCCTGCTCGTTGTCCTGCACGTTGTCCTGCAGACATGCATGACGGCGTGTGTGTGCCTCAGCAGGCACAGGACATCGGCATCATTGAAATCCTCCAGGATATCAGTATAGGCCCCATTCTATGCCCCGCCGATTGTTCTTTGCGGTATTCAGCATTATACCATCTATTTTCTATGGATGGTTGTTAACTATCCTGTTATCTTCATAACGATCCTCTAAGGTAAGTACAGTATGTATTTTCAAAAGAGTTTGTGAACTCTATTTTTAATTTCTTTTTCAGAATATTGATGACATTTGATTGATATCATTTTATACACGTTACGTCTACTACATTGATACAATAATAAAATTCTAACACGCGCCGGTGTTTGTATGTAAATTGTTTATACCGAGGAAAAGTCTATACTGAGGAATAGCTTTAACCATTAAGCTCTGTTTTGATTAAGCAAACAGGTCAGATTCACACGCTACTTGATGAGTATGATTAATAAATACCTCTAATTTCATAGACCTTGTGTGACGTAAACAAAGTTGCGAGGGTCAGCTAGTTAAAAGATAAAACAATAGGTTTCTTCTTATCTACTTAAAAACTATTTTTACAAATTTTAAGGTAATAATAGACATTCTTTGAAATATGCATTTATGGTATTGTTGTGACTTTTATGACACGTTTAAAGTACATAGGTATGGGATAGATGGCGCTCGCGGCTACGTCAGCATGAAATTTTCTTCCCGCTTCCCATGGGAACGTACTCCCGGGTTCGGTTAACTTTATAGCAGTATTATATATAAATTAACAAAACAAAAAATAATACTACATTGGTGATAATAATAATAAAATGTATGTATATAGAACAGGTGAAAGAATTTGTATACTTGGGTTCAAAATTTGCAAGAGATGGAAAGTGTGATTATGATATTGAGAGAAGAGTTTTGGCAGGTAATCAAGTGAATGGGGCGATGTACACCTTCATGAGCAGTCAAAACGTCTCTAAGAAGGCAAGGGTGGCTGTGCATAGAGGTGTGCTAATCCCTACACTTATGTATGGTAGTGAAAGTTGGGTGTGGCAAAAGAAGCATGAAAGTAAAATTAATGCAGTGGAAATGAGAAGTCTGCGAAGTTTAGCTGGAGTGAAATTGATGGACAAAGAAAGGAATAGCGTGATTAGAAAACAATGTGGTATAACTGAAGATGTAGTGACGAAGATCGAAAAAGGGATGCTTAGATGGTTCGGACATGTCGAGAGGATGGATGAAAGTAGACTTACTAAACAGATTTATAATGCGAGAATGAATGGGCAAACTGGTAGGGGTCGACCTCGGCGTACATATGATGACCAGATTAAAGACCTGTTGGAAAAAGGCCAGGTCAAGAGTACCCTTAACCGACGGGCATGTATGAAAGCACTTATGAAAGTAGAAGAAGCGAAAGTGGTATGCCAGGATCGTAGCAAGTGGAAAGCCATAGTCTCTGCCTACCCCGATGGGAGACAGGCGTGATGATATGTATGTATGTGTATGTATGTATGTATGTATATAGAGTACTCACTCATTTTCTTTCCCTATTTTTCGTGACTTTCTTCATTAATAAATGCACTTTGTTTATTCATATTTAAAACACTTTTTACACAAATTATACGAGTATCTACAGTTCACTGTTGTACATAGATGATGAATACCTATACACCTATAGTCGAATTTTTATTTAGACGAAGTAAATTGACAGCAAGTAATGTAATTGACAGCATCGAAATTGTCATTTCTCATTAAGAACTCTAAATTCGACCAGCACTCTTAATTCAACTTTGGTCGAGTGGTTAAGACGCGGATCGGTACGCAGAAGGCGCAAGATCGATTCTGGGTACAAGCATCAATTTTTGGATTATTTGATTTGACATAATAATAATAAATATAGGTAACGACTGCAGAGTTCATAATTGACGTAAACAAAAAAATTATGAAGTGAGAGACGAGATACACGAACGTGGCCGAAGGTAGCCGAGAGTGTGATTCGTTTTCGTGACACAATTTCTAGATTCGGTCTCCACGCAAGGCCCGCGATAGAAGCTATGCAATAGCTTAAAAATATTAATTTTAAGGTCCAAACGGTAAGCGGGGTCCTATGGATCACAATTATCAAGGAGGTCCAAACTTTGAGGTAGCCGTATCTCATGCCTGATGACAGACAGACACACGGACAGCGAAGTCTCAGTAATAGGTAATAGGGTTCTGTTTTTACCCTTTGGGTACGGAACCCTAAAAAAATTAACCATTCACGTGACATATATATAGGTACTACTTAAAGTAGGTAGGTACTTACAGTAGATTTACCCATAAAATATTTAATATGATTCTTGAGTACAAATCATGTTTTGATGCGGCTCTTTGGGTGTGATGCTGCGGCTCCTTAGTTCCATACTCAGATATTAAAATATGTTGAGAGAAAAAAAGCGATGTCCTGAATCGATTATCGATGATCAAAGAAGGTAGATATCGATAACAAGTAGGTACATCATAAATGATTAACTAGCTGATTTTATTAGGTACTGTTGTTTTCATAAGTTTGTTGTTAAACAATCACATTATTCTACTGTTTTAGTAACAATTTTTTAACAATTGCCAAATCAAAAAACTATTTTATCCCTGATACCTTTGTTAGCTCATTAAATCAAGATTTTTTGTAAGATATAAGAATGTTGGGCGTCTCATCAAACTGAAGCCACTCAAGGAAAAAGTTAGCTTGACTAATAGTACCTACTGAATTGAATAACCTGGACCTGGAATTCTGGTACAGTTGTCTAGTAAAACTACCATATGACTATAATAGGATCTAATTTTCAAGACTTCCGGAAAACTAACCAGGTAAAACTACCTTTACTTATAATAATAAGATTCACAATCGATTCAAAAAATGAAATGAACTAACAGGCCACTTTACAGGCCCCAATAGGCCCGGTCTCATCGCTGTCTGTCTACTATAAAGACTGGGTACATTGGTACTCTCTCTCGTAAGTACAGGGTACCTACATCCCTAAAAGATTTCCCTGTATAAACAAAAGCAAAACAGCTATGCCTAACCAGTTATAAACGTTACCTATTACCAAAGCTATTACCGTAATAGGTAACGTGTATAACTACGAGTGTGTGATAGTAGGTAGGTAACGTAGGGCGTAGGTAATGAATTTTATTAGTGGCTGTTTAAAAATTTTGACATCTAAAACCCCCGACTCACAAAAAAAGAATAAGAAAAAACCTGTAAAAAGTAAAAAAATAACTATTATATTATGACCTATATACCCTAAGTATTGAACCTGTATTATTATTATAGGTAGCTATATTATTTACGTATTCATATTTTTAACTAACAGTTGGTCTCGTCGGGGGGACCGCTCTATACCTAAACAGAGACAGATGTACGGTTAGGTTATGATTAGGTGAGCGGTCCCCGACGAGACAAACTGTTAGTTAAAAATATGAATAGGTAAATACACTCGAGAGCAATGAATCCGGGTCACTTAAAGAATCCTAAAAATCTCGGAAACTAAAAATGCTAGGTTAATGCAATAAATTGTATTTAATAGACAATGTAATACTCCTTAAATGAAGGTATTAAAACTTCTTAGTTATTGTAAAGTTATATCATAAAAAAATCAAATTTGAAAAAGGGCCACTTTCGAAGATGGAACTACGAAATTACAGCATTTGGTGTTGCTTTTGTTTGTAATCTGTCATTTATGTGGGTACATTAACCATGTTGATAGTGCTCTATATTCATTAATCAAGCTGAAATTATGTCGCTTACGCCTGAAGAATGCACCAGAATACTTACAATGCTGGAAACCGGCCGGAGTCAGCGCGATACAGCCAGGACTGTCGGTGTGTCGCTGTCAACAGTACAAAGAGTTCTCCGACGTTACGAAGAAACTGGTTCTAACCTACGCAGACCAGGAACGGGCAGAACCAGGTGTACCACAGCACGAGAAGACCGATACTTGGTGAACACCATGCTTCGAAATCGCTTTCTCACAGGAACTGAACTCACCAATCAGTTTCGACGCCTCGGAGGAAGTAACCCAAGTGCATGGACAGTAAGACGTCGGCTTGCTGAATCTAACTTAAAACCCCTTAGACCTGCAAACGGCCCTAAACTGGAGCGTGGGCATCGTATTTCGAGACTAAGGTATGCCCAGAGCCACGTAAATTGGAGTATTGAAGATTGGTCAAAAGTTATGTTCTCCGACGAATCAAAATTTATGCTCTACAAGCACGATGGAAGACACAGAGTGTATCGAAGACCAGGGGAAAGATTCAAGCAAGCATGCATCGAAGAAAAAGTAGCCTACGGTGGTGGGTCTGTACTTGTGTGGGCCGGAATTTCTTCTGAAAGTCGCACAGAGCTGGTGATCATAGAAAACGGCTCTTTAACTAGCGTAAGATATGTGGAAGAAATCCTCAATGATCACGTTGGTCCATTTATAGTCAATTTAGGTGAGGATGCTATATTTATGCATGACAATGCCCGACCTCATACAGGTAGGATTGTGAATGACTACCTTCAAGAGATGAACATTACTCGTATGGAGTGGCCAGCGCGCAGCCCGGATATCAACCCGATCGAGCATGCTTGGGACGAGCTAGGCAGATGCGTAAAACAACGAAACCCTCCCCCAATCACGCTTCGTGAGCTCAAAATTGCTCTCACAGAGGAATGGGAGAATATTCCCCAAAATCGTATAAGGAACTTGGTGTACAGCATGCCAAACCGCGTAAACGCAGTAATGGAAGCACGAGGAGGCAATACGAAGTATTAAAATTCAAGAAAATCGTAATAAAGTTCAAAAATTTCATGTTTCCTATTTTTGTTTTAAGGAGAGATCAGCAGTTTTTTCTTTATGTAATTTTGTGTTAATAAAATGTATGGTGACTCATATTTTTTTTACTTTCATTTAAGGAGTATTACATTGTCTATTAAATACAATTTATTGCATTAACCTATCATTTTTAGTTTCCGAGATTTTTAACATTCTTTAAGTGACCCGGATTCATTGCTCTCGAGTGTAATATAGCTACCTATAATAATAATACAGGTTCAATACTTAGGGTAGATAGGTCATAATATAATAGTTATTTTTTTACTTTTTACAGGTTTTTCCTTATTCTTTTTTTGTGAGTCGGGGGTTTTTTAAATTTTTAATTTCATTTTTTATTTTTTGCTTTTTATAGGGGTTTTTAATGTCAACAATGACGAATAGTCTATCAACAATTATTCAGAGCTCATGCGAATTGCGCGGAGTGTGGTTACATAATGAGCAATACATTCCACTCCTCATATCTTTCGAATGGCTAAACCGATTTTCATAAAACTTGCGGTATCGTGATGTATAAGATATGACCTTTCATATGATACCCAACACGGGTATTTTTGAACACATTAAAGTTTTCATCACCACTTTCACCCCTCATAGCTTTGAAATGGCTTAGCCGATTTTTATAAAACATAGCTAAGAACACTCTCCCCTAACCCATCTTTCAAACAAAAGAAACAGAATCAAAATCGGTTCATCTGTTTGGGAGCTACGATGCCACAGACAGACTTACACACACACACACACACACACACACACACACACCCACACACACGTCAAACTTATAACACCCCTTCCGGGTTTCCGTCGGGGGTTAAAAATAGAATTTTTTGGCTCTTCACACTCAAAAGGTTGCCGACCTCTGCAATAGGTAAATTCTCGCCAGTCGCCAATCCAACTTTTTTTTTAATTTCCCGCCTAAAATGTAAAGTCTATAAAATTAAAAACCTTTCCATCTATAAAATAATAATGTTTAAAAATAACAATTTCATTGAGGCCTCCATAATCCACTAAGTAAGTAGTTAAATTATAAATTACATTTTAAGTACATACATATTGTTAGTAATGAATATAATTTTGACTAGGTACCAAGTAGTTTTGACTACTAATTTTGACTACTACTTTGTACTATAATAATTTGACCGCAACCGCTGTACCGCTCCTTGCGTATGATTTTGTACGCAAGGAGCTGTACAGCGGTTGCGGTCAAATTATAGTGCAAGCACTGCAAGTAACAATAAATATTTGAAAGAAAAGGTTGCAATGACCAATTATAATCATTTTCTTAATAATTTTAACTGGCAACTGAAATTTAAAAAAAAAGGAAATTCCAGGGTTACCAACTTATGAAATTTGCATTTAAAGAAGGAACATAATATTTGGGGATCTTTTAGAGCTTGTCTTGTCAAATTTAAGGCAATTCGCTAATTATTGATTCACTTTTATATGTTCGGAGTAAGACTTGTCTCTGACTTACAATGCTATGAGTGAATCCAGTTTACGGGTCCATGTCCACTGCATCTAAACAAGTGGTCTTTTTTCACTGTATAATTATCGATAATAGATTATTGAAATTAATGTAGGTATTATGGAATGCTTCAAAACCAAAAAGAAATGTCAAAATACAATTGTCAATCCTTAAATAAATTCGTAAGCTAAAACACCTTGACCCGCGCCTGGTGCAAGTGCCATTATACTGGATGCTTTACCCTTTTGGAATGTAATGGCCTGACTTTGCACCAATCACGATCCAGCGTAGAAGCCTCTGGACTTCCTTTTCAATCTACGCTCTATATCTTCCACAGAAAGCTTCTCCTTAAAATTTTAACAGCCCATTTATTTTAAAGAAAAACATGATAGAATAAAATAGTAGGTACATTGACAGTTTTTTTCAAAAATGTGACTAACTTTTAAGCAACGTATTAGAAAATTAGAAATAAATAATTTGTTATTACGTTTTAATTTCTATCGATGATCCGATGTGTAGTTCCGATCGATCGAACACACACAATAATTCGATTGCGACTGCCCGCACAGAACCTATTACTTATAATATTACTAAAACTTAAATCTGGTTTCGGTACGTTGGAGAGAGCGTTGCTCTTAATATCGAGGCCATGGGATCGATCGCCAGGATCGCGTTCTATCCGGCCGAGAGTTGAACGGTATTCGGGCGTTTTGTCTTGGGATAAATATGTTCAAAAACTGGTCACACTCTCAAGTTCGAAAAATGACATTGACATGTGCAATGAAAGCCGGAAAATTATTCAAAACTTCAAAACAAAGTTTTAAATAAAATTAAATTTCATTTTATTTATATATTACAGTAGCTTAAAATTACCACATAAGTAAGCCTGTAAATGATAAACTAATTGCAAGTGGATATTTATTTAATACAGTTTTCATGTATCAAGCAAGTGTAATAAATTTATAATGCGCCGAAATTGGCGGGGCCGTTTTAGAAACAATTGGTATCGTTCCCGCAATTACAATAATAATTTGGACAGTTCAAGTGTAAATAATTCAAGTACCCAACATGTCTCAAGCACCTGTGGATCCTCCAGATCAAGAGCACCGGCGAATCAATTACCAATAGTCCTGCCTCTCAGTAATGAGAACAATGTTTGGAAATTGTACTTTCCTACTGGTGGTGGGTGAATATTTGTTTCATTTTACTCTTACTAAAAAGCAAAATAAGAAGTTCTCTAATATTTTGTTTATTATTTACAGATCAGCAAACAAAACTCACATTAGAGAAACAAATAAGTTGTTTCAAGACATATATTGAGAGAAATCGTAATCTTTTCGATTTGGAGAAAATTGATCAAACTCGCAGTGTTCCTCTGGATGTAACTAATCTTATAAATGACTCGAAATTTACTGAGAGCTGGCCTACATTTAACACGGAATTGTTTGAACAACCAGATACCACTCTACGACTTCTTGAGTATTGCTTGCATGAGGTAATTTATTATTATTTAGACATTGTTGAAATACACATTACATTTTATTGGCCACCACTAACAACTACCATTATAGAAGGAGTTCCACTAAATGAGAAGTGGCAGCCATACATACTGAAAATGACATATTTACATAGTAGTTATGTTGTGCATAGTATACCCATATATACCCAAAGCAAGAATTTGCAGTTAAAAAATAGTTTTTGTACTGATCGGGGATTCCACCTTGAGACCTCAGTAATGGCAGTCACTACTGTACTACTCAAGCCGACAAGTTAGTCAAGTGGAACAAGACATTGCTGACAAGTTGTTGCAAAAGTGGCCCTGTGGAACAATACATTGTTGACAAGTGGTTGCAAAAGTGGCGCCAGCTGATCTTACCTGAATGTGACTACAGTGCTATATCATTTAATGTCCGATATAATTTTATAGACACATTAATGTGGTAACAGACTGTGATCTTGAGTCTAACGACCAAATTATTGCGTCTGGTGATGATGCTCAAAACTATGTTCGTTACCATCTTATGCAAGAGGCATAGGATGGTATCAAACATAATTTTTGTGTTCAGACAGCAGGTGATGATTTGTAAAGGGTTTGATAAAATGTATATTTAAAGCTTTTATATTGTTGCAGACTTTTAAATTGGGATCAAAGATAAAAGTTAGAATATTAAATCACCAGCCAGTAATACCTCTAGCCAATTTAAAAGTTAATTATTTTGGTAAGTAGAAACCATGTGGAATATTTCTTAAATATTTAAGCTGTGCAACAATGAGTTTGATTTTTAATAAGTAAGAATGTTTATTATATAATACATAATTTACATTAACCTTTGCCAGAAGACAGTTGTTTCCTTTTGTGTATTAAGAACATTTTATATCTAAAAAACTTGCACACTAGAAGTGCAAACTAGGTAGGGTGGGTGCACCAGTGGCAAAGCGATTAAGCGAGAATTTGACACATTTTTACATGATGTGTCTTTGTTATTGCGACAATTATTGCTAAAAGCAAGGAACATACTCTTTATTTACCATAGAATCATGTAGCATATTTTATTTTACTTAGCAGGTATTAAGTTTTTTTTTATTAAAAAAATTATGCGGGATCTCCTAATGTGCCTAAGTTCGACCAGACGGCACCAGTAACAAACCAGGCATTGTGCCAATAACAAACCAGTAAATATAACAAATGTTTTTAAGGCATAATTACTTTTTAAAGTTTATTAAGCTTTCGTACTTAGTAATTAACACATGTTAATCAGTCTACAAGTTACGTATAGGGTATATGTAAATGTTTATTTAATTTTATCACTACCTGAATAATTAGTTAGAGATCCATGTGACTAGTGTTATTGTTTGTTATAATAAAATACTCATAAATATTTCAATTACTTAAAAAATAAAATGTTAAGGTTCTAAACCAATAACTAGGCAATGCACGTTAAAGTTTTGGCTAAACTTATCAATTTTAGGAAGTAAGTAGGCATTTCATTACTCCCTAGCCTATTATTAAGATTAATATCTCTGACACAACTGTTATTATACTTATTTTAACTTCTTTGAATAAAATAGAATAAAAATTAATTATCATCAGTTAAAATATTAAAGTTCTAAATCAATTCTTAATTAGGTTTAAAATATACATATTCCTGACACAACTGCCAGTAGGTAACTGCTACTATCAGTTAAAATCCTACATCTACATTTTAGTATTTTTGTGTGAATGTTTGTAATGAATAAACTCAAAAAGACCTGCGCCGATTTAAAAAATTATTTCACCTTTAGAAAGCTATATTCACCCTGAGTAACATCGGCTATATTTTATTCCCATATTCCCACGGGAACGGGAGCTGCGTGGGTTAAACCGCGTGACGTCCGCTAGTCTATATATATAAAAATCAATGCCACTTTTCGTTGTAATTTTATAACTCAAGAACGGGGTCACCTATCTAAACCAAATATTAAGGCTTTGCTCGGACTATTTAGTAGATGGTTTATGTGAAGTTTGCACAAAATCGGTCGAGCGGTTCTTCATTTATCACGCATACGAAGTTGCGCGGGTCAGCTAGTATATTATAAATGTGAAAGTCTGTGAAGATGTTTGAATGTTTGTTACTCAATCACGCTCTGGCTGGACGGACCGGCCTGAAATTTGGACAGGGATAGAGTAGTGTTGATTAACAAATAAGCTACCTCTTATGCCGGGAACATGTTCCCCTGGAAGCGGGAACGGGAACTAAATTACAAACGGGCGAAGTCGCGAGCATCAGCTCAATCAATTTTCAATTATTAAGATTAGGGTCCCTATCACAACTAGCTTTATTTTATTTACTAGCTGTTGCCCGCGACTTCGTACGCGTGAAAATTATGTTATAATGACAATTTGATAGCTCTCTGCTTAGCCCCTAGGATATGTAGCGTGATAATATATTTGCCCCTAGGATATGTAGCGTGATAGCCTATTTGAAGACCCTACCCCTAGTTAATATTTGTGCAAAATTTGAACCAAATCCATTGAGTACTTTTCGGGATCCTTCCGGACAAAGCAAGGCAAACAGAGCAGACAAACAGACAAACCGACAGACAATTGTTTTCTAACTACATTTTCGGCTTCGGTATCCTATTTAGAGCACCCGGCGAGATTTTTTTTTAATATATTCAATGTACAGTTTTGACTTTTCTATCATTTTATTATATGTAGTATAGATGACGGCCGTATTATATTCTAAATGTGTTTCTAATTTCTGCACCTTTGCGTATATCGTCTATAACTTTTCAAGACATCTTCCTCCTTATACTTGAATAATATTCTTTTCGGTGGCTAATAATCTAATTAATTGTATAAATTTTATTAGTATAAACCAGTGGTCTGCAACTGGAAATGTATCAAAAAGTTTAATTACCAGTTGCAGACCAACTGGTATGCAACTGGAAAATTATTCATTTTGTGTTCCAGTAGTTAACCATTGAATATTAAAGCTGTATTTTAGCATTTTTTGTTAAAATAAAACGTAATATTATTGCTATGTGTATCAAACAGTAAGGCAAATTCGGAAATAAATTACAATAATTGATTAAAACAAAGACACAGAAAGATGTTAAAACTTGCCGCAGTACGCGTAGCTTACTATTATGGCCGCCGGCAGCGAAATTAACGATTGTCATTCTAGATTATCGGTTTTCACTGAAGTAGGTGGCGTGTGTATAGCTTTTAACGGTGATTATATGATTGGTAGGAATAAGACAAGCCTACCAATCGCAAAAATAATGGCGGGATATTAAACAGAAGCTTAACATTTCTATTTAAAGTTTGAAATGGTGTGCCACTGGTTCCTGGTGTGGCACTGGTGCACCCACGGGTGGGTGCACCAGTGGCAAAGCGATTAAGCGAGAATTTGACACATTTTTACATGATGTGTCTTTGTTATTGCGACAATTATTGCTAAAAGCAAGGAACATACTCTTTATTTACCATAGAATCATGTAGCATATTTTATTTTACTTAGCAGGTATTAAGTTTTTTTTTATTAAAAAAATTATGCGGGATCTCCTAATGTGCCTAAGTTCGACCAGACGGCACCAGTAACAAACCAGGCATTGTGCCAATAACAAACCAGTAAATATAACAAATGTTTTTAAGGCATAATTACTTTTTAAAGTTTATTAAGCTTTCGTACTTAGTAATTAACACATGTTAATCAGTCTACAAGTTACGTATAGGGTATATGTAAATGTTTATTTAATTTTATCACTACCTGAATAATTAGTTAGAGATCCATGTGACTAGTGTTATTGTTTGTTATAATAAAATACTCATAAATATTTCAATTACTTAAAAAATAAAATGTTAAGGTTCTAAACCAATAACTAGGCAATGCACGTTAAAGTTTTGGCTAAACTTATCAATTTTAGGAAGTAAGTAGGCATTTCATTACTCCCTAGCCTATTATTAAGATTAATATCTCTGACACAACTGTTATTATACTTATTTTAAATTCTTTGAATAAAATAGAATAAAAATTAATTATCATCAGTTAAAATATTAAAGTTCTAAATCAATTCTTAATTAGGTTTAAAATATACATATTCCTGACACAACTGCCAGTAGGTAACTGCTACTATCAGTTAAAATCCTACATCTACATTTTAGTATTTTTGTGTGAATGTTTGTAATGAATAAACTCAAAAAGACCTGCGCCGATTTAAAAAATTATTTCACCTTTAGAAAGCTATATTCACCCTGAGTAACATCGGCTATATTTTATTCCCATATTCCCACGGGAACGGGAGCTGCGTGGGTTAAACCGCGTGACGTCCGCTAGTCTATATATATAAAAATCAATGCCACTTTTCGTTGTAATTTTATAACTCAAGAACGGGGTCACCTATCTAAACCAAATATTAAGGCTTTGCTCGGACTATTTAGTAGATGGTTTATGTGAAGTTTGCACAAAATCGGTCGAGCGGTTCTTCATTTATCACGCATACGAAGTTGCGCGGGTCAGCTAGTATATTATAAATGTGAAAGTCTGTGAAGATGTTTGAATGTTTGTTACTCAATCACGCTCTGGCTGGACGGACCGGCCTGAAATTTGGACAGGGATAGAGTAGTGTTGATTAACAAATAAGCTACCTCTTATGCCGGGAACATGTTCCCCTGGAAGCGGGAACGGGAACTAAATTACAAACGGGCGAAGTCGCGAGCATCAGCTCAATCAATTTTCAATTATTAAGATTAGGGTCCCTATCACAACTAGCTTTATTTTATTTACTAGCTGTTGCCCGCGACTTCGTACGCGTGAAAATTATGTTATAATGACAATTTGATAGCTCTCTGCTTAGCCCCTAGGATATGTAGCGTGATAATATATTTGCCCCTAGGATATGTAGCGTGATAGCCTATTTGAAGACCCTACCCCTAGTTAATATTTGTGCAAAATTTGAACCAAATCCATTGAGTACTTTTCGGGATCCTTCCGGACAAAGCAAGGCAAACAGAGCAGACAAACAGACAAACCGACAGACAATTGTTTTCTAACTACATTTTCGGCTTCGGTATCCTATTTAGAGCACCCGGCGAGATTTTTTTTTAATATATTCAATGTACAGTTTTGACTTTTCTATCATTTTATTATATGTAGTATAGATGACGGCCGTATTATATTCTAAATGTGTTTCTAATTTCTGCACCTTTGCGTATATCGTCTATAACTTTTCAAGACATCTTCCTCCTTATACTTGAATAATATTCTTTTCGGTGGCTAATAATCTAATTAATTGTATAAATTTTATTAGTATAAACCAGTGGTCTGCAACTGGAAATGTATCAAAAAGTTTAATTACCAGTTGCAGACCAACTGGTATGCAACTGGAAAATTATTCATTTTGTGTTCCAGTAGTTAACCATTGAATATTAAAGCTGTATTTTAGCATTTTTTGTTAAAATAAAACGTAATATTATTGCTATGTGTATCAAACAGTAAGGCAAATTCGGAAATAAATTACAATAATTGATTAAAACAAAGACACAGAAAGATGTTAAAACTTGCCGCAGTACGCGTAGCTTACTATTATGGCCGCCGGCAGCGAAATTAACGATTGTCATTCTAGATTATCGGTTTTCACTGAAGTAGGTGGCGTGTGTATAGCTTTTAACGGTGATTATATGATTGGTAGGAATAAGACAAGCCTACCAATCGCAAAAATAATGGCGGGATATTAAACAGAAGCTTAACATTTCTATTTAAAGTTTGAAATGGTGTGCCACTGGTTCCTGGTGTGGCACTGGTGCACCCACCCTACATTATATTAGGAAATTAATCTCATTAAGTAAATATTTATAAAACTCTCCATTTACACAAATAGAAAAAAGAGAAAATTTTCTTATTATTTAAAAGTACAGCACAAGTAGTAGAGCTGGGATTATTTTTTATGTTACCCTAAATAACTTGTAACAAGTGTTTTTTGGCATATCTGTTGTTGGAAACATCCATAGGCTATGGACATCTGCAACATCAGGGCACCGATTCTCGCTTCACACGACATGAATGCGTGGACGGAAATCGACGGGTGACGCGTCGCCTGTCTCATATTTAGGAACGGCGAAACATGAGACGGACGACGTTTCACCCGTAAATTTGCGTCCACGCATTCACGTCGAGTGGTCGAGAATCGGCGCCCAGAACCTTTGTTATTCTAGCTGCTATAAAATGAATGTAAATTTTAGGTAAACTGGTAACAATTAAAGGTACTGTGATAAGAGTTGGAAGTGTTGGTCTCATTTGTTCCTCTATGGCATTTGAATGTTCAAATTGCCACAACATTCAAGCAGTTGTACAGCCACAAGGAGTGTTCACAGGTAAATTTTTTTAGGTATTTTTTGCATTTTTCCATGCCAAAATTAATATACTGCAAAATCCCTCGAAAAAATTATCTGACCTTTCATTTATATTTAACTGCATTCTTTCAACAAAACTACAAGCGCAAAAGCTAATTTGGAGATGAAGGCGCCGATTCTCGATCGTACGACTTGAAAGCGTATACGACAGTTTACTGTTAAAAATGTATTTTGTCTCTCTCATCTTCTGCTATTTCTAAATATGAGACGAATGACAATTCACCGGTAAATCGTCTACGCATTCAAGTCGTAAAGTCAAGAATCGGCGCCCAAATCTGGTTCTCAACGTTATTATATTTCGTTCCAGCTCCAGTATCGTGTTCACATTGTCATGGTGGAGCTAAATATGAACCATTACAGTCATCTCCTTTCACAAATACAACAGACTGGCAAGTGGCAAAGATACAAGAAATCCAGTCACAGGTATATCTATTTACATACTAGAGACCCGCATGGCCTTTAAATTCGACATCATTGTTTAAAAATGGTTATGAACTTCATGTAATTCACCAATTTATAAACATAAACCGTGTCAAATTTCATCAACATCAACCTTTGTGTTACTGAGGGTAGTTTCATTGTCATGCGGTTCCTCACCCACCTTGTGCGATTGTGCACAGTATATTGTGGCTCTAGAACGCGTGCGTGTGCTATCACGCTTCACCAACTCCTGGACCTCCTAGAACCGCCGATATACTGTCTCTCTTATAACCACACGCTATTGACAAACCGTATGCCAATGAAACAATCGCTAGTTCATCTTTGTGAAATAATTCGTATGTGTTTTACGCAATGTTTCAGAGCCTATCAGGAACTATACCTAGAAGTGTGGAGGTAGAACTTCAAGGTGATCTGGTCGGCACAGCCTGCCCAGGAGATGTGCTGTCAGTAACGGGAATTGTACAGGTATGCATTAGAAATCATTTATCATCTCTAAATGTTATGGCATCCCAAATCTACACTATAGAACTCAGCCGTCGCTGAAGTATGTCGAATTCTTGTAATACTGTGAAATGAAAATTCAGGCCTTGTGATGAAAACATGTAACAAAGATATTTTATCCCGTATCATAATACTGATCTGTAATGTGTAAATATCTTCTACATATTCAAATCGCATGTGTAGCACCTCTGATTCAATGTTCAGTAAACAATCACTGCAGTAAATAACCTTCTCTATCGCTGTTTCCGTTTGTGAGCGTCTCCGTGATTCGGAAGGCACTTAAGCCATTGGTCCCGGTTGTCAGTAACACGTTTAGCCAAGTGGAAGGCCTTATGGTAGCTTGAAAACATTTTCCAATCAAATCTTGTACTGTTTTAAAAGGTACGCGGAGAAAGCAAAGGCGGCGAGGATGGTAAACGAGCAGCAAGGCTTTTGCAACTTTATATAGAAGCGGTCTCAATCCATAGCCACAGAAATCTCAGTAATCCCACGCTGTCTTTCACATTAAAAGACTACTACGCCATTCAGGTAATTATCAAACTTATAGCCTATATCCAAAACGAAACGCTTATATGCAATGACAAAGACGCTCTCGCGCTCGATATGCCATTTAAATAATATCGCTAAACAACTCCTGTTAATTTGCAGTTGGATTGCGGATAGTAGGCACTAATAATGTATGTTAATCCATCCATTAACTTTATCTACCCGCATAAGGCTGCTTTCAGACGCTAAGCGCACGCCACGCTCGTCAGCACACGTCTAACACGCTTTATTTGATTTTTAAAATATAATTTAAGCCCTATTATCACATCAATAGATTTCAAATTGCATTAATCAAAGTCCATCCGCACAAGCCACGCGCCCGCCCAGATCCCGTTACGCGCCCGCGTCGCGCCAACTACGCGCGCGCCCCGCGTATACGCGCATTAATGCACTTTGCGATCTATGGATATGGTAATAAGGCTTAAATTATATTTAAAAAACAAACAAAGCGTGTTTGACGCGTGCTGACGAGCGTGGCGTGCGCTTAGCGTGCGCGTATCGTCTGAACACGCCCAACTGTAAGATGGTTGCGTTTTACCTCTAACATTTTAATATGCGTCCTCCAAGAGAGCGGGTTTTAGTTGTCGTAGTTTTATGGTCAAGAAAAGCAACACACGTCAATTTCTACAAATGTATATACCTACAAAAGAAACCGCTTATTAAATAATTTATTATATTGCAGGAAATACATGCATCAGTAGATGTCTTCAGGTTGTTAGTCCACTCACTGTGTCCTACAATATTTGGTCACGAGGCAGTGAAGGCGGGGCTCATTCTAGGGCTTATTGGTGGGACGGAACTTGACAATGGACCGAGATCTAACCCTCATGTGTTAGTGGTCGGAGATCCGGGTCTTGGGAAGTCGCAATTATTGCAAGCTGCTGCACATGCTGCGCCAAGAGGTAGGATTTTTATAAAATAATGCTCTATGAATGTACACCAAATGTGTGTGCAGATCTCATAAATCAATCAAATTATCACGCAATCGAAACAAAAATGACATTGAGGTGGACGTGACTTGAGAACTATAGTTTGCTCATGTATCAAAAGCTATCAGATTGATAAGCGCTTTCTCTCTCTCTTTCTTTCTTTTCTATCTGTCTGTTCTCACAAAAATACATTTAAACAGAAATGTCGGCCGAATCAGTGGATGTGAAAGCGTGGACGGAAATTTTACTGGTAAAACATCAACTGTCTCATATTTAGTAACTGCAAAGAATGGAATAAAAGACATTTCACCCGTAAATTTCTGTCCACGCATCAAGTATTGATAGTCTCCAGAATGAAAAAAAAACCGACCGAGTGAAAAAAAAAAGAAAGAAAGAAAATCATTTTTATTAGGCACACATAAAATTATATAAACAAGACAAGGAAAACAAATTACAATTTAAAAATAAAACAAAAAGAATTATTTGTGCGCCTAAAAGGCCACAGCTCAGCATAAATGCTGTAGGTTACCACAGCGCTGATTTTCAGCTGCAGCCCACTAGTTACTCACGGACATATGCCCGAAAAGCCCGTGTATGCAAAAGTACAATAAATATACAACGTGAACTTTTGTATAGCGCAAAGCTCAGACACCCCAACTAGAGTTTCGCTTCAAAATACCGTATAAAAAAAATAAATTAAACTAACGAAAACTGACCAAGTTATAAGCCTTTGTTTACAATTGCACTATTTTTTCCGCGAACAGCGTAGGTGTAGGTATTATACGCAAGGCATTTCGTCACTATTAACAAACCATTTTCATAAGTGGTAATTATGGAACTGTGTTTAAGACAGAAACCGGCCAAGTGCGAGTCGGACTCACGCATGTAGGGTTCTGTACCAAAATACTGCAAAAATCACGTTTATTGTATGGGAGCCCACTTAAATGTTATTTAGATCTGTTTTTAGGGTTCTGTACCCAAAGGGTAAAAACAGGACCCTGTTCATAAGACTTCGTTGTCCGTCTGTCTGTCCGTAACAAGACTCTATCGGAACCGCGATAGTTAGAGCTAGTTAAAGATACTAAAATCAGATAAAAGGGGGCGATTAAACGGGATTCCCATACGACACACGCGATTTTTTAGTACGGAACCGTCTGTCCGTTTCGCATTTGGCCGGTATTTATTATTATAGCGGCAACAAAAATACACTGTCTGTGAAGTTTTCAACCGTCTAGCTATAATAATGGTTAGTGAGATACAGTTAGGTGACAGAGGGACAGTGGAGTCTTAGTAATAAGGTCCCATTTTTACCCTCTCCGATGGTAAGGTTCACTAGCATTAGAGTCTTAGTAAAATGATCAAGCTGTAAAGCCTATGAAAGTAGGTACCTATGTGTTCAAGGGCTGAATAAAAAAATCTTTCTTTCTAGCTCTTACCTATTGATTACGGAACCCTAGAACTGCAAGTATGTACATACTGGCATTTACGAGTAGTAGTCAATACGATTACGTGACTATTCATAATGCCTGCACATACATTAATGGACAAGCGGTGTCGGAAGGAGTTCTGACGGGGTAAATGAGGATTAGTATGGCGCCAATAGGCTGCATTATTAGTATCATGTAATCCTCTACTCGTAAAAGTACACCAAACACTTACACTGTTATTTTTTTAGCCACCACTCACTAAAGTTCACCCGTTGCACTTTGTCACCTTCGGTATTTCCTTTTACCTTTCGATATTGGTATCGCAGCCCGTGTGTCTTGCCTCTGGTGTTCCAAACGTCCATAGGCTAAGGTTAGCAACGATCAAGTATGCTGTAAGCTTTTCTGTCACCTTAGTAGTATAAAAAAGTATAATAAAAGAAATGTTGTTACACGATCGCGTATTTTGCACAGCGACACATGATGCGGAACGGCGACACGTATGACGTCGCGCTCGTGTTATCGGTCACTGACTGGTCAACTGGTGGCCAGCCCGGGTGGCGCGGGCGCAGGGGCGCTGCCGGGGGTGGCTGGTCGAAAGCACGGGATCGGCTGGTGGCGGTTTATGATACATATACACTTTACGATATTAGAGTGTTCAATGCATTAAATTTTTTCGTGAAGTTTTGGAAAAAATTAACATAGGTTGAAATCAGGTCCATTGGATAACGTTACTGATTCTGATCAAAGTGTTTTCAGGTTTGCGCTATACAAAATTTCATGTTGTATATAAATAAAGTGACTTTTTGGAAACATCATCAATTACTCATTGTAATAAAATATTAATAAATATTATCACACGTAGGTACACTGCTACACAGCGCCATCCCAAATCAGTCAATATTTGCCTGTCTTATTGGCTCCACACACCCAATGAACACACTTAATATATTAGTTACAATAAATCTACACATATAGATAATTTAATTCACCCCCAGACACAAAACAAATCAATGTGCTCATCACACAAAGAGGTGAAAATCAAACCTACGGCCTCAAAATCCGTAGTCAGATCCTTTAATCACTAAATAAAACAAATAAATATACGACATGCTAACGTTAGGTGCTGGTTTTTTGCAACTCCAACAAAATAAATTTTAATTTAGTCTTTAAACTACTAACTGACCCTGTATTGCGCAGTGGCGGAGGGATATTATTCCAGCACTTGGTAGCATTGTACCGAAATCCACCTCTGAACGCAGTGGTTCTATGTCTAGGTATGCGTAATGGCAGCGAAATCTTTCTACCAGGGTACAAACGGTGTTCCTCCATCCAGACTAACTTATCATACAGGAACATTGGCTTATTTTTTCTTATTACACCGAATAGAAGCGTAGCCAAATGCAGCTCACGTCTAAATTTCATTTTTAAAATATTATTTTCGAAATGCGAGTCGGACTCTTCTAGTTTCGTACCAAAAAAAAACTACAATAAATCACGTTTGTTGTATGGGATCCCCCATTAACTCCGTTCTTTTTTTTTCGATTTTAGTATTTGTTATTATAGCGGCAACAGCAATACACCATCTGTGATTTTCAACTCTCTATATAGCTATCACAATTCTTGTAATACTGTTTCGTGACGGACATACAGACGGACGGAGAAGTCTCATGAATAGGAACCATGAAATATTTTATTTATATTTATTATTTATTTTGCTTGAAATATTATATTAATTTGACCATATTTAATTATGCCTGTACCCTTTATTTTGGACAGAGACACGATAATGTTTCGTTTTATGTTTCGTCATGTCACTTTATGGAAATCATGTGTCGTCATTTGTCAAATCATGCGTCTCGTTAGTGTTTTACGTTCTCAACCCACATTTGAATAATTGTATTACAGGTGTGTATGTGTGCGGTGCGTCTGCATCAGCGGGTGGATTAACAGTAGCATTAGGGCGAGAAGCCGGAGGAGACTTCGCCCTTGAAGCTGGCGCGCTTGTTCTAGCAGATAAAGGTGTATGCTGTATCGATGAACTTGATAAGGTAAAAGCAGTATCCATTGTGTTCTAGAAAGTAGATTACTAATCTTATACTTTCGCTAGTATTTCATAACATGGAGTGATTTAAAGGAAAAAGATAGTTCATGCATTTATTTTGATCGAAAACCTTGAAGAGAATGAAAACTAAAATTATCCATGTAACGTTTCGAACACGTCAGGCTGCGTTCACACGTCGCACGTTTTTCTCGTACACGATTTTCTCGTGCGCGATGAAATCGTAGTGGCAGTAGACAATATATGAAACTGTTCACATGGAGTCCATACGGGAAAATCGTGTGTACGAGACACGTTTTTCCCGTATACCGTGCGAAGTTGCCACTAGTATCGCCGTGCGTCGGCACGATTTTCTCGAATACGCATCGTAGTGGCGCTTATGTACGCATTGATCGTTCGCACGACTCACCCATTCATGCAATTTTATCATAACGTTAAAAACGCATCGAATGGTCGCCGTGTGAACGATTGCATCGTGCACGGGAAAATCGTGTACGAGAAAAACGTGCACCGTGTGAACGTAGCGATAGGCTAACTAGGCTGAAGCCTAGGGCGCACGGTCCGAGGGGGCGCCGCCGCCTGCTGGGCGCTGTTCTGTGACCACGTGTGTATTACTGCTGACTAATGTAAGTTAACATTTTGTAACAGCCAGTATAAGAGCACTATGATACCTCCCTTACATATTAGTATTTGCTAATTTAATGAAAATAAAAAATACGCTCGTGAAAATAAAATTCCTGCACCCGGCTGTGGGGCAGCGTGGCAGTATAACGACCGCTCAACGCTGCCGGAACGTGGGAACACACCGCTATAGAGGTGGTGAAGCTGGTCATGAAGGAGTGGCTGGATTCGCCATTGTAGCCTCACGTACCGAGTGTCACAGAGACTTACCGGACACGGATGCTTTTGTATCTGCAGCAGCGCTTACACTGGGAGTTAGCACCCGAGTGCCAGTACTGCGGTGATTGCAGCGAGGATACGGCGCTACATACACTAGCGCAGTACACTGCAGCGCCAAGGACTTATTGCGGACCTGGGCGTAGACATTCTCACGCTGGAGACCATGGTGAAAGCCATTAGTCTCCAGTGGGGAAAGCGGACGCCGCCTGCCTCTTTCTGCGAGCAAATGGTGTTCACGAAAGAGGTGGCGGGGAGGGAGCGGGCCGGGAGAGAAATCTCCCTCCCGAGTTCCACAGCCAAAGACGGTATACACGGGCGTATTGCGAGGACTAACGGCCTCTATAATCGAGGGCCTGAGAACGGCGAGCTGGCTTCTCGCTGTCTTACAAAAGCAGGCCAGGGCAGGAAATTTCGCGAGGGCAGACAAAGTTCGTATCAGGAACTTTGGACCCGTCTGGGCCGTTTGGGGAACAGCCTTGTAAGTTTTCCGACGTAGGTATTCGACAAGTTTTAGTTGCTCGATCTCTAGTCGCTCGACTTCTCGTGCATCTCACACACCGCTGGGTGATAGCTATCGAGAGTAAAGGCGAGGCTCTTATAATATACAGGGTGGAATTTAAAGACGGTAGTTGGAGGTAAAGTACCCTTAATATTGATAATGGCAAGTTTTGCTAAAAGGAAACATTCCTTAATTTTCACAAGTAAATAAAACTGCATTTTAAGATTTTTGAAAAATCACCTGCTTGAGCCGGGAATCGAACTTGGGAGATGTGAAAAAAAAAACATCCTGTATTTTATGATACCAACAGAAAGAGTCTTAAATACCCCTTGGTGCGTAGTTGAAGCAAGTCTTGAATAGCTTGTGTCTGATATCGAGACTACTCTCGCAAGAAAGTCCGACTTGGATTAGTGCAACGTTGTCCAATGTAACCCCACCAAGACACAAATTTGTGTATTCACCGCTAAGAAAACCCGATTTACTGACGCGCCGCAACTCCAGGGCACATCGCTTGCTATTTCCAACAGTATAGGGATCCTTGGTGTTGACATCTCCAGTGACGCTCAGTTCCGTAGTCATTAGGAGGACAAGGTCAAGCCGGCGTCCTAATTTTATTTTATTGATATTGATACCTACGGCTACGTTTTATCATTGACACAGCTCGCCACAGACAGGGTGTTCAACCTTGCGTCCAGGGTGTTCGAGCGCTATAAGGTTCAATAGGAGATTTCTTACGCGAACGCTTAGATTATGGAATAAACTCCCAGGCCTCCCAGCCTCGGTTTTCACCAATGCCTACAGTATGGGGTACTTAAAAAGGGGTAATATAAGCTTCTTATACGGCTGGAGGTTAGCGCCTCTGGAGTTATAAACAAGTTCATAGGCTACGGTCACCACAGTCGGACGTAAGTTTGTCTGTTTGTCGCCACCTTAGTAGTATTAAAAAAGAAAAATATAGGGCAAAGGCTGGGGGCGCATTTGCATAGCAAGCCTAGGGCGCACCGAACTCTAGATCAGTCCCTGCGGGTTTAGGTTCCAGATAAACCTTGAGCCCATCTTCCTTGTTCCCAGTATTGGCCAGGATTGGCTAAGATGAAAAGTGACCAGAGACAGAATATGAAACGTCGATATCGATGTTATTAGTTTAAAATTAAAACTTTTACATATATAGAAATGTGCTAACTTGCCAGTAGATCGGGACGCCTCTTTCGCCCCAAGACGTATTATTACCTTATACGGCTTGGCGCGACGATTACTTATTTTATTTGATTATTTGCGTTTTCGTGGCTCGATAGCTAAGCGATAAATTTTCCCCTCATTGAGAAAAGATGCAGGTTCAAATCGCAGTCGAAGTCGACCATGAAATGCTTTCCCATTTTTTTATGTTGTTGTTTGTTGGTCAGCACACTAGTTGTCAAAAAAAATAATAAGCCCGTTTTGATACCGTTTATGGTGGATTCGGAGATCCGCCAATGAGGGTCGTCGCCTTCGTAATAAGAATTGCCAAAACGGGCATATTAAAGTGGCGTCATTTTAATAGGTAACATTTGACGTCTGTCAGTTTTATCCTCATAATGAGAATGATGAATGAGAAAGTGAATGAATCGATACGGACTTAAAAGATATGTGAATTTTAAAAATCATCAGGCGAATCCCTGTCCCATTATTGTTTTTTCTTTCGTTTTAAGGAGCAAAATAAGACAAGTACATAACTTGATTGTCATACGATTGTGAAATTGAGTTTTCAAATGTTACCTATTAAAATAACTCCACTTTTAATGTATAATCGATCTTGTATATAAGATATTGGCCTGTATAACAGATGAGTTGCCACCACAGCAGTCTGCTAGAGGCCATGGAGCAGCGTCGTGTGAGCGTGGCCAAGGGCGGCGTGGTGTGCAGCCTGGCCGCCCGCGCCACCGTACTGGCCGCGGCCAACCCCGCCGGCGGCAGTTACAACAGGTGTGTGTGTTGTTGTGTGTTGGTTTGTGTAGCAGATGAGCCGCCACCACAGCAGTCTGCTAGAGGCCATGGAGCAGCGTCGTGTGAGCGTGGCCAAGGGCGGCGTGGTGTGCAGCCTGGCCGCCCGCGCCACCGTACTGGCCGCGGCCAACCCCGCCGGCGGCAGTTACAACAGGTGTGTGTGTTGTTGTGTGTTGGTTTGTGTAGCAGATGAGCCGCCACCACAGCAGTCTGCTAGAGGCCATGGAGCAGCGTCGTGTGAGCGTGGCCAAGGGCGGCGTGGTGTGCAGCCTGGCCGCCCGCGCCACCGTACTGGCCGCGGCCAACCCCGCCGGTGGCAGTTACAACAGGTGTGTGTGTTGTTGTGTGTTGGTTTGTGTAGCAGATGAGCCGCCACCACAGCAGTCTGCTAGAGGCCATGGAGCAGCGTCGTGTGAGCGTGGCCAAGGGCGGCGTGGTGTGCAGCCTGGCCGCCCGCGCCACCGTACTGGCCGCGGCCAACCCCGCCGGTGGCAGTTACAACAGGTGTGTGTGTTGTTGTGTGTTGGTTTGTGTAGCAGATGAGCCGCCACCACAGCAGTCTGCTAGAGGCCATGGAGCAGCGTCGTGTGAGCGTGGCCAAGGGCGGCGTGGTGTGCAGCCTGGCCGCCCGCGCTACCGTACTGGCCGCGGCCAACCCCGCCGGCGGCAGTTACAACAGGTGTGTGTGTTGTTGTGTGTTGGTTTGTGTAGCAGATGAGCCGCCACCACAGCAGTCTGCTAGAGGCCATGGAGCAGCGTCGTGTGAGCGTGGCCAAGGGCGGCGTGGTGTGCAGCCTGGCCGCCCGCGCCACCGTACTGGCCGCGGCCAACCCCGCCGACGGCAGTTACAACAGGTATTTGTTTTGGTAACGCGGGGAATGCGTTTACGTACCATCATCCCCGCTGCGAGGGCGGGGCGGGGTACTCGGAACTATTCGGGGAGTAACATGCATGGTAACGGCGAGCAAGACCCCGCATCCCATAAAGTTACAAAAGGTTATGTATTCACTGGATTTAACGCGCCGTCCCCCTTGTTAATTTATATGTTTTGAGATTACTTATAGCGTGAAGAGGCTCATAATGAGGGCCACCAACTTGAGAATTTCGGTGAGAAGTCTCATAGACTGTGAGAGTGGTTCTCAATCGTGAGATTTTGCCATAATTTTCCATCAGGTGGGCGGCATCAACTTGGCGTGGCTTAATATATGTATAAAAAATTTGTTCCCTCTTCCCATACTAAAATTTTGGTGGGATAATAAAGTTGCTGAAATAGATCCGCAGGCGTCCTTCGTCTTATTATAAAAATATCATATCTTTTCAGGTCAAAAACAGTAGCAGAAAATTTGAAACTCAATTCAGCGCTGCTGTCAAGATTCGATTTAGTTTTCATTCTGTTGGACCAACCAGATGAGGTGATTAATCTGCTATGTATTATCATGATCTAATCCTGACGTTTTATAGGTTGGTACATTTTGCACCTTTGAAGCACGGGGTCTGTCTTGATCGACAGCTATAAAATTATGGCTTTTGTTCAATGTTGAAAACTAAGTAACCTTATGAATCTGAGCAACTAAAATACCTTACGATTTTGAGTAACTACGATATGAGAGTCAAAGTGGCGGGTGTACCATTGCGAATCATGTTGTACCACTTACCAAAAAAATGTACCTAAAATGTACTAAATTGTACCTAGGTCTAAAAAATGTGTACCCGATTCAGAACGAAATTATTTCGGAACTAAAATACACCCGCCATATTGACATCAATACGGCGGGTGTACTATAATATTTTATTACTTAACCATTATTCATAAGATATAATTACACCAAAAAATTGTACCTAAAAAGTACCTTGAGAAAAAAAAACACACTCGTGATCCGTTGGGTAGTTTCTGAGAAATAAAACGGCTTTGTCTTCACCGAGCCCGGTATCAGATTGAATTGTCCACGGATCACGTGGAGTTGTATCCACTGGTACCTGGATCCGTTTCACTCAAAAAATATATTAATATTATTAGCCACCGATCACGGTATCCGTGGCTACATGAAATAGTGTTTATTATGATTCGAAACCGATCCCTCAACCACACATTTATTTCATTTTCAAATTGGATAGTTTTTTTTTATACCACTAGAGTGGCAGACAAGCATACGCCCCCCCCCCCCAGATGTACCGGTGGTCACCGCAGCCTATGGACGTTCGCAACACCAGAGGCGCCACAATCGCGCTGCCGACTCTTTAAAAACCTTCTAAGTCCCCTTTTGAAGAACCCCATACTGCAGGCGTCTGGGAAAACCGAAGCAGGGAGATCATTCCACAACCTAAGCGTACGCGGAAGAAAGCCTCTATTAGATCTCACCGTGCTCGAGCGCTCAGGACGCAACGTGTGAGGATGAACACCCTGTCTATGGCAAACGGTGCGATGATAGAATGTAGCCGTAGGCATCATATCAAACAATTCATCAGAGCACAAACCGTTGTACAGGCGGTAGAACACACACAGAGAAGCAAAGTCTCTCCTGTCACTAAGAGGTTCCACACCACCTGCAAGTATGGGATCGTTGACAACTCTCATAGCTCGCCTTTGCACCGAGTCAAATGGACGAAGCTGGTTTTCGGGTGCCCCCGCCCAGAGGTGACAGCAGTACTCCATATGCGGACGCACTTGCGACTTATAGAGAAGCAGTGCTTGCGCCGCAGTAAAGTACCGCCGCGCCCTTCTGAGCACTCCGAGCTTCCTGGACGCCAGCTTGGCCTTGCCCTCCAAGTGACTGCGGTTATAGCGGATAGATATGCGGATCAGCGGAGCTCCCGCATTAGCGTTTGTGGTTATTTTTTTTATAACCACCTTAACAAAACCACTCCAAATTCTAATTATAATACAGATTGTTCTGAATAAAATATACATCAAACTTACCAAGTGATTGGTGGTAACTTAGGTGGTTATAAAAAAAATAACCACGGAGGTTAATGTGGGAGCTCCGCCATTGATTACAGAATAGATTTTTTTTCAAGTGAAGCTTTTATTGATTTGGATGTTAATTGGATTTTCAGAAAGATTTATAATTTTGGTTACGGCTCAACATTATTTTTTTTTGTAATGTACCCATCCTTTGGTTTGTTACTCATTTCTCAGAGGTACATAAAACCACCATAAAAAAGTCACAGCAAAGCGTGGCAGGGTACCGCTATAGTCAACTCGGTGTAGCATGGTGCGTATGACAGTTGTCGATCGCGTTTCGTTTCACTCTTGAAAGTTGCCGTGAATTACAATTATGAACTTAATATTTCAGCTACATCCCATTCATAATATATTAAATCGTTAATCACTGTTGTATATAAAATTAAACTTAACCAGAATATTCTAGTCTACAAATAAAATGAATTTGGAAGAAAAAATTAACAAATTGTTGAGTATAACGTAACACCAAAGATGTCTTTAGTGATGGGATTATATACATCTACGATGGATAGCCGATATTTTGATAAAACAAAAAGTATATTGTCCGTAGTTCCAACTTTTATTTTAAAAAGTATATTATTGAGTTATTATTATTATTAATATTTTTCCTCTTCTCGGTTACCTTCTTTTTTTTCTTGCGAAGTTACCCGGTCTTTTGATAGGCTATACCTTATGAACGGTGATAGCTAGAGAGATGAAATTTTCACAGATTATGTGTTTTTGTTACCGCTATAATAACAAACAGGTACTAAAAACAAAAAAAATATAATATTTAAGGGGGCTCCCATACAACAAACGTATTTTTTGTTGTTTTTCGGTACGGAGACCTCTGCTCACTTAGCCGGTTTTTTAAGCTGTTTAGTTAATTCAAAAATGAATAAAGCAATAATTTTCATAACAATAATAAACAGAACGTGATTTACCTCGTTTATCGTAGGATTCTAAACATGAATTGCATATCGACACATCCCTAGTAATGTGGTACTGATAGATATCAACGTCATACTGCCAACTGTCATACGCACCTTGTTACAGCGAGGCGACTATAGTATTAATATACTTTTTGAGTGAAACGGATCCCGGTATCAGTGAATACAAACTCGACGTGATCCATGGACAATTCAATCTGATACCGGGCTCGGTCTCCACCGAGCCGGCTTTGAGGAGACTTTTATTTCTCAGAAACTATCCAACGGATCGAGATTGTTTTTTTTTTACTTAAGGTACTTTTTAGGTACATTTTTTTGGTGTAATTATATTTTATGAATAATGGTTAAGAAATAAAATATTATAGTACACCCGCCGTATTGATGTCAATATGGCGGGTGTATTTTAGTTCCGAAATTATTTCGTTCTGAATCGGGTACACATTTTTTAGACCTAGGTACAATTTAGTACATTTTAGGTACATTTTTTTGGTAAGTGGTACAACATGATTCGCAATGGTACACCCGCCACTTTGACTCTCATACTACGATTCTGGTTCTAAGACAAATTATACGACCATGTACAGACAGTTTAACTTCAAAAAAAGACTATACAAGGAGCAATCGCGAGTAAAATCTACGCCTTCTATCTCGTATTTACTTGTTTCAGAAAATAGATGCCATGTTATCAGAGCACGTGTTAGCTTTACACACAGGCCAAAAGGGAAAATCTACCACAAAAACGAATCTAAATGCTACCATAAACACAAGCCAATCTGACAGCGAGATTTCTTTGAGGTAATCAAAATTATCGCACATACGATTAAGCATGGGTCTACCATTTAAAATTGTAATCATAGTTAACATGACTGAAAAACGTTGCTATTTCTAATCATCTAGGTATTACGAATGTGTATTAAAACTATGAAACTTTATTGCATAGCATGCTCCACCTATGTACAGTTACATAAGTGGAGCATGTTATAAACTCTGGACTATTCCGAAGTTTCTAATTCATTTGACACACCCCAAAGGGAAAATGATGAAGAATGATTCAGTTTTCTTTACGTCACGAACTTTTAAGGACTCGGGACATAATTCAACATATACCGAACTGAATACATAAAGTGTATATGTATGATAATAATACTAATATTGTTCATAACTTTCTACTCCTTACAACAGGGGTCCCAAATTGAAGTTCATGATCGTACATTCAATTCAATTAATTCCTAAAAGCGTTCGTGGCCCCGCGGACTCAGTGTTCTGGAAACGATCGCTGCAGTAAGCCACTTTCACTATGGGCGGTCCATGGATGGGTGACCATCCATGTGACCTCTTTGTGACATTTATTTGAGCGTTTCTGCGCTTCGGAAGGCACGTTAAGCCGTTGGTTCAGGTTGCCAGTAAAATAGCAGTCGTTAAGCCAAGTTGAAAGTCTTTATAGGCGGCACATAGCATAGTTGAAAGTATTAACAGCAGGCAATCACAACCTGCGCGTGTCCATTTCAACACTGTAATACGGCTCACCACCTATGACGGGGGACAAATTCTAAAAAAGGTGAAATGTGGGCATATGTTTTGCCTCTGCCTACCCCTTCGGGGATAAAGGCGTGACCAATTGTATGTATTTATTAATGACGATATTGAATCCAGATCATTTTTCCTCTTACAGCAAAAGATTACGACTGAAACCTGGAGAAGTGATAGATCATTTACCTCTAGTGCTACTTAGAAAATATATTGCTTACGCCAGACGTTACGTACATCCTAAACTTAGTACAGAAGCAGCCAACGCATTGCAAAATTTTTATTTAGAACTCCGACACAACTGTCAGGGAGGATCTCATGATGGTACTCCGATTACGACGCGACAACTTGAAGCTTGTATACGATTAACACAAGTAAGACTAAAAACCACTTTTTGTCTAATATAAAACATTTATTTGGATAAGAGCTTTCATAACCTTCCTTAATATTAAACTTTGAACTTGGTCTCTTTTTCACATTATTTTTACATTTTTTGACGGACGTTCAACATAATATTATTAGCATGTCGGTAACCGATTATTTCAAAACGCGATTCAATGATCTTTTACAGATACAAAGATCTTTGAACCGCGTTTCTTATTGATTTCTTGAATGATTATGTGTGTGAACTTCTCAACAGGGGGCCAAGTCTGCTATTTCAATCGCGTCAGAATAGAATAGAAATCGTGGCAAAATACAAGGTCGTCGGTACAATTTGTCAATTTTGGTAGTCGCGTAGTCACTAGAGCTCTATTGTGAGACCGGTAGAAGTCTACTGGTCGACCGATGTTCGCTCGCCAGTTCTATCGAATCGACCTATATGCGTAGTCGCGTATTATGTGACGGGCTTGGGGCCGCTGGTTTTTTGGTAGTCTTGTAATGTTGTTTCGTAATGGGTTCAGGTGGGGGGGAGGCTTACGTTGGGGGTTAAGGTGGGGGGGGGGTTAATGTGGGGCTTAGGGGGGTGGGTTAAGGTGGGGGTGACGATGGGGTGGGGGGTTTAAGATGGTGAGTTAAGGTGGTTGGGTTAAGAGGGGATGTTATGGTGGGGGTAAAGAGGCACTTTAACACCCCCCCCCCCCTTAACCCCCACCAGGTTAAGGATGGTTTAAGGTTTGTGTTGTGGTGGGGGTTAAGACCCACCAGATAAAGGGGGGAGGGGTATAAGGTGGGTGTTATGGTGGGGTTAAGGGGCACATTACCCCCCTCTTAACGCGCCCCACCCTTACCCCCACCACAACATCCACCTTGCCGCCCCCCTAACCCACCCATCTTAACCCCCCCCCTTAACCCAACTATCTTAACCCCCCCACCGTCACCCTCCCCCCCATCAACGCCCCACCTTAAACAGCCTTATTAACCCTCCCCCCCTCCTTGAACCCAGTTACCTCCCAAAATAAAATAAATAAAATAAAATTTATTCCCTTTGAAATTTTTAAAAAATTATTTAGGTTTGTCAAAATTTTTGTGACTCTACCGGGGGTTCGGAAATGCTACAGACTGAGAAGAACACCCCAAGAAACTCAGTCCGGTCCCTCTTATTCATCTTAGTATCTAATACAGTTTTTTTTTTTTTAAATGTAGAAAGGAGCAATTCGTGTCACTGCCAGGCAGTCTTGTCTTCTAGAAAGTCTTTAATGCTATAATAAGCTTTCTGGCACAATTTAAGCTTTACTAGTTTTTTAAATTTATTAACTGACTAACCTGTTATGGCTGTCGGCAATGTATTGTACATTCGAATACAATTACCCGCAAAAGAATTGCTTATTTTATTAAGCCTAAATCTAGGTACAGCCAATTTATTCTTATTTCTTAAGTTTAGGTTATGGATATCACTATTTTTAATAAATTTACTGTTATTTTTATGAGTATATAATAAGTTTTCATATATGTACTGTGAATACACAGTAAGGATGTTGATATCCTTAAACTTTTCTCTTACTCTACTTACCTCTACCCTAAAAAAAGGTATTGCGATTCTACTCTAGTTCTATTCTAGAGATGTTGTAAAAATTTTACGCGACTACCAAGTTTAGGACCAATCGCTATATTATCGTAATAGAATCGCACTAGAACGGCTTTTTGATGTAAAATAGCAGACTCGGCCCCCAGTACTACAGTGGTTAATACAAACTAGTGCTCCCAGTGAAATTTGTATTGCCTTAGAATCTGGTTCATTACAATTTTTTTCGTGATTCTTTCCTATTTATTACCTACTAGCTGTTCCCCATGGCTTTGAAGTCGTTATCGCATAAAATATTATTAACATCCTTTTGCGCAGTCCGTTAAAAATTAGCCCATGTCCTTCCCTTGGACTCAAACTATCTCTATACCATATTTCATCAAAATCGGTTTAGCTGTTTAGGCGTGAAAACGTAACAGACATAGAGAGTTACTTTTGCATTTATAGTATAGTAGGGATTCGGAGTGGAGATCAAAATTGAACAAATCAAAAATCATCAAAAATCGGCCCTCCCGTCTTGAGTCCTACTCGACTTTGTTTTATATACTTTTATAGACACATACTCTAACCATTTATATATGTATTATTGTTAAAGGCAAGAGCGAGAGTAGATTTAAGAGAAGAAGCGACTGCTGAAGATGCCAATGACGTCATAAGTTTAGTGAAACACAGTCTCATAGATACATACAGCGATGAATTTGGAAATATTCAGTTATCAAGGTCTATCAATGGGTCTGGAGTGAGTTCCAGAAATAAGGTTGGTGCATTCATTTATCTCATAAATATTTATTTAATAAATGTTCATATTAACACATATATCTAATTCAGTGGGGCGTAGCGGTGGAACCACGGGTAATAGCCCAATTTATGTAATACTTAAATGCATAAAAGATTATTTTTTCTGTACTTTAATTGTTTGAGATGTCGACAAGTTAGTTATCCCTACTAATATTATAAATGCAAAAGTAACTCTGTCTGTTACGCTTTTACGCCTAAATGGCTGGAGCGGTTGAGATAAAACTTGGTATAGGGATAGTTCGAGGCCCTGGGAAGGACATAGGCTACTTTTTAACCGATTGCTCAAAAGGAGGGTTATGATTTTACGCGATAACCGACTTCTGCGCGGTCCAAGCCGCGGCCCGGGAAACAGCTAGTGATAAATAAAATAAATATAGTCGGCATAAAATTGCTTTAAAAAATATTTCTAAGTATTTGACATTACTTAAAAAGCCAATAGCGCCGTACTGCAAAATGATAATTTTCTTCGTAGTATCGTGTTTCCATCGCCTAAATTGTGTGGAGCTCAGCCTTCAGCCACAGACACGATATCTTTGTTATTACAAAGCTGTTTTTGGATACAACCAGGACTTAATGAACATGATAGTAATCTGTGTCATTCTTGTACATACATAAACTCACTCAAGTGGAGTCATTTTAATAGGTAACATTTGACAATTCAATTTCACAATCATTTGACAATTAAATTATGTAGGTTCTTGTCTTATTTTGCTCCTTAAATTTCGAAAGAAAAAATAATAATGGGACAGGGATTCGCATGATGATTTTTACAATTCACATATCTTTCAAGTCCGTATTGATTCATTCACTTTCTCATTCATCATTCTCTTATTCTTATTTCTCATTCATCAGATAAAACTGACAGACGTCAAATGTTACGTATTTAAAATGACGCCACTTTGAACATGCATTATCTTAATATACTGAAGTGAAAATATTGTTTCAGTTAAAGAAGTTTTTGGATGCATTGACAAGGAGATCTCATCAACTGGGCAAAGATGTATTCAGCCGGCAAGAAATGATAAACATTCATAAAGCAGCTGGTGTAGCGGGCGACCCTAATGACTTGATTGAAGCGATGCATATACAGTCCTATCTTTTATTGAAAGGGTCCAATATTTATCAATTGATAGCTATTTAATAAAAAAATTCGTTCTACTTAGTCTTTTTTATTGCCCCTATAGTATTTGGATAAAATTTTGTATAGCTAAGAGCAGTCTTTAGTGATCCGGTATATGCTGCCAGTCTGAATAAGAGTACCTACACGTACCTACAGATCGAAACCCCTTATTGGGAATCTTGGGATCACCTTACGAGGAGTTGCTCGTGGCGCCCAACACTAGTCAGGTAGGGACCGTGTGGGTTTCAGTCAGCTTAAGTTCGGCATAGCATTTGTAGGGGTTTTTCACATATTAAAAAAATCAAGGTACGAAGAAGGCCCAAGTTTATAAATAGTGACTCTTGCATGAATACAAGTATAAATTATAATGAACAACGATAATCTACCACTTCCCTGTACATAACGTGCTGCTAAGGTTCTTTTTAGGGTTCCGTGCCCAAAGGGTAAAAACGGACGACGAAACGTATTCATAGGACGTCGCCGACCGTCTGTCTGTACATCACATATCTCAAAACCCGTGACAGATAGAGAGCTAAAGTTTTCACAGATAATGTATTTCCGTTGCCGCTATAGCAGAAAAATAATTATTATAATGGGGGCTCCCATACAAAACCGTGATCTCTTGCTGTTTTTTGGTTCGGAACCTTCCGTGCGCGAGTACATTCGCACTTAACCGTATAAAAATAACTTTGTTTTTTAATTAACATATCTTACTAATATTATAAAATGCGAAGTTTGTGAGTGTGGATGTTTGTTATTTTTTCACGCTCTAACGGCTGAAATTTGATACAGGGATAGATTATGATCTGGAATTACAAATAGGCTACGGTTTATCCTGAGAATAAGTGGGCGGGCACAAAATTTTCGCAGGCGTAGCTGCGGGCATCAGCTAGTTCAAAATAATACTAAAACGAAAAAAAACGTTGGAGCTTGGAACTAACATTTTGCGTGCTCTCAATGTTATTATCGGAACGGTTCAGTCTGTAAGGCGTAGTCCTAGGTGAACGAAAAACGCGGCAACGCGACAAAGTACCTAAACTCTGTAAAATATAGCTTGATCTCTGTGACAGTTATGTTAACGTAAACATAATTGACTTTTATTTCAAAGGCATACAGTTGTTATTTACAGTTTGTACCTCTGTGTTCTCACTTTCTGCATTTCAACCACAAAAGCTTTATGCTGTTGACATAAAGTGTATTCTTGTTTACGTTTGTAGAACTGTCACGAGATCAAGCCATATTTTACAGAGTATAGTCGTTGTGTATTGTGTGTGGCCTACGTTTGTCGCGCAGCCCTGGCGCTGCCGCTGTGACGTGGCTCGATAAGTACCTATGGGCTTACGGGTCGCAAAACGTCGCGCCCCGTGGCTCACCTAGGACAACAGCACAACAGTAACGTGGCACGTTCCCGCAAAATGGATTGATAATAATGAAATGGAAATAATTATTTAATTATAGCTATTGGTTTATTCACTAAGATATGATGAAATGTAAACATTATGTATAGGTAAGTATATCACAGAAAAATAATATCAATTTGATGACGGAATATAGTTTCAGTCTGAATTTTAAATTTATAAAGATCATTCATTTGTACATGTCACGGTAAAATTGTAAAAACAATTATATCTATCTTGCGAGATTTTACAATACAACATATTATTTTTAGATTACTTAACTAATGATTAGAAATATGTATTACAAAAAATAATACTAATAGGGCATTCGGCGCCTGGCGGCCGCTACGGCGCTACCGCGGTATGCTCGCAGCGCTCGCTCGCCTTTACGCGATAAAGTTCTCTTATGTTTCCTCCACATTACTCGCGAAGTTGGACGAGTGCGATAGTATAGAGAGGCACCTCGGCCTACTTCGTCAAAAATTTTCTTTGACTCAGGCAACTTCGCCGACGAACTTCGTTCAACTTCGCGAGTAATGTGGAGGAAGCATTAGGTTTACAACCTCGCTAGATAGATTACAATCTAATGGTTTTTACAATTTTAATGGTAACTATAAGCACTTCAGTCTTATTTCATTTTTTTAACATCTGTTCTAGAAGGTACATCTTGAAGGGCAATCCCAACATGGCAACTACAATATAAAGCTACATAAACTATTACACAATTAAAGAATGATGGCGATTTTAGTAAACCAAAATATAAATCACCTACATCAGAGCCGGCAAACAAATAGAAATTTGATATAGCTGATAAAGCTAATAACGGTGTACATAAGAAAGCAATGAAACGAATTTCCATTTCCTCTGTCTGCAAAATCCTTTCTTTAAACTCTTGATATTTCTTCGTCTTCCCAACAGCTTTGCCTCCGTATTCTAATACAATACCTAAATAGTTTAATACAGACCAGACGAATATGCTCCATGTAGTGCCATGCCACGTAAAAATAAACATAAATGTAATGAGTGACGATATTAACTTGTAGCTCATTATAGACATAGTTATGTTACTTCTCAATGTATTGTATACAGGTGTGTATATGTATCTGAAAAATAAGAATAATATTAATCTATAGGTACTTAATAATTATAAAGAGGAAAGATAGGCACCAAAACTGAACTGATTCACTGTTGGGAAGCTACACTATACCCAGGTGACATAGGCTATTATTTTATTCCTGTATCCCCTCGGGAACGGAAGATACGCGGGTAAAAACGCGTGACATTCGCTAGTGCAATATAAATTAAATGAAAAAGTTCGTGAGTGTGTGTGTTACTCTTTCACACAGTTACAACTGAACAGATCTGGCTGAAATTTAGTACAGGGATTGACGGTCTGGAATAACCATAAGCTACTTGTTATCCCTATAATGAATTCCGATGAAGTAGCGGGAACAGAGAAAATTCTACATAGTAGAACAGGAGGTAGCACAACTAGTAATATGGACTATGGAGTAGGGAAATTCCTGTGTTAAGCAACCCATCCTGCATTACAATATTCAACTGGACTTGAGGGCTAACCAGGGACTCGCGTCTCACTATAGGGAACGGAAGTAAATATTTATCCAAACAGCCACAATAATGAAATAAGGTCTACTTACTTGAATAAAAATCTGTACAGCCCAACATCGAAATACCGCCACATTTGTGAATACACATGAATCCTAGCTATGCACCTAGGTGTGGGTGGTGCATCAATATTATCCAGTCTTGCATAAGATGTAGTAGTACCATAGGATATAACATATTTCAAATGGAATTCCAAGCCCATCCATAATCCACCTCCACAGAGTGCTGTGGATGACAACATAGAGACTGCCTAAAATACAAACATCAATTTATTAATGTGTAAATTATTTTTATCAAAATGTTTTTTAAGTAACTTATGTACCTTCAAATTACTTTGCATTGCTATAAAATAGATATAGTGAAAGGCGAGATCTAGTAACATGGTGTACAGAGTGAATAGTGCCATATTCACAGCAAAACGTTCCAGCTTTACAGACAAGTCTTGGTTTTTTACATGGAAACTTTTTTCAAATTCCTCATAGTCAATAATTGGCCCAACAAACAAAACCGGCAAATACACAACATAACTAAACATATTAATGATTTCCTGGTATGTGGATAGTTCATAATTTTTATGTTGAGAGCATTCCATTTTTTCCACTTTTTCAACATAATTCAAACAAAAAATAATACATCTTATTTCAACCCAAGCTACTGCATACAGCATTACAAATACTTCTTCATCATTTTCACTATCCATAAAATACCAAAAATAATATTTGTACTTTAGTGAATTATATCCAGCTAATAAAACAATACCAGTTAGCCATATACTAGTTCGTTTACCACCAAGAATTATTATTGCACAAAATATAATAGGCTGAATAGTTATGATTAGCAACTGTTTTATACCCATGTGAAGTACAATGAATGCTACACTTGAAATTATGTACCAATACTTTAGGACTAAAGGATAGCATCTTCGTATGATTTCTGATATAAAAAACTGTAATGTAAGATAAAACCATATAGTTTGTATCAGATATTTCCAAGTACTCCATTCAACATCAGACTCATCTTTCAATCTGTTTAGGAACTTCCATCCTGGATTTAAGTCGCTTAGCCCATGTTTTAAATCTGTGCCCTCCAGTACATCTGTAACAAGAAATTATAATAAACTAGCTGATGCGCGCGGCTTCGCCCGCGTGAAATTTGGTTCCCGTTCCCGCTTCCCGTGGGAACATTTTTCCGGCATAAAAAGCCTATGTGTTATTCCAGACTAGGTATGCTCTATCCCTGTACCAAATTTCAGCCAGATCCATTCAGCCGTTAGAACGTGATTGAGTAACAAACATCCAAACATCTTCACAAACTTTCACATTTATAATATTAGTAGGATTACACTTTAAAAATTAAATCAAAACATTTGGAAGAAAAACAATAATATTTACCAGTTTGTGTTCTAACTAATTCATAAATAGAATAGACGCAACCCAAGCTCCATAAACTGAAATGAATAGTATTTTCTATAAAACTCAGTTTGGTTTTCATATCTATTTCAAATTCATAAAATCAAGAAAACATGAAAACAAAAGCAAAATACATCTTTGAATTTGACGGCATTTTATTAATGATGTCAAGGAATGACAGTTCGATCGAAACGTCATGTTTTGAAAAAAAGAGAAGTTGCCGTCAAGAAATATGGCAAGGCACTGACAAGAAAGTGTAGAGCGTTTGACCCGCCAGGCCCTGCTGAATTTGATGACGAAATGTTTAATGGGAATCTCAGCTATTTTATAGCAATAAGGTTAAGGTAGCAGTAAAATTGCCTGTGAAAATGTTGCGTACACATCAGTATGCATATGTTCGAATCAAAAATACTTTACTAGTTATACTGTGGTAATGGGCAGCAACACAAAGCACGGTTTTTGGACGGTGTCTTCAAGTACTGGTGTCCCATAATCTAAAACATACAGAAGCCTATGGACTAGACTGATTTATGCGGTGGTGACGACGTTATCGCAGAGAGATTGAATTTTGGGTTTTAACAAAATAATTCCATGTTTCACATCTGCCAGGCGTTCGCCTGGCCAGGCGTCCCGTGAAGACGAAGACTCACTTTTTTAATTGGCTGGTCCACGTTAGACCATTACAGAAGCCCTTGAAAATTAAAAAAAAAAATATCAATAATCAATAATAGTAATAAAATCGTAACAGGTCGCTGTCTGTACATAGAAGTTATAGAAGAAAAAATATTATAGGGAGCCCCCTAGGATTTAGGAACGCAATAGAACCCAAAACAATGATTTTTAGAATTTTTGTCTGTTTGTCTGTATGTCTGTTTGTCTGTACGGTTGTGCACGCTTATCTCAGTATTGTGTTGAGATTTGCTCCACTTAACATTTAGAGTTTATTTCATGTCGATCGATTTATAAATAAAAAAGTTATAACACTTTTAAGAATCAGATATTTTGAAAATTTTAATTGTAGGGGTTTCTTTGAATGTGGGTGTAAATCTAAACTGGTGTGTTGGCTTAATCATAAAAGAGCTTAATGATTAAGACTATTTGAAAACAATTCAGTCCGCGCCGAAGGACTCGGACTGAATTGTTTTAAAATACCTAGACTTAATCTTTAAGCTCTTTTATGATTAAGCAAACAGGGCAGTTTCACACGCTGCTTGATGAGTCTGATGAAGAAATACCTCTCCTTTCATACACCTTATGTGACGTAAACGAAGTTGCGGGGTCAGCTAGTCTAGAATAAAACCCATTGCAAGAAGAAGAGAATGTAAAAATAATAATTTATGAGTGATGATGATTAAAAAAGAAAACTATGAATTTTATTGAAGTTTTATTACATTATCTGAGAAAATCTATCGGTCATGTACCTACCTTTATATTCCTTTAACACCGTCAGGAAGAAGAGATTTTAATTAACATATAAACCACCGACTTTAAAAAAAAATAGATAGTTACACGAGTGATTTTTCTACAAAAAATAAGTACATGCTTTTGCGATATTAAGTCAGGTAAGTAGGAGTAAAAACAAAAAAAAATCGAAAAGACTACAGTGTGTTTCGCATTAAAAAGGAAACTTCACTATATTTCGCGATCAAAAAAAAACTGTAGATAAAAATATAAAATCCAAAGCTTAGTTTCTTGAATTTTTGACATACATTTTCAGGATAGGTAAGTGAAAAAAACTGTAAATAAAAAAATTAGATCTTTTTATTAGGTACCTACCAACTTTGTCATCGACCTTGTAGTTTTGTCGGAAATCGAGATTACCCCTTTTTCCTTTAAAAGCCGCTTTTTTTTCCACTTCCCGACCTCAGAATGCCGGTTTTTTTTTCCTTTTATTTTTGTAACATTCTTTTCTTTTTGCAATAGGTTATATATTATTCTATTACCCTTTTTTCTTTCAAAAATTATTTACCCTAGTCTCCATAATTATGTTTGGTTCCTGGGTGGCTTGTGCTTGTAACCGAGTTAGTTCGGACGTGACGCTACGGACGGAGCTGCGGAGGTGATGTAGTGAGCGCATACAAAGCGGTGAAATGAAATGTCTTATCTATATCGATGATGAAATGTATACCCTTTCTTTTGTTTTACGTGAGAGAAAATATCATGAGGCTGACCATGCTATGCTGGACTTCTCCGGACTAAAAAACCTCAGGTATGTATGTCCGGAGCTACCCGCCAAAAAAAATTAGGTATGTCAAAAATTAAAGGTTGTCTTCTGACTAAAGTTAATTACAAGCAAGATCAAGAATTTATGTGATTTTTACTTATCTTAAGCCCCATACAGATTCACGGCGAGAATCCCCGTGAACACCCGAGCAGCGAGAATGTAATCCGTTGCTCACCCGTCTCGCGAGAGGGCTCGCCTGTTCTCGGCGAGACGTCTCGCCGTGAATCTGTATGAGGCATTAAATTACATACTCTATATGTGTTTTATTTAATGTTTATCGAAGAAATAAACATCTTGCGTTGTCTATTTTTTTAGGGTTTCGTAGCCAAATGGCAAAAACGGAACCCTTATAGATTCGTCATGTCTGTCTGTCTGTCCGTCTGTCTGTCCGTCCGTGTGTCACAGCCACTTTTCTCGGAAACTATAAGGTCTATGCTTTTGAAACTTGGTAACTAGATGTATTCAGTGAACCGCATTAAGATTCTTATATAAAACTAGAAAAAAAGCAGTAAATTTTGGGGGTCCCCATACTCAGAACTGAAACTCAAATTTTTTTTTTCATCAAGCCCATACGTGTGTAGTATCTATAGATAGGTCTTTAAAAATGCTATTGAGGTTCCTAAAATCATTTTTTTCTAAAGTGAATAGTTTGAGCAAGAGACACTTCCAAAGTGGAAAAATGTGTGTCCCCCCCCCCCCCTCTAACTTCTAAACTAAGAAAATGATAAATCTAAAAAAAATATATGATGTACATTGCTATAAAAACTACCAACGAAAATTGGTTCGGCCGAGATAGAGCTGGTAGTTTTTTTTTAATACGTCATAAACCGCAATTTTCGGTTACATAAATAACTACCACTGCGAACGTGTTAAAACATCAATCAAAGTTACAACCAACTATAAGAACTTTTATATTATGTTACTTGCTGCAACGAAACCCTTCATGGGCGAGTCCAAGTCGAACTTGGCCGGTTTTTTTATTTTATAATTGAGTTTTGTTTATGAGTCGGTGGCTGCCAGACTCTCCGCTAGGTACCAATTTTTTTCTCCAAAATAAGCCCCCATGGTATGTGGGAACGACGGGAATAAAATTCCACGAAAGTGGAGCTGCGGTTGCCTTATAGATTTTTTAAACAAATTGCTAATTTTTAAAAACTTGGCAAATTTTTTTAAATTCGCGTTTGCGCAGAATGTCATTTGACAAGTTTACTTTAGAATGACGACCTTACACATTCTTTCCCAAATGCCTCGAACAGATTTAAACATACCTATGAACTCATTTCAATATCTACTTCCAGTTGACGTACGTTCTTACCGTACATACGAACAATTGCGTAGTATAAGTATCTTGTTCCGTAATTTCGGTCCATTCAGACTCTAGTCACACATAGATTAACCATATTGTTAATGTAAATATTATGTACCTTTAGAGGCTTCAAAATGAATAAGTGTCAAGTGCTCCTCTGTGGGATTTTGTTCATAATAAAGTGCAATTCAGGTAAACCTTATGCTTAAAATAAATGATTTTGTATTTTAAGAGTGAATTTAATTCAGAGAAGAGAGATTTGGGGAAGTTTACAGTCATAAATTTTATATCTTTACTTCAATTATGTAATTATTGATTTATTAAGTACAAAGCTCATAAACTTGAAACTTATCAAATTAGTCACGTAGAACTAGTTTTTTCTTGTAGTGTGATGACCTAAGTAAACAATATGCCGCGAACTTTAAACACGTTGCTTCGCTAATAGAACCATTAGCGAAGCAACTTGCATCTAAGTAATTTAAAATACTTTCCTTGTAGGTATTAATATCTTAGCAAATAATCTAGGCATGGACAAGTCAGTAAATAGTATTTTTTCGGACACGCAAATAATTTCAATTTGAAAGTTAGGGACTTACAATTTAGTTACCTACTTATTTACCTTTTTTCCATCTGTTTGTTCAATGGTTTGTGCCGTAGAATTGTTTAATGTGATGCCTACAGCTACTTTCTACTCTGTCTGTAACTCTAACCGTCGTAAAAAATGTATAAATATTACATACATTAAATTGTCTCGAGAGTCTGGGAGTTTCTATGTAGGTATTATAAGTACTTATGTATTTAAAAGCGTATATTTATTTAAATATTTATATACGTATCTGATACCCGTAACACAAGCAGGTTAATCCTAGCTTACTTAGGAACCAGCTAGCGTTATGTAAAAAATGTTCCTGAATATTTATTTTTAATTATTACGACCAGTTACGATGTTATTACATGTATTGATTGTATCGCACCGCTCGCGACAGACAGGATGTTAATCCTTACCGTTAGCCTCCGCCTCCAGAGCGCTCGTCCACGTTATGGTCCGATAGTAACTTTCTACTTCGCTCACTAAGATTTTTTGAACTGCCAGTTTTCCTGAACCTATCCTATACAGTACGGGCACATAATATGTGTAGAGTTGAGTCACAGATTAAATAATAGTTACTACGTAACAGATACATCACTCCCATACTTAACCTCAAAAATATTAGCTAAAACATATCGCTGCAGTGGAAAACATTCTCTACGACGTATTCCGAGAGTCGAGTTTCGTGCGCACACCGTATGATTGCGTCATCGAGTGACAACTATTGTCAACATTAGGGTTGTAAGCACGGAACAAAAATACATATAACTACAAAAAACAATAAACACAGTGTCTGAAAAAAAACTTTATTATATTTTATAACTTCTTCTTTACATAAGAATTATATTATAACTAGCTGATGCTCGCAGCTTAGCCCGCGTAAACGTTTGTTCCTTTTCCCGCTTCCAATGGGAACTTATTCCCGGGATAGAAAGTAACCTATGTGTTATTCCAAACTACCATCTATCCCTGTATCAAATTTCAGCTAGATCTGTTGAGCCGTTAGAGCGTGAAAGAGTAACAAACATCAACACATCTACACATTCGCACTCAAACACTTTCGCATTTAATTTAAGAATATTAGTAAGAAGTAAGATGAAAAAAAAAGCAACACTAAATAAAGCGAAATATTATTTTACGCGGGTATTTACATTGACTGTGCGCACTTCGCTCGCTCTGGCGTGTGGCAGCCCTCTGCCGGTCGGCCACGTTAGTTCTGCCTACGTTATACTTAGGAGTAGGTGCTTATAACACGACTTGTAGCGAGTGACGGAGGCCTGGTTGAGTATTGTAGAGTTATCTAAAAGGGGTATTTTAAGGTCTCCTTATTTACAGTATTCCAAACGTCCACATGCTACGTACGGTTAACTACTATAAATCAGGTGGTCCGTATGTTTATCTGCCACCTTAGTGGTGTAAAAATAACATAAATTATGAAATATTTATGCCTAGCCATTGAGTTACTGTACCTATGATTAGTTTAAACAAAGATTTCTTTTAATTTTTGGGTATAGGTAATCGAAATCAAATTTACCGAAGTAAAATACTGCGTGAATCGTAAATTTAACTACGCCTACATAATCAAAATATACTTAACCTATGACCTTATCTTTGTCTCTGATAACCATGAAAAGATAACAAAGTTGTCATTCGTCGATGGCGCTAATCTGGTACATATAATTAAAGCTAAGAGAATAATTTAATATATTATATTTATTATTATTTATAGAAGAATATATTATTGTACTTTTATTTTTTGTAGCTTTAGAATATAGCAGACAGCGGATCAATACCAATACTGACTTTTTACTGCATGAAAGTGGAGTTCAACTGAACGAACCTAAGCGGGATAACACGTACGCAGACGTTTCCGGTCAAGCTCTTAATAGTAATCAGGATGGGAGTAAACGTGATTTTGTTCAAGTTACACCAAAATCAACATCAACGACTGCGTTGAGTTCTTCCGGATTGCAACAACATGCTCCTTCATCTAATGGAAAAAGAGATTACGTAGCACCTCAATTCCCAACTCTTAAACCAATACCAAATTATCAACCTTCTACTCCTAAGGCCGCCACTAGCAAGGATTCAAACGGTAAAAGAGATTATGTTGCGCCACAATTTCCTACACTTAAACCAGTGCAAAGTAATCAACCAATCCCAAATCAACAGCCGCAACAAAGTAATGTAGCCAATGGCAGTAAAGTGAAAGATCTAGTTAATTTATACGACAGTAAAACTCATAACCAAGGAACACAAAGTTACAGTGCCATCCTGCAAGGTTCTACCAATAAAAACAATCCAATTTCATCGACCAGAGCTACCAAACTGACGCCAACAGTTGCGCCTATTCAACCTACAAAACCTATGAGTTTTAGTTCCGCTGTCACTGGATCAAAAAAAAGTACTACAGGAGGAACTCAAACTTTAACGACTGCTAAACCTAAACACAAGTCTAGTACTACCGGATCTCGACCATCTACACCAGTTTTGCCAAGTTCAATTCTGAGTAACAATCGTCCTACAACAACAAATAATTTAAATACTGTAACTGATGCCGAACTCCAGACACTTAGCGAAGAACTATTGAGAAAAGATGTTAATAATGCTGCTCGATATATAACTATCAACTATCAGGAAAAAACTACATCACAATCACAAGACGATAAAGCTCCACAGCCGTAAGTTGATATTTCTTTGCATTCAATTATGATAATAGATATTTTAAAGAAGAAAGCTTTAATTGTTAGTTTGCATTGAATAGGCTTTTTTTGACGTGAGGGAAAATCCTCATGGATGTTATGCCGAACTCCTACCAACTAACAGAATCTCACGGATCCTGCCCAAAAGCCTAAGGTTGGGAGCCACGGGTAAGCCCTTGGAAGGATATCCCAGGACTCCCAACAGGCCTACGGCTACCAGTGCGGTCTCGCCTAGGTGCACTGAATAGGCTCTGAAACTACTGAACCGATTTATAAAACTGTTTCACTGTTAAATATTAATAACTAGCTGACCCGCGCAACTTCGTATGCGTGACATAAGAGAGTAAATCACCCGTTCCCGTCGCATTTACTACCGTCAGAATAATTTCGTTAACGATAGATGTTTCCCGTCGCATTATTGTAGAAATTGCGCATATTCATGCATAGGACGTGGACTACCGGTGTACGTCGCCAGCAGAATAGTGAATCGACCAAAAAAAGCGAGGTCAAGCGGGATAAAAAGTACCTATCCTATGTCCGTCTCCTGGTTCTAAGCTACCTCCCCACCAATTTTCAGCCAAATCGGTACGGCCGTTCTTGAGTTATAAATGTTGTAGCAAACCCGTCTTTGTTTTATATATTAAGATAATAATGAATTTATTTTAATAAGCCTAATACAACATGATGCTACATTAAATTCGTGTAGGTACAACTTATTTAATATTTTACTGTTATGGTTTAAACAGAATTTGCAGTTTGCTCAGGGTTTTACATCCTTGACGCCCTTAGATCATCTAACCACAGGATGCGCCTTACTTCATATGTCTTTGTGTTTCCCCCTTCACTTGTATGAAAACTGGCAGAATATTTTTGTATGCGGTGGTTCGCAAAGGCCAATCCCGTGATATATGGTCTAAGTTGACGCCTAAACTGGGACACGTGAGACACGTCCTGTGATTTCGGCTTCATTACACCTCTGTATTGTATGTTAGTACCTAGGTAATTTTTAGATATATTTTTGACTTGATGTGATTTTTACATGCATGTGTAAGTTAAGAAAATTCGTAGAAAAATAGAATATTTTGGAAATTTTACGACCGAGCGTTCAGTCGTCTGTAATTTGCGCATGTGACGATTGCCCGACAGATGCATCGGTCGAACATAAGGGGACTGGTTGACAAAGTTTGCGAAAAAGAGGTGCAAATGAAGACATCCTTCTCGGTATTTGTATACGAAAAATTATAGCCAAAAGTAGATTTGAAATCTAAAAGATGTGTGTCAAAAGATAGTTTTATCAGAAATTGTGTATTTATTATAAATAATTAGTAAAACATTATTGAAATAGCCCATAGTTTTTTAGAAGAAGGCGTTGTATGACATCTATTTATTAATGAATGATAATAAAATTTATATCAGAGACTAAAGAAAACAACTAAAATGGTTTTCTTCAATTTTGATTTAGTAAAAGTTTTAACAAATTATACCTAATAATGTATTCAAAGAATACATTACATTGCTTGCTTCCCCGCGCTCGCCCGAAAATCTAGTGCGGGGGGAGTCGTGTTGCTATTGCTAGACGGACGTGTGTCGCTCTGGTCTGCAAAATATTCTCGTAAAATGTTATATTTTCATTCATGTACAGAGTAATGCGTGAAACAGACTGAGCCCGAGTTACACAATGCATACTGCATTACATGAGAATATAATGCATTTGAACTTATTTTATGTATTGTTTTATTAAATTACTTCGAAAGGTAGTCACGCTAATATTGTAAGCGGTACTTAATCATTTCAAAATAAATAAATGAAGAAATATTCGTGGACATTCCCACACAACTTAAGCTATTTTAACTTTGTGCTAAGGGATATAGACAACTGATGAAAATACTTATATTACAGTTATTATTAACACACTGCTTTTTGTGAGATACTGCTCTCAACTTGACTGCCTCTGTGGAGCAGTCGGAAGTGATACCGCCTGCGGCGCTGGAGGTCGTGAGTTCGATTCCCACCGGAGACAAATATTTGTGTGACCCATAAATGTTTGTCTCAAAAGTCTTGGTGTTTCTATGTATAATATGTATGTATTTAAAAAGTATATAAGTATTATTATCTGTGTTCTTATACCCATAACACAAGCAGGTCATTCCTAGCTTACTTTGGGATTAGATAGCGTTGTGCAAAATGTCCGTAAATATATTTATTTATATTTATTTATTTATTTTAACCGTCAATTTTTTCAGCTTATTACGTCTTTTTTTTTTCTTTTACGTGAGGGAAAATCCTCATGGATGTTATGCCGGACTCCTACCGACTAAAAAACCTCACGTAACGCCCAACAGCCTATGGTTGAGAGCCCCGGGTAAGCCCTCGGAAGGATGTCCCAGGACTCCCAACAGACCTACAGCCGCCACTGCGGCCTCGCCCAGTGGGAGGTTCGGGTGCTAGCCGCGTCTTTGGGGGGTTTCGGGTGTGATCCCGCTTCTAAGGGGGGGCGTGCGTAAGTTTCTCACGTCACGCTGCCGTCATGGGCCTGCTTCTGTAAGGACGGTGAGCGACCCTCTCACCGTCCCCAGACCCCCGGTCATGGAGGCCGATAGTCCTCGGCGAAGACACGTCGGCGGCGCCCAGGCCGCCGACTGCGGAACTCGGGTGGAAGAGTTCTCTCCCGTACCCGCCCCGCCGCCTCCTTCACGAGCATGATCTGCTCGCAGAAAGAGGCGGCGCAGTCCCACTTACTCCCGCTGGAGAGCATGGCTTGCACCATGGTCTCGAGCGAGAGAGTGTCCACGTCCAGACCCACTTCGAGGACCTGGCGCTGTTGCGCCCACGCCGTGCACTCCACTAGCGTATGGAGCGCTGTGTCATCGCTGCGGTCCTCGCAGTGCTGACATTCAGCCGTGGTTTCCCGGTGTCTTCGCCACAGATACCTACCGAAGCTACCGTGCCCGGTAAGTATCTGCGACAACCGGTAGGAGAGAGCACCGTGTCTTCTCTCCAGCCACTCGTCCATGACCGGTCTGACGGCCGCGATTGTGGCGAATCCCCCTTTTGGTTGCTCAAGTCGCACCTTCCATGTCTCCACGGTTTCCTGGTGGAGCAAGGACCGCTGAGCCTCGATTTCTCGGGACGCAGGCCTTTGGCCCCGCTCCAGCGCCTCCTTGCGCCATCTGAACAGTGACGCAAGGGCTCTCGCTTCCAGGTCCCATGGAGGGGTTCCGGCTAGGAGACATGCCGCCTCACCGGAGATCGTGCGGTATCCTCTTATCACCCTGATGGCCATCGCTCTCTGCGGGCTCAGCAATTTAGCCACATTGCTGGCCGTCAGGGTCTCCGCCTATACGGGTGCCCCGTATAGGGCCATGCTTCGCACGATCCCCAGGTACAGTCTCCTGTAGGGAGCGTTGGGTCCCCTGATGTTGGGCATCAGCCGCGCGAGTGCGGCCGATGCTCCCCTCAGTTTTGGGACCAAACTTCGGAAGTGATGTCCGAAGTTCCATCGGCCATCGAGTACGAGCCCCAGATACTTCATTGAGGGCTCGATGCCGATGCTGACGCCCCCTACCTGTAGGCTGAATCCCGCAGGTGGCCCCATCCGAGGCCTGTGGAAGCACAGAGCCTCAGATTTATGAAGTGCGACCTCGAGACCCAGCCGCCGAATCCGACCCACGACTTGAGCAACCCCTGCCGTGGCCTTTAGTGCTGCGTCACGGTGCGTTGCTCCCCGCGTTAAGCTTATTACGTCTTGGGGTGACGTAGGCACCATCTACCGGCAACTTGGTTAAGGTAATAAAGTGAAAGAATTGAGGGTCGAGAGCAGTGTCTCGTTGGTCCAATGGTGAGGCCGTCTGGTCCGGCAAACCAGAAGACGCAGGTTCGAATCCTGCTCGGGACCAAAAATTGTATTCAATTATTTGCTAGACAAGTAAGTCTGGAAATGATCTGCTGGCTCTGTTGGATTCTCAAACAATTTGTTATGATTTTTTAAGTCTATATTACAGTAAGCAGAGCACTAAAAAGAATAGCCCGCCGAGTTTCTTGCTAGTCTATATCTATACATAATAATAAAACTGTTGAGGGTCGAGAGTCTGAACATAGAAGCTATTAAAAAAAAAGAACGCGTTCTCTAATCGATATTTGTGAAAATAAAATTTAAAATTTTCATGTTCGTCTGTATTCCGAATACGTATCACGCCGAAACTACTGATTTGAATGAAAATTGATCCGAGGAAGTTCAGGAGTTAGAGACATCTCAACTTCTCAAAACCTAGAATTCAAGAGTTCCTTTGAATGTGAGTGTAAATTTAAACCGGCGTGTTGGCTTTATCATATAAGAGCATATTACGTCCGCGCCGAAGGCGTGGACTGAAATAAATTATTTTAGAATAGATTCTAAAACAATTCAGTCCACGCCCTCGACGTGTACGTTCTTTTATGATAAAGCAAACAGGGCAGTTTCACTCACCACTTGCTGAGTCTGATGAAGAAATACCTCCCCTTTCATACACCTTAAGCGTCGTAAACGAAGTTGTGAGGGTCAGCTAGTTACATACATACATAAAATTTTAATATGGTCACGCCTTTATGGGCGTGACCATACATACATAATTTACATATTAATGTATGTATTTATGTATGTATCTGCCTACCCCTTCAGGGTTATCTCGGTAGGCAGAGGCATATTATTATGTCCCCACATTTCACCTTTTTATAATTTGTCCCACGTAATAGGTGGTGAGCTGTATTGCCGTGTTGAGATAGACAGGCGCAGGTTGTGACTGCCTGCTGTTGAAATTATTCAAGCTGCCAAAAAGGCCTTCTACTTGGCTTAATGACTACCATTTTACGGGCAACCAAGACCCGTTGGTCTTGGTTGCCCGTATGTTTCGGTAGGCACGTTAAGCCGTTGCTTAACGTGCCTTCCGAAACACGGAAACGACACGAACAAATAACTGTCACAAAGTGGTCACATCGATGGTCACCCATCCAAGGACTGGCCATAGTGAATGAGCTTACTATAGTGATCGTTTACAGAACACTGAGTCCGCGGTGTCAGGAGCGCTTCTTATACTAATACATAACTAGCTGACCCTCGCAACTGCGTTTACGACTATTTTTGTTTGTTACAATAAAATGAAATGAAATTTTGTTCCAAAAGTAACAAAAATTTTAAGCGAGTCGAGTGGAAGACCCCTCTTGTCTGGATTTGTAAGAATTTAAGTAAAACAATGAATATATGAACATTCGTCTTTGTGAATTCGTCTCATTTAATTTTTACGTAATAATCAATCACATTTTTTGCAGTGTATTTTTACTACACTTAAAACCAAGGAAAATTGAAATACAAACGTTCCTTTGTTTTTTAATTTATTTTCGCCTCTCTCTATAAAATAGAGTGCAGAGGGGCTTATGGCGAGACTTTGTCTGTAGTCTGTGACTCTGTTGCATTAAACTACGTCACTAGGTCACATGGATCATCTGTTCAAAGTTTGAAATAAAACAAAAATGACAACGTCAATCGGATTGAACTCTCACAATAAACGTTTTAGAGAGGGGCAGTCGGGTGAGACCGTCTCACAGCTTCTTGTTTATTTGGTGAAGCGAGGAACGCATTTCCGCTACTATTTTTCTTCTTCTTCCGTAGTTCTTTTACTCTGATGTCTCTGTAGTTGCGCTACTCTATGTTGGCGAGTCATATCGCCCATATGCTCAAGGTCGTTAGCCCAGGGTATGGCCTTAATTGATGTGTTTTGAATATTTCTAAGTAGGTACATATTATGTAGAATAACTTTTAGGACTCATTAGGTTGGCATTTTTGTATGGCGCCAGAAACTTGAAAACGTAAGTATTGTAATGAAAATGTGTAAGCCACTGGCAGTGGACACTGTTTCACAAAACCTATTTCACAAAGATAAAGGTAAGTAATGAAAAAAAAAAAATTCTGTGGGAATCTTGCCTAAATCGTAATCTGCGAATTAGAGATAATAATTTCACGAGGGGAGCCCATGACGATAACGTGTAGTTCGAGCATCTCGGAAGCCTATACAAATTGTTTGATTAGATGATAGGAAGAAAATTGATTCTATTATTTTGTTTCCTATGGGAAGAGTAAAAAATATTGTAAGTAAATAAGAAGACAACGGTACTTACCTCGCAAGAAATCGCGTCAAATATGGACATTTTAGATTCTCCGACATGTGTTTCAAACACATGTCGGAGAATCAATACACATGAAATATTTAATTTACTGACGATTTTTAAAATAAGGCGGTCACGCGGGAGGGGCTAAAACGTCGATCAAAGTGAAAACTAACACAAATAATATCTGCCGTGTTCGAGTGAACACACACACAGTCCCTTGCAGGCTTAGACCATATAACACGGGACTAGCCTTTGCGAACCACCGCATACAAAAATATTCTGCCAGTTTTCATACAAGTGAAGGGGGAAACACAAAGACATATTAAATTTCATTGCATTTAAAAATGTATTAATCGACAAACGCGTAATGGCTGTTGTGTGTTAATTGTTATTGTACAGTCAACTACAATGTAATGTACTAGTTTAATCATATAAAATGATGTACTGATGTACAGGCTTTTCATAAAGCCAAAAGACCAAATGGTCATGTGCAATGGCAGAAAACAATGCTTAAGTAAGGCGCATCCTGTGGTTAGATGATCTAAGCTTGCAGGACTCTCTTACGTATTTTTGTAAATAACTTCTATTGTAGGCGCAAGCTATAAGTTCTTTTTTATCAGTCGTGTGTGGAATATAAAATAACATCATCACGAGGTTATATCTATAGGGGCCCTTTTCGGAAAGAAGCTATTCCTTGTGTTATTGTTTAAAATAATATTCATTACGTACCTACCTACGTTTTTTAATAAATCTTAGAATACCATTTAGATGCAATTAATTGTTTTACTGACCTTCATTACATGTTTTAACTAAGGTCAGAGACTATAATTATTATTGTAAAAAATAAAAAAAAATTAACACATAAAAACTGATTTTGAAGATAATAGGTAGTGTGAGTTGGCGAAGCTGCGGCGAATGGGTCGACCTTATCGTAGAGTACCGTGCTTAACACATAGGTTAACGAAAGTAGCTGCATCATTATTAATTATGATGTAATTAAGGCCGCGTGGGTCAGATTTTGAGATTTTTGTAACAATCCTAGTCAAAAAGTAAAGGGTTTTTAAATCTGAAAAAAATATATATAATAGTTAAGGATATAAGCTAAACATATTCCGAGCCCGTTACACGATCCAATAAATTTCACTAGATAGAAAAAAATCCCAAAGTTGACTCTCAGAAAAGTTTTTTCAAAACTGTGGCTAAACTATTAACATTTTATATATTTTTTTTGCACTCAATTAAAGGTATTAAGTTTTTATACACATTTTCCGAGCGTTTTTCTATAAACAACTATTTACATAGTTATCATGTACGAATATCTACCAAACGCAATAGAATTGCGCCGCTGACGGCCGATCAGTCTCGCCCTGGCGCTTGTGGAGGCAGGACCTGTGTCAGTTTTTTTCGCAACTATTTCGTAATTATTATGCCAAATTACGTTGAAATCGCGCCACAGTATAAAAATATCAGTAATGGGCAAAATGTAATTAGATTAACCGTTACAAATACATACGCGACTCATGGTAAAAATGTGGTGATCTTTTACTTTTTAAGTGTTTTCACGACATGGTAACCAGCTACCTAATGCATTAAAATGTCTACGAATTACATGATAATTTCGCCATCCAACATGGCGGCCACGCCGTAATCACGAAATTTCATGATGGGTATCGTTTAAGGGGTTTTTTGGTATGCTGAGTACGAATCGCGTACTAATTTTGCAATACAAGATGGCCGCCGCGCCGTAATCACAAAATTTCATGATGGGTATCGTTTAAGGGGTTTCTTGGTATGCGGAGTACGAATCACGTGATAATTTTGCAATCCAATATGGGCGCCGCGCCGTAATCACAAAATTTCATGATAGGTATCGTTTAAGGGGTTTTTTGGTATGCTGAGTACGAATCGCGTACTAATTTTGCAATACAAGATGGCCGCCGCGCCGTAATCACAAAATTTCATGATGGGTATCGTGTAAGGGGTTTTTTGGTATGCTGAGTACGAATTACGGGATAATTTTGCAATCCAAAATGGCCGCCGCAGTGTAATCACAAAATTTCATGATGGGTGTCGTTTAAAGGGTTTTTTGGTATGCTGAGTACGAATCACGTACTAATTTTGCAATTCAATATGGACGCCGCGCCGTAATCACAAAATGTCATGATGGGTATCGTTTAAGGGGTTTCTTGGTATGCGGAGTACGAATCACGTGATAATTTTGCAATCCAATATGGCCGCAGCGCCGTAATCACAAAATTTCATGATGGGTATCGTTTAAGGGGTTTGTTCGTATGCTGAGTACAAATCACGTGATAATTTTGCAATCGAATATAGCCGCCGCGCCGTAATCACAAAATTTCATGATGGGTATCGTTTAAGGGGTTTTTTGGTATGCTGAGTACGAATCGCGTACTAATTTTGCAATACAAGATGGCCGCCGCGCCGTAATCACAAAATTTCATGATGGGTATCGTTTAAGGGGTGTTTTGGTATGCTGAGTACGAATCACGTACTAATTTTGCAATTCAATATGGACGCCGCGCCGTAATCACAAAATGTCATGATGGGTATTGTTTAAGGGGTTTCTTGGTATGCGGAGTACGAATCACGTGATAATTTTGCAATCCAATATGGGCGCCGCGCCGTAATCACAAAATTTCATGATGGGTATCGTTTAAGGGGTTTTTTGGTATGCTGAGTACGAATCACGTGATAATTTTGCAATCCAATATGCCCGCCGCGCCGTAATCACAAAATTTTATGATTGGTATCGTAAATGGTAGTATCGTAAGTATGGTAGTATCGTAAATCATACGTAGCAGACTGTAGTGTATAAGACATAGAGACACATGTTCCATTCTTCGTTCTAACATTTGTGTGTGGTTGGATTGCATGGAACGACAGACTAAAAAACCTTGTTCGGCTTACTGTGAGTTAGTTAACCGCGTGCCAATTTGCAACTGTGCAAGACGTGGTCAGAGTTAAGAAGTTATTTATTTAACTCAGAGCTTACTAACTCTATATTTATATATTTAACTCGACTCTCCGTGCAAGTAGGCCTAAATAGCTTAGGCGGCCAAATTGAATTCCAAAATGATCATGTTATTCGTACTCAGCATTCGAAAAAACCCATTAAACGATATTCATTACGAAATTATGTGATTACGGCGCGGTGGCCATTTTGGATTGCAAAATTATCATGTGATTCGTCCTCAGCATACCAAAAAACCCCCTAAACGATAACCATCATGGATTTTTGCGATTACGGCGCGGCGGCCATATTGCATTTCAAAATTATCACAGGATTCGTACTCAGCATACCAATACACCCCTTAAACGATACCCATCATGAAATTTTGTGATTACGGCGCGGCGCCCATATTGGATTGCAAAATTATCACGTGATTCGTACTCCGCATACCAAGAAACCCCTTAAACGATACCCATCATGACATTTTGTGATTACGGCGCGGCGTCCATATTGAATTGCAAAATTAGTACGTGATTCGTACTCAGCATACCAAAAAACCCTTTAAACGACACCCATCATGAAATTTTGTGATTACACTGCGGCGGCCATTTTGGATTGCACAATGATCCCGTGATTCATACTTAGCATACCAACTTTAGAAAACTTTAGAAATTTTTATGACCAGCTATTATGTAATTTACATTTTTTACGCAACTGTAGCAAACGTACGCAACGGAAACTCTCAAAAGAAATGAAATATCCTAGTTGTCGAAAAATGTTTCGTTGCTGGTAAGCTCTTATTCGCCTTAGCGTGATGTTATATATTTTGGTATTATTCAAAAATGGACATTCTGTTAAGAAACTCTTGAAATTCAACTAGCAGTCTCTTAGACTCTAGAGTTAGAACAACTAAACAAACAAACTCTTTAGCTTAAAAATAATAGTATAATATGCATAATTTATTTACGATTAACTCTTTTATTTTTATTTACGAAACTAATAAATCACTACACTTAATAAAGTTAGATGCATTTACTACGTCAAACAAAGTTAGCATGCTGTTTCTTTCTACTATACTGTATACTGTGGCATGAGAGTTGACTGCCGCTGCCGGCGCGCGGTGTGTCTTGCGCTCGAGGCGAGGGGAGCGCCAAATGCCTACTTGTGCGGAATAACCGCCCCTTAATTTAGCTTACTTTTTCATAACGCGTGGAATGCGTTTCGGCACTTGCGCACTTGCTGTAGGGGACTCCCCCTGATGGCTTCGTGTGGGACCCCCGACCCCTGAGTGCAGGCTCGTTGCAGTCCTACCTAGAGATCAAGCAAAGAGGCATCAAGTGCTATAGTCTGTTCATAGTTAATTTACCTCTAGCTATGAGATTGGCTTCCTTAATTTTCGTGTTACCATACAATTTTTTTTTCTCCCATTTTCCCCAACTTCTTTTGCTGACATTTTCGACCGTGGAAATTATTTGAGATGTAAAAGCAGCAACTTTGTCCTCCTTGGCAGCTTGGTGATGGTAATGATGAGTGTCTTTTTTTTAGATATCTCCCTTTTGATCGAGTTACCTTAAACGCGAGATGCCAATGAAGGTGTTCTGCCTAAAAATAAGATTTGCCTAAAAAACTGTTTGCCTTAAGTGAGAAATGCCGATGAAGCTGCATGTCTGAAATGTGAAGTCGACTAAGAAGCACATTGCCTAAAGTCGTTGCCTATGAAGCAAAATATTTAAGTGGTTAAATACCTACGCAGCAAAATGCCTAAGTAGTAAAATGTTTTCAAAGTAAAATACCTAAGCGGTTAAATGCCTTATGTAATGTAATGTCTATGTCTGTAAATATTATAATTGTAGCATTGGTCACTTGAAAACTTTTCCGTCAATAATAGTGTAGGTAAGTACTGGCCACTTGTAAGTAACAAATTGTGACTATTTTTTCATCATCAATCCAATCAACAGGAAAAATGGTAGGAAAATATCCGCGTTGTCCGATCCGTCCAAAAAGCACAGAGGGTTCGACCCCGATACCTGCCTAGTTTTCTATAGAGATTAGCAAATATGGTCCCAGTAGCCGTTCATTGGCATCTTACTTTTAAAGAAGAATTACCCCCTTTTGATCGACAAAAGGAGGTAATTCTTTTCTTCGCTGCCAATTTTGCTAAGGCTATGCAGACATTATATTTATTATAGTATTTCAGGCAATCGGCTTCCTAGTCATTTTACATTTAGGCATACTGCTTCATTGTCATTTCTCGTTAAGAGCAAACAGACCTCTCAGTCATCTTTTATTTCTGGCAAACTGCCTTATAGTTAAATTAAATTTAGGCAATGTGCTTCTTAGTCAACTTCACATTTTAGACATGCAGCTTCATCGGCATTTCTCACTTAAGGCAAACAGCTTTTTAGGCAAATCTTATTTTTAGGCAAAACACCTTCATTGGCATCTCGCGTTTAAGGTAACTCGATCAAAAGGGAGATATCTATATAAATAAAAATAAAATTTAAGTAGGTACAATCGTATAATAACCGAACCACGTGTTTAGTAAAGTTAAGTATATTTACTAATGGATAATGCATATTTATATCTTAAGCTCGCACTCATAGGGCGACTTTACTGCAATGCCAACACACAAAAAACGATCTATTAGAGGTAAAATAACTTTGAACGTAGTGCTACCTAATCATGTCTTATAAAAATATGTTTTTTTTTTAATTTAGATATGTAGGTAAAATAATTGAACCTATCTTACCTTAAATTAAAAATAAAAGCAAAAAAAAACTAATCATAATATATATAATACATACATACATAATTACATACATGCGTCGTAGAATTCCTCCGAATCATCGCCAACTGGAAACGTTCCCAGAAGGCTGGCAGCATTGCCACGTTGAATGGCAATGCTAATCCTTTGTGCAAGGAAATAGCCAGCCTTCTGGTCCCGCGAAGTGTCGACTAGCCGCTTGGACAAGTCTTTAAAAAAGAAGCGGGCACTTGGACCCCAAGGGCCTAACGTCTCAACCCCAAACGGCTCAAACATATAATCATCAATTAGATTACTATATTTTCGCCGTTTGAGGTTTTCTGCAGAAGCGGCAGCGGCCCCCGCACAACCCGCTGTGCTTGGAAGATGTGATGGCGCAAGGGTGTCGACGCATGTGGCGTCCCACACCAAAGGCCGACCCATCTTCCAAGGCAGCAACGACATACCGTCAGGTCTCTTGCCATCGTCACGCACCAGCCCGTTAGGTTCGCGTACTGCTGGTATGCCAGCGGTGACAAGAGCGCGACGGATTATGTCGTTAAGGTTGGCGTGACGAGATATACGGCCTGCGCTTCTGCTGCACGAGAGGCCATGGCGTCCAAGGCTGTCGACTACTTCTCCACAGTGGCAATGATGCGGAGAAACACACGGCGCACCCAAACGGAGACAAGTGGCAAGGCGAAACGTAGTATCATCCAACATAGTACCTATGTTGGGCGATGGAAGCGCTTGAACCCATAAGCCCGACTCCCACTCTCCCACAGCTAACAAACGCGCACGTTCTGCAACATTGGAAGAAGTATTGATTAGACTAAGTCTTACCAAGTTACAGAGCGGCACATCCCATAGTCTCTGAGAGGATAGGATAACGGGCAAAACAGTATTGGGGCAGGCCATCTTCCAGGCATTTATGGCGTCAGTTTTACACGACACATCAGAATTAACCAGTGTGTTTCTTAAGATTTTCCTGGTTAACTCTTCAGTGCCGTGAACTGACGACAAAAACGCCGGTAGGCTGATGTCAGAAATTTTGCGAACACCGAGCCCCCCCAAGCGAACTGGAAGAGACGCTTGGAGCCAGGCCCGGTCGTTCAAGGCTACATTTAAAATTTTGCATAAAGTGAACTGAATAGAGTTATCTACGTTTTCCAAAAGTGGCAAATGTTTCCAAAAAGGTGATGACCGAAGTGCATGAGTAAATTTTGGGGCAAAAAGACAAAACCGTAGAATAGTGAAAGCCGAATGAACACTAATTTTGAGGAAACGATCAGAAATATTATCGAAATTTTGAAGCTTTTCTTCTAAAAAAGGTTGAAAACCTTCTTCTAAAACCGGGGAACCCAAGAGGCGAAATGATGTACTATCTAAAATTTTAATGTTTGGTGCCAAAGAATTGAATTTGTCTATTGTCGAAAGTCTGTCTGTCTTTTCAGTTACAAACAGTTCACATTTATTCGGATTTAGTTGAAGACCAATGGAATTAAATTTATTGATAATAAAATCTAAGTCTTGTAAAACTGTTTTTACATCGCCTCCAAGAGTCCCGTCGTCTAGGTACCATATGTTAAATTTTGAATTTAGTTCTTGAATAATGGGATGAATAGCAAGTGAAAAGATGACAGGCCCCAGTGGATCACCTTGCTGACATCCAACAGCTGATTCTAAAAGGTGGTCTTTATACACTAATTTTGAAGGGAATCTGTAACATTGCCATAGGAACTTGAAAATTTTAGGGGAATTTTTTTTTTTTATAAATTTAAACATTGTCTTACAGATTGCTCACTGTATCTCCCGAAGCATGGAATATTCCAACTGTGCAAAAACTCGTTCCACTATTGGATAATTACGAAATGGATTCGTTGACCAATGAATATGTTACACCACAGGTTGGTAGCTACGTACCTTTCGTTACCATTATTTTGATCTAAGTTTAAGGTAGGTATTGTTGTAGGTACTTACTATACCTACTGTAAGTTTGCACGTACAGAAATAGTGGCCTTGAAGTTGATGGCTTTTTTGACATGCCGTAATGTTAAATTAGTATCATTAAGAGTTGAATAACTCAATTAGCGAATAAATGCCAGCATTTTCTAAGTAAGTAAGTATGTTATGTTTATATGAAGGAAACTTTTGAAACAAACCAGCCGTATGAGTCAAGCGCCTAAGTAATTTAACTTTGTTGCTTCTATTAAATCAAATGCAACAGACACGAAGCTTGCTTCCTCAGAGAAGTACATTTTGTAGTCGTAGTCGGTCGACGGATACACGTAAACTGTTGTAAAGATCGCTTCTCTGTGTAAGTTTTCCATTTATCTCAAATAACATAATGTATAACCACCCAGCTGTACGACTAATAAACCAACTCGATTGACCTACATTAACGGGTGAGACGAGGGGTCATCGTAATAATTCCAAAGTTTCTCACCGATGCACTTATAAGTATTTCTTTCTAAGAAAGCATCTTGGCGGGGATCGACAGGCATCAATGTAGACAGTCTCTCAACATCTTTGCTTTCCCGCGTCGGTGAAACAGTTGAGCTATTATTCTCCGCATCCTACCTAACTGAAGCATCTCGACGAGATTGGATAGTGCCATGGCCACCAAAAATGGACGGCGCCTAATAATACTCATCAATCTGCTGGTATGAGATGCCTGAGGCTTCATTGGTTTACTTTTACAGGAGAGGATTGAAGAAAATAACTTTATGGATGCAGTGATGTCCACCACTGTAATGAGGCACTTAATGATTTTTTTGAAGAATAAAGGTAAGAATCTCATCGGGGACTAAGTGCTTCTTGCTATCATTTTCAATATTACTACCCTGATAACATTAATTCAACTTTGTTATAGGCTTGATCTCGCTAGACCCAAAACAACAGAGAGATTTTGTGAAGCAACTATGGTTTTCATTATATTCAAGAGGCCGTGGAAAACTCGGTAGCTCTGGATTTGAACACACTTTTCTTTCAGAGATTAAGAATGGAGGAGTGCAAGGTATGTATATAGAAAACGTCTTGTAAGTTTTACCATTTATTATTACATACATACATAGGTACATATCCCAGAAGGGGTAGGCAGAGGCATATTATATGACCACATTTCACCTTTTTAGAATTTGTCCTACATAATAGGTGGTGAGCCGTATTGAGATGGACAAGCGCAGGATTATACATATATTTACATACACAAAATAAGTTACAAATATTAGGGAGCAGAATAGTACAATGGCACTTACCTACTGCTTATTTCCAAAACAAGATTTGAAGAAAAATATTAAGAAGTTATTAGGTTTTGAGAACACATCAGACCTGTGAAGGTTAAAAGAAAAGCTGAGCCTTTACGTGATATAATTAGACGTCTTTTATTGCAGGTTTACATAACTGGATATATTTCTCTAAAGAAGAAACAGCCAATCGCGTTAACTATTTGGGGTATATGAAATACGTGGAACTGAACGATGTGAGTACCTAACACTTATTTGTAGACTTAAAATGTCACCAACCCAAATCATCCAGTGATTGTGTAATTTCTTGAACAGGTTTTTAATTTGTTATAAACTGCTTTTAATTTTTTTACAGAAAGGAGTTGTATTGAAATTCCACTTTAATTATCAAGACTTGGATAAGCCCGTAAACGCGATGTTTATTGGAACATCTCCGGAACTAGAAATAGCGCTGTACACCCTCTGCTTTTTAACTCGCGTGGACAACGACTGTAACTTGAAGCTAGCAAACAAAGACGTGAACATTATAACTTATAACTACCGGTATCGAAGCAAGAATCTCATTGGTACAGCTTATCCTCAAATTTAATTAAGCTGTCTAACGTAAACAGACTTCAAAAAGGGAGAAGTTACCTACTCAATTCGACCGTACATATTGATTTTTCGATTCTACCTAGTTTATATGTTCTTTCTACGTACGCTATACTGTAGAGTGTAGAGTATTCTAAGTTTTATTGTTTATAGACCTTAGTTTGACCAACAACTTTAGTAAACGTATCTATCACTCTCATTACCAGGCAGAAGCTTCAACAATGAACTTTTTGTTCCATAACCTGTGTAGTTATCTTTATTTCGTAAGTATCTACGAATAATGTATACTATAGAAATGTAACTTCTATAAAGTTACCACCAAAATCTTGGAGCAACTTACCCATACTAAAATACAGCAATAAAACACAACACTCACACATTCATAGTTCAACACTTGCCCGCGATTGGTCGCGCCAAGGTCATGGCGGCTCGGCGCCCCACCCGAAGCGGCAAACGTGGACGGTGTTATACAATAATAAGAAAGCTTGTTATTGAATAAGTTCAATCAATAGAAAGTTATTATTTTTCTATTCATTGAACAACATACGCCTACAAATGAAAAACGGTTACGGTTTTTTTTTACAATTATGTGCCTCGGAAACATTAATTAGTTTTTTTAATTTTTATGACGGTTGGAATTTGGTAAAAACTCCTTTTTAGCAAATTAATGCAAACGAATTATGACAAATTGTTCATTTATGCTTTTAACAACATAACGTCGTAATTGCTTTCTATAGGATGGCTTTCTTTAAGGGGTTTTTTGACGTCATTTCGTTCTTTTATATTGGCTAAACACTTCTTTTTTATTAATTGCAAAAAACATATATAAAATATCTTACAGTACCTACAAATAGGCACCACAGATTTTCTTAATCGCTTAACCTTTCCATTATTTAGTGTGTACATGTCATTAGTTTAAAAGTGTATGTTACTGTACTGCGCATTTTACTGTACTGACTAGGCATCCAAATACGTTCATTTCTTTCCAAACGAATCGCATTAACCCATTTTTCACGCTGGACTTCATTTGTTGGGAATCCGTGAAATTTAAATTATAATTTAATTTCTATGCATAATATCATCCTACTAATATAATATCGTACTAACAATATTACCTTAGCGCTTAACATACTATAAACACTGCATAAAAATAATTTGATTTTCGAATTGAGTTCATGTTGCATAACACTTTTCAACGTCACCAGTACGTGTTTTTAAAATGAATATTTACTGACCTATGGAGGGTGATTCCAGCGTTTTTCATATCCGTATGGTTTCTACACCACTTCAGAACACACAAAGGCATATTTGAAATATATTTAACGCGAAAAAACCATTAAAATCACTGACAGATTGGTTCCGGTGACACAACCGAACGCTATGCATGACAGCGCGGACTAAATGTGTCGCGCGGTCCCCATTTTAAGCAACGCCTTCCGCGGTCCCCATTTGGTGGAGCCATTTTTTGAGCCGAATTATGCTTCTATAGTATACATTATTCGTAGGTAAGTATACTGATGTTAGTTTGTGTATGTGAAGGAACCTTAGATCATCTAACCACAGGATGCGCCTTACTTAAGCATTGTTTTCTGCCATTGCACATGACCATTTGGTCTTTTGGCTTTATGAAAAGCCTGTACATCAGTACATCATTTTATATGATTAAACTAGTACATAACATTGTAGTTGACTGTACAATAACAATTAACACACAACAGCCATTACGCGTTTGTCGATAAATACATTTTTAAATGCAATGAAATTTTATATGTCTTTGTGTTTCCCCCTTCATTTGTATGAAAACTGGCAGAATATTTTTGTATGCGGTGGTTCGCAAAGGCTAGTCCCGTGTTATATGGTCTAAGGAAGGAACACATTGGTATTGTTTTCATTTACCTATGAAATAGCATAAAGTTGCATTATATTTAGTAATGCCTACTCTGAATGTTAAAATAATTAAATGTTATAAATTTTTGTACCTGAATAGTTTCATTTAAAAAAGGTAGGTACCTATATATTATGGGCTTAAATTGACTTTTATTATTTTCATATAAGTTCCTAACTAAGGTACAAGCATACGACTCGCTTGCTTAAAAATGGTCACCATTCTATGTAGGTAGGTAGGTACGCTTGCAACACCGCAGGTGATACACTCGTGCTGCCTGCCGCTCTGCCTAATGAGAATTACTTCCAAACTACTGATACCCAAGACCACAATCATCCACCTGAACTGTCCGTAGCATGAGCTATTTAGATGTTAAGTAACGGTACTTATGACGCCTGCAGGTAATGTTATGGCACCAAACTGGCGAAAGTAGGTAGTTAAACTATATTTCAATAGCTTTGCGCAAACATGTAAACAAACACATTTGACTCAATATCTCCTTCTTATTTATTTACAATTGAATATTCACCCTGATTATATCCACGTATCAAGGAGCCATACAGTGTTCATACAGTCATTTCGACATCAAATAACTTCTATAAGATAGGATAGGTAGTATTTTTTACTCATCTGCCTTAAACAACGACTGTCAAAACATGACATGTTTACAATATTGTCAGACCGGACTGAAAATCACTATACCTACTTATAAGGGTTTGAACAATTACTTTAAGAATCGGTAGGTACGAGGTTAATTTACAAGAATGTTTTCTTTTAGGTCTTATGAAAGTAGGTAGGTATACTTAATTTAACGAAATAATGTAAGTACTTAAGTTTTGAAGAAATTAAACGAATTAAGTAGGTACCTACCTATCTCTATATCTAAATAGTTTTGCACAATTGCCGTACCTATCCATCGGATGCGAAGTAGGTAATTTACTATCTAACTCAGTGGTTCCCAATTAGTTTTTAATTTTCCCACTATAAAAATGAACTCAAACCTGCGTACCCCTTATTGTAGCAATCACACTAATATTTTAAATGCAAAAGTTGTTTGTTAATTCTTCACGCTCAAACGCCAGGACCAATTTTGATGAACTTTGGTATACAGGTAGTTGTTCCCTGGATTAACAGATAGGTTTTTTTTTAATGTGAGGGAAAATCAATCTTGGATGCTATGCCGAACTCCTACCGACTAAAAAACCTCACGTTACGCCCAACAGCCTTTGGTTGGGAGCCCCGGGTAAGCCCTCGGAAGGATGTCCCAGGACTCCCAACAGACCCACGGCCGCCACTGCGGCCTCGCCCAGGGGGTGGTTCGGGTGCTATCCCACGTCTTTGGAGGGTTTCGGGTGTGATACCGCTTCTAAGGGGGGGCGTGCGTGAATTTCTCACGACACGCTGCCGTCATGGGTCTGCTTCTATAAGGTCGGTGAGCAGCCCTCTCACCGTTCTCAGCCCCCCCCGGTCATGGAGGCCACTAGTCTTCGGCGGCGCCTAAGCCGCCGACTGCGGAACTCGCGTGGAAGAGTTCTCTCCCGTTCCCGCCCCGCCGTCTCTTTCATGAGCATGACCTGCTCGCAGTAAGAGGCGGCAGTCCCACTTACTCCCGCTGGAGATCATGGCTCACACCATGGTCTCGAGCGAGAGAGTGTCCACGTCGAGACCCACAACTAGAACCTGGCGCTGTTGCGCCCATGCTGTGCACTCCACCAGCGTGTGGAACGCGGTGTCATCGCGGCGTTTCCCGGTGTCTTCGCTACAGATACCTACCAAAGCTACCGTGCCCGGTAAGTTTCTGTGACAATCGGTAGGAGAGAGCACCGTGTCTCCTCTCCAGCCACTCGTCCATGAACGGTCTGACGCCCGCGATTGTGGCGAATCCCCCCTTTGGTTGCTCAAGTCGCACCTTCCATGTCTCCACGGTTTCCTGGTGGAGCAGGGACCGCTGGGCTTCGATTTCTTGAGACGCAGGCCTTTGGCCCCGCTCCAGCGCCTCCTTGCGCCATCTTAACAGTGACGCAAGGGCTTTCGCTTCCAGGTCCCATGGAGGGTCCCGGCTAGGAAACATGCCGCCTCACCGGAAATCGTGCGGTATGCCCTTATCATCCTGACGGCCATGGCCCACTGCGGGCTCAGCAGTCTAGCTAGCCATATAGCTGGTCGTCAGGGTCTTCGCCCATACGGCGGCCCCGTATAGGGCCATACTTCGCACGATTCCCAGGTACAGTCTCCTGTAGGGAGCGTTGGGTCCCCTGATGTTGGGCATCAGCCGCGCTAGTGCGGCTGATGCCCCCCTCAGGGAACCAAACTTCGGAAGTGATGTCCGAAGTTCCACCGGCCATCGAGTACGAGCCCCAGATACTTTATCGATGCCGATGCTGACGCCCCCTACCTGTAGGCTCGATCCCTCAGGTGGCCCCATCCGTGGTCCGTGAAAGCACAGAGTCTTGGATTTGTGAAGGGCGACCTCGATACCCAGTCGCCGTATCCGACCCACGACTTAAGCAACCCCTGCCGTGGCCTTTAAGTGCTGCGTCTCGGTGCGTTGCTCCCCGCGCCGTAACGAGGGTGTCGTCGGCGTAACACGTTACGCTTTTTTCCAAAGTATATTAGGCCGAGGTAACGCGACGCTTAGTACTTAATTCACAATCAAAACAAAACATTGTCACACGGCTCACGACAAAAGCTGAACTAGCGGGAAGTAGGAACGGGTGACGGGTGGCGGAGGTGGCCGAATGATGCGAGATTCGGGAGACGCGGGATAGCGCACGGTCAGTCATCGGTCATAGTGCTCGGTGCTCCGTGCTTTTACGATGATGATCGTAATAAAATAATATTTTGGAAATTGGTCTTGGTTTTACTGATAGCCGCACGTACCCCTTAATGCAACTTCACGTACCCCTGGGGGTACGCGTACCACTAATTGGGAAACACTATTCTAACTAAACCATGTCATGATGGTCACGTGATTTCTTTCTTATTATGGCTTTTTCCTTTATATTTCATGCAGTAATATTGAGGAAATTACATATGGTAAAATTATTTGTGACTTTCACGGCTAGCTGTCACTGCTGCGGCTGCCGTTCCAAATTAGAAGGTTTCACAGCAACGGAGAATACAAGAAGGACGATATCCTAATAAAACTCCAAAATCGGTCCCGCTGTTTAGGATTTGGGTCCAACTCATTCAATATTATCGCCTAAAGCGCGCTACGCAAGTATAAATCAAGCGCCGCGACACCGACTAGAAGACGCTGACGCAGAACTATTTCGTGAAGGCGGGTAAGTTTGTGGCTCAAATGATAATTGTTCTGAAACCGCGAAAATAGATTTTTTCAGCGGTTGGCAGAAAATTAAAAAAAAAATTAACTAGGTATTCACTAAGTTAAACGATACAAGCTGTTTATTTTATTTGACGCCGGGAATGCATTTGGGCATCGTCATCCCAGCTACGGGGGTAGCTGAGACGGTGTGTGGGGCTCATTCACTGGTCCCGAAAAATGGTACCGTAAGTAATACCCACTAAAGCCCGCGGTGTTCTTACTCACCCTTTAACCGGGCCGAAGGATATAAGAAATTTGTTACAACGTCGACCCACCAAGGGGTGCCCCGAAGAGTCGGGGCTCTCCTTGGTGGAACCAGACAGTCGGCTGCCCAGGAGCTCCCTAGGGAGCTGATGAAAAACGATCCCGCATCGGGAGAGAGGTGGAGAGCCCGGCGGCCGAGCGGGCGGGCACTGGAGGCACCTCCAGGACATGGGGAGGTGCCTTCCGCCAATTGAATATCGGCGGTCGGGGTCCCCCGACGGCGACGCCGCGACGCTGTTAAGTTTAGCAGTTGGAAACCTTCAGCGATGATGTGCTATTAGATACTGGTTGACCAGAGTAGGTATGTACTTAATTAATAAAAGTTTTATTACTTGCGTAGTTCAAAATACTATTGTAACCTTATTTTATAAAAAAAACATTACATTTGGATTTCATTTTCCCCGCGGCTTCAACCGCGTAAAAGTCGTTATCGCGTAAACACATAACCGTCCTTTTGCGTAATCGGTTAAAGTGAGTGTCCGACGCGGTAGCTTGTGACGTCACATTACCCAAATCGCTGCCAGTTAGCCGTAGCCACAGAGTAGGTACATTTGTATAATATGAGACCGTAGCCGCGGTACAGACGCGCAGGGTTTTGTTTGATTTTTGTAACTATGAAACAAATTAAGTTTCTGATTAGTGGCTACTTCATGTTTTGAAGTTTGTATAAATATGGTATACACCAGAAAAACTATTTTTGAACGTGCCGAAGGACTCAGACCTTCGTAAAATTCGTATGTATGTAGGTATTCTGATGTACAAAGAGAGATAAAACTTCGCCCTCTAGCCGAGATATAAGACATTGCTGTGAATTCGAAGTTGAGATGTTCGTACGTTACCTACATTATATATTCACGCTATTATCCCAGAATGGGTAGGCAGAATATAATATACGCCTTCATGTCACCTTTTTAGTTTTTATTCCCAATAGGGGGTCTTGTAATATTCCGCGGTCAAAACAATTACATAGTGACGTCCTCGGGCAAACCGGCCAAGTGCGAGTCGGACCCGTGCACTGGGGGTTCCGTTCCAAAAAAAGCAGCAAAAACACGTTTGTTTGTCACCAGGCTATATCCCATGAACCGTGATAGCTAGGCTAGAACAAACAATAAAAAAACCGGTCAAGTGCGAGTCGGACTCACCCATGAAGGGTTCCGTAGCAGCAGGTAACATAATATAAAAGTTCTTGTAGTTCGTTGTAACTTTGATTATGTTCGGGAAATTAAATGTTTTTTTATTTTTGTGTTAATAGAATGAAAGGCGGAAATTTTCGGTTTACGACGTATAAAAAAACTACTTGCTAGATATCGTTTAAACCTGTTTTCGGTGAAAGTTTGCATGGCAATGTACAACATATATTTATTTTAGATTTTTCATACTCTTATTTTAGAAGTTAGAGGGGGGGGGGACGTTTTTACTCTTTGAAAGTATCTCTCGCGCAAACTATTCAGTTTAGAAAAATAGTATGTTTGAAACCTCAATAGAGTTTTTGACCACACCCACACGTATGGGTTTTATGAAAAAAAAAATAAGTTTCTGTTCTAAGTATGGGGACCTCCAAAAATTTTTGCATTTTTTTCTATCTTTGTGTGAAATTCTTAATGCGGTTCATACATCTATTTATCAAGTTTCAACAGCATAGGCCTTATAGCTGCGGAGAAGAGTGGCTGTGCCATACAGACGGACAGAGAGACAGACATGACGAATCTATAAGGGTTCCGTTTTTTGCCATTTAGCTATGGAACCCTAAAAATTGCAGTCTCCAATACACAAAACGTTATTGCTGAGATTTTTTGGTGCAGAGCCCCCGTTGCGCGTGTCCAACTCGCACTTGGCCGGTGTGTGAAATTTTTAATGCCGTTCACAGAATACATCTACTTACCTAGTTTCAACAGCATATTTTTTTTTTTTTTTATTTATTTATTTATTGCTTCTGAAAAATACATGACAATGACACATAAACTATTGACGTTCACAATGTAGTACACATTAATTTGTTGACCACTGGTACCCAAAGTAAGATTTAACTTGTGGTATGGGTACCAGGGTTCTCAATATAAATTTACTTAAGTACAATACATAATGTCAAAGTGGAGTGTATCCTAGTCATTTACATATGAAGTGTGAATTTCATAAGCTAAGAAAAACCTAGATATATTATATGTAGCGGCATAGGCCTTATAGTTTCGGAGAAAAGTGGCTGTGACACACGGACGGACAGACAGACAGACAGATAGATAGACATGACGAAGCTATAAGGGTTCCGTTTTTGCCATTTGGCTGCGGAACCCTAAAAATTGCAGTCTCCCATACACAAAACGTTTTCCTGAGATTTTTTGGTGCGGAGCCCCCGTTGCGCGTGTCCAACTCGCACTTGGCCTGTTTGCCCGAGTACGTCGCTGTGTTACTGTTTTGACCGCGGAATATTACATAGACCTTTTTAGTTTTTTTTTCCCAATATGGGGAATAAAAACTAAAAAGGTGAAATGAAGGCGTATACTATATTCTGCCTACCCCTCCTGGGATAATAGTGTGAATATATAATGTAGATATACGAACATCTCAACTTCGAATACACAGCGATGTCTTGTATCTTGGCTAGAGGGTGGAGTTTTAACATCTCTTTGTACATCGGAATACCTACCGTTTGTCTATAAAGTCGTGGAATGAATGTTTGAGGAACTAAAAATAGTTATGTGTGTGGCAACACTGGCAACAAGAAACATAAGTACGTCAGTTGTCAATGCTATCGTCGAATTTCGTTTACTCTCTCACGTAACTTTAATGTTTGGATTAAACTGCAACAAATTGAGACTAAACTACGCATAAAGGTTTGAGAAATGAGTAAAGAAAATCGGAGTGGTGCGCAGGAAGTGATTTTTAAAGTTTTCCAGTGATGTTTCGCGGAGTACCAATCTGGACAATTGTTGTGGGATTTTGAGGATGTTTATGAGCGAACAGCATCTTTGGTGGGTATGTAATCGTGTTATTGTTTGTTTTGAATCTGTCTGAAGTTACAAATTTACTGAATTTACGATTTGGAGACAAAAAAAAAGGCATTGTTTGCATATTTTTAGGTTAGAATCTTAAACTTACAATCTACCTATAATGTAAGTCAGTGGTTAGAACAACATGGTTATTTTATAGTACGACCTACATTTTTGATACTCAGCTCAATCTGGTTTTCTACCAATTTTTATTTTGAATTAATTGCTTCATGTCAATAGTTTGTTTCCATTAGGTAATTAATTTTCTTTTTTTACTCTTTTCAGGAAAATCAGAGAGTACAGTTAGGCGAATAGTTAACGAAGGTTTTAATAATGAAGGAAAGTTTGAAACTCCTGGGAAACACAGAAAAGGTCGGCAAAGAAAGAAATAGACGATTTTAATATTTGAGCACTGCGCCAAAAAAATCCTTGTCAGATGGGGGAAAGTTACAGATAAAACATGTAAAAACATGATTGTGGCGAAGCAATTGGGACTGCTAGGCACCTGCTGGTGGGTTGTAAGACGCCATTAGACCGGGGCTTCTGGATCTGGTTCAATAACTTTATTCTGGATCTGATTCAATAAAACAGAAACAAAATTAAAAATGTAACGGGTGTTTTTTTTAGAGGTATAGAACTTTAAGTTGGCATAACTGTTTTAACTGGCGGTATTATTATCAGCTGTAAAGTGATTTATGTTTAGTTTGGTTGGGCATTTCAACATGAATAGACTGAAGCCTGTACAACGCTTCCAAATTGTGCAAATTTATTTTGAAAATATTGGTTCTGTCCGTAATGCGTATCGTGATTTTCATAAGCGAATTTTGTTTAGCGGTGCCGCTCACTTTTGGTTGAATGGATACGTCAATAAACAAAACTGCCATATTTGGGGTGAAGATGATCCTCAAGTGTATGTTGAGACACCGTTACATCCAGAAAAACTGACTGTGTGGTGTGCTTTATAGGCTGGTGAAATAATTGGTCCGTACTTCTTTAGAAACGATGCTGACCAGAACGTTACAGTCAATTGTGACTGCTATAGAGCGATGATTACTGACTTTTTTGTTCATCAATTGAACAACCATGATGTGCTGTAGTAGTGGTTTCAACAAGACGGCACAACATGTCACATAGCTCGTGCCACAATTGATTTATTGAAGGAAACGTTTGGTTACCGCATAGTTTCGCGTTTTGGACAAGTGGATTGGCCTCCAGGGTCGTGCGATTTTACGCCACTTGACTATTTTCTGTGGAGATATGTGAAGTCGCTCGTCTACGCCGATAAGCCCGAAACGATTGACCACTTGGAGGACAACATTCGGCGCGTTATTGTCGATATACGGCCAAAAATGTTGGGAAAGTCATCGAAAATTGGACCTCTAGATTAGACTACGTCCGAGCCAGCCGTGGCGGTTATTTGCCAGAATTCATATTTTAATTATAATGCCAGAAGATTTCCTTTCGAATAAAGTCATTTTCATATCAATAAAAACAATCACCTTCGTTTTATTCCATTTCAAAGTTCTATACCTCTAAAAAAAACACCCTTTATAATGTGTTTTATTTATTAACTCACTAGCTGATGCCCGCAGCTTCGCCCGTGTCGAATTGGTTCTCGTTCCCGCTTCCCGTAGGAACTTATTCCCGGGATGAAAAGTACCCTATGTGTTATTCCAGACTATAATGTATCCCTGTACCAAATTTCAGCCAGATCAGTTCAACTGTTCGAGCGTGAAAGAGTCTCACATCCACACTCATAAGCTTTCGCATTTATAATATTTGTATTGTTCCCGTTCCCGCTTCCCGTAAGAACTTATTCCCGGAATAAAAAGTAGCCATGGTTATTCCAGATTATAATGTATCCCTGTAACAAATTTCAGCCAGATCCCTTTAACCTTTCGAGCGTGTAAGAGTAATAAACATCCACACTCACAAACTGTCGCATTTATAATATTAGTAAGATTTTACTCGGAACGAACTCCTCGTATCAAAATCATTTTGGTCGTACTATATAGGGTTGCTACATGCATTCAGCAGCGCCCTCATTTAATTTCACGACTTTATAGACAAACTGTACATTGATATTTATGGGAGCTCTGGTCTTTAGCGACTTCCTTCGCTAATTTAAATAATATTATTATGTATGTATTGTAGATATTAACAGTATGAGTTTAAACACCTTCGCTATCTCTTTGTCACAATGAAAACGATAACAAGAATTACGACAATGTTTGTGACTGGTGATTCGGCGGGAAACTTTCAGACAAGCGTGATGATCTGCATCAATAATTTTTCAAAACTAGTGTAATTTTGAGTGTTTATGTGTAATTTATGGTGGATTATTAAACATAAAGGTTCGACAACGTGCAAAAGTGTTGGAAAGTGATAAAGCGCAGTGAAACGCGAGTTTTTAGGTTCGTCGACGAATTTCACAGCAAGCCCTAGTAAGGTACCACCGCCTTACTAGAGTAGAACTTAGTCCAAACTTGGACATACATGAATACGCTGCTCATAAGAAGAATCATAACATGAAAATGATTTATATTTTCACAATGAAAACTTGACTTTGGCATACTCTCAAACCGAGAAAGTCCAAGAACAAGAAGAAAAAAAAAAAAAATAATGTTTGTGGCTGAGACTTTGTGACTTTGTGTCAATGTCAGATTGATTACGATTACGAGTGCACGTACAAGTACAGTTGCTGTCGAACGAAATGTTTTTAAAATTCGAATTATGCAATGATAATATACTTTACTTTTAAAACCGAAAAGTTAATTAGTTTTCACTGAAAGTTGGGTTAAAGTATTGATTGATTGATCATTAATTCATTGTGCTCGCTCCGTACCTGAGCGGAAAGGCGGAAACTAATTGCAGTATTTTAAGTGCTTATTTACGAAAATGTCTTCATTATCAAGTTTAAGGTGTCGTTTTACAAGTGGATTTCGAAAATTTAACAGTGGTTTAATTCATAGTAATGGTCGTAACAGCTTTGAAAATATAGTACGCAGAAGTTATTCCACCCGTGATTTATTGAAGGAAGCCTATTGTCGTACAAAGTTAAAATTCAAATGTAAGTGTAAATAAATTCACGATATTTATTTAAAAATCTCAGGATCTCATTTTAAATGTTAATTTGCTTGTTATAGCAAAAAAGTTGCCTCAAGATGTGAACCCAAGAGGAGTATTTGCATGTAATGAACTAGATCTCTCCGAAGTAAAGGTTTATGGATTTGATTATGATTATACATTAGCACACTACAAACCTTCACTGGAACATCTGCTGTATAATCTAGGTAGAGAAATTCTTTTGGATAAATATAAGGTTTGTGAGAATTACATGTAATAAAATGTACCCACTAAGTACCTACCCTAATTTTTTTCAGCCTACAAAGTTAATTCTTTTTAACTTTTGTTGTTTAACTTAGTTATATCTAATGTCACATTTTTATCACATAATTACAACTTAATTGTTAAAAATTACAGTGAACCATTATTACCTATATATTTACACTAGCGGACGTCACGCGGTTTCACCCGTGTAGTTCCCGTGAGAATACAGGAATAAAATATAGCCTATGTTCACCGCAAAGAGTGTAGCTTCCCAACAGTGAAATAATTTTTCAAATCGGTCCAGTAGTTCCGGAGCCTATTCGTTACAAACAAACAAACAAACAAAAAACAAATCTTTCCTCTTTATAATATTAGTATAGATTATCCCACCAAAAACATCCCTGTTGAAAAGGAGGCCAAGTTCCTATGGGCTAATTGTTCACCTAAAAAAGGGTTGAAATCCAATCCAATGCCAAGTTTAGATGTACTTTAAATAATCTAAAAATATCTAAAATAATGTTACTTCTAAATTTGAACTTGGCAGGGTTTCGTGCAGTACGCAACACTTGATTAATTGTATAATTAAATTTATTATGTATATAATTAAATTAACCTGCCAAGTTCAAATTTAGAAGTAACATTATTTTAGATATTTTTAGATTATTTAAAGTACATCTAAACTTGGCATTGGATTGGATTTCAACCCTTTTTTAGGTGAACAATTAGCCCATAGGAACTTGGCCTCCTTTTCAACAGGGATGTTTTTGGTGGGATTTCAATACTTTTTTTCAAGAAACTGTACCTATTTTGTCTTTAATAAGCTTTAAAGTGTGCATTATGTATACATGACATTATTTTATACTCTCTCTCAACAAGACAAGCTCTCGAAAAGATGTCCCAGTAAAGGTCCATTTTGTTTCAATTATTATTTTTTTATGAAAATACAATGCTCGATATTCTGTGAGTATTTCAAGCGTCTACTGGTTGCCCTCATTACCTATTAACACATAGCAACGCGCGCCTTAGATAGTTCGCGTTGCTCTATAGTGTTATACAACGCGCGTCTTTAGACAGTTCGCGTAGCTCTATAGTGTTATACAACGCGCGTCTTTAGACAGTTCGCGTTGCTCTATAGTGTTATACAACGCGCGTCTTTAGACAGGTCGCGTTGCTCTATAGTGTTAACTATCCTTGTATAGATCCTCTACGGTAGGTACAGTAAATATTTCAAAAAGAGTTTGTGAACTCTATGTTTAATTTCTTTTTCAGAATATTGATGACATTTGAATAATGACATTATAAACACGATATCTACGTCTACAACATAAATTGTGTGTTTGTACGTAAATTGTTTATACTGGAGAAGAATCTAAAATATGGACTATTTGTTTACCATTCCCTATGAAATAGCTATCTTTGAAATATTACACCTACCTAAAGTAATCTGCTGAAAGCGTTGTTCACTTTTTAAAGAACAAATATTTACGATGAAAGTCGAAAAATAAGTCAGTATGTGACCCGTATAATGTTCAATCATGGCGACACGAAATTAATTTCATTGAGCAACATTTGATTGTGCTGTACCTCCTAAAGTATTCATTTAATTTGCATGGTGTAAAGGGAATGAATGATCTTGATGAAATGGTCAAATTAACTAACGTATTTAAATTGTAAAGGATACCTTATTACCGAATATATAAGACAAAGTCGCTAAAAAACACGTTTGTTGTATGAAAGCCCCCCTTAAATATTATTATGTTTTTGTTTTCAGTATTTGTTGTTATAGCGGCAACAATAACACATAATCTGTGAAAATTTAACTCTCTAGCTATCACCGTTCATGAGATACAGCCTCCTGACGGACAGACAGACAGACAGACAGACGGACAGCGAAGTCTCATGAATTGGGTCCCGTTCTTTACCCTTTTGGTACGGAACCCTAAAAAGGATGACTCACGCTACGCAGTGCCGGGTCCGAGCCGAGTGCCGGCCGCAGCAAGGTCAATATTATATATATTTTGTGTGAACAAACTCACGTTAAACCATAGATTTAGAATTTTTCGCGCTAAATCTACGCGTTAAACCGAGCGGCAACTGAGTGACAGCCGAACTACGGAAAGCGCTCATAAACAACTCGGTCCCGCCTCGGCTCGGCCACGGCCCGTTGCATGAATACAGTGCCACCGAGCTTCGCCCGAGCAGTCGTGAATGCAACCGGCTCGGTGACCGTGCTACGGCCGACACTCGGCTCGGACCCGGCACGGTCTAGCGTGAGTCATCCTTTAGAATGCTTGCTGATCTCTAAACTACTGGACGAATTTGATCCAAATATTTCACAAATATGAATAACAATATTCAATGTGCAGTATTGACTTTTCCATAATTTGTATGTATAGAGAATTTGATTGACATTATTCAAAACATTGACAACATCTTTCTCAAATCTGATTGAGTTTTTAAACATGACATGTGTTAAAATAAAAAGTAAATTAAATCAAAAGAGTCCTCTCATCACTAAGAAGTATTGATACAAATTCGAATCGAAACCCCCCGAAGAAAACAATTGTTACCCCCTTTTAGCCTGTTCTGGAATGAATTTCAATAAAATACGAAACACATCTTCCATCAATTATGTTAGAGATGATTTATGCAAATTTTGAAGAAGATCCGACCAAGGAATCCTGTGGTCCCATACAAACTTTGTAACCCTTTTCCAACTCACGCTTGACCGATTTCTCAAATTTCTCAATTTTTCGGTAATCTACATATAACACCCGATCTGTGTGCCAAATTTCATAACGCTAGGACAATTGGAAGTGGCCTAGAGGTTTTGATGACCGGTCAGTGAGTGAGTGAGTCAGTCAGTGCCAAAATTAGCTATATTCACAGGGTCATATTTCAGGATCTACTAAAGCTACATCTATGAAATTTGGTACACTGCCTTAGTACTAGTATATGATTATGTACGTACAATTTTATTTCTGTACTTGCAATAGGCACTGAGCTACAGGGGGGTCAAAAGTGGGTCGAAGCGGTTCGTGTAAATAGAGTACGGCATGCGCTCGGCCTGTTGCTGGAACTTGGCCTGCGCACTGCCGTGCGCTTAGATTACTGTCTAAAGTAAACCAAAATAAGGCCCCTATGTCATTGTGCCCAAAAGTCTAGCAGCATTCCCCCTCTGAATAGTAATACCTATTCACTGAGAGAAAACTGCCAGCCCCTACCGGTCGTCGGTCACCGGTAGATGCGAATGGGCAATTTTTTAAATTCTTAAATATTTAAAAAAATATGCTCATTGTGACCCCATGAACCAAGGGTCAACAACACTAACTGGAAGAAAAATCATCACATAATATTGATACACAATATTGTGTATGTCAAGTGTTTTATTTTTTTAGTCAAGAATTTTTTATGTCAAAACGTTTGCTTGGTTTCAGTATCCCCCAGAAATATTGCAGCTAGAGTATAAACCCAACTTTGCTGTGAGAGGTTTACATTATGATATTGAAAAAGGTCTTTTACTGAAGTTGGATTCATTCTTACAAATACAGTTGGGTTCTGTATATCGTGGCCTAACACAGGTATCAAGTGATGAAGTGCTCAAGTTATACAAAAATAGAATCATACCTATTGCTTATGTTGAGGGTGACACTAGAGTACACAAGGTATATATATTTTCTTTAATCTGACTAATGTTATAAAGCCAAAGTTTTTGAGTGTAATTGTCCGAATGTTGTTAATCTTTCATGCTCTGACAGCTAAACGGATCTAGCTGAAATTTGGACTGTGATAGATTATAGTCTGAAAGAGAGACCATATTCTTAGCATTCCATGGATTCTCCGTGCGGGCGCCGGGTCCATAGCGTGGCACAGGGGGGAACACCCCGACGGCGTCTGGGACTTGCAACCCATTCGAGTAGGTTTAGGGTGGCCACCTTACTATGCGCATAAACGATTACCTTCCACCGTCAACAATGTTCCCCCCCCTGCCCAACCAGATTTGGTAAGATCCTATCAATGCCGCTTTGGATACTCGTTTTAGTAAAGAGCTTACTGAAGCCAAGGTCCTTAAATACACATAGGCTACTTTTTATCCGAGGAACTAGTACCAGTTGGAAAAGGGAACAAAATTCCAGGTGTGCTGAGCCTTGGGCGCATCTTGTGGTACTATAAACCAGGCCTAGAATTTTCTTTATCAGGCATTTTTATTACAGCACACTCTGAGAAAGAGTTATCTCACTGACCAAATTGTAGTACTTTTAATTTTACTGATATCAAGTTTTAAAACATAACTAGCTAATTGTTCCTGTGGGAATGCAGGAATTAAAATATAGCCTATGTTACCTGGTAGCCTAATTGGTTCAGTAGTTTCGGAGCATAATCAATGCAAACAATCAAACAAACAATCAAATCTTTCCTCTTTAAAATGTTAATATAGATAAACTTAAAATATAAAGTGACATTTATAGATGCAAAATGGAATGAAGTTTCTAATGAGAATAATGTACCTAAATGTTTCTGTTTTATGACCTGCAAGTGTATTAAAGGCTGAAACTGAAGCAAGATTTAATTACTGCAATACAAACCATGTGCTACTAACGGAACAAGTAGTATTTCCATAAGTTTTAGTCTGATGTTCTAGATTGTGTATTATGTTCATGGTGTTAAAGTTGAAATTTATTTGTAGAGTGCGGTAATGACTGACACTTGTAAGCAATCATTCATTTGTGCTCCCCTTGTATAGTGTTGATACTTACTATGTACTGTGATGGGCATGATAGTATTATGGCAGACTTTAGCTAGAGAAATTACTTTCAATATACCTATAGGTAGGTATAAACCTGTTTATAACTCGACTATTAACTGTAAAAGCTACATTGAGAGCACAGCAGAAACCAGTAGTCAGATACTATGAATTGTGGATGCTATAAGCCTTGTTATAGGATTCCACACTAATGGAGGGACTAGGTGCATCGAATATAATATCTATACTTAATCATCTATAATAGTAAAGTGCTCTACTAGTACAATACCACTCATACAACAACATTACAATAGCTTGTACCTAATTTACATTTCTGAGTACACTGAAATGAAGTGTCTTGCAAACCATTATTTTTAGTTGACGACGAGAATGCGTTCACGCGCCGTTATATCACGCGTGTGTGGGATTCGCGTCCCGTAGTCTATCAGTCTAATGGCCATTTCCCACGGTGTTCCTCGCCCTAATATCCACGTCGAACAACATTCGAGAAGATTATATGTGTCCACATGTCTAGGAAAAGTAGTACCCGTAGGCTTGAGGCTCTCTCGGGCGAGCCAGATGGGCGACTCCCTAGCTCCCAAACGACCGGAAGACTACACCCGCTCCTCCTCCGCTCTCGACCGCCCTTCACTAGGCAGAAGAGGTCGAGAGCGACAGGCACGGGCGTGCACTAATGGGCACCTCCGGAAGAAGGGTGCTCGCCACTATGAGTCGGAGTGCGGGCTCCCGGTCTTAAGGTCAATAAATACTAGGGAGACGCGTGAGAGGACGGCGCCCCAGAACTGCACGGTGGTACGGGAACATTAGTCCTGCATAGGTATTATTGTAATAGATTACTGGAAATGCCTTTCATTTGTTTTGTTAGTGATATAGACTTGACTATACCCTTAATAAATTGTGCATACTACCCGTTCGCTCTAACTTTGCCGTTGGCGTAGAGGCGTATACCCGAATTTTTAATTACACGAAGTAAATTGACAGTAGCTAATGTCACTTCGTCATAGAAAATAAGCAACATTGTATGAAGAAGTGACATTAGTTGCTGTCAATTTATTTCGTCTAATTAAAAATTCGACTTTAGTATGGAGCCGAGCGGCAAAGTTAGAGCGAACGAGCAGTATTATTTAGTTTTTGAATCTTCAGTTCAAATATAATTCAGATTTTTTTTTCAGCCAAATAGAGCAAAAATGGTGCATCTAGCAGATTTATTTTCCGTGCCAGAGATGGGTCTATTGTGCAATGTCGCTGAATATTTTATAAGAAATCACATAGATTACCATCCAGAAATTTTATTTTTGGATGTCAAAAATTCAGTCCAAAGTAGTCACCCTATAATGCATAGGATTGTTGCTCAAAATGTGGAAGAGTACATAAGACCAAATGTATATTTGCGAAGATATTTCCAAATGCTACAGGATAAAGATAAGAAACTTTTCCTTGTAACCAACAGCCCTTATCATTTTGTGTGAGTAACTAATTGTTTATTTGTGTATTATATTATGTAACACCAAGACAAACTGTAATCTGATTATAAACTAACTGTGCAATGCTTGAAACACCACACGTTGCAATGTTCGCTGTGTCATTGGTTTCAATTTGATTATGGGACAAAATCTAACAGGTGGAACATTGGCAAGTAAAATATCTCCGCCTATTCCCTCCGGGAAAAAAGGCGTGACTATATGTATGTATGTATGTCTATTTGGTCCAGTATGGGGGGATACGGGATGAAGGAACGGAATAAAAAATCCACGCAGGCGGAGCTACGGGTGCCAAGTTATCTAAAATTCAAGTAGCCTAAGTTACTCCTTATAACATCAGCGATCTGCCTGGGAAAGCGCCGTAAAATCGGTCCGGGGCGCCGATTCTCGACCACACGACGTGAATGCGTGAACGCAAATTTACGGGTGAAACGTCGTCCGTCTCATGTTCGCCGTTCCTAAATATGAGACAGGCGACGCGTCACCCGCCGATTTCCGCCCACGCATTCATGTCGTGTGAAGCGAGAATCGGTGCCCAGTCGTTTCAGCGCCAGAACAAACAGAAAGACATACATTTTTAAAAATGGTTTTAATGTTTTTTTAAAAGCAACTAAGTACTCGTGTTACTTTAATAATATGCATTTAGTTAAAAGTTGTTAATTGGAATTATAAACAGACTCTGCAGTTTAATTTACCTACACCTATGAATAGACTAGCTATATCCTGCGTCTCCCCTTCGATAAGTATACATCGAACGAAAATTTCCTAAAAATTGTTCCAATAATTTTGAAAATCGGTTCAGTAGATCCAGAGATTACCCCTTACAACGTCACAAACTCACAACCTCATAAACTCACAAACCTTACATCTTTATAATATTAGTATAAGTAGATATAGGAATTTAATGATAAAGGTACGTCGATTCCTCTCAATGTATAATTTGTACATTGAAACTAGATTATAAAATACTAGCTGATGCCCGCAGCTTCGCCCGCGTAAAACTTGTTCCCGCGGGAAGTTATTTCCGGGATAAAAGGTAGCCTATGTGTTATTATGTTAATGTATCTCTGTACCAAATTTCAGCCCGATCCGTTCAGCGGTTTGAGCGTGAAAGAGTAACAAACATCCACACTCACAAACTTTCGCATTTATGATATTAGTAAGATTACGTGCACATGAGCTGCTCATACCAGTAGGTCGCTGTAACGCACTAATCATACAAGTAAACAAACGGTGCTAGGGTATTGTTCTATATATATTATGACGGCGACAGTTAAACAGTAAATTAAACAATACGAAACATCTTTAACAGGTGTAAACTGAATTTCTGTAGTGGCGACGCAGGAACTCGGAATTTGTATTGAGAATTGGGATTTTGGCAATTGAATTTTTACGAAATAATTTCAATGCTACATGCCAGGCCTAAATGCACTGATTAAAATATTTGCTATGTTATCACGCTAAAAGTGAGATTTTTAGTCGTAGAAAACAGGTCCTATATACATATACCTACATCTTGACAACGAAAAAAGTTCATGATTCAATCAAACCTTGGCCGAATATTAACGACAAAATCATGAATAAATAAACGACGTATTTCTTTATTTCAGAAATGCTGGTATGGAGATGCTAGTGGGTCACGATTGGCGGGAGTTTTTCGACGTAGTCATAGTAAACGCGAACAAACCAACCTTCTTCACGGAGGTATCTCGTCCCATCCGGGTGTTTGACAAGAATGCCAATACCCATATTTGGGAGAAAGTGTCGTCGTTAGAAAAAGGAACTATTTATTACGAGGTCAGTTTCAATCGCAGTACCCACAATGCGTCCCAAGATTAACTGCTTGAACTTTGTGAAGTTACATACTCGTAGCATCTGAAATAAGTAGGTACCAAAGTAGGTAACGAAATGTAAAAGGAAGAACATTAGCCGAAATTTCGCTCCAAAAACCTAACTCTACTTACGCTGTCTGTTAATAGGATACCTACGTAATATAGACGAAGCGTTGAAAGTATTTAATTTGACATTTACGTCTCTAAATTGCTTTGCACTCGTATTAAAAAAACAATTCCTAATTATTTTATCGTTTTCTGTTTTGAATTCCGATGCTTAGTAAACTCAACAAGCTTGAAGAGTTGTTTTTGGGACGCTTTTTAAAGATATCTTAAAAACCTTGCATTTGTATTCAACAGTTGTTATATAGCGCAATAGATGACCTTACTCGTCTGGCGATAGTGTGGAATGTCAACTGGTTTCGGTACGGTTGTGTAGCTCAACTGGTCAGAGCGTTGCCCTTGATAGACTTCTTATTTCACTATAAATTAAAAAAATAACAAGACACTCAAGCGAAAGTCAGGCTAGTAAAATAAATAAGACTATTCTCAACATAACAATACAAAAGCAAAAGTAACATAAACTAACTTTTTGAATCATTAATTATAATTTGGATCTAAGCCAAAAATGAAAGTAAAATTGCATTGCGAAATGTAGTGATTGTACATTTTTCAGGGCTAGTAATTATAGCGATAGTTTTTGAATTGTGTTCGTTCAATGCAAGCAGTCAGCGTTCACGGCTGGACCTAGACTTCAACTTATTTCATTTAAGGAGATATTTTGCCTTTTCTTACATGTGGAAATCCTCATTCATGAATGCTAGGACTCTTACTGACTAAAACCACAATGAGCCCTACAATTACCTACGGCCGGGAGTCCCGGGTAAGCTCTCGGAAGTATGTTACAGGATTACCGGCAATCTCAAGATTAAAAATCAAAGGGTGCTTGATCTCCTGTTGCTCGCTGAACCGACGGGTCGTCACAGGTTTATTTTAAGTTTAGTTTCTCTTTGCTATGACTGCGACGGGGTTTTAATAAATATAAAAATCATAACCCTCCTTTTGCGCAGTCGGTTAAAAAGTAGCCAATGGCCTTCCCAGGTCCTCGAACTATCCCTATACCAAATTTCATCTCAATCGCTCCAGCCGTTTAGACGTGAAAGCGTAACAGAGAGACAGACAGACAGACAGACAGACAGACAGATAGACAGACAGATAGACAGACATACAGACAGACGAACGTCCTTTAGTGATCGCATGCACCACTTGCAGTTGATCAGCCTTTAGGCTCAAAGATCACGGTTGAATCCATCGCCCTATATCTATCTAAGAAGCTAACATGAATTTCCAGGGTACAGTGAAGCAACTTCAAGACCTGACTGGATGGTTTGGGCATCAAGTGCTGTACTTCGGAGATCACCCTTACAGCGACCTTGCCGACGTCACACTGGAGCACGGATGGCGCACCGGTGCTATTATTAACGAATTGACGGTATGTTCTATATAACCGATTTATGATAAGTCTATTCCTACTAATATTAAAAAGATTAGGTTGTTTGTTTGTGGCTCCGAAACTACTGAACCGAGTTGAAAAGTACTTTCACTGTTGGGAAGGTAACATAGGCAATATTTTATTCCCGTATTTCCACGGGAGCCACGCAGGAGAAACCGCGTGACGTCCGCTAGTCGTATATATTTAGAAATTGTACTTACTATGCTGAATAATGGGCGCCAAAAGGGCCTAATTCTCGTAAATGATTTTTTGGATTTAAAAAAATGACGTTACAGGACATTCTATTCATTGCTTCGATCAATAATACAACATTTTTTATTTCGCGATCGCAGATTCATTGTGACTTTTCTGATTAATTAATATATTAGGAAAACACTATAGCATACTAATTTTATCGCTCTAAAATATCAGTAGTTATTTTTCCAATAATTTGCAATTGTTATTTTCGTTGAGGTCTTTTCTTCATGTTTTTCGAAAGGGCAATACCCGCCCTTTGAGCAGATATCCCGATCTGTGACACAATTTTAACATGCTTGTAAAGAAATCTTACGTTATATTCTCACAATTTTCAACATCTATTTAAAATTGACTTGATTAAATGAATTGCTTAGGCCTCCCAGTATTTTTACAATCTTATCGCATCAATCAATGTCGTGAAAATGTAATGCTCATAAGATTTTGAAATATTACCGGTAGCTTGTGATAACGTTTCATGTAATATTGTTGGGTTGATAAGATAATTAGGAACTCGTTCTAACGTTAAGAATGTCGATCATAAGACGACTAACGTATTATTTATTAGTATTTTATGGAGTGTAAGGACCTTCATTTTTATTGTAGCTTGGACTGAACTCTTTCACGAAGGGTTTGGTACCAAAAAAACGATAACATATTGTTTGTTGTAGGGGATTCCCCTTATTTTTATAAGTTCCTATTTGATGTTATAGCGGTAACATAAATTCATCATCTGTGAAAATTACAAATGTCTAGCTATCACGGTTTATGGGAAACGTACCGTCACTTCAATGGTTGAAACTAGCCCTAATAAAATTAAACTTTGTGTCCTTTGGATGTACATATGTAATAGGATTTAAACTATTGCTTCTAAAATCTTAGCTTTGATACAATTTCGCTGTTTCAATCTGGCTAAAGCTGGTATGTAAGTGTGGCGTGAACCTTCTCACGTCTGATGAAAGTATGAGTGATGGGAAAACTCCATATGAGACCGAACTTGTGACATACTGACACATTATTTCTTACATTTTCAGCATGAAATCAACACACTGAACACGCAAACGTTCAAGGAGAACGCCAATTGGCTGCAGATGCTGACACAACTCATTGAGGACCACCAAGACTATAAGGACCCAGCGGCCACTATGGTACTCTGTGAATGGATGGCTGAGAGAGATTATCTAAGGTTTGAATACTTTGTCTTTACTCTTATAGATATTACGTAGGGAGTATCTCTGCCAGTCAAGAAGCGACCTCCGATCTATGACGTGAAAGAAAGAATTTATAGTTGACAGTAAAAAGTGGGCTTCCATCTTAAAGCGAATGTGATGAATAGACTGACTTGTATGTAAGTCTATGAATACTTATAACCCCTCTAGCGAAATTGCATACGATAAGAGAACGATCTCTGAAGTTCTAAGCTACAGTCTTTCAGTATATCTTTGTAAAGGGAGATTCGATGATTCATTGGATGGTTATTTCATCGAACGGTGATTCGATCGAATTTACACACGTCCATACTTTTTGGGCTTGTAAGTATTGTAAATGAGAAATGTTTGTTTTTGTTTGTTCCTTCAGTCGCAAGAAATAGATAATGAAACAACTTTAGTAGTATGTTTAGAATACCAGGCACAGTTTTTCACCCGGAAAAAACTTATTATTGTCATCATGGAAAATACGTTTGCGCGTTAAGCAAATTTCAACAATGCCGCGCGCGTCTTCTAGTTCTTGATACTTATTTCCACGAGTTGAAGTGGAATTTGAGAATCATAAGCGAACAATATCTAACTACTCCTATAATGTTAAAACCATAGGTAAATAGATCCTTCATTACTCGTGAATGATAAACACGATATTGTTGTGTGCTTGTATGGATTCTATACAAAACGTTATTAGAACATTATTTTAGTACCAGTAAACTATTTATACCACCGCGCGTGTTGGCTCATTCCTTGGCATAGATATGGCAGGTTAAAATGACAATTATATCGTCATACATTCCTGTCAAAGAAAACAATGAGGCGTTGAAAATTGTTTGGATACCTATTACATTGTAATTAGTGCGTTTCGTACTCTCATCGTAGCGTATAGTCGCGGTTATTGATAAAATCTGTACGTATGAGCTCGACTGCTAGGGAGCTGTGATTTGATTGTATTTTTTATTGACAAGTAGGGCAACGCTCCGAATTGATAACATCTGATGCAATGATGACGATGGGTCCGACAACTTCCTAGCTATTTTGTGCCTATATTGGTAGACTACATCCCAGAAAGGATAACAGAACATTTTACTATTTGAAAGATTTTCTGTAAATTCTAATGCCAGCCACATCCATACAAGTCTTGGGGTCGTCCACACGAGCGAGAAATTGCGCCACGTATTTCTATACAGTCTCTGTGAACGTGTCTGCACACGGGCGATATTATCGCGTGGAGAGAAAATATTGCAAAGATCCTTACGCTCGTGTGGACAGCTCTAGACTTGAACAAAAATACTGGAATGTGTGTGGCAACTATAAGGTTGATATGAACGCATTCAGCTATACTCATTTGTGTATCTATTACTATGTGTATTATAAGCCCCAAAATGCTATTCAAAATTCGTGTACATAATACAATTGGCTGTAAATAACGCTTCTCTTTATTTTCACGCTTCCATTGTAGGAGTTGTAATATCCCTTCCAGGAACGAAACAAAGGCGGTGTTCAACCCACAATTTGGCAGTGTATTCCGCACTTTCCATAACCCGACATACTTCTCAAGGCGATTGTTCCGTTTTGCCGATGTCTACACGTCGAATATTACGAATCTGATGAACTATTCACTTACGCACACGTTTTATCCTCGCCGTGGTGTTATGCCACACGAATATGGCTCATATTTTGTATAGATTATGATAAATTTTTGAAGTGAAACTTCTTTATCGGCGTTGGAAAAAAATTTGCGTCACGTCACGTCACGTCACGTCACGTCACGATTTTTGGTTACGCGCCATCTTTGTTCTGTTCCCCACCATGGTGGATTCGAATTAGGAGTACTTTATCCAGGGATAGCATGTCATTTAAGGGTTTTTGGACTTATGGACTTTTGGATTTTTAGGCTTTTGGACTTTTGGATGGGACATTGGTACTTTGGGTCTTTGGGACTTTGGAACTTTGGGACTTTGGGACTTTGGGACTTTGGGACTTTGGGACTTTGGGACTTTGGGACTTTTGGACTTTTGAACTTTTGGACTTTTGGACTTTTGGATGGGACCTTGGTACTTTGGGTCTTTGGGACTTTGGGACTTTGGAACTTTTGGACTTTGGGACTTTGGGACTTTGGGACTTTGGGACTTTGGGACTTTGGGACTTTGGGACTTTGGAACTTTGGGACTTTGGGACTTTGGGACTTTTGGACTTTTGAACTTTTGGACTTTTGGACTTTTGGATGGGACCTTGGTACTTTGGGTCTTTGGGACTTTGGAACTTTTGGACTTTGGGACTTTGGGACTTTGGGACTTTGGGACTTTGGGACTTTGGGACTTTGGGACTTTGGGACTTTGGGACTTTGGGACTTTGGGACTTTGGGACTTTGGGACTTTGGGACTTTGGGACTTTGGGACTTTGGGACTTTGGGACTTTGGGACTTTGGGACTTTGGGACTTTGGGACTTTGGGACTTTGGGACTTTGGGACTTTGGGACTTTGGGACTTTGGGACTTTGGGACTTTGGGACTTTGGGACTTTGGGACTTTGGGACTTTTGGACTTTGGGACTTTGGGACTTTGGGACTTTGGGACTTTTGGATGGGATCTTGGTACTTTGGGTCTTTGGGACTTTGGGACTTTGGGACTTTGGGACTTTTGGAGTTTTGGATGGGATCTTGGTACTTTGGGTCTTTGGGACTTTGGAACTTTGGGACTTTGGGACTTTGGGACTTTGGGACTTTGAGACTTTGGGACTTTGGGACTTTGGGACTTTGGGACTTTGGGACTTTGGGACTTTGGGACTTTGGGACTTTGGTACTTTGGGACTTTGGGACTTTGGGACTTTGGGACTTTGGGACTTTGGGACTTTGGGACTTTGGGACTTTGGGACTTTGGGACTTTGGGACTTTGGGACTTTGGGACTTTGGGACTTTGGGACTTTGGGACTTTGGGACTTTGGGACGGGACTTTGGGACTTTGGGACTTTGGGACTTTGGGACTTTGGGACTTTGGTACTTTGGGACTTTGGGACTTTGGGACTTTGGGACTTTGGGACTTTTGGACTTTGGGACTTTGGGACTTTGGGACTTTTGAACTTTTAGATGGGACCTTGGTACTTTGGATCTTTGGAACTTTGGGACTTTGGGACTTTGGGACTTTGGAACTTTGGAACTTTGGGACTTTGGGACTTTGGGACTTTGGGACTTTGGGACTTTGGGACTTTGGGACTTTGGGACTTTGGGACTTTGGGACTTTGGGACTTTGGGACTTTGGGACTTTGGGACTTTGGGACTTTGGGACTTTGGGACTTTGGGACTTTGGGACTTTGGGACTTTGGGACTTTGGGACTTTGGGACTTTGGGACTTTGGGACTTTGGGACTTTGGGACTTTGGGACTTTGGGACTTTGGGACGGGACTTTGGGACGGGACTTTGGGACTTTGGGACTTTGGGACTTTGGTACTTTGGGACTTTGGGACTTTGGGACTTTGGGACTTTTGGACTTTGGGACTTTGGGACTTTGGGACTTTTGAACTTTTAGATGGGACCTTGGTACTTTGGATCTTTGGAACTTTGGGACTTTGGGACTTTGGGACTTTGGAACTTTGGAACTTTGGGACTTTGGGACTTTGGGACTTTGGGACTTTGGGACTTTGGGACTTTGGGACTTTGGGACTTTGGGACTTTGGGACTTTGGGACTTTGGGACTTTGGGACTTTGGGACTTTGGGACTTTGGGACTTTGGGACTTTGGGACTTTGGGACTTTGGGACTTTGGGACTTTGGGACTTTGGTACTTTGGGACTTTGGGACTTTGGGACTTTGGGACTTTGGGACTTTGGGACTTTGGGACTTTGGGACTTTTGGACTTTGGGACTTTGGGACTTTGGGACTTTTGAACTTTTAGATGGGACCTTGGTACTTTGGATCTTTGGAACTTTGGGACTTTGGGACTTTGGAACTTTGGAACTTTGGGACTTTGGGACTTTGGGACTTTGGGACTTTGGGACTTTGGGACTTTGGGACTTTGGGACTTTGGGACTTTGGGACTTTGGGACTTTGGGACTTTTGGACTTTTGGCCTTTGGGACTTTGGGACTTTGGGACTTTGGGACTTTTGTACTTTTTGACTTAATTTAAGGTGAGGTGAAAATTAAGTTTATGAAGAAGTTTCACTTCTTACGTGTGTACACTAAGTACACGCAATTTTTTTTTAAGTACTAATGACTATGTAATGAAAAGTATAAATGTGTACAGTCAACTACAATGAAATGTACTAGTTTAATCTTACAAAATGGATGTTTCCCTGCGAGTACCATAATGAACTAACCAAAGATTGTGACAAACATGGAATCCACCGAACTTGACAGTAACATGTATTGATTGCTATGCATGCTATTTATTTTTTTAAAGTTAAAATTCTTAGTCAACTTTAATATGATACATAATTATTGCTCTTTACACGCATACATGTTACTGTGAAGTTCGGTGGATACTATATTTGGTTAGTTTATTACGGCACTCGCAGGGATACATCATTTTGTAAGATTAAACTAGTACATTTCATTGTAGTTGACTGTACCTATTGAAATAGACAAAAATCATTAGATCTGCATGTAATGTTAGTTGGTAGAAAAATGTTTCATATCCGAATAGTAATCAAAAGATTGTTTTTGTAATTAGATCTTTAGGATATATTTGATGTTTGTACATATAGTTTTATAGATCTTTTATCTTATAATGTAAGTAACATAATTATTATGAAAATAAGCCAAAATATACTGTAGGTACATGAAAAGATTTCTAGTCAAAAATATTTAGTATAGTTCCTGATATGGGTTGATCTACATCTGACCGTTTTGCGCCGTACTTTCTTCTTTTAATTTTATCTATTACATAATACTGTAACTTACTAGAATGAGAAAGAAAGTGGCGGAATATTCAATGCCATGTCGCGCCCGCTCTCTTTCTCTCTCTACTAGAGAGAGAAAGAGAGCGGGCGCGTTTAATTACGGTTCTAAGCAAAAAAAAAAGGATAGCAATGATACTGCGTCCACATTTGTAACATTTTTAAGGTACATTTCTCCATTAACGTATCAGACTCGCGTGTCGGTACCGTTGAAAACTGCAGCTACGAGTTACATATTCGACACGACGATACGCTCTACGGTTTGTTGATTTAAATAAATAAATATTTGTGGACATTCTCACACAACTTCATCTAGCCCAAATTAAGTTAAATATAAGCTTGTGCTATGGGATCCAGACGACTGTTAGACATACTTATATATTTCTAAATACTTACGTATAATACATAGAAAGCACCCGAACCAACATTTGTGCATCACACAAATATTTGGACCACCCGGGACAAATGCGCCACATCACACATGTCACATTTTAGGATTATGTCAAACATGTGGACGCATCATAAGAAAGTGCGGCGCGATGCGATCAGATTATTAACTAACTAACAAACCCTAATTATAATTTTTGATTAATAACTACTTAGGACTAAAAATGAACCCAATTACCAACTGTCTCAAGGGTACAAGTGAATTTCACAACATGAATATCAATTATAAGTACCTACGCTATTACATATACGTATAAGTTAAATGTTTACGTTTTACAAGATGTAATTTCTTCAAAAATTATGTCACGAATGACCTATATTAAAGATCTTGAAATACTCGTAGTAAAGGATAGAAAACTCGTCTTGATTATTATGAGTATTAAGTACTTACCTATGGCTCACAGATGGAATTATATTATAGCCTATCAATGTTACTTTAAACTTTGATACGAAGATTAATAAATAGTAATTAGCATACAATTTTATAATAGGTTTTGTGTCTCACAGTAGATGTTACCATACGTGTAAGAAATTCTTGTAGAGATGATAACTAAAACCAATTATTATATAAGCTTGCAAACACTACTTGCTAAGGGTACATGCTGTACCTACACATTACTGATTGTTGTCTACTGCAGTAGCAGCATTAGCTCAGTTTAGAGCGAGTGGTTCAGGGGTATTGAAGTGACTGACTTAGCTTTAGTTTCTAACTATAAAAATCAAAGTTACAAGTCAATAGGTATGCTGCGGCGACAATTTCACCTAAATACACGTTAAAGTGTCGTTGTGCGGGACCTACGAACACTTCAGCGCTCGTCAAAACCTGAGACTTTTATAAGATTTTTAGCTTTTGTTAGGGGTTTGGTATAGGAGGCTTGGCACCCAAGCGAAGATTTGTATCCTTTGATGAAATTAAGACAATCAAAATTTAGTTTACCGATGAAAACGAGTAGAAGCTTGCACGCTGTATTTTTGCAATGCACTTGAGATATTAAATGTTGAAATCATATCGATGGTTGATGAATCGTCAACAAAACTCGATGAATTCAGCGAAACTCTAAACAAAAAGCCATTCAAATTGATTTGAATTTCAGGCCTAAAGTAAGTTTGGAATTGGTAACATGTGTTTCTTGATTCAAAACCCTAAAAGTGACTTCAGACTACGCTATATTATAATAGCATACCGAATATAGCACAACAATTTGCTTGAAAATTTTCAACAACGGGCAGTCACAGCCTGCGCCTGTATGTATTAACACGGCAATACGGCTCACCAGCTATTACGTGGTAAAAAAATGTAAAGGGTGAAATGTGGGCACACAGTATGCCTCTGTCTACCTCTTCGGGAATAAAAGGCGTGGCTGTAATATCGCGCACCATGCTTCAATTGTAGACACGTTCACACTCAGCTTTACTATGTTATAGCTATACCTACTATAGTCCAATCCTGCCCGATCTGGCAATAATGTAAACATGTCATGTTTTGACAATCGTTGTCTAAGACAGATGAGTAGAAAATTATAGTATGACAAATCATTGAATTTTGTACTATCCTGAGTAGGAATTTTAAATGAAAATAAACTATCATAAAAAAGTTATTTGGTGTCGAAATGATTGTAAGAACATTGTATGACCCCTGGATACTCAATTGCAAGTAACTATGGATATATAGGATCAAATGTGTTTGTTTACATTTTTGCGCAAAGCTATTGAAATACAGCATATAGATTACTGTTATACTATATAGCACAATAGTATAGCGTTGTCTAAGTTCGATTATTCCCAGTTGTTCCGTTGAAGTAGTTCCGTGGCGGAACTAGTGAGACTTTTTTTCCCAGTTGTCCCGCGGAACAAAGCATCAATAATTCAATTCCCATTAGTTCCGCGGAACAAAGTATAAATGAAATACTAATAAATTCATTCCCAGTAGTTCCGCGGAACAAAGCATAAGTTAAAAACTAATAAATTAAGTCCCAGTAGTTCCGCGGAACAAAGCATAAGTTAAAAACTAATAAATCAAGTCCCAGTAGTCCCGCGGGAGAAAGCATCACTTACATACGAATATTTTATGTTCCCATTAGTTCTCTCGGTCTCTTACGGCTATTTAAAAAAAATGAAGATCGACAAAACAAATGAAGATCAATAAAACAAATGAAGATCAATGAAACAAATGAAGATCAATGAAACAAATGAAGATCAGCAAAACAAATGACGATCGAAAAAACATTATGCAGATCAATAAGACAAAAGACTATAAGCAAGTTGATAAGGTCAAAAGTTACTTGCAGCTATATTTTGTAATCTAAATGCGATTACCATTCAAAAAATAGGTGCAAGCAATTCTCTACCTTATGAACATGCATAATATTTATTTATTTTTTATATATTTGTGATCTGTGATGTCTATAAACGCCTAAAAGCACATTTTTAGGGAAATGTCATTAAGGTCGAGAATTGCTTGCATATAATTTTTTGAATGGTTATCGCATCTAGATTACAAAAAAGGGGCCATACAAATTTCGACCTTATGAGCATGCATAATATATATTTATTTTTTATATATTCGTGGTCTGTAACGTCTATAATCGCCTAAAAGCACATTTTTAGATAAGTGTCATTAAGGTCGAGAATTGCTTGCACCTAGTTTTTTTAATGGTAATCGCTTCAGATTACAAAATATGGCTACAAGTAACTTTTGATCTTATCAACTTGCTTATAGTCTTTTTTTTTATTGATCTGCATATGTTTTTTCGATCGTCATTTGTTTTTCCAACCGTTATTTGTTTTTCCAACCATCATTTGTTTTGCTGATCTTCATTTTTTCGTCGATCTTCATATGCTTTTGTCGATCTTCATTTGTGTTTGTAGATCTTCATTTGTTTTGTAAATTATTTAACTACTTCATACTTTTAAACTAGATGTTCTTCGTATCGTTCCTTTAATGGATCTTTTTTCACTCGCATGTTCTAAAAGATCCATTTTTCATAAAAAATAAAAATACTTTAAGGTTTGGAGTGGACATAATATAATGTCCAAAAAGATCCATGATAGTTACGGCTACGGAACTATTGGGAATAGAAAAGTTTCACTAGTTCCGCTACGGAACTACTGAGAATAGAAAAGTTTCACTAGTTCCGCTACGGAACTACTGAGAATAGAAAAGTCTCACTAGTTCCGCCACGGAACTACTGAGAATAGAAAAGTCTCACTAGTTCCGCCACGGAACTACTGAGAATAAAAATTTCCCAGTAGTTCCGTGGTGCGGAACTACTGGGAAAAAAAAGTCTCACTAGTTCCGCCACGGAACTATTGGGACAAAAAGTCTCACTAGTTCCGTCGCGGAACTACTGCCGCGGAACAACTGGGAATGAAGGTCTAAGTTACCCATGCTGCAGATGTAAAAATATTACTAAAGTCGGATTATTAATCTCAGTCAGTAAAATGACAAAGGCAACTGTCACTGATACAAAAAAGGGTGACCCGCTACAATAGTGATGTTCGGCAATCAATAGACTTAGACATTTTAGACATTCTTTATTTTATTAGGTGTGAAAGTGTTTTTTTTTATTGAATTTTAAATTTTTATTTTGTAAATATAAAATTTACGACTATAATACGACTGCCTCTGTGGCGCAGTCGGTAATGATACCGCCTACGGCGCTGGAGGTCATGGGTTTGATTCCCACCGGAGACAAAGATTTAGGTGACCCTTAAATATTATTTTATATCAAGAGTCTGGGTGTTTCTATGTATAATATGTATGTATGTATTTAAAAAATAGGTATATAAGTATTAATATCCATGGTCTGATACCCATAACACAAGCAGGTTATTCCTAGCTTACTTTGGGATCAGATAGCGTTGTGTGAAATGTCCGTGAATATTTATTTAGACTAAGTTTACGTCGTATCGACCCCGGGCTTGCTATAGGCGGGGAAAAAGTTTCCATTATATCGGAAACCATGCCTTTCAAATTTCTTGGCAGAAAGATAGATAACAGAGGTTGTACTCCAGCTTTGGATGACATAATTGAAAGTTTCAATGTTGAAATAAAAAAGGTAGACCAACAACCAACAGGTAACGTCAAGAAAGCATGGATATACGACAACTATTTAACATCACGTCTAAACTGGTCGTTTCTTGTGTATGATATGAGCCAAAACCTTCTCACAAAATTGGATACGAATGTTACGAAGACGTTGAAGTCGTGGCTAGGGCTAGCTCAATGGGCCGACCCGTCGGCATTATACAGAGCCTCTAATAACTTCGGAATGACGTTTAAGAAGCCGTCGGAACTCGATAAACATCTAAGAGCTAATAAAATGCACGTCTTGGCAAAATCAAGGGACAAAATCGTTCAAACTCTTCCAAAGGAAATAAAATATAGCAGAACTTGAGTCACGCCTCCAATTCCACAAGAAATTCATGGTGATTTCGCAGACTGGTCAAGCGGGGTTGGGTAGTATCCGGAGACAAACAGATAAAGACATTACAAAATCTTTTCTGGAGCAGGATGAGAGCGATGCCTATAAGGTGCACGCGATAAAACCGATGTAGAATGAATGGCTCGCCGGCTTTGCTTAGATTCTACCTGAACGCGTTTCAGTTGACCCTCCCCGACCAAAGTAATCTGGTCAGGTGGGGGAAAGCCACAGATAAAACATGTAATGCATGTGGAGAAGCGATTGGAACTGCTAGGCACCTGCTGGTAGGTTGTAGGACGTTATTAGACCGTGGTCATTCTCACGCCGACACGATAGGGTATTGGAAATCATACGTGAGGCTGTCAGTTTGGCGGTAGCGAGAGCGAAAACGGGATAAACCACAAACAAAAGAAATGACATTGCGTTTGTAAACGAAGGCTGTTTAAAGAAAGTACCTCAAAAGCCATACTCAATTTTGATGGCTGCCGCCGATTGGACTATACTCTCAGACACGTATGAAAAACACTACAAAATCCCGGAGGATGTATGTGCCTCGTCATCCAGACCCGACATATTCCTGTTTTCGAGGATAGGTACACCGGCGTGCGGTGCTCGTGGAGCTGACGGTGCCGTGGGAGACCAACATACCGAAGGACCACGCCATGAAGACAAATAAATACTTTGACTTGACCAATGAGTTAACCAAAAATGGCTATGTGGTTAAACTCTATGCCGTAGAAGTAGGAGCAAGGGGAATTCCAGCTAAATCCCTGTATAATTTATTTAAGGACCTTGGATTGCCAAGAGCTTCAGTAAGCTCTTTACTAAAACGAGTATCCAAAGCGGCATTGATAGGATCTTACCAAATCTGGTTGGGCAGGGGGGGGGGGGGGGACATTGTTGACGGTGGAAGGTGATCGTTTATGCGCATAGTAAGGTGGCCACCCTAAACCTATTCGAATAGGTCGCAAGTCCCAGACGCCGTCGGGGTGTTCCCCCCTGTGCCACGCTTTGGACCCGGCGCCCGCACGGAGAATCCATGGAATGCTAAGAATACGGTCTCCTAATTACTGTTTGATATTCGATATAAAATATAATCTCGACTATCTTGTTATTGACTTAATTGTAAAACTCGATTCAACCACATCACTATTTATTTGTGACAAAAAATCCGCAACACTGAAAATGTCATTTTACTGACTCGAATTAAAAATCGTAGTTTAGGTATATTTGAGTATTAATATAAAGTTGTAAGAGCCATAAAGTATTGAAGTTGATTTAATATTTCTGAATTAAGCCGATACGGGTTCAATGTTAATGTTATAGTAGAAATCTCGTTTTTGTATTGTTTAGTAATAAGTGAATATTATTTTATCTATCTCTAAGGTACATATCTGGTCTATGGCTGAAGAATATTTTTAACTAAGGCCAAAGTATTGCCGTAATAAAGTATGGAATATAATTAGCTGGTCAAATTTCGATTAATGTTTCTCTGAGGCACCATCTTCATCTGACTGCCTCTGTGGCGCAGTCGGTAGTGATACCGCCTGCGGCGCTGGAGGTCTTGGGTTCGATTCCCACCGGAGACAAATATTTTTGTGACCCATAAATGTTTGTCTCAAGAGTCTGGGTGTTTCTATGTATAATATGTATCTATTTAAAAGTATATAAGTATTAATATCCGTGGTCTGATACCCATAACACAAGCAGGTTATTCCTAGCTTATTTTGGGATCAGATAGCGTTGTGTGAGATGTCCGTGAATATTTATTTATTTATTTATATTTAAAAAAAAAAAAAAAAAAAAAAAAAAAAAAAAAAAATTTAGGTCAAAATATTATTATACATATTACTTACCACTCTTATCTCATTTTCCTTTTAGGCATAGATAACATTGTATTTGCTCATGTGTTTTAATCGGAAAAGGTTAAGGTTACATTGTAATTTTATTTATTATCTCTGTGTATATTTTAAGCGTTTTATGTAGATTAATTCACAGAATAGTGAGATATAATGAAAACTAGTCTGTTATTCGTTATAATAATATTTGTAAGCATATTTCACGGGGTATTTATTCAAGCCACATAACGAGGACCGATAAAGCAAGATTTTTTATACTAATAAGGTGAACAAAACATTCAAGCACCAGCCATAGCGAAAGTTGCTTACTGCAGTAATCGTCCCCAAAACATTGAGTCCAAGTGGCCACGAACGCTTCAAAAAATTTATAAGCGATTCGTTCAAGACCTCTCTTTGTTTAGGATAAGGATATCGTAAAATATGGTGGCGTTTTATTATCGGTGACTGCTGTCTACCGTTTCACCATCGTAGAGGCGCTTAAGTCGTTGACCCATCGGTTAAGTCTCGAGGTGCACGTTGCTTGGACCCCCTTAGAGATATAGGAGTAGGTAAAACTTGACCTCTCTTTGGTTGTATAAGGACCCACCTTGTATCCTGTCTATATCTGATGGAGCCGCATACACCATGGTGCGATATCAAACACCCTTGCGAGACCCCATACGCACTGACCAGGTATACAACCAAAGAGAGGTCAAATTTTATTTACTCTTGTGAAATGTAATATGTGCATTATAAACTAAAGTATCAGCTATACTGTAAGCAAATTAAAATTCCATCAGAATTCTCAAGAATTTTAGTAATTTTTTACATTTCTTATTTCTCTACCGAGCGTGAAAAGATAGCAATTTACGTCAATGAGTTTAGTAGCGACTCGAAATTTAAATAACAATGAGATCACTAGCTCGCAAACTGCAGTAAGTAATGCAACTAATTTGAGAGAAAGCCAGTTGCTATTGTTTAAAAGACGAGTACTTATTATAACTCTCGCCGCCGGCTTGAATTTTATACTGGCGTTGGATTACCCTAGTTATGTAATACGTATACGAATGTCAGTCACGGCTTAAAATTGTAATTTCATCCCACATAATATAGAACTAAAGGCAGAAGACACATGCTGAACGAGAAAGTGAGGTCAAGAAAGCAAATACTAAACCAAAGAGTGAGTAGGTACTGTAGCGCTACTAAGGACTGGTTTTATCATTAATCGTGAATAATGATATGACGTAATTTTTATGAATTCACTCCTAGAGAGTCTACACATCACTTTTTGATTTTGTAATTGCTTGCTTGGCCTCACTTTCCTGTTCGGCAAGCGTTCAGTTCTACAAAATGAGTTTCATCCACATTATTATCAATACATGAAATGAAAACTTGTGCCACTTTTTAAGAAAATTTTGCTCAAACGAATCAACGCAAAATTGAAGACAGTTGAACTGATATGGATAAGACATGCATAAAATTATTATTTTTCATGAATGTAATTGCTTATAAATACTATCGCCAGAAGCAATCTTCGCCAGGAAAGATGGTATCGGTAGAATGTTTTGGTGTTGAATATATTTTTCTTACGTAATCAGCATTCTAGAGTGAATATAAATATAATACCAAAAATTGTTTCAGAGTACGTGAATTTCTATTTTTATTCTTTGAAAGTATTGTTACGTCTTTAACTTTATTGATTACATAATAGTTTTTTTTTATGAATTTTATTCAAATAGTTCATTTTGCGGATATGAAAACTCTTTGCTAACGAGAAAGTGATATTATTTCAATTTTTTTTCGTTGCATACGGAGATGATGTGTCATTGTTGTTATTATATAGATCTGCGTAGCTGTGAGTTTAGATAAACGTTATTTATTGTTATGTGAGTGGAGTGTGTCGAATTTTAATAGGTTAGTGCATAGATAACCTTATCCTATACCACGGTAATACACGGCAATGAATGTGTCATTGCCGTGTCTATACCGGATACCCATTCTGACAATAAAGGTTTAAAAAGCATTTAATCTCTTTGAACAACCAATTCATCTGTGGAATCTAAATCTATAAATTAGAAACAAATTAATGATAATAATATTATTAAAATACAGTGGCTTTAGACGCATCAATACCTAAGTCATTTGATACGATTTCATTTTTTAAGCGTTTAAAATACATACACTTTTTCTAAATGATGTTTATATGTGGTGTTTTAGACAAGTTTGAAATAAAAAGTTCTTTACATAATTATATTAATTGGGTTTTATTGTTATACACTACGACCTCATTATAAACCGTCCCAAAGTAAGTACGAGTACATACTTATCACAATAAGATAAACTTTACAAATGGCGTGACCCCAAGTCTAATCTCAGTATATTTATGCTTATCGTTAAATAAATTAAACACTGATGTGATTTTTTAAATCATTTATTTTCGTAGGTACTTGTAGCTGTCTAAAAGTTTACAGCGATGAGCATACATAGCAATATCACCATGTTTTACTGTCATATTTTCAGAGAGCATGTTATTTTAGCAGTCGTATTTGAAAGCTTGTGAGGATGTTTGTAACCCAATCACTCTCTAACGGCTGAACGGATATGGCTGAAATTTGGTACAGGGATAAATTAACACATAGGCTACTTTTTATATATCGAGAATACGTTTTCGAATTTGGCCATCCAAGCCCTTTTCAAAAATTCACCTGTATATAATCAGGCGGAAGTCAAGACTCAAAATTGAGTAGTAAACAAATACTTTACAATGCTCATATTTGCGGAGCGTTCAATGTCCTCCAAATTAAAACATATACTTATATAAAATTTACCTCTATTTATAAGATTTTCGCATGAGCACCGCTCGGATTATTTCCAAGGGGGTGCATCTGCATTTGAACATACTAAAATATCTTATGTATAATTTCTTGCCTGCTAAAACATTTCCAAGTGCACCCCCTTGCAACCCCTCCAGGCACGCATGCTGATCTCCATATTATAAGCCGTTGTTCTAATTAAAAGCGATCATCGTAAGTCTTAAAAACTTTACCGTGGGTCAAGAGTAATCAGGTTTAATTAGGACAAGGCCAACGGCCGAGCTGGATTCTTAAACTATTCTGTTACACAACGAATCAATCATATTTCATAGGAGAACTGCAAACATCCTCTGTACCTACGCCTACGTTCCCTATTTACTTTACCTACTTGAAATACTTGTTAATAAAATGGATACGCGGTATCAATAAGTTGTACATTGTCAGATTTGAGCGTTTTAGTCTGAATGCTGAAGTTTATATTATTGTAGCGTAGCTTGCAGGGCCTGTTGGGTCTCGCCATGAAACACATGGTGTACAAAGCCATCTCCAACTCAGGTGACGTCCCAACGAACATGGTCACTTCTGGCGCATCTTTAGTCTCGCTCAAGATGGAGTGTTGCTTGAGAATCATTCCTTTCTGTAAAGGATAAAGTTTGTTTTGGAGAGAGAGAAATTCAGTTAAACTACAGGAGTAAGTATTAAAAAATATAGGGAGCATGATAGGAAAAGGTATTAAAGAGATATGCTTATCTAGTGCTTTAAAACGGTTTTTGACTCTACCTCAGCGCGAGTGGCTCTCTACCTCAGACTACGGTGACCACCAGTATGTTTGGTGGGCCGTATGCTTGTCTGCCACCGTAGTTGTATAGAAATAATAATCTAAGCGTTTTCTAGCTACATACAATTTAGCTATCTGCGTACTTCGACCCAGTATCAAAGCGGTGTTTCGGTTGCTTTAAAGTCTTTTATCGCAGAAACAATAGTTAAAGACATTAGGAACAAACAATAGACGTAATCACTACGAAACACTTAGGTATATTTCATACGTAATAATAAATATTTCTTCTACTTACGCCTGATAAATCAAGTTTGTCGATGTGTCCTAAATAGTTCGCCTTGCCGTCTTGCTCGCGCTGGGCGAAGAACAGCCAGCTGTGGAGACCTGTCAAAAATGTTTACCAATTTATCTCCTTGCTAGTTACATTGTATGAGTTGTGTCTAAGCTAAGCCGTCGAATCTGGCCTTTGGCCAATATGTTGTGACTGTCAATACCCCTTTCTCAACGACAATCACCTATGGTTATAGTATAACAGTTCTCAGGTAATCAAGCAATTTGAAGCAATATATAGGTTCGTTTCTCGCCAAATTAAAATCCAACTCTCAACTCTGTACTGCAGTCTACGTCTATGAAAATATTAAGGTTACGGATGATTCGATCGTTTCTATTCTCAATTTTATCTATGTTTCTATTTCTCTGTCTTCTGCATCTCAGATAGTAAGTCAGACCATTAGCAACTAGGTAGGTATATCGCATGCGATGACGAAATATTATATTGAAAGAACCCTTACCAAGTACATCACTAGATTTAAGCTCGGCCATGAAGATGTTCTCAAAAGCGCAACTGCACTTGCACAGGCCTGTCCAGTGGCGCGCGTACTTAGTGAACCAAATCTTCTTCAGTAGCTCGACTTGTTCAGGATACTCATTTAACTGGGTCGCACCTTTAATACAAAATATGGGTATAGTTCAGTCAGTGCACACTTACTAACTGGCAAAATGCTTTGATAGTTTTCAAACGTTTTAGATTGAAGGTAGATATCTACCTAGATTAGAACTACTATCTACTTTTACAAGTCAGTTATTTAGGTACATCGGAATCGGACTAGCAAAAGCCCTAGATATGGTTGGACTTCAAGCTTACTAAAGCCTCGTACGACTGTCCGACGAGTTCTAACTAATGGTTCTTTACTTAAATGGGTGGCAGCAGTTCCCATCTACAATACATAGTCTTATGTCGTCTGTAAAGACAGATAGTCGAGATCAGCCAATGTGTCATGAAATTCTTTTAGCGACCGTAACCCGTTTACGTTCTTCTTTAACTAAGGAGTTACTTAAAGAAGAACGTATAAAACGTTAGTGGATAGTCGTGGAACTTTTCACACGTAAGTTATAAAAAGATAATTAGGCACCTAATTCTACAGTTCCGCGTACCTATTATTACAGTTATTCACCTATTAGCATTGACATAAAAATTGCTACCTTTAAGGGCGTAACTACATGCTAACAAGTACCTACCTAAAATAAAACGAACGAGTCTTTCTTACCTTTGCTAACTAAGAAGTTCATAAGACTCCTAATAGGACCAGTGGCGAGAATAGTGTTGATATAAGTAGTCTGTTCCGTTTCCTCCTGCAATATGACATCATTCTTATTAGTTTACCTTGTTCGCAATGCAGGTGTCTACTTGCTTATATATGCGTACAAACATTCAGAGAAATTGTCCAATTGGATGTTTACTCACATTGGGTGTGACAAATTCTGGCCTTATTACATTTTTGTGGTAATTGTCGAAGAGAGCAACAAAAGGTCTGATTGTGGGACCGTTCCAAACGTTTTGAGGCACGCTCAGGAGACTGCAAAATTAAAAGAAATGTTGTCTTTATGGAATATAGTAGGTAGCAGAACTATGCTCAACTAAACTAAATCCTTTAGATGATTGTTTTTACCAAAATGATCTAATTTAGGGTTTCGTGTTAAACAAAAAACTGTTAAGTATCTACCTATAGTTTCGTCATGTCGTTCTTTCTTTCCTGTGTATGACCGCAGTCTAGCTCAAGGACCCTTAATAGGTACCCTATTAGGTAGATCGCTACAATAAGGTCTGGATATAATTACTCCGACAGTGTCATAATCAAGAAATTAAATGTGAGGTATCGTTGGTAAAAATATTGCGGTTTATATACAGGTTTACTAAAATAATTTTTCGAGTAAAAAATTCGTTTGTAAAATATTTTTGTCGTTTTGCACTTAATTCCATCACGGCCAATATAGGGAAATGTAAAAAAATGCTAGTAGATTATATCTAAATGAAGAGGAAAATTATCAGAGTTTTATCTTTTCGAAGTTAATATTTCGTTCAAGTTTGTACGGAACCATACCTACATTGTGCGCGACTGGCAGTAACCCGCGTAAGTAGGTACGACATTAGGATATTTTCAGGTCATCAGATAACATCAAATATTGTCAGCACCAATACAATATACCTACCTCGCAAATTATATCATCATCTTCATTTACGCGTTAGTCCCCGTATCTAAATTTGAACATTTCGTAGCCAAATTTTGAAAGAGGTTTGGCTAAATGTATGTTTGTTTATGTTTACGTAATGGGTTATCTTGGTAACCCCTGACCTGATTTAAATATGCATTCTCTCATGGTCCACCTACAATATCTAGAGCACCTACTTATCGTATACCTACTTACCTATTATATTTTTATTTCCGTTACAAAGTCACAATCAGATTTTAGTCTGAAAATCATTTGGAGTTTACATAAACTGCAGCCAGAAATGAATAATATAATAGGTATTTATACAGATACAAGTAACAGATATATTTACGGTTTATACAGGTTTTATATATAACCAGGAAATAGCAATTTTACATTTAAAACATTTAAAATTGCTGAACCATGGTCACGGTACAAGATCGTGAATGAAGGCCTGCGTTTGAGCATCCACTTCAAAAATATTAGAATTAACAAAATTCGGTAAAAATTTGATGAATTTCATTGTATGGATAGAAGCCCGTGCAATGAAAGTGTGAATATGTAAATAGGTATAGTTAGACTCAGTTTAAAAACATGTCTTTACATACAAGTAATGGTTTTAAAAAATGACACTCACTTAGACGGGGCCTCATCGGTTTTCGATAGAGAACTGGTTTTGCCCTGCAAGTTTACTTGGATGTAGTTGAATGCGTTATTGATATCCGCATTGAACATCTCTTCGCTGACTCGTAGCAAATCATCATCCGTTGTACCGTCTTGCACTTGACGCAGCAGATCTTCGTAACTTTTCTTCTGAGCGTAATTAACGACTCCACCGACCACGGTGCCTATTTGCTGGATTGTGTTCCCTGCGGTGTTGCCCTGCTGACCTGTGACTTGGTTGCTGATGAGGTTAGGCAAGATGCTGTTGAAGATTTGTCCAGCGGCATCTGCTATGTTGTCAGCTCGACATACAGCCAAGCACACCACGAGTAACAGAACAAACTTCATTTTGATTATGATTTGAATACGTTGTATCTAGCGCGATTACTGCGCACTAGTGATCTCTGAGCTTGCTGCGAGGAGGCGATACAGTGCGACCTTTGAATGATGTCATAGCCAAGTACGTATAGAGGCGGCATGTTGTTGATATTCCAACGTCGGATTTACAGTTTTTGCGACGACAACCGTGATTGTCCTGTGTGCAATATGAGACATGATTGGAGCAAGCGCTTGTCTCAACCTAAACAAATGATGCATTTTATATCCGTCATTATTGAATGCTAAGCTAAGATACCGTGTGCATGATGAACTCCGCAGCGTGGTGCGGCGGCGTGCGAGTGCACACACAAATACAGGGTGTGACTGAATATTGATGAACAGTAGTGAGTGACACACTTTGTCTTTGTCTGTATGGACTAAAAACGATATTTATAAAACTGTATGTGTGATCTATCTCTGCTATCTATAACCAAATATAATTTATAATAGTAGGTATATAACTTCATGAATGCTATAACTTGGGGAATGCTGCTAGTCTTTTGGGCACAATGCCACGGGGGCCTTATTTAGGTTTAGTTTAGATAGTAATAATGTAAATATAGATATGTAATAATTATGTTTCTCTGTAATTTTTAACAATAAATGTATATCACTTCATAGTATCAAGGTTCTCTGTGACCGAGAGCATCTACGAACTCACAAGCAAGAGAAATATCAAACAAGCAGATGCACTTTACTCCGAATAGTCCGAATCGACATAACATTTCTGTCATTGGTAGGTAACAGGTACCTAGGCTGATTATCGAATTAAACAAATTACAATTAGATTAAGTGAATAATGTGTTTGGTTAACTAGAATAATAATCTTTATGTCTACATACTTATTTCTTGTTCTATAAAGAAGTAATAGTAATGACGATTTATTCTATACGGTAGAAAAAATAATTAAAGTCTACTGAAATTTTTGTGTAGATAAATGTAACTAGTTTTGCTATCATACCTACTACTGGTGGTTCTTTGCTTATTTTTTAACCCCCGAAGGAAACGAGGAAATCGTAAGTTTAACCTGTGTATCTGTCTGTCAGTTAGTATCATAGGAATTTCATTACCTACCTACTCAGGAACTGATATGAACTTTGGAAACATAGAACTTGGCGCTGGATCCAAACCATTTATACTATGTTTGTGATTGTTATTTATAATATTTATTCAGTCTCATTTTATAAGGATTTTATTTTATGTTAAAATTATAGGGGAAAGGTGTACAAGATGATCCCTCGAGGTAAGACGATCCTTTTCGATTGTGACGATACTATGCATGCCATCTAGTTGTTTTTTCGAGAAAAGCGTAGGTTCCCGCCCCCACCGACTGCAGTCAAACCGCGATGGCTGCGGGAAGGACGATCACTGTGTTTTGTGATTTTTAAAAAATTGTACAGTGTTGATCTAAAGTAAGCCTGAATTTGAAACTCCTTTACTTTTCGTGTAACCGATTTTATGTAATGATTATTATATTAGTAGCTTCTAAATATGTTCATTTGTTATAAAAACGTATTGCGGTGACTGTAGGATACTTATAGGTTAGGTTAGAGAATTTCAAATAAAAAGTAAGCTCTGGGGCAAGATGATTCGTCTGCTTCTGTACAAGATGATCCGTGGATCATCTCACCCCAATGTCTTTTTGCCCGGCTGCGCCAGCGAGGGTAATAAATTCGCGCGTATGTATGTATGTACTCGTATGTATGTTATATGTATATATACTATATGTAACAAGATAATATAGCAATTCTACATTTTAAAATAAATTAAATGATTAAAAAAATAACAAACTCAAATGCTACTGAAAAGGTCGAAACAAGCTTGATAACCATGATATTAGGCGGTACCCACACATTTTCTTTCGGTTTATGATTTTCAAATGGGTACCGCCTGATATCAAGCTTGTTTCGACCTTCTCAGTAGCATTCGAGTTTGTTATTTTTTTAATCATTTATGTTATTTTATTATGGATTTTTTTTTAAAAGGAAATTGCCACGTGTCACGTATCGTGGAAGACCAGCCGTGGACAGTGGGATCTATGGATGATAAAGCACTAGGGGCTGTGGCAGTTGATTATGCCTAAGAGTTGATCTCATTGTTCAAAACACATATTTGATTAAAACATTTTAAAATAATTATTTGAGTAAAGTCATTTTAACGATACCTTAAGTCGATTTTTTAATTAAACGGAGTAAAGTGACAGCAACTAATGTCACTTCTTCATACAATGCTGCATAATTTCTATGAAGAAGTGACATTAGTTGCTGTCACTTTACTCCGTTTAATTAAAAATTCGACTATAGAGATTGGGTTGGATCTGAACGGGGCAAGATGATCCTCTGGGATCATCTTATACACCTGTGTGGACAAGATGATCCTTTAGCAGACATTTAGTATAATTAATGAAACTCTTATCAATACTGAATTTTGAGAACATAAGGTATCACAATACCTAGATAGATAAACTGACTATTCAAAACATCTTTAATATTAACATTAGATTGTACTTTCTCAGATTTACAGGCATTCTCCCTTAGAGGGATCATCTCATACCACCTTCCCCTAATCAGTTGTTAAATAAATGTAGGTACTACACTCTGGCTCTCATTTTCAAAACTATTTAGGACTGTGTTGAAGGTTGTGATGTAACAGTTGAATTAATAAGTTTTCTTATACATTGTGTGAATTTCCTTTATATATTGAGAAAGACACTATCTTCCAGTTATGGTTGTGAATGGTTTTTACTTACATGTCTAAGTTCGCGAAAGTGGTGGTCATTGCGATCAGAGGCGGCGTAAGGCGTGGGCGACGTGGGCCACCGCCCACGGCCTCGCGGTACAAGGGGCCTCGCGCCTCAAAAATTTTTATGCATTGCTTCAAAGCGAGAATAAAATAAAAAAAGATATAAATTAATTTTGCTGTGAAAATTATGTATGATGATAAAAGTTAGTTTTTGTATACATCATAGTTATAATAAATACAAAAACTAACTTATAAAAACAAAAGTGGTAAAATGTAGACAGAAAATAGAGATATGTAGACAAAAAGTTAGCGTTAAAATAAGAAAACACGACAAAATCGCAGGCTATCCCTTTTTTAATGTACTTTCCATGCATTGAAATCAGTTTTTGTCAAATATTTTTTAAAATATTTGACAAAAACTGATTCTAATCAAAATTGTATCTCTGTGTTTTCTACTACAATTATTAAGATAAACACATTGCCATCATTAGTTTTTGTAAAAACAGTAAAAAGTATTTCAAGATTCCTATGTCCGCCGATTTGTATGAATCGATCCACTGTACGCCGCCGACCAATGCAGGGAATCCCTTATTTTATTCTTTCCGGACTGTTGGTTCCACTGCTAAGTTCCACTAAGGGGTCCAACAGGATTTACAAATACTCGTGGACCCATTTAGGAACCAACAATTTTATGTTTTATCCTGGATTTTTTGGGACGAGTGACCACACTCACCGCATTTGACGTAAACCTCTGTGGTTAAATTTTTTTTCCTTATAGCGACACTATTATTATTGGCGGAGGGCCTCGCGAAATCTGTCTCGCCTAAAATCGCCTACAATAAATAAAAAATAGAACAGAAACGATTCAATTAACATATACGTACAGTACATCAAAATAATCAAACAAAATTAGAATTATATAAACTTAAAAAAATTGTAGCTTAAAATAAACAAAAATATATAACAAAGACAATGAAATTAAAACTATGTACATTCAATAATCAAAGAAAATTAGAAATATGTAGACAAAAATTAGCGTTAAAATAAGAAAACACGAGAAAATCGCAAGCTATCCCTTTTTAATGTACTTTTCCATGCATTGAAATCAGTCTTTGTCGAATATTTTTTAAAATTGAAGTCTAATCAAAATTGTGACTACAATTATTAAGATAAACACATTGGCATCATTAGTTATTGTAAAAAAAAATTATTTAAAAAATAGAACCGACTTCATATAAATAAACAAAAATATATAACAAAGACAATGAAATTAAAACTATGTACATTCAATAATCAAAGAAAATTAGAAATATGTAGACAAAAATTAGCGTTAAAATAAGAAAACACGAGAAAATCGCAAGCTATCCCTTTTTAATGTACTTTTCCATGCATTGAAATCAGTCTTTGTCGAATATTTTTTAAAATTGAAGTCTAATCAAAATTGTGACTACAATTATTAAGATAAACACATTGGCATCATTAGTTATTGTAAAAAAAAATTATTTAAAAAATAGAACCGACTTCATACAAATCCTTAAAAATAAAATTTACTTAGGACAAAGTAATATGTAAGTACACTCGAGAGCAATGAATCCGGGTCACTTAAAGAATCCTAAAAATCTCGGAAACTAAAAATGCTAGGTTAATGCAATAATTTGTATTTAATAGACAATGTAATACTCCTTAAATGAAGGTATTAAAACTTCTTAGTTATTGTAAAGTTATATCATAAAAAAATCAAATTTGAAAAAGGGCCACTTTCGAAGATGGAACTACGAAATTACAGCATTTGGTGTTGCTTTTGTTTGTAATCTGTCATTTATGTGGGTACATAAACCATGTTGATAGTGCTCTATATTCATTAATCAAGCTGAAATTATGTCGCTTACGCCTGAAGAATGCACCAGAATAAGTATTCTCCGGCCGGTTTCCAGCATTGTAAGTACAATGCTGGAAACCGGCCGGAGTCAGCGCGATACAGCCAGGACTGTCGGTGTGTCGCTGTCAACAGTACAAAGAGTTCTCCGACGTTACGAAGAAACTGGTTCTAACCTACGCAGACCAGGAACGGGCAGAACCAGGTGTACCACAGCACGAGAAGACCGATACTTGGTGAACACCATGCTTCGAAATCGCTTTCTCACAGGAACTGAACTCACCAATCAGTTTCGACGCCTCGGAGGAAGTAACCCAAGTGCATGGACAGTAAGACGTCGGCTTGCTGAATCTAACTTAAAACCCCTTAGACCTGCAAACGGCCCTAAACTGGAGCGTGGGCATCGTATTTCGAGACTAAGGTATGCCCAGAGCCACGTAAATTGGAGTATTGAAGATTGGTCAAAAGTTATGTTCTCCGACGAATCAAAATTTATGCTCTACAAGCACGATGGAAGACACAGAGTGTATCGAAGACCAGGGGAAAGATTCAAGCAAGCATGCATCGAAGAAAAAGTAGCCTACGGTGGTGGGTCTGTACTTGTGTGGGCCGGAATTTCTTCTGAAAGTCGCACAGAGCTGGTGATCATAGAAAACGGCTCTTTAACTAGCGTAAGATATGTGGAAGAAATCCTCAATGATCACGTTGGTCCATTTATGGTCAATTTAGGTGAGGATGCTATATTTATGCATGACAATGCCCGACCTCATACAGGTAGGATTGTGAATGACTACCTTCAAGAGATGAACATTACTCGTATGGAGTGGCCAGCGCGCAGCCCGGATATCAACCCGATCGAGCATGCTTGGGACGAGCTAGGCAGATGCGTAAAACAACGAAACCCTCCCCCAATCACGCTTCGTGAGCTCAAAATTGCTCTCACAGAGGAATGGGAGAATATTCCCCAAAATCGTATAAGGAACTTGGTGTACAGCATGCCAAACCGCGTAAACGCAGTAATGGAAGCACGAGGAGGCAATACGAAGTATTAAAATTCAAGAAAATCGTAATAAAGTTCAAAAATTTCATGTTTCCTATTTTTGTTTTAAGGAGAGATCGGCAGTTTTTTCTTTATGTAATTTTGTGTTAATAAAATGTATGGTGACTCATATTTTTTTTACTTTTATTTAAGGAGTATTACATTGTCTATTAAATACAATTTATTGCATTAACCTATCATTTTTAGTTTCCGAGATTTTTAACATTCTTTAAGTGACCCGGATTCATTGCTCTCGAGTGTATTTTGATTTACCAGATTTTATTCAATATCATATTGAAGTCTGCGCCAAGTAAACCAAGTGCGCCAAGTAAAAGGTTTAGGTAGATATTATTAATGGCACCAACTTCAATATTATATTGAATAAAATCTGATAAATCAAAAACATATTACTTTGTGCTAAGTAAATTTTATTTTTAAGGATTTGTATGAAGTCGGTTTTATTTTTTGTAAATTTTTTTTTATTGGTTAAGTGACAGGTGGACCGAAAAGTATATCTATCTATGTGTTAAGTTCTTATCAACACAAATCATTCAAGCCGACACACAAGGTAACCGCTGTAATTCCCTCGACTGTCTTTCGGTTCCATCATCAGATCGACTCCAGACCTTCATTAAATTGTAGTACATTAAGGCACTTAATCAAAAACTTAACAAACGCACTAGTTGTTCCTACAATTTTCGGTGGTTGCCCTCGATTTCTCCTGGATCCCAGCATCAGATCCTGATACCCTGGATATGGGACCACCTCAGAAGTAGCCTCATTCAAACAAAAAAAAAATTCAAAATCCATCCATAATTGGTGCCGCTATCGCGTAACATACAAACAAAAAAAATAGCGTACGAATTGAGAACCTCCTCCTTTTTTGAAGTCTGTTAAAAACAGTAAAAAGTATTCCTTCCGGACTGTTGGTTCGACTGCTAAGTTCCACTAAGGGGTCCAACAGGATTTACAAATACTCGTGGACCCATTTAGGTAGTGGAACCAACAATAGGTATATGTTTTATCCTTGATTTTTTGGGACGAGCGACCCCACTCACATTTGACGTAAACCTCTGTGGTAAATTTTTTTCCTTATGGCGATACTATTATTATTGGCGCAGGGCCTCGCGAAATCTGTCTTGCCCACACCGAATTTAGGTCTTGCCCCGCCACTGATTGCGGTAACTTCAATGGACACGCACGGCTGGCACTTGCATGGACTAGTTATCTGAATGCTTAGGTAAGTATCTGAAAAATGGAATACTATAATGTGTGTGTAAGGTACTCCCTCGGTGAAGCGCTCGTGGCCCCGCGGACTCAATGTTCTGTAAACAATCACTGTAGCAAGCAACATTTACCATGTCCGGTCATGGATTGGTGACCACTTTGTGACATTTATTTGCGAGCATTTCCGTGCTTCGGAAGGCGCGTTAGGCAGTTGTTACCAGTTGCCAGTAAAATGGCAGTCGATAAACCAAGTTGAAGGCCTTCGTGGGAGGCTTGAAAATTTTCAACAGCAGCGGGCAGTCACAACCTGCGTTTGTCCATATCAAAATGGCAATACGGTTAAGCGCCTATAACGTGGGACAAAATCTAAAAAGGTGAAATTGGGGCATCTAAAATTCTACTGCCTACTCCTTCGGGGACAAAAGGCGTGATCATATATCTGTATGCATGTATTTTTTTTCGTTAAACTCTAGCAGCAAAATATTAACTGAGTTGATCTTTGCTGTAGATTCAAATAATTTTAGACAGTTTTGATTATTTGCGTAAATAATTATTTGATAAAGTTATCTCTAGTTGAACCTTGTTCTTAGAGAAATATTTTACAATTTTGTAAATGGTAAAGTAAGTATGGTATAGTCAATGAAACCCTTTATCCAAACTTTGATAGCAACAAAGCATACATGATGTATCTCAGTTAGATTTACATAAATAGGTTAATTAGTCGTAGGCGAGTTGTTAAATTGATTCCACATGAGATAAAGCATTGACAGCGTTTAGAATATTTCAATTAGCTGATATATTTACAGCCCACAAATAAAAGAAAGTCATCAGAAAAGAGACATTATCAGAAGCACATCGCTCCGGCCGACTGCTTACGCGCAATGCAACTAGCGTGATGTGTGCCTGAGCAGCGGAAAACTCGTATCTTTCTCGATGTTTATGTATTAGCCTCTTGTCAGCGTTGTTGGAATACGTGTATGAGGCTGTTCAAGAACTGTACACAACATACCGAACGTTCGGAAGTAATGGCGCTCTTGTTAAGAGCCAGTTGAAAGAACAAAAAAAACGAAAAGGGTTTACTAGAATATTATTGCAGAATAAGTAATAGTTATATGGTATACCGTCATAATACCAGAAATCATAATGCCTTTACTTAAAATGCCTGAGCCCAAAATACCCGAAATCAAAATATCAATATTCAAAAGGCAAATATTTATAATATAAATAATTTAAAATGCCTTACGGTCGAATAACCGAAACCCAAAAAACAAATTTATCAAATACCTTATCCTAAAATGTTCAAACACAAAATACCTTTTTTTTAACATGATTTAAATCCTACATGGATGCTATATATCTGTGAATGGTTAACACCCCGACTCAGAGTATACCGACTCGGATAGGTTAGGTTAGAAGACTAAGGCGGGAGCGAAGCGAAGCGGAGCTCCCGCCTTAGCCTTCGTGGTTATTTTTTTTTTATTTTTCGTTAGCCCACTGTAGTACTTTTGTAACTCTGAATCAAAGTGTTTTAACATGAGGTAAATCCTACATGGATACTATGCCGGACTCCTACCGACTAAAAACCACACGTATCCTACATTACAGCCTACAGTTGGGAGCCCCGGGTAAGCCCTCAGACGGATACCCAAGGACCAACAGACCTACGGCTACAACTGCGGCTTCACTTAGGTGGGGGGGTGGGGGGGGGGGCTGCAAAATAAGTTAAAGTCAAATAACAAAACGTGTGAGTTGCAATAAATCTTTATTTCTTAAATCATTCATTTATTAACTATGCGCTATTATAATGAACTGGTATAGCATAATATATACCTAATAATACCCAGTAGATTATAGCGATAAACTGGGTAGGTTATGGTTTTTTTTATATTCACATTGTATTCTATTTTCGGTATTTTAAATTAAGGATATTTGAAAATTTGTATTTTGAATTCTGATATAATAATTATTTGTATTTTAAGTTTAGACATTATAAGGTAAGGTGAACTGAAATAAGGTATTTTGAATGTTAAGGTATTTCGAATTCGGGTATTTTGGTCTAATGCATTTTAAGTAAAGGCATTTTGATTTCTGGTATTTTAATATATAACCAGTTATATAGTACTGCGGATGGGATGGGATAACACCTAAAAAGTAGTGAAAACAAACCACAGGATCGACGATCGAGATTCGATAGTGTACAAAGGGCTACATACACCCCTCATGCGAATAAATAGGAAGACATCTTTATAACTGAACTAGCTGTGCCCCCCGTCTTCGCCCGGGTACCTAATACTTCGATAAACTTATATGTCATATTTATCCCATTAGCATTAGGGCTGTAATATCGAATATAAATTGATGATTGAGTGTTACCTTAATTCGTTTATTTTACGCGCGCTGTCCGGCGAAACATGTTGGACTATAGATTATAAGAAGATCAAATCAACCATGTTTCCTGTAATAAAGCATTTCATTCATTCATTCATTCATACACCCTTCGGGGTAGATTTTCAAAAAATCCTGAAACCCGTTATTTTTATATAGAAGCAGGTACCTAGACGAAATATGAAATAGTTGTGTTTGAAAATGAAGAAGTTCTCATACAAACTTACATTTCCTGTTTTACCCCTATAATGTTTTTGTTTCAAATCCCTGAAACACGTGTCTATTGTTTTGTAATAAAAGACACGTGTATCGTGTACCTATATAATTTCATGCTGCTTACTTTAAAAAATTCGTAGTTCCATTTTTTTTTTGTTTAACGTGAGGGAAAATCCTCATGGATGTTATGCCGGACTCCTACCGACTAAAAAACCTCACGTCACGCCCAACAGTCTATGGTTGGGAGCCCCGGGTAAGCCCTCGGAAGGATGTCCCAGGACAGGATGTCCCAGGACTTACATTCGAAGTTCCATACAATTTTTATTACCTTATTTTTTATCGGTAGCTTACAATACATAAGGGCAGCATACCCTAAAATTTTCAAGTTTCTATGTCTAAGGGTTTGGGCTGGGCACTGACAGATGACTAGATTACCCTGTTATTTTACTACTATAGATGCAACTGAGATATTGCTAGTAGGCTTACGTACTACGTGATGTATCTACTTTAAAATTTTCCCTGTTCACGAAAAGTGTTATTGGCATACTGCTGCTAGAAGTACTGGTCTAGGTATCGGTTCGAACTTGATCGTACCAAATACGAGAATGTTCAACTATGGTGAAAAGGCAATGGTATTTCAGATCCTAGTTTATTACCTTGACGTTGACTCGCTATACCAATCAGCTCGTTAAAGTTCTCTCCAAATATGGATTTTCTAAATTGATAATGTGTAATCATACTCGAATTCCTATCCACTGATCTAAGAAGACTGGGCGGGTATTGGGGTGCAGCCATCTTGGACCTTTTATGGATAATTTCAACGTATGCCAGAATTTCGATTTATTGTCTTCAATTTATGGCACTTTCTGGTTCAATTAACTGGGAGTTGATGACCCTGTAGCTATCTATAGGTACAGGTACTGACTATTGTGGATATTGTGATCTCAATTCAAACCCAAAATGTTTGATTGACTGATTTATCTTTTTATTGTACATCAGAAAGGCTCTCAAGTAAGTATAATCTGTAAATAATAGAATATATTGTATAATCCGTGGTATAATGCACCTAAGGAACATTTTAAATGATTGGATTACACTGACAGGAGATAGAGCATAGACTTGTTGATATTAAAATTGGCGGCAATCTCTTACAGACAACCATTACATGGAGACTAGGATCAGAAAATTAGATATAGTTTATCTCACTTAATTCGGTTATGAATTAAGGCTGAAAACCACTATCATCACCAAAAGACGTGGAGGCGAGCCCAGTGGAGTCAAGGTCGCATACATATAATATTTGTAGGCCCTTTATTATTATTTTATTAACGTGAGGGAAAATCCGTCATGAATGCTATGCCGGACTCCTACCGACTAAAAAACCTCACGTAACACCCAACAGCCTATGGTTGGGAGCCCCAGGTAAGCCCTCGGAAGGACGTCCCAGGACTCCCAACAGACCTACGGCTACCAATGCGGCCTCGCCTAGGGGGTGGTTCGGGTGCTATCCCGCGTCTATGGTTATAATTTGTATAAGGACAGAACGATACCCTATAACCAGTCCACAGCTTTCTACTGAACTTTGCACATACCTATTTATGCTTAGCTTACAAGGCAAGTACCTACCATCTGTGAAATTTCTCTTAATGAACAAATTTAACTGTAATATTATTATGCAAATGATAACGCTATTCTACAGAGTGGAAACTACGAATGATAGAGTCAATTAAAATAATGTTCTACTTTATTGTCATTTATCTGCATATCCGGTAGCCGAGCGCACTATTTTCTGAACACCCATGTACTTAACCTCAATGTTGCAAAAATATACTAGCGGTTGAATGATTTACCTACTACAGTGTTTATATTTTCTCTATTAATTTATAGAAAGTGAATGGGCTGGTAGTTATTGAATATCGATCACACGAGTGATAAAGGATTAAAAAGGGATCACGCCCTATAATAGCAAGCAGACCTGCTCTACCCTTTGGGAAGTGATTTAGTGATTAGGAAGATGTGTGTTGGTCTATAACATATACATAATAGACCATTACGAAAGCTATGATAACATTTCATGAAGAAGTAATGAAATAGGTACACTTATCCTTTTTCTGTAGTTTAAAATTTGACTTGTGGACAGACTTAGTTCTATTCCTTTTCTCGAGTGACGATGTGTTCAGAGTTTAATATATATTCTACTATGATGTGTTGATTGACCATACCGTGTGCGTTCTGCAGGGTCAACACAACACGGGGGGGTTCGTTGATTTTATTAAATAAGAAGTTAAAGTATAAGGAACGGAAAGATGTTGTGTCCCTCTCTGTAGAGTGTACAGTTGAAATATCGTGCGTAGAATTGGAGCAATTCATAGTAGTATGCGTATATAAACCTGGAGTCTCACCCTTTTGTGAGTTTGAGGAAGTAATGGATAAAGTGCTATTTAAACTTGGAAAAACTAATAAACACCTAATAGTGTGCGGTGATTTTAATGTTAATATACTTATAAATACACGTCAGACCAATGATATCTTAAATTTATTTAAATCACACAATCTCACTAACTTATTTTTAGAGCCTACTAGATATTTTGATACAACAGCTACTTGTCTGGACAATATATACAGTGATATGTTGCCAGAAAGTAAGAGTATTATAAATAAGATAAAATCAGATCATACTGAGCAAATAGCATCTTTCAAGATCACAAGAGAAAAAGTTAAAAGACGTAAAATATTATGTAGACCAGTAACTAGTAACCGCTTGGAACGTATGCGAGTTGGACTTTGCAATAAACTTCCATTTTTAGACACTGGCTTAGATTCAAATGTAATGTATAAGTTATTTTTTGATTCCTTTTACAATGAGTTCAACTCCATATTCAAGTCTAAGGAAGTCACAATCGGAGACAGGCCAGCCTTCAGTGAATGGGCCACTGAGGATATACATAATAGTAGACAAAAACTGTATGAACTATACTCAGAAAGACAGCTTAACAGAACAGATGAATTTCTAAATTATGTTAAAACTTATTCAAAAAAGTTTAAAGCAGACTGCTTAGCGGCCAAAAGAAAGTATATAAGTAATAAAATTATCAATAGTGTAGACAAAGTTAAATCTACTTGGAAAATAATTAACGCAGAAAGAGGCCAAGCAAAATCAAATGATAATAATTTTAAACTTAAAGTAAATGGTAACATCATTACAACAGATGCCGAAGTCGCTAACGAATTTGAACATTTTTTCTCTCGAATACCAGTAGGTTCTTCTACCCCAATAGCAGAATCCTTGTTAAAAGCAAATGTTCCTTACTGTAATGAAATATTCAAATTCAGTAAAATTAGTATACACACTATCATAAAAACTTTTAAATCTTTAAATATTAAGAAAACGGCTGACCTCTGGGGAATTTCTGTACATTTAGTTAATTCGTTAATTGAAATGGTTGCCCCTGAATTATCAATAATATTTAATAATTGTGTTGATAGTGGTGTGTTTCCTGACTTAATGAAGTTTAGTAAAATAACTCCTCTGTTTAAATCGGGTAGCACCTCGGATCCGTCCAATTTTCGTCCTATTTCTGTACTACCCACGTTTAGTAAAATCTTTGAAAAGGTAATGCTTAATCAAATGCAAAATCATTTTAATACAAATAAACTATTCCATACTAAACAATTCGGTTTCACGCGCGGTCGGTCTACCACGGATGCTGGAATTAAATTATTAGAGTGTATATATGAGGCCTGGGAGGAGTCGTATGATGCTTATGGTGTATTCTGCGACTTATCTAAGGCCTTTGATTGCGTCCAGCATCAGACTTTAATTCAAAAACTTGATCATAATGGGATCCAGGGGACGGCCTTGGATTTAATTAGTTCTTACCTAAGAGATAGAGTACAGAGAGTAGTTATAAATGGTAAACAGTCACATGGGTCTGCTGTAACAATGGGGGTGCCTCAGGGTTCAATTCTGGGACCTTTTCTATTTTTAGTGTACATAAATGATCTCCCTCACCTTATAAGAGACGATCACGAGGTAGTTTTGTTTGCTGATGACACATCTTAAATATTTAAAGTTGAACGTGGACAACGCAATCTTGACGAAGTAAACAATGCCCTCTCTAGGGTAGTCCACTGGTTTAACGCAAATAATTTATTGTTAAATGAAACTAAAACAAAATGTTTCACCTTGTCAAATGTTAGGCTCACCTTGTCAAATGTTAGGCTCGTTAACACCAGTATTAGGATTAGGGATGATCAAGTAGAATTGGTCGATGAAACTGTCTTTCTGGGCATAAAGTTAGACTTCAACTTGCAGTGGGGGCCTCATATCGAGAAAGTCTCGGGCAGACTGAGCTCTGCAGCCTATGCCGTTAAAAAGATCCGACAACTGACAGACATTAGAACAGCGCGTCTTGTCTACTTTAGCTATTTCCACAGTGTCATGACCTATGGCATACTATTATGGGGTAACGCTGCCGACATCGAATGTATCTTTGTGTTGCAGAAAAGGGCTGTCCGGGCTATCTATGGTTTGGGGTTTCGGGAGTCATTAAGAGAAAAGTTTAAGGATAGTCATTACCTATTAACACAGAGCAACGCGCGCCTTAGACAGTTCGCGTTGCTCGATAGTGTTATACAACGCGCGTCTTTAGACAGTTCGCGTCACGGAAGGTGCGACTTGAGCAACCAAAGGGGGGATTCGCCACAATCGAGGCCGTCAGACCGGTCATGGACCGGTCATGGAGAGAAGACACGGTGCTTTCTCCTACCGGTTGACACAGATGCTTGCCGGGCACGGTAGCTTTGGTAGGTATCTGTGGCGAAAACACCGGGAAACCACGGCCGAGTGTCAGCACTGCGAGGACCGCAGCGATGACATGGCGCTCCACACGCTGGTGGAGTGCACGGCGTGGGCACAACAGCGCCAGGTCCTCGTAGTGGGTCTGGGCGTGGACACTCTATCGCTTGAGGCCATGGTGCGAGCCATGCTCTCCAGCGGGAGTAAGTGGAACTGCGCCGCCTCTTTCTGCGAGCAGGTCATGCTCGCGAAGGAGGCGGCGGGCCGGGTGCGGGAGAGAACTCTCCCACCTGAGTTCCGCAGTCGGCGCCCTGGGCGCCGCCGACGTGTCTTCGCCGAGGACTATCGGCCTCCATGACCGGGGGTCTGAGGACGGTGAGAGGGCCGCTCACCGTCCTTACAGAAGCAGGCCCATGACGGCAGCGTGACGTGAGCAACTCACGCACGCCCCCCCCTTAGAAGCGGGGTCACACCCGAAACCCCCATAGACGCGGGAACCGAACCACCCTCTGGGCGAGGCCGCAGTGGCGGCCGTAGGTCTGTTAGGAGTCACGGGACATCCTTCCTGAGGGCTTACCCGGGGCTCTCAACCATAGGCTGTTGGGCGTTACGTGAGGTTTTATAGTCGGTAAGAGTCCGGCATAGCAACCTACGAGGATTTTCCCTCACATGAAAAAAAAAAAAAAAAAAAAACAGTTCGCGTTGCTCTATAGTGTTATATAACGCGCGTCTTTAGACAGTTCGCGTTGCTCTATAGTGTTATACAACGCGCGTTTTTAGACAGTTCGCGTTGCTCTATAGTGTTATACAACGCGCGTCTTTAGACAGTTCGCGTTGCTCTATAGTGTTAACTATCCTTGTATAGATCCTCTACCACTGATCTGTATTATTATACAGATCAGTGCAGTGTCCTACTACGGTAGGTACAGTATATATTTCAAAAACAGTTTGTGAACTCTATGACTCTATGTTTAATTTCTTTTTCAGAATATTGGTGACATTTGAATGATGACATTATAAACACGATATCTACGTCTACAACATAAATTGTGTGTTTGTACGTAAATTGTTTATACTGGAGAAAAATCTAAAATATGGACTATTTGTTTACTATTTTCTATGAAATAGCTATCTTTGAAATATTAAACCTACCTAAAGTAATCTGCTGAAAGCGTTGTTCACTTTTTAAAGAAAAAATATTTACGATGAAAGTCGAAAAATAAGTTAGTATGTGACCCGTATAATGTTTAATCATGGCGACACGAAATTAATTTCATTGAGCAACATTTGATTGTGCTATACCTCCTAAAGTATTCATTTAGTTTGCCTGGTGTAAAGGGAATGAATGATCTTGATAAAATGTTCAAATAAACTAACGTATTTAAATTGAGAAGGATACCTTATTACCGAATATATAAGACAAAATCGCTAAAAAACACGTTTGTTGTATGGGAGCCCCCCTTACATATTATTATGTTTTCGTTTTCAGTATTTGTTGTTATAGCGGCAACAAAAACACATAATCTGTGAAAATTTCAACTCTCTAGCTATCACCGTTCATGAGATACAGCCTCGTGACGGACAGACAGACAGACAGACAGACGGACAGCGAAGTCTCATGAATAGGGTCCCGTTCTTTACCCTTTGGGTACGGAACCCTAAAAACTAATAAAACTTAAATTGTGCCAGAAAGCTTATTATAGCATTAAAGACTTTCTAGAAGACAAGGCTGCCTGGCAGTGACACGAATTGCTCCTTTCTACATTTAAAAAAAAACTGTATTAGATACTAAGATGAATTAATAGGGACCGGACTGAGTTTCTTAGGGTGTTCTTCTCAGTCTGTAGCATTTCCGAACCCCGGTAGAGTCACAAAAATTTTGACAAACCTAAATAATTTTTCAAAAATTTCAAAGGGAATAAATTTTATTTTATTTTATTTTTATTTTTACCATTGATTATAGGTACATGCTTATTCGTATTTGTACCTAGACACAGACAACATACCTATTCTGGTGGTGTACAAGTTGAGTGAATATCGTCTATACAAATACACGGGTGATTTATTATGTACCTACTTTCTTTTCGCTCACCAGAGTAGATTCAACTGATATGGCTGTAATACGAGTACCTACGCGATAAGGGAAAGAGGAAAATATTACTAAGCAGTAGGTACCCAAGTTACATTCTTTAAGTAAATACTTTTTTGTTTTTAGTAGTGTGCACACGTTCAATAAACATGCTGCCGCTACCGAGAAACGCGTTATCGATGAGGTCACACTTCACAAGAGGTCGCTGACGGAATGACGTGTCGGTAACCGAGCTCTGACTTGACCCTGGCGAATCTAGATACAACCAATCCAATCGTAACTACTCAAGTGCATAGCATTTATTCATCAGATTTGGAAAGAAACTAGTTCCGAACGGAGGTTGTGTCCATGATGAAGACTGCCGCGTTGTTGTTGTTGTTTGCGCTGGCCTACGTTGAATGTAAGTTTTTTTTCTTTATTAATTGTGTTCGAAATTTTAAGTGTTTATTTTATTTTCTCTATTATTAGACTCTTTCTCTTGTGACTGTGAAAGATAAAATTAACAGACTGTTATATAGCATGTTCAGTTCACTAATGAAGTTTTCAGAATTAAAGCGCTACTTTTTGAATGGTTTAATGGTTATATTGGAGAATTGAGCTGCAACAGGCTCTGGGGAGGCTCTGGGGGTTCAGTCGTACCGTGCGGGATCTGTGTACTTTTAGTATGCAAGTCCTGTGCTTACTAGACACACTTTTAATTAGGTACTTAATAAAACGTTTACGTGTAATAGCACGAAAGAAGAAAACATAGTTCTGTTCTTCCTTCCCTGTTTAATAGGATGGAAACCGTAAAAGTGGTGTTATTCAGTATGAAAACCGTAGTCAACGAAAACAATAGGACAAGGTTCAATCTTTTTAATTTTTATTGAAATCTGTGTTTTCTTTAACAGGTCGGAAGATATACCCAACCATAAGCAAAAATGCCAACGTTGATTTTATCAATATGGAAGGAGGAGGAGCGAAGCCTAAGCCGGTAGCCGTTGAACCAGTAAAGCCGGTAGCGCCCCATTCACCGACGACTAAAGCCCCAGCACAAGCTCCTGCCGTCAAGCCACGAGTTCAAGTATTACCAACTCCTCCTCCTAAACCAGCACTGCCACCCAAACCAGCACAGCCTACTCCACCACCCAGTCAAATCAAACCGATTCCTGTGAATCCTTCTCCCGTAGCTAACCCTGCCAGTACGCCAGGCCCGGGCAGTGTTCAATCTCTGATCAACTACTATGATAGCCAAGGCAAAGGAAGCCCAATTCGCCCGTACAGTTACAGTCAAGCAGTTAAGCAAGGTTAATTGAAGTTCTAAGTGTAGGTACTTGAAGTAAATCTATTATATAAATATGCCAATGTGTTTTACTTAGTTCGAGAAAATAGTATAAAGTTGATTCTATACACAAAAATTATCGTTTATATCGTAAAAATAAATGATGAACGTTTATTTTTGTGCCAAGAATAAATCATCGTGATTTTTCTGACCATTTTTTTTTGTTTAACATGAGAGAAAATCCTCCTGGATGTTATGCCGGACTTCTACCGACTAAAAAACCTCACGTAACGCCCAATAGCCTATGGTTGGGAGCCCCGGGTAAGCCCTCGTAAGGATGTCCCAGGACTTACAAACTGGTAAGCTACACTTATATTATGTGTTATAAGGGCTGCGGCATAGCATCCCGTAGGATTTCCTCACGTTAAAAAAAATAGCGTACGGATTGAGAACCTCCTCCTTTTTTGAAGTCGGGTAAAAAAGCTACACTTATTATTGCCTATAATGTAGCTTACCTTAAAAACTTCTTACACTCCCATTAAGAAATGGTTTTTCGAAATTCCATACTTGGCTAAATTTCTCGTGCTGAAGACTCGGGTGTGCACTAGCCGTATGAACATTTTTTCTGTACTTACATTAGTTTTCCGCGAACTCTATGTTTTGGTTATAAGGGATCCTAAAAATGAAAGCTTTATCTAATGCTATATGTGTAATACGTAGTTATGTATTTACAGACGTAAGTATTTGTAAGTTAACAGTAGTCTATCAGTTATTTACATGATTATTTAGATAGGTCTCCTTTTACAAGCTCTGTTTATTTGAGGCTAGATGGCGCTATGTGTATCAAAACGATTCGTGTAAAAGGAAGCCAAACAAGCGAGTAACATCCTACTTCCTACTAATATTATAAATATGAAAGTTAGTGAAGATGTTTGGAAGTTTGAATGTTTATATGTTTGGATATTTGTTACTCAATCACGCTCCAACGGCTAAACGGATTGGGCTGAAATTTGGTACAGAGATAGCATATAGTCTGGAATAACACATAGGCTACTTTTCATCCCGGGAAAATGTTCCCACGGGAAGCAGGAATGGGTAGGTACCGAATTTCAAGCGGGCGAAGTCGCGAGCATCATCTAGTAACAAATAAAATGAAAGCCACATGTAAGTATTATATCAGTGTTTTTAAATTTGATTAATTTTGAAGAAAAAAAAATATAAACGATTCATTACAACGATTTGTAAATACCTATAAACGTACCTACACATTTTTTCATTTCGCTATAACTTGTAAGATACCCAATATACTTAATTAAATCTTTCTAATTTAAAAACTTTTTCTTTAAAACTAGATGCACTGAATTATTATTAAGATGGATAAATACTGCCGTCAATAGCATAGGTGCTGTAAGCCTTGTGTCATAATGTAAGACGTAGTAATACACTCGAGAGCAATGAATCCGGGTCACTTAAAGAATCCTAAAAATCTCGGAAACTAAAAATGCTAGGTTAATGCAATAAATTGTATTTAATAGACAATGTAATACTCCTTAAATTAAGGTATTAAAACTTCTTAGTTATTGTAAAGTTATATCATAAAAAAATCAAATTTGAAAAAGGGCCACTATCGAAGATGGAACTACGAAATTACAGCATTTGGTGTTGCTTTTGTTTGTAATCTGTCATTTATGTGGGTACATAAACCATGTTGATAGTGCTCTATATTCATTAATCAAGCTGAAATTATGTCGCTTACGCCTGAAGAATGCACCAGAATACTTACAATCCTGGAAACCGGCCGGAGTCAGCGCGATACAGCCAGGACTGTCGGTGTGTCGCTGTCAACAGTACAAAGAGTTCTCCGACGTTACGAAGAAACTGGTTCTAACCTACGCAGACCAGGAACGGGCAGAACCAGGTGTACCACAGCACGAGAAAACCGATACTTGGTGAACACCATGCTTCGAAATCGCTTTCTCACAGGAACTGAACTCACCAATCAGTTTCGACGCCTCGGAGGAAGTAACCCAAGTGCATGGACAGTAAGACGTCGGCTTGCTGAATCTAACTTAAAACCCCTTAGACCTGCAAACGGCCCTAAACTGGAGCGTGGGCATCGTATTTCGAGACTAAGGTATGCCCAGAGCCATGTAAATTGGAGTATTGAAGATTGGTCAAAAGTTATGTTCTCCGACGAATCAAAATTTATGCTCTACAAGCACGATGGAAGACACAGAGTGTATCGAAGACCAGGGGAAAGATTCAAGCAAGCATGCATCGAAGAAAAAGTAGCCTACGGTGGTGGGTCTGTACTTGTGTGGGCCGGAATTTCTTCTGAAAGTCGCACAGAGCTGGTGATCATAGAAAACGGCTCTTTAACTAGCGTAAGATATGTGGAAGAAATCCTCAATGATCACGTTGGTCCATTTATGGTCAATTTAGGTGAGGATGCTATATTTATGCATGACAATGCCCGACCTCATACAGGTAGGATTGTGAATGACTACCTTCAAGAGATGAACATTACTCGTATGGAGTGGCCAGCGCGCAGCCCGGATATCAACCCGATCGAGCATGCTTGGGACGAGCTAGGCAGATGCGTAAAACAACGAAACCCTCCCCCAATCACGCTTCGTGAGCTCAAAATTGCTCTCACAGAGGAATGGGAGAATATTCCCCAAAATCGTATAAGGAACTTGGTGTACAGCATGCCAAACCGCGTAAACGCAGTAATGGAAGCACGAGGAGGCAATACGAAGTATTAAAATTCAAGAAAATCGTAATAAAGTTCAAAAATTTCATGTTTCCTATTTTTGTTTTAAGGAGAGATCGGCAGTTTTTTCTTTATGTAATTTTGTGTTAATAAAATGTATGGTGACTCATATTTTTTTTACTTTCATTTAAGGAGTATTACATTGTCTATTAAATACAATTTATTGCATTAACCTATCATTTTTAATTTCCGAGATTTTTAACATTCTTTAAGTGACCCGGATTCATTGCTCTCGAGTGTATTTGTTCAATGACAGTAAGTCGGGTTTTTGTCAAGGATGAGATAGCCGTGATCAGGACAAATAGATCTACATTAATTGTATCGTATCTATTTCCTTGTAGTGTTTTTTAATCAAAATTAAACAATTTTAATTTTGCAGTAAGTCAAGCCTGGTTTTTACACCATAAAGCATGATTACAGTGGGTAAACTTACGGTAAGGTTTTCCTTCACAGTCTCTCGGTAGGTATAAGTATCTACAGTATGACTTCAATAATATAGGTAACTGTATTCTCTCATAACTCACTGTATACATAAAAAAATATTTACTTACTAGATAATGCTCGCGGCTTCGCCCGCGTGAAATTCGGTACCCGTTCCCGCTTCCCGTGGGAACATATTCCCAGGATGAAAAGCAGCCTAGCAGCCTATGTGTTATTCCAGACTATAAGCTATCTCTGTACCAAATTACAGCCCAATCCGTTCAGCCGTTAGAACGTGATTGAGTAACAAACATCCAAACATCTAAACATTCAAACATCCAAACATCATAACAAACTTTCATATTTATAATATTAGTAGGATTTATACTTACTATAAAGTCTTTGTGCATTTGGATGTTGTATCTTTCAGTTTTTACCCTAAAGACAACAATATCACAAAACCGTTCTCCATGTTTCTAATAATAGTAGAGATTGGTTTATAATTCATATTCATTTATATATAAAACTAGAATTGCTCTGAAATCATGTATAAAAATATTCTCAACTGAATTATATACAGTTACCTAATTTGTTAATTCATTATAATTAAATAGCTTTCACATTATATAACCGGACATATAATATAAATATATTATATTTGAATATTTTGTCGTCCAACGTAAAGTTATATAAGTCTACCGGAATTTGTTATGTATATGTTACTCGATAACTCGGAGATGACTAGAACCAACTAGGAAAAACATATTGTTTAAAAACTTACACCTAGTTTGTACTTGGTTTGTGTTTAAAGAATAGGTTATGAAGTCCATTGCTTTTTATGACAAGGACGAATAAGGTTATTTATATAGTTTTCTAATTCCAGCGTTTTAGCTTAACTGGAATATTCGATATTAACTAAGGATGTTTTGCAGTTGCCTTTAATGCCTATAATATTCCAAATATTTGAATAAATTTTAACTAAAATCGAAACTTATTTTTAAATTATTACCAGAGTCACGATCAATATATTTATGTTACTGACGGTCAAGGGACTTAGGGGCCAACCGCTATAGAATATTTTAATACCATTAACATTGAAACGAAGCATAATTTGTACGCGGTTTTTATACAATTGATTATGACAGCTAGTTTTAAATTTCGGGAGTACGCAGACGTTCACTACCTACTCGTAAAATAAATAAATAAGTATTATGGTTCATCACACTGATGATATACCTATAAACACCACAAAATTCAATGATTGCCACGGTTCTCAAGTCAACAGTCATACGTTTGTCACTCTCAATTTGAAGAACCCAGGGTTTTAAGAAAAAGGACACACATGCACTGGCAAAAAGCGTCGGTGGAGTACAGTATGAGATCTTTTGAATTGTTTGAATTGGGACTTGATTTTGTCCAGTGTACGAGGGTGCCACCGCCGTCTCGTCGCCCTCATGTAACTTGAGACAGATTAAGTGGAAAGCAATAGTTTCCCTGTACTTTTTATAGTTTTTTTTTTAAATCAATTAAGCGCCATCAGTGTTGGAGTTAGAAGCGCGAATTTAATTCGCCTGGTATGTACCAAAACCTCTGGTTTTTACCAATCTGATTTGGTGGTATGTAATATCTTACATACCACCAATTCAGATGAGTCCGTATGATTACGTATTCGTAAGAAGTCTGGACCGAGACTATGTTCACGGCGAAATTATTGAAAGCGTTCAATCACCGCAAATTGTTTGTTCTGTCTTAATAACAAATTATCCGTGGTGATAGTGAACAGAACGCTTTTCACTTAATCTGTCTCAAGTTACATGACGAAGACAGAGGTGGCGGTGGCACCCTCATATTATCATGAACAGAATCAAGTCTGACTGCATCTGTGGCGCAGTCAGTAGTGATACCGCCTGCGGCGCTGGAGATCGTGGGTTCGATTCCCACCTTAGAAAAATATTTGTGTGACCCATAAATGTTTCTCTCAAGACTCTGGGTGTTTCTATGTATAATATGTATGTATTTAAAAAGTATATAAGTATTAATATCCGTGGTCTGATACCCATAACACAAGCAGGTTGTTCCTAGATTACTTTGGGATCAGATAGCGTTGTGTGGAATGTCCGTGAATGTAAAAAAAGTCTCGATTAGAACAATTCAAAAGATCTTATACTCAGACTCTCGACCTAACCCTCTACTCTGGAGTTACGTGTGGACACTGACTATCGCACCTCTTACGATACCCATGGGTAATAGATAGATTGTGAATGCGGTCTGAGTTTTATTTAACCAAGGTGGCAATCAAGCATACAGTCTCATCTGAATTGGTGGTATGTAATACCAAAACCAGACGAAATAAATTCGCGCTTCTAACTCCAATTGATAAATTGATTAAAAACTATAAAACATACAGGAGAACTAATGCTATGATATAACTTTTTTGGTTAGAAATTATTTGATAGCATGGTATTATACAAAGATTCTAACACCATCCAGATCCATAAAGCTCTATCTCAATGTCTAAATACAGATAACTATAGGTATAGGTAGAAAGAAGGCTTTTGAAGACTTATTTAAATCATCAATACCATCTTGGTTGTCTACTTTATGATGAGAATATAAAATATGACGGGGATCACGACCACTAATAAATCAAGGCTTAGGTCTATAACTTTCGATTGTGACCTTTAAGCGTTTAGTTCAAGACCACTTATTGCTCTATACAAACTAACTAGACGGGTGACTGTTTCTTCTCTTTCTCTTTTGTTCATACGATATTAATAAGCCCTATTAAACAGTAGGTGGAGTCCGTTTTAAAATGGACAGGAGCGTCGCTAGCTTTTTCCAAACCTACCAAATATGCTAGTCTTTAAGTCAACTTGGCTAAACGACTGTTATGTAACTATATATCAATCGGATCTAACTGTGCCTTCCAAAGCACAGAAGCGCTCCTAAATTGGAAATGTCTTTCTCTGGAGAAGCTGTCTGTACATATTGTGAGATTCTTAACCTCAGTGACTGTTTACAGAACACTGAGCTAGCGAATTTACGAATATTCCTCCTCTATGGTTGACTGCCTCGTTCGTCTAGTGGTCGTGTAGTGGGTCTGCACATCACTAGACCGTGGGATCCATTCTCACACCGGAATAAAATTTGTGTGATCCGTAAAAAAAATTCTGAAGGTACTACTCTGGGCCGGTACTCATGAGCTGACTTTGGGATCAGAGGACGCTGTATAAAAAAATGTTGTGTTCCATAACTCCCTAAAAATTCACATCAAGTTGCACACATCGTTGAAGTTGTTTAGCCAAGCCCTTAAGCTACAATCTGTACATAACGCATTAAATTATAGCCAGTTAGTTTCCTCTTCTTTTTGAAAATATACAATTATATAAATACTTTTTAAAATATTCTAATTGGCGAAAGTAACTGGCAATTATCATAACAGAATCGTATCACAGTTCGCCTAAATAATACAAAACACAGTGTTGAAATACATTTTTTTAAACTTGCGGATTCTTCATGTGTGTTAATGTTTAATAGTTAAAAATAACCAGGTTATTCACCTGGTTATTATTAACCATTAGTCTATCACGGCAAACTATAGCAAAATCTTAAATAACCCTTGTTTTTTGTAAATAAACTGTTGAAAAGGCTTTGCACCTAAATGGACGTATGTAACAAATGTTCAGGCATAAATTATAGCAGTCGGATATTTCAGCAATTACATTACTACTCCCAATAGTGCTTGGAATGATGTCTTTACCGCCAGCCGCAGCCACAGTCACGACACACCCATAATACTGACAGTAATTTTGATGTCACAGCATCTGGTTGGTTTGGGGATCATCTTACCCCTCACTTACAACTTACCACACGACATAGGCAGGTATATTCCATGACATTTATATTTTCATGCACATAGCGTACGCTCTGATTGGGATCTACTAATTGGAAGAGACCTAAGTTTACTAATATGTAAATCTAGTAGGTGGTATCTACGGAAGTAGGTGGACTTGTTACATTTTATTATCATCCTATAAACATGTATTAACAAAATTTACAGTGCTGGCAACATTTACTGCGCTTCTAGCTACTGCATAATCTTAGAAGCAAGGCATTAAGACACGCTTTTCATTCTTCATGATTCGATGTGACTGAAAAAATATACATCTACAAAGAGAGAGATGCGCCTGTTGGATTAAAGCGTAGATATAATAATGCCGTACTTAAGCACAATTAGAAACGGGAGTCAACGGCCGTCACATCAGCCGGATACATCTACGAATGAGACATAAAAGGTGCATTAACAAGGTATAAACAATCGCAATGACGCCTTTTCCACCAGTGAAAGTGTATGACGGCGAGGAGCCGGGCTAAGGTGGGGCGAAACGCGTTCCGAGGTATTGTCGGATCAACTCATTCATACCAACGGAGCACTCTCGTAATCTCACAGATTTCATACACAAAAGACAATCATTCCAGCCACATGCAACCAACAACTTCATTAGCTTTGTTATTTGTGAAGAATCCTCGTCTTGAAACCACGTAATGATATTACATTGTTGGCTATTTTTTGACAATAGACAGTATTATACATAAAGCATTATATTATTAGTGTTACCCTTCTGATATTCTTTAGTTCGTACTTATGTGTGTGAGAGTTTGGTTGCAAACGATACTGTAAGATACAGTTTCGCTTGCATCCAAACTCTTACATGCAAGAATTTAAAATAGAAAACGAATCAGTATTGAAATTTTACTGACTGTACTTAAATCTCTTCAATTCAGAGTCGTCGTCATTAGTAGTTCACTTTATAAGTACCTACTAAATCCCTTTTGCGACCCGACATAATATGCTCATATAATATTATGTGAAGAATGCAGTGACGCTCAACAGAATAGTCTCTGATCTTATGTAACATGTATAAATATAATAGCATCATAACTTCTAAGAGAAATTTTAATAATTAGTGAAATAATTTCTACTTTTGTGAATTGATTACGTACGTTCATAGATTTAGAATTTTTCGCTACTCTCAATAGATATACAAAGCGTGCGAGCGAGACCTCATTATCCATAGCACTTAGCTCGAGAGGAAAAGAGAAAGCAAATTGTGTACTCATATGTCAGTATTTTGAATCGCTGAGCCCGCTGGGATCCTATGGCGGCTCTATGTTATTTATAATATCCAATAATCTGTAGTGATCTTACGATTAAAATAGAAAATTTTATATTTTCAACAATATTGTCGTGTTTAGTGTGTGAATAGGATATTACAAAACGCAATTATACGAAGAAAGACTCGTTTAACAGGTCATTTGTGACTTCGTTCATTTCATTTTTGACGTACATATTTTGCCAAATTGGATGTAAAATTTCACTGAAAGTCCAACTCATAACGTAGATCATGCATTTTCCTTCATACATAACACAATATTTAATGTGTAAATGCATTTTTGGAGGATGTATAAGGCAGAAATAGAAAGGGCTGTTTACAGTAAAATAGTCATGGGTAGGTATCGATAAGGATGTCGATAGTTCATTATAGTGGCATTGCTACAAACAAACTTATCTGGATTTAATTTACTTAAATATGATTGATTTTTACTCGAACTGTGTTATTTAACCTTTTTTTTAGGGTTTTGTGCCTATTTTAATATAATGATCCATTTTGAATCATCATCATCATCATCATCATTGTTGAATTTTTATAATTTTACTTCACTTAAGGTACTCCACGCCACACCGGGATGTTTGCTGTGCAAGGCGCAGATTAGCCTCTGCGTCGAATACTGTTCTCACCTTTGGGATGACTGTGCGAGGTACTTACTGGACGCGCTTGGCGCTATGCAGAGACGTGTTATCCGATTTCAATTATAGGTTGTCCTAAGATGACGGTAAGCCTCGAGCCGTTATCGCAGCAAAGAACCATAGCGTCCTTGGCTGCCTTCTACTGAATGTATCACGGCGAATGTTCTGAAGAGCTCTTCAACCTGATCCCACCATCTCCTTTCCGATTCCGAACAACACGTCGGGCAGAGGTGCCACTCATATACAGCGGAGAGAATCTTCTTCTGTCGAACTACAAAATCCTGGAACGACCTGCCCGCACATTTGTTTCCCTCATTTTACAATCCCGGGTTCTACAAGCGGAGCGTGAAGAGGCACATCATAGGGCCGCCAACTTGAGGACTACTGTCAGAAGTCTTGTGTGCTGTAAGCATGGCCCCCATTCGCTAGATGCGCCACGGCTTTCCATTAGTTTCCATCAGTGGTGACGTCAATTTGGCGAGGTTAATATATTTAAAAAAATCTACGAGTAATATCTTTTATTGTTACTAGGGTTCAATAATAAATGAGTTTCTAGGTTTTTAGTATTACGATAAGAGTTGGATTTTTAGTAAAATTTCAAATTCAATTGGCAAAATATATATGTACGGCAACAATGCAATGTACGATGCCATAAATTACATGTTAAAAGTGTATTTTCACATTCACACACTAAATCAAAATTCGTAAAATCACTACAGAATTTCTAATATTACGAGTTACCCCATATAATCCCATTTTTACTTTTTCATAGTCGATTACATTCAAATTAACAATTTATTCCCCAAAACAAGAAGTTGGAGATGAAACTTCTAAGCACTTTGTGTGCTTAGAAGTTTCATTTCCATTCCATCCATTTATACAGATAGTTTTATCGATAACATAGGTGTGACCATTCAACAACACTATTTAACCCACACATAGATCTTTCATTATTGGTCTCGTCTTCAGTTTGACACTGTTCATCTTGTACATTCTAAATCTATGCGTACGTTACCCTTTCATTCTTGTGAAACAAAGAAGCTTTGCTTGTAAATAAACAACTGATTGTGTGGACATAAATATCTTGTAGAAAATTATTAAAAAAACAATCAATAAATAGTTAGATAAATGGTACAATAAAGCATAATAACTATTTACAATATGAATAAAACTACTTTTATACAACTGCCTCACACTTTTTATAGACTTTCAGTTGCTGTACTCTATCCAATTCTCGAACTTTTCACACGAATCGTATTGTCATCTGTTGCACACTCTTACAAACATGACTATTTTTACAGACACCTACAGTCTCTAAGAGTCATTCGCCAAGATTGCATTGTCATCGCAACTATTACAGAAAGAAATTTACGGTGATAGAAAATGAGTATGATTTTCAGCGCGCTTTCATTTATTTTGTTACTTCAAAATGTATGATCGTTACGCAACTCTTACAAAAATGTGACGCGCCTGTCCTGTTCACTACACTTATTTATTTTTGTTTGTGTTTGGTTATTTACCGTCTTAAGAACTATGAAATAAAACTTTATCAAAACTCCTGGTCTGCCCGGACACAATCAAATGGATCCGGTACTCCAAAGACGGCGAGTTTTCTGGTAAGGTTATATCGCTAAGCATTCATCCACTGCGTTCGTTGTAAAATGTCGTAAAATACTGAAACGCGTGTTCAATTTCAAACGTTTATCTTTTTTTAAGGTACCCCTTTAAGGGTGAAATTTCGAAATTTGTGGGCGCCTTTTTTTCACGCGAGGAAATTCTTCATTAATGCTATACTCTTACCGACTGAAACTACACGGTGCTCTATCACTACCTGCGGCTGGTAGCCCCGAGATATACCTCGGATGGTTATACTATGATTCGTTTTTTTATATGCCTACAATATAAGCGAAACGTATCCTAAAAAGACAAGTATCTACGAGTAAGGGTTTCCACTGCCCCGTATTATAATAAGTACAGATTTTTTATGAAGTAGGTACTTTTGTCAAACTTATTGCTTCGAGGAGCAGAAAAAAGAATATCAAATCATAATTTGTAGCTAACACAAACGCTTGGTTTTGAACTTTTGACACATTGGGACATGTCACAATGTGTCTTGTACTATAGTCGCCTCGCTGTAACAAGGTGCGTATGACAGTTGGCAGTATGACGTTGATAACTATCAGTACCACATTACTAGGGATGTGTCGATATGCAATTCATGTTTAGAATCCTACGATAAACGAGATAAATCACGTTCTGTTTATTATTGCTATATTTATTTTTGAATTAACTAAACAGCTTAAAAAACCGGCCAAGTGATCAGAGGTCTCCGTACCGAACAACGACAAAAAATACGTTTGTTGTACGGGAGCCCCCTTAATTTTTTTTTTGTTTTTAGTATTTGTTATTATAGCGGTAACAAAAACACATAATCTGTGAAAATTTCATCTCTCTAGCTATCACCGTTCATAAGGTACAGTCTATCAAAAGACCGGGTAACTTCGCAAGAAAAAAAAGGAGGTAACCGAGAAGAGGAAAAATATTAATAATAATAACTCAATAATATACTTTTTACAATAAAAGTTAAAACTACGGACAATATACGTTTTGTTTTATCAAAATATCGACTATCCATCGTAGATGTATATAATCCCATCACTAAAGACATCTTTGGTGTTACGTTATACTCAACAATTTGTTAAATTTTTCTTCCAAATTCATTTTATTTGTAGACTGGAATATTATGGTTGAGTTTAATTTTATATACAACAGTGATTAACGATTTAATATATTATGAATGGGATGTAGCTGAAATACTAAGTTCATAATTGTAATTCACGGCAACTTTCAAGAGTGAAACGAAACGCGATCGACAACTGTCATACGCACCATGCTACACCGAGATGACTATAAACTAAGAATAATAGCACAAGACATTGGGACGTGTCACAATGTGTCAAAACCAAGAGGTACTCTCGCCAATAGCTAAAAAAAACAAATGAGTATGATTATCAGTACCAGCAGTAGCAAGTAAATAGAAAAAAATCATAATAAGTAACCTAGTTTAAAACTTTTACAATGTTAATGAGGGCGTCTAGCAACCGCAGTGGTAAATACGGCAAAGAAAAACAGCGCCAAAATAATGTATCTATTATTCTTAGTTTAATAGTAGAACGAGCATTTGTTTGTACATTTTCTAGGTGATATTTTACACGTAGTTTTGAGAAATTACTCACATACAGTTTTACAGTTTTTATCCCCTAGCTAACTAGAACTAGCCTAACCGAAAGCGGTGAAGTGAGATTCGCGATGAAGGCTTCTGTAGCCTGTTACCCTCTTTACAATGTATACTTTCATTTAAATTCATTAAAAACACATGATTTGTATAATTACTTTTTATCATCGGCTTTATAATTATTATTTTTTAATTGATTTTCACGCGACCGCGACTAGGTATATTGCAATTAAGCCGAAACGTTAAGAAGTGAGCAGTGTTCAAACATATTAATTAGATGCCAAAATCGAAAATCATAATAAGCTATGCTTAATTTTTGATAATCCTATAATTTTAAAAACAACAGAGGAACCTTAAGTAGTAGTGGTGCCTTACAAAGGTAAGGTAGGTTTTATTCTATACCCCAACTTTCATTCGTAATAATGAAGTTCATTACCGTAGTTAGGCACGTCAACGGTGCGTGAAGTGATTATGTCATGATTGAACCGTCTGAGATTGACCGGGCCCGGGTCAAGGCCTGTTCTTGACCCAGACCTGGTCATGAAGCCAGCGTACACTTTTTTTTCCTTGTTATTTAAATACGTACCAGGTACACTAGGTACGGATTCTGTTATAATGTATCTTGAAAATACGCCCGTCTCCCGCCCACCCTATTTGCTCCGTGCTGAGTGTGCTGACTGCCTCGGTGGCGCAGTCGGTAGTGTAACCGAATGGCGCGCTGAGGTTTCGATTACCGGGTCGGTCAGTCCGAAAATTTGTGTGATCCACAAATATTTGCTTATTATACACAGAAAACACCCAAACTCCGAAGAGTTTGGGTGTTTTCTGTGTATGATTTAGAAACTTGTTCATGTATTTAGAAACAAATAAGTAGGTAAGTCGTCTACATCCCATAACATAAGTTAATATCAGCTTAATTTGGGCTAGATGACTTTATGTGAGAAGGTCCATAATTTTTGAAGTAAAACTTCTTTAGGCGTGACCTAGGGAGTAACTCAGTTTTTTTTTCTGACGGAAGTAACGCTATTTCAATTTTAAAAAGCGGAAACGTAGTTCCCGCTTTTCAAAATTCGAATGAATGATAATGAAACATTTGATGCCGTCAATGGCAAAGAAGTTTTACTTCAATCGCGCGTAAAGGTGACACGCACACTTTTTAATTTGTGCACATTATGCACTATTTAATAACTTATCATGTGAAGCGTGAATGAATTAGCTCATATTTGGAGGAATACAATCAATCGAGTCTTTAAGAGTCCACTGTTGGACATAAGCCTGTTCCAATTTTCACAGCAATACACGGTCCTACGCGACTTTTGTTTTGGGCGTCTCCGTTGCACTTGTGATGAGACTTACATGTGCCGAGTTGCGGTCTTCATTTCAGAGCTCGTATGCTACATTGGCTGTCAGTTCTTCACTACAAATGTACCAGACCATTGCTACGTTAACGTTTACTTTGCAAACTATGTCGACCTCTTTGGTTCTCCTACTATATTCTCGTCATAAGTGGTAAAATGTTCTAGTTGTAGGTTTTATCTTCAAGCATTGCACCTCCTATGAATAGAAAACCTTGCGATTTATTTTTTCGAGTACTTGCCAACCTGCCCAAAGTAGGCCAATTTGGGTACTCCTTTACAATTTCAAACTTTGATCCTTAGACGTAAATTGGTCCCGGAATGACGTGCTTATTGAAAAAAGGTCATAAGTTTGACACAAGCTTGTGCTGAGACCAACCAGCCGACACTTTCTGCTTAGGAACAGGAACGGTACAGGTAGTACAAAGGGAACCTCCTACTAATATTATAAATGTGAAAGTTTGTGAAGATGTTTGGATGTTTGGATGTTTGTTACTCAATCACGCTCTAACGGCTGAACGGATTGGGCTGAAATTTGATACGGAGATAGCTTATAGTCTGGAATAACACATAGGCTACTTTTCATCCCAGGAATATGTTCCCACGGGAACCGGGAACGGGTACCGAATTTCACGCGGGCGAAGCCGCGAGCATCATCTAGTTATGAATATTGAACTCGTGTTTATATACTGATATACGGGCTCACCCCGTTGTCTGAAATTTCGAATAGTTAATAACCGACACAGTCATTATTCAATTAGCGCGTTTATTCGGACAACATCTTATATGTCAATTTAATTCAATGATCAACACCGAAAAAAGAAATTTTCTTACGCAACTCCACGTTAAGAGAGCAGTTGCAGAATAACTTTATTACAGTGCTTAAAATAAATTCAACATAATTGGTTTTGGCGACTATTTTATGCCACTAAGTGGTATCCTTCGTCCTGGGACATCCTTCCGAGGGCTTACCCGGGACTCCCAACCATAGGCTGTTGGGCGTTACGTGAGGTTTTTTAGTCGGTAGGAGTCCGGCATAGCATTCATGATGGATTTTCCCTCACGTTAAAAAAAAAATAAAAAAAGTGTTATCCCTCAAAGATACGTTGAATTAAAGGTATTGATAGTTTTTTGATTTTGATTTCTTTGTCTGATTTATTTTTAGACAATCTGGTGTTCTGGATAATCTGAGCTGAATGGGAGTATAACAATCGATATCTTCACCGATACAAGTCACTCCGATTCAATGGTCCCACAGATTTTAGGGGTTTAAGCCATTCAAGCCCCAAAGACGCAGAATAGTAACCACATCCGTAGGCCAAACTGCGGTGGTAGTCAGAGTCTATCGACGATCCTGGCACATCCATCCTAAGGCTTACCCGAAGCCCCCGGCTATTGACAATTGCAGGGCACTGTATGATTTTAGGCAGTATGAGTCCCGTATAGCAACCATGAAGGATTTCCATACGTAAATAAGGGTCCACCTAACTCCGTATAAAAGTGGTGCACCTCCTGAGTGACGGACGCGGGCAGCCAGTTTGATCAAATGGCAAACGCTTCTAAAATTTCATAAAGAATAGCCAATTCCTTGCTGCCATTCTAAGTGGACTAAGTCTAAAGTTGACAGGACATAAAATATGTACAGATGAAGAACTTAATTATGATCTAAAGAGATCCTGATTAATTAAATTAATTTAAATAAAAACATAATAATATTTTGGAAGGAAAACGAAGGCTATTCACCGACACGCCTACAGTTATACACGCTCGCATAGATAGGTTTGCGGGCCGCCAACGAAATGTGCCACTTTCACTCTCCGCATGAATCATGACACGCCGATTACGTCTACAGGATGCCTTTATACCTCTGTTGTACGTCACAAACGACATATTGTGCAACCGAGTCCGGATTTTGTAGCTAATAATAACAACATTGAGTCACCGTGCCAAATAATAAAGTAAAATTTGGTCATTACCATATTCAGGACTCACGGATGAGAGTGATGGATTCAGAAAAGAGATTTTAGCTTTCGGTTGCCTAATACAGTCTTTATGAAGTTAATGACTTTATGTTGACGTAATTCAGGAATGTAGAAAATTGCTAAGTGTTATATATTTTTCGTTGAATAACTTTTTGGTCTAAAATCATTATGTGTAACTCAAGTTTCACCAACCAGCTGATTTTGAAATATTTTTATTTTTAAATATAGGTGCTGTTCCAAATTAAGAGGTAGGATATATTTATTCAGCTTTTTAATAAGATTTCTTTGATTGCTTATATACAAACAAAGCTACATTAAAATTAGAGATGGGCCGAGTACTCGGTTGATACTCGGTACTCGGCGTACTCGGCGGGTTTTTTGAAACTCGTACTCGGCCAAATAACTCGGTTTTAATGCCGAGTATACTCGGTTTTAGTAAAGCAATATATTTAGGTGGATATAATTAAAATATTGCTCCTGGACAAGGAAATTGCTAGAAGGATCCGTTTGGGCTGGGCAGCCTTCAGCAAGCTATGTTGCGTTTTCAATTCGCCTATACCGCAGTGTCTGAAGACGAAAGCCTACAATCAGTGCGTACTACCAGTTTTGACATACGGTGCCGAGTCGTGGACACTTACGGTAGGGCTAGTCCATGCCCTCAAAATTGCACAGTGAGCTATGGAACGAGCCATGCTTGGAGTATCTCTGAGGGATAAACTCCGAAATGAAGTTATTCGGCGGAGACCCGGAGTGGTCGACATAGCTCGCAGAATAAGCACATTAAAGTGGCAATGGGTTAGCCACATCTATAAACGTAGGGTAGGACGTTCACGCGCCAGATGGACCGACGACCTGGTAAAGGGCCCCACTCACTAACAGTTTACCGGACGATATCAATCTGTCAGTTAATCGCAATAGCCCACACACTAACAGTTCTGTTGAAGGTTTTGGACGGACGACTAATACGAACTGATAGTGTGTGGCCGCTCGGCGATTCCGTTCAGCGCCTACAGATATCGGCCGGACAGTTTAAAGCCTGGCGCGCGATTGACCACACATTAGCAGGTAGCCGGCCGGCGGCCTGTCGACCGACGTCTTGTATCAGTTGCAGGCCGACAGTTTTAAGTTTTTCGACTTATTTAATTTTACCGTCAAAATGGACAGCAAACCTCAATTTGTATCTACGTTTATTGAGTTATATAGAAGTTTCCCATGTCTATGGAAGGTGAAGGATGATTGTCATCACAATAAACGATTGAAGGAAGAACGAAGGATGCTTAAAAGAAATTATTAGCATATTATCAAACCACAATACCTTCAGCAACAATTGACAATGTGAAAAAAAAAATCTTAAAAGCACATTCAGTAAAGATCGATAAAAGGTAATTTTGATTTTACTCTTATATGAAAATGCTAAATACGCTTTTTGGTAGGTAGCTATCTAGAGGGATAACCCTATATATCTTATACCTATCTATAATTTACACACATTAAAAGTACCTACGTACTTTTAAATTATGTATTATAAAATTTAAATATATATTTATTATTGTTATCCAGATTATAATAGTTTTGTCAAAAATTTTGAATAAAAATATTTATGGTACGGTATATTATTCATTAAATATCCATCTACCTACTTTCAGATCGATGAATCTACGTAATAACATGTTGACTTGTGATAATAATTCATTTATTCATTACAAAATAATTTGTGTAGAATAGCAAATAGGTGACCATTTGCTGTATGTAGTGTATGGGCCCTCAAACCGATATCAGACCATGGCCGACGGGCGATCGTACGGTGGAAAACTGCCGACTCCCGACTGTTAGTGTGTGGTCGCAAGACTGACAGCAGGCCCTTGCCGGCAGGCAAAAATCGCTTTAGTGTGTTGGCGCTATTGGTCTAGGACGGCAGGCCGTCCGATAGGATCAGAGACTGCAGGCGGACTGTTAGTGAGTGGGGCCCTTAAGGTAGGCCTACGTCCAGCAGTGGGCTGCTAGAAGCTGAGTTATTTGATTGGTTGATAATTAATACAACAGGGTTATGTAATCAAAAAGTATTTAATACTAATTACATACCTATTTGTTTGTAAACTAGCAAGCGACTGATAGATGAAAGGCGCAGGGTGAGGGGTGTATCAACGCGAGTTGGCTGCTCGTGCCGCGTGAACCTGTTTGTACTTGTTTTCAGGCCCGAAACGGGAATTTGATTGAACCGAGTTACTCGGCCGAGTACTCGGTTGGAAAAAAATTGAACCGAGTAAAACTCGGTACTCGTTACTCGGCAAAAGTGTCACTCGGCCCATCTCTAATTAAAATGTATCTTTTTTGCGAATATTTGTAACCAAAGAGAAACCCATTCTACTACAATTACCTTTACGATTAGATTCCGTTCTCTTGTTTAAAAGTTCCATAGAATACATTCAGCAGAATGCATTCAACTTTTTCTAATAATTCATTGATACTTTTCTTTATGAAACGTGACCAATTTTATTGGGAACCTGCACTCGTTTATGTCTTTTGAGTAGAGATTATGCTTTCATTGTTTTTTATATTATTGAGACAATATTTGTGTAACATGTGATGTTATCTTTGAATATTCATGAGCTATCTTTAATTTCACTCCTATTTCATACAGTTTTGCAGACAGACATTTCAAAATCGCAACGAAATCTTGTTTTCACTTATCCGTACTATGTAATGGGCGGAGGAATGTTACTTTCTCAAAGGTGTACCTAAGCTTTATGACTCTAGAAATACTTCAAAGTCGTGGAAATTAAATAATTTATGTTGATCTATGTAACAAGCATGAAGGCTTTCTACAATAATGCTATTTTACGTCGTACGTCGTATCAAACTTTCTTATATTCGTAACAAGAAAAGCAAGTGTATGTAACAATAAGCTGTGGCTCAGCTACTTGTAAATTAGGCATATCTATTGTAACAATGGGTACGCCGACTTGGGTGCAGATAATACGTTCCCATCGTGTGCACTTAATCAGTCTGTAACAATGGAAGGTGCTCAGGGCTGTCTCTCTCACTGTAACTGCTGTGATACTTTAGTTACTATATCATTTGGCTGCCTCACTTAGGCAGTATAACTTTTGTATGTAGAGTACGAATCGTGTAAATCTGCGGTGTTATGTACGAATGCTGAATCGGGAAGTGTATATATGTATATAAGTCCCTACTATAATATTATAAATGCGAAAGTAACTCTGTCTGTCTGTCTGTTAGCTCTGACGTCTAAACGGCTGGAGCGATTGAGATGAAATTTGGTATAGGGATAGTTCGAGGCCCTGGGAAGGACATAGGCTACTTTTTAACCGACTGTGCAAAATTAGGGTTATGATTTTACGATATAACGACTCTTACGCGATAACGACTTCTACGCGGTCGAAGCCGCGGGTAACAGCTAGTTTGTAATATTAGACTGTATGTTTTTCTTTATATAGTTATATAGATAAGTAAAATTGCCTAGAGTAGGAATAAGTTGACATCAGTCGGGGATCAACTACTAAATCATTGGGTTGCCGCCCGTCACTACATTGTTCAGTGACGTTACCTTTTCAAAATCAAACCTTGAAAGAATTCTCAAATATTCTAGTATTGATTGATGTATGTATTTTATTACGAGGTGCGCTCGTGGCCCCGCGGACTCAGTGTTCTGTAAACGATCACTGCAGTAAGCAACTTTCACTATGGCCGGTCCATGGATGGGTGACCATCCACGTGATCACTTTGTGTTTCCGTGCTTCGAAAGTGGCATGTTAAGCCGTTGGTCCCGGTTGCCAGTAAAATGGCAGTCGTTAAGCTAAGTTGAAGGCTTTATTTCAACAGCAGGCAGTCACAACCTGCGCCTGTCCATTTAAACATGGCAATACGGCTCACCACCTATTACGTGGGACAAATTAAACAAAGGTGAAATGTGGGCATATAATATGCCTCTGCCTACCCCTTCGGGGATAAAGGCGTGACCATATGTATGTATGTATGTATGATGTATGTATAAAATTGAATGCATCGCTGGAACATAGCCAGGCTTTTCCGGACATCAAGTGACGTTTGTGCTACATAAACGTCGTATTGACTCATTGAAATATTAAGCAATGTGTTACTCTTGGATCTTATGCCTTTAAATCCTTTAAATTTAAAGCCTTTAAATTTTCATACAGTAAGTACACGTCAGCACCAGACATATAACCAAGAGTAGGCGAATATTTTCACTAACACAAAACAGCTTCCCTTATTTCTAATAGCAGGATAGAAAGCTAGCCCATAAGCAATATTTTTTGATCAGATTTTGATTTGTCAGAGGCTTCAAGCTAATCAAAATTAAATATTATTAGTGATGACAAACTATTCTTTATGTTATGCATCTCTTTTTATCTTTGGCAATCGTTTCATAGAACATAACAATGTCGAAGTTCAACGGCATCGCAATTAGACTGGTAGCCGACTCCAACTAGGTTAGGAAAAGATTCGGAGGATGATGATGATGCCTACTTTAATTTAAGATGCAATATTCATGTATACTTTCGGCTGCATAGTAAATTATGGTAATAATTTCGTGCCAAACGTCTATATGCGCCGACCAGCAATGGTCGGTTAGCGCTATTGTTGTGGTACCAAGAATGTTCGTTTATAATGGGCACCTAGAGTAAAACGTCATAATTTAAGCACGCTCTCACAAACGCGGGCTGCTCACAGCGCGCGCCAACACACAAATATGAAATTTACGGAAAGAGTGAAATCGAATAAATTGCCCATTGTCTTACTAAGGTGCACGAATTTGGTCGGTATTACTTTCTGTTTTCATCTCGACATGTGCGCGCCGCAGGTGAATGATCTCGACTAATTGTTAATTACCGCCACACCACTCTTGCCCGCACTTACTGCACCCGACTCTGTCATTATTCATATTTTTGTTTGCTCTCTATTATCCAGCTACGCTTTAATTTCTTTTTTTCTTTGGTTAATTAGTAAGATTTAATACACACGTAACCGGAGCGCGGTGTAACAATGATAGGGTATTCTCTGCTTAGCACCTTCAGTGAAAAAAAATCTAATAGAAACTAGCTTTGAGGTCGATATACTAGTATAGATATTTCGATTGTGGGTCGTCGGTCGTCACAACCTGCGCCCGGGTTGGCGGCGCGTGTGTAGCGCCTCTGGTGTTGCAAACGTCCATAGCCTACCTACGGTAACCAGCTTGTCCGCCACCTAAGTAGCATAAAAAAAATACTTCTATGATTTGTTCACATCCAAAGATTCATGATTAACCTCTATTTGTAAACTGAATGAATGCGAGGTCAAATCATGGTACACACAAATATTGGCAACCGCCTCTACATGTACACGTGTTTTATAAGAATTCTACAAACAGAAGTAAACTGCTGTTATTCTTAGCAAGAGCGAGAAAAGGTATGGATTTCCGTAAGACAACAACTAATAATCCAATAACCAACTCTTTAACCTAGTTGACGAAGCCATAGTGCTTCTTGTGTCGCAGCTGCCATAGCCATGTACTCCACCTCAGCGGTAAACAGAGCAACTGTTGGCTGCTTGCAGGAGTTCCAGGCAAGGTAGTAATCGGATAGCACGAAATCATTCAAATTCTTTAAAGATTATTTCTATTTTCATGCAGTACTTACATATAAAAGTCCTTAGCATTGTTCGTATTTCACGAGCTCTTCTGACACAATGTCGCCACATATCCGCTTTGCATAACAAAGCAGTGTCACAACTTTCTTGCAAACGGAACACACTCTGAATTCGGGTTGTCTTCGTCACTGTTCTATGTCATTAGCATTAGCTACCTATTTACATAAGCGCCTTACCTACATAGCATTAGGTATTTGTATTGAAGGTTTATTTCCATACATCACATTCGATCGCGTACGACGGACGTGGGGTCTGACAGTCTGCATTTTTTCAGTACGCGGTCGCCGCTTAACAACTTTTCATCCCCGTCAGTTGTCATTTCTAGATTGTTTCAGTAATATTGATAACCGGAATCGGTGGATAGAGAACCTTATAGATGTCACAGGAGCCTGCTGGACGAGAGCGATATAAGAACGTATGCTTTGGCAAATATTAAGGGAAGTCTTTGCCCTGAAGTGGGAGTTTATCGGCTTAGATGATGAGGGTAATGCTCGAGGCGTGTAGGTATGACAATAGTCACATTATGAGAATGTTTATTTGCATGCTTTGCGTTTCAAAGATAACTACATGCATTGACTACTGACTTAGTGCCGTACATTTTCATACTGTGACTTTGTCGCATATTCGCATGCGATGAAACGCACTCGGTTTCGATCGGTCGTGAGACACAGAAATGAACATTTGAAAATAATAATATTATTTTAAATTTTTCATTTTATTATTAATGAAAATAATAAATTATGCATATTTCCTCCCAATATCCGACTCTAATTATATCGGTTGCGCAATTTTATAGATACGACTGTCGTTGCTAAAATGATTCAATGCAAGATCGGAAGAAATATTTGTGTGATCCGCAAATGTTTGTTTCGAATTTCGGCTGTTTTGCTATGTTTAATATCAATATCAATACATATAATAAAATCGTAACAGGTCGCTGTCTGTACATGGAAGAAAAATAAGAAAAAATATTATAGGGGGGCTTTATGAACGCAATAGAACCCAAAACAATGATTTTTAGAATTTTTGTCTGTTTGTCTGTATGTCTGTATGTCTGTATATCTGTTTGTCTGTACGGTTGTGCACGCTAATCTCAGTAACCGCTCAACCGATTGCAATGCGGTTTTTTGTATTGTGTTGAGGTTTGCTCCAGTTAACATTTAGCGTTTGTTTTATGTAAATCGGTTTAGAAATAAAAGAGTTATAACACTTTTAAGAATCAGATATTTTGAAAATTTTAATTGTAGGGGTTTCTTTGAATGTGAGTGAACCTAAACTGGCGTGTTGGCTTAATCATAAAAGAGCTTAATGATTAAGACTATTTTCAAACAATTCAGTCCGCGCCGAAGGCGTGGACTGAATTGTTTTAAAATAGACTTAATCATTAAGCTCTTTTATGATTAAGCAAACAGGGCAGTTTCAGACGTTGCTTGATGACTCTGATGAAGAAATACCTTTCCTTTCATACACCTTATGTGACGTAAACGAAGTTGCGAGCTCAGCTAGTTACATAATATAATTTAGAAATATTTAACTATATTTATAAAGTTGTCTTGATTTCCATAACACCATAACACAAGCTTATTGTTAGCTTAATTTCGGCTAAATCACGCTTTGTAAATAATTTATTATCATTACATTATAATACTCTGTTCTTAATTGTATATTGAACTTTATTTAGCTTAGATCTGTAGACGGCATTTGTGAGATTTTGAGTGAGTCACGCCTTTTCTCATTATAAGGATAGATTTTAAGCCAAGTTGGTTCAAATTGCAACATGAAATTGGTCTTTCAAGGCGTGCAGTTTGTAAAGATGCATTAGATAGGAAAGAATTTTAATGCGTAGTCATAGCGTTTGATGTTTGAGTAAGCAAGAATTTTAGAAAGTTATGTAAGATTTTTTCTTTTTTGTATTGTAAACTAAATTTCTAATTACGGACAGAAATACATATGCAATGAAACCACCGTTTGGATGATAATTGCGATTATAAGAAAGGTTTGCCGACTTCGAAATTATGAAGTACATCAGATTGTATTACGAAATGTAGAAGTATACTAGTTCGATTGTTTCTTCAACAACTGAATAAATTTAAATCAAGTTAAAAAATACATAAAAGTTGGCCATGGCCGGAAATTAATGATTTAGTTCCCGTAAAGCGTGGAAAGCGGGATTTGAAAAATATTCTAGAATACCTATATTTCTTGAAGTTCTGTTGTTTGAAGATTATGGTTCTTTAATTGGGGTATGTTTTTTTTCACAGCGCCTTCTTCTTTCATATTAGCAGCCTGTTCTTGTCTGTAAAATGCGTTTACTTCGGGCATCGTACCTATTACATAATATCGCGCTGGGTTTTTCCTATTTCTAACTGGGTTTGATAGCTTTTATATTGTTAAAGGCATTAGCGATTTGAACTAAATATATATATTTAGTTCAAATCACATAATTATCATACATAGAAACACTTTCGCATAAAAAGTGTTTCTATGTATAATAAGTATGTATTTAAAAGTATATAAGTATTAATATCCGTGGTCTGATACCCATAACACAAGCCGGTTATTCCTAGCTTTCTTTAGGATCAGACAGCGTTGAGTGCAAATGTCCGTAAAAAAAATAAAAACAAAAATAATTTTATAAGAAAATGTTTTTTTGGGTAAAAAATGAGATTTAGTTACTGAAAACTTTGATGTCCAAATAAAATAATCAAATACAATATTATTTAAATAGTAAAAGATACTTACTACCTACAACTTAAATTGTTTGTAAAACGAGAACATTCCCATAGCCGTTATAGTTTTGCTTTACCTCTAGGCTACATTTAGTTCTTTTCACCGCTAATTCATAGGTGTTCAGATTCCTTACAGATTTTTTTTCTAGAGCCATTTCATGAGACCGACTTGTATCAATAACGTCTGATTAAAAAACGAAAGTCCACAAAACAATTTCAATTACCAATCCAAATACGAATAACCTATTAATCATTGGATCGCTAGATAATTCTTACTTCTGATGATAACGTAACATTAAACGCCATTGACCTTTGTTCAAAAATTAGCATTGTGTAAGTGCATACATACGTCAAGCATTCATTGGAATGGGCCAGACGTCTCCGATTATTCAACAGTCAATGATGCGGACGCGAAAAGAATGGGGGCGGGCCTAGCCATTTCATAACATATCAGTGTAGTAGGTCTTGCGCGAAAGTGAGTCTCGCGGATATCGGAAATTCCGAATTGTTTGCGGAATCAACTACACGCTTCCAAGGTCATACTCAATACATTCATTGCATTATGTTTGGACTTTTTATCCTAGTGACCTACTACTAGAGTGTGGCGCAGTGGCGTAGTCGGTAGTGATACCGTCTGCGGTGCTGGAGGTTCTGGGTTCAATTCCTGGGTCGGTCCAAATATTTGTGTGATCCACAAATATTTGTTTCAGAGTTTGGGTGTTTTCTATGTATCATATGTATAAATTTAAAAATATATAAGAATGTATATCAATCGTCTAGATCACATGTCATAGCACAAGCTTAAAATAGCCTAATTTGGGCTAGATGAAGTTGTGTGTGAATGTCCACAAATATTGTTAAAATAATCTACAGTATAACGTCTTTTAGAATACCGAACCATGCGCCCTAACCGTTGCACCATCGAGACACTATTCTGAATAGACTAATTTCCTGTCCCCATACGTCTTGGGCCGTCTTGGAGTGTAAAAATTTTCGCACGTATATGATACGGATAAAAGTAGGAGTATCTTATGATTAGAATATTTAACGAAACTATTGTTGCTATATTTCTCTGTTTTGGGTATCTTCGTCTCTTATAAAAAATCCCTACTTACTATAACATTCTAAATGAGAAAGTAACTCTATCTGTCTGTCTGTTAAGTTTTCACCCCTAAGTCACGTAGTAAGTTTTAGTCCGAGAGAAGGACATAGGCTACTTTTTCACTGACTGCGCAGAAGGAGGGTAATGATTTAACGCGATAACAGCTAGTATTAGATATTTTGGAAAGCTTAGCTTCAATGATAATGATATGGGAGTTCCATTCCAGATAACTCACATTTTCATTTATTTAATTTATTTATTTATTTCGTGAACATAGGTAAATAATGATGTTACAGCACACCGTAGACTTTATGTAGAAGAACGGTAATGAATCTTCCGTAATGGGAGTTGAAGTATACTTTTCGTAAACTATTAATTCACGAATATTTTGTTGTTAGCATACATAGGTATGGTAACAACGAAATGGGCTAATGGACTGTGGGATAAATGAATCTGGTAACTTAAGCGATTGATGACGAGAGGTATAAAAACAAGGAACTAAAGAAACACAATTTCATATGTGAATTTCATTGAATTCATATATGAAATTCACTGACAATTAAAGATTTGCATGCCAAACTATTGACTAAGTATTAGGACCGATTGTAAATTATATTTAAGACCTACCATGTACAACACTTAAGGCAAATAAATGATTATGATTATGATTATGAATTTCATACGTTATTTTTATTACCTAGGTACCTATTGTAGACTATTCAATTTTATTCGAGCGGGGAATGGATTCTCTTCCCTCGAAAAAGGCCTAAGTTGACAGGCGCAACCCACAAGAGCCTTGAGAGAGATGACTTTATTTCTGCTCCGTTGCACACCACGTAGCACGATAAAGTAATAACTATTCATCAAAATAAGTTCCTACTTATTTTCTTTTTAATTGTAGTAACTTAAGTAGGTACCTATCTACATAAAAGATGCTTCGTACACATCTCATTAAGTCGTAGGTCATAATAAAAAACTGTGGTCCACTGACTTATAGTTCTTTTTGTGTAGCGATACAATTGGTGGCCATGAGTTTAATTTTGAATGTTCAGTGAGGCGTATTGAAACTTACGATGCAAGTATAGTGAGTGTAAATGAGGAAAGACTAAATCTAACTTAGTATTTAGAAGTTCCTGGAAATGAAAAGACCAGCAGCAAATATTGCAAAGATATGACGGGAATTATTTTTCAGATTCGTGACGTGATACCTATTATACAACAGAGTTAATAATATATACAGACTAAAGTATTGAAAACGTGTGAGCGACAGCCCTGCTTGCTTATAGAGCTACTTTAGCTGTAGATAAAAAGAACTATTCTGATCCCATGGAATAGAATTTTCACATAATAAATGTACTTTCGCTTACAAAAGAATGTGTGTACTTAAAAGTCACAAAATGATCTCTTGTCATTGTTTGTAGATGAGTTAAATACTGTCACGAACTAAAGCACACGTCACTTCTTTATAGGGTTGATTGCAGAGTGAATAGGTATTGTGTCTATTTTGGTGACGATAATAATAATAAACTTAATTACCTATTTAGAATACAAAAAACCCGACTGCCAAGTAAACATACAACTGAAAAGCAAAAAACAAGCTCTACAGTTCTTTTGTGATTTTCTTTAACTACTTACTGTTTTACTGTGTCGGCAACATTTGCAGGCGGGAAGAAGCTATGTCAAGCGAGTGGTGGTTTACAAAATAGCATACATGTTCCCATAGCCTTTTCTAAATAGGTAATTAAGTTTATTTAAAACTTTTTAGTTATGTTAGTAGTGGAGTTATTAATTTTCGTGTAGTGAAGGGACATCACCAAAATTCAACCTTAATTATTATATTTTTGGTCATATTTCTGGTGCTACTCAACCGACTCCTATTAAACAAATGTTAGAATTTAAGCCTGACCAAGGCCTTATAAACACATAATACCGCCTCGAAATCAGTTCAGTAGTTTTGCGTTCATCGCAGTTAAATATTATAACGCCAAAAGTCCGCCATTTTGATTTTCCATGAGTTTTATTATACCTGGTGTCACGCACACAATCACGACGAATCAAATGACACCTCGTATGTTAAAATCCGTCAAGCCGTTGAGTCTGTAGAGCGTGCAAGAAAAAAAATCAATGTTTTCATTTTAGCGCCAAAAGTCAGGAATTTTTTATTTTTTAGAAATTTTAATGTACCTGGTGTCACTTACACAATCACGACGAATCAAATGACACCTCGCATGTCAAAATCCGTCAAGCCGTTCAGGCTGTACGACGTGACAATGAATTATACATACATACATACAAACATTATCTCGAAAAACATTACCCTCCTGTCTTCGGCAGTTTGGGTAAAAAATTACAACAATTACAATAATTTGCAATTCTAAAAAGCAGAGTCCGTAACATTTCTGAATTTTATTTCTTTAACCATATCACTATTAATAAATTTGGAGTAATTTTTGACGTGACAACGTCTTATAATGTTATTTTTAAACTATCGCGGTTTCTAACACTCATACTTATAGAATTCGGGACTTCACGCGAAATACTGTTTACGGACGGAACGGAGGGTAGTTCGACAAGAAATAACTTCGTGGTTTTTGTCGATCCTCGCCTCAGTCCAACCGCGACCACGGGCGCTGCAACGTGCTCGAAACGTCGGTGAATGTAAGTAAACAGTATTTCGCGTGAAGTCCCGGTTTTTATAAGTATGAACGTCTTATAATTCGATGGAGCCGGCTGCACGAACGAAAAAAGATGACGCAATTCGTCCTTACCTCCCTCGCGTTACCTCGCTCTGCCTCGCTCTGAGGAGTTCCATTTATTTTAGTAATGTTTTCAACAGATGGCGCTATAATCAATAGATGTGTTTTTTTTATATTTGTTTGTATTATTTTTATCTTTATTTTATTTTATTTTTATTTTTCATGGGCGTTACCTCAGTCTGAGGCGTTCCATTTGATTGTTCCGTGTGAGGAGAAACCATTCCATCAGTATTTTCTTATGACGTTGTCACGTTCAACTATCGTCAGTAAACAGACTTTACAGACAACCGATTTTTTAAGGTATTTTGGGATTTTTATGTGCTCACTACTACTAAACAGAAAAAGTGTATCTCCTTTTTATTTTTGCTTTGAAGACAAACATATATTATAACTAGTTTTACTGGCACTGAATTTTTTAAATGTTAAAAGTTTATGCTAAAAGAAATGATCTTTTCAAGATTATAGCTTATTATAAAGAGATTAGGTTATATATGATAAGATAGTGTTGCCTGTAAAGTCTTTAGGTAAAGCGGTACGATTCAGGGTTTCCACAGTGTGTAAGGCTCTAGGACAGAGATGTGCGCAACCTTTGCTTAACGGAGGGTGTATTTTTTTATTTAAGGGCCATGGTATAGCGTATGCTTGTCTGCCACCTGGCCCACCAGATGGAATGGTGATCGCCGCTGCCATTCAAAGGAACCCTTGAATTCTAGGTTTAGCGAAAGTTGAGATGTCTCTAATTTCTAAATAAAAAACCCTCAATATTGAAACTTGCGTGGAACAACCCTTAAAGTAATCGCTTTCTAATACTAATAAAAAATATTTAAAATCGGACCACGCGTTGAGAAATTACAACTATAAAACCATTTTGTCTTTCATCCCCTCGCCCACACGAACCGCGCAAAATATCGGAATCAAAAGTATCCTAGAACCTTACTCGGAACTACATCTACATATGGTCACGCTTTTGCCCCCCAAGTAGTAGGCAGAGGTTCATTATTTTTTGGAATAATAATAATAATAAATCTTTATTATTATTCCAAAAAAGGCTGCCTAAAAATGCCTTCAATTTGGATTAACGACTGTAATTTTACTGGCAACCAAGTGTTATTTAAATTGATTCAGTAGTTTCGGCGTGATACTTATTCGGGAGATAGACAGACACATTTTTCAACTATTTTAAATTGATTGATGGCTACCTATTCATATTATAAGTGAGAATATTTGTTACTCAATCCTGCTCTAACCTCTGACCTAATCTGCTTAGCTGCTGTTTCGCCTCGATTGTTAGTAAGGTGATGGGGCCAAGCAAGAGGAGCTGCGGGCGCGGTAGCGTCTGACCAGTACGCTCCCGGACCCGGACACGGACCTCTTGCCGGACCGCAGTGATTTATCCACTGGCCTATCCTGTGACCCAGTTAAGATGAGGTGAAACACCGCGGGGTTTAGAACAACACAAAGATTTGCGTTTTTCAATTTAGTTCAAGGCCTGCGGAACAGTCACACTGAGTACGAGAAAACATGTTAACTATATTATCGGATTCTTTCGCGGTTGAAGAGGTGGAGGGCTGGAACCAGCCTGATTGGTGATTGTTGTCCATATATGTTTTATTTTATTTTAATCTTTTAGGAAAACTTACAGCTAAATGTGACAATAAACAGATATATAAGATAATGAGGGCCAATTACCAGTTTTCACCATTAATACTGACTTTATATGCTTTATATGCTCTACGGTAACCTACTCGTACTGCTAGATTACTTTCCGACAAAGGAGATGTGGTGTTTATTTTTTCACATGCATCTACTAAGGGGTCGTCCATTAATCACGTGAGGCTCGAAAGGGGGGGGGGGGGTCTGAGAATCACGAAACATCACAAGGGGGGGTGGGGGGTGTAGTGAGATATCACGTGTATTTATTTTGAACAGCAACTTTACACCCTGAATTTGAGATCATTGTAATTTCTGATCAACAAAACCTACAATATTAAAACTTGTATAGAAAAATTCATAAAGCACTTAATTCCTTTCTTACATCAGAAATTAATCGAAATACCTATGCGTTGATCATAACACAAAAATAATTTTGTTTTTCATCGTGTCTCCCAAAGTAACCGCGCAGAATATCGGCATCAATCGGATCAATAATAATCTCAAATTGTGTCAGTATTTCGTTCAAAACTTCGCATCTATTTAGCCAACTGCGATCAAACAAGCGTTTGATTTTAAGCTTGACAAACTGGCATGACACCTTCTTTATTAGTTCCAAAATAATGAATATTATATAGCAACACGACGGGAGTAAATGCAACGGTAATTATATTAAAATATTAATACTATTATGTGACGCTTACGAAGTTGCCCGAATCAGCTAGTATTCGTATAGAGGTATGGATAGATTATATAAAAATAGAGCCTTCGATAAATTAAAAAAAAACATTGTAGTTACTAAAAATACACTTGATTCGGCCTAGGGGGGGAGGGGTAGTCTGAAACGTCACCAAATATTACCAAGGGGGAGGGGGGGTCCAAAAATGCCCAAAAAACCTCACGCGATTAATCGACGACCCCTAAGCCGTATAATGAGGTAAATGCAGTGAATGTCCTCCCAGTCTAAGAGTTCTAACTTTTAGTTAGTTATTGGTGAAAAGTCCAGGATGTCCCTTGTCTCCTAAAATCTAATAGTGGTTGCAAGTAATGTAGTTCTAATTTAAGGCTTGAATGTTGCTCATGGTGTATCATTTTATAGCTGAATCAAACTATTATAATATGAGAATATAGGACGTAAAAATGCTAAGTCTTGTCACGAAGAATTGGCAGGAGAGCCCTATAGTAGTGTTTCCTACCGGTTTTCACTGAACAGGTCATCAGGCACGATAAAACACAACGCCCGATAGTCACTATGAATGGAGCTGTTTCCAGGACACGTTGCTCCAAATACATGAAGCAGTGATGTGGACATGCAGTGGCAATAAGAGATATCTTCCGCTGCAGAATGGTCAGCTGCAAATATGTATGGTGCATTCTCTAAATAGGATTAGCGCGGCGCTGATATTAGTAAAAGTGACTGCTGAAAAAGAATGACATAGGAATAGATCTATCCCGTGCTGAGGATTGACATTGGATGCTAAATAATTTATCTTTTCTATGAAGTTGTCTTTTCATAACCCTTCTATGAGTCTGGGGGCAAAAATTTAGGCCATCTGTCACCCTTATCGAAACAAACTCAATTTGGTGTCACGACGCCGTAGTCCCACCTATACATCTCAGGTTGGGTTTGCCAGCATTGTCGACTTGATATTGTGAAAGAGCACTTTTGGAGATTCTGATGAGCCCGCGAAATGTAGAGAATAATCAAATATTCTAAGGTTTCGGGTTTAACCGTTAATAAGAGTAACAATAGGAAACAATACATTATAGTTATAGACCAATGAGAGCCTAGAGGGAGTAAAGCCTGCTTAACTTATTTATATGACTGAACTAAACAAATAGGATATCATAATCTACTGTACTCATATCGGTGACGTCTATGGATTGACTAAAATTAGAACTTATCAGAATTAATAAAAGGAACTGTTTCATAATATCGAGCTCACCCACGAGGTATCCACTCATCACAATGACATCAACAACGTAACCAAAGGATTTCAAAATCAAATGGACGTCATTTCGGCCCGATCCGGGATAGAGTCAGCGAGCGATGCAGGCGCGGAACTTTCACGCGTATAAAACGGCTCGGTGGGCGGCCGGCGCGACCAGTGCGCTCCTCACCGGCGACCCTGCGCGAGAGTACCGCGCCACACACGCGCCCGCGAAAACGAAAGTGATCGATACACCCAGACTGTGACAGTGATTGTGCGAACTCTGGAACAGTGAACCAGCTCTCTGTGTTATCCTGATACGGTTATATTTCTGGAAATTGAGAAGACCACCTGAAAAGGTACAGGATTTTGTGGATTACATTGACAAGTGTTTGTAAAATGTGTGTTGGTATTAGACATTATTGTGAAATATGAAAAGTATTATTTTTATCTTACTTATTCGAAGATAGTTGAATGTAACGGTTCTAAAATTTTAATGTCGGTTTTTGACTTTAATAATCATTAATTTTAATGATACTATTTAATTAAACAACAATATATTAATTTTTCAAATAACTACAACACATTTTTTTCAAATACTAATTTATTTACTACATGCACTGAACTGAAAAATATGTGTGATCCTGATTGGAGTTGTAGACGGTGCTACGCCGCTACAGCGCACCCGCAGCTACGCCGTAGCCGACATTGCATTCCGACACTCTTTTAAATATGCGTAAAAATGTTATCTGCAAACAAGCACTTGTAGAAAGTTGCATAATTTTCACTTTCACTCGTCGAAATAATTTCTTCGAGTATCGCGAATATTTGAACAAATACACTCAATTTGCAGTTCAACGATTTTCTGTACGCAGCTGACGCTTTTTTGCTTGTTGTAATATGTTCTTTATGGAGATAGTGTTAAGATCTATTTGGCGTGCGCCATGTGTTGTGGCCGGTGGCGGTGTGGAAAGTAGGTCACGCGTCACACAGCTCGCATTTTATAGATGTTCCGCGGGGTTCCTCATTTATGTTATTACTAATACGCATGTGAACGCGGAAGTAGTCGGAAGTAACTAGGTTCGATTCGAAATTCCTATGCCACGGTATTACTGTATTTTATTTTGCGTAAGGTCTACTTTAAGAAAGTATGTTAGAAAACCTATTAATCTTAGATGAATATTGCATCACTTGATTATTGAATAAAAATGAGGTTGATAAGATATAACGGCTAATTTTTAACCAACTTTAAAAAGAAGTTCACAGTTTTGGCATCACTTTATTTTTGAATGAAAATGACGTTTATATTGCATCACTTACTCCATTTTTTACGTGTGGATAATCCGTCGTGGATGTTCAGACCATGCCAGGATATCCAACAATCACTTATCCCAGACACATAACATAAGCGGGTTAATCTTAGCTTATTTTTGAGATCAGAAAGCGTTGTGTAAAAATGTCCGTGAATATTTATTTTCTCATTGTTACTATTATTTATTGTTCCCGTTCAAAATCGTCGTAACCAATTAGCATTAAAAGTGAATGTAAGATTGAAGAAGACTAAAAGAAGATTTTGTAAATTAAAAAAAAAATTAGTTGAAACATCTTATTTTTATCACTAAAGCGATATAGACTATAACAATATAAAAAATAATCACGCTAAAAATCATAGAAATGAACAGGTTGCATGTCTCCTGCAACATAACCGTGATGTGTAACCAACTTCAACTTTGATGCCGTCTCATTGAAGTCGATCAACTTTAGTTTTAATACGATTCAGAGAAAGCCTACATGATGTCTCTTTAATTTATAGACCATTAGCAATTTCAAGTAGATAGTATCGTATTCTCTAGTTTCATTGTAGTTGAGGCTTTTAACGAAAAGTTTATAAATCATGTCATTGCTTAATCCTATCGATCATTAAAAATGTCCAACCAGTTGCTAAATTACTTAATAAGTCAACTAGCAGACAGTTTTAAAAAACACATTGTATATTTTTGTTATTAGTAAAAGTCGATTGAAAATGATGTTATTTTGAAAGACTCCTAATCAATACGGTTTTTTTAAACACAAGGTTGATTATGGTTTGCCTTAAGAGAGAAGCATCAGATTTGATACCTATACAGGGTGAATTATTGAAAAGGGATTGGATGGCCAAATCCGAAACTATAAGGAATAGCGAAAAATGCTGAAAGGAGTCACGAGCCCGATTTTGATGAAACTTAAAACCTCATCATTAGATTTTTGAAAAACCCATAATCCTAGCTGGGAATCGAACTTGTTGATTTTGAAAAAAAAAACACACCCTTTATTATTACACCATACGATAGAGTCGCTGTTAAGGATCAAATTTTGCAAAGTAATGATATACGCCAAATTTAAGGAACATTTGGAATTTTAATAGAATGCATATTTCATGTACCTAAATTTTGTATCATAATTTGTTTCGTTCGAAATCCTAGAAAAGATCGTAACTATTCCGTGTTTTAAATTATGCTCAGAATGATTTTTTTAGAGAATATTCTCAACGGAATCAATAATATTGAAATATTGAATGCAGCACGATCCTTGAGGTTTCGAATCTAGCTATGTATTGCAAAGATTTTGAACATTAATCAGTTAACGTAAGAAAAATAAAATGTATTTTGTTAAAGATGAGCTCTTTCCTGTAGTTTGCCGTATATCATTACTTCCCAGAATATGATCCTTAATAGCAACACTATCGTATGGTGTAATAATAAAGGGTGAGTTTTTTTTTTCAAAATCAATGGATTCGATTCCCAGCTAGGATTATTGGTTTTTCAAAAATCTAATGATAAGGTTTTAAGTTTCATCAAAATCGGGCTCGTGACTCCTTTGAGCATTTTTCGCTATTCCTTATAGATTAGGATTTGGCCATCCAATCCCTTTTGAAAAATTCACCCTGTATAATTATACTAGCTGACCCGCGCAACTTCGTTTGCGGTCACATGAGAGTGAGAAAGAGAGAGGTATATTAATATTTTGGGTATTATAATGTTTCCCGTTGCATTCACCCCCGTCGCGTCGCGTCGCGTCGCTTGAATTCATTAGAGCTCAACCGCATATCTTCGTTTACGTCACATGAGAGTGAGAAGGTAAGAGGTCTTAAAGTGATATAATGTTTCCCGCCGCTTTTACTTCCACCCATCCGTTATTCGGTATGGAACTCATCGTGTGCGAGTCCGACTCGCACTTGGCCGGTTTTTATCGTTCAGTTGACTGGCTGCCACTGCAGACCAAGTTTACTCCCGTCGCGGCGCTTATACTTTAAAACTTAATAAGAGGTTTATTGTAAGTGAACCTTAAAAGATAGACATATGCTGTTCAGGACCTTTTTTTATAACTTTTTAAGAGAACCAATTTTGTAACACACAATTTTTACGTAACTTTACCTATTTATGCAGCGTCCGCAATGGGAGCTCTCAAAAGAAGGAAATAATCCCCGTTCTTGAAACATTATTCATGGCTGCTCCGCTCCTATTCGTCTTAGCGTGATGTTATATCACCATTAGCCAGCCTCAATAAATGGACTATTAAACTGTAAAATAATTTTTCAGGTACAATCAGTAGTTTCTAAGATCCTAGCACAAACAAATTCTTCAGTTTCATTATATCGTGAGCGAACCTTGAGAGATAGACAAATTAGGTTATTGTGAGCGAACCTTAAAAGATAGACATATGCTGTCGCGGACTTTTTTGTAGAACTTTTTAAGATAAACAATTTTGAAGTACACAATTTTTACCTAACTTTAACTATTTACGCAGCGTACGCCTCGGAAGCTCTCAGACGGTAAAAAATATTCCCCGTTTTCAAAACATTCTTGATTGCTGCTCCGCTCCTATTCGTCTTAGCGTAATGTTATATAGCCTATAGCCATCCTCGATAAATGGACTATCAAACTGTAAAAGAATTTTTGAAATCCAACCAGTAGTTTCTGAGATCCTAGCGTTCAAACAAACAAACAAACAAACAAACAAACAAACAAACAAACAAACAAACAAACAAACAAACAAACTCTTCAGCTTTATAATATTAGTATGGATTTAAGCTCATTCCTAACACAAGCAATAGCCTGGAGGGTTTAATGAGAATATCACGAATTGTAATTGCCAGGTTCTTAAATTAAAATTTACATTAGTTTTGTTAATAATGTAATGTAAAATTTGTAAAGAATGTCCTTAAAAAGAACTAAGGCTTAGGTTACTTTACTTAGTCATTTAGTCGATAATTTCCATTTAATGTGTATCCCAAAATGTTTATAGAAAAGTAAAATTAAACATAAAACACAACGATATATATTTAAAACTAAAACTCGATACATTGGGATAAGTATGAGGGGATATCACTGTTGAGGTAGGTTCAGAGAAAGTAAAAGCTTTGTTGCCGACTTCGAAAACATACCTACATTACTGTTTATAGCCAAAGTTACCGACTACTGAACGTCTACATTGAAAAGTGGCCCTTGAATGAAACCAAAACCCTCAGAACTATTTTATGATATAAAAAGTAAGTTTTTATCGACATAAAAAGGCCTAGTTAAAATAGCTCGTTAGTTATTAAATAAAGAGAATTTAAACATTCTCTTCATTTAGCAGTCCATTTAATAAGTATATATTAATGTTGCATTTTAATTGCCTTTTCTATGTATAAAATATTCATACGTAGTTTCTTTTCTTGCAAAAGAGAAATGAGATTCATATTTGGTTATTTTAAAATGAATATATTTGAAAATAATAAACATTTTATTAAATTTAACGAAGTCAATTCCAATTCGGTTAAATCAAATCAAACTAAATTAAATGTAAAATAAACAAATTTGATTGAAAAGAATACGAGTGAAGTTATTAAAATTAACAAAATTAAATTAGATGCAGTGTATTTTTGTATTGTGTTTTGGTAAAAAACCTTTTCTTGAAGAATATTTTTTTCCAAAAGTTACATCTAGATGTCATACAATGGTATAACATAATACTGTGTGGGTGATGTTCATCATGATGTGTAAAAAATATGTAGGTATTTGAATCAATAGCACTTTATGCTAACTTGTGTTAACATACTATTGTGGGGGTAACTTCCTCACAATAACTCGCCCAGAATAATTCTCAATCGATATCTACGACTTTCCAAGAAAGATAGTTCCGTAAGTTTTAGTGTGCATGAGCCATTGTAAGCCCGACGATTTAGCGTGAAGATTCTGAGAAAGTGGAAAATGTAACCAAGCTATATAAATTCATAAAGATAAGGCTGAAAAAAAGCGCTGAAAAATGCGACGATGATATTTTAACGTGTTTTTTATTCAGTAACTTTGTGCTTTAAATTTAGTTTCAGTCGTTAACTTTCTCAATATCTTCGGGATTGGAAGGGAGTGTCTAAGACAGTAAGTCTATGGTCGTGGATTGAATAGTCAGAAGATGCTAGAATGAACTAAGAATGAAAAGGAAATTATGTAGCTGACAAAATGTCAATTCAATGCTGCCCCAGCTTATTCAGTTGTAACCAGTATTGTATATTATGAATTCATGACTAACCCATATCAGAAACTGAAAAAAGGAAACTTTCAAATCCTACACACGCATACACACATTTTCTAAGAGTCCCCTGCCTAGTTCAAGTAGTTAAAATTATTATCTACAAGACTGAGTTTATGTCGATACCAGTCTTGAAAGTTATAAAGTCTAAACACGGCGTATTTAAATACAGCCTTATCTGTAGGACAGCGGATGTGGTACGTCTACGAGCCATTACTGAATACTCGTGATGATGGCTAAATGGAGTATTGCGAAATTCCTCCACACTGAAGTAACAAGTTATTCTATTGTTTGAACGCATCACCATTTTGTAAGTGTGTATGTATTTGGTTTTCATCATGGTGGAGTGCCATATTCTGAGAGAACTGAGTGCTCTGACGAAATTTGCATGTGTCGCAAAATGTGCATTAAAAGGACATTGTACGCGGATTTCAGATTAAGCCTCTTGAACGTTTCTTCATAATGTTTCACAATTATTTCAGACTGTAGTATGGTGACATTTATAATTACTAGTCCGCTCCCTTGCGTTTCTTTTTCTATTTATTTCTTTGGGTTACTTGGTCTTTGTTAATTTAGAATCATTTGGTTCCTTAATGACAAAAGTTTTCTTAAACGGCTTCTATAGTTTCAGACTTTATTCTTTACCAACAAATAAACAAATCACTTCTATGTATAATTATAGAATTATGATTCATCATTCTCAGCTGTGGATGTAGTACGAAATTAGAATAAGTATTTCATTAAAAGCGAATTAATTTAAGACCAAAATGTTCAGAATAGGTATGCACTCAATAGACATACATGAAAAGATATGAAAGCTAGCAAAGGGGAAAAAGGCGGGATTAAATATTTATAGCGTCTAAATTTTGGGGAATGGAATGGAATGAAAAATGGAAAGTATGTAGATTTAATTCTTCTGGGGTGAAAAAATATATTTCTTCCTATAAATAGAGGCTAATTCAATCAATAGCCCAAAATAAATATCCGTGTAACATACTTACCGTAATTGTCACGCTCTATGTAGGTACATAAATAGCTTTCTATAATCAATTTGCTAAAATATTCGACATTTTTTGCACGCACATGTAATACGCCATTACATAACATTTCATAACTTTTACATTATGCTAAATGTTACGTTAAATCTAGTCAATATGCATTAACGACGACATTTTATTAATATATTAGAAATTCAGATCGCTTAAACCGTGACTTATGCTGCATAATGTAATGAAATTATTACATGTTTATATATTTATTAAATGTTACTTTCACTTTCGCGGTATAGGATTTACTTTAAAGAGATAATGTTCGAATGTAACGGAAACATTTGAGTGAAAGCGTTAATGAGCATGTCCAGTTTTAATTTCCGTCAAGACGGTTTAAATCTTGCAAATGAGATGAGCTGTTGTTTTTCTACACATTACAAGCAATAAAAAATATTGTATATTTACGTATTTTTTAAAATGCAATCACAGTAGGTAATATTCAAAGCTTTATTTTGATTATCAGTCATGACTTAAAAAATCTCTTTTCACCTCATTTAAATGTTAAAAACAAGCTACTGAATCCTTGTTGGTACTACAATTCAAACATCATAGTATTTACTAAAATTTATGAGCGTAGTAAAGCAACGAAAAGTGTGTTAAAAAGTATTTTAATACCTCGCGGTAGCGGCGTTCTTCAATGCTGGTTTTTCTAGTTGATAAATTTTGTAAACACATCAAGACAGAAATTCGTCACCAGTGCATTCGAGTGTAAAATAATCTATTATTTTTTAATTAATAAGAAATTATGTTTGTACTACTTCTAATAAATACATATGTTAATCAAATTACAGTTAATAAAGACAGCAGAGATCATTTATCATATACGTATCAAACAGGTATTGATTGTCATCATAGTAAAAATAGGTATGTGCTGTATTTTTGCACCAGACGTTTTGTATGGAGATTATTTGATATATTATGTGATGCGTGTGCACAAGTTGTGTGAGCAAGCTAGTCATGTCTAAGCTCATTTGTGTTAGCAACTTGTTCTCTTTGGCGCTTCACGTCGCTACTGGAAAGCGAGTCAGTGTGTCACCATCAAGTTGCACTCCTCACGAATAAGACGCGAAACAATCACAAAGCCATAATGAATGACACAAACTGTGTGAGTTTCCAGACGTAATAACACATGCATACACGTAAAATTTGTTCATTGCACCAACATCTCCAAGACTTTCAATAAGTTAAAAATATAACCACGGTGACCACGTAGCTGGATCGAACATCCACAGATTAACGTTGACTATTGTGCATTTGAATTTGATTGACGAATCGATGACGGCGGTGGGCTCATTTCCGTCCCATCCTTTTTTATTTTCACCTATAGATTTATGGCATGTAATACTTAATTCTATTTGTTATTAAAATATTAGCATTACTCCTAAAATTAAATTGATCTATAAACATAAGCAGGAAATTACAAAGACATTATTATGTTCTATGTATAATAATTTCTAAGCTAATTTCCGTGAGACGAGCAACTTTGTGAAACGCCACTTAAATATTAAAATTACCCAAGATACGAACGCTATAGATAAGGGAAATTGATGTACGGCTAGGGCAGGGAAGTGGGGCAGTTGTCAAGTAGAGGAGTGAGCTAATGCAAGGTGGCGTTGTCGTCGAGGACAGGTTAGTTAGCAAAAGGAATGTTCCGTCAGCACTGAGCACTGTCAAGTATAAATTACTAGTAATTGGGTTTGCGTATGGATCGGGAGCAATGAAAAATATTAAAACCACGAAGTAAGCAAAATATTGAGTTGAAGTCAATGTAGTAGATATATTATTGGTAATAAGGTGTTTAACGTTTAGAGTAGAAGAAAAAATATGTATAAAGAAGCCATAACTTGAATAAAATGAATAATTCACTTTGTATGAAGCCTTGTATAATATCATTTTAGATGTTAATAAGCGTATCAGATTCAATCAGTGCGAGACAGCGTATTATTTAAGTAAAAGTCAAGTAAGCTAAACATATTCAAAGAAACACATGAGCGTTGTTGTATGTTTGTGATCTTATCTCTATAAGTATACAGATTATCCCATTTGTTTATAAAACTTAACAAGGGATTATAATGTTATAGTCGGTCCAACCGTTTATTTTACTTTTGATTTTATTATTTTATTTTACTTTTGATTCTTTTCTGGGTTAAAAATTTGATTAGACAGTTTATATATTTCTTTTACCGTGTATTTCAAAGTTCCAACAGTTACGTTGTCAGGCCGCTGTCAAAATAAACGGTTGGACAGACTATAGTTGATGTTGCAAAGTATAGTTAACTACTAACCATCTCTTTTCGCTTACGAATTGATTATAAGGTAGATTTGCCGTAACTATGATAGTGTGCTGACTGCTTATACAATGGAGTCTCTCTTCTTATAAAAATTTTCATTAACATGGTTTGGTTTTTTGGCAGCCAATTATTGTATTTTTTTTCTGTAAATAGTTCATTTTATGTCAATTTATTTTAGTTGGCTCTATTGGGATCTGCGTAGACGCGTTTCTCTTAAATATCAAAACAACTTATTTTTAAATCAAAACAATTGAAACTAGACTAAACATACACATTCTACTACATACAGTACAATTTTTGAATCAAGTTATTTGAATATGTCCGAGGAACAGCTGGTTACATTGCCTACTGCCCTAAAACATTGCCCTTGTTTAATAATAATAATAAAACGGTACACTTGACTGAACACAGCGAGGGGTCAAATGAGGATAGTTTTATTCTTATTTTGAAGAAACACGCCATTTTATATAACCTGTAAAGCTCGTGGTTCATAATAATTTGTATAAAAAGTTTCTTGTAAATAAAATACTAGAATGGTTGTAATTGTGATCACAGACATATTTTGCACCTAGATAAATGGGATGAGCTTGCCAATATTATTTTATTTAGATACAGCTAAAATAAAATAATACATCAGTACTTTTTTAGGAATTGCTACAAGATACTTCAAATAAACTTCAAGGTTTGTTGAAATCAATCTAGATCTATCGAACTTAATATTTTTTTAAGATTTAGATTGTTAAAAGTTCAGATACCTCAAACGGTCTCAGTATTTGAGCAATATGTAGCACCAAAAATTTTATTGGTATAAAATATGTCTATAATTTGTCGCGGTAGAGGAACGGCGTCAAAACCACAGTTTCCTTATTCACAAAATCGTTAGAAAAAGATCTTAAACACAAGTGCTTACAAAGTCTCTACTAACAATATTATGACTGAGTACGACGAGGAACCGCCCAGTATTGTTCTTGGTACACACATCATAAGTAAGTAGGACTCATTTCTTTTGCCTGAGAATTGGAGTTGCATCTACCTAGTTCTAAGTTATCAGGGTCAATTTACACCAAGTATACTGATTTATACATCATTGTCTCATATTTTCTGCGAGAATTTCCGACAACCGTTTGAAGATTTATAGATTGGACTTTGGGTTTATAGTGCCGTTATTTTGAAAAACAGTATTTAAAAAATGCCTTAGGCTGTTTTAAAGAATCCTCAGAGATTAACACAAATTTCAAAATTTCCAAGCATGTGCAGAATGAGCTAATTTCTAGAACAGCTTCTAAATGTTAGTTTGTAAGCATTATTGGCAATAGAGCGTATATTAACTACAACATAACTATTAAGAATCTATGAAGAACGTCATAAACTGATTTTGATGAACGCAGAATTGAGTTTAATTACGAATTTTAGGTTGTATAGTGAAGCATAAAGACAAAGTATCTCTGGCACAAAGAAACTAACAGTATTTTTGTTTTTATGACACCTTTTGATTGATATATGTGCATCAATCATTAAAATCCTCAAGAATTTCGCCATTACATACTAATATGTATGCCATAATTTTTTAGGGTTTGGCTTGACTGTACCATGCTTGCTGACCAGATGTGTTGGGACCGGGTTTGGTTTTGAGATTTTCTCTTATTCACCGTGACCTCGTCAGTCAGTGCCTATCTAAGTATACCACATGCAAGTCAGGGTAGTTTGCATAATATGTATGTAAGGTCTTAAGATGTGACTTTATTCAACTTAATGACTCCTGTCAGCAAAATATTTCACTCAAAGTAAATTTATCGTCTACTACCTACACTTATGACGTTTGCGAACAAAATATAGTTTTGACAAGATGCATTGGATGCAGATTTGTGTGAGGTAAATTTTGTAGTTTAGAATAAAGTCAAAGCCTAGTTATTCCACCACTGTTTACCAACAAGGTTTATTTTTTTCATTAATTGTTGGCCATATACCTACTTACTATACTTACTTACTACTTGTTGTAAAAGAATGTGAACGTTTCCCGAAATAATTTGGGCCACAAAAGCCAAATTAATTAAGCCTTAAAGCTTTGCATACAGAGACTTGGTAACCAGATAATTGTCACCCTGGATTCGTTCGTCCCTGAGTACAAGACTTACACACATAGGCTAGTTTTATATCGGAGACAAGTTCCTGTAGGAAATGAATATGGAAAAATAACACGACGCGCACGAGATCATTATAGTAATACATAATATGCCAAAACTAGGACAAGTAGCTAGTATCCGAATTAAAATGCGCTCATTTAGATTGCTCTACTACAGCAGTAGAGCATACAGTCACACAGTAGTATATTTAGAGAGTTATATGCAGTATATTAGCAGTCAATATTGTCAATCAAAGGCGTTCAAATGAACGCGTTAAACTAGCAATTAAGCGAAATTTAATCTCGGCTGACATTCACGCGCTAATATGAACTGAGGTTATTTTTAAGGTTTCGTACTTATTGGGTAAAAACGGGACCCAATTCGCAAATGAGACTTCGCCGTCCGTTTGTCTGTCTGTATGTCGTCCATTACGAGGTTGTATATCAGAAACCGTGATAGCTAGAGGGCTGAAATTTTCATAGATGATGTATTTCTGTTGCCATTATAACAAAAAGTACTAAAATAAAAAAGGGGGATTAAGGGGGGCTTTTTTTGCCATTTTTTGGTACGGAACCCTCTGTTCGCGGATTCGACTCGCACTTGGCCGGTTTTTTGTCATCGTAAGAGACAAGGAATGCGGTTATTCGAACAGTGGCAGCTACTAACAGCTTTCCACGGATTGTTTTGATCGGAACGAGTGTCCGCCGTCAGCCCCGAGGCGCCGCACCATTAATACATACCACTCATTATTATAGACACACGTACAGATATTTGCATTTAATAAACCATACATTTTATATTCGCAGATATTATTTCTTATTTGGCATAATTATATGTGCTGTTGCTTCGATTCTGATTCACTACGACTGTGAAAAGGATTCGTAATTTCTTAATAACTGTAATAAATTAGAAAGTGCCATTACATCTTATTAGTAAAACAGCATATGATAATTGTGTTTGATAAACGAGTTACACCCGTATGATATAACACGAGCGATAAGACCCCTATAGAGCATGTATGCGGCATTTACTAAGCAGGGATTTTCTACTAATTTCACTTTTAGTAGTATAACAAAGTTACGAAGGAAACATTCGTAAGCGTAGATTAAAAATACTACTATAATTATAACAAAAATTGCTCCCAAATAGTTTGTAGAACATATGTTTTTTTGTGCAGATAACATCTACTCTGATGTAAAAATTAAGCAACTTGTAACTTTAAAAGCATAGTTACCTACTTATAACATAATTCTGCAGTACATTTCTGCTATTTTTAAAACAAGAGCATTTTATTTCAAGTTATACCTATAACTAACAGCTTATAAATAGCCATTTTTCTAAATCCACTTCTTAACAGTGCTTGAAATTTATTACCGAAGCTGGCAAAATACACACTTTCAGAATATTCTTTTAATTTTCTAGCAGAAACTGAAAGTACTAATTATATTTTGTTTATGAAACCGAGTATGTAGAATGGTTGCATTTTATGAATTATTTATATGTTGGATGGGAGAAAGTATATCAAATTATTGTGCTCCAATTATGATGTGAAGCTTATGTTACGGCAAATGAATTTGGTTTGTGAGTGAGACGGATGTGGTATTATAGGTGACATTAAGTATTTATACTAAGCACTCTTATTGAAATATATATAAAAGCTATTTCTGTTAAGTGGGTGCATACATTGGAACTAATATTGATGGTGGATAATGACACTTTAACGTTAGACAGAAGTCAGAAACGACAGCATCATTCACTTCATGTGTGCAGAGATCACAATCTTTAAATCGTTCAATTCATTAAACTAAAATGACAGTTGTCATATGAACGAAAGTATAAAGACACTAGCGGACGTCACGCGGTTTCACCCGCGAAGTTCCCGTTCCCGTGGGAATGCGGGAATAAAATATAGCCCATGTTCACCGCAAAGAGTGTAAGAATTTTTCAAATCGGTCCAATGGTTCCGGAGCCTATTCGTTACAAACAAACAAACAAAAATACCAATTTTTCCTATTCATAATATTAGTATAGATTTAATTGCAATTTCATTAGCATATGGTCTGGATTACTTTATTACTTATGTACCATTACGATAATAGATGACTTCAAAAAAATTCTTTCATACGAAATCTAGAGATCTATAAGTGTTTCAGACAACTAAGGAAGTATTATTCATGTAACTTTGAGGTTCCACAAAACCAATCTATATTGAAAGCTTTATATTAATTAGGAAGGTAGTTAGGTAGTACATGAGGAGAAAATGCCATCTTACAACTTCCCTCTTAAACCAACGCACTGTCCGTGAAGCACCTATATCATAATAATAATCATTATAATCAAATAATCATCATCTCAAGAGGCTACGGACCATGCCACATCGCACACTAAACTTATACTTATTCGTTTATCTTTTGGTAAAATAAGTAAGTACTATAAAATTGTAAAAAAATATATAAGTATCTGTGTTTTTGGCAACTTAGTTGAGGCAAGTAGAATAACGTGTTTCATGGCCAGTTTTTATTACTTGTGAAAATCTTCATTGATGCTAAGTACTTTGGCCGGATTCCTATCGGCTAAAACTGCACGGCATGGTGCCAGCGGTCGAGAGGCCTGGGTGTGTTTTCTAATTCCTTTTAAGGGCTGAGAGGTCCTCCACAAAATTGCTCTGCTACCTTGAAAGCAGGAAAGCGAGGATCCAAAATCCATTCCACCACGTACAAAAAATATCAATGATTCTGGTCATTACGATATATCCGTACCGTAACGAATAGGTATATAGTGATGGGCACTCCAACGATTGAAAGTTGTTAATAATCGTGGAGCATGTTTTATGCTGCAAACTTCTACTGGCAACAGTATCAGATAATATAGTAAGCCAACTTAATGTTATAAATAGATGATAGTAAAAGAACAGACGTAATTTTATATCTATTGAGTCATGATTCGTTTTCTAAACCTTATTTAACATAATTACTTAAGCTTATCGAATCGATTAATCTAACAACTTATTCTTCCGGCAATTATCTAAATAGAAAGGTACTTATCGATATTTGGTTTCGCCTAAACGAGTATTGTCAATACATCCAATATTTCTTATCCAATCACTCGTGCGTTGGAACCAGTTAGTGGTTCTAAGGGCTTGTGAGACCAAACTAGTGCATTATTTATTACCACGGCGATTTCTCGCCGCCCGTCTAAAGATTTCACCACTTTCATCTTGTAATACAAGTACTTGCAGACCACATCATTCCCACTATCGGTCCACATAGTTCGAATTGCACGATAGCTGCATCTGGGCTCACCAACATTTGTAACATATTTCATTCAAAATGTAGATCTACACAATAAACTAGTTTAAATGCAAATTTTCAAAGCAGTTTTATAGTATTTAATAACGGTAAAATTATTATTTATTTTAGATTGGATTCTATATAAACAGTACCTATCTAAAGAAATTTATTCTGATGATTACTATATTTAAGAAGTTATTTATAAAAAAATGCATCTCTGCTAATATTTGCTGACAACAGAGATTTCTAACGAGCTTACAACTTGCATAGACGCTACTTTCGAACATCGTTTAAAGATAGACGAGGTAATGGACTTTAATTAACATTACGAGCAAAGTCGGTATTAGTGCCTATTTTTTTATCCCTTTCAGTGAGCTGTTCGTATGCTATCCGCTGCCTGCTTTCACTTTCACGCATTTCCGTCGCGACGCAAGTCCCGGTGCAGGAAGGTAGAATAACTTATTGTCTATGTACAACATTGTCACAAGGACGATTTCACTGCGTTCACAATGCACGGCATAGATAACGTACTTGAGTAATAGAATTATTATTGTTTATTATGACATCATAATGGAACAATGGTACATATAACTTTTGTGTAACGTAACGACATAATGGACTTGTCTAAGTCTAGCAAGTTACGAGTGCAGACTGCCTAATTAGATGAACATGTTCCAAATAGCGCTAATGGTTACTAACATGTAAAGTTACGTCACTTTTTCTTTCATTTCAAAGGTACATTTATTTCTTTTGACAGCTGAATTGAATTTCTCTATAATTGTTAACAACTAGTCCCATTAGTAACTATTATGTCTAAGACAGGAATGATTTTTGGAATTCCGATTATGAACGTTTTACATACAAATAAAAGTGTATGATGAAAATGATAATTTTAATAAGGTGAATTATGAAATTGATAGAGATGAAATAGAATATTATGTAATTAAGGCAAATGCGAATTATTATATGTAATTTTCGTGTTTTCGTCATGTTTACAATAACTTAAACACAAGAAAAAGTAGAATGTACCTGAAGTTTTAAATATAAATAAAATTTATATAGACTTTTAGCCAGAATGCGATTAACGAGCACATAGTTTAGCTGGTACACTTTTTTATAGACATAGGTTGGTTGAATGTAAAATATAAACCCAAAATTACATCTACATTAATCAAAAACAAAACCGGCCAAGTGCAAGTAGGATTCTAATTTAGTAAGCACTTGTTGTTATAGTTTCAACAGAAATACCTACATCAGCTGTGAAAATTTCCCTCCTCTAGCTAACCATCATGGTTCTTAAGATACCTACAGTCTCATGACAGACAGACGGACAGCGAAGGCTCAGTAATAGGGTTCCGTTTTTACCCTTCGTGTACAGAACCCTAATAATTGTCACTCACTCTCCCTTGACCGTCATTGTGGTTATTGAACCTTCGATAAGTCTTGGCAATGACAGTGTAGGTATTGTTTGCAAAGCTGTAGAATCTGTGTCATTGATCGATTATGGCGTACTCGATTACGTGACCATCGATGTCAAATAATAGCTAATTGTCATTGTCACTTATTGACAGATTATATACCATTAGCATTATTTAAATTTTGATGTTAATTATTCATTTTTAATTTTTTCTTGTTTCAGGCTTCCTTGATTGGTTTCACTCATAAATTTATGTCACCGAGATATTATTGTAAGTATTTTTTTACATTGCCCTTAACTTTAAATGATAAGAATAGTTTTTTTACCTAATAAAACTTAAATTCCTCTTTTATAACTCTATACTTTACCTTAGGCCTAATACAAGTATACGGACATAACTTCAACTTATTACGCTAAATGGAAATCATGAATTTAGGCTTTTGTATCTGTGTCAAGCTTAGGTTTTGTAAAATAACCTGGGGTCATCCTTACGAAGGACTTATCGGGGTTTCCAACCGTAGGCATTAGGTAGGAAACGTGTTGTTTTTAGTCGATAGGAGTCCGGCATAGCATCCATGTAGGTTTTCCTTACGTTAAAAAAAGGTCTTGTAACATAACGAAACAGTCATAATAATGTGACGTTGGTATACCGTCACAATACCAGAAATTATAATGCCTTAACTCAAAATATCGTAGCCCAAAATACCCGAAATCGAAATATCAATATTCAAAAGGCAAATATTTATAATATAAATAATTTAAAATGCCTTACGGTCGAATAACCGAAACCCAAAAAATAAATTTATCAAATACCTTATCCTAAAATGTTCAAACACAAAATACCTTTTTTTAACATGATTTAAATCCTACATGGATGCTATATATCTGTGAATGGTTAACACCCCGACTCAGAGTATCCCGACTCGGATAGGTTAGGTTAGAAGACTAAGGCGGGAGCGAAGCGAAGCGGAGCTCCCGCCTTAGCCTTCGTGGTTATTTTTTTTTATTTTTCGTTAGCCCACTGTAGTACTTTTGTAACTCTGAATCAAAGTGTTTTAACATGAGGTAAATCATACATGGATACTATGCCGGACTCCTACCGACTAAAAACCACATCACTATCCTACATAACAGCCTACAGTTGGGAGCCCCGGGTAAGCCCTCAGAAGGATACCCAAGGACCAACAGACCTACGGCTACAACTGCGGCTTCACTTAGGTGGTGGGGGGGGGGGGTTTATATAAGTTAAAGTCTAATAACAAACCGTGTGAGTGGCAATAAATCTTTATTTCTTAAATCATTCATTTATTAACTATGCGCTATATAATGAACTGGTATAGCATAATATATACCTAATAATACCCAGTAGGTTATAGTGATAAACTGGGTAGGTTATGGTTTTTTTTTATATTCACATTGTATTCTATTTTCGGTATTTTAAATTAAGGATATTTGAAAATTTGTATTTTGAATTCTGATATAATAATTATTTGTATTTTAAGTTTAGACATTTTAAGGTAAGGTGAACTGAAATAAGGTATTTTGAATGTTAAGGTATTTTGAATTCGGGTATTTTGGTCTAAGGCATTTTAAGTAAAGGCATTTTGATTTCTGGTATTTTAATATATAACCCATTTATTACATAATATTAATTGGATCAAACCTAAGTCTAGTGAATCTTGTGTAGCCCGTTGGCTCTAAGTTTGCTTTGGCATAGAGGCTGGTGTAGAGGCGTAGTATGGGAGACGACCGTCAAACTTAGAGCGAACGAGTATTATGTTACACAACGCTTGTGAATATCAGAAAGCGAGTTTACACACTCGATCATTTCTCACCGAAATATATCGACTTTCACCCACAGTAATTACCTATGCAAGTGCGGGTACACGAGACGCCTCGCTATTATATAACATTGATACGCACATTTTGTGTACATCCGAGGTGTGAGAGTGAAAGTGTGTGGGTTCAGAATATTGACATTTCAATAACCTGATATCGACGTTTGGGTTTGGTTATTGAGCCACTTGTAAATAAAGGCGTTTCTCGTTTATGCACTTGTTTTGATAAACTTTCCCGTGCATATACTTTACTTCACGTCACGGGTGTCAGCTTTACTATTTTTGACAATAATTATAATTCTCAAAAAATAGTGTTTCTTGAGACTGGCATATCGCCAATTTTTTACTGATTTTATTTGTATCTATTTTTCTTTTGGAGATTGGCGTATGAGTATTGGAGTATTGACACAAAAAACCATTATAATGTTAGGATTTGATAAATTCCACATTGGCTGTTCGACATGTAAGTTTGACTTTAACTCGACCCAGAAATTATTAATATGTAAAACATACTCTTGCAGAGAGTATCTACATAAACAAGTAGTGCATAAAATGTTTCACCTATATTTACATAAATTTATTTTGCAAACTTTAAAGTCGCATCAGTGGTACCTACTGTATCGATTATTTGGCGATTACTTAAAACCTCCAGAGATAACTTAAAAGGAGAATATATTTAAAAGTACACTCGTTGAATATAAAACAGTGTTAAATACAAAGAACAGACGAGAAGCGTTTTGGTTTAAAAGCTTCATAGAAAAATTTATTCATATTCGATTTCATTTAATGAAAAGTCACAAAGTTTGCTAACCATTACCCAAAATTAAAACTCGAATACCCCAAGAAATATCTGCTTTGCATCGAAATTTCAAAGTTACTAACTATAAAAGAATTTTTTTAACAATCAACCCAAACACCGATTTTCTCATGGCCGTGAAAGCAAATAACCCTGGCTTGATGATAGGTCAATCAAAAGTCACTGTCCTTCGATCAACATCCGCATGTTTCGTCATAAAGTTCATGCGGCATGGTTGCACGGACAGTGGACCTGCCATTGACCGACGTAATCAATTATCTCATGATTCATGAACATTACGCAAGGTTCGGGAGCGTCGCCCTCGTCCTTGGCCTGTAAAGCAAACAGACTTTCTCTTTCCAACTATTGCACTTCACATAAACCATTCTTTCCCATTGCTTGTTCCGGCTACGTGAAGATCATTCACATTGATAAGCTTTATATTGTACAGCGTCGACAATAATCGTTTTAAAATTACCTCTAAATGTTCTCTAGAAACGTCTAATTACTTTATTTTAATCTTGTAAGACTTTCGCACAATATCGTTAACAATGCAATCGTCAGTCCAGTAGTGTACATGCGACTGATGGTAATAAGGTTTCACGCGAGTCTCTTCAGCGTGTTCTGGGCGAATTGCTTTTCCGATGAGAAAATGTTACTTGAAGACTTTTATTCTTAGATAGATCATTATCTCAAAGTATTGTTCAAGGTTTAAACAAAACAAGGTTAATTAATATAGTACCTACCGCATGCATTCTGAAAAGAAATGAACACAAAGTTACCGAGATTTGCATTTCAAACAATCTGCTTATTGCACAATCAACTAATATCATCAGTGACCATTTAGACGGTAAAATGTGTGATGTCCTGCTAAACCTTTTAGTAAATATTCATTTAGTCGTCAAAATGTGTTATGTATGGCTAAAGCTTTTATAAATATTCTTCAGGTTGAGTACCTACCTAGTACTGATTGGTTTATGGAATTAGCTATTAGTACAAAGTCAAATGAATTTTGCACATTTATCTGCAATTTAATTATCTTAGCCATAACAGCACCACCTGATTGTTTTAGAGGCGGGATAGCAGGTTCGATGCGTGATGAAGAAAACTCGAAACCTAATCACTAAATGTATTTATAGTAACAGGTCCACTTGTACAATTAGCATAAAATAAGGTAATTGACTCGTACAGCGTGTTAGCGTAGATAAAGATAGTCTATTGACGGCTGATAAACATATGCGCCTACAGGCCTACTGGCTGTAATACCATTGAGTAGGTCACTGGCATTAATTGTGTTGATTTACTCATGAACTTTAGTACTAGTTTACTAGATAGGTACAGTACTAAAGAAATCCTCTTTTATTAAGCTTAAAATTCATAAAGATTAATAAACACATAATAATTAGTTAGGTACTGAAATGTTTTCATTGGTTACACTTACATTTTTAATATCATCATAATTTAATGTTTTATTTATTTAGTTTAATATGCCACCCCAAAGATTGCCACAGTGTTCGATTTGCTGTTTCCAGTATCTAGCATGTCTCCACGACCTATATTAGGTCGTAAGATCAAATTAGAAAGTAAATAGGTAGGTAAATTTATGGTAGCAATTTTATTCACATGGAATCAGTATCGAAGTGTACTTGAGAATAGTAAATTTCAATTTAAAAAAATAACTATACTCAATGATATGTTGTCAGTTGGAAAATTTGAACAGCAGCTGGAGAACGTGCCAAAAATTAAAAGAGAAAATCTAAAATCGTGAAGTCAAGAAACTACTAAGTATCAATTTTACAGAAACTTCAATGTGTAAGAAGCAAATAGTTTAAAGCAAATAATTAAATCAACTAAATAATCGTAACTAGATTTCACAAACCAGTGTCTGTTATACGATAGCAAGTATCGGTTGTCGTGAAAACTCTTGTAGTGAAACGTTTCACCGCAGATCCGGTTTTACCTTTACGGAAACACTCAATAGGAAATCCCTTACAATAACGTGTCTTAAATCATTTCAAGTAACTTGTTTTGGAACACTCACTTTCCATTTCAATTCTAATCAATCGTTAACAAGTACAGAAACAGGTTCAGTTTAACAGCTTTTTTAATCTGTAGCAACTAATAATTTATATTTATTAACTTTCGTTTGACAGTTAAGACATGTAATATCCCAGAAACAATACGCTGGTATGTTAATGGTAAAATCATCATCATCATAATCTCAGCTGACTGCTAGACATTGGCCTCAACCAAAAATTGCCACCTAACAACATTAGGTCTTCTATTACCTTCATCCATCATGCTCTTCGGAGCCATTATATTTTTTTATATTTCTTATATACATCAGTCCTTACAGGCAAGTTTCTCAATGCCAAATCCCAAGTACAAATTGATCCATTTAGCCAAAAAATGTTTTTAATAAACTTATACAAATTGTATTCTGTAGCTACATCTGTGTCTTTTTCGTTGCCGACTCCAATTCTCATTCATGTGGCGTAGGTTAGTAAAAATACGTAGTGCACGTTTTATCGCTATAATTGTTTTTGTAATTACTTGTGCGCCATAGTTCAGTAAGGCTGTTAGGCCTGCACATAGTATAGTGATACAAAGGGCGTGCATGATAGGAGCGTTGGGGCTCTACCAAGATCTTCTAGGCCCAAACTAATCTCACCTGGACGTGCAATTTACAGTGCACGAGCGGACAAACTCGATATAAAACCCTACACCACCTTGTCTGGTCTGCAAAATACAGTAACGCCGAACACCCTTCGAATTTTTTATAGGAGAAGCCGACATTCAGCAGCGGACTTCGATAAGCTGTTTAAATTAATGTACATAGGCATTCACAGCCTTGTCGAACTAAATAGTTACTTAAACTAAAGAAACACGGTTGCAATATACGAGTAGGGAGGTGATTACAAAATATATGTACAGTATGTTCATATAAATGAGATCAAGGAAAGTAAACTTATTCCACAAAAATGGCTACCTACTTAACTCCTGTAAACTATGATTAAGATCACTGGAAAGCAATTAGAAAAGTGCCATTATGCTATCACTGCGGCCTGCAACGCCATTATAGTGACATATCTGGTCCACACGCTACGCAGCGTTTAAGTCTGATACATGATTGCTACTAAAGATTATAATGAGACTATCTAGGAGGTGTTTATCTTAGATGAGAATCAGCTATACGTCAATATTGCAGAAGCTGATGTATTTGTCTATTTAGACAGATGTAACTCAAATGACATGAGAACTGGTTTAACCATAGAATCTGAGTGTAGAAACCAAATGCTTGCAAAAACGATACATTTTGAATGTTCCTTATAATACATAAATATTGCATGCTTTTATCCTGGAACATTCTTCCGAGGGCTTACCCGGGACTCCTGACCGTAGGAAGTGGTAGGGCAACATGTGGTTTTAGTCGGTAAGAGTCCGGCATTGTATCCATGAGGAATTTCCAGACGTGAAAAATAACAACGGCCATATTCTACATAAAATATAGTATAACTAAAAACTAGGAACATTCAGGCTCATATAACAGCAGTGTGTTACAGATTATTGAAGGACATTACTAATAACATTAAAAAAAAAATTACAGAATGCGGTATAATAAATGTAACTGCCAGTGCCAGATAATAACGTTAAACCAACTTTTTATTCTAAAAAAGAAACCAGATAAAATATGCACATTCTTTTCTTAAATTTTTATGCTGTAATTTTAATGTTAGTTGCCACTTTCGCTTACATAATATATACGTAGGCGGTCGCAATTTTAAAATATGTGAATGTAACATAATGTGAATATAATGGTGACACTATATGACAGTATTTCAGAGTTTACGTAACGCTACTTTGTTTCGTTTTTTACCACGTAACTTTAAAATACTGACATCTGTTCTTTTTAATTGGTTTTTACCTTTCTCTTTTGTCTGCTTTTGTTTTTTTCCTTGTTATTTCGAATACCTACTTCATTGAAAGCCAGGTTTAGATAAGTTTTGAAATAGTTGTGCCAGTCCAAAGATAGTTCTAAGGCGTGCTTTTATTGAAAAGTCACTGACAGTTTTATAGGTTGTCCTAAAGGACTATCTTTAGTTGTTCTACGGAACTGTTCTTATTTGTTATTCCTGTGTATATAATCTAACTATAATTTCTTTTCTAAACTCACTATCGTAGTGTGTGTCTCGTCTTGCTCAGCTAATATTTCAAAAACTCTTTAGAGCATTTTACCAAAGCCGCTAGGTAGTTTGCTCATACTGTCATCGTCATAAATAGACGTAGATTAAAAACAAAATACAAATACAACATTATTCTTCGGTTTCGGTTAAAAAGGATACAAGTTCGAAAATCCACAAATAGGTGCGTGGCCAACTGGTCGTAGATAGGGATCGACCTACATTCACATTGCCTACTGTTGTTGGGAATCACCCTACGTAGTAAGGACCTAGTTAGTAGAGGAACACACTACAACAGATGTAAAATATAGGCCACTACAGAGTTCTAAAATGTAGAAGTACTTTTAAAGTGATCGTCGCAGAGTAGGAATTCGCTCTTAATTACTATTGCAAGTGTGACTAGATGAGGATAGGCTAATTATGACAGGTAGGAAGGTATTATTAATCTCATCACAAGCACGACGTAAGTTGGTCAAAAAGCAAGCCATTAATCTTGCAAACCATTGGTATGAAGTTAACAATAAAACAGTTGTAGGTACAAGAACTGTTGAATGGCTTTTATTGCCACCTTTCAATAGATTCAATAGTAGACTACATAATCTGAGATCAACAAATACTTTCTGTTACCGAACTGATAAAATAATCGTTACGCAACAATGTAAGACCGGCTAATTGTAACTAGACGCTGCGGCCCGACCGGCACTAATTCCCTACAAATCTACACAACAATTGCTCGTATCTAACGAAAGTTACCGGATTTTGTACACCTCCAATGCCAAGTGCTGCGCGAAGAAAGCGAGCCCAGCTTCCCCAACAGTCGTCTAAAATACAACCGTCTCGCTCCTCGGACCGCAATGAACAAAATGAAGACAGAGACAACGTGTGCTTAAAAGAGAAAGTGGGCCACGTTACGTTTCTCGATACCATTAACACGGGCATTGAACGTAAACGTCAACGGATAGCATCTCGAAGGTGCTCCACAACATTCGAAACTGGATGTTATGCCGATACGCTTTGAGTAGAGATTTGTTATTGAACTTTTGGGGAGGTCCCCAAGACGTGAGCTCGAGCGTATCGCCATTGATACGGCGACGGTGAATTCGGAGAGCAACGAACTGCGGTCATCGGTGAAAGTGTTGCGTGGCGTAACCTTGAGCCCACGTTGGTCTTTAGCAAATCACCTAATCAATACGTCACTGAGATGTGTATTCGATACGTAAATGTTCAGTTACGCACAACTGTCAAATATTTTCCATATCTGATACTTATTCTTCTCATATTTTGTATCATGCAGTCAGGCGTGTTAAACATACAATATCATGACTAATTTACATAATTATAATTATATATGTATCTTATGTAAATGCAACTCATTTAATACAAATTACGTCTAATTGATTTCTTGTTATTTATTTTATAATTTGCATTGATTTCATGTTTTATGTCCATCTTTTGCATTCGTTGATTTAATGCTGTAAATTAATTTTACAATTAGCTTTTCAAAATTTAAATCAATTAACATATCGAGACGTAAGTGAAAAATTGGATCAAAAGATGCGCGTTTGTTGTGACAAATTTACTACGGTTAATGCATTAGATGATGAAAAAACACTTTTAAATTAAATAACATTATTATAATTACTTTCTGTGCGAAAAGTTAAATAACAGAAGAGACCTCATTTGACGACTCACTACACCATTTACAAGTGGGAGGGTGTTGTTGGTTCATAGGCATAGCTAGGTTCAGAGGTGTAATTTTCTTCCTTTCATCTAATCTATCTATTCCAATAGGTTTGCTCGAGACCTTGACGCTGAAGTAACTATTGGGGCAGGGCAGTAATTTTAAACATTTTTTTTCCGTGTCTTAACTAAAAGAATAACACTGTTTCTGTCAAGAATCATCTGTTAGTTGCCAATGAAACACGATCACTGTTTTTGGGATGCATTTTGATGGCCTTCAATGTCTGAACAAAGTATAAAGGAGACTATGTTAAAATAATGATATCAACTTTTTATCCAAAAACTTATGTTTGTTACAAATACAAATAGACACGAAATCATTACCCCACCTTCGTAAATATTTAGCATCATGGTATTCAGCTATGACAATACGGGACTTCTTATCAACAAAAAAAATTTAAATAAAAAATAGAACCGACTTCATACAAATCCTTAAAAATAAAATTTACTTAGCACAAAGTAATATGTATTTTGATTTACCAGATTTTATTCAATATAATATTGAAGTCGGCGCCAAGTAAACCCATAGGTTTAGGTAGGTATTATTAATGGCACCAACTTCAATATTATATTGAATAAAATCTGGTAAATCAAAATACATATTACTTTGTGCTAAGTAAATTTTATTTTTAAGGATTTGTATGAAGTCGGTTCTATTTTTTATTTTATTATTTTAAGTGACGACCGGACCGAAAAGTATATCTATCTAGGTGTAAAGTTCTCATTAACACAAATCAATCAAGCGAAACACAAGGTAACTGCTGTAAATCGTTAAGGAATTCTCTCGACTGTCTTTCGGTTCCATCATCAGATGGACTCCAGACCTTCAGTAAATTGTAGTACATTAAAGCACTTCATCAAAAAGTTAACAAACACACTAGTTGTCCCTACAATTTTCGGAGGTTGCCCTCGATTTCTCCTGGATCCCAGCATCAGATCCTGATACCCTGGATATGGGACCACCTCAGAAGTAGCCTCTTTCAATCGAAAAAAAAATTTTCAAAATCCATCCATATAATTGGCGCCGCTATCGCGTAACATACATACAAAAAAAAAAACATAGCGTACGAATTGAGAACCTCCTCCTTTTTTTGAAGTCGGTTAACAAGCCGAAACACAAGGTAACTGCTGTAAATCGTTAAGGAATTCCCTCGACTGTCTTTCGGTTCCATCATCAGATCGACTCCAGACCTTCAGTAAATTGTAGTACATTAAAGCACTTCATCAAAAAGTTAACAAACACACTAGTTGTCCCTACAATTTTCGGAGGTTGCCCTCGATTTCTCCTGGATCCCAGCATCAGATCCTGATACCCTGGATATGGGACCACCTCAGAAGTAGCCTCTTTCCATCGAAAAAAAAATTTTCAAAATCCATCCATAATTGGCGCCGCTATCGCGTAACATACATACAAAAAAAAAAAAAAACAGCGTACGAATTGAGAACCTCCTCCTTTTTTTGAAGTCGGTTAAAAAGTCACATGATTTTCAACCCTTATGTGCAAATCACAAACATCGTAAAACAAAACGATAAAATGACAATCGCAGATTTAATTACAAACGAAAACTAGTAAAATCATTAAGTGTACGTAAAACAACGATATGCATAGATTTTAATTTGTTTTACGAACAGTTAATGATTAATTCAAGCCTTATTTCATTAAAGTTGTACATTTGTGTATGTGTGTACAGTGTACTAATAAGCATATCACGCCAATTCTAAGAAATGCAGAAAATAAAGACGAATAATGCACAGTTTTTTTTATGATTTGGCCTCGAGATTTTTATTTATACACGAGAAATTTAGTTCACTGTAACAAAAGTGCGTCTCAATTCATTTCACTTTGGGATATTAACTTTTTGCTCTAACGAAACAATAGTACCTAAACTAATACCGACAGGAGGCTGTACCTTGGGATCGTGCGAAGCATGGCCCTGTACGGGGCTCCCGTATGGGCGGAGACCCTGACGGCCAGCAATGAGGCTAGACTGATGAGCCCGCAGAGAGTGATGGCCGTCAGGGTAATAAGAGGATACCGCACGATCTCCGGTGAGGTGGCATGTCTCCTAGCCGGGACCCCTCCATGGGACCTGGAAGCGAGAGCCCTTGCGTCACTGTTCAGATGGCGCAAGGAGGCGCTGGAGCGGGGCCAAAGGCCTGCGTCTCGAGAAATCGAGGCCCAGCGGACCCTGCTCCACCAGGAAACCCTGGAGACATGGAAGATGCGACTTGAGCAACCAAAGGGGGGATTCGCCACAATCGCGGCCGTCAGACCGGTCATGGACGAGTGGCTGGAGAGAAGACACGGTGCTCTCTCCTACCGGTTGACACAGATGCTTGCCGGGCACGGTAGCTTCGGTAGGTATCTGTGGCGAAAACACCGGGAAACCACGGCCGAGTGTCAGCACTGCGAGGACCGCAGCGATGACACGGCGCTCCACACGCTGGTGGAGTGCGCGGCGTGGGCACAACAGCGACAGGTCCTCGTAGTGGGTCTGGGCGTGGACACTCTCTCGCTTGAGGCCATGGTGCGAGCCATGCTCTCCAGCGGGAGTAAGTGGGACTGCGCCGCCTCTTTCTGCGAGCAGGTCATGCTCGCGAAGGAGGCGGCGGGCCGGGTGCGGGAGAGAACTCTCCCACCCGAGTTCCGCAGTCGGCGCCCTGGGCGCCGCCGACGTGTCTTCGCCGAGGACTATCGGCCTCCATGACCGGGGGTCTGAGGACGGTGAGAGGGCCGCTCACCGTCCTTACAGAAGCAGGCCCATGACGGCAGCGTGACGTGAGCACTCACGCACGCCCCCCCTTAGAAGCGGGGTCACACCCGAAATCCCCCATAGACGCGGGATTGCACCCGAACCACCCCCTGGGCGAGGCCGCATTGGCGGCCGTAGGTCTGTTGGGAGTCACGGGACATCCTTCCTGAGGGCTTACCCGGGGCTCTCAACCATAGGCTGTTGGGCGTTACGTGAGGTTTTTTAGTCGGTAAGAGTCCGGCATAACATCCTACGAGGATTTTACCTCACGTTAAAAAAAAAAAAAAAAAAAAAAAACCTAAACTAATACCGTATATTACGCACTCGCTTTCTAAGTGCACCTAATGTATGCTAATATAATAAGTTAGAAGAAAAGTTAATCTTTTAAGCGATTCTCATTCATTAAAATAACTTTCAACTTGTTACTGGCTAATTAAAAGTCAGAGCATCGGGCCCACGCAGTTAATCAGAGCCGAAAGTGACTTAGCAAGCGTTTTAGTAATTGTAGAGCTACACACTACTTCGGCATCGGAATACGTAATGCAAATTGTGCAACATAGTTCTTATCTCCTTAGAGAAAGTGAACAGCCTTGTGTGTAACTAATTACAGGACTGCTGTAACTAAAATGTAAACTGATAACAAAATAGTGCATAACTTGCATATTATATTCACAACAATAGTAGAGACATTTGTCGGAACTGACTTCCTGATCTACAAGAATTCTGACTCTTCCAACGAGCCAGGTATATACCGTTTCGGAACCCAGTTTCATAGCAGATTTGTGAGAAGCTTTTTAAAGGATTATTTTGATAAGTTCTTACCTATTGGCTGGTGATCTTGAGTCAAATCAAACAGATCATAAGAATAGGTTCGGCCGTTATTGCGTTAAAATCGTTTAACTTAACCAGACTTTGATTGCCGAGAAAATGCAATTGTAACTAAATAACAAAGTGTTTCCGTTCATTTATAGTCTTTTGTTATAAGCCCATGAGTTCTGTGACTTTTCATGCCTGCTTTTAAAGATAATCACTTAGACACACACAATTCTTTTCTGAAATCCACAATTAAAACCAAAACGCAATTCTGGTTTAGTTATTAAGTAAATTGAAGGCGCAAGAAGAGAGGTTGATGCCATAAGGAGCTTTATCATGTATTTCCACATCCATATCTTATATCATTCCATATCTATATTCGATACATTAATTTATTTGACCTTAGCAAAGTTAGCACTGGCAAAGTTAGAGCTGTAGTTGCTGCTTTTTTTTCGTGTTTAAATCCTCATGGATGTCATGCCGGACTTCTACCGACTAAAACCACACACTGCCTTGATCTAAGCCTCTAAGGCCTGGAGTCCCGGGTAAGCCCATGGAAGGATAACAACAAGGCTCCCGACACAGACTTTGTCCAGCAATGCGGACTGACTCTCCCTGTGGGTTTGGGTTCTATCCCACTGCTTATGGGGGGGGGGGGGGTTCGGGTTTTATCCGCTTCTTTAAGGGGGAGGGGTGACGAGACACACCATCGTCTTCGTCTGACACGCCACTGTCTTCGCCTGACACCACCTTCTTCGCCTACTTGCCTTGTCTTGGCACTTCACTGCATATTTGCATCAGATTTTTTTGTGAAGATATTTTGTTGTCCTCGTATTTCAATCCACATGTCCTGCTGATACTTAGAACTATTTTAAATTACTACATTATACAGATTAAAAGTTTTTTTTTTTTTCAAGTCTTTGGATATAGTGATTGGTGGAGTGATAACGTTTCATTTAAAACACATCTATACATATAAAAATCAATGCCACTTTTCGTTGTAATTTTATAACTCAAGAACGGGCTCACCTATCCAAACCAAATGTTTAGGCTTTGTTCGGGCTATTTAGTAGATGGTTTATGTGAAGTTTGCATAAAATCGGTAGAGCGGTTCTTCATTTATCACGCAAACGAAGTTGCGCGGGTCAGCTAGTTATGTATATGTATGTTTAAAATGTACGAAAAAATGTACCTACCCGTGCAAATCGGTATCAATTGTAAATGAGATTTCTAGTAAAATTAAATATAAAAGAAAGTAGGTAGTACACATTAACGTAATACAGATTTTGAGCTAGAATGTAAAGAAAATGCAAGTACTTTTAGAGAGAGTATAAGTGGAAACCACCACTGGCTACCGTTGCGGTTAAAATTGTCGGCGTCAAATTTTTATTGCTTTTATTTTGCTGGGGATAACAGAATCTAGTGTATCTATTTACACAAAGTGTAAGCACCAGTGGAACTGTGGAGCTCTGGGGAGACACCCATCTGAAGCGAGGCGAGACCCCAATTGACTCAGCGGGGTCGACATGAATAAACCTCTTGATATTTTTCTACCCGGCTATAGGGCGAGGAGGAACACCGCAGGGTTTAGTGGTTCCTTCCGGTTCATTTCCGGGACCGGGAGTTCCACACACCGTCCCACATCTGCTCCAACTTCTGGGATGACGGCGCGTAAATGCATTCATGGCGTAAAAAAAAGCAGGTGCTAAAGTAAAAGGGAGCATGGAGCCTCACAGAAATCTATGTTTCACAGTATGAAAATAGAACCTAAATTTAGGTCATATCATTTTTTTAAATTTCCCACAGCAAAGAAATACTTCGTGATAAATGAAACAGTGCAAACAAATAGGCTGTAGAAGATTAAAGCTGCTTTTAGTTCCAACTACCTAAATACATGTTTTATTTTTTTCGAAAACTGATCATAAGAACGCAGAAGAGGAATAAATTGGAAAAGCTATAAATCCTTTTTTTTTAAATTATTTTTGGAACAGCCAACCATCTCTATTATTTATGTGACAAATCCGTTGAACGGTCTGAAGTTTACTACTTTACCTATACCTATTATGTTAGTTACACTAATAATGAAAATGATTGCCAGACATACTTTGATCATAATTATGTGAATGAATGAACCAATTACCGCTTCACAATAACCGCACCAAGTTCATTCAGCCTTGTTAAATCTATTCATATTTAAACTCAAAATAATGAAAATGATAGCCAGACATACTTTGATCATAATTATGTACTTACATGATACTCGTACATCTAGTGGCTCCCCATTACAATCACACATTGAGGTGCAAAGATGTGATAATAAGCATAAGATGGTGCATGGCATCACGTCTCCGCATAATTTCTTTACGTGACTCAACAGCTTTCTTCGACAGCAAGCTTGAACATTTTAAACATGGTTTTGATACGTTGACATTCTCTGCATGTAACTGCTATACATTTTTTGCAACGTTTATAAAAGAAGTGATACGTTTCGGACCTAGACCAGTTCGCTCTACGTTTGGGCTTAGACCATTAAGCTCAATTAAATGGTCTAAGGTTCATTTCATATCAACTGCATAATCTTACTACATGCGTGTAAGGTTTAAAATCTACTTTTTTGAAATACTATATTTATTGGTGTTAAGTTGTTACTTAGAGAATACAGCAAACAGCAAACTTGATCACTGCAGCAAAAGTGCTTAAGTTTTTAGATTATTGCCCAAATTATTACAATGTTGTTGGATTTTTCAGTATGTTATTTTGTTAATCCGTTCGTCAATCTTCGCTTTTAGTTTTCGTATTTGATTTATTTTTAGTCTAAATGTAATTCCCACCTATTCCACTGACTAGAAGATCATCGATAGGTATAGAAAATGAAAGTTCTGCGTAAAGTTGCGACTCACGATACTTCTTGTCGATCATGTCGTGTGAAATCTGTTCATGTCTTTTTATGTATTTTTAATACGCGAGCCACCAGAGTAAGTTGCGCCAATAATGTTGATGCACGTAATAACGAGATTGATGGCGCGGTTATTGCTTTATTCTTAACAACAGACGAACTCTCTTTTGTATTGAGTATCATATTTAAATAAATAATCTTATAATATTCTTACACAGCGTCTTCTAGCCCAAATGAAGCTTAAATAAACTTGAACTATGGTATTAAAACAATTATTAAATACTTATACTTGGGTACATATTTCTATATACACAGAAAACACCCAAATATTGAATTAAACAAACATTTACTGAACGTTATCTCAGGAATTTAAATCCGAAATTAAAGAATTTTCGACGTACTACATACCTATTTAAAGTATATCTCAAATCTATCGAATTTCATCAAAATAGGTTTGCTGTAAAATTATATAATATTAGGTGCTTACATATGAAATTGGCGTTTTGTATAGGAGGAACAAAAAGTCGAATATTTTCAAATATAATATATTTAATTAATCAAAGTATGAACCATTGTTTTCTATGCATTTTTGCCATCTCATAGGTAGTTCATTGATCCCTTTACTAAAAAAACCAGTCGGACGGGAATCAATAAAATCTGTGAAGGCGATTTGGACTGCCCCATCAGAGTTGAATTTTTTCCCTTGCAAGAAGTTGTCCAAATTTCGAAAAAAATGGTAATCTGTTGGAGCAAGATCCGGGGAGTACGGAGGATGTTTTAGACATTCCAATTGAAGCTCTTCTAATTTGGTAGCCGTCTGTTGTGCAGTGTGTGGTCTAGCGTTGTCGTGAAGCAGCAGTGGCGTGGAGCGATTGACCAGCCTAGGTTGTTTAGCCGCTAGCTTTTCCATCATGGTTTGCAATTGCTGACAATAGACATCAGCCGTAATAGTCTGGCCAGATTTGAGAAAACTGTAATGAACAATACCGGCACTAGTCCACCAAACGCTTACAAGTAACTTTTTTGGGGTTAATTTTCGCTTGGGGCAGGATTTGGCTGGCTGGCCAGGATCCAACCATTGCGCTGAGCGGTTTCGATTATCGTAAAGAATCCATTTTTCGTCACAGGTAATGATTCGGTTTAAAATACCTTCATTATTGTGCCGGTTCAGTAATGTAACGCAGCAGTCGACGCGCTTTTGCCGGTTTGCTTCAGTCAATTCGTGAGGTACCCACCTTTCAAGCTTTTTAATCTTCCCAATTTGCTTCAAGTGAATTAAAACAGTTTTATCACTAACACCGCAGCCTGCAGCTAACTCGGACGTGGTTTGCGATGGATCCGCTTCCACAATAGCCTTCAATACTTCATTATCAACTTGAGTCTCAGGCCGTCCACGGGGCTTGTTCTGCAGGTCGACATTTCCTGAACGAAAACGTTGGAACCAAAAACGAACTGTGTTTTCTTTTGCAACATGACCGCCATACACATAATTCACCCTTCTAGTCGTTTCCGCAGCACTAGTGCCACGGCGGAACTCGTACTCGTAAATAATGCGATATTTTAAGTTTTCCATTTTGTAAAATGAGTGACGCAAACAGAAAAAAACAGAAGAAAAAAACAAATGAATGACGGTCATCGAAGGATAAATACATGAGTAAATAGCTGGGAAAATTTGAATTTGGAATTCCTTACCAAAGAGGAGAAAATCGTAATTAAAGTGGCCAGTATGAAAAACGCCAATTTGATGTGTAAGCACCTAATATTATAGGTCTCTAAAAAAAGTCGATTTCAATTTTTTTTTTTTTTCATTTTTAGCATACACTTCTATAGAAAAGAGAGAGTCTAATGTATCTTTGATAAAAATCAACGTTACCAATACGTTTTTGGATGAGGTGTCTCAAGTATGTGCAGCATCGCACATTTCTTCACGCTTCATTAGCTATGTTTTCACATCATTTATTTCTTCGTCTACTCTCTGTACAACTATTTGTGTAGTTTGTTATTAAGACAAGTACTCGAGTGATTAGATTCGAGTTATTTTATGTGCTCGATGAACAACCATTATGTTATTTTTACATGCCATCAATCGGGCTTCTGACAAAATTCTTATTTACAGTAAAATACTGCGAATACATACAACGTCATCAAAAATGTTCAATGGTATGTTTTTGAGATTTTAGATAGAGAAGTATTAGAACCTTTATGAAAGTAGCAGATACATTTTCAAAGAGGTTATAAAATTTCAGTTATTCTACTTTATTATGATTATTAATTTCAGTTAATAAAATGACGTTTCTTGAAAGAAAATTCAGTACCTACTAAATTCAGTATATGTGACAGTTGCACTTGTCATTTGACTTGACTGCCTCTGTGGCGCGGTCGGTAGTGATACCGCCTGCGGCGCTGGAGGTCGTGGGTTCGATTCCCACCGGAGACAAATATTTGTGTGACCCATAAATGTTTGTCTCAAGAGTCTGGGTGTTTCTATGTATAATATGTATGTATTTAAAAGTATATAAGTATTAATATCCGTGGTCTGATACCCATAACACAAGCAGGTTATTCCTAGCTTACTTTGGGATCAGATAGCGTTGTGTGAAATGTCCGTGAATATTTATTTATTTATTTATTTTACTGATTGTATTCTCTTTGTTTTACTGACTGAGATTAATAATCGTACTTTTATAAGCCATGACGAAACTAAAATTTATAACATCTACCTGTCTGTTAGTGGTCAATGTAATCAAAAGCCCTTCACCGCTTTTGAACAATATCAGGCCATAAGGAAAAGCTCTGTAAATTGATAAGCACATTGTTTTAAATTAAATGAGAATGAATTTTCTTGATATGACCACAGTAAAGCAGTTGCGGTTGGATTTGTAGCATAGAGCTCTAATATCAAGTAGGTACACTGCAGGCTGATGAAATGGTGGCTCTAGTCAGCTGTGCCTAATTGAACGCGCTTCTAACCACGTTTATTATATGTATAGCCACAGATTACAGAAAATAGAAAAGGCCTGAGGGCCCGCTTTCTTGCGAGTCACTAGCCCAGTTTTCTGTGACAGGTGGGCGCAGTCGCTTCAACAAACATGTAACGCTCGTCTGTTTCACTCTCACAATATTCTTTATTAGTACACTGATACTCGTTTTTTACTCTAATAAGGTGATATAGAAAGATAGAGCATGCCTGAGTTGCGACTATTATAGTGCTCTACAAAAGCTTCACTCACGTGTAGCCTACAATGTACATATTATATGCTGGATTACGTATTTGACTTTAGCTATTGTTCTCATGGATCGTAGGATCGCCTTTATAGCAGTTTGTTGCCGTTTTCTATGAATCACTACAAATACTTGTAACTTTCTTTAGACAGTAGGTGAATATGATTTTAGATCCTCTTACATTTTATCTGAACTTCTTTTTATATTCGAATTTCTTATGTAACTGCATAGAATGCATAATACGAGGCATAAGTTGTCATCGCCATAAGTTATAAAAAGTTGTGTCTTAGGTCATGATGAGTCGGATTCTCTTTTCTGTGCCAGCATAAAGAGACGTAAAATTCTTGACAAAGTAATGTATCTCGAAGCCGTGATAGTGGTTTTCATTTGCAGACTTGCTCACATCTTGCCATCAAGTTTACTATGAGTTTAAGAAGTAGACATGAACTTACTACTGAAGATTAGATTCGTTAAAATTGTAAATAGAGCACAAAAAAGAATAACCCACTGAGTTTCTTGCCAGTTCTTCTCAGGTGGGTGGCGATGTGAACTGGTGGTAAATTCTTTTGCTTATATTCGGGACGTTTTACAAGTGCATCAAATATATTTTTGTTCGTTTGTTTGTTTCAACATACGTAAATTTTCTAATGACTTCAAATCGGATGCAAATTGCCAACAGAACTGCGTAACATTTACCTCCTATAAATTTCTCGGTTGATTTGTGTTTATCTAATAAACAAGTTTAACAAATTGTAATGTATCTGTTTTCGATAAGCAACATCATGTTGATGGTTTTGCGAGTTTTATTTGTAGAATATTTGAGCGAGAAGTGAGCTGCAATAAAAATAAGGAGATTAGTAGGTAAAGAGGTTTCTTTTTAAATTACTGTAAATTGTACATTTCATCCAATTTATATTATTTATGATATTATACTTCAAATATACAGCTTCTTCTATTCGTGCTTGATGTGTACTGTTCAAAAGAATTGTCAAGTTCTCTTCTTAATTTAATTTTGAACCTACCTATTGGCTTAATAAGTAGGTACCGTTTTGATAGTTAATTAATATCTACCTGTTTATATATATAAATTATTATGCGTAATTTAGAATTAGATCAATAGCCTGTTGTTGCGTAAATTAGCTATTTTTATATTTAACAGCAAATGTAAATACATATGTACATTATGTTTTTCTGTTCTAATCTCTATGACTACTTCTATAAGTTCAATTTTCTTTTATATAAAACTATTTTTCCCACGCCAACATACACTCATACAAAATACTGACTTTTGTCCCACTATATATTTATTGCTCTCAATTTGATAGTTTCAATAAATATGCAAAGACAGTCTGCGAAAGTACCGTAACTTGATTTTAATTAAGACTTATTATGGCGCTTAATTTCCCGTATTGAAAACAACAAAATTCTGTGGACCTTAGATTAGAATTTTCTCAGTCACATCGTTAAAAACGAGAATGTTTAATCAATTGACTATTTCTAAATAAAATAATAGAGAATTGAACAGCATACCACTTTGTTTAAGAATCTTTCCAGTTAATTGCAAATAAAAATGTGGTCAAGCCGGTAAAATTCTCAAATGGATAAGTACGGTTTCTCATTGGCGCATTAAGCGCCCTCATGTAGATAGTATAGTATATTCTGAGATCGACAGATGAGAGTTTCTGTGCTTTCTAACCAGCGAGCGATCGAGTGTCTGGGGTGAAATCGCCGCTTGCGCAGCCGTCCGTCCACGCCGCGCCGCGCCGTGTGCGTCCACCGCGAGCACATACGCTGTTACTTTTACATGATCATTGATTCTTTAAGGAAATTAAATACTTAACTGAGTATTCGGCATACATTCTTAATGTCAGTAATTTGGTCCCTAGGCTTTGCTGTACCTAACTTAAGTTAAACTGAAGAGAAGTGATTTAATGTTAAGTCAAGCCTTATTGGGATATATTCTACTCAGATAGTCTGTGGACTATTTCCGTTCTATGATTCATGCTGGTCATCTGTGATAAAACAGAATTGAGAATAAGTGAAATCTGTGTAAGTTAACAGCAACAATCCTAACGATACTGGCAGTGGCAGAAAAAAGGTTAAAAGTTATTACATGTATTGTGTATTGTACCCAATTAATTTCGTATCGTAATATTCGTAATTTAAGGCATGATGTCTCAAACATCATCATGAAACATTTACTTAGAACTTTATGTGGGTAATAATTGACACATAACTTTAATAATACTTATCGGTGACTCAATCCATTACGATAAAAATATTATGTAGGAAATGCAACAACGTAGAATATACAACCTTATGCGGTAATAAGGTGAAGGCCGCGCGTGGTTTCCTCTCGACGCAACGGGAGCGGCGCGCGCCTCGCGTCATAGTGAAAGATGCAGCCGAGCCGGTGCAGTTCCGGCGGCGCTGACTGCACTCGGTCAGTGGGTCAGCCGTGGCCGTGGTCGTGGCCGTAGCCGTCAGCCCCACTAGAGCGCGTGGCGGGGTGGACTACCCGCGAGTGGGGCGACGCAGGTGTCGGTGCCGCGGGCCTGCCAGTGCGCCGGACACTCTGATCGCCGTCATACCTGGGGGCCGCGCCGCCGCGCCTCTAACCCATGTCCTGTATCACCCGTGACCCTCGGGCCCTTGGCTAGTGTTCACACGAACGTGTTTGGTTACAGGGCGCTGACTAATTGTACTGTGACCATGAAGAGGATCAGGCTGCTGCTGGTAGCTGCTGCGCTCTTGATACAAGTGAGTTTAATTTTCCTTTATAAGTACAGAATTTATTTCCATTCCATGTGTTAGGATCTACGATAATTTAGATTTTTTTATCGCAAAGCTTTTAAAATTAAACACTAGTACTTCTGCAAAGAGTACAGCTCGTGGGCACCCAGGAAAATAAAACAACCTGTGAGCAATCATATCTTTTATGTTTCAGCAAAAAATATCAACAAAATAAAATATAGGAACTAGATTTTCCTCTACGTCTTCGCTTGCCTAATCCTCCTAATGTATTATCTAGATTTCCCTCGATTTTCTTATTCAAATTTTATTTAACGAAATTGATAAATTACCCTCTCATGCAAGAGATTCCATTTATTTCTACAAGAAAATTTCATTCGGTGATTAAAACTTTACGCGTATTTATTGACGTTAGAGTATTCAATATCGAGGATTCCGAAAAAAGCTAATCGCAAATTATGTACTATCTATGCAATAAGTAAGTCTGAAATAGAAAATATAGGTATACCTAATGTTATTAATCATTTCAAACAAGTAAAAGTCAATAAAACTTAATAAAATTTAGTAAATTATTCGAACCTAGTTACGTTTGCAGCTTCTGAGAATCTTTAAGACATAGTAACACAGAAATCGTAATTTAAATAATAACTGTGTGCAATCATCAGTGGCGACGCGGTGGCGCTTTCAATCACGAGACGCGTGCGCAGCGGCAACGGCTGTACCGTTGGCGAACAATCTTTCAATAATACAACTATATGAGAGCGACTAACCGTCGGTAACTATAGATTGCTCACTAGAACACCCACTGGTTGTTCCACCTATCAATGAACACAATTTCCAGTAACCATAGACATTAGGTGCGCTACGCCTCTTACCAGTGCAGTAAAGTTGTTCACAACAATCTAGAAATGGGCGATTACATTAACAGAAGATTATGCCGATTAGGTTTTCATACAGCTTTTTGAAATCACAAAGTAGGTAAATTACTCTCTCCAGCTACTTACTTGCCTATTTTTCAGTACGTAGGTTCACCTATTATTGTATGGTCCTATAAAATTTTAATTGAAGTAGGATTTAAATCAAATCATATTTTTGTTGTAGTTTGAATTTATTTTGCTAATCCTATGTTATTTGAAATTCTATGTTATGATTGGATGTACCTAGATAAAATTACCTTCATATTATGCTTAGATCTTAAAGCACCTAATCATAACACTCTGTATAGTAAAACATATAAATTATAAAATACCTTACTCTGAGTCTTTCATAAAACTTTTAACAAGCATTTTCTGAAGTGTGGGGACAAGATGATCATAATTCAATTGAGTGTTAATCAGAAACTGTCATAACTTCCTTTTTTTCGATAATGACCTTTATAACACAAGGTCCGAGATCGAGAAAAAGGAATAATCCTAGAGCTACACACTCAACAATAATGATGATATTACTATAAATGATAGTGTCGCACTCGCTAAATATTTCGATAATACTGTAAAGATGAAAAATAGTTTCGTAGTAGACAATGCAAAGAATTTCAATGAAATGTCTACGGATATGATTCTCAGTACAATAAGAAATATTTTATTAATATTAATTTATTATACCCATAAAATATTTACGCTAAGCATGCTGTGCGATGCTATGTACTGTGCTCCACTCTCTTACATTATTCAGCTTTTTCCGCCGGTGCTGTCGGCAACTAGGCTAATGATTCCGTTATTATAACATACACAAAACATCGGGCCATTGGAAACTAACTGTGCAGATACTAGTAATTAAATGTACGTCACATAAATATTTATCTTAATTAGAATCAAGTCTTTTTTAATGTTTGGCAAGATATTTTGTAGATCAAATGAAGAATATTGAACCAGATAACGATAAAGATGTGCTCTTTAATCGCTAATTAGACGTGTATAAATTGTAAAACTTAGATTTTATTATATTTTTGCGCCGTATTCAAGAATTTAGGTTCTTGATGTTTATAATCAAAATAAATTTTGCTTTTAATAGATTTAAAACTGAGAAAGCTGTTTATACGAAGGTGCAATAAGCACTTTCGCTAACAAATTTCATATTGTGAAGAGGGATGACGCATTAGTATCTAATTTATAATTTTGCCTAGTTTAAACCACAAATTCGGAGATCTATATCATGATTATGAGTATCGATACAAACAGTGCCACAATACAAGGGTACACTTCCGAAAACCCCCCACCTTAGATCGATTTGAAACTTTGCACAGACCTTCCTTTGGATGTTCTAAGACAACCCCTAAAGGGATTTTTGGCAAATAGCATGTATTTAAATCGATATCTGTTTATTCTTTAGACCATCTAACACAGGACCCGCCTTACTGAAGCATTCCCCTCTGCCAAGGCAATAGACCATTCGGACTAAGAGGTTTATAAATTAAAAAGCACTTGAGAATGGATTGATTCACTATCATAATCGACATACATACATCGGCCTTAATCTGAGGACGCCATGCGTTCGCACACAGCTATAACGATTATGATAGTGAATCAATCGATTCTCAAGTGCTTTTTATAAACCTCTTAGTTCGAATGGTCTATTGCCTTGGCAGAATGGTCTATTGCCTTGGTAGAGGGGAATGCTTCAGTAAGGCGGGTCATGTGCTAAATAGTCAAAGGTTTATTCCCTTTTTCCGAACAAACTATTTCAAAGTTAAACCAAAAATACTGACTTGCACACTAATTATGCACACTAAATATACCAAATTCATTATACTGTTTAATGGTATTTGCAGAACTGTTTTACTGAACGAATAACTATTATCAGAATAGTATATCTAAAAATTCCATTGTTCAACAAAAATATTAAAACTTTTTTAAGGAAATCAATCGCCTATTTTACTTTTAGGAACATCGTTTAGTCTAAGTAAAACCTCAATTTAATCAGTTACCTCTACAAAATTAAATTTTATTGATCAAAAAAAATAAAAGTTTAACCTAACCTAACCTATTCCGTTATAAGATAGTACTATTTAGAGTGCAACTTAGTATTTTTGATATGCAATTCGTATTTCTGTTTCACAAATCATATATTCGATGTACGAACCACATTTTTGGTGTGAATTCGATTAAAAAGGTCATCTCGTTCTGAGTGATATTTAAGTTTTTTAAGTAGGACATGTTTAGTTTATCAATTGGTTTTTTTGCACAGCATTTAATTTTCTGGTTTGCATTCAGTAAATTAGTGGAGTTACCTAGTGTCTAGAAAAATTAACAGAGGTGCATTTAAAAATATCCCTTTAGGCAGTAATTAACTCTTTTTTAATGATGACTTATCTCGAATAGTAGAGTCCTCCAAGTTTATTTTCAATTCAATTCAATTTTCTTGAAATACATCGGTATTTCAAGAAAATTTAATAGGTATTTAGCTAGATTAGGGCCCCAAATTATCTTTCGTGTAATAGGTATATCGACAGCCTAATATTTGCATGAACTCCTAATATTTTCAAAGTATTGTCTCACTACCATATTATAAGACTATACATTTTTATAACACTAAACATTAATTGTTAACAAATGTGACGAGTTGTTACCGTGTTTTAAGAATAGTTAGAAAATGTTTAGTAAATATTACAACATGAAAACATTTGTGATCAAATGTATGCTCTAAATTTTAGAGTCTAAAATGTTAGTAGTGTTAAGAGTTGTTAACAAATGTTTAAATTGTGATCAAATGTTTGCTAAAACGTTCGCTATAATATTGATTAATATTTTTTAACAGTCAGTGTGGGAGCACCATTTAATAAGTAAACTGCAATGATAACACAGGTGATAGTGTAGCCGACTGCAGCGCCGAGGGAGGCCATGGGTTTGATTCCATGTTGGACCAAATATTAGTGTGATCCACAAATCTTTGTTTCTGGTTCTGGGTGTTAGACCCAAGTCCCAGGAGACAAGCTTATATTTGCTTAGTTTGGGCTAGATCGCCATGTGTAAAAATGTCCCACAATACTTATTTATTTAGTAAGTAAACAAGTATGCATTTTTTTATACCACTAAGGTGGCAGACACGCATACGGCCCACCAGATGGACTGGTGGTCACCGCTGCCTATGGACGCTTGCAACTCCGGAGGCGCTACACTTGCGCTGCCAGAAGTTGCATTGTACCGAAACGTCTAAAAACGTCAGTTTTAGGACTCATTATCACTTAAATGCCCTTTTCACTCACTTGCATACCCTAAATCACTTACATACTCTACTTTACTTATCTCATTCCCTTTTTTACCTGTGGAAAGTCCATCATGGATGCTATGTCAAACTCTTATCAACTAAAAACCAACACGTGGGAACGTGTTGGTTTTTAGTTGGCAAGAGTTGGTAAGAGGGCCGTATGCGTGTTTGCCACCTTAGTGGTATAAAAAAATGCGTACTTGTTTACTTACTAAATAAATAAGTACGTGAATGAACCCGGGGCTCCCAACCGTAGACAGTAGGCCTACGGTTGGGAGCCCCGGGTAAGCCCTCGAAAGGATATCTCATTCACGTACCATCCAGGTTATCACATAAATAGCTGGTATACCTAACCATATAACACAATATGTTCATAACGCACATAACGAGTTAAGATATTGACAAATGAATCTCGCAAATTCATGTTAGAAAGCAATTGTTATAGAAAGTGTAAACTGGCGGACGCTTTCGTTCATCTGCTGAAGTACAAGTACTTATATTGAAATTGTTGAATACAAATCGATTAGCCAAGTTAACCCCGCCTAGAATATTTATTTATATAGAATGCGAAAACATATAATTGGTAAAATAGTTTTTAATCTGTACTTTTTCTTTTTAAGATAGTTTACTGTTTGTTTTCCTATCTAAAATAAAATTGGAGTTTCTGTTTGTAATATTAAATAACCGCTTTCTACTACATGCATATGAATGTATATGCCTACGGTACACATGTACCAAAATAAATATTTTTTTAAAATTTTGTCTGTCTGTCTGTCTGTTTGTTCCGGCTAATCTCTGGAACGGCTGGACCGATTTGGACGGGACTTTCACTGGCAGATTGCTTATGTAATAAGGAGTAACTTAGGCTACTTTTATTTTAGAAAAATTCTTTTATATTAGAAAAAAATGCCAAAAACAAAAAAAAAACTAAATAGACTAGTTTCTAAACTATTTTAAAACAAAGCTCAGTAGTACTGAGTTACTTTTCCCTTGTCACACTTATGTCGCCAAAGAAGTGATGGTTCAGCATCATATGAGACTACAAGATTATTTTTAATTTGTAATGCGCTAATAACTTCATAAAGATCAATTCTTTTTTCACATAATTTGGCGCGTATATTATTATTATAAATCAATGGCGTTGACTGTACGCAATCTAAAGGAAATTACAGGTTCGTCAGTATGAGAAAAATTAAGCTAAAATGGAAAAAGTCATAGAACAAAGTTCTTCAGAATAATAGACATGTAAGTTAATAGTATATCTAATAAAAATAATCAAGAATTAAACACAACATAATCTTGCTTAGTTACGTATTATTATTAAAACGATTTTTTTGTTATCGCAGATTCATTTAATTAATCTACAAAATGTCTCACATCTTATTAGTTAGGTAGTTCGATCTATTTAACTGATGAACCATTGAGATGGTACTCACATTTTAAACAGTGTCCCCTCAAATATGTTTAAGTTGCTCATACAATAAAGGGCCCATTTTTGTTTTAAAAGTTAACAAGAATACCACCGAACGCACAAACAAGGACTGATTAAGAGATGCCATACATGTCGAGTAATCTCCAAATGAAGACACATCGATTCATAAAGTGCTCCCACAAAAACATAATATATTAAGCGGTACGATCTTTATTTCCCTACAATGTGCTGCTTTGACGGATATGGTATTTATAACTTGACTTAATTTAAATTCAACAGTCAATTAAGATGATAACTCACTCGCCTCAGATGAAAACGTCAACGAAATTGAAACAAAATTGTAAGACACTTGTACGTGTGAAAATCTTTTAGATCATTTTGCCACCCTCCTGGGATATCCTTCCGAGGGCTTAGCCAGGGCTCCCAACAGTAGGCTGTTAGGTAGGATACGTGTGGTTTTTAGTCGGTAGGAGTGCGGTAAAGCATCCATTTAGTATATTCCACACGTTAAAAAAAGGGGATTTTGCCGGACTTTTACCGACTAACCACACCGTGCACTACAACTACCTACGGCGCCCGGGAGACCCGGGTAAGCCCTCGAAAGGATGTCGCAGGCCAGGCCCACTAAAAAGCATATTCGAATGGTATGCTCACAAATATCCTGATGCTCAAAAATATTCATATTCATGTTAGGAATTTGCAGAGATTAAGGAAACAGGAGCGTAGAGATTGAAAACAACAAATCAACATCCTTCTGACTAAGAAATGGGGGTATCCAATTTTCATAATCAGACGACGAAAAGTTTTCTTATTCTCAAAAAAATGCATATTACACTTCTCGGGTATCCTCATTATTATTTTTTTTAAGATTTCCCGGTCTTTTAGCAAACTTATATAAAGACATGCTGTAACATACTGGGGCGGTTGGAAAATTTCAAATAGGAAATGCAACTCCCATGTTATACTTATTTTTAAAATGTCATCCAAACCGGAACATCTCGTAATCTGTTCTCGCATTCCTATCTGATAATGTACCGAACACACTTCCCACGTGCTGACACGCTCAGTACAAATACAAACAATAAGAATTGCAATGATTAGGGAGAGCTGGGGAAACTAGATCGCTTGGGCTTGTTTAGTAATAGTGTTGTATTTATCTGCATGCGACTTGGTATGAAAGGATCTTTATTTTTATTTTTTTGTGGCTTGAAACTTTCCAACAGTAGGTACCTATACCTACGAGTACCTAATGACAAGCTGCCGCTGTCCATTTCAATACGCCGCCTGGCGCGCCACCGCACCTCAATAATACTGCTCGTTCGCTCTAACTTTGCCGCTCGGCTCCATACTAAAGTCGAATTTTTAATTAGACGAAGTAAATTGACAGCAACTAATGTCACTTCTTCATACAATGTTGCGTATTTTCTTTGACGAAGTGACATAAGCTACTGTCAATTTACTTCGTTTAATTAATAATTCGGGTATACGCCTCTACGCCAGCGACAAAGTTAGAGCGAACGGGTAGTAAGTGGAAAAATATAAGTGATGAAATACGGGAGTGTACAGAATAGTGTCTATTCAGAAAAAGAGTCCTATAAAGAATTTTTGAGCAGCGCTTGTTTTCGCGAGCAATACTCGAAGGGAAGGGAAGGGAGTTGGTGGAACAACGAGGATAAAGGGGAAACGTCGGTGTATGTAAGTAAATTTATTCCGCGTGAAGTCACGAGTTCTATAAGTATGAGTGTAAAAAACCGCGATAGTTTAAAAATAACATTAGCGCTTGTTTTAATTTCAATAGTATTTTCTAACAAAATAACTTTTTATAAAACAAAGTCTTCCGGTGACAAAAATTTGAGCTGGGCATTAGGCTAAACCTTTATGTTTATGCAGAAGACTTTCCTACATCTATTCCAAGATCTGATAACAGTTTGTGAGCAGAGGAAGTGCGCACTAGTCGGAAAAACAATTGGTTTAAAAAACGTAAAACAAAAAAATATAAAGAGTTAATCTCCGTAGATGTAATCATGAAAGTTATAATAATTTGAAAAACGAGCAACGTAATATCGATAATTTTATATTACTATCTATTAGTATTGAATTACCAACTACGTAGTAGGTAATTACTAAGCTCAGGTCGCAAAACGGAATGAAGCCGTTCACAGTCCTGCAAATCCGCCTTTAGCGGATGTTTATGGTAGCAATTAACACCACCACCAACATAGACCGAGATAGACCAGATCAACTGGAAGCGGTGAAGCGCTCGTGGCCCCGCAGACTCAGTTTTTCTTTAAACGATCACTGTACTAAGCAACATTTATTGTGACCCGTTATGGATGGGTGACCATCACGTGACCACTTTGTGACATGTATTTACGAGCGTTACCGTGCTTCAGAAGGCATGTTAAGACGATAGTCCCGGTTGCCAGTAAAATGGCAGTCGTTAAGCCAAGTTAAAGGCCTTTATGGGCGACTTGAAAAATTTCAACAGCGGGCCGTCACAACCTGCGCCTGTCCATATCAACACAACGATAGGGCTCACAACCTATTACGTGGGACAAAACCTTAAAAAAAGGTGAAATATGGGCATATAATGTTCCTCTGCCTACCCCTTGGGGGATAAAAGGTGTGATCATTATGTATGCAACTGGAAGTGGCAAAGAACCTTCGTCAGACATGTCCCAACTATAATATATCCTCAAGGATCCGCAAGGATCCTTCTAGCCGCCAGGGAGTAACAGTGGCGTGACAAAATAGTGCGGATGAAGAAACGCACGCAGGTACGCACCACACAAATTTATAGCATTCCACAGAAATGCAACTAGCTAAATGTGCTGGGGTTCATCAAAATCTTCGTAACACAAGCAAACTTCACCTCAAAGTGGTGCACTGGCTGATAAACGGACAATGCTGTGACTCAGATGCCCCTGCAGGATTTTAAGGTGACGGCAAGATCTATGAAATATAATTGAACCCCAGGATTCTTAGAAGGATACCCGTTAAGACTCGAAAACAACTGAAAAGAACGTAAGATAAAGAACTAATAGAAATGACTAGAAAAGCACACATATAATAATAGAATTAATATAAATTCGCCTATGCAGCAATGCTTGAAGGTCGCAGGCAAGGGACGAATGCGCAAGGCGCTGAATCGTGTGTTGTGACGTAAATTGGGAGAAGCCCTCGTCCAGCAATGAAATGTCTCAGTAAGGTTTAAAAGTTATTGGGAAGATCCTAAAACAAAGAGGAAGAACTAACAAGAAGGACTTGAAAGACTCACGTGATGGTCTAATGCAGTCTATAAATTGAACCCTCGGATTTGCCTCCCGGTAAGGATTTAAAGCAATTGGAAAGACCCTGAGATAAGGAACTGTGATTATAATTTATAATATACTAGAGGACGTCACGCGGTTTCACCCGCGTAGTTCCCGTTCCCTTGGGAATACAATATTTTTTCTTCCATAAGAACCTTCTCCTGACAATACCTTGCACAACAAAAAAAGAATTAGTGAAATCGGTCCACCCGTTCTGAAGTTATGCGCTTACCAACACATTTTGCGATTCATTTTTATATATAAGACAAGGTGATTAAATAAGTAGAGACTTGCTGTATATCTTACTAATATTATAAATGCGAAAGTTTGTGAGTGTGGATATTTGTCACTCTTTCACGCTCGAACGGCTGCTGGACGGATCTGGCTGAAATTTGGTACAGGAATACATTATGATGTGTGACTAAACTTAAGAAATAAGAATAAATTGGCTGTACCTAGATTAAGGCTTAATAAAATAAGCAATTCTTTTGCGGGCAATTGTATTCGAATGTACAATACATTGCCGACAGCCGTAACAGGTTTGTCAGTTAATAAATTTAAAAAACTAATAAAACTTAAATTGTGCCAGAAAGCTTATTATAGCATTAAAGACTTTTTAGAAGACAAGGCTGCCTGGCAGTGACACGAATTGCTCCTTTCTACATTTAAAAAAAAACTGTATTAGATACCAAGATGAATTAAGAGGGACCGGACTGAGTTTCTTGGGGTGTTCTTCTCAGTCTGTAGCATTTCCGAACCCCCGGTAGAGTCACAAAAATTTTGACAAACCTAAATAATTTTTTTAAAAATTTTATTTTATTTTTATTTTATTTTATATTTTATTTTATTTACATTATAGTCCGGAATAACACATAGGCTACTTTTTATCTAGGAAATAAGTTCCCATCGGAAGCGGTAATGGGAACAAACTAATATGCGGGCGAAGCTGCGGGCATCAGCTAGCACCAGCAAGTAATAAACAGCAAGTATATAAAGTAATAAAGGTTTGACACAGTTCCACTACCAGCGTTACACAATAGCCTTTTAGACGAAGCTCCTTTCAAAGTTTCTCATTTTCCACCAAAGAAACTTTACTCAATACTCAGAGTAATTATATTCACCCTACATTTTCTATTCACCTGGTCTGCCCCATAAATTGTGTAAGGATGCAATACCGGTAGTAAGTATGTTATGCAAATAACAAGAAAATCATAAATAACATCGACCCTATTAGGATTCACGAACATAAACAAAATACCGGTTCTTCTCATTCTAGTTCATTTAAACAACTTTCATCACTTCTCTGTACTAATTCTGTACAGAGGTATGTAGGTAAAGTTCTTTATATACCAAAGGCTTTATTATGACTTACGTAAGAACCACTCAGCCTTAATTTTACACTTCATTATCTTTACTATGGGGCTTGTCAAACTGCGTCTCAATAAAAGCTCAGCATGGCCATCGTCACAGTGCTTTAATGATGTTTATTTTTAGCTTGCTTTCTTTTTATTACAAGTTTCATTCATAGGCCAGTGACATGTTTATCCTCAAGGATAAAAAGGTGATTATACAAACGGCAATTCTCAGCAATCGTATACCTAATTTGTATTGAATTTAACTATTTCTGACCTGTAATCCACCTACGTTTTATACTGTTAACTGCAATCACGTCGGTTCACCATTCTTGGAACCCCTATGTGGACCAGGGCTACAAAGTTAACCGTGGAACCCCCAGGACCAACGTGACATCAGTTAACTTTTTACCTAGAACTTAGAGTAACTTCTCATAAAAGCCCCTAGGTAAAATCAGAAGTATTTGAAAACTTTTAACATATTAATAATACCTCGGTCCAGATTTAAAATTTAAGAAACGCTTTTATAATAAGTGTAAGTGTCTCCAAAAGGGGGAGGATGTAGTGTGCCTTCACGAACAGCGTTACCTGTGCTCGGGCCCTCCCCGTAAGTAGCGGCGAAAGCGAAAACGCGAAACCAGATGAATCTACCTCATCCTATTATGCTAATGAACATAAAAATCTACCTAAGCAGTACCGAAATTGTTGAGTTTAAAGGTCATTCATGTTCTAGATTAAACTTGATTTCAGGTAATGTATCATTGATGAGATGACTTGCCCTTTTAACTAACCAAACATTTTATTAGAGATATCAAATAATATATGACTCTTCTTAAGCTCGAAAATAGGTACTCCGGGAAACACGTTATAACTATATGTGTTAAATAAAACTGTACGGAATCACAAGAGTCAATACAAAAACTAATTCGGATAAAGTTACTCACGATGATTACGACTACATAAGTATACAGGGTGAATTTTTGAAAAGGGCTTGGATGGCCAAATCCTAAACTATAAGGAATAGCTAAAAATGCTCAAAGGAGTCACGAGCCCGATTTTGATAAAACTTAAAACGTCATCATTAGATTTTTGAAAAACCAATAATCCTAGCTGGGAATCGAACCTATTGATTTTGAAAAAAAAAACACACCCTTTATATTACACCATATGATAGTGTCGCTGATAAGGATCAAATTCTGCGAAGTAATGATATACGGCAAATTTAAGGAAAGTTTAGAATTTTGATGGAATTCATATTTCTTGTACCCAAATTTTGTATCATAATTTATTTCGTTCGAATTTCCAGAATAGTTCGTAACTATTCCGTGTTTTAAATCATGCTCAGAATGATTTTTTGGAGAATATTCTAAACGGAATCAATAATATTGAATGCAGTTTGATTGTTGAGGTCTCGAATCATCCAGCTATGTATTAAAAACAATGGTCTACATTTTGAACAATTCATCAGATAACGTAAGAAAAATACGAAAGATGAGCACTTTCCCTTAGTTTGCCGTATGTAATTACTTCCCAGAAAATGATCCTTAATAGCAACACTATCGAATGGTGTAATAATATAGGGTGTGTATTTTTTTTCAAAATCAATGGGTTCGATTCCCAGCTAGGATTATTGATTTTTCAAAAATCTAATGATGAGGTTTTAAGTTTCATCAAAATCGGGCTCGTGACTCCTTTGAGCATTTTTCGCTATTCCTTATAGTTTCGGATTTGGCCATCCAATCCCTTTTGAAAAATTCACCCTGTATAGTTGGCAGTACCTACTTCAACGGCAACTTATGTCACAGAAACTGCCAGTGCAAGTTCAAGAGCATACCTATTTGCACTTGAGAATCGAATTTACAACCATTTTTGCAATCCAAGCTAGTAGTCCCTGCGCAAGTTGTGCAAGCAAGTGTTATCGTGTTTAGTGTCTCATACACATTCTGTCATGATCACACAGATGATTGCTATCTAGCAGAGCACGTACTTCTCAGTTAGTCAAATTAAGGACAAGAATCCTTAGTAAGCAAAGGGTTGGTGGTTGCTGTTCTCAGTATTTTGGGTGGAAGCGGATGTAAGCTCGTATGAACGTACTTTCACCTGTGGCAAAGTGGCACCTGTCACCTCGTGCGGTTGTGCGACGCTTACCCACATGCAAGTAATCGCTTTTATCAATTTCTCACAATTATTATCCACGCTAACGACTTACATGAAATAAAAGACAGTCACGTAGGTACTTTTCCTATAAACGTAATGACATTGTCTGCAAGAAAGTTTTGTTTGTTATAAAATAGCACAAGTGGATATGTTTTGTGCATGACTTCTCATATCAATGTACTAAATCGTACAATTTTTAAAGAGAATGATACTGTCGTTTGCAATCTGAGTAATTTGTTTTAGTGTATATCTACCTACCCATAATAAAGAAAATGTATTGTACGTCAGTAAACATCATATTGAACAAGAAAAGGCAGCTAGCCACAAAATTATAATCGGTGGAATTTTAATGAAAGAGAGATTTTAAATAAATACCTTTGGCCATAATATGACAATAATGCAACACTAACCTAGTTTCACCGTTATGAGTAGGTACTTGTCCTACGTGAAAACTACCAAAGAAAGCTCTAGTTGTCAATGTTGCACTTGTTTATAGGTCCGGTGTTTTCTTCCGCAACTCAATCTCGATCACTGGGTAATTTCTAACCGGTTTAGAAAACGTGAGCGTCGGTACGCACCGGCCAGCCGTTGGTGCTCACCGCGGTGACGCCGATAACTTGCAACTTGATTCTATGCTTATATACTACACGACCTATATATAATTCCTGACCTATCAGCTCTCACGTCGTATTAATTCTGGAAGTATCGTCCACATACAACCAGTTGGCAGGTTCCAAGTTATTCCCTACTAGAGGACGTCACGCGGTTGCACCCGCGTAGTTCCCGGTCCCGTGGGAATACAATATTTTTTCTTCCATAAGAACCTTCTCCTGACAATACCTTACGCAACAAAAAAAGAATTAGTGAAATCGGTCCACCCGTTCTGAAGTTATGCGCTTACCAACACATTTTGCGATTCATTTTTATATATAAGATTATTTTGATAAAAGGGAATAACTTGGAAACTTTACTGATGACAAAAGCTTGACTGATGATATTTTGCTTAGCTATTTTAGGTGTTTCCCCAAAATACTCAGTACCTTATTAAAGTAATGCGTTTATGACAGGTGTGTCCCTCAAATATCGAAAATATCCTTGTCAAACCAAAACATGACATACAGTAGGGACAGGTCACCTGACAGACAACCATGGAACGTCGCTTATTTTTGATGAATTTGAAAATCCTAGTAAGGGAAATATTTGAAGCGACCCTAATAAAAATAATGACCTCTATCTGTTATATAAAATATCTCGTTAACTAAAATAAACTAACATTAATGTGCTTCATGAAATCATCATCTAGACAATACGATCATGCTGATTAATATTATAATTGCTCGTGCGAGCTATCCATCAGTGTAGAAAGTCAGTAAGAACGCTGCGCGCGCGCCACTCTTTCGATAAAGATGTAAAGTGAGGCCGCTCGCGTGGCGCGAAGTATATAGAGTGAGACGCTACTCTGGTATGTGCTGTGATTTCTGTGAAGCTATTATTATACTATACTCGGATCTGTGCAAAATAATTGTCCATTTAATGCGATAAATAATACCTCCCTGCTGGACAGAATGTTCATGCAATTTTGATGTAGAGATAGAGGAATTGTCATACAAAGTAAATAACATTGGATTTTCTATTTTCAGGGGACAACATGCGAGCCTCCAGCCGACTCATCTTCCTTGCCGCTAGAACACCGTACAGGATCAGGTTACGGTCCACCTCTTCCACCTTCACATACGGACGACCCCTGGCCGCTAACCACACCAGATAGTCCGAAAATAAAACACTTACAAGTTCAGTGTGAGAAAACTCGTATGCGTGTCAATATAGAGTTTGACCGTCCATTTTATGGTATGATATTTTCAAAGGGATTCTACAGCGACCCACATTGTATGCACTTAAAACCCGGTACTGGTCATCTTAGTGCTACATTCGAAATTTTCCTGAATAGTTGTGGAATGAGCAGTTCTGCTAATCACAATGTTGCGGCCTATGGAAGTCCCACCCCTAGTGGTTCCTATGTAGAAAATACGATCATTGTTCAATACGATCCTTACGTCCAAGAAGTATGGGATCAAGCAAGAAAATTGCGATGCACCTGGTACGATTTTTACGAAAAAGCAGTCACATTCCGACCATTCCAAGTAGACATGTTACACGCAGTTACGGCGAACTTTCTCGGAGATAACCTCCAATGCTGGATGCAGATACAAGTCGGAAAGGGACCTTGGGCCTCAGAAGTGTCAGGTATAGTAAAAATTGGTCAGACAATGACAATGGTTCTTGCAATCAAAGATGATGAAAACAAATTTGACATGCTAGTCCGAAATTGTGTTGCGCATGACGGGAAGAGGGCACCCATTCAGCTAGTTGACCAATATGGCTGCGTCGTAAGACCAAAAATTATGAGCAAATTCCAAAAGATTAAGAACTTTGGACCTTCAGCGTCAGTGGTATCATTTGCTTATTTCCAAGCGTTTAAATTCCCAGATTCAATGAATGTGCACTTCCAATGTGTTATACAAGTATGCAGATATAACTGCCCTGAACCAAAGTGTGGACTAGGAGCTGATTATGGAGTACCATTGCTGGGTGGAAATACTCTGGGCGTTGAAGAATATGGTGTGGCTAACTCTCCACATGGTGAATATATCGCGCCTCCACCGGCACCCCATGGAGAATATGGTGTGCCACCAGCGTTCCCTGATCCACGACACCCTCCGGATGCGGTAGGATCTTTCTCAGAAAAACGCGACGATACTGTACCACCGCCGCAAGCACAAGTTTCCTCTACGCCGAATGCGCCAAGTCCATCATCACCTGCGCCAGCAAGAGAAGAAGATGAAGTAAATCTACCTCCTCCACCACCCCCAGGCCGTAGAGGTGTCTACAACACGGTTAAGAGGAAAGACGAGGGTCATGGAAATCTAGCCATACTTGGAGGACGACCACGATCAGTAGAGGACTTGCCAGAAAGATTAGTTGGATTGAGAAGGCGTCGTCACACGTCCACACACACAAGAATTTACAAGCGCGATGCCCAAGAAATGACGGACGTCAACACGAGTCGAATCATTCAGGTTGTAGCTCCAGGCGATGTGAATTTCGCTCTGAACAATGCCGCAGCTAACGAAACTGTAGTGATACAGTCTCCGGCAAGCGATCCGGAGACGATATGCATGTCAGTGCCGTCCTTTGTGGCGGGACTGGTGATGTTACTACTAGTGCTAGTGGTGGCGTCCCTGGTGGCGGCGTTCTTGTTCGTGCGCGTGCGTGCGCTCGACAGGAAAGGTGCCCACGGAACTGCCGCTTACTTCGAAACAGATTACGTGAAGCACACAAATTAGTAAATGCGAGAGTTGCGATTGTGACGCGAGGACGTTCCACAAACTTTACTTGGATCCAAAGAGCGTGCGCGTTTCGATCCCGGTCGGACGGCGGACAGCCAGTGCTGCTGTCACGGTCGCGATCGAAGCTCGGTGACTGTGTGAAATATTTATTTAGTCTTTATGAGCGTGATGTATATGTACGACTGTATTTTTGTAAATTATTTTATTTGTGTGTAAAGCACCCTGTATCTACCTTGTAGTCGATACATCTGTTGTAATTTTGTAAAGAGTCGTAAGTAAGATTTATTGTAAGTTAATTTAATTAAACGTACCAATCAACGTGTCGTGTAAAATGTGTTCTAATTTTATTACTCGAGAGGCCCTTTGAGAATTGTAATTTAATAGGAAATAGCAGCGAGGTGGACCACGGGAAATAAAGGAGGACCCTACAGTAGACAATTCGCCCGTCATAAGTAGAAGAATGGGAGTTAAACTATTGAAAAATTTGCTAACTGAAATGGGCTTTAGAAGATAAGTGGGGGATTAATTGAACTGTGTATCTCAGCTATGGATGACTTAAAATTCAGGAATAGGGTTAAATAATAAACTGGCCCAGTGCGTACTCATCGTGCCAAATCCATTAAAGGGTAATGTGGGCTTACAGTATGCCTCCTCTGCCTATGCATGTATGTACCATCCCAGTGTTGCATTTGAAGTCCGCACTTAGAGCCCGGGGTCAAATTATGTATTCTACATCAAATGGAAAGCCTACGTCCATATCCATGGTCTTGGCATTTACTTCAGTAAGAGGAATACGAATAATACACATAGATTTGTTATATTTTATATTATCTATAAGTACAGCTAACTGACATAAATATTAAAAATAAGAAACCTATGAAATAACTACGTACAATACGTACGTACGGTTAGGTATGGTCAGATTACTGTAAGCATATTTCCTTGAATTTTATCTCCAAGGAGGGTTCTTCTTCGGACTATCGCCACCGGCCTTCTTGCGATCTCTAGGTGACACTAATTCGATCACGGATGGGTATTCAACTTTCTTATTATGACTCTTAGAAATATTTCTTAATATAGTGTCGTTTCGTTTGACTATAATATCAATCAAGTCCTGAAAAGGGTAGGCACATTATTCAACAATGACTAGAAATAAAATTAAATAAAAAACACCCTGTTCTAATAAGACCAAACAAGACTACTTGAAGCAGCAGCATTCCAGGTTACTACGTCGTGGAAGTACTATCATAGTAAGTGCCTACGTATAATAAGTAAAATAGCTTTAACATGGTGTATGAATAAAGTTTGATCGTAGGTAAGTATTCCATGCCAAACAGATCGGCCCTATGAATTTTTGTGAAATCGTTCAATCAACCCGACAGTAAGCTGATTATATTCAGAATTTATAGCTAAGAACCATTTAGATCTGTTACGCTCTCTGTAGATTGAGAAATAGATTCTGCCCTGTACCTATGTATATATGAAGACATTAAGAGCTGACTATAGTCGCTTCAGCAATGTAATAGGAGGCATCAGTCGTCCTAAGTTCAATTATGTTACTTACATTAGGAAACAAGACCGGCGGGCAGCGCTCTGGCTTCTGCCGAGATGAGTTTGGTGACAGTGAAGCTGTGGTACGGGACCGGTACTGCATGTGAGCGTTTGGTGGATTCGCATTTGAAGCCACGCTCACTAGTTGATCATTAAACTTCCTTGACGCAGCAACCGGTGAAGAGGCAGGACAAATTGGTACTGGAACCCACAGGCACACATAATATATATCTGTGTAATCGAAATCAAAATCCTAGTTACATTCTTAATCTAGTTCCTAGTTACAATCTTAGTCTCCAGTTTAAAGTCAAGAGCCTACGGTTTTGGCACTCCTGAAGATTTAATTGTCTTCCCGACATTTAAGTACGTATGCACAGATATTTGATGCCTTAAAATCACAAGCTATCATTTGTCAGGCACTAAAGGTACCTATATTCCTCCTGCCGGGCCCCTTAAAAAAAGACGTTACCAAACAGGACAGCGAGTCAATCGTAAAAATAGTGGCATGTAGGTACTATAGATGATAGGTTTCCTTTGTGCAATTTCCAGGCACCTAATTAAGGACACATAATTGAATGGGGGCAACCAATAGTGTTCCTAGTTCCTATTGTGTATAGCATTGTCTATTTTGTTGTGGGACAAGTTTGTCACATCTTCAACGAACCTTGAGCACGACAAAGTTTTACCTATAATAATATCGATTCAAGTAATAATATGTAGGTACTCACTTTTGTTAAATATAGATTTGAATAAACTTCGTATATAAATGTCTTTGCGAGACGAAGTGGGCTCTGTGATGGCCGCAGGTATAATGCAAGTCTGACACATGCGTGAAACTCGCTGTGATTGAGACTTAGATTTCTTTCTAAATAGTAGATTACTGTTTTGCCGGAAATTCTGCAATGTTTAAAATAAATGTGTAGGTACTCTCCTAAGCGAAAAATAAGCAGATAAAATCTCAGAAGACTAAGTCAAGGAAGTAGAGTATTGACTGACTGACGGTAGAATTCCTGGCACAGGCACCAAGTAAGAAATTATAGGTGGCTGATATACATGGCTTCGGGCAAATGACCCGAATAAAAACCACAGGCTACAGAATAAATATATTTGACGCAATGCAATCCGAGTAAAATCGAAGATAAAAAGATAAAAAATAATTGAAGGCTTTTTTCAGTTAAAGCTGTGTTTTGGTTTCTTTTTACGATTACCTATCTACTTAGGTAATTGCATCATGTCTGAAGTAACCTTAACACTTCACAATCGAAGGTCGTTAAGATCAAGTTAGGAACATGTGCAAAAATAAGCGCTGTGGTTTCGTACCTCGGTGTACTGCCAGATCGAACGCGATCTACAACACCACATAAAGTAGTCGCTTTCGCTTACCCGAATGTCTTTTGAATGGACGCAGCTTTAACAACTGATATTTGCGTACCTGGCGGCAAAGGTGTGGCGACGACTGGTTTAAGGCGCGCGTGAGGTTCTGGCGTAGGATCGACGCTGGCGGCTTGGAAGAGTGCGCTCCCAATGCTGTTGGCTGCATTGCACAGGAGGCTACATAGCATGCATTTTTGTGCCGATGAAGCTAGACAAGACATTTGAAATATGAGAACGCGTTGACAAATTTGACCATTTTTACATCTAGGCAAAAGTATAGACCTCATGTTCAGCTGGTCAATTTAGTATGACATATTAACTACAATGGACATGCTCGGATTTGAGGATCACACAATTTATAGTTAAAATTCCTTTCCAATGCACAAACATTTTATCTCAGTTGATTTTTTTTAACGTGAGGGAATATCCATCATGAATGCTATGCCGGACTCCTACCGACTAAAAAACCTCACGTAACGCCCAACAGCCTATTGTTGGGAGCCCCGGGTAAGCCCTCGGAAGGATGTCCCAGGACTCCCAACAGACCTACGGCCACCACTGCGGCCTCGCCCCGGGGGCGGTTCGGGTGCTATCCCGCGTCTTTGGGGAGTTTCGTGTATGATCCCGCTTCTAAGGGGGGGCGTGCGTGAACTCCTTACGTCACGCCGTATCTCAGTTGATAGTTGGCAATCGAGCCTATTGCCATGTTGAATTGGACAGGCGCAAGTGACGACTACCTCTCTGCTTTTGAAATGTATAAGCCACTCGTATGGCCATCAACTTGCCTTAACAACATGTTATTGACAACCGACATCAAGCTAGCGTGCCCTCCGAAGCACAGAGATGGCCCGTTTATAAATGCTGCAATTGGGCAACCAATCTCAGGACAAGGCTAAAAAATCTTTTGGCCAAAGATTTTAACTAAGTAGGTACACAGGCCGCCTATTGTACATATATTTTAATTTTTATTTTCCTTACTTGTATTCTTTTAATGGTGTACAATAAAGAATATTTATGTTATGTTATGTTACACAGAGATCAATACAAAATTTATCAAGGCACACAAAAAGCGTGAACTACGTACTACCACTACCTACAACGTGAGTATTACAAAAAAAATGTTTTAATGGCTTTTAAATTTCTAATAGCTAGAATATTGGAGCAAGCAATAGTAGTAGGAAAAAAAAATGGATGTCGTGACCGTAGCGAGGCTCGTACATCGGCAGCACCTGGGTCGACGTGGCTGCACGGAGGCGCCTCGGTCGTCTTCTGCTCAAAGTCCCCGCTGGCACAGGCGGCATCTGAACTCGGTTTCGTATCATGCACGTGTAATTTAATGTTATTGCGAACTAAGTGCGGTTTGATATCCTCAAACCATGCATCGCAAAGCTATAAGAAATAAAAATAGAATGTTCTTAGATATGTCTATTAGCATAATAATTAGTTACCTAACTATCTAAAATTCAGTAGGCAAGTATTAAGTACCGAGTCTGGCAGGTGTGAATGAGGATTTGTGGTGTGGTGTATAGTTGGCCATAGTGGTTAAGAATAGCAATAGTCGTTTTGAACAATACCAAAAGAAAATTCTCCAATCACAGCTGCGAAACTTGAGAAGTCTCAAAATCTCAATCTTAATCATTTTATGGGATTAGATATGCTCGAATGGAAATGGAAAGGAAGATATGCTTTTGCGCTGCTATTATTGAAAGGCGCCGTAAATAAGCCTTAGGGGAACCAACACCAGACAAATCTCTTTGTTGCAGTTATCAAATATGTAAACTTATGAAGGAGGCTTGAAAGTATCGAAGTAGAGTGTTTTGTGTTCTGATTTATTATCAGTCACCTACCTATCTAGTTTAAATATCTACTAACTCTGCTTTAAAGTTATTATCTAGGTAGCTAGATATTCACTTTTTGTCTGTCGATCATGCCAGTGAACCTACAGAAAATAATCGGGGCATTGCAATTTATTTCAATCTTTAGCAAAAGTGTATAAGGAGGATTTATTGAGATAGACCGTAGGCGTATCCTCTCATTGAACCGTAAGGTAGGTACCTACAGCAGAAGTAAGGTAGGGAAGGGGTTCAGTTGTTCGAATCAAAAGCTATTCAAAAATAACAATAATGATCTAATTCTATGCGGAACAAACGTAGTGTATATTTATTTTATATTTCTACAATTACAATATTATTAAAGCCAATACATACACCAACTAAGGCAGATTCCAAATCATAGCGTATACTTTTTGGTATTTTATTCTTACTCTTGCTTTTTCGACGCTCTTTAGGGTGGACGGACCGCGATTTTGAGTCCTCGGTCGTGTTGGCCACGGAAGATCGGTTTCTTGGGGCATTCTCGCCGTTTAGCACAACATGCCCTGTTTTTGGTGGCAATAAGCACTTCCGCGACTGCGACATTACTAGACTCACAATAGACGTTCACAACATTGAAGCAACGAGTAAAAAGCTAAACTTCGCAATTCAATAATTTCCGTAAATACATTAAAAACTAAAAATACAAATATCAAAACCAAACGTCAAATGAGTCACAAAATTTTAACACAATCGGCACTTTCAACTGTTCTGTCAAAAGATTTTTTAAATGATAAATGGCTTATTAAACATAAACAATCTCATTCATGTGGTACCATTTAGGTAGCTACTGCGTCTATGGCATCTTACGAATATTAAAATTACCTTTATTTTGTACGTAGTTACTCATATACCTACCAGTTGCAACCAATGAAGTCGAGGCCTGGAATTAGCATTAGTCCTAGTCCGCATATTTACAGTCTTACAGCGAGCGTGAGTCGACCTATGCTTGGTATCTTTGAGGATTCCAAAACGGTAAGGTATCCCTCTAAGAAACAAAGAGGTGATGATTCCTATTCAAGCGTTGACTATGCCAATGGAACAAATGAGTTGGGACTGCTATAGTGAAATCGATCAACGATCAAGAAAAGACTACTTATCTACCTAGGTAGGTACTATAATCTAGCAAGACCGACTTTGACCAAGACGCGTAAGTGAGAGGATCGCGGGATATGACGAAAATAGGAATAATCATAATATTATGCCCAGCAGGGGCCTGCCACTGCTGGGCATTTCTCTCGTCTTAGCGTAAGGTCCCAGTTACGTCTAGATCTCTACTTTAGACACAGAGGTCTTATAAAGGTGGCAGAGGGCAACTTGATTTACTTTTTTCTTCTATATTAGGAGTAGCAGCACTAGCAGCCATTACACACATCACATTTTATACGGTCGAATGTAGTTATGTCGCGAAAACGTAGTTTGGCGCCTTTATATAAAAATACTGCAAATCTTCATTTTGACATAACGCAGGCGCATTGGCTATCACTTTGCAGCGCAAACAAACCATTGGCGAGTCTGTTGAGATCTTATGAAATTGAAACCTACGGATTTTCATTAAACAAAGACAAATAATTAATGCCACCCTTCTAATTATCAACTGCAAGGTCTGCAAGCCTGCAGTTTCCCGTCACCATTTCTAGAAACTGATTATTTGAAGTCAAACACTTGAACATTCTTTGAAACCTCTAATATCCAATATCTAATTTGTCCTAGGTATAATTATGCATAGGTATGAGTATAACCGAAATTACTGCTAGATCGTCATAGAATTGAATACTTGTGCAAAACGAATTGAATGCATAAGTTCCATAGCGAACTTTCGAATAGGTTCAATATTTCACGGAGTAACCAACATTGAAAGAAGATAGGGACGAATTGAAAACCTTTTAATGAAGGTCGATTGAAAAGAAGACAAAGTAGATACCTACGTTAGTACTTTCACATACCTTCATTTCATTGTGATCTTAATTAAATCACCAGTAAATTTATTTTGTCTCCTACCCACATTTTATAGTTGTTCGAATTGTAGCCTGTGCAAATGTAGAAGTCGATATTTTCATTAGTTTTTCCAGTATTTCATGAATATACCGTTACGAAGATGAACAAAGTTAACTGGATATCAGCTATACGTTGTGGAGGATCTTTTGTTTACAGCATAGCACTGAAAATGTTGGATTTGCAAGATCCCAGTATTCAGAGGCAAAGTAACGGTGTCAATGAAATTTTATTATATGGAGCCGACAATAGGAAGCATATGCTGGAAATTGGACTCAACAATCTACTTTGCATTTACTACAAGATACTTCACGCTGAAAAAACTGTGGATGTGTGTGTACCTACGTTTGTAAGCGACACATTTGCGAGGTGTCTTATAAAAGTACAACATAACAATGTGAAAATCAGAATTATCATACACAACAGCGACAACTTTAAAAATTTGCAATTACTCGCTCAAAATGGTATTGAAGTGAAAGTGATAAATCCAGATTTACGACTAGAACATGAGTTTTTATTGATCGATGCTCGCGACAAGTTTGAAAATGCTGTAGCCATAATGGGCTCGTTGGACTACGATACTAATCGGGTTAACCAAAACAGAGATGCCACAGTGCTTACTTCGGAAATAGTAGTTATAGAAACCTTGAAGAAGGAGTTTGATCGAATTTGGAATTCCTTTTCTGACACCAAATATACGAAAGATGACCGGAAGGCGTAAAAATTGGCTTGATTATTAATAATTATTGTATTCTATTACTTATTAGGCTATTAATTAATTAACTAATTGTGGTTTGAAGTTGTTTCGAAAATAAAAAATGTGTAATATGTAACAAAAAATATTTTTTATTTCATCATTTGCAGATGTGACGATATTCATTTCATAGGTACATTATTATATTACATTTATACTTAATAAGAGCTATCCTTTTGTACTCCAGTGCCGTTATTAGTCTAAGCATTGGTATCACATACATATACCGAGTTCTACGAGAAAATGGTGAGTCGTTTATTAGACAATGATGACAAACAGTATCACAGATAAATTTGTAATAATTAAGTGTGTTCTATAATCATAGAAAGATGCTCAATCATCATTTTTTACTTAATTTAATTACATTAGTTCATGTCTTTATTGATTAAAAGATTATTATCGTTTTCAAATTAAGTGATCATAGTTTTATAAAAGACTTAAATATATTGAAATGATTGTCAAACGACTTTCACTGGAGGAATAATGTACTTGATATGGAATAAAACTATTCAACAGTTAGTCTTAGAGAAATTAATATTTACAGTTTTAACAATATTTTCCAATAACACCATCAGAGGATAATATTGTTCTTTGGGAAGGAATAGGTATTTAAATTTTTTAACCTACTCTATGTAAATTGACTTTGTTCTATTACACAGTATATTTGTTACAGTACGACAAGAATAACGTGGCGCGTCCATCTGAAAGTTACTGTCATCACAGTATACCAAATCGTACTAACGTATACTGCATGTATTTTCTGAAATTTTTTATTAGAAACTCAAAAAAGTAATACAGTACTGAAGTAATAATGACGCTGATCAAGTAGAAGGCATGTATGTAGCATTGTTCTTTTTTCAAAAATATTTTGTATTAAAACGCATGCCATTTTACACACTGTACACTACTCGTGCACTATAAGTTGAGGCAAGTTTGGGAAGAAACTATTCTTAAGCGTCTCAACTTATAGAGCGCGAGTAGTACCCACTACATTTAGCATTTCTGTCATTTGAAAATCAATTTACAATCCTTGTCCTACTGTAAGTACTGCAATGAATTGTGGCTCTGTGAGACTCCTCAATAGCCTTAACAATTTAAGACCATTTTCAATATCATCACTATAAGCGATATTTTGCCGTAGCATAAGTACTTTAAATAGATACAAATCTAGGAAAATATATTACAATATTAAAAATTGTAAAACACTATTACGCTAAAATTTTACAAGCTAGGGCTTAAACGTTAAGACTCGTCACATAAGCTAATCGTTAAAAAGTCAGATATTAAATATTGGACTACTTTTTATTTTTTACAATACTGTTTACATAAATGAATTTAATGCTTACCGCCTGGACAAAAAAAATTAAATATGGGTGTATATTATGTCTCTGCCTGCCTTCAGGGTTAACGCATAGGTGTATTTAAAAGACATCAATAAAATTAAAGTTTACCTGCTGATAAACAGACGAGGGTCATCAGACAACTTTATCTGAGCCTTTAATTACTATTTGCCTATACCAAAGATAATATAGTATAAGTACACATACAGATAGGTAACTCCCTTCCCCCGCCAGTTCCGCCGCAGCTGTCATTATAGTTGGCGGGTATTTTGAGGGAACATTTGTTTAGCCTTATTGGTCACACACACATTCAAGCTCTGTACGAACATAGCGTGTTTTTAGTGTAGGTGACAGAATTGACAACGAATCATTTGTATGGAGTATCCGCCCTGTGCCTATACCATTATGGGAGCTAATACCGTATCCTCGTCTGGTAGTCAACAGGGGCACCATTAAATGTTAGTGCACTCTTAGCACGACAACCTTTTATAATGTACCAAGTATTGAATAAAACTGCCTTCATATTCGCATTCGAGTTGCTTTTACTAGTACGTTTTTTTTTTGCGGCAACCATCCGTCTTCGTGGGAAAAAATTGGACTCCGATCGCGCAAGAAGGTGGACGCCGCAAAGAGGGGCAGGCTTACAATGTTGTGACCTAATGTCGTAGATGATGACATAAGATACCAGGGATCCATTGTGGATATTGAAGACTGGGAGAAAAAGAAATGTGACAGCAGAAAAGCTGATCTAGCACTTCGAAATGAGGGTACTGGATGCAACCGAGAATAACGCTGGGCGATGATGAGGTCCAAGCGCAGCATTAACATACATGTTGACGTGACAAATACTACTATTTCTGATATTCTCAGAACAGTCAGAGTTCACGCCATAACAGGGAAGTCTGTAAGAATTATGGTAATTAGACAAAATTGGATACCTGGTATCTGATTATTGAATTCAGATTTATACCCAAACTCAACATTAGTGGTCTACCACTTTACTGTTGAACTAGCTTAAAATGCATTTTAGAAAACACAAACGAATTAATTATCCGTAAATATACAGGACTCAACGCTGATAGTAAAGACTATTTTGCAATTTAGAGATCCATTTACAATATTATAATTTAAATTAGCCTTGGAAGTCCAGGAAACCTTTTTGGCTCAAAGCTCCATAGAAAACCTATCACTTCAGATACACAAGTACCTGATTAATTACAACTAACACTTCACATTATCCATACTTAATAATAAGATCATATTGACACAATACTAAAAGCTACAGCCATGCAACCAATCAATCACATTCCTCTTACAATAAAATACCGTCTTAGAATAAAATGGTACAACTTACACCTAATACCAGTGAGACACGCGTTTGACTAGTACTGTGATGGGTGACAGTTTCTTGATCTAGGAGAGGTGAATGGCTTCGGGATTGAGTGTCAATATGATTAAGTGAATCCTAGTCGATTCCTAGGGAGAGTGGATGTCATACGTCGACGTCGACGTCACTGGTCACCTCATGGAGGGATGGCGACTGCGGGGAAAGTTCCGTGTCGTGCATATCGCCCATCTCGTTAGGGGACAAGATTGCGTACTCATGAGGCGAACTTAGGTCGTCGTCGTCCTCACCCGGTAAGTCTTCGTCCATCATTATAGCAGCCGGTAACGAGGGAGAAACCTCTTGTAGTTGGCTTGTGTACACTAGAATTAAGACATTGTAAACTTAGAAAAAACGAATAGTGTATGAACAAGGACATTTTTTAATCGAACTTATTACACGAAAATTACTTGCTAGTTAAAGTATTAAATGGGTATGTAATTTGGAGAAGAGAGAAAAATAAACTATTTGCTACGATACTTGTGGTCTTTTGCCTTATGTTGCAGTTCATACTTAACCTAATACCCACATGTTCATCAAGTTTTCTATGTGTAAGTTTGTAATCATGTGTGTTCACAGAATACAATACAAATGTATCACCTCAATTTCAATCTGAAGGAGTCAGTAAAAGGCTAATAAGGGAATATTTGTATTTTCACATTCTTTCGAATAAGTTCCTACAGCCTGGATCCAATCCACTCAGCTAGAGTATAAATTACTCTTCAAAATATGACTAATTGATCGTAAGTTGAATTATAACAATAATAGGCCAAGATAAGAAGTTTATAATGAGAAGCAATGAAAAAATACCTTTAATATTAGAAGTTTTAAGATCAGATGAATAGTTGAGAGATTCTTCCATAGCCTCCATGGTAAGGGTATCAGCATCCAGACTGTCCAATGATCCAGAGCATGATGGAGATGTGTCTTCATTAGCGCTCAGTGTCAGTTGGAAGTTATCCAACTGTGGTATGTGAGGTCTTACCTGGAATAATTATATTCAAGTTTATGTTAAAGAAATTCATTAATTTACCCAATAAAGAAAAACAACATGATTGGCAACTGATGTAGGTCAAAGTTTCAAGGATTGCTTTTGAGTAGACTCGGATTCCTGGTTGTGTACAATTGTGAAGTTTTAGTTAAACATACGTATCTCATTGTTGGCTCCAATAAGAAGAGGTCCAAGAAGGATTCACACAGAATAAGGAATAAAAAAAATTCTGATGACAATGTTTTTTTTTTCAAAGCTTGTTTTAGTTTTTATTTGGCTACAATTTTGAAGCAGCTGAGTTTGAGCAGCAGAAAACCAACACCAAACTGAATACAAATTAAATTGAAATACATCTAATTTACCTTCATTCCATCAGGTCTATGAGGATTTCTGCATCCTTTGCATTTGCATTCCGTGCAAGGTTTACTTTCAACATAACACGGACATCTTTGGCCACAACATGTCAGCTTGCCCGGAGTTGCTGTAGCATTACCACATCGGCAACCTTTTCTTTTACTACTGGCTGAACTGCGAGATCTGTTTGACGGTTTTTTGAAACCTAGTTGACTTGACTGCAAAATGTAAATAGTAATTAGCAAAAACAAGCCAAATAAATACCTATTTAAAGTTGTAATAACATTTTGAGAGATTCACAACACATTTTGTAGAATCTGCGATGAAACAACTAGGAAGGATATTTACACTATATAGTGGCAAAAGTTGAGTAGTACACATGCTGTTTTTGAGATTGCTTTAGAATCGTGCCAATCGAATTAAGGGGGGAAAAGGGCAGGAGGGGGTAGGGGGAGGGAGGAGCCCCCCCCCCCCCCCAGCAACTCCCCCCCTGCGGAAACGCTTAGTTTTTAAGTTATGAACATTTTCATAAACTAACCTAAAAGTATATTTTTGATGTAACTAACAAGGCTAAGTAAGTTTTTTATATAATACTCCCTAGCCCCCGTTCACCTACTCCCCCACCCCCATGTACCTACTTCCCAACCATTATCAACCTAAGTGGGGCCTGGCCTGGATGCAATTTATTACCAATGGACCCCGAGTATCTGTCCCCACTCGGGGTCCGTTGGGAACTGCAGATAATTTCATGTCCAAGGGACCCCCTTGCCAAGTACGTGGAGTCTGTTGGGAAAAAAAATTCCTTACGGACACCCACTCTCCACCCCGCTAATAAAAAAAAATGGTTAGGTGGCTACAAAAAAAAATACCACGAAGGCTAATGCGAGAGCTCCGCTTCGCTCCCCTCCCGCCTTAGCCTTCTAACCTAACCTATCCAAGTTGGATTGCGCGAGATGTATACTGCTCGACATGGTGGTTGTACCTACTATAGCACCTATTATTAAAATTAACTATATTTATAATGTATAAAAATAATAATATCGAGTTTTATTACGCATTACTTCATCCCCTTACCGGAAACTTTTAAAAAAATCCACGCATCTCCGCGCGGGGGAGGGGTATTTTTGAGAAGGGGAAACCCACCCCTATCTAACACAACCCCTAACAACTCTAAATTCGATTGACACAATTCTAAAGCCAACCCCTTCGTCCCCTTACCGGAAACTTTTAAAAGCCCTTAAAAAAAACACGCGTCTCCGCACTGGGGAGGGGTATTTTTGAGAAGGGGAGACCCACCCCTATCTAACAAATCCCTTAAAAACCCTAAATTTGATTGGCACAATTCTAAAGCTAACCCCTGTTTTTGAACATACAAGGCATAGTTTTGAAATAATGTCTTATTTGAAATACTGCACAGCATAAGGCATGATTTTTCAAATCACCATAAGGTTAGAATTGCGTTGAAACTAGCTGCAACAAGTGCTTCAGAAATAAAAATGAAGGAAAATATATCAATTTGTATCTGAAATACCAACACACACCACCCTCAAGTCCCCATTTGAAATATAACTAAAGCTGAATTCTCACTTTTATATTTCCACGCAAGGAACATATATTTAATCAAAACTTAATTTTACAACTTACTTTGCTTTCACGACTTGAAGTCTCAGTTGGTGGCGAGTCAGTTTCTTCAATTGCTTTCCTTTTTATGGTAATCTTGTTTCCAGACCCAGCGTACAACACAGAATATAATGGTGATCCATTGGATGTAGATCTAGTGTTGGGTGAACTTTTCGAGGCTCGAGCTTCTGAATTACTTGAAGTGGAAGCAGCCTGTGTTTGAGTGCCTGCAGAGTTTGTATACACACAAGGCAGTATACTGTAAGCTGATTTTGACAGCCCAGCAGTACTTTTATAATCGTCACTAAAACCAGCACCTTCCTGTATCAAGTCTATTAATCCTGAACTAGCCACTGTACCTCCATTTACACCAGCTGCTATCTCATCTTCTTCCAATAATATTTTATACACATCTGTGTCCATAAAATACTCACATAGTTGTTTATAACACTGTAAAAGGATACGCAACTGCAAGTTTTCTGCATAGTTTTCGTAATCTTTGCACCAGCTACATGAAGGCTTAAGCTTTTTCCTTCCACCTTTACATTTTTTACAAACATGATGCTGGCAGCTGGAATTTGTTGGGGTGTAAGGCTCCTTCAATAGATTTCCACAAACGGTACAAGATAAAGACTGTCGTAAATAAGGAACCAATCGAAATAAATCTGTCCACGATGATTTGTCCGCGGCGTCGGCCAAAATTATTAATCGACATGTTGAGACATACAAGCTCGTAGCGTTCATTATTATTAGGGAAAAATGTTACAATTTGAACATTTACAGATGTATTATAAATTATTTAATTTGTTTACACCAGTGGTCTACGGTGGTGGTATACAACCAAAAAGCCGCAAACGAAACGTCTCGTCTGTCTCGTCAATCAAAACTGTCAATGCCATTTTCTTTCGTTTCGATCGTTCGTTAAGTGACAGGCCAAGGTAGAAGCCCATGCTGCCAAAATAATAGTAATTTATGTTCATTATTGTGACCGACCGAAGTTTCGGTTTCGGTTTCAGCCAGTTTCGGCCAAAAAATCGAGTTTCAGTCGCAGTTTCGCGTGTTCATGAATTTTGATCGCCTGGCTCTGCTTGTGACATGGTTGGGGTCAGCCCAACCAGTTAAAATGTTACTAACCGAAGATTTACAGATTTACAAAGGACTTTAAATCAATAGTTACAATAATAAATTTTTTACGGAATCCTAAAAAGGTGATCTAGGACATTACATAGCCCTATCCCTTTGTTGTCGGTTCCGTTGACTTCGTTGGTCGTTTGTCTGTCTGTCAGCAGGCTGTACAGTTTGTCTATAAAGTCGTGAAATGAATGTTTGAGGAACTAAAAATAGTTATGTGTGTGGCAACACTAGCGACAAGAAACATAAGTACGTCAGTTGTCAATGCTATCGTCGTATTTCGTTTACTCTCTCACGTAACTTTAATGTTTGGATTAAACTGCAACAAATTGAGACCAAACTACGCATAAAGGTTTGAGAAATGAGTAAAGAAAATCGGAGTGGTGCGCAGGAAGTGATTTTTAAAGTTTTCCAGTGATGTTTCGCGGAGTACCAATCTGGACAATTGTTGTGGGATTTTGAGGATGTTTATGAGCGAACAGCATCTTTGGTGGGTATGTAATCGTGTTATTGTTTGTTTTGAATCTGTCTGAAGTTACAAATTTACTGAATTTACGATTTGGAGACAAAAAAAGGCATTGTTTGCATATTTTTAGGTTAGAATCTTAAACTTACAATCTACCTCTATTGTAAGTCAGTGGTTACAACAACATGGTTATTTTATAGTACGACCTACATTTTTGATACTCAGTTCAATCTGGTTTTCTACCAATTTTTATTTTGAATTAATTGCTTCATGTCAATAGTTTGTTTCCAATATGTAATTAATTTTCTTTTTTTACTCTTTTCAGGAAAATCAGAGAGTACACTTAGGCGAATAGTTAACGAAGGTTTTAATAATGAAGGAAAGTTTGAAACTCCTGGTAAACACAGAAAAGGTCGGCAAATAAAGAAATAGACGATTTTAATATTTAAGCACTGCGCCAAAAAAATCCTTGTCAGATGGGGGAAAGTTACAGATAAAACATGTAATTACATGATTGTGGCAAAGCAATTGGGACTGCTATAGTCATCTCGGTGTAGCATGGTGCGTATGACATTTGTCGATCGCGTTCCGTTTCACTCTTGAAAGTTGCCGTGAATTACAATTATGAACTTAGTATTTCAGCTACATCCCATTCATAATATATTAAATCGTTAATCACTGTTGTATATAAAATTAAACTCAACCAGAATATTCTAGTCTACAAATAAAATGAATTTGGAAGAAAAATTTAACAAATTGTTGAGTATAACGTAACACTAAAGATGTCTTTAGTAGTGACCGACCGAAGTTTCGGTTTCGGTTTCGGTTTCGGCCAGTTTCGGCCAAAAAATCGAGTTTCGGCCGCAGTTTCGGTTTCGGCCAAAATGGGCCGAAACTTTCGGCCGGGCCGAAACTCACGTGTTCATGAATTTTGAGTGCCTGGCTCTGCTCGCACGTGGTTGGATCAGCCCAACCAGTTAATTTATTACTAACGAAGATTTAGAGATTTACACTTTACCTTTATTTAAACCACAAGCAATTACAATCATTGAGAAGTATTAGACAGTTACCCCTGTGTTATGTCTTAGACCTCCTTTTTAGGATCCCGTATTTACTTTTGGTTACTGAATCCTAAAGATCTAGGACATTACATAACCCAACCCCTTTGTTGTCGGTTCCGTTGACTGTGTTGGTCGTATGTCTGTCTGTCAGCAGGCTGTAACTCATCCACAGTGATAGTTAGACAGTTATTTTTTTTACACATGATGTATTTCTGTTGCCGCTATAGCAACAAATAATAAAAACAGACAAAATAAAAGTATTAAACCCATACAACATACGTAACTTTTTTGCCGCTTTTCTTGTACGGAACCCTACGTGAGCGAGTCCGGCTCACTCATGTCCAGTTTTAGTTATACACTTCTAGAATGTAACCAATACCGGCCAAGAGCTAATAGCAGGGCACCGTCATAACTATTTAGTAATCTGTGGCACCGTGTGGTTTTAGTCGGTAGGAGTTCGCAATAGCATCTACCTATGTGTAATTCCACAGGTAAAAGAAAGAAACTCATCTTTAGGCGGAGATATTTCTAAAATAAACACTTGAGAAGATTTATACCGTTGATTGATTGAACTTGGTGGAACTTGCTGCACCTGTTGAAAAAAAAACCGGCTAAGTGTGAGTCGGACTCTCGCACGGAGGGGTTAAAGCGGGACCCTATTAACGAGACATGAGTCCTAGCCAACCGTCTGTCTCTTAGTCACGAGGTTGTATCGCTGGAACCGCGCCAGATAGAGTTTCTTCTGCCGCTATTTTTTTTAAAGTGAGGTAAATCCTAAAGGGATGCTATGCTCCCCTAACGTCGGTAGGACTCCGGTCCTCCCGACTAAAAACCACGCGTTGGGAGCCCCGAGTATGCCCTCGGAATTATGCATACTGCGGCCGCGTCTTTGGGGGGTTGTTCAGTTGTTATCCCGCTACTTGGCCCCCCCCAAGTGCCGTGCATGAATCTCACACTTCATGCTATCGTCTAGGCCTCCAGGGCCTGCTCACCGTCCTTATAGAGGACGGTGATCAGACGTCCTCAGGGCCCTGGTCATAGAGGCTGATAGTATAGGCGCCGTCGCAGACTGTGCAACTTGGGTTAGAGAGTTCTGTCCCCCTTCCTCCCCGGCGCCGTCTCTTTTACGAGCATGACCTGTTCACAGGAAGAGGCCTATGGCCCCGCTCCAGCGCCTTCTTGCACCATTTAAACAATGACGCAACGGCCCTCGCTTCCAGGTCCCATAGAGGGGTCCCGGCTAGAAGACATGCCGCCTCAACTGAGATCATGCGGTATCCCCTTATCCTTACCCTGACGCATTGCTGGCCATCAGGATCTCCGCCCATACGGGGGCCCCAAATAGGCACAGTCTCCTGCAGGGAGCGTTGGCTCCCCTGATATTGGGCAACAACCGCGAGAGTGCGGCTGATACCCCTCAGTTTTGGGACCAAACTTCGGAAGTGTTATCCGAAGTTACATCGGCTATCGAGTACGAGCCCCGGATACGTCGTCGAGAGCTCGATGCCGATGCTGACGCCCCCTATATGTAAGCTGGATCCCGCAGGTGTCCTTTAGGGCTGCGTATCGGTGCGTTGCTTCTCGCGCTGTGATTAGGGTGTCGTCGTAACACGTTACTCACGTAACAGGTTACGCCGACACCTCTGAGCAACGGACCACGCAGCACCCAATCGTAACCGATGTTCCACAGAAACGGTCCTAAGAACGATCCCTGTGGAACACCGAACCACACATCTCGCCGACCTTGCCCTAACACATCTCGCCGACCTTGCCCTAGCTCGGGTAAGTTATGGCCCTCTCTGAAAGATAGGCCCCGACAATTCGACGGAGGTATTGAGGCATTCCATGGTAAACAAGCGCCTCCCAAACGCAGCTCCAGGGCAAGGTGTTGAAAGCGTTGGAGATTACAAAAGACACTGCCACCACCAACCAATTCACCATGTGCTGTTGCCGCTATAACAACAAATACCTACTAAAATCAGAAAAAAACATCCACACAAAAACGTAATTTTTTTAACGGATTTCTCTGTGCGAGCAAGTTATGCTCGCACAGAGCGGGGAGGGAGCGGGAGAGAAATCTCCCACCCGAGTTTCGCAGTAGGCGACGGGGTCGTCGCCGGTTGCTGTTCGCCCAAGACTGAGGGCCTGAGAACGGGGAGTCGGCTGCTCGTCGTTCTTACAGAAGCAGGCCAAGACAGTGGCATGTCTCTTCGCCCCTCATAGTAGTGGGATAGCACCCAACTATCCCCCCTTCCCCAAGTAGAGGGGTAACACCCGAACAAACACCCCAGACGCGGGATAGTACCCGAACCATTTAGGCGAGGCCGCGGTGGTAGCCAAAGTCTGCCGGGAGCCCTGGGACATCCTTCCGAGGGCTTACCCGGGACTTCCGGCTATAGACTATTGTAAGGCATTGTGTGGTTTTAGTCGGTAGGAATCCGGCATAGCATCCATGTAGGATTTCCACACATAAAAAAAAATGAACACGTGAGTTTCGGTTTCGGCCGAAACTGACCCTGGGGCCGAAAGTTCGGTTTCGGTTTCGGTTTCGGCCGGAAAACCTAGTCTTTAGTGATGAGATTATATACATCTACGATGGATAGTCGATATTTTGATAAAACAAAATGTATATTGTCCGTAGTTCCAACTTTTATTGTAAAAAGTATATTATTGAGTTATTATTATTAATATTTTTCCTCTTCTCGGTTACCTTCTTTTTTTTCTTGCGAAGTTACCCGGTCTTTTGATAGGCTGTACCTTATGAACGGTGATAGCTAGAGAGATGAAATTTTCACAGATTAACCCCCAGTTTCCGAAAGGCTGATCAACGCAAAAATTAACTAATCGGCTGTTAATGGCGGATTCTCACAGAAGATCCAAAATGGATCGCCAATTCCTGCGATCAGCGAAAACTTTTCTTGCGATCCCGCCGCGTTCCACCGACACGCTCCAACCGATCCACATTGATCCGCCTAAGTATTGTACAGTTGAACTTTCGGTCGCTATGGAGTCACATGTGCAGCAACGACGTCGAATCGCTTTTGTAGCAACAACCTACATTCTTCTTAAATATTTACGAAGCATTTATGTTCCTTGTAAATGGATTTTCATTTTGGATCTTCTGTGAGGATCCGCCTTTAACAGCCGATTAGTTAATTTTAGCGTTGATCAGCCTTTCTGAAACTGGGGGTAAGTGTTTTTGTTACCGCTATAATAACAAATACTAAAAACAAAAAAAAAAAAATATTTAAGGGGGCTCCCATACAACAAACGTATTTTTTGTCGTTTTTCGGTACGGAGACCTCTGCTCACTTGGCCGGTTTTTAAGCTGTTTAGTTAATTCAAAAATAAATATAGCAATAATTTTCATAACAATAATACACAGAACGTGATTTATCTCGTTTATCGTAGGATTCTAAACATGAATTTCATATCGACACATCCCTAGTAATGTGGTACTGATAGATATCAACGTCATACTGCTAACTGTCATACGCACCTTGTTACAGCGAGGCGACTATAGGCACCTGCTGGTGGGTTGTAAGACGGTATTAGACCGGGGCTTCTGGATCTGGTTCTATAACTTTATTCTGGATCTGATTCAATAAAACAGAAACAAAATTAAAAATGTATAATGTGTTTTATTTATTAACTCACTAGCTGATGCCCGCAGCTTCGCCCGTGTCGAATTTATTCTCGTTCCCGCTTCCCGTAGGAACTTATTCCCGGGATGAAAAGTAGCCTATGTGTTATTCCAGACTATAATGTATCCCTGTACCAAATTTCAGCCCGATCAGTTCAACTGTTCGAGCGTGAAAGAGTCTCACATCCACACTCATAAGCTTTCGCATTTATAATATTTGTATTGTTCCCGTTCCCGCTTCCTGTAAGAACTTATTCCCGGAATAAAATAGCCATAGTTATTCCAGATTATAATGTATCCCTGTACCAAATTTCAGACAGATCCCTTTAACCGTTCGAGCGTGTAAGAGTAATAAACATCCACACTCACAAACTGTCGCATTTATAATATTAGTAAGATTTTACTCGGAACGAACTCCTCGTATCAAAATCATTTTGGTCGTACTATATAGGGTTGCATACATGCATTCAGCAGCGCCCTCATTTAATTTCACGACTTTATAGACAAACTGTAACTCATGCACCGTTATAGCTAGAAAGTACTTTTTTATAAATGATGTATTTCTGTTGCCGCTATAGCAACAAATAATAAAAATAGACAAATTAATACATAATATTAAAGGGGGTCCCCCATACAACATACGTGATTTTTTGCCGCTTTTCTTGTACGGGACCCTACGTGCGCTAGTCTGACTTGTCCAGTTTTAGTTATATAACCTCGGAATGATGCATACTGCGGCCGCGTTATTGGGGGCTATTCAGTTGCTATCTCGCTTCTTGAGGGGAGCGTGCATGAATCTCTCACGTCACGCTATCGTCCAAGGCCTGATTCTGTAAGGACGGTGTGCAGCCCCGTCACTGTCCTCAGGCCCCCGGTCATAGAGGCTGATAGTATAGGGCGCTGCCGCAAACTATGGAACTCGGGTGGGAGAGTTCTCTCCCGCTTCCTCCCCGCCGTCTCTTTCAGCGCCGCCCCAGCGCCTACTTGCGCCATTTAAACAATGACGCAAGAACCCTCACTACCTCACTTCCAGGTCCCATAGAGGGGTCCCGGCTAGAAAACATGCCGCCTCAACTGAGATCGTGCGTTATCGCCTTATCTTCCTGACAGCCGTTGCCTTCTGCGGGCTAAGCAATCTAGCCGCATTGCAGGCCATCAGGATCTCAGCTCATACGGGGGCCTGGTGTAAGGCCATGCTCCGCACAATCCCACGGTAGTCTCCTGCACGGAGCGTTGGTTCTCTTGATATTGGGCAATAAACGCGAGAGTGCGACTTATGCCCCCTTCCTCAGCTATGGGACCAAACTTCGGAAGTGGTATCCGAAGTTCCACCGGCAATCTAGTATGAGCCCCAGATACGTAATCGAGAGCTCGATGCCGATGCTGACGCCCCCTATATGTAAGCTGGATCCCGCAGGTGGTTATTAGGGCTGCGTCTCGGTGCGTTGCTCCTCGGGCTGTAATGAGGGTGTCGTCGTAACACGTTACGCATGTCGTAACAGCAACAGACCACGTAGCACCCAATCGTATCCGAATTTCCACAGAAGCGGTCCTAAGACCGATCCCAATGGAACACCGAACGACACATCTCGCCGACCCTGCCCTATAGCCAGCTCGGGTAAGTTACGGCCCAATTGGAAAGATAGGCCCCGACCATTCCACGGAGGTATGGAGGCATTCCATGGTAAATAAGCGCCTCCCAAACGCAGCTCCAGGGCAAGGTGTTGAAAGCGTTGGCGATGTCAAAAGACACTGCCACCACCACTTCACCCTGCTCTGTTGCCGCTATAACAAAATATACTTACTATAATCAGAAAAAAGCATCCACATAACAAACTTAATTTTTGTACCCAATTTTGTAACGAAACCCTCTGTGTGGGAATCCGACTCGCACTTGGTTCTTTTTTTTTATGTACAAGTGAGTTTCGGTTTCGGTTTCGGCCGAAACTGACCCTGGAGCCGAAAGTTCGGTTTCGGTTTCGGCTAGAAACCCAGTTTCGGTCGGACACTATTCATTATGCATCAAAAGCTTAGTTTTCATTTCAGTTAAGTCCACTAAAGGAGTCACTATGCCATTAAAAGAATGGGTACTCAAATGATACTTTCTATAAGCAACGCTTGAGATTGAGATTTACGGGTTAAAGGGTCTTGAATGGTCTTGAAAAACAGAAGGACGGACGGACGGACAACATAGGTAAAATGGTTCAGTTTTTTCACTTTGAGGTACTTACCTACAACGGAAGCTTAAAAAGGAGGCGGAAGTTTCCCTCATCTTGTCACTACCTCTCCTCCCCAAAACCAGAGTTTGATACAAAACTTTAGTACCTACCTACCTAGTAGGTACATGTCATCGGTTCCTGTCGGGTCAACACCTGTCAAGCTCAAGCGCTTATTTCCTTTCCCGCACCTCGTTCATCGTAGCCTATTGTCAAATTCTATCTATAGGTACAAATATTTTAGAGAGGAAAGATTTGTTTTTTTGTTTGTTTGTTTGTAACGAATAGACTCCGGAACTAGGACCGATTTGAAAAATTCTTTCACTATTGGAAAGCTACACTCTTTGCGGTGAACATACACATAGGCTATATTTAATTCCCGTATTCCCACGGGAACGGGAACTACGCGGGTGAAACCGCGTGACGTCCGCTAGTATACCTACTATAATCTTCAGAGTTACTGGGCACCGGGTCTAATAAATCAAAATATACTCCTACTAGGTATAGGTACTCCATTAGGTTATGTAGTTAAAAAAAGATAAACAAGAAAAATGGCGGATTTCATAGATTATCAACCTTTTAAGACAATGGTATTCTCATGCATGATTATATGGGCAACGTAAAACTAGATCTATAAAATAATCTTAAATTTAATGATTTTAAACTGACATAGTCATTACCATTCACGTAATTATTATAACAATCAAACAGATTGAAGCTTAGACTGAAACCTACTTACAAAGCTATCATTGGTTTCATCAATATAATATTATTTAAGGTGAAGTGGGACTCAGAATACATAATTTTGACATATTTCGAACTGATTTTGCAACGGTGTTAACAAAGATTTCACAATTTTTTAAATGGATAATTATTATTAAGTAGGTATATTGACCAGGGATGTCAGCTCTCCAAAACACGATTGAGTAAATTCGGCTCGATAGAAAATAATCCCAAAGTTCCCTCGAATCTGTAAATTTACCTGTGACCGCCTTGACTATAATCAATTTCATTCAGTAGTTATATAATGTACCACACTATTTTTTTATTTCCATGTCCCTAATAAGTTACCTCGAGGTCCTATGCAGTTATTTATTAATTAAAAACATATTGCTTTAATAAAAAAAACGTTTTGTTGAGCGGGAGTGCATTTTGCCGCTATCAGCCACCTCACAGAGCCCGCTCAGTCAGCCCACAGAGTACATTTGTATATTATGAGATAGAGACGTCACTCGGCTAAGTGACGACAGACACCAGCGGTGCCAAGCAGCTATTGCAAGAAACTTTCTGACTGCGTGGCCATGAAATAAAAATCGAGTGTAACAAATATATTTAAATAAACTTGAATCTTTTAGAAAAATTAGTTTTAAGATCGTAAAAAATAATAATAAACTACCTTGTGCAGAAAAGTAGTCTTACTTATATAACCATAGGACCTTACGTTCGACCTTACCTTCTTCGACGTACGACCTTACCTTCTTACTTATATAACCCTAAAAACTACATAGAGAGCTGTATTGGGCTGTTTTCGAGGAAACTAGGGATCCTGAATAAGGTGAGACGGTATTTCACGCCACATTGAATCAGAGATGTTTACTGTACAAGACGCAGATTCGCCCCTGCGTCGAATACTGTTCTGACCTTTGGGATGACTCCTCGAGGTACTTACTAGACGCGCTTGACGCTATGCAGAGACGTGCTATCCGAATAATTGGTTGTCCTGAGGGGACGGAGGCCTCGAACCGTTAGCGCAACGAAGAACCATAGCGTCCTTACTGTATCACGGTGAATGTTCTGAAGAGCTCTTTAACCTGATCCCACCCACTCCTTTCCGATCCCGAACAACGCGTGCCGGGCAGAGATGCCACTCATACACAGTGGAGAGAATCTTCGCCAGAACTGAGCGTTTCAAAAGATCGTTCCTCTGTCGAACTACAAATACATGGAACGACCTGCCCGCACACACGTATTACCCTCATCTTACAATCACGGGTTCTTCAAGAAGAGCGTGAGAGGCTCGTCACAGGGCCGCCAACTTGAGGACCAATGTCGAAAGTCTTACGGGCTGTGAGACAGGCCCCTAATCGCTAGATGCGCCACGGCTGACCATCAGGCTGGAGGCGACGTCAATTTGGCGAGCTAAATAAAAAAAAACATCACATAGGTAATTCAATTTCATTTCTGATTAATTTAAGCGTATCATTTCTTCCCTTCATATTTTCAAATAATAAGTAGGTACCTAATTAACTATGCATACCAATGGCATTAGTGTCAAGTTCTAGTAAAATTAAATAAAATAAAAAGGGTGCTAATTAAACGAACTTTTTTTTAATAGCATTATTGGCCTCCGAAAAAATACTTTGCCCCCAAATTAATAAGTCAGCCACAATTAATGAGCGTCAGTATTTATAGATTCTAGCCACCATTTAACTTCTTTTTTAGCCACTGTTAATATAATTCAGCATCGTGATTATTTTTTAGCATCTAATTTTGTAACATGCGTTCAAACAGTGAACTTCTAATTTACTAAAAAATGGCATCAAAATAGACATTATTTATTAATATCTTAGCTTCTAATTTCCTAATTCAGCATGTTTAAAATGTAACTCATCCCACATTAATGGATCATCAAAGTTAAGTAAAATTGCCATCAAAAATCAAATTATGGCCACTAATATTACCTAAATAGCTAGAACCACTATTAGCCACTGACTCAGTCTTTTGTAAATGATCACTGCAGTAAGCAACTACCGCTATTGCTGGTGCTCGGATGGGTGACCACTTTGTAACATTTGATTTGCGAGAGTTTTCTTGCTTTGAAAGGCACGTTAAGATGTCACAATCTGTATGGGTGTCACAATCTGGTGGAAACGGACAAGCGAGTTCGTTTCAACACGGGAGCGTGGGACAGACTTTCTGGCATAAACGCTTTTATTAATTATGATGTTACCTGCAGTCTTTATAATTCAGAGGGGCAAGTGCGAGTTTCGGTGGGCGCCTGTCGACATTCACGAACGAGCGCGTTATCACCGATTTGTATGGGATCGAGACAAGTTCCCGCGTTTACAGCTAGGTGGCGGGGTCTCGATTCCAAACAAATCGGTGAGCAGTGAATGTCGACAAGCTCACGCAAAATCTCGCACTTGCCGCTCAGATATTCTACTGGTTGAATTTATAGTCGTTCTGGACCCGAGAGGGGGTTACTCGGAATCAACAATGGAACCATTTCGGAGTGTCAAAACAGCTGTGGAGGTTATAATAAAAAAATGACTTTTATGTAATCTTTTTCACTCGTTCGAGTTGAAACATTAGTAGCGCTTCGATTATTCATTGAACTTTTCAATGAATGAGACTCCGAAACCCATAGGTACCTACGCCGCGGCGCGTGCTTACATGTGATCAGTTCATTAACCGTATGCATTCGTTTCGATAATAATAGATACTTAGATAATAATAAAGGACTCCAACTTCTCCTTCATACTTTACACGGGCTTAGGACCGTCGGAAATACTGTAATATTGTTCTATTTTACGGTAAATTAATAAGGTTTATGTAATAATAATGAAAATAAACACGAACAAATAGGGAGTATTTCCGGCGTATTTAAAAAATTGGAGCTATTTACAAAATAATCAACTTAAATACCTAGACCTACCTATTCACAGTTTATTTACACTTCCCTGTACCTTAGCAACTGCTCAAAATGGAGTCCAGAACGATACACAAACGGGCACGTTTTAGGCTATTGTCTTTTAGTTTATTCAATGTGTCTCTGTCACTTTTCACTATTTCAAAGTCGTCCACTATCGCACTGCGTAATTCATCACGAGATTCGTACTCTCGAGTGTAAACTAATCGTTTTATTTCCGACCACAAATAAAAGTCTAAGGGTGTTAAGTCCGGGCTCCTCGGCGGCCAAGCCACTCGGCCTGACGACTCATTTTTGCAATGCGCGATCGCGACGACAATACCAGTGACAATACTGCGCGCGAGTCATAGTCGAACTGCGCGCCGCGGTCGGGCGGCGGCCGGCGCACAGAGTACATTTGTATATTTTGAGAGGCGCGGTCGGCCGAGCGTATTTACCTACCTACAAGACGTAACGTAACTATTCGAGTACCTACCGACGTTGCTTGGCAACGAATACACGTGGACCAGTGCGTTCATGCGTTGTGATTGGTCGAATTTTCCCGGCACGGTGACTCTTCTTACTGATTGGAACGTTAGACATTGAATGAAAAATTGTAGTAGAAAATCGTAGTAAACGTATTTCGTGAAATTTAAAGGAATAACCAGGAGTTCTCATTTTGATTTTGGCAAACGATGTAGCTTTTGACATTTTCGTAATTTTTTATTGTTGATTTTCAAATTGACAGTGCCGATCGGTTCTGTTATCGAAACTGTGCCTAAACCTTTCCGTTCCAAAACGACTATAAATTCAACCAGTATACAATACCTGCATTCTAAGGAATACCTGACCCAGACTCCAGACAATGTATGAAATGTTTTGAATAAGTGTATGATTGTTCATACTTTGCCTAGGTTTTGTACAAATTCCTAGGGATTGCATAGAATACCTGCTGGTACACCGGCAATGTGTAAAATAAATAGGTCTGGGGGGGTCACTATAAAATTGTAAATACCGCAAAATTATAAACTAGGTATCGAGAAATTATAAATTGTAACATAATGCTGAATATAAAGTTTTGGACCTCTTGTGCTCGACGGCCGCTGCCGCGGCATGCACGTTCACTCGCTCGCCTTCGCGCGTTAGTGGTAACTGTTCCAACCTAATCTAACCTTCGCAAGCAGCCAATAAACCTTCCATACTCTCGTATATAATTATTTCATACATTGCCTTGCCTGCAAGTTTCAGGTATTCTATAAAATGCCCAGACATTATACAGATTTCGGTCGGTGACGTTGCGTATGCATGTAATACAGATTATAGAACTAAAGACAGATAACGCTCACCAAACAAAAAAGTAAGCCCAAGAAAGCAGATACTAAACTCAAAAGTGAGTACTATAACGTGGCAGTGCTAAACACTGTTTACACGTAACGAGTAATTTCTCATTAATCGTGAAATTTATGACGATATTATCCACATGTTCACTTAATGTATATACCTATACAAAAGTCAAAAGTGTATAATGTATTATACACTTTTAAGTTTAGTATTTTGCTTTCTTGACCTCTCATTCTTGTTCGGTAAGCGTAATATGTTTTTAGTTACAAAGTGACATCAAATAGCGGTCTCTGATTGATGCAAATGGCCGGTCGCTGTCGTCCTCTGCACTTAGATTAAACCTTGCAGTGGCTATTTTCACGAAAAAAGAATATTATATAGGTATTTATTTTACACGCTAAGTTATAAAAACAGATGTTGTCTGTGGAGGTTTAAATTATAATTTTTTGAGGCTCTCGATTTGAAGCTGTAAAATATAAAATGGTGATTACATATAAAATCTGTGGCTGAGTTAGTAAATTAGGTGTTAATATATTAATACGCAGGACAAGTTAAAATAATTGTTGATCTTTATCTGATGCTTATTATGGAAATTTTTAGGTGACGTTGTAAAGAGGACGAATTAGCATATTAGAGGCTATTTCATTTTCGCGTGGCTTAGTTATTAAATCAGAAGCTAAATGCCGTGGCCGATAAAAACTTTTGAGGCTCGGTTTATTATATCCCAAATAAAAATGCTGAAGTAGATAGATCATAACCTATTACGAGGGACAAAATTTCAAAGGTGAAATGTGGGCATATAATATGCCTATGCCTACCCCTTCGGGGATAAAAGGCGTGATCATATGTATAGCCCGCTCGCTCTAAGTTTGCCGCTGGCGTCGAAGCTGGTGTAAAGGAGAGACCGGCAAACTTAGAGCGAACGGGTAGTAAGTAGATAGGAACCTAGCTATCATTAGGTATTGGTGCAAGGAATTTGAAGTGAAAATTATCGAGGCCTCGTTAATTCTGCTAAAATCTATAATCTGCTTGGCCGATTAATAAGCCCTTGCATTTGATTAATAGCCTAGGGTCAAGTGTTCAACAATGAAACAGTGGTACACAATAAAACATAGTAATATTTCCAAAACGCGTCGTTGGCAGTTAGTGCAATATATCGCGTAAGGACACTCAATAGATACCACCGGGTATCCCAGTTTGCGGCGGCACCGCGTGAGAAAAGACGCGTCTGCGGCTCATTTTTACTATTTTCGTCAAAAATTGAAGTATTTCTGGCTATCTTTAAAGATTTTTCATTATTTAATGGTTAGGAATATTATAATTTTTATGATTATCCTGCATTCTACATGTTTTGTAGATTATTTTGGCATATAACATTTGTTTCAAAGTTACAATTTTGTGAACATAAATTAAAAGTTAGTTAGATAAACCCTAGGTAGTCAACAATGAAACAGTTTAACAATGGACACAATGAAACACTGTTTTATTGTGTACCATCATAAGATATCTATATAAATCTAGATTTTTATTGGTTGATATTGTGTAACCTTATCTATTAAAATTTGTTTTTATTTTAAGATGCCGCGTAACAAAGCTGTAAAAAGGACGAGGGGCGTATTGCTTACCAAATGGCAAAAATTAACAATATTCGATATTCTGTTAGCTGGGAAAATGGCTGGAATCGAATGTTTACGGTCTTATAAATCAGGGCATGCAGAATTGTCATAAAAAAAGCCTGAGACATGCAGCATGCATGGCACGTCGTGCCACTGCATTTAACGTAGAAACGGACTGCTCTTTCTTTAATAACTACCTACATTAAACAAAATTTGAATTAGGCACAGTTTATTTATGGTGTTTCATTGTTGAATATATGGTGTTTCATTGTGTACGCCTATATGGACACAATGACACAAATCCCATTTCTTAGTTTTTATTTCTTTGTCGATTCAAATCACTTTATTTAAAAAAATCTATAAATGACATTCGATACCCAATCATATTGACTACATGCCTGTAAAATTATAGACTTCTATTAGCAAAAACATAAGATGTACGAGGTTATGAACTTTTAGTGTTTCATTGTTGAACACTTGACCCTACGGCTAATCAGTTAGTCGACCAAATTTGCACGGTTTACCTGAAATTCACTACTTACTAAGTAGATCGGTATTAAAATATCACTAGATTTGTTAAATTTTATTTCACTTAGGTATTTACACATATGTACATACATACAAATTTCCCAAAAAAGCACCAGTTAGGTAGGTGCATAGTCGTCGTAGGTACTAGAGCCCTAGAGCCTCACCAACATATCTGCAATTAGTAATGAAGCTTCAAACGAAACTGCCAGAAGTAGGCACCCTTATGGGTTGGGAGTTGGGAGGTCAAATTATTAAAAATCAAATCAAGCAAATCATAGCTTCTACTCCTACATACCTACTCTAGTACGCTATGTTACCTAAAGGTACGCCAACGAAACATTGAAAATCCCTGCATTTTCCCTCAGTAGAAACCCATAGACACTATATCTTACAATTTACATAAAGTGCATATTTTATTTTATCAGAATACATTATGGAATGGAGATCTGGATCAATATGCTTGTCCTTATTACTTTAAAAACCTATTTCCTATCTACGGTACTTTCGGGCTTCTCATTTAAAGTAGCCCTAATAGAATCTCATCTCATTAGGTAGGTAGGTATATTATACACCAGTTTCATTAAAAAACACCAAATTACAATTTGCTTATCTATCTACACTGATCATTATTTAATTAGGTACGTACACGAATTCTTATCAACGCCCTATAGACTTTAAATCGAAACAAAGAAATCAGTCAATTTAACCAGAAACGATGTACTTATTGTAGAACAAACATATTAATTGACTAACCAATCGAAACAAACAGATATCAGTAGTATCACAGTGATGGTACATGTCTGATTGACTGCCCGAGCGCTCGGTCGCAGTACTCGCTATTGTCTCTCCAGGCGAGCAGAGTCGGTTGTACACTTTATAGTGCTGGGATACAGAAAGAGGCGTTGATAAAAGATTACAGCGTCAGTAGTATCAGTAGATCCACGGCCGCGGAAGGTACATCTCAATGCTTAGCGGAATTCTCACTGAGTGAACATTCGACCATGTTGCTCTAATTGAATCAATTCAACGAATGTCTTCCGTCGGTGATTGCAGCCCCCAACGAGTATGTCATAGTGCACCGATATATTCTTCTATATTCGTGCTGTTTGTGTTGTGACCTGTACTTGGAATGTGAAAACCTTTGTGAAATAAAGTGATTTTTCGTGAACAAATTGTGCTTTGGTATTGGATGCTGAAAAACACAGGATGTTCAGGTAAACTGGTGTTTTTTAATTTTTATTTGAAACGCTATGAATCTCAAGAAATTGATGGATATAATGTTAGTTTTCCCCAAAGAAAGTAAATAATACAATGTCTATCACACAATGTCTTACATGTGTCGTTAGCCTGAGAATAAAATGAATCTAAATGAAAATGACATTAGGTTCTTACTGAAAAACACAATCAACACATCTGCAGAACAATAATAGGTAGAAAATTGTATTGACTGTTCAGAACTAGTTTACTTAGGTAATATTTCTCTTAATAAAGTATGCTAATAATTTTAAAAAAGTAATTTCTTGCACTTACATAATAATATCCACTTAGTTACGCACGCAATTTAAAATCAATCATTTTCATGTAAATACGCATTAGTTAGTTGGTGAGTGTACCGTAGATCAATTTTCATATTGCTATAGTCATGTGACTAATACTCACAATTACTTTTCTTTAATTATCATGATAACCGAATAAACTATGGACATCTGGTGAAAGTGTATAGTTTTCCTTATGAGTTAATTTTTTCAAGGAACGGTATCTACTCACGGTTGACGAATAGGTTTAAGTTCGGTAAAGAATTTCTTACTTCATGCCGCAATTTTCAGCCATTCAGGGTCTGTTTACAAATCATTCTACAGTTGATTCATCGACCAAAATACGAAACAATCTTATCTAAGTACATTTAATACATAACATACATATCTACTTCGTTGAGACGTCGATATTAAAGGCTGAAATTAGTTAAGTATCAAATTTGTTATCTTTACCAATTACCAAGGCCAATTTACGATTTACTGTTTATTCAATGGACAATACCATCGCATCATTACTCTAAATCACATATTTAACTTAATTATCGTCAATAGGCTCATCATCAACTAATTATTAGGTAGATACGTGGACAAATATACCTACAACTGGTAAAATGTGGATGTGAACTTATAGTAGGTATACCTTGTCTACCCCTTCGGAGTCTAACTAAGGCATGATTATAATATTATGTTGTATTGTATTTTGTGAGAAATGTCTTTGCAAACTATTTGGAATTGCACTTACCTTGAACTCTGGTTGGTAGGTAGGCGCCGCTCCCAGCTTTGCGTTCGGGGTCTTGATTCACGACCGCGAAATATGCACACAGGAGTTATAACCGTAACTCTCGAGACTGTGGCTGATGATAAGCGATGTAGCGCGATATGATGGGTAATCACAGCGGCCGATAGCGTAGCGGAGCGTTAAGAGACGGGTGCGTGCGTATCTTCCAATAGCTATGGCGGAATGTGAATGTAGGAAGCGGGCGGGATAGTGTTGCCATAGACAATACATAAAAGTAAGATGCGTTTAGTGCGTGAGTGTTGACATATAATAATTATAATAAATACCATTAAATACATAAACTAAAAAATATGTATGCGTCGGTACTGGCGCATCCAACTTCGGGGGGCTTAGAGGATTCTTCCTCTACATTGAGTAAACAAAATTTAAAAATATAAAAGGAATGAAAACTTATGAAATAAAAATAATTCAAAAGCGTAGGAGTTATTGCGTGGGTAACGGGCAAAGCCGAGTTACAGGACGAATGTATTCACCAGAAGAAGTCTTAATTCTGACGACTCTAATTACACCATCCTTCCCGGGAAACACCTCTGATACAACCGCGAGTGGCCACGATAAAGGATGCGTATTGTCATCCTTAACAACAACTACTGTTCCTATCGTCACAGGTTTGGACGGCATATTCCACTTATGTCTAAGTTGGAGAGAGGTAAGATATTCTTTGCTCCAACGTGTCCAGTAACTTTGAACAATTCTATTTAATAATTGATAGCGGGTGAGTCTGTTATCTGGTAATAGGGGTTCAATGTGTTCAGCGGGTAAATATTTAAGCGGAGTAACATTAAGAAAATGATTAGGCGTTAGGGGATTTGGATCCGATGGATCCGAAGAAAGTATGCAAATCGGACGGCTATTCAAAATGCCTTCAATTTGCACCAATATTGTACTGAATTCTTCATAGGTGAGTATTTGACTCCCGATAGCTTTAAATAAATGAGACTTAACACATTTGACATTAATTTCAGGCAACGAATTAAAATTGGGCCCGAAAGGTGGGCTGTGCTGAAACTGAATCTTATGTTGAGTTAGATATTTATTCAGATCATTTTTATAATTAGTGGACTGTATAAGCGTGTAAATTTCGTTCAATTTTCGTTTCGCACCTATGAAATTAGTGCCTCCATCGCTGTACAACACTGAAACAGGACCCCTGCGTGAGATAAAACGTTTAAAGGCAGCGAGAAATAAATCTGTACTAAGATCACTTACTAACTCTAAATGGAGCGCCTTTGTTGTGAGACAGACGAACAAGCAAATATACGCTTTATGACTTTTTACTCCACGACGCCTTATGTGAGTTACGTAAAAGGGTCCCGCGTAATCAACTGCGGTATGCACAAACGACTTTACTTGTGAAACTCTAATGGATGGAAGATCACCCATAGGTGGAGTTGTAGAACGAGGCCTAGCTTTAAAACATAAATTACATTTATGTACTCGTTGGCGAATCAAATTTCGTGCAGAAAGAATCCAATACTTTTGGCGAGTCAATGCTAACACTAGTCCAGGACCGGTGTGTAAATTGTCGGTGTGATAGTGGTCTACTAAGAGCGACACTATACGTCCTTTGGGTGATAGCAGTATTGGATATTTTGTATTGTAATTTAGTTGAGAATGAGTAAGTCGACCACCTACTCTAATTAACCCTTGTTCGTCAAGAAAAGGGTTGAGTTTTAAAATAGCCTGATTTGGACAAATTTTAGTAGCCTTAAGTGCTTGTAATTCTACCTGAAAATACTTAGACTGATCGAAGCGGACCGCATAATATTCTGCGTATTCTAAATCGTATACAGAAAGTATACCGCGGGATTTGAGAATCCTTGTGAAACGTAATACATAAACCAGTGAACGAATAAATTTTACCCAACTCGAGCAACGCTCGGCAAGTTCGTCTATCATGTGAACGTGATCGGAGACAGGTATGGTATGTGCATGGAGAGAAGCTATTTTAATTTCCGGTAATTCTGTCTTCTCGTTATGATTGATTTTATATTCCTTCACAGGCCATGCATTTATAGGTGCGGACAGCCATTTCGGCCCGTGAAACCAAAGATAGTTATTTATTAACCCTTTAGGTGTCACAGGGCGCGAGACTATATCGGCGGGATTTTCAACCCCACGAACGTGATACCAATGGGAAGCAGGCAGATATTCATTTACCTGAGCGATGCGATTAGCTACAAAAGTTTGAAACTTATGAGCGGGAGAGTGAATCCAGGTAAGGGTTACCGTAGAATCAGAGAATGCGAATATATTGTTTATTTGACACCGCTTATTAAAAACAGTGCGCACAGAATTAATTAATTTTGCGAGTAAGACCGCCGCGCAGAGTTCTAAACGCGCTAGCGTTTTATTAGAATCTGACACTTTGGATTTAGCGGTCAGTAGATTCACATTAAGAGCGTTTCCGTTCTCAGCCGTTTCTATTCGTACATAGATAACAGCACCATAACATTGCTGGCTGGCATCCGAGAAGCCTATTAGAGTAATTCGACGAGCGGATGTTAAACCTATATGTCTCGGTATTTTTATTTCAGATAAACGCGACAACTCCCTATGAAAGTGTTTCCATTTAGACAGAATGCAACCCGGGACCGTCTCGTCCCAGTCCAGTTGTAATTTCCAACATTCTTGTATAAGCAACTTCATGTATGCGACCACTGGACTGATGATTCCAAGCGGATCGAACAAGCGCGCGGTTACGGAAAGGATCGAGCGTTTAGTGCATGTTAAAGGCATGTCGATCACTATTTTAAAGTTAAAGGTATCATCGTTAGGTTGCCATTGCATACCCACGATCTTAGTGTCAACATGAGGATCCTCATCAAACTTGACAGCGAGACAGCTCTTATGAATTGACGGGATACGTGACAATAGGGTATTGTCATTAGAGATCCACTTAGTTAAGTTAAAACCTCCAGATTTAAACATAGCGACCATTTCCCTATAGGTGTCTTCAGCTAAATCTACATTCTCTATGGAACTAACGTAGTCGTCAACATACATGTGATTGTCAGCTTCGTACGCCGCCAGAGGATATAAAGCGCGACAGTCTGACGCGAGCTGGTTTACGACTCGCATTGCCAGGAAGGGTGAGCTGGAGACGCCAAAACAAACGCGGTTGAAATGATAGCTCTCAATAGGAGAATTGGAATCGAACCTAAATAATATTCTTTGATATGCATGATGATCTTGAGTAAGTTTCACTTGAAAATACATTTTTTCTATGTCCGCGGTTACAGCAACCGGGTACATACGCAAATTGAGAAGCAAATGAAAGATATTGTTCTGTAATATTGGTCCCGTATAAAGCAAATCGTTAAGCGATTTACCTGACGTGGTTTTACACCCAGCGTCTAAGACCACACGCGTTTTAGAGGTTTCTTTGTCAGGGCGATAAACGGCCCGATGCGGCATATAATAAACTTGAGAGTCCAGAAAGCTATTTGACACTTTAGTGAGATAACCTTGATCAATATATGTTTGAATAATGGCATTATAATCGTTGCGTAAGTTAGAAGCGTCTAACTTTTTTTCTAAATTTACAAACCTGCGTTTGGCGATTGTGTACGAGTGCCCTAGCTCACTGGGAGGGTATTTAAAGGGAAGACTAACCGTATATCTACCGGTATCGTCGCGTGAGTACGTAGACGAGAACAGCTTTTCACATGCTGCGTCGTCCGTGCTAATGTGCTTCTTATCTGGCACCTGTTCTATCTCCCAAAAGCGTTGCGTTAATTGTTCGAGAGACACATCTTGAGTGTGACATAAGAAGGCCTTGTCGGACACGGAGGAATGAGACATGCGATCGCGGGGATGCTTGTTTGCCACTAGCGAATAAGGTAAAGCATGCGCCTTTCCCATTGCGACGTATCCGAGCGTGGTTTCTATCGCGATTACTGATGAGGTTGGGGATGTAATTTTTTGCGACCCTAAAATCATGGGGAAGAGTTCATTACCTAACAAACAATCTATACCACCCGGAGTATAATATCGTTCGTCAGCCATAGGTAAATTTTGTAAATGGGTTAATTCCGCTGTATCAATTTCCACGTTAGGCAAAAAATCTGTAATAGTGTCTATAACCCGTGCACTAACCGAATAGGAACAGCGGGCATCAAATCGCGAATATATTTTGAAATGCGTAATTCCATAAGATTGGCTTTCAAGTTGACCTATGCCTTTAATGACAGAAGGAGCGTTAAGTATTGTTAAGTGCAAACGCTCACAACAAGACTTCGTAATAAAGTTACTCATAGACCCTGAGTCCAAAAACAAACGTATACGATCCGATTTATAATTTGCATATACACAAGCAGTCGGCAACAAAACCGTGGTCGCGCTGCTTGAATTACGCGGCGGAGGGATCACAGCCGATAACGACGCGATATTGCCACTATGTGACCGCGCCTCCCGCGAGTGCGAGCGGGACGGATCATCTGCCGATGACGCATGAGTCGACATGGAATGCTCGGACGGCGCAGTAGACGCGTTTGCCTGCCTCGATGCGTTGCCGGTAGCATGATTTCTTGTTGAATTTGATGCGTTCAAATTATTTTTATAACACAGTAAACTATGATGAGACCGATTGCAAATCGAACACCTATTAACAGATCTGCAAGCACTCACGTGATGAAAACCTAAACAATTAACACAAAAGGAATGTTTACGAACTATTTCATTTCGCGTTTCAACAGTCTCTTGGATAAAATGTTGACATTTGAACAAAGGGTGAGCGGAATTATTGTTACATACGATACAATTTTTTATGTTAGAAGTATCGACTGATTTCAAATTAGTAGGGCGGGTTTGCGTAAAAAATGACTTAGGTTTATTTAAATGAGAGGCGGTTGAACTCCGCTGAGCGCGATAATCACCTTTTTGGGAATGTGATGGTGAGCGGAGCGTTTGGAGTTTGCTTTGTTCTGTCAAAAATGTTTTGACGTCACTATATGTAGGTACACTCAAATGTCTATGAGATTGTTCAAACAATTCAAGCATAGGTTTATCAAACTTGCTTAATGCTAAATGAGTTATTATGAAATCTGATAAATTTGTGATAGGTAGACGCTGCAGAGCTGCTTCAGCTGAACAAAAGTTCTCCAAGATCTGATCAGCCGATTGCCCTGGCTTCTGGTGTAACATTTGTTCTAAATAGCACGACGCCTGAACCCTGGTATCGTGGTATTTAGCCAGAAGGGCTTGCCAAATAACATCGTAATTGTGTGCGGTAGCAGCTATGCCTGAACAAACAGTAAGTGCCTTACCCGAAAGGCAACCTATCAAATATTGAACCTTTTCGGCGTTGGTGAGACGAGTATTCGTATGTATCACACTACAGAAATTTTCATAAAATATAGGCCACTTACCATAAGTACCATCGAAACCTGTGAGTTTAAGTGGGGGTAATTTGATATTAAAATTATCACTTTTCTTTTTATCGTCGAGTTCTTGTCTCAGAGTAGTTTCCGTTTGCTTTATGAAACAGTATAATTCATCAAATGTATTAAAAACACTATAACTCGGCTGTACCTGCGGATTATCTTTTAATTGTTCAATTAACAATTTATCGATAGTTTCGATGTAATCCGATCGGGTTTTATCGATAGATTGAACCCGAGCGAGAAACATCATGCGTACTGTTTCATCGGTAACCTTGAGACTTAAGTTGTACACTTCTTGAACTATGTGAAACAAACTTTGTTTTTTGTATTCTAAAAAATTTATCATGACCTGACTTTCGTCTGAACTTTTACTATGGGATTTGTCTTTAGAAGCCATGATAATATAATTGATACGAGATACGAGTATGTATATAAGTGGGTAGGTAATAGAAATATTCAGCGAAAAAGTATAAAATTCGAACAACGATCAGCTGTTAGCTTAAATCAGCTGTTTGCGGTAAAGTATTCAGAGAACAAACCCAATATGGAGTCTGCGTAACAATCAGCTGTTAATCGTTTGAATACCGTTATGTATCGGCTGCGTTGCCCAGTACCGTCACAATAAAATAAATATATGTGGGTATAAAATTAACGTATAAATATGAGTTTTATCTACGATTACAATTCGAAAGATAATATGAAATTGTAATGAAATTGGGGAAAACTACGTTAAATTTATGACGGTTGAGAAAATTGTTAATTTTGGATTGTCCGTTTTACTTTATGCCAAAACTCCTAATTACCAAAAAATATCAAAATGATTGCCTAGAATCGGACAACCGGACTAACATGGCCAGGATGGTCCAAGTCCTGGGTAGCGATAATTTCGGGGGCGCTACCTGCCAGCGGGTTGATTATATATAGGTAAATATGATTATGATAAATAGCGTAAATGCGTTATAGAATATGAGTACTTATGAGTAATATAAAATATGCGGTGTGAAAAGATAATTAACTTTTCTAATGCGTGCGGGTGGCGTTAAATATAATATTTGCGTTGAGTATTTATGAGTAATATACTAAATATATATATGCGTATGCGTGAATTTAATAGGAAAAGAGGTAATTAATATTATTAGTAGAAAGAATGCGTTAGATGGAATATCCGGACGGAGGACCACACTTGGAATTGCACTTACCTTGAACTCTGGTTGGTAGGTAGGCGCCGCTCCCAGCTTTGCGTTCGGGGTCTTGATTCACGACCGCGAAATATGCACACAGGAGTTATAACCGTAACTCTCGAGACTGTGGCTGATGATAAGCGATGTAGCGCGATATGATGGGTAATCACAGCGGCCGATAGCGTAGCGGAGCGTTAAGAGACGGGTGCGTGCGTATCTTCCAATAGCTATGGCGGAATGTGAATGTAGGAAGCGGGCGGGATAGTGTTGCCATAGACAATACATAAAAGTAAGATGCGTTTAGTGCGTGAGTGTTGACATATAATAATTATAATAAATACCATTAAATACATAAACTAAAAAATATGTATGCGTCGGTACTGGCGCATCCACTATTAATAATACTTTGTGGGGACCACATTACCAGTGAGAGTAGACCAACCTTATTGCACAGTAGGGGGCAAGGATATTTAAACAAAAGCATAATCTTTCTTAATTGGTACTCGTAGTCTCATAAAAACAGTATTCCTTTTACAACAGCAAATGTTCACGAACAGCTTTGGGCAACAGCTGGCCATTCATAGTGCTGTTACGTTAGTTTACCCTATCATCATAATATTTGCAGTTAATGCATTAAAAATAATAATTCATAAGTTTTCTCGTGGTCCTCACTATTTCGGCCCACTGGCCACGAGGGAGAAATGTTTCTCGTGGTCCCATTGCGTTGCGATAAACGGCTTTAAAAATTTCATCCTGTAGGTATATCAAATCTATTTTCATTTTGCTCTATCGATCTTCATTTGTTTTGTTGATCTTTATTTGTTTTATCGATCTTCTTTTGCTTAGTACATTTTTATTGGTTTTAGTGATCTTAAATTGCAGATGATGAAGATCTTCAAATGGAAATCGCTAAAACAAATGTTTTAACAATCTATAGGCGCATATCCCTAGATTTATAAACCAAATGTAGATAAAAAGTAATGAGGCCACCAGAAACAAGCAATTCTCCCTCGTGGTCCTACCAGTGGGATAAAATAGTAGGATCACGGGAAAACAGGGTCTTGGCCTTTCAAAAACATTGATTTAAACCTAGCGCGATCTCTATTACCGGTTGTCACAGATACTTACCGGGCAAGGAAGCTTCGGTAAGTATCTGTGGCGAATACACCGGGAAACCACGGCCGAGTGCCAGTGCGAGAAGCGCAGCGAGGACACAGCGCTCCACACATTGGTGGAGTGCACAGCGTGGGCGCAATGGGCGAGTAAGTGGGACTCCGCTGCCTCTTTCATGTTAAGCAGGTCATGCTCGTGAAAGAGACGGCGGGGATGGAGCTGGAGGGAACTCTTCCACCAGCCGCAGTCTGCGGCGGGACGCCGCGCCGCAGCCGTGTCGTGACGCCCAAGACTATCGGAGCCCATGACCGGGGGCGGTGTGAGGACGGTGAGGGGGCTGATCACCGTCTTTACAGAAGCAGGCTTCCCGAACGCCCCCCCTTAGAAGCGGGATCACACCTGAAACCCTAAAAGACGCGTGATAGCACCCGAACCGCCCCCTGGGCGAGGCCGCAGGTCTGTTGGGAGTGCTGGGTCATCCTTCCGAGGGCTTACCCGGGACTCCCAACCATAGGCTGTTTGTCTGTTACGTGAGGTTTTTTAGTCGGTAGGAGTCCGGCATAGCATCCATGATGGATTTTCCCTCACGTTAAAAAAAACCCTTGAATTCCAGGTATAACGAAAGTTGAGTAGTCTATAATTTCTGAACTACTTACAAAACCCTCAATATTGAAACGTGTGTGGAACAATGATTAAAGTACTCCCTACTATTCTGATACCAAAAAAATACATGAAATCGGACTACGTGGTTAGAAGTTACAACTGAAAAACCATTAATTTGGTCGTACATCCCCTCTACTGAAGGAACCGCGCAAAATATCGGGATCAAAAGAATCCTAGAAACTTCCTCGGATCTTAAGCTCAGATTGTGACAAGTATCATTCAAATCAATTCAGTTGTTTCGGCGTGATACTTATCGGGATACAGACAGACAGACATGAAAATTTTAAATTACATTTTCGGCTTCAGTACCTAACGATTAGAGAACGCCCTACAATTATAATTTTCAAAATATCTTCCATGTACCCTCTACAGTTTTATTATATGTATAGATTAACAACTCGTCTTCCTTTATTCACAACACATATACCTACTCATATATTGTACCTGCAAGTAAAAGATATTTACCGTGCCGTACAGTCTTTGTCATAACCGTTATACCTACCTACCCACCATTTTCTTGACCAGCTGTAACGACTGCTTCTATAGACTAGGTAAGGTACGTACCAAGTTCTCTACCTCATTACAATGTGGGTTGGCGACTGGCGTAGGCCACGGGAGCAGAGCAGTTATAACAAATGCCAACTAATCTGGCAGATTTACACACAATATAATAAATGTGTGCTACGTTCGTTCCTTGTTCGTCAGCTAGTAAAAATAAAAACCATTCTCTTCATTAAAGATCTATCCATTTCATGTACTTAGATACGAACAAAAGTGATAAGTACACATTGGTTGCAATTCTTTCTCGAACAAAATTACCAGGGGCGTTGGCGCATCATAAAGATCAATCAGACAAATTGAGGCCGCCACGCATGTTGCGCAGGAGTGTCTCTCAATAGCTTCCGTAGAATAAACCGATCATTCAAGGTACAATAGGCTGAAAAAATAGACTCTCATCGACTTGTTATATAGTAATGTAACATTATGGCTAATGCATGTTAGATAATTGTTTAGAAGCCCCAGTCCCACGCATGTTGCGCAGGCCATGTATACATTTTATTAAACGATTCCTCTGATTTGCCAAGTACTTATTAAGTACGAGTAGCTTTCTTACTTTCTGATGTATTCGAAGACTTTATTCGTAGCTCTTTTTATCGATGTCATTGAATCTTTTGCTATTCTCATATTCATGCTGCTTTCATCTTTTTATACATGTAGTCTCATAGAATCTCTGTGATTTATATTTTTTTGTGATTTCTCGACGAAGTCGCCAAAACATGTACAATCTTTTAAATTTCTATATATAACAAGTTCAGATTGCGTACATTTCTAATTTTGCGTACTTAGATGAACTGTAGTCATATCTATTATCTACAAATTTATCACAATTGTCAGCTAAATTTAGAGCACTCTTCTCACAAGGATATCGCCTACAGGATTATTAAGTTTGATTACATAATGTGGAGTGGAGACTACTCTTATGTCGTATTGTTTGCAAATGTCTTCTTGAAATCTCTCAGACCCTAAGTATTATGGAGAATGTATCGGATGAAAAAATGTCCTAAACGAAGGAAAATGAAGAATTACTGAATTATTGCGGTCCAATCTATAAAAAGAAACCGAATTCTTTACTGGAGAAAGGGGTGCTAATATAACAAACCATCCACCATCAAAAGCCCTCGCTTCGAACCGCAATATCTGCTTTCCTACATCCTTCTCTTCACTCCAAAGTTTTCAGAGCGTAGCTACTGAAATTTTTGTTGGGGTTTATTATAAAACAGCAGCAGCCTAGTGGTCAGTGTGTCAGACAGACATTCTAGTGGACCAAGATTGTTCCCCTGCTATTACAGCACTAAATGACGTGAATCCATTAATACCTACTAATATTATAAATGCGAAAGTAACTCTGTCTGTCTGTTATGCTTTCACGCCAGAACGGCTCGGCCGATGGAAATGAAATTTGGTTTAGAGATCGAGACCCTGGGAAGGACATGGGCTACTTTTTAACCGACTGCGCAAAAGGAGGGTTCTGATTTTACGCGATAACGACTTCTGCGCGGTCGAAGCCGCGGGCAACAGCTAGTAACGTATAATATTAGCGGAAAGGAAGCATATTTGGAATACCACTTTGTTTAAGGGCTCTTCAAACTTTTGTGTGACAGCTAGATTCGTGAGACAATCTTAAAATGGTAGCAAAACTAGCTGTTTATCAGACTTGAATGTATTAAAACAATTGAACATCATGAGTGGGTACAATTTCAAATTTAACACAAAATGTCTGAAATCTTGTTTGGAGATCTGGTGCAGGTATTTTGGTATAGGGGTATTCAAATTTGTATTCATCATGCTTAGATAAGAAATGTGACGCATGATACCAAACTATCTTAGAAGAACATGTAAGTATTTTGAAAAGTAGTCTTATCATGTAAACAAACTAACTCAAATCAGTGTCTACTCTGAGTTAGGTATTCCAATCTACCTGTACTAGACGATTGGGGTATTCCAACTTACCTTCACCATTATGAATTTCGGAATATTCCAATTTGTCTTCACTTATACAAAATTATATTAATTAAGTTCTGAAATCAATCAATCAATCTGAAATTTTGTGGTATGACGTATTTTGACCTCCCAGTCACGAATATCATAACGGAAATTCACGAAAACACACACACACACACACACACACACACCCTTTTTGCCAATTTTCGTTATGATATTCGTGATTAGGAGGTCAAAAACGTCATTACACAAAATTTCAGATTGATCGGCGGTATGCGCTTTTCAGAAGTTTACCCACAATAAATAACCCTTTGACCAATAAAATAAAACATACATACAAATTATGGAATAAAAAAACATATAAAATATTAATTTGGAATATCAATGGTGAACATTAATTGGAATACCGAATTCCGAATAACCATCACCTCATATATTCCAATTTAGCAACACGGCGTGATCCGACAGAAACTGAATTTGTAGATTAATAAACGCGTATAACAACAATATGTCATATAATTTATGCAATTCAATTGTTATCTAACATATTAATTACAGTCGAAAAGAATAAAACACAGGATTACTAAAAAAAAAACAGAATTATTCACATACTTATTTTTTTCTAAAATGCGGCTTTCGGTTTCGTGTGTCTGGACGCCATATAAGAACAATGGCTGGCTCGCTGTCAAAACCTAACTTTATGTGACAGTGTGGGCTAAGAGTTAACGTTATTATAATGAAGATGGCACTGTTGGTTTTTATAATACCTTACTATTCCAAATTGCCAACAGTATTCCACATATGCTTCCTTTCTCTATGCAATTTTGGAACCTGGAGGGGTTTTCGAGAATATGAGCAAATACGTGGCACATTGTTAGTCCGCGGTGAACTTCTAAAGTACCTAGGTATTTACTTAACCGATTTTAGCCAAATTTGTGTGCAGTTTCAGAGATAGGATTTTTTTTTGTGGAAATCCTACATAGAAAAAATAAACCTTAGCCACATCAATGCGTGGCCTTGTCCTCTAGTATTATATGAAAAACCTAATTGATGTTGAAGAATAATATCGGATCTTCATTTGTGAAATCATCGTTTATTTATTGACTTGTTGAAGGTTTTAACTGTGCCAGCCACTGCCGAACAATAGGTACTTCAACAAGATAATATTATATTGCTTTGTTTTAAGAAAACACGAATCTGCGTCAATTCATTTACGTTTAAACACTAATTAAAGTCCATCATAATAATATCTAACAGAATATTAGGTAGGTATCCATCTATAGTTGGCGGAATATTTTAGATTTATTCAGTTTCAGTATGTCTACCTACTAAAAGATTTTTTAAGAACGTTACCTACTGATTAATTATTTATGCTGTTGGTTGATGGCACTTGGTGGAACCTGCTGCACATATTTAATAACACCACAACATGTTGTGGAACAGTACAAGTGGTGATATTCAATATGTACCTACTGATATTTTGCATTTTATTTTCCACAGAAATCAGATTCCACAGATATCTGTGTTATTTCTACCCTTGTAAATATATTATTGTAGAAAACCCATTAGAGGTAAAAAAAAAAATGTTCTTGAGTGGAACAAACAATCATGAATTAGAAGAAAAATAATGGTTGCGAAAATTCACTGGAAATTTTATCATCGAATTGATAATAACCGTGAATCATTAAATTCTGGTGTACTCCGTCTTACAAACGGCTGAAAGACCAATTCATCTATTAAAACTAATGAATTTGACCTCAGCGCAATTAAGACAGTTGACACAGACCCCTTGGGTATCCCAAGATAGCGACATGGCTTATTGCTATAATATATTATGTGGTTTCAAGGAGATACCTAGCTACATCTTTTAGTTCTCATATGCACTTAGTTCAAATATGCAGTCATTGCAGTTCAGCGTGCGTGTGCTTGAATCACCTGAAGTTTAATAGTTCTTTATGAAAAAAACACTCACTTGTACTAAGTATTCCACAGGTTTTTCAGACAAAAAGTTGTGGAATAGTACCTACAAGTGAGTGATCTTTCATAATTTATTATAACAAGTTCAATCAAGTGCCAACAATCAATAGTTCTTTTCCTATAAAAAATGTAGGTAGGTGCGACTTTTTGCAAATTACTGATTTATAATAAAATTTGTGACGGCATTTCCTCATTCTATGTTCTGTTCTATAATAATAATGACTGCCTCGGTGGCGCAGGCGTTAGTGCAACTAACTGCCATGCCACGGACCTGGGTTCGATTCCCGGGTAGGTCCAAATATTTGTGTAATCTACATGTTGTTTCAGAGTAGGGGTGTTTCTATGCACAATTTATGTATTTAGAAATTTATAAGTAGGTACCTAAGTGTGTACTTATATCAACTGTCCAGATCCTATATCACAAGTTTATATTTGCTTAGTTTGGGCTAGATGGCGATGTGTAAAAAAGGTCCCACAAATATTTATTAACTAGCGTTTCCCCGCGGCTTCGACCGCGTAGAAGTCGTTATCGTGTAAAAGTCGTTATCGCGTAAAATCATAACCCTCCTTTTGAGCAGTCGGTTGAAAAGTAGCCTATATCCTTCCCAGGGCCTCGAACTATCCCTATACCAAATTTCATCTCAATCGCTCCAGCCGTATAGGCGTGAAAGCGTAACAGACAGTTCGCATTTATAATATTAGTGTAGGGATTAGTAGGAATTTATCCATCCATTGTGTTTTAAAGTCATCAAACCAACGAAATAATTTTATGTTATTGTAGTATTTGGTATCGCGTCGTGTTCATATCAATTTGGTAGATAGGTTGGTATTGCTTTCAAATATATTGTTGACGTTCATGTTCATCACATTCAATCTTCACCTTGGATGTGTTATCAATAACCACGCCAATTTATAAACCTTTATTATCTATATCTTTATAGAAAAATGCTATCAGTTAACCTGGTGTAGACTTTTGATGAGAAATCTCTGTTGCGTATGTAGGGCATGGTCAATTACTGTAAGATTAAAAATTAGGCCATGTTGCCTTGCACTCGTCGTTTTGTTGACAATGCAGTAATAATTGTCGAAAAGTCAAAGATTATTATGTTTCAACTACAAATCTAGTTTCATCGTGTACGTCATGGCATGGCCTACTTATGTTAAAGCCCCGCGACGAACCTACTCATTCTTTTCAATACCTCTTTAAGGTGGAATCTTTCTTGTACTAAGCACCTATTTCTAAGTAGCATGGTCCTTAGGATGTGAGTCAAATCTGTTCAAGATCAGTCAGTCATAAGAGCCCTTTTTTACGTGTGGAAATCCTTCATGGATGTTATGTACGATTCCTAACGACACGAGCCCTGCAACTGCATACGTCCGGGAGCCGAGGGTAAGCTTGGAAGCCTTGGAAGCATGTCACGATAGACGTTGGCCATCGCTCGGCTCGGATGGAGGACGGCGAGCAGCCCCCTGCCGTCCTCAGGCCCCCGGTCATGGAAGCCGATAGTCTTGGGCGAAGACAAGCCCGCCGCGCCCTTGCTGCAGGCTGCACAACTCATGTGGGAGAGTTCTATCCCGCGCCTTTACCGAAACTCTCTTCATGGGCATGACCTGCTCGCAAAAACACGCGGCGGGCAGCGTCCCACTTTCTTCCGGCGCTGAAGACTATGGCTCGCACTATGAGCTGCAAACATCCATTCAACCTCCTTTCAGGTAGGCAGTATTTCTCTGTCACCTGAGTAGTATCAAAAAGTAACGGACAGATGTTTTGTACTCGGGAAGTACATTACATAGATACTATTTCTGTCATGGTAACAAGTATCAATTTGTTCAACAACAAAAGAGCCTGTGAGTGGTGGCAGACACAAGCGACATTCCCGCGACGACGTCACAATCACAACACATCACGAGTGTGTGTGATTGTTATCCACTGCAGCATTGCATTAGGTACTTTAATTTAAACCATCTAATCCTATATTATTTAGACCCAATTATTTTCATTATCTCCGCTGACATTAGTAAGAATAACAGAGGTTTACAATGTCACCATGTCACATCACATGTGACGTGAAAAAATTACAGGTGTGGAGGAGGATGTACAGTAAAAATGTTTGTACAGACAAATGTTTCCGCGTTTGTCATATTTGTACAGTCATTGTGATATCCGTAATGAGATGAGAGATTCCAGGTATATGATTAGAGGTTTAATCCAAGTCTCAAAACTTCTTAATTCTATACTTTTCTTTGAATGTGTCATGGTTTTTAAAAACCTATGTGGGTAACATAGAATAGGTATGGATAAGTACCTCCCTACATTTGAGTGCCTAACTACCATAATTTCATTACGTAAGTACTAGGTAGGTACAATGAAAATCAATCAATCATCAATCAATATCAATATCAATATCAATACATACAATAAAATCGTAACAGGTCGCTGTCTGTACATTGAAGATAAATAAGAAAAAATGTTATAGGGGGGCTTTATGAACGCAATAGAACCCAAAACAATGATTTTTAGAATTTTTGTCTGTTTGTCTGTTTGTCTGTATGTCTGTATGTCAGTATATCTGTTTGTCTGTACGGTTGTGCACGCTAATCTCAGTAACCGCTCAACCGATTGCAATGCGGTTTTTTTTATTGTGTTGAGGTTTGCTCCAGTTAACATTTAGCGTTTGTTTTATGTAAATCGGTTTAGAAATAAAAGAGTTATAACACTTTTAAGAATCAGATATTTTGAAAATTTTAATTGTAGGGGTTTCTTGGAATGTGAGTGAACCTAAACTGGCGTGTTGGCTTAATCATAAAAGAGCTTAATGATTAAGACTATTTTTACTTGAAATAGACTTAATCATTAAGCTCTTTTATGATTAAGCAAACAGGGCAGTTTCAGACGCTGCTTGATGACTCTGATGAAGAAATACCTTTCCTTTCATACACCTTATGTGACGTAAACGAAGTTGCGGGCTCAGCTAGTCTTATAATAAGTTGCGTAGTTAAGTATCTCTTACGTAGTGCCTATTACCTAATCTATTATTATTAGTAGGTGGGATAATTTCTTTGACTTACGTTACTAATACGCGGCGACGACGACGACGTGGTGTGGTGTGTGGTCTGACTCTGAAGTCACACACACCACCTTCGTTCCGCCATAATTTCTACGATACGACAAGTTCTAATATGACGGTATATTTATGACTCGGATTTCAGAGGCAAAGACCTGAATACTATATGTACCATGTTAGAGGGGACCACCGGACCATAATGGCTAATAGGTATAATACCCACCCATCTATTAGCTACTGCACAGGCTACTGTCTGCATCTAGTATGATAATCGCATGAAATTACAACAATCGTTGTTTATGCGTAGCATCAAATTAAGTCTTGTATGGACATAATTCATAGAGATTAATATCATTGTGGTTAAATAAGATGACTTATATTTTTTGAAACCCCAAGTACTTAGGTATAGTTACTTATTATAGTTGATAAAAACGCGACGTTAAATGTGTTGGAAAACTATTTCTTGTGTGATGGGAGATGGGACGCAATTAAGTACAACAAGGAACACTTTTATTTAGTAGTTGAAATTCGGACAGGCTTCTATTCACTTGAGTAGTGACTTTATGTCTATGAGTAGTTACTTACTTGGAGTACCTACCTACCTAGTAGAAGAGGCTAGCCCGATCTTTTGAAAAATCTGTCAAATCAAAACAGATTATGTAGGTACGTCCCTGTTCTCTGTGCTCAAGGCAGCATACCCACTGATCCATTAATTCACTATTTGTTTAGGTAGGTACTTTTCCGATGATACGCGCGCCTATGGCTGTATTGTATGGAATGGACACACGCAGGGTGTGGGTAGGTACTTGCTGTTGAAATGTTCAAGTCTTTAATTTTGAAGTAAAGACGAAGCACGGAAACGCTCATAAATGGGAGTCCCACAATGGTTACCCATCTTAAAACCAGTCATAGCATGAGTTGCTAAATGCAGCGATCTTTAACAGAAGTTTACGAATACTTCAGTAGGTACAATACGCAAATTAAGAAATACATAAAATCACTTTTGATCACCTTTTTAAAGGCCAGTGACTATTGTTTAATTGCATGTTGTTTAAAAGTTAGCAGATAAATAGTACTGTTGATAACGTCTATCATTCACCGTGTATAATTCCTGAAGCACTCATAATTATTGCTAGCGTTATCAACACTATCCATATCAATGCTACATATTTTATCGCACTGACAGTAAGATCAACCTGTTTGTGTATGAATATGTTTTCGTAACAGTGTGGAAAGTAAAACAGGGTCACATCTTTATAGCTGCTTGAAGTGCAAACATTGAGAAATACGGTTCTAAAAGTTATAACCTCGGTTCAGGAGGTATTATTTGTCTTTGCAAGAGAAACGCGATTTAAAAAAATAACTTTCGTAGGCGTAGTTCATTAAATTTATCTATAATGGTATAAGAGGAAATATAGTAGGTAGGTACCTATGACTATGACTGTTTGTAATCGAAACACTGAAACAACTTATTTTGTGCTTAAATTAGCTTTTTGTCGATTTAAAATGTCTTACGCAAGAAGTTAATTGATTTATTTAGTTCATAAACGTATAACCTAGAGCAAATTTTTCTTAAAGTTTTCAATCAGGTGTCCGTCAAGGTTTTGTTTTGGGCCCTACCTACTTGGATAGTTACCTACACTCATTATCCCATCGTCTGTTACGGCCTGACCGCGCGTGAAACCGCAACGGTGGGGAACATCGCGGGAACTCGCGGCGGGTGTTTTTAAAACGACCATACCTCATAACTTTTGTATGGCAGCAACATACAAAAGTTATAATACTGGAATCGTTATGAAACAAGCTAATAATTTCAAGCTAATAATAATTTAATTTTTAAATAATTAATTCTAGTTCAAATAATTAATTCTATCTGGTAGAAAAGTACTAGCAACGGCCCCGCTTTGGCGCGTGAAATTGAAATCAGTTTTAATAACACTGATAAATTCTAGCACAGATTTCCTCGATTTTCTGACAACATTTAAGCAAGGTTATAATATTCATTCTAGTGGGCATGTAAAGAGACCATATCAAAATAGGTTTTCATTTGCAACCCTATTAACTAAAGAATAGACTCCAGTGTATAGGTAGGTAACTATACACGATATAAAAAGAAAAACAAATGCACCAATTTTTTTTACTGCTAGTCAAGAAAAATTGACCCCAAGGACTTTTTGGTTGCATCCGGATACTCGACAAGATAATTCTTTTATTGATACTACAACAGTTTTCCTACCTTCTTCGTACCAGGATTACATCCCAAATCAACTCGGACTTAATGGTCATGGTACAGTATTAGTTATTAGGTATAATGATACCGAATATAGATGTCTACAATACGCATTTGATTATGTCAGATACTTATGTTCAAAATATCTGTAATACCAGTATGAGTAGGTATCTAACAAAGATTCTCTCATACAGTTGCCCAAGGGCAAGAATTGATAACCCATACGCGGAAAATGTAAATGACTATATAGCCCTGTCTCCAATTTGACCTGGTGAACTCGACAGATAACTGCTAAGGGAATATACCATACTTATAAGAGAGATGTTTGTTGATATGATCCACTCAGAGTACCTATTTAACGTTTCGTTGATTATACAGAATGTAGTTTATTTAAAAATTATGATGTGAATACTTTTTATCGAAAATAATATTGCGTAACTGCTATAAGAACTAGGTAGGTACATTATGTAGTTATTTACATAAATGTATGCTTCTCTAAAATGTATTTTTTAATACAGTTGCTCAAAAAGTGGCGTATTACAGGGACGTATAGCGTTCGGGATGTGGGCTATGGGCTATTACACACTCGTGCTTTTTCTTTACCATTCCCGCACTCGTGCGTTTTCTTGCCCAATTGTCAAAATAATGTCTGTGATTCATGCAAATATTTCTAAAAAAAGACACTAACTTGTTTCAATATCAGATTAAAAGTAATTTTAATTTAAATTTAAGCATAAATTAATATAGGGGAAGCTGTTCACCATTCGTACAGATTTTTGTTTTCATTTTTTTTTCTCCACGACTATAACTCAGAATTGCCTCGTTAATATCCCTAAATGTAGAAAATATATTATAGTTAGTGACAAAATTTTCTGAAACTATTATGTCAAACGGTTAAGGGACTGTAGCAATTTTTCGACGATAATATATTTGTACGAACGCGCCCCATGGGTGGGGTACTTCCGTACAGTAGGTGGGGTACTTTCATACGCTTGGGGTAGATTCATACATGGTAAATAAAAAGCCTATTAATCTCCCAAAAATGTATTAAATTGATAAGAAAATTTGCTTATCACAGTACCATCTTAATGACATTTAACTTGACTCCTAATCAAAATATGTTCTTAAGAAAAATAACAAAAAAAAACTGTTATACTGTAAGTAAGTAATTAGTCATTTTGGTTGTCACTTTTGAGCTTAAGGCAAATTAAATTATTTAAATTAATTGAAAGGATCATAAACTCTATTCGTTCTAGATGTGCCGAGTGGTTAGGGAGGACCTGGGGACATAGTCTAATAAACAAAGTGTGTAGCGTACACACTTTGTCTGTTAGACTATGTCTCCTTTTGTGTTTGTAGTTTCATTCTATGTAATGAAAAATGAATTATCATGATAAACCCGATTACTTCCGAAGATAAAACACTTTCGGTCCTATTCGCAAATTTCATAACTGAGTGTACTTTACTCGACAATAAATAACAGCGGCCTAAGGTGTTTCAAATTATACCAAAAATTTTTTTCATTTCCTGATATCACATTTAAATTAATTTGTGCATTAAGTATCCAGTATCTTAAGTTTATTTTCTTTAATTTTTGGTTGGTAATTAAGTTCCTGCAAACTACTTCATTACTTCTTCTTTCTTTACTATATTATTCATTCAGACAGGGTTACACCTATCGTGGTCCCGAGGCGACTCTCATGGTTTTTTTATGTATTTTATCAATAAAGAAGATTCGATTTTTGTTTTATAATTCATTTTCCAGACTCTCTGCATAATACGAAATTCATTTGATTTTCTTATTCTTTTGATTTTTCTGTTTTTAAGGAATATGGAATATACATAAATTTAAATCATTTTTTATTCATTTTCATCCATTTTATAGCTACGCTTATCTTTTCTTATTATCTGTACCATGAACCTGCGATTTGATATCAATTATAACATTTAATTGAAAATCGTTATAAATAAAAAAATGCCGTAATTATTGTAACGTATCATAATTTAAAAAATACAGTCTTAAATTTATAAAAAAATAAAATTTATGTGAGTGTTTGTGGTAAAAAAGACCTAAAGGGGACCATTCGAACGCGTACGAATGCGCCCCCTGTAGAAATGTCCGAATGTGCCCCAGGCCTTAACTAAATATAAATTACAGTATAACTAGGAAAACTCAAAATTAAACAATGTGAACATTAATGAATCCTGACTATTTAAAAAAACGTAATAAATTTTCTTGCCAGTACGATTTAAACTTCAGTAAAAATTTTACTTTCCTAGTGCGAAAACACGTTACGTCTTATTGACTCACACAGAGTGGCGCGATTGGCACGATACTTTGCTAGCAACATGGCAGTCGGTATGTCTATGTGCACATGCAAAGGCGCGTTTGTATGTCAGTTAGTATTTTTGTTATACTCAATGTATGAATGTGCCCCGCGTACGAATGGTGAACAGTTTCCCCTAAGTATCGGCATAAATATAAAAAAAGTTGGCTGTATGAAGTGCACTGCCATAGTCTCTGCTTAGAAAGGTATATATTCTTTTACGGTTGGCGCCATTTTGGATATTCAGGTTTATTGTTTTTATTATTTTATTAAATTGCCTAATTTTTTCGCAACTGTATTAAAAATAGTTGTTCAATACAACGTGTGGGACTGTTATTTAAACTCGTTCCGACTGTCTACCCTCGCCTTCGGCTCGGGTCAACACCTGTCGTAACTCGTTGTAATAACAGAAATCCCACACTTGTATCGAAAACTACTATTTTAATACAGTTGCTCAAAAAGTGGCGTATTACAGGGACGTATAGCGTTCGGGATGTGGGCTATTACACGCTCGTGCTTTTTCTTTCCCAATTGTCAAAATAATGTCTGTGATTCATGCAAATATTTCTAAAAAAAGATACTATAATCAATTTCAGATTAAAAGTAGTTTTAATTAAAATTTAAGCATAAATTAATATAGATAAGTATCGGCCAAATTAAATTTATAAATATAAAAAACGTTGGCTGTATGAAGTGCACTGCCATAGTCTCTGCTTATGAAGGTACCTATTGTATTCTTTTACGGTTGGCGCCATTTTGGGGAGTTTGCGCGCGAAATCGGAGACATGCGGACTACTCCGTTAAAAATTTTCCAAAATTAGTGTGTTTCGAGTGTTTTATGAGTAAAAGTGGTGGATTTTTAAGCATAAAAGTTCGACAAAGTGCACAAGTGTTGGAAAGTGATAAAACGCAGTGAAACATGACTCTTCCATTTCTCGACAAACTCCAGAGACACTTTTAGTAAAGTACCACCGCTTTACTAGAGAAGACTGACTTTGACTTAGGGCTGCACTTGACTTTGACTAGACTTAGAGGACGAGGACTGTGACTTGAAAAATGAAGATATAATAAATATAAGACTAGGCTGTATGGCTCAAATTGCCTTTGCCTATCCGAAAATGGATAAATAAAACTACTACTACTGGCGCCATTTTGGATATTCAGGTTTATTGTGTTTTTATTATTTTAGTAAATTCCTTAATTTTTTCGCAACTGTATTAAAAATAGTTGTTCAATACAACGTGTGGGACTGTTATTTAAACTCGTTTCGACTGTCTACCCTCGCCTTCGGCTCGGGTCAACATCTGTCGTAACTCGTTGTAATAACAGAAATCCCACACTTGTATCGAAAACTACTATTATCTACACTTAAATTTATTTGTAAGTAGGTAGGCGTCTATGTAAGTATTACCTTTTCATGCCTTGATGGAGCAGTGATAGTGTATGCGACTCCTGTTGCTGAGGTTTAGGCTTCGGCCCGCCAGGCGTGATCACCTAGCCTGGTCGGAGGATCCTCCCTTTGTGTGTTGGAGGAACATTCCCAACCCTTCCTCCACATGAATCTCTCACGTCACGCTGCCAACTTGGGCGTGCTTCAGTTATAACGGTCAGCAATTCTTCGTTGTCCTCAGACCCCCAGTCATGTGACCCCAATGGTACTCGGGTGGGAGATCATCGGCGCGAAATAAACACAAACTTCTATGGACCACGCAATATTAGATAATTATTGATTAAGTATAATTATGTTTCCATTCGTTAATTTTGTTAATTTTGATGTTTTCTGCTTATCAAGTGTATTTCATTATAATCTCAGACGATTTGACGCCGACCTACCTACTGCTGGACATAGGCATTCTCCAAAGACTGCCCCAACATTTATTCAGGTCTTGAGACCGCGTTCACATTCTGCGTTTTATGCAGGCGGCGCGGCGGCCGCCAGCACTACTAGAGAATCGTTCAGCCTTAATTCTGTAAGTTTCAAGCTTCTTCCGATCTGACTTGAATTGACTGCTTCTGTAGTGTAACCGCCTGCCGCGCTGAGGTCCCGGGTTCGATTCTCGGATCGGTCGAAATATTTTTGTGATCTAAAAATGTGTTTCGGAGTTGTTTTCTATGTAAGTACTTATATCTAATAATTATGTAGGTAGGTAGATACGTATTTAGAAAATACATAATACTTACTAGCTGACCCTAGCAACTTCGTTTACGTCACTTGAAATTTATGAAAGGAGAGGTAGGTATTTCTTCAACAGACTCCTAGGAGCGGGTGAAACTGCCCTGTTTCCGCCTTCGGCGTAGACTGAATTATTTTAGAATATCCTTAATCTAAGCTCTTTTATGACTAAGCAAACACGCCAGTTTAGAATGACCCTTACATTCAAAGGAATCCTTGAATTGTAGGTTTAGCGAAAGTTGAGATGTCTCTAATTTCTGAACTAATCGGACCACGCTTTGAGAAATTACAACTGAAAAACCATTTTGTCTTTCATCCCCTCTGCCACAGGAACCGCGCAAAATATCGGGATCAAAAGTATTCTCGAACCTTCCTCGAATCATTAGCTCAGATTGTGCCAAGTTCCAAGTATCAGTCATTATTTAGTAGTTTCGGCGTGATACTGCCTTATTCGGGATACAGACAGACAATTATTTTTTGTTTTAGGTAAATTACAATTTCAGCTTCAGTGTCGATTTATAGAGGGATCGTGAGAAGTATGGCCATAGGGCCATCAAGGAATCAAACACGGGACCTCCGTATGGGCGGAGACCTTGACGGCCAGCAATGTGGCTAGATTGCTGAGCCCGCAGAGGGCGATGGCCGTCGGGATGATAAGGGGGTGCCGCACGATCTCAGGCGAGGCGGCATGTCTCCTAGCCGGGACTCCACCATGGGAGCTGGAAGCGAGAGACAGCGCAAGGTCCTCGTAGTGGGTCTGGACGTGGCCATGATCTCCAGCGGGATTAAGTAGGACTGCGCCGCCTCTTTCTGCGAGCGAGTCATGCTCGTGAAAGATGCGGCGGGGCGGTAATGGGAGAGAACTCTCCCACCCGAGTTCCGCAGGGCTCCGCCGACGTGTCTTCGCCGAAGACTATCGGCCTCCATGACCGGGGGCCTGAGGACGGTGAGAGGGCTGCTCACCGTCCTTACAGAAGCGTTCACGCACGCCCCCCCCCCCTTAGAAGCGGGATCACACCCGGAACCCCCAAAGGCGCGGTATAGCACCCGAGACGCCCTCTGGGCGAGGCCGCAGTAGTGACCGTAGCTCTGTTGGGAGTTCTGGGACCTCCTTCCGAGGGTTTACCCAGGGCTCCCACCCATAGGCTGTTGGGCGTTATGTGAGGTTTTTTAGTCGGTAGAAGTCCGGCATAGCATCGATGATGGATTTTCCCTCACGTTAAAAAGAAGAAAAAAAAAAGAAAAGTAGGTATCGATTTATAGATTTAGAATTTAGTTTTTTAAAAATTTCAAAGGGAATAAATTTGATTTTATTTTATTTATTTATTTTAGACATATATCTTCCATGTACAGATTCTCGACCCACTACAGTTTTATGTTAAGTACCTATAGGTAGATATCTGATGTCTCTCGGTCGTCTGTCTCTAGTCTAGATCTTACAGCAACAGCTTACCTATATGAGCTTAAATTGGGCCCGATGATGTGTGAGAATGTCCACAATATTTATTTATTTAATGTAGGCCCGCTCACTGCCACGTTAGGTGATTCTTTCGACGCCATTCGCCCTCTTTCAATTTTGACTAGAGTCCTATTTTGCATTTCCTCGTTGCGGATTCTTTAACAAAGGGACAATCTCTTTGTGATAGAATCCGCAACGAGGAAATCCTCCGCCCTCTAGGCGAAAGGACTATCTCAGTTTCTGAGTAGGTAGGTACCTACCTAAGTCATCACTGGTAACACACATTGGTCAAAGATCCCAGTCTTTAAAGCTTATTGCCATTTTGGTCAAAAGTAGGAACCATCCCACACTGCCCAATCATGTTGAGTTGCAACGATGGATTCCTTTCTCGATGATGGGTGGACTTGTCTTACTGAATATGGTTGGGTCTAGACAGGCATAAACTACACACTTCGATGTACCGATAAGTAGTTAAATTCTCTCTGTAGACTGCTGATTATAACCGCCACCTTTAAGTAGGTAGGTAGGTACATACATATCATAAGTAGGTACCTATCATAAGTGAAACTAGAGTCTGTGTTTTTCATATTCCCAACTGTATGAGGTGATTCCACATCACCATACTTAACCACCATTATCTCAAAGATTTCGCTGATATTTGATGATCAGATCAATGACTTTACCTATTCATTTATATCTATCTATGACTCTATGACTCATTCCTTTTGTCGATAACAAGATATTAGATATCTACGCTACATAGAAGTCATTAACTTCATTTAGATTTCAGGCTCTTTGTTTTATCTGCTATAATAAATATCGTATCCCCGCTGACTCAATGTTCTGTAAACGATCACTGCAGTTAGCAACATTCGCTACGGCTGCTCCTTAGATGGGTGACTGACCACTTTGAGACATTTCATATGCGAGCGTTTCTGTATTTCGTAGGCACGCTAAGCCGTTGGTCCCGGTTGTCGGTAACATGACAGCCGTAAGCCAAATTGAAGTAAGTCGTTACTGATATCTGTGGTCACAACCTACGCCTGTCCATTTTCAAAACGCCAATAGACTCACCTTCTATTGCGTAGGACAAAAGCTATAGGTACCTACTTACGGCGAAACGTGGGCGTATACTCTGCCTACCCCTTCGGCGCGACTATTTATGTATTTATTATAAATCCATGACAGTCATTTTAATAAGTTATGTTGGCTACTTCTTACCTTTCCCACACTTGAAAATTACTTGATATTTATTTTGTATTTACGTTCCTCCGCTCGCCATCGAGAAATTGGTAAACATGATGGTTTTCTTCTTGATTTCAGATTTTACATGATTTTCTTCGTGGTGTCGGTCCAGCTTGTGTCCGACACATGGACGAAAGAACTGATAGAAATGGAAGCCCTAGGTGCTCGTGCGACTCATTGTACTTATGAGTATGCTTTCGATATGTATGGAGCTCACTGCGCGGGACTCCGGCTCACAAAATTACCCAAATTGAGAAGTGGAATTGAGGTAGGTACCGCCTAATTCATAATTTAGACCGAAACTCATCTTGCCTACTGCTCGTTCGCTCTAACTTTGCCGCTCGGCTCCATACTTAAGTCGAATTTTTAATTAGACGAAGTAAATTCACAGCAACTAATGTCACTTCTTCATACAATGTTGCATATTTTCTATGACGAAGTGACATTAGCTACTGTTAATTTACTTCGTCTAATTAACAATTCGGGTAAACGCCTCTACGCCAGCGGCAAAGTTAGAGCGAACGGGTAGTAATCATAAAGCCTTTCGATTTCCTTATCACATAAAGTAGGTACATCTGAAAAGTAACTAGGCCTGCTTGACGTGGAAAACAAAAAAGTCTCATAAAGATCTGTGAGAACCAGCGAATCTCAACAACCTGATGTACCTTCCGGAAACTTACCCGGTGCCCGCGGCCAAGTACAGATAGATAGAGACCGTGTAATTTTAATCGGTTCAAGTCGGACATAACCTCCGTGGAGATTTCAACACGAAAAAAGAAAGCTGCTATACCTACCTTTGATCGAACTGACTACAGGATAAGGTAGAGGCCATTATACCTAAATAGGGTGATCAGAGTATTGAGATACCGATCGAGTACCTATCTCGGCAATAAATGTGAATTAATGACAGATCCAGAACAGCTTGACTGAGTATCTATATTGACGGGGCCGCCCTCTGTTTAATATATTCAGTCAAGCCGCATACGCCGTTGCGACGGTTGACCAGTTACACTATTTATAACACATGCTGAAGACCTAGCAAAGTGGAGGGAACAGTAAGCACCAAAAGGTGGGTACTTAATGCAGTCAGGACTAAAGCTTGGGTGATGATTATAATTACCTCATAAAATCTTATGTCACTTTTCAAACGGCTAGCTAGACTTTATACTGTGCCTCAGGTTAGAGGCGCGTAGGTACGAATACGAAATCGTGTAGGTACATACAACATAAGTAGGTACCTACATCAGATAGTACTTAGGTAGGTACGTAAATAGATAGACATAATGAAATATAAATCCCTTTGTTTTGTTACAGATTCTCGATTTCAGCGACAACAAACTCCAAGCGCTACATTCCGACACACTATCTAGTTACACGGGCATCAAGTTCCTGTATTTGGCCGATAACCGAATCTATGTCATAGACGAGGATGCCTTCGAAGGGTTTAATTATTTACAATCACTCGACCTCTCAAATAACGTATTATTGAATATACCCAATTCTATGCTTCAACTGACTTCATTAAGGAAGCTATACCTCAGGGGGAATCCTATACTCTATACGACGACGGAACTTGCTATAACCAGACCTATCAAAGCCCCATTGGAACTCTTGGATATTTCAGATTGTAAAATTAAAGACTTACCGAATTGGGGCTCTCTTCCCCAGTTAGTATTTTACAATATTTCACACAATTCTCTAGAGTCGTTGAACACATCCCATTTTGCACCCATGTGCAACTTAGAGAAGGTTGATCTAACAGAATCAACGAGCGAGATGAAGCTATGCAAGATGAGAACTACTGTCCTATGGTTTCAAGCAAAAGGAATATCCTTCGTGTTGGAAGACTATTCTAAACTAAATACTCAAGGTCCGTATTTGAATTGGTATCATTTGCAATATAATACTAACTTCATTTATGTAGGGTAGTTGTTAACTGAAGAAAAACTTTTGTTTCAGAATTTCAAAACTGTCCATCAGATGATTTAACGCTGTATAACGTGACGTATCACAGGTGTAAAGCAGACTATTTCCAGGTGAGTTATAAAACTTAACCCAAACTCAAATAACGGACAGAAATCAAACCCGGGGATGGCATAAAAAGCTGGTCAGGGGATTTATTTTTGAGCGTTTATTATGCCACTGAGTACCATATGATTTTAGTTCAACGTGCACATAACGTGCCTACAGGGATTTCAGTTATGAAAAAAGTCAATCAAATCGGTCTACCACAGTTCCACAGTTCACCGCTTGACGTCTACTTGTACACGGCCGATTTTTTTTTTCACTTTTTAAGGGGAATAACCTTAGGAATAGGGAATGTGGAGGAAAGGTTGGGAATGTTCCTCCAACAGACAAAGGGAGGATCCTCCGACCAGGCTAGGTGATCGCGCCTGGCGGGCCGAAGCCCAACGGTTGATGTTGGACTGTTGGTTATATCATTCATCATCGTGAGAATTCTGATATCGCGATCCAGGATTTATCTATACTTCGTTGCGAGAACTTTCATATCGCGATGCAGGACTTCAACTGTTCTTCGCTATGTGGCGGTCGCCACATCGTTGGTTATAATATCATTCATCGCCGTGAGAACTCTGATATCGTGATGCAGGATTTATCTAGTCTTCGTTGCTAGAACTTTCATATCGCGATGCAGGACTTCTATTTGTCTTCGCTATGTGGCGGTCGCCACAGGGAATAACATAAAAATGAGATATAAATGAGTCGTCCGTCAGCTGTTGCAATCCTTTCGGGCCTAGGAACACAAGAGGGTCGATAGTGGTCTGTGGGTCTCTCTCAATCGATTTCTTTTAATACGATAAAGTATCTTTTTTTTTCGTATCCCAGTTTCTAATTTAAAAAGCAAATTTTGAAATTTGTGTCCGTATAAACAAGAACTAACCTGCCAATGTGCCAATTGTTGAGCTTGTTTGCATGCAATAGTAACATTTGCGGGCGTTCGTGTGTTCCAGGTACAAAGCATTAAAACATCACGACGCACTTGGCTGACAGTAGGCGGCGGGCTCGCAGGCTTCCTCATAGGCTTCATCCTGCTACTGTACCTAATGCATAGACACAACGTCACACAAACGAAGACGAAAGCTGAAAAGCTTAAACAAGCGGTGCCAGCTAACGATCCTGATAAGATTGCCACAGCAAATCTTCTTAAAAATGCTTCATAGTCATATGTGATATTTCTCGTGTGTAGGTACCTACTAAGAGTGTCGCACTGAGTTTCAAGCCTTTGTGCTCACGGCACATGTGATTCTTTCTTTTTAAATATTTATATGCACTGTAATTATATATGATAACATATGTCATATTGTGCACAATCACAATGCGTTAGAAAGACGGTAGGTATAGCAAGGAACAATCCACTCATTTTAACATAATATTGCACAACATTAATTCTATGCCGTATTTACGTGAAAAATGTATGGTCCGACATTTGTGAGGCAGATGTACCTATACTCTTAAGTATATTTGCTAGAGATCAAATAATTTAGAAGTGTATAGAAGGGCAGTTCTTTGATTTTTCGTGCCAATGTGTAAGTACGTTGTATAGGTTGAGAATGTTATAGAAACGTAGGTAATTATATTTTAAGATTATTTTAATCGAGATAATAATGTGGGTAAGTAGTTAGTAAAAATTTGTATCACAATATAAAATAAGTACCTTTTTAGTTGTGTTCGTACACAATCAATTCGTGCCATGAATGATTCGTAAACTTGTCAGTTTTAGTACCTAGGTATTAGATTGGGCTGAAGCAATATTTGTGTAGCTTTTGATTAAATGCTACATTAATTTCAACAGCTAGATAACCAAAATGCAGAAATGCAGATGTATAAATTTTTATAAAAGCAAAAGGCTTAGGATAGGTATGTGTTTTAAATTTTACTTATGTTTACTACTAGAATATAAATTGTGAAAAGATCGCAAGCAGGACAAGAGGAACTGTAGGCAGAAGCCATAGATTTGAGTGTTACAGCGAAAATTGGGAGAAAGTCTAGCAGTGGAATTTATTTTGAACTAAAAAGCGTGTTAGAAGCAGACGTTTCACAACGTTTTGTGTAAAATTTAAAAGTCCCGTCGGATTGGGACTCATTCTGTATGTTCGTCGAATCATAATTTACTGATCTAGTGGAGTTTTTCTTATTCGGTAAACTCATTAAAAACTAGTACTTGAACATAAGGCGCTAAGCACACTGATCTGGCTCGAACGCAGACATGGCGCTCTGTTTAAATAAAATACCGTACAAAATGCATGGCAATAAGGTCGTTTGAATCAGACGCGTACGTCGAAATGGCGTGCTATAGCGCTGCCGAAGGGGCCGTCGAATTTGATCAAATAACGACCTTATTACCGTGCGTTTGGTACGGTATTTGATTGAAACAGAATCATGCTTCTACGTGAGACGAAGACGGTATGTGAGAAATTGTACATTTCTACCGTTTCAGTACAAATAGAAAATGTTTCTCATTTTTATAAAGATCACTACACTACAATTTAAATTCCTCAAATAATCTGCTATAGTAATAAATTTATTATGTAGTATTTACATAGCTGGTGCTATACCTAAGTAACTGATTCATTTGAAGTCTCATAAGGCTGACTAGTGATAATTTTGTGCTGTTAAAATTCTGTTTGCTATATTTAGGATTATAATATTATCATATTTTCCATGTGCAAAAGCGACGAGGCTATTATTTATATCGAACAGATTAAGTACCCGTCAATCGGTATTACAGAACTGCCAGATAAAGTTTGAGCATTGGAAAGCATTTGAACCATCGTATCGCACTTCCATTCAAAAATAATTTCTAAGAACTACAGTTTTACAGCAGTATATGCGATAGATGTCACGGGTTTGAATCCCGGGACAAATATTTGTGTGATCTGCAAATGTTTGTTGTCAACTTTGGGTGTTCTACGTCAATTTGGGATAGACCACTGTGTAAAAAAATTGAGCAATATTTATTTAATTAGCATATGACCAAACAACTGGTTGCACTGTACGTCACAAATGTAATAATATACTAGTAAGTAGCAATATTAGCATAATTTATTTTAAGTTTAACATAATGTTACGTTATAATGTCAAAGTCCAATAGTAAGTAGGTATGTACTTTTTTATGCAATTAATATAATCAGCTTAGGGCCAATTTAGAACGGCACTCTTCACAATTTAATCATTTTAACGACAATTTAGTGGCCCAACTTCTCATATAAAACAGTAGTAAATAAGGAATGCAATTTTTTAAACTTTTACTTGTATGTAATAGGTTAAGTTAATTCACTGTGATAAGTAATAAATTTGTTGCTAATATCTCATTACGTACTTTTTGTTGAAAGTCCTGAACTCAAATAAAAATCACATACCTTCAGAATCACGCCTATATCCGCGAGAAGGTAAGCGAAGGTAAATTATATAAGTACCCACACTTCGAGTTTGTTGGTCAAGCCTATTGCCCTCATCTTATCGGGCACTATTAACTGAAGAAAATCTATAACCATTCAGCATCTAAAGTTTCAACAGCTAGATCAGTTAGTACACATTCATAATCTCAATGGTCCGAGCATAAACTCAAATAAAAGGCAATAATATCCCGTTTTATCCAAAAATGAACTATATTTATATGAAATTAACAAACTGAATTAAATCGTCACAAGCTAAAAATATGATGCGTTAATGCTATTTTGATTTCTTTTAGAGTTAAAACATCTCCAATTGTATTGTAATGTATGTAAACTAAATCAAATCAATAAAAACAACAGCTGAATAAACACGAACAATGGTTCCTTCAGTTGGCACATTCAAATGTCCTCTTCCAAGTCTGCCAGGACATGTATTGAATGCCAGCTTTAGGGTAATTCCGTTGAATGTTGTCCAAATATTGGGTTATACGACATTTATTTCAGGTGTCTTTCTTTTCACTATCACTAACTGATTTGGTTGGCGGTGAATCCTTTTCCTTTGCCAGGCGCTGTTTACTGAATCTACCCATGCCAGGTTGATAAATTACAAGGCTGGGACGGTCCTGAAATGCCAATTTACAAAGCTCAGTAAATTTTTACAAGACCTGTAGAAATTTGAACATGTTAAAAAAGAGACATTGGACAATTTTTAGTCACTATTCACCATTATTATTGATATGAACTATATTATATAATATTATGGGTAATTCAGCGTGGGCTGATGAAGCAATAATTACTTTCCCAATCAAGGAACTTAAGCTATTCATATAAAAAATGAAATAAAATGTATTACAATAAAAAAAGGTTACCTTATTTCTAATTCTCCGTTCTGTGCGACGGTCACTGTCACTTCTATCTTTTTCTTCAGACTCTTCTCTTTCGCTAGACTCGCCCCTGGCATCAAGAGATTTCTGCCTTTTTAACAGATACTCATCTTTAATCGTTACTACATCAGTCTCCAAACTACTCCTTCTCACCTTTGAAATACTAACAGAAGTCATTTTAGTAAAAGTTTCGTCATCAGTGTCCTTCAATTTTACGTCATTTACTTCTTCAACTTTCTTTTTATCGAAACCATCAATAATTTTGCTGTAATCGTCAGTCTTAACATGTGGCAGCTGAGTGAAAGGTTTAATATCATCGTGACTGATTGCTTTCACTTTATTGTCTGGAGATACGATTTTGTTTAGAGATGACGGCTTTTCGGACTTTATAAACTCGCTTTGCTTGATTCTCTCTTTCCTTGTATCACTATATTTTTTGCTTTTCGGCTCACGAGGCAACTCCTTCAATTTATCACGTCTATCCTTTTTAAATCCTTTATCAGAATCCTCACCTTGATCGTCATCTTTAATAGAATTTTCTTTTTTATCATTATCAATTTTTTTCTTCTTTTCGCCTAACATATTAATACCAGCCTTGCGTTGCTCTCTATAAGTTTTAGATTCAAAAACAGTTCCATCTTTGCTATCCAATTTCATCTGATCGTCTTTACCATCTACTGCCTTCTCTTTTTCCCATTCCCTAGCTTTAATTTTTTTTACTTCTCCATCCCCTGTATCTTCCTCCTGAAATAAATAAGCTTTGGGCATAAATATCAAGCTAAAAATTACATAATTGCGGATATTTAACAACAAGATGCGTTGATCTAGTATTCGATGTCTATTGAAATACACACTACCTATTAATGGAACAAACATGAAATACGCGTGAATACCATTAGCTACGAATGATGTGACATCAACAAAGAGAACCTTGAAGCAAGTATCGCCACCACTTTTCTGACTACCTTCTTGAGATTCTTTTTTGTCACAGAATTTACCCGAAGTTAATGTGAAAGTATTGTGTGTTTTTGCTGATAGAGCAGGGAAATGACTATCCCAGTCAGAATCTGTACTGATGAACTCATCGGATCCGTGGGCAGTTTTCAGTTCTGTTTTAACACCACCACACTTCCCTTTACTCTTATGGTATATTCTTTGTTCTCCATACCAAAAACTATGATGATTGTATTTGTGGTGACAGTAATCAGTATTGTCATTACAGTTTTCGTCTTCAGATATATCACCGGGTCTCTAAATAAATATAAAACAATTAACAGCCAATTCATTTAGGCGTGTACAAAAATATGATAACCGCGAGCGAATGGGAAGGATCTTAGTGTCAAGAAATTTTATCTTAGGACAATGAATTTGGCTTAGATGAAGGAAGGGCTGTGAGTCATAGAGTTCTAATTTGCTGACTGTCATCTCATCATATTCCATTATTTTAAATGCCTGCGCCGGAATAGCTAGACTGACCCCCAGTTTCCGAAAGGCTGATCAACGCTAAAATTAACTAATCGGCTGTTAAAGGCGGATCCCCACCAGACGATCCAAAATGAAGATTTGATGTGGACGTGCCTCGCGCGATCCATACTGCGCGGCAGGCGCGCGCTCCTTGCCGACATGTGACTCCATAGCGACCGAAAGTTCAACTGTGCTATACTTAGCCGGATCAGGTTGGAGCGTGTCGGTGCAACGCGGCAAGATCACAAGAAAAGTTTTGTTCGTCAGGCTACATGATCCATGCCTCATGCTCCCGGATCGTGGATCGCAGGAATTGGCGATCAATTTTGGATCGTCTGGTGGAGATCCGCCCTTAACAGCCGATTAGTTAATTTTAGCGTTGATCAGCCTTTCGGAAACTGGGGGTAAGTGAATTAAACATTAAGTTAGTGGCATCCACAATCGTCAGTTGTACCTAGGGTCCACTATGATTGACTCCTATAGACTGCTGGACCAAGCTTTTAGTTTACAGAAGTCCGTATCGGCGACGAATTTGACAAGCTTATGGAAAGAGCGAAATAACTGAGTTCTGAGCTGCACGACCCAGTTGGATTGCAGCATTCAGTAAACTTCGTAGTTTTATCACCGCAATGCCGGAAGAAGATAGTCTACAACCAGTGCGTTTTACCAGTATGGTGAAACGCACTGCAACACTACTGAAATGTCGAAATATTTACTGATTTGGTGCCCCATTATACCTACATATTGTTCGAAATATTTAAGTTTATTCATCAGTAATTTAACATCATATCATAGCTCATCATTTCATGGCCTAATTTTGACAACCGATGAAGCGCATTTTACTGTAGAGACTGCAACACATTAGACCTAGGGTAGGACGCTTACAGCCAGATGGACCGAAAACCTGAACAGGTCGCGGGGAGGGACTGGTGCTAGGAGTGAAATTGAGGCAGATGTCCAGCAGTGGATTGTGAAAGGCTGGTCTGATGGATTGGACATCGACGATGACGTTAGAAGGCTGGTTACGTGTGATCAGTATTTTGGTTTAGTTGAAGGGAAATATTAGAGAAAATTTTTGAAAAGCAAGGAGTATGCTGACTCAATCACATACTTTAATGCGAAAAATTTTTGGTTTCGAGCAGGATTTGAACCTATGTCTTCTGGTTTGCCGGATCAGACGCCCTAACCATTGGACCACCGAGACACTGCTCTCAACCGTAAACTTCTTTTACCTCATTACATCTTGGGGCGACGTAGGCACTATCTACCGGCACTTGGTTAAGTTACACGGCTCGAATGTATAGAATTGCACCTATATAATCATTCGAATTGCGATGATACCTGCTCAAACATTAGAGATAATTTGTGAAAAGCAATATATTAAATTTTGTGAAGGGAAATCTTTAAAATAAGTATAACCATCATTAAGTTAATGTTATACATGAATATGGCGTCTGTGGTGAGACCGTGTCTGATTTGGTAATGTATCAAGTCTTACGAAATGTCGCAAATACAAACAAAAACAAACAAACAAAAATAAATTTATTTCACTTAGATAGATAGATAGATAATTCTTTATTGTACACCGATATAGTTACAAAAGAAATAATCTATTAGAAGTACAATGCATAGGAACATAATCAAATGTACAATGGGCGGCCTTATCGCTTAATGCGATTTCTTCCAGGCAACCTTTGGATGGACATAAATGATAAGTGCAATCAAGCAACGCGGTCTAGTCAACTTAAATAAATTATTTAACAAAAATAATAGATACATACATTTAGAATTGAATAGACATACATAAGTAGTAAAATAGAAAATAATTCATAAGTTTCATTGATAAATAGGAAGAAAATGATTTTTAACTAGACTTTTGAATGAATTTAGTGTTTGAGCCTGTTTAATATTCAAGGGCAGTGAATTCCAAAGGCGAATGGCTTTAACGGTAAAAGATTTGTCATAAAAGTTTGTGGAATGCGTCGGCATATCCAGTCTCAAGTTTTCAGACGATCTCAAAGTCATGGGATTTGTGTTACTAAAAAAACAAAAGCGTTCTTTAAGATAAGTTGGAGCTTTGGGATTAAATAGAGCATTATATAACATACTTAAAATATGAGCATTCCTGCGAAGGCGGATAGGGAGCCACTTGAGTTTGTCACGAAAATAAGATATGCGATCATATTTGCGTAAACCAAAAATGAATCTTATGCAGAAGTTTTGGAGGCGCTCAAGCTTATCAAGTTGCTCCTCGGTTAGATCGAGATAGCTGACATCGGCGTAGTCAAGTAAAGGGAGGAGAAGGGACTGTGCAAGCGCAATCTTAGTAGACGTCGGAAGAAAGTTCCGTAGCCTTCGTAGTGACCCCGCCGAAGCAAACAGTTTGCGACTAGTTTCTTGGAGCTGGAGTTTCCACGAGAATGTCTTGTCGAAATAGACCCCCAAGTTTCTTACTGTGTCACGTACTGGTAAGACAGTCCCTTCAAATTCCACTTGCGGTAATTGTGACAAGTCCACTTTTGACACCAGCCCCGGGCTTCCTACAATAATGAATTGTGTTTTGTTGGGATTAACCACAAGTCCATAACTCTTACTCCACGCACTGATTCGCTGTAAATCCAGATTCAACGTAGTGATGGCTTGTGACAGAAGATTAAGATTGGCCTGTGTATAGATCTGAAGGTCGTCTGCATAAAGGTGGTAGGATGAACTGAGCTTATCTGAGATGGAACTTATAAAAACTTAGGCATATATTATACAGATGCACTTGTCAAATATCACAAATACATGCGACTTGGACTACTCAGCGGGACGGAGACTCACAATTCGTTGTTTGACTTAATGGAAAATGACATGCATCATGTTGATCTCGCTACATGAGTGCAGAAAACTGTGACAAGTGTAAGAAGAAAAGTAGTAGTAAAGGACTGAAGCAAGGAATTAAGCTAAGGACAGCAACCATGCCTGACCGCCAACTGTCGTGTCACCTCTGTGGATGCCTGTGCCAGAGCATTGTCTATTAAAACAGTAGGTAGATAGTTCTTTGATCTACCCCACCATTGTGAAGCTAAGTGACAGCTAGGGAATGTAATACCGGGACCCCCAGTATTTTTGAGGGACCAGTCCCGGACATAAATCGAGCGGGATCCCGAGGGATTAGCGGGACTGCGCCAAGGTAAATGCCATGTGTAGTTCTGTAAGCGGAAGCGCGCAAACTGATTCGCCTAGAGAAAGATTTTTTGTATGTAAAATGTAACCAACAACGTGCTTATTTATTTAAATGATTTAATCAGGAAGATTTGACTTTTCTTGTACTGTAAACAGTTAGAAAAGTTATTTATACTGTTGGTTAATGGCACTTGGTGGACCTTGCTGCACATATTGAATAATACCACTTGTACTGTTCGCCGGTGTCGCCTTGTGAATGTTGTTGGCAAAACCGGTCAGGTGTAAAGTAAATAAATTGGTGGAACAGTACAAGTAGTGTTATTTAGTAAGTTAAAAAAGTGTACAATTATCTCTTACATTGCTTGATGGCTATCTGATATGTTAAGTTAGGAGTCGTTCAGCAGACAAGAATATTGACATGCTATGTTTTATGCGCAGTTACTTTCAAAATAATGCTTTACCTATTATCTGTTTCTAATAATTTTAATTATTTTATTACTTAGTAACTGTTCCCCACACCTTCGACAGCGTAAAATCACAACCCTCCTTTCGCGCAGTCGGTTAAAAAGTAGCCTATGTCCTTCCCAGGTTCTTGAACTCTCTGTATACCAAATTTCATCTCAAACGTTCCAGCCGTTCAGGGGTAAAAGCGTAGCAGACAGACATACAGTTACTTTTGCATTAATATAACAATGTTAGTAGGGATATGTCCCTTTATCTTTTTAATAATCTCAATTCATACGTAATGTTGAATAATTTATTTTAGTTTCATTTTCAATTCTAGACGCATTTATGATACAGGATTTTATTCTTTTCTCAATGACTTTCAGAAATATGCGGGATCCCGCGTGACTTATGCCTCTCAGTCCTGCAAATACTGGGATTAAAATTTCGTTACAGGATTGCATTCTCTAGTGACAACTCATGACTCATTCGAATTTTCTGTGATCAGACTTCTGACAGTTTATTTTGGTTCAGTTTATGCTAGTGATTTATCATTTACAGAGATAGTAATTATACACTTTACCTTAATTGACATTTCTTTGGTTTTTCGCTCAATTCTCATTTTTCTCTTGTCATTATCTCTCCTACGGCGTTCATCTCTCCCTCGCTTCTCTTGTCTACGGGCAGCGAGATACTCAAGCAAAGGTGTTGACTGCACTTTCTTGTCATTTCCTGCAAAATATTGTACAAAATATCTTACATTAATGTTTCATTCTTTCTCATTTCATTATATTATACTTAGATATAGATTAACTGCCTGCCTTTATGGCAAAGGGTGTGACCAAAAACAGCAAATAACTATACAGTTACAACAATCATTAAATCCATTGCAAAACAATTCAACTTATTAACATAATATCAAGTCTTCTGTACCAATACTGTGTAAATAATTCCATAATTAAATGTTGTCTAATAGGTGATGAAAGTATTTCTATTTCCTAGTATTTAAGAAAGCTACAGGATATATAGGCAGGATTACAGTCTGTAAATTTAACAACTTCACTGTCCAATGAGTCACATATGACTCATGGTGAACTTTTGGAATAAGTTCATGAGTCACACGTGATTCAAATTTAGATACAAATTCGGGAAAAGTACAATTTTATTATGAGCGTGATAGAGAAGCAATCAAAATTTCATGAAGGTGTCGCAAAAACCCTAAACTTAAGAAAATGAAATAAATTTTCGCAAAAGTTTGTACATATCCTGGAGATAACACGAAAAGTAAAACCGTAAAATGATGGGCGTCGGGTATGTGTATATTTTATTGCATGGGGACAGTTAAGTTGTTAAAAGCCTAAACACAAATTTCACCTCAGCCAATAGTCATCATAATAGAAAGGTGATTGGCCTTTTAAGAATGGCCAAACCAGTTTTTCAGGGTATGTTTTTCAGTTCTGTTTCTTCAATATAACCAGTGACACAGTAGGTGTACACCTGACATGAGTGGGTAGCTTGAGCCTCAATGATTTCAGTAGGGCCTCATTGTGGCAACATGGGAGTAGAAAGTAATGAAATAGTTGAAATCACTCACCATCATTAATTGGGTATGAATACTCAAGTTTTGGTTGATTTTCAGTTTCAGGTTCTTTATTTAGACTTTCTACAAACTCTTGAAAAATTGGATCACTTTCAATAGTGTTACATTTAGGATCTTTCTTCTTTTTCTTTTTTGGTATCCTTTGGAATGGAGCATACTCCACAATACCAACATATTCTACCCCTGTAATAGAAAAATATACTGTACGGGCTCTTAACTCATAAGTCATAATTCTGTAACATTTTTTGTAACTATAAAAGGAGATTAAGATAGACAATATTTTTTTGACAAAAGACCTCAATATTTAGGATGGTAATGATATGAACATATGACTGTCACACTCTCAAAGTAAACAAAGAATTTACCTTTCTCATCCAAAAATACATAACCATCAAATTTATCTCTAAATAGGTAAATATCCTCTACATTAACAAAGTTTATGTAAGCTCTGGAGTATAAATTGTTGCCAAGAGAAGAATCGGGCTTAGCAAAATAAAAATGATCATGTTCAGGTATTGGCGAAACTTGCTCCAAGAATGCTTCTTCTGTCATGGTAGGCGGTAGACGCCGCATAATTATCTGAAAGTAACATAACACCGTATAATTAATCGTCCTCATACGCTATATTTACAGTCAACAGTTTGGTGATAATCGCAAACACTCACTTTCGTCAGCGGTCGCTGGGTTTTTGTTTTCTTATCCTTGTTCTTGTTTATAAAGGTTTTACTGCCAGAGTCTGACTGTGAGTCCTTTGCATCTTGATCTTCAGTCATTATACAATTTTAATATTATTCCGTTACTATTTATTCAATCACTCAACATTATCAAAAAATCGTGGTGTCGTGTGTGTTATTTTTTTGACATTTAAATGGCAGTCAATCTGTCAATCGCCACTTCGCCAGTGCTGCCAACACAAATTTTAATGCTTCCTCCACATTACTCGCCAAGTTGAACGAATTTGGACGAGTACGATAATGTGGAGGGGCTCGTCGTCCTACTTCGTCAAAAATTTCTTTGACTCCGGGCAACTTCGCCGACGAACTACGTTCAACTTCGCGAGTAATGTGGAGGAAGCATAACAATGAGACTCAGAACTTTGCTCTGAACCATAGATTTAGAATTTTTCGCTACTCTCAATAGATATACACAGCGTGCGAGCGAGACCTCATTATCCATAGCACTTAGCTCGAGAGGAAAAGAGAAAGCAAATTGTGTACTCATATGTCAGTATTTTGAATCGCTGAGCCCGCTGGGATCCTATGGCGGCTCTATGTTATTCATAATATCCAATAATCTGTAGTGATCTTACGATTAAAATAGAAAATTTTATATTTTCAACAATATTGTCGTGTTTAGTGTGTGAATAGGATATTACAAAACGCAATTATACGAAGAAAGACTCGTTTAACAGGTCATTTGTGACTTCGTTCATTCCATTTTTGACGTACATATTTTGCCAAATTGGATGTAAAATTTAACTGAAAGTTCAACTCATAACGTAGATTATGCATTTTCCTTCATACATAACACAATATTTAATGTGTAAATGCATTTTTGGAGGATATATAAGGCAGAAATAGAAAGGGCTGTTTACAGTAAAATAGTCATGGGTAGGTATCGATAAGGATGTCGATAGTTAGTAGGCATTGCTACAAACAAACTTATCTGGATTTAATTTACTATAAATATGATTGATTTTTACTCGAACTGTGTTATTTAACCTTTTTTTTAGGGTTTTGTGCCTATTTTAATATAATATTTCCAAAATTTGTGATCCATTTTGAGTTGAATTTTTATAATTTTACTTCACTTAAGGTACTCCACGCCACACCGGGATGTTTGCTGTGCAAGGCGCATATTAGCCTCTGCGTCGAATACTGTTCTCACCTTTGGGATGACTGTGCGAGGTACTTACTGGACGCGCTTGGCGCTATGCAGAGACGTGTTATCCGATTTCAATTATAGGTTGTCCTAAGATGACGGTAAGCCTCGAGCCGTTAGCGCAGCAAAGAACCATAGCGTCCTTGGCTGCCTTCTACTGAATGTATCACGGCGAATGTTCCAAAGAGCTCTTCAACCTGATCCCACCATCTCCTTTCCGATTCCGAACAACACGTCGGGCAGAGGTGCCACTCATATATAGCGCAGAGAATCTTCGCCAGAACTGAGCGTTTCAAAAGATCGTTCCTCTGTCGAACTACAAAATCCTGGAACGACCTGCCCGCACATGTGTTTCCCTCATTTTACAATCCCGGGTTCTACAAGCGGAGCGTGAAGAGGCACATCATAGGGCCGCCAACTTGAGGACTACTGTCAGAAGTCTTGTGTGCTGTAAGCATGGCCCCCATTCGCTAGATGTGCCACGGCTTTCCATTAGTTTCCATCAGTGGCGACGTCAATTTGGCGAGGTTAATATATTTAAAAAAATCTACGAGTAATATCTTTTATTGTTACTAGGGTTCAATAATAAATGAGTTTCTAGGTTTAGTATTACGATAAGAGTTGGATTTTTAGTAAAATTTCAAATTCAATTGGCAAAATATATATGTACGGCAACAATGCAATGTACGATGCCATAAATTACATGTTAAAAGTGTATTTTCACATTCACACACTGAATCAAAATTCGTAAAATCACTACAGAATTTCTAATATTACAAGTTACCCCATATAATCCCATTTTTACTTTTTCATAGTCGATTACATTCAAATTAACAATTTATTCCCCAAAACAAGAAGTTGGAGATGAAACTTCTAAGCACTTGTGTGCTTAGAAGTTTCATTTCCATTCCATCCATTTATACAGATACTTTTATCGATAACATAGGTGTGACCATTCAACAACACTATTTAACCCACACATAGATCTTTCATTTTTGGTCTCGTCTTCAGTTTGACACTGTTCATCTTGTACATTCTAAGGCGTGCGCCCACCGCTTTGCGTTCCGGTGCGTTGCGTTTGCCGCAAATCTGTAACACATAGAGATTCATAGAAGTGCGCACACTGCTGATAAAAAATCGTACGACTGCCGCAAATTTTTGCGGCGGCTGGCTGCGGCGACTTTTTTTTTTAATAATTCGCTTTGACGTAGCAATGTCCATGTCTGCAAACAGTATAGTTAGTTAGTTTAATTTGATTTCAAGGATTTTATATTACAAATACTTATACAGCGAGGAAATTATTTTATATGATTGGTAAGTTTAGAAAAAAAAATGTATATCAACGATGAAAATTATTTTTATTATAATTTAAACTTTTTTAACCAGCTTTTAGTTAACTTGCTATGTATGTGTGTAGGTATGTAGGGTACAAATTTTGCAAGTAAGATTTGACCCACTTCTCATGCTCCGAATGAGCTGAAATTTAAAATACATCTGTAGTTTCGGGGAGAGTACAATATGATGGTATTTTAGACCTGGTGTAAAGGCGAACCCTGAAGGCCGCCATTGTACCAACTTCTCAACGAAACAAGATAATCCCATAGCGTTTTGACGTTTAGACAGGTGTATTTGTGTACTTGGCAAATAAATCATAGGGGTCATCTGGTGAAGGTCGCCATACTAATTAAAAAAGATAAACCCATAGCGTTTGGGCTTTTGAATGGTCTAGATGCGTACATGGTAAAAAGATCACGGAGGATAGTAAACCAAGTGTGATGATGGAGCCAAATCAAAGTGAAGGTCATGAAAATAACTATATATATATAGACATATAAGTGTTTGGGCTCTATAGAATGGTCTTGATGCGTACATGGCAAAAACATCATATTTAGTGAACCAAGTCCGATGATGGAGCCAAGTCCTGGTGAAGTTCACCATACTAATTATAAAAATAAATCTGCAGTGGTTGGGCTCTTTACAATTGTGTTGATGCGTACAAGGCAAAATATAAAATTTGGTAAACCAAGTCTGATGATGGCGCCAAGTCCTAATGAAGGTCACAATAGTAATTAAAAAAGATAAGCGGTATTTGAGCTTTAGAATGGTCGTACGGAACGAAACCGCCTGTGCGCGGGTCCGACTCACACTTAGCTGGTTTTAATTTTTTTAAATACTACTAAAATCGCAGACAAGCATATAGATGTAGCGGAAATTTACAGGTGAAGGTTGATAGGTAATGGATGATCACCTGATGGGTGACGGGTGATGGGTAATGGACGATGGCTAATGGGTCATTTAAGAGTTTTTCGTTTGCTGAGTACTAATTACGAACATAATAATTTGTAATCCAATATGGCCGCCGCGCCGTAATTACAAAATTTCATGATGGGCATCGTTTTAGGGGTTTTTCGTATGCTGAGTACGAATTACATGATAATTTGGCAGTCCAATATGGCCGCTGCGCCGTAATCACAAAACTTCATGATGGGTATCGTTTAAGGGATTTTTTGGTATGCCGACTACGAATCACATGATAATTTTGCAATCCAATATGGTCAGCGTAACGTAATCACAAAATTTCATGATGGGTATCGTTTAAGGGGTTTTTTGGTATGCTAATTACAAATTAAATGGTAATTTAGCGATCCAATATGGCCGCCGCGCCGTAATAACAAAATTTCATGATGCATATCGTTTTAGGGATTTTTTAGTATGCTGAGTACGAATCACATGACAATTTTGTAATCCAATATGGCCGCCGCACTGTAATTACAAAATTTCATGATGGGTATGGTTTAAAGGGTTTTTTAATATGCTATGTACGAATCACATGTCAATTTTGCAATCCAATATGGCCGCTGCGCCGTAATCACAAAATTTCATGATAGGTATCGTTTAAGGGTTTTTTTGGTATGCTAATTACAAAATTAAATGGTAATTTAGCGAACTAATATGGCCGCTTTCGTATCGTTGAAGGGGTTTTTCGTATGCTGAGCACGAATCAGATGAAAATTTTGCAATCCAATATGGCCGCTGCGCCGTAATCACAAAACTTCATGATGGGTATCGTTTAAGGGGTTTTTTGGTATGCTGTGTACGAATCACGTGTCAATTTTGCAATCCAATATGGCCGCTGCGCCGTAATCACAAAAAATCATGATGGGTATCGTTTAAGGGGTTTTTTGGTATGCCGTGTACGAATCACAAGTCAATTTTGCAATCCAATGTGGCCGCTGCGCCGTAATCACAAAATTTCATGATGGGTATAGTTTAAGGGGTTTTTTGGTATGCTGTGTACGAATCACGTGTCAATTTTGCAATCCAATATGGCCGCTGCGCCGTAATTACAAAAATTCATGATGGGTATCGTTTAAGAGGTTTTTTGGTATGCCGTGTACGAATCACAAGTCAATTTTGCAATCCCATATGGCCGCTGCGCCGTAATCACAAAATTTCATGATGGGTATCGTTTAAGGGGTTTTTTCGTATGCTAATTACAAATTCAATGGTAGTTTAGCTATCCAATATGGCCGCCGAGCCGTAATATAAAAAAATCATAATGGGTATCGTTTAAGGGTTTTTCGTATGCTGAGTACGAATTACATAATAGTTTTGATATTTAAAAGTAGCCGACGCGCCGTAATTACAAAATTTCATGATGGGTATCGTTTAAGGCGAATTTCGAACAGTGGCCCCAGGGCCACATCTGGCCTTTGGATTGCTAGCGCACTGAGACTTATTGAGTTTCATAGTGTGACCTCTGAGATGTTTATTTGGGTTCATTCAATTGTGAACAAATCCCGAAGGTCTTCTACATTGTAATGCTTATTTAGTATTTTGTAGGTCTCTATGAGGTCACCTCTATTCCTTCTCTGTTCCAATATTGATAAGTTTAGTTCTAAAAGGCGTCTGAACTTTTTCTAACATTAGAATATCGTTTTTGAAATATGGACTCCATATCTGGAAGGCATATTCAAGGAGAGGTCGTACGTACTACGTATGTCTTATAAATGTAGATAAATAGGTCCCTGGTAATAACATAGAATGCTTTTCTAATCATGTAGTATACTGAATTTGCCCTTTTAGTTATATTTATTATGTGTTCATCCCATTTCAGGTTGCTGGTTATTGTAACTCCAAGATCTCTCTGGAAGATAACTGCTTGCAATGGTACAGACTCAATTGTTATGCTGACAGATTGTCCATGGTGGATGGAACTACGACTTACTGGCTATAAGAGCGGGAACCTTACACAACACAGTCTACAGACCATAGTTTTGGCTATGGTCAATAGTGCAATAGGTGGAACTCCGCCGCCTTGTTTTGTAAAGAGGTAATGTGTGCAAAAAAGGCGGAGATGGAACGGAAGAAAAATAATACTTTCTTATGCCACAAAAGACGTACTGGGCAGCGAAAATACCATTTCAATCTTCATTTTCTTACAATCATAACCTGGGAGGTGACAATACGTGCGAACTATAGAATTAATCGTCGGTTTAAGGATTATAACGAAAGCTGTCATTACCATCACCTGTCGACGCTCGAGGATCGTCGTACCTTAACCGATATGTTGCTTTTGTTTAAGGTGTGTAACGGTTACATAGACTGCCCGGAACTAGTAACAAGAATGCTGCGCTTTTGTTGCCCAAAAACCAGAACAAGGCATACGAACTTGTTCGCGGTACCCCATAGTAAAACAAATTATGCACAAAATTCGCTTGTTAACCGTATTCATCGCAATTACAATAAGATATTTTATACCGTTGACATTTTTAGTAATAGCATTGAGGGATACAATAGAGAAGTACTGCAGTTACTCAACAATAAGGTGATGTCCAAGAAGTGATACACACACACATTACACACACAACCAAACACACACACACACACAAACACACACACACACACACACACACACACACACACACACACACACACACACACACACACATGCTAACTTAGATTGTAATTATTGTTTTTTTATTTCTGTTTTCTGATGTTTGCTCGAGACTGTTACTTTTATCTAGTTTAAAGAATGTAATTTCATAACTGGCTGTAGGTCCTACCACCTAAGTTTAGCTAGTACATAGTATAATAAGAGCTGTGGAATTTGTTAAATAAATAAATAAATAAACTATTATCTAAGCAGAGCTCGATTCAAGTTAGTTATTTCGTTATATTTTAGAACATATACTTGAATTACCCGTAAGCAATGGTAATGGGTCACCAAGGGTTGGCGACCACAGCTAGTTAGAGCCATGGAATATCCATTTCAGGGTTCACGCGGTTTCCTGGCTACATACGATTGTATGTAGAATAAAAAGAATCTTAGTTCGACATGCCCATCTTGGCGATGTCTCGGGTGGGCTTATGATCCGATCCACGCGCAAAAAAGACAGAGTTGTATAGACATTAGTGGAAACTTGCATATCAGATTGCAAGTTAAGGATTTTTTCTTAAGTTTTGCCTAGAATCTGTGCAAAGTAGTCACCTTCTATTGATTTTGTGTAATAAAAACGGAAGATTTTTCTACAGAAACGCGAAATATACCTAATAGATATTAACAAATATACTAAATATGTGTTCTTCATACACGGCATAATATATTCAAGGCATATCAAAACAATTAATTACACTGTAAAGGTTGAAAAAAATTTTGCACCAGCAATTCTGAAAATCATCGCGGGTGCAACCAACCCCTATTCATTTAACATTAATTTCCATTTTAATAACATTATACTTTAAGAAAAGATTATTTATGTCAGCCTTTAATATTTATTTATTTACCGACGTTTAAAAACGTTAGACCTTTATTTCGGTGTAATAGACAAAATTTTATCTTTTTCATTGCGGGTGCAACAAAGAAGTACACTGTTTCTTGCGGTCTGCAACAAAGTAATACCCTGTTTCTTGCGGTCAATGATGCTTACAAAATGAAAACATACTTAAATTTATTGACAAAAATGAGATAAGAAAATACTGCCAGTACATGTTTAATAATCTCGATACTCATGATGAAGTTTTATAATTACGGCGCAACGACCATTTCGGATTGCTAGATTATCATCAAAGTACTCAGCATACGGAAATACCTCTTAAACGATACCCATAACGAAATTTTGTTATTACGGCGCGACGGCCATGTTGGATTGCTAAATTCTCATGTAATTCGTACTCAGCATATGAAAATACCCCTTAAACGATACCCATCATGAAGTTTTGTGATACCGGCACGGTAACCATATTGGATTGCAAAATTATCATGTGATTCGTAGTCGGCATACCAACACACCCCTTAAACGATACCCATCATGAAATTTGGTAATTACGGTGCGGCGGCCATTTTGGATTGCTAAATTATCAAGTGATTCGTACTCAGCATACCAAAAAACCCCTTAAACTATACTCATCATGAAATTTTGTTATTACAGCGCGGTGGCCATTTTGGATTGCTGAATTATCAAGTGATTTGTACTCAGCATACGAAAATACCCCCTAAACAATACCCATCATGAAGTTTTGTGATACCGGCACGGTGACCATATTGGATTGCAAAATTATCATGTGATTCGTAGTCGGCATACCAACACACCCCTTAAACGATACCCATCATGAAATTTGGTAATTACGGTGCGGCGGCCATTTTGGATTGCTAAATTATCAAGTGATTCGTACTCAGCATACCAAAAAACCCCTTAAACGATACTCATCATGAAATTTTGTTATTACAGCGCGGTGGCCATTTTGGATTGCTGAATTATCAAGTGATTTGTACTCAGCATACGAAAATACCCCCTAAACAATACCCATTATGAAATTTTGTGTTAACGGCACGCTGACCATATTGGATTGCAAAATTATCATGTGATTTGTACTCAGCATACGAAAATACCCCCTAAACGATACCCATCATGAAATTTTGTGTTAACGGCGTGGCGGCCATTTTGGATTGCTGAATTATCAAGTGATTTGTACTCAGCATACGAAAATACCCCCTTAACGATACCCATCATGAAATTTTGTGTTAACGGCACGCTGACCATATTGGATGGCAAAATTATTATGTGATTCGTACTCAGCATACCAAAAAACCCCTTAAACGATACCCATCATGAAATTTGGTAATTACGGCATGGCGGCCATTTTGGATAGCTAAATTATCAAGTGATTCGTACTCAGCATACCAAAAAACCCCTTAAACGATACCCATCATGAAATTTTGTTATTACGGCGCGGCGGCCATTTTGGATTGCTAAATTATCAAGTGATTTGTACTCAGCATACGAAAATACCCCCTAAACGATACCCATCATGAAATTTTGTGTTAACGGCGTGGCGGCCATTTTGGATTTCTAAATTATCATGTGATTCGTACTCAGCATACCAAAAAATTTCGTAAACGATACGTATCATGAAATTTTGTAATTACGACGCTATGACCATATTGGATTGCAAAGCTATCATTGAATTCGTACTCAGCATACTAAAAAACCCCTAAAACGATACTCATCATGAAATTTTGTAATTACAGCGCTTCAGCCATATTGGATTGCACGATTATCATGTAATTCGTACTCAGCATACGAGAAAACCCCTTAAACGATACCCATCATGAATTTTTGTAATTTCAGCCCGGTGGTCATATTGGATTTCAAAATTATCATGTAATTCGCACTCAGCGTACAAAAAAACCCCTAAAACGATACCCATCATGAAATTTTGTATTTACAGCCCGGTGGCCATATTGTAATGCTAAATTATCATGTAATTCGTACTCAGCGTACTAAAAAACCCCTAAAACGATACCCTTCATGAAATTTTGTAATTACAGCGCTTCAGCCATATTGGATTGCCAAATTTTCATGTAATTCGTACTTAGTATATGGAAAAACCCCTTAGAGACTTGGACTTTTTTTTTGTTGAGAAGTTGATACTGTGACGACCTTGAGATTTTACCTTCACACCAGGTCCAGCATACCATCTTATAGTATTGTCATTGCAGTTAAATAAGTATTCCAAGTTTAAGCTCAATCGGAGCATGAGAAGTGGTTAAATCTTACTTGAGTTCCGTTCCAAAAAAAAGTCAAAAATCATGTTTGCTGTATTGGAGATTGGAGACCTTAAATATTAATATTAATAGTCTATTTTTAGTATTTTTTATTGTTTAGCGCCAAAAGAAACACATAATCTGTAAAAAAAATCCGCTCTCTAGCTATCTAAGTTCATGAGATACAGCCTCGTGATGGACAGACAGACAGATGGACGGCGAAGTCTCATAAATAGCGTTAAACATCGATTAAAAAGTTGGATACAGAAGGATTAGATAGATGTTATACCTTATCCTCATTCCTCTCCTACCTCGACTCTATTCCTGTCCTCTAATCCTTTTCCTATCCCATCCTCTTCCCATCCTCTCTCCGCCAAGCCAACGTTGCCGTGCGTATGTGCTGCGTGACTAGGGGCGAGCCTAGTATTAGCGTGCCAATTACCCTGGGGCCGGGCGACCCCAGAAGAAGGCTAACCTTACTTAGACATGCGGGGCTCTGTCTAGGTGGACTTTATTTTCCCTTGCTTTTCGTGGGAACGCAATGGACAAAACCAAATATAAAATCCAAAATGGCGGCGATGTGGTTCGCAACCCATCACGTCTCGTTTCCCATCGAGGCGAAAAGTGGACTGGGGATAGCCACTTTGCTACGTTGAATGTAAGAGGAGGTATGATAGACAAAATTGAGGAAGTATGCAAGATGATGAAAGAGAGACGACTCGATATTCTGTGCGTGAATGAGACAAAGAGGAAAGGATGTGACACCACCAGACATGGACCCTACACAGCCTACTGGTCGGGTGTGACTGAAACCAGGAAAGCGTGTCAGGGCGTTGGTGTAGTACTGTCAGCGAAAATGAATGAATGTGTAACAGAATATGAATGTGTAAGCCCAAGACTCCTTTGGTTGAGGCTGAAGGTCGGACTTACCCGCATCTTTGTTTTAGGAGTTTATGCTCCGCAAGATGCGCGGTGGCGCAAGCAGCAAGAGGAGGCAAGGATGTAAGTTAAAAAGAATGAGCGCAGAAGTCCTTAAAGCGTTGTCTGAGAAGAAGAAAGCATGGTTGGACTGGCTGGCCGCAAAGGCCAATCAAAGAATGCAGAAGGCAACGGATGATGATGTAAGAATGGTCAAAGATGAGTATAAAAGGTATAAGCGTGTGGCAAAAGAGGTATTACAAAGAAAGAAGGAGAATGATAGAGATGAATTTGATAAAAGGTTATCTGATGACTTCCAACAGAATATAAAATTCTTTTGGAAGTCCATAAGAGCGGTAAGGGGTCAACAGACCACGTCGTCGCTCAATAATATGAGAAACCAGGACGGAAGTTTTGTTAAAGGAGAAGAGTGTGTGCTAAAAATATGGAAGGAGTATTTTGAAAGTTTATTTGATAAAGATGATACCCAAGTGCAAACTCGTTTTTGTGAAATGAATGAAAATGGGAATGAAAGCGAGATAAGTATGGAAGAAATTATGAAAGCATTGAACAGTATGAAACTAGGAAAGGCTGCTGGGATTGATAGGGTTTCCGTTGAGATGTTGAAAGCAGGACGTGGCGTGGTGATTGACCAGCTGTACCGCCTTTTTAACCTTTGCTTGCGGAGCGGCAGTGTACCAAAGGAATGGTCCAAAGCTGTCATTGTACCGTTGTACAAAGGAAAAGGGTCGCAGCAAGAGTGCAGAAATTACCGCGGCATAAGCCTGCTCAGCATTGTCGGTAAATTGTATGCGAAAGTGTTGATAAAAAGAGTGATGGATGAAAGTGAAGGAAAAATGTGGGATGTTCAAGCAGGATTTATGAAAGGAAGGGGATGCACGGATCAGGTCTTCTCCTTACGATGCATAGCTGAAAAAGTTTTGGCGAAGAGTCAAAAGGTCTATTGCATATTTGTAGATCTGGAGAAGGCCTATGATAAAGTGGTGAGGAATGAGCTATGGTCAACATTGTCCATGTACGGGGTGAGCAGCAGCTTGATACGGGCACTGAAATCTCTTTATGAGGGCTCTAGTGCTTGTGTCAGGATCAACGGTGCTTTCACGGACTTCTTTCATATAGAAAGGGGTGTGAGACAGGGTTGTGTAGCGTCACCGTGGCTGTTTAACCTGTACATGGACAGTTGTTTGAAAGAATTGCAAGAGAGTACGTATGGATTAAAACTGAATGAAATGACCATCAAATGCCTCTTATATGCTGACGATCAGGTGATCTTAGCTTCATCGGCGGAGGAGTTGCAGTTGATGGTGAATATTATGCATGAGGCTCTAAAAGGTAAAGGGATGAAAGTTAATGTGAGCAAGACCAAAGTAATGGTGTTTGAAAGAGAAGAATGTATGACGAATTGCCCCATCATTATTGAAGGGCAAAGAGTGGAACAGGTGAAAGAATTTGTATATTTGGGTTCAAAATTTGCAAGAGATGGAAAGTGTGATTATGATATTGAGAGAAGAGTTTTGGCAGGTAATCAAGTGAATGGGGCGATGTACACCTTCATGAGCAGTCAAAACGTGTCTAAGAAGGCACGGGTGGCTGTGCATAGGGGTGTGCTTATCCCTACACTTATGTATGGTAGTGAAAGTTGGGTGTGGCAGAAGAAGCATAAAAGTAAAGTTAATGCTGTGGAAATGAGAAGTCTGCGAAGTATAGCTGGAGTGAAATTGATGGACAAAGAAAGGAATAGCGTGATTAGAAAACAATGTGGCATAACTGAAGATGTAGTGACGAAGATTGAAAAAGGGATGCTTAGCTGGTTCGGACATGTCGAGAGGATGGATGAAAGTAGACTGACTAAACAGATTTATAAGGCGAGAATGAATGGGCAAACTGGTAGGGGTCGACCTCGGCGTACACATGATGACCAGATCAAAGACCTGTTGGAAAAAGGCCAGGTCAAGAGTACCCTTAACCGACGAGCATGTATGAAAGCGCTTATGAAAGTAGAAGAAGCGAAAGTGGTATGCCAGGATCGTAGCAAGTGGAAAGCCATAGTCTCTGCCTACCCCGATGGGAGACAGGCGTGATGATATGTATGTATGTATGTAAAAAGTTGAAATTCCTATAACCAATCGATTTCTATCAAAACATTTTCGGGTCTATGTAACCAAGCCACAAAACAATTTAAAAAAAAGTGCTGGCAAACTGTGGGCAAAACGTGCGATTCTTTTGCAGCAGTGTGCGCACCCATACTTGCGTTTGCGTTGCGGCACGGCAAACGGATCGGAACGCATCGGATCGCAAAGCAGTGGGCGCTCGCCCATCTATGCTCTGAACACAAATCTTTTTTTTTCTACTATGACCTTCAGATCAGTGCCATAGGCAGGTTAAAGGTGCGGTTAAACGGCCTGTGATAACACGAGCCAACGCGAGCCGCGCGATCCGTGTAGGCGCGGCTCGGCTTAATTCGGACGCAAGCCTGCTCGTTTACACGACGCGGGGTAGCACGTACATACGCGAGCCGAGCCGTCCGTGGAGATGCGGCACACATCTCGCTGTTGAACCGCGCTATTATTTCTACTAATGTGTCCATGCAGACGCTTCAGCTAGTGAGACAATATTTTCTTATTAAGTTGAAAGACGGTACACAATAATAAAATAAATGATATCTATGGAACTTACAGTTATGTATGTTTTAATTAGGTCTTGCAGAAGACAATTTAATAATTTGACGAATTGAATGACTTGTAATAATTGACGTGAAATTTTTAAAATTAATGAATAAGATACTAGATCAGTTATTACCTATGTGGAGCCATTCTTACACTACCGGCTCGGTATGATGGCCGTTAAGTAGGTACGAAGAGAATTTGGCAGAGCTTGCTTGCTCTCCCTTTTTTTACAAGGCCTTTTAGTTAGAGATGGGCGGAGGGAAAAAACCCAACGGGAAAAAACCCGGTTTTTTTCCCTTTTGGGAAAAAACCCGGTATTTATGTGGGAAAAAACCCAATCGACGGGAATTTTCATTATTAGACGTAATTATCAAGATCCTAAAACATAAACATTCTTTTATTATCTTTAGGACAAATGCAACGAAAAATAGGTACTTTGTGATGCGCAAATAATTTGCGCCTATGCATCTAGGGCACTAGCTGTTGCCTGTTGTTCGAAATGTCATGTCAACTGTTATTATAACAACAAAAAGACGATTTGTTGTTTATATCATAAGATTCTTTCTACGTATCGTGGCGGAATGTTACTTTATTGCAGATTGAACGTATATTGAAACTTTCAAGAATCTTTGACCAAAAAAAGGAACAACTATTCAGTACACTTTACAAAAGTGCCCGCAGAGGTCGATGGCCGTCAGGGTGATGAGGGGATACCGCACGATCTCAGGTGATGCGGCATGTCTCCTAGCCGGATCTCCTAGCTCATGGGACTTGGAAGCGAGAGCCCTGGCATCACTATTTAAATGGCGCAAGGAGGTGCTGGAGCTGGGCCGAAGGCCTGCGTTTCGATAAATCGAAGCTCGACGGTCCCAGCTCTACCGAAAATCGTGGAGACATGTAAGGTGCGACTTGAGCAACCAAAGGGGGGATTCACCACAATCGCGGCGTTCAGACCGGTCATGGATGAGTGGCTGGAGAGGAGACACGGTGCTCTCTCCTACCGGTTGTCACAGATACTTCCAGTAAGTATTATAAGTAGTATTCCCGTATCGCGCGGGAGCTTCGGTAAGTATCTGTGGCAAATACAACGGGAGCCCATGGCCGAGTGCCAGCACTGCGGGGATCGCAGCAATGACACAGCGCTCCACACACTGGTGGAGTACATAGCAAGGGCGCAACGGCGCCAGGTCCTCGATCGTGGCAGGTCTGGACTTGGACGCTCTTTCGCTGGAGACCAGAGGAAGTAAGTGGGACTGCGCCGCCTCTTTCAGCGAGCAGGTCTAGATGACAGCGTTAAGTGAGGGGTTCACGCATGCGATGCATTCTGGCTATTTTCTTATCCAGGTTACTCGTTTTTCAAATGTGAAATCCTGCCCATGGTAGGTGTATTCATGGACAACCTCAAGCCTCGATCGTTTAAAGTATATTGGTCCCGGCACGACGTGCTCATTGAACATGACCTTGGTTTTGTCCAAGGTCATGCATCCCATAACATCTCCCTGTCCCACACCTCTGAGTAGGGCTATGGGATTGGTCTTCTTAGCGGTATCGTACAAGCACCTCATCACCTCAATATATCGCCAATCAATACGAAACCGCTGCAAAGCTTCTAGGATTGCCCAGGTTCCTATTATATGATATAAAAGCAATTTTGCTGCCATGTCTGTAGTCAATCTATTTTGTTTGTGACTATAATGTATATGCGCATGCGTGCTAAATGATTGTTCAGTGACTGCTGAAGTATTGAGAGTAGTTAGAAGACGTACTCACTGCAACCCTACTCAGCATTTTGGACTTGCAGAGTCTTTCCACCAAGCTACCGGACCCGGTAGTTTGGTGGAAAGGACTCTGCAACTCAGCAGAGTTGCAGTTACTCCAAAATGCTGAGTAGGGTTGCAGTGAGTTTCGGCAACATTTTTCCATTTATCCATATAATCTCTATGACATTAATGATTGGCCAGCTTCCTGAGCGGGCGAGATATACGGGTTCTCTGTGATAGTCAGGCTTCCTGATTTTTGCCGGTAAATGCCGGAGAATCACAGGGATCGGTATTGTCCCCAACTCTTTTTCTTCTGCATATGCATGACATGCTGTCCCTTGGATACATTCATTGTTATGCGGATGATAGTACTCTGTATGGGAGCTATTCTGGCCGTCCAGCGGATAGGTGACGCGACGTGGAGGAAAAGAGACGGCAACTCGTGGCCGTTCTCGACCGGGATCTGGGTCGCATTGCTCTGATAACTTAGTCGAGTACAATGCGAGAAAATCACAGGCGTTTGCGTATATACACTCGAGAGCAATGAATCCGGGTCACTTAAAGAATGTTAAAAATCTCGGAAACTAAAAATGATAGGTTAATGCAATAAATTGTATTTAATAGACAATGTAATACTCCTTAAATGAAAGTAAAAAAAATATGAGTCACCATACATTTTATTAACACAAAATTACATAAAGAAAAAACTGCCGATCTCTCCTTAAAACAAAAATAGGAAACATGAAATTTTTGAACTTTATTACGATTTTCTTGAATTTTAATACTTCGTATTGCCTCCTCGTGCTTCCATTACTGCGTTTACGCGGTTTGGCATGCTGTACACCAAGTTCCTTATACGATTTTGGGGAATATTCTCCCATTCCTCTGTGAGAGCAATTTTGAGCTCACGAAGCGTGATTGGGGGAGGGTTTCGTTGTTTTACGCATCTGCCTAGCTCGTCCCAAGCATGCTCGATCGGGTTGATATCCGGACTGCGCGCTGGCCACTCCATACGAGTAATGTTCATCTCTTGAAGGTAGTCATTCACAATCCTACCTGTATGAGGTCGGGCATTGTCATGCATAAATATAGCATCCTCACCTAAATTGACCATAAATGGACCAACGTGATCATTGAGGATTTCTTCCACATATCTTACGCTAGTTAAAGAGCCGTTTTCTGTGATCACCAGCTCTGTGCGACTTTCAGAAGAAATTCCGGCCCACACAAGTACAGACCCACCACCGTAGGCTACTTTTTCTTCGATGCATGCTTGCTTGAATCTTTCCCCTGGTCTTCGATACACTCTGTGTCTTCCATCGTGCTTGTAGAGCATAAATTTTGATTCGTCGGAGAACATAACTTTTGACCAATCTTCAATACTCCAATTTACGTGGCTCTGGGCATACCTTAGTCTCGAAATACGATGCCCACGCTCCAGTTTAGGGCCGTTTGCAGGTCTAAGGGGTTTTAAGTTAGATTCAGCAAGCCGACGTCTTACTGTCCATGCACTTGGGTTACTTCCTCCGAGGCGTCGAAACTGATTGGTGAGTTCAGTTCCTGTGAGAAAGCGATTTCGAAGCATGGTGTTCACCAAGTATCGGTCTTCTCGTGCTGTGGTACACCTGGTTCTGCCCGTTCCTGGTCTGCGTAGGTTAGAACCAGTTTCTTCGTAACGTCGGAGAACTCTTTGTACTGTTGACAGCGACACACCGACAGTCCTGGCTGTATCGCGCTGACTCCGGCCGGTTTCCAGCATTGTAAGTATTCTGGTGCATTCTTCAGGCGTAAGCGACATAATTTCAGCTTGATTAATGAATATAGAGCACTATCAACATGGTTTATGTACCCACATAAATGACAGATTACAAACAAAAGCAACACCAAATGCTGTAATTTCGTAGTTCCATCTTCGAAAGTGGCCCTTTTTCAAATTTGATTTTTTTATGATATAACTTTACAATAACTAAGAAGTTTTAATACCTTCATTTAAGGAGTATTACATTGTCTATTAAATACAATTTATTGCATTAACCTAGCATTTTTAGTTTCCGAGATTTTTAGGATTCTTTAAGTGACCCGGATTCATTGCTCTCGAGTGTAGTTAAGAAGTTCTACCCCTACCCTCTCTTCAGAACATTACTTCACTAAAGGACAACCTGGAGATCTTCGGTATAGACGTCCCGCGTGAGCTCCATCACAAAAACTACATAGAGAGTTGTATTGGGCTGGCCTCGCGGAAACTAGAAGTCCTAAAAAGGCGAGGCGGTACTTCACATCACATCAGAGATGTTAGCAGTACAAGACGCACATTCACCCCTGCGTCGAATACTGTTCGCACCTTTGGGATGAGTCCGCTTGACTCTATGCAGAGAGGCAGAGCCGTGCTATCTGAATCATTGGTTGTCTTGAGGTGGTGGAGGTTGGCGTTCGCACGTTCGTAGTTTCGGGTTACTAAGAGCGGATGAATACACACACAGAGACAGGCTTTTTATTTAATTTCATTTTACTTGATTAGGTGGCACAGAATATTAAAACGTATTTATTGAATTATCATAAAAATAAACAAAGTTAGATTATCTCTAACTAGTTAGTAATGCTTAAATAGTGCGTACTAAATGATATATACATGCAACTTTACATTAACTAGATAATACATATGCTAAATTTGAAAAAACCCGAATAAATTCCCAATTGGGTTTTTTCCCTGGGTTTTTTCCCGGTTTTTTCCCACATTTGGGTTTTTTCCGGGCAAATTCCCATCTCTACTTTTAGTACCACCTAATATCTACTACTTTATCAACTCAACTACTAATGACTAGACCGTTTTACTCGGTCAATATCGTAACTTAGTTGATATGTCAAAAAGTATGGCGTGCCGCACGTATAATTACGTATGACGGTTTAGGGGAGAGGGGCCGAACGTCTTATTTATCATTATCAAAAAGTCGGAAACCAAACTTATATTTTTGTTTAGATTCTTACGTTTCAAATATTACGCAGCCAGGGTTGTAGGATGTCGGCTTATGCTTTTCATACACAAAGGAAAGAGGGGATGGAAACTACGTAAAACCAACTATCGTATCATACAATCAAATAGGTATATGTATATATTTTTACCGAAGTATCTAACCCCTTTTTGCTTTCGGTAAGAATATTGGGAAAGAGAAATTTCATTCTACCTACACAAAAATCTCACATCAATCCAATTTCCTAGTAATTTAATACTTGTTCATTAGCGCTGGAGGTCCTGGGTTCGATTCCTGGGTCGGTACAAATGTTTGTGTGATCCACAAATGTTTGTTTCGGAGTTAGGGTGTTTTCTATGTATAATATGTCTGTATTTAGAATTATAAGTATGTTTATCAGTCGTCTATATTCCATAGCACAAGCTTGTTTTAGCTTAATTTGGGCTACATCCACAAATATTTATTTTATATTTATTTTATTAAAAGTAAGTCCGATCTAGAACGTACCGTGTAGGCTGGTGCCACGAATACCGTAACAATGAATCTTCAGAGTTGCCATGCGTAATTTATGAGTTACTACCAATAGTTATTATTTTTCAAATAAATTTATTTTAAGTAGGTAACACCAATAATGTATGAAATATTGAAATAATAGAATTTTGAAGTCAAAACATTAATTATTATAATAAACATTAACGCGTATTGACCAGCACGTATGAAAACTGTTACCTCTGATCTGGTCTACTACTGGTCGTAAAAACTAACGTCTGTTTCTTTTTATTACCACTTACAACACACTGCGTTGCAAGAAAGAGACAGAATCCCTTAAGTCGTTGTCCTGCTCGGGAACGTTTTTTGCCTCTGACATGAAGTAATGCAATATAAACCGAACGTCGTTGAAAATAAAGTTCAATTTTAATTTGTTTTTGTGATTTCGTAAGCATTCTAGATAGAAGTATAAGTTCCTTGATTTATGTACATTCAGCCCATGAAGCTATAGGTAAACATGGAGGCCACACTTCGAACAACCGCTTGAGTCAAATACCTACGTATCTCTATCTCACTCTCTGTGGGCTAACCTTCTCTTTCTACGGAATTGAGCAGTGCTGCTATCTTCTTATTAGTATCTCCTAGAAAATAATAGAAATTGACCATACTAACCAAAAATGCAAGTAAAATAATTTATAAATAGCTCTATAGTTCGACTACGATTATTTAATGCGTAAATTGAAATATTTATACCATAATATGCATGATTGGGTTGTCGAATCAGTGAATTACATTCCCATTTTCTAAGGATTCTGTAATGTGGCAACATTGGTACTACATGTCAACTGTCAAAGTGTAAACGAACAATAGAATGGCGGTTGACTTCATTGTTTTCACACAATAGGAAACGTTGTGAAGTAGTGTGACTATATTGAGGATTTATCTGGGACTTCCTGTGTATTATTAGAAGAAACACGAATGTCATTATTAGAGTAAATAAAATAAGTTAAGTATTGTTATCGTATGTTAATGATGAATAATTGTTTTAGGTTTCCTACAAATAGTATTCAGCGAGAAATATGGTTATCCATTGTACCATTAAAAATTAAGTTAAGATATCTATACTAATATTATAAAGAGGAAAGATTTGTTTTTTTGTTTGTTTGTTTGTTTGTAACGAATAGGCTCCGGAACTACTGTACCGATTTGAAAAATTCTTTCACTGTTGGGAAACTACACTCTTTGCGGTGAACATAGGCTATATTTTATTTCAGTATTCCCACGGGAACGGGAACTACGCGGGTGAAACCGCGTGACATCCGCTAGTTTTTTATAAAAGCAATTAGCATGCTAACTGATCATAAATTTTATTTTCTCGCGTACCTTATAAACGAATGGATATAGGTGCAATTCTATACATTCGTGTCGTGTAACTTTCTTAAAAGTGCTGGTAGACGGTGCCTCCTTTTCCATATTAAAAAAAATGAAGTTCTATGAAAGCGCCAGGATTTGCAATTTGCATTTTACAAAAAACTGGCCAAGTGCGAGTTGGACTCGCATGAAGGGTTTCGTAGCAGCAAGTAACATCCTACTAATATTATAAATGTGACAGTCTGTGAAGATGTTTGGATGTTTGTTACTTAATCACGCTCTAACGGTTGAATGGATCTGGCTGAAATTTGGTACAGGGATAGAGTATAGTCTGGAATAACACATAGGCTACTGTTTATCCCGGGAAAATGTTCCCACGGGAAGCGGGAACGGGAACCAAAAGTCACGCGGGCGAAGCCGCGCGCATCAGCTAGTAATATATAAGTTCTTATAGTTCGTTGTAACTTTGATTGATGTGTTAACACGTTCGCAGTGGTAGTGATTTTTCTAACCGAAAATTGCGGTTTATGACGTATTAAAAAAACTACCAGCTCTATCTCGTTCAAACCAATTTTCGTTGGTAGTTTTTATGGCAATGCACATCATATATTTTTTTTAGATTTATCACTCTCCTAGTTTAGAAGTTAGAGGGGGGGGGGACACTCATTTTTCCACTTTGGAAGTCCCTCTTGCGCAAACTATTCACTTTAAAAAAAAAAAGTTAGAAACCTCAACAGCATTTTGGAAGACCTATCTATAAATACCACACAAGTATGGGTTTGATGAAAAAAAAAATTTGAGTTTCAGTTCTGAGTATGGGGACCCCCAAATTTTATTGCTTTTTTTCTAGTGTTATATAAGAATCTTAATGCGGTTCACAGAATGCATCTAGTTACCAAGTTTCAATAGCATAGGCCGTATAGTTTCGGAGAAAAGTGGCTGTGACACACGGACGGACAGACAGACGGACAGACAGACGGACAGACAGACAGACAGACAGACATGACGAATCTATAAGGGTTCCGTTTTTGCCATTTGGCTACGAAACCCTAAAAACCGATTATGATGTAGTAACAAAGCGCTTAACACCATCAACAGTTCCTAACTTATTGTCCAATAATCCTGTTCCTAATTTATTATCCAATAATCAACTTAAAAATCCATACATAAAAATAAAATAAATAAATTAAATAACTAAACTAATGCCTACTGAACATATCACCACTGATCATACCAGGCGCAAAGGTGCCCAATACACTAGCAGCGTTGCCGCGCTGGATAGCTATCCTTTGTACCAGGTACAACCAGACGTGGGAGTCGGCGGATCTCCGAGACCAGAGCCTTAGTATCACTCCCGCAACTGCCCATCGTTTCTACAGCTGCCGCCGCCGGTGAATGGACGGTACGAGCCAAGTGACTGGCGGCGAAAGTGCTGATGCATGTTGCGTTCCACACTAAGCACTTGCCGTTCTTCCATGGCACAAGGGTCAGACCTTCCGGTCTCTTGCTGTCTGCGCGGGACAAACCTGGTGGTTCAAGGATACAGGGGACCTCAGCCGACCCAGAGCCCGCCGGATTAACTAATTAAGAGCGTGGTTACGCGGATGCCTACCGGTGCAGCGACAACTCAAATCATGATGACCATCGCTCTTCACCATGGCACTGCAGATGCATTCGTGAGGTTCACACACCTTGCAGCCTAAGCGGAGAGCCACACGATCAAATTATTTAAAATGTTATTCCAATGACTTTAGCACTAACATTTCTTTATTTTGACATGAAGAGACATCGGCAGACTGTGAACTACCACGAGCTGCCGCGGCAGACTGCGAGCTACCACAAGCTGCAGCGGCAGCTTACGTCACAGCCTGCCACGGAAAGCCGTACAGTTGATTAACCTAGAAAAATAACCCACTTGGATGAATAGCTTCGTTATTCGCAATGTACCTATGCAATCTGCAGAGAATACTACCTATCAGTCTTCGTAAAAAACAGAGAAAATTGTTAATCTCGTCTTTGTACATCTAATTTATATAATAAATTTTCACCACCTATTCCGTGGGACCAATTCTTAAAAAGGTGAAATGATAATATAGCTCTGCCTACCCCTTCGGGGATAAAGGCTTGACCTTATGTATGTACTAGCTGAGCCCGCAACTTCGTTTACGTCACATAAGGTGTATGAAAGGAAAGGTATTTCTTCATCAGAGTCATCAAGCAGCGTCTGAAACTGCCCTGTTTGCTTAATCATAAAAGAGCTTAATGATTAAGACTATTTTTAAACAATTCAGTCCGCGCCGAAGGCGTGGACTGAATTGTGAATGATTAAGCCAACACGTCAGTTTAGGTTCACTCACATTCAAAGAAACCCCTACAATTAAAATTTTCAAAATATCTGATTCTTAAAAGTGTTATAACTCTTTTATTTCTAAACCGATTTACATAAAACAAACGCTAAATGTTAACTGGAGAAAACCTCAACACAATAAAAAAAATTGCATCGCATTGCAATCGGTTGAGCGGTTACTGAGATTAGCGTGCACAACCGTACAGACAAACAGATATACAGACATACAGACATACAGACAAACAGACAAAAATTCTAAAAATCATTGTTTTGGGTTCTATTGCGTTCATAAAGCCCCCCTATAATATTTTTTCTTATTTATCTTCCATGTACAGACAGCGACCCGTTACGATTTTATTATATGTATTGCTATTGATATTGATGTATTGTACATCTAATTGTATTATGAATATATATTGTCTTTATTGTGTACAATAAAGAATATAATAGGAAATGAAGTATCCTGGCAAAAATAAAAATAGGGCTACCCTACTTAGAAAGAGACATAGAGCCCACACAGAGCAAGACAGTAATATACAGACTACGCTTCAAGTAGGTATTCGAAGTGTGGCCTCCATGTTTATCTATAGCTTCATGATTCAGCCTGATGCAACTCCCATACAACGAAAAAATCATGAAGCTATAGGTAAACAAAAATGTATGGAGTTTGCGCTCCTTCTTTTTTTTAAATCATCTATATATACCTATACCACAGACGTATAAAGAGAAAAGCAGACTAATCACAACCCATGCAAATGCGTGGCAATTACACTACAAACAAATATTACTAACACAGACACAAAACACAGGGCCGAATTCAGCATTGTAAGATTGCAATTTAAATTAATTTTTTGATTACAAAATATGGCTGCGAGTAAAGTAAGTTTTTTAGATAAGTGATCCTTGATGGATCTTTTTAATGGATTTTAGTGGATAAAGCAAAATAGGTGGCCCAGCAAAATAGGCTTTACCGTGCCGATATCAGAAGAAAGCCCCTGCTTTCTTCTGATATGTTTGTTATTTCTTTTTTCGATCTTTATTTGATTTAAATACTACTAAAGTGCCAGACAAGCATATCTGTGGCCCACCAGTTATACAGTACCGTAGCCTATGGACATTTGCAACATCAGAGCCGTTAATCTCGCGCTGCCAACCTTGTAAAAACCTACTAAGACCCATTTGAAAGTAAAATATGAGAACTACTTTGAATAGGCTTAATATCTCGTCCTTGTTGCTAGCTAGAAGTTCTTTTGTAGTTGCCCCTGGTTTCCAGAAGCAGAATACCTGATAACTAGATCCCAAAAATTTTTGCAACTTCTCACGCCGCGCGCCGTCCCCTGCCCTGTTGATCAACAACTATAACAACTTTCCTCTTTGTTTCATAGGCTTCAATCGCTATATTCTTTTGAATGCTCGTTTTTACTATTCCACTATTATTCAACATGAATTTTGTATAGCGCAAACCTGAAAACACTTTGATCAGAATCAGTAACATTATCCAATGGACCCGATTTCAACCTATATTATTTTTTTTCAAAACTTCACGAAAAAATTTAACACATTGAACACTCTAATAACGTAAAGTATGTATAAGTATGTATCATAAAATAACATCACTACGCGTGATCAAAAGCGATCCGCCACTAGCCGATCCCATGCCGTCGACCAGCCACCCCCGTCCGCGCACTGACTGGTGGCCACCCGGGCTGGCCACCAGTCAGTGACCGATAACACGAGCGCGACGGCATACGTGTCGCCGTTACGCATCCCGTGTCGCAGTGCAAAATACGAGATCGTGTAACAACAGGTCTTTTATTATACTTTTTTATACTACTAAGGTGGCAGAAAAGCTTACAGCATACTTGATCGTTGCTAACCTTAGTCTATGGACGTTTGGAACACCAGAGGCACGACACACGGGCTGCGATACCAATATCGAAAGGTAGAAGGAATTACCGAAGGTGACAAAGTGCAACGGGTGAACTTTAGTGAGTGGTGGCTAAAAAAAATAACAGTGTAAGTGTTTTGTGTACTGATTACATGATACTGATAATGCAGCCTATTGGCGCCATACTAATCCTCATTTACCCCGTCAGAACTCCTTCCGACACCGCTTGTCCATTAATGTGTGTGCAGGCATTATGAATAGTCACGTAATCGTATTGACTACTATTCGTAAATGCCAGTATGTACATACTTGCAGTTCTAGGGTTCCGTAATCAATTGGTGACAGCTAGAAAGAAAGATTTTTTTATTCAGCCCTTGAACACATAGGTACCTACTTTCATAGGCTCTACAGCTTGATCCTTTTACTAATACTCTAATGCTAGTGAACCTTACCATCGGAGAGGGTAAAAGTGGGACCTTAATACTAAGACTCCACTGTCCCTCTGTCACCTAACTGTATCTCACTAACCATTATTATAGCTAGACATTTGAAAATTTCACAGAAAGTGTATTTCTGTTGCCGCTATAATAATAAATACCGGCCAAATGCGAAACGGACTCACGCACAGACGGTTCCGTACTAAAAAATCGCGTGTTTCGTATGGGAACCCCGTTTAATCGCCCCCTTTTATCTGATTTTAGTATCTGTAACTAGCTCTAACTATCGCGGTTCCGATAGTCGTGTTACGGACAGACAGACGGACAACGAAGTCTTATGAACAGGGTCCTGTTTTTACCCTTTGGTACAGAACCCTAAAAACAGATCAAAATAACATTTAAGTGGGCTCCTATACAATAAACGTGATTTTTGCCGTATTTTGGTACAGAACCCTACATGCGCGAGTCCGACTCGCACTTGGCCGGTTTCTGTCTTAAACACAGTTCCATAATTACCACTTATGAAAATGGTTTGTTAATGGTATTATCAATACCACACGAATAGTGACTAACTGCCTTGCGTATAATACCTACACCTACGCTGTTCGCGGAAAAAATTGTGCAATTGTAAACAAAGGCTTATAACTTGGTCAGTTTTCGTTAGATTAATTTAATTTTTTTTATACGGTATTTGAAGCGAAACTCTAGTTGGGGTGTCTGAAGTTTGCGCTATACAAAAGTTCACGTTGTATATAAAAAATGTTCCAGTGGTTCTGCATTCCCAGTGCATATGCAGCAGATTTGCTGAATAATTGAGTCGCAAGACGCACCTACATTTTGTTTTGAAAAATATATAAGGTCTTTTCTTATTTTACCGCCTAAATGCACACCTGTTTCTGAACAAAGTTTTCCAACAAGGCCAAATACTCACAATTTACGTCAGCACGCCATTGTGTAGCTTATTTTGACAGATAAATAAGCTACAAATAGCACGACTTCCGATGTGTCAATTTGTCAGTTATTGTAGCCATACAGGAGAAAAAGAGATAAAGATATACAATATTAGGTTAGAGTGAAAGTAACAACGATATATTTTACATGGTTAATGTGTGCGTATAATTATGTTAAGTCTGCTTTTCTTTATACGTCTGTGACCTATACATACTACGAAAAAGAATTTCTGCTCTATGCCGCAGTAACTCATTCTTTCATTCATTCATTTTTTGATAGTAATGGATTCCTTTTCTCTTTGTTGTATGTTATTTTATAATTTTATAAAGTATATATTAGTATATCGTGAGTAAAAGTGTTTAATTGACATAATTGAAACGTTTAGAAGTGAATCAACACTGAAAAGAGTTGAAAAAGTGATAAATATGTGGTGAATAATCGGAAAGAAAAAGATGGTGAAAAGAGGTTATGTTATGACTAAATTCTTAATAAAAGAGCAACTACTACACCACAGACACCAAATAACTGCATAATATTGTGTAGTAATATGCTATTGCTACAGGAAATTGGTGGTAATGTATTTTTTCTTGTTATTGATATATCATAGTCATAGGATAGGGATGTTCCACTGTTAGTCAAAAATCGATATTTTTCTTTAAGGTCTGAATAATTATCATAACTGTTCCTTTGTCTCCGACTTGGAGATAGGATACTATAAAAGTTAAATAACATATCAACACGTGCTTGGAGACTCCAAGCACGTGATAATATGTTATTTAACTTTTATAGTATCTTATCTCATACAAACTTGAGGTGATTAACTTCAGGTAGCTTAGGGATACCGTGTTGCAATTTCCTAATGATTAGGCAGCTTAGTTTCTGATAAAGATTATGATACAAAATTTTGTGATTTATATTAATTCAGCACCGCAATGTTTTCAAGTGCATATAATTATGGATATCGATCTACCGTCCTTCGCAGTTTGTAACTCGTCACTCCAATTCTACAGGTTTCACGATCTCGTTCGAACTACACGCAACGTCAGACACACATCAGTGCATCACACAATTTGATGTTTCTGAGGTAGAGTGTGCTGAAATCTAATATTGACTTTATCTTCTTCTTACAGATGTGAGCTGTGGATACAATATACTGGAATAGAAAACTTTTGTTGAACAAATGTGGGAAACACTGATAGAAAATATGAATACGCGATTGGAACGTTCACAAGACATTTTTTAAATAAAGAATTTTAATTGTCGTATTATGTTTTTTATTATTACCTAAAATACATCCAGCATGTGTTTGACATAAAATCCAGGTGCGGTATACAACCATTCTCATATTATAAGGATGATTGCACACCCCACCTAGGTTTTGTAGGATTGGGACCTAGGTCGAAAAAAATTATCGATATCGATATATTTTTGAATATTTCTCTCGATCCTGGGTCCCAACCCTACAAACAAGTTTGCAACCTAAGGGACCAAATGAAGTTTTTAACGTCTTTGTGTTGGTATTGATTCTGTGCGTAAACTTTTAAAGAATCAAAATGAAAGTAAAGTATGGGAGTCCCGTCTCTTAAACGTAGTGTTACATTCTCTTTGCATATGTTTTTGTTGGTCTTGTTGATTATCGAAAGTGTTAATTAAAAATTTAATTTAGGTCGGGGTTTGGTTTCTGAAACATATATCGCACCAAAAAGGGTTACTCTAATGTTCAGCGCCAAGATGATAGCCACTTGCCGACTCACAAAACAGATTCGATCAAAAATTGCGTTAACCTCACGTACATTTTGTACGACTACTGGATCTACAAATATCCCAAAAGAGGAGTCAGTCGTCCATTCCGAGGAAAACGTCAGGAAAGTTACAGGATTTGCTAAAGCGTTTGAGAAGCAGTCACAGTTGTCAGGAATTCAAGAAAAAGAGCAAAGTTACACCTTTGCCTCTCTACTAAGAAATTCTAAGCTTATGGACGTAAGTGCCTGAGATTTTTGGTATAAAGTGATTAAAATTATCTTAACGGTACGGTCGATAAGGTCGAAATTCTTATAATAATATTATAAAGGGCATAATATAGGGCACCTCTGGCGCTCGGCGTCCGCGTCAATGGTCACAGTTCCAACCTAACCATATTATGTGCATAGAGAATTACAAATTATGTGTACCAAACTGACATTAAATATATACATAACAAAAAATAATACACTCTAGGGGTAGAACGGTGGAGTTGGTTTTGCAGCGATTTGTTTCGGTAACGCCGCTCCCGCAGTAGACTACGCTCAGTAAAATTAATCACTTAGCTCGCTCACTAAACCCCACCATCCCCTTCGAACATAACCTGTCTGAGCTGGGGTGCCCCAAGTCTCAGACATGGACTTCTAACCTAACCATATTGAATCCTCCCTAGCAGCATTATAATTATTATTATTATTATTGATTAATAGACGAGCAGCTACTAGCTGATGTGTCTATATCACAGTGTTGGAAAAGTCACTACACTTAATTGTTTCTTAAATTACACAGTTTATTTGTCCGTAACCAGTGGTCTAGTTTATTCTTAAACCCGTTCACTGAGGCTGCTGTTACAACGTCATCGGGCAGTCTGTTCCAGTTGTGAACTACCCGGTTGCCAAGGAAGTGCTGTGCAGTATTCGTATTTGATGGTGAGCGAATTATTCTTAGGCTATGTCCTCGGGATGACTTTACAGGCACCCTCAATGTATAAATGTTGTGGATGTCTGGTAAGTTATACCTACGGGAAATGATCTTGTAAGTCTCAATAAGGTCACCTCGAAGGCGTCTCTCTTCCAGGGTGGTAAGGCGTAACGCTTGTAATCGCAAGGGGTACTCTTTACGGCGCAGGCTTGCCGGTATCTTTGTGGCTCTCCTTTGCACGCTTTCCAACATTATCTTACATCGGGGGCTGACGAAGTCAGCAACACTTCGACCCAGTGGGATCTTTTGTGTTAGCCCCTACCTTAATGTTTCTTACTCTTTGAAGAAGTGGTCTATTAACGCGGTGATCCCACTAAGAGGAAGAAACCTGTATTCTTCCGGTTTGGGATATGCATTCCCAAGGAGGCTCATACGCTTCGCTGCTAAGACGTCGCATTCGCACAGGATGTGCTCCATAGTTTCCTTGACATCACCGCAGGCTCTGCAGTCGTTATTTGAAGTGATCTTCATTTTAAAAAGCATGTCGTTGGTTCCGTAATGCCCTGTAAGGGCACCAACCACAGCTCGAGCTTTGCTTCTTCCATTATTCAATATAAATTTAGAAGCCTCATTGGTTCTGCTACTTATGAATTTCTTCGAATGTAGTAACCCTTGACTGATATCCCACTCTTGCATGTGTTTATTATCAGCGTAATCCTTAGCGGCCTTTATGAATGTACATGCTGGTAGGCCCATACATGGTTCAGGTCCAATCATGGCATTTGCCGATCCTCTCCTAGCTAGCTCATCGGCCTTCTCATTTCCTTTTATTCCTACATGGCCTGGGACCCAGAGCAGTCGCAGCTTGTTCCTGCGGCCCAGCTTGTTTAGGGTTTTCACCGCATTCAGGACAAGTTTTGAGTTGACCTTGTAGGAATTTAGTGACGCTTGACTGTCGCTAAGAATGTAGATGGTCTTGTTCTCTACACTCCTTTTCAGATTTTCCTCTGCGCATGCTATGATGGCATACATCTCGGCCTGGAAGACCGTGGTGTACTGACCCAGGCTGCTCCAAAGTTGTGAAGATTCTGAGTAAATACCTGCTCCTGTACCAGATTCCGTTTTTGAACCGTCTGTGTACCAGATGAGGCAGTCTGCATCTGGTGAGCGCAGTTCCTGCTTCCAGTCTTCCCTTGTGGGGACATGTATTTTGAAGCTTCTTTTGAAGATTTTTATGCACGGCATAGCGTCGCTAATCATATGCATCTTCCTTTGAATCTCATCATTAAGCTCCATTTTTGTATGCCGCGTTGTTGGCCTATTGCAGTTAAAAACGCCTGCCGTTTTTAGTCTGTATAAGGTTTTGATTGCCTCCTGTTGTATGAAGATGTGAAGAGGGGTTAAGTTTAGTATTATATCTAACGCCTTTGTAGGCGTGGACTTAAACGCTCCTGTGATAGCCATAGTGGCCATCCTCTGTAGTTTTCCCAATTCTTCCACGCACGATGTTAGTTTGGTTCTTGTCCACCATACAACACTGCCGTAGCTTAAAATTGGGCGAACCATAGTGGTGTAAATGAAGTACAGTACCTTGGGCTTCAGGTCCCAGGTTTTGCCATACGCCGATCTACACATATTGAAGGCTCTCATGGCTTTTTCTGTCACCTTCTTGGCATGCAGATTCCATGTGAGCTCCTTGTCTAAGGTCATACCAAGGTATTTCACGTTGGTGGACCATTCTAACTCTGTGTCAAATAAAAGCAATTTCTTTAATTTGCTCAACCTCTTCTTTCTTGTAAAAGGAAGAATTGTAGTTTTGCTGGGATTTATGGTTAGATGATTTTCAGCACACCATTCCTCCACATCCTTCAAAGCCTGTTGCAGAAGTTCCGAGACAATTTCCGGAAATCTGCCATTGATCATGACAACTATGTCATCTGCATATCCCACAGCGAAGCATGCCCCTCTATTCAGTTTGGTTAGGAGGGAGTCTGCTACCAGACACCACAGTGTGGGGGACAATACCCCTCCTTGAGGGCATCCCTTGGTCGTTGTGGCGTGAATTTCATCTCCTAATAGAGATGACCTTACTCTCCTGCCCCTCAGCATGAAGTCAATCCATTTGCAGAGGGTGGGGTCAATGCCGTGTTCTTTTGCGGCTTTCATAATCGATTCGAATGTTGTGCGGTCAAATGCTCCCTCAATGTCCAGAAACGCAGCCGCACAAATCTCTTGACCATCAATAGCATTCTCTGCTCCCTCGACTACATGGTGCAACGCAGTTTCGGTTGATTTTCCGGTTTGGTAGGCACATTGTAGCTTATGAAATGGTTTCTTTGTGAGAGGCCCATCCCTTATGTATTGATCTACCAATTTCTCCAGGGTTTTCAATAAGAAAGACGAGAGACTTATCGGACGAAACGACTTTGCCTCTTCATAGCTATCCTTCCCTGGTTTCGGAATGTAAGTTACCTTCACTTCCCTCCATATCTTTGGAATGAATCCAAAGGCTATGCAGGCCTTAAAAAGCCGCATCAAGTGCGGGCCTAGTATAGGAAGACCTTTTTGTAGTAGTATCGGGTATATGCCGTCCGGACCTGGTGATTTATATGGTTGAAAGTTTTTCAATACCCAACTGAGTTTTCTTTCTTCTACTACCTTCTTTGCAACATCCCAGTCTGCTTTCGTAGTTCGCATGTTTTGCTCTTCTACGGGCATGGGATCATCTGTGCCAGAATCATCATGAATCTTACAGTCCGGAAAATGTGTTTTCATCATGATCTTTAGGGTTTCTTTACCAGATTCAGTTAGTCTCCCTTCATGGGTTCTAACTGCATTAAGGGTATTACTTCTACTCACAGACATAGCCTTTACCAATCTTGAACTTTCAGGAACAGTATTGATGTCCTGGCAGTGAGATTGCCATGATTTCCTTCGTTCCTTGCGAACTGCCAGATTGTACTCGGTAAGCGCTCGGGAGTACTCTTTAAAACATCTCTTGGACTTAGCGTCGTTGAAGATGCGGCGAATTGCCTGTCTTTTCTTTTCTAAATCTGGCGTCCACCACGGAACCTTAGTTCCTTTCGCTTCTTTCTCTGGGCAGTTTGTGTACCATGCCGTTTTAATGGCTCTGTCAACCCGCTCAGCCTCAAGTTCAATGTCAACCGTAGAGTTCAATTTACCTTTAACTGATTCTAACTCGTTTTTTAGTTCCTTAGTGTACGCCTCCCAGTTAGTGTTCCTGGGATTTCTTCTCCGTACCCCTGGAAAGGAGTCCTCTGTATCGTATCTAAAACAGATATACCTGTGATCAGAACCACTAGCTTCGTCAGACACTCGCCAGTTAGTAATTCTCTTATAAGTATTATTAGTAGCTATAGTTACATCAATAACTTCCGAACGCCTAGCATCCACAAAGGTGGGAGCATTGCCTTTATTTAGTGTATGAAGTGAAGAGCTTACCAAATATTCGAAAAGTTCCTCCCCTCTATCATTGATGTCCGAGCTCCCCCAGGTGATGTGGTGGGCATTCGCATCGCAGCCCATCACTAACTCCAGGTTCTCCCGGCCGCAGAACTCGACAAGTTCCTTCATCTCCCTCATGTTAGTGGGTCTTTCTATCTTTGGGTAGGCGAGGTACACAGAGGCCAGCACAACTGCCCTCCGTCTTCGCCCTGCCCCCGTATAGACCTTGACTGCTGTAAGGTCCCTGGAACAAAGATCGTGTAAGGGCATAGCGTCTATGCCATTTCTGACATATACGCACGCCCTCACACCCTCATTAGTACAGTGGAAAATAGATCCCTCTCTACCTAAGCCTGAGACAACACCCGCAGAGCTTATATAAGGGTCCTGTATCAAGGCAATATCGAATTTATGTCCTTTAAGGTGACGTCCCAAGAGGGACATCGCCGCTTTACAGTGATGTAAGTTAATTTGTACACACCTTAGTCCCGCCATTTTTTGTTCTTTGCAAATGGGGGGTATCGGCAGTCTAGTGACTGTCGCCTGCGTCTACAGCCTCCTCCATAGTCTCCGTCTGCGAGAGTGGAGACGACAGGTTGAGGTCGTCCAAATCGCCCAACACATCATCGGTGCGATGAGAAGTGGCCGGTGAAGGGACTGGGTAGCCCCCGATGGTGTCCTGGTGTGACCCCGCGTCGCCGAGCAGCATCTGTGGAGCAAGTGGTGGAACTCCTGCCCCCCCACTGGCGCCGACCTTGTCATCGCTGTCTTCAAGGAGTTTGAAGTAGCCTTTATCGACGCCAGCGTAGAGGCAGTAGTCCTTAGATTTTATAAAGTCTGCCGATGTCCTGTCCATCAGGACAATCCTCCTGACACTGGCCGCCTCCACAATTGTGTCCACCACCTTCCAGTCTCCCGTCTTCAGTTCGGGGTTTAGGCGCTGTAACATCGAAAGAACGCTGGGCAGATCTGTGATCCAGACGTTCTTCGATTTCCACGCCATCTTCACCGGTTTGGGAAGATCTTTGGCGTTGACCACTTTAAGGGTAAGGCTGCCGATACTCCTCCCATCGATCCCGGCAAGCCAGTCTGCCGACCTCTGATCCTCGCAGAATACGTGGAGTGCTCCCGCGCTGACTGACCCGATGTTGAATCGAGGCAGAGGATCCGGGTGACCGACCATCATCTGCCAGAGGGCGCTGACAATCGGTCCGACGTCATCAGTGGTGACTTGTGAAGCCGGGAAGTTATCAGTGATGATCGCCATCCTGCATCCGTTGAGAGCGTCCCTGAACGATTTGTTCAGGTTCGGTCTCTTGGATGATTCGTCGGCCTTCTCATCACTGGACTCCCTGGCCCTTTTGACAGCAGTTAAGTCCCCTGCCCCCCCAGAAGTTGCCCCGACAGGTGCACTACGTTCCGAAAATGTCCTTGTCCGCCTTTCCAGTAGCATCTTGCGCCTGGCTGCCCCACTCAACCTTTTCGGTTTGGCATTTCGAAGCTCGCCTCCCGAAGCATTCGTCCCAACGGGTATGCTTGGCTGGTTGCCAGGCTGCCCGATGGTCCCCTGCCCGGTATGACTCACTTGAGTACGCCCCATGATATTGCGTTCGGTGACCCTCCCGCCAGATGACATAATGTCCTTTTTGACGCCCTTGCGGTCATCTTGTTTGGTTTTGTTGAATCCATAGCCGTACTGAAGTTATATTCACCGAGCATGGCTCCCCACCCGCCACGGAGTCCACAACATTGGGGATGTCTAAGAAGTAGACACCAGGGTTACCATGTCGGTATAGCATTCCAGAAGAGAGTGCCCACGAGACCGCACGGCACGAGATCAACGACGCCCAACAAGACGTCGAAAAATCGCGCGCCGCCGCCTGCGGACCCCTCCCTTCCAGAATACTTCCAACATTACTGTCTATAATTACATCAATCATCATCAATACTATAATAAAATCGTAACAGGTCGCTGTCTGTACATGGAAGGTAAATAAGAAAAAATATTATAGGGGGGCTTTATGAACGCAATAGAAGCCAAAACAATGATTTTTAGAATTTTTGTCTGCATATCTTTTTGTCTGTATGTTTGTACACGCTAATCTCAGTAACCGCTCATCAAATTGCAATGCGGTTTTCTTTATTGTGTTGAGGTTTGCTCCACTTAGCATTTAGTGTTTATTTTACGTCAATCGGTTAATAAATTAAAAAGTTATATCACATTAAAGAATCATACATAGACATATGAATCTAAAAAAAAATTCAAATCGGTCCATAAACAATGGAGTTATGCGCGAACAAACATAAAAAAATAAAATAAATAAAAATATATACAGTGGAATTGAGTAACCTGCTCCTTTTATGAAGTCGGTTAAAAAATAAAAAAAATAAAAATATATATATATATGGTGATTCCACAAAAATAGGGCTACCTGGTGTTTTCAGCACCTTTCATTAAAAAAAAATCTTTTTTTTAACAATTCACTGGCCTGATTATGTCTTACACAAATCATTCTTTATGAATCATAATTTTTTTTGGGATGAACAATAATTTAAGTGCTAAAAATAGTCAATCTTAACTAAAAAATATCAGTCCCTAGCAGTGTCCGAATCCCCGAATGTTTAATACATACGTCTTAATCTCGAAAATCAATAACCTAATTGTTTTATTTATCTATGTTACGTTGAAAGCTGGGTTTGTGCTTATATAATAAATAAAATTTAAATAAAAGTAAATTAAAGTAATAAATATTTTTGACTTTCAAACTGTGTCCACAGTTTTTAGCATCAGTCCCTAGCACTAAATTAAATTTAAAATTTCGCGCCCTAGAAAGTATTGATAGCAAATGACATTAATTGAATGACAAGATTGACGTGGAGTTAGCTACATATTATGTTACTCCTGGGGGTCGGCTAGTCTAGACCAGTCTAGTCGCCGCGTGCGTCGTTACATCATGTGCCAGTCCACACGTGTGTTCAGTCCCTACGTAAGCATTTTTGAACTTAAATGATAGTGTTTTTTGTAGTTTTATTGTTAATAATAATTAAATATATCGGTCTTATTTAGAACACTAACAAAAAAAGATCTCTGTGTACAGCATGTCCGAGACAACTTGATATGTTTTCACTATCGTCAGTCCCTAGTCGAAAACGTTACTTAGGACTGACGTATAGGCTAGGGACTGATGATTTCCTACTTATGGTCCAAGTTTGCCACATGTCTGTGGTACCTTCATTATTGCCCATTCATATTAGGTACTCTATTTTTATTTTACAGAAACATGGCAGCCAAGAAAAAACTTAAACTTACAAAAGAAGAAATAGCTCTTAAAAAGTCAAATGCCGCAAAAGCACGCTTTTTTATTTCGATAAATAGGCAGAAAAACCTGAATTTCTCCTAAAATACTTGGTTGTTTAAGTGGCCCTTTGAAGTACACGATAGGGATATGACTACCGATGGCTAGGCTAAATATAAATCTATTTGTATTGAAATTGTGTCGTGGTCAAAAAAATCCTCAAAGTAGTCCTATTCTTGTGGAATCACCCATATACAGTCGAATTGAGTAACCTCCTCCTTTTTTGAAGTCTGACTTAATCTTTAAGCTCTTTTATGATTAAGCAAACAGGGCATATATAGAAATACCTCTCCGTTCATACACCTTAAGTGACGTAAACGAAGTTGCGGGGTCAGCTAGTTTGAAATAAAACCAAAAATTTTTATACACTTTTAATAAATTTTAAATACTAAGAGGTATTATCAAAGATGACTATTATGTAATAATTAAAATAAAACAAAATTTAAATTCAGTTCGTTTAATCAATTTTATACATATATTGAATTGCTTTTAACAATTCCTCAAAAGGATCTTTACGGTGTATCCTTATTTTTCTCCTCCACGAATACTCTACAACCCAATCTGCAAAGTTTCCTTTATGTTGGTCTTTATTATACAATACTTTTAAATTACGCCAGTGGCTTTGTATGCGCTGGGTGTGTGTCCCGTCACTGTGGTTTACCTTTTTGTGAATGTACCCATATTGAGGAAGGCACTCATATGCTCTCCAAAAATCTGTATGTATTTGAGTGCCTTCCAGAACATGTTTCTGTATCAGTGGTACCAATACTTCAGCGGACCTTTCATTGTTAGGACACACTTCCAGCCGTAAATCATCACTGCCATCTTCGATCATGCCTAACACCCAGTGGCCCTCAATATGTCTTCCCCTATTATACTGTCTTTTTCCAAATTTAGACTCATCAATTTGTACAACTTTTCCTGGACCACCAATCTTGCCGTGAGCCTCTTGATGCTCCAATTCATACAAAATTATTGTCTCCCGGCAATTGGAAAACCAATCAGCAATGGTGCTTGTGGACAGCACGGTCTCTGTGTCTTCTTGAGCTGTCTCAACTTGCACCTGGAGGTATGAGTAACTATGGCTGAACATGTACATGACTTGAAACATCAAATCCAAAGGCAGCCGAACATGCTCAAACCACGTGCCTTTTGCTCGACTCTCTGTTTTGTTCCGGCAGTTGCTTTTTCTACAACGGAAAATACCAAACTGCCCAGCCTTCCCGGAATAAGTTAAAGCCATTGGTCTTCTGTGATAACTACACAGTTTCTCCCTAGGGATAAGGTTACGCTCTTCAGCAAACTCGATACACCGAGGGATTGTGTCCAGTCTTTTCCATAGTTTTACCATATTCCAATGAGATCTGAAACAATAGAAACTTAACTTAGAACTCATTCAGCTTACAAGATTTTATCTGTCAAGGTCAAAGTGGGCAAGAAAATTAATCATATCCCAACCTTATTTCTTCCGCACTATAATGGCTACGGCGACCAGACGACCCAGAAGCACGAGGTTCCGCATCACTCGGACTGCCCTCAGACCAGGACCAGGCAGTGACAGTGGTGGCACGGGAACAACCAGCTTCTAATTCCAATGACGGCATCACGGGCAAAAGTGGCTCACTAGAGTCCATCACTTGCACACACGAAGGGCCCGAAGAAGAGCTCGCCACAAGTGGCTCATTAGAGTCCAAAACTTGCACTACACTCGATTCTTCAGACAATGTCACAGCAGGACGCGAAACCTGAGGGTTCGGAGACGCCATGATGGTAGTCAAACGTTAATTCAGAGATAGGAGTACGTAAACGCTCTCAACTGCCAGGGACACAAACGATGACTGACACACTGACAGTAACAGTGACAGCTCTGACAGCGCGTCAAAGACGTTAAATGCGTTTAGTTTCACATATCGGCAATAGTCAGTAAATCATTGTAAGTATACATTTAATAGCATTCATTTATATCAGCGAAATATCCGTAATATAATAAAATATCCATAAAATTTAACTTTATCACTAAAAATAATTATTTAGTTATTCAATGAAATATAACATTTTAGTGCGTTAACTTTACGTAAAACGAAAAGTTTAATGACGAGACGAAATGTCAAAAGCGTATGTATTCTGTGTTCAAAAGTGACAAAATATTGGTAAATTACTATGATTTTTTTTTGAACTCCGCAACTTGAAAATGTGCGTGGAGGCTTCTAATAATATTAGCTTTGTGCAAAAAAAATATGGACAAACTCGATGGCGGGCAATCTAAAGTTAACCCCCCCACCCCCCTTTTGAGTTATTTTAATTTTCATTCTGATCAAATTTTCCTTATTTAAATGGTAATAATGTCGATTTTATGAGAGGAAGGGGCTGGGAGAAATTTTGGGAGAGATTACTACCCCCCTCACCTTAAAAGAATCAGTTGCATTAATCTTTAAAAAAGGAGGAGGTTACTCAATTCGACTGTTCGATTGTATATATTTTTATTAATTTTTTTTTATGTTTGTTCGCGCATAACTCCGTCGTTTATGGACCGATTTGAATATTTTTCAAAGAAAAATTTTGTAATCGTAGGTGATAATATTAATTTAGTAACTTCAAACAAAAGTGAGGAGGATCTTTGGTAGCGAAGAGGGTTTACCTCTCATAGGGCTAAAAAAAGGGGGCTGATTCAGAGGAATTTCTGTATCAATTTTGACTCTGCATCGTTCCCGGAGCTGCGGGTAGAGCAGCCTCTGCGCCCTTGCGTAATAAATCACAGGCATCAATCTTCGCCTCCGCAGCTTCGGCTTGTTTGATGCCTACGATTCGTTACAACGGGCGGAGGCTGCTCTCCCTACGCGCCTCCGGTTCTATAAAAAAACCCTACGGCAGGGGTTCCCAACCTTTTTCAATTCACGGCGCCCTTATAAGGTTAGAAAATTTCCACGGCTCTCCTAACATTTCACGTGAAATCACCCCCCCCCCGCCACTCTACTGGCAATCGCCTCGTTTCCGCAGTAATTCCTCTGCCCTACGGGTAGAACAGACTAGTACCAGTTGGAGTCGGGGTGAATCAATTCGGTTCTATGACCTTGGTTCTTAGACTATTTAACATTAGTTCGATCTAATCTATTTCTTTTGTATCTGTCGTATTCTCACGCGTGCGCGATAAAATGAGACACGCCATAGAACATTGTATCAACTCGCGCACGAGTAGCACTTCACGAGATATCATCGCGCGAAATTTTGAAATCTTACAATTAGATTCACCGTGTTTATTTTAAGGCGCGTTCGCGACCAATAATACGATCGCAGTTTGACACTTTTGACAATGATAATGGTTAATGGCGTCGGAATATTTACAAAATTATTACTATTTAGGCAATTTCCATTTTTTTTTTCTCAAAAACTACGCATCTCCCCATTTTAAGATTTTGCGTGTGTTTATACTCTAAGGCTTATAGATAATAATTGAACCTATCTGTAAAAAAATTATCAACCCCCATCTCGACGGCAGTTAAAGAAACTGAGCCATTAACTCGTTTCAACAAAATGCAAGTATCATAATATGATACTTGCATTTTGTTGAAACGAGTTATTGTTTGATAGTTTATAGTAGTTTATGACACTGTTGCATAATAAGGGTTCTTATAACACGAGTGTGTTTTAAAAAAACGAGCCGTAGGCGAGTTTTTTTATAGTATCACACGAGTGTTATAAGACCAAGTTATGTACAGTGTCATACACTACTTTATCTACTCTCATACTATAATACCTGATTTCATTTTGTTGTGATATATAGTTGCTCCTTGATTTCGCCGATAACAGGTTCATGGTCATGTTTGACGCAGTTTCCAGAATGTCTGGTGGTGTACAATTACCACCATCCTCGCTTTAAGACATGTTTTTACACAAAAACTAATTTATTTTACAAACAAAACCAAACTTTGTTTAATTTAAATGTAAAATGTTGGCGCCAAGGCGCAAACATCGATTGCGCATGCGTGGTTCTTTTTTTTTTAGGCTGCGGAGACCATAGATTTAGGATTTTTCGCTACTCTGGAGACACAATTTTTTTTTAAAGTAGAGGTTCAAACTTCTTTTTCAGCTGGAGATTGTTTATGGTGTATCGTAATGATTAAAAAGTTTTATTACGATACAGGTGTCCATACAAGACCTGTATCGTAATAAAACTTTTTTTTTGGCCTGTGCGTAATGTTTGTCATAATAGTATTGATTTCAATTTTATAATCTTTGTATTATAGTATCAGAGTAGATAAATATTATTAAACTATCACAACCCAGCTGTAGTGTTCATAAACAAAGTACCTAAGGTTAACTCATCAAAACACAAATACTTAAATAAAAGAGAGTCTTTTATAAGGTTTCGAATAAAATTTAAACCTGTATATATTTGTGTAGCTATGTTCACTTTAAGTTTCATTAAAATCTAAACAGAGTCTGAGGTTCTAAACCCACTCACGACTCGTAAATATATTTAAAACCAGAGGAATAGCAAATGCATTATAATACAAGATTTATATGACAGGTAGCACCACTTACCTACCTTCCTGGGCATGGGCTGTTTCTATAATAACCATTTGCAACTAAAATGCTGCTATCTCAAAAATAATTCCTCTGGCACAATGGCATTTTGGTTATACCCCAGCAGATAGTGATTAGCAAAATTACTACTGTACTTTTATCACTATTGATAGAAAAAAATTCATTTCAGCTTGGCGAACCCAGCGGCAAAGTAGTTATTGGTAAAATATTCCATGTGGTTGAAGATGACCTCTACATTGACTTTGGTTGGAAATTTCACTGCGTCTGTACCCGACCAACCGTGAGAGGAGATGAATATGTCCGAGGTGCAAGAGTAAGGATACAGATCAAAGACTTGGAGCTATCATCACGTTTCCTTGGTTCGAATACAGACTTAACCCTTCTCGAAGCAGATTGCAAATTACTAGGGGTTATATCTAGTCCTCTTAGGGCAACAGTGAGTTAAGAGTGCATTTTATTTGTAGTTACATTTAGGAATAATAAATTGTATTATGTTGAATGTTATAATATCCTTTAATTGTCAATTTTTTCTACACCAGTTAGTGGTAGTGCTCTCCTGTAGCTACAAGGGACCAGTGATGGCAATAAGCTGGCGTCCTAATGTGGGAGCAACTAAGTTACTGCCAAGAGATCGGTGTGTAATTCGCCTGTGCCTACCTGCTCGGTGTTATAGGAGTGATTGTATGATGATAGAAATAAATGCCTAATTTTCTGCGCTATTCACATGTGCAGACGTAATAGTCGGTGGACAGGGCCCCCAGCCTTACACTCACAGCCAAGAAGAAAGCCCCTATCGGACCTAACCATGACTAACCTTGCTATCGCTCCTCTATTTCGAAAAACCCGAGAATCGGGATGAATCATCTGATTTGAGACTGCCCTTCTGAAGCAGGGTTCTTGGGCACTTTAGTCGTCAAAATTCTTTAATAATCCTTTCCATGTCATGCTCGCGTCATGCTCCTGGAAGATCTTATTTATTGGTCCTTAGTAACCACAGATTTTAGAACTAATTTTAATTAAGATATCTATGCTGATAACCCACGACCGGTATTTTGAGTGATCTGGATATTTAAAAATCAACTTTGTTACTGCTTTTCATACTATGATGTGTTCTGCCCTGCCTACGGTGCCTACATCGCCCCAAGACGTATAATAAGATGGAAAAGGCGATCATTCAGATTAGGCTAATTGTTATTTAGCCGGCCACGAAAAAAAAGTGCTTGATTGTGATAGAACACCACATTGTAAGCATTTTTTATTGCTACACCAAAGTTCTAAATCGATTCCTTGAGATGTTATTTAGGGTTAAATATTTAGTGTAAAGTGTGACTAGCGTAGACGTAAAACAGCCTTGTTTTTGTCTAAACGATCATATAATAACTACTATTGCCGCAGTTATGGTAATCTGATTAGGTTTTACGGTATTTACGCCGTTTTTTAGATGCCGCCAGGCTGGCTTTTGGGGCCCAGGCGGTGCGCAGCGGCCTCTCCCGTCGCCGCACAAACGGGACAGTGCGGATTTGCGTTGTAGCCGGCCGCTTTGTGGCCGGGCTGCCGCCAACGGAAACACTGGGTGCGCAGTCGACTCCCGTAGCACACCTGGCCCACATGTGCTCGAATTCCAGGCAGCGGAAACACGTCTTGGGGTCCAACAACACCGCACGAACGTGGGTCCAGCCCATTGGAAGTGGGTGGCCTTCAGTGATGAGCTTGGCCGCTGCGGCCGGGCACTTGACCCACACCGTGCCTTCCTTTCCTACCTGGCGAGCGATCTAACCAACGGTGACACTAGTGGCGGCGCAACCTCCAACTTCCGACACCACCCGCGCCACGACCTCTTTCGTTGCAGCGTCGCCGAGACCGGAGATGCGCAACTCAGCACACTTCTTCGGCACACACACACACACACACACCGGACGAGCACCGGCGATACATCTCGGGAAGGCGACGGGAGCAACCGATCCTCTATGCCGGCGTTGCGCGCGTCGATGAGAAACAGCACCTCTTCGCGCGACAACCCCGGTGACTTCGATGGAGCGGCGCTCAACCGGCGCCTCATTCCTTCCATTTCGGCCCGCACGGCCGTGAGTTCGCCCTTTAGGCGGAGAACCCTCATCATTACACGTGAAGGAGGTCATCTACCTCATATGCTCCATTATGGACCCGTCAGCATTCCGCAGGCCCTGGACGCTCTGGCCCTTCAGGTGGGAGGATTTAAAGGCGATCGTCTTGATCGCCTCCACTGCCTCCTACACCGCATTCGACAGCTGCTCGGACCTGAGCACCGGAGCAGCTGCCGACGTCGACGCCTCGTTCAGCGTCGGGGATTCGGGGAGTAGGGTCTCCCCTACTCCCTTCCCGCCGCCGACACTCCTCCTTGGCTTCAAATGCGGCCCGCGCGAGCTCTTTTCCGCCTGGAGTTCGAGCTCGCGCTCCTTAGCCGCAATGTAGCTGGCCCTGGCTTAGGCTAGGCCAACATACTGCCCTGTAGTTGGAGGGTACACTGTAACTGAGACTTTCTTTTACATTCTGATTCGCAATTACGACAGAATATTGTAATGATTAGGATTTTTTTCACAAACTTTTGATGTTGAATATTATCTCTCAGAGTTGGCTTAGGGCTTTGGTTTAAAATAAAAAATGTTTGTTTTGTTATACTCTATTAGATTATTAAGTTTATTTTTGTTGACCGGCTTCAAAATTAGCCCAGAAATGTATGGACAGTGAATGTTCTCCTTTGGTTGGTTCCGAGTAAGTTTCGGTGGCCGGTGGATAAGGCGTCTTCACGGTTTGCAAAAGACGCAGGTTCGAATCCTGCTCGAAACCAATTCTTTTTCCATATTTAAAATTTATGATCAGTTAGCATACTAATTGCTTTTCAAAAATAATCTTAATAATGTGTTCTGTTTGCAAGGTAAAATATTCTAAGAGTTTTATGTATATGAGTAGGTACTTGCCTATAGACCCCCTGACTTAGTGTTCTGTAAACGATCACTGCACTAAGCAACTTTCGCTATGGCTGGTCTCTGGATGGGGGACCAGGGACCACGTGACCACTTTGTGAAATTTATTTGCGAGCGTTTACGTGCACTCGAGGGCACGTTAAACGCTCGCAAATATACACGGGCACGTTAAACGGTCCCGTTTGTCAGTAACATGACAGTCGTTAAGCCAAGAGGAAACTTACACAACTACAAACTGCGCCTGTCATCACAATCTGCGCCTCTCTATTTCAACACGGCAATAGGTTTACCACCTGGGACAAGAAAGGATGAATGGGCGTATCGTATACTAGGCCTCTGCCTACACCTTCGAGGGTAAAGGCATGACTATATGTACGTACCTATAGGTATACTTATAGCCGCTGTTCTCTTTTTGGCTTTATCAGGACATTTATTTCGCTTTTATTTATTTGATACTGAAAGTGCCTTAGTCAGGAGACGTTGTGTATTGCAAACGACAGCATCTGTGGTGTAGTATACAATTGTTGGCAATGTCACTATTGTTCACCAATTATATGTAACGTGAAAATAGAATACGATTCACTGCTATGTAGGTAAGTATATGATAATCAAAATACATCACGAAGGTGGTGGTATGTTCGCAATAAAATTGTAAAGTACGTTAGTACAGCTATTCGTAGTTTCGTAGACGACAGCCAGATGGCATGATGCAAGCGTGAGCGCATCTCAAGTTCACCCGAGACGCTAACGTAACATGGTACCTGCCACCTTAATCAGCAAGGATACGGTTTTCTTCCTTTGGTAGCGATAGGGCGACATACGTAGCAGAAAACGGTTGAAGCATTCGTATACCTCGTCTTGTCTCGACTCGTAATTAGTGAGTTAACCATCACATGGGGCTTCCGTACTTGATGACCATATAGCCTTGCGAAGCAGGCTGAAAGTGAGGGAGGCGGTCGCGTATAATTTGAGTTCGCGGGCAAGCTGTTTCTGATTGGACTCCTTGTGGGAATGCCATTAGTCAGGGTCTCAGGGAGCAAAAGGAGAAAAATATGAATATGCATTTTTTGATCAACAGTTTATTTAATTGACGTACATTTGGACAACATCAATAAAGAATGACATAGGTACTTAGAGTAGCATCTATTTATTGTCAGATTATAAGCAATTAATCACTTGTATTAGGTAATTGGAATCATACATTTTTAACATTCCTTGTCTGTTATTCAGTTAATGTAATTTAAGTATGCATAAATAGGATAAACCACGGACGAATTAAGAATGTACTGGACTTTGAAAATTCAAGTCTGTTAGGTAGGTAGGTACTTTCGTACACCAGCCCTGAAAATACTTCGAGTAAGTACCTACCTACTTATTATCTGAGTGTGCGTAATCATTATAACATAACACAAAATTAACTTGTCAAGGGCCAGCGCTGTTCCTTTCAGTAGGTAAACTTAATTAACTCCCGGTAAGTATATGATAAACATAATTTTCTAAATGGAATGTTAAAAATAAGATGTTTGATACGACACTGAAATACTTGACGCTTAATTACTAATCTAAATAGAGAGATTACTTACCTAACACTAACACTCCGTGTAATAATGTGATTAATATTAAAGTCTACATTTCAGCTAGTAAAATTGTCTAAAACCAACAACTACACGCTACCTAACAAAGAGGCTAAATATTCAAAGATGCATAAAGTTTACACTAAGTATCTAACCTAAAACTTTCTATTTAGGATTAGTCTCGGTTTGTGTTCAAAAATTCTTCATTTTATAAAGACTAAGTTTTTTTTAATCATTTAAATTTTTGGGTACCTCAACCTGAATATTTTCTTTCGTGCTATTTTTGGGCGTGGTCACTAACTGGCAGACGACTTAACAGAATGGAACGAGTGATTCCACGACTTATTCCACTCTATTTAAAAATGTCTTTTCGAAAATTTCGTTTTCTAAACTACCTAAAAAAAATGAGCCATCACGGTACCTCTGGCAGTTGTGAAACATCGAAATCATTTGTAAAACCACAAAATCCGATCCGAGTTCTGGTACATTTCTAACCACGGAACAGAAAAATACAATCTAACTTGAACAGACGGCATCGCAAAAAAAGCGACACTATCGTTCCTTTCCCTCGTGTCGCCATCGCAAAAATTATTATACCCCTCGGCTATAGATGTTTCACCTCAAATTCAACTCGCGTTCTTTCTACAACCATCTTTTCTTTCTACCGCACATTTCTCTAAAATACATTCACCTCGTTCGTCTACATTACTTTAATATCACACATTTGCAAGCTCAGTGCTGAAAATACAAATCCCATGGAAACCGAAATATAAAAAACATATTACAGTATAGTCTGTTGTAGGTATAGGAAGGGTTTTCAACAACTAAAACCCGCTTGTTATAAATATTGATCAAAAATATTATCTACGTCTAGATAAAGGTATATTTTACGATACGAATAGACTCACAAGTTATATAGACATCCAAAGATAAAATGCAAATAGGTAATTTCTTATGCTTTTCTAATTGAATAGGTACTTAGACCATATAACACGGGACTAGCCTTTGCGAACCACCGCATACAAAAATATTCTGCCAGTTTTCATACTAATGAAGGGGGAAACACAAAGACATATAAAATTTCATTGCATTTAAAAATGTATTTATCGACAAACGCGTAATGGCTGTTGTGTGTTAATTGTTATTGTACAGTCAACTACAATGTAATGTACTAGTTTAATCATATAAAATGATGTACTGATGTACAGGCTTTTCATAAAGCCAAAAGACCAAATGGTCATGTGCAATGGCAGAAAACAATGCTTAAGTAAGGCGCATCCTGTGGTTAGATGATCTAAGAATAGGTATGACTTGGGCGAGTACCTATTTATGATTATTCATAAAATTGTGCAATTCAAATAATGAAAATTTAGGGTGGCGCATAGCGCTGGAGATTGATAAGTCTGATAATAGAATGATATTTTCGCGGATTAAATAAAAACTCGTTTAATAACCCACTTGCAATATGTCTGAACCACTAAACCCATAACCACTTAATGCATGTTATTTAATGCAAAGTAAAACAAAATAGAATATTTTATTTTTTAATAAAGAAAATAAAAGAAATAATTCAAACGACGGGAATTCATTAATTCACTATTTGTCACACCATTTCTTCTAGCCATCGTTGCATTGCTCATACCTGCATACTTTATTAGGGATGTATGTACGTACATGTACCTAGTTGACAATAAATTATTAGTTATTTGCTATTCAAAGGGGGAATGCTGCTAGTCTTTTGGGCACAATGCCACGGGGGCCTTATTTAGGTTTAGTTTAGATAGTAATAATGTAAATATAGATATGTAATAATTATGTTTCTCTGTAATTTTTAACAATAAATGTATACTTTAGTTGACAAAATACATTTTCTCATCAGCATAATTTAGACCATGAGCCTGAACTCTGTACACTATTTCTAGACTGCCCTATATGTTACTTTGTGGCTCATAGCATAGGAAGGTACTGTCACATTGATAGTTTAGTGTTCGTAAATTATCTTCTTTTATTTCATTGGCTGTTCCTTTTCCTACGATTTTAGGTTCTTGTATAAGTATTCGTATCTTGGTATAGAATCTATCCAATACTCTTTTCTTTTAAGGATCACCCTAAAATAAATTTTAAAAATAACGAGTTCAATTTGTTTGCTAGTAAAGATTTTTTTAAGCATACATTACATTGGCAGATGCTGAAGCATCTAATTAATAATTCGACATAAAGAAGCTGTTTGATAAAATATAAGAAAATTTTAGTGTAGGCATGTTACTCTGACTTGGTACTACATGTTGTGTACATATTAGCGAGTTACATATAAATAAATGGTATTTTTCTGTTTAATGGACCTTGAGATCGTTAATTCCACCAATCTAGTAATTGAGATTCTATTTTACTTGGTCACCATTTCTAGATACTATATCCTGAATGCTAGTATCTTTCACGGCATCGGTCGCCTCGGGTTTAGTCTCTAGAATCATCTCGTCGACCGCAGAAGGGGTTGCTTCGGCTGCTGGCACGTTCGGATGTGAACGTTCCCATTCTTTTAGGTAATTGACTACGGCTGTATGACCAAAGGTCTCTGCCTCGTTGAGAGGGCGACTTCCCCAGCGGTCCCGAGGATCGTACGGAACTCCACACTGGGCAAGAAGGAAGTCCACGCAACCGAGGTGACCTTCAGCTGCAGCCAAGTGTAGAGCTGTACGCCCATCGTAATCCGACAGAGTCATGTCCATACCAGAGAGGTGGTGCCTGCAGAGTAAAAAAATGTTAATGTTGCCCATATTCCATTGTTAAAAGATAACAGTTTTAAAATAGGTACTTGCAGTAATAAATGTATCTCGTGATGATAAACCTAGTGCAATATAAAATGATGTAGGTATCTACTGCCAAATTTAATAAAGCACAACGGAAGACTCTAGAATCTCTTACGAAAAATAAAACAATCGACCCATCAAGCATTACAACAAGTGTACGTGAATTTCATAGTGTCTTTAAAATCTAAAGAAGCAGATACATGTACTGTGTAAGTACTTGTTGAAAGCAATTTTATTTATTGTGACGGTTTCACCAGAACGGGAAGAAGAGACGGGTCAGACCTTTGGCTGTTAAAAATAACAAATTTATCAGCATTTTTCTAGAACTTTTCAATATGATAAACATGACTTTATTGTTTTCAGTTGCTATTCTAGTAGTGTTGTTAATGAAAATGTGTTGTAATTACCTTCTTAAAGCACTGATATCTCCACTCGCAGCAGAGAATAACAGGTTCACAATATTCAAGCCAGTCGATTCAAATTTGTAACGACGTGGGTCCTTCTTGTGGCTGGCATAACGAATGTTGTCGTACTTGTGGAAATTAAATCTTTTGATCAGATCCTGCAATATCGACCAAAAGTATTAATAAAAAATAAAATAATACAATTAGTATTATTACATCAATTAGTATCAAGCGGGGAATATTCCCCGCTTGATACTAATTGATGTAATAATACTAATTGTATAATATTTCAAGTAATAATATTTCAAGGGGACAGTCTGAGTCCGTTGTGGTTTTGTCTAGCTCTGAATCCTCTTAGGGTTGCGTAAAGATGGTGGGGCTATATCGCACCTCCTTTACATGGATGATCTCAAATTATTTGCCCACACTGAATTGCAACTGATGGATTTATTGAAAGTAACAGAAACTTTCAGTAGAGCCATCAGGATGGAATTTGGGGTGGACAAGTGTGCAGTCATGCATGTTATAAGAGGTGTGATAGTGGAATCTGAAGGGGTAGAACTTTCGGACTCCACTAAGCTTAACTGTCTTTCTGGAACCGAAACTTACAAATATCTGGGTATATCACAAGCATTAGGAATACCTGATACTGGTATGAAACAGACATTGCAGGAGCGTTTCTTCGGCCGCCTAAAAAAAGTGTTAAAAAGTCTTTTGTCAGGCGGTAACAAGCTTCGCGCCTTCAATGGGAGGGCCATGCCAGTCCTAATATACTCTTTTGGTATACTCAGATGGACTCAGACTGAACTCGACAAAATTGATAGACGAGTAAGGACACTGTTGACTGCATTCCGGATGCATCATCCCCGATCATCAGTAATGAGGTTGTATATCCCGCGGAAATGTGGGGGTCGTGGCTTTTTAAATGCTAAGACCCTCCATAACCGCGAGGTATACAACCTTAGGGAATACTTTCTAAAAACAGACACCAATATGCACCGTAATGTGGTCGCAGTGGACACGGGACTCACCCCGCTTGCTATGGGTAGAGAGAACTGGCGCAAACCTGTAGTACTTAGTGCTGACGATCGCAAGGAGGTATGGAAAAGCAAGCAGCTACATGGACGCTTTTATCGGGCCCTAAATGGGCCTGATATTGATTTAAAAGCGTCCGTATCTTGGTTACAGTTCGGTAATCTTTTCAGCGAAACCGAAGGTTTTGTCTTTGCCATAATGGACGAAGTTGTTATGACTAAGAACTACCGAAAACATATTCTGAAGGATGGTACAATTGACATCTGTCGGGCATGTCATTGTCCCGGAGAATCCCTCAGACATATTGTTTCTGTTGGCGGAGTTGCCGGCATCGGCCCCGGCAGAAAGCCATAACCAAAAATAGAATAGAATATTGTTTCTGGTTGTTCTCGTCTTGCCAACGGAGAATATTTGCACAGACATAACCAAGTGGCCAAGATTATACATCAGCAACTTGCTCTTAAATACCATCTTGTAGATTTTGAAGTACCATACTACAAATATGTGCCCGACCCAGTTCTCGAAGATGGTCAGGTCACACTATATTGGGATCGATCTATCATCACTGACAAGACTATTGTTGCCAATAAGCCTGATATAGTGGTGATAGATCGATTGGAACGCCTCGCAATAATTATCGATATCAGCATTCCTCATGATGACAACCTCTTTAAAGCAGAAAAGGACAAAGAAATTAAATATTTGGATCTGGCTCATGAGGTTGTTGACATGTGGCATGTTGATTCGGCAATTATTGTTCCAATTATCGTTTCAGTCCACGGCTTGATGGCAAAGAGCCTCGATAACCATCTAAAGAGGCTCTCGTTAGACGGCTGGATCAAGGGCCTGATACAGAAGGCAGTACTTCTCGACACGGCACGCATTGTGAGGAGGTTCCTGTCTCTGAAGGCCTAACCACCGGTAGCTTGGTCTCTGCACCCGATGCCGGTGGGACACTATTTTTTATATTTTTAAATAGATTTTTATTTTTATATTATTTATTTAAAAATGTATTAAAATATGTTATGAATGAAAAATAAATGGAAAAAAATAAATAAAAAATAATACCTACTTAATAATAAATATCTACGTTTTATTTGTAAATCATTCACTCATGCTAATAGCGGCAGTGGTGTGGTGACTTACGAGTTAATCGCATTTCGAAAGCGAGGTGCAATGTTCATGTTTCCGAGCACCCAAATCTTGTTTTAACCCATGTACCTAGATGTTACAGCTAGAGCTATATTGAACATCACTCCTCTTAACCCTTAGCGTAAATTTGTTTAAACCACTGCTGGGACTGTTCCAAGAATGGTTTCGTACCAAGGTAATTCAAGACCTCGTAACTATCAGAGTGGCAAGTATTCCGGTCCGGACAATAGTGGCAATTGGAAAGTGCATAGAAAATTGAAAGGAATTCATTTGTTTATCAATTCAAAGAGAAGGAAATCGATTAGTTTTGTTAATCAATTAACTTCCATTCTACGGAGTTTTTGTAATAATCGCCTTGTAATGTTGTCTAGTGACGGCATTCTTTGTTATGCGGACGACAGTACGGGTGACACTTACTACGCGGTCGGTCCCGGTATCTCTCGGGTTGCAGTGGAAGAAAGCCGTGAACAACTTGTGTCTGAAATCGAGGCTACTCTCACTAGAGTGCACGATTGGGGTGGACAAAATCTTGTCCAATTCAACCCTACCAAGACACAAGTTTGTGTGTTCATCGCAAGAAAAACTCCATTCACTTTGGCGCCGCAATTTCAGGGCACATCTCTCACCATCTCTGAAAGTATAGGGATACTTGGTGTTGACATCTCCAGTGACGTGCAGTTCCGCAGTTACTTGGAGGGCAAGGCTAAGCTGGCGTCCAGAAAGCTCGGAGTGCTCAGCAGGGCGCGGCGGTGCTTTACTGCGGCGCAAACACTGCTTCTTTATAAGTCGCAAGTGCGGCCGCACATGGAGTATTGCTGTCACCTCTGGGCGGGGGCACCTGAATACCAGCTTCGTCCATTTGACTCGGTGCAAAGGCAAGCTATGAGAGTTGTCAACGATCCCATACTTGCAGGTGGTGTGAAACACTTAGACCATATAACACGGGACTAGCCTTTGCGAACCACCGCATACAAAAATATTCTGCCAGTTTTCATACAAGTGAAGGGGGAAACACAAAGACATATAAAATTTCATTGCATTTAAAAATGTATTAATCGACAAACGCGTAATGGCTGTTGTGTGTTAATTGTTATTGTACGGTCAACTACAATGTAATGTACTAGTTTAATCATATAAAATGATGTACTGATGTACAGGCTTTTCATAAAGCCAAAAGACCAAATGGTCATGTGCAATGGCAGAAAACAATGCTTAAGTAAGGCGCATTCTGTGGTTAGATGATCTAAGGTGAAACACCACCGTTGTACGCCTGTACAACGGTTTGTGCTCTGAAGAATTGTTTGATATGATGCCTACGGCTACATTCTATCATCGCACCGCTCGCCACAGACAGGGTATTCATCCTCACACGTTGCATCCTGAGCGCTCGAGCACGGTGAGATCCGATAGAGGCTTTCTTCCGCGTACGCTTAGGTTGTGGAATGATCTCCCTGCTTCGGTTTTCCCAAACGCCTACAGTATGGGGTTCTTCAAAAGGGGACTTAGAAGGTTATTACAGGGTCGGCAGCGCGATTGTGGCGCCTCTGGTGTTGCAAGCGTCCATAGGCTGCGGTGACCACCGGTACACCTGGTGGGGCCGTATTCTTGTCTGCCACTCTAGTGGTATAAAAAAAAGAAAAAAAAAATGAACCTACAGGAGTAGACGACGACAGGCTAGATAACACGGTACAATAGATTCTCCTCGGTGCACCAATTGTTACCCATGTGGTTTAAAAAGTATAAAACTTACGTCACATAGCTGTAGACCTCGGCAACTATTGCCAAGAGGATCCAGGGGTGGAGACCACGTGCAAATTCCCATAACATTAGGAACGACTATGAGCATCGCTCCAGAAACTCCTGATTTGGCTGGCAATCCCACTTTGAAAGCAAATTGTCCTGAATAGTCGTACATTCCGCAGCTATGCATCAGAGAAAGAACGTTGCGCACTGAGTCAGGACGAAGTACTTTTTCATCTGTTATTGGACAAATGCCTCCATTTGCTAAAGTAGCAGCCATTATGGACATTATGTCGCAGTTGGCTTCCATAGAACAACACTGAAAATTAAAATAGGTAACTTGTAAAATGTGATAACAAATGTTGTTGATTAATTTCTTGGCATCAGTAAACTACTGCATACAAAAGATCTACCTTGTAAATCAACAATTGCTCTGCTCGTTTTATAGGTGTAGGACTACCACTATAATTGTTCAATTATACATTAGACAATAAATACTAGTACTTCTGCGAATAGTAGACCTCGCGAGCACCCAGGAAAAAATCAACCTGTTGTATTTTAAATCAAAGAACATGACGCGAGCTAATTTTTATGAAAATCGGTTATGAAATGTGTCCTCTAGACCGGTTCTGATTCTGACGCACAGATATACGGATGAAAGCAAAATCGTCCATACTGTTGAATCGAAGACACGTTCGCTTCGCTCAATCGGTCAGCAGTGACCAATTTCTGACACAGGTATAAAATAACAAAATAAGTACCTACCTGAAAATAGAAGTCCATACATTCGCGCAGATTCGTTTTTTCTGGGAAACATTTATATTCTCTCATGTAGAAGCCAAGTGCATAGTTTCTGTCGGCTGCTTCTCGCTCGGATAAAAATATTGCGTTATTAAAACCTAGTGCTTCGTTGCCAGCGAGCCGACTAAAGAATGACATGACGTAATCAAACTTTTCAGCGAGTGTCATTTCTGGTTTGTCCAAAGATTTTAGCAACGAGCACATTACGATTGCTCCTGCGTTGATCATTGGGTTGTGTGGTTTCACTGCAAAATAAACTTTTGATTAATATCTACATAATTTTAAGTTAGGTACCTACATAGTCATATTTGCGGTTGGCAGCACAAATTGTTGATGTTTATGAGCGTTAGAAGTAACATGTTATCGCATCACTGGCGTGGGTAGAGGTGATACGCACTATTGTAGTCTAGGACGAGTTCATTGAAGTTTCGGCCGCTGGGCTCTGTGCCAACATATTGGTGAACTACGTCCGGTCCCAAAGTTTCAAGAGCCATTGCGTATGTGAGAGGTTTGCTGCATGATTGTAGAGTAAATGGAACTGTCACATCACCTGTAAATGATTAAAATACTCAATTTTACAAATGTCGGCAATGAAAAATTTGACACACTCACTATAACACATAATACGAGTATACTACTAACCAATAGAAAATCTTTGACCATCTATTGTGCATATGCTGATACCCCAGCTGTCACAGCTAGCCCTAGCTAGCTGTGGTATATAACTGGCAACTTTACCATCAGTGTTACTTTTGGCTGCCCAGTACATTTCTTCTATGTCTTTAATGAAGTCTTGGAAGTCCGGAATCACAAACTGGACTGCGAAATGCTCTTGTAATTAAGACAATATTAGGTGCAATCACTTCTTTGAAAGTTTTTCTGTCAAGCTTTAGTGTTTCAGGTGAACCTCCTTCAAAATTTGAATCTTTGTGAACTTTGTATAAGTTATGCATAACTTCTTTTACTCGTGAATCATTTTTTCTTATTCCAGTTGTTCTCAGGGCCTGAAATGTACAAATATTATAATGATTTTCATGATACAGGGATATGATGCAAATATGGATACAAGGATGGCAAATCCTTAGTAATAGGTACTATGAACGATGAAAGTTTGTAAGTAACGATGAAAATACCTAGTGGATGAGTTACTCTTTCAGACTGTAACGGCTGTACGATTCTTGTTTTAATTTCGTACAGAGATAGATTTAGTCTCGAATCTTACTAATATTATAAATGTGAAAGTTTGTGAGTGTGGATGTTTGTTACTCTTTCACGCTGAAACCGCTGAACGGATCGAGCTGAAATTTGGTACAAAGATACATTATAGTCTGGAATACAACGACTAGTCCAAAGACGAACTACGAACTTAGTCTTTGGACTTCGGAGGAGAATCAATACATATAATAAAATCGTAACAGGTCGCTGTCTGTACATGGAAGATAAATAAGAAAAAATATAATAGGGGGGCTTTATGAACGCAATAGAACCCAAAACAATGATTTTTAGAATTTTTGTCTGTTTGTCTGTATGTCTGTATGTCTGTTTGTCTGTATATCTGTTTGTCTGTACGGTTGTGCACGCTAATCTCAGTAACCGCTCAACTGATTGCAATGCGGTTTTTTTATTGTGTTGAGGTTTGCTCCAGTTAACATTTAGCGTTTGTTTTATGTAAATCAGTTTAGAAATAAAAGAGTTATAACACTTTTAAGAATCAGATATTTTGAAAATTTTAATTGTAGGGGTTTCTTTGAATGTGAGTGAACCTAAACTGGCGTGTTGGCTTAATCATAAAAGAGCTTAATGATTAAGACTATTTTTAAACAATTCAGTCCGCGCCGAAGGCGTGGACTGAATTGTTTTAAAATAGACTTAATCATTAAGCTCTTTTATGATTAAGCAAACAGGGCAGTTTCAGACGCTGCTTGATGACTCTGATGAAGAAATACCTTTCCTTTCATACACCTTATGTGACGTAAACGAAGTTGCGGGCTCAGCTAGTTCTTAATATTCTTCATAATATTGCCAAATGCTCCGTCATTACTTTTACTAATAAGCGTCATAGGATCGTTGTCGATTACGCAATTGATGGACAGGTCCTGAGAAGATCCAATGTCATTAAAGATCTTGGGATTATTTTCGACGATAAACTTAGCTTTCGAGACCATTACCATCACGTAGTGATGAGATCTAGTCAACTTGTTGGGTTTATTGCGAGGACTGCTAGGGATTTTAAAGGTGCTTGTTCTTTTCTCTACCTATACTACACACTCGTGAGAAGCATATTGGAATACGGCTGCCCAATATGGTCTCCACATTACAATGTTCACATTGAAAATATAGAAAGGGTGCAGAGAAGGTGTCTGCGGATATTATGTTACCGTCAGCACTTGGGGCGCAACATCATCGATTACGATGCGCGTCTGATTAGATTTAACGTGCAAAGGTTGGAAGTACGCAGGCGGTACTTTGATTTTATTTGCCTCTATAAAATAATTCACTCTTTACTTGATGTACCTAATTTGCTTGCTCAATTGACCTTTAATATCAGATACAGCGCTCGTAGATCCAACCAAACGGGACTTTTTGCCTCACAAGTCTATAAAAATAATACTTCTTTTTACAACCCTATAGTTTGTAACGTTGTGAAACAACGATTGATTAATATTAGATGATTAAAATTGAAATTTAGTGAAAATAAATGAAAGCGCCATCTGCCGACAACTAGTCTCATCTACACAGCACTGACGTTACCAAGTGACGTCAGACGTAGGGACCCGACTTGCCGCCAGAGGCGCTGTACAAAGATATAAATACGACCGCGCGCGAAGTTCAAGAAACCATTTTTCGTAAAATTAAATTATACTCGTCGCGAAGGCGTCTGTGTGTCAGTAAATATATTTAATCGAAATAAAATATAAGTTATAGGGAGCGAAATACTCCCTAAGTAAACAGTGGTTTAGCTGCAAGCATCAATTACCCCATCATTGGGTGAGTTAAATTAATTATAATGTAATCTAGATTTTAAAACAGTGAAAATTAACGGCTGTTGGTCAACCCTGTTTTAGGGGGGTAGTTACAGGGGTGTGAAAAAATGTCTCTGTAAAATTAGAATATAAGCAAACATTGTAAGGCACCCGATTCCTGAAATGGTTAACAGGGATCGGCTGTCTTAGCAATAGGCGGGAAAAAGGGTTCCAGCTAACCCGTCATCTGGAACATTCCAGGGTCCACCCTTCGGGTTCCAAGCAGGAACGTCCACCCTACGGGTTCCAGAGGTTTACCCTACGGGCAACAAGCGATCATCCACCCCACGGGTTCGAAGAAACAGTTCACCCTACGGGCTACAGGAAATATTTTACTCTCCGGGTTGAAAACACCGTGCCAGCCGAAGTTGTGGACGGCACGGCTACATCAGCAACTGCAGCATTCTTCAGGAAGGCCAAAACTAAGATAAGTCGGAACCCTGCGAAGACCATCGGAAGTCGCACTTGCATAATTGCTATAGTAAGTTCAACTCATCTGTGCGCGCGGCCCTATGTGTGGGTAAACCTCGTATAAACACAGTGACTTCGTGTGCGTGACAAGAGGTACAGTGAAGTACGAAATACAAAAACACTTGTTTAACTAAAATATAAAACTTAAGGGGTGAAATGTATGTTAAACATATTAATATGTTTTGCTGCTAAAAGAATAAAATTGAGGAATTTTAGGATTCGCTGCTCTCTATAAGGTTAATTATAAATTCAAATTCCATATCAAAATGTCCATAGTATTCTTCTTCTTTGTATTACGCCACATCTCTTCATCAATTTGACCTAAACGTTCGTTTATTAATTTCATTATTCCCATCACATTTTGTTCGATGTTATGCGAAGCATTATATTTTTTTTTAAATTCCCCTTTCATTTTCGATTGAGTTTAGTTCGGGATGATACGGTGGTAGCCGAAGAACTTTTAAGCCATATGGCTGAAGTGTGTCATCAATCTTATAACAAACTACTGACCCTTGCAACTTCGTTTACATCACTTAAGGTGTACGAAAGGAAAGGTATTTCTTCATCATACTTATCAAGCAGCGTGTAAAACTGTCCTGCCCTCTCCAAATGAACCGCGCAAAATATCGGGATCAATAGTATCCCAGAACCTTCTTCGGGTCCTAAGCTAAGATTGTACCAAGTTTCATTTAAATCAATTTAGTAGTTTCAGCTTGATACTTATTCGGGATACAGACAGACAGACATGAAAATTTTTAATTACATTTTCGGCTTCAGTATCGATTAGAGAACGCCCTACAATTAAAATTTTCTAATTATCTTCCATGTACAGACTCTCGACCCTCAACAGCTTTTTTAGACGTATAGATTATGATCTTTTTACGTTTTAAATCAAGTCAAACAGTTCAATTTTTGTCATATTTGCTGTATAAGCAATGTTTTTTTTCTATCGACCAACTCTGCATTTCAATTTTTTTTTTTTTGCATAAGAATTTGGAGCTCTATCATTTTTTGACTATTCTGTAGGCCTTTATAAGTTAGACAATTCTACCATACATTATTTTGTTATGTCTCGAAGGGTTTAGGCAGCGTTTTCGTTAAAAGCTCCCAGACACTTTATTTTTTTCTGACATCTCCAACTAATATCGTTATATTTTAGTCAATGTATATACAAACTCAGCAAATTATATTATACGCAAACCGTTCTCAAGAATCATTGGTGATCTCAGCATGAAAATCCATGCAGTAGTTTTTAAGTTTATCGTGAACAGACAGACGCGGCGGGGACTTTGTTTTATAATAATATGTAGTGATAAAAAATATTAATTACATCGAATTGACACATCAAAAAAACCCCCGACTCACAAAAAAATAACAATAAAAAAACCTATAAAAAGTAAAAAAATAACTATTATATTATGACCTATCTACCCTAAGTATTGAACCTTTATTATTATTATAGGTAGCTATATTATTTACGTATTCATATTTTTAACTAACAGTTGGTCTCGTCGCACGTTGGATCCTGTAGTATGAGCTGGTTGGTCATTAATCAAAATTTAAAAAATGCCGGTAGATAATATTTTTTCATAGATTTAGCAAATAGAGGGTATACCACATTTATTATATGTAATTAAAGTAGTATTGGTTGTCTAGTATACTTTTTATGATGCGACAAAGTTGACCATATTTGTATTTTCCTTGTAGCGAATTACGTTTTTTAAGTTTGGTGCAGTATAGAAACATTGCATTACTTTAAAAGTAACAGGGTATAATTAATAAAAAAAATCATGAGTGATGCTGAAGGTATGTAGTATTTAAAATTTATAAATTTAGTTCTTCACGATAAAATTACTTCTTCATAATAAATTGTTATTTAAAAACCACTTTTTCTTCAGAAGTGCAGTTTTGATACTGTTTTTTTTCGAAAAAGTGCATTTTGTCAGGGTACTAATTAGTTCTCCGTAACTCGTTAGTTAGTGTATTTTATATAGTTGATATCAAAAGTTCAGACAAAATGCTCCTTTTCAAATGGCAGTGGTTTATAGTTTCACGGTAGTAGATTCAAAAAATTTGAGCCAGTCGTATTTCGGTTAGTTATTACACTTCACTGTTAAATTTTCGTCTTTAACATGAATGAATAGTTTTGAATTGTATTGTAGCCAATTATATAGGTTATTTTTTGTTTTTTTTTTCTGAAGAATAGTGGATTATCCAGTAAAAAGGAGAGATTTGTGTGACAAATTGTTTTTAATTCAATACAAGAAATTAGATAGCAAGTTTTTAAAATTAGAGGAGATAATTATTGCAGAAACCAACTGCCCTGCTTCAGATATAACTTCCCTTAAAGAAACACTGCATATTTTCTTAAAATCTTTTAAAATAAAATGGCAATCGTCGAACAGAATCAAAGAAAGGTTTGTAAAAAATAACTCAACGTAGCTAGATGAGACTTGCATTTTTAAAAAATATATTATTAAGCAAAGGGTGAGCCCAGGTAGGCCCCTGAAGGATTTTGAGCAGTGTCGTGACCGCAGTAAGCGTAGGAAGACCGAAGTTTTACGTGCGTCCGGTTCTGGCAGTGAACTTCTTTATTCCTAATGTATTTTCGAACTGAAGGCCACCATTCCCAACTAAATAAACTAAAAATATTCTATCACCGAAAACCACAGTAAATGAACAAGAGGCAGTATCTCCTCAAACCGCTTTGTCTATGATTAGATACTGAAGCGAAATAAAGTAAGAAGCAGTATAACGTGGTACAAAGCTACGCGCCTCAGATCTTTCCTTCTTAATTTAACGCTCGTAAAACTTCGAGAAAGAACACTCTAACGGATGTATTTAATTTGTTTTTATTTTTTTGGATACAGTAGTATCGTGCTCAAGGGTTGTGAGAAAATATAAAACTACTCTTCCTAGTGAGGTACTAGAAATGATTTTACCAGATTAAAAGAATCTAGCCTTTATAAATCCATTTATTGTGATATATATTTAAATTGTTTAGAGTAATAAAGACATTAATAAAGTTATTTTGCCTCAAAACACCTTTAATAAAGACAATTATGAAAGTTAAGAAAGGGAAAGATGTTTGCCGGGAGCGTTGCAAGTGGCAATCAGTGGTCACTGCCTACCCCAGTGAGAAATAAGCGTGATTTAATGTATTTAGGTACGTATGAATGTATTATACACCTTTAAGACTTAGCTTAAGTCTCGGAACGTAGTTAAATAATATTGACCAACCATCCCATACAACAGGATCCACCGTGCGTCGGGGGGACCGCTCTATACCTAAATAGAGACAGACGCACGATTAGGTTATGATTAGGTGAGCGGTCCCCGACGAGACAAACTGTTAGTTAACAATATGAATACGTAAATAATATAGCTACCTATAATAATAATAAAGGTTCAATACTTAGGGTAGATAGGTCATAATATAATAGTTATTTTTTTACTTTTTACAGGTTTTTTTATTGTTATTTTTTTGTGAGTCGGGGGTTTTTTAAATTTTTAATTTAATTTTTTATTTCATGCTTTTTATAGGGGTTTTTTAATATCAACATTACGTATAGTCTATCAACAATTATTCAGAACTAATGCGAATTGCGCGGAGTGTGGTTACAGAATTAGAAATGCATTCCACTACTCATATCTTTCGAACGGCTAAACCGATTTTCATAAAACTTGCGGTATCGTAATGTACAAGTTATGACCTTTCATTTGATACCCAACACGGGTATATTTGAATAAATTTAATTTTTCATCCCCACTTTCACCCCTCATATCTTTGAAATGGCTTAACCGATTTTTATAAAACATAGCTAAGAACACTCTCCCCTAACCCATCTTTCAAACAAAAGAAACAGAATCAAAATCGGTTCATCCGTTTGGGAGCTACGATGCCACAGAGAGACTTACACACACACACACACACACCCACACACACGTCAAACTTATAACACCTCGTCCGGGTTTCCGTCGGGGGTTAAAAATATTTACCTGACTACTTAAACATTTTCTCCGTGAAGGACTAGACATTTTCTTTAACGACTGTACCCATGGGATTATCACTTAGAACGCTGTGTAATGAATTATAATGTAACCAACTTACACAGGATGTCAACGTTGCAGTTACATTGAGACTTGTCATGATATTTAATTTCGTTTCATTATAACGTAAGAGTTGCCTTCAAAACGTGGTAGATGACGCTGTGGGCTTTTTGTCTATTATGATTTTTAATTCGAGGCCACGCAGAGAGTTTTCTGCAAAGACTGCTTGGCACCGCTGGTGTCGTTAATAAGTCAGTTACGTCTCTATCTCATAATATACAAATGTACTCTGTGAAGACGGCCGCATCACTGCCACACAAATAAAAACTGTATAATTATTAGCGCACGCACACATAGCGCCGCGCGCACTGATGAGTTGAAATATCTATACTTGACCACACCCACGACCCCGAGTTTCTATTTGAATAAATCGTCTGTTATAATTTTAATCCTTTTTATCATTTCTCTCTGCTATTCTCTTCCCGAAAAGCTACAGCTTTTCAGTGGCGCCCATATCGTGGTTTCAAGTAGCGACAAAGCGATTTCCGACGGGAGTCGGGAGGTCATAGTTGTAAGGAATTTTAAGTTGTGCAAAATAGTTTTAAGAGTGCCCGTTAGCGGGGTAGTTTCCCTCCAAATTAACATAACTACCCAGGAATTTGGCTCTCCTGACCTCTGCTGCCAACTTGTGCTTTCCGGCTTATTTTGTGTATTTTTTATTAATTTTAGGCATATTTCGGCAAAAACAAGAACAAGGCCAAATTTGAATTTTTCTCAACATAATTGTAATTTTTCCAAATTTTAACGGTTCCCAATTTATTTTTCACACCCTCATGTATTTATTTTATGGTGAAAAATTTTTTAAGTAAATTTAAAGTAAAAGTTTTTTCAATTCTAAATATTACAATTGTTAAAGTTCTGAAGTGAAACTTCTAATTTGAAACGCTTACATGAATTTTCGTAAGTGTGTTGCATAGCATATATTCATCATAAAAAGTAGTCAAAGGATATCACCACCACAATTTTTATTTATTTTTTACGGCGTCAAACCGCCTCAATTTGTGTATTATTTTGTTGTATTTCCTATATGTGATTTTACAGCGAGACCAACAGCCGATAATCACACTTCTGGGTAACAATCCCTATTGAAATTTCACGTTAGCAAAACGGTAGAACAAATATTTAACGAATTTCACTTCACGTAAATAATAAAAGATTTATAATTGTTTCACTTTTCGAATTACGTTGAATTCTGACACACTGAAATAAAACTGTAAGAAAAAACATTCCAAACGTAGATCACGCAGTGAAAACATTCTTGCCAAAAACAACTTTAAACTGATAACTTTGATTCGTGTTCTAAACAAACAACGGCAGATTTTGCTTTAATAACGTTTACAAGTAAGTTGATTTACTAGCTCGATAGTAGCGGAATTTTTTTTTTCATATAAACTGTGGGTGGAAGTGAATTAAATACACTCCTGACACCAACAATCTTATACAAAATATTTCCAGAATCGTCCAAGTACGAATCGTTTCTTTTGAAACAATTCGAAATATTCAAGGGTTCCGTGGTGGTAAGGAACAAATTACATAAAAAGTTAATTACTACTATATAGTTTATTTCAAGAACCGTCCTAGTGCGAATCGTCTTTGACACAGTTCGTAATAATTAAGGGTTCCGTAGTAGTAAATAATTATATAAAAAAAAAAAAAAATTAGTTGGAACGAGTCAATATACGATTAATTCTTGGCACGTTCGTGGGAATTGTTACATTTAAATAAAAACAAGATTAAGGTCAAAACTTGCATCAATCCATTAAAACTGTCAAACATTTAGCTAACTTCATCAACCCATCATCATACACCTCACTTTCACTACTTACTGCTTCGGATTAGATTACATTTAAACACAGACAGACAGACAGACAAGTAATATCTAGAAGGGTCCAATTTATTATTTGAGTGAAGGAACCCTAAAAGAAAGAATTTCCAAACTTAAGTATTTCCTAAAGCAAATACTAAGTTTCATAAAGGTTCAATTTATAATTCGGTTCAACGAACCCTAAAAAGTAGAATTTATTTTTCGTTATTCCGAGGGTGGGTCGAAAAATAGACACATTCTGCCAACATTCAAGTACGTAAACAGACAACGGTAAGGGCCGTCGCCGTCGTCCACTACAACAGAATTCGTTAGCGAATATAGCGAACGTTCGTTGTTTACATGAAATTAACTTTTCACATAGAATAAACAAACGGATTAACAAATTAAAGTGTGTCATACACCAGTAGTGGATTTCACTACGCAGGTGGCACAGTAGGCACCACAGTTCAGCACACATTACAGTTATACACATATTGATACGAAAGTTTTCACAATTCATTGGATACAACTAAAGTAGCAGATAAACACACTATACGTTGGAAAATAATCATCATCACTACAGATTCCCGGTAATAGTAATTGAGTTAGTCATTACAATGGCATTCAAATCAAATTTCACATCACTCCCAAAGGCGGAACTTGCATATGAAGTAAAGATCCGGGGAGAGGAACCTGGTTCAACGGTGGCAGCCCTCAGGCAACAAATTAAAAAATTAAAGATAACCACGGACGAAGAGGACTTACAGGTCTCCCCTTTGGATTTGGAGGAAGACTTAGTAGGGTTGTATTCCTCGCTGGCCGTGTTGGAGAAGAACGTGGCGTCCCTTCAGGACAAGTACAAATTGTCATTATTGGCTAGCTCCAAAGCCTTATGTGCTCACATGGAGTCTAGGTTTGCTAGAATCATTCCCCCAGAGGAATCAGATCTAAAGGAAAGAGACGACGACTTTCAACTCTCTTTCAAAACTACATACAAGAGATTGAAAGCCATATCCGAAAGTTATTCGCATGCATCAAACACCAGCGAATTTGATGATGCGGACGAGAGCATTGCTGCCCCTACCAATGAAGCGCAGGAGGCAGACACCCTCGCGGACATGAAAGAGAAAGCAAATAGCAACAACCGGAAAGAGAGTCACTTTCTAAGTTTTCCCGTAAAATATGAGCGATGCTCTCTTACGGAACTTTCCAAATTTAAATACGACGGTAATTCGCAGGTACACTCTTTCATTGAACGGGTGGAAGATTTTAAACAAGCCCGAGAAATCGACGACAAGAGATTGTTAACAGCAGCCTCTGAACTATTCACAGGCAACGCTAGGCATTGGTACCGCAGTAATCGCGATAAATTTGCGTGCTGGCAAGATCTAACGAATGCGCTAATACAGGATTTCGGAGTCAGCAACTACGAATACCGCCTATGGCAGGAAATTCGACAACGCACTCAAGGAAACGGAGAAGGAATAGTGGTGTACCTGGCCATCATGGATGGAATGTTTGCTCGTCTAAGCAACAAGGTGTCTGAAACGGAAAAACTACACATTATCTTAAACAACATCAGACCCGTCTACGACAACATCCTAGCAACCAATGGAGACATAGTCTCATTGGAACAATTAAAAAACATATGCAAAAAACATGAGGACATGGTGGCACGCAGAGCGTTCTTTACAGAGCCTCCAACAGCATCTGAAGGGATGGTAGCAGCGGAATTCGCATTTACAACTAGAAAGACTGCGAGCAAGACCTCAACATCTACAAGGCAAAGTGACAACAACTTCAACAGAAACGGCAGTAACTTCCCAAGCAGTAGAATTGCGACCAATACCTACGGGAACAGGAACGCTCACAGCGCAGGTTACAACCGCGACAGTCGTAACTTCAGATCGCAAAACACTGTGGCGGCGACAACATCGGACGACACACGGCCATGTTCGAAGTGTGGTTCCAGAAATCACTCGACTATGGCATGCCGAAATACGAATGAGTCGTATGGTTACAAAGGTGGGACAAAAGAAGTTAGGTCTACAAAATGCAAAAACGAATTTACAAGTCAGAAGGAATCTTCTATACTCTCCCCATTACCTACAAATGACCCCAGGCCTTACGCCAAAATAACAATTATGTCAAACCCACAGTTAGAAGCATATGGATTGTTGGACACAGGAGCCGCAATCACAATTTTAGGTAACAACTTACACAGAGAGTTACAAAATATAGGATATAAGATAGAGGAAGACATAAGTACATTGGTAACAACGGCCGGCGGACACACAACCGTAGTACAAGGAAAGATACATTTACCCATCAAATTCGAAGATAAAACTCACATAATTACGGCGTATATAGTGCCTAACATAACCACTAACCTAATTTTAGGTATAGATTTCTGGCTCAGATTTAACCTATGTCCCAAATACTTCGGACATATACCCATATAAGTGGACGATGACCCTAAACTGTCATAATATCCGAAGAGCAAAACAAACTGTATGACTGGCGTAGTCTCACGCAACAACAACGCTTAATAGCAGAAAAGATGATATCCAAATGTGCCGAAATATCATATGAGAAAGTAGGGCTAGGCAGAACACATCTGATAGAACACACAATAGATACGGGAGACAGCAAGCCAATCAAACAACGTACCTATAGAATGTCCCCTGAGAAAACACGAATAGTATCAGAACAAATAGACGAGATGCTAAAGGCTGACGTCATCGAGCCTAGTCAGAGCCCATGGTCAAGCCCCGTACTAATAGTAAATAAAAAAGACGGCAAGCCCCGTTTCTGCCTGGACAGTCGCAAGCTCAATGCAGTCACAAAAAAGGACGCATACAGCCTGCCATACATATCAGAAATATTAGACAACTTGAGAGAAGTGAAGTATCTAACAACACTGGATCTCTCCAAAGCCTTCTGGCAAATTCCTTTAGCACCAAAAGACCGGGAAAAAACAGCCTTCTTCATCCCAGGACGAGGAGCATACCATTACAAGGTTTTACCATTTGGACTAAGCAACTCAAGCAGCTCACAACAAAGACTAATGGACAATCTATTTGGGCCACAGTTTCAAAACAAGGTGTTCTGTTACATAGATGACATAGTGATAGCGTCATCTACATTCGAAGAACATGTGTCACTAATTTCAAGAGTTCAACAAATATTAAAAAGGGCAAATCTAACCATCAATCTAGAAAAATCTAACTTCTTCAAGGACAGGCTAAAGTTCCTGGGATATATCGTGGATGGTCTGGGTCTAAGAACAGATCCGGAGAAAGTCAACTCAATCCTGAAATTCCCGGTACCAACAACAAAGAAGGACGTTAAGAGGTTCTTAGGCACAGCGTCATGGTATAGACGGTTTATACCCAACTTCAGTACGATTGCGGCACCTCTTAACAAACTGACTACAACAAAGATAGGAGCACCGACATTTCAGTGGAACACAGAGGCGGAAAGAGCGTTCATGGAACTAAAAGCACATTTAATAAAAAGCCCGGTACTAAAATGTCCAAAATACGATGAACCATTTCAGGTACATACAGACGCAAGCAACTTTGGCATTGGCGCCATGTTAACACAATTACACGAGGGAGTAGAACACCCAATAGCATATATGAGTCGGTCACTGAGCGGTCCGGAAAAGAATTATAGTGTAACAGAACGAGAATGCTTGGCGGTGATAGCCGCATTAGAACATTGGAGATGCTACCTAGACAATGGTCACAAATTCACGGTGTATACTGACCATTCGGCACTAAAATGGTTCATATCATTAAACAATCCAACCGGCCGGTTAGCGCGTTGGGGCATACGGCTTAGCTGCTTCAACTTCGAATTAAAGCACAGGAAGGGCAAAGACAACATAATACCAGACGCATTGTCACGAGCTGTACCAGTATCTACCATATCCACGAAACAATGCAAAGTCACCGACAGCAAGGACGAATGGTTCATTAAAATATGCAACGGCGTGACTAGCTTACCGCAGGCATACCCCAACTTCAAAATAGAGAACGACGTACTATACAGACGAACTGACATAAAAGACTTTGTAAACAATGAGTTCGAGTGGAAAACGGTAGTACCACCCGAAGCGAGAAACGCAGTATTTCGAGAAAACCATGACTCACCTACAGCCGGACACTTCGGTATTTTTAAAACATACCATAAAATAAAGTTACGGTATTACTGGCCGGGGCTATATAAGGACACGGTAAGCTATGTGTCATCTTGTGAAAAGTGCAAAGCACATAAACATGACACTCAAGCATCCATAGGTAAGATGGGCCGTCCCAAACAATGCTCTCGCCCGTTTCAGACAATTTCGACTGATCTAGTAGGACCCTTACCGGTCTCTAAAAAACAACACGTATACATTCTCGTCGTCACGTGTTGTTTCTCTAAATACTGTTTAATCTTCCCCCTGCGCAGAGCTACCGCAGAACCAATAGCCAAAATACTAGAGGACAATGTTTACATGGTACATGGCATACCACAAACGGTATTAATGGATAACGGTGTCCAATTCATAAGTAAAGAGTTGAACACATTATTTACGAAATATAAAATTCCCAACATCAACTTCACACCTAAATACACACCCCAAGTAAATACCGTAGAACGGTACAATAAAACTATAATGACAGCCATATCAATCTTTACCAATAATGACCATCGATCATGGGACATACATATCCCAAAATCCAATTTGCGATCAACAACTCGATCAACGCGTCCACCGGTTACACACCAGCATATTTGGTTCATGGTAGGGAATTGGTAACATGCGGGTCACATTACTTACAAAATAATGACCCAAGTGAACTTAACCTATTGCCTAGAAACATATACGCGGAGAACCTAGGATATCTCGCAGAGGTGTTCAACACAGTACAAGAGAACCTCTGGCGTAGCCATCTAAAGTACGCACACCATTACAACACGAGACACCGACACGCACAATTCGAAGTAGGCGATATAGTGTGGAAAAAATGCTATTTCCAAAGTGATAAAGACGCATACTTTTCTAAAAAACTGGCCCCCAAATTTATCAAATGTAGGGTCAAGGAAAAGCTATCAAATTTGGTCTATATCCTGGAAGACATGACAGGAACAAACCCAGGAAGTTGGCACGTTAAAGACATAAAACAACATTCCGTATCGTCCATTGCATCTGTGAGACGAGGAACATAAACATTCCTCAACGATGCGTGTACGAAAGCAGATAACGGTAAAGGCCGCAACACACTGCGATAAGATGCGTATTCGAATAGCTTACATAGTACATCAGTACAGTTACACAATAGCGTTTTTGATAATTATTTTTTGGAAAATATAAGGGTGTTAGCACACCGTAAGACAATATTAATACTTAGGTGGCACATTAGGTACCACATTTCGTGTCATGTTACACGCATACATATTATCATACGGAAGTTCACAATTACACTCACATAACATTTAGGTAATATATAGTCATTACACATTCATAATAATTACCTTCGCACACAATTCCTAACACTTAACAAGCAGTTTTTATTCGTTTATTTACATAGTGACACTTGCATTTCGTGTTGTGTGACTCCCAGAGGCGGAAGGAGGGAGCAGACTAGCTACAGGCGAGTCACATTCGTTGATTATAGAAGGTGACTCAAATGTCCTAAGTTTTGTTTCCCGACTAAAGCAGACGGGTTAATATAGCATGGAATGTAGTGTGACACTGGCCTTAGATGCAACGATAGAAAACACGTTTACATCAACTTTATTACGTCAACATTAGACGCGCTAGCAAAACACAACTTACACAATTATAATTTCATACGTACATACATACATACATATACTCACGCCTTTATCCCCGAAGGGGTAGGCAGAGGCCTATACCGGCCCACATTTCACCGTGTACAATTCGGTCCCAAGTAACAGGTGGTGAGCCCATCGCCAGTGGTGAGTGAGGTGGTGAGTTCATACGTACATACAAACATATTATTCATTGAAGCACGCACATACATTTTATACTACTATGGTGGCACACAATGGTCCCATTTTATTTATATAATTGGCATTATAGCCAAATATTATTTACGATCGTCATTTTTTAGGGTTGACATAATAGTCATAGTCAACATTCTACTGCTAAGGTTGCGAAGAAGCACTTAGTTTTTTTTTTATGTTATTTGGTTAAAGGGCTAAATAGCCTAACAATTAGTATGTGCGTGTGAACTGAGGGACCAGACTGGGAATTCGGAAAATAAATTACCAAGGATTTAGTAGTAGATTAGAAACAATTGTAGAACGAATCTTGGAATTTGTAAAAAAATGTATCAAAAACTACAGCCCTTTATATGTGGTCCCTCAGTTCTCACAGACTATTTAGCCAGATCTCGGAAATTATCCTTAAAATGAAGGTAATGTGATTACACACATTTAGTATAGAATGAGTAAGGTTCATTTACTAAATAACAGGTCCCAAAGCATTAAAGAAAAAACAAAAACAACGTCCAAACTGTGGTCCCTCAGTCCACACTAATAATATATATATTTCAGTGAAAATTACTGAATCAAATCCCCAAATTTTCCAGCTATGGTTAGAGTGAAAGTCTTTAAACATTTTCTAAAAAAGAAATGGAGCAAAATATTGGCGCAATTTCAAGATAATGAGTATTAAAACTGGTCCCTCAATCCACACGTCCATTATCATATTGCGTGTGCTAACTGTTTGACCAAAGGAATATCAGAAACTCAAGTGGGTGTACCTTTTAGTAAAAAGTTTCTACTAAATAATCGAAAACTTAAATTGTTTATTAATTACCTTTAAGCTGAGATAATCATTCATTATTAACCCTAAGAAAATACACCGAGTAGTGTGACCACAAAATGAAACAAAATGTATACAGTTTTCAATGTCTTTTATGATACTTCGTATAATTATAGCATTAGACAGAACTAAATAAAGGTTGCATGGTACATTTTTTAATATACTACTTAAATAATAATAACTTATAACTTTATTAAGTTATAAACTACTTAAACCTGCAGTACAAAAGTTTTTATCATCGTCGCCTACTAGTGTAGTAGAAAGGAAACAGCTCTTTAGCAGAGCTAGATTATTATACGATGAGAGACGACACTTTCTGTTGGGCTAGGGTGAAAACGCCGTATTTTCAGCAAGCCATTTTCTGGCTTCACCCTTTAAAAGAATATCTTTTTTAACCCACGACGAAAAACGAGGGGTGTTATAAGTTCGACCTGTGTATCTGTGTGTGTCTATCTGTGGCATCGTAGCGGCCCAACGGATGGGCCGATTTTGATGCGGTTTTTTTATTCGAAATTCAATTTGTCGGGGATGGTTCTTAACTGTAAATTTGAAAATCATTAGCTATAATCCTGAGTGATGAAGGGATTTTACTAAAATTGACAGGTTTTATCCATTGGAAATGTGTTATACTGGTACTTGGTAGTATTATGGGTATCAGACCACAGATATTATACTTTTAAATACATACTATACTTATACATAAACTACTTTTAAATACAATAGGTACCTACATACTTATAATACATACAAACACCCAGACTCTAAAGACAAACATTTATGGATAACACAAATTTTTGTGCAGTGGCCTGTAAGAGGATGTTGCAACAAGAATTGAAAAGAATATGCTAAGGTGGTTTTGCATTTAGAACGAATGAGTACTGAGCGACTGACACACCAAGTATGGAAGGCGCATGTAAGTGGACAGGCAAGCCGAGGTCGACCTCGCAGAACATACACCAATCAAATTAGTGGTGTTACAAAAAGGGCAGGTCAAAAGTACTCGAAACCAAAGGGCTTGCATGAAAGTTTTAATGAATGGAAAAAGGAAAAAGGAAGCTTGAGCTTGATATGTAAGGACAGAAGCAAATGGCAGGCTGTTGTCTCCGCCTACATCGGAGGCAAAAAGGCGTAAGTATATGTACGTATGTATGTACAAATTTTTGTTTCCAGTGGGAATCGAAACCGACCTCTAGGCCAATAAGGCCGTAGTTTAGACTTATTGGAGCACTCACGGCATCAGATTTTTTTAAATTTTCGAATTAACAGTTTTTCATGTTACAAGATCATATTGTCCAATTTCTTGATTATTAAATAAAACTGATTCATTCATTTCATTACACTCTCAAATAAACTATCATTTTACAAATTAGCGCAATTTCATGACTTTTTCACTTTTTGCCTATTCTCGGTCTCAGTTCTCGGTCTCGGTCGAGATTTCATTTTATTCTCGGTCTCGGTCTCGGTCTCGGCCGAGAACGAAATACCTGTCTCGGTCGAGCCTAAAAATGTACCATGCAACCTTTATTTAGTTCTGTCTAATGCTATAATTATACGAAGTATCATAAAAGACATTGAAAACTGTATACATTTTGTTTCATTTTGTGGTCACACTACTCGGTGTATTTTCTTAGGGTTAATAATGAATGATTATCTCAGCTTAAAGGTAATTAATAAACAATTTAAGTTTTCGATTATTTAGTAGAAACTTTTTACTAAAAGGTACACCCACTTGAGTTTCTGATATTCCTTTGGTCAAACAGTTAGCACACGCAATATGATAATGGACGTGTGGATTGAGGGACCAGTTTTAATACTCATTATCTTGAAATTGCGCCAATATTTTGCTCCATTTCTTTTTTAGAAAATGTTTAAAGACTTTCACTCTAACCATAGTTTGAAAATTTGGGGATTTGATTCAGTAATTTTCACTGAAATATATATATTATTAGTGTGGACTGAGGGACCACAGTTTGGACGTTGTTTTTGTTTTTTCTTTAATGCTTTGGGACCTGTTATTTAGTAAATGAACCTTACTCATTCTATACTAAATGTGTGTAATCACATTACCTTCATTTTAAGGATAATTTCCGAGATCTGGCTAAATAGTCTGTGAGAACTGAGGGACCACATATAAAGGGCTGTAGTTTTTGATACATTTTTTTACAAATTCCAAGATTCGTTCTACAATTGTTTCTAATCTACTACTAAATCCTTGGTAATTTATTTTCCGAATTCCCAGTCTGGTCCCTCAGTTCACACGCACATCAATTAGTTAGGGACACTACACACTACACACGACTTACAAATAACTACATATAACAACGTGACAAACACATGCCGTGTTCGTCATGGGGACATAGGGGTTAATTAGCATCACGAAGGATTCTGCAAGTAAATTATTTTCTATCACTTTTCTGTTTCTTGGTTTAGTTGGGAGTTACTGTTAGTTGGAAGCATGAGTCTATCCCTAACAGAGTTCGTCGTTAACTGTTAGTTGGCAGCATGGTCTTGCCCTAACAGAATTATGTTGTAGGTTGTTACTGTTACGAGGAAGCATGAGGCCTACCCGAACAGAATTATGGTGGACTGTTATTTGGCAGCATTTGTATTGCCCTAACAGTCGTAGGTGTAGATCACCTTTATGGTTATTTTCGTCATATGACTACTCCTACCACTCGGAAGCTAGAGGCTTGCCCTGGGGGATAGTCCATCCTATGAGTCGGGAAGTGCCACACTAGCCCTAGTAGGATGTTCTTCTCTGGGACGGTTGTATAAATCCCAACCTTCAGCAAAAAGCCTTATTATACACACCCCACTTTCAGGCGGTGCGTATTACCTGAACCTTCAACCCAAAGCCTCAAATACGTCTTTTCTCTCTCTGTCCCATAAAGTTCTTCAGGATCACCCAAATACATCCTGCGAGTTGGTTTCATTAAGGTTAAGGCCGACTCTTCGCTATACCCAGCATCACCTCATTCACACAGCACACTAACATACACACACACATAGACGAGTAGTATGTCTTAGGTTAGGGGCGTTCGAGGACGAACGCAGCATTTGACGTGTTATCGTACGTCAAACGCTCACCGGGGAGGGGGAGTATGTAACGTTGTGAAACAACGGGTGCAGATATTGATTAATATTAGATGATTAAAATTGAAATTTAGTGAAAATAAATGAAAGCGCCATCTGCCGACAACCAGTCTCATCTACACAGCACTGACGTTACCAAGTGACGTCAGACGTAGGGACCCGACTTGCCGCCAGAGGCGCTGTACAAAGATATAAATACGACCGCGCGCGAAGTTCAAGAAACCATTTTTCGTAAAATTAAATTATACTCGTCGCGAAGGCGTCTGTGTGTCAGTAAATATATTTAATCGAAATAAAATATAAGTTATAGGGAGCGAAATACTCCCTAAGTAAACAGTGGTTTAGCTGCAAGCATCAATTACCCCATCATTGGGTGAGTTAAATTAATTATAATGTAATCTAGATTTTAAAACAGTGAAAATTAACGGCTGTTGGTCAACCCTGTTTTAGGGGGGTAGTTACAGGGGTGTGAAAAAATGTCTCTGTAAAATCCCTACTAATATTATAAATGCGAAAGTAACTCTGTCTGTCTGTCTGTCTGTCTGTTACGCTTTCACGCCTGAACGGTTGGAGCGATTGAGATACAATTTGGTACAGGAATAGTTCGAGGCCCAAGGAGGGACATAGGCTACTTTTTAACCAACTGAGCAAAAGGAGGGTTATGATTTTACGTGATAACGACTTCTACGCGGTCGAAGCCGCGGGGAACAGCTAGTTAGAATATAAGCAAACATTGTAAGGCACCCGATTCCTGAAATGGTTAACAGGGATCGGCTGTCTTAGCAATAGGCGGGAAAAAGGGTTCCAGCTAACCCGTCATCTGGAACATTCCAGGGTCCACCCTTCGGGTTCCAAGCAGGAACGTCCACCCTACGGGTTCCAGAAGTTCACCCTACGGGCAACAAGCGATCATCCACCCCACGGGTTCGAAGAAACAGTTCACCCTACGGGCTACAGGAAATATTTTACTCTCCGGGTTGAAAACACCGTGCCAGCCGAAGTTGTGGACGGCACGGCTACATCAGCAACTGCAGCATTCTTCAGGAAGGCCAAAACTAAGATAAGTCGGAACCCTGCGAAGACCATCGGAAGTCGCACTTGCATAATTGCTACTTGACCACACCCACGACCCCGAGTTTCTATTTGAATAAATCGTCTGTTATAATTTTAATCCTTTTTATCATTTCTCTCTGCTATTCTCTTCCCGAAAAGCTACAGCTTTTCAAGTTCGTATGGCGCGTCAGTGTAACGAAATCGCCAGGGATAATCCAGCCTTCGATATCTTTGTACCTAAATTGAATTTGTTTGTTATAGCGGTAAAGCAACTTCTACCTAAATCAACTGTAGTTTTGAAGTCCATCATGTCTAATGTGTCAAAATTGTAAACTATTTTTATATGTGTTATTGTGAGAAACTCCTTCATTTTAATTCATTTGTACACGCGTTCTTGTGGAATGCAACCTAGGCTCTCATCCTACTGCTTTGTATTATTATATTTTTTATTGGTTGTAATCTGTTACGTGTGATAAATAAATAAAATAAAATAACACGTAGGCTACTTTTTATCCCGGGAGTAAGTTCCCGCGGGAACAAATTTTACGCGGGCGAAGCTGCGGGCATCAGCTAGTAACATATATTTTATCCCTGAAATAAGTTTTCATGGGATGCTGCTTCCTATGAAAGGGTAGGTACATAACTACATAATTCCACGCTTGGCGGAGTCGCGGAGTTTGTACTAGACATCATTGTCGTTTTTTGTGTAGGTACTTAGTCTGTTGACGTATTCGTTGACCTAGACAGGTCAATCGTTCGTTGTTGTACGAGAAAATTAAGCAACATTTTTCTAGAAATCGAAATTTATAAATCGACATCCACGTCCCACAAACTATGTTTTTTCTGTTTCTGTGAAACTAGTTTCGATGCAATAATTATATTATTTTCCTCGTGCATACGTACCTACTATAAAAATCAATGAATGTTGTAAAGCACATAGAGGACCGAGCGTCACAACTTCAGATTCCTAGGGAGTAGAGATACTATCTTAAAGGGATTTGCAAAGAGTTCCAGTTTGAGAGTCAAAATACTAGTACCTAAATCAAAATGCATTTTAAAAGAAAATTAATGTTAGAATTACTTTTGAAAAGCAAGTAGGTAGTATGCTAGCTAAATCATTAAATTTCATGTGAAAAATAACAATCAGTCTTGAGCAGAACTCGTAGGTACCTGCGTGTTATGACAAACCTGACCGAACGCATAACCATGTCTTGATGGTCGCGTTTGTCAGAGGACGCAGCTTCGAGTCCTTCCCATTATTTTTTTTAAAAGTGGTTATATGACTAGTTCGGATTTGTTTGTTGCAAAAAAAAAACGCTGTTTTCGTTTTACAGTCATTAGTTCCCGGGACTATTTTCTGCTTCTATCCAGAATCAGTGACCTCTCAAAGTTATTTCAAGGAGGATATCCCGTCGCGTTTACGCCACGACCTGACCACCAGACCATGACCACCTCTATCGTCAGACCAGCTCCATAAATGTATAGTTATTCAAATTACATAATAGTTGTACCATATTTATATACCTACTTACGAACATCGTACCTAAGTTAGTAAAAAGTTTTTAAGAAACCAAAAAATGGGATGTAGAGGAAAAAAATACGTACGGCCAAAAATTTTCCAACGGGTAGTAATCCAGTCTCTTCATTTTTGAACATATCAAACAGTACATCGTCAGCATTTTTGTGTGGTCCTTCGCGTACCCTGCTAGACAAAAGTTATGGTAAGTACATTGGTATTTACTTACAATGTTGGCACACAGCTTGCGATAATAGTTTTGGAAGCTAAACTTAGTATAACTCACGTAAAACAAGATTCTGGATTGAATTAACCAAGTGTCTCGGAACCACATTAAGGTACTTATCTCTATTTATTATCGCTGGTAATATTTTTTTTTTGTTTATTTTTATACCACTAAGGTGGCAGACAGTTCATTTAATCAATTTTATACACATATTGAATTGCTTTTAACAATTCCTCAAAAGGATCTTTATGGTGTATCCTTATTTTTCTCCTCCACGAATACTCTACAACCCAATCTGCAAAGTTTCCTTTATGTTGGTCTTTATTATACAATGCTTTTAAATTACGCCAGTGGCTTTGTATGCGCTGGGTGTGTGTCCCGTCTGGTGCCACAAATTTATTCACCGGGTCACTGTGGTTTACCTTTTTGTGAATGTACCCATATTGAGGAAGGCACTCATATGCACTCCAAAAATCTGTATGTATTTGAGTGCCTTCCTGAACATGTTTCTGTATCAGTGGCACCAATACTTCAGCGGACCTTTCATTGTTAGGACACACTTCCACCCGTAAATCATCACTGCCATCTTCGATCATGCCTAACACCCAGTAGCCCTCAATATGTCTTCCTCTATTATACTGTCTTTTTCCAAATTTAGACTGATCAATTTGTACAACTTTTCCTGGACCACCAATCTTGCCGTGAGCCTCTTGATGCTCCAATTCGTACAAAATTATGTACTCTGTACACTATTTCTAGACTGCCCTTTATGTTACTTTGTGGCTCATAGCATAGGAAGGTACTGTCACATTGATCGTTTAGTGTTCGTAAATTATCTTCTTTTATTTCATTGGCTGTTCTTTTCGTACGATTTTAGGTTCTTATTTAAGTACTCGTATCTTGGTATATAATCTCAATACTCTTTTCTTTTAAGGATCACCCTAAAATAAATTCTAAAAATAACGAGTTCTATTTGTTTACTAGTAAAGATTTTTTGTTAAGCATACTTTACATTGGCAGATGCTGAAGAATCTAATTAATAACTCGACATAAAGAAGCTGTTTGATAAAATATTAGAAAATTTTAGTGTAGGCATGTTACTCTGACTTGGTACTACATGTACCTACATATTAGCGAGTTACATATAAATAAATGGTATTTTTCTGTTTAATGGACCTTGAGATCGTTAATTCCACCAATCTAGTAATTGAGATTCTATTTTACTTGATCACCATTTCTAGATACTATATCCTGAATGCTAGTATCTTTCACGGCATCGGTCGCCTCGGGTTTAGTCTCTAGAATCATTTCGTCGACCGTAGAAGGGGTTGCTTCGGCTGCTGGCACGTTCGGATGTGAACGTTCCCATTCTTTTAGGTAATTGACTACGGCTGTATGACCAAAGGTCTCTGCCTCGTTGAGAGGGCGACTTCCCCAGCGGTCCCGAGGATCGCACGGAACTCCACACTGGGCAAGAAGGAAGTCCACGCAACCGAGGTGACCTTCAGCCGCAGCCAAGTGTAGAGCTGTACGCCCATCGTAATCCGATAGAGTCATGTCCATACCAGAGAGGTGGTGCCTGCAGAGTAAAAAAATGTTAATGCTGTCCATACTCCATTGTTAAAAGACAACAGTTTTAAAATACTTGCAGTAATACATGTATCTCGTGATGATAAACCTAGTGCAATATAAAATGATGTATCTACTGCCAAATTTAATAAAGCACAACGAAAGACTCTAGAATCACTTACGAAAAAAAAAAAATTCGACCCATCAAGCATTACAAGTGTAGGTACGTGAATTTCATGTGTCTTTAAAATCTAAAGAAGCAGATACATGTACTGTGTAAGTACTTGTTGAAAGCAATTTTATTTATTGTGACGGTTTCACCAGAACGGGAAGAAGAGACGGGTCAGACCTTTGGCTGTTAAAAATAACAATTTTATCAGCATTTTTCTAGAACTTATCAATATGACAAACATGACTTTATTGTTTTCAGTTGCTATTCTAGTAGTGTTGTTAATGATAATGTGTTGTAATTACCTTCTTAAAGCACTGATATCTCCACTCGCAGCAGAGAATAACAGGTTCACAATATTCAAGCCAGTCGATTCAAATTTGTAACGACGTGGGTCCTTCTTGTGGCTGGCATAACGAATGTTGTCGTACTTGTGGAAATTAAATCTTTTGATCAGATCCTGCAATATCGACCAAAAGTATTAATAAAAAATAAAATAAATAAAAAATAATACCTAATAATAAATATCCACGTTTTATTTGTAAATCATTCACTCATGCTAATAGCGGCAGTGGTGTGGTGACTTACGATTTAATCGCATTTCGAAAGCGAGATGCAATGTTCATGTTTCCGAGCACCCAAATCTTGTTTTAACTCCTGTACCTAGATGTTACAGATAGAGCTATATTGAACATCACTCCTCTTAACTCATAGCGTAAATTTGTTTAAACCACTGCTGGGACTGTTCCAAGAATGGTTTCGTACCAAGGTAATTCAAGACCTCGTAACTATCAGAGTGGCAAGTATTCCGGTCCGGACAATAGTGGCAATTGGAAAGTGCATAGAAAATTGAAAGGAATTCATTTGTTTATCAATTCAAAGAGAAGGAAATCGATTAGTTATCGATTGTTAATCAATTAACTTCCATTCTATGGAGTTTTTGTAATAATCGCCTTGTAATGTTGTCTATTGACGGCATTCATTGTTATGCGGACGACAGTACGGGTGATACTTATTACGCGGGCCGTCCCGGTATCTCTCGGGTTGCAGTGGAAGAAAGCCGTGAACAACTTGTGTTTGAAATCGAGGCTACTCTCACTAGAGTGTCCGATTGGGGTGGACAAAATCTTGTCCAATTCAACCCTACCAAGACACAAGTTTGTGTGTTCATCGCAAAAAAAAAACCCCATTCGCTGTGGCGCCGCAATTTCAGGGCACATCTCTCACCATCTCTGAAAGTATAGGGATACTTGGTGTTGACATGTCCAGTGACGTGCAGTTCCGCAGTTACTTGGAGGGCAAGGTTAAGCTGGCATCCAGAAAGCTCGGAGTGCTCAGCAGGGCGCGGCGGTACTTTACTGCGGCGCAAACACTGCTTCTTTATAAGTCGCAAGTGTGGCCGCACATGGAGTATTGCTGTCACCTCCGGCCGGGGGCACCTGAATACCAGCTTCGTCCATTTGACTCGGTGCAAAGGCGAGCTATGAGAGTTGTCAACGATCCCATACTTGCAGGTGGTGTGGAACCTCTTAGTGACAGGAGAGACTTTGCCTCTTTGTGTGTGTTCTACCGCCTGTACAACGGTTTGTGCTCTGAAGAATTGTTTGATATGATGCCTACGGCTACATTCTATCATCGCACCGCTCGCCACAGACAGGGTATTCATCCTCACACGTTGCGACCTGAGCGCTCGAGCACGGTGAGATCCGATAGAGGCTTTCTTGCGCGTACGCTTAGGTTGTGGAATGATCTCCCTGCTTCGGTTTTCCCAAACGTCTACAGTATGGGGTTCTTCAAAAGGGGACTTAGAAGGTTTTTACAGGGTCGGCAGCGCGATTGTGGCGCCTCTGGTGTTGCAAGCGTCCATAGGCTGCGGTGACCACGTAAAAATAGTATAAAAAAAAGAAAAAGAAAATGAACCTACAGGAGTAGACGACGACCGGCTAGATAACACGGTACAATAGATTCTCCTCGGTGCACGAATTGTTACCCACGTGGTTTAAAAAGTATAAAACTTACGTCACATAGCTGTAGACCTCGGCAACTATTGCCAAGAGGATCCAGGGGTGGAGACCACGTGCAAATTCCCATTACATTGGGAACGACTATGAGCATCGCTCCAGAAACTCCTGATTTGGCTGGCAATCCCACTTTGAAAGCAAATTGTCCTGAATAGTCGTACATTCCGCAGCTATGCATCAGAGAAAGAACGTTGCGCACTGAGTCAGGACGAAGTACCTTTTCATCTGTTATTGGACAAATGCCTCCATTTGCTAAAGTAGCAGCCATTATGGACATTATGTCGCAGTTGGCTTCCATAGAACAACACTGAAAATTAAAATAGGTAACTTGTAAAATGTGGTAACAAATGTTGTTGATTAATTTCTTGGCATCAGTAAACTACCGCATACAAAAGATCTACCTTGTAAATCAACAATTGCTCTGCTCGTTTTATAGGTATAGGACTACCACTATAATTGTTCAATTATTCATTAGACAATAAATACTAGTACTTCTGCGAATATTAGACCTCGCGAGCACCCAGGAAAAAATCAACCTGTTAGGAATATTCTTTATGTCAAAAATCATCAAAATCCGTTCATAAATAACGTGAAAAAATTCTTCACCCCTTTCTCCCACATCTTTCCCCTATAAACAAAAACTTTCGACCAAAGTTGTATTTTAAATGAAAGAATATGACGCGAGCTAATTTTTATGAAAATCGGTTATGAATTGTGTCCTCTAGACCGGTTCTGACACATAGATATACGGATGAAAGCAAAATCGTACATACTGTTTATTCGAAGACACGTTCGCTTCGCTCAATCGGTCAGCAGTGACCAATTTCTGACACAGGTATAAAATAACAGAATAAGTACCTGAAAATAGAAGTCCATACATTCGCGCAGATTCGTTTTTTCTGGGTAACATTTATATTCTCTCATGTAGAAGCCAAGTGCATAGTTTCTGTCGGCTGCTTCTCGCTCGGATAAAAATATTGCGTTATTAAAACCTAGTGCTTCGTTGCCAGCGAGCCGACTAAAGAATGACATGACGTAATCAAACTTTTCAGCGAGTGTCATTTCTGGTTTGTCCAAAGATTTTAGCAACGAGCACATTACGATTGCTCCTGCGTTGATCATTGGGTTGTGTGGTTTCACTGCAAAATAAACTTTTGATTAATATCTAATTTTAAGTTAGGTACCTACATAGTCATATTTGCGGTTGGCAGCACAAATTGTTGATGTTTATGAGCGTCAGAAGTAACATGTTAGAGCATCACTGGCGTGGGTAGAGGTGATACGCACTATTGTAGTCTAGGACGAGTTCATTGAAGTTTCGGCCGCTGGGCTCTGTGCCAACATATTGGTGAACTACGTCCGGTCCCAAAGTTTCAAGAGCCATTGCGTATGTGAGAGGTTTGCTGCATGATTGTAGAGTAAATGGAACTGTCACATCACCTGTAAATGATTAAAATACTCAATTTCACAAATGTCGGCACTGAGAAATTTGACACACTCACTATTACAAATAATACGAGTCTACTACTTACCAATAGAAAATCTTTGACCATCTATTGTGCATATGCTGATACCCCAGCTGTCACAGCTAGCCCTAGCTAGCTGTGGTATATAACTGGCAACTTTACCATCAGTGTTACTTTTGGCTGCAAAGTACATTTCTTCTATGTCTTTAATGAAGTCTTGGAAGTCCGGAATCACAAACTGACTGCGAAATGCTCTTGTTATTAAAATAATATTAGGTGCAATCACTTCTTTGAAAGTTTTCCTGTCAAGCTTTAGTGTTTCAGGGTAACCTCCTTCAAAATTTGAATCTTTGTGAACTTTGTATAAGTTATGCATAACTTCTTTTACTCGTGAATCATTTGTTCTTATTCCAGTTGTTCTCAGGGCCTGAAATGTACAAATATTATAATGATTTTCATGTTACATGGATATGATGCAAATATGGATACAAGGATGGCAAATCCTTAGTAATAGGTACTATGAACGATGAAAGTTTGTAAGTAACGATGAAAATACCTAGTGGATGAGTTACTCTTTCAGACTGTAACGGCTGTACGATTCTTGTTTTAATTTCGTACAGAGATAGATTTAGTCTCGAATCTTACTAATATTATAAATGTGAAAGTTTGTGAGTGTGGATGTTTGTTACTCTTTCACGCTGAAACCGCTGAACGGATCGAGCTGAAATTTGGTACAAAGATACATTATAGTCTGGAATACAACGACTAGTCCAAAGACGAACTACGAACTTAGTCTTTGGACTTCGGAGGAGAATTCTTAATATTCTTCATAATATTGCCAAATGCTCCGTCGTTACTTTTACTAATAAGCGTCATAGGATCGTTGTCGATTAAGCAATTGATGGACAGGTCCTAAGAAGATCCAATGTCATTAAAGATCTTGGGATTATTTTCGACGATAAACTTAGCTTTCGAGACCATTACCACCACGTAGTGATGAGATCTAGTCAACTTGTTGGGTTTATTGCGAGGACTGCTAGGGATTTTAAAGGTGCTTGTTCTTTTCTCTACCTATACTACACACTCGTGAGAAGCATATTGGAATACGGCTGCCCAATATGGTCTCCACATTACTTATCCTTTTTATCATTTCTCTCTGCTATTCTCTTCCCGAAAAGCTACAGCTTTTCAGTGGCGCCCATATCGTGGTTTCAAGTAGCGACAAAGCGATTTCCGACGGGAGTCGGGAGGTCATAGTTGTAAGGAATTTTAAGTTGTGCAAAATAGTTTTAAGAGTGCCCGTTAGCGGGGTAGTTTCCCTCCAAATTAACATAACTACCCAGGAATTTGGCTCTCCTGACCTCTGCTGCCAACTTGTTCTTTCCGGCTTATTTTGTGTATTTTTTATTAATTTTAGGCATATTTCGGCAAAAACAAGAACAAGGCCAAATTTGAATTTTTCTCAACATAATTGTAATTTTTCCAAATTTTAACGGTCCCCAATTTATTTTTCACACCCTCATGTATTTATTTTATGGTGAAAAATTTTTTAAGTAAATTTAAAGTAAAAGTTTTTTCAATTCTAAATATTACAATTGTTAAAGTTCTGAAGTGAAACTTCTAATTTGAAACGCTTACATGAATTTTCGTAAGTGTGTTGCATAGCATATATTCATCATAAAAAGTAGTCGAAGGATATCACCACCACAATTTTTATTTATTTTTTACGGCGTCAAACCGCCTCAATTTGTGTATTATTTTGTTGTATTTCCTATATGTGATTTTACAGCGAGACCAACAGCCGATAATCACACTTCTGGGTAACAATCCCTATTGAAATTTCACGTTAGCAAAACGGTAGAACAACTATTTAACGAATTTCACTTCACGTAAATAATAAAAGATTTATAATTGTTTCACTTTTCGAATTACGTTGAATTCTGACACACTGAAATAAAACTGTAAGAAAAAACATTCCAAACGTAGATCACGCAGTGAAAACATTCTTGCCAAAAACAACTTTAAACTGATAACTTTGATTCGTGTTCTAAACAAACAACGGCAGATTTTGCTTTAATAACGTTTACAAGTAAGTTGATTTACTAGCTCGATAGTAGCGGAATTTTTTTTTTCATATAAACTGTGGGTGGAAGTGAATTAAATACACTCCTGACACCAACAATCTTATACAAAATATTTCCAGAATCGTCCAAGTACGAATCGTTTCTTTTGAAACAATTCGAAATATTCAAGGGTTCCGTAGTGGTAAGGAACAAATTACATAAAAAGTTAATTACTACTATATAGTTTATTTCAAGAACCGTCCTAGTGCGAATTGTCTTTGACACAGTTCGTAATAATTAAGGGTTCCGTAGTAGTAAGGAACTATTTAAAAAAAAAAAAAAATAGTTGGAACGAGTCAATATACGATTAATTCTTGGCACGTTCGTGGGAATTGTTACATTTAAATAAAAACAAGATTAAGGTCAAAACTTGCATCAATCCATTAAAACTGTCAAACATTTAGCTAACTTCATCAACCCATCATCATACACCTCACTTTCACTACTTACTGCTTCGGATTAGATTACATTTAAACACAGACAGACAGACAGACAAGTAATATCTAGAAGGGTCCAATTTATTATTTGAGTGAAGGAACCCTAAAAGAAAGAATTTCCAAACTTAAGTATTTCCTAAAGCAAATATTAAGTTTCATAAAGGTTCAATTTATAATTCGGTTCAAGGAACCCTAAAAAGTAGAATTTATTTTTCGTTATTCCGAGGGTGGGTCGAAAAATAGACACATTCTGCCAACATTCAAGTACGTAAACAGACAACGGTAAGGGCCGTCGTCCACTACAACAGAATTCGTTAGCGAATATAGCGAACGTTCGTTGTTTACATGAAATTAACTTTTCACATAGAATAAACAAACGGATTAACAAATTAAAGTGTGTCATACACCAGTAGTGGATTTCACTACGCAGGTGGCACAGTAGGCACCACAGTTCAGCACACATTACAGTTATACACATATTGATACGAAAGTTTTCACAATTCATTGGATACAACTAAAGTAGCAGATAAACACACTATACGTTGGAAAATAATCATCATCACTACAGATTCCCGGTAATAGTAATTGAGTTAGTCATTACAATGGCATTCAAATCAAATTTCACATCACTCCCAAAGGCGGAACTTGCATATGAAGTAAAGATCCGGGGAGAGGAACCTGGTTCAACGGTGGCAGCCCTCAGGCAACAAATTAAAAAATTAAAGATAACCACGGACGAAGAGGACTTACAGGTCTCCCCTTTGGATTTGGAGGAAGACTTAGTAGGGTTGTATTCCTCGCTGGCCGTGTTGGAGAAGAACGTGGCGTCCCTTCAGGACAAGTACAAATTGTCATTATTGGCTAGCTCCAAAGCCTTATGTGCTCACATGGAGTCTAGGTTTGCTAGAATCATTCCCCCAGAGGAATCAGATCTAAAGGAAAGAGACGACGACTTTCAACTCTCTTTCAAAACTACATACAAGAGATTGAAAGCCATATCCGAAAGTTATTCGCATGCATCAAACACCAGCGAATTTGATGATGCGGACGAGAGCATTGCTGCCCCTACCAATGAAGCGCAGGAGGCAGACACCCTCGCGGACATGAAAGAGAAAGCAAATAGCAACAACCGGAAAGAGAGTCACTTTCTAAGTTTTCCCGTAAAATATGAGCGATGCTCTCTTACGGAACTTTCCAAATTTAAATACGACGGTAATTCGCAGGTACACTCTTTCATTGAACGGGTGGAAGATTTTAAACAAGCCCGAGAAATCGACGACAAGAGATTGTTAACAGCAGCCTCTGAACTATTCACAGGCAACGCTAGGCATTGGTACCGCAGTAATCGCGATAAATTTGCGTGCTGGCAAGATCTAACGAATGCGCTAATACAGGATTTCGGAGTCAGCAACTACGAATACCGCCTATGGCAGGAAATTCGACAACGCACTCAAGGAAACGGAGAAGGAATAGTGGTGTACCTGGCCATCATGGATGGAATGTTTGCTCGTCTAAGCAACAAGGTGTCTGAAACGGAAAAACTACACATTATCTTAAACAACATCAGACCCGTCTACGACAACATCCTAGCAACCAATGGAGACATAGTCTCATTGGAACAATTAAAAAACATATGCAAAAAACATGAGGACATGGTGGCACGCAGAGCGTTCTTTACAGAGCCTCCAACAGCATCTGAAGGGATGGTAGCAGCGGAATTCGCATTTACAACTAGAAAGACTGCGAGCAAGACCTCAACATCTACAAGGCAAAGTGACAACAACTTCAACAGAAACGGCAGTAACTTCCCAAGCAGTAGAATTGCGACCAATACCTACGGGAACAGGAACGCTCACAGCGCAGGTTACAACCGCGACAGTCGTAACTTCAGATCGCAAAACACTGTGGCGGCGACAACATCGGACGACACACGGCCATGTTCGAAGTGTGGTTCCAGAAATCACTCGACTATGGCATGCCGAAATACGAATGAGTCGTATGGTTACAAAGGTGGGACAAAAGAAGTTAGGTCTACAAAATGCAAAAACGAATTTACAAGTCAGAAGGAATCTTCTATACTCTCCCCATTACCTACAAATGACCCCAGGCCTTACGCCAAAATAACAATTATGTCAAACCCACAGTTAGAAGCATATGGATTGTTGGACACAGGAGCCGCAATCACAATTTTAGGTAACAACTTACACAGAGTGTTACAAAATATAGGATATAAGATAGAGGAAGACATAAGTACATCGGTTACAACGGCCGGCGGACACACAACCGTAGTACAAGGAAAGGTACATTTACCCATCAAATTCGAAGATAAAACTCACATAATTACGGCGTATATAGTGCCTAACATAACCACTAACCTAATTTTAGGTATAGATTTCTGGCTCAGATTTAACCTATGTCCCAAATACTTCGGACATATACCCATATTAGTGGACGATGACCCTAAACTGTCATTAATATCCGAAGAGCAAAACAAACTGTATGACTGGCGTAGTCTCACGCAACAACAACGCTTAATAGCAGAAAAGATGATATCCAAATGTGCCGAAATATCATATGAGAAAGTAGGGCTAGGCAGAACACATCTGATAGAACACACAATAGATACGGGAGACAGCAAGCCAATCAAACAACGTACCTATAGAATGTCCCCTGAGAAAACACGAATAGTATCAGAACAAATAGACGAGATGCTAAAGGCTGACGTCATCGAGCCTAGTCAGAGCCCATGGTCAAGCCCCGTACTAATAGTAAATAAAAAAGACGGCAAGCCCCGTTTCTGCCTGGACAGTCGCAAGCTCAATGCAGTCACAAAAAAGGACGCATACAGCCTGCCATACATATCAGAAATATTAGACAACTTGAGAGAAGTGAAGTATCTAACAACACTGGATCTCTCCAAAGCCTTCTGGCAAATTCCTTTAGCGCCAAAAGACCGGGAAAAAACAGCCTTCTTCATCCCAGGACGAGGAGCATACCATTACAAGGTTTTACCATTTGGACTAAGCAACTCAAGCAGCTCACAACAAAGACTAATGGACAATCTATTTGGGCCACAGTTTCAAAACAAGGTGTTCTGTTACATAGATGACATAGTGATAGCGTCATCTACATTCGAAGAACATGTGTCACTCATTTCAAGAGTTCAACAAATATTAAAAAGGGCAAATCTAACCATCAATCTAGAAAAATCTAACTTCTTCAAGGACAGGCTAAAGTTCCTGGGATATATCGTGGATGGTCTGGGTCTCAGAACAGATCCGGAGAAAGTCAACTCAATCCTGAAATTCCCGGTACCAACAACAAAGAAGGACGTTAAGAGGTTCTTAGGCACAGCGTCATGGTACAGACGGTTTATACCCAACTTCAGTACGATTGCGGCACCTCTTAACAAACTGACTACAACAAAGAAAGGAGCACCGGCATTTCAGTGGAACACAGAGGCGGAAAGAGCGTTCATGGAACTAAAAGCACATTTAATAAAAAGCCCGGTACTAAAATGTCCAAAATACGATGAACCATTTCAGGTACATACAGACGCAAGCAACTTTGGCATTGGCGCCATGTTAACACAATTACACGAGGGAGTAGAACACCCAATAGCATATATGAGTCGGTCACTGAGCGGTCCGGAAAAGAATTATAGTGTAACAGAACGAGAATGCTTGGCGGTGATAGCCGCATTAGAACATTGGAGATGCTACCTAGACAATGGTCACAAATTCACGGTGTATACTGACCATTCGGCACTAAAATGGTTCATATCATTAAACAATCCAACCGGCCGGTTAGCGCGTTGGGGCATACGGCTTAGCTGCTTCAACTTCGAATTAAAGCGCAGGAAGGGCAAAGACAACATAATACCAGACGCATTGTCACGAGCTGTACCAGTATCTACCATATCCACGAAACAATGCAAAGTCACCGACAGCAAGGACGAATGGTTCATTAAAATATGCAACGGCGTGACTAGCTTACCGCAGGCATACCCCAACTTCAAAATAGAGAACGACGTACTATACAGACGAACTGACATAAAAGACTTTGTAAACAATGAGTTCGAGTGGAAAACGGTAGTACCACCCGAAGCGAGAAACGCAGTATTTCGAGAAAACCATGACTCACCTACAGCCGGACACTTCGGTATTTTTAAAACATACCATAAAATAAAGTTACGGTATTACTGGCCGGGGCTATATAAGGACACGGTAAGCTATGTGTCATCTTGTGAAAAGTGCAAAGCACATAAACATGACACTCAAGCATCCATAGGTAAGATGGGCCGTCCCAAACAAAGCTCTCGCCCGTTTCAGACAATTTCGACTGATCTAGTAGGACCCTTACCGGTCTCTAAAAAACAACACGTATACATTCTCGTCGTCACGTGTTGTTTCTCTAAATACTGTTTAATCTTCCCCCTGCGCAGAGCTACCGCAGAACCAATAGCCAAAATACTAGAGGACAATGTTTTCATGGTACATGGCATACCACAAACGGTATTAATGGATAACGGTGTCCAATTCATAAGTAAAGAGTTGAACACATTATTTACGAAATATAAAATTCCCAACATCAACTTCACACCTAAATACACACCCCAAGTAAATACCGTAGAACGGTACAATAATACTATAATGACAGCCATATCAATCTTTACCAATAATGACCATCGATCATGGGACATACATATCCCAAAAATCCAATTTGCGATCAACAACTCGATCAACGCGTCCACCGGTTACACACCAGCATATTTGGTTCATGGTAGGGAATTGGTAACATGCGGGTCACATTACTTACAAAATAATGACCCAAGTGAACTTAACCTATTGCCTAGAAACATATACGCGGAGAACCTAGGATATCTCGCAGAGGTGTTCAACACAGTACAAGAGAACCTCTGGCGTAGCCATCTAAAGTACGCACACCATTACAACACGAGACACCGACACGCACAATTCGAAGTAGGCGATATAGTGTGGAAAAAATGCTATTTCCAAAGTGATAAAGACGCATACTTTTCTAAAAAACTGGCCCCCAAATTTATCAAATGTAGGGTCAAGGAAAAGCTATCAAATTTGGTCTATATCCTGGAAGACATGACAGGAACAAACCTAGGAAGTTGGCACGTTAAAGACATAAAACAACATTCCGTATCGTCCATTGCATCTGTGAGACGAGGAACATAAACATTCCTCAACAATGCGTGTACGAAAGCAGATAACGGTAAAGGCCGCAACACACTGCGATAAGATGCGTATTCGAATAGCTTACATAGTACATCAGTACAGTTACACAATAGCGTTTTTGATAATTATTTTTTGGAAAATATAAGGGTGTTAGCACACCGTAAGACAATATTAATACTTAGGTGGCACATTAGGTACCACATTTCGTGTCATGTTACACGCATACATATTATCATACGGAAGTTCACAATTACACTCACATAACATTTAGGTAATATATAGTCATTACACATTCATAATAATTACCTTCGCACACAATTCCTAACACTTAACAAGCAGTTTTTATTCGTTTATTTACATAGTGACACTTGCATTTCGTGTTGTGTGACTCCCAGAGGCGGAAGGAGGGAGCAGACTAGCTACAGGCGAGTCAAATTCGTTGATTATAGAAGGTGACTCAAATGTCCTAAGTTTTGTTTCCCGACTAAAGCAGACGGGTTAATATAGCATGGAATGTAGTGTGACACTGGCCTTAGATGCAACGATAGAAAACACGTTTACATCAACTTTATTACGTCAACATTAGACGCGCTAGCAAAACACAACTTACACAATTATAATTTCATACGTACATACAAACATATTATTCATTGAAGCACGCACATACATTTTATACTACTATGGTGGCACACAATGGTCCCATTTTATTTATATAATTGGCATTATAGCCAAATATTATTTACGATCGTCATTTTTTAGGGTTGACATAATAGTCATAGTCAACATTCTACTGCTAAGGTTGCGAAGAAGCACTTAGTTTTTTTTTTTAAATGTTATTTGGTTAAAGGGCTAAATAGCCTAACAATTAGTTAGGGACACTACACACTACACACGACTTACAAATAACTACATATAACAACGTGACAAACACATGCCGTGTTCGTCATGGGGACATAGGGGTTAATTAGCATCACGAAGGATTCTGCAAGTAAATTATTTTCTATCACTTTTCTGTTTCTTGGTTTAGTTGGGAGTTACTGTTAGTTGGAAGCATGAGTCTATCCCTAACAGAGTTCGTCGTTAACTGTTAGTTGGCAGCATGGTCTTGCCCTAACAGAATTATGTTGTAGGTTGTTACTGTTACGAGGAAGCATGAGGCCTACCCGAACAGAATTATGGTGGACTGTTATTTGGCAGCATTTGTATTGCCCTAACAGTCGTAGGTGTAGATCACCTTTATGGTTATTTTCGTCATATGACTACTCCTACCACTCGGAAGCTAGAGGCTTGCCCTGGGGGATAGTCCATCCTATGAGTCGGAAGTGCCACACTAGCCCTAGTAGGATGTTCTTCTCTGGGACGGTTGTATAAATCCCAGCCTTCAGCAAAAAGCCTTATTATACACACCCCACTTTCAGGCGGTGCGTATTACCTGAACCTTCAACCCAAAGCCTCAAATACGTCTTTTCTCTCTCTGTCCCATAAAGTTCTTCAGGATCACCCAAATACATCCTGCGAGTTGGTTTCATTAAGGTTAAGGCCGTCTCTTCGCTATACCCAGCATCACCTCATTCACACAGCACACTAACATACACACACACATAGACGAGTAGTATGTCTTAGGTTAGGGGCGTTCGAGGACGAACGCAGCATTTGACGTGTTATCGTACGTCAAACGCTCACCGGGGAGGGGGAGTATGTAACGTTGTGAAACAACGGGTGCAGATATTGATTAATATTAGATGATTAAAATTGAAATTTAGTGAAAATAAATGAAAGCGCCATCTGCCCACAACTAGTCTCATCTACACAGCACTGACGTTACCAAGTGACGTCAGACGTAGGGACCCGACTTGCCGCCAGAGGCGCTGTACAAAGATATAAATACGACCGCGCGCGAAGTTCAAGAAACCATTTTTCGTAAAATTAAATTATACTCGTCGCGAAGGCAAATATATTTAATCGAAATAAAATATAAGTTATAGGGAGCGAAATACTCCCTAAGTAAACAGTGGTTTAGCTGCAAGCATCAATTACCCCATCATTGGGTGAGTTAAATTAATTATAATGTAATCTAGATTTTAAAACAGTGAAAATTAACGGCTGTTGGTCAACCCTGTTTTAGGGGGGTAGTTACAGGGGTGTGAAAAAATGTCTCTGTAAAATTAGAATATAAGCAAACATTGTAAGGCACCCGATTCCTGAAATGGTTAACAGGGATCGGCTGTCTTAGCAATAGGCGGGAAAAAGGGTTCCAGCTACCCCGTCATCTGGAACATTCCAGGGTCCACCCTTCGGGTTCCAAGCAGGAACGTCCACCCTACGGGTTCCAGAAGTTCACCCTACGGGCAACAAGCGATCATCCACCCCACGGGTTCGAAGAAACAGTTCACCCTACGGGCTACAGGAAATATTTTACTCTCCGGGTTGAAAACACCGTGCCAGCCGAAGTTGTGGACGGCACGGCTACATCAGCAACTGCAGCATTCTTCAGGAAGGCCAAAACTAAGATAAGTCGGAACCCTGCGAAGACCATCGGAAGTCGCACTTGCATAATTGCTACTTGACCACACCCACGACCCCGAGTTTCTATTTGAATAAATCGTCTGTTATAATTTTAATCCTTTTTATCATTTCTCTCTGCTATTCTCTTCCCGAAAAGCTACAGCTTTTCAAGTTCGTATGGCGCGTCAGTGTAACGAAATCGCCAGGGATAATCCAGCCTTCGATATCTTTGTACCTAAATTGAATTTGTTTGTTAGAGCGGTAAAGCAACTTCTACCTAAATCAACTGTAGTTTTGAAGTCCATCCTGTCTAATGTGTCAAAATTGTAAACTATTTTTATATGTGTTATTGTGAGAAACTCCTTCATTTTAATTCATTTGTACACGCGTTCTTGTGGAATGCAACCTAGGCTCTCATCCTACTGCTTTGTATTATTATATTTTTTATTGGTTGTAATCTGTTACGTGTGATAAATAAATAAAATAAAAATAAAATAAAATAACACGTAGGCTACTTTTTATCCCGGGAGTAAGTTCCCGTGGGAACAAATTTTACGCGGGCGAAGCTGCGGGCATCAGCTAGTAACATATATTTTATCCCTGAAATAAGTTTTAATGGGATGCTGCTTCCTATGAAAGGGTAGGTACATAACTACATAATTCCACGCTTGGCGGTGTCGCGGGCTTTGTACTAGACATCATTGTCGTTTTTTTTGTGTAGGTACTTAGTCTGTTGACGCATTCGTTGACCTAGACAGGTCAATCGTTCGTTGTTGTACGAGAAAATTAAGCAACATTTTTCTAGAAATCGAAATTTAGAAATCGACATCCGCGTCCCACAAACTATGTTTTTTCTGTTTCTGTGAAACTAGTTTCGATGCAATAATTAAGTATATTATTTTCCTCGTGCATACGTACCTACTATAAAAATCAATGAATGTTGTAAAGCACATAGAGGACCGAGCGTCACAACTTCAGATTCCTAGGGAGTAGAGATACTATCTTAAAGGGATTTGCAAAGAGTTCCAGTTTGAGAGTCAAAATACTAGTACCTAAATCAAAATGCATTTTAAAAGAAAATTAATGTTAGAATTACTTTTGAAAAGCAAGTAGGTAGTATGCTAGCTAAATCATTAAATTTCATGTGAAAAATAACAATCAGTCTTGAGCAGAACTCGTAGGTACCTGCGTGTTATGACAAACCTGACCGAACGCATAACCATGTCTTGATGGTCGCGTTTGTCAGAGGACGCAGCTTCGAGTCCTTCCCATTATTTTTTTTAAAAGTGGTTATATGACTAGTTCGGATTTGTTTGTTGCAAAAAAAACCGCTGTTTTCGTTTTACAGTCATTAGTTCCCGGGACTATTTTCTGCTTCTATCCAGAATCAGTGACCTCTCAAAGTTATTTCAAGGAGGATATCCCGTCGCGTTTACGCCACGACCTGACCACCAGACCATGACCACCTCTATCGTCAGACCAGCTCCATAAATGTATAGTTATTCAAATTACATAATAGTTGTACCATATTTATATACCTACTTACGAACATCGTACCTAAGTTAGTAAAAAGTTTTTAAGAAACCAAAAAATGGGATGTAGACTTAGACCATATAACACGGGACTAGCCTTTGCGAACCACCGCATACAAAAATATTCTGCCAGTTTTCATACAAGTGAAGGGGGAAACACAAAGACATATAAAATTTCATTGCATTTAAAAATGTATTAATCGACAAACGCGTAATGGCTGTTGTGTGTTAATTGTTATTGTACAGTCAACTACAATGTAATGTACTAGTTTAATCATATAAAATGATGTACTGATGTACAGGCTTTTCATAAAGCCAAAAGACCAAATGGTCATGTGCAATGGCAGAAAACAATGCTTAAGTAAGGCGCATCCTGTGGTTAGATGATCTAAGGATGTAGAGGAAAAAAATACGTACGGCCAAAAATTTTCCAACGGGTAGTAATCCAGTCTCTTCATTTTTTAACATATCAAACAGTACATCGTCAGCATTTTTGTGTGGTCCTTCGCATACCCTGCTGGACAAAAGTTATGGTAAGTACATTGGTATTTACTTACAATGTTGGCACACAGCTTGCGATAATAGTTTTGGAAGCTAAACTTAGTATAACTCACGTAAAACAAGATTCTGGATTGAATTAACCAAGTGTCTCGGAACCACATTATGCATAGGTACTTATCTCTATTTATTGTCGCTGGTAATATTTTTTTTTTTGTTTATTTTTATACCACTAAGGTGGCAGACAGTTCATTTAATCAATTTTATACACATATTGAATTGCTTTTAACAATTCCTCAAAAGGATCTTTATGGTGTATCCTTATTTTTCTCCTCCACGAATACTCTACAACCCAATCTGCAAAGTTTCCTTTATGTTGGTCTTTATTATACAATGCTTTTAAATTACGCCAGTGGCTTTGTATGCGCTGGGTGTGTGTCCCGTCACTGTGGTTTACCTTTTTGTGAATGTACCCATATTGAGGAAGGCACTCATATGCACTCCAAAAATCTGTATGTATTTGAGTGCCTTCCTGAACATGTTTCTGTATCAGTGGCACCAATACTTCAGCGGACCTTTCATTGTTAGGACACACTTCCAGCCGTAAATCATCACTGCCATCTTCGATCATGCCTAACACCCAGTAGCCCTCAATATGTCTTCCTCTATTATACTGTCTTTTTCCAAATTTAGACTGATCAATTTGTACAACTTTTCCTGGACCACCAATCTTGCCGTGAGCCTCTTGATGCTCCAATTCGTACAAAATTATTGTCTCCCGGCAATTGGAAAACCAATCAGCAATGGTGCTTGTGGACAGCACGGTCTCTGTGTCTTCTTGAGCTGTCTCAACTTGCACCTGGAGGTATGAGTAACTATGGCTGAACATGTACATGACTTGAAACATCAAATCCAAAGGCAGCCGAACATGCTCAAACCACGTGCCTTTTGCTCGACTCTCTGTTTTGTTCCGGCAGTTGCTCTTTCTACAACGGAAAATACCTAACTGCCCAGCCTTCCCGGAATAAGTTAAAGCCATTGGTCTTCTGTGATAACTACACAGTTTCTCCCTAGGGATAAGGTTACGCTCTTCAGCAAACTCGATACACCGAGGGATTGTGTCCAGTCTTTTCCATAGTTTTACCATATTCCAATGAGATCTGAAACAATAGAAACGTAAATTAGAACTCATTCAGCTTACAAGATTTTATCTGTCAAGGTCAAAGTGGGCAAGAAAATTAATCATATCCCAACCTTATTTCTTCCGCACTATAATGGCTACGGCGACCAGACGACCCAGAAGCACGAGGTTCCGCATCACTCGGACTGCCCTCAGACCAGGACCAGGCAGTGACAGTGGTGGCACGGGAACAACCAGCTTCTAATTCCAATGACGGCATCACGGGCAAAAGTGGCTCACTAGAGTCTATCACTTGCACACACGAAGAGCCCGAAGAAGAGCTCGCCACAAGTGGATCATTAGAGTCCAAAACTTGCACTACACTCGATTCTTCAGACAATGTCACAGCAGAACGCGAAACCTGAGGGTTTGGAGACGCCATGATGGTAGTCAAACGTTAATTCAGAGATAGGAGTACGTAAACGCTCTCAACTGCCAGGGACACAAACGATGACTGACACACTGACAGTAACAGTGACAGCTCTGACAGCGCGTCAAAGACGTTAAATGCGTTTAGTTTCACATATCGGCAATAGTCAGTAAATCATTGTAAGTATTCATTTAATAGCATTCATTTACTTCAGCGAAATCTAAGTAATATAATAAAATATCCATAAAATTTAACTTTATCACTAAAAATAATTATTTAGTTATTCAATGAAATATAACATTTTAGTGCGTTAACTTTACGTAAAACGAAAAGTTTAATGACGAGACGAAATGTCAAAAGCATTAAGAGCGTATGTATTCTGTGGTCAAAAGTGACAAAATGGATTCGGCGGGAAACTTTCAGACAAGCGTTAAGGGCACCCGACACGGTCAATTGGGCATGACAAGTCTACGTGCTTGAGTCAAGTTATTGACCGTTTACCACGTAGACTTGACGCTATCATCAATAAATCTACGGTTTGATGGGAATTGAAGTAGAAAAGAGCGTATTAAAAAAAAAACGGCACTTGATGCACTTTCGATTGATGTGAACTGACGGGACTTGACAAGTTTTTATTTTTATTTTTTTTTTTAACGCGGGTACTGCAGATTAGGCACTTCGCCGCCTTGTTTCGGGGGAGCAAGGCGGTTTTGTGTGGGACTCGCGGTCAACATGGTACCGTCCTACCCACTAAACCCCGCGGTGTTCCGCCTCGCCTTAACCGGGTCGCAGGATAGGCCGGTGGATAAATCACTGCGGCCCGGCAAAGGGTCGCCCCGTTACATCATCGGGACTCTCCACGGGGGGGCTTGATGGACTGCCCCCCCCACCCCTTAAATCCTAATGGAGTTGGAAGTGCTGATTCCGTCGGTCCGCTCTCGGATGCCCCTCTGTAAGCAGAGGGGGTAGAGAGCGGCCAAGCGCGGGGCGGGCGCTAAAAGCACCCCCGGAATGACAAGTTTTTATTTATTTTGCAATCGGAAAACTTCAAAACGTCAAATTCAAAAAAGTTGCGGAATCGATCAGCGTCCAAGAATGTATTCAATATTATTTAGATAATAGTTTACTTAGATTAGACGACCTGTTTGGTTCGGAGGCAAAAATACTGTCTTTTAATCAAGAGGTCGCGGCTTCGATCCAATATGGCCGCTGCGCCGTAATCACAAAATATCATGATGGGTATCGTTTAAGGGGATTTTTGGTATGCTGAGTACGAATCAGTTGATAATTTTGCAATCCAATATGGCTGCCGCGCCATTATCACAAAATTCCATGATGGGTATCGTTTAAGGGGGTTTTTGGTATGCTGAGTACGAATTTCGGGTTAATTTTGCAATCCAAGATGGCCGCCCCACCACCGTTGTAAATTTTCATGTTGGATATCGTTTTTGGGGTTTTTTGGTATGCTGAGTACGAATTTCAGGTTAATATTGCAATCCAATATGGCCGCCGCACCACCGTTGTAAAATTTTATGTTGGTTATCGTATAACCGCTCAATCCCGCCGGTGGCGTGGTCACGCCGGCGTATCCTTAGGCGGTGCCCACGCCTTCGGCGGGAACGGCGGCTGCACGCTGGACGTGACACAATATATCCTTATTTCTTTTACAGGAGTCGTACTACATAAATACTTACTGTTTCATCATGCTGGATAACTGACGAAATTAACTACACTAAATCCGAGAACACCCCATGTGTAATGGATTTATGATATTTGGCCGAAAATTAGGATGGGGGAAATGAAGGAGTACTCTCTGATTTTACCATGTAATTCAAAATAAAAAGCAGTTTTTTGACATAAATTATTTTATTTACAAAATATACACATCAACAATTCACTTTCACCAAAAAAATAATAATCTGTAGATATAAAATATCCGAAAATAAAATAAAATATTACTGCCTATTTATTTGTTTATTTTTTTGTTTATTTTGGGGATATCGAGGCTATGTAATCTTAAATTATTTAAAAAAAAACCCCCCCATTTTTATTATTGATTTTCACATAAATTATTCATATGTTAAATGTTAAATGGTATTTTGACAAAAGATTATAGTTTCTATTGAGAAAATCTCAACAAATATCGGTTAAATACGAGCACTGCACAACAAAAACAACAACAAAAAATAATGGTGACCTTCGCGTGTTATTTTATCAAATTTTACAAATTTAACTTCGAATTACACTGAAAATATTTATCACAGCTGTTAAACAACATGACAGGATACTTTTAAATGCAAAACAACAATATTTGAAACAGAATAAACGAAAATATTCAAAAATTAATCGTATTAATACTTTCTATGAACGGCGCCAAACATACAATAAATAATGACAGCGATCAAATCGTGATTTCGACTTTTTTTTTCATTACATTCACTCGGCAAGCTATCTCATTCAGTACCATAACCAATTCTACACATTAATTTATACAGAAAGACTTAGACCCGCGACCATACAGCCATAGATATCGAAAAATGTGCGAGGAGAACCAAACGAAAAAAGTTGGCCGCCATGGTTGCCAAAGCAATCGACTGTTCGGGAGATTGGCAACTCGGGTTTCATGCGGCATTCAACGGATAAGGAGATTTTTGGTATGCTGAGTACGATTTTGGGTTAATTTTGCAATCCAAAATGGCCGCCGTGCCACTGTTGTCAAATTTCATGTTGGATATCGTATAAGGAGTTTTTTGGTATGCTAAGTACGAATTTTGGGTTAATTTTGCAATCCAAAATGGCTACCGTGCCACTGTTGTGAAATTTCATGTTGGATATCGTTTAAGGGGTTTTTTGGTATGCTGAGTACGAATTTCAGGTTAATTTTGCAATCCAAAATGGCCGCCGTGCCACTGTTGTCAAATTTCATATTGGATATCATATAAGGGGTTTTTTGGTATGCTAAGTACGAATTTCGGGTTAATTTTGCAATCCAAAATGGCTGCCACGCCACCGTTGTAAAATTTCATGTTGGATACCGTATAAGGGGTTTTTTGGTATGCTGAGTACGAATTTTGGGTTAATTTTGCAATCCAAAAAGGCCGCCCCACCACCGTTGTAAATTTTCATATTGGATATCGTTTAAGGGATTTTTTGGTATGCTGAGTACGAATCACATGATAATTTTGCAATCCAATATGGCCGCCGCGCCATTATCACAAAATTCCATGATGGGTATCGTTTTTGGGGTTTTTTGGTATGCTGAGTACGAATTTCAGGTTAATATTGCAATCCAATATGGCCGCCGCACCACCGTTGTAAAATTTTATGTTGGTTATCGTATAAGGAGATTTTTGGTATGCTGAGTACGAATTTTGGGTTAATTTTGCAATCCAAAATGGCCGCCGTGCCACTGTTGTCAAATTTCATGTTGGACATCGTATAAGGGGTTTTTTGGTATGCTAAGTACGAATTTCGGGTTAATTTTGCAATCCAAAATGGCTACCGTGCCACTGTTGTGAAATTTCATGTTGGATATCGTTTAAGGGGTTTTTAGGTATGCTGAGTACGAATTTCGGGTTAATTTTGCAATCCAAAATGGCTACCGTGCCACTGTTGTCAAATTTCATGTTGGATATCGTTTAAGGGGTTTTTTGGTATGCTGAGTACGAATTTCAGGTTAATATTGCAATCCAATATGGCCGCTGCACCACCGTTGTAAAATTTCATGTTGGTTATCGTATAAGGAGGTTTTTGGAATGCTGAGTACGAATTTCAGGTAAATTTTGCAATCCAAAATGGCCGCCGCGCCGTAATCACAAAATTTCATGATGGGTATCGTTTAAGAGCATTTTTCGTAGGCTGAGTACTATTTTAATTTCATTTTTTTTTATACTACTTAGGTGACAGACAAGCTTACGGCCCACCGGAAGGTTGGTAACCGTAGCCTATAGACGTTTGCAACACCAGAGGCGCTACACACGCGCTGCCGACCCGGGCGCAGGTTGTGACGACCCACAGTTGAAATTTTTCAAGCCGCCCATAAGGCCTTCAACTTGGCTTTTCGACTGTCATTTTACTGACAACCGGGACCAACGGCTTATCGTGCCTTCCGAAGCACGGAAACGCTCGTAAATAAATGTCACAAAGTGGTCCACGTTGTGGTCACCCATCCATATCCGGCCATAGTAAATGTTGCTTACTGCAGTGATCGTTTACAGAACACTGAGTCCGCGGGGCCACGAGCGCTTCAAAACGCTTTTAATGTTATAATAATAATAATAACACTACCAAAGTCAGCAGATATTTTTTCTACTAAAATATTTTTATTAAATTTTATTCATAAAACAGCGAATATTTAAATATTTAAATATTTCAGAAAATCAAGAATAGAAGTAATAGAACCTATAATTTCAATATTCAATGGAAATACTATGGGAAATTTTGGAAAAATACTACAATATTATAATGACATGACAGATGCAATTGTCAATTAAAAAATAACACGAAAATGGATACAAATTAAATGGAAAAATCATGTTGACTAGGGCCAAAAGCAGACGAAATGCACTCACACCATCCCCGGACTCGTCAGGCGGCTCCACTTCGCACCCTAAGGATACTGCTTTACCTGCCTGCGAAATGTCGAGCTCCACCAGTAGCAGTGACGAGTATTTCTCCCCACCGACGTCGCTACTACCTGTACGTCGGCAGGGGAGAGGCCGGCCGCCAGCTAGCTTGGGACCCCGAGGCCCACCGGCCTCAAATAGGGCCCCCGCTGCTGGTGGTAATGTGCACCGCATGAAGTGGACTAAAGAAATTAATGAAAACGTCATGCGGGCATATTTTGCGGCTTCAGAGCTAGGTGCTAACCTCACTGCGTACCGTGGCCGTTTACTTTCTGTATTTCAGGAACTTGAACCAGCTGTCAACGTGTCAGCACAGCGATTATCGGATCAGGTGCGGGCCATCCAGCGTTGTATAGTAAGTTCAACTCATCTGTGCGCGCGGCACTATGTGTGGGTAAACCTCGTCTAAACACAGTGACTTCGTGTGCGTGACATGAGGTACAGTGAAGTACAAAATACAAAAACACTTGTTTAACTAAAATAAAAACTCAATGGGTGAAATGTATATTATACATATTAATATGTATCGCTGTTTGAAGAATAAAATTGAGGAATTTTAGGATTTGCTGCTCTCTCCAAGGTTAATTATAAATTCAATCAAAATGTCGATAGTATTCTAGGTTCTCTTTTGTTCTTTCTTTCTTCTCTTCTCATTTCGAATAGAATCTGTCTAAAAGTATTATAGTAAGTTCAACTCATCTGTGCGCGCGGCACTATGTGTGGGTAAGCCTCGTCTTAACACAGTGACTTCGTGTGCGTGACATGAGGTACAGTGAAGTACAAAATACAAAAACACTTGTTTAACTAAAATAAAAACTCAATGGGTGAAATGTATATTATACATATTAATATGTATCGCTGTTTGAAGAATAAAATTGAGGAATTTTAGGATTTGCTGCTCTCTCCAAGGTTAATTATAAATTCAATCAAAATGTCGATAGTATTCTTCTTCTTTGGCGTGTCGACAAGTATAACGCCACATCTCTTCATCAATTTACTTAAACGTTCAATTATTACCTAATTTCATTATTTCCATCACATTTTATTCGATTTTATGCGAAGCATTATAATTTGTTTAAATTCCCCATACATTTTCTATTGGGTTTAGTTCAGGATAATACGGTGGTAGCCGAAGAACTTTTAAGCCATATGGCTGAAGTATGTCATTAATCTTATAACAATCTAGCTGACACATAAGGTGTGCCGATAGCGTGTGAAACTGCCCTGCCTATATACGTTAACCTTTCTCAAGAATCATTGGTGATCTCAGCATGAAAATGCATGCAGTATTTTTTAAGTTTATCGTGAACAGACAGACGCGGCGGGGACTTTGTTTTATTATTGGAGTGATAACAAATATTAATTCCATCGAATTGACACATAAAAAATATTTACCTGACTTCTTAAACATTTTCTTCTTGAAGAATTAGACATTTTCTTTAACGACTGTACCCATGGTATTATCACTAAGAACACTATGTAATGAATTATAATGTGACCAAGTTACACAGGATCTCAACGTTGCAGTTACATTGAGACTTGTCATAATATTTGATTTTGTTTCATTATAACGTAAGAGTTGCCTGCAAACGTGGTAGATGGCGCTGTATGCTTTTTGTATAAATATGTTGTTTATTTCGCGGCCACGCAAAGCGTTTTCTGCAAAGACTGCTTGGCACCGCTGGTGTCGTCAATAAGTCGAGTTACGTCTCTACCTCATAATATAAAAATGTACTCTGTGAAGACGGCCGCATCACTGCCACACAAATTAAAGCTGTATAATTACTAGCGCACGCACACATAGCGCCGCGCGCACTGATGAGTTGAATTATCTATAATATGCTTGATAGTCCGACACTTGAGAGGCTACGTTCTGACGTACGGAATAGCCTCCTTATAACTACTTCGTCGCAAGTTGTGTGTACCTCGTCACAAATTCGTACACCACCAGTTAGTACACCTGTAGTTGCTGAGGATGAGACTATATCCGTAAGTACCCAATGTGAGAATCGATTAAGGAGTGCTTTGGAAGATGCGATTGTGGAATATCGGTTTGCAAGTGCAGATTGTAGACCACGTCTTCCTCGTATGCCCATGCATAAAAGAAATAGGGCTCTGGTGTGTGCCCTGGATTCACTATTGCCCCAATATCTGGACAATAGTGAAGATCTTAGTGATACGCACTCAATCCTGTACTGTGCGGCAGTTGCAGCTTGTCGAGTAGCTAAGGTTAAATTTTACACAAATGAAACTGCTACTCGACCTTGGTCTGCAAAACCTACTTGGCAGTGTAGGATTGAGAGGCGTATTTCCGAGGCCAGGGCACTCATCGGGAAACTTATATGTTTCAGGTCGGGTAATACCCGTTCGAAGGTGATGCGCTTTGTGAAACAAGCGTTCTTTGGGACTAACGCTACGGATCCCAAAAATTATAGCCCCATTACATGTTTACCAACTGTATATAAACTTTTAACATCCATTTTGAGAGTCAAAATTACTAAACACATAGAAAAACATTCGATAATATTAATCTCTCAAAATGGATGTAAAAGTGGGGCCCGTGGCACTAAGGAACTCCTTTTAATCGATATGACCATCAGCCAACAGGTGCGTCGTAATCGCAAAAATCTCGCGACACGTTGGATAGATTATAAGAAGGCCTTTGATTCAGTGCCACATACATGGCTTCTGAAGGTACTTGAGCTGTATAAAATTGATGCAACTCTGTGTACTTTCTTGAGGGCATGTATGGGGCAGTGGAAAACAGTCCTTTGCTATCCAGGGCGTCGTCGGTTTTGCAATAATGGTGCACCAATTAGTATCAAGCGGGGAATATTTCAATGGGACAGTCTGAGTCCGTTGTGGTTTTGTCTAGCTCTGAATCCTCTCAGTACTATGCTAGAGAGTTCAGGGTTAGGCTATCGGTTGCGCAAAGATGGTGGGGTTATATCGCACCTCCTTTACATGGATGACCTCAAATTATTTGCCCACACTAAATTGCAAATGATGGATTTACTGAGAGTAACAGAAACTTTCAGTAGAGCCATCAGGATGGAATTTGGGGTGGACAAGTGTGCAGTCATGTTAAAAGAGGTGTGATAGTGGAATCTGATGGGGTAGAACTTTCAGATTCCACTAAGCTAAACTGTCTTTCTGCAACCGAAACTTACAAATATCTGGGTATATCACAAGCATTAGGAATTTCTGATACTGGCATGAAACAGACATTACAGGAGCGTTACTTTGGCCGCCTGAAAAAAGTATTAAAAAGACTTTTGTCAGGCGGTAACAAGCTGCGCGCCTTTAATGGGTGGGTCATGCCAGTCCTAATGTACTCTTTTGGTATACTCAGATGGACTCAGACTGAACTCGATAAAATTGATAGAAGAGTAAGAACACTGTTGACTGCATTCCGGATGCATCATCCCCGATCATCTGTAATGAGGTACAACCTCATTACAGATGATCGGGGAAATGTGGGGGTCGAGGCTTTTTAAATGCTAAGACCCTCCATAACCGCGAGGTATACAATCTTAGGGAATTCTTTCTGAAAACAGACACCAATATGCACCGTAATGTGGTCGCAGTGGACACGGGACTCACCCCGCTTGCTATGGGCAGAGAGAACTGGCGCAAACTGTAGTACCTAGTACTGAAGATCGCAAAGAGGTATGGAAAAGCAAGCAGCTACATGGACGTTTTTATAGGGCCTTAAATGGACCTGACATTGATTTAAAAGCGTCCGTATCTTGGCTACAGTTCGGTAATCTTTTCGGAGAAACCGAAGGTTTTGTCTTTGCCATAATGGACGAAGTTGTTATGACGAAGAACTACCGGAAACATATTCTGAAGGATGGTACAATTGACATCTGTCGGGCATGTCATTGTCCCGGAGAATCACTTAGTGCGAGGCCGCATTTGCGTTTTTCCGCGGCGGTTTCTAACCTCAAAATGTCATCAAACTGTCAAAATCAATGAAATCAAGTCAATGTTTTGACATTTTGAGGTTAGAAACCGCCGCGATAACCGCAAGTGCGGCCTCGCCCTTAGTGCGAGGCAGCATTTGCGTTTTTCCGCGGCGGTTTCTAACCTCAAAATGTCATCAAACTGTCAAAATCAATAGAATCAAGTCAATGTTTTGATATTTTGAGGTTAGAAACCGCCGCGATAACCGCAAGTGCGGCCTCGCACTTAGACATATAGTTTCTGGTTGTTCTCGTCTTGCCAATGGAGAATATTTGCACAGACATAACCAAGTGGCCAAGATTATACATCAGCAGCTGATATAGTGGTGATAGATCGATTGGAACGCCTCGCAATAATTATCGATATCAGCATTCCTCATGATGACAACCTCTTTAAAGCAGAAAAGGAAAAAGAAATGAAATATTTGGATTTGGCTCATGAAGTTGTTGACATGTGGCATGTTGATTCGGCAATTATTGTTCCAATTATCGTTTCGGTCCACGGTTTAATGGCAGAGAGCCTCGATAACCATCTGAAGAGGCTCTCGTTAGACGGCTGGTTCAAGGGCCTGATACAGAAGGCAGTACTTCTTGACACGGCACGCATTTTGAGGAGGTTCCTGTCTCTGAAGCCCTTACCACCGGTAGCTTGGTCCCTGCACCCGATGCCGGTGGGACACTATTTTTTTATATTTTTAAATAGATTTTTATTTTTGTAAGCATTATTTATTTAAAAATGTAAGACAATATGTAAAGAATAAAAAATAAATGGAATAATAATAATAAATCTTAATTTTCAAGCAATATTAGAGACAGTTACAGATATTTTTAACTTACTCTACGGCTCATAGATACATACCTTAGGCAGCGTGATTGTGGCGCCTCTGGTGTTGCGAACCGCCATAGGCTGCCTTGACCACCGGTACATCTGGGGGGCTGTATGCTTGTCTGCCACTCTAGTGGTATAAACAAAAACCTTAATACTAAAAATACATATACATATAACTTAGCCTAATTGACACGCACTGACGTCGACGTGTCGCGGGGCGGGGTGTCCCGTGTCAGCAGACGTCCTCTGAAGCGCCGATACTTCACCCCTCTCGGCCAGAAGTCAGCAGCCATGAAGGTGGTGATGCGGTCTGTAGTAGGAAGGTTTAATGTAATAGACCTTAATTTTACAATAAGGACCTTTTGTCATAGTATTTTCGCATTGCTAGTTTAGAAAGCCTAAACTTAATAAGCAAATTATTAAAATTTACTAGTTAGGCGAAAATGGTACTCAGCATTTCAAAAAATCCCTTTAACGATACTCATCATGAAATGTTGTGATTACGGCGCGGCGGCCATATTGTGTTGCAAAATTAACCCAAAATTCGTACTCAGTATACCAAAAAACCCCTTATACGATATCCAAGATGAAATTTTACAACAGTGGCAAGGCGGCCATTTTGGATTGCAAAATAACCCAAAATTCGTACTCAGCATACCAAAAAACCCCTTATACGATATCCAATATGAATTTTTACAACAGTGGCACGGCGGCCATTTTGGATTGCAAAATTAACCTGAAATTCGTACTCAGCATACCAAAAAACCCCTTACACGATATCCAACATGAATTTTCACAACAGTGGCACGGCGGCCATTTTGGATTGCAAAATTAACCCAAAATTCGTACTCAGCATACCAAAACACCCCTTATACGGTATCCAATATGAAATTTTACAACGGTGGTGTGGCGGCCATCTTGGATTGCAAAATTAACCCAAAATTCGTACTCAGCATACCAAAAAGCCTCAGAAAAATATCCAACATGACATTATATCTGCTAAGTCACTAGGTCACGTGGATCATTTGTTCAAAGTTAGAAATAAAACAAAAATGACAACGTCAATCGGATTGAATACTTTAAACGTTTTAAATAGGGGCTGTCGGGTTACACCGGCTCACGGCTTCTACCTATCCAAAAAAAAATTGCGTGTACTTAGTGTACACACGTAAGAAGTGAAACTTCTTCATAAACTTAATTTTCACCTCACCTTAAATTAAGTCAAAAAGTACAAAAGTACAAAAGTCCAAAAGTCCAAAAGTCCAAAAGTCCAAAAGTCCAAAAGTCCAAAAGTCCAAAAGTCCAAAAGTCCAAAAGTCCAAAAGTCCAAAAGTTCAAAAGTCCAAAAGTCCAAAAGTCCAAAAGTCCAAAAGTCCAAAAGTCCAAAAGTCCAAAAGTCCAAAAGTCCAAAAGTCCAAAAGTCCAAAAGTCCAAAAGTCCAAAAGTCCAAAAGTCCAAAAGTCCAAAAGTCCAAAAGTCCAAAAGTCCCAAAGACCCAAAGTACCAAGGTCCCATCCAAAAGTCCAAAAGTCCAAAAGTCCAAAAGTCCCAAAGTCCCAAAGTCCCAAAGTCCTAAAGTCCCAAAGTCCCAAAGTTCCAAAGTCCCAAAGACCCAAAGTACCAAGGTCCCATCCAAAAGTCCAAAAGTTCAAAAGTTCAAAAGTCCCAAAGTCTCAAAGTTCCAAAGTCCCAAATACCCAAAGTACCAATGTCCCATCCAAAAGTCCAAAAGTCCAAAGTCCCAAAGTCCCAAAGTCCCAAAGTCCCAAAGTCCCAAAGTCCCAAAGTCCCAAAGTCCCAAAGTCCCAAAGTCCCAAAGTCCCAAAGTCCCAAAGTCCCAAAGTCCCAAAGTCCCAAAGTCCCAAAGTCCCAAAGTCCCAAAGTCCCAAAGTCCCAAAGTCCCAAAGTCCCAAAGTCCCAAAGTCCCAAAGTCCCAAAGTCCCAAAGTCCCAAAGTCCCAAAGTCCCAAAGTCCCAAAGTCCCAATGTCCCAAAGTCCCAAAGTCCCAAAGTCCTAAAGTCCCAAAGTCCCAAAGTCCCAAAGTCCCAAAGTCCCAAAGTCCCAAAGTCCCAAAGTCCCAAAGTCCCAAAGTCCCAAAGTCCCAAAGTCCCAAAGTCCCAAAGTCCCAAAGTCCCAAAGTCCCAAAGTCCCAAAGTCCCAAAGTCCCAAAGTCCCAAAGTCCCAAAGTCCCAAAGTCCCAAAGTCCCAAAGTCCCAAAGTCCCAAAGTCCCAAAGTCCCAAAGTCCCAAAGTCCCAAAGTCCCAAAGTCCCAAAGTCCCAAAGTCCCAAAGTCCCAAAGTCCCAAAGTCCCAAAGTCCCAAAGTCCCAAAGTCCCAAAGTCCCAAAGTCCCAAAGTCCCAAAGTCTAAAAGTCTAAAAGTCCAAAAAGTCCAAAAGTCCAAAAGTCCAAAAGTCCAAAAGTCCAAAAGTCCAAAAGTCCAAAAGTCCAAAAGTCCAAAAGTCCAAAAGTCCAAAAGTCCAAAGTCCAAAGTCCAAAAGTCCAAAAGTCCAAAAGTCCAAAAGTCCAAAAGTCCAAAAGTCCAAAAGTCCAAAAGTCCAAAAGTCCAAAAGTCCAAAAGTCCAAAAGTCCAAAAGTCCAAAAGTCCAAAAGTCCAAAAGTCCAAAAGTCCAAAAGTCCAAAAGTCCAAAAGTCCAAAAGTCCAAAAGTCCAAAAGTCCAAAAGTCCAAAAGTTCAAAAGTTCAAAAGTTCAAAGGTCCAAAAGTCCCAAAGACCCAAAGTACCAAGGTCCCATCCAAAAGTCCAAAAGTCCAAAAGTCCAAAAGTCCCAAAGTCCCAAAGTCCCAAAGTCCTAAAGTCCCAAAGTCCCAAAGTCCCAAAGTTCCAAAGTCCCAAAGACCCAAAGTACCAAGGTCCCATCCAAAAGTCCAAAAGTCCAAAAGTTCAAAAGTTCAAAAGTCCCAAAGTCTCAAAGTTCCAAGGTCCCAAACACCCAAAGTACCAATGTCCCATCCAAAAGTCCAAAAGTCCAAAAGCCCAAAAGTCCAAAAGTCCAAAAACCCTTAAATGACATGCTATCCCTGGATAAAGTACTCTTAATTCGAATCCACCGTGGTGGGGAACAGAACAAAGATGGCGCGTAACCAAAAATCGTGACGTGACGTGACGCAAATATTTTTCCAACGCCGATAAAGAAGTTTCACTTCAAAAAATTCCCAATAGCATTTGACATCTTAGGTCGTATGTCGACTTATTTTAAAATCCGGACCAGTGTGCGGCCGGCCAGCCGCAAATAAAAGTGCATTGATGTTACAAGTTGTATCAAAACATTACACACTAGCGGACGTCACGCGGTTTCAACCGCGTAGTTCCCGTTTCCGTGGGAATAGGTACGGGAATAAAATATGCCTATGCCTATGTTTACCGCAAAGAGTGTAGCTTCCCAACAGTGAAAGAATTTTTCAAAGTAGTTCCGGAGCCTATTCGATGCAAACAAACAAACAAACAATCAAATCTTTCCTCTTTATAATATTAGTAAAGATTGTATCATTACAAGGCGCGCATTGTAATGCTTCGTTCTCCTCCTTCACTGATATAACCTCGTCTTTTATCATTACAAGTTGCGCATTGCAATGCTCGGTTCTCCTCCATCACCGCTGTAATGCTCGACGCTGCAATGTTACATTACAGGCGAATGCTCCCGGTGAGGGACATACATCAGACAGGACAGGACAGAGGGTACATAAAAACACGATCGCAAAATCACCGGTGAATTTCACCGTAGCTCAAGATTCCGCTCCGATGCAAACTACTAGCGAATAAGGCTAAAAGGCAAGTGTGCGAGCCACACTTGACGGCACCTTCAATGGGCGTCAAGTATCGTCAATTCATCCTTCAAGTGAGATCTCAATCACGTAAAGGCATGACAATAATAATTGATCGTCTCGGGGGCCTCTTACATTGTGGTTTAATAATTTTTCAAAACTAGTGTAATTTTGAGTGTTTATGTGTAATCTATGGTGGATTATTAAACATAAAGGTTCGACAACGTGCAAAAGTGTTGGAAAGTGATAAAGCGCAGTGAAACGCGAGTTTTTAGGTTTGTCGACGAATTCCACAGCAAGCCCTAGTAAGGTACCACCGCCTTACTAGAGTAGAACTTAGTCCAAACTTGGACATACATGAATACGCTGCTCATAAGAAGAATCATAACATGAAAATGATTTATATTTTCACAATGAAATTTACTTGACTTTGGCATACTCTCAAACCGAGAAAGTCCAAGAACAAGAAGAAAAAAAAAAAAAAAGTGACAAAATATTGGTAAATTTCTATGATTTTTTCTTGAACTCCGCAACTTGAAAATCTGCGTGGAGGCTTCTAATAATATTAGCTTTGTGCAAAAAAAATATGGACAAACTCGATGGCGGGCAATCTAAAGTTTTAGTTTTTTTTTATGAGAGGAAGGGGCTGGGAGAAGTTTTGGGAGAGATTACTACCCCCCTCACCTTAAAAGAATCAGTTGCATTAATCTTTAAAAAAGGAGGAGGTTACTCAATTAGGGCGAGCGCCCACCGCTTTGCGATCCGATGCGTTCCGGTCCGTTTGCCGTGCCGCAACGCAAACGCAAGTATGGGTGCGCACACTGCTGCAAAAGAATCGCACGTTTTGCCAGCACTTTTTTTTTTTTTAAATTGTGTTGTGGCTTGGTTACATAGACCCGAAAATGTTTTGATAGGAATCGATTGGTTATAGGAATTTCAACTTTTTAATCGATGTTTAACGGTATTTATGAGACTTCGCCGTCCATCTGTCTGTCTGTCTGTCCATCACGTGGCTGTATCTCATGAACGTAGATAGCTAGAGAGCGGATTTTTTTTACAGATTAAATGTTTCTTTTGGCGCTAAACAACAAAAAATACTAAAAATAGAAAACTATTCATATTTAAGGTCTCCAATACAGCGAACATGATTTTTGGCTGTAATTACAAAATTTCATGATGGGTATCGTTTTAGGGGTTTTTTTAGTACGCTGAGTACGAATTACATGATAATTTTGCAATGCAATATGGCCACCGGGCTGTAATTACAAAATTTTAGTGATGGGTATCGTTTAAGGGGTTTTTTAGTATGCTGAGTACAAATAACATGATAATTTTGCAGTCCAATATGGCTGCCGCGCTGTAATTAGAAAATTTCATGCGGGGTATCGTTTTAGGGTTTTTTTAGTACCCTGAGTACGAATTACCAGATAATTTTGCAATCCAACATGGCTGCCGAAAGTGTATATAATTACAAATGCTGTAATTACAAAATTTCATGATTGGTATCGATTAACGAGCTTTTTCGTATGCTAAGTACGAATTACATGATAATTTTGCAGTCCAATGTGGCCGTCGCGCCGTAATTACAAAATTTCATGATGGGTATCGTTTTAGATGTTTTTTAGTACGCTGAGTACGAATTACATGATAATTTTGCAGTCCAATATGGCTGCCGCGCTGTAATTAGAAAATTTCATGATGGGTATCGTTTTTGGGGTTTTTTAGTACGCTGAGTACGAATTACATGATAATTTTGCAATTCAATATGGCTGCCAGGCTGTAATTACAAAATTTCATGATGGGTATCGTTTTAGAGGTTTTTGAAGTGAAACTTCTTTATCGGCGTTGGAAAAAAATTTGCGTCACGTCACGTCACGATTTTTGGTTACGCGCCATCTTTGTTCTGTTCCCCACCACGGTGGATTCGAATTAAGAGTACTTTATCCAGGGATAGCATGTCATTTAAGGGTTTTTGGACTTTTGGGCTTTTGGACTTTTGGACTTTTGGATGGGACATTGGTACTTTGGGTCTTTGGGACTTTGGAACTTTGAGACTTTGGGACTTTTGAACTTTTGGACTTTTGGACTTTTTGGACTTTTAGACTTTGGGACTTTGGGACTTTGGGACTTTGGGACTTTGGGACTTTGGGACTTTGGGACTTTGGGACTTTGGGACTTTGGGACTTTTGGACTTTTGGACTTTTGGACTTTTGGACTTTTGGACTTTTGGACTTTTGGACTTTTGGACTTTTGGACTTTTGGACTTTTTGACTTTGTGACTTTGGGACTTTGGGACTTTGGGACTTTGGGACTTTGGGACTTTGGGACTTTGGGACTTTGGGACTTTGGGACTTTGGGACTTTGGGACTTTGGGACTTTGGGACTTTGGGACTTTGGGACTTTGGGACTTTGGGACTTTGGGACTTTGGGACTTTGGGACTTTGGGACTTTGGGACTTTGGGACTTTGGGACTTTGGGACTTTGGGACTTTTGGACTTTTGGACTTTTGGACTTTTGGACTTTTGGACTTTTGGACTTTTGGACTTTTGGACTTTTGGACTTTTGGACTTTTTGACTTTGTGACTTTTGGACTTTGTGACTTTTGGATTTTTGGACTTTGGGACTTTGGGACTTTTGGATTTTTGGATTGGATCTTGGTACTTTGGGTCTTTGGGACTTTGGAACTTTGGGACTTTGGGACTTTTGGACTTTTGGGCTTTTGGACTTTTGGATGGGACCTTGGTACTTTGGGTCTTTGGGTCTTTGGGACTTTTGGACTTTTGGACTTTTGAAGTTTTGGACTTTTAGACTTTAAGACTTTGGGACTTTGGGACTTTGGGACTTTGGGACTTTGGGACTTTGGGACTTTGGGACTTTTGGACTTTTGGACTTTTGGACTTTTGGACTTTTGGACTTTTAGACTTTGGGACTTTGGGACTTTGGGACTTTGGGACTTTGGGACTTTGGGACTTTTGAACTTTTGGACTTTTGGACTTTTTGGACTTTTAGACTTTGGGACTTTGGGACTTTGGGACTTTGGGACTTTGGGACTTTGGGACTTTTGGACTTTTGGACTTTTGGACTTTTGGACTTTTGGACTTTTGGACTTTTGGACTTTTGGACTTTTGGACTTTTGGACTTTTGGACTTTTGGACTTTTGGACTTTTTGACTTTTTGACTTTGTGACTTTGGGACTTTGGGACTTTGGGACTTTGGGACTTTTTGACTTTGTGACTTTGGGACTTTGGGACTTTGGGACTTTGGGACTTTGGGACTTTGGGACTTTGGGACTTTGGGACTTTGGGACTTTGGGACTTTGGGACTTTGGGACTTTGGGACTTTGGGACTTTGGGACTTTGGGACTTTGGGACTTTGGGACTTTGGGACTTTGGGACTTTTGGACTTTTGGACTTTTGGACTTTTGGACTTTTGGACTTTTGGACTTTTGGACTTTTGGACTTTTGGACTTTTGGACTTTTTGACTTTTTGACTTTGTGACTTTTGGACTTTGGGACTTTTGGATTTTTGGCCTTTGGGACTTTGGGACTTTTGGACTTTTGGATTGGATCTTGGTACTTTGGGTCTTTGGGACTTTGGAACTTTGGGACTTTGGGACTTTTGGACTTTTGGGCTTTTGGACTTTTGGATGGGACCTTGGTACTTTGGGTCTTTGGGTCTTTGGGACTTTTGGACTTTTGGACTTTTGAAGTTTTGGACTTTTAGACTTTTAGACTTTGGGACTTTGGGACTTTGGGACTTTGGGACTTTGGGACTTTGGGACTTTGGGACTTTGGGACTTTGGGACTTTGGGACTTTGGGACTTTGGGACTTTGGGACTTTGGGACTTTGGGACTTTGGGACTTTGGGACTTTGGGACTTTGGGACTTTGGGACTTTGGGACTTTGGGACTTTGGGACTTTGGGACTTTGGGACTTTGGGACTTTGGGACTTTGGGACTTTGGGACTTTGGGACTTTGGGACTTTGGGACTTTGGTACTTTGGGACTTTGGGACTTTGGGACTTTGGGACTTTGGGACTTTGGGACTTTGGGACTTTGGGACTTTGGGACTTTGGGACTTTTGGACTTTTGGACTTTTGGACTTTTGTACTTTTGTACTTTTTGACTTAATTTAATGTGAGGTGAAAATTAAGTTTATGAAGAAGTTTCACTTACGTGTGTACACTAAGTACACGCAATTTTTTTTAGTACGCTGAGTACGAATTACATGATAATTTTGCAGTCCAATATGGCTGCCGCGGTGTAATTAGAAAATTTCATGACGGATATCGTTTTAGGGGATTTTAGTACGCTGATTACGAATTACATGATAATTTTGCAATCCAATATGGCTGCCGGGCTGTAATCAGAAAATTTCATGATGCGTATCGTTTTAGGGGTTTTTAGTATGCTGAGTACGAATTACATGATAATTTTGCAGTCCAATGTGGCTGAAGCGCTGTAATTACAAAATTTCGTGATGGGTATCGTTTAAGGGTTTTTTTCGTATGCTGAGTTCGAATTATATGATAATCCTGCAATACAATACGGCTGAAGCGCTGTAATTACAAAATTTCATGATGAGTATCGTTTTAGGGTTTTTTTAGTATGCTGTGTACAAATTACATGATAATTTTGCAATACAATATGGCTGCCGGGCTGTAATTACAAAATTTCATGATGGGTATCGTTTAACGGGTTTTGTTTTATAAGCTAAGTACGAATTACATGATAATCTTGCAATCCAATGTGGCCAAAGCGCTGTTATTACAAAATTTCATGATGAGTGTCGCTTAAGGGGTTCTTTCGTATGCTGAGTACGAATTACATAATAATTTTGCAATCCAATATGGCCACGGTAAAATTTTATAATAACGGTGAGGTGGCCATTTTGGATTGCAAAATTATCATGTATTTATTCAGCATAATAAAAAAACCCTTTGAACGTCCTACCTACGTCCTTACGTCGTACCTATCATGATATTTTGCAAAAGAATAGTACGTTTTGTTAGCCTTCTTTATTTTTTTAATTGTTTGTGACTTGGTTATGGGCTCCCGAGACGATCATGCCCTGCAATTGTCAAGCACGTTAATTGAATGGAAGTTGCTTCAGCCTGCGTGATTTCTTTGAATGTGTGTGTGCATCGACGTGTACGTGCACATGATATTGTGCGTGCTCGACAATCGCCAATTGATCGTTTCGGTACCCCTAATATAATGTAGACCTGAAAATATTTTAATTCAAATCGATTTTATTTTGAACCTTTGGGCCGCTTTATTTAATGTCAAAAATCGAAGGTCTGAAGTATCTGATGAAGAACCTTCAGCTGTATTACAGATATGGTAATGCCCCCTTCTACTACTGGGACATAAAAAATCGACATCGGACACATCTTCTAATTAAACTAGCCTATAGCATCCCACTGCTGGGCGAATGCCTCCCCTTCTGCTTTTAATACGAATATAAATAAAATTAAAGGAAAACTCTGGATAAGACTAGACTGGTTTTATACTTATACTTACAAGTTTACAAGAAGAAATAGTCGAATGATTATCTTTATTCTACTCGAAAATTACACAAATTAAATAAACAAATTACACTAAAATATTAATTTCGCTCAAAATTTGGTCAAAATATAATGGCATGTAAAAAATCAAAGTAAATAAATGAATCTGAATCTGAATCTGAATGAACGCGAATGGGCAATACGAAAAACTGTTGCTACTGTACAAGAATCAGAACCGGAAAAGACGCAAAGAAAGATCTGTAATAATAAACAAACTACTCCTAAAAAGAAAAAAACTGCGTTAACGTTTCTACAAAAAGAAGTGAAATCCCACCAAAAACATTCTGTAAAAAACTAGCCAAGTCTCGATGGAGCTACTTGTTTATATCTAAAAAGTAATGAGATCTAATTATTACAGGTCAGTGGATCTAGACAAAGTCGTGCCAAGTCTAAGGTTCCTTACTGCGATTTCTTTATTACTATAGTTAATGTTGTGTGACTTGGCCGTTGAAGGGTACAAAACAAGATGCTTCATAACATTATTGCACCAATCTGTCGCCAGAACCGCTACCCATTGACGATCGAAAATTGCCACTTGGAAAACGTTGATTCAATAACCAGTCAATTATAGGCTTGATAAAGCTGCGTATTTCAATAATACTTATGTATGCCTTATTAATGCCTGAAACAAACAGTATAAAAATTATTTCCAGTACAGACGGACTTCTAATCATCGATAGAAGTCCGTCGGAAGGTCTATTTCATGTTAGATTGGTGGTCGATTTGACGCTCCAAAAAGAAGAGAGCGGAAGTCAGCATTGTCAATCAATAACAGCCTAAAATGAGACAATAGCGTCCAATTACAAATACCAGTATGGGCTATTATCTTGCTTAACAAACATAGGTAGTTACAACAGATATAACATTACGTGTAAACAAAATTGACTTGTACACACTAACGTATAAAGAATTTTCAACGGCCAAGTCACACAACATTAACAATAATAATAAAGAAATCGCAATAAGGAACCTTAGACTTGGCACGACTTTGTCTAGATCTCATTACTTTTTAGATATAAACAAGTAGCTCCATCGAGACTTGGCTAGTTTTTTACAGAATGTTTTTGGTGGGATAATAGTATTACATGATAGTACCAACTTCTCAAAGAAACAAGATTATCCCATAACGTTTACGCTATATATATAGGTCTTGATAATACAGATCAGTGGTCTTGATGCACTCTTGATGACATGGCAAAAAAATTAAGGCTATATTTTCAGGGAATAAAAACCTTTTTGGTGTTCTTTTCATTCTTTTTTAAATACCTACCTTAGAACACTTTTTGATTTCCAGCCTAGATTTGTACACAAGCTGCAATCCTTTTTATTAAGGTTCCGTACCCAAAGGGTAAAAAGGGACCTTAACCATGAGACTTCGCCATCCGCCTGTCTGTCCGTCTCGAGACAGGAACCGTGATAGCCAGCTAGAGTTGAAATTTTCACAGATGATGTTTTTTTATACCACTGAGGTGGCAGACAAGCATACTGCCCACCAGAAAGACGGGTGGTCACCGCAGCCTATGAACGTTTGCAACACCAGAGGCGCCACACTCGCGCTGCCGACCCGACCCCTTTTGAAGAACCCCATACTGTAGGCGTAGGTATTTCTGTTTCTGTTATAACAACAAATACTGAAATCAGAATTTATTGATTTATTGTTAACTTTTGGTAGGCTCGCAACAATAAACTTTTATATTTATTTTATTTTTTAGCCACCAAACGTAGCGTGAGTTGAAAGAAAGTATGTGTAGTATGATGATGTGATTGCATAATACTTACTCTGGATCTGGACCCGCCATACGAACCGGGAGGAGAAAACAGCTCTGGGGCTCATATTAAGTGAAGTGCCGCCCGCCGGTACTAGCACTCTAAAGATGACGTGATTTTAAATTTTGCGAGCCCACCAAACGCAAAGTGAGCATAGTACCTAATTAGGGCGCAGATAGATTTTGGTTAGGAGTATTACGGGACTATTATTCTAATGACGTTGATGCCATCATGATGATGTGATTACATATTACTGCGGGCCTACTAAAGGCCAACAACAACATTGTGTATCGCAAACCCACTCACACAAATAGATGCCTGCACGCCTCCTCGCATCATCACCCACTTCATCTCAAATCAGTCAGTGCGACGCTCGTCAAGCGAGCTAATGACCTCTGCGACCCTGAGCATTTACTATGTTCAGGAGATACTCAAGATGAATGGGTATGCAGCGAGTAGTAGAAAGACAAGACGTGCACCGAGGAAAGTGAAGCCGGGGGTGGAACGTCAACCAGCTTATATGCCGTACATAAAGGGAATAACGGACAAGATCGGATCGTGTTTACGGCGGTTCTCCATACGGACGATTTTTAAACCGTTAACCAAGGTAGCTAGGTACGTACGAACACCAAAGGACGTCATTCCTCTGCAAACACCAGGTGTCTAAAAAGTGGATTGCAGCTGCGGTAGTTCATAAATAGGCCAAACCAAGCGGACCATCGCGGAAAGGGTCAAAGAACACATTGCAGCTGTGAAAAACCGTCAGTTTAACAAATCGGCAATAGCAGCTCCACAACACCTCTATACGGGCAGTAATCACTGAATCGAACTTCACCAACCAAAAGTCCTCTCCACTGATCGCCATTATTATCCACGTATGGTGCGTGAAGCCATTGAAATAAAAAAAAACACAAAAATTTCAATAGGGATGATGGATATAAGCTCTCCGGGAAGTGGAATGCAGTCATTAATAAACTTGAACGTAAAACTGTGCCAATTAAAACTGACGTACTGAGTGTAGTGTGGCGCCGGCCTTATCCTTCGTTGTAACAAGAACGGAGGGTAGTTTGGCAAGAAGTTACTTCGTGGTTTTCGTCGATCCTCGCCTCAGTCCAACCGTGACCACGGGCGCTGCAACGTGCTCGAAACGTCGGTGTGAAAATGTAAGTAGATGTATTTCGCGTGAAGTCCCGAGGTCTTTATGTATGAATAAATCAAGGTTTTTAAAGTTATATTTTACAAGCTGACGCCCGCAGCTTCGCCTGCGTAAACTTGCTCCGCTTCCTGTGGGAACTAATTCCCAGGATGAAAACTAGCCTTCGTGCTTAAACTCAGACTTGTTGATTGCGAAGCTGCGGGAATCAGCTTGTAATAACTAATTTCGAAAACCATTTCACTGAATCGAATGATTTATGAAGTCGAACGAATCAAACAAAATCATTCGCCCATCGCTAATAAATTGACGTGGCAACTGACAATTCAATATCAATTTGACTCTTTGGCGGGAATTGGAAGGAATCGTATCGCGTCCTATTGTAAATTTGCAAAATTAGTGTAATTTCGAGTGTTTTGTGTGTATCAATGGTGGATTCTTAAACATAAACGTTTGACAACGTGTACTAGTGTTGGGAAGTGATAAAACGCAGTGAATCGCAACTTTGCAGTTTCTAACAAAAAATCCAAAGGAACTTTCAGAAATGTATCCACCGCTTTTCTGAAGGAAGACTGACTTGGACTTAGGGCTGTACTTGACTTTGACTGGACTTAGAGGACGAGGAGTCGAGGACTGTGACATATTAAAGCAAAATGAAGAGTTATTGAATATACAAAATTTGGCTGTATGGCTCAAATTGCCTTTGCCTATCCGAAAATGGATAAATAAAACTACTACTACTCAATATCAATTTGGTCACACTGCATATCTCAGCGTAGATACAGTGCCGCACGTAATTCAAAATTTCAATATGGACTACAATAAAAAAGTCGCCATTTGTATTTATTTATTAATGCGTAATAAAAGAGTACCCAGACGGTATTGGGTTCATCCCTTGACGGCCCTGAGGCCTATGAAGGGCTTCTACTTCATTATACATAATGATCTACGTTCACATCCAAAAAAGTTTTTCAGTTATTATAGAATGAGCCTCGAATCTTTTAATAATTTGTTGAGATTAGTTGGACCACAAATTTGCTACCAAAACACAAATTGGAGAAATGCAATTTCTGCAGAAGAAAGACTGTCAGTCTGTATAAGGTAAGGTCTTATTTACTATTAAGTACCTACTATCGTAAATAAAGCTGAAAAGTTTTGTTTTATCCTAGGATCTCAGAAACTAAACTAAACTTTACTAGTTGGAATGGCTATTCAAAAATAGTTTTACGGTTCGTGTATGTGTACCTTCACTTATTGAGGATGCCTATAGGCTTTATAGCATCATGATGGAATTATGTTTGTTTCTAACAGAATGCAATATTTATATAACTTTGTAAGTCAAGATAATACACCTCTCTAATTATTTGCGTGAGTCGGGTTTAGATTATGCAGACTCTTGACAATCACCATTACTGTTGGGCCAACTTTACTTACTTAATTTTATAATTAGAATAATTATTGAAATAGTATAAATCTTAAACATAAATAAAGCGCTTGTAGACCCGCAGACTCAGTGTTCTGTAAACGATCACTGCAGTAAGCAACTTACACTATGGCCTTGGATGGGTGACCATCTATGTGATTACTTTGTGACATTTATTTTAGCGTTTCCGTGCTTCGGAAGGCACATTAAACTGGTTGTCACAGGTGCCAGTAAGATGGCAGTTGTAACACTAAGTTGAAGGTCTTTATAGGCGGCTTTTAAAATTTTTAACAACAGGTAGTCACAACCTGCGCCTGTCCATTTCAACATGGCAAATATGACTCACCACCTATTACGTGGGACCAGTTCTAAAAAGGTGTAATGTGGTCATATAATATGCCTCTGCCTACACCTTTGGAGTAAACGCGCGACCATATGTATGTATGTAAAAGCTTATACATGAAGATATAAGTATTATGCTATTCTATGCCTTCAAGTATACCTACCACAATAAACTGAAAAAATTAAAAAAATATAAAAATAACCAGCGGACCTCACATGGTTTTACTGGCATAGTTCTCATTCCCATTGTATTCAGGGAATAAAATATAGTCTCACCTGAGGATAGTGTAGCTTCCCAACCATTTCAAGTAAGGTCCCAAAACTTTACAGACGAGTTTACAGAATCACCTTGCATTAAACTGTATAATCTAATGGATACCTCATCCAGCTGAGTTAGGGGGGGGGGGGGGGGGGTTAAATATTCTCCTTAGGTACTAAGCACATTGATCTGGCGTCTGGTATGGATTTAATTCTGTTTACACATGTTTGGCTCATTCGCAGATTACCTTTATCGTAAAATGTGTACCGGTCTGAAAATGTCTCTTGCTGAATATCTCTTTTGCTGACTATCTCTTTTGCTAAGTGTCTCTTTAGCTGAATGCATCAAAATTAATGTAATAACTGGCTGCCTCTGTGGCGCAGTCGGTAGTGACACCGCCTGCGGCGCTGGAGGTCGTGGGTTCGATTCCCACCGGAGACAAATATTTGTGTGACCCATAAATGTTTGTCTCAAGAGTCTGGGTGTTTCTATGTATAATATGTATGTATTTAAAAAGTATATAAGTATTAATATCCATGGTCTGATACCCATAACACAAGCAGGTTATTCCTAGCTTACTTTGGGATCAGATAGCGTTGTGTGAAATGTCCTTGAATATTTATTTATTTATTTATTTAACTTAGTTATACATAGTGGAAAAGTTATGAAAGAAAGGAATTTATGTAGGTATTAATTTTGTTATGAGTAAGGTAGGTATTAGTTGCTGAAATACACGTAAAAGTAATAATCATTTGAGTTTTAATACTCTTGTGAATTAAAAGTTGCATATTACATAACGATGTCATGTGAACATGAACAATAAATGAATTAAATATTGTTGTACAAAATTTAATAAAAATCATAGTATTTTCAGCCGACAATATTATAAAATATTTATTTCTTTCTTATAAATACAACTAAAACAGAATTTCTACCAATATATATTTATTATAAAATTAATATAAAGGCGTCCAATCATATAACAAAAAACCAATGACAAAATTATTTATAAAACATTTTACAAAATTATACTTGATAACATAAATTACTCATTTGACAAATTATTTACCAGACAAAATTTTGTTATGTCAACACTTCATTTCATAAATGGATTATTTTCTAAACATGTAGGCAAAACAATGTATAGCATAAAAAACATTTGACAAAAAGGATTGCTGGGCAAGTATGTTTTTTATTTAAATTAACTTTAATATAAAGATATTTCTTACAAAGAAAGTACTATAGGTTCACGTAAAACAATAAAATAAATTGTTTAATAATCATTTAAGAAGGCTTAATTTAAATGGCTAGTTATGGTTAGAACTGCGACCACAACGCACGAGCCGAGCGAGCATGCCGCGGTAGCGGCCGGGAGTGCCAGAATAGAATTCTACTTATTTTGCTTAGTCGAGGCAATAGTTATTTTTTTAAATTGACTAAGAAAAAGTATTAGTACAAAATTATTACTTGCCTATTAATAATGTCCAAGATAAAAATTGCAACCATGCAATTGACTATTTTCGTTGATCGCATGCTTAAGATGGCTGCTTTTTAACCAACTTCCAAAAAAGGAGGAGGTTCTCAATTCGTTTGTAGTTTTTTTTTATGCTTGTTACCGGCAAATCGCTTGAAAGAGTTAACCGATTTTGATGATTCTTTTTTTATTTGAAAGCTGGTGCTTCCCATGTGGTCCCATATACAGGAAGTCAAAATCTGATGCTGGGATCCTGGAGAAATCGAAGAAATCCCTCGAATTGAGGGAATTCCTTAACGATTTACAGCAGTTACCTTGTGTTTGGGCTTGATTCATTTGTATTGGGGAGAACATTACTTTTAGACAGATATAATTCCAGTCTACCCGTCACTAAAAATAATGAAAAAAAAAAATTTTTAACAAAAAAAACAGACTTGAAACAAAAACTAAAAAATTAAAAATATAATTAACTTAGCGCAAAAAAAATACTTTTTATTCTGTAAATATTTAGTTTAATTTAATTAACTTTATTAAGTGTAGTGATTTATTAGTTTCGTAAATAAAAATAAAAGAGTTAGTACTTAGCGCAAAGTAGTAGGTAATATATTAAGATTTATCAGATATTATTGACTTTAATACTGAAGTCGGTGCCAATATTTCTATGAGAGATTAATAATATCTACCTAGGGGTCGTCCATTAATCGCGTGAGGTTTTTTTGGGCATTTTTTGACCCCCCCTCCCCCTTGGTGATATTTGGTGAGGTTTAAGACTACCCGTACCCCCCTGGGCCGAATCACGTGTATTTTTAGTAACTACAAAGATTTATATTTTTATTTTTAGAAGTCCCTATTGTATAATCTACCCATACTTCTTTATACATAATAGCTGATCCTCGCAACTTCGTTTTCGTCACATAATAGAGAGAGATATGGTATTAATATTTCAATGTATTTCCCGTCGCATTTAGTCCCGTCCCGTGTTGCTAATATTCATTATTATGGAACTAATTAAGAGGTGTCAGTTTGTGAAGCTTAAAATCTTACGTTCACTCTATTCTGCGCGGTTCCTTTGAGAGACACGATAAAAATTAAAATGATTTTTGTGTTGTAATTGATCAACGCATAGGTATTCCGATTTCCCTTAATTTCTGATGTAAGAAAGAAGTGCTTTATTAATTATCCCATACAAGTTTTATTATTGTAGGTCTTGTTGTTCAGAAATTAGAGAAATCTCAAATTCAGGTTATTAAAGTTGTTGTTCAAAATAAATACACGTGATATCTCACTACACCCCCCACCCCCCCTGGTGATGTTTCGTGATTTTTGTCAGACCCCCCCCCCCCCTTTCGAGGCTCACGTGATTAATGGACGACCCCCTAAACCTTTAGTTTTACTTGGCGCCGATTTCAGTATTACATTCAATAATTCTTATCTTCTGGGGTAATTCCACTGATTGGCTACGAGTGTTTCGTGCACAGAAGCGTTGTCTCAGAACTATGTTTAGTCTTAAACGCAAAGAATCGTGTAAGCCTTATTTTAAACAGTATGGATTATTGAGTTTACCTTGCTTATACATTCTCGAAGTTCTTACATTCGTTAAGCAAAACATGAACTTGTTTGACCTGAAGGCGAGAATGCGTCAAAAAGGAAAGTTGTGTCTGGTGCCCAGTAGAACGGCTGCAAAGCACAACAGTATTTTCTGTAGGGCACCAGTCATATACAATAAACTCCCGATATCCATAAGAAACATAACTAAATTAGCTAAATTTAAAAAACTTACGCGTGAATTACTTTTAGAGAAATGTTTCTACACAATTCAAGAATACCTAGATTGTAAAGACATGGCATAAATAATGTTTGTTTTTTTAACTATGTAGCTCCCAGTAGGGCTTCATTTTAAGGTATCGACATTTTTATCATAATTAAATATTTATTGACATTAAGAATATAATCTGACCTAATCATATTTGACATTGTATCCAATTATTTTTAATTAAAATTGACATTGACTATTAACATTATTTATTATTAGGTATTCTATTATAATTGTAATGTCTGGAAGGTGTAAATGTTATAAAATTGGTAGTGTTGTTGATTTGTATAATTGATTGGGACATGTTTAACTGATTTTCAATGTTTTATATTAATTATTTACATACCGTTTCTACGGTGAGACATGATGTACCAACAACTTTTATTATGTAACATCTTTTTAACCATGTTTCGTGTAAAATAAAAAATAAAAAAAAAATAAAAAAAAAAAATAATAATATCTGATAAATCTAAATATACTAGCTATTACTTAGTGTTAAGTTAATTTTATTTTTCATTTTTTAGTTTTGGTTTGAAGTCGGTTTTTTAATTTTTTCCAAGTCTAATATGCGCATATTAGACTTTTGGTATGATATGAATTTTATTTAATGATCATTTTTTACTAGGTTATAACGATGTCCTCTGTCATTTTGTACAAAACACCAATTTAACAAACGAATTATTTAGTCAAATGAATATTTTTAAAATATTTTAACTAGTAGAATATTTGCAAAGAACATTTGCGAAACCGGTATTTTGTCAAAGTTTTAAAAGTAATAAGTTTTAGAAATGAAAGTTTGTCAAATGATGAAATGAAAGTTTGTCAAATGATTAGTTTTTCAAACGTTGTTTTTATAATTATACTTTGTCATACGTTTTTTGTCAAACAATAGTAAACCGTTTATAAATGATGTCAAATCGTTCACTGCGAGTTTTCACACATGTGCCTGGTAATTGTCTACTTACATGTACGAATGCTCATCCATTGTATGGAATTATTAAGTTACACATTTATCTTAAATAATAGAAATATACTATTTAGGAACCAAGATAGTTCAGTCTAGTCTTCTTTTTAGGTATCTCAGTGTTACTGATAATTTAATCTAAGTTTAAAATTCTTATATTAAAACATAACTTTTCAAAAGAAATTGCTAAAACAGTAGGTATACCCGAGAAAGCTTAGTCTTAATCAATCAGATCAGGTTAAAGGTTGCCTGGCAGAGATTGCTATTTGCAATAAGGCCGCCCATTGTACCTTCTTAATTATTTGTTATCTAATTTTAAGTTTTATTATCTTTGGTGTACAATAAAGCATATTATTATAATTATAAGATCAGGACAGCTAATATACATATTTTATAATAAAAACAGCTGCATAATTATAAATTTTTAAGTGTACATAGAAAAACATGTAAAGAGCGTCTGATACTATGAAGCTGACAAGGTCATAAAAGCGACCTAGAGCTGCAACAGTATTTGTAAAAAAATCTCTATAAAAGTTTAACCTGCTATATTTTCAAAAACAATAACTTTGTATATACTGGGTGTTTCTTTTAGGGTGTCAAGCCGCCACTAGCTGGTAGCAGGGTTCCATACCTATCGATATAACCCCCATGTATGTTCTACGATTTTTTGTAATTTTCGAGATATAATTTTTTTTCGTTATTTTTTATAATTACGTGTCCACGTGGCTTTCTTCTTTTTGGTTCGACTTTTCTTGGATATTTTTTTATTATTATAATGCCTATTGATTGCAGTATTATGGACAAAATAATCTCCTTCCTAACTTTGATACAAGATGTAAAAATTATAATCGATAATAAAAAAATAGGGAATTATGCAGAACATTATATATCTCGAAAACTACAAAAAATCGTAGAACATACATGGGGGTTAAATCGATAGGTATGGAACCCTGCTACAAGCTAGTGGCGGCTTGACACCCTAAAAAAAACACCCAGTATATCTAGTTACATTATCTATGTCTTTTATTAAAGAAATTTACTTACTACTCAGGGTGGAATTTAAAGACGGTAGCTGAAGGGAAAGTACCCTTAATATTGATAACGGCAAGTTTTACTAAAAGGAATCATTCCTTTATTTTCAAAAGTAAGTAAAACTGCATCAAAAGGTTTTTGAAAAATCACTTGCTTGAGCCGGGAACCGAACCTCGGAGACGTGAAAAAAAAACATGTATTTTATGATTTCTCAATTTCTCTTAAACAACATAGTATCTTAAATTAAAGGAAGACCAAGTAAAATATGTTTTTATTGTAAAGCTTACTTGAATCTAAAGAAAACAAAAGTTTAACTGAGAATACTTTTTTTGAAGTTGGTTGGTTAAGTGACCAGAACAACTATTCCCATTCACAGAGAAACTTTTTTAAGACTGTTTTTTGTCTTCAGATAGTGAGTAAGCTTTACATTATAATAAAACATATTTGACTTGGTTTTTCTTTAATTTAAGATACATGTTGTTAAAAGAAATTGTTGCTTATTAAGACTCTTTCGGTTGGTGCCATAAAATACAGGTTCGGTTCCCGGCTCAACTAGGTGATTTTTCAAAAATCTTTAAATGCAGTTTTCCTTACTTTTGAAAATAAAGTAATGTTTCTTGTCAGCAAAATTTGCCATTATCAATATTAAGGGTACTTCCCTCCAACTACCGTCTTTAAATTCCACCCTGTATATTAATATACTAGCCGACACATAGGCCAAAAATAATCATTTTGACTTTAATTTTCTTCTCGATAAAAATGTTGCTTAATTTTTAGTACCTACCTATTTCAATTGAACATGAATATTTAATTTTATTAAATTAAGTATTCATGTACAAAAGTTAAGAAATAGAATAACAGTTTTAAAAACATATCTTTCTTTCTAATACCACTATAACAAAATTTCTCTGAATATGATAAAATAAAATCAAGGTGTTGAGAAATCATTCACTGCCAATTTTTGCACTATGTGCGGAGGTAATACTTACATGCACGAATGCTGACTACATCTATCGTATGGAATTATTAAGTTACATATTTATCTTAAATAATAGAAATATAGTATTTAGGAACCAAGGTATTTCAATTTCAGTCTTACAAATAATTTAATCTAAGTTTAGGAATAAACTTTGTAGAGTATTTAAAATTCTTAAATTAAAACATAACTTTTTTAAAGAATTAGCTAAAACAGTAGGTATATACAAATGTGCATCTGGATTGAGTGATTTTTTTTTTATTTTTCAACGGAACCAAAGCGTACATTTAGTCAAAATTTGTCAAAACTTATAACCAATATCCAAAAATTTGTCACTCACAAGATAAAGAAGATGGGTAGTCTCAAAATACATATGGCTGGTATATATATAATAAACTTAAAATACCGAAAATCAAAATATATAATGCATCAAAATATATAAAGTTATTTGACATAAGTTCTATATTTCTAAGTTTGAATGCCATAATGGTCGAAATATATAACAAACACAATGCATAATGGTTCCTAAGGCTAATATAATTTCAAAATAATCCGATTTGGATAGGTTAGGTTACAAGGCTAAGGCGGGAGCGGAGCGGAGCTCTCGCCTTAGCCTTCGTGGTTATTTTTTTTATAAACTAAATTAATAGTTTCCACTAAGGCGGAGCGGAGCGAAGCTGTGGATTTTTAGCCATGTGATTGGCTTAAAATCCACAGCTCTCCTCCGCTTCCCTCCCCTTTAAGGTACTCCTCACCCTGATTGGTGAATCGCGGCACAGCTCCGCTCCGCCTAAGTGGAACCGCACTTTTAGGCGGGAGCACCGCTCCCACCTTAGCCTTGTAGCCTAACCCATCCAAATTGGATGGCATTATTTTTAGGTATTTTGGCCTTAATTGATATTAAGTACCAACATTTGTTACTATATTTGATATTAAATCTTGGTAATTGTTGGTATATTATTATGACATTTGTATAACACGTTAATTATGCATATTGATGATTATTTCTTCAAACTATTATACTTTTTGATTTTATATATTTTGAACTTATACAAAGTAAACTCATAGATTTTAAACTTATGCATTATGATACGTACCCAATGAAGACATTGACCAATATGTCAATCACTCAATACAGACAATTTGCAATATGGTTTCAAGCTGAATCTTAGCCAATACTTACTCTGTGGACAAAATTTTCGTACCAAAAATTTGTACCCAATTTGTCACAAAAAACTTACACATAATATAAAATAAAAAAAATCAATTTTATAAAAAATCAAGGAACTAAAAGGTAAATCCACGAATCTATGACAGTTTCATAGGATCACTCAATTCGGACAAATTTAGATTAAGTGAATTTAGAAATAGGGTATTCTGGAAATAGGGTATTTTAACGTATATTTCCAGAATACCCTATGGCCTTGTGATTTTAATTTGTAAAAATGTTTTCGAGTCCCACATTTATGGCGAAAATAAAACATATTTATTATGTCTTCATAATACCCTATTCCTAGAATCACTCAATATCTATTTGTTCAAATTGAGTGATCCAATGAAACTGTCATAGATTCCTGATTTACCTTTTAGTTCCTTGATTTTTTGTAAAAGAATGTTACAAATAGGGTTAAAATTTGTGTTACGTAAATTTTGTCCGCAGAGTAAGTATTGGCTAAGATTCAGCTTAAAGCCATTTTGCAAAATGTCTGTATTGAGTGATTGACATATTGGTCAATATCTTCATTATCTTGTGAGTGACAAATTATTGGATATCGGTTATAAGTTTTGAAAATTTATGACTAAATGTACGCTTTGGTTTCGTTGAAAAATAAAAAAAGATCACTCAATCCTGATGCACATGGTATACAATTCCAAAAAAGCTTAGTCTTAATCAATAAGATCAGGACAGCTATTATTCATATTTTATCGTAAAAACAGCTATATAATTATACATTTTTAAAGTGTACATAGAAATGTATGTAAAGAGTATATGAGTGAGCGTCTGATACTATGAGGCTGACAAGGTCATAAAAAGCGACCTAGAGCTGCAACAAGACTTTATAAAAAATACTTACATTGTTTTTGAGACAGGTTAAACTTAAATACATTTAAGTTTAACCTGTAATATTCTCAAAAACAATAACTTTGTATATTTATCTAGTTTATAATCTATCAGTCTTTCATTAAAGAAATGTAACTATATCGGGTGTAACATTCGGAACGGTCAGTATGGGCAAGTCTGTAAATATTAAAGATACAAAGATCTGTTGTTGGGAACCATGTCATCGATTTTAGAGAAAATAAGACTTCGATTTTTAAAAATGTCTTGCACTGTCCGGAAATTGAACCCGGTTGTTTTGAAAAATAAAACTTACATTCTTTCTATTTAAATATCGATTGTGTAGGTCATACGGAGTTAATATTAGTACGAAATATAAGAATGCATTGAATTTCTTGTGTTTTAATTTAATTGAGTATGTACTTAAGTACATGTTCGAAGTGAAACCATTTCTTTCTATGCAACTTTTAACTCGTTTAGGTACTGATACTAATATAATATATACCGGCCACAATAGTCAAATAGCTAGCGACTTTTTAAATGATATTTTTCCCCGAAAAATGGAACAAACGGCCCTGTCATTACTTTAAACTTAACTTAAACCCGCTAGACTTTGTGGAGACAAAGCCGGCTATAGGGTTATAGCCGGCTTTGTCTCCACAAAGCCGTTTTATTTCCCAGAAACTAACCAGCGGATCAAGAGTGTGTTTTTTTTACTTGAGATACTTTTTAGGTACAATTTTTTGGTGTAATTGATAATTATATTTTATGAATAATGGTTAAGTAATAAAATATTATAGTACACCCGCCGCATTGATGTCAATAAGGCGGTTGTAATTTAGTTCTGAAATAATTTCGTTCTCAAGCAGGTACACATTTTTTAGACCTAGGTACAATTTAGTACACAAGTCTAAAAAATGTGTAATAATCTCTAACATCTATGACATGGTTACTAACAACAGATCTTTGTATTTCTTATATTTACAGTATTGCCCATACTGACCGCTCCAAATGGAACATAAGCCGAAAATATTCATTTTGATTTTAATTTTCTTCTAGATAAAAATGTTGCTTAACTTTTACTACCTTCATATTTCATTTGAACATGAATATTTAATTTTATTAAATCAAGTATTCATGAACAAAAGTTAAGAAAATAACAAATATTTTTCTTTCTTATACCACTATAACAAAATGACTCTAAAAAATATTATGATAAAATAAAATCAAAGTATTGATAAATCATTCACTGCCAATTTTTGCACTATGTGCGGAGGTAATACTTACATGCACGAATGCTGACTACATCCATCGTATGGAATTATTAAGTTACATATTTATGTTAAATAAATAGAAATATACTATGTAGGAACCAAGATCAAAATTACTCTAAAATAAGATTATGATAAAATAAAATCAAAGTATTGATAAATCATTCACTGCCAATTTTTGCACTATGTGCGGAGGTAATACTTACATGCACGAATGTTGACTACATCCATCGTATGGAATTATTAAGTTACATATTTATGTTAAATAAATAGAAATATACTATGTAGGAACCAAGATCAAAATTACTCTAAAATCACTGCTAATTTTTGCACTATGTGCGGAGGTAATACTTACATGCACGAATGCTGACTACATCCATCGTATGGAATTATTAAGTTACATATTTATGTTAAATAAATAGAAATATACTATGTAGGAACCAAGATCAAAATTACTCTAAAATCACTGCTAATTTTTGCACTATGTGCGGAGGTAATACTTACATGCACGAATGCTGACTACATCCATCGTATGGAATTATTAAGTTACATATTTATGTTAAATAAATAGAAATATACTATGTAGGAACCAAGATCAAAATTACTCTAAAATAAGATTATGATAAAATAAAATCAAAGTGTTGATAAATCATTCACTGCTAATTTTTGCACTATGTGCGGAGGTAATACTTACATGCAAGAATGCTGACTACATCCATCGTATGGAATTATTAAGTTACATATTTATCTTTCAATAATAGAAATATACTATTTAGGAACCAAGATAGTTCAGTCTTACTGATAATTTAATGTAAGTTTAGGAATAAACTTTGTAAAGTTTTAAAAATTCTTAAATTAAAACATAACTTTTTAAATGAACTATATAAAACAATTCCACAAGTATACAATTCCAAAAAAGCTTAGTCGTAATCAATAAGATCACGACAGCTATTGTAGATATTTTATCATAAAACAGCAGTTTAATTATACATTTTAAAGTGTATATAGAAATGCATCTATATCATAAAACAGCAGTATAATTATATATTTTAAAGTGTACATAGAAATGCATGTAAAGAGTGTCTGCTGATACAATGAAGCTGACAAGGACATAAAAGCGACCTAGAGCTGCAACAGGTTTTTTAAAAAAATCTGTATAAAAGTTTAACCTGTAATATTCTCAAAAACAATAACTTTGTATATTTATCTAGTTACATTATCTATCTGTCTTTTATTAAAGAAATTTACTTACTATATATTAATATACTATACGAAACATAAGTCGAAAATAATCATTTTGATTATAATTTTCTACTACCTATATAAAATTGTTGCTTAATTTTTACTACCTATTTCACTTGAACGTGAATATTATAAATTGCACAAAAAAAAACCATACAAAATAAATGTAGAAAAAAAAAACAGTTATTCCAAAATAGAATTACAAATAATTTTTGTACTTAAGTGTGTATTCGTTAGAAACATAAATGTGTAATGAAAACCAATTATATATTAGGAAAATGCATTTTATCGAATTGGTAAACAAAATAATTGAGGTCGTGGAAAGCTCTGTGTAGAAGTCTAACATTTTTATTAAGTAGTATGTATGTATGTACAAAATACAATATTTAAAAATTTATTTTTTTATTAGAAAAAGGTCCTGGTGTTACCACAATATCTTCCACATAATAGATTAAGTAGAAAATATTGTAGTAGTATTTGTTTATAGCTCAAGTTTCTTTGTTGAGCTAGAAATGTATACTGACATAGTATGAAATAGTTAGATTTTGTAAGTAATTGTAAATTACAATGTAATAATTTAAATTTACGTTCTCTATTACGAAGAAATATTGTGAACATCAAGAAAATATATTTTAGTAAATTTGTTTAAAAGTAACACGCGTTGAACTAATATTGTATTGAAATCCGAAATCCTGTTTTCAAAACAATTTTCTCATCAACATCATGGTAGATCTGATATAGTTTGTTGGTGAAATTGATATGCATGTTCCTAACATTACTTGGCTCTCATTGCACATTTATGTCTTTGATTCTGAATTACTTAGGTCTAAAAGTAAATGATCAAACTATGTAATCATGCCCATGTGCCGCAAACTTTGGTGGTAATAGCGTGGACGTTTCGAAGTCTGATGGATTCGAATGGATGGATGTCTCGTATTGTGGCGATTGAATGGGACTGAGACGTGATCTCTCAGTTGCAGTGATATTGACTTGTGATATTGGTGATGATGACAATTCATGCGACATAGTAAATTGCACTGGAGTCGTTGTTCGAGTTACTGCAGAAAATGAAGGCTGACGCTCAGGCGTACTTGAATCATTTACATGTGATAAGCCGTTGTAGCGCAATTCATGCGACATAGTAAATTGCACTGGAGTCGTTGTTCGAGTTACTGCAGAAAATGAAGGCTGACGCTCAGGCGTACTTGAATCATTTACATGTGATAAGCCGTTGTAGCGTTTAGCTACGTTTAAAATATTCAAAATTTCAACTTTTGCATAATGTTTTTGGTCTTCATTAAGCTTTTTCAACATTGGGATTAACATTTCTGTGAAACTGATGTCTTCGTCGTATGTTTTTTTCTCGCGTAGAATTTCCAATATTTGTTCTTCTCTTTGGTCATTTTTCAGTTTTCGTAATTTACGAGCATGGGTATTGGGATATTGAGCAAAACCATTTAGGTTTTGCTCAATATCGTCTACATCGTCTGGTGAATTCTGCAATGGTACATCGCCGAAAGTGTTTTGTTCCGAGGGTCGAGTTTCTAGTGAATCCTGCAATGTTACATTGCCGAAAGTGATTCTTTCCGACGGTCGTGTTCCTAAAAATGACAGTGCTTCAAAATGAATATACGGTCTTTTTTTTGTTGATGCTTGTCCAGATTCCGTTCTTTTTTGGGCAGCAACCGCTCTAGTATAACCATCTTTCAAATTTCGCCATTTTTTCTGTACTTCGGCACCTGTAATTAAAAATAGTTACCAAAATTATATAATATACTAGAGCGCCAGGCCACGCGTTGCTGTGGCTAAGATTTTTGTAACCCGCTATTTCCGGTCGTAGATTAGGCTTTCCAAAAAAAAAAAACTAAGAGATGGGCTCTTAAGTTGGATCAAACTGCACACGGTGTGCAAATTTCATCAAAATCGGTTCAATAGTTTAGGGAGTCCATCGCGGACAAACATCGTGACAAGAGATTTTAAGATTTTGACTGCGAAATATTGAACGTTAGTGTCCCTATACAATTTCTAAAATTATACATTTAGTAGTTTATGTATGCATATTCATTCAGGAACTATTTGTAAACTACTGATAGAATTTTTAACCGACTTCAAAAAAGGAGGTGGTTCTCAATTCGCACGCTATATTTTTTTTGTATGTACGTACGCGATAGCGGCGCCAATTATGGACGGATTTTGAAAATTTTTGTTTTGTTTGAAAGAGGCTACTTCTAAGGTGGTCCCATATCCTGGGTATCAGGACCTGATGCTGGGATCCAGGAGAAATCGAGGGCAACCACCGAAAATTGTAGGGACAACTAGTGCGTTTGTTAACTTTTTGATTAAGTGCTTTAATGTACTACAATTTATTGAAGGTCTGGAGTGGATCTGATGAAGGAACCGAAAGACAGCCGAAGGAATTCCTTAACGATTGACAGCAGTTACCTTGTGTTCGGCTTGATTGATTTGTGTTGATGAAAACTTTACACCTAGATAGATATACTTTTCGGTCCACCCGTCACATAAAATAATAAAAAAAAAATTGAACCTACTACATACAAATACTTAAAAATTTAATTTACTTAGCACAAAGTAATAGGTATTTATTTTGATTTATCAGATTTTATTCAAATCATATTGAAGTCGGCGCCAAGTAATCCCATAGGTTTAGGTAGTTAATAACGTCTCATCTCATAATGTCCTTTTCTCGAAATGTCCTTTCTCATAATGTTCTTTTCTCGAAATGTCCATCCTATAATGTCCTTTCGCAGATTGTCCTTTTCTCGAAATGTCCTTTTCTCGAAATGTTCTTTTCTCAAAATTTCCTTTTCTCGAAATATTCTTTTTTCTCAAAATGTCCTTTTCTCGAAATGTTCTTTTCTCGAAATGTCCATCCTATAATGTCCTTTCGCAGATTGTCCTTTTCTCGAAATGTCCTTTTCTCGAAATGTTCTTTTCTCAAAATTTCCTTTTCTCGAAATATTCTTTTTTCTCAAAATGTCCTTTTCTCGAAATGTTCTTTTCTCGAAATGTCCATCCTATAATGTCCTTTCGCAGATTGTCCTTTTCTCGAAATGTCCTTTTCTCGAAATGTTCTTTTCTCAAAATTTCCTTTTCTCGAAATATTCTTTTTTCTCAAGATGTCCTTTTCTCGAAATGTTCTTTTCTCAAAATGTCCTTTTCTCGAAATGCCCTTTTCTCAAAATGTCCTTTTCTCAAAATATGTACACTACAGGATTAAACCCGCTCAATCGGACTTGGATAGGTTAGGTTAGAAGGCTAAGGCGGGAGCGGAGCGTAGCGGAGCTTCCGCATTAGCCTTCGTGGTTATTTTTTTTTTATAACCACCAAGTTACCACCTGTCACTTGGTAAATTTGATGTTATTTTTTTATAACCACCTAAACAAAACTTAGGTGGTTAAAAAAAAATAACCACGAAGACTAATGCGGAAGCTCCGCTGCGCTCCGCTTCCGCCTTAGCCTTCTAACCTAACCTATCCAAGTCAGATTGAGCGGGGATAATCCTGTAGTGTACATATTTCGAGAAAGGGACATTTTGAGAAAAGGACATTTCGAGAAAAGGACATTTTGAGAAAAGAACATATCGAGAAAAGGACATTTTGAGAAAAGAACATTTCGAGAACAAGACATGTTGAGAAAAGAACATTTCGAGAAAAGGACTTATCGAGAAAAGGACAATCTGCGAAAGGACATTATGAGAATGGACATTTCGAGAAAAGGACATTATGAGAAAGGACATTTCGAGAAAAGGACATTATGAGATGAGACCGGTATTATTAATGGCACCAACTTCAATATTATATTGTCGGTTGTATTTTTTATTATTTTTTTTGTTCACCATATTGTGGTGTCTGCTTACGAAATAATGATGAAATTGTTGTAAACATTATCAATACAAAGATTCCAATAGGCTTGGATATACAAGATTTTTAATATCACTTGTGTAACATTAACTTCTATTCGTTCCAGATATTTGGCATCGGGGAATAGCATCAATGCGCTCCATTATGAATACCTTTTAGGCACAGCAACAATTCGGAGAATAGTTGAAGAAACTTGTGAAAAGCTCTGGTCGTGTCTGCAACCAATATTCATGCCAGAACCCGACATAAATACTTGGGAGGACATTGCCAAACAGTATTACGAACGCTCAAATTTTCCTCATTGCCTCGGAGCTATCGATGGGAAACATGTTAGATGTGAAAAGCCTGAAATGGCCGGTTCTGAATATTTTAACTATAAACAGTATCACTCGTTGGTGTTAATGGGTATAGCCGACGCAAGTTATTCGTTTGTAGTTATCGATATTGGAGGATACGGAAGTAGCAGTGACTCCAGTATTTTCAAATCGTCTAATTTTGGAAAAAAACTTGAACAAAATCAAATTCATCTACCACCGGCCCGACCGTTGCCTAACGATGGCGAAAACAATGAGATGCCATACGTATTTGTAGGCGATGAAGCTTTCGCTCTCTCTGAGCATGTTATGCGGCCTTATCCACGGCGAAATTTGTCACAAACACAAAAAGTTTTTAATTACAGACTCACAAGAGCAAGGAGGTTCGTGGAATGTACATTTGGAATTCTGACAAACAAATGGCGGGTATTACACCGAGCTCTCGATGTGAAACTTAGTTTTTGTGAACGCATTATTAAAGCTTGTTGTGTATTGCATAATTATGTACGCAAACAAGATGGGATCAGATTTCATGACCAATTATATGAGACTCATTTAAGTAGCCAGCGAGCTACGTCTGTGCGATCTAGCAGGAACAATCTTATTATTAGGGATTATTTTGCTAACTATTTTAATTCACCGAGAGGTTCAGTTTCATGGCAGTATGACAAAATTTAAATCACTAACTGCTACTACGATTCGTGCACGCTAGATACCATGCCAAAATACTGAAAAAAGGTCACTTTCGGTCAGCAGGATGTATGTGGGATGGCCCTTTAAGGCTTACATATTCGAAACCGACTCATCTTCAGGGAAAACCTTACACAAGAAAATTTTCTATGATTTGATCTGACAAAACTGTTTTGTTGTAATTTAAGAGATAGATACTCATGCTTTTTTAACGGTTCAAAACACATTTAAAATGTCTCATCGCACGTCTCATATCATAATGTCCTTTTCTCGAAATGTCCTTTTCTTGAAATGTTCTTTTCTCAAAATGTCCTTTTCTCGAAATGTTCTTTTCTCAAAATGTCCTTTTCTCGAAATGTTCTTTTCTCAAAATGTCCTTTTCTCGAAATGTCCTTTTCTCAAAATGTCCCTTTCTCAAAATATGTACACTACAGGATTAACCCCGTTCAATCCGACTTGGATAGGTTAGGTTAGAAGGCTAAGGCGGGAGCGCAGCTTCCGCATTAGCCTTCGTGGTTATTTTTTTTATAACTACTTAAGTTTGACCTAAGTTTCACCGAGAAAAGGACATTTTGAGAAAAGAACATTTCGAGAAAAGGACAATCTGCGAAAGGACATTATGAGAATGGACATTTTGAGAAAAGGACATTATGAGATGAGACGTCATCGCATAATGTCCTGTTCCTAAAATGACCTTTTCTCGAAATGTCCTTTTCTCTCAAAATGTCCTTTTCGCAAAATGTCCTTTTCGCAAAATATCCTTTTCTCAAAATGTCCTTTTCTAAAAATGTCCTTTACTCAAAATCTGTGCACTACAGGAATAACTCCGCGCAATCCGAATTGTATAGGTTAGGTTAGGCTAAGACGGGAGCGGAGCGGAGCTCCGTGTTTTTTTTCGTCTCATCTCACAATGTCCTTTTCTCGACATGTCCTTTCTCAAAATGTCCTTTTCCCAAAATATCCTTTTCTTGAAATGTCTCTTTCGCAATCCTGTAGTGCACATATTTTGGTAAAGGGACATTTTGAGAAAAGGACATTTTGAAAAAGGGACTTTTCGAAAAAAGGAAATTTTGGAAAAAGAACATTATGAGAAGGGACATTATGCGATTAGACGAGGTATTTTTGTAAACCTATTAAGTAATATTGCAATTATCTTAGCAAGTAATGTACTATTTTCTCTAAATATATATTAATTTATTCCTCTTAAAAACTTGCCATAAGATAGATATTAGTCTACAGAACAATATTTTACGGCTATATTTTTTTCTTAAAACACTTCAGATTTTAAAACAATAATTATGATGATGTACAAGAATCAACGGAAATTCGGCATTAGAGCATGCTGTAATCCCTCGATTAAACAAAGCAACAAGCCTTAATGATAGTTACCGTGCCTTAACTTAATATTGTATTAGTATTTGGTGGATGTAATTTTTGTTCCCGCTATAGTTGATATTCGGTGATGTAATTTTCTGGTGATGTAAAAAGATTACATCACCTGCGAAAATTTCAACTGTCTATGTATGGTTCCTGCGATACAGTCAAATGACAGACAGATGGAGTCTGAGTAATAGAGTTCAATCTCAGTAGTAGAGGAACCTGAAAAGTTATGTCAATCGCCGTAAGAATTTTTTTATTTAGGGTTTCCCACCCAAAGGGTAAAAGGTCTGCCTGTCCGTCACGAGGCTGTAATCTCGTGCACCGTGATAGCTAGAAAGCTTTTGTAATAAGAAAGGCTCCGATGCAACAAACATATTTTTTTGCAGCTTTTTTTTTTAATATAAATAAATCCTTTATTGCGTGAAACATGGTACCTACATATCTTAGGATGTTACATTTTTATAGAGGTCAGCATGTCCCGCAGATTCAATTTTTGGTACGGAACCCTCTGTGCGCAAATTCGACTTGCACTTGGCTGGTTTTTAATTAAAGCGCAGCTTTTTTATACTAACTTAGAATAGCAAACACAACAAAAACCGGCTAATTGCGAGTCAGAATCGCGCACGGAATGTTCAATACAGAAAAAACCAGGCAAGTGCGAGTCGGACTCACCCACCGAGGGTTCCATACATCCGTCAAGAGCAGCCTTGAAATTTCTTACTCACATGCTCTACCTGTTGCTTTGCAGATCTGGCAGCAAATGTAGAAGGAGACTAACTAACTAACCGCTATGTGCCCTAAATGAGTTCGGGGAATTGTGTCATATCTGTTGTTGAGGCAGTGAAGAGAGCTGGTGATTCTGGTTTTGCCCTAAATTAATATTATTATGATATATTGTTACCATGTTACTTTTTTGAAGAATATTGTTACCATGTTACTTTTATAGAAATATTTATATTTTGTTACTTACAACATTAGTCATTAAGAATTGTTGACTAATTTTAAGAATCATTTGCGTCTTTTTAATTTAAAAAAAAATCTAATAAAAATGTTGCTAAAGTGAATTTCAAAGACTGAATATTACTATAACTATTTATATAACTGATTAATATAACTCTACATTGATTGTGATATTATGTAGTACTTAATAAAAAAGAGGCCTCTAAAAAGTTTTGAAAACTTAAATGTACCTACTGTGTTTTATTTACTCTCATAACCACTTGAAATTGAAGCTCACAACGAAAGATATAAAAATAAACAATAAACTGTGATGATGAAAGACTAATATATGTATATAGTTCTTGTTGTTAATTTAGGTGTAGATTTCGTTTGATTATTATTGCCTTTCGGTCCATTAGGTCCCATGTATCAAAACGTCCAGAGTGTCAAAATGTTCAGTTCTACAAAATGACCGATATTAAATCGTCCAGAGTATCAAAATGACCGGAGTGTCAAAATGACCGGAGTGTTAAAATGACCAGAGTATCAAAATGACCGGAGTATCAAAATGACCGGAGTATCAAAATAACTGGATATGAAAATGAAAGTATGGTTTATAACTTAAGGCTTTAATTAGAATTAAAAAATTAAAAATTAAACTAAAAAATGCGCTGTCCCGGTATAAATTGTGAATTTAAGGCTTGAAAAACTTACAAATTGAACTTAAAAATGCGCTCTCCCGGTATAATTTGTGAATTTAAGGCTTGAAACACTTAAAAATGCGCTGTGCGGTATAATTTGTGAATAAGGCTTGAAACAATTAAAAATTAAACTTAAAAATATGCTCTCCCGGTATAAATTTGAGATAAGAAAATGGTTTGAGTACAAAATAAAGTAGTTAAGTTTACTTTTAACATTTTGACACTGCGGACATTTTATAAAACTGGGCATTTTGACACTGCGGACATTTTGTAAAACTGGACATTTTGACACTCCGGACATTTTGTAAAACTGGACATTTGGACACTCCGGACATTTTGTAAAACTGGGCATTTTGACACTGCGGACATTTTGATACATGGGACCTAATGGACCGAAAGGGGAATTCGGAAAATAAATTACCAAGGATTTAGTAGTAGATTAGAAACAATTGTAGAACGAATCTTGGAATTTGTAAAAAAATGTATCAAAAACTACAGCCCTTTATATGTGGTCCCTCAGTTCTCACAGACTATTTAGCCAGATCTCGGAAATTATCCTTAAAATGAAGGTAATGTGATTACACACATTTAGTATAGAATGAGTAAGGTTCATTTACTAAATAACAGGTCCCAAAGCATTAAAGAAGAAACAAAAACAACGTCCAAACTGTGGTCCCTCAGTCCACACTAATAATATATATATTTCAGTGAAAATTACTGAATCAAATCCCCAAATTTTCCAGCTATGGTAAGAGTGAAAGTCTTTAAACATTTTCTAAAAAAGAAATGGAGCAAAATATTGGCGCAATTTCAAGATAATGAGTATTAAAACTGGTCCCTCAATCCACACGTCCATTATCATATTGCGTGTGCTAACTGTTTGACCAAAGGAATATCAGAAACTCAAGTGGGTGTACCTTTTAGTAAAAAGTTTCTACTAAATAATCGAAAACTTAAATTGTTTATTAATTACCTTTAAGCTGAGATAATCATTCATTATTAACCCTAAGAAAATACACCGAGTAGTGTGACCACAAAATGAAACAAAATGTATACAGTTTTCAATGTCTTTTATGATACTTCGTATAATTATAGCATTAGACAGAACTAAATAAAGGTTGCATGGTACATTTTTGTAATATACTACTTAAATAATAATAACTTATAACTTTATTAAGTTATAAACTACTTAAACCTGCAGTACAAAAGTTTTTATCATCGTCGCCTACTAGTGTAGTAGAAAGGAAACAGCTCTTTAGCAGAGCTAGATTATTATACGACGAGAGACGACACTTTCTGTTGGGCTAGGGTGAAAACGCCGTATTTTCAGCAAGCCATTTTCTGGCTTCACCCTTTAAAAGAATATCTTTTTTAACCTCCGACGAAAAACGAGGGGTGTTATAAGTTCGACCTGTGTATCTGTGTGTGTCTATCTGTGGCATCGTAGCAGCCCAACGGATGGGCCGATTTTGATGCGGTTTTTTTATTCGAAATTCAATTTGTCGGGGATGGTTCTTAACTGTAAATTTGAAAATCATTAGCTAAAATCCTGAGTGATGAAGGGATTTTACTAAAATTGACAGGTTTTATCTATTGGAAATGTGTTATACTGGTACTTGGTAGTATTATGGGTATCAGACCACAGATATTATACTTTTAAATACATACTATACTTATACATAAACTACTTTTAAATACAATAGGTACCTACATACTTATAATACATACAAACGTGTACGTTACCCCAGCAAAAAAGTAGCTCCTAAACTGATTTGAGTGGAACCTATATTTAGAGCGTATTATGCCATATATGTGCGCCGAAAAAAAAATTTGTGCGTATTGACGTTGTGGAAAAAAAAGGAAAAAACGATTTCTGCTGGAGTAACGCCGTTCCAGCAGGAAAATTCTAAACGAATAATCTTAGAGAGAAATATTTTGCATTCACCGAGGGCTCATACTTTTACAAATATGTGCCCTTAAAATAAAATTTGTGCGTCTTATGGTTTTCGTTATATTGAGTTTTTTGCTGGGGTAACGTTTTGTGAAATGCTGTATCTCGGAAACCACTACATGTGCGCCTCTAGAATAAACTTACACCAGTAGCTCTTAATTTGTGCGAATTTGTGTCATAATCAGATTCAGGAAAATGTGTATAGTTTTCAAGTAATCACGCTTTGTTGAAAATCTGAAAAAAAGTTGCACCACCTAAACGAGAACACCTACGAACTCGCTAAAAACTGTATTCGATCCTGCTCGACACTTACAGTGATCGTAAAAAGTTTCATAAGTGCACATGCATGCGTTAACGAATAATATTACTAAAACTCAAAAAAACGGCGTCAAAACTTTGACATCAAAATACAAAGACTGGCTCAACGCAAGATAAGGAAGTATAAATAAAAATTTTGTGCGTATAATTAAATAATATATGGTGAAAATTCAGCGTGAAATATTCCGTATTTAAGAAGAAATAAACAAAAAACAAAACATACTAACAACGGATGGTTATCCGACTAAATTCGAATGACTACAAAAAAGCGACTGTTTAATACATATCGATGACCTTCTTAACTGAACGGATTATACCTAAAGTGTTGACCGAACAGTCGCGTTCAAAAGTTTGTAACCTAATTATAGAGTTTAATTATGACCATATCAAATGATAGACCTTGTTGATATGTAATTATTTTTTTATTATTGACTCTTAAACTAATTATTGCATCAAATCACAGATCAAATTTCCTACCTATAAATATCAAAACAAAAATAAAATTATATTATTTATATACTATGTGTAGTCCTTATTAATTTAAATCACAGATCAGGTTTTCATTTAAGTATGAATTTACAAATAGCGAAGTCGCATAATCACAGAAAATCACAGTTTGGTATTAAATCTATCTACAGGGTAATTTTACCTGACTGCGCCAGAAGTAGGGTAATCTTTGTCGAGTGTGTGTACATATGGTTGGCGTTTTCTACAGCTTACATGGCTTGACGGATTTTAATAATCGAGGTGTCGTTAGATTCGTCTCAATTGAGATAGGTACCTACTGCATTAAGATACATAATGTTAAAAAATTACCCCCGCAGTTGAGTTTTTGTTTCATTATAATTTACTTGTTAAATCGTCAACCACCTCTCGCTGGCAGGTTCTATACAGAATTCCCATCAATATTAGCATCTAAAATTAAAATGATATAAATATGTACCATGTGTAGTCCTTATTAATTTAAATCACAGATCAGGTTTTCATTTCAGTTTTAAAATACAAATAGCGGAGTCGCATAATCACAGAAAATCACAATTTGTTAAGTAAATCTATCTACAGGGCTATTTTACCCGACTGCGACAGAAGAAGGGTAAAGGTTCTGTTGACTTTAGGTACATTTGCACCAAGCACAGCTCTCAAAACTGTACCTAACCTATATATGTTTACCATGGCTAGAACACTGTTATTATGAATGAATAAATAAATTAAGCAATACTTAAGTGTACAAAGTTTCTATATCATTTTTATATCTCTAATTTCATCTTTACCGTCAATGTATCTAAAAAATCCTTTCACATCGAAGCCTCAGGTCTACAGGAATGACAGCAGATTAGCAGATGTACTAGTTGACAGGTGAGTTTGGGTTGGACAGTTTGGCTTGGACAGGTTGGCTTGTGCTTTTAACACTGTTGGAAATGCATTCTGGACCCATAGGATAACCCGGGGGTGCCATGTTAACTTATGAGAAGGATTGTGCCACGTCCAGGAATAATACATTCCGGACTCATGGTACCCTCCAAAAGATATCCCTGGGGGTGTCATATAATTTTTGGAGGAGGGTCCATGGTACCCCTAGGATTCCGAACCCATGCCACAACCCCATGAGGTACCATTGTGGGTGCCATGTAAATATTGGAGAAAGATTTGTGGCTCCCTTAGGATTGGTCAATCCGGAATAATGGCAAATAAGATATCTCTGTCTCGATATGTAGGTCTTCTTTGCTAGCCCAAAAGGGGCTTATAAATCCAACAATTAATGCATTCCGGACCCATAGCACATCCCATAAGCTACCACTGCGGATGCCATGTGAACTTAGAAGGACCCGTGGCACTCCCCGAAACATTGTGACACGTAGGTAGCCCAAAAAGGTTATTTATACTGTTGATTGACAACACTTGGTGGAACCTGCTGCTCATATTGAATAACACCACTCATACTGTTCTACAACATTTATTTACTTTACAACTAACTGGTTTCGCCTTTCAGCATTCTCAAAGGTAAGGTTGTTATAACTTGATGACCACTATATCATGTTAAAAGGCTAAGGTGACATTATAAGTATCTTAGAGGATTTATTAGGTTTAGGTATATAATTATATACCTAATGTCACCTTAGCCTTTTGATTTCACAACTTTTATCATAATTTTAATAATACCTAGTTAGGTATTATTAAAATTATAATAAAAGTTGTGGAATAGTACAAGTGAGTGAGTTTTCATAATGTATAACAAGTTCCATCAAGTGCCAACAATCAAAATTATAAAGGTTACACTGTTCATTAATGAAAATACGAGTTTATCTGGACGTGTACGCTTTAAAAAGTTTCTATAGAGTTCCAAGTCTGCAATTTTGTCCAAAAGAACTTAAAAACACACTAATGACAATAAAAATGCTAAATTTAAACGTGAAATCTTAGTCCCCCCCTTACCAATCTAATAATTCACCAATTTGAACATAGAATTTCACATTATTAATAAATAATTATTCATGGATGTGGCCATTTTACGAATTTCCATACAAAACTGTCAATTCAGATGATTTACAATGAGATTCATTATGAGATTCTTCAAGACAATTTAGTGAATGACAATTTAGTGAAGAGAAACACTATAAGATCCATAAAAGAAACGTACAATGTGGCCTTTTTAGGCCCACTGTTGTTATCGATAAACGCATCTACACATACAACGCGCATCTCTGTGCATGTGTGACGTCATCCATAAACAGTGCAAGTGTGACAGAGAGCATGATGTGCGCTTTTTCTTTTGCATGTTTTATTACCTCCGCCTGCCACGAGCTGTTCTTTTGACTTTTTTTATAATGATGAATATGAATATGATATATTGATAGTATCGAACCTAGTGTTAATTACCTTTTTATTTATTAACTTACTTTTATTTAGTGTCTGCCTCTGTGGCGCAGTCGGTAGTAATATCGCCTGCGGCGCTGGAGGTCGTGGGTTCAATTCCCATCGGAGACAAATATTTGTGTGGCCCATAAATGTTTGTCTCAAGAGTCTGGGTGTTTCTATGTATATAATATGTATGTATTTAAAAGTATAATTATACCTAAGTATTAATATCCGTGGTCTGATACCCATAACACAAGCAGGTTATTCCTATTACTTTAGGAAGAAGAGAAGAAGAAGAAAAGGGGAAGAAAGGATCAGATAGCGTTGTGTAAAATGTCCGTGAATATTTAAAAAAAAACACAGTTTTTTTTGTGTGACACAAGTATGTCACGTTTTTGCTTTTTTCTACCTACTCTTTTATAAGTAGTAGGTAGTATAAACTAATTTTAATGCAAATATAATATGGATGTACTTAATCATGTGCAATTTCGCGGAAACCACTGGTAAGTAGAGATGGGTAACGACCCGGGTTAAAACCCACCGGTGGGTTAAAACCCACCCGTTTCAATCCACCCACTGGGTGGTTTGGCCGGGTGAAAACAAAATATTGCCGATAAAACTTGCAACGCGCTGCGATCGGTTTGCGGGGTGGTAGGTAGAGATGGGTAACGACCCGGGTTAAAACCCAGTTATCACCCGTTTCAATCCACTCACTGGGTGGTTTGGCCGGGTGAAAACAAAATATTGCCGATAAAACTTGCAGCGCGCTGCGATCGGTTCGCGGGGTAGTAGGTAGAGATGGGTAACGACCCGGGTTAAAACCCAGTTATCACCCGTTTCAATCCACTCACTAGGTGGTTTGGCCGGGTGAAAACAAAATATTGCCGATAAAACTTGCAACGCGCTGCGATCGGTTTGCGGGGTGGTAGGTAGAGATGGGTAACGACCCGGGTTAAAACCCATTTATCACCCGTTTCAATCCTCTCACTGGGTGGTTTGGCCGGGTGAAAACAAAATATTGCCGATAAAACTTGCAGCGCGCTGCGATCGGTTTGCGGGATGGCAAAACTGTGCCGTAGGGGGGGGGGGGGGGGGTTTGATCCGCGCCCCGCCTGTGCTCAAACTCACTCTCTCTCTTTACTCTCTAGTGTACTTCGCTACGCCAGTTAGAGTGGGTGCATTTTGTGTGAATTTGTTGTCGTTTTTATTTACGACTCTGCATTATTATTGTGATCTTTTCCAGCTTTTACCTGAATGACCTTGGCTTGAACACCTTGACTACGATTTGCTTATGAAATTTGATTCTGTCGACCCTGCTCTTGCCAGCTCGGGTAAGTTATTCGCTGTGGCTGGCCCTCTCGGAAAGATAGGCCCCGACAATTCGACGGAGGTAGGGAGGCACTCCATGATAAATATGTGCCTCCCTAATGCAGCTTCAGGGCAAGATGTTGAATGCGTTGGCGATGTCAAGAGACACTGCCATCACCACTTTGCCCTGTGATATTGCTTCCTCCGCCAGTCCTCTAATGCGCATGATCGCGTCCACTGTGAAGCGCCCCTGACGGAAACGTAACTGGTTATCCGCCAGATCTGGCCCCACGCGTGTGAGGTACCCGACGAGGCGTTGTGCAATAATACGCTCAAAGAGCTAGCACACCTCGTCGAGCAACACGACCGGCCGGTACTCAGATGGGGAGTAAGCCGCCCCCCCCCCTCCCCGCCTTTCGGATCAGAACCAGTTTCCCTGTCTTCTAGACCTTGGAAAACTGGCCTTTTTCAAGGCATGCGCTAAAGAGCCCTATAAGCCGCCCAAGTTCCTCGAAAGCCAGTACCTACGCACGGCCTGGAATGCCGTTGGGACCAGGGGCAGTGTTCTTGCGGGATTTAAGCCGCAGTACAGCCGCCCCTAACTGACCCTCCGTGACTTCAGGTACATCGTTCTCGCTGTTATCGCTGTTATCCGCGCCGGGCGCCTGAGACGAAGCCTGTTCCTCCGCCCTTGATGGGAACAAGGAACCCAGGACCCTCCAGCTGGAGACTCTGGGTCAGTGTGGGTGCCTTAGGGCCTAGTTTGCCTCTTAACATAAGGTACGGTGCGATTTCCAGCATCCACCAATACACTTAGTCTTAGTGGGGTGGCTCTCCTGAACCACCCCACTAAGGCATCATCATCGGCAGGCTTGTGTGCAGTCGAATCCAGGCCTGCCCGATGGCCGCCTCCAAGAGAGCCTCCCGATCCAGGCGATTGAGTGCCCAACGCGCTTCCGCGGGATCCTCGCTCCCCCGAACGGACGGCGGCGCAGGCCTTGGTGCCCACCCGGTGGTCGGCCGCCTTGCCCTCCACGACACAAAACAGAGTCGCGGAGCGTCACAAGCAAGGGCCGTGTGACCGGACTAACCACAGCGGAAGCACCGGTCTCCCACGGTGACTTCCGCTGTGCACTGCACCCCCACATGACTCCACCTGGCTTCGAGGTGCTGTAGAAGATGCACCTGCGCCTTGAGGTAGCCCACAATGAGAAGGCTCCGTCAGTCTGCCACTTTCTGAGCCACTGCGACAGGGCAGCTCGGTACTGCCGACCCGTTACCAGTGGTACCAAAGCGAATTTCGCTAGATCTTATTTTCGCGACGGCAGCCGCTCGCTTCCATGACGGCGGAGATTATCTTCTCTGTCATGGCCGCGTCATCTAGACCCGTAATGCGCATACCGGTGCATTTATTGGGTCTGGTGACGCTGACGCGTGTGAAATCCTCCGTGTCGGTGTCTCCCTCAGCTTAGCCGCTAGGGCCTCAGCCTTGGGACCGCTGGTGGCGCCGGAGATCTCGAGGAGGAGTGCTTCAGTGCGCGTCACCTTGCATTGGAGCCTCCTCCTGTGTCGAGGGCCTTTAGATCCACTGAGGCTTTCGCCTGCCTCAGGACCTCAGCTTACCCCACGCCCCTTTCCATGCCTTCTGTCGTCACCGTAAGGACGACGGCGGTGGCGTGGGAGCACGGAGCCTCTTTGGCGCCTTCGCTGCGGCGGCCCTTGCCGTCTTTTTGGCAGCCTTAGCTGCCTTCTTTTTCGCTACCGCTACCTCCCAGACCCTCTCTCTGGAGGGGTTCTGGGGTGCAGCGGAAGCGCTAGCTGTGCTGGGGGATGCGGTGTTGCCACTCTCCCCATGCGCCATCTTCTTGGGGGCGGGGGAGGGGGCGTTGGCCTTTCGCTGGGGACCGGGAGCCCAACTAGATGCAGACGTGGTCACATCGTTTGTGACGACGCCTTTTGTGGAGCGGGGGTTGTCACACCCCAAGCCAGCTGCGTTAGCTTTGCGATTTCCTCCTGCATTAGCTGTTGCTATTTGCGGGAATCGGCAAGCTTAGTCTCCAGGCTCGCAACCCGAGCCCAGAGTTTTCCCTCCTCGTTGGAGATGCTCCTATCGAGGTGCTCATCCAACGCCTTAGTGGCACTTGTGACGGCTTCCGCCACTATCTTCTTCCTGCCCGCTACATTCTTTGCGCCTTTTACGGCGCCAGAAATGCGAGCAAGAGACGCCACTATCTGTTTTGCCGCTGATACATCTGATGTGAAGAATGTAGCTGCGTTAGCTGTCCGGCACTGTCCAGCGGGGGCACATCTACCGGTGGCCCCGATGCCCTCCCCTTGGTTCTGTAGAGGTTGGCTTTCCGACCTCTACCCGCAGTGGTAACGTCAATTTATTGAATAAACTGCCTACTAATTAGTTCTGTTTTTAAAATATATATATGTTTTAAGGGTAAGGAGTTTATTTTTGACTTGCTAGACTACTAAACACTACTTCCCACTTCTTACTACTTTACGAAACCTATTATCACCCTCCTACTTCTTACTAGTTAACGAAACTTATTATCACCCAGCAAAATGGGTGATTATGGGTTTTAACTGGGTTAAAACCCAAATCACCCAGTTTTAACCCAAATGGGTAGATTGGGTTATAACCCGCTACCCATCTCTACTGGTAAGAATATAATCCAAGAGCAAGTTTATTTAATTTAATAGTACTTTTCTACTTCACTGTACTCAGACACAATACGTTTCAAATTGTTCGAGAGTAAAATTAAGAAGGTCATCGATATGTATTAAACAGTCGCTTTTTTGTAGTCATTCGAATTTAGTCGGATAACCATCCGTTGTTAGTATGTTTTGTTTTTTGTTTATTTCTTCTTAAATACGAAATATTTTACGCTGAATTTTCACCATATATTATTTAATTATACGCACAAAATTTTTATTTATACTCCCTTATCTTGCGTTGAGCCAGTCTTTGTATTTTGATGTCAAAGTTTTGACGCCGTTTTTTTTGAGTTTTAGTAATATTATTCGTTAACGCATGCATGTGCACTTATGAAACTTTTTACGATCACTGTAAGTGTCGAGCAGGATCGAATACAGTTTTTAGCGAGTTCGTAGGTGTTCTCGTTTAGGTGGTGCAACTTTTTTTCAGATTTTCAACAAAGCGTGATTAATTGAAAACTATACACATTTTCCTGAATCTGATTATGACACAAATTCGCACAAATTAAGAGCTACTGGTGTAAGTTTATTCTAGAGGCGCACATGTAGTGGTTTCCGAGATACAGCATTTCACAAAACGTTACCCCAGCAAAAAACTCAATATAACGAAAACCTTAAGACGCACAAATTTTATTTTAAGGGCACATATTTGTAAAAGTATGAGCCCTCGGTGCATGCAAAATATTTCTCTCTAAGATTATTCGTTTAGAATTTTCCTGCTGGAACGGCGTTACTCCAGCAGAAATCGTTTTTTCCTTTTTTTTCCACAACGTCAATACGCACAAATTTTTTTTTCGGCGCACATATATGGCATAATACGCTCTAAATATAGGTTCCACTCAAATCAGTCTAGGAGCTACTTTTTTGCTGGGGTAACGTACACCATACAAACACCCAGACTCTAAAGACAAACATTTATGGATAACACAAATTTTTGTGCAGTGGCCTGTAAGAGGATGTTGCAACAAGAATTGAAAAGAATATGCTAAGGTGGTTTTGCATTTAGAACGAATGAGTACTGAGCGACTGACACACCAAGTATGGAAGGCGCATGTAAGTGGACAGGCAAGCCGAGGTCGACCTCGCAGAACATACACCAATCAAATTAGTGGTGTTACAAAAAGGGCAGGTCAAAAGTACTCGAAACCAAAGGGCTTGCATGAAAGTTTTAATGAATGTAGAGGAAGCTTGAGCTTGATATGTAAGGACAGAAGCAAATGGCAGGCTGTTGTCTCCGCCTACATCGGAGGCAAAAAGGCGTAAGTATATGTACGTATGTATGTACAAATTTTTGTTTCCAGTGGGAATCGAAACCGACCTCTAGGCCAATAAGGCCGTAGTTTAGACTTATTGGAGCACTCTCGGGATCAGATTTTTTAAAATTTTCGAATTAACAGTTTTTCATGTTACAAGATCATATTGTCCAATTTCTTGATTATTAAATAAAACTGATTCATTCATTTCATTACACTCTTAAATAAACTATAATTTTACAAATTAGCGCAATTTCATGACTTTTTCACTTTTTGCCTATTCTCGGTCTCAGTTCTCGGTCTCGGTCGAGATTTCATTTTATTCTCGGTCTCGGCCGAGAACGAAATACCTGTCTCGGTCGAGCCTAAAAATGTACCATGCAACCTTTATTTAGTTCTGTCTAATGCTATATTATACGAAGTATCATAAAAGACATTGAAAACTGTATACATTTTGTTTCATTTTGTGGTCACACTACTCGGTGTATTTTCTTAGGGTTAATAATGAATGATTATCTCAGCTTAAAGGTAATTAATAAACAATTTAAGTTTTCGATTATTTAGTAGAAACTTTTTACTAAAAGGTACATCCACTTGAGTTTCTGATATTCTTTTGGTCAAACAGTTAGCACACGCAATATGATAATGGACGTGTGGATTGAGGGACCAGTTTTAATACTCATTATCTTGAAATTGCGCCAATATTTTACTCCATTTCTTTTTTAGAAAATGTTTAAAGACTTTCACTCTAACCATAGCTTGAAAATTTGGGGATTTGATTCAGTAATTTTCACTGAAATATATATATTATTAGTGTGGACTGAGGGACCACAGTTTGGACGTTGTTTTTGTTTTTTCTGTAATGCTTTGGGACCTGTTATTTATTAAATGAACCTTACTCATTCTATACTAAATGTGTGTAATCACATTACCTTCATGTTAAGGATAATTTCCGAGATCTGGCTAAATAGTCTGTGAGAACTGAGGGACCACATATAAAGGGCTGTAGTTTTTGATACATTTTTTTACAAATTCCAAGATTCGTTCTACAATTGTTTCTAATCTACTACTAAATCCTTGGTAATTTATTTTCCGAATTCCCAGTCTGGTCCCTCAGTTCACACGCACATGCAATTTTCACTTTGGCCAGTCCCTGGATGGGCTGACCATCCATGTGAAATTTATTTAAGCATATCCATTCTTCAGAAGGCATTTTAAGCCGTTGGTCAAGGCTGCCTGCAAAATGGCAGTTGTTCAGCCAAGTTGAAGGCCTATATAGGCGGCTTGAAAATTTCAAGAGCTAGTAGTCACAACCAGCGCCTGTCCATTTATGTGGGACTAATTCTAAAAAAGGTGAATGTGGGCATATAATATGCCTCAGGCTACCCCGTTGGGGTGTGTATGATTGTCACTAGTACTAGTAGATATCATAATAGGTATTTGAGTATGAAATTATCATTAGGACAGACGATAGCGTTGATAGCAGAGAGCTTTCTAATATTGGACACTTGACAATAAACAACACTACTTTAGCAATAGGGACTTGCGTGTTAGGTAGGGCTCCGTAGGTTCTTACCATATAGTTGTGTGCGTACAGTCGGTTAAAATTAGGGTGACGGCTGTACAGCATACTTAGCTTATTTTACAGAAACTTATGTGCGAAGATGTAATATCAATCTTGACCAGGAGAGCTTCAGTCTTCAGTCTTCAGTCTTCTTGGGCTCCCATTTTCCGCACTTAGGTCCGCCAGTGGACCCATTGTACGTGACCGTTGGCTGTCACTCCAGCCAACCCAGCTCCGACCAGAAGCGCAGGATCCTCTTCGGGTCCTCACACGCCTCCCGGAGTGTTGTGGGGCTGCCAAGTATGTCGACTCTGTATGTAACCAGGCTCTCGCACTCCAAGATTGCGTGAGCTATGGTTTCTTCTTTCAACAGGCACGCTCTGCACAGCGCGCTGTCCGTGATACCTAAGACATTCAAGTGCTTATTTACTGTGCAATGACCCGTTATTGTGCCCACCATGGTTCGCAGATCACCTTTATTCAGATGTAGCAACGTTCTAGCTAGTTTTGGCCTGGGTCTCGGTAGAGCTTCCCTTGATTGCCTGCAACTTACTGTTTGTGCCCATCTCTTTTCATGCCGCTCTTTCGTGCGTTGTCTCAGCCATGCCCTTACCTGGTAGAATGGTATTGGTATAATCGGGCTTGGTCCCACCGGTGTGGTGCTGGAACCCAATCTGGCCAGTTCGTCAGCTGCATCATTGCCGCTCGATCCGCTGTGACCTTTTATCCACTGAAGGCTTACCTTGTGTGTTAGGGCCAGCTTTTGTAGCCCCTGGTGGCATTGAAGCACCAGCCCAGAGTCGATTGTGGTGCTCCTCAGAGCTTTTAGCACTGCTGCACTATCGGAGAGGAGCCTGATGTGGTTGTGCTCAATTTTCCTGGAGTCGATTGCATTGGCGGCGTTAATTAAACCTATGCACTCACATTGGAAGATTGACGAATGAGACCCTAAAGGTATTGATGAGTGTATGTTGAGCTCCGGGGAGTAGGTGCCTGCTCCTGATCCGTAGTCTGTTTTGGATCCATCCGTGTACACTCTGAGTTCTCTTATACCGGAGTGGTCCTTGGCGGACTCTGCCAGCGATATATTGTACTTACGGTCAAACACGTATGTTTTCGGTATCCTGTCGTTAGGGGCTTCCACGAGAGGTTCATACTCTATTGCGTCCTCTAGTATGCGCCTATGACCTACCCTTGAGCGCGTCCATTGTTTTGACGCCTGAAGTCGTGCCGCCGCGGCGGCCGCTTCCTGGTGAACGAACAGGTCCAGAGGCGGTAAGCAGAGCATTGCCTCCATCGCTGCTGTGGGTGTGTTGCGAAAGCATCCCGTGATGGCGCAACACGCCGCTCTCTGGAACTGCTGCATTTTATCTATGGCTGAAGCTAGTTCGGCCCTGGGCCACCAAACTATTGCGCCATACGTTACCTGTGGTCTTATGACTGTGGTGTAGAGCCAATGTATGATTTTCGGTGAGAGTCCCCACTTCTTACCGATCATTCGTTTGCATTGCCAGAATGCAATGGTCTTGCATTCTTGGAGAGCTTGTCAAATATTTAAAATACTGTAAGAAACTTTAAAAACAAAAGTGTAGCGAGTTTTTTTTCCCATTCAAATAGTTGAAAACACAAGCTGAATATTATTTATAGAGTTTTCATCAACTATGTGATGAATATAGTTAATAAATTGTTAACAAAATTTAGTCCTTTTGGTAGGTTTCTATACAAGCGATTACCTTTTGGACTCGAATTGTTTTACAGAATACTTTGAACCTAGTTTACAGGGAAAGTATAGAAAGTCCTAAATAAGAAATGCATAAAAATGGGTTAGTAAGATTCGTTTTATCATGACCTCTTACAACTGAGTAACATACTAGTAGCTTGCAAGTGCAACAAACAATACCTATGTATTTTAATATTCCTACAATATTGCCCGAATACCTTTTGTGAAGCTATTAAATTAATATGCAACTTACGTATGTACCATAGGAAATTAAAAAGATTTGTTAAAACTTACCTATGCTGCACTTTTCGGACGAAGTTAAGTCTCGCCAATTACTGATTACTAGATCATAAATTTCCTCCCACATACGCGTCTTTAATACTCGGTCCGAATAACCGGGTTCATGTTTATTCCATAATGCTGGTCTAACTCCGATTAAATTAATAAAAAAATCGGGGTTCAAATCTGCGAGCGCCCGTCGTGCTGTCGCTACCGGAGAATTGTCAAGAGACATCATTATGAAGATACAAGAGACAGTGTGCCGTGCCGTATCTCAATTCAACACAACAAGTCAACAACTCAACACCGAGTACACCGCTGCACCGACTTCAACCAAAGAGAACATTGAATACAAATAACAAACAATACTACAACCTCAACACTACAACTTGTACGTAATTCTAATTCAACTTGCGTCTAGCAATGCAATGCGCGCGACTTGCCGAAATGCCGACCATGATTATGAATGATTGATTTGATTCGAATCATTCGACTTTATAAATCATTCGACTCATTCAAATGGCAGAAACGTGCTATTTGGTTGTCCTGAGGAATGAGTTGACGGGAGGTCTCGAACCGTGAGCGCAGCGAAGAACCATAGCATCCTTGGCTGCCTCTTAACGAATGTATCACGGCGAGTGTTATGAAGAGCTCTTCAACCTGATCCCACCCTTTCCGTAACGATCCCGAACAACGCGTGCCGGGCAGAGGTGCCACTCATACACAGTGGAGAGAAACGTCCAAACGCTATGGGAATATTATCTTATTTCGTTGAGTAGTTGGTAATATGGCGACCTTCAGGGTTCGCCGTTACACCAGGTCTAAAATACCATCATATTGTACTCTCCCCGTAGCTACAGATGCATTTTAAATTTCAGCTCATTCGGAGCATGAGAAGTGGGTCAAATCTTACTTGCAAAATTTGTACCCTACATACCTACACCAAAGACTTCTATATAAAATGAGGTAGACATGCCCTACGCACCGATTTTTGAAACCTATAAACTGCGCTAATTAGCAGCGTTGTTCGCACTGTTGTGAGTCAAAACTTCGAGAGTAGGTACTAGACTTGCAATTGGAGTCCATACGCCTTCTCTTTTACTCTTGTTCTATCCGTATATTGCTATTGTGTGTGGTGACAATTACGTAAATAGTATTTATAAGTGAGTGTAGTCTTAGCAATGTGAGTGTTTGAGGATTGCTTTTGAAATCTCGCTTGTTAGAGCACGGCGCGTCTACCTCAGTTTATATAGAAGTCTTTGACCTACACACATACATAGCAAGTTAAATAAAAGCTTGTTAAAAAAGTTTTAATTAGAATAAAAATAATTTTCATAGTTGATATACATTTTTTTTCTAAACTTACCAATCACATAAAATAATTTCCTCGCCTTATAAGTATTTGTAACATAAAATCCTTGAAATCAAATTAAACTAAATAACTATACTGTTTGCAGACATGAACATTGCTACGTCAAAGCCAATTATTAAAAAAAAAAGTCGCCGCAGCCAGCCGCCGCAAAAATTTGCGGCAGTCGTACGATTTTTTATCAGCAGTGTGCGCACTTCTATGAATCTCTATGTGTTACAGATTTGCGGCAAACGCAACGCACCGGAACGCAAAGCGGTGGGCGCTCGCCCTTTGACTGTTCGATTGTACATATTTTTTTTTTTTTTTTTTTATGTTTGTTCGCGCATAACTCCGTCGTTTATGGACCGATTTGAATATTTTTTAATATTTTTCAAAGAAAAATTTTGTAATCGTAGGTGATAGATAATATTAATTTAGTAACTTCAAACAAAAGTGAGGAGGATCCTTGGTAGCGAAGAGGGTTTACCTCTCATAGGGCTAAAAAAAGGGGGCTGATTCCTTAGATCATCTAACCACAGGATGTGCCTTACTTAAGCATTGTTTTCTGCCATTGCACATGACCATTTGGTCTTTTGGCTTTATAAAAAGCACTGTACATCAGTACATCATTTTATATGATTAAACTAGTACCTACATTTCATTGTAGTTGTCTGTACAATAAAAATTAACACACAACAGCCATTACGCGTTTGACGATTAATACATTTTTAAATATAATGAAATTTTATATGTCTTTGTGTTTCCCCCTTCACCCGCTATGAAAACTAGCAGAATATTTTTGTATGCGGTGGTTCGCAAAGCCTAGTCCCGTGATATATGGTCTAAGGCTGATTCAGAGGAATTCCTGTATCAATTTTGACTCTGCATCGTTTCCGGAGCTGCGGGTAGAGCAGCCTCTGCGCCCTTGCGTAATAAATCACAGGCATCAATCCTCGCCTCCGCAGCTTCGGCTTGTTCGATGCCTACGATTTGTTACAGCGGGCGGAGGCTGCTCTCCCTACGCGCCTCCGGTTCTATAAAAACACCCTACGGCAGGGGTTTCCAACCTTTTTCAATTCACGGTGCCCTTATAAGGTGTTACGCCGCCCTTAAATCACTATGACAGTTGACATAAGAAGTGACGTAATTTCCAAGTGTATGATAGACAGTGTCTGTATATAAGAGAGTGCGAGCCATTTGTCGGGTCATTCTGTACTGTATACTAAGACTAGCCGAAGCTCTGCCCAATTTATTGTGTGTCTATACGGAGAATAAAGTAATTAGCAGAGTCCTGAAGTGTTTAATTGCCCCTTCTGTTACAATCAGAAGTGGGATACTTCAAGAAGAAACCATGAAGACTGTCGGTTTTGAAGAAGAAAAATCCACTTTGAAGTAGGCCGAGGGTCCTGTCGATAACAATAGTGCCTCTACCTCGCAAACCTCGATTCCACGTGGACAATCGAAGCAAAAGTTACACGGCGCACATCCAAAAACAATGTGGGTATTTATGAAATGTTTTACAAGATGCCTCCAGAGAACACAACTATCGTATGAATATGAACCAGTTTTCTTCTTGAATAACCTGCTACCTACCCATGTAAATACCTTCAGTAAGAGCACACCTGTATAAAAGCCCCGATATCAAGAATCGGACTACCGCATTGCAAAAATCGGACTACCTCTTTGTCAAGCTGAAGTCAGTGGAATTAGTGCCAACAGGCACGTCGCGGTGCCGGCGCTTCAGTCGTGAAGATTTTCATCGTGGAACACTTTAAACTACAGCGCGCGGTAGCAGCGTGCTGCGGCGCTTGATGGAGACAGATGCTGCCCGAGATGGTCAGCTATGAACAACAAGGCTGAGATACGCTAAAAGCTGCACGGATAATTTGAGGTGGGTGCCACTAATTGCCTTTTTCCTATCTGATGTAGCCAGTCCTTGCCACTAATTCTAATTCGTGTAGCGAAATAGCCATTGCCAGTTACAACAACTACTGTAGACTACCAATTTACCACTTGCCTATCGCCTATTTGAAATAGCCGCTCTTTGTCACTAAATCTGATTCATCTTCGAACTGAGCTATTGCCATTACTTGCCAGTAAGAACTATGTGTAGGCTCCTTTCCAGTTAGGCTAATAATTGCATTGCCTGTTAGGCTACTAATTGCCCTTTGCTTAGTCGAAATAGTCTTACTCCACACCTCTGAATTTCTCTAGTTTATTTTAATAAGTTCTAGTCATTGCCAGCAAAACAGCCGACTAGCGTTAGGTTTTGCGTTAGCATTATGAAGAAAAGGATTATTAAAATTACTCGTTATTCGTGTTGGAATGCTGGTAAAATAAATGGAATAACTATTATGCACTGGATGTCGTTGCAGTTCACGATCGATACCTGTTGGTATAACTACTAAAGCCCTTAACTAGTCAAATCTGGATTCAGTAACATTCAGAACATTTTTGTAGATACAAGCACTTTTTAGGTAATATCGAAACGCACAGTTAATTCCGAAAATTTACTATTTGAAAGAGGCGCAACAATATTGTATCGATAAAACAAAGCTTAGCGGTAATAAAATATGCGTATTTAGATAGGTATCTACGATCCTAAAACTGTAGATGAATAATCGAATCATACAGATATTTGTATGTAGGTACATTATAATATCATGCTTGGTTTGATAAGTCGTAGTTGGCGGTAGTACTTTTATTCATTCGTTTCGAATCTAAATAAACGTGTGTATTGTCAGTAATCGGATATACGTTAAAATAGTGTCTCGATTTTATAGAATAGTATGTAGCTCGGTATTGTAGTGTTTTAACCGTGCTAAACGTGTGATAAAGGTATCGGAAGTGCTTAACATCTAAGTGTAATGATGTCGGTAGGTACTTGAACTAATAGTTATTATGTATTATTTTATACGGGTCCGCACTTATTAGCGAAAATTGATTCATCATAGTAGAAATTTTATATAATAAGTATCTATTCGTACCTATATAAAGTGTATTTGGCAAAAGCGCTACGGATCTTGAAATGAGCATTTGTCTCAGTGCGATATTCTAGATGTTATTAGGCCTCATACTTCATGATCTTTTACGTTAAAGCAGATGGCATAAATTAAGTAGGTATACAAAACAATATCGCCTGAATCTTTCCAAATAATAGGTTTTGAACCAAGCATGATGCAATTGTAGATTCGCTTAAGTGATCTTATCCCGATTATCATACTGGGATGGATTGAGTGATGAGCAGCTTCAGACAATCCACAACAACTTGTTTACTACGATACAAATTCATCAACGATACGCCTAGTCCACGCGAAACGTGAATAAGTTAACCTGTAAACGCCTACTTTTCATAGTGAACTTTTGCCCATAAGATTGGTTTAATTGAACGCTGCTATGCCCTACCACTCTGCCTGTGACGTACTGTAAACCCACGGACACAGTCATGTTACAATTCCTCCATGTTTACTGTGTTAATTGCAAGTAGGTACCTACGCCGCATTCTTCGATCAAAGTATATTGTTGATCGAAGGCCGTACCTATTCCTTTAACATTATCGTATAACTATTCCGCTCCCTTGAGTTGTAGCAACATGATACCTGCATAGCCATGTTATTCCAGAATTATTTGTCATTCTAATGGCAAAGAAGTGTTAAAGTCGTTTTATTAGCTTAGGAGTTTATAATACAAACCGTTCCTCTAAGATACTAGTAGATATATCTTTTTGAGAATGTGCCTAATTACAGTAGACGCTAATCGTTTAAAGGTTAGACACCGTTATAGCCACCAAAAAAAAAAAGAGTTAAAACGGGTTTCGGTAATTAAACGACGTATTTACGTGCCAGGACAATGTTCATATGGAGATATAGCCCCGCGTGCGCGATATTTCTATTCTTTACCAAAATAGGACAGACTGCCGAAAAAGCAAGCCCTTAACATAAAATGTGCCAGCTGTAAGAAGTTCATAAATCCATCCAACTACCTAACACTAAATGTTATACTGTTACATTCAGCATATCAATTGGCATACAGAAGCCAGCAACAGCATCTTTGTATTTCCGCTTCAGAATATAGGTAGAATCGTGTTTACTACATTTAATACTTTTGTGGTATGATTTTGGAGGTACCCGCTTGTTTATATTTGGTTATTTTGCAGAAAATAGTTAAGATTGTGATTGTGTATGTAGTTCACAAGATAGAAGTTATAGCGAGACTAAGTTCAGGGAGTCCCTTGGGATACTAATGACATCTCGTTGTTTTATTGTACGGCATTGAGACTTCAACGCCAGTAAATAGTCATTTGCATAGGATGTAAAAGCGATAACAAAATCATATAAATTGATATGAGTTATAAGAGCTATGTGTAGGTAAGCATAGTTTTATTTAACCTAGAAGTACGCTTTGTGACAATTGAGGATATTATAGAATCAAACAAGTTAGTAAGCGAATGATATGAAGTTTTGATAATATTGCAAGTTATTTACGTTGTGTTATATATATATAGTTGTGCCAAGCACTCGCTCCTAGTATCGGCTAAACCACTGAGTACATTTGTATAAGTATAAGTTCGCAGACGCAGGCACCTACCTATCTCTATTGACCTGATACGCAATGACTATAAGGTCCCATCGAAAAGTAGGTCCCGTATTAACGGATGCTTCTATTTGTCATGTGGTTTATTTATTTCAACGTCAGATAACTCACCCAGTAGATAGTAGATAGTGCCGTGAACATTCCACTCATGAATCTATCTTGGGACCAACTAGTATTATTGCTATGTCTATTACTTTGTGTGTTTATCGGGCCAGCCACTAATCAAGTCTACCGTTCCCTTTATGGGAACGATTGTTACAGATAAAGATAGTAAAGCAGAATGTACGCCAATCTACCGTGATGATGATGAAGCTACTTTGGGCCGGGCTGGGCAAAGCCAAGCTATGCCACGCCACACCACGACAAACCAGCCAGCAAGCTAGTCCTGCGAGCTAGTCCTGCGAGCTAGTCCTGTAAGCTAGTCCTGTAAGCTAGTCCTGTAAGCTAGTCCTGTAAGCTAGTCCTGTAAGCTAGTCCTGCGAGCTAGTCCTGTGAGCTAGTCCTGCGAGCTAGTCCTGCGAGCTAGTCCTGCGAGCTAGTCCTGCGAGCTTGTCCTGCGAGTTAATCCTATGAGCTAGTAGTAGGCCAGAGAGACAGCCTAGCAAGTCAGCCTAGCAAGTCACGCCAGCGAGACAGGTCTGAGAGACAGGCCAGCGAGACGGGCCAGCGAGACAGGTCAGCGAGACAGGTCAACGAGACAGGTCAGCGAGGCGGGTCAGCGAGACAGGTCAGCGAGACAGGCCAGCGAGACAGGTCTGCGAGACAGACATGCGAGTCAGGCCAGCGAGTAAGGCCAGTTACGATTATTTGATTGATAAGGAAGCCTGGAAATGATCTGCTTGCTCCTGGTTAGGGTTTTAGTGTATAGTACTTTTTTAAATATGTAGTGCACAAAAAGAATAGCCCGCCGAGTTTCTTGTCAGTTCTTCTCAAGTGGGCCGCGTTCCGAACTGGTGGTACCTACTATTATTTTGCTTTGTATTCATTGACGTGTCGCAAGTGCCTACGTATTAGGATTATGCGAAAGAAATGTTTTTTTGAGTTTGAGCGAGTCAGACCAGCGAGCCAGGCCAGCCAAGACGCCCAGTTCCTATTGCAGGAGCTTACAGGATGGCCGAGTGTTACGCCGCCCTTAAATCACTATGACAGTTGACATAAGAAGTGACGTAATTTCCAAGTGTATGATAGACAGTGTCTGTAGAGGAAAGGAAGCATATTTGGAATACCACTTTGTTTAAGGGCTCTGCAAACTTTTGTGTGACAGCTAGATTCGTGAGACAATCTTAAAACGGTAGCAAAACTAGCTGTTTATCAGTCTTGAATGTATTAAAACAATTGAACATCATGAGTGGGTACAATTTCAAATTTAACACAAAATGTCTGAAATCTTGTTTGAAGATCTGGTGCAGGTATTTTGGTATAGGGGTATTCCAATTTGTATTCATCATGCTTAGATAAGAAATGTGACGCATGATACCAAACTATCTTAGAAGAACATGTAAGTATTTTGAAAAGTAGTCTTATCATGTAAACAAACTAATTCAAATCAGTGTCTACTCTGAGTTAGGTATTCCAATCTACCTGCACTAGACGATTGGGGTATTCCAACTTACCTTCACCATTATGAAATACGGAATATTCCAATTTGTTTTCACTTATACAAAATTATATTAATTAAGTTCTGAAATCAATCAATCAATCTCAAATTTTGTGGAATGAAGTATTTTGACCTCCTAGTCACGAATATCATAACGGAAATTCACGAAAACACACACACACACACACCCTTACACACACACACACACACACACACACCCTTACACACACACACACACACACACACACACACACCCACTCACTCACACACACACACCCCCCCCCCCCTTTTGCCAATTTTTGTTATGATATTCGTGATTAGGAGGTCAAAATACGACATTACACAAAATTTCAGATTGATCGGCGGTATGCGCTTTTCAGAAGTTTACCCACAAAAAATAACCCAAAACCAATAAAATAAAACATAGGTACATACAAATTATGGAATAAAATAAACATATAAAATATTAATTTGGAATAGCAATGGTGAACATTAATTGGAATACCGAATTCCGAATAACCATCACCTCATATATTCCAATTTAGCAACACGGCATGATCCGACAGAAACTGAATTTGTACGTTAATAAACGCGTTTAACAACAAAATCTCATATAATTTATGCAATTCAATTGTTATCTAACAGATTAATTACAGTACAGTAGAACAGACTAGTACCAGTTGGAGTCGGGGTGAATCAATTCGGTTCTTTGACCTTGGTTCTTAGACTATTTAACATTAGTTCGATCCATGAAGCTATAGATAAACATGGAGGCCACACTTCGAATACCTACTTGAAGCGTAGTATGTAATTCTGTATATTACTGTCTTGCTCTGTGTGGGCTCTACGTCTCTTTCTAAGTAGGGTAGCCCTATTTTTATTTTTGCCAGGATATTTCATTTTCTATATATTCTTTATTGTACACAATAAAGACAATATATATTCATAATACAATTAGATGTACAGTACATACATACATACATAAGGTCACACCTTTATCCTCGAAGGGGTAGGCAGAGGTATATTATCATTTCACCTTTTTAAGAATTGGTCCCACGGAATAGGTGGTGAAAATTTATTATATAGGTAAATTAGATGTAGCGAGATTAACTATTTTCTCTGTTTTTTACGAAGACTGATAGGTAGTATTCTCTGCAGATTGCATAGGTACATTGCGAATAACGAAGCTATTCATCCAAGTGGGTTATTTTTCTAGGTTAATCAACTGTACGTCTCGCCGCTGCGGCTTCTCGTGGCAGGCTGTGACGAATGTCGAAAAAAGAAAGAGAAAAGAATTATTTATTTGGTTATATTGTAATTTTCCTTTGGTCGGAGGGTCGATTCCTCCGCGAAATGCGAGTGTAAGTAATGCAGTATGCACATAGGTACTAAATTCTATCTTTTCGTTCTCTGGAATCGATGAATATAGGTGCAATTCTATACATTCATGCCGTGTAACTTTCTAAAAAGTGTCGGTAGATGGTGCATGCGTTGCCCCAAGACGTATATAAGGTGGAAAATTTGGTTGGTTCCGAGTAAGTTTCGGTGGCCGTTGGTTAAGGCGTCTGCACGGTACGCGGGAAGACGAAGGTTCAAATCCCGCTCCGAAACCAACTCCTTTCCATATTTAAAATTTATGATCAGTTAGCATACTAATTGCTTTTATAAAAAATATCTTAACTTAATTTTTAATGGTACAATGGATAACCATATTTCTCGCCGAGTACTATTTTTAGGGAACCTAAAACAATTATTCATCATTAACATACGATAACAATACTTAACTTATTTTATTTACTTTAATAATGACATTCGTGTTTCTTCTAATAATACACAGGAAGTCCCATATAAATCCTCAATATAGTCACACTACTTCACAACGTTTCCTATTGTGTGAAAACAATGAAGTCAACCGCCATTCTATTGTTAGTTGACACTTTGACAGTTGACATGTAGTACCAATGTTGCCACATTACAGAATCCTTAGAAAATGGGAATGTAATTCAGTGATTCGACAACCCAATCATGCATATTATGGTATAAAATATTTCAATTTACACATTAAATAATCGTAGTTGAACAATAGAGCTATTTATAAATTATTTTACATTCATTTTTGGTTAATATGGCCTATTTCTATTATTTTCTAAGAGATACTAATAAGAAGATAGCAGCACTGCACAATTCCCTAGAAAGAGAAGGTGAGCCCACAGAGAGTGAGATAGAGATACGTAGGTATTTGACTCAAGCGGTTGTTCGAAGTGTGGCCTCCATGTTTATCTATAGCTTCATGGTTCGATCTAATCTATTTCTTTTGTATCTGTCGTATTATCACGCGTGCGCGATAAAATGAGACACGCCATAGAACATTGTATCAACTCGCGCACGAGTAGCACTTCACGAGATATCATCGCGCAAAATTTTGAAATCTACCAATTAAATTCACCGTGTTTATTTTAAGGCGCGATCGCGACCAATAATACGATCGCAGTTTGACACTTTTGACAATGACAATGGTTAATGGCGTCGGAATATTTACAAAATTATTACTATTTAGGCAATTTCCATTTTTTTCTCTCAAAAACTACGCATCTCCCCATTTTAAGATTTTGCGTGTGTTTATACTCTAAGGCTTATAGATAATAATTGAACCTATCTGTAAAAAAAATATCAACCCCCAACTCGACGGCAGTTAAAGAAACTGAGCCATTAACTCGTTTCAACAAAATGCAAGTATCATATTAAACTATCACAACCCAGCTGTAGTGTTCATAAACAAAGTACCTAAGGTTAACTCATCAAAACACAAATACTTAAATAAAAGAGAGTCTTATAAAAGGTTTCGAATAAAATTTAAACCTGTATATATTTGTGTAGCTATGTTCACTTTAAGTTTCATTAAAATCTAAACAGAGTCTGAGGTTCTAAACCCACTCACGACTCGTAAATATATTCAAAACCAGAGGAATAGCAAATGCATTATAATACAAGATTTATAAGACAGGTAGCACCACTTACCTTCCTGGGCATGGGCTGTTTCTATAATAACCATTTGCAACTAAAATGCTGCTATCTCAAAAATAATTCCTCTGGCACAATGGCATTTTGGTTATACCCCAGCAGATCACTATTGATAGAAAAAAAATCATTTCAGCTTGGCGAACCCAGCGGCAAAGTAGTTATTGGTAAAATATTCCATGTGGTTGAAGATGACCTCTACATTGACTTTGGTTGGAAATTTCACTGCGTCTGTACCCGACCAACCGTGAGAGGAGATGAATATGTCCGGGGTGCAAGAGTAAGGATACAGATCAAAGACTTAGAGCTATCATCACGTTTCCTTGGTTCGAATACAGACTTAACCCTTCTCGAAGCAGATTGCAAATTACTAGGGGTTATATCTAGTCCTCTTAGGGCAACAGTGAGTTAAGAGTGCATTTTATTTGTAGTTACATTTAGGAATAATAAATTGTATTATGTTGAATGTTATAATATCTTTCAATTGTCAATTTTATCTACACCAGTAGTGGTAGTGCTATCCTGTAGCTACAAAGTTCCAGTGATGGCAATAAGCTTGCATCCTTATGTGGGAGCCACAAAATTACTGCCAAGAGATGTGCCAATAGAAATAAATGTCTTGTTTTCTGCACCCATTGAGGTGTGCAGATTTACACATGTGACCGTCGGTGGACGGGGGCCCCAGCCTTACACTCACAGTCAAGAAGAAAGCCCCTATCGGATCTAACCGTGATTAACCTTGCCATCGCTCCTGTAGGTCGAAAACCCCGAGAATCGAGATTTTTCGACCTACAGGACCTTTCATCTGACTTGAGACTGCCCTTCTGAAGCTGGGTTCTTGGGCACTTCAGTCGTCATCCTTGCCGTGTATCCCCAATGCTGTCGCGTCATGCTCCTGGAAGATCTTATTTATTGGTCCCTGGTAACCACAGATATCAGAACTAATTTTAATTAAGTTATCTTTGCTGATAACTCACGACCGTTATTTTGAGTGATCTAGATTTTTAAAAATCAACTTTGCTCAAGCAGTTATGCTTTTCATACTATGATGTGTTCTGTTTGCAGGGTAAAATATTCTAAAGGAGTTATATGTATAGGTATGAGCAGGTACCTGCCTATAGATCCCCAGACTCTTTGTTCTGTAAACGATCACTGCACTTAGCAACTTTCGCTATGGCTGGTCTCTGGATGGGGGACCAAGGACCACTACGTGACCACTTTGTGAAATTTATTTGCGAGCGTTTCCGTGCACTTAAGGGCACACTAAGCCCGGTCCCGGTTGTCAGTAACATGACAGCCGTTAAGCCAAGAGGAAACTTACACAACCACAAACTGCCTCTGTCTATTTCACCGTGTTGAACTAGACAGACGCAGTTTGTAAGGCGGTAGCGTATAATTTGAGTTCGCGGGCAAGCTGTCTCTGTTTGGACTCCTTTTTGGAATGCCTTTAGTCAGGGTCTCAGGGAGCAAAAGGAGACAAATATGAATATGCATTTTTTAATCAACAGTTTATTTAATTGACGTACATTTGGACAACATCAATAAAGAATGACATAGGTACTTAGAGTAGCATCTATTTATTGTCAGATTATAAGCAATTAATCACTTGTATTAGGTAATTGGAATCATACATTTTTAACATTCCTTGTCTGTTATTCAGTTAATATAATTTAAGTATGCATAAATAGGATAAACCACGGACGAATTAAGAATGTACTGGACTTTGAAAATTCAAGTCTGTTAGGTAGGTAGGTACTTTCGTACACCAGCCCTGAAAATACTTCAAGTAAGTACCTACCTACTTATTATATGAGTGTGCGTAATCATTATAACATAACACAAAATTAACTTGTCAAGAGCCAGCGCTGTTCCTTTCAGTAGGTAAACTTAATTAACTCCCGGTAAGTATATGATAAACATAATTTTCTAAATGGAATGTTAAAAATAAGATGTTTGATACGACACTGAAATACTTGACGCTTAATTACTAATCTAAATAGAGAGATTACTTACCTAACACTAACACTCCGTGTAATAATGTGATTAATATTAAAGTCTACATTTCAGCTAGTAAAATTGTCTAAAACCAACAACTACACGCTACCTAACAATATGAGGCTAAATATTCAAAGATGCATAAAGTTTACACTATCTTACCTAAAACTTTCTATTTAGGATTAGTCTCGGTTTGTGTGTTCAAAAATTCTTCATTTTATAAAGACTAAGTTTTTTTTAATCATTGAAATTTTTGGGTACCTAAACCTGAATATTTTCTTTCGTGCTATTTTTGGGCGTGGACACTAACTGGCAGACGACTTAAAAGAATGAAACGAGTGATTCCACGACTTATTCCACTCTGTCTTTTCGAAAATTTTGTTTTCTAAACTACCTAAAAAAATTTTGAGCCATCACGGGACCTCTGGCAGTTGTGAAACATCGAACTCATTTGTAAAACCACAAAATCCGATCCGAGTTCTGGTACATTTCTAACCACGGAACAGAAAAATACAATCTAACTTGAACAGACGGCATCGCAAAAAAAGTGACACTATCGTTCCTTTCCCTCGTGTCGCCATCGCAAAAATTATTATACCCCTCGGCTATAGATGTTTCACCTCAAATTCAACTCGCGTTCTTTCTACAACCATCTTTTCTTTCTACCGCACATTTCCCTAAAATACATTTACCTCGTTCGTCAACATTACTTTAATATCACACGTTTGCAAGCTCAGTGCTGAAAATACAAATCCCATGAAAATCGAAATATAAAAAACATATTATCTACAGTATGTATAGTCTGTTGTAGGTATGTAGGTATAGGAAGGGTTTCAACAACTAAAACCCGCTTGTTACAAATATTGGTCAAAAATATTATCTACGTCTAGATAAAGGTATATTTTACGATACGAGTAGTAAACACTCACAAGTTAAATAGACATCCAAAGATAAAATGCAAATAGGTAATTTCTTATGCTTTTCTAATTGAATAGGTATGACTTGGGCGAGTACCTATTTATGATTATTCATACAATTGTGCAATTCAAATAATGAAAATTTAGGGTGGCGCATAGCGCTGGAGATTGATAAGTCTGATAATAGAATGATATTTTCACGGATTAAATAAAAACTCGTTTAATAACCCACTTGCAATATGTCTGAACCACTAAACCCATAACCACTTTATGCATGTTATTTAATGCAAAGTAAAACAAAATACAATATTTTATTTTTTAATAAAGAAAAATAAAAGAAATATTTCAAACGATGGGAATTCATTAATTCACTATTTGTCACACCATTTCTTCTAGCCATCGTTGCATTGCTCATACCTGCATACTTTATTAGGGATGTATGTACGTACATGTACCTAGTTGACAAAATACATTTTCTCAGCAGCATAATTTTTAGACCATGAGCCTGTACTCTGTACACTATTTCTAGACTGCCCTATATGTTACTTTGTGGCTCATAGCATAGGAAGGTACTGTCACATTGATCGTTTAGTGTTCGTAAATTATCTTCTTTTATTTCATTGGCTGTTCCTTTTCTTACGATTTTAGGTTCTTGTATAAGTACTCGTATCTTGGTATACAATCTATCCAATACTCTTTACTTTTAAGGATCACCCTAAAATAAATTTTAAAAATAACGAGTTCAATTTGTTTGCTAGTAAAGATTTTTTTAAGCATACTTTACATTGGCAGATGCTAAAGTATCTAACACGACATAACATATAACTCGACATAAAGAAGCTGTTTGATAATATGTTAGAAAATTTTAGTGTAGGCATGTTACTCTGTCTTGGTACCTACTACAGGTACATATTAGCGAGTTTCATATAAATAAATGGTATTTTTCTATTCAATGGACCTTGAGATCGTTAATTCCACCAATCTAGTGATTGAGATTCTATTTTACTTGATCACCATTTCTAGATACTATATCCTGAATGCTAGTATCTTTCACGGCATCGGTCGCCTCGGGTTTTGTCTCTAGAATCATCTCGTCGACCGTAGAAGGGGTTGCTTCGGCTGCTGGCACGTTCGGATGTGAACGTTCCCATTCTTTTAAGTTATTGACTACGGCTGTATGACCAAAGGTCTCTGCCTCGTTGAGAGGGCGACTTCCCCAGCGGTCCCGAGGATCGTACGGAACTCCACACTGGGCAAGAAGGAAGTCCACGCAACCGAGGTGACCTTCAGCCGCAGCCAAGTGTAGAGCTGTACGCCCATCGTAATCCGATAGAGTCATGTCCATACCAGAGAGGTGGTGCCTGCAGAGTAAAAAAATGTTAATGCTGTCCATACTCCATCGTTAAAAGACAACAGTTTTAAAATACTTGTAGTAATACATGTATCTCGTGATGATAAACCTAGTGCAATATAAAATGATGTATCTACTGCCAAATTTAATAAAGCACAACGAAAGACTCTAGAATCACTTACGAAAAAAAAAAATCGACCCATCAAGCATTACAACAAGTGTAGGTACGTGAATTTCATAGTGTCTTTAAAATCTAAAGAAGCAGATACATGTACTGTGTAAGTACTTGTTGAAAGCAATTTTATTTATTGTGACGGTTTCACCAGAACGGGAAGAAGAGACGGGTCAGACCTTTGGCTGTTAAAAATAACAATTTTATCAGCATTTTTCTAGAACTTATCAATATGACAAACATGACTTTATTGTTTTCAGTTGCTATTCTAGTAGTGTTGTTGAAAGAGAAAGAGCCTCGATAACCATCTAAAGAGGCTCTCGTTAGACGGCTGGATCAAGGGCCTGATACAGAAGGCAGTACTTCTCGACACGGCACGCATTGTGAGGAGGTTCCTGTCTCTGAAGGCCTAACCACCGGTAGCTTGGTCTCTGCACCCGATGCCGGTGGGACACTATTTTTTTATATTTTTAAATAGATTTTTATTTTTATATTATTTATTTAAAAATGTATTAAAATATGTTATGAATGAAAAATAAATGGAAAAAAATAAATAAAAAATAATACCTACTTAATAATAAATATCTACGTTTTATTTGTAAATCATTCACTCATGCTAATAGCGGCAGTGGTGTGGTGACTTACGAGTTAATCGCATTTCGAAAGCGAGGTGCAATGTTCATGTTTCCGAGCACCCAAATCTTGTTTTAACTCCTCCGTGTTACAGATAGAGCTATATTGAACATCACTCCTCTTAACCCATAGCGTAAATTTGTTTAAACCACTGCTGGGACTGTTTCAAGAATGGTTTCGTACCAAGGTAATTCAAGACCTCGTAACTATCAGAGTGGCAAGTATTCCGGTCCGGACAATAGTGGCAATTGGAAAGTGCATAGAAAATTGAAAGGAATTCATTTGTTTATCAATTCAAAGAGAAGGAAATCGATTAGTTATCGATTGTTAATCAATTAACTTCCATTCTATGGAGTTTTTGTAATAATCGCTGTCTAATTTATAGTATTAAGTAAGTTGTAAATATCCCATATCGAACCGCTCCTCTAATTACTAAGGATTAGTATTAATAATAATTGTATGTGTGATCGATAGATGTCACTATGCCATATTTCTAAAACGCGGTATGGTTTCACCTTCACTATGGTAATATAAGCATTGAGGTTTTTCATTAAATTGAGTTCATCAAATACAGTAGTAGTGTTTCATTCAAGTGCAAGTGCGACATCTGGTGCCGAAACCAGGGAAGAAGTGGAAGGAACTTAGAAAAATAAAGTGAAATAAACAGTGAAAAAAAAAAGTGAAGTGTTTAGGACTTGTAAAATATTCGTGAGTATTCAGGACTTAGAATAATTTCGTGATAAATTTAAACTTAGACTTTCCGTGTCGAATTTGGACTTTGAAATAATTTCGTGGTTAAAAAGACTTAGAATATTTTCGTAAGAAAAAGACTTAGAAAAGTTTTGTGCTAAAAACACTTAGAGAAAAAACTTGAGAATTTTGAACTTTGAAATAGTCTTAGCGGACATCTCAAAGACTTAGCCGATTTTACAAACTTGAAAGAACCTTTGTGAATTCAAAATGGATTTGTATTTGGCAAAACAACAAGATTCGTATCAACAAATCTGTAAGGCGCACACTAATTACAAAAAGTCACCACGAGATAGAAAAACGCTGTCATATATGGAGACACGATTGGAAAGTCTGGAGAAAGTTTGGGAAAAGTTTGTGACTAACCATGATTTAATGATCAATGACAGTACCACAGAAGACAGATCAACCTTAGATTATTTTACTAGCGACATATTTACAACAGTTGAAGAGAGTTACTTTGAATATAAAGCAAAACTGAAAGAAGATATGAGGACTCTCTCTGATGCTGGTATAGCAGGAGGCACAAAGCAAGAAAAGGTAACCTCGTCCAACTGTGAGGTGAAACTACCCCGTATTCAACTGCCTACTTTTTCAGGTGCCTATGAGGAATGGCAAACATTCTATGACATGTTTGTCTCGCTTATTCATGGAAATGGTAGCCTGAGTGCAGTACAGAAATTACATTATCTGAAAGGTAGTTTAACTGGAGAACCAGAAATCCTTCTGAAAAACCTCTCAACAACTGAGGCCAACTATACGGAGGCATGGACACAGTTGATTAATCGCTACAACAATAAAAGGTATAATGCCAACCAAATTATGAAGCGTTTATTCAATCAAAGGGCTTCGCATGTAGAATCAGCCGACACCATCAAGCTTCTTTTGGATACAACATCTTCCTGCCTCAAATCGTTAAATAATCTTGGGATTGACACGGAATCTTGGAACACCATCGTCATTTACCTAACCGTCTCAAAGCTAGATCAAGAATCACGAAAACAATGGGAACTATATGTAAGTCAACTGGATTCTGATAATCTACCGACTTGGACTCAACTTACAAAGTTCTTAGAGACTAGATTTCGAACACTTGAGATGGTAGACGGTGGCAAGAGCGGATTAAGAGTATCGCACACAAACTCCATCCAGAAACCAGTACCTAAACAGAAATCTTTTCATACAGTTTTAAATCACGAAGAGAAGAAATCAAACATCATGTGTGGCCTCTGCTCAGGTACACACTTACTGTATCAGTGCAAACAATTTGGGCAACAGTCTCCTCAAGAAAGATCCGAGTATGTCAAATCAAGTAGACTTTGCTTCAATTGTTTAGCACCTACACATTCAGTGAAAAATTGTCATCAATCTACAAGCTGCCGCAGATGTGGCAGAAGACATCACACACTACTACATTTAGAGCGAAGTCAAAATCACGATTCTGCATCAGCGGGATCTTCGAGTTCCGAATCAAAATTTGATTCTACACAGAATCAAACACCTGAAGCTAAGGTGGTAGCTCATTTTGCAATGGAGAATACTTCGAGTAAGATGTTACTGGCTACAGCAATGGTCAGAATCAAATCCGCAAATGGCTACTCACAAGTTGTACGAGCTCTCATCGATCAAGGATCTGAAGCATCCTTTGTAACAGAATCTACTGCACAGTTATTGGGCCTCGAACGAGCCCAAATCAATGGTCTCATATCAGGAATTGGTGATGGTCAAACGAGGACAAAAAGTATGGTATCTTTTTCTTTAGAGTCATTACGTTATCCTAACTTTTCTGTTCAAGTTAATGCATTTGTTTTGAGTACACTAACATCATTCCTTCCTTCAACTAAAGTAACATTATCCGATTGGTCAGATCTTATTAATTTACCTTTGGCTGATCCTAGGTATGGTTCACCTGGCAGAATCGATGTTATTTTAGGAGTAGATATTTTTAGTGAGATCATAAGTCACGGTTTGAAGGTACATCCATCTGGACACGGTATAGTCGCTCAGAATACACGCCTAGGATGGATCTTATCTGGCAGAGTTGCCAACGACATTCGTGAGTCACCTCAACGAATTATCAACTTGCACGTCCGAGTCAAGGAAGATCAACTCCTAAAACAATTTTGGGAGATAGAAAGAGAACCCGATTTTATCAATAAGAAACTGACAAAGCAAGAAACGAGATGTGAAGATATTTACGAAAGTCATACCACAAGAGATGACGAAGGACGCTATATCGTTCGTTTGCCATTTACGAACTCTAGTCCGGAGTGCCTTAATGGGAAATCATACAACATTGCTTTACAGAGATTCAAACTTCTGGAAAGGAAACTTCAGAAGAATCCAACATTGTATGATGAGTACAAAAAGGTTATAAGAGATTATCTCGATCAAAAGCATATGACACTAATCACAAATCCAGCAGAGATACAAGATCAACGGGTAATATACCTACCTCACCACGCCATAGTCAAAGAAAATAGAGAAACAACGAAAGTGCGCGTCGTTTTCGACGCCTCCTGTAAAGGAACAAATAACGTATCTCTAAATGACAACCTTTTAGTGGGACCCAAGCTGCAGCAAGATCTACGTCATATTTTGTTGAGATGGAGACGTCATTCAATCTGCATTGTAGCTGACCTAATACAAATGTATCGTCAAGTCCGAGTAGATGACCGAGATACTGACTACCAAAGGATACTATGGAGGAGTGACTCGAACCAGCCAATACAGCATTACAGACTACTACGGCTAACTTTCGGGACAGCTTGCGCCCCATATCTAGCAGTCAAGTCTCTGCAACAGTTGGCTAAGGACGAAAGGTCAAAATACCCTATGGCGGCTAATATCACCCTTAGAGACTATTATATGGATGACTTGCTCACAGGCTGTGACACCGAGACGGAAGCGATTGAGATTCACGATCAAATGTGCGGTCTTCTGAAGGCTGGTGGGTTTTCTCTACAGAAGTGGTGCAGCAACAGCGCTACATTACTTGGACACATCAAACAAGAGACCCAAAGAGAAGACAATTCTGTCACTTTCAAGTCAACCGACACTATAAAAGTGTTAGGGATAACATGGAACAAGATAACTGACAGTTTTGAATATACCTTGCAGCTACCAAGCATTAATGAGACTGTCACAAAGCGAAAAGTGTTATCAGATATAGCCAGGTTATATGATCCCATGGGATGGATAGCGCCGGTAATATTTACTGCAAAGGTCTTCATTCAAAGGCTTTGGAAGTCTGGATTGAGCTGGGACGAAGCCTTAACCAATGAACTGTTAGAAATTTGGATTCAGTTTAGAGAAGATTTATCAAATGTACAGAAGGTCATTATTCCAAGATGGCTACAGACCAGTAAATCTGACCACCTTGAGTTGCACGCTTTTGCCGATGCGTCTCAAGCCGGATACGCCGCCGCTATATTCATGAGATCCAGTGACAACGAGGGAAAGGTATCGGTGAAACTTATTACTGCAAAAACTAAGGTGTCACCGATAGAAAAGGAACTTTCAATCCCTCGATTAGAGCTGTGTGCTGCCATGCTGGCTACCAAATTAATATTCGAGGTCTCACAAGTGCTGCAAATACCCAAGGAAAATTTGTATGCTTGGTCAGACTCCACTGTTGTCCTTGCCTGGCTACGTGGAGAGCCCAGCCGTTGGAACACATTCGTGAGTAATAGAGTTTCTGAAATCCTAACAATGCTTGACGCAGAGCAGTGGCACCATGTACGAACGAGTTACAACCCTGCAGACTGTGCGTCAAGAGGAATGTCGATCGCAGAATTAATCAATCACGATTTGTGGTGGCATGGACCAGATTGGTTAAGACAAAGCGAAGAGTATAAAACCAAGAAAAATGAGGTAGATTTCACGACAAAAGAAGAAGAGCGAGCTATAAAAATTTTCACTTCAGTCGTTCAACCTGATGAAGATTTGTTGTGGACCAGATTTTCGAACTTACTAAAACTGATGAGAGTATTATCTTACTGTAGACGGCTGCTGTATCTAAAGATAAAGAATAAAAATCAACGACCTTCGTTCTCAACAGCAATCACAGTAAAAGAGATGAGAGATGTATTGCACATATGTATCAAAGAAACACAGAACCTTCATTTCGGCGATGATATTAAACAACTAAAACTTAAAGGTTGTGTGTCAAAAAAGAGTCGGCTTCTCACTCTTGCACCTATTTTTGATGAGAATGGATTACTAAGAGTCGGTGGCCGAATTCATCAGTCCAGTGAGCAGTTCGACAAAAGACATCCAATGATATTACCTAGTGAGAGCCATTTCACTAAGTTAATTATATGGGATGCTCATACTAGGACTCTCCATGGAGGACCACAACTCATGCTGAATTACATAAGGTCAAAATATTGGATCATTCGAGCGAGGGACTTGGTAAAGAAATGTTACAGAGAATGCAAGACGTGTGTGAGATACTCTAAACAGAATTATAATCCATTCATGGGCCAGCTTCCTAAAGCTAGACTAAAGCCCGCAAAAACATTTGAGAGTTCTGGAGTAGACTTTACAGGTCACATCAATATTCGCTTTTCGCCGGGAAGAGGTTCAAAATCGTACAAAGGGTACATCTGCCTCTTTGTATGTATGTCTTCTAAAGCAGTTCATTTAGAGGCAGTTTCGGATCTAACTGCTCAAGGTTTTATAGCTGCCTTTCGCCGATTTGTGTCAAGGAGGGGTCACTGTAAAAACTTATACAGCGATAACGGAACTAATTTCGTCGGAGCTGATAAAGAGTTGAGAAAAATGTTCAATAATGCTGTATCACAGCTACCCGACGAGATTAGTCAATTGCTGGTGAAAGAGGGTACAACGTGGCACTTTATACCCCCCTATTCCCCAAATTTTGGGGGGCTGTGGGAGGCAGGGATACGTTGTACTAAGGCTCATCTTAAACGAATAATCGGAGACGCCACCTTGACATTCGAAGAATTATCAACAGTCTTGACCCAAATAGAGGCGTGTTTAAATTCACGACCACTATCTCACATGAGCGATAATCCAGATGATCCTTTACCACTCACACCTGGGCATTTCATAGTGGGAGAACCTCTAATAGTCATCCCAGATGAAAGCTATGAGAAATATCAAATCTCTGGCCTTCAGAGATGGAAGCTTACGCAGAAGATGGTCAACGACTTTTGGCGCAGGTGGTCTAATGAGTATTTGGTTACGTTAAACCAACGATACAAGTGGAACAAGAAAACGTTAGAGCCAGAAATAGACGACATCGTTATTTTGAAGGACCATAATCTACCACCAGCTAAATGGTTATTAGGAAAAATTGTAGAAAAACATACAGGAAGGGATGATGTTACTCGTGTTGTTACTGTCAAAACCAAACATGGATTATGTAAAAGTTCTTGTAATAAATTATGTTTTCTACCAAAATCCTGTTAGGTCGGCTCTTAACTTAGTCTCTCAATTGTATAGTGTAAAATATAGTTTAGTTAGTTAATTATTATAAATAGGGTTATGAGCTTCTAGGAGTTATGTTATAGTTATAGGAGTAATAATTTATGTTTTGTTCGCACGTTTTATAAAATGTTTGATTACCATTGAGTCACTTGTAAATCTTTTACTTATTGTTTTATCTTTCTCTATGTGAGTGTTGTGTATTGTCACGGTGGGCGGTACTTCTTGGTTTATATGAAACCTTAATATTTAAGAACTAAGTTCTTGGTGGGCGGAATGTCTAATTTATAGTATTAAGTAAGTTGTAAATATCCCATATCGAACCGCTCCTCTAATTACTAAGGATTAGTATTAATAATAATTGTATGTGTGATCGATAGATGTCACTATGCCATATTTCTAAAACGCGGTATGGTTTCACCTTCACTATGGTAATATAAGCATTGAGGTTTTTCATTAAATTGAGTTCATCAAATACAGTAGTAGTGTTTCATTCAAGTGCAAGTGCGACAATCGCCTTGTAATGTTGTCTATTGACGGCATTCATTGTTATGCGGACGACAGTACGGGTGATACTTATTACGCGGGCCGTCCCGGTATCTCTCGGGTTGCAGTGGAAGAAAGCCGTGAACAACTTGTGTTTGAAATCGAGGCTACTCTCACTAGAGTGTCCGATTGGGGTGGACAAAATCTTGTCCAATTCAACCCTACCAAGACACAAGTTTGTGTGTTCATCGCAAAAAAAAACCCCATTCGCTGTGGCGCCGCAATTTCAGGGCACATCTCTCACCATCTCTGAAAGTATAGGGATACTTGGTGTTGACATCTCCAGTGACGTGCAGTTCCGCAGTCACTTGGAGGGCAAGGCTAAGCTGGCATCCAGGAAGCTCGGAGTGCTCAGCAGGGCGCGGCGGTGCTTTACTGCGGCGCAAACACTGCTTCTTTATAAGTCGCAAGTGTGGCCGCACATGGAGTATTGCTGTCACCTCCGGCCGGGGGCACCTGAATACCAGCTTCGTCCATTTGACTCGGTGCAAAGGCGAGCTATGAGAGTTGTCAACGATCCCATACTTGCAGGTGGTGTGGAACCTCTTAGTGACAGGAGAGACTTTGCCTCTTTGTGTGTGTTCTACCGCCTGTACAACGGTTTGTGCTCTGAAGAATTCTTTGATATGATGCCTACGGCTACATTCTATCATCGCACCGCTCGCCACAGACAGGGTATTCATCCTCACACGTTGCGACCTGAGCGCTCGAGCACGGTGAGATCCGATAGAGGCTTTCTTCCGCGTACGCTTAGGTTGTGGAATGATCTCCCTGCTTCGGTTTTCCCAAACGTCTACAGTATGGGGTTCTTCAAAAGGGGACTTAGAAAGTTTTTACAGGGTCGGCAGCGCGATTGTGGCGCCTCTGGTGTTGCAAGCGTCCATAGGCTGCGGTGACCACGTAAAAATAGTATAAAAAAAAGAAAAAGAAAATGAACCTACAGGAGTAGACGACGACCGGCTAGATAACACGGTACAATAGATTCTCCTCGGTGCACGAATTGTTACCCACGTGGTTTAAAAAGTATAAAACTTACGTCACATAGCTGTAGACCTCGGCAACTATTGCCAAGAGGATCCAGGGGTGGAGACCACGTGCAAATTCCCATTACATTGGGAACGACTATGAGCATCGCTCCAGAAACTCCTGATTTGGCTGGCAATCCCACTTTGAAAGCAAATTGTCCTGAATAGTCGTACATTCCGCAGCTATGCATCAGAGAAAGAACGTTGCGCACTGAGTCAGGACGAAGTACCTTTTCATCTGTTATTGGACAAATGCCTCCATTTGCTAAAGTAGCAGCCATTATGGACATTATGTCGCAGTTGGCTTCCATAGAACAACACTGAAAATTAAAATAGGTAACTTGTAAAATGTGGTAACAAATGTTGTTGATTAATTTCTTGGCATCAGTAAACTACCGCATACAAAAGATCTACCTTGTAAATCAACAATTGCTCTGCTCGTTTTATAGGTATAGGACTACCACTATAATTGTTCAATTATTCATTAGACAATAAATACTAGTACTTCTGCGAATATTAGACCTCGCGAGCACCCAGGAAAAAATCAACCTGTTAGGAATATTCTTTATGTCAAAAATCATCAAAATCCGTTCATAAATAACGTGAAAAAATTCTTCACCCCTTTCTCCCACATCTTTCCCCTATAAACAAAAACTTTCGATCAAAGTTGTATTTTAAATGAAAGAACATGACGCGAGCAAATTTTTATGAAAATCGGTTATGAATTGTGTCCTCTAGACCGGTTCTGACACATAGATATACGGATGAAAGCAAAATCGTACATACTGTTTATTCGAAGACACGTTCGCTTCGCTCAATCGGTCAGCAGTGACCAATTTCTGACACAGGTATAAAATAACAGAATAAGTACCTGAAAATAGAAGTCCATACATTCGCGCAGATTCGTTTTTTCTGGGTAACATTTATATTCTCTCATGTAGAAGCCAAGTGCATAGTTTCTGTCGGCTGCTTCTCGCTCGGATAAAAATATTGCGTTATTAAAACCTAGTGCTTCGTTGCCAGCGAGCCGACTAAAGAATGACATGACGTAATCAAAGTTTTCAGCGAGTGTCATTTCTGGTTTGTCCAAAGATTTTAGCAACGAGCACATTACGATCGCTCCTGCGTTGATCATTGGGTTGTGTGGTTTCACTGCAAAATAAACTTTTGATTAATATCTAATTTTAAGTTAGGTACCTACATAGTCATATTTGCGGTTGGCAGCACAAATTGTTGATGTTTATGAGCGTCAGAAGTAACATGTTAGAGCATCACTGGCGTGGGTAGAGGTGATACGCACTATTGTAGTCTAGGACGAGTTCATTGAAGTTTCGGCCGCTGGGCTCCGTGCCAACATATTGGTGAACTACGTCCGGTCCCAAAGTTTCAAGAGCCATTGCGTATGTGAGAGGTTTGCTGCATGATTGTAGAGTAAATGGAACTGTCACATCACCTGTAAATGATTAAAATACTCTATTTCACAAATGTCGGCACTGAGAAATTTGACACACTCACTATTACAAATAATACGAGTCTACTACTTACCAATAGAAAATCTTTGACCATCTATTGTGCATATGCTGATACCCCAGCTGTCACAGCTAGCCCTAGCTAGCTGTGGTATATACCTGGCAACTTTACCATCAGTGTTACTTTTGGCTGCCCAGTACATTTCTTCTATGTCTTTAATGAAGTCTTGGAAGTCCGGAATCACAAACTGACTGCGAAATGCTCTTGTTATTAAAACAATATTAGGTGCAATCACTTCTTTGAAAGTTTTCCTGTCAAGCTTTAGTGTTTCAGGTGAACCTCCTTCAAAATTTGAATCTTTGTGAACTTTGTATAAGTTATGCATAACTTCTTTTACTCGTGAATAATTTGTTCTTATTCCAGTTGTTCTCAGGGCCTGAAATGTACAAATATTATAATGATTTTCATGTTACATGGATATGATGCAAATATGGATACAAGGATGGCAAATCCTTAGTAATAGGTACTATGAACGATGAAAGTTTGTAAGTAACGATGAAAATACCTAGTGGATGAGTTACTCTTTCAGACTGTAACGGCTGTACGATTCTTGTTTTAATTTCGTACAGAGATAGATTTAGTCTCGAATCTTACTAATATTATAAATGTGAAAGTTTGTGAGTGTGGATGTTTGTTACTCTTTCACGCTGAAACCGCTGAACGGATCGAGCTGAAATTTGGTACAAAGATACATTATAGTCTGGAATACAACGACTAGTCCAAAGACGAACTACGAACTTAGTCTTTGGACTTCGGAGGAGAATTCTTAATATTCTTCATAATATTGCCAAATGCTCCGTCGTTACTTTTACTAATAAGCGTCATAGGATCGTTGTCGATTACGCAATTGATGGACAGGTCCTGAGAAGATCCAATGTCATTAAAGATCTTGGGATTATTTTCGACGATAAACTTAGCTTTCGAGACCATTACCATCACGTAGTGATGAGATCTAGTCAACTTGTTGGGTTTATTGCGAGGACTGCTAGGGATTTTAAAGGTGCTTGTTCTTTTCTCTACCTATACTACACACTCGTGAGAAGCATATTGGAATACGGCTGCCCAATATGGTCTCCACATTACTTATCCTTTTTATCATTTCTCTCTGCTATTCTCTTCCCGAAAAGCTACAGCTTTTCAGTTCCGCCCATATCGTGGTTTCAAGTAGCGACAAAGCGATTTCCGACGGGAGTCGGGAGGTCATAGTTGTAAGGAATTTTAAGTTGTGCAAAATAGTTTTAAGAGTGCCCGTTAGCGGGGTAGTTTCCCTCCAAATTAACATAACTACCCAGGAATTTGGCTCTCCTGACCTCTGCTGCCAACTTGTTCTTTCCGGCTTATTTTGTGTATTTTTTATTAATTTTAGGCATATTTCGGCAAAAACAAGAACAAGGCCAAATTTGAATTTTTCTCAACATAATTGTAATTTTTCCAAATTTTAACGGTACCCAATTTATTTTTCACACCCTCATGTATTTATTTTATGGTGAAAAATTTTTTTAAGTAAATTTAAAGTAAAAGTTTTGCAATTCTAAATATTACAATTGTTAAAGTTCTGAAGTGAAACTTCTAATTTCAAACGCTTACATGAATTTTCGTAAGTGTGTTGCATAGCATATATTCATCATAAAAAGTAGTCAAAGGATATCACCACCACAATTTTTATTTATTTTTTACGGCGTCAAACCGCCTCAATTTGTGTATTATTTTGTTGTATTTCCTATATGTGATTTTACAGCGAGACCAACAGCCGATAATCACACTTCTGGGTAACAATCCCTATTGAAATTTCACGTTAGCAAAACGGTAGAACAAATATTTAACGAATTTCACTTCACGTAAATAATAAAAGATTTATAATTGTTTCACTTTTCGAATTACGTTGAATTCTGACACACTGAAATAAAACTGTAAGAAAAAACATTCCAAACGTAGATCACGCAGTGAAAACATTCTTGCCAAAAACAACTTTAAACTGATAACTTTGATTCGTGTTCTAAACAAACAACGGCAGATTTTGCTTTAATAACGTTTACAAGTAAGTTGATTTACTAGCTCGATAGTAGCGGAATTTTTTTTTTCATATAAACTGTGGGTGGAAGTGAATTAAATACACTCCTGACACCAACAATCTTATACAAAATACTAGCTGACCCTCGCAACTTCGTTTACGTCACAGATGGAGTATAAAAAGAGGTGTATTTCTTCATCAGACTGATGTAGCACATGAAACTGCCCTGTTGGCTTAATCATAAAAGAGCTTAATGATTAAGGGTATTGTAAAATGATTCAGTCCACGCCGAAGGCGTGGGCTGAATCATTTTACAATACGCCAACAGGCCAACACGCCAGTTTAGATTTAGCCTCAAATTCAGAGGAACCGTTGAATTCTAGGTTTTGCGATAGTTGAGATGTCTCTAATTCCTGAACTACAAATCCCTCAACATTGAAACTTGTGCGAAACAATCCTCAAAGCATTCCTTTTATGACACTGAAAACATTTTTGAAATCGGACTACGCATTGAGAAGTTACAACTAAAAAACCCTTTTGTCTTTCATCCCCTCTCCCAAAGGAACCGCACAAAATATCGGGATCAAAAGTATCCTAGAACCTTCCTCGGACCATAAGCTCAGATTGTACAAAGTTTCATTCAAATCGATTCAGTAGTTTCGGCGTGATACTTAGTCGGGATACAGACAGACAGACAGACAGACAGACAGACAGACAGACAGACATGAAAAATTTAAATTACATATTCGGCTTCAGTATCGATTAGAGAATGCCCTACAATTAAAATTTTCAAAATATCTTCCATGTACAGACTCTCGACCCTCAACAGTTTTATTATATGTATAGATAGACGAACCATGCAGTGAGAAATTATAGCTAAAAACCTATTTTGCCTTTCATCCCCTCTCCTGAAGGAACCGCGCAAAATATCGGGATCAAAAGTATCTAAGAACCTTCCTCGGACTATAAGCTTACATCGTACAAAGTATCATTCAAATCGGTTCAGTAGTTTCGGCGTGATACTTAGTCGGGATACAGACAGACAGACAGACAGACAGACAGACAGACAGACATGAAAATTTTAAATTACATTTTCGGCTTCAGTATCGATTAGAGAACGCCCTACACTTAAAATTTTCAAAATATCTTCCATGCACAGACTCCCGACCCTCTACAGTTTTATTATAAGTATAGATAGCCTTAATCATTAAGCTCTTTTATGATTAAGCCAACACGCCCGTTTAGACTCACTTTCAAAAGAAACGTTGAATTCTAGATTTACCGAAAGTTGAGATGCCCCTAATTTCTCAACTATATAACCCTCAATATTGAAAATTGTATGGAATAATGCTTAAAGTACTCCCTTTCAGACACCAAACAAATATTTGAAATCGAACCATGCAGTGAGAAATTATAGCTAAAAACCTATTTTGCCTTTCATCCCCTCTCCTGAAGGAACCGCGCAAAATATCGGGATCAAAAGTATCTAAGAACCTTCCTCGGACTAAAAGCTTACATCGTACAAAGTATCATTCAAATCGGTTCAGTAGTTTCGGCGTGATACTTAGTCGGGATACAGACAGACAGACAGACATGAAAATTTTAAATTACATTTTCGGCTTCAGTATCGATTAGAGAACGCCCTACACTTAAAATTTTCAAAATATCTTCCATGTACAGACTCCCGACCCTCTACAGTTTTATTATAAGTATAGATTTCCAGAATCGTCCAAGTACGAATCGTTTCTTTTGAAACAATTCGAAATATTCAAGGGTTCCGTAGTGGTAAGGAACAAATTACATAAAAAGTTAATTACTACTATATAGTTTATTTCAAGAACCGTCCTAGTGCGAATCGTCTTTGACACAGTTCGTAATAATTAAGGGTTCCGTAGTAGTAAGGAACTATTTAAAAAAAAAAAAAATAGTTGGAACGAGTCAATATACGATTAATTCTTGGCACGTTCGTGGGAATTGTTACATTTAAATAAAAACAAGATTAAGGTCAAAACTTGCATCAATCCATTAAAACTGTCAAACATTTAGCTAACTTCATCAACCCATCATCATACACCTCACTTTCACTACTTACTGCTTCGGATTAGATTACATTTAAACACAGACAGACAGACAGACAAGTAATATCTAGAAGGGTCCAATTTATTATTTGAGTGAAGGAACCCTAAAAGAAAGAATTTCCAAACTTAAGTATTTCCTAAAGCAAATACTAAGTTTCATAAAGGTTCAATTTATAATTCGGTTCAACGAACCCTAAAAAGTAGAATTTATTTTTCGTTATTACGAGGGTGGGTCGAAAAATAGACACATTCTGCCAACATTCAAGTACGTAAACAGACAACGGTAAGGGCCGTCGTCCACTACAACAGAATTCGTTAGCGAATATAGCGAACGTTCGTTGTTTACATGAAATTAACTTTTCACATAGAATAAACAAACGGATTAACAAATTAAAGTGTGTCATACACCAGTAGTGGATTTCACTACGCAGGTGGCACAGTAGGCACCACAGTTCAGCACACATTACAGTTATACACATATTGATACGAAAGTTTTCACAATTCATTGGATACAACTAAAGTAGCAGATAAACACACTATACGTTGGAAAATAATCATCATCACTAAAGATTCCCGGTAATAGTAATTGAGTTAGTCATTACAATGGCATTCAAATCAAATTTCACATCACTCCCAAAGGCGGAACTTGCATATGAAGTAAAGATCCGGGGAGAGGAACCTGGTTCAACGGTGGCAGCCCTCAGGCAACAAATTAAAAAATTAAAGATAACCACGGACGAAGAGGACTTACAGGTCTCCCCTTTGGATTTGGAGGAAGACTTAGTAGGGTTGTATTCCTCGCTGGCCGTGTTGGAGAAGAACGTGGCGTCCCTTCAGGACAAGTACAAATTGTCATTATTGGCTAGCTCCAAAGCCTTATGTGCTCACATGGAGTCTAGGTTTGCTAGAATCATTCCCCCAGAGGAATCAGATCTAAAGGAAAGAGACGACGACTTTCAACTCTCTTTCAAAACTACATACAAGAGATTGAAAGCCATATCCGAAAGTTATTCGCATGCATCAAACACCAGCGAATTTGATGATGCGGACGAGAGCATTGCTGCCCCTACCAATGAAGCGCAGGAGGCAGACACCCTCGCGGACATGAAAGAGAAAGCAAATAGCAACAACCGGAAAGAGAGTCACTTTCTAAGTTTTCCCGTAAAATATGAGCGATGCTCTCTTACGGAACTTTCCAAATTTAAATACGACGGTAATTCGCAGGTACACTCTTTCATTGAACGGGTGGAAGATTTTAAACAAGCCCGAGAAATCGACGACAAGAGATTGTTAACAGCAGCCTCTGAACTATTCACAGGCAACGCTAGGCATTAGTACCGCAGTAATCGCGATAAATTTGCGTGCTGGCAAGATCTAACGAATGCGCTAATACAGGATTTCGGAGTCAGCAACTACGAATACCGCCTATGGCAGGAAATTCGACAACGCACTCAAGGAAACGGAGAAGGAATAGTGGTGTACCTGGCCATCATGGATGGAATGTTTGCTCGTCTAAGCAACAAGGTGTCTGAAACGGAAAAACTACACATTATCTTAAACAACATCAGACCCGTCTACGACAACATCCTAGCAACCAATGGAGACATAGTCTCATTGGAACAATTAAAAAACATATCGCACCTTGATTTCGAAACCGTTACTAAACGAAATTTTTACGAAATTGAGTTAAGCCGGCATCGAGCGAAAAACGGCAAAACGATAGTTACCATTTCGTTGATTCAAACAATTCTATTTGCACAATTTGCATAAAAAATTAATATGTATTTCAGCAAGAACCAATGCATCATTACTGATACTCACAATCAGGATATAATTAATAGGTATTTAGAAAAATACGTTTAAAAATCACCAATATCTAAAAAATCTTATGCTACTGTTTAAGGGATTTAACAAAATTGGATGTAGTTTACTGTGTATATCTTTACTTTCAATAAACTACATTTCATAAACTACAATTAGTGATACTAATATTTTACCTACGTTAAAATTTTAATTCATTAATACCTAAAAACAAAAGAGTTGCCCAAGTTTCTCATACATTTCTGCGAGCACGCAGCTTGCCGACTGACAAACTTTAGTGATCCGCAAGAGCTCAGAGCGAGTACACGTCTCGTTGCGTCGCAAAAAATAGAAATATTTACGTAAAGCATAGCGTGTATGCACACTTGGACGTGCAAACAAAAAAGAGGTAAGTTCATTTTACACATTTTCAAGTTTTTTTACTTATGTACGCAATTGTTGTGGAAGATGAATAGAAATAGGTCCATAATATTTTTTTTTATATTAATAGGTTAACGACTACAATAAATTGTATGTTCTATGTCTGATTTCCTTGCAATTATTGTAACTCAATTTAAGATGTTCTTTATAAACTATCGCGGTTTTTAGACCGAATGTCTGAGTTATCTGAAAATGTGTTATTTAACAAAAATTATTGTATTTCACAGAAAATGGGCCGACGCAAGGAAAAGTATTATAAATAGAAAAGTGGGCGAGATTCCGCAAAAATAGGATATCTTACTACAAGTAGCACGATAAGTTATTTGTATTTTTTGGTGTTCCGTTCTCAAAGGGAAAAAATGGGACCCTATAACTGTGACTCAGTCTATCATCTGATTGGATCTCATAAACCATGATAGCTAAAAATTATAAATTATCATTTGTTTGTATGTATTATGATGGTATTGTGGCTGAAGGCCACATTTTATTCTTCAAAATATTCGAATAATAGATATAAATTCACAAATAGGTTAAGGGTGTTTTGCAATGTAAATATTATCGAAATACACATTTGAGTCTATGAATATGATCTTTAATTGCCTCGCTGATCCATAGTATATAAGTAATAAGGTCGTCTATAGTGATGTCAACAATACAATCCTGAAAGTAGTACATTGTGTAACACTAATATTCTTAGCCTGAATGGTAACAAAACTAAATGTAGACTAAACAAAGTCAGCAATTATTTCCTGGGTAACTGTATATGTTTTTACAATAGGCTTCCACATGACATAAAAAGTATGCACTTAATTAAGTTCAAAAGTGTATAAAAAGTACTAAAATTACACTGCATGGGTTACTATACAATTGACGATTATTTGCTTGACAAGGAAGCCTGGAAATGATCTGCTCGCTCTACTGCATTCTCAAACAACATTTTGTGATTTTTTTATTATATTCGGATCGCCAAATTGACGTCGCCACCAGCCTTATGGTAAGCCGTAGCGCATCTAGCGATTGGGGGCCGCTTTTGACAGTGGTCCTCAAGTTGACGGCCCTGTGATGTGCCTCTTCACGCTCCTTTTAAAGAACCCGGGTTGTAGATGAGGGAAACACGTGTGCGGGCAGGTTTTCTTCACTGTGTATTAGTGGCAACTCTCTCAGCCAAGGACGCTATGGTTCTTCGCTGCGCTAACGATTCGAGGCCTCCCGTCACCTCAGGTCAACCAATTATTAGGATAGCACGTCTCTGCATAGCGTCAAGCGCGTCTAGTAAGTACCTCGTGGAGTCATCCCAAAGGTGAGAACAGTACTCGACGCAGGTACCGTTTCACCTTATTTAGGACTCCGAGTTTCCGCGAGGCAAGCCCAATACAACTCTCTATGTAGTTTTTGTGATTGAGCTCACGCCGGACGTCTATACCGAGGATCTCCAGTTTGTCCTTTAGTGGAACCGTAATGCTCTGAAGAGAGGGTAGGGAAAGGAATGGGGACTTCTTAGCTGTAAACGCACACGCCTGTGTTTTTCTGGCATTGAACTCGACCACGTTGTCTGAATCCCATTTCGCAATGCGACCCAGGTCCTGGTCGAGATCCGCCACGAGTTGTCATCTCTTCTCCTCCACGTCGCAAAGCCCCTCCGCTGGACGGCCAGAATAGCTCCCATGCAGAGTACTATCATCCGAATAACAATGAATGCACCCAAGGGACAGCATGTCATTGATATGCAGAAGAAAGAGAGTTGGGATAACGTTTCGCGAGTACAAGTCACACACGTCACACGTGTGCCAAATACCTAAATGTTTTTTTTTAGTAAAATGAAACTAAGTAATAATTTCTGAATAGCTATATTATTGTTTTTTTAGTTTGAGTTTGCCCACGGGAAAAAATATCTTTTTTTTATACCACTAAGGTGGCAGACAAGCACACGGCCCACCAGAAGGACCGGTGGTCACCGCAGCCTATGAACGTTTGCAACACCAGAGGTGCCACACTCGCGCTGCCGACCCTGCAAAAACCTTCTAAGACCCCTTTTGAAGAACCCCATACTGTAGGCGTTTGGGAAAACCGAGGCAGGGAGGTCATTCCACAACCTGAGCGTGCGCGGAAGAAAACACGTATCGGATCTAACCGTGCTGGAACGCACCGGACGCAGAGTGTGAGGATGAACTCCCTGTCTGTGGCGAGCGGTTGCGATGATAGAACGTAGCCGTGGGCATCACATCAAACAATTCCACAGAGCACATACCATTGTACAGGCGGTAGAACACGCATAAGGAGGCAAAGTCTCTCCTGTCGCGAAGAGGTTCCACACCAGCTGTAAGTACAGGATCGTTGACAACTCTTACAGCTCGTCTTTGCACCAAGTCAAATGGACGAAGCTGATATTCAGGTGCTCCCGCCCAGAGTTGACAGCAGTACTCCATATGCGGCCGCAATTGCGACTTATAGAGAAGCAGTGTTTGCGCCGCAGTGAAGTACCGCCGCGCCCTGTTGAGCACACCTAGCTTCTTGGACGCCAGCTTAGCCTTGTCCTCCAAATGACTACGGAACTGAACGTCACTGGAGATGTCAACGCCAAGGATCGCTATACTTTTGGAGATGGAAAGAGATGTGCCCTGAAATTGCGGCGCTACAGTAATTGGGGTTTGCTTAGCGGTGAAAAAACAAGCTTGTCTTGGAAGGGTTGAACTGGACAAGATTTTGTCCACCCCAATCGGACACTCCAGTAAGAGTAGCCTCGATTTCAGACACAAGCTGTTCACGATTTTCTTCCACTGTGTCCCGAGAGATACCGGGGCGGCCCGTGTAACAAGTGTCCCCCGTACTGTCGTCCTCATAACAATGAATGCCGTCAATAGACAACATGTCATTGATATGCAGCAGCCTGCCTTAAAATTTATTATTTTTCTGTAATTTGGATTTGTTTCAAAACAGAAATACATAACCTGTGAAATTTTAACTCCTGTTGACGGACAGCCGTGTCTCAGCGATGGGGTCCTGTTTTTTACCCTTTGGGTACGGAACCCTAACGACTAGGTGACATGTGTATGTGCCTCTGCCGATCCTTTCAGCGTTAAGGCGTGTCTATATATATGTATGGTACATACATATGTATGTACCTATAAAAGTACCTATTAATATCGGCTGCCTGGCACTAGTACTGCACTTTGGGATCAGATGGCGCTTTGTAAAAGAATAGCAAATGTCAGTGTCATATTAATACGGTCCATTGTATTTAAACTTATCTAAACGTACTTCATAATATAAAAAGTAGTCATGATCTTTTCGAGCCATTCGTCTCAGTAAAATTACTAATATTTTTTTAAATTTTTAAGTTGCCTAATGTTGCGTTGCGACCAAACAGAGCGACTGTCGCTGAGAGAATTGTCTATGTGTAAGTGCCGCACGCACACAGCTGAACCGCCGATTCAAAACACCGAAAGTGCCGCTGACTCGTGCGCTCGGACGGGCCTTAATAACGCCATCTTTTTTAAATCGTCAGGAACTACCGAATGAATTTGACAGTTTATTGAATACCTCAATATTACGGTAGATAGCTTTAAACTAAAACGTTACTAAACGAAAATTTTAAACAAACGCTAATGACATAACCGTTATTAAACCAGTTGTCACCGGTCATTTGAGGAGTCGACGTACAAGTTTATAATAAAAGTGTAACTATTGATATAAGAACGGTTGACTTTCTCGTTAAGCTATATTATTTACTTATTTTTATTCTATAAAGTGTGTTTCTTTGTTTTGTCACAGTTTTTAACTTAAAATGAGTATTTTATTTTTTTCAAATTTAAAACTAAAACCGTTACCTTTTGTATATTTCTTATAATAAAGATTCTAGATAAAAGTATGACATAAATATTTAGTTTCAAGTTGTGCCTATTGGTTTAGTATAGTTCTTAACTAACTTGATTCTCATGTTTACGGTTAGGATTATTACAATAAGTATATAAACAGTGGTAGTATTATTAGAATAAGTATATAAATAATAAGTATAAAACAAATACAAAAGATTTATAGATGACTGTTTAGTTTCATATTGTGTTATAAATTATTTTTACTTAGCTAGAGCCCCCGGTAAGCCCTCGGAAGGCCACCACTGCGGCCTCACCCAAGGGGCGGTTCGGGTGCTATCCCGCGTCTTTGGGGGGTTTCGGGTGTGATCCCGCTTCTAAGGGGCGGTGTGCGGGAATCCCTCACGTCACGCTGCCGTCATGGGCCTGCTTCTGTTAGGACGGGGAGCAGCCCTCTCACCATCCTCAGGCCCCAAGTCATGGAGGCCGATAGTCTTCGGTGAAGACACGACGACGGCGCCCAGGCCGCCGACTGCGGAACTCGAGTGGGAGAGTTCTCTCGCGTTCCCGCTCCGCCGCCTCTTTCACGAGCATGACTTGCTCGCAGAAAGAAGCGGCGCAATCCCACTTACTCCCGCTGAAGATCATGGCTCGCATTATGGTCTTAAATGAGAGATTTTCCACGTCTAGACCCACTACGAGGACCTGGTGCTGTTGCGCCCACGCAGTGCACTTCACCAGCGTGTGGAGCGCTGCGTCATCGCTGCGATCCTCGCAGTGCTGACACTCGGCTGTGGTTTCCTGGTGTCTTCCCCACCGATACATACCGAAACTACCGTGCCCGGCAAGCATCTGTGACAACCAGTAGGAGTAGCAGTAGAGCACCGTGTCTCCTCTCTAGCCACTCTTCCATGATTGTCTGACGGCCGCAATTGTGGCGAATTCGCCCTTTGGTTGCTCAAGTCGCACCTTCCATGTCTCCACGGTTTCCTGGTGGAGCTGGGACCGCTGGGGCTTGGTTTCTCGAGACGCAGGCCTATGGCTCCACTCCAGCGCCTCCTTGCGCCATCTAAATAGTGACGCAAGGGCTCTCGCTTCCAGGTCCCATGGAGGGGTTCCGGCTAGGAGACATGCCGCTTCACCGGAGATCGTGCGGTATCCCCTTATCACTCTGACAGCCATCGCCCTCTGCGGGCTCAGCAATCTAGCCACGTTGCTAACCGTCAGGGTCTCCGCCCATCCGGGGGCCCCTAGGGTCATACTTCGCACGATCCCCAGGTACAGTCTCCTTGTAGGGAGCGAAGGATCCCCTGATGTTGGGCATCAATGCCCCCATCAGTTTTGGGACCAAACTTCGCAAGTGATGTCCGATTTTCCACCGGCCATCGAGTACGAGCGCCAGATACTTCAAAGAGGACTCGATGCTGATGCTGACGCCCCCTACCTGTAGGCTGGAACCCGCAGGTGGTCCCATCTGAATAGGAATTAGTTTTCTGTTGATATTATTATTCAAAATAAGTAAATACGGTGACTGTAAGCTTCAATTAAATGATAATTATTAAAAGAAGAATAAATAGTTATTTGCCATTTATAATTGTACTTCATACGTTTGTTTAATAAATAGTGATTTTAACTTTTACCTTTTATTATATCCGTGTCTTTAAATATATTTCACACTCATTATTCTGTCATTTAAAATAGCTAGAATTTTATTTTTTACATAGTAACATTCAATTCATACTAACATTACAATATTCAATGATAATTGAAAAAAAAGTTATTGCAAAAGTGTTACTATAAGAATTAAAATTATTATAATTCAGTAAATATTTAAATTATCTAATTATGTGCCTTTACATCTTGAAAAGGAACTAATAATTTAATAAGTAATCTAAGACATACCTCATAAAAGTTCATACGTTTTTCATTATGAGGTTTTTAATAGGCCAAAAATCTTAAATTGCTTCTCCTGTAAAATTTAGTTATTTTGTTTAGTAACGGTTTCGAAATGAAGGTGCGATATGCAAAAAACATGAGGACATGGTGGCACGCAGAGCGTTCTTTACAGAGCCTCCAACAGCATCTGAAGGGATGGTAGCAGCGGAATTCGCATTTACAACTAGAAAGACTGCGAGCAAGACCTCAACATCTACAAGGCAAAGTGACAACAACTTCAACAGAAACGGCAGTAACTTCCCAAGCAGTAGAATTGCGACCAATACCTACGGGAACAGGAACGCTCACAGCGCAGGTTACAACCGCGACAGTCGTAACTTCAGATCGCAAAACACTGTGGCGGCGACAACATCGGACGACACACGGCCATGTTCGAAGTGTGGTTCCAGAAATCACTCGACTATGGCATGCCGAAATACGAATGAGTCGTATGGTTACAAAGGTGGGACAAAAGAAGTTAGGTCTACAAAATGCAAAAACGAATTTACAAGTCAGAAGGAATCTTCTATACTCTCCCCATTACCTACAAATGACCCCAGGCCTTACGCCAAAATAACAATTATGTCAAACCCACAGTTAGAAGCATATGGATTGTTGGACACAGGAGCCGCAATCACAATTTTAGGTAACAACTTACACAGAGTGTTACAAAATATAGGATATAAGATAGAGGAAGACATAAGTACATCGGTTACAACGGCCGGCGGACACACAACCGTAGTACAAGGAAAGGTACATTTACCCATCAAATTCGAAGATAAAACTCACATAATTACGGCGTATATAGTGCCTAACATAACCACTAACCTAATTTTAGGTATAGATTTCTGGCTCAGATTTAACCTATGTCCCAAATACTTCGGACATATACCCATATTAGTGGACGATGACCCTAAACTGTCATTAATATCCGAAGAGCAAAACAAACTGTATGACTGGCGTAGTCTCACGCAACAACAACGCTTAATAGCAGAAAAGATGATATCCAAATGTGCCGAAATATCATATGAGAAAGTAGGGCTAGGCAGAACACATCTGATAGAACACACAATAGATACGGGAGACAGCAAGCCAATCAAACAACGTACCTATAGAATGTCCCCTGAGAAAACACGAATAGTATCAGAACAAATAGACGAGATGCTAAAGGCTGACGTCATCGAGCCTAGTCAGAGCCCATGGTCAAGCCCCGTACTAATAGTAAATAAAAAAGACGGCAAGCCCCGTTTCTGCCTGGACAGTCGCAAGCTCAATGCAGTCACAAAAAAGGACGCATACAGCCTGCCATACATATCAGAAATATTAGACAACTTGAGAGAAGTGAAGTATCTAACAACACTGGATCTCTCCAAAGCCTTCTGACAAATTCCTTTAGCGCCAAAAGACCGGGAAAAAACAGCCTTCTTCATCCCAGGACGAGGAGCATACCATTACAAGGTTTTACCATTTGGACTAAGCAAGTCAAGCAGCTCACAACAAAGACTAATGGACAATCTATTTGGGCCACAGTTTCAAAACAAGGTGTTCTGTTACATAGATGACATAGTGATAGCGTCATCTACATTCGAAGAACATGTGTCACTCATTTCAAGAGTTCAACAAATATTAAAAAGGGCAAATCTAACCATCAATCTAGAAAAATCTAACTTCTTCAAGGACAGGCTAAAGTTCCTGGGATATATCGTGGATGGTCTGGGTCTCAGAACAGATCCGGAGAAAGTCAACTCAATCCTGAAATTCCCGGTACCAACAACAAAGAAGGACGTTAAGAGGTTCTTAGGCACAGCGTCATGGTACAGACGGTTTATACCCAACTTCAGTACGATTGCGGCACCTCTTAACAAACTGACTACAACAAAGAAAGGAGCACCGGCATTTCAGTGGAACACAGAGGCGGAAAGAGCGTTCATGGAACTAAAAGCACATTTAATAAAAAGCCCGGTACTAAAATGTCCAAAATACGATGAACCATTTCAGGTACATACAGACGCAAGCAACTTTGGCATTGGCGCCATGTTAACACAATTACACGAGGGAGTAGAACACCCAATAGCATATATGAGTCGGTCACTGAGCGGTCCGGAAAAGAATTATAGTGTAACAGAACGAGAATGCTTGGCGGTGATAGCCGCATTAGAACATTGGAGATGCTACCTAGACAATGGTCACAAATTCACGGTGTATACTGACCATTCGGCACTAAAATGGTTCATATCATTAAACAATCCAACCGGCCGGTTAGCGCGTTGGGGCATACGGCTTAGCTGCTTCAACTTCGAATTAAAGCGCAGGAAGGGCAAAGACAACATAATACCAGACGCATTGTCACGAGCTGTACCAGTATCTACCATATCCACGAAACAATGCAAAGTCACCGACAGCAAGGACGAATGGTTCATTAAAATATGCAACGGCGTGACTAGCTTACCGCAGGCATACCCCAACTTCAAAATAGAGAACGACGTACTATACAGACGAACTGACATAAAAGACTTTGTAAACAATGAGTTCGAGTGGAAAACGGTAGTACCACCCGAAGCGAGAAACGCAGTATTTCGAGAAAACCATGACTCACCTACAGCCGGACACTTCGGTATTTTTAAAACATACCATAAAATAAAGTTACGGTATTACTGGCCGGGGCTATATAAGGACACGGTAAGCTATGTGTCATCTTGTGAAAAGTGCAAAGCACATAAACATGACACTCAAGCATCCATAGGTAAGATGGGCCGTCCCAAACAATGCTCTCGCCCGTTTCAGACAATTTCGACTGATCTAGTAGGACCCTTACCGGTCTCTAAAAAACAACACGTATACATTCTCGTCGTCACGTGTTGTTTCTCTAAATACTGTTTAATCTTCCCCCTGCGCAGAGCTACCGCAGAACCAATAGCCAAAATACTAGAGGACAATGTTTTCATGGTACATGGCATACCACAAACGGTATTAATGGATAACGGTGTCCAATTCATAAGTAAAGAGTTGAACACATTATTTACGAAATATAAAATTCCCAACATCAACTTCACACCTAAATACACACCCCAAGTAAATACCGTAGAACGGTACAATAAAACTATAATGACAGCCATATCAATCTTTACCAATAATGACCATCGATCATGGGACATACATATCCCAAAAATCCAATTTGCGATCAACAACTCGATCAACGCGTCCACCGGTTACACACCAGCATATTTGGTTCATGGTAGGGAATTGGTAACATGCGGGTCACATTACTTACAAAATAATGACCCAAGTGAACTTAACCTATTGCCTAGAAACATATACGCGGAGAACCTAGGATATCTCGCAGAGGTGTTCAACACAGTACAAGAGAACCTCTGGCGTAGCCATCTAAAGTACGCACACCATTACAAATTTACAACACGAGACACCGACACGCACAATTCGAAGTAGGCGATATAGTGTGGAAAAAATGCTATTTCCAAAGTGATAAAGACGCATACTTTTCTAAAAAACTGGCCTCCAAATTTATCAAATGTAGGGTCAAGGAAAAGCTATCAAATTTGGTCTATATCCTGGAAGACATGACAGGAACAAACCTAGGAAGTTGGCACGTTAAAGACATAAAACAACATTCCGTATCGTCCATTGCATCTGTGAGACGAGGAACATAAACATTCCTCAACGATGCGTGTACGAAAGCAGATAACGGTAAAGGCCGCAACACACTGCGATAAGATGCGTATTCGAATAGCTTACATAGTACATCAGTACAGTTACACAATAGCGTTTTTGATAATTATTTTTTGGAAAATATAAGGGTGTTAGCACACCGTAAGACAATATTAATACTTAGGTGGCACATTAGGTACCACATTTCGTGTCATGTTACACGCATACATATTATCATACGGAAGTTCACAATTACACTCACATAACATTTAGGTAATATATAGTCATTACACATTCATAATAATTACCTTCGCACACAATTCCTAACACTTAACAAGCAGTTTTTATTCGTTTATTTACATAGTGACACTTGCATTTCGTGTTGTGTGACTCCCAGAGGCGGAAGGAGGGAGCAGACTAGCTACAGGCGAGTCACATTCGTTGATTATAGAAGGTGACTCAAATGTCCTAAGTTTTGTTTCCCGACTAAAGCAGACGGGTTAATATAGCATGGAATGTAGTGTGACACTGGCCTTAGATGCAACGATAGAAAACACGTTTACATCAACTTTATTACGTCAACATTAGACGCGCTAGCAAAACACAACTTACACAATTATAATTTCATACGTACATACAAACATATTATTCATTGAAGCACGCACATACATTTTATACTACTATGGTGGCACACAATGGTCCCATTTTATTTATATAATTGGCATTATAGCCAAATATTATTTACGATCGTCATTTTTTAGGGTTGACATAATAGTCATAGTCAACATTCTACTGCTAAGGTTGCGAAGAAGCACTTAGTTTTTTTTTTTAAATGTTATTTGGTTAAAGGGCTAAATAGCCTAACAATTAGTTAGGGACACTACACACTACACACGACTTACAAATAACTACATATAACAACGTGACAAACACATGCCGTGTTCGTCATGGGGACATAGGGGTTAATTAGCATCACGAAGGATTCTGCAAGTAAATTATTTTCTATCACTTTTCTGTTTCTTGGTTTAGTTGGGAGTTACTGTTAGTTGGAAGCATGAGTCTATCCCTAACAGAGTTCGTCGTTAACTGTTAGTTGGCAGCATGGTCTTGCCCTAACAGAATTATGTTGTAGGTTGTTACTGTTACGAGGAAGCATGAGGCCTACCCGAACAGAATTATGGTGGACTGTTATTTGGCAGCATTTGTATTGCCCTAACAGTCGTAGGTGTAGATCACCTTTATGGTTATTTTCGTCATATGACTACTCCTACCACTCGGAAGCTAGAGGCTTGCCCTGGGGGATAGTCCATCCTATGAGTCGGAAGTGCCACACTAGCCCTAGAAGGATGTTCTTCTCTGGGACGGTTGTATAAATCCCAGCCTTCAGCAAAAAGCCTTATTATACACACCCCACTTTCAGGCGGTGCGTATTACCTGAACCTTCAACCCAAAGCCTCAAATACGTCTTTTCTCTCTCTGTCCCATAAAGTTCTTCAGGATCACCCAAATACATCCTGCGAGTTGGTTTCATTAAGGTTAAGGCCGACTCTTCGCTATACCCAGCATCACCTCATTCACACAGCACACTAACATACACACACACATAGACGAGTAGTATGTCTTAGGTTAGGGGCGTTCGAGGACGAACGCAGCATTTGACGTGTTATCGTACGTCAAACGCTCACCGGGGAGGGGGAGTATGTAACGTTGTGAAACAACGGGTGCAGATATTGATTAATATTAGATGATTAAAATTGAAATTTAGTGATAATAAATGAAAGCGCCATCTGCCGACAACTAGTCTCATCTACACAGCACTGACGTTACCAAGTGACGTCAGACGTAGGGACCCGACTTGCCGCCAGAGGCGCTGTATAAAGATATAAATACGACCGCGCGCGAAGTTCAAGAAACCATTTTTCGTAAAATTAAATTATACTCGTCGCGAAGGCGTCTGTGTGTCAGTAAATATATTTAATCGAAATAAAATATAAGTTATAGGGAGCGAAATACTCCCTAAGTAAACAGTGGTTTAGCTGCAAGCATCAATTACCCCATCATTGGGTGAGTTAAATTAATTATAATGTAATCTAGATTTTAAAACAGTGAAAATTAACGGCTGTTGGTCAACCCTGTTTTAGGGGGGTAGTTACAGGGGTGTGAAAAAATGTCTCTGTAAAATTAGAATATAAGCAAACATTGTAAGGCACCCGATTCCTGAAATGGTTAACAGGGATCGGCTGTCTTAGCAATAGGCGGGAAAAAGGGTTCCAGCTAACCCGTCATCTGGAACATTCCAGGGTCCACCCTTCGGGTTCCAAGCAGGAACGTCCACCCTACGGGTTCCAGAAGTTCACCCTACGGGCAACAAGCGATCATCCACCCCACGGGTTCGAAGAAACAGTTCACCCTACGGGCTACAGGAAATATTTTACTCTCCGGGTTGAAAACACCGTGCCAGCCGAAGTTGTGGACGGCACGGCTACATCAGCAACTGCAGCATTCTTCAGGAAGGCCAAAACTAAGATAAGTCGGAACCCTGCGAAGACCATCGGAAGTCGCACTTGCATAATTGCTACTTGACCACACCCACGACCCCGAGTTTCTATTTGAATAAATCGTCTGTTATAATTTTAATCCTTTTTATCATTTCTCTCTGCTATTCTCTTCCCGAAAAGCTACAGCTTTTCAAGTTCGTATGGCGCGTCAGTGTAACGAAATCGCCAGGGATAATCCAGCCTTCGATATCTTTGTACCTAAATTGAATTTGTTTGTTAGAGCGGTAAAGCAACTTCTACCTAAATCAACTGTAGTTTTGAAGTCCATCCTGTCTAATGTGTCAAAATTGTAAACTATTTTTATATGTGTTATTGTGAGAAACTCCTTCATTTTAATTCATTTGTACACGCGTTCTTGTGGAATGCAACCTAGGCTCTCATCCTACTGCTTTGTATTATTATATTTTTTATTGGTTGTAATCTGTTACGTGTGATAAATAAATAAAATAAAAATAAAATAAAATAACACGTAGGCTACTTTTTATCCCGGGAGTAAGTTCCCGCGGGAACAAATTTTACGCGGGCGAAGCTGCGGGCATCAGCTAGTAACATATATTTTATCCCTGAAATAAGTTTTAATGGGATGCTGCTTCCTATGAAAGGGTAGGTACATAACTACATAATTCCACGCTTGGCGGAGTCGCGGAGTTTGTACTAGACATCATTGTCGTTTTTTGTGTAGGTACTTAGTCTGTTGACGTATTCGTTGACCTAGACAGGTCAATCGTTCGTTGTTGTACGAGAAAATTAAGCAACATTTTTCTAGAAATCGAAATTTATAAATCGACATCCACGTCCCACAAACTATGTTTTTTCTGTTTCTGTGAAACTAGTTTCGATGCAATAATTAAGTATATTATTTTCCTCGTGCATACGTACCTACTATAAAAATCAATGAATGTTGTAAAGCACATAGAGGACCGAGCGTCACAACTTCAGATTCCTAGGGAGTAGAGATACTATCTTAAAGGGATTTGCAAAGAGTTCCAGTTTGAGAGTCAAAATACTAGTACCCAGTGGCGGCTGGTGGGTCCTCAAACCGGTGGTGCACTTTACTTGTTCTCTTGTTTAAAATTTGTTTAAAATTTAATAAGAGCCTTAGTGGTCCCGCCAATTTTATTATTTTGAAACCCGGCATTAGGCTCACCACCACGTGGGACATAAAACTATAAGGAGAAACATGGGCGTATACTATTCCTCTGCCTACCCCTTCGGGGATAAATGCATGCCTATACATGTGTATGATGCAGTATGTTTATTTTGAAAAGTTTTGTATAGGTACTTAGATATTGTTTATGCTCATTTTTACACATACTGACCGACCACACACTTTACAAGCAATATTTTCTTTTCTTTAATAAATAAATACTTAAATATTTGCTTATTAAAGAAAAGATAATAGAATATAGAATAGAACTAAGATCAAAATAAATAAAAAAAAAGTAACAATTCAAAAATCAAGCAATCAACTAATACGCGTCACAGAAACAGCGAAACAATACCGGGAGAATTTGAATTTCGTCAAACAAAACATCGAGTGCTCTCGGTAATGTTCGGTTTTCCCGAGCGCGTGCGGCGCACGAAATCAGACTCATCGCTCGGTACATTTTCTATGAACGATGTTTTGTCTCACGCTCACGCGCCAGGCGTTTTAGCTCGTTCCCAGTACAAGTTGTATGGGCCGTCCTCGTGCGCTCGGGAAACCGCACGCCGATTTTTATTACAGGGAATTTAGGTTAGAAGTGTAGCAAAGAGCTTGAATTGTTTCGTCACAATTAGATAATGTTATTTGTTTTAAGTTTTTGTAAGAATAGGGGGTTACTTACTTACATACCTAATGATAGGTAATTAATTAAATAGGTAATAAAGATGTCGTAAAATTTTGTAATGTCTAAATCTTTTGAACTGGTGGTTCACCGCACGAGCGCACTTAAGGTACAGCCGCCACTGCTAGTACCTAAATCAAAATGCATTTTAAAAGAAAATTAATGTTAGAATTACTTTTGAAAAGCAAGTAGGTAGTATGCTAGCTAAATCATTAAATTTCATGTGAAAAATAACAATCAGTCTTGAGCAGAACTCGTAGGTACCTGCGTGTTATGACAAACCTGACCGAACGCATAACCATGTCTTGATGGTCGCGTTTGTCAGAGGACGCAGCTTCGAGTCCTTCCCATAATTTTTTTTAAAAGTGGTTATATGACTAGTTCGGATTTGTTTGTTGCAAAAAAAAACCGCTGTTTTCGTTTTACAGTCATTAGTTCCCGGGACTATTTTCTGCTTCTATCCAGAATCAGTGACCTCTCAAAGTTATTTCAAGGAGGATATCCCGTCGCGTTTACGCCACGACCTGACCACCAGACCATGACCACCTCTATCGTCAGACCAGCTCCATAAATGTATAGTTATTCAAATTACATAATAGTTGTACCATATTTATATACCTACTTACGAACATCGTACCTAAGTTAGTAAAAAGTTTTTAAGAAACCAAAAAATGGGATGTAGACTTAGACCATATAACACGGGACTAGCCTTTGCGAACCACCGCATACAAAAATATTCTGCCAGTTTTCATACAAGTGAAGGGGGAAACACAAAGACATATAAAATTTCATTGCATTTAAAAATGTATTAATCGACAAACGCGTAATGGCTGTTGTGTGTTAATTGTTATTGTACAGTCAACTACAATGTAATGTACTAGTTTAATCATATAAAATGATGTACTGATGTACAGGCTTTTCATAAAGCCAAAAGACCAAATGGTCATGTGCAATGGCAGAAAACAATGCTTAAGTAATCTAAAGCATCCTGTGGTTAGATGATCTAAGGATGTAGAGGAAAAAAATACGTACGGCCAAAAATTTTCCAACGGGTAGTAATCCAGTCTCTTCATTTTTGAACATATCAAACAGTACATCGTCAGCATTTTTGTGTGGTCCTTCGCATACCCTGCTGGACAAAAGTTATGGTAAGTACATTGGTATTTACTTACAATGTTGGCACACAGCTTGCGATAATAGTTTTGGAAGCTAAACTTAGTATAACTCACGTAAAACAAGATTCTGGATTGAATTAACCAAGTGTCTCGGAACCACATTATGCATAGGTACTTATCTCTATTTATTATCGCTGGTAATATTTTTTTTTTTGTTTATTTTTATACCACTAAGGTGGCAGACAGTTCATTTAATCAATTTTATACACATATTGAATTGCTTTTAACAATTCCTCAAAAGGATCTTTATGGTGTATCCTTATTTTTCTCCTCCACGAATACTCTACAACCCAATCTGCAAAGTTTCCTTTATGTTGGTCTTTATTATACAATGCTTTTAAATTACGCCAGTGGCTTTGTATGCGCTGGGTGTGTGTCCCGTCACTGTGGTTTACCTTTTTGTGAATGTACCCATATTGAGGAAGGCACTCATATGCACTCCAAAAATCTGTATGTATTTGAGTGCCTTCCTGAACATGTTTCTGTATCAGTGGCACCAATACTTCAGCGGACCTTTCATTGTTAGGACACACTTCCAGCCGTAAATCATCACTGCCATCTTCGATCATGCCTAACACCCAGTAGCCCTCAATATGTCTTCCTCTATTATACTGTCTTTTTCCAAATTTAGACTGATCAATTTGTACAACTTTTCCTGGACCACCAATCTTGCCGTGAGCCTCTTGATGCTCCAATTCGTACAAAATTATTGTCTCCCGGCAATTGGAAAACCAATCAGCAATGGTGCTTGTGGACAGCACGGTCTCTGTGTCTTCTTGAGCTGTCTCAACTTGCACCTGGAGGTATGAGTAACTATGGCTGAACATGTACATGACTTGAAACATCAAATCCAAAGGCAGCCGAACATGCTCAAACCACGTGCCTTTTGCTCGACTCTCTGTTTTGTTCCGGCAGTTGCTCTTTCTACAACGGAAAATACCTAACTGCCCAGCCTTCCCGGAATAAGTTAAAGCCATTGGTCTTCTGTGATAACTACACAGTTTCTCCCTAGGGATAAGGTTACGCTCTTCAGCAAACTCGATACACCGAGGGATTGTGTCCAGTCTTTTCCATAGTTTTACCATATTCCAATGAGATCTGAAACAATAGAAACGTAAATTAGAACTCATTCAGCTTACAAGATTTTATCTGTCAAGGTCAAAGTGGGCAAGAAAATTAATCATATCCCAACCTTATTTCTTCCGCACTATAATGGCTACGGCGACCAGACGACCCAGAAGCACGAGGTTCCGCATCACTCGGACTGCCCTCAGACCAGGACCAGGCAGTGACAGTGGTGGCACGGGAACAACCAGCTTCTAATTCCAATGACGGCATCACGGGCAAAAGTGGCTCACTAGAGTCTATCACTTGCACACACGAAGAGCCCGAAGAAGAGCTCGCCACAAGTGGATCATTAGAGTCCAAAACTTGCACTACACTCGATTCTTCAGACAATGTCACAGCAGAACGCGAAACCTGAGGGTTTGGAGACGCCATGATGGTAGTCAAACGTTAATTCAGAGATAGGAGTACGTAAACGCTCTCAACTGCCAGGGACACAAACGATGACTGACACACTGACAGTAACAGTGACAGCTCTGACAGCGCGTCAAAGACGTTAAATGCGTTTAGTTTCACATATCGGCAATAGTCAGTAAATCATTGTAAGTATACATTTAATAGCATTCATTTACTTCAGCGAAATATACGTAATATAATAAAATATCCATAAAATTTAACTTTATCACTAAAAATAATTATTTAGTTATTCAATGAAATATAACATTTTAGTGCGTTAACTTTACGTAAAACGAAAAGTTTAATGACGAGACGAAATGTCAAAAGCAATATGAGCGTATCACTGACCTGTAATAATAATCGCGTATGTATTCTGTGGTCAAAAGTGACAAAATGGATTCGGCGGGAAACTTTCAGACAAGCGTTACATTGTGTTTTAATAATTTTTCAAAACTAGTGTAATTTTGAGTGTTTATGTGTAATCTATGGTGGATTATTAAACATAAAGGTTCGACAACGTGCAAAAGTGTTGGAAAGTGATAAAGCGCAGTGAAACGCGAGTTTTTAGGTTTGTCGACGAATTCCACAGCAAGCCCTAGTAAGGTACCACCGCCTTACTAGAGTAGAACTTAGTCCAAACTTGGACATACATGAATACGCTGCTCATAAGAAGAATCATAACATGAAAATGATTTATATTTTCACAATGAAATTTACTTGACTTTGGCATACTCTCAAACCGAGAAAGTCCAAGAACAAGAAGAAAAAAAAAAAAAAGTGACAAAATATTGGTAAATTTCTATGATTTTTTTTTGAACTCCGCAACTTGAAAATCTGCGTGGAGGCTTCTAATAATATTAGCTTTGTGCAAAAAAAAAAAGACAAACTCGATGGCGGGCAATCTAAAGTTTTAGTTTTTTTTTATGAGAGGAAGGGGCTGGGAGAAGTTTTGGGAGAGATTACTACCCCCCTCACCTTTTTTTTTTTTTTTTTTTTTTGTTTTTTTTTTTTTTTGTTTAACGTGAGGGAAAATCCTCATGGATGTTATGCCGGACTCCTACCGACTAAAAAACCTCACGTAACGCCCAACAGCCTATGGTTGGGAGCCCCGGGTAAGCCCTCGGAAGGATGTCCCAGGGCTCCCAACAGACCCACGGCCGCCACTGCGGCCTCGGCCAGGGGGTGGTTCGGGTGCAATCCCGCGTCTTTGGGGGGGTTTCGGGTGTGATCCCGCTTCTAAGGGGGGGGGGGGGAGTCGTGCGTGAGTTCCTCACGTCACGCTGCCGTCATCGGCCTGCTTCTGTAAGGACGGTGAGCCGCCCTCTCACCGTCCTCAGGCCCCCGGTCATGGAGGCCGATAGTCCTCGGCGAAGACACGTCGGCGGCGCCCAAGCCGCCGACTGCGGAACTCGGGTGGGAGAGTTCTCTCCCGTTCCCGCCCCGCCGCCTCTTTCACGAGCATGACCTGCTCGCAGAAAGAGGCGGCGCAGTCCCACTTACTCCCGCTGGAGAGCATGGCTCGCACCATGGTCTCGAGCGAGAGAGTGTCCACGTCCAGACCCAACACGAGGACCTGGCGCTGCTGCGCCCACGCTGTGCACTCCACCAGCGTGTGGAGCGCCGTGTCATCGCTGCGGTCCTCGCAGTGCTGACATTCGGCCGTGGTTTCCCGGTGTTTTCGCCACAGATACCTACCGAAGCTACCGTGCCCGGCTAGTATCTGTGTCAACCGGTAGGAGAGAGCACCGTGTCTCCTCTCCAGCCACTCGTCCATGACCGGTCTGACGGCCGCGATTGTGGCGAATCCCCCCTTTGGTTGCTCAAGTCGTACCTTCCATGTCTCCACGGTTTCCTGGTGGAGCAGGGATCGCTGGGCCTCGATTTCTCGAGACTCAGGCCTTTGGCCCCGCTCGAGCGCCTCCTTGCGCCATCTAAACAGCGACGCAAGGGCTCTCGCTTCCAGGTCCCATGGAGGGGTCCCAGCTAGGAGACATGCCGCCTCACCGGAGATCGTGCGGTATCCCCTTATCACCCGGATGGCCATCGTCCTCTGCGGGCTCAGCAGTTTAGCCACATTGCTGGCCGTCAGGGTCTCCGCCCATACGGGGGCCCCGTATAGGGCCATACTTCGCACGATCGCCAGGTACAGTCTCCTGTAGGGAGCGTTGGGTCCCCTGATGTTGGGCATCAGTCGCGCTAGTGCGGCTGATGCCCCCCTCAGTTTTGGGACCAAACTTCGGAAGTGATGTCCGAAGTTCCACCGGCCATCGAGTACGAGCCCCAGATACTTCATCGAAGGCTCGATGCCGATGCTGACGCCCCCTACCCGCAGGCTGGACCCCGCAGGTGGCCCCTTCCGAGGTCCGTGGAAGCACAGAGCCTCGGATTTGTGAAGGGCGACCTCGAGACCCAGCCGCCGAATCCGACCCACGACTTGAGCAACCCCTGCCGTGGCCTTTAGTGCTGCGTCACGGTGCGTTGCTCCCCGCGCCGTAACGAGGGTATCGTCGGCGTAACAAGTTACGCTGACCCCTCGGAGCAACGGACCACGCAGCACCCAGTCGTAACCGATGTTCCACAGGAGCGGCCCTAATACCGATCCCTGTGGAACACCGCACGACACATCCCGCCGACCCGGCCCTAGCCAGCTCGGGTAAGTTATGGCTCTCTCGGAGAGATAGGCCCCGACAATACGACGGAGGTAGGGAGGCACTCCATGGTAAATCAGCGCCTCCCTTACGCAGCTCCAGGGCAGGGTGTTGAAGGCGTTGGCGATGTCAAGAGACACCGCCACCACCACCTCACCCTGAGAGACTGCTTCCTCCGTCAGGCCTCTAATGCGCATGATCGCGTCCACCGTGGAGCGCCCCTGACGGAAGCCAAACTGGCTATCCGCCAGATCAGGCCCCACGCGTGTGAGGTGCCCGACGAGGCGTTGTGCAATAATGCGCTCAAACAGCTTGCACACCTCGTCGAGCAACACGATCGGCCGGTACCCTGAAGGGGAATTTGCCGGCCGCCCCGGTTTTCGAATCAAGACCAGTTTCCCGGTCTTCCATACCTTGGGAAACTGGCCTTTATCGAGGCATGCGCTAAAGAGCCCTATTAGTCGAGGCCCAAGTTCCTCGAGAGCCAGGACCCACGCTCGGCCTGGAATGCCGTCGGGTCCAGGGGCGGTGTTTCTGCGGGATTTAAGCCGCAGTACAGCCGCCCCTAACTCACCCTCGGTGACTACGGGCACGTCGTTCTCGCTGCTTTCCGCGTTGGGCGCCTGAGACGGAGCCATGCGCGGAGAAACGTGTTCCTCCGCTCTCGACGGGAACAAGGAGTCCAGGACCTCCTCCAGCCGCTCCGGCTGGAGACTCTGAGTCAGTGGGGGCGCCTTAGGGCGTAATTTGCCTCTTACCATAAGGTACGGGCGCCCCCACGGGTTCCGCTCCAGAGTCTCCATCAGCTCTTCGCGGCCCAATTTTTTGGACTGCTTGATGGCCGTCTGGAGGGCCCTCTTGGCCTCCTTGTAGCCATCGTAGAGCTCCGTCTCTCGGGCTGCCGCATCGTCTGGGCGGCGACGCCTCCGGCGGAACCTGGTGTACCGGCGGCGCGCGGTAACGCACTCCACGCGCAATTGCGCGATTTCTGGCGTCCACCAGTACACCTGTTTCCTCGCCGGTCTGGGCCTTGCCCTGGGCATCGCAGCATCGCAGATGTGCGACATGGCTCTCCCGAACCACTCCACCTCGGTATCAACATCGGCAGGCCTGTCCGCTGTCGGAATCCAGGACTGCACGATGGCCGCTTCCAGGAGAGCCTCCCGATCAAGGCGATGGAGTGCCCAACGCAGTTCCGGGGGATTCGCAATTGTTGGCGGCAGGTTAGGTGGAGGGGAGACGTCGAACCGAATATATCGGTGATCTGACGACGTCTCCTCCTCCTCCACCACACGCCATCCCTGGACACGGCGGGCGAGCTCAGGGGTCGCAAACGAAACGTCTATGACCGAGCTGAGCCCCCGCCGCGTCCAGGTTGCGACATTCCCCCGGTTCAGGATGACTAGGCCACGTGTAGTGACCCAGTCCTCCAGTATCCTCCCCCTATCTCTGGTTTCCCGGGAGCCCCAAGCCTGCGACCAGGCATTGAAGTCTCCCAGGACCAGGACAGGGCGAGGCCGGCATGCAGCGAGAACGACGTCCAGCTCAGGGAGCCATAGCTCAAACTGATGCTGGTCGAGGCTCGGCGAGATGTAAACGGCCACGACAGCCACACCCTCGTATTCCGCCGCGACACAACCCGGACCTCTAGCGATGACCGCTAGGCGCGAGTCGTCCGCGCCGGTCCCCCCAAAGATAGTCGCCAGGCCGTCCAGATCCACCGGGCTTCCCGGGTGAACCCAGTACGGCTCGGCGACGACTACAACATGAATGGACCACTGCCTGATGCTCTGGTACAGAAGGTCCTGAGCACCAGAGCAGTGGTTCAGATTCACCTGCAGGATGCGGATTTGGGTGTCCATTAATGGACGTCCATTTCCGCACCCTGCCGCGATTGTGCACCCTCACCCCCACGTGCGGACGGACGGGGCTTTGGCCTTGAGGCTGTGCAGGCCTTGCTGCCCGCCCGGTGGTCAGCCTCCTTGCCCTCCGCCACGCATTTAAAGCAGCGTGGCGGGGCGTCACAGGCATGGGCCGTGTGACCGGGCTGACTACAGCGGAAGCACCGGTTTCCTACGGTCACTTCCGCTGTGCACTGCACCCCCACATGACCTACGACCAGGCACCTGTAGCACCTGGTTTCACGTGGCTGCAGAAGGTGCACCTGTGCTTTTAGGAAGCCCCCAATGAGGAGGTTCCGTCCATCAGCTATTCTTTGAGCCACCGCGACGGGGCAGCTGACGACGGCTGACCCGTGACCGGTAGGACCAAAGCGGATTACTCCAGCTCTCACCTGGTCACGGGGACAACCGCTCACCTCTACAACGGCGGTAATTACTTCCTCCGTCGTGGCCGCATCATCCAGACCCGAGATACGCAGACTGGCGCATTTGTTGGGCCTGGTGACACGGACGTCAGCCGCATCCAGCGTCGCCCTCAGCCTAGCCGCTAGGGCATCAGCCTTGGGAGCGCTGGTGGCGCCAGAGATCTCAAGGAGGCGAGCTCCAGTACGGGTTGTCTTGCATCGAATCCCACCTGTAATCTCAAGGGCCTTGAGATCTACAGAGGCTTTCGCCTGCCTCAAGACCTCAGCGTACTGCACGCCCTTTGCCACTTCCTCCGTCGTCACAGTTAGGACTACGGCAGTGGAGCGTGGAGCGCGAAGCCTCTTAGGCGCCTGCGCCGCGGCGGCTTTCGCAGCTGTCTTTGCTGCCTTCGCGGCGGCTTTCGCAGCTTTCTTTGCTGCCTTCTTGGCGGCCTTCTCCTTTTTCTTGTCTCCCACTACTTTCCAGGCTTCCGTGGAGGGAGTTTCGGCTGTAGCGGGAGCAGCAGCTACAGTGACAAGAGCAGCACTTCTTTTTCTCTGCGGCTCAGCTGGCTTCGGAAGTGATGAGGTGGGGACCGTTCTCCTCTCCACGGGAGCACCCCTAGTGGCATCCGTGTACGATGCGTGTGGGCGGTACGCCCGGTCCTCCAGAACGACGAGGCGTCTCTCCATTGCCGCTATTACCTGCGCTATAGTCGGTGCTGGTTTAGCTACCGGCTTCGTCGGTGGCTTTGGATTCGGCTTGGGCGCTGGTTTCGGCATAGCAGTCTGGGACGCACCGACTTGCACCCCAGGAGTCGCTTTCGTCTGCTGAAGGCCCTGCGCCCCCCGATCTGTCGCAGACCCATTACCCATCCTCTGCACCTCTTCTCGGAGGACCTGGATCTCCACACGGTAGTCGGCGAGCTCAGCCTCCAGACTCGTCACCCGGCCTCTAAGCTTCGCCTCCTCTTCGGAAACACTCCTTGCGAGGAGCTCCTCTAGCGCCTTCTTGGCGCCTGTGACGCATTCCGTCACCACCTTCTTTTTTCCCGCGATATTTTTGGCACCCTTCATGGCGTCAGATATCCGGGAGAGAGCAGTGAGGAGCTCCCGCGCTGCCGGGACATTTTTATCACTTCCACTTGGTAGTGGAGGAACATGCACCGGTGACTTCGGTGTCCGCCTCTTTGGGTTGTCTTGGTCGGATTCCCGACCTCTACCCGCGGTGGTAGCCGGTATTTTAGCCGGTAGGTCATCCTCACTAGAGGAGGCTATACCTGGTCGACGGAACAGGCTTTTGCCGGATGCATTGGATCGCGGCCTCTTCCTTCCAGCGTTGATACCGAGAGCCTCATTTTCGGTATCAATGCTTAGCACTGACTCCACGTCAGTGTCAGCGAGATTCGACGTGACTTCGCAGCCAATCTCTTGAGACTCGATGTCCGTAGTTAGTAAGCCATGGTTGTCAGAGAGATCTATAGTATTGGGGGTTTTGTTAATTTGGTCCATAACTATTCCCACGAGTAGAGACGAAAGGGATCACTTCTTGGGTGACGCTCATTCCAAGAAGCGGGCTACATACTGCAGGGTGCGCCTGGTGCCCTGCAGGCCTTACGACTTTGCTCTCGGGTTTTATAGACTATCCTTGTCGCGGGCCGACCAATTAAGGCAAGCCCTCCGGCTCCTAAGTTCATCGCGTACCAACTGGTGCCACCAGTTGGATGGTTGCGATGGCCTTAGAAGTTACGGAACGCGAGGAGGGTGGCTGGTCCTCCTCAGCTCCGACGCTGACACGAATGCCTGTAGGTCCCTACGTGAGTAGGAGGCCTACACGTCCTGCGGCTTCTCCGCTCAGTACGCTCTGCCTTAAGCAGAGAGTAGGCGGAGGAACCTGAAGTGGCCTTTACGGCCCCCTCCGTGGTGGACTATTGGCCATGGGCGACGACGTGCGCCTCGTGCAAAGCGCACATCGTCGTCCACGTTACCAGGGTGTACCACGTGGAGGTTGTCCTACCCCACACCCCTACCCCCCTCACCTTAAAAGAATCAGTTGCATTAATCTTTAAAAAAGGAGGAGGTTACTCAATTCGACTGTTCGATTGTACATATTTTTATTAATTTTTTTTTATGTTTGTTCGCGCATAACTCCGTCGTTTATGGACCGATTTGAATATTTTTTAATATTTTTCAAAGAAAAATTTTGTAATCGTAGGTGATAGATAATATTAATTTAGTAACTTCAAACAAAAGTGAGGAGGATCCTTGGTAGCGAAGAGGGTTTACCTCTCATAGGGCTAAAAAAAGGGGGCTGATTCCTTAGATCATCTAACCACAGGATGTGCCTTACTTAAGCATTGTTTTCTGCCATTGCACATGACCATTTGGTCTTTTGGCTTTATAAAAAGCACTGTACATCAGTACATCATTTTATATGATTAAACTAGTACATTTCATTGTAGTTGTCTGTACAATAAAAATTAACACACAACAGCCATTACGCGTTTGACGATTAATACATTTTTAAATATAATGAAATTTTATATGTCTTTGTGTTTCCCCCTTCACCCGCTATGAAAACTAGCAGAATATTTTTGTATGCGGTGGTTCGCAAAGGCTAGTCCCGTGATATATGGTCTAAGGCTGATTCAGAGGAATTCCTGTATCAATTTTGACTCTGCATCGTTTCCGGAGCTGCGGGTAGAGCAGCCTCTGCGCCCTTGCGTAATAAATCACAGGCATCAATCCTCGCCTCCGCAGCTTCGGCTTGTTCGATGCCTACGATTTGTTACAGCGGGCGGAGGCTGCTCTCCCTACGCGCCTCCGGTTCTATAAAAACACCCTACGGCAGGGGTTCCCAACCTTTTTCAATTCACGGCGCCCTTATAAGGTGTTTTTTTTTTTTTTTTTTTTTTTTTTTTTCTTGTTCTTGGACTTTCTCGGTTTGAGAGTATGCCAAAGTCAAGTAAATTTCATTGTGAAAATATAAATCATTTTCATATTATGATTCTTCTTATGAGCAGCGTATTCATGTATGTCCAAGTTTGGACTAAGTTCTACTCTAGTAAGGCGGTGGTACCTTACTAGGGCTTGCTGTGGAATTCGTCGACAAACCTAAAAACTCGCGTTTCACTGCGCTTTATCACTTTCCAACACTTTTGCACGTTGTCGAACCTTTATGTTTAATAATCCACCATAAATTACACATAAACACTCGAAATAACACTAGTTTTGAAAAATTATTAAAACACAATGTAATGCTTGTCTGAAAGTTTCCCGCCGAATCCTTATAAGGTGTTACGCCGCCCTTAAATCACTATGACAGTTGACATAAGAAGTGACGTAATTTCCAAGTGTATGATAGACAGTGTCTGTATATAAGAGAGTGCGAGCCATTTGTCGGGTCATTCTGTACTGTATACTAAGACTAGCCGAAGCTCTGCCCAATTTATTGTGTGTCTATACGGAGAATAAAGTAATTAGCAGAGTCCTGAAGTGTTTAATTGCCCCTTCTGTTACAATCAGAAGTGGGATACTTCAAGAAGAAACCATGAAGACTGTCGGTTTTGAAGAAGAAAAATCCACTTTGAAGTAGGCCGAGGGTCCTGTCGATAACAATAGTGCCTCTACCTCGCAAACCTCGATTCCACGTGGACAATCGAAGCAAAAGTTACACGGCGCACATCCAAAAACAATGTGGGTATTTATGAAATGTTTTACAAGATGCCTCCAGAGAACACAACTATCGTATGAATATGAACCAGTTTTCTTCTTGAATAACCTGCTACCTACCCATGTAAATACCTTCAGTAAGAGCACACCTGTATAAAAGCCCCGATATCAAGAATCGGACTACCGCATTGCAAAAATCGGACTACCTCTTTGTCAAGCTGAAGTCAGTGGAATTAGTGCCAACAGGCACGTCGCGGTGCCGGCGCTTCAGTCGTGAAGATTTTCATCGTGGAACACTTAAACTACAGCGCGCGGTAGCAGCGTGCTGCGGCGCTTGATGGAGACAGATGCTGCCCGAGATGGTCAGCTATGAACAACAAGGCTGAGATACGCTAAAAGCTGCACGGATAATTTGAGGTGGGTGCCACTAATTGCCTTTTTCCTATCTGATGTAGCCAGTCCTTGCCACTAATTCTAATTCGTGTAGCGAAATAGCCATTGCCAGTTACAACAACTACTGTAGACTACCAATTTACCACTTGCCTATCGCCTATTTGAAATAGCCGCTCTTTGTCACTAAATCTGATTCATCTTCGAACTGAGCTATTGCCATTACTTGCCAGTAAGAACTATGTGTAGGCTCCTTTCCAGTTAGGCTAATAATTGCATTGCCTGTTAGGCTACTAATTGCCCTTTGCTTAGTCGAAATAGTCTTACTCCACACCTCTGAATTTCTCTAGTTTATTTTAATAAGTTCTAGTCATTGCCAGCAAAACAGCCGACTAGCGTTAGGTTTTGCGTTAGCATTATGAAGAAAAGGATTATTAAAATTACTCGTTATTCGTGTTGGAATGCTGGTAAAATAAATGGAATAACTATTATGCACTGGATGTCGTTGCAGTTCACGATCGATACCTGTTGGTATAACTACTAAAGCCCTTAACTAGTCAAATCTAGATTCAGTAACATTCAGAACATTTTTGTAGATACAAGCACTTTTTAGGTAATATCGAAACGCACAGTTAATTCCGAAAATTTACTATTTGAAAGAGGCGCAACAATATTGTATCGATAAAACAAAGCTTAGCGGTAATAAAATATGCGTATTTAGATAGGTATCTACGATCCTAAAACTGTAGATGAATAATCGAATCATACAGATATTTGTATGTAGGTACATTATAATATCATGCTTGGTTTGATAAGTCGTAGTTGGTGGTAGTACTTTTATTCATTCGTTTCGAATCTAAATAAACGTGTGTATTGTCAGTAATCGGATATACGTTGAAATAGTGTCTCGATTTTATAGAATAGTATGTAGCTCGGTATTGTAGTGTTTTAACCGTGCTAAACGTGTGATAAAGGTATCGGAAGTGCTTAACATCTAAGTGTAATGATGTCGGTAGGTACTTGAACTAATAGTTATTATGTATTATTATATACGGGTCCGCACTTATTAGCGAAAATTGATTCATCATAGTAGAAATTTTATGTAATAAGTATCTATTCGTATATAAAGTGTATTTGGCAAAAGCGCTACGGATCTTGAAATGAGCATTTGTCTCAGTGCGATATTCTAGATGTTATTAGGCCTCATACTTCATGATCTTTTACGTTAAAGCAGATGGCATAAATTAAGTAGGTATACAAAACAATATCGCCTGAATCTTTCCAAATAATAGGTTTTGAACCAAGCATGATGCAATTGTAGATTCGCTTAAGTGATCTTATCCCGATTATCATACTGGGATGGATTGAGTGATGAGCAGCTTCAGACAATCCACAACAACTTGTTTACTACGATACAAATTCATCAACGATACGCCTAGTCCACGCGAAACGTGAATAAGTTAACCTGTAAACGCCTACTTTTCATAGTGAACTTTTGCCCATAAGATTGGTTTAATTGAACGCTGCTATGCCCTACCACTCTGCCTGTGACGTTCTGTAAACCCACGGACACAGTCATGTTACAATTCCTCCATGTTTACTGTGTTAATTGCAAGTAGGTACCTACGCCGCATTCTTCGATCAAAGTATATTGTTGATCGAAGGCCGTACCTATTCCTTTAACATTATCTTATAACTATTCCGCTCCCTTGAGTTGTAGCAACATGATACCTGCATAGCCATGTTATTCCAGAATTATTTGTCATTCTAATGGCAAAGAAGTGTTAAAGTCGTTTTATTAGCTTAGGAGTTTATAATACAAACCGTTCCTCTAAGATACTAGTAGATATATCTTTTTGAGAATGTGCCTAATTACAGTAGACGCTAATCGTTTAAAGGTTAGACACCGTTATAGCCACCAAAAAAAAAAGAGTTAAAACGGGTTTCGGTAATTAAACGACGTATTTACGTGCCAGGACAATGTTCATAAGGAGATATAGCCCCGCGTGCGCGATATTTCTATTCTTTACCAAAATAGGACAGACTGCCGAAAAAGCAAGCCCTTAACATAAAATGTGCCAGCTGTAAGAAGTTCATAAATCCATCCAACTACCTAACACTAAATGTTATACTGTTACATTCAGCATATCAATTGGCATACAGAAGCCAGCAACAGCATCTTTGTATTTCCGCTTCAGAATATACTTAGGTAGAATCGTGTTTACTACATTTAATACTTTTGTGGTATGATTTTGGAGGTACCCGCTTGTTTATATTTGGTTATTTTGCAGAAAATAGTTAAGATTGTGATTGTGTATGTAGTTCACAAGATAGAAGTTATAGCGAGACTAAGTTCAGGGAGTCCCTTGGGATACTAATGACATCTCGTTGTTTTATTGTACGGCATTGAGACTTCAACGCCAGTAAATAGTCATTTGCATAGGATGTAAAAGCGATAACAAAATCATATAAATTGATATGAGTTATAAGAGCTATGTGTAAGCATAGTTTTATTTAACCTAGAAGTACGCTTTGTGACAATTGAGGATATTATAGAATCAAACAAGTTAGTAAGCGAATGATATGAAGTTTTGATAATATTGCAAGTTATTTACGTTGTGTTATATATATACAGTTGTGCCAAGCACTCGCTCCTAGTATCGGCTAAACCACTGAGTACATTTGTATAAGTATAAGTTCGCAGACGCAGGCACCTACCTATCTCTATTGACCTGATACGCAACGACTATAAGGTCCCATCGAAAAGTAGGTCCCGTATTAACGGATGCTTCTATTTGTCATGTGGTTTATTTATTTCAACGTCAGATAACTCACCCAGTAGATAGTAGATAGTGCCGTGAACATTCCACTCATGAATCTATCTTGGGACCAACTAGTATTATTGCTATGTCTATTACTTTGTGTGTTTATCGGGCCAGCCACTAACCAAGTCTACCGTTCCCTTTATGGGAACGATTGTTACAGATAAAGATAGTAAAGCAGAATGTAAGCCAATCTACCGTGATGATGATGAAGCTACTTTGGGCCGGGCTGGGCAAAGCCAAGCTATGCCACGCCACGCCACGACAAACCAGCCAGCAAGCTAGTCCTGCGAGCTAGTCCTGCGAGCTAGTCCTGCGAGCTAGTCCTGTAAGCTAGTCCTGTAAGCTAGTCCTGTAAGCTAGTCCTGTAAGCTAGTCCTTTAAGCTAGTCCTGCGAGCTAGTCCTGCGAGCTAGTCCTGCGAGCTAGTCCTGCGAGCTAGTCCTGCGAGCTAGTCCTGCGAGCTAGTCCTGCGAGCTTGTCCTGCGAGTTAATCCTATGAGCTAGTAGTAGGCCAGAGAGACAGCCTAGCAAGTCAGCCTAGCAAGTCACGCCAGCGAGACAGGTCTGAGAGACAGGCCAGCGAGACGGGCCAGCGAGACAGGTCAGCGAGACAGGTCAACGAGACAGGTCAGCGAGGCGGGTCAGCGAGACAGGTCAGCGAGACAGGCCAGCGAGACAGGTCTGCGAGACAGACATGCGAGTCAGGCCAGCGAGTAAGGCCAGTTACGATTATTTGATTGATAAGGAAGCCTGGAAATGATCTGCTTGCTCCTGGTTAGGGTTTTAGTGTATAGTACTTTTTTAAATATGTAGTGCACAAAAAGAATAGCCCGCCGAGTTTCTTGTCAGTTCTTCTCAAGTGGGCCGCGTTCCGAACTGGTGGTACCTACTATTATTTTGCTTTGTATTCATTGACGTGTCGCAAGTGCCTACGTATTAGGATTATGCGAAAGAAATGTTTTTTTGAGTTTGAGCGAGTCAGACCAGCGAGCCAGGCCAGCCAAGACGCCCAGTTCCTATTGCAGGAGCTTACAGGATGGCCGAGTGTTACGCCGCCCTTAAATCACTATGACAGTTGACATAAGAAGTGACGTAATTTCCAAGTGTATGATAGACAGTGTCTGTAGAGGAAAGGAAGCATATTTGGAATACCACTTTGTTTAAGGGCTCTGCAAACTTTTGTGTGACAGCTAGATTCGTGAGACAATCTTAAAACGGTAGCAAAACTAGCTGTTTATCAGTCTTGAATGTATTAAAACAATTGAACATCATGAGTGGGTACAATTTCAAATTTAACACAAAATGTCTGAAATCTTGTTTGAAGATCTGGTGCAGGTATTTTGGTATAGGGGTATTCCAATTTGTATTCATCATGCTTAGATAAGAAATGTGACGCATGATACCAAACTATCTTAGAAGAACATGTAAGTATTTTGAAAAGTAGTCTTATCATGTAAACAAACTAATTCAAATCAGTGTCTACTCTGAGTTAGGTATTCCAATCTACCTGCACTAGACGATTGGGGTATTCCAACTTACCTTCACCATTATGAAATACGGAATATTCCAATTTGTTTTTACTTATACAAAATTATATTAATTAAGTTCTGAAATCAATCAATCAATCTCAAATTTTGTGGAATGACGTATTTTGACCTCCTAGTCACGAATATCATAACGGAAATTCACGAAAACACACACACACACACACCCTTACACACACACACACACACACACACACACACACACACACACACACCCACCCACTCACTCACACACACACACACACCCCCCCCCCCTTTTGCCAATTTTCGTTATGATATTCGTGATTAGGAGGTCAAAATACGACATTACACAAAATTTCAGATTGATCGGCGGTATGCGCTTTTCAGAAGTTTACCCACAAAAAATAACCCAAAAACAATAAAATAAAACATAGGTACATACAAATTATGGAATAAAATAAACATATAAAATATTAATTTGGAATAGCAATGGTGAACATTAATTGGAATACCGAATTCCGAATAACCATCACCTCATATATTCCAATTTAGCAACACGGCATGATCCGACAGAAACTGAATTTGTACGTTAATAAACGCGTTTAACAACAAAATCTCATATAATTTATGCAATTCAATTGTTATCTAACAGATTAATTACAGTACAGTAGAACAGACTAGTACCAGTTGGAGTCGGGGTGAATCAATTCGGTTCTTTGACCTTGGTTCTTAGACTATTTAACATTAGTTCGATCCATGAAGCTATAGATAAACATGGAGGCCACACTTCGAATACCTACTTGAAGCGTAGTATGTAATTCTGTATATTACTGTCTTGCTCTGTGTGGGCTCTACGTCTCTTTCTAAGTAGGGTAGCCCTATTTTTATTTTTGCCAGGATATTTCATTTTCTATATATTCTTTATTGTACACAATAAAGACAATATATATTCATAATACAATTAGATGTACAGTACATACATACATACATAAGGTCACACCTTTATCCTCGAAGGGGTAGGCAGAGGTATATTATCATTTCACCTTTTTAAGAATTGGTCCCACGGAATAGGTGGTGAAAATTTATTATATAGGTAAATTAGATGTAGCGAGATTAACTATTTTCTCTGTTTTTTACGAAGACTGATAGGTAGTATTCTCTGCAGATTGCATAGGTACATTGCGAATAACGAAGCTATTCATCCAAGTGGGTTATTTTTCTAGGTTAATCAACTGTACGTCTCGCCGCTGCGGCTTCTCGTGGCAGGCTGTGACGAATGTCGAAAAAAGAAAGAGAAAAGAATTATTTATTTGGTAATATTGTAATTTTCCTTTGGTCGGAGGGTCGATTCCTCCGCGAAATGCGAGTGTAAGTAATGCAGTATGCACATAGGTACTAAATTCTATCTTTTCGTTCTCTGGAATCGATGAATATAGGTGCAATTCTATACATTCATGCCGTGTAACTTTCTAAAAAGTGTCGGTAGATGGTGCATGCGTTGCCCCAAGACGTATATAAGGTGGAAAATTTGGTTGGTTCCGAGTAAGTTTCGGTGGCCGTTGGTTAAGGCGTCTGCACGGTACGCGGGAAGACGAAGGTTCAAATCCCGCTCCGAAACCAACTCCTTTCCATATTTAAAATTTATGATCAGTTAGCATACTAATTGCTTTTATAAAAAATATCTTAACTTAATTTTTAATGGTACAATGGATAACCATATTTCTCGCCGAGTACTATTTTTAGGGAACCTAAAACAATTATTCATCATTAACATACGATAACAATACTTAACTTATTTTATTTACTTTAATAATGACATTCGTGTTTCTTCTAATAATACACAGGAAGTCCCATATAAATCCTCAATATAGTCACACTACTTCACAACGTTTCCTATTGTGTGAAAACAATGAAGTCAACCGCCATTCTATTGTTAGTTGACACTTTGACAGTTGACATGTAGTACCAATGTTGCCACATTACAGAATCCTTAGAAAATGGGAATGTAATTCAGTGATTCGACAACCCAATCATGCATATTATGGTATAAAATATTTCAATTTACACATTAAATAATCGTAGTTGAACAATAGAGCTGTTTATAAATTATTTTACATTCATTTTTGGTTAATATGGCCTATTTCTATAATTTTCTAGGAGATACTAATAAGAAGATAGCAGCACTGCACAATTCCCTAGAAAGAGAAGGTGAGCCCACAGAGAGTGAGATAGAGATACGTAGGTATTTGACTCAAGCGGTTGTTCGAAGTGTGGCCTCCATGTTTATCTATAGCTTCATGGTTCGATCTAATCTATTTCTTTTGTATCTGTCGTATTATCACGCGTGCGCGATAAAATGAGACACGCCATAGAACATTGTATCAACTCGCGCACGAGTAGCACTTCACGAGATATCATCGCGCAAAATTTTGAAATCTACCAATTAAATTCACCGTGTTTATTTTAAGGCGCGATCGCGACCAATAATACGATCGCAGTTTGACACTTTTGACAATGACAATGGTTAATGGCGTCGGAATATTTACAAAATTATTACTATTTAGGCAATTTCCATTTTTTTCTCTCAAAAACTACGCATCTCCCCATTTTAAGATTTTGCGTGTGTTTATACTCTAAGGCTTATAAGGCTTATAGATAATAATTGAACCTATCTGTAAAAAAATTATCAACCCCCAACTCGACGGCAGTTAAAGAAACTGAGCCATTAACTCGTTTCAACAAAATGCAAGTATCATATTAAACTATCACAACCCAGCTGTAGTGTTTATAAACAAAGTACCTAAGGTTAACTCATCAAAACACAAATACTTAAATAAAAGAGAGTCTTTTATAAGGTTTCGAATAAAATTTAAACCTGTATATATTTGTGTAGCTATGTTCACTTTAAGTTTCATTAAAATCTAAACAGAGTCTGAGGTTCTAAACCCACTCACGACTCGTAAATATATTCAAAACCAGAGGAATAGCAAATGCATTATAATACAAGATTTATAAGACAGGTAGCACCACTTACCTTCCTGGGCATGGGCTGTTTCTATAATAACCATTTGCAACTAAAATGCTGCTATCTCAAAAATAATTCCTCTGGCACAATGGCATTTTGGTTATACCCCAGCAGATCACTATTGATAGAAAAAAAATCATTTCATCTTGGCGAACCCAGCGGCAAAGTAGTTATTGGTAAAATATTCCATGTGGTTGAAGATGACCTCTACATTGACTTTGGTTGGAAATTTCACTGCGTCTGTACCCGACCAACCGTGAGAGGAGATGAATATGTCCGAGGTGCAAGAGTAAGGATACAGATCAAAGACTTAGAGCTATCATCACGTTTCCTTGGTTCGAATACAGACTTAACCCTTCTCGAAGCAGATTGCAAATTACTAGGGGTTATATCTAGTCCTCTTAGGGCAACAGTGAGTTAAGAGTGCATTTTATTTGTAGTTACATTTAGGAATAATAAATTGTATTATGTTGAATGTTATAATATCTTTCAATTGTCAATTTTATCTACACCAGTAGTGGTAGTGCTATCCTGTAGCTACAAAGTTCCAGTGATGGCAATAAGCTTGCATCCTTATGTGGGAGCCACAAAATTACTGCCAAGAGATGTGCCAATAGAAATAAATGTCTTGTTTTCTGCACCCATTGAGGTGTGCAGATTTACACATGTGACCGTCGGTGGACGGGGGCCCCAGCCTTACACTCACAGTCAAGAAGAAAGCCCCTATCGGATCTAACCGTGATTAACCTTGCCATCGCTCCTGTAGGTCGAAAACCCCGAGAATCGAGATTTTTCGACCTACAGGACCTTTCATCTGACTTGAGACTGCCCTTCTGAAGCTGGGTTCTTGGGCACTTCAGTCGTCATCCTTGCCGTGTATCCCCAATGCTGTCGCGTCATGCTCCTGGAAGATCTTATTTATTGGTCCCTGGTAACCACAGATATCAGAACTAATTTTAATTAAGATATCTTTGCTGATAACTCACGACCGTTATTTTGAGTGATCTAGATTTTTAAAAATCAACTTTGCTCAAGCAGTTATGCTTTTTATACTATGATGTGTTCTGTTTGCAGGGTAAAATATTCTAAAGGAGTTATATGTATAGGTATGAGCAGGTACCTGCCTATAGATCCCCAGACTCTTTGTTCTGTAAACGATCACTGCACTTAGCAACTTTCGCTATGGCTGGTCTCTGGATGGGGGACCAGGGACCACTACGTGACCACTTTGTGAAATTTATTTGCGAGCGTTTCCGTGCACTTAAGAGCACACTAAGCCCGGTCCCGGTTGTCAGTAACATGACAGCCGTTAAGCCAAGAGGAAACTTACACAACCACAAACTGCCTCTGTCTATTTCACCGTGTTGAACTAGACAGACGCAGTTTGTAAGGCGGTCGCGTATAATTTGAGTTCGCGGGCAAGCTGTTTCTGTTTGAACTCCTTTTTGGAATGCCTTTAGTCAGGGTCTCAGGGAGCAAAAGGAGACAAATATGAATATGCATTTTTTGATCAACAGTTTATTTAATTGACGTACATTTGGACAACATCAATAAAGAATGACATAGGTACTTAGAGTAGCATCTATTTATTGTCAGATTATAAGCAATTAATCACTTGTATTAGGTAATTGGAATCATACATTTTTAACATTCCTTGTCTGTTATTCAGTTAATGTAATTTAAGTATGCATAAATAGGATAAACCACGGACGAATTAAGAATGTACTGGACTTTGAAAATTCAAGTCTGTTAGGTAGGTAGGTACTTTCGTACACCAGCCCTGAAAATACTTCAAGTAAGTACCTACCTACTTATTATCTGAGTGTGCGTAATCATTATAACATAACACAAAATTAACTTGTCAAGAGCCAGCGCTGTTCCTTTCAGTAGGTAAACTTAATTAACTCCCGGTAAGTATATGATAAACATAATTTTCTAAATGGAATGTTAAAAATAAGATGTTTGATACGACACTGAAATACTTGACGCTTAATTACTAATCTAAATAGAGAGATTACTTACCTAACACTAACACTCCGTGTAATAATGTGATTAATATTAAAGTCTACATTTCAGCTAGTAAAATTGTCTAAAACCAACAACTACACGCTACCTAACAATATGAGGCTAAATAATCAAAGATGCATAAAGTTTACACTATCTTACCTAAAACTTTCTATTTAGGATTAGTCTCGGTTTGTGTGTTCAAAAATTCTTCATTTTATAAAGACTAAGTTTTTTTTAATCATTTAAATTTTTGGGTACCTAAACCTGAATATTTTCTTTCGTGCTACTTTTGGGTGTGGTCACTAACTGGCAGACGACTTAAAAGAATGGAACGAGTGATTCCACGACTTATTCCTCTCTGTCTTTCCGAAAATTTCATTTTCTAAACTACTTAAAAAAATTATGAGCCATCACGGGACCTCTGGCAGTTGTGAAACATCGAAGTCATTTTTAAAACCACAAAATCCGATCCGAGTTCTGGTACATTTTTAACCACGGAACAGAAAAATACAATCTAACTTGAACAGACGGCATCGCAAAGCGACACTATCGTACCTTTCCCTCGTGTCGCCATCGCAAAAATCATTATACCCCTCGGCTATAGATGTTTGACCTCAAATTCAACTCGCGTTCTTTCTACAACCATCTTTTCTTTCTACCGCACATTTCCCTAAAATACATTTACCTCGTTCGTCAACATTACTTTAATATCACACGTTTGCAAGCTCAGTGCTGAAAATACAAATCCCATGAAAATCGAAATATAAAAAACATATTATCTACAGTATGTATAGTCTGTTGTAGGTATGTAGGTATAGGAAGGGTTTCAACAACTAAAACCCGCTTGTTACAAATATTGGTCAAAAATATTATCTACGTCTAGATAAAGGTATATTTTACGATACGAGTAGTAAACACTCACAAGTTAAATAGACATCCAAAGATAAAATGCAAATAGGTAATTTCTTATGCTTTTCTAATTGAATAGGTATGACTTGGGCGAGTACCTATTTATGATTATTCATACAATTGTGCAATTCAAATAATGAAAATTTAGGGTGGCGCATAGCGCTGGAGATTGATAAGTCTGATAATAGAATGATATTTTCACGGATTAAATAAAAACTCGTTTAATAACCCACTTGCAATATGTCTGAACCACTAAACCCATAACCACTTTATGCATGTTATTTAATGCAAAGTAAAACAAAATACAATATTTTATTTTTTAATAAAGAAAAATAAAAGAAATATTTCAAACGATGGGAATTCATTAATTCACTATTTGTCACACCATTTCTTCTAGCCATCGTTGCATTGCTCATACCTGCATACTTTATTAGGGATGTATGTACGTACATGTACCTAGTTGACAAAATACATTTTCTCAGCAGCATAATTTTTAGACCATGAGCCTGTACTCTGTACACTATTTCTAGACTGCCCTATATGTTACTTTGTGGCTCATAGCATAGGAAGGTACTGTCACATTGATCGTTTAGTGTTCGTAAATTATCTTCTTTTATTTCATTGGCTGTTCCTTTTCTTACGATTTTAGGTTCTTGTATAAGTACTCGTATCTTGGTATACAATCTATCCAATACTCTTTACTTTTAAGGATCACCCTAAAATAAATTTTAAAAATAACGAGTTCAATTTGTTTGCTAGTAAAGATTTTTTAAGCATACTTTACATTGGCAGATGCTAAAGTATCTAACACGACATAACATATAACTCGACATAAAGAAGCTGTTTGATAATATGTTAGAAAATTTTAGTGTAGGCATGTTACTCTGTCTTGGTACCTACTACAGGTACATATTAGCGAGTTTCATATAAATAAATGGTATTTTTCTATTCAATGGACCTTGAGATCGTTAATTCCACCAATCTAGTGATTGAGATTCTATTTTACTTGATCACCATTTCTAGATACTATATCCTGAATGCTAGTATCTTTCACGGCATCGGTCGCCTCGGGTTTTGTCTCTAGAATCATCTCGTCGACCGTAGAAGGGGTTGCTTCGGCTGCTGGCACGTTCGGATGTGAACGTTCCCATTCTTTTAAGTAATTGACTACGGCTGTATGACCAAAGGTCTCTGCCTCGTTGAGAGGGCGACTTCCCCAGCGGTCCCGAGGATCGTACGGAACTCCACACTGGGCAAGAAGGAAGTCCACGCAACCGAGGTGACCTTCAGCTGCAGCCAAGTGTAGAGCTGTACGCCCATCGTAATCCGATAGAGTCATGTCCATACCAGAGAGGTGGTGCCTGCAGAGTAAAAAAATGTTAATGCTGTCCATACTCCATTGTTAAAAGACAACAGTTTTAAAATACTTGTAGTAATACATGTATCTCGTGATGATAAACCTAGTGCAATATAAAATGATGTATCTACTGCCAAATTTAATAAAGCACAACGAAAGACTCTAGAATCACTTACGAAAAAAAAAAATTCGACCCATCAAGCATTACAACAAGTGTAGGTACGTGAATTTCATGTGTCTTTAAAATCTAAAGAAGCAGATACATGTACTGTGTAAGTACTTGTTGAAAGCAATTTTATTTATTGTGACGGTTTCACCAGAACGGGAAGAAGAGACGGGTCAGACCTTTGGCTGTTAAAAATAACAATTTTATCAGCATTTTTCTAGAACTTATCAATATGACAAACATGACTTTATTGTTTTCAGTTGCTATTCTAGTAGTGTTGTTAATGATAATGTGATGTAATTACCTTCTTAAAGCACTGATATCTCCACTCGCAGCAGAGAATAACAGGTTCACAATATTCAAGCCAGTCGATTCAAATTTGTAACGACGTGGGTCCTTCTTGTGGCTGGCATAACGAATGTTGTCGTACTTGTGGAAATTAAATCTTTTGATCAGATCCTGCAATATCGACCAAAAGTATTAATAAAAAATAAAATAAATAAAAAATAATACCTAATAATGAATATCCACGTTTTATTTGTAAATCATTCACTCATGCTAATAGCGGCAGTGGTGTGGTGACTTACGATTTAATCGCATTTCGAAAGCGAGATGCAATGTTCATGTTTCCGAGCACCCAAATCTTGTTTTAACTCCTGTACCTAGATGTTATAGATAGAGCTATATTGAATATCACTCCTCTTAACTCATAGCGTAAATTTGTTTAAACCACTGCTGGGACTGTTCCAAGAATGGTTTCGTACCAAGGTAATTCAAGACCTCGTAACTATCAGAGTGGCAAGTATTCCGGTCCGGACAATAGTGGCAATTGGAAAGTGCATAGAAAATTGAAAGGAATTCATTTGTTTATCAATTCAAAGAGAAGGAAATCGATTAGTTTTGTTAATCAATTAACTTCCATTCTACGGAGTTTTTGTAATAATCGCCTTGTAATGTTGTCTAGTGACGGCATTCATTGTTATGCGGACGACAGTACGGGTGACACTTACTACGCGGTCGGTCCCGGTATCTCTCGGGTTGCAGTGGAAGAAAGCCGTGAACAACTTGTGTCTGAAATCGAGGCTACTCTCACTAGAGTGCACGATTGGGGTGGACAAAATCTTGTCCAATTCAACCCTACCAAGACACAAGTTTGTGTGTTCATCGCAAAAAAAAAACCCCATTCACTGTGGCGCCGCAATTTCAGGGCACATCTCTCACCATCTCTGAAAGTATAGGGATACCTGGTGTTGACATCTCCAGTGACGTGCTAAGCTGGCGTCCAGGAAGCTCGCAGTGCTCAGCAGGGCGCGGCGGTACTTTACTGCGGCGCAAACACTGCTTCTTTATAAGTCGCAAGTGTGGCCGCACATGGAGTATTGCTGTCACCTCTGGGCGGGGGCACCTGAATACCAGCTTCGTCCATTTGACTCGGTGCAAAGGCGAGCTATGAGAGTTGTCAACGATCCCATACTTGCAGGTGGTGTGGAACCTCTTAGTGTCAGGAGAGACTTTGCCTCTTTATGTGTGTTCTACCGCCTGTACAACGGTTTGTGCTCTGAAGAATTCTTTGATATGATGCCTACGGCTACATTCTATCATCGCACTGGTCGCCACAGACAGGGTATTCATCCTCACACGTTGCGTCCTGAGCGCTCGAGCACGGTGAGATCCGATAGAGGCTTTCTTCCGCGTACGCTTAGGTTGTGGAATGATCTCCCTGCTTCGGTTTTCCCAAACGTCTACAGTATGGGGTTCTTCAAAAGGGAACTTAGAAGGTTTTTACAGGGTCGGCAGCGCGATTGTGGCGCCTCTGGTGTTGCAAGCGTCCATAGGCTGCGGTGACCACGTAAAAATAGTATAAAAAAAAGAAAAAAAAAATGAACCTACAGAAGTAGACGACGACAGGCTAGATAACACGGTACAATAGATTCTCCTCGGTGCACCAATTGTTACCCACGTGGTTTAAAAAGTATAAAACTTACGTCACATAGCTGTAGACCTCGGCAACTATTGCCAAGAGGATCCAGGGGTGGAGACCACGTGCAAATTCCCATTACATTAGGAACGACTATGAGCATCGCTCCAGAAACTCCTGATTTGGCTGGCAATCCCACTTTGAAAGCAAATTGTCCTGAATAGTCGTACATTCCGCAGCTATGCATCAGAGAAAGAACGTTGCGCACTGAGTCAGGACGAAGTACCTTTTCATCTGTTATTGGACAAATGCCTCCATTTGCTAAAGTAGCAGCCATTATGGACATTATGTCGCAGTTGGCTTCCATAGAACAACACTGAAAATTAAAATAGGTAACTTGTAAAATGTGGTAACAAATGTTGTTGATTAATTTCTTGGCATCAGTAAACTACCGCATACAAAAGATCTACCTTGTAAATCAACAATTGCTCTGCTCGTTTTATAGGTATAGGACTACCACTATAATTGTTCAACTATTCATTAGACAATAAATACTAGTACTTCTGCGAATATTAGACCTCGCGAGCACCCAGGAAAAAATCAACCTGTTAGAAATATTCTTTATGTCAAAAATCATCAAAATCCGTTCATGAATAACGTGAAAAAATTCTTCACCCCTTTTCTTCCACATCTTTCCCCTATAAACAAAAACTTTCGACCAAAGTTGTATTTTAAATGAAAGAACATGACGCGAGCTAATTTTTATGAAAATCGGTTATGAATTGTGTCCTCTAGACCGGTTCTGACACACAGATATACGGATGAAAGCAAAATCGTCCATACTGTTTAATCGAAGACACGTTCGCTTCGCTCAATCGGTCAGCAGTGACCAATTTCTGACACAGGTATAAAATAACAGAATAAGTACCTGAAAATAGAAGTCCATACATTCGCGCAGATTCGTTTTTTCTGGGTAACATTTATATTCTCTCATGTAGAAGCCAAGTGCATAGTTTCTGTCGGCTGCTTCTCGCTCGGATAAAAATATTGCGTTATTAAAACCTAGTGCTTCGTTGCCAGCGAGCCGACTAAAGAATGACATGACGTAATCAAACTTTTCAGCGAGTGTCATTTCTGGTTTGTCCAAAGATTTTAGCAACGAGCACATTACGATTGCTCCTGCGTTGATCATTGGGTTGTGTGGTTTCACTGCAAAATAAACTTTTGATTAATATCTACATAATTTTAAGTTAGGTACCTACATAGTCATATTTGCGGTTGGCAGCACAAATTGTTGATGTTTATGAGCGTCAGAAGTAACATGTTAGCGCATCACTGGCGTGGGTAGAGGTGATACGCACTGTTGTAGTCTAGGACGAGTTCATTGAAGTTTCGGCCGCTGGGCTCTGTGCCAACATATTGGTGAACTACGTCCGGTCCCAAAGTTTCAAGAGCCATTGCGTATGTGAGAGGTTTGCTGCATGATTGTAGAGTAAATGGAACTGTCACATCACCTGTAAATGATTAAAATACTCAATTTCACAAATGTCGGCACTGAGAAATTTGACACACTCACTATTACAAATAATACGAGTATACTACTTACCAATAGAAAATCTTTGACCATCTATTGTGCATATGCTGATACCCCAGCTGTCACAGCTAGCCCTAGCTAGCTGTGGTATATAACTGGCAACTTTACCATCAGTGTTACTTTTGGCTGCCCAGTACATTTCTTCTATGTCTTTAATGAAGTCTTGGAAGTCCGGAATCACAAACTGACTACGAAATGCTCTTGTTATTAAAACAATATTAGGTGCAATCACTTCTTTGAAAGTTTTCCTGTCAAGCTTTAGTGTTTCAGGTGAACCTCCTTCAAAATTTGAATCTTTGTGAACTTTGTATAAGTTATGCATAACTTCTTTTACTCGTGAATCATTTTTTCTTATTCCAGTTGTTCTCAGGGCCTGAAATGTACAAACATAATGATTTTCATGTTACATGGATATGATGCAAATATGGATACAAGGATGGCAAATCCTTAGTAATACTATGAACGATGAAAGTTTGTAAGTAACGATGAAAATACCTAGTGGATGAGTTACTCTTTCAGACTGTAACGGCTGTACGATTCTTGTTTTAATTTCGTACAGAGATAGATTTAGTCTGTGAGTGTGGATGTTTGTTACTCTTTCACGCTGAAACCGCTGAATGGATCGAACTGAAATTTGGTAAAAAAGATACATTATAGTCTGGAATAACACATAGGCTACTTTTTATCACGGGAGTAAGTTCCCGCGGAAACAAATTTTACGCAGGCGAAGCTGCGGGCATCAGCTAGTAACATATATTTTATCCCCGAAATAAGTTTTCATGGGATGCTGCTTGCTATGAAAGGGTAGGTACATAACTACATAATTCCACGCTTGGCGGAGTCGCGGAGTTTGTACTAGACATCATTGTCGTTTTTTGTGTAGGTACTTAGTCTGTTGACGTATTCGTTGACCTAGACAGGTCAATCGTTCGTTGTTGTACGAGAAAATTAAGCAACATTTTTCTAGAAATCGAAATTTATAAATCGGCATCCGCGTCCCACAAACTATATTTTTTCTGTTTCTGTGAAACTAGTTTCGATGCAATAATTATATTATTTTCCTCGTGCATGCGTACCTACTATAAAAATCAATGAATGTTGTAAAGCACATAGAGGACCGAGCGTCATAACTTCAGATTCCTAGGGAGTAGAGATACAATCTTAAAGGGATTTGCAAAGAGTTCCAGTTTGAGAGTCAAAATACTAGTAAATCAAAATGCATTTTAAAAGAAAATTAATGTTAGAATTACTTTTGAGAAGCAAGTAGGTAGTATGCTAGCTAAATCCTTAAATTTCATGTGAAAAATTACAATCAGTCTTGAGCAGAACTCGTAGGTATCTGCGTGTTATGACAAACCTGCCGAACGCATAACCATGTCTTGATGGTCGCGTTTGTCAGAAGACGCAGCTTCGAGTCCTTCCCATTATTTTTTTTTTAAAGTGGTTATAATTATGTAGGTATAGTTCGGATAAGTTTGTTGCAAAACGAAAACTCTGTTTTCGTTTTACAATCAATAGTTCCCGGGACTATTTTCTGCTTCTATCCAGAATCAGTGACCTCTCAAAGTTATTTCAAGGAGGATATCCCGTCGCGTTTACGCCACGACCTGACCACCTGACCATGACCACCTCTATCGTCAGACAAGCTCCATAAATGTACCTATAGTTATTCAAATTACAAAATAGTTGTACCAAATTTATATAGATACCTACCTACCTACTTACGAACATCGTAAGTCAGTAACAAGCTTCTAAGAAATCAAAAAATGGGATGTGGAGGAAAAAAATACGTACGGCCAAAAATTTTCCAACGGGTAGTAATCCAGTCTCTTCATTTTTGAACATATCAAACAGTACATCGTCAGCATTTTTGTGTGCTCCTTCGCGTACCCTGCTGGACAAACGTTACGGTAAGTTCATTGGTATTTACTTACAATGTGGGCACATAGCTTGCGATAATAGTTTTGGAAGCTATACTAAGTATAACACACGTAAAACAAGATTCTGAATTGAATTAACCAAGTGTCTCGGAACCACATAAATATGCATACTTATCTCTATTTATTAAAGCTGGTATTATATTATTGCCCAATGAATAGTGACTAACAAATTATTTATTTAATTTTTGGCACATAGACAACGCCATCCGGCACAATTCAAGCTAATTAAGCTTGTGCTATGGTATCTAAACAGCTGATAAACATACAAATATATTTCTAAATCAATACATAACAAGAGAAAGTACATAGAAAACACTCAATTTCCGAAACAAACATCAAATAAATATTTTCAACCCTCGGGAGCTCAGCACGGCAGTTGCTTATTACACTTAATCAGCGGCACCGAGGCAGTCAAAAATAAAAGATACTAATAGGATAAAGAATTCGTTTCGGCATTGCCTGTTTATAAAGTTGCTGCTGTTTTTTTTAAATTCCTGATCTAAAAATGGGCAATTTGATCCTGAATTTTTTTCTACCGGACATTAAGAAAGTATAGTTATTAGTGTACCGCTACTCTGACAAATTATACTGACAAGTAGTGATGGACCTTGAATACCTTGATTGATGAAAAATGCAAACATAAGGAGGACGTTGCCAAAGAACAATGGTACACGCAGGTGATGAAGTTGAGCACATAATACCTAAAACCTACCGTACTTATAGTGACATAGAAAGGCAACATCACGGTACTAATATTGGTGTGATATGGATATTACTGTATTTGTGGCTCTACATACATATTCCAGCCCAACAACAATATTGGGTGTTGCACTGATATTGAATGTCCCAAGCAAAATAACTATTTTGGCACATAATCTAATGTAGAAATAAATCTGACATAACAAATTACAATGTAAGTATATTGGAGACGCTATAAATATAAATCCTGGTAGAGTAGTAAAAAAGAATAACATTATTAGTCATAGAAGAGGGAAATATAATTGATTCTAGTGCCTTGGCTTGTAATGGGAGACACGTGTTTCTATCTATGTATTTAATCTCAATAATACGGGTTTGAAGTCTGAATCTGATTACTTGGTTCCTTGCTTCACGCGTTCATGAGATATATTTTTTTACAGGCAGATGGATGGACGGACGGCCAACAAAGTGATATGATGGCCCTATAATGGCTCTATTTTTCCTATGCGGTACGGAACCCTAAAAAGATTCAAAAAAATCTATGAAAGCTTTACATCAATTTGTACCTAATAGTCAGAAGAAGAATTGATTAATAGAAGGGCATACCAACAAGTATTGTGTTTGCTCGGAGATATTCACGTTGCGTATTGAATTGTTGTGCTAGAAGTCCTACGATAAAGAGTAGGTAAGGATTGTTTTGTTAGCGTTTGTCTGTCAACGTGAGTGATTAATTTGGCAAATAAAAGTGATTGTGGTACGCAGTATTGTATACAGACTTCGTCACGGCAAGCTTGGTCTAATTTTATCTGAAAACATACTGCTCTACGTATCGCGGGTGTGTCTCAATCACGACACCGACGCACGAATACATAGCTGCTTGTATGTCGACAGAACGATGTTTATCATCACCTGATCATAATTATATTTAGCTCATACAAGAATGCCAAGTTTTTTTTTAAAGAATATGCGAAGGCAGGAAATGTAGATAATGTTTGAATAAGACAAATGACAAGAGAACCGTTTTCAGATGACAATTCATTAAAGATGCGACTTTCTAATGTTACTAGGAGATGTCTAGACCGTATTATATTGACCGTATTACTTGCTGTTGTCGAGTTAAAACTTACTAAACACGCGAAGGACAATAGCAATGTGCTAGACAATTTAAATAAATATGAGATATTTAAGGTGACAAGGGGACCGTCTGAAATATATACATAGGTACAACTAAATATATTTTTAATAGGTATTAATTACTGTTGTTAGGTGAGTTCAGCGTGTAGTTAAGCTCTTAGCACCCAAGCGCACATACATAATTATAAACCATTACCTTATTTATAACAATATTAAAATAACGCTGAAATTCACACGTGTTTATCAAGCCTAACACAAAAGCGAGAAATAAAACAAAATCAGTCATGCATTGCGGTTGTATCCTAAGCAGCAAACTGATAATAAAAAAACAATTCATGAGAATTCACGTAGTAAGTTTACATTATACGTTGAAACATAAAATAAAAACCTCAATCTGTGTAAAACAAATATAAATCAAGCGAGTTGTATCAATCGTTACTTACGTAGGATCCACGTTATGCACGAACGAAAATTGCCGGCTGCATGGAACGTGAACAAACACAACATAAAAATTATTGATTAAATATTATCAGTGGCACTTGAACCTGACCAAAATGCAGATATTACAAAAAAGACTTCATAATACAGTAATGTATCAGTATGAGCTAGATAAGCGAAATTATTTAATTTCAGTAGATAGTGCATCTTTGCTTTAAATCGGAATAAAAGGAGAGTTTGTTCGAGACATACTACACGATTATTCATGGTATTTGGATGTCACGTTTCTATGCCACAAAATGTTGCTTTATCTATAATTATAGCCTCGTGGAAAAGTGTTTATATAACTGCTATTTTTATTGTCAGCGGCCATCATAAGTAACTGAACATTTTTTAATGTCAAGGGTGAATTGAACAAGTACCGGCGTCGACAAGTTTCATTTAGTTCAATAGAAATCAATTTATTTCCAATAAATGTGTAATATTGACAAATACTGCATTGATTTAGATTGATATAGTGCATAGATACCTCATATCGATGGTCTGGACAGCGTAGAAGTGTGGTGCCGAATTTCTCCATTTCTGAAAAAAAAAGTTCTGGCTTTAATAAGTTTATTATGTAACTAAATATATGAAATATTAGCTAGACACATAGATGATCCCATGACACAGCAGACGTGGACAATACATAGACACTCACTTCAGGCTGGCCTATTCTATATACGGGTCTAACTTGGCTATAGCGACGCGAGCAGGTGCATATCTTGGGCTTGACATGGGGACGCGAGGCAACCGCGAGCCGGCACAGCTGACGTGAGTTCATGGCTTCGGACCCTTCGAAGGCTATTTGCCGACTCCCCTGTCGGTCAGAGGCACCGGCGAATCGCGACTGCGTACTACTAGTCTCATCTGGCACGCAGGCGCCAACTGACGGCCCCGCTTTGCGCACCTCTCACATTTATCTCTGTTTACTTTCTGTGTTTGCATGGCCGATGCATGACGCGTTATGAAAACGCCGAAACATTATTACACCATAATAGATGAATGTGTCTAATCTTACTTAATACAGCAGCCTATGTGAGGCTCTCTAATCTTAGTTGACGATTATAAAGATGATAGGTAGTTTGGTCACAATTTAAAGTCCGCTGCGTTACGGGTCGGCACACATTCAAAGACACTTACTCGTATTAGATTAGTTTTAGTTAGATGGCGCTGTTTAATAATAAGTAAAACTATTTTTATTACTACTACTCTTGTTTATAATAACAATAAAAAACTATTTAAACACTAAATAAATTTCTCGATTTAAAAAATATAAAAAACCGGCCAAGTGCGAGTTAGACTCGCCCATGAAGGGTTTCGTAGCAGCAAGTAACATAATATAAAAGTTCTTAAAGTTCTTTGTAACTTTGACTGATGTTTGGAAATTGCGGTTTATGACGTATTAAAAAAAAACTACCAGCTCTATCTCGTTCAAACTAATTTTCGTTGGTAGTTTTTATGGCAATGTACATCATATATTTTTTGTAGATTTATCATTCTCTTAGTTTAGAAGTTAGAGGGAGGGGGGACACACATTTTTCCACTTTGGAAGTGTCTCTTGCGCAAACTATTCACTATAGAAAAAAAATATGTTAGAAACCTCCATAGCATTTTTAAAGACCTATCTATAGATAATCCACACGTATGGGTTTGATGAAAAAAAAATTTTTGATTTTCAGTTCTGAGTATGGGGACCCCCAAAATTGACTGCTTTTTTTCTAGTTTTATATTAGAATCTTAATGCGGTTCACAGAATACATCTAGCTACCAAGTTTCAATAGCATAGACCTTATAGTTTTGGAGAAAAGTGGCTGTGACACACGGACGGACAGACAGACGGACAGACAGACAGACATGACGAATCTATAAGGGTTCCGTTTTTGCCATTTGGCTACGAAACCCTAAAAAGATAAATTTTCGATTGTCTAATGAGAGGCTTACATTTGAACGCGACTAAAACGAAAGTGATGGTATTCGAAAGAGAAGAGGACAGAACGAATGCCAGGATAACACTGTAAATGAGGTAGTGCTGTAACAGGTGGATGAGTTGGTATATCTTGGATGTGCGTTTAGCAGGGATGGACGGTACACCGCTGATGTAGAAAGGAGGGTAACTGCGGGCAATAGTGTGAATGGAGCGTTAGGCAAACTTTTAGGTACCAAAGCCTTAAGTAAAAGGGCCCAGCTCGCAGTACACAGTGCGGTGTTGATACCTACGCTAACGTATGGAAGCGAGAGTTGGGTATGGCAGGAAACTCATGAAAATAAATTAAACGCGGTCGAGATGCGCGCGCTACGCAAAATCTGCGGAGTAACGCTCGCAGATCGCGTTCGGAATGAAGATGTACGAAAGAGAGTTGGTCTGAAAGAGACTGTCGGTGTTAAAGTAAGAAAAGGCATGCTACGATGGTTCGGGCATGTGGAGCGAATGGGAGATGAAAGAATGACAAAACAGATATACAACGCGAAAGTGGATGGACATACTAGTCGGGGAAGGCCACGACACACCTATCACGATCAAATTAATCGTGTGTTAGTTGAAGGTGGTGTCAAGAGCCGAAGGAACCGACGTGCATGCATGAAAAGAAAAATGAAAGTTGAAGAAGCAAGTGAGGTGTGTATGAACCGTGCCGTGTGGCGCTCGGTTCATTCTGCCTACCCTGCAAGGGATTTGGCGTGAAGATAGTATAGTATAGTATAAATAAATTTCTCTGATTTAAGTTGCAAAGATGGACTTATCTATTTAATACTATGTTAAAGTTGATGGCAGCTGTCACCAACGTTAAATAAAATGATAATTTTATTTAACCCCCAAGCCATTTGGGGGCACGGCAGTGCCCCCAAGCCAAGTCGAGCGCGAAGCAAACACTGCCGTACCATCCTTTACAGGAACCATTTCGCCGCATTTTCAGGCCCCTAGTTGAGAACCTCTGGATAAGACCAGAACGCAGAAATTTTCGTCATCCAGTAAGCTATAATCACATACTTGAAATCCAAAATTTCAAGTCTGTAGGTCATTTAGTTCCGGAGTTAAGCGAAAGCAAAGTTTCGTATTTATGACACTCATTCACTCATGATCATCAAAATAGAACTAGTACTTCCCATAAACTCAGAGAGCTGAAATTTGGTACAGAGTTAGGGTTTAATGACCACATAAAGGAAAAACTATAAAAACTAGGATAATCGAAGATATGGAGTACCTGGTGACCCTGATTAGAAAACACAAGAGCCCAACCAAACAATAGAGATCGATATACCGCCTTTACTTTCAACTTGGTGGGCCGCTTTATTTGATGTCAAAAATTGAAGGTCTGAAGTATCTGATGAAGAACCTTCAGCTGGTCTCAGCTGTATTAGAGATAGTAGAAGGGGGCATTACCATATGGTAATGCCCCCTTCTACTATTGGGACATTAAAAATCGACATCTGACACATCTTCTAATTTAATCTAGCCTATAGCATCCCACTGCTGGACGAATGCCTCCCTCACTACTTAATAAAGTCCCCCGCCGCGTCTGTCTGTCTGTTTGTTCGCGATAAACTTAAAAACCACTGCATGTAGTTTCAGGCTGAGATCACCAATCGATAGAATGGTTCTCGAGGAAAGTTTTCGTATATAATTTGTTGAGTTTTTGTTGACATTGACTAAAATATTACGGCATTAGTTGGAGAGGCCGGAAAAAAATAAGGCGTCTGGGAGCTTTTAACGAAAACGCTACCTAAACCCTTCGAGGTATTACAAAATAATGTATGATGGAATTGTGTATCTTATATAGGCCTACAGAAAAGTCCGCGGTAGCATATGTTTATCTCTTAAGGATAACATACAATAACCATGTTCATTCTTTAAAAATTTAACAATTATAAAGTGGTAATTGGAATCCTATTTACACCAAGAAAGTGTTAACCCATCTTAATTTAAATACATTAGTGGGCATGAACATATCATGAAAATTATTTGTTCCCTTTACACCATGCAAATTAAATGAATACCTTATGAGATATAGCAAAATCAAAATAATGCGCAACGAAATTAATTTTGTGTCGCCATGATTGAACTGGGTCATACATTATACGGGTCACATACTAACTTATTCTTCTACTTTTATCGCAAATATTTTTTCGTTAAAAGTGAATAACGTTTTTCTTTTTTTTTTTTTTTTTTTTTTTGTTGACGCGGGGAACGCATTTACGCGCCTTCATCCCAGCTGCGGGGGCAGCTGGGATGGTGTGTGGGACTCCCGGCCCGGTCCGGAATGGACCGTCCTACCCACTAAACCCCGCGGTGTTCCTCCTCACCCTTTAGCCGGGCCGAGGGATATCAAAAGATTATTCACGTCGACCCGGCTAGGGGCGCCCCGTTTATTCGGGGCTCTCCTCGGGGGAGCCAGATGGGCGGCTCCCCAAAGCTACCTAAGGAGCTGAAGTCCACGCCTGCACCGCTCTCGAGCGCCCCTCTGTAATAGAGGAGACAGAGAGCGGCTGGCGCAGGCGTGCGCTAATGCGCACCCCTGGAACACGGAAAAGGTGCCCACCGCCATGTGACCGTTGGTGGGCGGGGTCCCCCGACCTTACGCCCACGGTCAAGAAACAATCGGGGGCGCGCAGTAACTCCTCACCGCGGCGCCCCCGAACTGCACGGTAGAGCGGGAGCATTATCGGTTACTCCCGCTCCCCCGCACAGTGCACCTCCCGCTTTGCCGCCATCACCTCGTCAACTGGCGAGGTGACAGCGGCCCAGCACTGTTGCCGCCGGTCGCGCCGTTATTCACGGCCGGCAGCCCGAACTGCATGGCAGGGCGGGAGCATCTACCCAAACTCCCGCCCCCCACGCAGTGTCTCTCCCACTTCGCCGCCATCGTCTCGCCAGCAAGGTGGCGAAGCGACGGCGACCCATCATTGCTGCTGCCGGCCGTGAATAACGGCACGGCCGGCAGCAACACACACCACCGAGCAACCCACAGGTGGGTTACTCCCGCCTCGGCCGGAATTAGCCAGAGTAGCACAACTCCCCCACAGAGGAAGGGGAGTGGTCGCTACTCCGTTGCCCAGGATGCACCACGAGGAGGATCCGACCCATTGGGGTCCTTAAGATGTTAGTAGGACCCCGCATCCCAAAGTGAATAACGTTTACAGCAGATTACTTTAGGTAGGTTTAATATTTCAAAATAAGCAATTTCATAGAAAATAGTAAACAAAGAGCCTTTATTTTTGAATTTTCTTCAGTATTAGCCATTTACATACAAACACCGGCGCAACGACGTATTACAATAATATAGACACGTCATGCACGAACATCACGGCTTTCAAAAACGGCAAATATTTTATACATTCAAAAAAAGAATTTCTATAAAATGATCTATGGTAGCATGTATGAAAATTAAGGCAATTGCCTGACTTTTTTGTTGCCATTTTTCAGTGTTGGTAACGTATCTATAGTTTTTTAAATATCATTGCACCGGCGTGTTACAATTTTATTACATGTATCAATGTAGTAGACGTAACGTGTATAAAATGACATCAATCAAATGTCATCAATATTCTGAAAAAGAAATTAAACATAGAGTTCACAAACTCTTTTGAAAATACGTACTGTACCTACCTTAGAGGATCGTTATGAAAATAACAGAATAGTAAACAACCACCACTAAGCAATACGCTTCTCCAGCGTGTAGCTGTGTTTCTCTGTGATTACCACCATGAGAGGTACCTTTGTTCGGGCCATCCATAGAAAATAGATGGCATAATGCTGAATACCGCAAAGAACAAGCGGCGTGGCATAGAATGGGGACTATCCTGATATCCTGAAGGATTTAGATGACGCCGATGACCTGTGCTTGCTGAGGCACACACACACCACAAATTAGAGATAGTACAGATGGAAACCTACATACTAAATTCGCTGAGGCTACGCACACATAGACAACTCATTCACAGACACGTCAGGCGGTCTCAACCGAATTTTCGATACTGATTTGTGCGCGACTGTGTGCAGCAGAGGGTCGGTGTGACAAAAAAGTACATACATGAGTTTTCCATCTGTACTATCTCCAATTTGGACACACGCCGTCATGCATGTCTACAGGACAACGTGCAAAATGAGACAGCGAATGGAGGGACTGAAAATAAAATCGACAGACGCAGGAGATGAGGTGTGGGGAGAAGAGTCTGTTTCGCTGCGCATTGGCACAGATGTCGAGCGCGTTCACTAATTCACGTAACTCGGGAGAGTCGTGTCGGAAACTGATGGGTTAGAAGAGTACATCATTTCGAGGCTCGCCAAGGCAAGAGCAAACTTCACACAGCTGCGCCCAATATGGCAGTTGCGAAAATTGACTCGAAAAGTGAAACCCAAAACAAAGTCAACGTTAAAACTGTACTACTATACGTATGCAAGACATGGAAGGTCAATAAAGACATTTCGCACCAGCTACAAGTCTTCGTTAACCTCTAACGGATCTTCGGTATAATACGGGCCCGAGAAAATCACGAACGTAAGCCTATTGGAACGCTGCAGTGAGTGAGACCCCTATCCACTAATAGATCAAACGTCGGAAGTTTAGCTGGATTAGACACACGCTGCAAAGGGACCATGATCGGCAACGGCTACCACTGCGGCCTCACCGATGGGGATGCGGGAGCTATCCCGCGTCTTTGGGAGGTTTTCGATCACAGTAACGTTAATTATTTCTAAAAAAATGAATAGTAGCGACGCGACGGGAACAAATGACGTGAAACATGATATCAAAATAACAATAGCACACCGGGCTCCTTTTCTCTCTCTCTCTCTTATAAGATGCAAACGAAGTTGCACGGGTCAGCTAGTACAAATATAAATAAAATTAAAGGAAAGCTCTGGATAAGACTAGACTGGCTTTTATACTTACACTTACAAGTTTACAAGAAGAAATAGTCGAATGATTATCTTTATTCTACTCGAAAATTACACAAATTAAATAAACAAATTACACTAAAATATTAATTTTGCTCAAAATTTGGTCAAAATGTAATGGCATGAACACGAATGGGCAATACAAAAAACTGTTGCTACTGTACAAGAATCAGAACCGGAAAAAAAGAAAAAAAAGATCTGTAATAATAAAAAAAACTACTCCTAAAAAGAAAAAAACTGCGTCTAATAAGAAAATCTAATAAACTAAATCAATATGCCCACGTTGGGATGCGGGGTCCTACTAACATCTTAAGGACCCCAATGGGTCGGATCCTCCTCGTGGTGCATCCTGGGCAACGGAGTAGCGACCACTCCCCTTCCTCTGTGGGGGAGTTGTGCTACTCTGGCTAATTCCGGCCGAGGCGGAAGTAACCCACCTGTGGGTTGCTCGGTGGTGTGTGTTGCTGTCGGCCGTGCCGTTATTCACGGCCGGCAGCAGCAATGATGGGTCGCCGTCGCTTCGCCTCCTTTGCTGGCGAGACGATGGCGGCAAAGTGGGAGAGGCACTGCGTGGGGGGCGGGAGTTTGGGTAGATGCTCCCGCCCTGCCATGCAGTTCGGGCTGCCGGCCGTGAATAACGGCGCGACCGGCGGCAACAGTGCTGGGCCGCTGTCACCTCGCCAGTTGACGAGGTGATGGCGGCAAAGCGGGAGGTGCACTGTGCGGGGGAGCGGGAGTAACCGATAATGCTCCCGCTCTGCCGTGCAGTTCGGGGGCGCTGCGGTGAGGAGTTACTGCGCGCCCCCGATTGTTTCTTGACCGTGGGCGTAAGGTCGGGGTACCCCGCCCACCAACGGTCACATGGCGGTGGGCACCTTTTCCGTGTTCCAGGGGTGCCCATTAGCGCACGCCTGCGCCAGCCGCTCTCTGTCTCCTCTATTACAGAGGGGCGCTCGAGAGCGGTGCAGGCGTGGACTTCAGCTCCTTAGGGAGCTTTGGGGAGCCGCCCATCTGGCTCCCCCGAGGAGAGCCCCGAATAAACGGGGCGCCCCTAGCCGGGTCGACGTGAATAATCTTTTGATATCCCTCGGCCCGGCTAAAGGGTGAGGAGGAACACCGCGGGGTTTAGTGGGTAGGACGGTCCATTCCGGACCGGGCCGGGAGTCCCACACACCATCCCAGCTGCGGGGGCAGCGTAAATGCGTTCCCCGCGTCAACAAAAAAAAAAATATGCCCACGTTTCTACAAAAAGAAGTGAAATCTTTTGATATATCTTTATTTATTTATTTATTTTACGCGAAGGAAAATATATACCTCGCAGTCGATCTATCATCAAGTTCTGTAAAGTAAAATTCAGGATGATATGTGTCAAAACCCGGACTACTACATCAAAACCTCCGACTCCCTGTGAAGAATAAGGTCTTTTTTTTTACGTGAGGGAAAATCCTTAGAGATCCGTAGATTCGATGTTGCATTTTGTTCTAACGTTTCGATACATACTATGCTGGTGAAAATAACTTGCTTCTTTGTTTCGAACGAAATTCGTAGCAGTTAGGTATATTGACAAATAGCTTTTTGGCACTCAACCAATATACCAGACTGAACTGAATGAGTCAATTTGGTCCATAAATATAGGGCGTCGGCTGTCATGCCCCAACAACTAAATGACTATGGTAGCAAAAAGGGGTGTCATTGATCCCCATAATCTGAAGACCAAAGCCGGCTCCTTTACTGGCTGGTGGATAGTGGTGTATCGACTGACGAGATCTTGGTGAGCAGAAGAAAAACTCTAAACGAAAGCGTGTATCACCACGTCTTGCCAGAGTGCTTCATTGTCAATCACCCCTTCAAAATGATTGGGAGTGAGAAGCCTATATCAGACGGTGCTTTGCGATAAGCTGATTTAAAAAAAATACGTAGATGTGTATGTAGATTATTTAGTATTTATCTAGAATCTATATAAATACAATAAATGAACAGTAGATCTATCAACAAAACTAATCTGAAAATGCGGGCGGGTAAGGCAGTGGGTCTACCTCTTTAAAATAAGTAGGTATTATATATATATATATATATATATATATATATATATATATATATATATATATATATATATATATATATATATAACACTGATTATTATATTGTTTCCAATAAAACAGCAATAGCGTGTAAAAAATTTAAACGCAATAACGTCAGTTAACATACCATATTTGGTTCCGTAGCTACTATTAGATTATATTAGCGCGTAATTTTTTCTTCAAAATCGGCCTATTATCAGTATATCAACATTCTCTTGACTGTGCCCCAATTTATTTGAGGTTGAATATCTATATTTTATTCTCCCGTTCCTCTCTATTACTCGTCGTCTCATCATTCACTTCTTTAACATTCATATTATACCTACCTCTTTACACAATACATCATCTTTTATTAGGCCTTCCTCTGGCTCTCCGTCCGTCTTTTCTTAGGCCTTCCTCTGGCTCTCCATCCCTCAACATTCAAATTCATCTTTGTCTTTTCATTACATTGGCTTTCATCCCTTCTCATCACATACCCATACTAAGACACGAATTTCTCTATCATGCCCTACACTTTCTTAGCCTACCTACCCGCCGTGTAGCCTCGGGCGCCCCAGTTAACCTCAGAAGAATGTTCCAGCATAGTGGCGTTCACTAATGTTCAATGAACAGCTATCCTTTTTTTTTAATGGTACAAAACAAAATAATTCATAACTAACATTATAAATGCGAAAGTTTGCAAGTATGGGTTTGCATGAATGTTTATCAAAGGGGTATGTCTTTTTAACAAACTTAAAAAAAAAAGAAGAGATTCTTAATTCGACGGTTTTTTTTATGTTTGTTACCTCATAACTTTTGATCGGATAAATCGATTTCGATGCAGATAATTTTTTCTCTAAAATCGATGACATGGTTCCTAAGACAGACTCCTAATAAATCTATGTACCTATATCGTATATTTACAGACTTGCCCATATTGACTGCTCCGAATATAACATCCTGTATACCAAAATTACTCATACTGCTAACCCAACAATGACCGATTTTTTGTTGTTTTTTCTTCACACGAAAGTGAACATTTCTATCTAACCTTGAAATGCAGCCTATCTTATGACTTCAAAATTTTGAATTAGTGAATTAGTTTATTTTTCAAATTTTATTCGGAAGGTATTATTAATGGCACCTACTTCAGATTGAATAAAATCTGATAAATCAAAATACATATTATTTTTCAGGATTTGTTTGAAATAGGTTTTATTTTTTATTTTTTTTTTTCATTATTTTAAGTGATGATGGGTGGACCGAAAACTATATCCCACCAAAAAAATTCTGTAAAAAAACTAGCCAAGTCTCGTTGGAGCTACTTGTTTATCTCTAAAAAGTAATGAGATCTAGACAAAGTCGTGCCAAGTCTAAAGTTCCTTACTGCGATTTCTTTATTATTATAGTTAATGTTGTGTGACTTGGCCGTTGAAAATTCTTTATACGTTAGTTTAGTGTGTATAAGTCAATTATGTTTACACGTAATGTTATATCTGTTGTAACTACCTATGTTTGTTAAGCGAGATAATAGCCCATACTGGTATTGGTAATTGGACGCTAGTGTCTCATTTTAGGCTGTTATTGATTGTGCAACACATGCATTCAGCATTGACAATGCTGACTTCTGCTCTCTTCTTTTTGGAGCGTCAAATCGACTACCAATCTAACATTCGTCAATAACATAACATTCGTCATCAGTTCGTCGGCAAACAGCTTACGCGCAGCACGCATACACTTTTTTTTTGCAATAAACGACGCGCTCGCCAGCGGTTCACAAAGTTTCGCGATAGTTTCGTCATATAATATCAACATAATGTTAACGTGCTTTCACTGTGGCGCTGAGTTCCTGGATGGTGCTCATTGTTCTCTCTGCCAGAGTCACTTTGACTTCGCGTGTGCGGGAGTTACTGAAGCGGGTTGGCGGAGATTAGGGGCGAAACAATCGACGTGGAAATGTCCGAAGTGTAAGTCAGGTAGCCCGCGTCCCCCTAATGCATCAACGTCCGCACCGACTGCTGCAGATTTGGAAGGTATTTTCAATGAATTAAAGCGGTTAACTGCTCAGACAGCTGCAATACCGGATTTAATGAATATGGTGGCAAACATTCAAACGGAACTGGCGGAAATAAGTCTTTAAGAGAGGAACTTGGAAATGTCAAAACCTCCGTCGAATTTGCACACCAATCCATTGAAAATATAGAAACTAAAGTCTCTTCTCTTGGCAGTGAGGTTGAGTCCTTGAAGAAGACGAAAGAAGAAATCGCATCCCTACGTGAGAAGTTCGATAGGCTTGATCTTCTGTACCGCGAGAACGAACAAAGGGCGCGTAAAACCAATATAGAAATCAAGGGCGTTCCGATGTCTGACTCGGAAAACCTCTTCACAGTTATGACAAAGATTAGTAATGTAATTAAGGTTGATATCCCCAAAGATCAAATCAATTATATTGTGCGGGTCCCAATGAGAAGTGACCCGCGTAATAAGACTATCATCTGCTCGATTCATAACCTTTACCTAAAGGAGAACTTTATCGCAGCTGCAAAAAAGCACACCATCAGACCAATTGATTTGGGTCTGCAGGGGGGTGGTCAAGTCTTTGTCAACGATCACCTAACAATGGATAACAAATTGTTGTTGAACAAAACCAAATTATTTGCTAAACAGCGGGGGTTTGCTTACACTTGGGTGAAGAACTGCAAAATTCTTATAAGAAGGAACCCAACTTCACCCGTACTCACTATAAAATCAGAAAAGGATTTACTGAAGCTAGCATCATAAACTCAAGAATCATAGTGTGTGTTCATTTCGTTGTTTATATATTTCACAATAGTACGCAAGGTTTGAGAAACGTATTCATATTTTTTTCTATTCATTGTGCGCATCGAGTCCTTTTGTTCTCTTATCGCTTAGAATTTACTTGGCCGTCCGTCTATTTCTACTCAAAAATGTACCTTATTTTGATAACATTGCAGTCGCTGTTGCTTGATCTTTTAATTTTATTACCTGTTAGCAAATGCAACCGGTTTTATTTATTCACTTTATTTTGTTGCAATGTGCCTTATAGTTTCCTTGTTCGAACGCTAATACTCACAATACTTCACTATGACACCATTTAGTATTTATTACCAAAACTGTCGGGGACTGCGGACCAAAACGTCGTGTTTTTATATGAACATGCTTTTAAATAACTTTGATATCATTTGTTTAACTGAAACATGGTTAAACGATAACATTAATAACTGCGAATTATTTGACGATCGGTATGTTATTTGGAGGAAAGATAGGGACTATGCTAGCTTGGACCAGGAACTGGGTGGGGGTGTATTAGTAGCAGTGCGGCGAGAGCTAGCTACCGAGGTGCGAGCCGACTGGTGCTCTTCTGCCGAAGATATTTGGATTACGCTGACGCTTCACAATAAAAAACCTAGAACTGCATACAAAATGCACATAGGCGTAGTTTACGTCTGTACTCAAAACTTGGGGAATTCAATTACAACACAATTAATAAACTTCTCTAAAAACCTTGTAGATATAGTAATGAGAAATCCCGCTGACAAATTTCTTGTTTTGGGAGATTTCAACATGCCAAATGTTACATGGTCCCTTTCAGACGACGGCCACTCTTTCCATCCTAGTGGTATTAGCGGGACGGCACAGATATCATTTTTCAACGATATGGATTGTTGCAACCTATCACAATATAACTCACATTTGAATTACAACAACGTAGTGCTAGACTTAATTTTCTCTAGCAACGATGTACACGTATCGGCAAGTAGTGACCCTCTGGTAAAGGAAGACCCGAACCACAAGGCCCTTTGCTTATCGGCAGATTTTGTTCAGCTTCACTCATTGGCTTCTTCACCGTACACAAAGTTTATATACAAATGTGGTGATTTCGAAGCAATTTTAACTGAATTAATTAACTTAGACTGGGCTAGCGAATTTTGCAGTAGGTCGCTGGAGCACGCTGTTGACTTCTTTTATGATGTTATTAATCAGTTACGTATAAAATATATTCCATCCAAAACCGTAATACCGCAATCAAAATACCCACTGTGGTTCAAGACACCGCTAATAAAAATACTTAAAGAGAAGTCTAAATTTCACTCTAAATTCAAAAAATACAATAAATTTTCAGACTACGAATCCTTTGTTTTGCTAAGGTTACGTCCGCACAGGCAGGCGGCTTGCTTGGCGCCTAGCGCCTAGCGGCTTGCATCCTGGCTACTTGCTAGGATACATGGTGGCCGCACTGAAAGGTGGTTTGCGTGGTGGGTCGCTAGGTGCCTTGGTCACTTGCTTGTCGGCACGTTGAAGAGATTTCACTTTCAAAAATAGCTATATACTACTCTATATTGGGTTCATACATATGATCACGCCTTTTATCCACGAAGGGGTAGACAAAGGCATTTTAGATGCCCACATTTCACCTTTGAGATTTTGTCCCACGTAATAGGTGGTGAGCCGTATTGCCATGTTGATATGGACAGGCGCAGGCAAGGACTGCCAGCAGTGCCAGCTGTTAAAAATTTTCAAGCCGCCTAAAAAGGCCCTCAACTTGGCTTAGGTACTGCCTCGACTGCTATTTTACTGGCAACCGGGACCAAGGACTTTTCGAAGCACGGAAAATAAATGTCACACAGTGGTCACGAGACGGTCACCCATCCATGAAGGGCCACAGTAAATGTTGCTTACTACAGTGATCGTTTACACAACACTGAGTCCGCGGGGCCACGAGCGCTTCATATTGGGTTCATGACATAAATAAGACACGGTCAAGTCATGGGGATTTTTTTGTTCTATATAAGCAATTGCATAATTTTCACTAAAAAATTACGAAGATTTGCGTATGGCCAGAGACACATTTGACCTACTTCTCAGTAAAGTTAAAGGAAAATTAACTCATTCGGATACTCATCTATTTATGACTAGCTGTGTCCGCGACTTTGTCCGCGTAGAATGTAATGAAAAAATTTAGTTTATTTAGTTTTTTTTCTAAAATAAAAGACTTTTTCTAAAATAAAAGCCTAAGTTACTACTACATAAGCTATCTGCCAGTGAAAGTCCTGTCCAAATCGGTCCAGCCGTTCCAGAGATTAGCCAGAACAAACAGACAGACAAACATTTTAAAAGTATATATTTTGGTATGTGTACCGTAATACATTCATATGCATGCAGTAGAAAGCGGTTATTTTAATATTACAAACAGACACTCCAATTGAATTTATTTGTATGTATGGATGCGATTAATATTTCGTATATTTTTTTCTTCAAAATGCCTCGCGCCTAGCGACAAAAAACCAACATGTTTGTTTACTTGGATACACGCTAAGCTACTCGCTAGGCGCCAAGCGCGCAGTGCGGCCGGTCGCGAACATTCAAGTATGTCCGTTTTACTAAGCGACTCGCTAGGTGACTCGCTAGGCGCTAGGCACCAAGCAAGCCGCCTGCCTGTGCGGACGTAACCTAAGAGAAAGAGCTAAAACCCTGGAGAGTGAAATGTTCGAAGACTATATTTCAAAAATCAAAAATGACATTTTAAAAAATCCTAAAGCATTCTGGTCCTACGTAAAAAGTAAAAAACAATCTAACTGTTATCCAGCGGTTTTAAGATACGGGCAGCACTCTTCGGGTGACGGTGAAGAAATATGTAACTACTTTTCGGATTACTTCAACTCAAATTTTTTGCAAGATACTAGCAGCACCCCTAACGGTCTGGTCGCGGACACTGGGGCTTATACAATAGCAGATATAGGCTCCATTGACGTACAAGAGGATGAAGTTCTCAAATTACTCAAAGCCCTTGATCTTAACAAAACTGCAGGTCCTGATAGTATACCTCCGATCTTTATTGTTAGATGTGCAGCAGGCCTCACATTACCTCTTTCCTTAATATTTAAACGCTCATTAAGCGAGGGTCTGGTGCCTAAGGTATGGAAATCAGCATTCATTACGCCAATTCACAAAAAGGGCCCTAAAGATATGGTAGAAAATTACAGGCCTATCTCGAAGTTGTGTATATTTGCAAAAGTGCTGGAAAGAATAGTTTATCGGCAACTATACAACTCACTCAAACACAACTTTAGTGAAAGCCAGCACGGTTTCCTGAGTGGTCGCTCCACCACCACAAACCTTCTCATTTGCAGTAACTATATCTCTGAGTGTATGTCTCAAAGACATCAAGTTGACGTGATATACACTGATTACAGCAAGGCCTTCGATCGAATTGATCATGAACTTCTTCTACGTAAACTTTCTGCCATGGGCATCAGGGGTGACCTGTTCAGATGGTTCTCCTCTAATGTTAAGAACAGATGCCAAACTGTTGTTCTGAACGGGTTTAAATCCAGAGCGTCCTATGTTCCATCCGGCTGTCCGCAGGGTTCTCTGCTTGCTCCACTGTTATTTATCATCTTTATCAACGACATCTCCAGTAGTTTTTCCAGGTCTAAAATTCTCCTCTATGCCGATGATTTGAAAATTTTGTGTCCTATTACTACCACAGAGGATGTTTCTGCACTCCAAAATGACCTTGATCGATTTACTAATTACTGCAAGTTAAATAAACTACAGCTAAATATATCCAAATGTTACACATGCACCTTTACTCGGAAACCTGTACCTATTCTTCACAATTACACACTGAATGGGTCTATTATCAAAAGAGTAAACTCAATAAAAGACTTAGGGATAACTTTTGACTCTAAGCTTATATTTAACGAACATATAGACAATATTGTCAAACGAGCCTCTAGAGCATTAGGATTTGTCATGCGGCTATCGACAGATTTTAGAAACATAAAAACAATTAAAATTTTATATTGCACGTTCGTCCGCAGTCACCTCGAGTTTTCCTCACAGGTGTGGAATCCTCATTATAATGTCTACACAGATCTGATAGAAGGCATTCAGAGGAAATTTGTAAGGTATATTCAATACCGTTCCAAAACATATTTTCAAGACTACACGACTCGTTGCAGGAAATTTCACTTGCTACCATTACATATGCGTAGACGTGTGGCTGATCAAGCCTTATTGTACGGCATTGCAAATGGTTCAGTAGACTGTCCTGAGCTGTTGGGTGCGATTGGACTATGCGTACATCGCTCGTTTTTAAGAAAACCGCGGCTTCTTCATGTCCCTATTGTGAATTCCAAGTATCGCAAAAATTCATTTATCATTAGAGCCAGCAGAGATTTTAATGAAATCTCGGAGTCACACAAAGATCTTGACTTATTTAACACCAGCGCAAAAATACTTAGGAGGACTATGAGCGATGCTTTTTTTGAGAGGTGTTTATTGTAATTATTAATTATTCTGTGTCTAACACCTTATTTGTGTACCGTACTTTGTTTGTATCCCTATTCTTCTAATTTCTGTATTTACACGTAAAAACTTGTAATTGGCCTTCTTGTACCTATGATTCTTTTAACTTTGATGTATTAGCTGTAAGTTTTTTTAAAAGAATAAAATAAAATAAAATAAAATAAAATAGACGTACAGACGGACTTCTATCAATGATTACAAGTCCGTCTGTACTGGAAATAATTTTTTATACTGTTTGCTTCAGGCATAATAAGGCATACATAAGTATTATTGAAATACGCAGCTTTATCAAGTCTATAATTGACTGGTTATTGAATCAGCGTTCTCCAAGTGGCAATTTTCGATCGTCAATGGGTAGCGGTTCTGGCGACAGATTGGTGTAATGGTGTCATGAAGCATCTTGTTTTGTACCCTTGTATACCCTTCAACGGCCAAGTCACACAACATTAACTATAATAATAAAGAAATCGCAGTAAGGAACCTTAGACTTGGCACGACTTTGTCTAGATCTCATTACTTTTTAGAGATAAACAAGTAGCTCCAACGAGACTTGGCTAGTTTTTTTACAGAATGTTTTTGGTGGGATTTCACTTCTTTTTGTAGAAACGTGGGCATATTGATTTATTTTATTAGATTTTCTTATTAGACGCAGTTTTTTTCTTTTTAGGAGTAGTTTTTTTATTATTACAGATCTTTTTTTTTTCTTTTTTTCCGGTTTTGATTCTTGTACAGTAGCAACAGTTTTTTGTATTGCCCATTCGTGTTCATGCCATTATATTTTGACCAAATTTTGAGCAAAATTAATATTTTAGTGTAATTTGTTTATTTAATTTGTGTAATTTTCGAGTAGAATAAAGATAATCATTCGACTATTTCTTCTTGTAAACTTGTAAGTGTAAGTATAAAAGCCAGTCTAGTCTTATCCAGAGTTTTCCTTTAATTTTATTTATATTTGTACTAGCTGACCCGCGCAACTTCGTTTGCATCTTATAAGAGAGAGAGAGAGAGAGAGAGAGAGAGAGAGAAAAGGAGCGCGGTGTGCTATTGTTATTTTGATATCATGTTTCACGTCATTTGTTCCCGTCGCGTTTACTTTCGTCGCGTCGCTACTATTCATTTTTTTAGAAATAATTAACGTTACTGTGATCGAAAACCTCCCAAAGACGCGGGATAGCTCCCGCATCCCCATCGGTGAGGCCGCAGTGGTAGCCGTTGCCGATCATGGTCCCTTTGCAGCGTGTGTCTAATCCAGCTAAACTTCCGACGTTTGATCTATTAGTGGATAGGGGTCTCACTCACTGCAGCGTTCCAATAGGCTTACGTTCGTGATTTTCTCAGGCCCGTATTATACCGAAGATCCGTTAGAGGTTAACGAAGACTTGTAGCTGGTGCGAAATGTCTTTATTGACCTTCCATGTCTTGCATACGTATAGTAGTACAGTTTTAACGTTGACTTTGTTTTGGGTTTCACTTTTCGAGTCAATTTTCGCAACTGCCATATTGGGCGCAGCTGTGTGAAGTTTGCTCTTGCCTTGGCGAGCCTCGAAATGATGTACTCTTCTAACCCATCAGTTTCCGACACGACTCTCCCGAGTTACGTGAATTAGTGAACGCGCTCGACATCTGTGCCAATGCGCAGCGAAACAGACTCTTCTCCCCACACCTCATCTCCTGCGTCTGTCGATTTTATTTTCAGTCCCTCCATTCGCTGTCTCATTTTGCACGTTGTCCTGTAGACATGCATGACGGCGTGTGTCCAAATTGGAGATAGTACAGATGGAAAACTCATGTATGTACTTTTTTGTCACACCGACCCTCTGCTGCACTCAGTCGCGCACAAATCAGTATCGAAAATTCGGTTGAGACCGCCTGACGTGTCTGTGAATGAGTTGTCTATGTGAGCGTAGCCTCAGCGAATTTAGTATGTAGGTTTCCATCTGTACTATCTCTAATTTGTGGTGTGTGTGTGCCTCAGCAAGCACAGATCATCGGCGTCATCTAAATCCTTCAGGATATCAGGATAGTCCCCATTCTATGCCACGCCGCTTGTTCTTTGCGGTATTCAGCATTATGCCATCTATTTTCTATGGATGGCCCGAACAAAGGTACCTCTCATGGTGGTAATCACAGAGAAACACAGCTACACGCTGGAGAAGCGTATTGCTTAGTGGTGGTTGTTTACTATTCTGTTATTTTCATAACGATCCTCTAAGGTAGGTACAGTACGTATTTTCAAAAGAGTTTGTGAACTCTATGTTTAATTTCTTTTTCAGAATATTGATGACATTTGATTGATGTCATTTTATACACGTTACGTCTACTACATTGATACATGTAATAAAATTGTAACACGCCGGTGTTTGTATGGAAATGGCTAATACTGAAGAAAATTCAAAAATAAAGGCTCTTTGTTTACTATTTTCTATGAAATTGCTTATTTTGAAATATTAGACCTACCTAAAGTAATCTGCTGTAAGCGTTATTCACTCCCAAGTGGCGCCGTGGACTCGGCGGAGCACACACTCGCCGAGTGTGCGGCGTGGGACGGGCCGCGGGTCGCCCTCACGGGCCAAATCGGTGTCGATCTGTCGCTGCCGGCCGTGGTGCGAGCCATGGTCGGCAGCCAAGAGTGTTGGGCCGCCGTCACCTCGTTTGCCTGCGATGGCGGCCAAAAGAGAGGAGTTGCGGGTGCGGGAGCGTGCTGGTGAGACGCTCCCGCCCCGCCGTCCGGTCCGAGGGCGCCGCATGGCGGCTTTTATGCGCGCCCCAGACTAATTGTCGTACCGGTGGACGGAGGTCGGGGGACCCCGTCCACCGATGATCGTTTGGCGGAAGGCACCTCCCCGTGTTCCGGAGGTGCCTTCAGAGCCGCCCGCTCGGCTGCTCTCCACTTGAGAGCAGTGCGATGCGGGCTTGATTTCTTCAGCTCCTTAGGGAGCTCCGGGGGAGCCGTGCATCTGGCTCCCCCGAGGAGAGCCTCAAATTTTACGGGGCAACCCTGCCGGGCCGACGTGAGTACTATTACATAACCTTCGGTCCGGCAAAAGGGTGAGTCGGAACACCGCGGGGTTTAGTGGGTAGGAAGGTCCCTGTTTCCGGGACCGGTGAGTCCCACACACCGTCCCAGCTACCCCCGTAGCTGGGATGACGGTGCCTAAATGCATTCCCCGCGTCAACAAAAAAAAAAAAAAAAAAAAAAAAGAAAAACGTTATTCACTTTTAACGAAAAAATATTTGCGATAAAAGTAGAAGAATAAGTTAGTATGTAACCCGTATAATGTATGACCCAGTTCAATCATGGCGACACAAAATTAATTTCGTTGCGCATTATTTTGATTTTGCTATATCTCATAAGGTATTCATTTAATTTGCATGGTGTAAAGGGAACAAATAATTTTCATGATATGTTCATGCCCACTAATGTATTTAAATTAAGATGGGTTAACACTTTCTTGGTGTAAATAGGATTCCAATTACCACTTTATAATTGTTAAATTTTTAAAGAATGAACATGGTTATTGTATGTTATCCTTAAGAGATAAACATATGCTGCCGCGGACTTTTCTGTAGGCCTATATAAGATACACAATTCCATCATACATTATTTTGTAATACCTCGAAGGGTTTAGGCAGCGTTTTCGTTAAAAGCTCCCAGACGCCTTATTTTTTTCCGGCCTCTCCAACTAATGCCGTAATATTTTAGTCAATGTCAACAAAAACTCAACAAATTATATACGAAAACTTTCCTCGAGAACCATTCTATCGATTGGTGATCTCAGCCTGAAACTCCATGCAGTGGTTTTTAAGTTTATCGCGAACAAACAGACAGACAGACGCGGCGGGGGACTTTGTAAGTAGTGATTAAAAGCAGAAGGGGAGGCATTCGTCCAGCAGTGGGATGCTATAGGCTAGATTAAATTAGAAGATGTGTCAGATGTCGATTTTTAATGTCCCAATAGTAGAAGGGGGCATTACCATATGGTGATGCCCCCTTCTACTATCTCTAATACAGCTGAGACCAGCTGAAGGTTCTTCATCAGATACTTCAGACCTTCAATTTTTGACATCAAATAAAGCGGCCCACCAAGTTGAAAGTAAAGGCGGTATATCGATCTCTATTGTTTGGTTGGGCTCTTGTGTTTTCTAATCAGGGTCACCAGGTACTCCATATCTTCGATTATCCTAGTTTTTATAGTTTTTCCTTTATGTGGTCATTAAACCCTAACTCTGTACCAAATTTCAGCTCTCTGAGTTTATGGGAAGTACTAGTTCTATTTTGATGATCATGAGTGAATGAGTGTCATAAATGCGAAACTTTGCTTTCGCTTAACTCCGGAACTAAATGACCTACAGACTTGAAATTTTGGATTTTAAGTATGTGATTATAGCTTACTGGATGACGAAAATTTCTGCGTTCTGGCCTTATCCAGAGGTTCTCAACTAGGGGCCTGAAAATGCGGCAAAATGGTTCCTGTAAAGGATGGTACGGCAGTGTTTGCTTCGCGCTCGACTTGGCTTGGGGGCACTGCCGTGCCCCCAAATCAGGTGTAGGTAGAGTTCTCATCAATACATATCAATGAAGCCCACACACAAATGCTGTAAATCGTTAAGGAATTCCCTGGACTGTCTTTTGGTTCCATCATCAGAACGACTCTAGACCTTCATTAAATTGTAGTACATTAAAGAAATTAATCAAAAAGTTAACAAACGCACTTGTTGTCCCTACAATTTTTGGTGGTTGCCACCTTAGAAGTAAACCCTATTCTACAAAAGAAAAAAAAATGAAATCCGTTTATAATTAACGGAAACATCAGTGACATGTGACCTTACATAAAAAAAACATACAGACGAATTGAGAAACTTCTCCTTTTTGAAGATGGTTAAAAATGGCTTGCTTCTCAATTCAATTGTTATTTGCAATAATGCAGGTAATTCCAAATTACAATTAGCTACCTTCTCATGGTTATAATTACTTAGAATGTTATCCTGTTGGCGCTAGTAAGGAAAACGTACACACTGTAGGTAAATTATTAATAATAAAGTTTGTATATTAATTGATACCTACGCTTTTGGTGGCATATAGGTAGGTTTCTATACAATTCTCAACGATGCAGTCCGAAAAACAATGCGTGGAGAACTGTTTGCATTTTTAACCGGCTTCAAAAAAAGGAGGAGGTTCTCAATTCGTCTGTATGTTTTTTTTTTTATGTATGTCAAGCGATATTTCCGTCAATTATAGACGGATTTCAAAATTTTTTTTTTTGTTGAATAGGGGTTACTTCTGAGGTGGTCCCATTTTTACCAGATCAGGATCTGACGAAGGGATCCAGGAGAAATCGAGGGCAACCACGGAAAATTGTAGGGACAACTAGTGCGCATTTTAAATTTTTAATTAAGTGCTTTAATGTTCTACATTTTAATGAAGGTCTGGCGTCTATCTGATGATAGAGTCGAAAGAAAGTCGAGGGCATTCCTTAACAATTTACAGCAGTTATCTTGTGTTTGGGCTTGATTGATTTGTATTGATGAGAACTTTACACCTAGATTGATAGATCAGACTTAAAAAAAAAGAAAGTTCTCAATGTTTTATGTATGTTCAACGATATTTCCGTCAGTTATTGACGGATTTAATTTTTTTTTGTTGAATAGTGTTTACTTCTGAAGTGGTCCCATTTTAACCAGGTTATGATCTGATTATGGGCTGGATGCTGGATGCTGGGTATGCGAGGGCAACCACCGATAATTATAGGGACAACTAGTGCGTTTGTTAACTTTTTAATTCAGTGCTTTAATGTACTACAGTTAATGAAGGTCTGGAGTCAATCCGATGATGGAACCAAAAGACAGTTGAGGGAATTCCTTGACGATTTACAGAGCAGCTACCTTGTGTTGGGGCTTGATTGATTTGTATTAATGAGAACTTTCACCAAGATAGATATATTTTTCGGTTCATCCGTCACTTAAAATATTGAAAAAAAATTTTTCAATAAAAAATACAACCGACTTCGAACAAATCCTGAAAAATAAAATTTACTTAGCACAAAGTAGTATGTATTTTGATTTATCAGATTTTATTCAATATAATATTGAAGTTGGTGCCATGAATAATACCTACCTTAACCTATGAATTTACTTGGCGCCGACTTCAATATGATATTGAATAAAAAATCTGATAAATGAAAATACATTTATTACTTTGTGCTAAGTAAATTTTATTTTTCAGGATTTGTTCGAAGTCGGTTGTATTTTTTATTGAAAAATTTTTTTACAAGATATTTTACCTACAAAGTCTCTATTTTTATTTTTTTTAATTTAATAAGGATGTACTTAACTATGTAACTTGGATTAGACGTGACTTGAAATCGCGACCTTTAACCTAAATCAGGGCAATTCTTTTAGAACTGAGCAGTAATTCAACATTTCAGAATTTTTAGGGTGTCGTACCCAAAGGGTATAAACGGGACCTTATGCATGAGAGTTCGCCATCTGCCTGCCTGTCTGTATGTCACGAGGCTGTGTCTCTAGAACCGTGATAGCTAGAGAGCTGAAATTTTCACAGATGATGTAGGTACCTTATTCTGTTGCCGCTATAACATCAAATACGAAAAATCAGAAAAATGGGGATTAAGGGAGGCTCTCATACAATAAACGTAATATTTTGAAGTTTTTCTGTACGGTATGTGCGCGAGTCCGACTCGCACTTGGCCGGTTTTTGTTTATCCATAATAACCTAAACATACTAAAATTCTTCACCATTATTATTAACACCAATAAAACAGTGTAAGGCCAGAATCATCTATGGAGCTGTTTAGCAACTCTTATAACAATTGAAATGAAACTGAAAAAATAATTATCTCTAGTACCATCAATTCACCAGTCAACTGAACAACTAACACAGTGTTTGAATAGAGGAAATCTTTACGATTTGTTAGCACCAAGCGATGGGAGCATACGAGAATCGAAGGTCGATGTAGGTTAGATGTACACGAGTCATGACAATACCAATATTTAGAATAATTGGCCTTTGATTTGGTAATAAATCAGTTAAATGACATTTGAGTATCATATCAGTCATGATTCATGATGAATGTGAAAACGAATAATGATTAATTTGTTGGTACAGTCCAAATGTAAATATCGTACCTACCTAGTATTATGAGAGGTTATTCGGTTAGAGTGCGATGGGGCTTACCGAGATCTCCAGCGCACGAGCTCAAGCCACCACTACATTAGAGCTGTAAATCTGTTGATTAACCGCCGAGGTCATTAAGTAGAGTAACAATTGGAACCTAAACCTGTACCAACCCACATACCTAACAGTGTAATTATTCTGGCTTACCACCTTACGAAAATGAAATTGAGAAAAGCCTACATTCAGCAATGAACTGCTAATAACTTATTTGATGCTAGAAATATGTACAGAGACTATTTATTACTGAGTACCTATGCTAAACTCGGTTTATAAAAAAACACCGATATTGAATACAGGAATTAAATTTATGGCTGACCAGGATAGCAGCAAGCAATGAAAAATAACCGACCAAGTGCGAGTTGGAGAAAACAGAAAAATAGCTCCTTTTATTATTATTATTTTTCTGATTTTAGTATTTTTTTATATGGCAGCAACAGAGGTTCATCATCTGTGAATATTTCAACTCTCAAGCTGTTACGGTTCCTGAGATAAAGCCTCGTGACGGACAGACAGACAGATGGACAGCGAAGTCTCTTGAATAGGGTCCCATTTTTACCCTTTGAATACGGAACCCCAATTACTAAACAGGAGGTTTAGGAGCATTAGAAATTTTGGTAAATTAATCTGGCCTATGAACGACGCGTGACGAATCTTTAGCAAATTTATATTTCGCATTTTAATCACTTCGTCAAATATTCATTTGGCAACTTTTTATTTGCTCAATTTTTATTTAGTCAAATATACATTAAGCAAATGCTTTGTTTCGTAAAAAAATATATTCGAGCGAGCGAAGAGAGCGTGCCGCGGCAGCGGCCGGCGAAGCGCATATAATAGCAATTTGCCAAGTTTTTAATTCAAGGAATTTAGACTCTAAAGAAAATCATATGATTATGTAATATTTTGGGAAAAGTGTGTTATGCCAAACCGTATTTGACTACCTAATACTTGGTAAGTTATGCCAAACCATATTTGACTACCTAATATAATACTTGGTAAAATGAAACTTAATTATTTGTTAAACAATAAATTGCCAAAAATAGTATTGCTAACTGTAAAATTGCGAAAAGTTGTTTTTCCAAATGTTTTTTTGCCAAATGAAAATTTGGGAAACATACTTTGGCATGTGTCACTTTGGGGAACGCTTTTTTGGGAAACATTAGTAAACCCGATAGGCCATCCAAATCGCAATTAGAGAATAATCAGTATATTCTTAAACAAGACTCCAGTTATATCTTGTAAGAAGTTCATAAAAATGGCAGTTTGCACTTAAATTCCGAAGAAGGCACTGTAAAATGAATGAATGAAGGCACTCAGTGACTAGCCCCTGTAAATATGATTTATGAGTGTATGCCTATGTCATATCACAATTTACACACTAGTAAGTATGTTCAATTCGACTGCATCTATTCAGGCAGCGCAGTGATTCGATGGAGCTGTGTTGTCGTTATTAAATGCAGTTCGTTATGTTCATAGAAGAATGAGATAGAGAGAGATGCGGAATAGATCAAACTCTTTTTATAAATTTTATGATAAGTACCTTTTAACACAAGCAATACCTACCTACTGAGAATAAGATAATTTAAATTTTGAGAAATTAAGTGGGAATATATTTTTCGAATTGTTGATCGTAGACTTTTGACGAAGTTCGGAAAATTGACATTACGAACAATACATTCATGTGTACATGTGCATGCCACTGACAGTTGCGTAGGGCTTGATGAAGTCATAGCATTTCCCCAGAGATGCACTTAGATTGCACAATGGTAATAACATCATGAGTAAGAAAGAGTACCTACTCGTAGGCTGGGTTCGAAAAAATCCGATTTTATAGTATAAATAAAATTCAGATTTTTGATATATATCCGATTTCATCCGATATATATCTGATACATATCCAGACAAAGAAAAATAGGCAAATTTCATTATTAAAGAGGATTAAACACTTAAAAATGAGAAAGAAATTTGTAAAATAATATTAAGATGTGTCAAATTATACCACATTTTTATTTAAAAACCGGCCAAGTGGGAGTCGGACTCGCAGACAGAGGCTTCTGTATACCAAATAGGTAACGGTAAAAATTACTTTGTTGTATGGGAGCCCACCTAGCTTTTTTGGTTCTGCAGAGAAAAGAGTAAGCTTGTTTCAATTACAGGAGAAAACCTATAACTATCTATAATGTAGCAACCCTTCCAACAGTCAACCAAGCCTGTTGATCTGTTTTAATATCTTTTAGTACCCATGTTAAAAGGATTTTTTAGTTATTTTTGGCGCATTTAAAAATAAAATAGGTTTAATACGTACATGCATCACATCTCAGCTCACTATAATAATAAAAAATGAAGTCTTTTGAAGCAATCTTCAAGAAAATATCACTCTTGCACTACTTTCAGAATATTTTCTATCTAATAACAATAAAACAACAACTTCACTATGAATTTCTAAAAAATTTTTTAAATGTAATTTCAATATTTTAATAATATTTTTGATTACACATTTGCTGTATGTCTACAGTTAAGCGTTGGCACTGAAAACTGAAGAATTTTCCTTATCCATAAATGTTCGACTGCGTCTCTCACACTATCGTTCATATAATTCGTGAAACCAATCAATTTCATAGTCCGACCAATGCACTCAGTTAAGTAAGAAAATAATAGTATTGATACATATTTTCATCTACTACCAATGACAACTTATATAAGATCCACAATGACAAATTCGATTGTGATTTCAGTAGACATACTTACTCAGAAACAATTCAGGAAAACGACCTTAATTTTCTACGTAAGCTAAAACAATTTATTCACCTCAAAACCATTATCACATTCCATCACGAACTCGTCGAAACCAGCGCTGTTAGTCAAATTTCGCATAACAAAACTACAGGGGTGCGCAAACGCCGGGACCCGCGCAAACTGAAGCGACAATTGCCAGAGATGAACGGTATTTCCGCGCACGCCGCACTGAGCCATTCTCCTTCAGTCTAACATTTATAAATATACTATCTGGGAGCGCCAAATTAGTTTACAAGCAACTATGTGTTCCACTATATTTAGTAGAGTATTACGTCGCTACGCGCTTCAGAAATGATTCTGATCGAAAAATATTTTAAAGATATAAATGACGAGGTGTGACGTTCCGGTAGTAAATAAAGTCTTACACTTACCTAGCACATGGTATATACTTGTATATTCTTATTTGAAATATTTAAGTTCCTCTTGTTCAACAATATTATAGTTTTCACAATTGTAGAGCTGCCACACTGGATATTGGGAGATTCTTGTGAACTTCTTATTGGTCTAGGCCGCAGACTTTTATGAACATTCTTTTTTTCAGATTTATCGATAAATAGTTATCACAATGTAATGGAGTTCTACTGTTTGTAATAATGATGAGCGAGTATCAATATACGGTAGAAAAATTAACTACAGTTGAACCATATATTTAATAGCAAAGTAAAGAGTACGTAGTCAACGTTTTGAAGGTGTGTTCATCACTGAATCACTGATAGACCTAGCTTTGTATAACTGGAATTCGTCCAAACTTCCTTCCTGTAAATATTATTTATCCAAGGGCTCTATTAATAGAATAACATTGGCTCGTTTCCTTCAGTAATTACCAAACACATTTTTTCTTTCCGTTTAGCAATATCTAGAAGTATTTAATATTTTGGGACATTTTTTTCAGAACGCCATGTACATCAAATTAATGTAATACACCCTTGTATACTGAAATTGGTTTGCATGCATACAAAATGTATGTTATCAATACATATAATAAAATCGTAACAGGTCGCTGTCTGTACATTGAAGATATATAAGAAAAATGTGTATAGGGGGGCTTTATGAACGCAATAGAAGCCAAAACAATGGTTTTTAGAATTTTTGTCTGTTTGTCTGTACGTTTGTGCACGCTAATCTCAGTAACCGCTCAGTAACCGACTGCGATGCAGTTTTCTTTATCGCGTTGCGGTTTGCTCCACTTAACATCTAGTTTTTGTTTCATGTCAATCGGTTCATAAATAAAAAAGTTATATCAATTATTATCAATCTAAAGAAAATGCTGCGTACGAAGTCGCGGGCTACTGCTAGTAGCTAATTAATTACATTTTGTATTTATTGTTTCAGTTTGTAAACAAATTCAGCCACCGTAAAAGTTTAAATTGAATAGACCAAGTAAGATTATTATGACAAATAGCGTTTTAACTATACCCTTGAAGACTGCTGGTGATTGGCTACGTTTTTGTTCAGTCGTACAGTCTAACACTGTGAAAGATTTACTTTAGAATCAGGTAAAATTAGTAGACATTGCCAATTTCAGGGATTCCGATGACCTCAAAACGACTAGACCAGAACTTTAATATATTGATAGAGATAATAACTCTGGCAGCCAAATTTCAATCGGGACAGTGGATACAAGCTTTCCTCCACATGGAATCCGGTAGTTTAGATGTGCAAGTGTCGCGATAAATCGCGTAGCATTCGTTCGGACATAGTGAGTGTAGTGTGTCGCAACCCTAACGATTGTTAACGAAAAACTTTATGTGGGTACCTGGACAATCGCTGGTACGAGATGACGGCGCCCGCTACATTCCCCAGTCTACTCGTGACCACGGCTGTTGCAATATAGCCAAAACGTCGAGAGGTGAGAACAGTTAGATGTTTACGCGAAAAAGACCAGAAATATATTATTATGTGTAGTACAAGTCGTGTGAGTTTAAAAACCTTATTAGCAAACCGATACGGGCCGGATATTGAATTAAAAATACGACAGCTAGAATCGTTACGGAAGAAAAGAGTGCGTTTAGAGGCTTCATTGACATTTTTAGCCAAGTGTCGCGATAAAAATCTAATACCTACTTGTGCGCGAATCAAGCCCCGGATTGATATAGCACATTCCCGAGAGATTCTAAGGGGTGCGAGTGTTCGTCTCTTAAAACAAATTATTCGTAACGGTCGGCATTTTGAGTTGAACAGTGTGCAGTGCAAATTGCTGGAGGTTCATGGTGAGTGTAGTTCCGTATTATCGTATAGTGATTTCGAATTATGTGACCGCATAACGTATCAGCAAGCTACCCGAGTTTTCAAATACACAACCGAAAACCTAGAAAATAAATTTGAGAAATTGATGGTACGTTGTGGGAGGCAGTTGATCGCTGAAGAGAAGGTTGACGAGGTCGTGAACCTGACGGGAGCTGCACTCGATAGTGCCACTTCTAGCGTTTTAGCAAAAGGGTTGAATTTCGCGACTACCCCAAAAAGGATACCTTATGAAACAGTCATAGGCAGTGTGGAGGAAACGATAATCCGTAATAAGATACCAACCGATGATGCCGATGGCTTACGGCAGGATGTGGCTAGGGTTTTACGAAAAGCGAAAGTGCCTAAAAGTAATATTACGAAAGAAGAACGTATAGCTCTTAAGAACTTGAGAACCAACAACGAGATTTTCGTTCTTAAGGCCGACAAAGGTAATGCTACTGTCGTAATGCCCACAACGGAGTATGATTCCAAAATACGTGCCATATTACAGGACAGAAAGGTGTACCAACCGGTATCGTACGATCCAACGGCCAGGGTAACAAGGAGAGTGAGAGCAGTTATCAGGGATAACAAACATCTTTTCGCGGAGGACACTTTCGAAGAATTGTATAAGCCTGGGGTGGTACAGTCGCCGAAACTTTATGGACTACCTAAAGTTCATAAAGCTAGTGTTCCACTAAGACCAATTGTGAGCCAAATTGACTCACCAACCTACAAATTGGCAAAACATGTTACGTCGGTGCTACAGCCTTTGGTGGGTACTACTGGGTCTTTCGTGAAGGATTCACGACATTTTGTGGAAATCCTTGGCAGTATGAAGATTAACCCGACCGACATAATGGTCAGCTTTGATGTGGAGTCGCTTTTCACCAACGTACCAATCAAAGAATGCATAGAAATTGTACGGACGAAACTCAGACTGGGCGGTGTGTCGGAAGGGTACATGACATTGCTGCGGAACTGCGTAGAGGGGAGTTATCTAGTATACCGTGGAGATCATTACCTTCAAGTGGATGGTGTCGCAATGGGAAGCCCAATAGCGCCGGCCATGGCGAACATATGGATGGAGCACGTCGAAACGCTCATTGATTACCATTCACATGGGGTACGGCTATGGAAAAGGTACGTGTACGACGTGTTCTGTATCATGAGAGGCGAGGGAGGGGCGGTTGGACGTTTCCTGGAGCACTTAAACGCGTTACATCATTTACCTATGAGATGGAGAAGGAGAGATCGTTACCTTTTCTGGACGTTAAGAAGTTTCATTATCATGGTGGGTACGGATGGATCCCTGAAGCACACTGTTTACAGAAAGCCAACGCACACTGATAGGTACCTAAACGCTGCATCACATCATCATCCCCGGCACTTACTTTCTGTACAGAAATCCTTAGTCAACAGAGCTCATGCACTGTGCAACGATGAGTTTTTAAAGGATGAACTGTCCCACGTACGGAACGTACTTCACAAAAACGGGTACAGCGTGAAGGGGGCCACTCATGTCCGGAAGTATAAGAAAAAACAACCTGACGTCTCCAGGCTGCCGGCATTTTTACCTTATATCAGGGGGGTAACGGATAAAATTGGTACAATTTTAAAGAATTTGTCAATAAACACCATATTTACCCCCATGACAAAAGTGTCACAGCAAATGAGGACACCAAAGGACACTATTCCTTACCAGACTCCGGGTGTTTACAAGGTAGACTGCAACTGTGGGAGCTCGTATATCGGGCAAACTAAGCGAACCATCGCGGAACGAGTGAGAGAGCACATAGCAGCAGTCAAGAACCACCAAACGGAGAAATCTGCGATCGCTGAGCACCTGCTACTGTCGGGCTCCAATCACTGGATGGAGTTACATGCACCGGAAGTTCTATCCACCGAACGCCATTACTACCGTAGGATTGTTCGTGAAGCTATTGAAATTAAGAAGCATCCAAATTTCAATCGGGCCAGTGGATACAAGCTTTCCTCCACATGGAATCCGGTAGTTAAGATGTGCAATGTAGAGTGTAGTGTGTCGCAACCCTAACGATTGTTAACGAAAAACTTTATGTGGGTACCTGGACAATCGCTGGTACGAGATGACGGCGCCCGCTGCATTCCCCAGTCTACTCGTGACCACGGCTGTTGCAATATAGCCAAAACGTCGAGAGGTGAGAACAGTTAGATGTTTACGCGAAAAAGACCCGAAATATATTATTATGTGTAGTACAAGTCGTGTGAGTTTAAAAACCTTAATAGTAGTTATGCCTTTAAATATGTTTTAAATTAATCACTTTAGCGCTTTATGTTTTTAAACCCACACGACTTGTAATATTCATAACGATTTTTGGATCTTTTTCATGACGTATCTATGTAACTTTGCTCACCTCTCGATATTTCGTCTCTATTGCAATAGCCGTGGCCACAAAAACTAATTCATTTTATTCTTTAATAAAAAGCATTTTGGGTCCACAAGTATCCGTAGTGTCATCTCCATATTTAGCTTCAGACCTTGGTTCTCAAGCTAGCCACTCCAGTCGATCAGTACGGCCTTCAGACCAGATAATTTCCAAATTGATAATGAGGTTCGCAATTACCATTTATGGTCCTAGCCACGTAATGGATAACATCCGTATCAAGAAAAATAAAGTTTATGTGATATTCGGTGCCATGAATCTCCATAAAGGTGCAATAAGGTTAACTACGACAAGTGTTTACCTCATAATCATTATCCCTCAGGATTTACTCTGACAATTTGGAGGAACTATTCTCCTTGAGAGCAATTTGCTATTCAAATATTTTTTGGTATTTGCCTAGACAAAATCTATAACAAGGCTTTTCAGCTTACTACTTATATGATTTTTTTTTGTAATTTTAGTTTTTATACTTAATTGATATTATGCGAAATGTTTTGTGATATTATATTGTTAACAATGTGGTGCCCGGTGGAGAAAATACGAAAATATCAATAAATATTTGTTTTTAAAACTTTTTAGAGCAATTTGTTTAGTTCTTACCTAGTCACACAGAGCAACGCCACTTGTAAAGGCGCGCGTTGCTCTGTGCCTGGTTAGGACTAGGTACCTACTATATTTAATTAGATCATACTTAGAGGTTTTTAGTTGCTGAGTTTTTTATACCATTGAGGTGAGAGACAAGGATACGACCTCCTTGATCGAAAGTTTGTGGTTACCTGGTTCCAAATAGCTAGTTGTGTGTTGTTGAAATACCACGATTCCTTAAATAGTTGGTGATCAATAATAGCACAAGTAACTTTAGTAGACGGCCGGGCTGAGGCCTTCTACTAAAAGAAGAGTAGAAAATAATCAACATCATTAAGACTTTAAAAAATTGACAGAGTAACGATCTCTAGCTTTTTTCACAATTTTGCTTTTAAAAAAAATACAAATATATTCAAATAAGGTAATAAATATATTTCGAAAAGTTAGATTTAATACGACAATTTTAATTTGAAATACTGCATGATACGCCTCAATACATTGCAGCCACAAAAATACACTTCCGTGATAAGAAATAGATTATTGTCGCTTAATAAAATTGACATAGACTGGTCCGTCATTCCTTAAAACTAAATCAGCGGTAAAACGGAGGTCCTCTGGACGAGTGACTGGCTCCAAGATGAAATCTCGTAACACTTTCGCAACAGCTATCTTCATCTCCATCATGGCAAACTTTTGACCTGTAAAAATATTGGAAAAAATGGATACTTTGGGAATTATTGCGCTTTTGGAGCCCAATTCGGTGTCACCTAAAAGTGATGCACCTGCTGACTTGCGAACAAAGAATGGTAGTATCGCTGGTAGTGTCCTTACCATAAGAGGGAAACAAATCCTCGTACCACACAGTATTGGATACAAACAACCAGTATTTCAGAATGCTTAAACCAAGTTCAGAATGTGGAACAACTACGTGAGTACACGATATATTTTGCACATTTAATGGCAACAGAAAGCAGATTTACTTTAATAAGTATCGTGATACATTACAAAAGAAAACGAAATTGAGAACATCAGGATATTGTTACTTCTTGTCAACAAGCTGATGGTGGAAATTTAACACTCCTTGCTCCATATTATATGTACGAGAAAAACACACACACTCACATACAGAGATACCTGCAATTGCACAGCTTGTCGCATTATCGCCTATTTTGTTTTAAATCAGTGAACGCAATGCCCAATAATTCAATATGTAACCCACCGAGGAAGATGACCGACGTGCACCGAGGAAGATTCGGCCTGGTGTTGACTTCCACAGCCACAATCAACTGGTTGTATCTGTGGCAGTCTGCGCTGTGGCTTCAAAAGAGTTGTTAGTAATCTACTGGTTACGAACAATTTTTTCAAGGCCCGAGTATACTGATATGATAAGTATATTAGAAATATTATAAAGTACGTAAGTACCTACCTATACAGTTCCTTGGTCCAGCACTGAATGGAATATATGCGTAAGGATGCCGACCCACGCAGTTTTCTGGTAGGAATCTGTCAGGGTCAAATCGTTCTGGGTTTGGATATATATTCTTTTGGTAGTGGAGATATAATATGAAGATATGACACACCGTCCCCGCTGGAATATCGTAGTCACCTAAAAATAAAGGAAATGCATTATTGATATTTACCTACTATGATAAAATTTGAGTTTATATATTAACCTTATATCTAATTGGATCGATATAAGCACGAAAATTATTGAATGGATCCGACGAAATTAAAAAAAATATGAACTGCTTACTTATTTGCAATGAGTAAATCTGAATCTATAGCAATCGCCAAGAGCAGTAAGTTACACGTAGTTTGAACCCAATAAGTCGCAAAAACAATGTCTTATCTAGAATTCTTAATCAGAATGTAAATTACATAACAAGACCAGGAAAAAGCTATTAGCTGTACGTCATATTGAAAAGGGAAGTAATAGATTATTCGTCCATGGATATTATCATAAGCGAAAAATCCTAAATCTATGGATATTATAGTCTACGTGTCACATGTACGGCAATACGGCTCACAACCTATTACGTGGGACAAATTATATAAAGGTGAAATGTGGGCATATAATATGCCTCTGCCTACCCCTTCGGGGATAAAGGCGTGACCATATGTATGTATGTATGTGTCACATGTGGTTTATATTATATCAGATGCAGCTTATCATTTATTGGAAGACTTGAGATTGAAATGTAGCGTAGATGATCAAAACTGTAGAATCTTCATAAAAGTTGCCAACTAGATGGAATACATACAGCCCAAAGACCATACAGAATACATAAAGCTTACCTAATTTAATTTTTTCATTAACGGTGCGACTAATAAAATGCACAGGAGGATACATGCGTAATGACTCCTTTATACAACAATCCAGATATTTCATTTTGTTCAAATCTTCCAGTTTGATAGGTCGTTTCGAATCGCCGAATATTTCCATTAATTCAGCTTGGATATTTTCCTGTAACATTTCAAAAATCATGATAATTTGTTAACCGACTCCAAAATGGAGGAGGTTCTCACTTCGTACGCAATTTTTTTATGTATGTTACGCGATAGCGGCGCCAATTATGGATGGATATTGATTTTTTTAAGCTATTGCATAGCTTCTATCGCGGGCCTTGCGTGGAGACCGAATCCAGAAATTGTGTCACGAAAACGAGTCACACTCTCGGCTACCTTCGGCCACGTTCGTGTATCTAGTCTAGCAATTCATAATTTTTTTGTTTACGTCAATTATGAACTCTGCAGTCGTTATATATTATTATTATTATGTCAAATAATCCAAAAATTGATGCTTGTACCCAGAATCGATCTTGCGCCTTCTGCGTACCGATCCGCGTCTTAACCACTCGACCAAAGTTGAATTAAGAGTGTTGGTCGAATTTAGAGTTCTTAATGTGAAATGACAATTTCGATGCTGTCAATTACATTAGTTGCTGTCAATTTACTTCGTCTAAATAAAAATTCGACTATAGGTGTATAGGTATTCATCATCTATGTACAACAGTGAACTGTACTCGTATAATTTGTGTAAAAAGTGTTTTAAATATAAATAAACAAAGTGCATTTATTAATGTAGAAAGTCACGAAAAATAGTGAAAGAAAATGAGTGAGTACTCTATATACATACATTTTATTATTATTATCACCAATGCAGTATCATTTTTTGTTTTGCTATAAAGATAACCAAACCCGGGAGTACGTTCCCATGGGAAGCGGGAAGAAAATTTCACGCTGACGTAGCCGCGAGCGCCATCTATCCCATACCTATGTACTTTAAACGTGTCATAAAAGTCACAACAATACCATACATGCATATTTCAAAGAATGTCTATTATTACCATAAAATTTGTAAAAATAGTTTTTAAGTAGAAAGAAGAAACCTATTGTTTTATCTTTTAACTAGCTGACCCTCGCAACTTTGTTTACGTCACACAAGGTCCATGAAATTAGAGGTATTTATTAATCATACTCATCAAGTAGCGTGTAAATCTGTCCTGTATGCTATATCAAAATAGAGCTTAATGGTTAAAACTATTCCTCAGTATAGAATTTTCCTCAATATAAACAATTTACATACAAACAAGTGTTAGAATTTTATTACATGTATCAATGTAGTAGACGTAACGTGTATAAAATGACATCAATCAAATGTCATCAATATTCTGAAAAAGAAATTAAAAATAGAGTTCACAAACTCTTTTGAAAATACATACTGTACCTACCTTAGAGGATCGTTATGAAGATAACAGGATAGTTAACAACCATCCATAGAAAATAGATGGTATAATGCTGAATACCGCAAAGAACAATCGGCGCGGCATAGAATGGGGCCTATACTGATATCCTGGAGGATATTAATGATGCCGATGTCCTATGCCTGCTGAGGCACACACACGCCGTCATGCATGTCTGCAGGACAACGTGCAGGACAACGAGCAGGATGAGGCAGCGAATGGCTGGACTGAAATTAAAATCGACAGACGCAAGAGATGTGGTGGAGGCACTAATTCACGTACCTCGGGAGTGTCTTGTCAGAAACTGATGGAATAGAAGAGTACCCTACATCATTTCGAGTCTCGCCAAGGCCAGAATAACCTTTACACAGATGCGCCCCGTAGGCAGTTGCGAAAATAGACACGAAGAGTGAAACTCAAAACAAAGTAAACGTTAAAACTGTACTGCTAACTGCTATACGGATGCGAGACATGGAAGGTCACTAAAGTAAAGACATTTCGCACCAGCTACCAGCTATAAGTCTTCGTCAAACGCTGCCTCCAATGGATCCTCGGTACATATGGGCCCGAGAACATCACGAACGTAAGACTATTGGAACGCTGCAGTGAGACCCCTATCCACCAACAGATCAAACGTCGGAAGTGTAGCTGCTGCGCTGGATTGGACACACGCTGCAAAGGGACCATGAATCACATCATACCAAGGCAAGCCTTACTGAAACTACTGGTAGGCTTTCAAAAACTGTTCGATAGTAAGTAGGTACATTTTTTGATAGTGGCTATAGGCTACATAACATAATGCGAAGATTAATAGGAGTGGTGCAGCAATGAGGAATGTTTCGAAAACGGAAAACATTTAATCGTTATAAGAGTATCCGTTGCGCCTCTGCGTAAATGGTTGAAGTTACATAAAAATAATTTATTACAAAATAATTGTTCTTCTTAAAAAGTTCTAAAACAAAATTCCAAAAGCCCAAATGTCCACAGTCAAGTAGGCACTTGGTACTTTACTTTGTTGAACATAGGCCTTAAAATCTTACTTCTTACTAATATTATAAATGCGACAGTTTCTGAGTGTGGATGTTTATTACTCTTTCACGCTCAAACCGCTGAACGGATCGGGCTGAAATTTGGTACGGAGATACATTATAGTCTGGAATAACACATAGGCTACCTTTTATCCCGGGAATAACTTCCCGCGGTAACAAATTTTACGCAGGCGAAGCTGCGGGCATCAGCTAGTATTCTTATATAGAAATAATTATACTAGCATAGTTGGTAAAAAATGCTATGTAATAGCTTTACCGCGGCAGTCCCCGAGTGCCACACGTCTTTTTTTTTTGTTTCAAAGAAGCTACTTCTGAGGTGGTCCCATATCCAGGTTATCAGGATCTGATGCTGGGATCCAGGAGAAATCGAGTGCAACCACCGAAAATTGTAAGGACAACTAGTGCATTTGTTACCTTTTTAACCGAACTGCCGAAGACAGGAGGGTAATGTTTTTGATTAAGTGTTTAATGTACTACAATTTAATGAAGGTCTGGAGTCGATCTAATGATGGAACCGAGAGACAGTCGAGGTAATTACAGCAGTTACCTTGTGTTTCAGCTTGATTGATTTATGTTGATGAGAACTTTACCCTATATAGATATATATTTTCGGTGCACCCCTTACTTAAAATAATAAAAAATAATAAAGAATAGAACCGACTTCATACAAATCCCTAAAAATAAATAAAAGTTTACTTAGCACAAAGTAATATGTATTTTGATTTATTAGATTTTATTCAATATAATATTGAAGTTGGTGCCATTAATAATACCTACCTAAACCTATGGGTTTACTTGGCGCCGACTTCAATATGATATTGAATAAAATCTGATAAATCAAAATACATATTACTTTGTGCTAAGTAAATTTTAGTTTTAAGGATTTGTATGAAGTCGGTTCTATATTTTATTGATTTTTTTTTGTATTATTCTATATGCTAATGATAATACGACTATATCGAACCCGATAGATAACGACTTTGATGAATTTTGATACAGTGTTTAGAAAAATGGCATAGGAAATGGTTATAAGCTAGATACTTTTCCGTTACCAAATGCGTGGTTTCAGAAATCTTTACATACGCCTGTAACGCTCATGATTTCCGTGTATCGGTAGAAATTGGTTTCACAATTAAGTGTAGACGCTAATCAACCTTGAGTAAACCTTGATTCATATTAATGTCAAAGTATATCATATTATTTTTATCTGCGTGGCCGAATAACAACGTACACATTACATAAACTGTTTTGTACTGATATAATTATATTTTTATTCTTCGCTAGCGTTATGTCCTGACTTTGTGTGGACGTAATAATAAGGTGGCTGCATATACGTCTTATATGTATTATTATCTTAGTCAATCAAATCAGTTTATCACAGTCTAATGCTGCTTCTCCAATCATTTTAACTTTGAACAAGCGTTTCTGTACCACCCTTGCCAGATGTGTTGATACAAGAGGGCTTTGTCTCGAGATTTCCTCATTTCTTCGCTATGACCTCGTCCGTTACTCAGCAGATGCATAAGCTGCTAGTCAAGCTCTCTTGGAGGATAGGTGCACTGGGGATTACGGTAAGGCAATAATGCTGCTAATGTGTTGTGTTGGGAGGTCATTTTAAATACCATTCAACTATCATTTTTTACTGTCATGATGGATGTTATGCCCTTTCATAAGAACCTTCCTCTAAATTCAACGGACAAATATGAAAGAAAGACATGCTATACATAGGTATGTAAAAATTACTTGCCTGTATTTTTCTGTGATTTGCTAATAGCATCAAAAAAAATGTCAATCCGGAAGATGTAGTATCATGTCCCTGTAAAATAGATGATTTTAAACGTAAAATATTCTGCCTATTGGTCCAGCGGTTGTGATATCTGACAGTAAAACAGGTTGTCGTACGTTCTATTCCGGCACAGGATAAAACTTTGTGAAAAAAGCATGTTGATTATGTTCTGTTCTGGGTCTAACCACCCACCAGCTTTCACCCGTACTTAGTCAAACATCCAAACACTGTCACGGTCGTAGAACGGGTCCAATGGCCCCAGAGCGCTGTGGTGGGACTCTCTAATGTGGCTGGAAGATATCGCGAGTCTCCTGCTTTAAGCGATCGATCGCCACCGAAAGCGGCTGACCTCAGTTCATTCGCACCAAGAAGCTCCTTCAGTAGCCACGCCATGACTCTAGCGGTAACTCTCCAGGAGAGGCTTCTGGGCAGAGATGATAGATAACATCTTGTGTCAAATATTAATTTATTTACACATAGCGTATGCATGCCTACCTCAAACATAAAAGTATCAACTTCTTCTTGAATACCAGTTTTGTCGATGAGTCCCTCTTTCTCTGCTGCTATTAGTAAATCTAACATTGCAGTCTTCTTTTTATTCTTGTACACATACATTTCTTCATCATCATCATCATCCGCTGCTCCTATATTTATATTATTTTTCTCTACGTATTCCTTCCTTTTTTCTATAACAGACTCAGTAAAATTGTGAACTATTTTTAAATTAGATTTTTGCGTTCTCCCCCATGGTGTTAAATTAAATAGGAACTCTGGATATAAGTATACTCTAATAAATCTCTGAACTAGTAGGTATCCAAGTTGATATATAGCTTGTTTGTAAGACCTGGCTGCTCCTGTTGTATCAGCAGATAACTGAGTGCCCATTGCAGTTTCTAAAAGTAAAATAAATACCTTTATTTCTTTTTTTAAAATACTAGCAGACGTCACGCGGTTTCACCCGCGTAGCTCCTGTTCCTATGAGAATATGAGAATAAAATATAGCTTATGTTCACCGGGAATAGTGTAGCTTCCCAACAGAGAAAGAATTTTTCAAATCGTTTCAGTAGTTTCGTAGCCTATTCGATGCAAACAAACGATCAAATCTTTCCTCTTTATAATATTAGTATAGATACACTTATCTACTTAAGTAGTTTTCCGAGAAAAAGAAACCGTGTAAAAGGGTATTATTTGACAATATTCTTGCTGACCCAAATCACCCATGACTCAGAAACCTTCAGTCCTCCAATCCACGATGCATGGATTCGCCAGTATGACATGTGTTACATCTAACTACTATTACATTTCCTATAACTTTACGATCTCCTCTCGCCGGTTCAATAAATAAGCAGTACCATTATAGGTACCTAAAGGTATACCAAATGTGTACATCTGTACATCTTACTAATATTATAAATGTGAAAGTTTGTGAGTGTGGATGTTTGTTACTCTTTCACGCTCTAACGGCTGAACGCATCTGGCTGAAATTCGGTATAGGGGTAGATATAGGTCTGGAATAACACATAGACTACTTTTTGTCTCGGGAATAAGTTCCCACGGGAAGCGAAAACGGGAACAAAACTTGACGCAGGCGGAGCTGCGGGCGTCAGCTAGTAAAGAATAAATAAATAAATTTTAATGAAAAAAACATACCACAAATGGAGTTCAGCGTAAACTCTGACAACACAGGTGTCACATCGATAGGTGTTCCAGCCGTATTTTTAAGACTTTCTGCAAACTGTTCACTATTTTGATCCAATATTTCGCAGAACTGTTTCAGAATGTTATAGTGAAAAGTGGGTGTGAGTATTTTTCTTCTCATTTGCCATTTTGCACCTGGATTTAGAGCAAAATTAATATTACTTATTAACTCAAAAGAAAATATTGAAAAATTCAACTGTCGGTCGTCACAACCTACACACGGGTCAGCAGTGTGTGTGTGTGTGTGTAGCGCTTCTGGTACTCCAAACGTCCATAGGCTAAGGTAACCAACCTTGTTTGCCACCTCAGTAGTATTTAAAAAAATGCATAAAACTGTGAATAACAAACGAACTAATTGTTTATTATTAAAGAATTTCCTGACTTTGTGAAATAGTAGCATATATATTATTCTCTGTAAAAATTCACACGCCTTTATCCTGGAAAGAGTAGGCAGAGGAATACTTTACACCTAAATGCTTTGATTGCTCTCTGGTTAGCTCCTAGGATATGTAGCGTGATAATATATAGCCTATTTGAAGACCCTTCCCCTAGTTCATATTTGTAAAAAATTAGAATCAAATCTATTCTGTACTTTTCGAGATCCTTCCGGACAAAACAAAGCAAACAGACAAAAAAATTTTCAACTATATTTTCGGCTTCGGTATCATAAGCTGAACACCCAGCGAGTTTTTTTTTTAATATTTCAAATGTACAGTTTTGACTTTTCTATCATTTTACTATATGTAGATAGGTACATAGGTACCTATAGATGTATAATATGTATATATTTACAAATATATAAGTATGTCTATCAGTCATCTAAATCCCATAGCACAAGCTTATATTAGCTTAATTGGGCTAGATGATGTTGTGTGTGTGTGTGTGTTTTTTTGTGTCCACATCACACCTCTACACAAAAAAAAAAATCTTAGTCATTTCATGTGTAGGCGTATTTTTAAAATAAATAATTGTGTTCCAGCAGACTTTGGCTACCACCGTGGATTCACCTAGGCCTACCTATGTCGACGTGAGCTACAATTCCTTATCACCCAGCAAATTACCCAGGCTGTAATTACACTGGGTAATTTACATAATTATCATCAAATATTTTTTTAATTTTAAATCATTTAAAATAAGCTTTGCGAACTACAAGTAGGTAGGTATAACGTAAAGTTATTACCGTTACTGACTAGCAATCCGTCCCTCAGCCAGGGTTTCAGGAACGTATACACTACGCTCTTATCTGCATGCTTCATGCTTGAAACAATTGTCTGAAAATTATAATATCATTCAGTTAAAACTCTACACAACTGTTCTCAACAATTTGGTTTTTAGGGATCCGTGCCCAAAGAGTAAAAACGGGACCCTTTTCATGAGACTTCGCTGTCCGCCTGTCTGTCAAGAGACTGTATCTCAGGAACCGTGATAGCTAGAGAACTGAAATTTTCACAGATTATGTATTTCTGTTGACGCTATGACAACAAATACAGTACACAACAATATGCAATATAAAATCAGAAAGAAAACTGGGGGGATTAAGGGGGTCTCCCATACAACAAACGTGATTTTTTTTTCCCGTTTATTGGTACGGAACCCTACTCGCACTTGGCCAGTTTTAATCTACTTTTATAATTATTTTATACCTATCAAATTGGTTATTGTAATTATTCTATTGTGGAATAAATTGTAAGCGTGATGCATGAAAGGAAACGTTGTGAACGAAGTGTTGAGTATGTGAGTGAGAAGGGTAGTGAGACGAATGAATGAGATGAAAATATAGCTGAGTTGTAGAGAGAAAATCAAGGTGTTAACAACGGTGTGCTTGGACGTAAGAAAATATTGGAAGATCCACCAGTCACTATATTTTGAACAAAATCCAACAATAAAACCGTTGTACTTTTGATTGTTGGCACTTGATAGAACTTGTTATAATACATTATGAAAATTCACTTGTACCCACTATTCCACTTCAGGTCAGTATTTTTAAAATTAAAATAAAAGTGGAATAGTACAAGTGAATTTTCATAATGTATCCCACATTATAAGTTTCATTGTTAATATGCCTACCTTTATACCGGAAAATCACCATGCATCTGCCCGCAGACACTATTACTAATCCAAAAATTTGAAAGGTTTCATCCTATTTGAAGTACTTTCATGATGGTATTCTATAGATAGATCTTGAGTGCGTAATTTAAAATGTTAGGAAAAGAATGTTAAGCTGAGTACCGGAAGGTTGGTTCTGGTAGGACAGTTGTTCATCTTCCAAATTGTTCGTTTGTAAATTGGTGGTGAGTGAGTGTTGAACGTGACGTGTTCGAAGTCACGGAGGGTGAGTTAGGGGTGGCTGTACTGCGGCTTAAATCCCGCAGAAACACTGCCCCTGGACCCGACGGCAATCCAGGTTGACCGTGGGTCCTGTCTCTCGAAGAACTTGGGCCTCGACTTATAGGGCTCTCTGGCGCATGCCTCGAAAAAGACCAGTTTCACAATGTATGAAAGACAGGAAAACGGGTCCTGTCCTGATCCGAAGGCGGGTCGGCCGGCAGACTCCCCTTCAGGGTACCGGCCGATCGTGTTGCTCGACGAGGTGTGCAAGCTCATTGAGCGTCTCGTCTCGTCACAGCGTCTAGTCTGTCGGGCACCTAACACGCGGTAGGACCAGATCTGGCGGATAACCAATTTGGTTTCCGTCAGGGGCGCTCCTTTCCGAGAGGGCCATAACTTACCAGAGCTGGCTAAGGACGGGTCGGCGAAATGTGTCGTGCGGTGTTCCACAGGGATCGGTCCTAGGACTGCTCCTGTGGAACATCGGTTGCGATTGGGTAATGCATAGTCCGTTGCTCAGAGGTGTCGGCGTAACGTATTACGCCGACCACGACCCCGTTATGGCGCGAGGAGCAACGAGACACAGCCCTAAAGGCCACGGCAGGGGTTGCTCAAGTAGTGGGTCGAATACGGTGGCTGGGTCTTGTCACAAATCCGAGTCTCTGTGCTTTCACGGACTTTGGAAGGGGCCACCTGCGGAATCCAGCTTACAGGTAGGATGCGTCAGCATCGGCATCGAGCGCTCGATGAAGTATCTGGGGCTGGAGAATGTACTTGGGATCGTGCGGAGCATGGCCCTATACGGGGCCCCCGTATGGGCGGAGACCCTGGTGGTCAGCAATTCGGCTAGATTGCTTAGCCCGCAGAAGGCGATGGCCGTCAGGGTGATAAAGGTAACACTAACAAGGGTATGCCGCCTCAACTGAGATCGTGTGTTATCTCAGTTGAGGCGGCGTGTCTCCTAGCCGGGACTCCTCCATAGGACCTGAAGCGAGGGCCCCTTCCGTCACTGTTTAAATGGCGCAAGGAGGCGCTGGAGTGGGGCCATAGGCCTGCGTCTCGAGAAATCGAGGCTCGGCGATTCCTGGAAGGTGAAGGACTTGAGCAACGTAGGAGGAGGGGAATCGCCACAATTGTAGCGGTCAGACCTGTCATTGAACAAGTGACTGGAGAGGAACCACGGTGCTCTCTTCTACCGGCTGTCACAGATGCTTACCGGGCAAGGGAGCTTCGATAACTATCTGTGGCAAATACAGCGGTAAACCACCGCCGAGTGCCAGTGCAGCGAGGACACAGCGCTCCTCACATTAGTGGAGTTTAGCGGCGTGGGCGCAATAGCGCTAGGTCGTCGTGGCAGGTCTGAACGTGGAAGAACGCTAAAAAGATGGTGATGATGACGATAAAGTTTTACCAGTATGATTCCCTGTATCTCCTTTGTCACTTACACAACATTTTTACTTGTAACTCTTAAAGATAGACGATTGACAAATGAGTCTAAGTTTAAAAACAGACATTTCTAGTTTTATTAGATTTTTTTACAATAATGGATAAATTACAGCAGTACCGCTTGTGCCTGCATCTTTCTCTTAGTCTAAGTGGTAGACGGTTGGTCAGAGAGATGGAAATTTTTTATATCCTTTGCTCTCGTTCTTGTTCTGGAAAATACAACCACAGAAACTTTGTACCTATTTCTCTTCTTCTCTACGAATAATGCCGTCTCGCTATTGTAATCCTGTTCTGATCGCAGCAATAGGCGCAATTCTAAGGACTGCTACCTATAAAGGTACTGGGTATCTATAACGGTAGCCTACGAAGGCAACTGGTTACACTGGGGAATTAGTAGGGAACTAAAAAGCGTTGCGGAAGCAATAAAAAAACTTAATGTTAATTACTTTATATTCCATACATATAATATAACTGTAGAGGGTCGAAAGTCTGTACATGAAAGATATTTTGAAATCTATTAATCTGATTCTATAATCTATACTTTTTTTTTTAACGTGAGAGAAATCCTACTTGGATGCTATTCCGGACTCCTACCTACTAAAAACCACACGTATCCTACCTAACAGCTTACGGTTGGGAGCCCCGGGTAAGCCCTTGCAAGGATACCCCAGGACTCCCAAACAGACCTACGGCTACCACTGCGGCCTCATCTAGGGCGAGCGGTTCGGGTGCTATCCCGCGTCTTTGGGGGTTGTTCGGGTGTTATCCCGCTTCTTAGGGGGGCGTACGTGTCATATCACGCTGTCGTCTAGGGCCTATTTTTGTACGGATCGTGAGCAGCCCCTTCACCGTCCTAAGGCCTCCGGTCATGGAGGTCGATAGTCTTGGGCGAAGACACGTCCGCGGCGCCCCCGCCGCAGACTGCTGAACCCGGGTGGGTGAGTTCTCTCCCGTTGTCTCTTTCACGAGCATGACCTGCTCACAGAAAGAGGCAACAGAGTTCCTCTTACTCCCGCTGGAGATCATGACTTGCACCATGGTCTCCAGCGAGAGAATAAGGAACCCGTATAATTTCATCCGTCTATCTGTCCGTCTATCTTAGTCTAAGCTTAAATAAGCCTTAGGTAGTAACAGAAACGTGAATTAATATCTTGATTTTTGTTATTCAGCTACACATAAAGTAGAAATGCATTTTATTGTCATTCACCCCACGTGTAATATTGTTCAAAAATTCTTCTTCAAGATATTAACAAAATTGTAATTCGGAGTAGATAGTTAGTGAAGTGCCTAAGGCTTTTTAAGGTCGCTAGCTCGGAGTAGCGTCTTAACATACTTAATTGGAAAACCTTACCTCGATATAGTCAGGATTGTATATACCTATCACGCCGTAAGGGTATATCCATGAACTATAAATTCCATCCCACTTTTCAGAGAATTCCTTGGCGATTTTCATAAGTTCAACTGTAGAAAAATAATAATAAATATTCACGGACATTTCACACAACGCTATCTGATCCCAAAATGAAAACAATCGCATAATATCTAAAGTTTTACTTTTTTTGGTATCGAGCAACATTGGATCATAAAAATACAGAATGCTATATGCGTAGGTACCCTTCGACCAAAAACACGTACCTTCCTACTAGTTTATTTGAACATTGTGCGTTCCCTTTTATTTAAGTCAAGTGCTAATGAATATATAAAGATATAATATGATTTAGTACCTGGAGATTTGATATACGTCAATCCATTTCCTATTAAAAAGTTCATTTTAGGTCCAGGAATTTTCTTAATCATCCGAGCTCGTTCATTATGGTTAATTAATAGATGAAAAACCACCAAAATTGCCAAAATGCCTAATAATATAATGAAGAACATATTTTTATATCGCTACACGTTTGTTTATCACCGCTAACTGGCCGCAACTAATACTATAATGCTTATATGATTATTTAGACAACATTGTTATAATTATGTAGATAAATAAGTCAATAATCTGGTAACAAGTAATTAAAATGTTCACTCCTATATCTCTGACGATTATTTTTTATCAATTGTCATTTGATTTGCTTTAGCTTTTAATATAGGTGTCATTCTTCACTGGACTGATTATCAACCGATCTTCATTAAATTCATTTAATTTTGCAGTCAGTTATAATGTAAAAATTATACGAGAATTGTGCGTTTTCGTCATGTAAAAAACTCCAAGCCAGTTTATTTACACGAAACTAATTAAAATTTAACCTTATATTCATTTAAGTAGCGGCCATGAATAAAAAATCCGGATAAGTGTGAGCCAAACTCGCGCGCGCGATAAAAACGGCAATAATAAATCATGTTTGTTTTATGGGCCCCCCTTAATCCCCCTTTTTTAGGGTTTCGTAGCCAAATGGCAAAAACGGAACCCTTATAGATTCGTCATGTCTGTCTGTCTGTCTGTCTGTCTGTCTGTCTGTCTGTCTGTCCGTCCGTGTGTCACAGCCATTTTTCTCCGAAACTATAAGGCCTATGCTACTGAAACTTGGTTACTAGATGTATTCTGCGAACCGCATTAAGATTCTTATATAAAACTAGAAAAAAAGTAGTAAATTTTGGGGGTCCCCATACTCAGAACTGAAACTCAATTTTTTTTTTTCATCAAACCCCTACGTGTGGCATATCTATAGATAAGTCTTCAAAAATGCTTTTAATGTTCGTAACATCATTTTTTTCTAAAATGAATAGTTTGCGCAAGAGACACTTCCAAAGTGGAAAAATGTGTGTCCCCCCCCCCCCTCTAACTTCTAAACTAAGAGAACGATAAATCTAAAAAAATATATGATGTACATTGCCATAAAAACTAACAACGAAAATTGTTTTGAACGTGATAGAGCTGGTAGTTTTTTTTAATACGTCATAAAATCAAAGTTACAACGAACTATAAGAACTTTTATATTATGTTACTTGCTGCTACGAAACCCTTCATGGGCGAGTCCAACTCGCACTTGGCCGGTTTTATTTGTTTTAGTATTTGTCGTTATAGCGGCAACAGAAATACATCATCTGTGAAGTCAGTCAGACAGACAGACGGACGGCAAATTTCTCATGAATAAGCCCCGTTTTTACCATTTGGGTGCATTGGGGTCTAATCAAATCCTAACTTAATAAAAGAAAACAATATACACAAATAAATAGAATAAATATTGCTACAAAACGTAAAGAAATACATAAATCAAAAGAGTGAAGCGTACTCTATGGCGTCCCACAGGGGAGTGTCCTTGGACCCTTACTCTTTACGCTCTATATAAATGACTTACCGAAAACTACAAACCATCATATGACATTATTTGCAGACGATAGTACCTTGACAATATCTTGCGACAATAATGACTTTATTAAATACAAAATGGACATCAAACAATCATTGACATCAGTACTTGATTGGCTTATTAATAATTTAAAAAATAATCTTAAAAGAACAAACTAATGCATTTCAGTCAGCGAGTGACACCTTATATTGACATAGAATTCCAAAATAAAATAATTGAAAATGTTAGTGCAACAAAGTTTCTAGGCCTGAATACTGACAGACAAATTAACTGGAAAACACACATTGTCAAATATTGTGAATAAAGATGTAGGTACTAATCACTGCATATCATGGTCTGGCCTTAGATCATCTAACCACAGGATGCGCCTTACTTAAGCATGTAACAGACCTAATTTTAACATTATTGTATCATTATGTAAACATAGCATTTAGTGTTATAGTAATGTTTCCTAGATGTCACCTCACTATTTTCTAAATCGCGCTATCAAGATTCTCCATAAGGGAATGACCTTACCATGTATAATTTTAATTTTTGTGGAATCAAGACTGCCACTCGCAGCGCATCTAAGGGCTACATCCTAATTGGAATAGTCGCTAAGGACACTGCTCGGAGTGACCTCTATGGTTCCTTTTTTGGATGAGAGAACCAATTTTATAAGGGATTGGTTCTGTACTCATTTTATGTACCTATATTATCTTTGACGAAAAATAAAATAGTCAAGCCTTCTCTCCGTGTTTCTTGTGACAACATCCAGCCTCCAACCTCCTGCTACAATCTGGCGTTTGTAGTTTTTATGGCAATGTACATCATATTTTTTTTTTATTTAGATTTTTTTTTATTTTTTTTTTATTTAGCGCGATTTACTAACACTAAATGCTATGTTTACATAATGATACAATAATGTAAAAATTAGGTCTGTTACAGTCTCCCCCTCAGGCCCTGAAGACGTCCCGGCGAGAGGGACTGGCTACTGGTGGATTTTCCGTGGTCGACCTCGTCGCCGCTTTTCCTTGATAGGCAGCACTGGAACTACAGCAGCTTTCCTGGGTCGTCCTCTTTCCATAGTGACTGAACTGGATCAGGAAGTTTAGTAGAAGTGTCGCTCTTGAAGAGTGTTAAGTCAGATGCATGATAGACTCCAATTGGAATCTGCGGCTCAGTTGTATGAGCTACTTTAAACGAAGCTGGTCCATGTCTATGTACAATGACATAGGGACCATCACGACGAGGCGCAAACTTTGCAGTTATACCCAGAGTTCCCCTGCTGATGGGATTAGTCTTGACTAAAACCATGTCACCAGGCTGGTACCGGGGATGCATTTGTCGATGTTGATCGACGTATTGCTTACGGACTTCTTCCTTTAGACCTTGGATCTCTCTAGCTTGAGCCAAAATGTCCGCTAATTCTCTAAGTTTTGGAGTCATTTCCGAAATTATGTTCTCTGAGATCATTATTTCCCTGAAATCGACCTCATTATCCCAAGGAGATCGCAACTCTCTGCCGAATGTCAAAAACGCCGCAGTTTGGTTGGTAGCAGAGCAAGAAGAACTATTCATGGCAAACCGAATCCCAGGTAGGAGTCTTGACCAATCTCTATGTTGCGACCCTTGGAGCATAATTGCTAACTGAGTTTTCAAGTCCCTATTTTCCGTTCTACAGGATTAGCTTCTGGATGGTACAATGGTGTAAACTGGTGCTTAATATTTAAACTGTATGTGACCTGTTGCATCACAGCGCTTACAAACTGAGTCCCATTGTCGCTTATCAACCGTCTGGGTACGCCATATCGTAGGAAGATTTCATTTATCAGCGTCATTGCACAATTTTCAGCAGAAGCCACCTCGAGAGCAAACAATTCGACCCACCGAGAGGCGACATCTTCTACAATTAATATCCACATTAATCCATCCTCTGTTTGAGGAAGTGGACCAAACAAATCAAATGCAACCACTTCGAAACGTTGGGACATAGAAGTGGTTTGAAGCAAGCCTGCTGGTTTCTGATTAGAAGGCTTGTAACGCTGACACGCCAGACAATTCCTCACATAGCTGGCAATGTACTTGCGCATTCCACGCCAGTAATATCGGTTAGCAATTCTCTGATATGTTTTCTCAGCACCATAGTGGCCTGCGAGAGGGTCATCATGGTAAGAGCAGAGTATCTTTCCCCACTCATGTTCAGGTACGACTAATTGAGCGTCCGAGACCTCAATACCTAGAGTTAATTTGTATAACATTCCGTTATTCATGAGGTACTGTAACAGACCTAATTTTAACATTATTGTATCATTATGTAAACATAGCATTTAGTGTTAGTAATGTTTCCTAGATGTCACCTCACTATTTTCTAAATCGCGCTATCAAGATTCTCCATAAGGGAATGACCTTACCATGTATAATTTTAATTTGGGTGGAATCAAGACTGCCACTCGCAGCGCATCTAAGGGCTACATCCTAATTGGAATAGTCGCTAAGGACACTGCTCGGAGTGACCTCTATGGTTCCTTTTTTGGATGAGAGAACCAATTTTATAAGGGATTGGTTCTGTACTCATTTTATGTACATTTGACGAGATTAAAATAGTCAAGCCTTCTCTCCGTGTTTCTTGTGACAACATCCAGCCTCCAACCTCCGGTTACAATCTACTGTAACAGACCTAATTTTAACATTATTGTATCATTATGTATATACAACATCCAGCCTCCAACCTCCTGCTACAATCTGGCGCCCAACGTGGGGCACGACAACGTCTGCGGAAGTGCAAGATACGTCACAAGATACGGAAGAAAGACTTCGATTCTGGTCAAGAAAAGATCTCCAACAACCAAGATGTCGGTTACCTTGTCGGACACCCAGTTTCAAACAGTTAGCCAAATATCACCCGGACGACAAGAAACTTTTGCATCGTGCCGTGCTGAATTCAATGGCGCTGCCTAAATCTTCATATGACAGCAGAGTACATTCTGATACCCTTAAGCCTGTCCCCCATATTCAAACAAGCCGATGGTACACAATCAGATACTCTGAAACCAGACATAAGTAATTATACTTTTGAAGCAGCTCCCCTGCAGGGGGAGAGAGAAAAGAAAAGCATCCTCGGTACCTGCCTGGTGACATGGTTTTAGTCAAGACTAATCCCATCAGCAGGGGAACTCTGGGTATAACTGCAAAGTTTGCGCCTCGTCGTGATGGTCCCTATGTCATTGTACATAGACATGGACCAGCTTCGTTTAAAGTAGCTCATACAACTGAGCCGCAGATTCCAATTGGAGTCTATCATGCATCTGACTTAACACTCTTCAAGAGCGACACTTCTACTAAACTTCCTGATCCAGTTCAGTCACTATGGAAAGAGGACGACCCAGGAAAGCTGCTGTAGTTCCAGTGCTGCCTATCAAGGAAAAGCGGCGACGAGGTCGACCACGGAAAATCCACCAGTAGCCAGTCCCTCTCGCCGGGACGTCTTCATGGCCTGAGGGGGAGACTGTAACAGACCTAATTTTAACATTATTGTATCATTATGTAAACATAGCATTAAGTGTTAGTAATGTTTCCTAGATGTCACCTCACTATTTTCTAAATCGCGCTATCAAGATTCTCCATAAGGGAATGACCTTACCATGTATAATTTTAATTTTTGTGGAATCAAGACTGCCACTCGCAGCGCATCTAAGGGCTACATCCTAATTGGAATAGTCGCTAAGGACACTGCTCGGAGTGACCTCTATGGTTCCTTTTTTGGATGAGAGAACCAATTTTATAAGGGATTGGTTCTGTACTCATTTTATGTACCTATATTATCTTTGACGGAAAAATAAACTAGTCAAGCCTTCTCTCCGTGTTTCTTGTGACAACATCCAGCCTCCAACCTCCTGCTACAAGCATTGTTTTCTGCCATTGCACATGACCATTTGATCTTTTGGCTTTATAAAAAGCACTGTACATCAGTACATCATTTTATATGATTAAACTAGTACATTTCATTGTAGTTGACTGTACAATAAAAATTAACACACAACAGCCATTACGCGTTTGTCGATTAATACATTTTTAAATGCAATGAAATTTTATATGTCTTTGTGTTTCCCCCTTCACTTGTATGAAAACTGGCAGAATATTTTTGTATGCGGTGGTTCGCAAAGGCTAGTCCCGTGATATATGGTCTAAGGGTCTGGCAGAACCACTGCTACGATACGGAGTAATTTTCTGGGGCAACTCTACAGATACTGACTTGGTATTTAAAGCGCAAAAAATGTGCATTAGATCCATGTTCAGATTGTAGACCACTGGACAGCTGCAAAACATACTTTCAAGAAAATAAAATATTAACGCTGCCCAGCTTATACATTTTTGAAACATTAATGTTTGTTAAGGGTAATCCTAGTCTGTTTTCACGGTTGGAGGCAACTGTGTCAAGAAATAGACGTGATAATAGCAAATTTCGCCTACACGGGGCTAAGACGGCACTTATGCGTAAAAGCATATTTTGTATGGCTCCTAAACTTTTTAATAAATTGCCTAAATATTGGAAGGAGCTAAATGATTATGCTTTTAAAAAAACGTATAAAACACTTAGTAAAACGAGCATACTAAAGCATTAACGATTTTCTGACTAATAAAATTTTAATTTGGCTGTTGTTTAGATTTTTTTTTGGTCATTTATTCTAACTTTGTTTATATTAGGTACAAAATTTTGACATAGTTTAATTTTTATTCCACTGACATGAACATTTATTTTTATTTTTTCTTGAGATATTTTTTACTTATTGTCTGTTAATTTAAATTCGATTCATATCTATGTAAAGGAACAGTGATTAGAAAAAAAAAATTTTAATAATTTTAATTTTGCACACCGTCTGTATACGGTGAAACATGTTTTACCTAACCTATTAACAACGTAAGATCCCTGTAACCATGTTTCTAGCAAATAAATAAATATTCTATTCTATTCTATTCTATTCTGCTCTGCCCTGCCCTGCCCTGCCCTACCCTGCCCTACCCTACCCTACCCTACTCTACTCTACTCTACTCTATTTTATTTTATTCTATTCTATTCTATTCTATTCTATTCTTTTATATTCGAAAAAAATGTAAAGACGGCGTATTTACATTACTCAAAAGATTGCTGAGCAGTTTAATAAGAGCAGATTAATGAGATGCTATTTTGACAATAATCGCGTTCCTGTGTGAGGTTTTAAAAAAATCGGCCAAGTGCGAGTCAGACTCACTCTCGGCGGGTTTTCGTACCAAAAAACAGCAAAAGCATTACGTTTGTTGTAGGAGAGCCCCCCGTTAAATAGTATTGTATTTCTGTTTTTAGTCTTTGCTGTTATAGAGGCCACAAGAATACATTATCTGTGAAAATTTCAGCTTACTAGCTATCACCGTTCTTGAGAAACAGCCTCTTGACAGACAGACAGACAGACAGTCAGACAGACGGACATCAAAGTCTCAGTAATACTATTATATTATCTTTGGTAATACATAGAATATATTACATAATCTGTGGTAATACTGTACCGGTTTTTACCCTTAGGGTACGGAACTCTAATATTTATGTCTCCTAGCCTAGGGTATTTTACCGCTCCCTGACGGCCAGCAATGAGGCTAGACTGCTGAGCCCGCAGAGAGTGATGGCCGTCAGGGTGATAAGAGGATACCGCACGATCTCCGTTGAGGCGGCATGTCTCCTAGCCGGGACCCCTCCATGGGACTTGGAAGCGAGAGCCCTTGCGTCACTGTTCAGATGGCGCAAGGAGGCGCAGGAGCGGGGCCAAAGGCCTGCGTCTCGAGAAATCGAGGCCCAGCGGACCCTGCTCCACCAGGAAACCGTGGGGACATGGAAGATGCGACTTGAGCAACCAAAGGGGGGATTCGCCACAATCGCGGCCGTCAGACCGGTCATGGACGAGTGGCTGGAGAGAAGACACGGTGCTCTCTCCTACCGGTTGACACAGATGCTTGCCGGGCACGGTAGCTTCGGTAGGTATCTGTGGCGAAAACACCGGGAAACCACGGCCAAGTGTCAGCACTGCGAGGACCGCAGCGATGACACGGCGCTCCACACGCTGGTGGAGTGCACGGCGTGGGCACAACAGCGCCAGGTCCTCGTAGTGAGTCTGGGCGTGGACACTCTCTCGCTCGAGGTCATGGTGCGAGCCATGCTCTCCAGCGGGAGTAAGTGGGACTGCGCCGCCTCTTTCTGTGAGCAGGTCATGCTCGCGAAGGAGGCGGCGGGCCGGGTGCGGGAGAGAACTCTCCCACCCGAGTTACGCAGTCGGCGCCCTGGGCGCCGCCGACGTGTCTTCGCCGAGGACTATCGGCCTCCATGACCGGGGGTCTGAGGACGGTGAGAGGGCCGCTCACCGTCCTTACAGAAGCAGGCCCATGACGGCAGCGTGACATGAGCAACTCACGCACGCTCCCCCCCCTTAGAAGCGGGGTCACACCCGAAACCCCCCATAGACCCGGGATTGCACCCGAACCACCCCCTGGGCGAGGCCGCATTGGCGGCCGTGGGTCTGTTGGGAGTCACGGGATATCCTTCCTGAGGGCTTACCCGGGGCTCTCAACCATAGGCTGTTGGGCGTTACGTGAGGTTTTTTAGTCGGTAACAGTCCGGCATAGCATCCTACGAGGATTTTCCCTCACGTTAAAAAAAAAAAAAGGTTATTTTACCGCTTACCAACGCCATCGGCACACTTATATTTACACCTATAACATGGTTGAAAGCGCGGTTATGGCGCACTTCTGGTATTGAAGGCGTCCATAGACCACGGTGATTATCACCACTGATCAATAGACCGTATGCTTATCTGCTACCACTGTTGTATAAAAAATAAGATTTAAGGCTAATGTAAATCAAAAAATTGTTTAAAATTAAAGTGTTTAATTAGTAACGTAAAGTTATATTTTTGTTCTCGTTTCAAATGCTCTATAATGGGAATGTAAAAACCTATATATAGGTACATACACAAATTGTTTTTACATTTATTTTATCAATAAGTTAATGATTTTAGTACTTAATTTTTTTTTTTTGAACTCGAAGCTTCATTAATTAGTACCTAGGTAATTATCAAAAAGGTTTAAGTGATAATTTTCATGGTATCAGTCCATTACAAATACTAAATACTTACAGAACATTTATCATGGCTGCTCATGATTCAATTGAACAAAAAATAACTGTTTATTTTTCTGAAAATGAGACTACATAAAAGGTTCGTGATGAGTTAAACAAAAACAAATTTTAATCACATATTTACGAAACACGCGGGTTGAAGACAAAAAATAATAAAGAATCCAGTTTCCACTAAATTTAAGTAGGTACTAAAAATATTAACTATATATAATAAATAGTCACTAGGATGACCTCCGTTTTCATCGATAATAGCTTGAACATTCTTTGAATTGAACAATGGACTTCTGAGGCTTCTGCAATTTGTTCATTTTAATTACGCCATTTTTGCACTATGATACTCATACGTTTTTAATAGGATTCAATCCGGTGATCTAGCAGGCTAAGAAACAACGCAAACCATTCATGTTGGTTGAACCACTCCTGAACACTGAACACTATGCAATCGATGTTTATAACAATATCCTGCACTAAGTACCTATTGCACACTACACATTATAACACCATAAACTTAAACGTCCATGTTTACTGAATTTAAAACATTTTTCATCCGTAAAAATGATATTGATAATTAAGTCGATATCTAAATGTTCTAAAGCAAATTGTAATCTTGCTCATAAGTGATTATCCGCCTTCGACGAAATACTCATATCCTTTCTATACTTTACAATATACTGTTCAATCCTCGGTCCCCAACTTATCTCAAAGAACGATTTATGTTCCTAAATGACACACATTCAAGATCCTTGCGGTCATCGGAATCTTTGGTATTGGCTGTTCCCACTCATTCCACTAGCTTCTACGATAAATCGTTCACCATACAGGCTGTACGGTTGTGGAACGCGCTTCCAGTAACGATTAGACGGGCCCAGACTCTGGATACCTTTAAGCGTTTGGTGAAAGAATATTATTTGAACTTGCACATCTAACTTAAATTGATAAAAGGTGAATAATTTTCCACACGATATTTTTGTCGTCTTTTTTAAGTGTACGTTTGTATATATTATATGTATGTATGTATGTATGTTTGTGTATATGTATGTATGTATATGTGTATGTATGTGTATGCATGTATGTATATTTATGTAATTAAAATGTTTATTGTATTTAGGTATTGTACATATTGTACCTGTTACAAATTATTTTCACACCGAAACTACCCATCTTACTTATAATTAACTTCTTTACCGTCCATCCCAAGGTTGCCTGTCAAAAATTGCTTTACAGCGATAAGGCCGCCCTTTGTACAACATTCTGTTAAAATTATTATAAACTTGTTTTTAACTTGGTGTACAAATAAAGTTTATTCTATTCTATTCTATTCTATTATCCGTTAGCAGAGGTTACAACATATCTTTGATAGTGCAGACCTTCGCAATGAAGAACACGACGAATAGTACCAAGGCTTGTATCAAACAAGGCAACGTAATGTGCGCGTTGGCATTTACCATGCCTTGACGCTGCAATATATTTAAGAGTCGTGGTCTGCCATTTATTTGACAATGTTCCAAAGAACCCTCCTTTTCAAATCGTTTTACTCATGTCGGTTTTCTCTATAACAATAGAACATAATCTATACTTATAATAAATCTGTAGAAGTGAAAATTCTGTACATTCAAAATATCAAAAAAATAAATAGCAGGGGTTTTACTAGACCGACACCGAACCCAAAAATGTGATTAAAAAATTTTTGTCTGTCTGTCTTTAGTATTCTTTAATATCCTGGGCACCACATTGGGTACTTTTATACAATAAAGAAGCGGAGGGTAAAGTTTGTATGGGACAACGTGATTCCTTGGTCCGATCTACTTAAAAATTGGCATATAGCATTATTAACATAATTGATGGAAGACGTGTTTCGTATTTTATTGAAATTTATACTATAACAAGCTAAAAAGCGAATGTAAATTATTTTGGGGCTGATTTTCTCCGGAGTTGATATCACTACTCCTTAAATACCTACTCTTATTTATTAATTAAATTACTTTTTATATTGACACATTTTGTAAGGTTCAATCCGATTAACGTTGTCATTTTTGTTTTATTTCAAACTTCAAACAGATGATTTTGCTTTAAAGTGCTATTATGGTATTAAGAAAATATGCTTTAATAGTGCCTCCTAAAATTATAATGAAGTCATCCATATCAATATTTTTATGGCAAGTATTATTGTTAAATTTTCAAATTTTGTATGAAAAAAGAGTCATTTGTGAAATTCGAAGATGGCTAGCCAGGAATAATGAAAAACCACGCTTCAGGTAGTGTCCACTGTCCATTAGAATAACACCGCAAGTTGTGGGGATTTAAATTAGTTACAGAGATAGGTTTATAGTCTAGGAACAAAATTTCACGCAGGCAAAGCTGCGGGCATTAGCTAGTCTGAAATATTTTTTTGGTAATGAAATGAAATTTTGAAATACCTCTTGTATTTCAAAATTTCAAACATTTTCACGTCATGCTCCTTGACGGAACCACATTTACTTAAATGACTATAAGTTACATAGAAAATTCTATGCAATGTCTATAAAATTCTAGTCCTATTAAAAAAACCGGCCAAGTGCGAGTTGGACTCGCCCATGAAGGGTTTCGTAGAAGCAAGTAATCTAAGTATGAAACTCAAAGATGTTCAGTGTTACTCACCAACTAGCGCGAGGTAGCTATGCAGAGAACTCTATCCCAGGGCGCCTTATTTCTGAGTTTCCAGTGTGTGTGCAAGGGTAGGCTAGGGCTCTAACGAAAACAGACAATAGGGTGTACACACATATATTTATTAAGTACACAGAGATACACAGAGACACACAGAGAGCTTATTCACTGATAGTCACAAATATCACAGGTACACAGAGATATAGTCAGGGCTTAGATACTAATACTACTCAATAGACCACTGCCGCGTGAGCAGGTAAAACGGGTAAGCAGCTAACTACACTTATAATTGGGTGACAATTACTGGCCTTGAGTCAAGCTGAGAGCGATACAGCTCGAGAATGCCACGTGGAGGCGGCTGGTTCCTCTCAAAGCCCCTCGCTCGTGCAGTCCACGTGTCTTTGGGTGTGGCTCTGCCAACCGTGGACGGCCGCTTTTCCCCTTAGTAAAAAACCCTGTTATGACAAGTAAACGACAAATGAAATAACTGACATCGCGACCGACGAAATTCGAACCGCTTTGCAAACAAGAAATGACACTTACCGGTATCCCGGGTGTAGGTTGAAACAGAAACTTATTTTTTCTGAGGAAAGTAGAACCTAGGCTATATTCCTCAACAAGTCCTCAGGTTTGTACAGTGCCTGAGTCAAACTATAACCTCGCAACACATGAGGTGCGCTAAATCATCAGAGCTCAACGTTAACTAAGATGTGAATCGTATTGGCTAGATGTTAGAAGAGACCGTGAACTTCATAGCAGGGCTATTTATACCCTCACTATCGAATACTCTGGAAAAAAACCTTAAACCAGTTTGCTACGCAACAATTCCTCCGTCCATCACCAAAAAACCCATAGACTAACGTCCGTTTCCTTGAGACAGCTGTTGCCACAGCAAAAAAACAATGAATCGATCATGGCGCACTGACACGGTCAATTAGTATTGTCCAGCCAGAGACCAGACATTGCTACTCATAGAAAATAAATGTTACAACCACCCCCCCTTTAATAGTATTTCCTGCGGATATGACACGCTGGAAATACACAATAAAGAAAACAGAAACGTACTAACTAATAAACAAAGACAACCAGCTAGGTACTTCAACCCCAAGCTGACTGCTACCATTACAATAACAAAGAAAGATCCTCCTATACACCTACCTAGACACTGACTCGTGTACCAGACAGGCTAAGTACCTAGAGTCTAATGCCCTTCATAGAAGACGAATGCTCCCTTTACTCGCTGCTGATACCCTAACACTACACAAGCTCTCAGGATATTGTAGAGCGAATGAGAGAAAAACCCTCGGTGCGGTGCATAGAAGAAACTACAACGTGACAATTTAAAGTCACGTACACATATAGAAATACAAACAAAAGATTAAAATAGTCTTACATAATGATCACATCGCACTGGTTTAATAAACTAGAGAAACAGTGCTATGTAGTTACGTTAGGTATTGGAGACTGCTCCTCCTGATACTTCAGGATGTCCTTGATATGGTACTCCCCAAGATCCTTACCGTCCAGATCTGACAGCCTATATACTAAAGGGGATCGTTTAGCAGTCACCACACATTTAAGGAACTTAGGGGCTAGCTTAGAAGTAAAATTCTTGGCCTTGTTGGACAGGTAGAACGTGCGTTTGTAAACTATCTGTCCCACTTTCAGCTCTACATGCCTTTTTCTGAGGTTGTAATACTTTTCATTACGCTGGTGGGCAACGTTCAAATGTTTCCTCACCTGGTCGTAAATGCGTTGTATTTCTCTCAGCTTGACACCGAAGGCTGATGGATCGTCTACAGAGACTGAAGTAGGATGGCACGCGATATCTGTCTGTCTGTATAACACTCCATCCCCAATAAATTCCCTACCATGTACCAAAAAGTAAGGGGTGAAACGAGTTGCTTCGTTAACTGCAGTGTTTAAAGCACACTGTATCTCAACCAAGAACTGATCCCAAGACTTGTGTTGTGACTTCACATAGCATGAGATCGCTTGAACCACATTACGAATAGCTCGTTCCGCCTGATTAGTTTGGGCATGATACCTAGGGTTATAATATATATTAGGTACATTGTATTTAGCCAACAGATCCTTAAATGGCTTACTCACAAACTGAGGGCCATTATCCATGTAAATAGTCTTGCAGACTCCGTGCACGAGAAACACACTCTTCTCTATGAACCTCACGACTACAGCGCCTGTGGCAACCCGAACAGGGCACAACATGACGTATTTGCTAAAGTAGTCGGAGACCACGATCAGGTGTACGTTTCTATTGCTCGAAGTGGGAAAGGGACCAAGCAGATCGACAGAGATAGCTTCGAATGGCTTCGAAACCCGCTTCGGGCTACCCATTAGGCCGGGACGAGACGTATTTACGGGTTTGTACTGCTTGCATGTTTCGCAATTCCCAACATATTCTTTGACGTCCTCGTACATCTTGGGCCAGTAATAATTTAGGGCTAACCTTTTATGCGTCTTCCCAACGCCACCATGGGCACTCAGTGTGTCATCGTGGTACTTAGAGAGCAGGGGCAAGCGATCCTCCTGAGGTACCACCAGCTTCCAGTCAAAGTCTGAAGTCAAAGAATATTTATTTTTAGTTAACCTATATAAAAGGTTGTCACGAATGTCATAATTTGGTGACTTCCTAGGGTTCTTCCGAACACTATTCATGGTGTGGTCGTACCACGGGTCTTTAGTGGGTACTGCATCGAGGGAATCAATTTTGATACGAGACAGAGCATCAGGTACAACGTGGTCTTTACCTTTTCGATGCTCTATGTCAAAGTCGAATTGACTGAGCCTCATACTCCAACGTGCTAGACGACCCGTGGGATTTTTCAGTTTATGGAACCACAGAAGAGATGAATGATCCGTGACGACCGTACATTTTTGGCCTTCGACGTACTGTCGAAATTGTTCCAAAGCGAAAATCACGGCCAGAAGTTCTCGCTCAGTTGTGCTGTAGTTCACCTCGTTCTTGTTGAGAGAACGGCTACAGTAGGCGATAGGGTGCTCAACACCATCGTGAGTTTGTGTCAGTACAGCAGCAACTGAGTAAGCTGACGCGTCACTAAGAATGCGGAAGGGCATCTCAAAGTTAGGCATTTTTAATATAGGGGCAGAAACCAAGGCTGACTTTAGCAGGTTAAAGGATTGTTCAGCCTCAGGGGTCCATTCGAACTTAAGGTTCGTAGAAGTGAGTTTGCACAGAGGTTTACTAATCTTCGAGAAGTTGTTAACAAAGCTTCGATACAAGCCGGCCATTCCCAGAAATCTCTTAACCTCCTTAGGGTTAGAAGGGGTGGGATAGTTGAGGATAACCTCAACTTTACCCGGGTCTGTCCGTAAGCCATGTTTGTCCACATAATACCCCAGGTATTTGAGTTCACTCCGACAAAAGTGGGGTTTTTTCATGTTAATTGTTAGGCCAGCATCCTTGAGTTGCTGATAGACTCTATGTAAGAGCTCTACATGCTCCTCAAAGGTGCTGGACACACAGACTATGTCATCTTGAAACACAAATACCTTGTTGTCGAACTCGGGACCAAACAGACGGTCCATGAGGCGTTGCATCGTGGCACTGGCCCCGACAAGACTGAAGCACATGGAATTGTAATGGAACAATCCTCTCCGGGGAACCGTAAAAGCAGTCTTCTCAGCAGACTGGAGTGAGTCGAATGGAATCTGCCAGTAGGCCGCACTCAGATCTACAGAGGTTAAATACTTAGCATTATTAAGATGGTCCAAGATTTGATTGATATAGGGTAAGGGGTAGGCGTCACTCTTAGACACAGAGTTCAGCTTGCGAGAGTCCAAGCACAATCTGAGGTCGCCGTTCGCCTTCTCCACCATGACCACTTGAGAGTTCCAGGCGGACTGAGACGGGGACACTACTCCCATCTCCAGCATTCGGTACAGCTCGGCTTCCAGGGCCTTCTGCTTAAGGGGAGAGAGCGGATAATAACGCTGCTTGATCGGCTTGCTGTCACCAGTGTCAATGACATGGTGCACAAGTGAGGTCCGACCTAAACCCACCTTATCAGTGTTCAACGAGTCGAATTTTTCAATGACCTCGTTGATTACACACCTTTGTTTAGTTGTCAGGTTGTCGTAATCCTCGAGGCCACCGTTAAGGGACACAGACTCTATAGGATTATTATCACTAAAACTATCAAGGCTAATATTGTTTTTTTTTTTTTGTTGTAAAATTAATTTATCACTTAACTTAAATTGTTGCCAGAAATCCACACCAAATATCATGGAGGTGGTTATTCCTGGGACAACATAGAACTTGACAACTCGGATAACCGAATTGTACTCAATTGGCAAAGAGATACAACCCAGACATTGCAAGTGAGTGCTGTCTGCAGTTGTAATACGAAAAGTAGGATTGATACTCACAAGACCAAAACCCAGTTCCAAGAAGATGCGGTGCGCTCCCTTACCTAATATAGAGCAGGAGGCACCGGAATCTAGAAGGCCTAAGACATTTAAATTTAAAACCTTAACAACTAGATACGGTCTAATGTCACTATCCCGTTTAGGAAACAGGACCTTATCAGAAATAGACTCAGATACAGAGTAATGCACAGAGTTCCTAATAAGGCCCTGGCCTACGCGTTTTTTGACTTGCTAGTACAGTGTGAGCAGTCTGGGGTCTTGACTCCTTTGAGACCACACCGGAAACACACCAGCTCCCTTGACTGTGTGCAGCTGTATGCAGAGTGACCGCCCCCGCCGCAACGAAAGCATTTGCGATCGTGGGGGGTAACCGGCGTCTCCACTGCAGACACCTGCTTAGCGGGCTTTTGTACACCTTTGTTCTTAAGCTGGTGTAAGTCAGATGAAATCTCAAACTTGTCAAGAGCAGGCTCATGGAAAGCGTCTGCCCTAGTACGCGCAAGCTCCAAGCGCTTACCCAAACGTCTCAAGTCATCTACAGAGTTGACATCATGCAAGGCCAGTTCCTTCATGTAGTCAGGTCTAATGTTGTGCATGAGAATGTCCAGCTGTTCCTCACTGGGCATCTTACATGACAACCTTGAGAACATGGCTTGCATTGTACATATACAACGTGAACTTTTGTATAGCGCAAAGCTCAGACACCCCAACTAGAGATTCGCTTCAAAATACCGTATAAAAAAAAATTAATTAAACTACCGAAAACTGACCAAGTTATAAGCCTTTGTTTATAATTGCACTATTTTTTCCGCGAACAGCGTAGGTGTAGGTATTATACGCAAGGCAGTTAGTCACTATTCGTGTGGTATTGATAACAACATTAACAAACCATTTTCATGAGTGGTAATTATGGAACTGTGTTTAAGACAGAAACCGGCCAAGTGCGAGTCGGACTTGCGCATGTAAGGTTCTGTACCAAAATACGGCAAAAATCACGTTTATTGTATGGGGGCCCACTTAAATGTTATTTTGATCTGTTTTTAGGGTTCTGTACCCAAAGGGTAAAAACAGGACCCTGTTCATAAGACTTCGTTGTCCGTCTGTCTGTCCGTAACAAGACTCTATCGGAACCGCGATAGTTAGAGCTAGATACAGATACTAAAATCAGATAAAAGAGGGCGATTAAACGGGATTCCCATACGACACACGCGATTTTTAGTACGGAACCGTCGGTGCATAAGTCCGTTTCGCATTTGGCCGGTATTTATTATTATAACGGCAACAGAAATACACTGTCTGTGAATTTTCAACTGTCTAGCTATAATAATGGTTAGTGAGATACAGTTAGGTGAAGGTGACAGAGGGACAGTGGAGTCTTAGTAATAAGGTCCCATTTTTACCCTCTCCGATGCCGCGATGGTAAGGTTCACTAGCATTAAAGTCGTAGTAAAAGGATCAAGCTGTAAAGCGCTCGTGGCCCCGCGGACTCAGTGTTCTGTAAACGATCACTGCAGTAAGCAACTTTCACTATGGCCGGTCCATGGATGGGTGACCATCCATGTGATCACTTTGTGACATTTATTTGAGCGCTTCCGTGCTTCGGAAGGCACGTTAAGCCGTTGGTCCCGGTTGCCAGTAAAATGGCAGTCGTTAAGCCAAGTTGAAGGCTTTATTTCAACAGCAGGCAGTCACAACCTGCGCCTGTCCATTTAAACACGGCAATACGGCTCACAACGTATTACGTGGGACAAATTATAAAAAGGTGAAATGTGGGTATATAATATGCCTCTGCCTACCCCTTCGGGGATAAAGGCGTGATGATGAACCTGAACCTGAAGTTTTAAAAAAAAATTAACATATGTTGAAACCGGGTCCATCGGATAATGTTACTGATTCTGATCAAAGTGTTTTCAGGTTTGCGCTATACAAAATTTCATGTTGTATAGTTAACCAAGGACTCAGAGCGGGCTTGTGCACGCTGTCTTATCTCGTTCCTGAGGCGGTAATCATAATCAGGAATATCGAAGGTATCTCTAAGCTCACTCATAAGATCCTCATATGAGATGAAGTTAGCTTTGTTTGTACGGAACCAAGACAAAGCCGGTCCATCCAACAGGTCGGAGAAAGCCATAAGGAGTCTAGGCTTAGTAACCTCCCGAGCACATCTAAGTTCCTCTAATCTCTCTAAAAACACACGTACACAAGTAGAACCATCATATTTTAAGTTAAATGAACATAAGTTAAGGGGACGTTCTTTATACACTATGTTACATGTAGAACTATTCCTACTTGAACTAGCTCGCACCGAGCGGTCCTCTCTCACTACTGGTGAAGTATATTCCACCTGGTCACGACCCGAAGGATCATCACCATCATCATCCGAACCTTCGGATTCAGAATCACTACTGGGTTCAGCCCTAGCGATGATCTTCACTAGCCTACCACGAATATCCACCAGGTCGGGGCAATCCAGACCACAACGAGCTAACCTACTCAATAAGTAGTTGGCTCTGATAGACACCCTAAGACGACTACCCTTATTAATGAAGATGTCACCTGACTGAATAGCCTCCTCCAGCTCGGACACCTTTGGAAGGCAGATCGAGAGCTCAGCCGATGCATCAGCGGGTACCGGAGCACTCGCTTTGATGCTACCCCGACGGACGAGTCGGTGTGCCGCTCTCAGCTCACCCCAAAGGCCAGACACTGTCGTTTCCGGTTCCACTGAAATTCCCATGTGGGACAGCTCGTTAGCGAGTTCATCCTTTCTTAAATAATTAATATATTTTTCATCTGTGCCATTATGTAAAAATTTACTTACAACAATTATAAAGATAAAATGGCACAGATAGGGATCAATTACAAAGTAAAAATGTAAATTGGGTTACAACAAAGTGTACTAAGTTAGGTAATTATGTTTCAAATTGACTTTTAGAATTTAACAAAGATTAAGGGTATATACTAAGAGAGAAAAGTTTCTAAATTTTCTGATAACACAGTTCAGGTTAATAATTAAATTTCAAGGTATCTACACACCTTCAACAAAGTTTATAATTACACAGAGTGAAATTCACTAAGTTAACACAGAGAGATTCACTAAGTTTACCTTACAAGGTGAAGCTATAGAATAATATATATTATATATTAATCTACACTAATATTATAATAAATACATGTGTGCACCATAAAAAAAAAAAGAAACACATAAAAGAAAAAACACAATAAGAAAAAGAAGTGGGTATGCCAAATAAAATCAAAAAATCTTACCAAAATCACAGCTAATTTTAAATTTTTAAATTTAGAATTTTGTGTCTTTTCCAGCCAAAGATGTAGGGAGCTGGAAGAAGACGAAAGGGAAGGTTTTGTGCTTAGCTGCTAGCACCACCAATTAACGTCCTGGAGCGTCTCGGACGATATTACAGGATGGTTTCGCCAGAGATAACCACCTATGCACACACACCAGACTGAGACTACCGCAGAGTAGACCCAGAGATTTGCCACTACGTTGGGAGCCAATTTGTAACTCAAAGATGTTCAGTGTTACTCACCAACTAGCGCGAGGTAGCTATGCAGAGAACTCTATCCCAGGGCGCCTTATTTCTGAGTTTCCAGTGTGTGTGCAAGGGTAGGCTAGGGCTCTAACGAAAACAGACAATAGGGTGTACACACATATATTTATTAAGTACACAGAGATACACAGAGACACACAGAGAGCTTATTCACTGATAGTCACAAATATCACAGGTACACAGAGATATAGTCAGGGCTTAGATACTAATACTACTCAATAGACCACTGCCGCGTGAGCAGGTAAAACGGGTAAGCAGCTAACTACACTTATAATTGGGTGACAATTACTGGCCTTGAGTCAAGCTGAGAGCGATACAGCTCGAGAATGCCACGTGGAGGCGGCTGGTTCCTCTCAAAGCCCCTCGCTCGTGCAGTCCACGTGTCTTTGGGTGTGGCTCTGCCAACCGTGGACGGCCGCTTTTCCCCTTAGTAAAAAACCCTGTTATGACAAGTAAACGACAAATGAAATAACTGACATCGCGACCGACGAAATTCGAACCGCTTTGCAAACAAGAAATGACACTTACCGGTATCCCGGGTGTAGGTTGAAACAGAAACTTATTTTTTCTGAGGAAAGTAGAACCTAGGCTATATTCCTCAACAAGTCCTCAGGTTTGTACAGTGCCTGAGTCAAACTATAACCTCGCAACACATGAGGTGCGCTAAATCATCAGAGCTCAACGTTAACTAAGATGTGAATCGTATTGGCTAGATGTTAGAAGAGACCGTGAACTTCATAGCAGGGCTATTTATACCCTCACTATCGAATACTCTGGAAAAAAACCTTAAACCAGTTTGCTACGCAACAATTCCTCCGTCCATCACCAAAAAACCCATAGACTAACGTCCGTTTCCTTGAGACAGCTGTTGCCACAGCAAAAAAACAATGAATCGATCATGGCGCACTGACATGGTCAATTAGTATTGTCCAGCCAGAGACCAGACATTGCTACTCATAGAAAATAAATGTTACAAGTATATATTTAAAAATCAATGCCACTTTTCGTTGTAATTTTATAACTCAAGAACGGGCTCACCTATCCAAACCAAATCTTTAGGCTTTGTTCGGACTATTTAGTAGATGGTTTATGTGAAGTTTGCACAAAATCGGTCGAGCGGTTCTTCATTTATCACGCGAACGAAGTTGCGCGGGTCAGCTAGTATAATATAAAAGTTCTTATAGTTCGTTGTAACTTTGATTGATGTTTTAACACGGTCGCAGTGGTAGTGATTTTTCTAGTGACCGACCGAAGTTTCGGTTTCGGTTTCGGTTTCGGCCAGTTTCGGCCAAAAAATCGATTTTCGGCCGCAGTTTCGGTTTCGGCCAAAATGGGCCGAAACTTTCGGCCGGGCCGAAACTCATGTGTTCGTGAATTTTGAGTGCCTGACTCTGCTTGTGACGTGGTTGGAGTCAGCCCAACCAGTTAATATGTTACTAACCTATAAGATTTAGAGATTTACAAATGACTTCCAATCAATAGTAACAATGATACAATTTTATTCAAACCACAAGCAATTACAATTATTGAGAAGTATAAGACAATTACCCCTGTGTTATGTCTTGGACCACCTTTTTAGGGTCCCGTTTTTACTTTTTGGTTACGGAATCCTAAAAAGGTGATCTAGGACATTATATGAACCTACCCCTTAGTAGTCGGTTCCATTAAAAAAAGGGTAAAAACAGAGCCCCATTCCTAAGACCGTCGTCGTCTGTTTGTCTGTTAGCATGCTGTAACTCATGCACCTTGATTTCTGTTGCCGCTATTGCAACAAATAATAAAAACAGACAAAATAATAATATTAAAAGGGCCTCCCATATAGCACTCGTGAGTGATTCTTTCGAGGTCCATGTATAGGGCCATCCTCCGCACGATCCCAAGGTATAGTTCAAACCTAGACTCCCTGCAGGAGTCTCCTACAGGGAGCGCTGGGTCTCCTGATGTTGGGCAACAAGCGCGAGAGTGCAACTGATGTCCCCCTCAGTTTTGTGACCAAACTTCGGAAGTGGTATCCAAAGTTCCACCGGCTATCGAGTACGAGCCCCAGATGCGCCATCGAGAGTTCGGTGCCGATGCTAACACACCCTACATGTAAGCTGGAACCCACAGGTGGCCCCTTCCAAGGTCCGTGAAAGCACAGAGCCTCGGATTTGTGAAGGGCGACCTCAAGACCCAGATACCGTATACGACCCACCACTTGAGCAACCCCTGCCGTGGCAGTACGTGGCGTAATGAGAACGTCGTCGGCGTAACAGGTTATACTGACAAATCTGTGCAACGGACCACGCAGCACCCAATCATAACCAATGTTCCACAGAAGCGGTCCCAAGACCGAACCCTGTGGAATATCAAACTATACGTCTTGCCGACCAGGCCCTAGCCAGCTCGGCTAAATTATGGCCCTCTCGGAAAGATAGGCCCAAACAATTCGACGGAGGTAGGAAGGCATTCCTACCTCCGTCGAATTGTTATCGATCCATGCTGAATAAGCGCCTCCCAAAACGCAGCTCCAAGGCAAGGTGTTGAAAGCGTTGGCGATGTCAAGAGACACTGCCACCACCACCTTGCCCTGTTCTGTTGCTGCTATAACAAAAACCACCTCCTATAACCAGAAAAAAAACATCCACACACAACAAACGTAATTTTTGTGCCCAATTTTTGTAACGGAATCCTCAATTCAATTCAATTCATTTATTGCAAAAACGTGTTACATTTTAGGCCATCTAAGATGTTACACGATGTTAGTCACACATGTTCTACCGCTTTAGACATGCAAATTTTATGGGTACACAACATTAATACGAAAAACTTAATTCCGAAAGTCACAATCACGAATTTCATAATTCCGAATTTCATAAGTCCGAATGATTCGAAATCCCGAAAGTCAAAAATCCGATGTTTCATAAATCCTTTTTATTAAAAGTCATAATTTTAAAATTCCGAATGTTTACAATTCCGACTATCAGAATGCCGAATTTCAAGAAACCGAACCGTTGAATTCCGAATCATTAAAAATCCGCCATATTATAAATACGAAGTCCGATTATCAAAAATCCGAAATATCATAAATGCGAAGGGTGAATGTCGTTTCCACCCGTTCCTGTTTTAACCCGAAAGCTTATCATTAAAGATGATTATTTATGTTCCCAATTCCACCCGTTTTTTAAATAAAGTATATTCAAGTCTAACTACCTAAGATATTATTTCCAAGTGAGTGGAAGGCAAACGACTAAACAAAAAAAAAGTCGGGGTACTCTGAGTCGGGGTGTTAACCATTCACTTATTATGGTTAACACCTCGACTCGGATATGTTAGGTTAGAAGGCTAAGGCGAAAGCGAAGCGGAGCGGAGCTCCGGCCTTAGCCATCGTGGTTATATTTTTTTGATTTGTCGTTTGCCTTCCACTCACTTGGAAATAATATCTTCGGTAGTTAGACTTGTCCGTACTTCATTAAAAAAACTTAAACAGTGAATTTTCGGATATTTGAAATTCTGAATAATGTTTTTCGGGAAAATAACAGTCCGGTCTTTTGATTATTCGTACTAATGAAATTAGGAAAAATAAAAATTCGTACTTATGACTTTCGGATAAATGAATATCGTCCTTTTGAATATTCGGAGCTTTGTTTCTTAGGAATTATAATCTTCGGAATTTTGAACATCGGAATATTGAAATTCGGAAAAACATATTTCGGAATTTTTGGGTGTTCCCAAATTTTATACATATCAATATTTTGGTAATTACTATAGACATAATTGTTACAAATTGTCAGCTTACTATTACTACGAATCGATAGGAAAAATTCAACAACAAGATGTCCCAGATATTAAGATATTACATAAGTACATACATTTAAAGTACTATAAATTAAATACTAATGTCAAACAGTACATACACACATGATTATAAATTAATGTCATCAAAGTACTCCTTTACTGTGTAATATACACTCGAGAGCAATGAATCCGGGTCACTTAAAGAATGTTAAAAATCTCGGAAACTAAAAATGATAGGTTAATGCAATAAATTGTATTTAATAGACAATGTAATACTCCTTAAATGAAAGTAAAAAAAATATGAGTCACCATACATTTTATTAACACAAAATTACATAAAGAAAAAACTGCCGATCTCTCCTTAAAACAAAAATAGGAAACATGAAATTTTTGAACTTTATTACGATTTTCTTGAATTTTAATACTTCGTATTGCCTCCTCGTGCTTCCATTACTGCGTTTACGCGGTTTGGCATGCTGTACACCAAGTTCCTTATACGATTTTGGGGAATATTCTCCCATTCCTCTGTGAGAGCAATTTTGAGCTCACGAAGCGTGATTGGGGGAGGGTTTCGTTGTTTTACGCATCTGCCTAGCTCGTCCCAAGCATGCTCGATCGGGTTGATATCCGGGCTGCGCGCTGGCTACTCCATACGAGTAATGTTCATCTCTTGAAGGTAGTCATTCACAATCCTACCTGTATGAGGTCGGGCATTGTCATGCATAAATATAGCATCCTCACCTAAATTGACCATAAATGGACCAACGTGATCATTGAGGATTTCTTCCACATATCTTACGCTAGTTAAAGAGCCGTTTTCTATGATCACCAGCTCTGTGCGACTTTCAGAAGAAATTCCGGCCCACACAAGTACAGACCCACCACCGTAGGCTACTTTTTCTTCGATGCATGCTTGCTTGAATCTTTCCCCTGGTCTTCGATACACTCTGTGTCTTCCATCGTGCTTGTAGAGCATAAATTTTGATTCGTCGGAGAACATAACTTTTGACCAATCTTCAATACTCCAATTTACGTGGCTCTGGGCATACCTTAGTCTCGAAATACGATGCCCACGCTCCAGTTTAGGGCCGTTTGCAGGTCTAAGGGGTTTTAAGTTAGATTCAGCAAGCCGACGTCTTACTGTCCATGCACTTGGGTTACTTCCTCCGAGGCGTCGAAACTGATTGGTGAGTTCAGTTCCTGTGAGAAAGCGATTTCGAAGAATGGTGTTCACCAAGTATCGGTCTTCTCGTGCTGTGGTACACCTGGTTCTGCCCGTTCCTGGTCTGCGTAGGTTAGAACCAGTTTCTTCGTAACGTCGGAGAACTCTTTGTACTGTTGACAGCGACACACCGACAGTCCTGGCTGTATCGCGCTGACTCCGGCCGGTTTCCAGCATTGTAAGTATTCTGGTGCATTCTTCAGGCGTAAGCGACATAATTTCAGCTTGATTAATGAATATAGAGCACTATCAACATGGTTTATGTACCCACATAAATGACAGATTACAAACAAAAGCAACACCAAATGCTGTAATTTCGTAGTTCCATCTTCGAAAGTGGCCCTTTTTCAAATTTGATTTTTTTATGATATAACTTTACAATAACTAAGAAGTTTTAATACCTTCATTTAAGGAGTATTACATTGTCTATTAAATACAATTTATTGCATTAACCTAGCATTTTTAGTTTCCGAGATTTTTAGGATTCTTTAAGTGACCCGGATTCATTGCTCTCGAGTGTACTTACCTTATTTACCAAAATTTCGAAAATTTGTTTTTTATATAACTTTATATTTGTAATATGTAAAATTGAATTTGGCAACTTATTATATATTTTGGGTGCCATCCCTAAAAAAATTTTGTTAAAAATAGTTTTTTTGTGTCGTCTACAGGCGATCTTGTGCCGATTTCTAGAACTCTTAAGTGTGTCAAATAAGTTAAAGTTAGTTTTGACAAACATTAACATCTCAAATATATATAAACTAGGTAATGTTAGGATACCAAGACTTAGGAAGTAAGGCTTCCAGCTGTCTGTTTTTTTTATGCCACATATAGCTCTAACGCCCCTTTTTTGTGCTATAAACACCGTATCCGTATTTGTTGAGTGGCCCCAATATATTACGCCATACCTTAAGATTGATGTCACATTTACATGATAAGCTGTAAGTGCCGTTCTTTGGCTTGCCACTTGCGAGGGGTTATATAATGCAAAAGAGTATTGACTGAGACGCTTACAAGTCTCTTCTGTATGTGTCTGCCAAGACATATTTCTATCTAAGTATATCCCTAAAAATTTTGTAACATTTGTCTCTTCTATTATTTGAGTTCCATAAGCTATGTCAAGATTTTTATAATTAGTCCTTTGTTCAAATGTCATAATTTTCGTTTTGTCAAAATTTAACTTAAGATTATTTGCATTAAGCCAGTCAATTAAATACTTTAAACATTCTTTTATGTAATTTTCCATTGTTGCAATATTTTCTGCACTGAAAAGCACGGTGCTGTCATCAGCAAACAAAATCATAGGGTGTCGTGTACTTTTTGGCAAATCGTTAATGTAAAGAAGAAATAACAATGGCCCTAAGATGAGGATAATGCCCTGAGGCACACCGTACTTAGTAAACCTTTGATTGGAATTGTATGCTTTTTCAGTTTTAGTTATTACACATACTTTGCTTAAAGTAGTTAATTGTCTTCTGTTTGTTAAGTAACTTTTTATCAAGTTATGAACGTTACCGCGAACTCCATATCTTTCTAGTTTTATTAAGAGTCTCGTACGATCGACAAAATCAAATGCCCTACTCATATCCATGAATGGCGCTGCTACAGGCTTTTTTGCGTCCACATTTGTGATAATTTTTTCATTAAGTCCATAAATTGCCATATTTATGTTCTTTTGTCTTCTAAACCCGTATTGTTCATTTACGAGGATCTCATTTTGTTCCAAGAAAGAGTACAAACAATTATAGATAATTTTCTCAAAAATCTTTGCGAAAATTGAGAGTAGAGCGATCGGTCTGTAATTGCAAAGACTTTCCCTGTTACCTTTTTTGTATAAGGGCTTTATAATGGAAAGCTTTAGTTCCTCCGGAAACACGCCCGCTCCATACATTTGTTGATTATATGACTTAGAATTGGAGCTATAACCAAGGCTACTGATTTTATAATACGAGGAGTGATGCCATCATACCCTGTGCTATTTGTATTATTTAGTGAATTTATTATTTTTACAATGTCATGAGCAATGGTCGGTGTCAAAAATATAGATTTACAATTCATGTCAAATTTTAAATATTCATTGTTAGCATTAACTTTTAAACCTTCTATTTCATCAATAAAATAATTATTGAAAGTTTGAGCTATGTACTGAGGGTCAGTATGCGTCTTGCCATGTATTGTGACTTTATTGATTGTTTCTATGGGTTTATTTCTTTTGCCCTTATTTATTATTCGCCACGTGGCTTTGCTCTTATTTTTAGAATTGTTTAGATATTGGTTATTTTGTACTTTCTGTGTCAAGCGTATTATTGTTTTTAGTCTTTTAGAATAACATTTGTACATGTGTTTATTTTCAGGGTTAGGCATTTTACGAAGCTCCCATAGCATAGCGCGTTTGCGTTTACAACACATTTTTATTCCCTTAGTTATCCAGTTTGATTTCTTAATTGAGGTAATTTTTACTTTTTTTAGTGGTAAACACCTGCTATAAGATTGCTTAAAAATATCGTGAAATGACTTGAAAGCTTCCCCTGCACAATTGCATTGATACACATCAGTAAATGAGAGATTCGTTAAACAATCTTTAAATTTTGAGATATTTTTCACAATGATTACGTGCTCAGTGCGGGAATCCGAATCGCATTTGGCTGGTGTTTTTTTTTAATACGAACACGTGAGTTTCGGTTTCGGCCGAAACTGACCCTGGGGCCGAAAGTTTGGTTTCGGTTTCGGTTTCGGCTGGAAAACCAGTTTCGGGCGGGCACTAGATTTTTCTAACCGAAAATTGCGGTTTATGACGTATTAAAAAAAAACTATCAGCTCTATCTCGTTCAAACCAATTTTCGTTGGTATTGGTTTTTATAGCAATGTACATTTAATATTTTTTTTAGATTTATCATTCATTAGGTGAGCGGTCCCCGACGAGGCAAACTGTTAGTTAAAACTATGAATACGTAAATAATATAGCTACCTATAATAATAATAAAGGTTTAATACTTAGGGTAGATAGGTCATAATATAATAGTTATTTTTTTACTTTTTACAGGTTTTTTTAATGTTCCTTTTTGTGAGTCGGGGGTTTTTAAGTTTTTAATTTAATTTTTTATTTCATGCTTTTTATAGGGTTTTTTTTTAATATCAACATACGCACAGTCTATCAACAATTATTCAGAGCTAATGAATTGCGTGGAGTGTGGTTACAGAATTAGAAATACATTCCACGCCTCATATCTTTCGAATGGCTTAACCGATTTTCATAAAACTTGATACCCAACACAGGTATATTTGAACACATTTAATTTTACATCACCAACACATTTAATTTTACATCACCACTTTCACCCCTCATATCTTTGAAATGGCTTGACATTTATTTTTATAAAACATAGCTAAGAACACTCTCCCCTAACCCATCTTTCAAACAAAAGAAACAGAATCAAAATCGGTTCATCCGTTTGGGAGCTACGATGCCACAGACAGACTTACAAACACACACACACACACACACACACACACACACACACACCCACACACAGGTCAAACTTATAACACCCCGTTCGAGTTTCCGTCGGAGGTTAAAAATACGTACAAAACGGTGTCTCAAAATTTCTCCTCGGAATAGTCACTAAACGCCTGGTTTATAGTTTTTAGCAAATAACGTTTATGTGAAATATCATAGTGTTTTAGGCGTTTAGATCCTCAATCTATGTAAACATAGATTATGAATTTACGACATCATAATCTATTTCGTAGAAATGGTCATTGCGAGCCTAAAATAACAAAAAAGCAAGAATAGCGGGTTGTTTCAGTTTAGGCGTTATTCTTATTACCTAAAGAGACTATTATTACTTCGACTTAAATAGTGGATACATAAAAAATTAAGCAAAAACTTAAACATCTTTAAATAACATGTAAATGAAATAATATAGCACATCATCAATATCAATCAATCAATCAATACATATAATAAAATCGTAACAGATCGCTGTCTGTCCATGGAAGATAAATAAGAAAAAATATTATAGAACGAAACGATTACTATTGCTTTATGAACGCAATAGAACCCAAAATAATGATTTTTAGATTTTTTGTCTGTTTGTCTGTATGTCTGTATATCTGTTTGTCTGTACGTTTGTGCACGCTAATCTCAGTAACCGCTTAACCGATTGCAATACAGTTTTCTTTATTGTGTTGAAGTTTGCTCCACCTAATATTTAGTGTTTATTTCATGTCAATCGGTTTATAAATCAAAAAGTTATATCACTTTAAAGAATCATATATACATAGACATATGAATCTAAAAATGGGTAAATCTAAACTGGCGTGTTGGCTTAATCATGAAAGAGCTTAATGATTAAGGCTATTTTAAAACAATTCGCGCCGAAGGCGTGGAGTGAATTGTTTTAGAATAGACTAATCTTTAAGCTCTTTTATGATTAAACTAACGGGGCAGTTTCACACGCTGCTTTGTGAGTCTGATGAAGAAATACCTCTCCTTTCATACACCTTATGTGACGTAAACGAAGTTGCAGGGTCAGCTAGTAATAACATAAAAAATGCTATTTATTATTGGCATTTTATTGTGTAAGCTAATAACTTTTTAGTTGGTGGTATAGAGAGAAAATTCAAATTAAATTCATTCAAGGTCGTTGCTCAAAAACTTTGCCGGTATCACAGAAAAGAAAAAACATTGTTTTTATTTAATAAATTATTTAACAATTTTAACAAACTTGTTTTCATTATTCTGTGGCCGGTATGTATATTTATTTTGATGAAGTACCTATACTCGTACATTATAAACAAAAATAAAACATTCAGCGGCGTTGTCATTTCGATGTTTAGCGAGACAAACGATTTTTTTTTTATACTACTTAGGTAGCAGACAAGCTTACGGTCCACCGGAAGGTTGGTAACCGTAGCCTATAGACGTTTGCAACACCAGAGGCGCTACACACGCGCTGCCGACCCGGGCGCAGGTTGTGACGACCCACAGTTGAAATTTTTCAAGCCGCCCGTAAGGCCTTCAACTTGGCTTAACGACTGTCATTTTACTGACAACCGGGACCAACGGCTTATCGTGCCTTCCGAAGCACGGAAACGCTCGTAAATAAATGTCACAAAGTGGTCCACGTGGTGGTCCATCCATATCCGGCCATAGTAAATGTTGCTTACTGCAGTGATCGTTTACAGAACACTGAGTCCGCGGGGCCACGAGCGCTTCAAAATTATACGAGATTATCAATATTCATCAGTTGTATAAAATTTGGTAAATATATTAAGATGATGTATGTATATCTACCTATAAAAGTTAAACTATTCACACTGATCTTCACTGTTAGTCTGTTACTTGTTAATAAATGCCTGTCCTCAGCAATCATACGGTTGGTTTGGTAACAAGTTAATTTTTCATTAAGCTTAAATTAAAAAACCGGCCAAGTGCGAGTTGGACTCGCCCATGAAGGGTTTCGTAGCAGCAAGTAACATAATATAAACGTTCTTATAGTTCGTTGTAACTTTGATTGATGTTTTAACACATGCGCAGTGGTATTGATTTTTCTAACCGAAAATTGCGGTTTATGACGTATTAAAAAAAATCTACCAGCTCTATCTCGTTCAAACCAATTTTCGTTGGTAGTTTTTATGGCAATGTACATCATATCTTAAAAGTTAGTGTAGTCTAAAAAAGTTAGTGTAAACACCTTTGAGAATGCTATAATAGCGAAACCGGTTAGGTATTATTAAAATTATAATAAAAGTTGTGGAATAGTACAAGTGAGTGAGTTTTCATAATGTACATCATATCTTCTTTTTAGGTTTATCATTCTCTTAGTTCAGAAGTTAGAGGGGGGGGGGGGGGGGCACACATTTTTCCACTTTGGAAGTGTCTCTTGCTCAAACTATTCAGTTTAGAAAAATATGATGTTAGATACCTCAATAGCATTTTTGAAGATCTATCTATAGATACCCTACACGTATGGTTTTGATGAAAAAAAAAATTGAGTTTCAGTTCTGAGTATGGGGACCCCCAAAATTTACTACTTTTTTTCTAGTTTTACATAAGAATCTTAATGCGGTTCACAGAATACATCTAGTTACCAAGTTTCAATATCATAGGCCTTAAAGTTTCGGAGAAAAGTGGCTGTGACACACGGACGGACAGACAGACGGACAGACAGACAGACATGACGAATCTATAAGGGTTCCGTTTTTGCCATTTGGCTACGAAACCCTAAAAATGTACTTGATATGATAATAACATAATAGAGTGAAATATACCGAGTAGCACGTACCTGATCGGTGTCCCGCGAAGGTGTAGGTTGCTACCATTAGATTGGTAGGTTGAATCCATTAACTTGGAAGGTTGTTGAAATTAAATTGGTAGGTTGCTACCATTAGATTGGTAGGTTGAATCCATTAAATTGGAAGGTTGTTCCCATTACATTGGAAGGTTGTTACCATTAAATTGGTCAGTTGCTGCCATTAAATTGGTAGGTGGTTCCATTAAATTGGAAGGTTGCTACCATTAAATTGATAGGTGGTTCCTTTAAATTGGAAGGTTGCTGCCATTAATTTGGTAGGTGGTTCCATTAAATTGGGAGGTTGCTACCATTAAGTTGGTAGGTGGCTGCCATTAAATTGGTAAGTTCCTTCCATTAAATTGAAGGGTTGCTGCCATTAAATTGGTAGGTTGTTACCATTAAACTGTAAGGTTGCCGCCATTAAGTTGGTAGGTTTGGTAATACATTGTTCATGAAATAAGAGTACATAGAGTCATCCTTAAAGTGACCATTGTCGAGATAACCCGTCAAATTGAAAAGAGAAGATACGTGATTTCGAATTTCATGCCTGAATTACACAACTTGATGCGGAGGGCGATGCTACTGCTATCGGCTACGACTCGAACGGAGGTACACTATGTCATTAATGGGTGTTTGCCAATTAATAATGGAATCTCATTCGATAAAATTAGATTAGAAGGCAATACAAATAAATATTTTTATGAGATTAAACTAATGATGTGTTATGTATGTCATAATACCTCTTCATATTCTGCTCGCGATGTGCCGAATGCAAAGTTTGGAAATTATCCATGCACCCACACAGTGTACAGAGAATACCGTTTCTGAACTACACAGACAACTCCAGAACGATGCTACACGTGACCTTGTAATAATGAGGAAGTTGAAGGCTTTCTCAAAGGGTAAGAGATTGGAATACAAAAGGCATCATTAGGTCGGCGGCCCTCATCGCGGGCACATTTTGTTTTCTTCAAAGCTGAAGACGTTACATGGATAATTAGTGTGTTGATATACATAGTTGTAAATGTAAATTTAGATTGACAAAGTCAAAGGCACTGCTGAGATCTGGAAATAATGCATACATTAATGCTTGTCTATATTGTCTACCTACCTACTCAAATAATTGTTGACTATACTACTCAAACAGAATATGGTTGCATCTGCAGAGAGAGATTCAGAACGAAAATTGATCTATGCATTGTCTAAAACAAGTCACTTTTAAAAACGGGATATCTATTTCTCCAGTATCTAATAGTTCTCAGTAAAATCAGGCGATGTTGTAGCGTGACAACAAAAATCACCTGCTCTAATTTTGTCACTAAAAAAAACACCACAGTTCAAAGCCTCTTGAAGAGCCTCCATACATCCTGAACTGAAAATTCAGAAATGCTTCTTGCGTCATGAAAGCCTTCAATACTGACTGGTATATTTGTTAAGCTACATTTTCGTACTATCATTAAATATCCCTGTATATAAATAAAAATATTTAAAAAATCAGAGGGGAAGAGAAGAGAGAGACGTGAAATAAGAAAAGGAAAGCGTATGTGTGCGGGATATGGGAATGAAAAAGTTAATGTAAAACACTAAATTGGTGCTAAATTTTAATCCAACACAGTATACTATGGAAAGTATCAATGCAAGATATTGTTTGTTTTAAACTAACACGCGTTGAACACATAGTTTTGTACAAATTGGGATTTCGTGTGGACGTTTCGATCGGGTTACACCTATCGTGGTCCCGAGGCGACTGATGCATGTAGGCTGGAGAGTCCGTTATGCATCGGGGGTATGATGTACCTGACCCCGAAGTTATCAATTTGTGGAAACACACGGCACACAAAACTGACCGTATCCGCAGACGCGTTTGATATTGTGAGATATTGTGTTGCCAAGAATGGTAAATCGAGACAATCTCATGAGATAAATTATCGTTCATTTGGTAAGGTGAAAAGAGAATGGGAAGCTGTAGTACCAGGAAAAGAAAACGATGAAGTGGAAGAAAGCCCAGATGAATAAATTAGCCGTTCCGTTGTATCTTTTATGTTATGAATTGTTTATGTTGAGCTAATACACAAAAAAAAATGTGAAGTTAAAATAATAGTATTTGGTGATTTTGTTTGCTACTTTGTTTCACAGTTGTCCCCATTAAAAAAATGTTATAAGGAAGGGATGTGGTGTATGCATCCATGCATCCCCTCTACCGTACCTACAGACATTGACATAGCCTCGGTCGCATGACGTGTCATACGAGAGCCTTTGGGTGAGAGTGCACGTGTCGGTAAGTCTGTCCGTTAAGTGCGTGACGTGTCTGTGAATTACCCTACCATTGGATGGATCTTACAGATGTCATGCCAGATTAGAACCGATTAAAGCATTTACAATACATACCTACTAACCTACATATTTGTCGTCCAGTGCCGGGCGTGCCTGAAACTTCCTTATTATCGCCTTAATTCTTCAAGGGGTTCACAATGTTCGTACGATTCAAATATTTCCACTGACTGATCATTTTAAAGGCAATACGTTTGAACACCAATCCATTACAGATAATATATATACTTATGACCTTGGGGTGACCTGCGGCGTACCACAGGGTAGTATTTTGGGCCCTACCTGTTTCTGGCATTTATTAATACCTTTGTGACACAAAGCTGCAAAACGGTAGGATTATTACTTTTGCAGACGACACAGTTCTTGTATTCTCGGGGGAGACCTGGGAAGAGGCATACCAGCACGCACAGGCAGGGTTGAATATAGTTATCGGATAGCTTGGTGACAATCGCCTCACGCTTAATACCGGAAAAACCAAATATCTTACCTTCACAATGAGAAACTATAGTAGCACCGAACCCTCTACGTACAAACTAATTGCTCATAATTACCAATGTCCATACTCCAAATCGTCGATGATGCAGGGGTGTTCGTGCACTGAACTAAAGAGGGAGCGGGAAGTCAGGTATCTCGGCATAACTATTGATCAAAATCTCAACTTTGAGGTACACATAGAACATCTGACATCGCGAATCAGAAAACTTATATTCGTGTTTAAGAGCCTTCAGAGAGTGGCAGATAGGGAGGTTATTAGATCGACCTGCTTTGCGCTGTGCCAATCATTTTTAAGCTATTGTAGTTCTGTCTGGGGCGGCTGCTCAAAGGCATTACTATTAAAACTAGAACGTGCTCAAAGAGCGGTCCTTAAGGCGGGCTACTCACTGTCATTTTTTCACCCAACCTCAGAGCTGTATAGGACCTGTCATGTTCTCACTGTGCGCCAGCTGTTTGTGTTGGCTACTGTCCTTAGGAAGCACTCTCTCATATTGTACGATCCGTTACTCTTCTCTTAGTTAAGAAACGGAGAAGAAATCTAGTTGCAGCATCTGTACTCTGTAGAACTAGTTTTGCTCAAAAGATTTTCTGTTTCTTGGGGACATATCTACACAACAAGCTCAACTCAGCCCTGTCAATATATGGACTTAGGGGGTGATTACGGCATGGCTGTTGGAGTTGGATTTTGAGAGTACCGAGAATCTGATCACTGTGGTAACTTGAGTGCCATCTCTCTTTCGCTAACACACACACACACACACACACACACAGAGAGAGAGAGAGAGAGAGAGAGAGAGAGAGAGAGAGAGAGAGACACACACACACACACACACTTATAATAAGTCCCAATGTAAGGGAACTAGAATTAAATTGTATTGAAAGAATTATGATGATTATGACTGTAATAAAGAAAGTAAGTAATATTTAAAGTTTAGGTATATGTATAAGTCATTAATGTCACTTTAATTAAAATGCATGACGTAAAAAGAACAATGTTAATTCACAACTATATATTATGTTATTATTATTGTTCAAATAAATAAGAACTTATAAGTACAACATTGAAAGAGAACAATATGGAACTAAAATAATCTTTACAACTAGTCTGCTCGGCGGGGGCCTGGTAATCTGTTCGACAGGGAAACCTAGTACAGATGCCAGTCTCTCGCAAGGGTCATATTCTGTATCCTGTAGTGAATTGTAATTTATATTTCCTGTATATAGTATCTGTAATGGATTGGTCTTTAAACGTAGCGTGGCTATACGAATGAATTATACCTACACATAATTAAATTGTAGATGGTCAAGATCTGTACAATCATGGAAGATATTTAAAAACAATTAAATTGTAGGGCATTCACTAATCAATACAGAAGATGAAAATGTTTTTAAGCTATTGCATAGCTTCTATCGCGTGCCTTGAGCGTGGAGACTGAATCCAGAAATTCCGTCACGAAAAATACCTAACACTGCTATTCTCGGCCACGCTCGGTCACGCTCGTACATCTCGCACTTCATAATTTTTTTGTTTACGTCAATTATGCACTCTGCAGTCGTTATATATTGTATTAAGTCAAATAATTCAAAAAGTGACGCTTGTACCCAGAATCGATCGACAACGGTTGCGATTGGGGCCTGCGTGGTCCGTTGCTCAGAGGTGTTGGCGTAACGTGCTACGCTGACGACACCCCCGTTACGGCGCGAGGAGCAACGCACCGAGACGTAGCCCTAAAGGCCACGGCAGGGGTAGCTAAAGTCGTGGGTCGAATACGGCTGGGTCTTGAGGTCGCCCTTCACAGATCCGAGGCTCTGTGCTTAAACGGACCTTGGAAGGGACCACCTGCGGGATCCAGCTTACAGGTAAAGGGCGTCAGCATCGGCATCGAGCCCTCGATGAAGTATCTGGGGCTCGTACTCGATAGCCGGTGGAACTTCGGATACCACTTCCGAAGTTTGGCCCCAAAACTGAGGGTGGCATCAGCCGCACTCCCGTGGTTGGTGCCCAACATTAAGGGACCCAACGCTCCCTGCAGGAGACTGTACCCTGGAGCATGGCCCTATACGGAGCTCCCGTATGGGCGGCGACCCTGACGGCCAGTAATGCGGCTAGATTGCTTAGCCCGCCGAAGGCGATGGCCGTCAGGGTGATTAGGGGATACCGCACGATCTCAGTTGATGTTGGCTTCCCACAAAAGACAACTACGAATACTGAAAATAGGTCATGTTTGACGTATTATACAAATAATATTAGAAGACCAGTATAAATTTAATCACTTAAAGATAATGCAATATACCTTCAATTTACATAATCAAAAACCAAAAAATCATCTACAAATAACTTCGAAAAAATGATATGTGATGGCCAGCCGCCACATTCTTCAGAATCCATAGTGCGACGTAGGCACCATTAACTTTTTAGAAAGTTACACGGAACGAATGTATAGAATCGAATTGCACCTATATTCATTCTATTTATGATGAAACCAGCCCGAACATTAAGATAATTTTTAAAAATCAATTAGTTTGCTAACTGATCATAAATCAATATGGAAAAAGAATTGGTTTCGCGCAGGATTCGAACCTGCGTCTTCTTGCATACCGTGCAGACGCCTTAACCACCGTCCACCGAAACCTACTCGCAATTAACCGAATTTTCCACCTTATATACGTCTTGGGGCGACGTAGGCACCATCTACCGGCACTTTTTAGAAAGTTACACGGCACTAATATATAAAACTAGCTGACCCGCGCAACTTCGTTTGCGTGATAAATCAAGAACCGCTCGACCGATTTTGTGCAAACTTCACATAAACCATCTACTAAATAGTCCGAACAAAGCCTAAACATTTGGTTTGGATGGGTGAGCCCGATCTCGAGTTATAAAATTACAACGAAAAGTGGCATTGATTTTTATATATATAGATTGCACCTATATTCGTTCGATTTATGATGAAACCAGCCCGAACATTAAGATAATCTCTCTCGTCTGCACGGTATGCAAGAAGACGCAGGTTCGAATCCTGCTCGAAACCAATTCTTAAGCAGGCGCAAGCGGTACTGCAGTAAATTCAAATAAAACTAGAAACGTCTGTTTTTAAACTTAGATTCATTTGTCAATCGTCTGTCTTTAAGAGTTGCAACCAAAAATGTTGTGTTAGTGACAAAGGAGATGCAGGGAATCTTATTCGTAAAACTTTATCGTCGTCATCACCATCATTGTCATTTTTAGGTAAGGTTCCTAAGTAAACAAGGAACCTGTAAGGTTTACTTAATTATTATGTTTGATGCTAAGTATAATAGCGATTTATAGTGCAATTGTTACATTTTGCATAATCTACTAAATCAGAATGTATTATTGTGTCGGCAACACTGACAACTTTGGGCGGTTACGAATGGCGGTAAAAGAGTTGTCAGTAGTGCGTGGCATGGATTTTGCGGCCATTACGTTTTAGGCGCTCGTCGAGGTCGGACGGCGAGATAGAAAGCTGTGTGTAATAGTTCCCACTTATAATTTATAATATACTGTTACCGAAGAAGCTATACTGCAGTTTTATTACAAACCCTAATAATTTCGTCCGTCTGTCCGTCTATCTATAGTCTAAGCTTAGGTAAATACCCTTAGGTAGTCACAGAAACGTAAATTAAAAGCTTGATTTTTTTATTTTATTCAGCTACACGTAAAGTAAAAAATGCATTTTATTATCGTTTACCCCACGTGTAATATAGTTCGAAAATTCTTCAAGTCATTAGTAAAATTGTAATTTGGAGTAGATAGTTAGTAAAGTACCTAAGACTTCAAGTTTGCCAGCACGGAGTAACGTCCTAACATACTTTATTGTAAAACCTTACCTTAATATACTCAGGATTGTATACAGCTATCAGGCCGTAAGGGTATATCCAAGAACTATAAATGCCATCCCACTTTTCAGAGTATTCTTTGACGATTTTCATAAGCTCAACTGTAGAAAAATGAAAACAATCACATGATAAAGTTTCACTTTTTTTGACATCAACAAAGCTACATTGGATCATAAAAATTCAGAATGCAATATGCGTAGGTACCGTTCGACCAAAAACAAATAGGTACTAGTTTATTTGAACGAAGTGCGTACCTTTTTTTTAAGTATATATATTCATTTGCACTTGCAAATGAATATATATAAAAAAAAGAAAATTCATAATGCAATATTGTTCTAGTAACACTAGAGAGGTCAGTTAACTGCAATGGATCATTACACGTTTATTGTGTAAATGTGTAGGACTTTATAATATGATTTAGTACCTGGAGATTTGATATACGTCAATCCATTTCCTATTAAAAAGTTCATTTTAGGTCCAGGAATTTTCTTAATTATCCGAGCTCGTTCATTATGGTTAATTAAAAGATCAATAACCACCAAAGTTACCAAAATGACTAATAATATAAAGAAGAACATTTTTATATCGCTACACGTTTGTTTATCACAGCTAACTAGTCGCAACTAATATTATAAGGCTTATTGGTATTTAGACAACAATGTTACTATTATGTAGATAAACAAACTAGCTGACCCGGACAACTTTGTTGCACCATATCAAGCTGACCCGATAAGAGTTTTTCTTTATTTTCTTTGGATACAAACCATGCCCTGTATTTACTAATGTTTGCCATAATTTAAAATACCATAATTTCAAATGCCATACTGGTATTTGCCATAATTTCATTAGAAATAACGCTTCAGTTGCCATAATCGTGAAATGACATAAAATGACTTTCACTAATTCCGTTGGTCATAATCGATCAAGTGTCATAATAATTTAAATCCATAAATGTATTTGCCATAATTTTCGTTTTCAATAATGCCATTTTCCATAACTTTTATTTACCATAATATAAATAAAGATAATTTATACGACACAGATTTTTTATTTACAATTTAACATAAAACTAAACCTCATATGGCGTCTACAAACTAAGCTCGACGGCTGTTAAGATCTACTAACTAAGCTACTTCTGGGTGGTTTAAAATAAAACCACGAAGACTAAGGCGGGAGCAAAGCGAAGCGGAGCTCCCGCCTTAGTCTTCTAACCTAACTTATCCGAGTCGGATTGCACTGAATCGGGGTGTTAACGATAATTAATTTCGACCTAACAATATTATGTAGATATTATTTTCATAATTATATCAAATTTTGATTATGTCAAGAGTCGGTTATGAGATGTGTTACTTATGGAAACTAATTATTGTGATATATGTTGTTATAGAAAGTCATTTATGGCAAATAATAGTTATCACTGTTGAGTTGTTAAGGCAAACGTTATTAGTATTAATGATAATAGTGCAAGTACATATTATGATCGGGGATGATTTTGGCAAACAATATTAGTGCAAATGAATTTATGGAAAACAAGAGAAGACGCATGCCCTGGCTATAACTAACACAAAGGTTAAAGAATTAGCGAAACCGGTCCAATTGTAAAGTTATGCGCGTACATACATGATGCAGATCCATTTATATATATACCTATAGGTACATACCTATATAAAGGGTGTTTTTTTTCGAGGTATAGAACTTTGAAATGGAATAAAACGAAAGTGATTGTTTTTATAGATATGGAAATGACTTTATTCGAAAGGAAATCTTCTGGCATTATAATTTAAATATGATTTCTGGCATATAACCGCCATGGCTGGCTCGGACGTAGTCTAATCTAGAGGTCCAATTTTCGATGACTTTCCCAACATTTGTGGCCGTATAGCGACAATATCGCGCCGAATGTTATCCTCCAAGTGGTCAATCGTTTCGGGCTTATCGGCGTAGACGAGCGACTTCACATATCTCCACAGAAAATAGTCAAGTGGCGTAAAATCGCACGACTCTGGAGGCCAATCCACGTGTCCAAAACGTGAAACTATGCGGTAACCAAACGTTTCCTTCAATAAATCAATTGTGGCACGAGCTATGTAACATGTTGCGCCGTCTTGTTGAAACCACTACTCCTGCACATCATGGTTGTTCAATTGATGAACGAAAAAGTCAGTAATCTTCGCTCTATAGCAGTCACGATTGACTGTAACATTCTGGTCAGCATCGTTTCTAAAGAAGTACGGACCAATTATTCCACCAGCCTATAAAGCACACCACACAGTCAGTTTTACTGGATGTAACGGTGTCTCAACATACACTTGAGGATCATCATCACCCCAAATATGGCAGTTTTGTTTATTGATGTATCCATTCAACCAAAAGTGAGCTGCACCGCTAAAGAAAATTCGCTTATGAAAATCACGATACGCATTTCGGACAGAACCATGATTTTCAGAATAAATTTGCACAATTTGGAAGCATTGTTCAGGCTTCAGTCTATTTATGTTAAAATGCCAAACCATACTAAACATAAATCACTTTACAGCTGACAAAAATACCGCCGGTTAAAACAGCTAGGCCAACTTAAAGTTCTATACCTCTAAAAAAAACACCCGTTATATACACACACACATATATACATATATTTATACATCATTAAACCGGTAAGAAGTAATTAAAATGTTCACTAAGTGATGTGCGTAACAGATTACTACTTAGTTACAAAGTATTTAGTTGCAAAGTAATTAGATTACTTTGTAATTACCATAGGTACATTCAAGCAAATCAAAACTCCCATTTATTTACTACTTAAAGTAACCTGTGGATGTTTGCAACACTAAAGGTGCTACCCTTGTACTACTGACCCTACTTCCAAAGGGTGCTGTTCCACCAGAGACGTGCTATGCTACAGCAGTGGTGTTAACGAATTCAACTAAGCATGTGTATACGTTCTATGATGCTATGGATGCATGTTACGCATATGGGCGTTTCTTGGAAGCAAGCACGCGGGGCAAACGACACCGATACCGACATCAGAGAACGCATATTTCTATGAATATGTTTGGCAAGCTGTCTCAGTACACCGGCATGCCGGTGTCGTCAACGGCCAGTCGTGGCAAACCAAGCTCCCGCCCGCTCCCACTCGTTTCGGGCTACTTTCGCCAGGTGTGTGGTGTACCTACCTACCTAAGATAGTTTCTGTGTGTGCATGAAAATGGCCGCCGCGCCGTAATCTCAAAATTTCATCGTGGGTTTCGGTATAAGGGTTTTTGTTTGTATGCTGAGTACGAATTACATAATAACTTAGCAATCCAAAATGGCCGCCGCACCGCGCCGTATTCACAAAATTTTCTGATGGGCATCGTTTAAGTTAAGAGGTTTTTTGGTATGCTGAGTATGAATCACATGATCAGTTTGCAATCCAATATGGTCGCCGCGCCGTTATCACAAAATTTCTTGATGGGTGTCTTATTTTGAGTGACAGGTATACAAAAAATATACATTATGTAGGAAAATAAAGTAATAGGATTTAGTCTATACGAACGAAAGGTTTTGTTTTTATCGATCTTCATTTGTTTTTTGTTTTTTTTTTTCATTTGTTTATCATCATTTGTTTTATTTTTCATTTGTTTTGGATCGAGGGGGACGAACGGGGGACGAATGGCACTTAATCGAAGAACATATTCCCATTCGTCCCCTCTTGAATTAGCATGGGGACGATCGGGAGCTGATTAAATATTATTTTTGTGAATTCCCAATCGTCCCCCTCGGGAGGACGAAGTCGAGGGGACGAACGGGAATACTCCCATCATTATTTAGGTGTGGGTAAAGTTCTTATCAATACAAATTAATCAAGCCCAAAAATAAGGTAAGTAATGTAAATCGTTCAGGAATTCCCAGCACCAGCTTTTCTAAACTAATATTATAAACAGGAAAGATTTCCAGCGAGTCAGGCCACCTCATACTATTAGTCTCTTGCCCATCTTGTCGAAGGTTTGGGAGAAGCTGATCCTTAACCGCATTGTGCCGATACTGGAGAGAAACAATGTCATCCCTCACCAATAATTTGGCTTCAGGCAGCAACACTCTACCATAGAGCAAGTACACAGAGTTGTGGAGAGAATAAGAAAGAAAAGAAAGTCCTTAGAGGAAAAGGAGTACTGCTCGTCTGCATTTCTGGACATCCAATAGGCGTTTGACAGAGTCTGGCATGATGGCCTGCTCAGTAAGATCAAGACTTTACTTCCTCATAGCTAATACATCTTGTTGAAATCTTACCTCACGGGGAGAGCCTTTCAGGTCAGAGAGTCAGACATGACCTCTAAATTCTATGAAATCAAAGCGGGCGTACCTTAAGGTTCTGTATTGGGAACGACTCTGTACACCTTGTACACTTGCGACCTTCCGCAGACGGACAGAGTCATGATTGCCACATATGCCGACGACACGGCAATAATGGCGAGTAACATTCACCCAGATGTAGCCACGGAGCAACTGCAACAGAGTGTCGACGCCATTGCTAAATGGCTTAAAAAGTGGAAAATCAAAGCGAGTACATCCAAATCGGTACAGGTCACCTTATAACACAATGATGTTAGTGTTACTCACCAACTAGCGCGAGGTAGTTATGCAGAGAACTCTTTCCCAGGGCGCCTTACTACAGAGATTCCAGTGTGCGTGCAAGGGTAGGCTAGGGCTCTCACGAAAACAGCCAGGTAGGGTGTACACACATATATTTATATAACACACAGTTCACTACAGAGACAATGAGATGGAAAGCACAGACATACATAAGAACAGTTATACTAAAAAATAGTATAGGTTTAAGTACTAGAGTACAGCACTAAATTATTTCCGCATGAGCAGGTACTAGAGGCACAGATTAAATAATAGTTACTACGTAACAGATACATCACTCCCATACTTAACCTCAAAAATATTAGCTAAAACATATTGAAAAGCTGTAGGCTTTCAGAAAAGGAGAAGAGAGAAATAAAAAGATAGAATTAAAATTTCTAATGATGGTATATTGTAATTTAAACTCGGGGTCGTGGTAATTTCGGGCAGCAAGTGCGATCTCCGAAGGCCTTCGCAGGGTTCCGACTTATCTTAGTAGTTCTCAAGGCTGATGCAGTCCGCGACGTAGCCGTGCCGTCCACAACTTGGGCTGGCACGGTGTTCTCAACCCGTAGGGTGGATGATCGCTCGTAGACTCGAGGGTGCGTCTTCACCTTCGTGGCACCCGAAAGGTGGACTTCTTTAGCCCGTAGGGTGGATGCTGACAACCCGTAGGGTGGACGTTCCTGCTTGGAACCCGCAGGGTGGACCCTGGAATGTTCCAGATGACGGGTTAGCTGGAACCCTTTTTCCCGCCCATTGCTAAGACAGCCGGTCCCTGTTAAACCTGTCAGGAGTCGGCTGCCTTACAATGTTTGGTTATATACTAAGTTTACAGAGACCTTTTTTTCACACCCCTGTAATCTACCCTCCCATAACAGGGTTGACCAACAGCCGTTAATTTTCACTGTTTTAAAAATCTAGATTCATTATAATTAATTTGACTCACCCAATGATGGGGTTATTGACGCTCGCAGCTAAATCGCTGATCACTTTGGGAGTACTTGGCTCCCTATAATATTTTTTCACTTTGAAATTATACTCTGATGCACCTACGCACAGTGTCTTATATTTAGATTATTTGAGTAATGGGGCTTCGAAATTCGCGCGCGGTTGTTTTTATATTTTTGTACAGCGCCTCTAGCGGCACCACTCGAAACTACTAAACGTCAAGACCGCTTTTTAAATACGAATGAGGCTTCCGCCGTTGCGACAATAACTCGGTAGATGGCGCTTTCATTTATTAATCTACGTTTTCATTTTAAAACCCCTAATGTTGAACCCCTAATTGCACCCGTTGTTCCACAACGTTACATACTCCCCCTCCCCGGTGAGCGTTTGACGTACCCTAACGCGTCAAATGCTGCGTTCGTCCTCGAACGCCCCTAACATAATACCTAATACTCGTCTATGTGTGTGTGTATGTTAGTGTGTTGTGTGAATGAGATGATGCTGGGTGTAGCGAAGAGTCGGCCTTAACTTTAATGAAACCAACTCGCAGGATGTATTAAGGTGATTCTGAAGGATCTTATAGGACAGAAAGAGAAAAGACGTATTTGAGGCTTTGGGTTGAAGGTTCAGGTAATACGCACCGCCTGAAAGTGGGGTGTGTATAATAAGGCTTTTTGCTGAAGGCTGGGATTTATACAACCGTCCCAGAGAAGAACATCCTACTAGGGCTCGTGTAACACTTCCGACTCATAGGATGGACTATCCCCCAGGGCAAGCCTCTAGCTTCCGAGTGGTAGGAGTAGCCATATGACGAAAATCAACATAACGGTGATCTACACCTACGACTGTTAGGGCAAGACAAATGCTGCCAAATAACAGTCCACCATATATCTGTTCGGGTAAGACTCATGCTTCCTCGTAACAGTAATAAACCTACACCATAATTCTGTTAGGGCAAGACCATGCTGCCAACTAACAGTAACCGACGAACTCTGTTAGGGATAGACTCATGCTTCCAACTAACAGAAAACTCCCAACCAAACCAAGAAACAGAAAAGTGATAGAAAATAATTTACTTGCAGAATCCTTCGTGTTGCTAATTAACCCTTATGTCCCCATGACGAACACGGCATGTGTTTGTCACGTTGTTCTGTGTACTTATTTGAAAGTCGTGTGTAGTGTGTAGTGTGTAGTGTCCCTAACTAATTACTAGGCTATTTAGCCCTTTAACCAAATAAAATAAAAAAACAAGTGCATATTCGCAATCTTAGTATCAATAACAAAAGACAAATGCTTATTCTCAACTTTAGTAGAAGAATGTTGACTATGACTATTATGTCAACCTTAATAAATGACGAAGATCATTGATCTTTGGCCATTCTGCCAAATATCTAAACAAAATATGGTGCCCTTGTTTGCCACCATGTCAGTGTAAAATGTATTTAAATAAATAATGTGTATGTATGTACGTATGAAATCTCCCCTGTGCAAGTTTTATTTTGTTTGCGCGTAAGCTGCTGACGTAATCGTGTTGATGCAAACGTGTTATTCATCGTTGCATCTAAGGCCAGTGTCACACTATGTAAACAAACAAAAAAAAAACTGCTTGTTGAGTGTTTGGAATTTTGTGTGAAGATAATTGTGATGAATATGTAATGACTATATCTTACTTAATTATTATGTAAGTGTAAATGTGAAACTTCCGTATGATCATATGTATGCGTGTAACCTGACACGAGATGTGGTACCTATATGTGCCACCTATGTACTAAAGTTATATGACGGTGTGCTAACACCCTTATATTTTCCAAAAAATAATTATCAAAACCTATTGTGTAACTGTACTGATGTACTATATAAACTGTTAGTGAATGCATTTTAATGCAGTGTGTTACGGCCTTTACCGTTATCTGTTTACGTCTTGTTGAATGTTAAGGAATGTGAATATTTTTCGATCCACCCGCCGAATAACGAAAAATAAATTCTACTTTTTAGGGTTCGTTGAACCGAATTATAAATTGAACCTTTATAAAACTTAGTATTTGCTTTAGTAAATACTTAAGTTTGGAAATATTACCTTTTAGGGTTCCTTCACTCAATTAATAGATTGGACCCTTCTAGAAATTAATTGTCTGTCTGTCTGTCTGTGTTTAAATGTAATCTAATCCTAAGCAGTGAGTAGTGAAAGTGAAGTGTGTGATGATGGGTTGATGAAATTAACTAAGTGTTTTACAGCCTTACTCGAATAATGCAATTTTCGACGCTGCTATTATTTTTATTGAAATGTAACTATTCACACGAACGTACTACGAGTTAATTGTATTTTAACTCGTACCACTAATTTTTTCTTTAAATCGTTCCTTACTACTACGGAACCCTTAATTATTCTGAACTGTGTCAAAGACGATTCGCACTTGGACGGTTCTTGAAATAAACTATATGGTAGTAACCAACCTTTTATGTAAATTGTTCCTCACCACTACGGAACCCTTGAATATTTCGAATTGTTTGAAAACCGATTCGTACTTGGACGATTCTGGAAATGTTTTGTATGAGACTGTTGGTGCCCGGAGTGTATTATATTCACTTCCACCCACAGTTTATATGGAAAAAAAATTTCTTCTACTATCGAGCTAGTAATTCAACTTACTCGTAAACGTTATGAAAGCAACATCTGCCGTTGTTTATTCGGAACACGAATCAAAGTTAATAGTTTATAATTGTTTTTTGGCAAGAATGTATTCACTGCGTGATCTACGTTTGGAATGTTTTTTCTTACAGTTGTACTTCAGTGTATCAGAATTCGACGTAATTCGAAAAGTGAAACAATTATGAATCTTTTAAAATTTACGTGAAGTGAAATTTGTAAAATCTTTGTTCTACCGTTTTACTAGAGTGAAATTTCAATAGGGATTGTCACCCAGAAGTGTGATTATCGGCTGTTGGTCTCGCTGTAAATTCACATATGGGAAATACAACAAAATAATACACAAATTGAGGCGGTTTGACGCCGTAAAAAAAATAAAAATTGTGGTGGTGATATCCTTTGACTACTTTTTACGATGAATATAGGCAATTAACTCACTTACTAAAATTAATGTAAGCGTTTCAAATGAGAAGTTTTACTTCAGACTTTCACGAAGTACTATTTAAAATTGGAACAAAACAAAAAAAACTTTTACTTTAAATTTAATTAAAAATTTTCCACCATAAAATACTATTTGAGGGTGTGAAAAATAAATTTGGGGACCGTTAAAATTTGGAAAAATTACAATTCACGTTGAGAAAAAATTCAAATTTTGCCTTGTTCTTGAGTTTGCCGAAATCTGTCTAAAATCACTAAAAAAAAACACACAAAATAAGCCGGAAAGAACAAGTTGGCAGCAGAGGTCAGGAGAGCCAAATTCCTGGGTAGTTATGTTAATTTTGAGGGAAACTACCCCGCTAACGGGCACTCTTAAGACTATTTTACACAAATTGAATAATCTTATAATTATGACCTCCGACTCCCGTCGGAAACCGCTTTCTCGCTACCCGAAACCACGATGTGGGCGCCACTGAAAAGCTGTAGGCTTTCAGAAAAGGAGAAGAGAGAAATAAAAAGATAGAATTAAAATTTCTAATGATGGTATATTGTAATTTAAACTCGGGGTCGTGGTAATTTCGGGCAGCAAGTGCGATCTCCGAAGGCCTTCGCAGGGTTCCGACTTATCTTAGTAGTTCTCAAGGCTGATGCAGTCCGCGACGTAGCCGTGCCGTCCACAACTTGGGCTGGCACGGTGTTCTCAACCCGTAGGGTGGATGATCGCTCGTAGACTCGAGGGTGCGTCTTCACCTTCGTGGCACCCGAAAGGTGGACTTCTTTAGCCCGTAGGGTGGATGCTGACAACCCGTAGGGTGGACGTTCCTGCTTGGAACCCGCAGGGTGGACCCTGGAATGTTCCAGATGACGGGTTAGCTGGAACCCTTTTTCCCGCCCATTGCTAAGACAGCCGGTCCCTGTTAAACCTGTCAGGAGTCGGCTGCCTTACAATGTTTGGTTATATACTAAGTTTACAGAGACCTTTTTTTCACACCCCTGTAATCTACCCTCCCATAACAGGGTTGACCAACAGCCGTTAATTTTCACTGTTTTAAAAATCTAGATTCATTATAATTAATTTGACTCACCCAATGATGGGGTTATTGACGCTCGCAGCTAAATCGCTGATCACTTTGGGAGTACTTGGCTCCCTATAATATTTTTTCACTTTGAAATTATACTCTGATGCACCTACGCACAGTGTCTTATATTTAGATTATTTGAGTAATGGGGCTTCGAAATTCGCGCGCGGTTGTTTTTATATTTTTGTACAGCGCCTCTAGCGGCACCACTCGAAACTACTAAACGTCAAGACCGCTTTTTAAATACGAATGAGGCTTCCGCCGTTGCGACAATAACTCGGTAGATGGCGCTTTCATTTATTAATCTACGTTTTCATTTTAAAACCCCTAATGTTGAACCCCTAATTGCACCCGTTGTTCCACAACGTTACAATATCGCTACAGTGGAAAACATTCTCTACGACGTATTCCGAGAGTTTAGTTTCGTGCGCACACGGTATGATTGCGTCATCGAGTGACAACTATTGTCAACATTAGGGTTGTAAGCACTGAACAAAAATACATATAACTACAAAAAACAATAAATACAGTGTCTGAAAAAAAAACTTTATTATATTTTATAACTTCTTCTTCTTTACATAAGAATTATATTATAACTAGCTGACGATCGCAGCTTAGCCCGCGTAAAAGTTTGTTCCTTTTCCCGCTTCCAATAGGAACTTATTCCCGGGATAGAAAGTAACCTATGTGTTATTCCAAACTACAATCTATCCCTGTATCAAATTTCAGCTAGATCCGTTGAGCCGTTAGAGCGTGAAAGAGTAACAAACATCAGCACATCTAAACATTCGCACTCAAACACTTTCGCATTTAATTTAAGAATATTAGTAAGAAGTAAGATGATAAAAAAAAGCAACACTAAATAAAGCGAAATATTATTTTACGCGGGTAATGTACATTGGCTGTGCGCACTTCGCTCGGTTTGGCGTGTGGCAGCCCTCTGCCGGTCGGCCACGTTAGTTCTGCTACGTTATACTTAGGAGTAGGTGCTTATAACACGACTTGTAGCGAGTGACGGAGGCCTGCTAGAGGTGAGGAAGTAAGTTAGGCGGCTAGTCTACACGTCATGTATATAGGGGTGACGAGTACTGGCCTGCATTGTGAGCTGAGAGTTCAGGTGAAATTGGCAGGCTTCTCTCTTAATGACCTCGCTCGTGTGGTCCACGTGTTCTCGGGTGTGGCTCAGAACAGCGGCTGACCCACTTTTCCCCGTACTAAAAAACCCTGTCATGAAAGAAACGACAAATTAAGATACTGACTGCGCGAGAGACGGCAACCGACCCGCTTTGCAAATAGTTAATTGAAACTTACCAGAATCTGGGTATCGGTTTTTACAGAATATAGTCCTTTCTGAGGAGAATAGGTGAAACCCAGGCTAATCTCCTTAACAGGTCCTCAGGTTTCAACTTATAAGCTCTAAAGAAAATTGAGGTGTGCGACTCAGAGTAATTTCAATTTCACTCGTCCTTAGCCGATCGTAAAAAAGACTTGGAACTTTATATCAGGGCTTTATCCCCTCTCTAACGTGGAATCGTCTCGAATTCCATGCAAAACCTGCTTTCATTGAATGCCTTATGACATCCTGTCATTCTGACAGCAGAAATGTCACCACTGACAACCGATTAAAAAAAACGATAGATCGATAAGGCTGCTTTCACATACTGAATGCTGCATCTATAGAAAATAAATGCTACAACCACCCCCCCCTTAATAGTATTTCCTGCGGATATGACACGCTGGAAATACACAATAAAGAAAACAGAAAAGTACTGACTAATAAACAAAGACAACCAGCTAGGTCCTTCAACCCCAAGCTGACTGCTACCATTACAATAACAAAGAAAGATCCTCCTATACACCTAACTAGACACTGACTCGTGTACCGGACAGGCTAATTAACTAGAGTCTAATGCCCTTCATAGAAAACGAATGCTCCCTTTACTCGCTGCTGATACCCTAACACTACCCAAGCTCTCAGGATATTGTAGAGTACTGAGGAGCGAATGAGAGAAAAACGCTCGGTGCGGTGCATAGAAGAAACTACAACGTGACAATTTGAAGTCACGTACACACATAGAAATACAAACAAAAGATTAAAATAGTCTTACATAATGATCACATAGCACTGGTTTAATAAACTAGAGAAACAGCACAGAGCATCGCGCGCCTCTACAGAGGGAGGGGCCAAAGCTTTCAAACCCCCTCTGGCAATAATGTGACACATAATGTGACATATCGACGACAAAAAGTGCCCAGTTCCATACAAACTGAAGGAAGATTTCCCCCCGCCACCCGCAAAATATGACAGAAAATTTTGTATCGAGCAATCGTTCTATGCCGTCTCCCCTCAGACAGTTCGCGTTGCTCTATGAGAAACAGTGTTATGTAGTTACAGCATTGCTGACGTTGGGTATTGGAGACGGCTCCTCCTGATACTTCAGGATGTCCTTGATATGGTACTCCCCAAGATCCCTACCGTCCAGATCTGACAGCCTATATACTAAAGGGGATCGTTTAGCAGTCACCACACATTTAAGGAACTTAGGGGCTAGCTTAGAAGTAAAGTTCTTGGCCTTGTTTGACAGGTAGAACGTGCGTATGTAAACTATCTGTCCCACTTTCAGCTCCACATGCCTTTTTCTGAGGTTGTAATACTTTTCATTACGCTGGTGGGCAACATTCAAATGTTTCCTCACCTGGTCGTATATGCGTTGTATTTCTCTCAGCTTGACACTAAAGGCTGATGGATCGTCTACAGAGACTGAAGCAGGGTGGCACGCAATATCTGTCTGCCTGTATAGCACTCCTTCTCCAATAAACTCCCTACCATGTACCAAGAAGTAAGGGGTGAAACGAGTTGCTTCGTTAACTGCAGTGTTTAAAGCGCACTGTATCTCAACCAAGAACGAATCCCATGACTTGTGTTGTGACTTCACATAGCATGAGATCGCTTGAACAACATTACGAATAGCTCGTTCCGCCTGATTAGTTTGGGCATGATACCTAGGGTTATAATATATATTAGGTACATTGTATTTAGCTAACAGATCTTTAAATGGCTTACTCACAAACTGAGGGCCATTATCCATGTAAATAGTCCTGCAGACTCCGTGCACGAGAAACACACTCTTCTCTATGAATCTCGCGACTACAGCGCCTGTGGCAACCCGAACAGGGCACAACATGACGTATTTGCTAAAGTAGTCGGAGACCACGATCAGGTGTACGTTTCTATTGCTCGAAGTGGGAAAGGGACCAAGCAGATCTACAGAGATAGCTTCGAATGGCTTCGAAACCCGCTTCGGGCTACCCATTAGGCCGGGACGAGACGACTTTACGGGTTTGTACTGCTTGCATGTTTCGCAATTCCCAACATATTCTTTGACGTTCTCGTACATCTTGGGCCAGTAATAATTCAGGGCTAACCTTTTATGCGTCTTCCAAACGCCACCATGGGCACTAAGTGTGTCATCGTGGTACTTCGAGAGCAGGGGCAAGCGATCCTCCTGAGGTACCACCAGCTTCCAGTCAAAGTCTGAAGTCAAAGAATATTTATTTTTAGTTAACCTATATAAAAGGTTGTCACGAATGTCATAATTTGGTGACTTCCTAGGGTTCTTCCGAACACTATTCATGGTGTGGTCATACCACGGGTCTTTAGTGGGTACTGCATCGAGGGAATCAATTTTGATACGAGACAGAGCATCAGGTACAACGTGGTCTTTACCTTTTCGATGCTCTATGTCAAAGTCGAATTGACTGAGCCTCATACTCCAACGTGCTAGACGACCCGTGGGATTTTTCAGTTTATGGAACCACAGAAAGGATGAATGATCCGTGACGACCGTACACTTTTGGCCTTCGACGTACTGACGAAATTGTTCCAAGGAAAAAATCACGGCCAAAAGTTCTCGCTCAGTTGTGCTGTAGTTCACCTCGTTCTTGTTGAGAGAACGGCTACAGTAGGCGATAGGGTGTTCAACACCATCGTGAGTTTGTGTCAGTACAGCAGCAACTGAGTAAGCTGACGCGTCACTAAGAATGCGGAAGGGCAACTCAAAGTTAGGCATTTTTAATATAGGGGCAGAAACCAAGGCTGACTTTAGCAGGTTAAAGGACTGTTCAGCCTCAGGGGTCCATTCAAACTTAAGGTTCGTAGAAGTCAGTTTGCACAGAGGTTTACTAATCCTAGAGAAGTTGTTAACAAAGCGACGATACCAGCCGGCCATTCCCAGAAATCTCTTAACCTCCTTAGAGTTTTTTTTTTTTTTCTGGCATCTCTACCGTGGGCAGAGGCATATCTACTACAATTTTATAATATATCTTATCTTAATAATAATCTAGCCTCTCGGGCTATTTCTGTCTCCACTTGTCTTTTGACATCATCCATGCACCCTCTCAATTTATCTTTTACTTTTCATAATTATGCTAAAGTCCTATTTGCTGTACATTTTTTATGTGCCATGGTTATATAATAACATCTTGCCACTTGGGCTATTTTACGCTCACATTTTTAGAATCTTTGACCAGTGACCCATTCAGTTCATTTCTCTTTCATTCAATTTCTATCTGTCGTTCTTCTTCATTCACTTTACCTACTTTCTTTCACATCCGTCGCCTGTCGTACTCTCATATTGTGGGAGGAGGGATATTTAATTCTATTGCAAAAAATTTTTTTTTTAATTGTCTTACATATTAGATAGATAGATAATAATATATACTTAGGATACTTATACAATATTTAATTAGTCATTCTTACATGAATAAATATAATAATAATAACATAACCGTTACAGAATTGGTCACTACATCTATATACTCTTTATAGTTGTTGCTAATGTTAAATAATAAGTAATATATCATTAGCAGCAACTATGAGCTAAACGTTTAAACTTTAAGGTATACAAGGCCCCAAACTTAATAATAAAGTATTATGATTCTCTATAATTTTACAAGTATATTTCATCTAAACTCTACTCTTAATATATATTGCGTCTATTTCTAATTTTTACATTGTAATAAAAGTTTTTTCTGTTAAAATGGGGTATGTGTACTATACTATGCCCAACTACAGCCATAAATACAGGATTTTTCGCAACTACAGCTACCATTTACAGTTCGCCAAAGTCCAATCCTCTACAATTCTTGTTGCTTTGCGCCAATATGAAAGCATACTGCTTAAGCAATCCTTTCCTACGCTCTGTTCCGGGTGTTAACAATTTTAATAATCTTTACCGCGTACCTTAGGAACTGGTCTCTGTGAAACATCAGCAAAGTTGGTAGAGCTTCTGCATCTATGACTAAACCGGTCCGAATAGCTAGATCCGTCCTGTCCGCAAGATGAATAGGGCAGTCGGTCAGGAGATGGACGACCGTCTCCTCCACTCCAGGCTCGCAGGCACACGATGGGTCCTCCTTACACTTGAAACGAACCAAGTATCCGGAGAACCCACCGTGCCCCGTTAGTAGCTGGGTTGTGATGCCGGCGATCGTCATCTTGCGGACGATGCTGTACGCTTCCACTGCACATGGGAGAAAAAGTTTTGTTACGGAGGCCGTCTCGCCCTCTCTGTACCTCTTGTTCCATTCGTCAAGCGTCCCCTGACGTAGGAGACGCTTCACGAATGAGACCGGGTACAGACCGTAGTCCGGTGCCTTCTTCAACTTCAGAGCCGCTTCCTTTGCGAGTTCATCCGCTCGCTCGTTACCCTCCAATCCTGCGTGGGCCTTGACCCAGAATAAGGATATCTCCTTACCCTGGGCCCTGCCAAGATGAATTGCGGCTCTGGCTTTCACTGCCAGGGGATGGAGGGCATGACGGTTTGTAACCGTCAAGAGAGCGGCTCTGCTGTCGCTGAAGACGCCGAACGTGGACGCGCCTCGCCTGAGGATCTCACTGGTCGCTTTGCATAGCGCCAGGAGTTCGGCCTGGTATACGGTGCAATGGGGCGAGAGAGCAAGTTTGAGGGCCTTGGTTTCGGTCTCCCTATTCCAAAATGATAGGGCAGCGCCGACTCGGCCCTCAATCTTGCTCCCATCCGTGAAGATGCGCACCTCAAAGTGGTTTGCATCCTCCAGCTGCCCCTCGTTTACCAGGCTGGTGAACCCCAAAGACGCATGCTCCGCGGGGTGAGGTGCCTCTATCGCTGGGGACATTCGCTCGACCTCCCAGTCTCCCAGCCATGACTGGCCCACCCCTCTCTTGGCCTCATACAATGAGGCCACCTCACGAACTCTGAGGTCCAGAGGGAGTAGACCAGCCAAGACTAGCGCTGTGTTCAGGGAGACCGTGCGATATGCCTTGCACAGCTTTTGGGCGAAACCGCGCTGTACCACGTTCAGTTGTTTTCGGACACAAACCTTTCTCACCGATGTGTGCCAAGCACTGGCTGCGTACAACATCGTCGGCTCCACGGCCGCGGTTTAGATCGTCCAGATCACCTCGGGGTGAAGCCCCCAGCTGATCCGGGCCATCCGCGCCAGCTTCCTGTAGATGGCGATGGCCTTACTGCATATGTTGGAGACGTGTGTGTTAAATGTGAGTGCGTGATCTATGGTGAGCCCCAGGATTTTGATATGATCGGACATTCCAATGTCTATCCCGCCCATGCTGAGGCGCGGGACATCGTACTTCAGCCTCCGCGTAATCACCATCGCACAAGTTTTGTGCGGTGCGAAATTCAGCTTATTTCCGATGCCCCACTCCCGCACACGTTCGAGAGAGGCATTGGCCTGTCCCTCGATTTCTAGAGCCGTATCCCCATCTAAGACCAACACTACATCGTCTGCGAACGCCTGAACATACACTCCCTTTCACTCAAGCTCTTTCAGAATCGGATCCAGAAGTAAGTTCCACAGTAAGGGACCGCCGATTGATCCCTGGACGCACCCTTTGCCCGTCGAGCGGCTGCACTCCTCGCCGGCATACCTAACCCTTACCTTTCTCTCGCTTAGGTAGCTGCTGATTACTCGCCTCAAGTTGACCGGACAATTTTCCTCCGCCAGTCGTACTTTAATGGCAGGCCACCAGGCGCTGTCGAAGGCCCCCTCTATGTCCAGGGACACCATAGTGACTATCCTCTTTTCACGGAGTTTAGCCACTATGCGCCCCATTAGGTCATAGAGGGCGTCTTCGGTGCTCTTCTGGGGCATAAAGCCGTACTGGCGAGTACTCATTCTCGGCAACAGATGGTATTTGAGGCGAGAAACCAGCATCCTCTAGTACACCTTCCCCAGGACAGGCAACAGTCCAATCGGTCTGTACGACTTGGGAACGGTGTACGAGTTGTGGCGTAAATCATGGATTTGCTATATTAGTTTATTAGGCGCTATTAAGCGTAGGTATAATGGTTATACTTAGGTCGGTATAAGGGGTGTGTCCTTAATAGTGTCATAGTAGGGATAGTTGATGGAAGGAGATATGGTGGGATGTAAGCTATATATAAGCGTGCGCATTAGTAGAATAGAGAAAAATCAGGAACTAACTAAATTTTTTATTTTACTTCATACTGTCGAAGAAAATTTACATCAAAGTAAATTATTCTGTAAAATATATTTCACTAAAATACCAGTGGGTGGCGTACATAGCCCAAGAATTTAAATAAATTTATATTTGTGAAAACGGAAGCTCTGGTAAGCATCAACGTCATAAAATTTATTAAGTAAATTAATTGTGGGTAATTTTTATGAAAAAAGTATATTTTAAGTAAATTTATTTTATCAGGCAGGCGTTTGTGAAATTTAGAAAAGGGGGTAATGTTCTTTGTATATTAAATGTTTTAAAATGGGGTTAAAAAATAATGTAAGGGAAAGTTTAGGGAAATCTATGGTTGAAGAGGGTGTATATAAAATATATAGTTTGTTCTTTTCAGAATGAGCTTCCAAGTTTTGAGTTAAAAACCCCTGCCTATTCCCGTAAGCAATTTTATTAATATATAGGCGTAGAGCCATATTGCTTACGGTGATATCCCGGAGATAAAGGAAGTCCCATCCCTGAATCCGGATGAGTACCTAGTTATAAGTTAGATTTAAGTTATTACTGTGAAGGTGTAATAAAATTATATATATACTCTAGTTCTTGCATTATTGACTCCAGGACAAGTTACCTTACATAAACTACTGAACCGCCTGGGAACTCCCGGGAACACTACGGACTTCCCAGAAGCGTGTCATGGCGCCCGAACTTAAGTAATTGTCCTGGTAGTTGATAACGTGTGATTAATATCTACAGATTTGTTGGGTCTAGCGACCCGTAATTAAAATTTACAGTGTAATTTGTTGCCCGCTAGCAGGTAGCCTCCCCCGAAATTCGTGCTACTTCAAGGATTAGACGCCCTTGGCCTATGCTAGTCTGGATGCCCGAAATTTGATCATTTTATTTTGCATTTTACATAATTTTTTTTGGCTAAACGGGTATTCCGAAATTGGAAAATTCTCAACATCATTTTATTAACGTAGCTTGTCCCCAAATTTAATTACAGTTTTTTTATTTTATTTCAAACTGTAATAGTAGAATATCTTTTATTATATAATTGTTGGCTTATAGTCATATTCATATTTTGTATTGTTCATCGTAAGGAAACAATTCTACCCTCATTGTTTTTGACAATTCCTTGTAATAAATTTAACGCAAAAAATATACCCACATTATTAAAATTGTTACGAACCTTATTGTAGAAGTAAAATTGTTGTTAATGTTTTAAAGATATTTAATGCAAAACATTCACGGTAGGTTTTGTTTTGTATAATTTGTGTATTGTTTCAGGAAAATCTGAATGATATTGTAGTTCTATGTGAATAGAGAAAGTGATTTGTGTATTAAAAATTGTGAGTGATTCGGTGCTTACCAGAGCCGTTTAATATGGATATCAATAAAATTAGGTATTTCTTGCTCAATAAAAATGAATTAACTTATGAAGTAGTTATTCGCGGTGGTGAGCCGGCTTCTACGGTTATTGGGTTAAGAAAACAGATAAATTCAGTAATATTGTCGGTACCAGCGTCAGATATTGAGTTTTCTGGGATTGATGCAGAAGAGGATTTAGGAGGGGTTCTGATATCGCTTAAGGAACTTAAATCTAGAGTAAATTTGATGGAAGACAAGTCAGATACTGTTACTTTTGATCGTTCGTGGGCATTATACAGTCATTTGTTTTTACGAGTTCAGCGTTTGGATAAGTCTAATTCAAAACTTAAAGATAAGATTGCTGCTGTATCTAGTAATTTAGCCGAGATTTTTGGCAAATTAAAGTGTATGTATAGTGGAAAGGAAGGTAGTAGTTCTGAGAATGAAAAGACGGATGTATGTGAGCGTAATGTTCCTGCACCGGTACATTGTGATAGATCCCATTTCAGTGACTTGCAACGCATTAAATATAATGGTAGAAATAATGTTCAAGCTTTTCTGCAAAGAATTGAGGAATTTAGGTCGGCTAGGAACATATCGCAGGCTAAGATTTTGCAATATGCCACCGAGATCTTTACGGACGAAGCACTTCATTGGTTTAGGAACATAAGGCAATCTGTGACTTCATGGGAGGAATTAACAGAGTTGTTAGTAGAGGATTTTACTCATTCTGATTATGATTATCGGTTATTGGCTGAAATTAGGGCTAGATTACAGGGGGATAACGAAAGCATTACAATATTTTTTGCAAAGATGTCAGGAATGTTCGCTAGATTGACGGAGAAGGTCTCAGAACAAGAACAGCTTAAAATATTGCTTCGTAATATGAAACCATGTTATGCTAGTACCTTAGCCGCGAACAAAGATGCTTTGAAGTCTATAATAGCATTAAAAGATGCCTGTAAAAGTTATGAAAGGATTCACTCGCTTACAGCCCATTCGCGGGATCCTTCAAAGTTGTCGTCTGATTTGTTAGCACCGGATTTAGCTTACAATAATTGTGAAAATGTTAACAGTAAAACTTCAAAATTCAATAATAAAAATCAATTTAATGGATCTAGTTTTTCAAAAAATTCAAATATTAATTTTCATAAATTCCACTCCAATGTTCCAAATAATTTTAACAAGAATAGGTCTGAGTCTTACGTTACGGCAGTAGGTTCACCAATGCAAAGAGATAATTTAAAATTTTGTCCGCGATGTAAATCCTCAAGTCACTCGCTTAAGGAATGTAGGCGTTCAGATGTACTATGTTTTAGATGTGGTAGAAAAGGAGTTAAGTTTCCACAGTGTTCTAATTGTCAATCACAGATTATGTCAGGTTCAAAAAACTAACTACAAAGGATTGCTGTGTAGTAGAAAAGTCGAAGGAAATTATTAGTCATTATAAATTTGATAGGCTGGATTGGGAGGATTGGCTTTCCACAATCCGTACTTTTTTCTCAAGTTATCATATCACAGGAATCCATGATAAAATACCGTCTAATGATGTGCGACCTTATGCTAGGGTGAAGGTTAGCGATATGTTTTATTGCGGGTTATTGGACTCTGGTAGTACGGCTACTATTTTAGGAAATAACTCGCATATTAAGTTATTAGAATCTGGTCAAATAATGTACACCGATGATTTGATAAATTTTTCTGCAGCTGGGGGTCAGTTGTTGAAAGCCATTGGTTATTTTAATTTGAGTATACATTTTGAAAATCAATGTCACATTCTAAAAGCATTCATTGTACCTTCTATTACTGACACATTAATTCTAGGTATAGATTTTTGGAAAAAATTCAATTTATTTCCAAAATTTTGTAAGTCCATTACTTGGTCGAGCTGTCAACAACAAGATAATAAGTTATGTACAGTCGCGACCGAAAGTGGCAATTTATTATCGTATAGTAATTTAACATCGGATCAGCGCGTGGCGGCCGATAACATAATACAGCAATTTCGATTGATTTCTACAGAGGTCCGTGGTTTGGGCTGTACCTCGTTAATAGAACACCGAATTGATACGGGCGACGCGTTACCAATAAGACAAAGATATTATCGTATGTCGCCAGAAAAACAACGTATTTTATCCGAACAGTTAGACGAAATGTTAGAATTAGGAGTGGTTGAAAAATGTGACAGTCCTTGGTCATCTCCGGTTCTACTGATTCCGAAAAAGGATGGATCCCTTAGGTTTTGTTTAGATAGCCGTAAATTAAATTCTGTAACTAAAAAGGATGCGTACAAGCTTCCCTATATGTCAGAAATACTTGATAATTTAAAAAATGCTAGATATTTAAGTAGTATTGATTTGTCGAAGGCATTTTGGCAGATAAAAATTGCTGAATGTGACAAGAATAAAACAGCCTTTTATATCCCTCAACGAGGAACCTATTGCTTCAAAAAACTTCCTTTTGGACTCACTTCCGGTTCTGCGTCATGTCAAAGGCTGGTAGACAGCTTATTTTATAGTCCTGAGTTTGAAAATTCAGTTTTTGCATATATAGATGACATAGTCATTTGTTCTGAGTCATTGGAAGGCCATATTTCATTATTGTTAAAAGTGCTTAATAAATTGAAAATCGCAAATTTATCTATTAATTTTGAGAAGTCTGTGTTTTTTAGGGATCAACTTAAATACTTAGGTTATATAGTTAATAAAAAGGGGTTACATGTCGACCCAGATAAAGTTCAAACAATAGTTAAATACCCTACCCCAACAAATAAAAAAGAGCTAAAGCGTTTCTTGGGTGTAGTTTCTTGGTATCGCAAATTTGTGCCTAGGTTTAGTTCAATAGCAGGTCCACTTAACCGACTCACATCAACAAAGAAATCACATAATAAAAGATTTATTTGGTCAAGTGAGGCGGATACAGCTTTCCATATTTTAAAAAAATGTTTGGTTACGGCTCCTATTTTAAGGTGTCCTGATTTTGATTTACCTTTTGAAATTCATGCAGATGCTAGTAACTATGGCGTAGGCGGAGTACTGACACAGACTATAAATGGTGTAGAACACCCAATTGCATATTACAGTCGTTCTCTGTCAGGGGCGGAGAAGAATTTCAGTACCACCGAAAGGGAAACCTTGGCAGTATTATCGGCAGTGGAACATTGGCGTTGTTACATAGATAACGGGAAAAGATTCACGGTTTACACCGATCATTCGGCGCTGAAATGGTTCCTTAACCTGAATAATCCAACGGGTAGGTTAGCACGGTGGAGTATTCGATTGTCGTCATTTAATTTTGATATTAAACATAGAAGGGGGGTAGATAATGTGATACCTGATGCATTGTCTCGTCAAGGTAACATAACCGCTATTAACAAAAATTATATAAATTCTTTAAACACTCAGGATGAGTGGTACTTAAATATATTTAACGGTTGTCAAAGTACACCTCTATCTTACCCAAATTATATCGTTAAACAAGGATTGTTATATCGTTATATGAAGTCTTCACTTACACTGTATAAAGAGTTTGAATGGAAGCAGGTAATACCTTCAGAACAACGTGAAAAAATTATTTCGGAAAATCATGCGGAACCAACAGCCGGTCATTTTGGTATTTTTAAAACTTACAAAAGGTTAACATTACGGTACTATTGGCCGGGCATGCATTCAGACGTGGTTAGGTTTATTTCTTTATGCGAGGTTTGCTTGGCTCAGAAAGCACAAAATCACTCTACTTTGGGTGAAATGGGAAGACCAAAGAAGTGTACCAGACCATTTCAAGTCCTCAGCATAGACTTAGTCGGTCCGTTAACGACTACACGTCTCCAAAACGCCTATATCTTGGTGGTATCGTGTTGTTTTAGTAAATACTGTTTATTGTTCCCAATTAAACGAGCATCGGCCGAAATAATTACTAGATTATTAGAGGAAAAGGTTTTTCTAGTTCATGGCATTCCATCTACAATTATAATGGACAATGGGAAGCAGTTCGTTAGTGTCACGCTTAAACGTATGCTAGAAAAATATAAAATTCCTAAATTGCATTACACACCCTATTATTCGCCACAGGTTAATATGGTGGAACGGTACAACAAGACAATAGTTACCGCCATTTCTTCCTTTATTAATGACGATCAGAGAGGTTGGGATTTAATTTTGCCAAAGATACAATTTGCGATAAACAGCGCAGTAAACGAAGTTACAGGATTCACTGCAAATTTTTTGACCTTCGGCAGAGAATTAGTTAGCTGTGGTTCTCATTATATTGATTGTGAAGGCAATGACAGTATAGTTTTTCAACCCCGAGACGAATATGCGGAAAACCGTGGTGCATTGTCTTTAATTTTTGACAAAGTTCAATCACGTTTGATACAGGCACATAGTAGAAACAGTGAGCATTATAATTTACGCAAAAGACAGGCAGAATTTAACGTAGGTGATATAATATGGAAACGAACATTTTATTTAAGCGATAAAGATAAACATTTTTCGAAGAAATTAGCTCCTAAATATTTAAAGTGTAAAATTATAGGAAAACGATCTCCTTTAGTTTATGAGCTTGCTAATGAATTTGGCAAAAACATTGGAACGTGGCATATAAAAGATTTTAAACTTAATAATTACAAAGAATAGATAATTATCATCTTCAAAAAATAATTCCAAAAATTAACCTCATAACTAAAAATATTTTCTAAGTAAATCGTAGTATCATTTTATTTTTCTCATAAGTATGGGTAGTTGTGAATATCATGTGAATATCGTTAGGGTTCTTACAGACTGCATTTCATCACATAATTCCACAAGTGTAAGGACAGGATACGGTTTTAATGAATAATGTTGAGATTTAGTATAAAAATTAAGCTAAATTCTCTTGTATATAAGAATTGCGTCATCATGTGATTGTATTGATGATACAATAGTGTGTATGAGTGTTTTATGAGCGGGAATTGTATGAGATGTATGAATATATGAAAGGGATGAATATCAGAGTATGAAAGGCACATTATTCAAAAGAATGGGTGAGTCCGGTGAGTTATGAAAGTTGAAATAGTCAGTAGGTAACTTTGCATACAAATAAACCTAAAAAAAAAAAATTTTTTTTTCCCCTATTCTGAAACAAAATTAACGTCATTTTGTTTTTAAGTTTTATCAATTTAAATTAAAGTAGTTAGGACAAGAATAACAATGTCAGGTCAGTTATTTGAAAATGAACGTTAAATTACTTTAGGATGTTGTCGCGGACAGTCAAACATACACGAGAAATTTAAGTCAGTGTGTAAGAGACCTTATGAATAATTGTGAAAATTTATGAGGGTACCTCGAAATATTGTTAAGCTTGAGGTCACATTGTGATTTCATTGTCATGTTATGTGAAAGTTGTGTACGTGCCGTGAGTTTATAAAATTACAAAGTATTAAGAATTACAAAGTTATGAAAGTTTTATGCACATGCATTATGTTAATAGTGATGTTGAAAAATATATTGTTTGTTCTTTTCAGAATGAGCTTCCAAGTTTTGAGTTAAAAACCCCTGCCTATTCCCGTAAGCAATTTTATTAATATATAGGCGTAGAGCCATATTGCTTACGGTGATATCCCGGAGATAAAGGAAGTCCCATCCCTGAATCCGGATGAGTACCTAGTTATAAGTTAGATTTAAGTTATTACTGTGAAGGTGTAATAAAATTATATATATACTCTAGTTCTTGCATTATTGACTCCAGGACAAGTTACCTTACATAAACTACTGAACCGCCTGGGAACTCCCGGGAACACTACGGACTTCCCAGAAGCGTGTCAGAGTCTTTACCTGGCTTTTTCAGCACCACCACCACGTCCCGGCGGTTGTCCCGGCGGGGCCCGGGTGCTTGGCAGCTGGCAAGTGCAGAAGATCTGGAAAGCGTAGTTGCCGAGTACTCGGACTCCGTAGGGGAGGCCTGCAACGAAGCCATCCCAAAGAAACGAAATAAAGAATAAATCACTATGCCGTGGTGGTCGGAGAGGCTTGCCCTGTTGAAGAAGGAGGTCAACACCAAAAGGCGTCGAATCAGGTGTGCAGCCCCCGACCGGCGGGCCCTGGTGATCTCGCGGTACCTGGAATGCAAGGAGACGTATGAAACGGAAGTAAAAAAGGCACAGGTCGAGAGTTGGAAAAACTTCTGCGGAAAACAGGACAGGGAGGGCATCTGGGAGGGGATTTATCGTGTGATTGGGAGGGCCACAGTAAGGGAAGAAGACCGATTACTAATCCAAAATGGTACCTATCTGGACGCTAGGGGATCAGTGCAACTCCTCGCCCAGACCTTCTACCCGGAGGACCTGGTCGAGGAGGATACTGAGGCGCATCAGCAGACACGCAGACAAGCGCAAAAGGTAGAAGATAGAGAGGGTCATTGTAACAATGACCCACCTTTTACGGTGGGCGAACTGTTCGATGCGCTTCACAAATTCAACCCGAAGAAAGCACCTGGAGCGGACGGCTTTACAGCCGATATCTGTAGCCACGCCGTCGCTGCCGACCCCTTACACTTTCTGGAGCTGCTTAATCAGTGCCTCCATCACGGCTACTTTCCTAAAAAAAATAAAAATAAAAAAACCTCCTTAGGGTTAGAAGGGGTGGGATAGTTGAGGATAACCTCAACTTTACCCGGGTCTGTCCGTAGGCCATGTTTGTCCACATAATACCCCAGGTATTTGAGTTCACTCCGACAAAAGTGAGATTTTTTCATATTGATTGTTAGGCCAGCATCCTTGAGTTGCTGATAGACTCTATGTAAGAGCTCTACATGCTCCTCAAAGGTGCTGGACACACAGACTATGTCATCCTGAAACGCAAATACCTTGTTGTCGAACTCGGGACCAAACAGACGGTCCATGAGGCGTTGCATCGTGGCACTGGCCCCGACAAGACCGAAGCACATGGAATTGTAATGGAACAATCCTCTCCGGGAAACCGTAAAAGCAGTCTTCTCAGCAGACTGGAGTGAGTCGAATGGAATCTGCCTGTAGGCCGCACTCAGATCTACAGAGGTTAAATACTTAGCATTATTAAGATGGTCCAAGATTTGATTGATATAGGGTAAGGGGTAGGCGTCACTCTTAGACACAGAGTTCAGCTTGCGAGAGTCCAAGCACAATCTGAGGTCGCCGTTCGCCTTCTCCACCATGACCACTAGAGAGTTCCAGGCGGACTGAGACGGGCACTACTCCCATCTCCAGCATTCGGTCCAGCTCGGCTTCCAGGGCCTTCTGCTTAAGGGGAGAGAGCGGATAATAACGCTGCTTGATCGGCATGCTGTCACCAGTGTCAATGACATGGTGCACAAGTGAGATCCGACCTAAACCCACCTTATCAGTGTTCAACGAGTCGAATTTTTCAATGACCTCGTTGATTACACACCTTTGTTTAGTTGTCAGGTTGTCGTAATCCTCGAGGCCACCGTTAAGGGACACAGACTCTATAGGATTATTATCACTAAAACTATCAAGGCTAATATTTTGTAAAATTAATTTATCACTTAACTTAAATTGTTGCCAGAAATCCACACCAAATATCATGGAGGTGGTTATTCCTGGGACAACATAGAACTTGACAACTCGGATAGCCGAATTGTACTCAATTGGCTAAGAGATACAACCCAGACATTGCAAGTGAGTGCTGTCTGCAGTTGTAATACGAAAAGTAGGATTGATACTCACAAGATCAAAACCCAGTTCCAAGAAGATGAGGTGCGCTCCCTTACCTAGTATAGAGCAGGAGGCACCGGAATCTAGAAGGCCTAAGACATTTAAATTTAAAACCTTAACAACTAGATACGGTCTAATGTCACTATCCCGTTTAGGAAACAGGACCTTATCAGAAATAGACTCAGATACAGAGTAGTGCATAGAGTTCCTAACAAGGCCCTGGCCTACGCGTTTTTTGGCTTGCCAGCACATTGTGAGCAGTCTGGGGTCTTGACTCCTTTGAGACCACACCGGAAACACACCAGCTCTCTTGACTGTGTGCAGCTGTATGCAGAGTGACCGCCCCCGCCACAACGAAAGCATTTGCGTTCGTGGGAGGTAGTCGGCGTCTCCACTGCAGACACCTGCTTGGTGGGCTTCTGTACACCTTTGTTCTTATGCTGGTGTAAGTCCGACGAAATCTCAAACTTGTCAAGAGCAGGCTCACGGAAAGCGTCCGCCCTAGTACGCGCAAGCTCCAAGCGCTTACCCAAACGTCTCAAATCATCTATAGAGTTTACTTCATGCAAGGCCAGTTCTTTCATGTAGTCAGGTCGAATATTGTGCATGAGAATGTCCAGCTGCTCTTCACAGGGCATCTTACATGACAACCTTGAGAACATGGCTTGCATTGTACATATATAATTAACCAAGGACTCAGAGCGAGCTTGTGTACGCTGTCTTATCTCATTCCTGAGGCGGTAATCATAATCAGGAATATCAAAGGTATCTCTAAGCTCACTAATAAGATCCTCATATGAGATGAAGTCAGCTTTGTTTGTACGGAAACAAGACAAAGCCGGTCCATCCAACAGGTCGGAGAAAGCCAGAAGGAGTCTAGGCTTAGTAACCTCCCGAGCACATCTAAGTTCCTCTAATCTCTCTAAAAACACACGTACACAAGTAGAACCATCATATTTTAAATTAAATGAGCATAAGTTAAGGGGACGTTCTTTATACACTATGTTACATGTAGAACTATTCCTACTTGAACTAGCTCGCACCGAGCGGTCCTCTCTCACTACTGGTGAAGTATACTCCACCTGGTCACGACACGAAGGATCATCACCATCATCATCCGAACCCTCGGATTCAGAATTACTACCGGGTTCAGCCCTGGCAATGATCTTCACTAGCCTACCACGAATTTCCACCAGGTCAGGGCAATCCAAACCACAACGCGCCAACCTAGTCAGCAGATAGTTTGCTCTTATAACTACCCTTAAGCGAGAGTTATTATTCGATAAAAACTCACCTGACTGAAGAGCCTCCTCCAACTCGGAGACCTTCGGAAGGCAGGTCGAGAGCTCAGCCGATGCATCAGCGGGTACCGAAGCACTCGCTTTGATGCTTCCCGACGAACAAGTCGGTGTGCCGTTCTCAGCTCACCCCGAAGACCAGTCACCGTCGCATCCGGTTCCACTGAAATTCCCATGTGGGACAGCTCGTTAGCAAGTTCATCTTTTCTTAAATAATTAATATATTTTTGCTTCTGTGCCATGATTTAAAAGTTTAAATACAACAGTTATAATAATGTAAGTGACACAGATGGGGTTCAATTACCAAAGAATATAAATTAAGTTTCACTAAGTGTTTGATAACTAAGGTTTTAAATTAATATTTAGAATTTTAACAAAATTACAAGCTGACTAAAAGAGTTTAAAGTTTCAATAGTTTCTGAGAGCAAAGTTTAGGTTAATATTCAAAATTACAAGGTATCTACACACTTTATAAAAAAGTTTTAAGTTACACAGAGAAATTCACTAAGTTTACTTACAAGGTGAAGCTATAGAATAATATATATATAATATATTAATCTATACTAATATAATATTATAATAAACATATGTGTGCACCATAAAAAAATAAAAAAAGAACACAAAAAAGAAAAGAAACACAATAAGAAAAAAAGTGGGTATGCCAAATAAAATCAAAAAGTTTTTCTAAAATCACAGCTATTTTTAAATTTTAGATTTAGAATTTTGTGTCTTTTCCAGCCAAAGATGTAGGTAGCTGGAAGAAGACGAAAGGGATAATTTTGTGCTTAGCTGTTAGCACCACCAATTAACGTCCTGGAGCGTCTCGGACGAGACACCAGGATGGTTTCGCCAGAGGTAACCACCTATGCACACACACTAGACTGAGGCTACCGCAGAGTAGACCCAGAGATTTGCCACAACGTTGGGAGCCAATTTATAACACAATGATGTTAGTGTTACTCACCAACTAGCGCGAGGTAGCTATGCAGAGAACTCTTTCCCAGGGCGCCTTACTACAGAGATTCCAGTGTGCGTGCAAGGGTAGGCTAGGGCTCTCACGAAAACAGCCAGGTAGGGTGTACACACATATATTTATATAACACACAGTTCACTACAGAGACAATGACTAAATTATTTCCGCATGAGCAGGTACTAGAGGTGAGGAAGTAAGTTAGGCGGCTAGTCTACACATGTATATAAGGGTGACGAGTACTGGCCTGCATTGTGAGCTGAGAGTTCAGGTGAAATTGGCAGGCTTCTCTCTTAATGACCTCGCTCGTGTGGTCCACGTGTTCTCGGGTGTGGCTCAGAACAGCGGCTGACCCACTTTTCCCCGTACTAAAAAACCCTGTCATGAAAGAAACGACAAATTAAGATACTGACTGCGCGAGAGACGGCAACCGACCCGCTTTGCAAATAGTTAATTGAAACTTACCAGAATCTGGGTATCGGTTTTTACAGAATATAGTCCTTTCTGAGGAGAATAGGTGAAACCCAGGCTAATCTCCTTAACAGGTCCTCAGGTTTCAACTTATAAGCTCTAAAGAAAATTGAGGTGTGCGACTCAGAGTAATTTCAATTTCACTCGTCCTTAGCCGATCGTAAAAAAGACTTGGAACTTTATATCAGGGCTTTATCCCCTCTCTAACGTGGAATCGTCTCGAATTCCATGCAAAACCTGCTTTCATTGAATGCCTTATGACATCCTGTCATTCTGACAGCAGAAATGTCACCACTGACAACCGATTAAAAAAAACGATAGATCGATAAGGCTGCTTTCACATACTGAATGCTGCATCTATAGAAAATAAATGCTACAACCTTTACACTGCGTAAAGAAAATTATCCTTCTGTGCACCTCCAAAACGAAATTCTACCGCATCAGAACAGTGTGAGATATCTGGGCCTCCACCTGGATCGTCGCTTGACGTCGAAACAGCAGATAAAAAGTAAAAGGGAAGAACTAAACATAAGACACAGAAACCTGTACTGGATGCTGGGACGCAATAGCAAATTATCAATAGATATTAAACTATTAATTTACAACTCCATATTTAAACCTTCCTGGATGTATGGCTTACAGCAAGTAACACGACCATCTCAATACTGCAAAGAGTACAGAACTGTATATAGTCCAATCCTGCCCGATCTGGCAATAATGTAAACATGTCAAGTTTTGACAATCGATGTCTAAGACAGATGAGTAGAAGTTTTGACAATCGATGTCTAAGACAGATGAGTAGAAAAATATCAAATCATTGAATTTCTTACTATACTGAGTAGGTATTTTAAATGAAAATAAACTAAGTATTATAAAGAAGTTATTTGCTGTCGAAATGATTGTAAGAACACTGTATGACTCCTGGATACTGGAATATAATCAGGGTGAATACTCAATTGCAAGAAACTATGGATATATACATACATACATATAATCACGCTTGTTTCCCATCGGGGTAAGCAGAGACTATGGCTTTCCACTTGCTACGATCCTGACATACAACTTTCGCTTCTTCTACTTTCATAACTGTTTTCATACACGCTCGCCGGTTAAGGGTACTCTTGACCTTGCCTTTTTCCAGAACGTCTCTGATTTGATCGGCATGCGTACGCCGAGGTTTACCCCTACCAGTTTGCCCATTCATTCTCGCCTCATAAATCTGCTTTGTCAGTCTATTCTCATCCATTCTCTCCACGTGTCCAAACCATCTAAGCATCCCTTTTTCGATCTTAGTCACTACATCTTCTGTTATACCACATTTTTCCCTTATCACGCTATTTCTTTTTTTGTCCATTAAAGTCACTCCAGCTATACTTCGCAGACTTCTCATTTCCACTGCATTAATTTTGCTTTCATGCTTCTTCTGCCATACCCAACTTTCACTACCATACATAAGTGTAGGGATGAGCACTCCCCTATGTACAGCCAACCTGGCCTTCTCAGACACATTTTGACTGCTCATAAAGGTGTACATAGCCCCATTCACTTGATTTCCTGCCAAAACTCTTCGCTCAATATCCTGGTCACACTTTCCATCCCTTACAAATTTGGAACCCAAGTATACAAATTCTTTCACCTGTTCCACTCTTTGCCCTTCAATGAAGATTGAGCAATTCGTCATACTTTCTTCTCTTTCAAAAACCATTACTTTCGTCTTGTTTACATTAACTTTCATTCCTCTACTTTTTAGAGCCTCATTCATACTATTAACCATCAGCTGCAATTCCTCCGCTGATGATGCTAATATCACCTGATCATCAGCGTATAGGAGGCATTTGACGGTCAGTTCATTCATTTTTAAGCCATACTCTTGCAGTTCTTTCAGACAACTATCCATGTATAGATTAAACAGCCACGGAGACGCTACACAGCCCTGTCTCACACCCTTTTCAATGTGAAAGAAGTCCGTGCAGGCCCCGTTGATCCTGACACAAGCACTAGAACCCTCATAGAGAGACCTCAGTGCCCGTATCAAGTTGCTGTTCACTCCATACATGGACAATATTGACCACAGTTCATTCCTCACCACTCTGTCATAGGCCTTTTCCAAGTCCACGAATATGCAATAGACCTTTTGACTTTTAGCCAAAACTTTCTCAGCTACGCATCGTAAGGAAAAGACCTGATCCGTACATCCCCTTCCTTTCATAAATCCTGCTTGCACATCCCACATTTTTCCTTCAGTTTCATTCATCACTCTTTTTATCAACACTTTTGCATACAATTTGCCAACGATGCTGAGCAAGCTTATGCCGCGGTAGTTTTTGCACTCTTGCTGCGACCTTTTTCCTTTGTAAAGCGGCACAATGACAGCTTTACACCATTCTGCTGGTACTCTGCCACTTCGCCAACAAAAGTTAAAAAGGCGGTACAGCTGGCAAGCTACCACGCCACGTCCAGCTTTCAGCATTTCGACAGAAATCCGATCTATTCCAGCAGCCTTTCCTACTTTCATACAATTCAACGCTTCCACTATTTCTCCCATACTTAACTCGCTTTCATCGCCAAATTCATTCAGTTCTAAAACACGCGTATCGCCTTGTATATCTTCTTTTTCGAATAAACTCTCAAAATATTCCTTCCATCTCTTTAGCACACATTCTTCTCCTCTTACAAAACTTCCATCCTGGTTTCTGATGTGATTGAGCGGCGACATTGTTTGCTGACTCCTCACTGTTCTTATGGACTTCCAAAAAAATTTAATATTCCGTTGGAAGTCTTCAGATAACCTTTTATCAAATTTTTCTCTATCATTCTCTTTCTTTCTCATCATCGTCTCTTTTGCAACACGTTTATACTTTTTATATTCATCCTTTGCCATTTTTACATCCTCATCCGTTGCCTTTTGCATTCTTTGATTGGCCTTTGTAGCCAACCAGTCCAACCATGCTTTCTTCTTGCCAGTCAACGCATTAAGAACTTCCGCACTCATTCCCTTTGCCATACATCCTTGTCGTCTTTTGCTAACCCCACACACTTCAATCGCAACTTCCACAAGTCCTTCCTTAAACGGCTTCCATAATTCTTCAATCTCACATTTCATTTCATCTAGGTTTTCAAATTTTTCACTCAGTTTACTCACAAATGCCTCTTTTATGTCTAACTCTTGTAAATTCTCAACTTTTATTCGCTCTAGTACACTAACGGGTTCATGCACACGATGTCGCCACCGCTGAAACAGACCCCTTACCCGGCTAATTACCAAGAAGTGATCTGTGTCGATCCCGGTGCCACGGTACGCCCGAGTGTCTAGCACTTTCTTTCTCAGTCTTGCGTCTACTATCACAAAGTCAATAATGCTTCTCTGATCTCTCTCCTCTCTTGTATACAAGTGGATATCCTTGTGGTTGAATATGGTATTAGTTACCACAAGATTCCTTTCCAAACATACTTCTAGCAAGCTTTCTCCATTTACATTCACTCGTTCATCACCAAACTTTCCTAATACACTTTCGTATCCATCGCGCTTCACTCCCACCCAACCATTAAAATCACCTAACATCACTATTCTCTCGTTTCGTTTACATTTATCCAGAATATCACTCATACTCTCCCAAAATGCCTGCCCCTCGCTTTGGTCTTTTGAAGACCGGTGCCACCGCGCATCCTGCGGAGCATACACTCCCAAAACAAAGATGCGGGTAAGTCCAACCTTCAGTCTTAGCCAAAGGAGTCTTGGGCTCACACATTCATACTCTGTCACACACTCATTCATTCTCGCGGAAAGTAGTACACCGACCCCCTGGCATGCTGTGCTGGTTGTGGCTACACCTGACCAATAGGCCGTATAGGCTCCGTGTGTCGTGGTGTCACATCCTTTCCGCTTTGTCTCATTCACACACAAAATATCAAGATGCCTCTCTTGCATCATCTTACATACCTCCTCAATTTTATCTTTCATTCCTCCTCTCACATTTAATGTAGCAAAGTGGCTAACCCTAGTCCACTTTTCGCCTCGATGGGAAACGAGACGTGATGGGTGGCGAACCACATCGCCGCCGTTTTTGGTTTTAAATTTCACTACCATAGCGTTCCCACGAGAAGCTAGGGAATTAAATTGGTCCACCTGAACAGAGCCCCGCTTGTCCAGGTAAGGCTAGCCTTGTTCTGGGTTCGCCCGGGCCCAGGGCAATTAGGCATGCTTAAGACTACGCTCGCCCGTAGCCACGCAGCTCATCGGCACGGCGACCTTGGCTTGGCGGATATTGGAGCGGATCAGGATGGGGTAGGAAGGGATTCACGGACAAGGAAATGGGTAAGGTAGGATAGGACGGGGTTAGAAAGGATCCAAAACCATCTGTAATTCAAACCAAAAAAAAATTCCAACAGCCTGTTTCCCATCGGGGTAGGCAGAGACTATGGCTTTCCACTTGCTACGATCCTGGCATACCACTTTCGCTTCTTCTACTTTCATAAGTGCTTTCATACACGCTCGCCGGTTAAGGGTACTCTTGACCTGGCCTTTTTCCAGCAGGTCATCAATTTGGTTACCATGCGTACGCCGAGGATGACCCCTACCAGCTTGCCCATTCATTCTCGCCTTATAGATCTGTTTAGTCAGTCTATTTTCATCCATCGGATATATAAGTAGGATCAAATGTGTTTGTTTACATTTTTGCGCAAAGCTATTGAAATACAGTATACTAAGAGCAATAGCACACGTTCCCTGGTTCATCACCAATTCGGAAATCCACACAAGTCTGAAAATGAAGAAAAGGCTGGAAAATCATCCAAATGCGCTCGCGGCAACTCTTGTTACGCGGAACTACCAAAAGCGTCTTAAAAGAAAAGACATCATCTAGCCAGAGATATCTGAATAGATAATAACGAGTAGTTGTTCTCACTGGAGAATGCACTCAACCTGACGAAAAATTCACATAACCAATCTGCTTATAATTGATACTGATCGCAGATGAGCACATAAGAAAAAGAAAAAAAAAGAGGAAAGATTTGATTGTTTGTTTGCATCAAATAGGCTCCGAAACCTGCACCAATTTAAAAAATTCTTTCACTGTTGGGAAGCTACGCCCTTCCCGGTGAACTTAGGGTATATTTCATTCCCGCATTCTCACGGGAACGAAAGCGACGCGGGTTAAACCGCGTGACGTCCGCTAGTAAATAATAAAAGAATCTTCGAATTCGGTTTACCCAATCGAAAGGTAACAGACATAAAAAATACAGTTGAATTGAGAACCGCCTCCTTTTTTGTAGTCGGTTAGACATACATACATATAGTTACGCCTTTATCGCCGAAGGGGTAGGCAGAGGCATAGTATACACCCATATTTCAGCTTATAGTTTTATGACCCACGTAATAGGTGGTGAGCCTATTGATGTGTTGAAATGGACAGGCGCAGGTCGCCTCTATTCCCACCTGACTAGTTCTGTTGGCAGAACAACTGAAAATATTTTCCCATTAGTTCTGTCCACGGAACAAATGGTAATGAAATGCCCATCTGTTCTGTTGGCAGAACTAATAGTAATTTTCTTTCCTATTAGTTCTATCTACAGAATAAATGGTAATGCATTTCCCACCTGTTCTGTCACGAACCTTGTGATGCTGACATTACAACGGAAGGATGGGAGTATATAAAGTCTCAAGTGCTAGATTTTGAAGAAAGGTGCGGCTTGGATAAGTTTATTAAGTATATGAATTCCTGAATGAACCCCAGGCACTTCAAGTCAAGAATCGCCTTTTGGTCCACGCCATCGCACGACTATAATGGCTTCGGGTCTACGAATAACAATTATTAGCAGCATCGGGCAGCATTTTCAGTTCCTCAAAACATAGAACAAACTGGATCGATGTTTTTCTGTTAAAGCCCTCCAAATGACAAAGGCCAAAAAAAAACAAAAACAAAAGACAAAAAGACTTTACTGCAATACCAACATACAGAAAACGATCTGTCAGAGGTAAATAAACTGTGAACGGACTATACTACCTACGTACTTTGTGCTATAGCTTAGGTTTAATTTGTGCTTAGCCGAGGGTAGATTTGAAAAAAAAGTACCTACATACATGAGATTGCGTTCTGTTTCTTATTATTTTGTTTCCATAGCTAGTGTCCCTAGTATACTCACACACACATTCAAGCTTGATACAAGCATTCACATTACGTGTATATTAGTGTGGGTGAAAACGAACATTTTCGTATGGAGTTTCCGCCCTTACCATATAAGGGAAGCTTACTCTAAGAATTTCAAGTTTCTAAGGATTTCAGCTGGACGTTGACCCTATAATTTTATTAATATAGATAATTTAAAAGAGATTGTAGAGATTGGAGTACTTACCTACTTATCTTAATTTTTCTAAAGCATGTCCAACTATAATGTCCCCAGTTACACATTGTAACATGGTCTGCCTAATAGCATCATCTCGAACAATATAATGGCTTTTGCGTTTGTTTGGCATCTTGCACTCAATAAATGTTTCGTTATCAACGATAACATTCAATAATCTTAACAATGTTACGTTCTTATTTAAACATTTATTGAGTGCAGAATGGAAAGACTCTAAAACATTATTCGTCCGATGGTGAAGGCCGAAAACGCTGATGTTTTCGTGCGGCTTTTTAAGTAGACGTCCTACATACGTCATAAATTTTTCCATTTTTAAATCGATGCTGTTATATTCTGATTGAAAATATTGTTGCACAGAGCCCCACAATTCGTCGTTCGTCTTTGCGCTTATGTTCAAAATTTTTTGCCATACGTTACATGTTCCGGTTCCAGTGGTAATAGCAACCTTTTATTTGGGTATACTTTTAATACAGCGTTCCACAGGGCAATCTCAAAATCGCAATGTAGTAATTTTATATCTAATCCTGGTAATTGTAATTTTATAATTTGGAAAAGTATGTCATATGTTCCTTGTTTTTTATTGGGCATTAGAACATAATTAGAGGTCTTGTATTGGCGGTAAATTCTGTGCTGTTAAAATCGCCACGAATGCTTAACAATTGATAGAAAGGTCTAGGACAGCTGTGAAAGGTTGCATCCACGAAAAACTCTTTGGTTTCCCTTATTAATCTCTTCGATTGCTCAGAACAAAACAATATTATACGAGTTGTCGCATCATTGTAGTCACCTAATAGATAATCTTTAAATTTTTTACGGAATTCAACCTCATTTAAATATTTATAAACAGTTTTTTACACCCATAGCCTGGTTTCTTGCTTTGTACAATTCACTTTTTAAATTTAAAAAAGTTGGTATATTCGTCACAAAATCAACGCCTATACCTCGTTTTGCATGCTTTTAAATCTTCGGTATTGATAGATCGGTATCGACGGCTCTCCTTTTGAGAGCATGTTATTCTCTAAGTAAAATGTTTTTTTGATGTACCAATTTGACACGTGTGGTCTTTCTGTTTAATAACATCATTGTCCTGAAATTAATAAAGATAAAAACTTTTAATTTATCTGCGTTAATTAGATTACAAAGATCCATTATTTACTTATGAGGCTTTACTACTGTGTGATTGTAGGTTGAATGCTTGTTAGAGAGTTTTGACCGAGCACCTTTTTTATTTTTAATATTGAGAGTTGACCTTAGATAGTTTCATGTTACTCCCATAACAGTTTTTACATAATGTTAACTAACATATTGAAAAACGACACTTGTACTGTTCTACAATATTTATTATTATAGCTACCTCATTTAAATATTACTGATTTTTTTTCTATTCAAGCGCATTATTATCGTGACTCAAGGTGAGCGCGATAACGCCAATTTATATGGAATTGAGTCACGGTCGCCTTTTTTTACGTTTTGAAATCCTCATGGATGTTATCTACCCCGACGAAAACCACACTCTACCATCTGCCTATGGCCGTGAGTGCCCTCAAAAGGATAACCCAGACAGGCTTAGTCTACCATCGCAGCCTTTCTCCCAGTGTTTTGTCCAACTTCTTGGAGTATAGAATGCGGGTACTGGCCCCTACTTCCATTCTAATTTACGAATACGACCTTCACCGTGAATCACGTTAGGTATGCGCTTGCAAAAAATTTAAAACTAGGCACTCAGGTGAGTGGGGTTGATGATGATGCTGCTGCGGTGTCGTAGTATGCCACAAGCAAAACCATGGTACACAACTAGTATCTAATAAATATGTTTCATGGATTTTAAGTGAAACTACTAAACGTTTTCATTATCTAAATTTAAGATACTTTTGAGAAAACGTACTTTTACAGTGATGCTTCCGTTGAATTTAATTTTTTTGTAGTTTATGCACCTAAGGTACATAGCTCCGCTGAGTTTATACTGTCGGACTTTTGTGTATTGGAAATGATCATGTAGAAAAACTTTTCCGCCGTTCTTCTCAAAGAGAATACAATACTACGTAAGAAGAGACGGGACTTCCATATTGCGAAATAGTCTTACGAAATGTCAAACCATGATCAACTGACAGTAGCCAACCTAACAACTTTAACACATACAGTTGCCAACATTAGGGAAAAATAGTGATGTATACTGTATTTATCGATATCGATACTATATTTATCGATATCGACAAATGCAGTGGTCTTTACTTCTTTAAAAATATTTTGTATTTTCACAGAGATGCTATACTCCATTTTTCAACTAAAGTACTGCGTCATACAAGTTACATTTTGAAAATGAATAAGCATTTTAATTCCCGGAGGCAGTACATTTAATTAAAAAAAAACAGAGCATAGGCTCAGTTTTGGTTGTGAAATGATAAGTTCATAAAATATTATTATATTTATTAAAAAAAACAATTATTAAATATTTGTAATTTCAGCGCCTTATTTCTTATTCTGACTTCTGACTGTGTATCATAATGAGCCTTTTTAATTACCAAATATTAGGACGCCTGCTTCATTATTGCCTTCGTCTTTAATCACTAAAGTACAGTAATTAGCTGAAACAAGATAATGAGATAATTACAATATTTTTGTGTTATTTTTAATATTTTTTATCGTACGAGTTATAGATATGTAGCCATGATTTCTGAAGTGGCACCAACCTTTTGTTATGGTGATGGTGATTATTTAGCTGAATCCATTAATCAAGCCATTTTATTTTGAATTTAATTTGTCTGTTCAATCAATTCTGCAGTTCGCTGTAGTGACTATATAATATTGACCCTTTTGAATACTAAATATTAGGATGCTTGCTTCATTATTGCCTTCGTTTTTAATCACTTTGTACCACTCGCTTTATACACATGGTAATTGGCTGAAACAAACTATTCTTGTGTTTTTTTTTTTTTACATATTTTTGTGTTAAGTGGCTTGGCAGTGAGTCTTATTGATGGAACTGCAAATTTCTTTAACTGCGTCCTTTTTTCCTAAAATCTTTGTCAGTAAAATGTTTTCCGCAAACAAATTTTAACTGGTGGAGTTTCTCTATGATTATACAGGGTGAATTTTTGAAAAGGGCTTGGATGGCCAAATCCGAAACTATAAGGAATATCTAAAAATGCTCAAAGGAGTCACGAGCCCGATTTTGATAAAACTTATAACCTCATCATTAGATTTTTGAAAAACCAATAATCTTAGCCGGGAATCGAACCCATTGATTTTGAAAAAAAAAGACACACCCTTTATTATTACACCATATGATAGTGTTGCTGATAAGGATCAAATTCTGCGAAGTAATGATATACGGTAAATTTAAGGAAAGGTTGGAATTTTAATAGAATTCATATTTCATGTACATAAATTTTGTATCATAATTTGTTTCGTTCGAAATCCCAGAATAGATCGTAACTATTCCGTGTTTTGAATCATGCTCAGAATGATTCTTTGGAGGATATTCTAAACGGAATCAATAATATTGAATGCAGTACGATCCTTGAGGTCTCGAATCCAGCTATGTATTGAAAACAATGGTCTACATTTTGAACAATTAATCAGTTAACGTAAGAAAAATTTATTGTATTTTGTTAAAGATGAGCACTTTCCTTTAGTTTGCAGTATGTCATTACTTCCCAGAATAAGATCCTTAATGGCAACACTATCGTACGGTGTAATAATATAGGGTGTGTTATTTTTTTCAAAATCAATAGGTTCGATTCCCAGCTAGGATTATTGGTTTTTCAAAATTCTAATGATGAGGTTTTAAGTTTCATCAAAATCGGGCTCGTGACTCCTTTGAGCATTTTTCGCTTATCCTTATAGTTTCGGATTTGGCCATCCAATCCCTTTTGAAAAATTCACCCTGTATATGCTAAATCCTCGTTTCCTGTTTACTTCACCCATTCCTTAAAACTAAAAATAAAACATCGATATATGAGTAATTGCAAAACTACTACCACACTATTTTCCTAACGATTATCTACACTCGAGAGCAATGAATCCGGGTCACTTAAAGAATGTTAAAAATCTCGGAAACTAAAAATGATAGGTTAATGCAATAAATTGTATTTAATAGACAATGTAATACTCCTTAAATGAAAGTAAAAAAAATATGAGTCACCATACATTTTATTAACACAAAATTACATAAAGAAAAAACTGCTGATCTCTCCTTAAAACAAAAATAGGAAACATGAAATTTTTGAACTTTATTACGATTTTCTTGAATTTTAATACTTCGTATTGCCTCCTCGTGCTTCCATTACTGCGTTTACGCGGTTTGGCATGCTGTACACCAAGTTCCTTATACGATTTTGGGGAATATTCTCCCATTCCTCTGTGAGAGCAATTTTGAGCTCACGAAGCGTGATTGGGGGAGGGTTTCGTTGTTTTACGCATCTGCCTAGCTCGTCCCAAGCATGCTCGATCGGGTTGATATCCGGGCTGCGCGCTGGCCACTCCATACGAGTAATGTTCATCTCTTGAAGGTAGTCATTCACAATCCTACCTGTATGAGGTCGGGCATTGTCATGCATAAATATAGCATCCTCACCTAAATTGACCATAAATGGACCAACGTGATCATTGAGGATTTCTTCCACATATCTTACGCTAGTTAAAGAGCCGTTTTCTATGATCACCAGCTCTGTGCGACTTTCAGAAGAAATTCCGGCCCACACAAGTACAGACCCACCACCGTAGGCTACTTTTTCTTCGATGCATGCTTGCTTGAATCTTTCCCCTGGTCTTCGATACACTCTGTGTCTTCCATCGTGCTTGTAGAGCATAAATTTTGATTCGTCGGAGAACATAACTTTTGACCAATCTTCAATACTCCAATTTACGTGGCTCTGGGCATACCTTAGTCTCGAAATACGATGCCCACGCTCCAGTTTAGGGCCGTTTGCAGGTCTAAGGGGTTTTAAGTTAGATTCAGCAAGCCGACGTCTTACTGTCCATGCACTTGGGTTACTTCCTCCGAGGCGTCGAAACTGATTGGTGAGTTCAGTTCCTGTGAGAAAGCGATTTCGAAGCATGGTGTTCACCAAGTATCGGTCTTCTCGTGCTGTGGTACACCTGGTTCTGCCCGTTCCTGGTCTGCGTAGGTTAGAACCAGTTTCTTCGTAACGTCGGAGAACTCTTTGTACTGTTGACAGCGACACACCGACAGTCCTGGCTGTATCGCGCTGACTCCGGCCGGTTTCCAGCATTGTAAGTATTCTGGTGCATTCTTCAGGCGTAAGCGACATAATTTCAGCTTGATTAATGAATATAGAGCACTATCAACATGGTTTATGTACCCACATAAATGACAGATTACAAACAAAAGCAACACCAAATGCTGTAATTTCGTAGTTCCATCTTCGAAAGTGGCCCTTTTTCAAATTTGATTTTTTTATGATATAACTTTACAATAACTAAGAAGTTTTAATACCTTCATTTAAGGAGTATTACATTGTCTATTAAATACAATTTATTGCATTAACCTAGCATTTTTAGTTTCCGAGATTTTTAGGATTCTTTAAGTGACCCGGATTCATTGCTCTCGAGTGTATATATATAAAAATCAATGCCCCTTTTCGTTGTAATTTTATAACTCAGGATCGGGCTCACCTATCTAAACCAAATGTTTAGGCTTTGTTCGGACTATTTAATAGATGGTTTAAGTGAAGTTTGCACAAAATCGGTCGAGCGGTTCTTGATTTATCACGCAAACGATGTTGCGCGGGTCAGCTCGTACAATATATAATTTTCATTGTTTTCTTATAATAATAATAATATCTTTATTTGCTAGAACATTGTATAGAAGATGTTACAGTATATCTTAAGATTAAATAGGTAGGTACATCATGTTCTGCCTAAACTGGGCATGCAAACATTTCACCCATATAATCTATGAACCATTGATAGATTTACTAATATACTACTCACCGAAGCTCATCCATAGGAAATCTGGCATGAAAAACCGTTTTGTGCCGTCTTTTCTTCCAGATTTCATATAAACCGCATATTTCACACTTTTTATAATGCATAATTCGATAAACTATTTAGAACAAACACAAGAGAATATAATATAGAGAACGAATTGATAGCAAAAATAAGCTAATATCTCAATTATTTCAATAATATCTTTCAGAGAAAAATAAATTGAAAATAACGAATAACAACTTGACATCCACAGTGACAGACAGATGACATTTCCTTAAGGAACGAGCGAGGCAGATAGAGTAATTGAGTGAGACACATATAGTCGCCATTACAATTTGATCAATTTTCATAATTTTTTTTGCTTGTACGTAGTTGCGACAGACTGTTCTTCTCACACTCCTCAACCATTTTTACATGAAATATTTTAATACAATATTATGTTTTTTCGATATGTGATCGTAACCGACAAATGACGCAACACTTCAGTCATATTATATTATTCTAAAGAAATATGTTGTGGCCAGTTTAAAGTACAAAAAAACCGGCCAAGTGCGAGTTGGACTCGCCCATGAAGGGTTCCGTTGCAGCAAGTAACATAATATAAAAGTTCTTGTAGTTCGTTGTAACTTTGATTGATGTTTTAACACGTTCGCAGTGGTAGTGATTTTTGTAACCGAAAATTGCGGTTTATGACGTATTAAAAAAAACTACCTACTCGATCTCGTTCAAACCAATTTTCGTTGGTAGATTTTATGGTTATGTACATCATATATATTTTTTAGATTTATCATTCACTTGGTTCAGAAATTAGAGGGGAGGCGGACACACATTTTTCGACTTTGGAAGTGTCTCTTGCGCAAACTATTCACTTTAGAAAAAAATTATGTTAGAAACCTCAATAGCATTTTTGAAGACCTATCAATAGATAGCCTACAAGTATGGGTTTGATGAAAAAAAAAATTTGAGTTTCAGTTCTGAGTATACACCTAGAAATAGTAAAATAGTATATAAACCTAGAAAAAAAGCAGTTAATTTTGGGGGTCCCTCCCCAAAATTAACTGCTTTTTTTCTAGGTTTATACAAAAATCTTAATGCGGTTAACGGAATACATCTACTTACCAACTTTCAACAGCATAGGGCTTATAGTTTCGGAGAAAAGTGGCTGTGACACACGGACTGACAAACAGACAGACAGACATGACGAATCTATAAGGGTTCCGATTTGTCATTTGGCTACGGAACCCTAATAACCGGACAAGTGCGCGGTGAAGAGAAATTATAAAAAAGCTTTGAATTCTGGGTTAAACGAAAGTTGAGTGTTTCTAATTTCTGAACTTAAAATTCTCAATATTAAAACTTGTGTAAAATAATCCTGAAAATACCCTTTTTGATACCAAAAAATATTTGAAATCGAACCATCCCTTGAGCAATTACAACTAAAAATTATTATGCTTTTCATCCCCTCTCCACTCCAGGCGAGGTTGAGGTGATCGCCAAAGTCGACCGGGAGCCCTTTCACAAGTTCCCGCTTCCCGTAGGAACAGAACATATTCCAGGAATGAATGAAAAAGAAGATCGGCAAAACAAATGAAGATCGAAAAACTAATGAAGACCGATAAAACATGCAGATCAATAAAAGAAACGACTATAAGCAAGTTGATAAGGTCAAAAACAGCTCGCAGCCATATATTGCAATCTTGATGCGATTACTATTCTAAAAACTTGCATGCAATTCTCGACCTTAATGACACTTATCAAAAAATGTGCTTTTAGGCGTTTATAGACATCATTGATCACGAATATATAAAAATTAATAGATATTATGCATGCTCATAAGGTCGAAATTCGCTTGGATCCATTTTTTGTAATCTAGATGCAATTGCCGTTCAAAAAAATAGGTGCAAGCAATTCTCGACCTTATGAACATGCATAGTATTTATTTATTTTTTACATATTCATGATCAGTGATGTCTATAAACGCCAAAATGCATATTTTTTCAAATGTGTCATTAAAGTTGAGAGTTGCTTGCACCTATTTTTTTAATGGCAATCGCATCTATATTACAAAATATGGCTGCGAGTAGTTTTTGACCTTATAAACTTGCTAATAGTCTTTTGTTTAATTGATGTGCATTATGTTTTATCGGTCTTCATTTGTTTTTTCGATCTTCATTTGTTTGCCGATCTTTATTTGTTTTGCGGATCTTCATTTGTTTCGCCGATCTTCATTTATTTTGTCGATCTTCTTTTGTTTTACCGATCTTCTTTTGTTTTACCGAACTTCATTTATTTTGTCAATCGTTATTTATTTTGACGATCTTCATTTGTTTCGTCTATCTTTATTATTGTTTTACTGATCTTCATGTGTTTTGTTGATCTTCATTTGTTTGATCGATCTTCATTTGTTTCGTTGATCTTCATTTGTTTTGAAAATTAAATAATTACTTAATGCATTTTAACTTTTAGATGTTGTTCGTATACCACAACCTATAATGGATCTTTTTCCACTCGCATGTCCTAAAAGATGCATTTTTCCATAAAAAATACTTTAAGGTATTAAAGTGGACATGATATGTCCACAAAGACCCATGATGGATCTTTTTAATGGATTTTAGTGGACAAAGGAAAAAATTGTGCGACCACGGGAAAACAGGCACAATTGAGTCCCGTTTTTAACCTCTCTTTACGGAACCCTGATTTAATGAAAAAGGTATACCTAACGCCTTGATATGTACCAAAGTGACAACTTTGGATGCGGATGGGACTATTTCAATAAAAAAAATTCTCTCGAACCAACTATAAGAAGTAGTATGTATAGAAAAAAAAGAAAATCGTTGATCCGTTTTTGGTATCGCAGTTGGTCCGAGTTGAACATTAACATATGTCATCAGTCAGCTCTCAGTACACACATACACGGTCGGATAGGAATAAAGTCCCTTATCGAGTTCCACTCTGTACAACGGTTGGTCGGTTTAGTTGGTCGAAATGGAAAGACGGCTCATGACAGACAGCGAAGTCTCATAAATAGGGTCCCGTTTAAGGGCACGAACCCTAAAAAGCGTTTCTTTGTGCGCAACTATGCCATAAATCTAAATTCAAGGTTCTAGATATCGATCAGGTATCTAAGTCAGTTTTTATTTTTATATCTAAATCAACCTCTATCAGCATGTACGCTCCTGGACTGAACTTTAAGGTAGGTACTGTTTTTGTATCCATACTAATATTATAAAGCTGAAGAGTTTGTTTGTTTGTTTGTTTGAACGCTAGGATCTCAGGAACTATCGAGGATGGCTATAGGCTATATAACATTACGCTGAGACGAATAGGAGCGGAGCAGCAATCAAGAATGTTTTGAAAACAGGGAATATTTTTTACCGTCTGACAGCTTCCGAAGCATACGCTGCATAAATGGTTAAAGTTACGTAAAAATTGTGTACTACCAAATTGTTTCTCTTAAAAAGTTCTACAAAAAAGTCCACGACAGCAGCATGTCTATCTTTTAGGGTTCGCTCACAATAACCTAATTTGTCTATCTCTTAAGGTTCGCTCACGATATTATGAAACTGAAGAGTTTGTTTGTACTAGGATCTCAGAAACAACTGGTTGCATTTCAAAAACTATTTTACAGTTTAATAGTCCATTTATTGAGGCTAGCTAATGGCGATATAACATCACGCTAAGACGAATAGGAGCAGAGCAGCCATGAATAATGTTTCAAGAACGGGGATTATTTCTTTCTTTTGAGAGCTCCCATTGCGGACGCTACATAAATAGTTAAAGTTACGTAAAAATTGTGTATTACGAAATTGTTTCCTTAACAGCATTATGTCTATATTTTAAGGTTCACTTACAATAACCCTCTTATTAAGTTTTAAAGTATGAGCTACGCGACGGGAGTAAACTTGGTCTGCAGTGGCAGCCAGTCAACTGAACGATAAAAACCGGCCAAGTGCGAGTTGGACTCGCACACGATGAGTTCCATACCGAAAAACGGATGGGTGGAAGTAAAAGCGACGGGAAACATTATATATAACTTTACCACCTCTTACCTTCTCACTCTCATGTGACCCAAACGAAGATATGCGGTTCAGCTCTAATGAATTCAAGCGAAGCGACGCGACGGGGGTAAACAAGTAAACAACGAGAAACATTATAATACTCAAAATATTAATACCGTACATCTCTCTTTCTCACTCTCATGTGACGCAAACGAAGTTGCGCGGGTCAGCTAGTTTAATCATATAAAATGATGTACTGATGTACAGTGATTTTTATAGAGCCAAAAGACCAAATGGTCATATGGCTTGGCAGAAAACAATGCTTAAGTGAGGCGCATCCTGTGGTTTGATGATCTAAGATTTAAACCCATAGAGAAACTCCACCAGTTAAAATTTGTTTGCGGAAAACATTTTACTGACAAAGATTTTAGGAAAAAAGGACGTAGTTAAAGTTTGCAGTTCCATCAATAAGACTCACTGCCAAGCCACTTAACACAAAAATATGTAAAAAAAAACACAAGAATAGTTGTCATTATTTTTGTTTCAACCAATTACCATGTGTATAAAGCGAGTGGTACAAAGTGATTAAAGACGAAGGCAATAATGAAGCAAGCATCCTAATATTTAGTATTCAAAAGGGTCAATATTATATACAGTCACTACAGCGAGCTGCAGAATTGATTGAACAGACAAATTAAATTCAAAATAAAATGGCTTGATTAATGGATTCAGCTAAATAATCACCATAACAAAAGGTTGGTGCCACTTCAGAAATCATGGCTACATATCTATAACTCCTACGATAAAAAATATTAAAAATAACACAAAAATATTGTAATTATCTCATTATTTTGTTTCAGCTAATTACTGTACTTTAGTGATTAAAGACGAAGGCAATAATGAAGCAAGCGTCATAATATTTGGTAATTAAAAAGGGTCACTATGATACACAGTCAGAAGTCAGAATAAGAAATAAGGCGCTGCAATTACAAATGTTGTTTTTTTAAATAAATATAATAATATTTTATGAACTTATCATTTCACAACCAAAACTGAGCCTATACTCTGTTTTTTTTTAATTAAATGTACTGCCTCCGGGAATTAAAATGCTTATTCATTTTCAAAATGTAACTTGTATGACGCAGTACTTTAGTTGAAAAATGGAGTAAGTATAGCATCTCTGTGAAAATACAAATTATTTTTAAAGAAGTAATGACCACTGCATTTATCGATATCGATAAATATAGTATCGATATCGATAAATATAGTATACATCACTATTTTTCCCTAATGTTGGCAACTGTATGTGTTAAAGTTGTTAGGTTGGCTACTGTCAGTTGATCATGGTTTGACATTTCATAAGACTATTTCGCACTATGGAAGTCCTGTCTCTTCTTACGTAGTATTGTATTCTCTTTGATCAATAATTGAGACCATCTTTTTTAATTCGAATTGAGCTTTCAAATATGTGTCAAAACAAAAAGTACCGACTAAGAAGTATTAATATGAACTATGGGGCAATTCCCTGTAAAATATTTTTATACTCGATTTAAAACCATGATAAAAGACAAATTTCAATAAAATACAAAACACGTCCCCTATCAATTCAGTTAAAGATGTTTCATGCCAAATTTGAAGTAGATCGGACCAAGGAATCATGTTGTCCCATACAAACTTTGCAACCCTTGTTTACCCCCTTAGGAGTTGAATTTTCAAAAATCCCTTCTTATTGCTCGCCTACGTGATATAAGGAGCATTTGTGCGAAATTTCATGGTTCTAGACCCAGCGGTTTAGGCTGTGCCTTGATCGTCAGTCAGTCAGTTCTTGTTTTTATATATATAGATTATATAATATCTGTTTATCAAATGGATACTTATTAAAAATCAGTTACAATAAAACAGAAGATATTTTTTGAAAAGCAATTAGTATGCAAACTGATCATGCATTTTAAATATGGAAAAAGAAAAAGATAGTGCCTACGTCGCGTCGCCCCTGGACGTATAAAAGGTGGAAAATTTGTCTGGTGCCGAGTAGGTTTCGGTGACCGGTGGTTAAGGCGTCTGCACGATGTGCAAGAAGACGCCGGTTCGAATCCTGCTCCAAACCAATTATTTTACCATATTTAAAATCAATAAAATATAATAACCAGTGATCGGAGTAGGTAGATTGATTTTTGCTACTTATATTAAAACTGGTCACCGAAAGAAAACATGGGATAAGCCCAATATCGGAATTATTTCCGGTATTTCCGATTTCAAATAACAAATGTTTTTGTTAGTAGTGATAATATTAGTACCTACTCAATACAAAACTATAGTAAGATATCAAAACTATTTAAGCTTGTTTTCATTTACCACTTGAATAATAATAAATTGAAATGAAGTGCATCTCCGCGTTGTCTGTTCCGTATAATTTATGCCTATATTTTTGGAAATACTCAACAATAGCATGGTAGTCATTAAGATTACGCGTTGAATAAAACAAGGTATATATAAAATCAACGTTTTTTAATGTTAAGAAGAAGTATATACAATTCTGTATTCAATACCGATGTTGATTAAAATCTTATTTTAATCTTCATGGGTTACACTTTCAGCATCCTGGTAATCGTATTCTACTTAAAATAAATAACCATGACTTTTTCTACATTTTCTATTTTTAGTATATTTCTTTTAACATCTAAAACCCATTTATATGTGGAAAAAGATCGTTCCACATCTGAGGATGTCAAAGGAGCAAATATATAGAAAGGAATCAAACCAAATGATTCATTTTTTTCAATTGCCTCACTATGTGCCCTTATTATTTCTAAGTCCGGGTATCGTTTTATAAATATTTTCTGAGTTACATTCAAAAGCTAAAACTGAATCCATCAAACTTAAATTAGGTTTTTGTAATTCTTTTAAGGAGAGTTGAATTATTAAATAATTATCTTTAATATAGTGTAAATCGTCTTTTAAATTTTCTTTCTCTATAATTAATTTAGCTTCTCGGATAGATATGACATCAGAGCTGCTTAAACAATTTAGTACATCCTTAATTTTTTTCAAAATGTTGAGTAGGTATAGTGGAATGCTGCTTCTAACCAAGTGCCCCATCTAGTAATAACTGGTTGGGGAAGCAGCGGCAAATCAGGATACTTTTCTTTCAAAATTTTAATTTAGCTTGGGGCTTTTAAATATACTTTTTTTACGTTTGATATTAAAATGTTGACATTCTGATATTCAGATCTAATTTGCTCAGATACTCGATAGAGCGCGTGCGCCAAACATGTTACGTGCTTCATTTGGGGCAAGTTTTTTTTTTTAAATTACGTCCTGCAGCTAGCATATAGGCTACGCTATCGGTGCATAGGACAAAAACGTTATTTACTCTCGATTCTTAAGAGTCTTCCCATAAATTTTCTAAACATTCCAACACAATTTGCGTGATTGATCTACAGTTAGCACTTTACACGCGGTCATATAAGGTCTACTAATATTATTAGCATGTAGTGGTTTTATAAAAAAATGGACTATAAATAGACCTAAAAAGTCGGTTGTTTCGTCTAAAGATATCCATAGAATCCATTTTATTCTTATAAAACTTGTCCAAGTAAACTTTACGTAACTGAGATTCATCTGGCAGTTTACGATTAGTACACGTACAACAACAAGCGCTACATATATATTTATTAAAGAATTCTTGAAAAGTAGCATTTTTCATCTGAGATGGAATATTGCACAAAATGAGAAATTTTACAAGGTCAAAATAAAATTCCTCTTTGGGCCGCTTAAACGTGCCTTGGTGTACGGCTCCTTCGATATGTCTTTTAATGTCGCATTTATTAACGCTTTTCAAATGGCTTTCACATTTCGAACAGTATATTATACTACTAGAGTGATCGTAAATTAGTTCGGGATGACCGGATATCCATTTTTCTAGAGTAGTAGCCTTCACATTTGCCATATTTTAACTCTTTTGGAGAGAAGAAACTTCGTAAGACACCTTTAACAAAGACATAAATAAATACCTATAATAATTTTGCTTTTAAATGTTTCATGGCTTGGAAAGACAGATATACGATTCACTATTTAATTTTAATAAATTGTGTAAATACTGTACAAAAACACTAAAGGGACTGTGCATAGTTTAGCATTATATAGAGTTAAAGGGAAAGAAGAAAAATCAGCGACACTTTAAAAGTTAGTCTGTTTGTCGTTAATATTTACGAATGGAGCAAGATTATTTCATATAGATGTCCACATGGACACAGGTCACGGAACATGGATTACCTATACTTAATAAGTACCTACAAAAACATAATATATAACAAAATATAAAAAGGATAACAGTAAAGCAAACTCAAACAAGACAAATGTGTATTACTTACCAAACCTGGGCGTAACTAAATCCAATTCAATATTGAAAAGTCTAGATCCTATATCTGTGCCAAATCGTCGTTTTTAGCAGTTCCAGAAGTCCGTATTTACACAAGCCAGGGTCAAAAGTATTTACAACACAGTAAACAAAGAAGTGCACTCAACGAACCGAAGTAAGCAAGTAAGCCATCTAGATGCACTATCTCGCATGTCAACGTTAAAATGAGACGGTGCATGTCTTGTTCTCTGTCGCACTTACATTTTTAATAGGTGACGTCATACATCAGGCATGTCGCAAGTGCAAGACTCGTAGCATACGCTACAAAAAAATGTTAAAATGAGACGGCGCATATTTTGTTATCTGTCGCACTTACATTGTTAAATAGACAACGTCATACATCTGGCATGTCGCAAACGGTTCAACAATACTTTGAAATGAGACGGTGCACGTCATGTTCTCTGTTGCACTTACGTTTTTTTATAGGTGACGTCAGATATCGACTTAGATAAATATATCGATGAAGACATAATTCTTCATCGATATATTTATCTAATATCGATCAAAAACATCTTCGTAACCTTAAAACTTTTAATTCAGTAAAAGTAAACCAATTCCAATACCAAAAATATATTTATCAAAGTACTACGAATTTTTAATTTTCGAAATGAACAACCACTTCCGGTATTCAAAAAATTCGGTAAAAATGTCCATTAATATAGACGTTTTAGACGTCCATACTAATATAAACGTTCTAGAATAAAATTAGTAACTATGTAACTGAACAGGGTGATAGTGATAAATAAAATTTATTTATCACTATCACCCAGTTCAGTTACATAGTTACTAATTACATAGTTATTTATTTAATAAATAAGTATATTTATTTAATCTTGTATGTGACGCTGTATAAACTGAACTCGAACTGGTCCGTCATTCCGCAGCAGGAGATCGGCCATGAACACAATGTCTGACGGCTGTGTAATGGGTTGGAGATCAAATTGCCTCAATACTTCTGCAATTGTAATTTTCATCTCTATCATCGCAAATTTTTGACCTGAAATAAACAATATGTAAATGTGTAAGCTATAGTATATGGAATCCCTTCCCCTCGGACCGCGAAAGCGATAAGACTTAAAAATTTGCACTTCGCAAATTTTTAAGACAAATAAAATAATATCTCAAGTGTTTTTATTTAAATATTTACATTTTAATAAATCATCGCGTGTGCTGTGAAGTACTACGCGCGCATAAAGTACCCGGTGATCGGGCGCACGGCTGACCGGGCGCTAGAAGAAGACGTCAACTAGCGAGACGGATATACGTTCCGTGCTACGTCACTTGGACAACTGCAATTGCTACGCGCCAGCTACGCAAGGGTACCCCCACTGATATACCGCCGCTACGGCTACGAAATTGCTACAGGCAAATTCATTGACTACGCTACGGGTCAACTTATTACTTACTCGTCGTCACTACATACATATTGGAATAAACATTGCCGACCGCGGTAAGCTGTAGCAATGTCTGTTAAACGTTCGCCTACACAAAAGAAAGATAAAAATCAAGCACTGTCAGATCCGAATTTAACGCTTTCAATGGTACAGGACCGCACCGATGTAAATCTGCAAACATGCTCAAAAAGACCTCGCCCGCCCTGTTCTCCTGGCAGTGATCTGCGTGACTTTAAGGAAGACATTAATCAAATCCTTACCACCTGGAAAAATGAGCAGCAAGAATATTTAACTGAGCTATTATCAAAACAAGGCAAAACTATTTCTAATTTGGCCTCCGAAATCACCCAGCTAAAGCAACAAAACCTCAAAATACAAAAATCAAATTGCGAAATAGAGAAAGCTATGACGTTTATGAACCAACAGTATGAGGATCTAAAGAAGCAAATTGCTATTCTGAGAAATGAGCGTAAAGAATATTTGTATACAATCGGTGAGCTAGAAAAAAAGGTTACAGACGTTCAACAAACCTCCCGAAGCTCTTCCATTGAAATACGAAACGTCCCAGCCTCTGAAAGGGAAACCACGTCAGACCTAAGCCAAGTTGTTTCCAACCTAGGAAACCTTATACAAATGCCAATAAACCAAGTACGTGATATCTACCGCATTCCAGGCAAAAGTGGGACTGCCAGGCCAATAGTTGTGGAACTCACCACCGTACAAGATAAAGAGAAGGTTATTACAGCAATAAAAAGTTACAACAAGTCTAAACCCCAAGATGACCGCTTGAACACAACACAAATTGGTGTCCAGGGAAAACCGCAACCTGTATACGTCGCAGAGTTCCTTCCGAGTTCTATCAAGAGACTTTTTCATCTCGCACGGGAATTTGCAAAACGTAACAAGTACGAGTTCTGTTGGTCAGTCAATGGAAAAGTACTACTGCGGCAGGCAACAGGTATGAAGTGTTGTATGCCTTTATTTTTGTTAACTTTGTAATTAGTTGTTACATTACTATTATTTTCGGACTATTGCATGCTTATATTATTGTAAATCCTACAACTACACACACCCACACAACAAACATACATTTCACAGCGAACTTTAATCCTCTAGGATTAAGCTTAATTTATATATATTTCAAACAGCTCTTCTGCCCTAATCTTCTTTATTACCCACTAAAGATGTTTGTGGCTTTAAAGTCAACCACTGTTTTCTCTATTTTGGCTCTCCTCCTAATTAAAAATGACCTCTGTAATTGAAATAAATAATGAACTTGAATCTTTAGACAGCTGTAACTCATATAAATGCGTACCTAATGAGTGTGAACGTTTACTGGGACCGACTCAGTATAACTCATTAAAAATAATACAATTTAACATTCGCAGTGCTAACAGAAATTTTGATGCATTTCATACATTTCTCACACAAATAAATGTTACTTGCGACGTTATAATACTTACAGAGTGCTGGTTACCATCATGTGTAAGCGTCCCCACTATGCAGGGCTACACCCACTACTCTTCTAAGAATCATCTTAATCAAAATTCAGGAATAATTATCTATGTAAAATCATCATTACCTCACATCATTAACGAACTCATCTTCCACCATGCTGCCTGCCTTACCTGCATTATTGCTAATAAAGTAGCAATACTAGCAATCTATGGGTCTCCCTCTTACAGCTTAAAAGAACACTTTGATTTATTTTTAGATTCTTTAAATAGGACACTGGTGGATTTAAAATCCTACAACCACATTGCTCTATTGGGAGACCTAAACATAGATATCAAACATCAAAATACAGACGGTTTTTCAAACCCTTACCTATTGCTAAATGCTGAACATGCTTTGTCACCCACACATGTTTACAAAACCCGATTGGATAAATGCTATGACCATGTTCTACTAAAATCCAAAACACCATCAATCACTCTTGTCATCGACACACATATAACTGACCATCTTCCAACATTGCTCTGCCTTCAATTGAAAAACACCCTCGGTCACCACCACAGTAACTGTAGACTAAAAGTTGATATAGAAGGCATCCAACGGGACATGGCGGATACTGACTTTAGTCATATTCTTAGATCAGAGGATGCCAACCTAGCTGCTGAATCGCTGATTTAAATCATGTCTAATATAATCAACAAGCACTCTAAACAAACCGCGATACCCAAAGCGCGGAGAATCCTCAAACCCTGGATGACTGCAGGTTTACTTCGTTGTATACAGAATAGAGATCGGCTCCACGAAAAATTAAGGAGCTCCCCTAATAACCAAATCGCTAGAACAACCTATACCCGATATCGCAATTTTTGTAATCTTCTCCTACGTAGACTAAAAAGAGCATATGAGAAAAGTGAACTTATTAAGTGCAAAAATAACCCCAAAGCGACTTGGACGACCATAAAGGCTATTACGAATACAAGTAAAGTCCAGAACCCACCCCTTAAACTATTGCAACATAATAGTGATACTAAAACTTCTCTTAACTATTTAAATAGTTACTTTACCGAGATCGGTAAAACTTTGTCTAGCGGCACAAAACCAAACCCTCTAGTTGACATTACCCCGTTCATAACAAATAAACATTCTGATACACTTAATTCTATGGTGATCCTTGATACAGACGATACGGAGGTCGAATCTATTATTATGGGACTACGAACCAATTCAGCAACTGGCTACGATGGAATCTCACCTACCATAATAAAGTCGATTCGTAAGGTCCTCGTTCCCATAATCACACATATTTGTAATATTTCTTTCCACACCGGAATATTCCCCAACGTTTTTAAAAAAGCCCTAGTACATCCCATCTACAAAAATGGAGACAAAAGCTCCATTACAAATTACAGACCTATTTCTGTCCTCCCCACGATGTCTAAAATTCTCGAAAAACTTCTTAATAAGAGACTCCTAGAATTCCTCAACAAATATAAAATCATATCGAAAAACCAATATGGTTTCAGACCTTCGCTATCAACAGAAGATGCCGTCGCAGATCTTGTCCAACACATCACGGAAAAACTAGACAAGGGACAGAATTGGGACATCCTTCCTGAGGGCTTACCCGGGGCTCTCAACCATAGGCTGTTGGGCGTTACGTGAGGTTTTTTAGTCGGTAAAAGTCCGGCATAGCATCCTACGAGGATTTTCCCTCACGTTAAAAAAAAAAAAGACAAGGGACAGAAAGCACTAGGGATTTTCCTTGACTTACAAAAAGCTTTCGACACAATATTTGTACCTACACTTCTCACAAAGCTCGATAAAATTGTTGTTAGAGGTATTGCTTACGATATCTTCAAGGACTACCTAAATAACCGTTCCCAAAGCGTCACGATAAATAGGGTAAGGAGTGATGAAACACCTATTGAGTATGGCATTCCTCAAGGCTTAATCCTCGGCCCTACATTGTTTCTTCTTTATATTAACCAACTCTGTGACATAAACCTACCCAACTGTAAATTATTTACGTATGCAGATGATACAGCAGTAGTTATTCATGGCTCAAATTGGACAGATATTAAAACTACCGCAGAACAAAATCTTATCGCCATAAATAATTGGCATTCACAAAATCGTCTATCACTTAACCTTACGAAGACTAAATTCATTCCTTTCACCATTACGAATTGCACCCAACCACCACCAAATTATGAAATATACGTTCACTCACACTGCAATCAGGTCAACGACTGTGGATGCCGCCCAATAATAAAGTCGGTGACCATAAAATATTTAGGTGTTTACATTGACCGAAATCTAAACTGGCACTTACAAATTGAGATGCTTACTACTAGAGTCATACGCCTTATACATACCATTAAAATTCTTCGACATGCTGCAGATCATGAAACTCTGAAAATGGTCTACTCTGCTCTCTGCGTATCAATCATTTCTTACTGCATACCAATCTGGGGTAGCGCTGACAAATCGCACCTGATAAAACTCGAGAGAGCGCAGAGAGCGGTATTGAAAGTAATGCATTTCAAACAGTACAGATTCCCCACCCAGGAACTATTTACAATTGCGCAAGTTCAAACTACTTTTTTTGTTGTTTAGGCAACTCTTTGTACTCCGAGCGATTCTTCGCCTCCATCCGCGAGTACCTCTACCAGACCTCACCAAAAGAAAACCCTATAGAGGATATCCTTTACCAACACACAGAACTACATTTTCTACTCGAAAACTACCCATTTCCAGTTACAAAGTCTATAATACGGTCAATAAACTACTCCCACTTCAGCTGCTAAAAGAGTATGACGTCAAGACAAAATTGATAAATTGGCTACAAAATTTAAATTATGATGAAACAGAAAAGCTCTTAGGTAATACTTAATCATCCTTCTCCAAATACTTAATCTCACATACATGTCCTAGTACACACAACTATTACACACACACGCTCACACACGTATACTTACACACACACACACACACACACACACACACACACACACACACATACACATACATACATACATTCCTTCCCACCATTCACCTACACAAAGCTCCCATGCACATGCACAATGCCCTAGTTGCATGAGAAACTGATTTATTGTTTATATCTTAAGAAATTTATCTTGTCTTAAAAATTTGTAACGTGAAAATTGAAATGAAAATGTTGTGTACCAAATCTTGTAAAATGTATTGAATCAACATTGAATTCCAAAATACAGGTTTTTACCTAGTTTGGAATTCAGAGTGCCTACCCTAATTTTATGTGTAATAAACAGTGACATACCTTTTAGTTCCTTATCATGTAACAATTTTTGAGAAAATAAATTTATTTATTTATTATTATTATTTATGGAATATAGAGTTAGAGTAATAAATAATACTTAATTATTGGGAAATGTTTTACAAATGGAAATACTAATTTTATAAACCTTCCCATTGATGTAAATAGAATATATAATAAAAATTCTTACTCGCGCACAGTATAATGCATTAATTAAATAATGGAATATAGTGTGCGCATATTAGGAAACTTTTTTATTTAATCAGTCAATGATAAATAGGTAAAATGATATAAAATAATACATTAAATTAAAGCAGAAGTTGAAGTTTTACATACATACACACATAACATCACGCCTGTTTCCCAACGGGGTAGGCAGGGACTATGGCTTTCCATTTTCTGCGATCATGACAAATAACTTTCGCTTCTTCAACTTTCATACATGCTCTTCGGTTAAGAGTACTCTTGACCTGGCCTTTTCTCAAAAGATTATCGATTTGATCGACATGCGTGCGCCGAGGTCGACCCCTACCAGTCTGCCCATTCACTCTCGCCTCATAAATCTGTTTCGTCATTCATTCATCCATTCTCTCCCCATGTCCGAACCATCTGAGCAACCCTTTCTCTATCTATCTAATGTTTCCTCGTCACACTATTTCTTTCTTTATCCATCAATGTCACTTCAGCTATACTTCGCACACTTCTCATTTCAACTGCATTAATTTTACTTTCATGCTTCTTCTGCCAAACCCAACTTTCACTACCATGCATAAGTGTAGGGACAAGCACTCCTTTTATGGAAGCCATCCTTGCTTTTTTAGACACGTTCCGACTGCTCATAGAGGTGTGGCTCCATTAACTTTATTTCCTGGTAAGTACATATTTCTGACCAAGAAAATACTATATGGCAAGATAACTATATGATAAATGACACTTTTTTAACAGCAACGATAAATGACACTTAGATGAATGGTCTGAACCCAAATAAGTTAACAGCAACGGTGCCGAACCGGAATCCAAACTAAATTATAGGAGACACACTGAGACGTCATAATCCAAGAGTTTCATTGCCATACAGTTCAAAGTTCATATTAGGTCTTGCAATTTCGTGTTGTGCACAGTTTAAAAAACCTTAGCAAAGCGTCAGCAGGTTGCTAGGAACAACGATCATCTACATTTCAACGGCTCTGTCCGTCCCGCGCAAAGCCTTTTGGTTCTAGAAGGGCTCCAATTCCAGCTATAGAAATGGCGCAATGGATGATGTCATTTATGCATGCATGTAGCGGATAATGGAATATTAAGTAAAAGGAATAAAATAAATACCACAGTATTTACCTATGCAGTTTCTTGGTCCTGCGCTGAATGGTATATATGAGTAAGAATGACGGCCTACGCTATTCTCTGGCAAAAATCTATCGGGATCAAATTTTGTAGGGTTCTCAAAAAGATCCGCTCGGTGATGCAGGTCAAGTATGGGAATGTGACATAAAGTGCCTGCCGGAACGGTGTAGTAACCTGAAAACGAAAACATTTGCTGTAATTCTTTTTCGACATATGTAGGATAGCTACATACTGCTCGTTCGCTCTAACTTTGCCGCTCGGCTCCATACTAAAGTCAATTTTTAATTAGACGAAGTAAATTGACAGCAACTAATGTCACTTCTTCTTACAATGTTGCGTATTTTCTATGACGAAGTGACATTAGCTACTGTCAATTTACTTCGTCTAATTAACAATTCGGGTATACGCCTCTACGCCAGTGGCAAAGTTAGAGCGAACGGGTAGTACCTACTTTATTTAAGAAAGCATCATATTATGCTAAAAGAAAATAAGCTATGATGTAATTTCTCTATGAAACCATAGAAATTTCTAACGCTCTGCCAGCGCACGGGTTTCCCTTTTCCTACAACCCCGGTTCTACAAGAGGAGCGTGAAGTAGCAAATCATTAGGTTATCGACTTAAGAACCATTCATTAATTAGCTATCATGGTCACTATCACAGTCTACTCACTAGATATTGCCCTGTCTTTCTTAGTATGATATCTTGACATTATTGTCAAGATAAACATATAATATAATAAAAGAATTGAATTTGATACTTAATTTATAACTCCATTGAAAACACCTGAACTTCTAAACAAATATGGACGGACTATACAAATATTACATGGAATGCCAGCAAGGGCCAAAAGTCTTGAGGATGTTTTGTGTAAAGGCGAAGAACATACGAACACCTACAAACTGTTAGAACCAGAACCTCAGTTTACGTAGTAACTATTTATTAATCTGTGCCTCAGTAACGTTTTTAAAAAAGAAATTTCATACTTAAGATTGTGGTATCCTTCAAGTAACGACTTATAAAATGCACTGGAGGGTAAGGCCGCAAGCTTTCCTTAATGCAACATTCCATATATTTCATCTTCGGTAAATCGTTCATTGTGACAGATCGTTTAGAATTACCAAATATTTCGTTCAACTCAGAAACAATTTTGTCCTGAAAATTGATTTAAATAATTTGAGCCCTGAATTAAACAAAGCTGAATTGTACTGTTGTAGAGGTAAAGGTTTTGAGATACTTACTTGTATATCTTTATGGATAGCAAGTAACATAAAGATGAAAGTGAGTCCTGATGCAGTGGTATCATGTCCCTGAAAAAGGGAATAGAGTTTATATTGGCTAAATTCAATCAACTTGTCATCATCAACCATGAGTTTTAGCTCAAAGTAAGCTTTCGCAGTTTGGAATCGACTTTCTAATTGTTCATGATCTTCGCTAGTAACGTAAGAATATCGTTTTCATTGTATTTTAGGGTTCCGCACCCAAAGGGTAAAAAACGGGACCCTATTCATGAGACTTCGCTGTCCGACTGTATCTCAAGAACCGTAATAGCTCGAGAGCTGACATTTTCACAGATGGTGTATTTCTGTTGCCACTATAACAAATACTAAAATCAGAAAAAAAAGTAGGGGATTAAAGGGGGCTGCCATACAACAAACGTGATTTTTTACCGTTTTTTGGCACACTTGGCTGGTTTATTTATCCATTTGTTTGCACAAATAATTTAATGAGTGAGTGAGTTTTTAAGGAAACTGTATTGAGAGTTACTTTTATGATTTTGTAGGCACTACGCAACCAATCTAAGTTAGTTTATAAGCTAAGAATACAGACGTTACTTAACATATCTCTGTTTCTAAGTTTTAAGTTAGATTTCTAAGAGGTTTTGAGACGGTTGTAACACACAGACGCAGATCAATATAAGCGACGTGCACTTTTTTACATGCTCAAATCAGTCTCTTACGTGTCTTTGGCCACACTTATGAAATTAATTGTCCGTGTTTTGAAAATAAAACCGGACAAGTGCGAGTCAGAATCGCCCACCGAGGGTTCCGTACATCGTCACTCGAACCGTCCATCTGTTCGCCCGCCTGTCCGTCCCTCCCTCCGTCTGTCTGTCAAGGCCCTTTATCTCGTGAATGCGGGATGTCTCAAGTTGAAATTAATACCATATATTCAGGTGTAAGATCCATTAATCCTTAAATTAAACAAACGTCTAAGTTAACGCGGAAAAAGTTACGGTTGTTTAAATCACTTCGTAGTTTTTGATTAAGCACGTACTTTAACCCCCGAACTGTTGACGTATCGCGAAAAAGATATAACTTGCCAACTATCATGGTTCTAGCATAATTGTGTAAAGACTAATAGTGAGTCAACTCCATTGTTAAATCGCAAAATACTTTTTTTTTTTTTTTAAATTTATTTATCATATAAACAATTAACTTATCAAAAACGTACTTAAGCATTATAAAAACCTATGCGGTTTGTATCTAATGCTACTAATAATCTACATTGATGGTGTATAACTTTACAATAGTGCTAACATGAAATGATTTTTTAATGATTTTTTAAAATTAGACACAACATTGTTTGCATCCACATCCCGCAATTTTTGCGGTAATGCGTTAATGAGTCTAGGAACCAGGTAAGCAGTCGTTCGCTCGCCATACGTATTGTTTGCGCCACTCGTACACAACTGGTTTCGAGCGACCGCGCGTTGACTTACAACGCTATCTAGAGATAAAATACTTCCTTTGATTAACTGGGGGTTTGTGTAATTGCAGGTAAGTAAATAAAATAGTAGGTACTTCGTACAGAGCTTGAATGTGTGTGTGACCTACAGACATATATTATGTCTGATGGTCTGTGGTGTGAGCAAATGTTCCCTCAGGACACCCGCCAACTATAATGACAGCTGTGGCGCGAGACTGGCGGGTGTGGGGAAACTTGGTCAGTGAGGGGCAGGGAGTTGCCTGTCTCTGTCTAAATAATACTATAATATTATGATTGCTTTAACTTAGAAGTTTAATTTTTTTACAGCTTCCAGGGAACATAACATAACATAAATTTACGCGTTCACGAGATAAAAATTCTTAACAGACGAACCGGCGCGGCGCCGGACGGACAACAAAGTGATCCTATAAGGGTTCCCTTTGTGCCAGCTCCTAATAGACTGGTCATTATCCACTAAAAAAGCAATAAAGGTGGTAAGAATGATCTAATAATGCGATATTGAAATCTGACCATGGACACAAAACAGTGAACGTGGTAAGACCGATCTCACTAAGGACATAAAAGAGGGGGGTAGATTGATCTTACAATTCAATCAAACCATGTATGCAGAAGGGTTAATTTTATCTCATCTTATAGATATGATTTCACCGATTTTATCTCATCTAAATGATTTCAATATCCCTTGACGTACCACAATAATATGGCTGTTAGAATGACATTACATTATTGGTGAACGCTATCGGTTATATAACTTACTTCAAACATAAATGTGTCCACTTCTGCTTGAATACCTTTCCCGTCGATCAAACCTTCCTTCTCTGCTAACAACAGCAAATCGAGCATAGCTGTCTTTTTCTGCTTTTTGTAGACATAAATCTCGTCATCAATATTATCGTTAGGTATATTGATTCCATGTTTCTTCACATATTCTCTTCTTCGTTCTATTACTTTAGCAGTGAAACTATGTACTTGTTTTAGAAGTTGCTTTTGTTCTTTCCCATAACTTGTCAAGTTGAAAATAAAATCAAAATATAAAAACACTCTAATGAACCTGTGCATGAACACATAACCGAGCCTGTATACAGCCTTTTTGTATGACTTTCCTTCTCCTGATGAGTCTAGCTGGGTGCCCATCCCAGTTTCTGCAAGATATCGCCAGTAAAATCCTTTTGTTTACATTTTATTGTTTTTTTTTGGAAACTAACTTTCCATGAAATATTTATACATATAAATACTGCACTCTTATACAAAATATATATAAATACTGTAGATACCCAAATAACCAAAACTATAACTAGATTCTATGAGCTTAAGTTATAAATAAATAAATAAATATTTGTGGACAATCTTACACAATATCATCTAGCCCAAATTAAGCTTATGGTATTGGATCTAGATGACCGATAGGGTCTTCTCTCGTTTTCCATAAATTCATTAGCACTAATATTGTTTGCCATAATCATCCCCGATCATAATATTTACTTGCACTATTATCATTTATACTAATAACGTTTGCCTTAACAACTCAACAATGATAACTTTTATTTGCCATAAAATGACTTTCTATAACAACATATATCATAATAATTAGTTTCCATAAGTAACACATCTCATAATCGACTCTTGACAAAATCTAAATTTGATATAATTATGAAAATAATGCATAATATTGTTAGATCAAAATTAAATATCGTTAACACCCGACTCAGTGCAATCCGACTCGGAAAGGTTAGGTTAGAAGACTAAGGCGGGAGCGAATCGAAGCGGAGCTCTCGCCTTATGCCCGCCTTCCACTGCGAGCGAGTCGGACCCATTACGGACTCCGCTATACTCGTAACTACGATTTTCATGCATGTCCTTCATCCAAAGCGGACATGACATGTATCGAAAATCATCGTTACGAGTATAGCGGAGTCCGTAATGGGTCCGACTCGCTCGCAGTGGAAGGTGGGCATTAGTCTTCGTGGTTTTTTTTTAAACCACCCAGTAGAAGGAGCCCTGCGAAGCGGGGCTCCGTCGAGCTTAGTTAGTAGATGCCATAATATATGATGTTTAGTTTTAGGTTTAATTGTTAATAAAAAATCTGTGTCGTATAAATTATCTTTATTTATATTATGGTGAATAAAAGTCATGGAAAATAGTATTATTGAAAACGAAAATTATGGTAAATACATTTATGGATTTAAATTATTATGATATTCGATAGATTATGACCAATGGAATTAGTGAAAGTCATTTTATGTCATTTTACGATTATGGCAACTGAATCGTTATTTCTAATGAAATTATGGCAAATACCAGTATGAAATTATGGCATTTTAAATTATGGTAAACATTAGTAAACCATGTATTTCCTTTGGTTTACTAATGTTTACCATAAAAAGACGATTAAACTATTACAAATTGATATGAAAATAAAATGTTAGTAGTTGCCAAGTTCAATAAAGAAAAATAATAAGAAACGTAACGAGTAGATGAAAGAGAGAGAGGCCTTTCTTGTTTATTAAAATAACATATGGTGATACTAAATTATATTTATAAAGACCCCAAGGGTGGATAAGGACGTAGGACGTCACGAATCGAGTAATAACGATTTCCCATCGCAATAGAAATGCATAGGACGTGCGTGATTGTACTGAGAAATGCTTGAAATACATGTAAAAAAATATCGCACACAACGTTATTTCTATTGAATCGAATCGAAAAGAATCGTTATTTCTAATGAAATTATGGCAAATACCAGTATGGCACATGAAATTAGGGCATTTTAAATTATGGTAAACGTTAGTAAACCAAAGGAAATACATATATGAAATTTCCATTGGTACGTAGAAACCTAAAGTTTTCGAGACGGATTTAACACGTTCATCTTGAAGCATAACTTGACTGCCTCTGTTGCGCGGTCCGTAGTGATACCGCCTGCGGCGCTGGAGGTCCTGGGTTCGATTCCTGGGTCGGTCCAAATATTTGTGGGACGCTACGGACCGCGCCACAGAGGCAGTCAAGTTATGCTCCAAGATGAAGGTGTGAAATCCGTCTCGAAAACTTTAGGTTTCTACGTACCAATGGAAATTTCATATATGTACACTCGAGAGCAATGAATCCGGGTCACTTAAAGAATGTTAAAAATCTCGGAAACTAAAAATGATAGGTTAATGCAATAAATTGTATTTAATAGACAATGTAATACTCCTTAAATGAAAGTAAAAAAAATATGAGTCACCATACATTTTATTAACACAAAATTACATAAAGAAAAAACTGTCGATCTCTCCTTAAAACAAAAATAGGAAACATGAAATTTTTGAACTTTATTACGATTTTCTTGAATTTTAATACTTCGTATTGCCTCCTCGTGCTTCCATTACTGCGTTTACGCGGTTTGGCATGCTGTACACCAAGTTCCTTATACGATTTTGGGGAATATTCTCCCATTCCTCTGTGAGAGCAATTTTGAGCTCACGAAGCGTGATTGGGGGAGGGTTTCGTTGTTTTACGCATCTGCCTAGCTCGTCCCAAGCATGCTCGATCGGGTTGATATCCGGGCTGCGCGCTGGCCACTCCATACGAGTAATGTTCATCTCTTGAAGGTAGTCATTCACAATCCTACCTGTATGAGGTCGGGCATTGTCATGCATAAATATAGCATCCTCACCTAAATTGACCATAAATGGACCAACGTGATCATTGAGGATTTCTTCCACATATCTTACGCTAGTTAAAGAGCCGTTTTCTATGATCACCAGCTCTGTGCGACTTTCAGAAGAAATTCCGGCCCACACAAGTACAGACCCACCACCGTAGGCTACTTTTTCTTCGATGCATGCTTGCTTGAATCTTTCCCCTGGTCTTCGATACACTCTGTGTCTTCCATCGTGCTTGTAGAGCATAAATTTTGATTCGTCGGAGAACATAACTTTTGACCAATCTTCAATACTCCAATTTACGTGGCTCTGGGCATACCTTAGTCTCGAAATACGATGCCCACGCTCCGGTTTAGGGCCGTTTGCAGGTCTAAGGGGTTTTAAGTTAGATTCAGCAAGCCGACGTCTTACTGTCCATGCACTTGGGTTACTTCCTCCGAGGCGTCGAAACTGATTGGTGAGTTCAGTTCCTGTGAGAAAGCGATTTCGAAGCATGGTGTTCACCAAGTATCGGTCTTCTGGTGCTGTGGTACACCTGGTTCTGCCCGTTCCTGGTCTGCGTAGGTTAGAACCAGTTTCTTCGTAACGTCGGAGAACTCTTTGTACTGTTGACAGCGACACACCGACAGTCCTGGCTGTATCGCGCTGACTCCGGCCGGTTTCCAGCATTGTAAGTATTCGGGTGCATTCTTCAGGCGTAAGCGACATAATTTCAGCTTGATTAATGAATATAGAGCACTATCAACATGGTTTATGTACCCACATAAATGACAGATTACAAACAAAAGCAACACCAAATGCTGTAATTTCGTAGTTCCATCTTCGAAAGTGGCCCTTTTTCAAATTTGATTTTTTTATGATATAACTTTACAATAACTAAGAAGTTTTAATACCTTCATTTAAGGAGTATTACATTGTCTATTAAATACAATTTATTGCATTAACCTAGCATTTTTAGTTTCCGAGATTTTTAGGATTCTTTAAGTGACCCGGATTCATTGCTCTCGAGTGTATTTCCTTTTTTTTACGCCTACCTTCTGCTACGCGCACTCGCGCACAAATCAGTATCAAAAACTACTATGAAAATATGTTGACCTCCTGTCTGTGAACTCTGTGAGCGGTGTCTATAGGCCGTTCTCAGTTATTTTACCTCTGACAGATCGTTTTCTGTAAGTTGGTATTGCAGTAAAGTCCCCCTATGACTGCCAGCTTCAGACATTTTACCGCATATTAGGGGAGATTATAAGATGGAACCAACAAGACTGAGAGTTTTTTTTAATGCAAATATCCATTAGTCAGTATAATAAACATTACTAAAGACGTAGTTCTGTTACTATAAGATTTTTCTTAAGTTTAATTTTTATTTACATACAATGGATATGTAATTCAAAAAAGACACTCATCACCATCACCAAGGACGGCATAGGTGCTTCCACGTCTCAAATAATTTCCACGCCCGGAAAAACGGCAGCAAAAGAAGAAAATAAGTTTCGACTTAAGGTTGGAGTACATGGCAGAAAAAAAATCTTAGTATGGTAACACGAAAATCAGGGAAGCCAACCTCACAACCAGAGGTAAATTAACTATGAACGACTACCTATATGTGTGCGTAGCCTCAGCGAATTAGTATGTAGGTTTCCATCTATCTGTACTAACTCTAATTTGTGTACCAACTCTCTAAATTTCAACTCAGATTCTTTCAAGAGCACTTACCACATATAGAATTAAGAGTGAATTCCGATAGTACAGGCACAACATTAATAGACTTGCCGTCACCTGCATTTAGGTTGTCTAACAATCGCCGAGTATTATCTTGAATGATTTTGGAAAATTGACGCAATATATTAAAATGGAAAGCAGGTGTTAGAATCTTCCTACGTTCCTGCCATTTTGATCCTGAAAATTTACAAAGAATATAATGTTTTAACAGTTCAAAACAGTGCTGTGCGAGAGTGGCGCCGAAGCTCGATTTTCCTGTTAGCACAAATTTACTCATATAGGTTATAGTATGATATTATACGTTCTATAGGTAACCCCAATAGGAACATATAATTCTATAGGGAATATAATATTATAAATCCATAGAAATATTTTTAATGTGTGGAAATTCATACAGGTATTGATACATATATTATACGGGACTCCTACTATCGACTAAAAACCACACATATACTACCTAACAGCCTACGGTTGGAAGCTCCGGGTAGGCCCTCGGAAGGATGTCCCCAGGACTTGCTCTGCCTCTGTGGCGTAATCGGTAGTGACTAGTGATACCACCTGTGGCGCTTGAGGTCCTGGGTTCGATGCTTGGGTCGGTCCAAATATTTGTGTGATCCACAAATGTTTGTTTCGGAGTTTGGGTGTTTACTATGAATAATATGTATGTATTTAGAAATATATAGTACCTATGTATATCAGTCGTCTAGATCCCATAGCACAAGCTTATATTAGCTTAATTTGGTCTAGACTAGATGTTGTGCAACAAATAAAAAAAATATAAACCCATATAGATCATCTATTTAAAAAGTCCATCTTTAGTGTGGCCATATGACTATTTTCCGGCATAATGTATGTACTTTTGAGCTTACCATTACTGACTAGTAAACCATCTTGTAGCCATGGTACCAATAACTTGTAAATTATGTTTTTGTTATTGTATTTTGAGTTGGACAAAATAGTCTGAAAGTAAGAGGTTAAATACAGTTAGTTTATGTATTATTATGACCACTGCTCCACAGTGAGGTTTGTAATTCGCTATAACAGGCATCATACATTGAACGTCGGGAACGAAAATTGTACTCATTACTAAATGAGATCACTGTCAGAAAAGAACTCGAATATCATCGATGGTAGTTCAAAGGTTCAAAGTAATGAACGATAGCGGTACCTACATTTATATTGTTGAAAAGAGAATAATTGAACAAAATACATAGACAGATAACAAAACCGATTTTAAAACACCGCTTATAAAATGTTACTATATTAAAATAATCAGTTATAATACATATATTTACTATAAACTAACCTCAACGTCATTTGGATTAAAAATAATCACAGCTCCATTTAGTGGTATATAAATTCTGTATATTCCATTCCACTTGGAGGCAAATATTCTTCTTAGTTTCATCAAATCCACTGTAAAAACATTAAAATGTGATATATTGTATTTAAGAGTCCGTATAACTATAATTGGTTGAAACGAGATAGTAGACATACAAAGAGAGAGATTCGATCGGTTTTTGTGCGTTTTTAATTGCTTAAACGGTTAGTGATAATAACTAAAAACGACGATTGCTCTTTATTCTGCGATATGATTTTGATTAAAAAAAAATTATAGCCTGCCCCAAGTGGAGCTTAATCTATTGGTGAGAACTGCAAAAGTGTCCGTTCAGCATCTTCTGAGATTAGCCTGTAGTGTTCATACAGACAGCCAGCCAAACAGACAGACAGACAGAAAAGTTCTGTCTTGTGAATTTTAAAAACATCATTTTTGTGCTCTATAGGCGACGGGGTCTCGTGTTGCGACGGGTAATTACATTCCGAGGGTGTCGTAAGAGGCGACAAAAACCCTTTCGCAAAAAGATCCATTGCGTAAAGAAGGAAAACTCGAAATGAAACTCAGTTGTCAGTGAAATGACAATCGTTAAACCAAGTTGAAAACCTTTTGGGCGGCTTGAAAAATTTCAACTGCGGGTCGCGGCGACCTGCGCCTGTCCACACACGATTTCTATTCTCTTATTATAGTGATAAAATATCACTTATCTATAGTGATATTTTAAAACTAACTTTAAACTCATGAGATCCAGTTTAAAATTTCATGAAACCTATGTATATTCAACAAAAAAAAAATCGAGAATTTTATCAGTACCTAATCGTTTTTGTGGCTTAATGAATTTTTAGTTCATGAATTGAAGTTACTTTTGTTTATAGCGTTAATTCAATGATCTAGATCAAGATAATAGTCCATTCAGCGTCATATGGACCTTTAAACATGTTAAAGAAGGAGGAGGTTCTCAATTCGACTGTATGTTTTTTTAGGTTCGTTACCTCGTATCTTTTTGGAATTTTTAGTCCCATTTCAAGACAGTCAGGATCTAATGATGGCATCCCAGGGAAATCGAGAGAAGCCTTCAAAAAATGTAAGAGGCAACCAATGCTTTCGTTAATTTTTGCATGTACTACTGTAAAACACCATGACACGCTTCTGGGAAGTCTGGAGTGTTCCCAGGAGTTCCCAGGCAGTTCAGTAGTCTTAGGTAAGGTAAGATAATTTGTCCTGGAGTCAATAACGCAACGACTACAGAATATTATTACTTTTATTGTAATTCCACAATAGTAAAACTTAAGGTAACGGCACCAATGATGGACGCGGACCAGACATGGACATTTTTTGAATTAACCTCCTTTATTAAGCAAACCCGAAGTATTTATTTTCAAATGAAAACACAGACCAGTTGTGTCAATATTTTAGATGTCACACCAACTGTTTTTGACAACCTGCAGTCATTTTACTGTCATTTTGATAGCGATCACAGGAGTTGTTAGTAACGCGGTGTCTTTTGGTGTCGAAAAGCGTAATTTCGTATAAGAATCTCGGTGCAAGTAAGTACACTAAACATCTGATTATGAGTCAGGTCTATCGTCGTCGATATAATTAATATTAGTTATTGATTTAACGATAGTAATACATTAATTTTATAATATACCCAAAATTTTAATGACGTTCTAATAATAAAATTTACCGGTGTCCATCATAGGATATTATTCAAGCACGTACACCCAATCATGGACAGAGTGTCCATACAAAGAACTTGCTTACTTTTTTATATTTTTATGTATCATGCATCTGGTTTAGTATATCTTCATGATTCTTTAATAATCTGCAATAAATTATTAGTCTATCCAATCATGGACATTCTGTCTATGGCTGGATGTCCATAATAGGTTCAACTTATTTCTAATACAAACAAATTTATTTTAATCCTAAAAATGGCCCCAAGAAAAGCCTACAGAAAAGAACAAATGGCCAAGGCCATCGAAGATGTCAGGAAAGGTAAGAAAATATCTGTTGCCGCTACAAAATACGGAGTCCCAAGAATAACTTTACACAAAAAATCACTGGAAAAAGTCCCATTGATTGCAATCTTGGTCCAGCAGTTACTTTTTATATTTAGCTCACCAAAATAATGCCGAGAAACGATCTTTTGAATCGTTCAGTTCTAGTAAAGATTATTTCTTTTGTTTTCTTCCACTGTGTGAGAGTGGCACCTCTGTCCAGCACGCGTTGTTCGGGATCGGAATGGAGAGGGCGGGATTAGATTGAAGTGTTCTTCAGAAAACTCTCCATGATAGATACCGTAGCATGCGATCAAAGACGCAATAGTTCTTCGCTGCGCCAACGGCTCCAGACTCTCTGTCACCTCCTGGCAGTTGAAAATCGCCGAACGCCGCAGGCTGCATAGAGTTCAGCGCGTCAAGCAAGCACCTCGCGGAGTCATCCCGAAGGTGTGAGCAGCAAGGACGATCTGCGTCTTGTACAGCAGACACTCTGGTGTGACGTAAAGAACCGCTTCACCTTGTTTAGGACTCCTAGTTTTTTCGAGACTAGCCCAATACATCGCTCAATATGATATTTGTGATAAAGCTCCAGATTGTCCCCAAGTGAAATCGTCATATTCTGAAGAGAGGGTAAGGGTAGGAAAGGAGATCTTTTTGCTGTGAACGCACACGCCTGTGCTTTACGGGCATTGAACTCAACCAGGTTTTTCGATTCCCATTGCGAAATGCCTTCCAGGTCCCCGTCAAGATCAGCCACAAGTTGCCATCTCCTCTCCTCAACGTCGGCTGTCCCTGCCACTGGGCGCGCCGAGTAACTACCGTGCAGAGTGCTATCGTCTCCATAGCAATGAATCCTCCCGAGCAACAGCATGTCATTGATATGCAGAAGAAAGAGGGTTGGTGACAACACAGATCCCTGTGGTACCCCGGCATTAACCTGCATAGAACAGGAAGCCTGGCTGTCACAGAGGACCCATATTAATATAAACTGGCCATCCAACTACACAATTGGTGTGGTAGTCCATACGCCGGAAGCTTGGAAAGCAGCGACGCGCGCCACACTATCGAAAGCTTTTGCGATATTGAGGCTTATAGAACACGATTCGCCGTGCCTCTCCATAGCCTCACCCCAAACCTGCGTCACGTAGGTACGCCAGGAGGTCACCCGTAGACCGTTGTGGCCTAAAGCCGTATTGTCGACCATTAAGTAGCCAGTGATCCTCGAGGTAACTCATGAGCTTTTTGTTGATGATCAGCTCAAATATTTTACAGATAATAGAGGTGACGGTTATGGGGCGATAGTTGGCAGAATCCAACCGATCCCCTTTCTTGGGGACCGGTTGTACGTTCGCCACCTTCCAAGCCTCGGGCACTTCCCCTGAAGAGTAGGAGTGGCGATACAGGAGCGCTGACGCTGGTGACACTTCGGCCGCACTTTTTTTCAGCACCACCGCCGAAATGCCGTTAGGACCACTGGCTCTCCGCGTGTCGAGTGACCGCAGCACCGCCCGCACTGTCTTGACAGATAAGACTGATCGGTATTGATAAATAAGATGATTGTTTGTTTTTATTCAAATAACATGGCCGGCTGGTTGAATTAAAGATAAGCATTTCGTTAATAATTAATATTTTGTTCTTTACTTGATTATTTACATTTCCATAACTAGCTGGGATATTACTGTCCATAGGTGGATGTTCATAATTAGATGATGTCCATAATTGGGTGTCTTTCACTGGACTATTGCAGTCCATGACTGGTGTCTAAGTAGGAGTGTATTTTTTTAATAATATTTTATTACACGGAGTACTAAACTGAATTTAAACATTGCATATTGACTGAGAAAAGAACTTTTAATTTCATGTCAAATCCCAAAGAATGTGAATAGAAAAATGAAGAAATTATAAAGCAAAAATAAAAAAACTTCGCTTATACTATCCATGACTGGTGACTTTACCTTATATCTAACTTAAAAACTAGGTACTCATCCGGATTCTGGGGATGGGACTTCCTTTTTCCAGGAATAATATCGATACCTCTAGGCTCAAAGGTCGTAAAGGACAAAATGGGACTTTTCAGGAGAAGCAAAAAACAAAAGAAAAAAAATATTTTGTACTCTAACTTTTTTCTTTCTTGAGCTATTTTAATAAAACCAAGGAAGAAAGTGCTTAGAATTTATAGTATTTTCTAAGGCAGATTAAAAAAAAACCCTAGTGATGTATTTACCGAGATAGATTTCCTTTACGACCATAAATTTGAAAATAAAAGTCCTTTACACCCGTCAAATTTCCATTCTAAGATTTCACCGAAGGGTGTAAATCTACTTCACTGCGCAATTCTGAAGAAAATAAGGTAATAATCGACTAGTGTAATAATTTTTAGGTCATAAGGATCACTTGCTAACTCATTTTTAAGGGCTACAATATTAAATAAACTTATATTTTTTAATATAAAGCTCGTCAAATTGACGTCGCCACCACCCTGATGGTAAGCCGTGGTGCATCTAACGATTGGGGGCCAGTCTCACAGTCTGTAAGACTTTCGACAGTGGTTTCTCAAGTTGCCGGCCCTGTGATGTGCCTCTTCACGCTCCTCTTGAAGAACCCGGGATTGTAAGATGAGGGAAAAACGTATGCGGGCAGGTCGTTCCATGTTCTTATAGTTCGAGAGATGAACGATCTTTTGAAATGCTTGGATCAGGCGAAAATTCTTTCCACTGTGTATGAGTGGCATCTCTGCCCCGGCACGCGTTGTTCGGGTTTGGAAAGGAGATGTTACGATTAGGTTGAATCGAGCTCTTCAGAACATTCACCATAATACATTCGGTAGAAGGCAGCCAATGACGCTATGGTTCTTCGTTGCGCAAACGGTTCGAGGCCTCCCGTCACCTCAGGACAACCAATTATTCGGATAGCACGTCGCTGCATAGCGTTGACGCTAGTAGGTGTCTTGCGGAGTCATCCCAAATGTGAGAACAGATTTCGACGCAGGGGCGAATCTTCGTCTTGTACAGTAAACATCTCTGATGTGACGTGAAATAGTCTCAGCTTATTCAGGAATTCTAGTTTCCACGAGGCCAGCCCAATACATCTCTCTACGTAGGTTTTGTGATTGAACTTTCTTTTAGTGGAACCTTAATGTTCCGAAGACAGGGTAGGGATAGATAGTAATGGGGACTTCTTAGCTGTAAACTGTGTGGTTTTCTGGCATTGAACTCGACCAGGTTGTCCGAACCCCATTGGGCAATGCGACCCAAGTCCCGGTGAAGATCCGCCACGAGTTGTCGTCTCTTTCCTTCCACGTCGCTTCGCCCCTCCACTGGACGGCCAGAATAGCTCCCATGCAGAGTACTATCATCCGAATAACAATGAATGCACCCAAGGGACAGCATGTCATTGATATGCAGAAGAAAGAGAGTTGGGGAAAATACCAATCCCTGTGGTACTCCGGCATATACCTGCAAAAAGCAGGAAGCCTGACCATCACAGAGGACCCGTGTACGTCGCCCGTGCAGGAAGCTGGCCAACCATCGGCACAACTGAGGCGATAGACCATATGCCGGCAGCTTGGAAAGATGCGTCGCATGTCATAGCCTATCAAAAGCTTTAGCCATGTCTAGGCCAATAGCCAGAGATTCACCGTGCTTCTCCATAGCCTCACCCCAGGTGTGTGTAATGTACGCTAAGTGGTCACCCGTTGATCGTTTTGGCGTAAAGCCATATTGACAATCGCTAATTAACGAGTGATCCTCCAGATAGCGCATGAGCTGTTTGTTGATAATTAGCTCGAACACTTTGCAGATTACGGTGGTTACGGCTATGGTGCGATAGTTGGCCGGATCCGACCGATCCCCTTTCTTGGGGATCGGCTGAACGTTCGCCTCCTACCAAGCCTTCGACTCTTCTCCCGACGAATAGGAAAGACGATACAGGCGTGTTAGCGTTGGACATAATTCAGCTGCACACTTCTTCAGCACCAATGCCGCACTGCCGGATTACAATATCCGGCATCGTGGTTCCACAGTCGGCGATAGTGGGAGGTTGCTTGCCACAGTTATCGACCCGGGAATTAGCCGCAAAGAGATTGGCCAGCATTTCTGATTTCTCTTGGGCCTTGTGAGCCAGTCATCCGTCAAGATTTTTTTTTTTATACTACTTAGGTGGCAGACAAGCTTACGGCCCACCGGAAGGTTAGTAACCGTAGCCTATAGACGTTTGCAACACCAGAGGCGCTACACACGCGCTGCCGACCCGGGCGCAGGTTGTGACGACCCACAGTTGAAATTTTTCAAGCCGCCTGTAAGGCCTTCAACTTGGCTTAACGACTGTCATTTTACTGACAACCGGGACCAACGGCTTATCGTGCCTTCCGAAGCACGGAAACGCTCGTAAATAAATGTCACAAAGTGGTCCACGTGGTGGTCACCCATCCATATCCGGCCATAGTAAATGTTGCTTACTGCAGTGATCGTTTACAGAACACTGAGTCCGCGGGGCCACGAGCGCTTCGTTACGGCTATGGTGCGATAGCGCAGCGGCAGCAAGAGCTTGCAAAAGTTGGCCTGCACGGCTTTGGTCAGTTGCCAGTATTCACGTCTGCTCGTCGGATGTTACGTGAGCTCCTGAGCAAGCCGCGTGATGCGCTGGGCGTCCACTCTCTTGAAGTCTCTCTTACTAGACATAGTGGCTCTGTTGTACGCTGCTTTGAGGCGGGCCACTTTCTGGTCGCGCACAGACCGAGCCCTAATCCAGGCGCGGTAAGCTGCCTGTTTTTGTTGAACAGCTACGGCGCACTCACGCCCGAACAAGGGGCGGGCTTTGCGGATGCTGGCAACATCAATGTATGGAATGTAATCTCAATGATGAAGCCCTCCCTGCAAAGCAGCGCTGACTCCACGGAACGGCCGACTGACTCAGGAGGACTCAGTGCAAAATAAACGGATTTCAGGTCGTCCGTTGGCGCTGAAGAACGAAGAAATTTCATTATATTTGCGGGGTTTCGCACTCCGTTTGACAGAAGATGATGTGTTTTTTAACAAGTTTTCGTCAATAATTACGCCAAGGTATTTAATGCTGTCTGTCCTTTGGATGAATTCACATTTGCAACCTTTCATTTCTAGCTGTTTTATGAAAACATACATATTTAGTTTTACTGGCATTCAGTGTCACTAAATTATAACGCAACCATGTTGACACTTGCCCCAGGCCCAACTCGGCTTTCATAAATTTTTCAGCCCAACTTGCACCATTAAATATAACAACAGTGTCATCGGCATAGCATATTATATTATCCATTTCCTTTACATCCATATTTTTGAGGTGACTTATAGGGAGTATAGGACCATTAAAATGTTTTATGTGTTTTACACCCAAAATTTTCTTTATATTTTCCTTTACTACCAAAATAATTTCACTCTAGTAGGTAAGTGTTATTTACTTCCATATTTTCACGGTAAACTTGGCTTAAAGTCTCAGATTATGTGGGTCGTAAAGGCATTTTTTTTGCGAATTTCGTAAAACGGAATACACAATTAAAAATTGAGTAAAACTGTATCAAAAAGTCATTTTCGCCCAAATGTCCTTTACGACCTTTGAGCCCAGAGGTATCGAATTATATGTAGCAATATGGGTCTACGCCTATATTTTCAATAATATAGTTGCTTAATTAATTGTTGCCATACAGGTACAGGCAGGGGTTTCTAAACCCAAAATTGGAGACTCATTCTGGAAAGAACAATAGATATATTTTTACAAACACCCGCTTCAACATATAGAGATTCCCTAAATTTTCCCTTCGCTATTAATATTTACTCCCAATTTCAAAGCCCTTAATAATAAAACAAAAGAACGTTAGCCTATTCATAATTTTCACAAATGCCCGCACTATTACCACAGATTATATAATATATTCTATACAGATGCACGAACAGGAACAAAAATCGGTTACACTCAATGATATTTAAGTAAAGATATGCTACCTTCATACAAAACAGCATTCAGTTATTGTTGAGTTATAATTTTACGTGCTTACCTATCGGTACCTAATAGATTTCACCTATGAATGCGATAGAGAATACAAAACATTTAAAACAGAGAGGGATAGCTATCTGTGTCGTTTTGCACACAGCAGCCAACCACAACACGACTTGTTTCGCTCGCAGCTATTAGCCGACTTAATGGAATTATAACAATTGTGTGACTTTGTCCGCAACAGTTTTTGAGCGGTAATGCGATATCTACCTCTTTTTTACTATAACATCATTGGTTACACTCGTAACTCGCTCCACAGACCTGGCCGCCTACCTGTCAGTGTGGAAATCCTCAAATGTAACTAGATGGCGACGATACTTTTAGCAAAATGTTCAACTAGATTTCCAGGTCAAATTTGATTTCGTTTCAACTGTTTTGATAAAGTATTTAGTTATTTCAATCGTGACGCAGTCACTTAATTAGCACAGACGGGTAAACGGACGGTATCCGGTGCATGCAAGCCCCAGTTCGAATCCCACTTTTCACACGATTCTTTTTGTTATCTTTTTAATTTTTACTTTTTGAACGTACCCTCATTTTATACTACTCAATATTTTTATTAAGTGAAAAAAGACTACTTACTCACACGGGACTTTGTCATTTTTTATTATATGAAAAATATTATGAAAAAGTTGACATACTAATTGCTTTAAATAAGCATGTTATCTTTGTATTGAGTATTTATTTTTTGCAATCGATTGATTTAAAATTTAAATATATCATCAACTGTTCTCATATCATTTAATGATATGAGAACAGTCGAATTCGTTTCAACTGTTCTGATATGACTAAGTATTTCGCTCCATGCATCAGTCGTTTAATTCCCTATCGATCTGTATATTCCGTTTTACGAAATTCGCAAAAAAATGCTTTTACGACCCACATAATCTGAGACTTTAAGCCAAGTTTACCGTGAAAATATGGAAGTAAATAACACTTACCTACTAGAGTGAAATTATTTTGGTAGTAAAGGAAAATTAAAGAAAATTTTGGGTGTAAAACACATAAAACATTTTAATGGTCCTATACTCCCTATAAGTCACCTCAAAAATATGGATGTAAAGGAAATGGATAATATAATATGCTATGCCGATGACACTGTTGTTATATTTAATGGTGCAAGTTGGGCTGAAAAATTTATGAAAGCCGAGTTGGGCCTGGGGCAAGTGTCAACATGGTTGCGTTATAATTTAGTGACACTGAATGCCAGTAAAACTAAATATGTATGTTTTCATAAAACAGCTAGAAATGAAAGGTTGCAAATGTGAATTCATCCAAAGGACAGACAGCATTAAATACCTTGGCGTAATTATTGACGAAAACTTGTTAAAAAACACATCATCTTCTGTCAAACGGAGTGCGAAACCCCGCAAATATAATGAAATTTCTTCGTTCTTCAGCGCCAACGGACGACCTGAAATCCGTTTATTTTGCACTGAGTCCTCCTGAGTCAGTCGGCCGTGTGTCTTGCGCCCGGGGCGAGGGAAGCGCCAAATACCTACTTGTGCGCTATAACCGCCCCTTAAGTTCATTGTCCATTTCCTCGGCATTAGAAAGCCGATTCATTAGGTCGTCTACTATAGATACTACGTAGTAAATACTTGGGTATTTTCACTTTGATAGTAAAAGTGTAGCATCGTAAAACGGCTATAGCAAGTCAATCACTAATTTAACATCAGCCCACATGAATTCTTAAATATTGTAACTTCGAAATTCGGTATCATTCTCACAAAGATAATTGAGCCCTGCTTTCATTTTATATGCACGTTCAAACATAAGGTAGATCGAATTCCATCTGATGTTAATTTCTTTTAGTAAAGCTAACTGCGGCATATCTAATTCTGCACACTTTTCAAAATAGGTCTGCTTTTTTACGGAAAAAATTATTAAGTTAACAAGTTTACTCACAGCTGAAATAGGCTCTTCAACTTCTTTTAGTTCTTTCTTTACTACCAAATTTAAAATGTGTGCCAAACATCTAGTGTGAATCACATCATCATTAATTAGAGTCAGTAATTGTAAGCATTTCAAATTTACTTTGTCTTTATCTGTAGTAATGGATATAACTCTTTTATGTAAAGCATTAAAATTCAAGATTTCGACGATTTTATGTAATATTTGTTCAGCTTTATGTGGATACGGTATCAAATCGAAGTCCAGGATAAATGACTGTAATGCACCATTATTTATTAAGTGCGCAGTAACAACTACGTATGGTTTGTTTGTGACGGAGGTCCAAAAGTCAAAAGTCAAAGAAATTTTATTTGAAATCATTTTTATTTTCTCTATAACTTCAGGTTGTTTCTGTTTAAATAGTTTGTGAATGTTTGATTTAAGTGTAATTAGGTTTTATCTCAGCCATTATTTTTTTTAAATGTTCTTCTTCTACAAGTTTAAACGGATGGTTGCCATGAATTTTAAATTAAGCACTAATCGGTCATACAGTGGCTGTTTATGTTTACTCAATGTCAATGCAGTATTGCTATTGCTTGTTGAGGGGCGTTCATGACTTAGCAAATGATTTTTTAGCGTAGAATGTGACGATTTTATCGAAAATGGTTTTTTATATTTTTTCTTAGGATTCGAAGAAGACGCAATACTCACATTTTCTCTAGAACTCGTAAATGTGACATCAGTAGACAGAGACACATCCAAATCACCATCAAATCCATAATTTTCCATTTTGGCCTTTGAGCCAAAGATAACGAGTAATAGTAACCCACGGGTTAAAATATAATTCCAATCCAATGTTTCAGTTCAATTGATGAAACAGTATTTATTTACGATGATAACCACAACACAATATACTAAACTAACAGATATTTAACTTAACACATTTCCTGGTCATAACAACAACGAATGAATGATGTAAATTAAACCGGGCAACCGGCAACGCATAAGAATAAATATACATATCTACCCTCACATTAAAATATTAAACACCACCGAAATAAATGTTTTTCTTTGTCATCTCTAAGATAATAATGGCGAAATAGGAATCGATGTGTTATTTTGAACATTGTAAAAAAAAATATTCACGTATAAAATTAATAAAATACAGTCTTATATTTCAAATAAGTCTATATTTAATATTGTAGCCACCGCTATAAAGCGGTGAGTCTTAAAAAAGGCAAAAAGGCTCGAGCCTTTTCGACCGCTGCCTGATCTTCAAAAGAGGCTTAAGAGTTTTTTAAAGCTAGAACTGTAATTACGACGCCAGTCTTTAAAAAAAGCCTAGGCCTAAAAAAAGCCTCAAGCCCCTTTTTAGTGAGCAGTTTTAGAACTATTGTTTTGTGAGTCCGCTTTTAAAAAAGACTCGTAAGCTTTAAATTTTGGGCTAAAAGGCTCGAGCCTTTTCGACCGCTTAGGTTTTGCGAAAGTTGAGTGTCTCTAATTACTGAACCACAAAACCCTCAACATTAAAACTTGTGCGAAATAATCCTTAAAGTGCTCCCTTTATGACACTGATGAAATTTAGACCAAGGACCGCTCACCTAATCATCACCTAATCGTACGTCTGTCTTGCAAGATCCTAACTGTAGATGTTTTGCGCGTAGGTACTCGTTGAATATTTTTTAAGTTCCTTGATATGCTCAATTTTTTAGGTAAAGAGCGGTCCCCCGACGAGACAAACTGTTAGTTAAAAATATGAATACGTAAATAATAGGGTGTAGTGGGGCCCTACCAACACCATCGGGCCCAAGTCAACCTCACGTGCAAGCTCGTGCACCTGCTGAACAACGGACGAGGCTCTGACGGTGGCGGTCCATTTCAACACGGCGATGGGCTCACCACCTGTCACGTGGGACCGAATTGTACACGGTGAAATGTGGGCCGATATAGGCCTCTGCCTACCCCTTCGGGGATGAAGGCGTGAGTATATGTATGTATGTATGTATGTATATATAACATAAGTAGGGTGTTATTGGGGATTCTGGAATCATTTCGTCCTCGCTTTCGCTCGAACTGCATGATTCCAGAATCCCCAATAATTTTTAAGCTACCTTTACTATCATGATTTGTGTGATCTGATGCAGTTAGCAACATTTTATGAGAGAGTTAAAGCATACAGAGAGATATTCAATGACTAGCAATGTCCTTCCTTATTTAGCAAAATAAATAAAAAGTTAATAAATATTCACGGACATTTTACACAACGCTATCTGATCCCAAAGTAATCTAGGAATAACTTGCTTGTGTTATGGGTATCAGACCACGGATATAAATACTTATATACTTATAAATACATACATTTTATACATAGAAACACCCAGACTCTTGAGACAAACATTTATGGGTCACACGAATATTTGTCTCCGGCGGGAATCGAACCCACGATCTCCAGCGCCGCAGGCGGTATCACTACCGACTGTGCCACAGAGGCAGTCATGACTTTACTTTTTTTAATGAATTTTACTTTTGTCTCAGCATATAATATCTAATTATAATATTAATTTATACACAATATAAAAATACTAGTTTAATAACATTCCTATTAATTTTCTTCAATTACGTCTACCAGGTTGTTGTAGATTCTAATTACTCGGGCCCATAGCTTAAGCCCTTTATAACGAATTCTAAAGAAATTATTATTTTCACTATAATAAGGTAGGTATTAAGATGGCATTATATTGGTCATGACATATTATTTTTACAATATGAAGACCGCATAATCGTTTTTCTACTATTATGACTTGTACTCTATCTCCCATATTCAATGTCATGGTACCAATTTTTTATTTAAGTATCTATCTACTATGTAGTAGTAAAATTGTATTATCAAACTGATACCATGAAAGATAAATACATAAAAAGACTACCTGTCACGCTCCTGCATTAATGAGTTGTGTGACTGATTTTATTTATATTTTTTTTAATATTATGTATTTTCCAAATGGATCATCATCATCATCACCTCGGCGGGTTGACACCCACTTCTGTTCATAGGTCTCATATATTATATTATTTAATGAACGTATTATTATGAGATGGTCACTTAGCAAAATGTTTTTAATATTTACAATTATTATTTTACTAAGTAATATTGCTACTTAATAATGGTGTTGGATTAATTCATTACCCAAATTGGATTACGGCAAATGCTGAATAATAATAGCAGAGATTTTGGGGACTTTAAGGATAGAAAATTATAAAGTTCAATTTATATTGGTTTTTGCTTTGAGAATCTAAAGAGACTACATAAACATGATACTCAAAAGATGTGCAATAGATCAGTAAAGTACATGCGATTTCCTTTTTAGAATTTCGTCACAGAATCGTGGCGCCGCTAGCCAAATATGGAATCTAAGCCTGTGTTCACAGTAATATACATGACTCATACAATAGTGATTTAATAACATATATATTTTATTAGTACTTAAGATCGAAATTTCAATGTATCTTCAACGAAGCGTCTACATCTGACTTTGTGCTATTTAATGTAATCGCTACCTTAATTTATGACAGTATTTAATTGATTGTTGATTGAGGAGTTCATCCAGAAACTAAGTGTTAAGTGAAATATTTGTGTTTGAGAGTTAAGATCCTGGGCAATAAGTATGTATTTCCTTTTTTTATGTGATTATTATTTATTAATATTTAATAATTTATTTTAAAAAATTAAAAAATAGAATATTCGAGTTATTACAGGACTTCTTTTCTTACACAGAATCATCTAGCCCATACTAAGCTAGTACGTTTGTGCTATGGGATCTAGACTTTTGATACTGACCAATAACTGTACTGTTTCTCCTAATAAAAGTCTTTATTTCAGAGTACATTTAGCAGTTTACATAAGTAACTATAATTCTAACCAAATAAATATTAAAATTACAGGTCACTTCACAATCCTTTTGACTCTGACGCAGAGCTTGCTGTGCAATCAAGCACCAGCACTCACAATAAATCAAAAGCAATAAAAAGAAAATCCCGCACCAGCCTTCAAAAGCCTAACCCGAAGAAAAAAGTGCCAATTCGTGATGTATCTGATGATTCGGAAACTGAACCAGCACCAGTAACTGCTCGAAAAAAGCACACCGTATTTTCAGATTCTGGAGATGACATAAATATCTCACTTTTTACAGTTTCACAAAGATTTTTAATATAGTAAGTCCTTGTTTATTATTATTATTTTATTTATGATTGAATTGTGTCAATCTAGATAAATATTTCATACAATTGTAACGGTATTCACAAAATCTATAAAGCAAACTTACTGATTGTGTACTAGTGTAATAGCATGATCTAGTCAAGTAATCATATAATACTAATTTGGCTTTCATATTACCTATATTATCTCATTTGAACATGAAATTCTTAACAACCATCTGATTTTACTTTTGATATTTACTTACCGAAAGTTTATTGTTTAATAGAGTTAGACAGACTAATAAACTAGCAACATAATAATGTGTAGTGTTTTGTTTGTGTTAGTTTTATACCACAGTAATATGCCCTAGACTTCATGAACAGTAAGAAACTGATTAAGGTAAAAAAGATGATGCTATGTTATGTACAATTTGCTAAATCAATAAATTTGCATTTTGCAGGGCGACGAAGAGCCACCTGTGAGAGCATCTGCCCTAAGAAGTTATCTGGCGAGGCGAGTCGGCTCTGGTTACACTCTACAGCGGGACCCAACGCGGAACGATAAATTTTATATAGAGCTGCGTGTATACAATAGTAAAGAAGCAGAGACGCTTGCTGCTGATCGGTGGAAGCGAGCGCTTTTCACACTCCGCTCGTCACACAATGACAATGACCCAGTGTGGAAGGCTCTCACTGGTTTAGTGAGCGCTGCTAAACAAGAATACGCAAAAATTAAGCCAATTTTATATCCATCTAATATTTTTTAACAATTTGATATTATTTAATAATTAATAATTTTGAACCTCATTTCTAGGTATTACATAATTTTAAATGTGCTCTAGATTTAGAATAACATAACATATTTTTAGTATATTGAGCGCTGCTAAACAGGAATATTCAAAAGTAAACCCCATTTTATATCCCTCAAATTTTTTTTTAATAGTTTTTTTAATATTTTTTAATTAACAATTATAAATGTGCTCTAGATTTATATTGACTACCTATTTTTAATATATTAATATATTAAGGTGTTTTCATCCCTTACAGGACATGCCAAAAATTCGAATATTCTATAAACTCTGAAATTCAAATATTTGAAAATATTTATTGAAATAGTTAACCAAAAATGATGAAACTTTGATATTGTCACATTATTTTTAATAATAAAAATCTAATATTACTCAAAATCAAGAAAGTATTTAATCTAAATGTTGAATATTTACTGATTATTTTATTTTGTTTTCTTATATAATCTCAGTATTTAGAAATAAGTTTCATTTGATCATTTGTTTTTACTTTATAACATTTTTCTGTCATACAGGTTCTATACCAAAAAAAAAAAAAAAACTGACATTCTAACATTGCTTGAATTCTAGATATATTAAATATTTGGCTTTTCATTATTTATTATTTCATATGATATTAATTTAATTAAATACTACTATTTTTCTACTTTATGATATACGGTGCTAAACCTTGCCTTACAAGGTGATACCAAAAATTTATAAACTCTGAAATTCAAATATTGAAATACTGAATATTTATAGTAATAATTTTAGTTTAATGATTTATTGCTTTTCATTTCATTCCTATTTGAATATTACATAAATTATGAATAATTCTATGGTTAAAAATTACCTTTCAGATTGATTATACATATATACCAAGAACTCTGAAAACTCGAATTGAATTTACAATTTTTATTTAACTGATTTTATCTAAAGCCAAAGTTTCATATAATGCCTGCAATAAAAACATATTTTGAAATTACGAAAATGAGATTCTGCCATGATTGTCAGCTATATGTCTCAAAGTCAAAGTATTCATCACATAAGAAAAGTAACAAACCATAAAACAAATTGCTTACTTCATACTGAATTTGAAAATGTACTGTTGATAGCCAGTGCTTTTAAAGACAGAATAGCTAGTTACAAAATAAATCCACAAACTACTGATATCATAACACCAGATTTTTTTTTATCTAGCATATTCACCACTATTAAGCTATTGCATAGCTTCTATCGCGGGCCTTGCGTGGAGACCTAATCCAGAAATTGTGTCACGAAAACGAATCACACTCTCGGCTACCTTCGGCCACGTTCGTGTATCTCATCTCACACTTCATAAATTTTTTGTTTACGTCAATTATGAACTCTGCAGTCGTTATATATTATGTCAAATAATCCAAAAATTGATGCTTGCACCCAGAATCGATCTTGCGCCTTCTGCGTACTGATCCGCGTCTTAACCACTCGACCAAAGTTGAATTAAGAGTGCTGGTTGAATTTAGAGTTCTTAATGTGAAATGACAATTTCGATGCTGTCAATTACATTAGTTGCTGTCAATTTACTTCGTCTAAATAAAAAATCGACTATAGGTGTATAGGTATTCATCATCTATGTACAACAGTGAACGGTACTCGTATAATTTGTGTAAAAAGTGTTTTAAATATGAATAAACAAAGTGCATTTATTAATGAAGAAAGTCACGAAAAATAGTGAAAGAAAATGAGTGAGTACTCTATATACATACATTTTATTATTATTATCACCAATGCAGTATTATTTTTTGTTTTGTTAAGTTATTAAGTTATATATAATACTGCTATAAAGATAACCAAACCCGGGAGTACGTTCCCATGGGAAGCGGGAAGAAAATTTCACGCTGACGTAGCCGCGAGCGCCATCTATCCCATACCTATGTACTTTAAACGTGTCATAAAAGTCACAACAATATCATACATGCATATTTCAAAGAATGTCTATTATTATCATAAAATTTGTAAAAATAGTTTTTAAGTAGATAAGAAGAAACCTACTGTTTTATCTTTTAACTAGCTGACCCTCGCAACTTTGTTTACGTCACACAAGGTCTATGAAATTAGAGGTATTTAGGTATTAATCATACTCATCAAGTAGCGTGTGAATCTGCCCTGTTTGCTTAATCAAAATAGAGCTTAATGGTTAAAGCTATTCCTCAGTATAGAATTTTCTTCAGTATAAACAATTTACATACAAACACTGTGTTAGAATTTTATTACATGTATCAATGTAGTAGACGTAACGTGTATAAAATGACATCAATCAAATGTCATCAATATTCTGAAAAAGAAATTAAAAATAGAGTTCACAAACTCTTTTGAAACTACATACTGTACCTACCTTAGAGGATCGTTATGAAGATAACAGGATAGTTAACAACCATCCATAGAAAATAGATCTGATGGTATAATGCTGAATACTGCCAAGAACAATCGGCGCGACATAGAATGGGGCCTATACTGATATCCTGGAGGATTTAAATGATGCCGATGTCCTGTGCCTGCTGAGGCACACACACGCCGTCATGCATGTCTGCAGGACAACGTGCTGGACAACGAGCAGGATGAGGCAGCGAATGGCTGGACTGAAATTAAAATCGACAGACGCAAAAGATGTGGTGGAGGCACTTATTCACGTACCTCGGGAGTGTCGTGTCAGAAACTGATGGGATAGAAGAGTACCCTACATCATTTCGAGTCTCGCCAAGGCCAGAACAACCTTTACACAGCTGCGCCCCGTAGGCAGTTGCGAACCCCTCCATGGGACCTGGAAGCGAGAGCCCTTGCGTCACTGTTCAGATGGCGCAAGGAGGCGCTGGAGCGAGGCCAAGGGCCTACGTCTCGAGAAATCGAGGCCCAGCGGACCCTGCTCCACCAGGAAACCATGCAGACATGGAAGGTGCGACTTGAGCAACCAAAGGGGGGATTCGCCACAATCGCGGCCGTCAGACCGTTCATGGACGAGTGGCTGGAGAGAAGACACGGTGATCTCTCCTACCGGTTGACACAGATACTTGCCGGGCACGGTAGCTTCGGTAGGTATCTGTGGCGAAAACATCGGGAAACCACGGCCGAGTGTCAGCACTGCGAGGACCGCAGCGATGACACGGCGCTCCACACTCTGGTGGAGTGCACGGCGTGGGCACAACAGCGCCAGGTCCTCGTAGTGGGTCTGGGCGTGGACACTCTCTCGCTCGAGGCCATGGTGCGAGCCATGCTCTCCAGCGGGAGTAAGTGGGACTGCGCCGCCTCTTTCTGTGAGCAGGTCATGCTCGCGAAGGAGGCGGCGGGCCGGGTGCGGGAGAGAACTCTCCCACCCGAGTTCCGCAGTCGGCGCCCTGGGCGCCGCCGCCGACGTGTCTTCGCCGAGGACTATCGGCCTCCATGACCGGGGGTCTGAGGACGGTGAGAGGGCCGCTCACCGTCCTTACATAAGCAGGCCCGCCCCGGCAGCGTGACGTGAGCAACTCACGCACGCCCCCCCCCCCCCCCCTTAGAAGCGGGGTCACACCCGAAACCCCCCATAGACGCGGGATTGCACCCGAACCACCCCCTGGGCGAGGCCGCATTGGCGGCCGTAGGTCTGTTGGGAGTCACGGGACATCCTTCCTGAGGGCTTACCCGGGGCTCTCAACCATAGGCTGTAAGGCGTGGCGTGAGGTTTTTTAGTCGGTAAGAGTCCTATGAGGATTTTCCCTCACGTTAAACAAAAAAAAAAAAAGGCAGTTGCGAAAATGGACACGAAGAGTGAAACTCAAAACAAAGTAAACGTTAAAACTGTACTGCTAACTGCTATACGGATGCGAGACATGGAAGGTCACTAAAGACATTTCGAACCAGCTACCAGCTATAAGTCTTCGTCAAACGCTGCCTCCAATGGATCCTCGGTACACACGGGCCCGAGAACATCACGAACGTAAGACTATTGGAACGCTGCAGTGAGACCCCTATCCACCAACAGATCAAACGTCGGAAGTGTAGCTGCTGCGCTGGATTGGACACACGCCGCAAAGGGACCATGATCACATCATACCAAGGCAAGCCTTACTGAAACTACTGGTAGGGTTTCAAAAACTGTTCGATAGTAAGTCGGTACATTTATTGATAGTGGCTATAGGCTACATAACATAATGCTAAGATTAATAGGAGCGGTGCAGCAATGAGGAATGTTTCGAAAACGGAAAACATTAAATCGTTATAAGAGTATCCGTTGCGCCTCTGCGTAAATGGTTGAAGTTACATAAAAATAATTTATTACAAAATAATTGTTCTTCTTAAAAAGTTCTAAAACAAAATACCTATTAAGCTATTGCATAGCTTCTATCGCGGGCCTTGCGTGGAGACCGAATCCAGAAATTGTGTCACGAAAATAAATCACACTCTCGGCTACCTTCGGCCACGCTCGGCCACGTTCGTGTATCTCGCACTTCATATACCAACGTGTACACGTGAGCGTTTGCATAACGTGTACCTATGTATATGAAGTGAAGAAGGGTGAAGTGGGGTGGGCTGAGGTGTGTAGGGTGGGGTGAAGTGAAGTGGGGTGTGGTGAGGTGAATTGGTATGAGATGGGTGGGGTGAGGTTAGGTGGAGTGGCATTTTGGCCTTTAGGACTTTGGTTTTTGGGGCTTTTGGGACTTTTGGGACTTTTGGGACTTTTGGGACTTTTGGGACTATTGGGACTTTTGGGACTTTTGGGACTTTTGGGATTTTTCGGTCTTTGAGGACTTTTGGGTCTTCAAAAGTCCAAAAGTCCAAAAGTCCAAAAGTCCAAAAGTCCAAAAGTCCAAAAGTCCAAAAGTCCAAAAGACCAAAAGTCCAAAAGTCCAAAAGTCCAAAAGTCCAAAAGTCCAAAAGTCCAGAAGTCCAAAAGTCCAAAAGTCCAAAAGTCCAAAAGTCCAAAAGTCCAAAAGTCCAAAAGTCCAAAAGTCCAAAATCCAAAAGTCCAAAAGTCCAAAAGTCGAAAAGTCCAAAAGTCCAAAAGTCCAAAAGTCCAAAAGTCCAAAAGTCCAAAAGTCCAAAAGTCCAAAAGTCCAATAGTACAAAAGGCCAAAAGTCCAAAAGTCCAAAAGTCCAAAAGGCCAAAAGGCCAATAGGCCAAAATTCCAAAAGCCCAAATGTCCACAGTCAAGTAGGTACTTGGTACTTTACTTTGTTGAACATAGGCCTTAAAATCTTACTTCTTACTTATATTATAAATGCGAAAGTTTGTGAGTGTGGATGTTTCTTACTCTTTCACGCTCAAACCGCTGAACGGATCGGGCTGAAATTTGGTACAGAGATACAATTATAGTCTGGAATAACACATAGGCTACCTTTTACCCCGGGAATAACTTCCCGCGGCAACAAATTTTACGCGGGCGAAGCTGCGGGCATCAGCTAGTATTCTTATATAGAAATAATTATACTAGCATAGTTGGTAAAAAATGCTATGTAATAGCTTTACCGCAGCAGTCCCCGAGTGCCACACGTCTTTTTTTTTTAATTTATTGACACCATTATTACAAAAACATAAATCTATGAAGATAAACTTTGAACTTTTTGTGTTATATTTATTGCCTAACAATGATGAACTGTCTCTGAAGTCTTTTAATACTAAATCAGAGTACATAAATTATAACAATTTATAAACAATGCATTGAACGATTAGTATCTAAATGTTTAGAGTTTGAATTATCAGATTCTGGTTGGACCATAGATCAAATTAGTCATTTGGAGATGAACATTGCTAAATATAATCCTTTAAGAGCCGTAAGCTACATTGCTTTACCCTCAAGAATTAATAAAATAAAGGCTTGTCTTAATATTCACAATATGGACAATCATTGCTTTCTTTGGTGTATCATTGCACATATGCATCCAGCTAAAAATAATCCCAATAGAATTTCATCATATCCACATTATTCAAAAATTTTGAATACTAATGGCTTGTCATTTCCTCCAACGTTTGAAGATATAAAACGTTTTGAAAAACAGAATTGTAACATAAGTATCAATATTTACGGCTTAGAAAAAAACAATACTATTACTGGTCCGTTATTTAAAACTAAAGTTCGAAAGTTAACCCATGTGAACTTACTATTTATTACTAAGGATAATAAGAATCATTTCTGCTTGATTAAAAACCCTGAATTAAATAATTTAATATCATATATTATTATAATAGATATTAAATTATTTAATTCAGGGTTAGATTCACAACATATGTAATAAGCAAAGCAAGTGGCTTCATGGATTTGAATGTTTTCACTGTATTGACTTTTGCTTTTATCAGAATATTCTCTTAATAAGCTTTCAAAGTCTCCGTAAATGACTATTGGGACTCTTTGTGTTTTTTTATAATTTGAGAATTTAAGTTCACTGTTTTCTGGGGGAAGTATAGTTTGCAATCTACCGCATTTAGATATAGGGGAAGTATAGTTTGCAATCACGATATTGCATATCATAATTCATCAAAATTAAGCGATAGGCATAAAGCAGATTTAGTTTTGTTGAAAATGGTTAAAGAGCGTGCTGTTGCTTCTGATGCGAGTTTAAAAGAGAAGGTTGCAGCAAAATTGGTAAGCAAAGCTATGTCTGCAAAAGTTAGGACTGGGGCTGGGCATAAAAAACCAATAATAAAAAGAGAGCTACCGGAGCTGGTTGTAAAAAGGGAATTGTAAATATTATTACCAAAACAAAAAAACACTTACAAAAAATGAGACCAAAATGTAAGAAAATGGCAATCGAATTAGCGATGGCGGCTGCTAGAGACTTAGCAAATAATCCATCAGTCTATGAAACTTCCTCGTATCATTTCTGTACCTAAAACAGGGGGAGTATTGCCTTTAATACCTATATTTGCAGGATTTTCAGCTATGGGTGCTTTAGCAGGTGGTACAGCTGGAATAGCTAAAACTATAACGGAATTCAAAATGGCTAAAAAACGTTTTGCTGAATTGAAAAGGCATAATGAAAAAATTGAAGCTCTTTGTATAGGCAAAGGGCTACACTTAAAACCACATAAAAATGGGCTTGGCATTTTTGTATCGAAAGAAAAAAACTGAATTATCGGCTACCTAAACGAGCGTTGAATAATTTAGACATATTGAAATATGGGAACAGTATTCCCTATTTTCGTGGAGTCTATATGAGGGATGAGCTACCGAAAAAACCTCTTCACAAAGAATGTGGTGTAATTAATTTAGATAGCTCTCAAAATCTTGGTACTCATTGGGTAGCCTATGCTAAGTGTAATGATTATGTAGAATATTTCGATAGTTACGGCAATCTTAAGCCACCGAAAGAATTCATAAAATATGTAGGTTATAGAATTAATTATAATTATGAAAACATACAACGCGATCACCCATACAACTGTGGCCATCTATGTTTAAATTTTTTTTAAAATTTTTGGAAAAGTCAAGCTTAAAATAAACAAACTCAGTCAAATACATTCAGTTTACAGGAATGTCTATAACAGTCACCATCTCGGGAAATAAATCCGAATTGGTTTCATACTTTCAACCATCATTGAATTTATCAGATCAGTACGAGTGTGGCTTGTTATACTTTTCAGTGTTTAATCTATTTAATAATATTGACTCTAACATTTTGCCTGTAATCAGAATTGAATGTGATCTTGTTTATAATTCGTATTCCAACGGAATACAAACTCATGTCATTCATGATTTTTTCCAAATGCTGATTGAAAAAAATGTTGTATAGAAACACCACAAAACATCATCTATTTTCCGATTAATAAAGAAACTATTTCTTCGATATCTATTAGAATTGTGGATCAATTTGGTCACCTAATTAATTTCAGCAACGAGCACATTGAACTTCGCTTGCATTTAAGAAAAATAAAATGATTGCATATTATAAAAGCTCGCCCGCTACTGTGAGACGTAGTATTTGTTCAGAGTCTGTGAAGGGCCAACGACGTAAGAAGAAAGTAAAGAATTTGACTAAGTTAAATAAGGAATTTCTTAAAGCTCTAGGATTCAAAATATGAGCATACTTCGGGTTAACGAGTTACCACAATTTGATACATCGATTGAAAGCTATGAAATTCATTCATATAACCCCTATAATAACAGCTTCCGAGAAAACGATGAAATCCGCATCCCTATACATCAGCAAGACATATATGTTTTACCATCAGCCAGTTCAATTTATATAGAAGGTCAAGCTATCCCCTTCGGTAAAGATGGAAATCCAATTAAAAAAGCTAATGTTACTTTCACTAATAACTACATTTTGTCATTATTTCAAGACATTAGGTACGAAATGAATGGTATTGAAATTGATCGAACTAAAAATTCTGGAATAACTTCAACGATTAAATCATACATTTCATTAAATGAAGGAGAAAATAGAGTTGCTGCCTTGTGGGGGTGGAACTTTAAGCCGTTTAGAGGTGATGGTAGTTTTAGTGCTGTTATACCGTTAAACAAAATTCTTGGGTTTGCTGAAGATTACAATAAAATTTTAATTAATTGTAAACACGAACTTGTATTGAACAGAAGTAACTCTAACTTAAATAGTGTCATACTTTCGGATGATGTGATACATTTTCAAATAGAAATGCAGAGAGTACAATGGAGAGTACCTCATATTAAAGTTTCTGATCGAGAACGATTGGTACTCTTAGTAGGTACAATTAGAAAGGGATAAACCTATTCAAATAGCATTTAGAAATTGGGATTTGTACGAGTATCCTTTATTACCTAAGACTACGAAACATTCTTGGTCCGTCAAAACTGCATCGCAATTGGAAAAACCTAGATATGTCATTTTCTGTTTGCAAACTAATAGAAAATGTAACAAATTAAAGGATAGTTCGCTATTTGATCATTGTGATGTCACAAACGTAACATTATTTCTAAACTCCCAATATTATCCATATGAACCTCTTGGCTTAAAATTCTCCGATGATAAGTACAGTATATTATACGATATGTATGTGAAATTTCGTCAGTCATATTACAACTGCCCAACAGATCCCTTGCTCAGTTTAAAAGATTTTAAAGACAAAGCACCACTCTTCATCTTAGATTGTTCAAGGCAGAACGATAGCTTAAAAACTGGACCTGTAGACGTGCGGCTGGAGTTTGAGTGTTCAACATTAATACCTGATGACACAAGTGCATATTGTTTAATTATCAACGATCGACTTGTGGAATACAAGCCCTTAAGCAACATAGTACGTCGGTTATCATGATTGCCATCGTAGATGTTCAAGGTTTTAAAACAGAAGCAAATGAATTTATAATAAAGGAAATAGCTATACTATGTAATAAAAAAATGCAGGTTTTTTTTAATAAAATCACCATTTCCATTTTACGACTTAACGAAAGAAGAACGAAAGCAAGTAAGTTGGATTGAGCGTAATCGTAAAATATACTGGCGCGAGGGAATTATACCTTATTCAAATCATCAAAATTTGATTCAGGATATTCTAATACATAAATGTATTTACGCCAAAGGAGTTGAAAAAGTGTTATGGTTAAAAAACATATTAAATAGTGATGACATAAACAATTTAGAAGATAAAGGTGCCCTAGTTTGATAACCTTACATGAAAAATACAAAGTAGGTACACTCCCTTGATTTGTATAGTTGTATCTATCATGATTCCGTTTGTGCTTTAAAAAATGTTATATGTTTAAATAAATGGTGTACAGATAATAAACTTTATATTTATAATGAAATTCACTTTATACAATAAAATATTTTTGTGAACAAAGTGTTTTATTTGCTAAACTGAATGAATACCCTCAAGTATACTGATTGTAAGTGTTGAATCATAAAATATTACTAACTGTATCAGATCACACAAAATCGGAATAGTCAGAGGTGGTAAATAAAAACATATAAAAGTGGTAATAGAGAGGTTATATTCTCCTGAGGTAACAACATGTGAATCGTTCTTGAAAATTGAAACGGCTTCAGCAGAATGTCCAGAAAACATATGGTATCAGATTTTACCCAAGTATGAAATTAATTTCATCTAAAAAAGCTTGAATGACTTTAATGCTTTTATATAACAGAGGCTACGCTTACTTTATCAGATCACATAAATCATAATAGTAAAGATCGATAAAAAATATTGAGGAGTCTGGAATCATGCAGTTCGAAAATATTGCTAACTGCATCAGATCACACAAATTATCATGATAGTAAAGGTCGCTAAAAATTATTGGGGATTCTGGAATCATGCAGTTCGAGCGAAAGCGAGGACGAAATGATTCCAGAATCCCCAATAACACCCTACTAACATACATAATTATAAATTCTATACACATTCAAATTAAATTCAAATTAAATAGCATTAAAGAATGTCATTGAGTAGATTGTTTTCGTAATCTTTATAAAGCTCGAATACTTTTTGTTTAAACGTAAAACGATTAGTGCATGTCCTGACTTCTGCGGGCAGCGCATTCCAGAGGAGTGTTGATTGCATTGAGAAGGAAGAATGATTCATAGTTGAAGTGTGAGTAGGGCAGAGAAGAAGGCGATTCTTTAAATAGCGCAAATGTTTATCATGATTAGAGCAGAGTAATTTGAAATGAGATGTCAAGTAACAAGGAGCATTAGAGTAGTTCAGTAGTGAAAATAGCATAGTTACTGTACGCAAATTGTGACGCCGTCGTATAGGCAACCAACCCAACACGGAACGATAAACCGAGATATGATCGTACTTTCGAAGGTTGTAACCGAATCGAATGCAATTGTTGAGAAGCCGATCGTGTTTATTGAGCAGATCCTCATTTAGGTCGAGATAGCACGTAGTTGTACTTAAGGCCATAGACAGGTCTAACGACCTTGAGCATATGGGCGATGTGACTCGCCAACATAGAGTAGTGAGTTTACTAATGTTTGCCATAATTTAAAATGCCATAATTTTATATGACATACTGGTATTTGCCATAATTTCACTAGAAATAACGCTACAGTTGCCATAATCGTGAAATGACATAAGATTACTTTCACTAATTCCATTGATTATAATCGATCAAGTGTCATAATAATTTAAATCCATAAATGTAGGTATTTGCCATAATTTTCGTTTTCAATAATGCCATTTTCCATAACTTTTATTCACCATAATATAAATAAAGATAATTTACACGACACAGATTTTTTATTCACGTCTATTACTAAGCTCGACGGAGCGCTGCTTCGCGGGGCTCCTACTTCTGGGTATTTAAAAAAAAACCACGAAGACTAGCCTTCTGACCTTTCCTATTCGAGTCGGATTGCACTGAGTCGGGGTGTTAACGATAATTAATTTCGACCTAGCAATATTATGTATTATTTTCATAATTATATCAAATTTCGATTATGTCAAGAGTCGATTATGAGATGTGTTACTTATGGAAACTAATTATCATGATTTATGTTGTTAAAGAAAGTCATTTTATGGCAAATAAAAGTTATCACTGTTGAGTTGTTATTGCAAACGTTATTAGTATAAATGATAATAATGCAAGTAAATATTATGATCGGGATGATGAAACAATATTAGTGCAAATGAATTTATGGAAAACGAGAGAAGACCTATTAGTGCAACTACAAAGACATCAGAGTAAAATAACCACGGAAGAAGAAGAAAAATAGTAGCGGAAATGCGTTCCTCGCTTCACCAAATAAACAAGAAGCCGTGAGACGGTCTCACCCGACTGCCCCTCTCTAAAACGTTTATTGTGAAAGTTCAATCCGATTGACGTTGTCATTTTTGTTTTATTTCAAACTTTGAACAGATGATCCACGTGACCTAGTGACGTAGTTTAATGCAACAGAGTCACAGACTACAAACAAAGTCTCGCCATAAGCCCCTCTGCACTCTAATTTGTAGAAAGAGGCTAAAAGTAAATTAAAAAAACAAAAGGATATTTTTATTTCAATTTCGCATATAAAATATACACTACAAAAATGTGATTAATTATTACGTAAAAATTAAATGTGACGAATTCACAAAGACGAATGTTCATAATATATTCATTGTTTTGTACTTAAATTATTACAAATCCAGACAAGAGGGGTCTTCCACTCGCTTGAAAGTTTTGTTCCTTTTGAGGAACAAAATTTCATTTAATTTTATTATTACAAACAAACAAAAATATGTACGTACCTACGTAAGCGTCGTAAACGCAGTTGCGAGGGTCAGCTTGCTATGTATAAATAAGAAGCGCTCGTGGCACTGCAGACTCATTGTTCTGTAAACGATCAATGTTGTAAGCAACTTTCACTATGGCCAGTCCTTGGATGGGTGACCATCCATGTGACCACTTAGTGACAGTTATTTGAGCGTTTCCGTGCTTCGGAAGGCCGTTTAATGCTAGGCCGTTGGTCCCGGTTGCCAGTAAAGTGACGGTCGTTGAGCCAAGTTGAAGGCCTATTTTAAAAGCAGGCAGTCACAACCTGCTCCTGTCCATTTCAACACGGCAATACGGCTCACCACCTATTACGTGGGACAAATTCCAAAAAGGTGAAATGTAGGGGCATAATAATATGCCTCTGCCTACCCCTTCGGGGATAAAGGCCTGACCTTTTTTTTTTACGTGGAGGAAAATCCTCATGGATGTTAAGCCGGACTCCTACCGACTAAAAAACCTCACGTAACGCCCAATAGTCTATGGTTGTAAGTCCCGGGCAAGCCCTCGGAAGGATATCCCAGGACTCTCAACAGACCTAGGGCCGCCGCCGCGGCCTCGCCTAGGAAGGCGTGACCATAATCCATACTAATATTATAAAGCTGAAGAATTTGTTTGTTTGGTTGAACGCTAGGAGCTCCGGAAAATTTCTAGTAAAATTATTTTTTTTCTAGGATCTCATAAAAATTTTAAATTTGATTTTGGCTTCAGTATCGATTAGAGAACGCGTACATTTTTTTTCAGACTCTCGAACCTCAACAATTTTATTATTATCTATAGACATAGACTAGCAAGAAACTCGGCAGGCTATTCTTTTTAGTGCTCTACTTAGATACTATAATATAGACTTCATATCATATCACATTGTTTGATAATCCAACTGAGCCAGCAGATCATTTCCAGACTTCCTTGACAAGGAAGTCTGGAAATGTTCTTTGACTGCTGGCAAATAATTACATACAATTTTTGGTCCCGAGCAGGATTTGAACCAGCGTCTTCTGGTTTGCCGGACCAGACGCCCTAACCATTGGATCACTTAGGCACTGCTCTCGACCGTCAATTCTTTCACTTTATTACCTTAACCAAGTTGCCAGTAGATGGTGTCTACGTCGCCCCAAGACGTAATAAGTTGAAAGAATTGGCGGTCGAGAGCAGTGTCTCACATCAGTTGTCTATATTCCTTAACATTTTAATAGCTTAAGTTGTGAGAGAATTTCCACAAATATATCTTCATTTATTTATTTTGAAATGATTAAGTACCGCTTACAATATTAGCATGACTAACTATCTAAGTAATTTAATGAAACAATACATATAATAGAAAAAATATTAAATAAAAAATTTTAAAACCCCCGACTCACAAAAAAAACAATAAAAAACCTGTAAAAAGTAAAAAATAACTATTATATTACGACCTATCTACCCTAAGTATTGAACCTTGGGGTGCTAGGTCGGGAAACCTCCTAGTGAGCTTGGTCCGGTTTTCTATCCCTTTGGGCTATATGCCCGGGGGGAGTGGCAACTGGACTAAGACGGTGCACCCTGGAACATCGGCTAATGGGTGCGGCGTGCTGCCCCCATTAGTTGATGTACCGATATCCCGGCAAGCTGACCCCATGGCGAGGGGGTCGCAGTTGGGTGGGCCTGCTAGGCCTACGGTGTTGCGGCGTCTCTGCACCGCAACACACCTTGGTGGACGCCCCAGTGCTCCCGGCTGTCTGGCCGGTGGAAGCATTGGGACCGTTTTTCGGCCGTCGTTTGACGGAGTTGACCCCATTGCACGAGGGGGTCGTGGTATGGCGGGCCTTCAAGGTCCGCGGTGTTGCGACAGCTCCCGGATACCCGGTGGAAGCGTCGCAACGATAGTGAGGTTCGCTTCCGGCTGCGGCCGGTTGGAGCAAGTTTGCTGTGCGGCAGCGGCCGCATGTGCGGCTGTTCCGCCTGTGCGGCTGATTTCGCCTGTACGGCAGTCCACCTGTGCGGCAGTTACGTAGCGCGGCAGTGTTTGACCGGCTGCTGCGTGTGTGCGGGCTGCCAGTGCGGTGGGCTGGTTCCGTCTGTGCGGCCGTTCCGCCCGTGCGGCCGTTCCGTCCGTGCGGCCGCTCCGCACAGCAACAGTAGGGGCCTGTAACTGCTGGTCATGGTGCAAGCCATGGTCGGCAGTCAGGCGTGCTGAGTCGCGATGGCGGCAAAGCGGGAGGTGCACTGTGCGGGGGAGCGGGAGTAACCGATAATGCTCCCGCTCTGCCGTGCAGTTCGGGGGCGTCGCGGTAAGAAGTCACTGCGCGCCCTCGATTGTTTCTTGACCGTGGGCGTAAGGTCGGGGGACCCCGCCCACCAACGGTCACATGGCGGTGGGCACCTTCCCCGTGTTCCGGGGGTGCCCATTAGCGCACGCCTGCGCCAGCAGCTCTCTGTCTCCTCTATTACAGAGGGGCGCTCGAGAGCGGTGCAGGCGTGATGATCTTCAGCTCCGTAGGGAGCTTTTGGGAGCCGCCCATCTGGCTCCCCCGAGGAGAGCCCCGAATTCACGGGGCGCCCCTAGCCGGGTCGACGTGAATAATCTTTTGATATCCCTCGGCCCGGCTAAAGGGTGAGGAGGAACACCGCGGGGTTTAGTGGGTAGGACGGTCCACTCCGGACCAGGCCGGGAGTTCCACACACCATCCTAGCTGCCCCCGCAGCTGGGATGAAGGCGCGTAAATGCGTTCCCCGCGTCAAAAAAAAAAAAAAAAGTATTGAACCTTTATTATTCTTATAAGTAGCTATATTATTTACGTATTCATGTTTTTAACTAACAGTTGGTCTTGTCGGGAGGACTGCTCTATACCTAAACAGAAACAGACGTACGATTAGGTTATGATAAGGTGAGCGGTCCGCGACGAGACAAACTGTTAGTTAAAAAATAATATGAATATGTGAGAATATAGCTACCTATAATAATAATAAAGGTTCAATACTTAGTGCTCGTTTAAGGAGACGCGGCGCTTCGAGCGGCGCGGCCCGCCAGGCGGGCCGCCAGAAACACAAACGTATGGAAATGTTCAGAGCGTTCAAGGAGAAGCGTTTTTGCAAGCGTTTGTTTGATTTGTAGCTGCCACAGCGGCGACTGTCGTCGCGTCGGAAGCGGCAATTGAAGCGACGGGTGATGCCGCGGAGGACGCGGCGGGTAAACCAGCGAGTCTCGCAATGGAGGAACGCGGCGGATGAAGCTGCGGGTGACGCCGCGAAGGACGCTTCAAGGAAGGGGTGGGAGATGTGCGGAGTATGCGTTAGGTAGGAATGTCGGGCAATATCGTTCATAGAAAATATCGATATTAAAATAAAAATATTTATCAAAATAAAATATCGATATTTTATTTTGAAAATGTAATCGATGTTTATAACCCTCTGGAGCAGAACGTCATGAAAGCAAAATATCACGTACGCAAAATAAACGATACATCGATACTTATGAAAGATTGGCGTTCAATTCCATACGTCGAACTCGAACATTTCCATACGTTTCAGGGTGGCGTTCTATCTCCTCTTTTATTCTGTATCTTCATCAACTCGGCTACGAGTCTTATTTCCAGTAACTTCCATCTCTACGCTGACGACTTGCAGCTGTACCGACGTTTTTCGGCCACTGACGCCCCATTTGGCATATCGTGCATTAACCGCGACTTAGACGAAGCGACTGGGCTAATTCGGTCGGACTGCGCATCAACCCTCTGAAGTCGCAAGCCATCGTCATTAGCAGTAAGTATCAAACTGACAATATGCCGGTGTCTGAACTGGATCCAGTTCTTTTGGCCGGTATTCAGATACCCTACGCAGACACTGTGAAGAACCTGGGAGTGATCATGGACACCACGCTATCCTGGAGTGCCCATATTAGTGACGTCAGCAAGAAAGTGCACTTCTCCTTTCATTCGTTGAAGTGCCTCCAGAGCCTCTTACCCTTGAGGACGAAAATTTGTCTTGCTCTAACTATTATTCAGCCCATTATTGACTACGCCGACGCCTGCTATTTAGACGCCACTGAGGAGCTTCTGGATAAACTTGAGAGGTTGCAAAATTTGTGTATACGCTTTATATTCAATCTTAGAAAGTTCGATCATGTTTCTCACTTTCGCAAAGAACTCAAGTGGCTCCCAATCCGCCTTCGCCGTAACACTCGAATCCTCTGCCTCCTTTACAATATCCTTTATAATCCATCTTCACCTCCCTATCTAAAGGAAAGGTTCTCTTTCGTTCGTTCTCCTGATGCTCTCTGCAGATCTCACCTACGCTCAAATCTTAAATTTCCTTCTCACAAACCGGTTTTTATTCATCCTCTTTCACCGTGCATGCAGTCAGACTATGGAACTCACTTCCGCCTGGTATCAGGGACAGTAAAACTATCACTACTTTTAAAAAGCAAGTCCGTGGACACTATTTTTTTTTTTATTTTTTTTTTTGTTGCCTACGGATTTTTAGTTTTTGAATAATTTAATTTACTTTTTATTTATTTGAATATTTTGTTGATTCAATGTGAAAAACATTTAAATTTCAACCTTATTGTTTTACAACTTTAATTTGTGTTGATTACTAAGAACTTACTATTGTTTCTTTTTTCTTTCTCTTCTTTCAAGAAGAGTTTTGATTTTGAAAGAAGAGTTTTGGCAGGAAATCAAGTGAATGGAGCCATTCACACCTTTATGAACAGTCAGAACGTGTCTAAAAAGGCAAGGATGGCTGTACATAGAGGAGTGCTTGTCCCTACACTTATGCATGGTAGTGAAAGTTGGGTGTGGCAGGAGAAGCATAAAAGTAAAATTAATGCAGTGGAAATGAGAAGTTTGCGAAGTATAGCTGGAGTGACATTGATGGATAAAGTAAATAATGTGTGATAAGGGAACATTGCGGCATGACAGAAGATGTAGTGACTAAGATAGAAAAAGGGATGCTCAGATGGTTTGGACCTGTGGAGAGAATGGATGGAAATAGGCTGACGAAACAGATTTATGAGGCGAGAGTGAATGGGCAAACTGGTAGAGGTCGACCTCGGCATACTCAAGTCGATAAAATCGACAATCTTCTGAGAAAAGGCCAGGTCAAGAGTACCCTTAACCGAAGAGCATGTATGAAGACACTTATGAAAGTTGAAGAAGCGAAAGTTGTTTGCCAGGATCGTAGCAAGTGGAAAGCCATAGTCTCTGCCTACCCCGTTGGGAAACAGGCGTGATGTTATGTATGTGTATGTACTATTGTTTATTTTAATATTTTGAACCTGTTATAATTTGATTGTTCTAAAACTATAATTTGTGTTCATTATGTAAGTACTTACTATTTCTGTTGTTTATTATTAATGAATAAAACTTGATAAGGTATTTATTTTATAAAAAATAAATGTCAAATTAGGAAAAAATCGATTAATTTAAAAAAAATCGATTATTTTCTTGAGAAAAATCGATAATTTACTAATCGATTTTTCATGCTAAAGAAAAAATCGATTAACTAAAAATCGATTTTTTATGTACAATGTCACATCCCTATGTCGCACTGAACGACGCCGTATATGAAGCTGCGTGCAACGCGGCGGATGCAGCGCCGAGTGAAGCTGCGTGCCACGCGGCGGACGCAGCGCCGAGAGAAGCCACGCCACGCGCGTCGCTCGACGCCCCGCGTGTCCTTAAACGAGCTCCTACATTTCTATATGTTTGATTTTGCGCGTGACGCTACGCGGGCCGCTTCACGCGCCGCCTGACTATAAACGGTCAAATCGCTTTACGCGCCGCTGCAAGCCACGCCGTACGCGACGCTTGACGCCCCGCGTCTCCTTAAACGAGCCCTAAGGGTAGATAGGTCATAATATGAGTGTTATTTTTTTACTTTTTACAGGTTTTTTTATTGTTCTTTTTTAAGAGTCGGGGGTTTTTTAAATTACTAATTAAATTTTTTATTGCATGTTTTTATAGGGGTTTTTTAATATCAACATACGTATAGTCTATCAACAATTATTCAGAGCTAATGCGAATTGCGCGGAGTTTGGTGACAGAATTAGAAATACATTCCACTCCTTATGTCTTTCAAATGGCTAAACCGATTTTCATAAAACTTGCGGTATCGTGATGTATAAGTTATGACCTTTCATTTGATACCCAACACGGGTAAATTTGAACAAATTCAATTATTCATTACCACTTTCACCCCTCATATCTTTGAAATGGCTTAACCGATTTTTACAAAACATAGCTAAGAACACTCTCCCTTTCAAACAAAAGAAACAGACTCAAAATCGGTTCATCCGTTTGGGAGCTACGATGCCACAGCAGACTTACAAACACACACACACACACACGGCAAACTTATAACACCCCGTCCGGGTTTCCGTCGGGGGTTAAAAATAAGTTGAAATGCATTATATTCTCATGTAATGCAGTATGCATTGTGTAACTCGGGCTCTCACGCATTACATCTTGTAGATTTAGATCTTTTTTTTTGTAGATTAAAATTTTTTCTACTTTTGGATATCATTTTTCGTATACTAATACCGACAAAAATGTCTGCATTTGTACCTCTTTTTCGCAAACTTTGTCGACTAGTCCCCTTAAGAAGAAATTCCCCTTAAGAAGAACTTATACATCACGATACCGCAATCGTGATGTATAAGTTATGACCTTTCATTTGATACCCAACACGGGTAAATTTGAACAAATTCAATTATTCATTACCACTTTCACCCCTCATATCTTTGACATGGCTTAACCGATTTTTACAAAACATAGCTAAGAATACTCTCCCTTAACCCATCTTTCAAACAAAAGAAACAGACTCAAAATCGGTTCATCCGTTTGGGAGCTACGATGCCACAGCAGACTTACAAACACACACACACACACACGGCAAACTTATAACACCCCGTCCGGGTTTCCGTCGGGGGTTAAAAATAAGTTGAAATGCATTATATTCTCATGTAATGCAGTATGCATTGTGTAACTCGGGCTCTCACGCATTACATCTTGTAGATTTCGATTTTTTTTTGTAGATTAAAATTTTTTCTACTTTTGGATATCATTTTTCGTATACTAATACCGACAAAAATGTCTGCATTTACACCTCTTTTTCGCAAACTTTGTCGACTAGTCCCCTTAAGAAGAAATTCCCCTTAAGAAGAACTTATACATCACGATACCGCAATCGTGATGTATAAGTTATGACCTTTCATTTGATACCCAACACGGGTAAATTTGAACAAATTCAATTATTCATTACCACTTTCACCCCTCATATCTTTGAAATGGCTTAACCGATTTTTACAAAACATAGCTAAGCATACTCTCCCTTAACCCATCTTTCAAACAAAAGAAACAGACTCAAAATCGGTTCATCCGTTTGGGAGCTACGATGCCACAGCAGACTTACAAACACACACACACACACACGGCAAACTTATAACACCCCGTCCGGGTTTCCGTCGGGGGTTAAAAATAAGTTGAAATGCATTATATTCTCATGTAATGCAGTATGCATTGTGTAACTCGGGCTCTCACGCATTACATCTTGTAGATTTAGATTTTTTTTTCGTAGATTAAAATTTTTTCTACTTTTGGATATCATTTTTCGTATACTAATACCGACAAAAATGTCTTCATTTGCACCTCTTTTTCGCAAACTTTGTCGACTAGTCCCCTTAAGAAGAAATTCCCCTTAAGAAGAATTTACACATCACGATACCGCAATCGTGATGTATAAGTTATGACCTTTCATTTGATACCCAACACGGGTAAATTTGAACAAATTCAATTATTCATTACCACTTTCACCCCTCATATCTTTGAAATGGCTTAACCGATTTTTACAAAACATAGCTAAGAATACTCTCCCTTAACCCATCTTTCAAACAAAAGAAACAGACTCAAAATCGGTTCATCCGTTTGGGAGCTACGATGCCACAGCAGACTTACAAACACACACACACACACACGGCAAACTTATAACACCCCGTCCGGGTTTCCGTCGGGGGTTAAAAATAAGTTGAAATGCATTATATTCTCATGTAATGCAGTATGCATTGTGTAACTCGGGCTCTCACGCATTACATCTTGTAGATTTAGATTTTTTTTTTGTAGATTAAAATTTTTTCTACTTTTGGATATCATTTTTCGTATACTAATACCGACAAAAATGTCTTCATTTGCACCTCTTTTTCGCAAACTTTGTCGACTAGCCCCCTTAAGAAGAAATTCACGAATTGAATCTCGTGGTTATTCATTAAGCACTTATTTAAAGATCTCATATTATAATTTTACTGTGACATACCTAACATTTCTCGATAACTTGCCTAAAAGTTGGTACAAAATCTCAATAACATCCATTACCTTCTAACTCTTTCTCCTTTCGTCTTCAGTTTCGTAGAAGACCTAAGTTACATATCACTACCGACTGCCTCTGTGGCACAGTCGGTAGTGATAACGCCTGCGACGCTGGAGGTCGTGGGTTTGATTCCCACCGTAGACAAATATTTGTGTGACCCATAAATGTTTGTCTCAAGAGTCTGGGTGTTTCTATGTATAATATGTATGTATTTAAAAGTATATAAGTATTAATATCCGTGGTCTGATACCCATAACACAAGCAGGCTATTCCTAGCTTACTTCGGGATCAGATAGCGTTGTGTGAAATGTCCGTGAATATTTCTTTATTATTTATTTATCATACGATAAGTACTCCTTGGTAACCAGTTACATAGCAGTATTAAAAAATCCTTCATGGTGACCAGTTACGTAGACGTATTAAAAAATCCTTAATGGAAACCAGTTACCAAGCTCCGGTTTCCTAGGCGGCCGAAGCGAAATGATTTTGTTTTATTTTTGTAGGTCCTCGTCTTTTACCAGACAAAACAACAATTAAAACAACTAAGTAGATACTGAATTAAAAACTCATTATCTCGTATATTCTCGCAAATTATCTAATCTTGTATGTGACGCTGTATAAACTGAACTCGAACTGGTCCGTCATTCCGCAGCACGAGGTCTGCCATGAACACAATGTCTGACGGATGTGTAATGGGTTGTAGTTCAAATTGCCGCAATACTTCTGCAATTGTAATTTTCATCTCCATCATCGCAAATTTTTGACCTGAAATTAATAATATGTTATATTAAGACAGTATCAGGTACAATTATAGTAATGAAACGTTATTGTTATGAATATTTTATAATGAAAATATTATTTCACAGAAGTACCGAAATAAAGATAAGTATGGTAATTAATGTACAAAATAGATTAATGCTATCATATCATTACGTGTAGGTATGCACTATAGTGTCAGTAGGTATAAGGTACGTATAAAAATCAAAGTATAGGTGACTAATTACCGATGCAATTTCTTGGTCCAGCGCTGAAGGGTATGTATGCGTAAGGATGACGACCTACGGTATTCTCTGGCGAAAATCTATCAGGATCAAATTTTGTTGGGTTCTCAAAAAGATCCGCTCGATGATGCAGGTCAAGTATGGGAATGTGACATAAAGTGCCTGCCGGAACTGTGTAGTTACCTGAAATAGTACCTAATATACATTTTCTGTGCATCAATATTTAGAGAGATAATTTAGAAAATGTAACTTATGCTAAAAAGTAAATATATAACAGACTACTATCCAGAGAAGCTATTCAGAATTCTCGGTCAAACCATAGAAACTTCGAACGCTGGAACTCATCAATGGCAGTCGTATGGACTGGACTACTCACTGCGTTATCAACGTAGTCAACATTAATAAATTGCACAATAGACGTAGGCTCACAGAAACTACGGGTGACTCTCGGTCCGGATCGTTTTTGGTGCAAAGGCTGGCGATTGCAATCCAGCGTGGAAACGCAGCATGTTAGAAATTAAAATTATTGGTGGCACTTTTGCGCCAGGAGCGGTCAGGGGCGGATTTTTTTAATAGGGTTTTTTAAAATGATTATTTATTTTATTCTATGTGACTATTTCTATTTTATTTATTGTAATTACTTCATTTACCTACGTTTTATAAAAATTAAATAATATAATAGTTAAATTATGTATAATTGTGTGCAAGTACGAAAACAATATATGGATGGAAATTTACTGGTAAAATGTGTTTTGTCTCATTTTTTGCCGTATCTAAGTGTGAGACAAATGACATTTCACTAGTAAATTTTCTTCTACGCAATCAAGCCTTATGGACGAGAATCGTCACCCAGGAGATAAATGTATTCGCGCGGCAGACCGTCAAACATTGGTTGCAATCGCCATGAGTACGGGCTGCTTTCATGTTTGATGGTTTTCCGTGCGAAGTCGATATTCACTTTTACAGTAGGTACCTATTTGTGTGTTTAACAATAGAATTAACGATCAGTAACATTTTAATAGAAGAAATGTCATACTTAAAACTGTGTTATCATTCAACTGGCGACTTATAAAATGCACTGGTGGATAAAGTCGCAGGCTTTCCTTAATGCAGCATTCCATATATTTCATCTTTGGTAAGTCGTTCATGGAGACAGAACGATTAGAATCACCGAATATTTCGTTTAATTCAGACACGATTTTGTCCTAAAAATCGTATCAATAATTAGAGGCCCCGTTTAAACAATGTTTTGATTTTAATACCTTGTGTATTAATGAATAAGAGACTTACTTGTATGTCTTTATGGTTAGCCAGTAACATAAAGCAAAAAGTGAGCCCTGATGCAGTGGTATCGTGTCCCTGTAAAAAATGTCACTGAGTACATGTTCAAAATTTTCAACATCTTCCAAACGCTTCCGTTCAAAGTAAGGCTTCGTAGCTTTCCCTTTGCGAGTTCACAATCTTTACTAGTAACGGAAGAATGTGCTTCAATGTGTAGTGGAAATGGTACAGCTAGACACCTGATTCCCAAGATACTTAAGCGGTTTCTACCTAACGTGACAGTGAGAGCGAAGGGGACATTCCTACAGCATCTTCGCAATTGCGTATTGTACTAGTTTTCTGCCTTATAAAACTACGCTAAAGTATCTGTTAAGGTTTGAGAAAAGTTTTTTAATACGGCGCGGCCCCTGGATCATGAAATTAAAATTATTGGTGAATACTATCGCATAACTTACTTCGAACATAAATGTGTCCACTTCTGCCTGAATACCGTTCTTGTCTATCAAACCTTCCTTCTCTGCTGACAACAGCAAATCGAGCATAGCTGTCTTTTTCTGCTTTTTATACACATAAATCTCGTCATCAATATTATCGTTAGGTATATTGATCCCATGTTTCTCCACGTATTCTCTTCTTCGTTCTATTACTTTAGCAGTGAAACTATGCACTTGTTTTAGAAGTTGCTTTTGTTCTTTCCCATAACTTGTCAAGTTAAAAATGAAATCTGAATATAAATACACTCTGACGAACCTTTGCATGAACACATGTCCCAGCCTGTATACAGCCTCTTTGTATGACTTTCCGGCTCCTGATGAGTCTTCGTTTAATTGGGTGCCCATTGCTGTCTCTGTAGATGTAGGTAAAATTATTTTGTTATTTTATTGGAATTTTGATGAAACAAATCTTCCTTAAAACATGCATCTACATAGTTATGTAGGTACCTAATAAAGACATTCACACAACTACATGTATGCTGCTATGGATTTTTTTAACATGAGGGAAAATCCTCATGGATGCTATGCCGGACTCCTACCTACTAAAAAACCTCACGTTACGCCCTACAGCCTATGGTTGGAAGCCCCAGGTAAGCCTTCGGAAGGATGTCCCAGGACTTACAACAGACCCACGGCTCGAAGACCCATGGCCGCCACCGCGGCCTCGCCTAAGGGGTGGTTCGGATGCTATCCCGCGACTTTGGGGGGTTTCGGGTGTTATCCCGCTTTTAAGGGGGGGCGCGCATGAATGGGCCTGCTTCTGTAAGGAGGGTGAGCAGCCCTCTCACCATCCTCAGGCCCCCGGTCATGGAGGCCGATCTTGTATAGCAGACACCTCTGGTGTGGCGAAAAGAACCGCCTCGCTTTATTAACATTTTTAGTTAACGCCAAGTTAGCCCAAAATACATCTTCTAAATATATTTTTTGTTATTGAGGTACGCTGGACGTCTATGCCGAGGATGTTCAGATTGTTATTTAATAGAAACGTTGTATTCTGAAGAAACGGTAGGGGTAGGAAAGGAGGAGATTTTTTAAATGTAAACGCGCACGCCTGTATTTGCGGACATTGAAATCGACCAGGTTCTCGGTCCCATTGGGAAATGTGTTCCAGGTCGAACGTAGACGTGCGTAGGCGTCATATCAAACATTCCGTAGAGCACAAACCATTATACAATTATACATACAAGCGGTAGAATAAGCAAAATTTACTCTTTTAAGATACTGCAAACAAAGACTTCTATTATAGAAGTCTTTGACTGCAAAGTGTAACTTCAACAAAGTGCCTTATTTTGTTTAATTGCAACTAAAATATGGGTTAGTATAATAATGTCTTAAAAATTATATCTATCTACTACTATTTGAGTTAACTTCCAACAATATGGGATGCGGGGTCCTACTAACATCTTAAGGACCCCAATGGGTCGGATCCTCCTCGTGGTGCATTCTGGGCAACGGAGTAGCGACCGGGGAGTTGTGCTACTCTGGCTAATTCCGGCCGAGGCGGGAGTAAACCACCTGTGGGTTGCTCGGTGGTGTGTGTTGCTGCCGGCCGTGCCGTTATTCACGGCCGGCAGCAGCAATGCTGGGTCGCCGTCGCTTCGCCGCCTTTGCTGGCGAGACGTGTAGCATTTATTTTCTATAGATGCAGTATTTAGGATGTGAAAGCAGCCTTATCGAGTTATCTTTTTTTAATCGGTTGTCAGTGGTGACATTTCTGCTGTCAGAATGACAGGATGTCATAAGTTCGGTGACGAAGCGTTTCGCATTTAAAGGAACGGGTTTTGTTAAGATTTTTCGTGAAAGACAGGACTTTTGACCGAGACCTGCTTTGGGGTAGTTGGAGGTCCTTTGGCTTTTGCTCTGAGACTGTGCCGCGAATCAGTTTTTCGCTCAAGCGCGATTATTTGTTACCTCGCGTGGCCTAACGGGCTGTGATTGGGTTGCTGCATTGCATCTTGCTACATTTTACCCAGAAAACTGGTGAGTCACTTCTTCTTTTGCAAAGCGGGTCGATTGTCGTCTGTCGCGCAGCCAAGATCTTAATTTGTCGTTTCTTTCATGACAGGGTTTTTTACTACGGGGCTAGTTGCCGGATGAGATATTTGGTGCCGCACCTATAAGTTAGTGGGCTGCACGTGGTACGACAACGTGGAAGTGCGGACTACACGAGCTTCTCATGTGAGAGGTATCTGCCGTCATCACCTGGCAGTAACAACAGGCAGTCACTCTCACTCAGCTCACTCTGCAGGCCAGTACATCCACTACTTATGTGTAGCTTAGTAGCATAAGTACCTAAGCACTGACTATACTTCTGTGTACCTGTGATATTTGTGTCTATCAGTGAATAAGCTCTCTGTGTGTCTCTGTGTATCTCTGTGTTATATAAATATATGTGTGTACACCCTACCTGACTGTTTTCGTCAGAGCCCTGGCCTACCCTTGCACGCACACTGGAATCTCTGTAGTAAGGCGCCTGGGAAAGAGTTCTCTGCATAGCTACCTCGCGCTAGTTGGTGAGTAACACTGATCATCACTGTGTTATAAATTGGCTCCCAACGTAGTGGCAAATCTCTGGGTCTACTCTGCGGTAGCCTCAGTCTAGTGTGTGTGCATAGGTGGTTACCTCTGGCGAAACCATCCTGGTGAATCGTCCGAGACGCTCCAGGACGTTAATTGGTGGTGCTAGCAGCTAAGCACAAAACCTTCCCTTTCGTCTTCTTCCAGCTTCCTACATCTTTGGCTGGAAAAGACACAAAATTCTAAATTCAAAAATTTAAAATAGCTGTGATTTTGGAAAAACTTTTTGATTTTATTTGGCATACCCACTTCTTTTCTTATTGTGTTTCTTTTCTTTGTTATGTTCCTTTTTATGGTGCACACATATATTTATTGTAATATTATATTAGCATAGATTAATATATTACATATATTATTCTATAGCTTCACCTCTGTGTTAACTTAGTGAATTTCACTCTGTGTAATTATAAATTTTTTTTTGAAGGTATGTTGATACCTTGTAAATTTAATTATTAACCTGAACTGTGTTATCAGAAAATTTAGAAACTTTTCTCTCTTAATATACCCTTAATCTTTGTTAAATTCTAAAAGTCAATTTGAAACATAATTACCTAACTTAGTACACTTTGTTGTAACTCAATTTACATTTTTACTTTGTAATTGATCCCTATCTGTGCCATTTTATCTTTATAATTGTTGTAAGTAAATTTTTACATAATGGCACAGATGAAAAAATATATAAATTATTTAAGAAAGGATGAACTTGCTAACGAGCTGTCCCACATGGGTATTTCAGTGGAACCGGAAACGACAGTGTCTGGCCTTCGGAGTGAGCTAAGAACGGCACACCGACTCGTCCGTCGAGGTAGCATCAAAGCGAGTGCTCCGGTACCCGCTGATGCATCGGCTGAGCTCTCGACCTGCCTTCCGAAGGTCTCCGAGTTGGAGGAGGCTCTTCGGTCAGGTGAGTTTTTGGCCAATAATAATTCTCGTCTTAGGGTGTCTATCAGGGCCAACTACTTATTGAGTAGGTTAGCTCGTTGTGGTCTGGATTGCCCCGACCTGGTGGATATTCGTGGTAGGCTAGTGAAGATCATCGCTAGGGCTGAACCCAGTAGTGATTCTGAATCCGAAGGTTCGGATGATGATGGTGATGATCCTTCGGGTCGTGACCAGGTGGAATATACTTCACCAGTAGTGAGAGAGGACCGCTCGGTGCGAGCTAGTTCAAGTAGGAATAGTTCTACATGTAACATAGTGTATAAAGAACGTCCCCTTAACTTATGTTCATTTAACTTAAAATATGATGGTTCTACTTGTGTACGTGTGTTTTTAGAGAGATTAGAGGAACTTAGATGTGCTCGGGAGGTTACTAAGCCTAGACTCCTTATGGCTTTCTCCGACCTGTTGGATGGACCGGCTTTGTCTTGGTTCCGTACAAACAAAGCTAACTTCATCTCATATGAGGATCTTATTAGTGAGCTTAGAGATACCTTCGATATTCCTGATTATGATTACCGCCTCAGGAACGAGATAAGACAGCGTACACAAGCCCGCTCTGAGTCCTTGGTTAACTATATATGTACAATGCAAGCCATGTTCTCAAGGTTGTCATGTAAGATGCCCAGTGAGGAACAGCTGGACATTCTCATGCACAACATTAGACCTGACTACATGAAGGAACTGGCCTTGCATGATGTCAACTCTGTAGATGACTTGAGACGTTTGGGTAAGCGCTTGGAGCTTGCGCGTACTAGGGCAGACGCTTTCCATGAGCCTGCTCTTGACAAGTTTGAGATTACATCTGACTTACACCAGCTTAAGAACAAAGGTGTACAAAAGCCCGCTAAGCAGGTGTCTGCAGTGGAGACGCCGGTTACCCCCCACGATCGCAAATGCTTTCGTTGCGACGGGGGCGGTCACACTGCATACAGCTGCACACAGTCAAGGGAGCTGGTGTGTTTCCGGTGTGGTCTCAAAGGAGTCAAGACCCCAGACTGCTCACACTGTACTAGCAAGTCAAAAAACGCGTAGGCCAGGGCCTTATTAGGAACTCTGTGCATCACTCTGTATCTGAGTCTATTTCTGATAAGGTCCTGTTTCCTAAACGGGATAGTGACATTAGACCGTATCTAGTTGTTAAGGTTTTAAATTTAAATGTCTTAGGCCTTCTAGATTCCGGTGCCTCCTGCTCTATACTAGGTAAGGGAGCGCACCGCATCTTCTTGGAACTGGGTTTTGATCTTGTGAGTATCAATCCTACTTTTCGTATTACAACTGCAGACAGCACTCACTTGCAATGTCTGGGTTGTATCTCTTTGCCAATTGAGTACAATTCGGTTATCCGAGTTGTCAAGTTCTATGTTGTCCCAGGTATAACCACCTCCATGATATTTGGAGTGGATTTCTGGCAACAATTTAAGTTAAGTGATAAGTTAATTTTACAAAATATTAGTCTTGATAGCTTTAGTGATAATAATCCTATAGAGTCTGTGTCCCTTAACGGTGGCCTCGAGGATTACGACAACCTGACAACTAAACAAAGGTGTGTAATCAACGAGGTCATTGAAAAGTTCGACTCGTTGAACACTGATAAGGTGGGTTTAGGTCGGACCTCACTTGTGCACCATGTCATTGACACTGGTGACAGCAAGCCGATCAAGCAGCGTTATTATCCGCTCTCTCCCCTTAAGCAGAAGGCCCTGGAAGCCGAGCTGGACCGAATGCTGGAGATGGGAGTAGTATCCCCGTCTCAGTCCGCCTGGAACTCTCCAGTGGTCATGGTGGAGAAGGCGAACGGCGACCTCAGATTGTGCTTGGACTCTCGCAAGCTGAACTCTGTGTCTAAGAGTGACGCCTACCCCTTACCCTATATCAATCAAATCTTAGACCATCTTAATAATGCTAAGTATTTAACCTCTGTAGATCTGAGTGCGGCCTACTGGCAGATTCCATTCGACTCACTCCAGTCTGCTGAAAAGACTGCTTTTACGGTTCCCCGGAGAGGATTGTTCCATTACAATTCCATGTGCTTCGGTCTTGTCGGTGCCAGTGCCACGATGCAACGCCTCATGGACCGTCTGTTTGGTCCCGAGTTCGACAACAAGGTATTTGCGTTTCAGGATGACATAGTCTGTGTGTCCAGCACCTTTGAGGAGCATGTAGAGCTCTTACATAGAGTCTATCAGCAACTCAAGGATGCTGGCCTAACTATTAATATGAAAAAATCCCACTTTTGTCGGAGTGAACTCAAATACCTGGGGTATTATGTGGACAAACATGGCTTACGGACAGACCCGGGTAAAGTTGAGGTTATCCTCAACTATCCCACCCCTTCTAACCCTAAGGAGGTTAAGAGATTTCTGGGAATGGCCGGCTGGTATCGTCGCTTTGTTAACAACTTCTCGAAGATTAGTAAACCTCTGTGCAAACTCACTTCTACGAACCTTAAGTTCGAATGGACCCCTGAGGCTGAACAGTCCTTTAACCTGCTAAAGTCAGCCTTGGTTTCTGCCCCTATATTAAAAATGCCTAACTTTGAGATGCCCTTCCGCATTCTTAGTGACGCGTCAGCTTACTCAGTTGCTGCTGTACTGACACAAACTCACGATGGTGTTGAGCACCCTATCGCCTACTGTAGCCGTTCTCTCAACAAGAACGAGGTGAACTACAGCACAACTGAGCGAGAACTTCTGGCCGTGATTTTCGCTTTGGAACAATTTCGACAGTACGTCGAAGGCCAAAAATGTACGGTCGTCACGGATCATTCATCTCTTCTGTGGTTCCATAAGCTAAAAAATCCCACGGGTCGTCTAGCACGTTGGAGCATGAGGCTCAGTCAATTCGATTTTGACATAGAGCATCGAAAAGGTAAAGACCACGTTGTACCTGATGCTCTGTCTCGTATCAAAATTGATTCCCTCGATGCAGTACCCACTAAAGACCCGTGGTATGACCACACCATGAATAGTGTTCGGAAGAACCCTAGGAAGTCACCAAATTATGACATTCGTGACAACCTTCTATATAGGTTAACTAAAAATAAATATTCTTTGACTTCAGACTTTGACTGGAAGCTGGTGGTACCTCAGGAGGATCGCTTGCCCCTGCTCTCTAAGTACCACGATGACACACTTAGTGCCCATGGTGGCGTTTGGAAGACGCATAAAAGGTTAGCCCTAAATTATTACTGGCCCAAGATGTACGAGGACGTCAAAGAATATGTTGGGAATTGCGAAACATGCAAGCAGTACAAACCCGTAAATACGTCTCGTCCCGGCCTAATGGGTAGCCCGAAGCGGGTTTCGAAGCCATTCGAAGCTATCTCTGTCGATCTGCTTGGTCCCTTTCCCACTTCGAGCAATAGAAACGTACACCTGATCGTGGTCTCCGACTACTTTAGCAAATACGTCATGTTGTGCCCTGTTCGGGTTGCCACAGGCGCTGTAGTCGCGAGGTTCATAGAGAAGAGTGTGTTTCTCGTGCACGGAGTCTGCAAGACTATTTACATGGATAATGGCCCTCAGTTTGTGAGTAAGCCATTTAAGGATCTGTTGGCTAAATACAATGTACCTAATATATATTATAACCCTAGGTATCATGCCCAAACTAATCAGGCGGAACGAGCTATTCGCAATGTGGTTCAAGCGATCTCATGCTATGTGAAGTCACAACACAAGTCTTGGGATCAGTTCTTGGTTGAGATACAGTGTGCTTTAAACACTGCAGTTAACGAAGCAACTCGTTTCACCCCTTACTTTTTGGTACATGGTAGGGAATTTATTGGGGATGGAGTGCTGTACAGGCAGACAGATATCGCGTGCCATCCTACTTCAGTCTCTGTAGACGATCCATCAGCCTTCGGTGTCAAGCTGAGAGAAATACAACGCATTTACGACCAGGTGAGGAAACATTTGAACGTTGCCCACCAGCGTAATGAAAAGTATTACAACCTCAGAAAAAGGCATGTAGAGCTGAAAGTGGGACAGATAGTTTACAAACGCACGTTCTACCTGTCCAACAAGGCCAAGAATTTTACTGCTAAGCTAGCTCCTAAGTTCCTTAAATGTGTGGTGACTGCTAAACGATCCCCTTTAGTATATAGGCTGTCAGATCTGGACGGTAAGGATCTTGGGGAGTACCATATCAAGGACATCCTGAAGTATCAGGAGGAGCAGTCTCCAATACCTAACGTAACTACATAGCATTGTTTCTCTAGTTTATTAAACCAGTGCTATGTGATCATTATGTAAGACTATTTTAATCTTTTGTTTGTATTTCTATATGTGTACGTGACTTTAAATTGTCACGTTGTAGTTTCTTCTATGCACCGCACCGAGCGTTTTTCTCTCATTCGCTTCTTAGTGCTCTACATTATCCTGAGAGCTTGGGTAGTGTTAGGGTATCGGCAGTGAGTAAAGGGAGCATTCGTTTTCTATGAAGGGCATTAGACTCTAGTTACTTAGCCTAACCGGTACACGAGTCAGTGTCTAGTTAGGTACATAGGAGGATCTTTCTTTGGTATTGTAATGGTCGTAGTCAGCTGGTGTTTGAAGGACCTAGCTGGTTGTCTTTGTTTATTAGTCAGTACTTTTCTGTTTTCTTTATTGTGTATTTGGAGCGTGTCATATCCGCAGGAAATACTATTAAAGGGGGGGTGGTTGTAGCATTTATTTTCTATAGATGCAGTATTTAGGATGTGAAAGCAGCCTTATCGAGTTATCTTTTTTTAATCGGTTGTCAGTGGTGACATTTCTGCTGTCAGAATGACAGGATGTCATAAGTTCGGTGACGAAGCGTTTCGCATTTAAAGGAACGGGTTTTGTTAAGATTTTTCGTGAAAGACAGGACTTTTGACCGAGACCTGCTTTGGGGTAGTTGGAGGTCCTTTGGCTTTTGCTCTGAGACTGTGCCGCGAATCAGTTTTTCGCTCAAGCGCGATTATTTGTTACCTCGCGTGGCCTAACGGGCTGTGATTGGGTTGCTGCATTGCATCTTGCTACATTTTACCCAGAAAACTGGTGAGTCACTTCTTCTTTTGCAAAGCGGGTCGATTGTCGTCTGTCGCGCAGCCAAGATCTTAATTTGTCGTTTCTTTCATGACAGGGTTTTTTACTACGGGGCTAGTTGCCGGATGAGATATTTGGTGCCGCACCTATAAGTTAGTGGGCTGCACGTGGAACGACAACGTGGAAGTGCGGACTACACGAGCTTCTCATGTGAGAGGTATCTGCCGTCATCACCTGGCAGTAACAACAGGCAGTCACTCTCACTCAGCTCACTCTGCAGGCCAGTAAATCCACTACTTATGTGTAGCTTAGTAGCATAAGTACCTAAGCACTGACTATACTTCTGTGTACCTGTGATATTTGTGTCTATCAGTGAATAAGCTCTCTGTGTGTCTCTGTGTATCTCTGTGTTATATAAATATATGTGTGTACACCCTACCTGACTGTTTTCGTCAGAGCCCTGGCCTACCCTTGCACGCACACTGGAATCTCTGTAGTAAGGCGCCCTGGGAAAGAGTTCTCTGCATAGCTACCTCGCGCTAGTTGGTGAGTAACACTGATCATCACTGTGTTATAGACGATGGCGGCAAAGTGGGAGAGGCACTGCGTGGGGGGCGGGAGTTTGGGTAAATGCTCCCGCCCTGCCATGCAGTTCGGGCTGCTGGCCGTGAATAACGGCGCGACCGGCGGCAACAGTGCTGGGCCGCTGTCACCTCGCCAGTTGACGAGGTGATGGCGGCAAAGCGGGAGGTGCACTGTGCGGGGGAGCGGGAGTAACCGATAATGCTCCCGCTCTGCCGTGCAGTTCGGGTGCGCCGCGGTGAGGAGTCACTGCGCGCCCCCGATTGTTTCTTGACCGTGGGCGTAAGGTCGGGGGACCCCGCCCACCAACGGTCACATGGCGGTGGGCGCCTTTCCCGTGTTCCGGGGGTGCCCATTAGCGCATGCCTGCGCCAGCCGCTCTCTGTCTCCTCTATTACAGAGGGGCGCTCGAGAGCGGTGCAGGCGTGGTCTTCAGCTCCTTAGGGAGCTATGGGGAGCCGCCCATCTGGCTCCCCAGAGGAGAGCCCCGAATAAACGGGGCGCCCCTAGCCGGGTCGACGTGAATAATCTTTTGATATCCCTATCAATCAGTTCAAAAATAAATTAGATCGGTATCTATTAAGCTGCAAAGAGACAACCAGTGGGCACTAGCAGGATATAGGCACTATCAGTTGTTACAACTGCCTGCCCGATAAGATAATATAATATAATATACTAGCGGCCCGCTCCGGCTTCGCACGGGTATACAGTATTTCTCCACTATTTATTGGATGTTATTATACATATAAACCTTCCTCTTTAATCACTCTATCTATTAAATAAAACCGCATCAAAATCCGTTGCGTAGTTTTAAAGATTTAAGCATACAAAGGGATATAGGGACAGAGAAAGCGACTTTGTTTTATAATATGTAGTGATAATTTAATATACGAAAAAAAGGCAATTAGTATGCTTTTTCATATGAGGTAATTTATTTTATAATAAAAAAAGTCAACATGGTTCTGACGTCATATATATATTAAAAAAGGCAATTAGTATGCTTTTTCATATGAGGTAATTTATTTTTTTCTTTTTCATATGAGGTAATTTATTTTATAATAAAAAAAGTCAACATGGTTCTGACGTCATATATTACTTAAGGCCGCGTGGGTCAGATTTTGAGTTTTTTGAAACAATCCTACTCAAAAAGTAAAGGGTTTATAATTCTGATAAATATATATATAATAGTTAAGGATATAAGCTAAACATATTCTAAGCCCGTTACACGATCCAATAAATTGCACTAGATAGAAAAAAATCCCAAAGTTGACTCTCTCAGAAAAGTTTTTTCAATACTGTGGCTAAACTATTAACATTTTATATTTTTTTTGCACTCAATTAAAGGTATTAAGTTTTTATACACATTTTCCGAACGTTTTTTTATACACAAGTATTTACATAGTTATCATGTACGAATATCTACCAAACGCAATAGAATTGCGCCGCTGACGGCCGATCAGTCTCGCGCTAGCGCTTGTGGAGACCTGTGACAGTTTTTTTCGGACTACTATTTCGTAATTATTATGCCAAATTGCGTTGAAATCGCGCCACAGTATAAAAATATCAGTAATGGGCAAAATGTATTTAGATTAACCGTTACAAATTACAATACTTTGTTATGCTTAATTCAATTACTCTGTAACAGATTACTTGAGTAATTATTTACAATGAGTACTAGCAGTAACTAATTACTGAGTAATAGAATTACACGTTAATCTAATTACATTGTAACTAGTTACTCATTAATTCAATTAACGAACTCTCATAATTAACAACTCTGTCCTGTGAATTCGTCACGGCCCAAGGGGTGGATCGATTTTGATGCGGTTTTTTGATCGTAAGTCAATGTATCCATGATGGTACTTAGCTATACATTTTGAAGACCATCAGCTTAATTCCTGAGTGATGAAGGGATTTCACTAAAATTCCCATACGCGACTCATGGTAAATGTGGTGATCTTTTACTTTTCAAGTGTTTTCACGACATGGTAACCATCTGCCTAATGCATTAAAATGTCTACGATTACATGATAATTTTGCAATCCAACATGGCGGCCACGCCGTAATCACAAAATTTCATGATGGGTATCGTTTAAGGGGTTTTTTGGTATGCTGAGTACGAATCACGTGATAATTTTGCAATCCAATATGGCCGCCGCGCCGTAATCACAAAATTTTATGATGGGTATAGTTTAAGGGGTTTTTTGGTATGCTGAGTACGAATTACGTGATAATTCTGCAATCCAATATGGCCGCCGCACCGTAATCACAAAATTTCATGATGGGTATCGTTTAAGGGGTTTTATGCTATGCTGAGTACGAATCACGTGATAATTTTGCAATTCAAAATGGCCGCCACGCCGTAATCACAAAATTTCATGATGGGTATCGTTAAAGGGGTTTTTTAGTATGCTGAGTACGAATCACGTGATAATTTTGCAATCCAATATGGCCGCCGCACCGTAATCACAAAATTTCATGATGGGTATCGTTTAAGGGGTTTTTTGGTATGCTGAGTACGAATCACGGGATAATTTTGCAATCCAATATGGCCGCCGCGCCGTAATCACAAAATTTCATGATGGGTATAGTTTAAGGGGTTTTTTAGTATGCTGAGTACGAATCACGTGATAATTTTGCAATCCAATATGGCCGCCGCACCGTAATCACAAAATTTCATGATGGGTATCGTTTAAGGGGTTTTTTGGTATGCTGAGTACGAATCACGTGATAATTTTGCAATCCAATATGGCCGCCGCGCCGTAATCACAAAATTTCATGATGGGTATAGTTTTGTATTAACCGCAAGAACGTTCGAGTCCCACCAATATTCACTGGGCCCACCTGGGCCTGCCCAAACTACACCTGCTCGGGGGTTTGACGCATACCGTCCCATTCGCATTTCGTCACGAATTCAAAAATGATCCCATGCGCATTCGGTCCCATTCGCATTTTGTCCCATTCGCAATTTGGTCATACTCAGATTTACCATTTCTATTCAGTCAATAACAATGACGATGATGGATAGGTTAGGCTAGAAGGTTAAAGCGGGAGCGGAGCTCCCGTATTAGCCTTCGTGGTTTTTTTTTATGGACATTCAACACCAACATCAATTTCAATGGTGTGTCTCCGAAACTTAATAATTTTGTGATTGACTGATGTTGGTGTTCGTATATTCGCATTCGCCTTCTAACCTAACCTATCCATATAATACCTATCCATCATCGTCATTGTCATTGACTAAATAGAAATGGTAAATCTTTTGTATGACCATTTTGCGAATGGGACAAAATGCGAATGGGACCTAATGCGAATGGGACCGTATGCGAATGGGACTGAATGCGAATGGGACCGAATGCGAATGGGACCATTTTTGAATTCGTGATGAAATGCGAATGGGACGGTATGCGTCAAACCCCTCCCGGGTTCACCCAAGCTACACCGGCTTACTAACTGATGTTTCACTCACCCGGAACCTTTGGTTATAGAAACATGCTATTTTTAGGTTACGCTATCCTTATAATGTAGACTAAGCTTACGAAGAAAGGATTGTTTTGATTCAGAATTCGGACGTTGAGAGGGTAAAATGAGGTTAAAGTTCATAAAAGTATGTAACGAATAAAATCTGGTGGTCTATTCCTTAGTCTAGGTAGGTATTCTCCAACAGCACTTACCGCATATAGAATTGAGAGTGAATTCCGACAGAACAGGCACAATATCAATGGACTTTCCATCACCTGCCTTGAGCGTGTCTAATAATCGCTGAGTGTTATCTTGAATGATTTCGGAAAATTGACGCAAAATGTTGAAATGGAAGGCAGGTGTTAGAATCTTTCGACGTTCCTGCCATTTTGTTCCTAGAAATAATAATAATGAATAAATAATACACCAATGAACAGTAAGTTTAAAAAGTAATAATATTAGTAATCTCACTCGATCGCAAATCTTCAAATAAAGAACACTTAATTTTTTGTATTTGGTACTTTACTGCAGCGCAAATACTACTTCTCTATAAGTGCGGCTGCACATGGAGTACCTACGGCTGTCACTTCAAGGCTTCCAGTAACCAAAGTAGCAACAGCTTTTTCCGGTCAACTCGGTGCAACGGCGGGCTACTACATGTGTCCTCTTCGCGACAGGATAGACTTTGCCTCCATGTGCGTATTCTACCGTCTGTACAATGGTTTGTGCTGTGAGGAATTGTTTAATATGATGCCCACGGCTACGTTCATCATCACACCGCTCGCCACAGACAGGATTTTCATCCACACACTTTGCGTCCGGAGCATTTAAGCACGGTAAAATCAGATAGGGGCTTTCTTCCGCGCACGTTTAGATTGTGGAATGATCTCTCTTTTCCCCGGCTTTCTCAAATGGCTACAGTATGGGGTTCTTCAAAAGAAGTCTTAGAAGGTTTTTACTGAGTATGCAGTGCGAATTTTGCACCTCCGGAGTTCCAGAGGTAGGCTGCGGTGATCACCAGTTCATCTAGTGGGCCGTACACTTGTCTGCCACCTTAGTGGTGTACAAAAAGAACTATTCAAAAAAAAAGTAAAGTACTTTCACACTTACCATTACTAACCAGTAAACCATCTTGCAGCCATGGTACCAATAACGTGTAGACTAGGCTTTTATCATTGTACTTTACGTTGGATATAACAGTCTGAAAAAGAGGTTTATTATTTAAAATTTTGCAAAATATATAATACACGCATATGCTACCAAAACTAATCGAGAATTTGGAAAATGACTCATACCTGACAATTAATTATTAAAATTAAATTACTGTTTTTCTCAAGTGATTAATTTAAATATAAATAAAACCGGCCAAGTGCGAGTTGGACTCGCCCATGAAGGGTTTCGTAGCAGCAAGTGACATAATATAAAAGTCTTATAGTTCGTTGTAACTTTGATTGATGTTTTAACACGTTCGCAGTGGTAGTGATTTTTCTATCCGAAAATTGCGGCTTATGAGGTATTAAAAAAAAACTACCAGCTCTATCTCGTTCAAACTAATTTTCGTTGGTAGTTTTTATGGCAATGTACATCATATATTTTTTTTAGATATATCATTCTCTTAGTTTAGACGGGGGGGGGGGGACACATTTTTCCACTTTGGAAGTAAATAATAAATAAATAAATGTTTATTGCAAAACTACAGGACAGCATCTTTTCTTTTCTACATACAATTTCAGAAACAATAACACTCCCATGGAGTCAGTATTACAGAATCGGAAATTCGCAAACAATTTCAGTAACCATGCTACACTTAAGCCAAAAGATAAAAATAAACAATTAGGTACTCAATTACAACTCAAGCAGTTACAGCCACATCCGTCACCATACGACAAAGTCAGCGAAACACTGATCTGTATTAATAAATTACCACCAGCGAAAACATCAAGAACACAAAGGACCAGCGGACGCGGCTTTAAAGTCACTGCAAATAAAAACCCATTTTATTTCAGTCTCCGGACATGGTCAATAATATTGAGCCAAGTCTGATAAAATGTTAATTAATAAATTAATTTCAGTGCGTATTACACATTTATTGACGTTCAAGTATTGATAGTTATTTGACCGTGTCCGGAGCCAACACAAATTATTTATCTGTGTCCTAGCACGCATATTTTACTCTATGGCGGTATCCAAGTTGACTGACCCATTGACGTGGCACCATGTGCGATCCAAAGTATGTAGGGGTTATAAACAGAAAAATGTAAATAGAATTCCTGTTTGCTGAGTTTGCAATAGGCCGACATTCAGCGATACTATGATAGCAATTTCATTGCATATCACAGAAACTGGTTTTCAATGTCCGCCTTTAGAGGACTCATCCAACAACGCGAGACAGCATGTACCTAAGTCACTCATATATTAAGATAACAATTAAAATAACTTATAGTAGGCAACCAGATATTACTCGTGTGCTTATTAACGCTAAAGTACCGAAACATTCCACTCTCAGGTCACAGTCACTCATATATTATGATAACAATTAAAATAACTTATACGAGACAACCAGATATCAGTTCAAGCGGGTTACAGCTATTTAAATTTTTCTACCCATTTTTTATACCTTCTCCTGACAATAACAAACACAAAAAAAAGAATTAGCGAAATTGGTCCAGCCGTTCTGAAGATAAGCGCGTTCATACTTATATTTCGCAGATTGATTTATATAAATTTTAATTTGTTCATTTTTAAATATTAATGTATATTTACATCCTTTTTGATGATATTTGCAGCATTCTGTCAATTCTATGTCAAATGTTAGGTTAAGCAAAGATAATATAATAGTATTACATACAGATCGGCAACTCCCAGTCGCGCCACAGCTGTCAGTAGAGTTGACGTGCGCGTTGACGGACAATTTGCTTACATTTTATTGATCACACGCACACATTCAAGCTGGAGTTTTCGCGCTGTGGTATAAGCACAGGGCGGAAACTCCAGCTTGAATGTGTCTCTACTCACAGCTGTGGCGCGACTGGGAGTTGCCGATCTGTATGTAATACTATTATATTATCCTTGGTATAAGGTTACAATAAAAAGTTAATAATTGTCCAAAGCGGTAAGGTAAGATTAGAAATAATATTTGTATAGTATAGTGGTTAAGTATTCTTAATTATTTTAATATTTGTCTTTTAGAACAACCTTTTCCTGACAATAACAAACACAACAAAAAAATAATTAGCGAAATCGGTCCTGCCGTTCACGCGTGATGCCGTGACCAAGGAAATAGGGCTCCATTTTTATATACACTCGAGAGCAATGAATCCGGGTCACTTAAAGAATGTTAAAAATCTCGGAAACTAAAAATGGTAGGTTAATGCAATAAATTGTATTTAATAGACAATGTAATACTCCTTAAATGAAAGTAAAAAAAATATGAGTCACCATACATTTTATTAACACAAAATTACATAAAGAAAAAACTGCCGATCTCTCCTTAAAACAAAAATAGGAAACATGAAATTTTTGAACTTTATTACGATTTTCTTGAATTTTAATACTTCGTATTGCCTCCTCGTGCTTCCATTACTGCGTTTACGCGGTTTGGCATGCTGTACACCAAGTTCCTTATACGATTTTGGGGAATATTCTCCCATTCCTCTGTGAGAGCAATTTTGAGCTCACGAAGCGTGATTGGGGGAGGGTTTCGTTGTTTTACGCATCTGCCTAGCTCGTCCCAAGCATGCTCGATCGGGTTGATATCCGGGCTGCGCGCTGGCCACTCCATACGAGTAATGTTCATCTCTTGAAGGTAGTCATTCACAATCCTACCTGTATGAGGTCGGGCATTGTCATGCATAAATATAGCATCCTCACCTAAATTGACCATAAATGGACCAACGTCATCATTGAGGATTTCTTCCACATATCTTACGCTAGTTAAAGAGCCGTTTTCTATGATCACCAGCTCTGTGCGACTTTCAGAAGAAATTCCGGCCCACACAAGTACAGACCCACCACCGTAGGCTACTTTTTCTTCGATGCATGCTTGCTTGAATCTTTCCCCTGGTCTTCGATACACTCTGTGTCTTCCATCGTGCTTGTAGAGCATAAATTTTGATTCGTCGGAGAACATAACTTTTGACCAATCTTCAATACTCCAATTTACGTGGCTCTGGGCATACCTTAGTCTCGAAATACGATGCCCACGCTCCAGTTTAGGGCCGTTTGCAGGTCTAAGGGGTTTTAAGTTAGATTCAGCAAGCCGACGTCTTACTGTCCATGCACTTGGGTTACTTCCTCCGAGGCGTCGAAACTGATTGGTGAGTTCAGTTCCTGTGAGAAAGCGATTTCGAAGCATGGTGTTCACCAAGTATCGGTCTTCTCGTGCTGTGGTACACCTGGTTCTGCCCGTTCCTGGTCTGCGTAGGTTAGAACCAGTTTCTTCGTAACGTCGGAGAACTCTTTGTACTGTTGACAGCGACACACCGACAGTCCTGGCTGTATCGCGCTGACTCCGGCCGGTTTCCAGCATTGTAAGTATTCTGGTGCATTCTTCAGGCGTAAGCGACATAATTTCAGCTTGATTAATGAATATAGAGCACTATCAACATGGTTTATGTACCCACATAAATGACAGATTACAAACAAAAGCAACACCAAATGCTGTAATTTCGTAGTTCCATCTTCGAAAGTGGCCCTTTTTCAAATTTGATTTTTTTATGATATAACTTTACAATAACTAAGAAGTTTTAATACCTTCATTTAAGGAGTATTACATTGTCTATTAAATACAATTTATTGCATTAACCTAGCATTTTTAGTTTCCGAGATTTTTAGGATACTTTAAGTGACCCGGATTCATTGCTCTCGAGTGTATTTGATATATTTGACTGCCTCTGTGTGCATTTTTATATATTTGACTGCCTCTGTGGCGCGTTCGGTAGTGATACCGCTTGCGGCGCTGGAGGTCGTGGGTTCGATTCCCACCGGAGACAAATATTTGTGTGACCCATAAATGTTTGTCTCAAGAGTCTGGGTGTTTCTATGTATGATATGTATGTATTTAAAAGTATATAAGTATTAATATCCGTGGTCTGATACCCATAACACAAGCATTTTATTCCTAGCTTACTTTGGGATCAGATAGCGTTGTGTGAAATGTCCGTGAATATTTATTTATTTATTTATATAAAAGGATAGATATAAATATTAACTTTCAACCAACCTCAACGTCATTTGGATTAAAAATGACCACAGCTCCGAATGGTGGCACCCAAATTCTGTATATTCCATCCCATCTTGCGGCAAATTTTCTTCCTAATTTCATCAATTCCGCTGTAAGGTAAATAATAAAATGAAATAGAAAATGGGTTTTGTAATACATATTAATATGTAGAATAAGTATATGTATTATGTAGGTACATTGTATTTAAGCAAACATTATTACGTAACAATATTTATGAACATCATAAACCAGTATGATTTCTACGAGTATAAATCAAGGCTAACTACAAATGTAGCTACTGTTTATAAGTATTAATGAGCTGAATGTTCAATAATATTTGAGTAATGATTGGGGAAGCATTTGAAGGGATTTCCGTAGTTATTCAAGCGCATCCGATTAAGACATGAGAGGTGCCTAAAATGGTGAAAAGTACCTTCAGGAAGGTCTCAGATCTTAATTTTGGTGGGTGCCCTGAATCAATCGCTACGTGCTGACGTCATTTCCAAACCATCAGATTAACAAATTGGAGCATCTGTTGGGCTGTTGTTTACCCCTAATGAAAATGTGACGCGATCGAGTGAAGTTTTTATCCCCTCCCCTCCAGCATAGCGGCGCATGGCAATCAAAAATCGCCCACCGAGGACAAATCGTCAATTTATATTATATTTATCAGAGATATTTAGGAGGACGAAATCAATATCAGATGCGCTTAAGTTTCCTGGGTCATCCTTCCGAGGGATTACGCGGGGATCCCGACCATAGGCTGTTGGGCGTTGCGTGAGGTTTTTTAGTCGTTAGGAGTCCGGCATAGCGTCCTTTATGGATTTTCTTTCACGTTAAAAAAAGATGCGCTTAAGTATCTTTTTTTTTCGCTTCCTCTACCGCTAAAAGTTGTGACGCTAACTTGAGGAATTATTTTCTTCCCATTCTACGTAATCTACTTATTCTAATTCGGTTCCGCGAAACTCGACTAACTACAAATTTAGCATCATGGGCTACCCCTATAAAGACTCCAATTACTGTCCAAATTAAGCAGTAAATAATAAAATCGAAGCTCTCGTGGCCCGCTCTGTAAACGATCACCCCAGGTCAGGGGTCGGCAAGGCGCGGCTCGCGAGCCGCATGCGGCTCTTTGGGTGTAGACCTGTGGCTCTTTAGTTGCATACATAATTATCATATTATTCATTTTCTAGGACATTATCACCCTTTCATTTTCAAAAATACCACAAAAGTCTTACTGGTAGTTAAACAAGCAAACTCGCCTAATGGTGGTGAGCTGCGCTTGAAAGCGTTATATGGAGCACCATTTTCTTTCTAATAGGATTCTGCTGCGATGTCCGCAGCGGGCCATAGCCCAGAGAATATAATATCATAAGAGACGGCAAGTCTAATTCTGACAGTCCGTCGCGGAACCTAGAAGCCGCAGTTCTGGCAGAAATCTACTGGCGTAATGCTTTAGTGCGTCGAAATGGCAAACAACCATCTTCGGAAGAGATTGAAAGCTGGCGTGTTAGAGCGCGCAATGATCTCATTCATAAATGGCGCACCAGGCTAGCGCTCGGCGGTAAGCACTGAGCTCGTCTCTGCCATCTTATTTATTTAGAAAAGCGGCACTGACATACCTACCGCCTCACACAGCTCCTCACGGGGCACGGATATTTTAGTAAATACCTGCATGATGTGGTAGGCATTGAGCCTGAGGCAACGTACCCACTGCGAGGACGGCGCCGTGGATACAGCGCTGCACACCCTTACTTTTAGTGGAGTGGCGAGCGTACCGCTCCAAGAGTCCTAAATTGGCCTGGTCGTTTCGCTGTCTATTATAATAGACAGCGAAACGCTATGTTAGACAGCGAAGAAAATTGGTTCGGCTGTTGTTTTGACGTCAACGGCAATGAGAAAAGCGCTGCGGGTGCCAGAGCGGGGTGGCCTAACACTTCCAGCGGCCGACGTTGGAAGCTTTATGACAGCCGTGAGACTGACTAAGACGCACCCCTCGTGTTCAGGCGTCGCGTCAGTGAAGTTTCGGTGGGTAATATTTAGACCCCCAGAGTCGAGACTGTTGCAAGTAGCTGTCATACGCTTGCCTATCCTGTGACCCAACAATAGTGACAAGAAGGAACATCCCAGGGTTTTAGTGGGAGAATCCCACATAATCACTCAGATTTTTTTAATTGTGGAAATTCTCCAAAATCACCCTGTGACTTACCATCTGCCTATGGCCGTAAGTCCTGGAGACGCCCTCCGAAGAATGTTCTCAGAGCTTCCGACATACTTGGTTTGTCTCTATAGCAGACTTTCCCCGCAGTGTAGTCTATCCCACTTCTTACCAGGGGGGGGGGGGGGGGATCGTGGTATCAAAAAAGATTTTGTGGCTCTTTAAAAATGTTGTAATTTAAAATCGTCATTTTTGGCTCTTCCGACTCAAAAGGTTACCGACCCCTGCCCCAGGTGACTCCAGTAAGCAAGTTTTACTGTGGCGGGTCCTTGGATAGATGAACACCATGCTACCACTTTGTGTCATTTATTTACGAGCGATTCTGTGCTTTAGAAGGCACATTAAGCTGTTGGTCCCGGTTGCCAGTAAAATGGCAATCGTTTTGTCTAGTTGAAGGTCTTAAAGGCATGAGAAAATTCTGCAGAAGTCAGTTATAACCTGCGCCTATCCATAGCCACACGGCAATACGACTCACCACCTGTTACGCGGGACATAACCGAAAAGGTGAAATAACTACCTAACCCTTTGGTGATAAAGGCGTGACCATCTGAATGTATGTAAATAATAAAAAATGGCAAGTTTTCCCCCCATGTAAAAGTAATTTATAAGGTGAAATGTGTGCGGATACTACCTATGCCTCTGCCTAACCCTTCGGAGATAAAGGCGTGACAATATGTATGTTTGTTAAAGTAAATTTCAACTGTGTCAAATTTCGCCCTCATCTGTTACCACAATTTTCTTTAAAAGTTTTAAGGCACAATATTACTTGATATTTATATCCTCGAAGCAGCACTTTTTGATACTTCCATGAGCTCTCTCAGGGATTTGGTTTTACTATCCTTAATCATCGTTTCGCAACGTGGCCTTTTATGCATGTCTATTATTCCGACCACAGCGCCGCCTGCGGCGCTGGAGGTCGTGGGTTCGATTTCCACCGGAGACAAATATTTGTGTGACCCATATATGTTTGTCTCAGGAGTCTAGGTGTTTCTATGTTTGTATTTAAAAGTATATAAGTATTAATATCCGTGGTCTGATACCCATAACACAAGCAGGTTATTCCTAGCTTAAAAAAAAAATAGGTCGTAGTCTGTGCGTTCTCTCAGACTATCACATAAATCTATCCCTGTTGCATATTTAAGCCACTTCCATTCAGCGATTAGAACGTTTTACATTTTTTTTATATAGCTGGAGAGACATTCACTGTCATTCACATATTGGTCAAGTCTTTATCCCCGAAGAGGTAGGCAAAGTCACACTGTGCGCCCACATTTCATCTTTTTGTTTTCATTCTACGTATCAGGTGGTAAGCCGTATTATTGCACTTCAATTCAAAATTATCTCCAGCGGCTTTACACAACCCGCGCTTGTCCATTTCAACTTGAAATGGACAGGCGCAGGTTCATACTCGTACAACCCGCTGTTGAAATCCTTCGGCTTTAACTAAGCTTGTTTGGCTTGTTATTTTACTGGCAACCGGGGCCAAAGGCTTAAAGTGCCTTCTGAACCGCGAAATCGCACGCAAATAGAAAGTTACAAAGTGGTCATCCACCAAAAGACCATCCTGGGACTACAGTGATCGTTTACAGAACACTAAGCGCGTGTGCCAAACAAATATAATATCTTTTCGAGTGTCATAAATAAGTCAACAACAAAATATCTTACCTCCTACAGAGTATATCCTCACAGCATTTCCTATAAGAAAGTCATATTTTGGTCCAGGTATCTTTCTGAGCATCCTAGCTTGTTCATTGTGGTTGAGATAAACGTGCAAAATACATAAAAATATAACCACAAATAACAAATACACCAACATGTTTGTCCACAACTGACCGTAATGAAATATAACAAACAACTGATAATAAAGTAATACTCGTATTATACCTACACAATTAATACAACGTTCTATAAACTCAATAGCATTAATAAGATAGCGACATAATAAATCCCAGCTCACGTTATTAACGAGTGTAATGACACTTGTGAGTTGTGAATTTTGATTAAGTCGTTATCATAACTAGCCATAACAACAAAATTTGGAGAGGTCTTGTACAGCAGCGAACTTAGATAATATTATGTTGATTTCATTCATAAGTTTCAATATTCGGATTAAAACCATAGGTAATTTAAAAAATATAGAGGGAACTTAAAATGTAACCCGGTTGTCAGTAAAATGACATCGTTAAGCCAAGTTGAAGGATTTATGGGTGGCTTGAAAATTTTCAACTGCGAGTCGTCACGATCTGCACCTGCACCTGTCCATTTCAAGACGACAATACGCTCACCACGTGGGACATAAAACTATAAGGTGAAAAGTGGGCGTATACTTTGCCTTTGCCGACCACATCGGGGATAAAGGCGTGACTTCCGCTAGACCTTCGGTTGGCCGGCTCGTAAGGCTGCAAACGTGCTTGATTCCGCTTCTTTGTTCTCAACCGTAGTGTTTTTAGGCTGCTGCTGGGTTTCTAGTGTTACGCGTGTCTGCAGGTAACTTAAGGCTTCGATGACTCGATGGTATCCATACTTACTTTAAATAAATAATAACTCGTGACTTTATTGACCACAGGTGCCGTTGCTCATCTCTTAATTGGCCTGAACAATACCTTTGTCGTCGTTTCAAGTAAATAAATAATGATAATAAATATTCACGGACATTTCACACAACGCTATCTGATCCCAAAGTAAGCTAGGAATAACCTGCTTGTGTTATGGGTATCAGACCACGGATATTAATACATATATACTTTTAAATACATACTTATCATACATAGAAACACCCAGACTCTTGAAACAAACATTTACATGTCACACAAATTTTTGTCTCTGTTGGGAATCGAACTCGTGATCCGCAGTCGCACATTTCGACCTCTAGACCAACGAGGCAGTCAAAGCTCGGATCGGTTAAATACCTGACAGCTGCGTGTGTAACAGAAAAAACACTGCGCACGGAATCAACAAGGCCGGTGTAACTTCACGATCTCAGATGAGGCGGCATGTCTCCTAGCCGGGATCCCTCCATGAGACCTTTAAGCGAGAGCGCTTGCGTCACTATTAGTGCGGCGCAAGGAGGCGCTGGAGGCGTCTCAAGAAATCGATGCCCAGCGGTCCCAGCTCCACCAGAAAACCGTGGAGACATCGAAGGTGCGACTTGAGCAACCAAAGGGGGGATTCGCCACAATTGCGGCCGTCAGACCGGTCATGGACGAGTGGCTGGAGAGGAGACACCATGCTCTCTCCTACCAGTTGTCACGAATACTTACCGGGCACGTTAGCTTCAGTAAGTATCTGAGGCAAAGACATCGGGAAACCACGGCCAAGTGCCAGCACTGCGAGGACCGCAGCGATGACAGAGGCGCTCCACACGCTGGTGGAGTGAACAGCGTTGGCGCGATCTGAGCAACAAAAGGGGGGATTCGCCACAATCGCGGCCGAGCCACCCCATGGGCGACGCCGCAGTGGTAGCCGTGGGTCTGTTAATGTCGATCAGGTGGACCATACATTTAAGTACTGATATCCGTGGTCCAAACACAAGTAGGCTAGCTTACTTTGGGATCAGGTAGCGTGTGGATATTGTCCGTAAATATCTATTTATTTATGTATCTGCCACTTAAGAAACTTACAAAATAAATACCGGCCATGTACGAGTTACGTGAGAAACACGCAGGGTTACTTGAGAGAGATTAAGGCCGCGTGGGTCAGATTTTGAGTTTTTTGAAACAATCCTAGTCAAAAAGTAAAGGGTTTTGAAATCTGAAAAAAATATATATAATAGTTAAGGATATAAGCTAAACATATTCCGAGCCCGTTACACGATCCAATAAATTTCACTAGATAGAAAAAAATCCCAAAGTTGACTCTCTCAGAAAAGTTTTTTCAAAACTGTGGCTAAACTATTAACATTTTATTTATTTTTTTTGCACTCAATTAAAGGTGTTAGGTTTTTATACACATTTTCCGAGCGTTTTTCTATAAACAACTATTTACATAATTATCATGTACGAATATCTACCAAACGCAATAGAATTGCGCCGCTGACGGCCGATCAGTCTCGCCCTGGCGCTTGTGGAGGCAGGACCTGTGTCAGTTTTTTTCGCAACTATTTCGTAATTATTATGCCAAATTACGTTGAAATCGCGCCACAGTATAAAAATATCAGTAATGGGCAAAATGTAATTAGATTAACCGTTACAAATACATACGCGACTCATGGTAAAAATGTGGTGATCTTTTACTTTTTAAGTGTTTTCACGACATGGTAACCATCTACCTAATGCATTAAAATGTCTACGAATTACATGATAATTTCGCAATCCAACATGGCGGCCACGCCGTAATCACAAAATTTCATGATGGGTATCGTTTAAGGGGTTTTTTGGTATGCTGAGTACGAAGTACGTGATAATTTTGCAATCCAATATGGCCGCCGCGCCGTAATCACAAAATTTCATGATGGGTATCGTTTAAGGGGTTTGTTCGTATGCTGAGTACGAATCACGTGATAATTTTGCAATGGAATATAGCCGCCGCGCCGTAATCACAAAATTTCATGATGGGTATAGTTTAAGGGGTTTTTTGGTATGCTGAGTACGAATCGCGTACTAATTTTGCAATACAAGATGGCCGCCGCGCCGTAATCACAAAATTTCATGATGGGTATCGTTTAAGGGGTTTTTTGGTATGCTGAGTACGAATCGCGTACTAATTTTGCAATACAAGATGGCCGCCGCGCCGTAATTACAAAATTTCATGATGGGTATCGTTTAAGGGGTTTTTTGGTATGCTGAGTACGAATCACGTGATAATTTTGCAATCCAATATGGCCGCCGTGCCAGAATCACAAAATTTCATGATGTGTATCGTTTAAGGGTTTTTTTGGTATGCTGAGTACGAATCACGTGATAATTTTGCAATCCAATATGCCCGCCGCGCTGTAATCACAAAATTTCATGATGGGTATCGTTTATAGGGTTTTATGGTATGCTGAATACGAATCACGTACTAATTTCGCAATCCAAAAAGGCCACCGCGCCAAAATCACAAAATTTCATGATGGGTATCGTTTAAGGGGTTTTTTGGTATGCTGAGTACGAATCGCGTACTAATTTTGCAATACAAGATGGCCGCCGCGCCGTAATCACAAAATTTTATGATTGGTATCGTAACTGGTAGTATCGTAAGCCTTTAGTCCATATTCTTAACTATGTTTCTTAACTATCTATGAAACAAGAATTTTTATTCGCTTTTTCTTAACTGGTTAAGAAATAAGAATATTTTATCCATTTTCCTAACTGGTTAAGAAAACCAGTTAGGAAAAGGGATAAAATATTCTTATTCCTTAACCAGTTAGGAAAGAAGACCAAAAAATCTTATTTCCTAACCAATTAGGATTTACAATTTAATATCTATGAATATGGACTTTTTATTTACTCTATCATAATTGGTTAGGAAATAAGATTTTTTGGTCTTCTTTCCTAACTGGTTAAGGAATAAGAATATTTTATCCCTTTTCCTAACTGGTTTTCTTAACCAGTTAGGAAAATGGATAAAATATTCTTATTTCTTAACCAGTTAAGAAAAAGCGAATAAAAATTCTTGTTTCATAGATAGTTAAGAAACATAGTTAAGAATATGGACTAAAGGATCGTAAGTATGGTAGTATCGTAAATCATACGTAGCAGACTGTAGTGTAAAAGAGATAGAGACACATGTTCCATTCTTCGTTCTAACATTTGTGTGTGGTTGGATTGCATGGAACGACAGACTAAAAAAACTTGTTCGGTTTACTGTGAGTTAATTAACCGCGTGCCAATTTGCAACTGTGCAAGACGTGGTCTGAGTTAAGAAGTTATTTATTTATTTCAGAGCTTACTAACTCTATATTTATATATTTAACTCGACTCTCCGCGCAAGTAGGCCTAAATAGCTTAGGCGGCCAAATTGAATTCCAAAATGATCATGTTATTCGTACTCAGCATACCAAAAAACCCCTTAAACGATAACCATCATGGATTTTTGCGAAATTGTGTGATTACGGCGCGGTGGCCATATTGGTTTGCAAAATTAGTACGTAATTCGTACTCAGCATACCAAAAAACCCTTTAAACGATACCCATCATGAATTTTTGTGATTACACCGCAGCCGCCATTTTGGATTGCAAAATTATCACGTGATTCGTACTCAGCATACCAAGAAACCCCTTAAACGATACCCATCATGAAATTTTGTGATTACGGCGCGGCGCCCATATTGGATTGCAAAATTATCACGTGATTCGTACTCAGCATACCAAGAAACCCCTTAAACGATACCCATCATGACATTTTGTGATTACGGCGCGGCGTCCATATTGGATTGCAAAATTAGTACGTGATTCGTACTCAGCATACCAAAAAACCCTTTAAACGACACCCATCATGAAATTTTGTGATTACACCGCGGCGGCCATTTTGGATTGCACAATGATCCCGTGATTCATACTTAGCATACCAACTTTAGAAAACTTTAGTAATTTTTATGACCAGCTATTATGTAATTTACATTTTTTACGCAACTGTAGCAAACGTACGCAACGGAAACTCTCAAAAGAAATGAAATATCCTAGTTGTCGAAAAATGTTTCGTTGCTGCTAAGCTCTTATTCGCCTTAGCGTGATGTTATATATTTTGGTATTTTTCAAAAATGGACATTCTGTTAAGAAACTCTTGAAATTCAACTAGCAGTCTCTTAGACTCTAGAGTTAGAACAACTGAACAAACAAACAAACTCTTTTGCTTAAAAATAATAGTATAATATACATAATTTATTTACGATTAACTCTTTTATTTTTATTTACGAAACTAATAAATCACTACACTTAATAAAGTTAGATGCATTTACTACGTCAAACAAAGTTAGCATGCTGTTTCTTTCTACTATACTGTATACTGTGGCATGAGAGTTGACTGCCGCTGCCGACGCGCGGTGTGTCTCGCGCCCGGGGCGAGGGGAGCGCCAAATGCCTACTTGTGCGCTATAACCGCCCCTTAATCCTCCTTTTTTTCTGATTTTATTTGTTTGTTGCTGTAGTGGCAACAGAAATACATCATCTGTGAAATTTTCAGCTCTCTAGCTATCATGGTTCCTATGATATGAACTCGTGACGGATAGACAGACAGACGGACGGATGTCACCAGCAGACCTAAAAGGGCAACATTGTATGTTTCATAATATGAAACATACAATTCATATAATTTGAAATACAGAACATACAAAGCATACCAATCATTTTGCGTTTCATAATATGAAACATACAATGTTGCCTTTTTAGGCCCTCTGGTATATAACAATAAGAATAAACTTTATTGCACACCAATGTTAAAATTTCTTATACAGATATTACATTTCTTAAATGTACAGAGGGCGGCCTTACCTATCGCTAAAAAGCAATCTTTTACAGGCAACCTTTGGATGGAAAAATACCGTCAAGAATCACGTTGTAGAAGGGGTAGTCATTGGTGTAATATAGAAATATACTAAGTCTGGTATACGTCTCAAGTCAACAGTACAGTACAGTACAGTAATATAAGAAGGTACATAAGTACCAATAAATACATACATAAATATATACATAGTTAGATGTTATATACACACTAATTAATTATACACACAGGTATATCATTATTTACATTTACAAATACTATGAAGCTAAGTAGTGCTCTTTAATCAGTCTTTTGAAGGTATGTAAAGACTGCGCACGCCTAATGTTTAAAGGTAGTGCATTCCACAACCGAACTGCTTGTACAGCGAAGGATTTGTCGTAAACATTTGTGGAATGTCTAGGAATTTCTAATTGCAGTGACTCTGATGACCTTAGAGATCTCAAATGTGTGTCATTCAGGAACGTAAAACGTTCTTGTAAATAATTTGGAGTATGGGGATTGAAAAGAGTGCTGTAAAGCAAAGACAGAATATGAGTGTTTCGACGAAGACGAATAGGGAGCCAGTTGAGCTCTTGACGAAATTGTGTGACATGATCATATTTGCGTAACCCAAATACAAATCTAATACAAAAATTTTGAAGTTGCTCAAGTTTATCTAGCTGCTCCTCAGTGACATCAAGATAGCTGTCATCTGCATAGTCGAGTACAGGAAGGAGAAGGGATTCTGCAAGCACTTTTTTAGTGGCAGTTGGAAGAAAATTGCGTAATCTACGCAATGAGCCTGCAGATGCAAAAAGCTTACGGCTGGTTTCCTTCATTTGAGGACGTCAAGATAGTGTGCTGTCGATTATAATCCCCAAATCCTTGACTTCGCTGCTAACCTGCAGGGTAACACCATCAAATACAATTTTCGGGAGGGTTTACCATTGTACTTTTTCTATCATTCGAACCCCACAATAACTTGCGTTTTTGTGGGGTTCTCCTCCAAGCCATACTGTTTGCTCCACTGACAGATTTGCATTAGATCTGTGTTAAGAATTGTAATTGCTGTCGACAATTCAGATAAGGGAGCCTGATTGTAAATTTGAAAATCATCCGCATAAAGATGGTATGAAGAAAATAAATACTTTGAGATCGAATTTATAAAAATTGTGAATAACATAGGAGAAAGCACGCCACCCTGTGGAACACCGGCAGACGTACAACACCAATTGGATAAGCAATCTTCAACGCGAACACGTTGCCGGCGTCCAAACAGGTAATTGTGAAACCAATCAATCACTGGTGGAGATATGTCAATAGAGCGTAATATAGCAAGCAGGATACGAAAATCCACAGTGTTAAAAGCATTGCTGAAATCTTATAAAGTCAGCACCGTGAGATTTCCATTTTCCATGCCCAGTCGTATGTCATCAGTTACCTTGATCAATGCACTGGTCGTACTATGGCCTGGCCGAAAACCTGATTGAAATGGATTTAAAAGGTTGTGTCTATTTAAATATGCATTTAATTGGAAGTGAACGAGCCGTTCAAGGACTTTGGGCAGGAATAGTAATATGGATATGGGACGATATTCGGAGAAGGATGTGGGATTTGATTTTTTAGGTATAGGAATTATTTGTGATTCTTTCCAGGCTTTCGGAAACTCAGCGCAACCAAGAGAATGATTTAAAATATGACAAATAATCTGTAAAATTTCATCAATGATAGGTAACACCATCTTACGGCTAACGTTGTCATCGCCAACCGCATTTGAAACTATCGACATTATACTCTTAACATCACACTCAGATAAATAATTGATCGAAATTGAACGGCGAGTGGTCAGGAATTGGAAGCGATGAAAGAAATTGCAGGGTATAATCTCTATTTGACTGATCTAATTTAGACGATGATGAGAAATGTTGATTAAGTGAATCAATATCAAGTGAGTTTGATATTAGCTCTCGTCGTTGCTTTCCAACTCCTAATGTTCTCAGAAATTTCCATATTTTGGCAGGGTCTCCATTCTCGACTGATTCATGAATCCGGTATATAGACAGTTCATACTCTGCTTTTATTGTATCCTGTCACTTCGAGCCTTTGGTTCACGCAGGCAGCAAGGCTACGCCTGACAATTTCAACACGGCAATAGCGGCAATATGTAGAGAGTGTAATGCTTCGGATGTTTCTAAAGTCCACTACTCGATCAGGTATGCCATATGCGAGTCTGCCGTCTCAGAAGTAAAAATAGGATTGAAGGTGTGTTTTTGGTTCCTACTTTCCATTTCCTTCTTTCAATTCAATTCAATACACTACAATGGATCTAAACCATGTGTAACACCTTATTTGATTGCTATACGATCGTTTCATTTGATTTTTTACTGGTGTGTTTCAGGTCAGACAATCTAAAAGTTGCAGTTGATTGAACTGGTTTATTATTCTTGACGTTTCGTTTAAGTGCCTTTTTTTAACGTGAGGAAATTCCTACATTGATTCTATGCTGGACTCCTACCGAATAAAAACCACACGTATCCCACCTAACAGCCTAAGGTTGGGAGCCCCGGGTAAGCACTCGGAAGGATACCCCAGGACTTCGTTACTGCCTAAGTGTTAGGATTATGCAAAATAAATGTACATTTCTTATTTTTAGTTTTTATTTTTAAATTATGATTGTTTGATAAAATTATTAACAACAATAAAACTGTAATTTTTTTACATTTTCCTTCACTTTCTATTTATAAATTTCACCAGCATCGGCCCGTCATGTTGTAAAACGACGTCAGCCATAAGACGAATATCCTCAGGACGCGTGACAGGCTCCAGGTCAAACTCCTGTAGCATCTCCGCAATAGCTATCTTCATCTCCATCACTGCAAACTTTTGACCTGAAACATGAAATTACCTACTAATCAGTAACATTGGCATAATGTCTATTGCGTTTTGATCTATTACTTACTTGACACGCGATATTGAGGTGTATTCGTACATACGTTATACACTCGAGAGCAATGAATCCGGGTCACTTAAAGAATGTTAAAAATCTCGGAAACTAAAAATGATAGGTTAATGCAATAAATTGTATTTAATAGACAATGTAATACTCCTTAAATGAAAGTAAAAAAAATATGAGTCACCATACATTTTATTAACACAAAATTACATAAAGAAAAAACTGCCGATCTCTCCTTAAAACAAAAATAGGAAACATGAAATTTTTGAACTTTATTACGATTTTCTTGAATTTTAATACTTCGTATTGCCTCCTCGTGCTTCCATTACTGCGTTTACGCGGTTTGGCATGCTGTACACCAAGTTCCTTATACGATTTTGGGGAATATTCTCCCATTCCTCTGTGAGAGCAATTTTGAGCTCACGAAGCGTGATTGGGGGAGGGTTTCGTTGTTTTACGCATCTGCCTAGCTCGTCCCAAGCATGCTCGATCGGGTTGATATCCGGGCTGCGCGCTGGCCACTCCATACGAGTAATGTTCATCTCTTGAAGGTAGTCATTCACAATCCTACCTGTATGAGGTCGGGCATTGTCATGCATAAATATAGCATCCTCACCTAAATTGACCATAAATGGACCAACGTGATCATTGAGGATTTCTTCCACATATCTTACGCTAGTTAAAGAGCCGTTTTCTGTGATCACCAGCTCTGTGCGACTTTCAGAAGAAATTCCGGCCCACACAAGTACAGACCCACCACCGTAGGCTACTTTTTCTTCGATGCATGCTTGCTTGAATCTTTCCCCTGGTCTTCGATACACTCTGTGTCTTCCATCGTGCTTGTAGAGCATAAATTTTGATTCGTCGGAGAACATAACTTTTGACCAATCTTCAATACTCCAATTTACGTGGCTCTGGGCATACCTTAGTCTCGAAATACGATGCCCACGCTCCAGTTTAGGGCCGTTTGCAGGTCTAAGGGGTTTTAAGTTAGATTCAGCAAGCCGACGTCTTACTGTCCATGCACTTGGGTTACTTCCTCCGAGGCGTCGAAACTGATTGGTGAGTTCAGTTCCTGTGAGAAAGCGATTTCGAAGCATGGTGTTCACCAAGTATCGGTCTTCTCGTGCTGTGGTACACCTGGTTCTGCCCGTTCCTGGTCTGCGTAGGTTAGAACCAGTTTCTTCGTAACGTCGGAGAACTCTTTGTACTGTTGACAGCGACACACCGACAGTCCTGGCTGTATCGCGCTGACTCCGGCCGGTTTCCAGCATTGTAAGTATTCTGGTGCATTCTTCAGGCGTAAGCGACATAATTTCAGCTTGATTAATGAATATAGAGCACTATCAACATGGTTTATGTACCCACATAAATGACAGATTACAAACAAAAGCAACACCAAATGCTGTAATTTCGTAGTTCCATCTTCGAAAGTGGCCCTTTTTCAAATTTGATTTTTTTATGATATAACTTTACAATAACTAAGAAGTTTTAATACCTTCATTTAAGGAGTATTACATTGTCTATTAAATACAATTTATTGCATTAACCTAGCATTTTTAGTTTCCGAGATTTTTAGGATTCTTTAAGTGACCCGGATTCATTGCTCTCGAGTGTATTTGGTGAGGTCCTTGCGAGATTTTTAGGGCCCTAGCCAACTAGAAATGGAAGAGACTAAGACAATGAAATGGAAATAAGACTTCCTTTTCTGACCAAAGAGGCCACATACCCCACATATTACAAAATGAAGGCGCAATAGATTTGATATCATAAATATACCTAAAGCTAGTTAACAAAACATAAAATGATTCAAAATAATGATATTTTCAAAGCCAGTTCCATGAAAATCAATGAATAATGTTAAACGCTGTAGAACAAATGTGATCTCTGATTACTGATTTTTTTGTGTCGATAAGAGAAGATAAACGATAAATGGTTTAAAAGTTCAAAAGGGCTACAGCTTGGCAAAAAAGGCTAATAATGAAAATATCAAAATGTGGTGAATAACGACTCATATGTCAGTTAATGAAGTATTACAATTTTGTATTGTGGTTTATATTAACGTTTACTGGCAACTGGATACTGATTGGTGGTTCTTTCTAACGGGTAAACTGCACAGTGGCACCTCCACTATTTTTTACTCTTTTTGCCAAGCTGTACTTATGTAATATTTATCTTACCTATGCAGTTTCTGGGTCCAGCGCTGAATGGTAAGTAAGCGTAAGAATTTCGACCCACAGAGTTCTCGGGTAGAAACCGGTCAGGATCAAACTTTTCTGGGTTTTTATATAGATCTTTGCGGTAATGGAGACTAAGTAAATCAATGTTACAAGTGGTTCCAGCTGGTATTTTGTAACCACCTGAGAAAGCAAACATGTTTTTGAGTGCAAGTATGTTTCGATGCGACAGCAATTTACCGTGACGACGGTTTGGCTACTTCAGTCCTAAATTGTAGTTCTTACTGAATATTCATATATTCAAATTCAGTAAGTACGTGCTTAGGTACTGCCTACATAATAATCACTGCTCTGTGCTTATAGAGAGGCATTTAATGAAAATATTAGATAATAATTTCACTGAATAGGGTAAGGTTGCTCAAGTCGTACCACAGCCTAAGTCGTACCGCATCTGTATCTCGTGTGATAACAATAAATTTCACCCTCTAGTGGTGCCAACCCGAACTATTTAGTCGACCGACCTAGCAAAAACAAATGGTCCGCTGACTGTCGTCATGCATCAGAAATAATTAAAAAGTTAGTTTTTAACGCAGTTTTCATTAAAATTTTTGTCTCATTCGTAAGCTTTTTTTGCCAGGAGTATGATGCTTACCTTGTTTCTTTGTTTACATCTATTTATTTTGTAATGATTATTTGACAATCTTTTAGGTATAATCAAACGTTCGAACTTATAAAGGTTATATCAGTAATTTTAATTTTAATCTTGGAAACCCCACTGCTTAAATCGTACCTGTGCAAAATTCCATACTCGTACCGGTACGACTTAGGTATTGAGAAAATTGTTCAATAACCAGGAGCGAGCCCCCATTCGGGGGATAACGGTCGTGATGATATGGATGGATTCATGGATAACATAACTTTCCTAATTGCCTACCAGATTATAAATATGGCAAAAAGAAAGTACCTACATAGAAGTAAGTGGATATGGACGAAACTTGACGGAAACCTCGGAATAGAGAAATTGGTTTTAATGAAGCCTGTAAAAGATTTAATATACCAAAGCAAAGTAAAATAAAATATTTGTAATATCTGTGAGACAAGTCTCCAAATTCAATAATTTTCTACGCATTATTTTGTGTTTTTGTTTAAAATTATATTTCCTGTTACTTTAGTAATTAGGTGCGACTATGTTCCTAAGAGAAATTGATCTCTGGACTGATTTTATAGGTATTCATGTGTGATCTCTGATAAATGTTTTTCTATATAGTTTATAATATGTTTTCTAAAATCTATTCTCCAAGTACGACTTAGGCTATAGGGGGTACGAATTAGGCGACTAGGCGCCTTAATCGTACCGCAACTACTTTTCGGAAAAACGTCAAAATTTTAATTGTAATACAAGATTTTCAAGTTTCTGTGATTATTACTTAAAGACCAAATATATTAAGATTCTTTGGATGCAAAGGATTTGCATTATTTCTATTGCACTGAATTTCACAACATTATTTCCTTAGGGGGTACGACTTGAGCAACCTTCCCCCTACTTCAATTATAACATAATTTATTAATATACGGTGTTTTGAATTTTATGAACTTACTCAGTACCGTATCTTCTTCTAAGTTCCGACTAAAAAAAGCAACAGGAGGATACATCCGTAGAGACTCTTTAATGCAGCATTCCATGTATTTCATTTTATTTAGATCACCCATTTTAATCGGCCGTTTTGTGTGGCCAAAATTTTCGTATAGTTCTTCTTGAATCTTTTTCTGCAATACGTTTACATATTCAAATCATAAATGATTTTTTTGTGTAACATTTGTCTTTTAAAATCTGTGGCAGTTATTTTCGCCACCTTAAATATTATTTTTTTGGAAAATAACACATTTTTACAGACATTCTTTAACGAATTTGGAAAAAACTATTGTAGACTCAGATGGCAGTTATCACTTTCTCTTCACAGAGTATGGTGTGAATAGTAGTCCAGCTGTCATGGTGTGATAGAACAGGTGGCCAACTTGGGTGATTTAGGGGGTATTCGGCAACTTAAACAAATTTTTAACTTAAAGACAGTGTTTCAGATGGCGTACTGACTAAAATATCGTCATGAGAAAATACTTAGTTATTCGAAATTTAATGTAGCTTTTCAATAATGTTATCACATTTTAGGACAATTTCTTGTATAAATAAAAAAAAAAAAATAACGAATAGTGGCGATTTCGCTAGATTTCGGACACCTGCTTTAGTTTACGGCCGGGCAAAATATACTATTACTTTGTGCTAAATATATTTTATTTTTCAGTTTTGTTTGACGTCGGTTTTATTTTGTTATTTTTTTTTCACAATTGTTTGTGACGGGTAGACTGAAAATCTGCCAATCTGAGTGTGAAGTTCTCGACATTACAAATTAATCGAGCCCAAATACAAAGTGACTACTGAATACCGTTAGGGAATTCTCTCGACGGTCTTTCATCTCCATCATCAGATCAACTCCAGACCTTCATTAAATTGTACTACTTTATAGTTCTGAATGGAAAAAATTACAAACGCGCTAGTTGTCCCCGTAATTTTTAAAAGTTTCTTTCTATATCTTCAGGATACCGTCAACAGATTCTTACTTTCTTGTAATCTAACAAGCTTGGGAGTATCTATTTTCCAACGAAATTTTTTTTACAAATCAACCCTTAAACAACGGAGTTATGATAAAACAAACATAAAAAAAAATATACGGTCCATGTCCAGACCTGCTACGAGGACTTCCTAGCGCTGTTACGCCCACGCCGTGCACTCCACGTCATCGCTGCGGTCCTCGCAGAGCTGACACTCGGTCGTGGTTTCCCGGTGTCTTCGCCACAGATACTTACCGAAGCTACCGTGCCCGGTAAGTATCTGTGACAACCGGTAGGAGAGAGCACCGTGTCTCCTCTCCAGCCACTCGTCCATGACCGGTCTGACGGCCGCGATTGTGGCGAATCCCCCGTCTGGTTGCTCAAGTCGCACCTTCCATGCCCCACGATCAGCTGTTAAATTGCCGGTAACATAACCTATAGTCTACCTAGTAAGTAGGTTCGTAAAACTGCAAATATCGACGTGTATCACATAGGTATTGGAAGTTATAAAACTAGTAAGTACCTATGTATTTAGTGTAGCTAGTAACAGACCATTTCACTTCAAATAATTTAATGAATAACACATAGATTCGCAAAAGGAGTGTTAAAAGTTTTACAAGTTACCCAGTGGATAGGTGTGCCGGTGAGTTTGTTTACCTGTTGTTCACTTGTATATATGTCATAATATATTCAATGCTGAAATCTGATAGGTAATTCAATCGAATCCCACCTCTCGCTTTAAAATTAATAGGTAGGTACCTACAGTAAGTGTGTCCACCTGTTGTTCACTAGTAATATATCTAATAGTATATTCTATGTTGAAAACTCACAGGTATCACACTCATACGAATAGGTACTTTTTTGCAATAAATATATCTATCTATCTATAGCTTTAGAGGCTGCTCCTTGTTTTTAATATAAAGTAGCTATTCTTGTCTAATACTACAAAATGATGACTCGAAGAGGTCTGGCCCGTCAGGAACAGTCAAAACTTCAACTGGTCTTAGAAGAACTGAAATCGGCCAAGGAGCAGGTTGTCCAGCTCAGTAATGAACGTGAGGACAATGAGACAGAGCTTGTCTCTGTTGTAGAACACAACGGCAAATTAAAACAACAGTTGTCCTTGCTAAGCGTGCGGTTAGATGAAGTGACTGGGGAACGGGATGAACTCCTAAAAATAATAAATAATTTTGATAAGTGCAGTGCAGAGTATGAACGCGCTTTAAAACGGATAGCTGATCTAGAACATGAGCTTAGGGACTCCCACCAACAAATAACTCAGCTAGAAGAAGCGTCTCTGCAAGTTAGTTCTCAACAAAACCAAACATTGTTCGATGAACTCATGGATAGGTCCCCAAGGTTAGTTACAGCTGCAAAACATAAACAGACTGACATTATAGACCTTACAAATGATACTCCTAAACACCCTGCAGTATCGGCCAAAGTAGGTTTAGGTCATTGTAGCAACAAAAAGTTAAAACATTATATAAAAATAAATAAGTTGATAAGAAAAAATCAAAATTTGCTTAATAATAATAAAAACTTCACCAAAAATATTAAGAATTGCCGAAATACATAGATTGGATATATTACATGAACTAAATTTATGCACTGAAAAGTTAGAAAGTAGTCAAAAACAGCATGCTGCAGATACACAGGAATTCAGTTATAAATTACAACAGCTTCAAGATTCCCTGGAGTCTGTTAAGACAATGTATGATAAATCGCAGCTGATTATAAAAGAATATTCTTTGGCCATGGATAAACTCTTAAATTCAACATCTAATTATGCTGACCGTTTTAACTCCTTAGCAGATAAAACACAATGTGACTGCAGTCAACCTGAGCCAGGGAGTACACTTGCCCTATCTGGTGACCAGATGCATAACACACCAAAACAAATCAATCAAGGTTTTAAAAAAGATAACAGTGAAGGTAGTCGTTGGATTATGTTCAGTGATGAAATTGGGAGAGACATGGGGTCAAAATTAAACTTTTGTTCACAGGGGCAGTCCTTTATAAATCACTGCATGCCTTCTACATCCTATACCCAATTAATGAAGGCCGTATGTAGTTATAAATTTCATCAGAGAGATAATCTGGTTATTTTCATAGGAAAAAGGACTGATATAACCAAACAAAAACTTATTAATTATTATAATAAATTAAACTCATTAGATTTAAATAATATTATTATTTACACACTGCCCTACTGTAAGCATATGCCAGTTGTGGAAAATAGGATTAGGTACTATTTAAATTTGTCATTGGACACATTAACACTTCATAATAAAAAAAATTAGTGTAATTGATACTAACACTATTGTTAGGGAAAATTATTATTTCTATATGACTAAAGGAAAGCATAAGCTTCTGGATTATTTTAAAAGACAGGTAGCAATTTCGCTACACTATTTTATAGATTCTTTAGCCAAAAATCTGGCTATCAAACCTGCTCCTTTTGAGCAGAAAAATGACATTGATATTAGAACTCTGGATAGTTGTTTATATCCAAGTAATTTAAATTAGATTATAGGACAAAAGAGCAACGTTCTTGCACTAAGCTTGACATAATGTATAAATCAATTAATGTTAAATCTAGCCATTTAGTTCTACATCAGCCACAGCATAATTTTATATCTGATCGCTCTCAGGCCGTTGAATCTATTAATCTTAAAAATAATGCTTTACACCTGGTGCACCAAAATGTTGAAGGCCTGATTGGTGGAGGGGAGTTGGAGTTGGAGTTGTACATGAACTTGAATGGCATTGATATTTTTTGTGTAACAGAACATTGGTTAAGGCCTTATCAAGTCATGTTCAATTTCAAAAATCACCAGGTTGCTAGCTCGTTCTGTAGAATGAAATATAAACGTGGAGGCTCTTTAATTATTATAAATAAGTCAATAAAGTGTAAAGAACGTAAAGACATAGTAGCCCTCTCTGTTGAACGAGTTATTGAGATAGCCAGTATAGAGTTTGAGCGGTTCATTGTACTAAGCATATACAGTCCCCCAGACGCTCCATATGTACAGTTCGAAGAAAAACTTGAAGAAGCATTGTTTAAATGCCAAAGTACTAAAAAAACGGTCCTATTTTGTGGGGATCTCAATGTAGATGTTTTAGAAACTGCACGGGAACCTTTACAGAGAGAGAAAATGTTAAATTTGTTCAAGTCATTTGGTTTGTATAATATATTTTTGGAACCTACTCGTATAACTGCCACAAGTGCTACTTGTATTGATAATATTTATACTAATATAAATCCCATTAAAAAATGTATAGTGGACCCTGTAAAATCAGATCATCGCGGTCAGTTTGTTTCTTATCTGAGAAATAGTAGGGAAAATAAGAAAATAATTAGTTTTGTCCCAGTTAACACACATCGCTTGGAAACATTCAGAAGAAACTTAGTCAAGAAAATAACAGAATTGCCCAATTACACTAGTGTAGAAGAATCCTACTCTGATTTATTTAATTTGATACATGATGTGTTTGGGAAAATCTTTACCCCTAAGACTTTATCAATCGGAGGCAGCTCTGCTTTCAGTGACTGGGCAACACCCGGAATTTATAAAAGTCGCCATAAACTATATGAACTGTATTCTGAAAAATCGCATAATTTCAACCCAGAGTTTCAGGAATATGTTAAAAAATATTCAAAGATATTTAAGCAAGCCTGTACCTTAGCCAAGTCTAATTTCATTAGAAATAAAATTTTAGATTCTGCGAATGTCATTAAAACTACTTGGAACATTATAAATGCGGAATGTGGTAGGTGTACAGCGAATGAAAGAAAGTTTCATTTAAAGATAGACAATCGCCACGTTTCGGGGGATATGGATGTGGCGACCGAGTTCGAAAATTTTTTCAGTAATGTACCTATAGAGATTACTAACACTCTCCGGTCGTCTTCCACCTCCGCCGAGCTTTTATTAGCAGAATCTGTAGCTGCCTGTGAGGGCGCGTTCGAATTTACAGTTGTCAACTGCAACGACATCTTAAAAGCATTTAGATCTATTAATGTTAAAAAAACCGCTGACCTTAATGGGCTATCAGTAAAATCCGTATCAAGTATTATAGATGTCATTGCACCCCACTTGGCAGCTGTGTTTAACGATTGCGTCTCAAGTGGTGTATTTCCTGATTTGATGAAACACAGTAAAGTTAGACCACTGTTCAAGGATGGCAGTGCTTCAGATCCGGGTAATTTCAGACCTATCTCGGTGTTGCCGACCTTGAGCAAGATATTTGAAAAACTAATACTAGAGCAGATGCTGATCTATTTTAATAGTCACAAATTGTTTCATGAGAAACAATTTGGCTTCACTAAAGGACGCTCGACTACCGATGCTGGTGTAGAGTTATTGAAATGTATTTACGAGGCCTGGGAGAATAAACAAGATGCAATTGGTGTGTTTTGCGATTTGTCTAAGGCATTTGATTGCGTCCAACATGAAACATTAATCAGGAAATTACACCATTATGGCATAAGAAACAAGGCTCTCGATCTTCTGACTTCATATTTGAACAATAGAATTCAGAGGGTTGATGTTAATGGTACACGCTCAGAGGGCTCTGTAGTTACTATGGGCGTCCCACAGGGTTCAATACTCGGACCATTTTTATTCCTTATATATTTTAATGACCTACCCTTTTACGTGGGGGACAACAACAGGATTGTTTTGTTTGCAGATGATACTTCTTTGATTTTCAAAGTTAAAAGACAAATAGATAACTATGACGATGTCAACAACGCAATCTTGAAAGTGGTTCATTGGTTTAACACTAACAATCTTAGACTGAATGATAATAAAACTAAATGCATAAAATTTACCTTGCCTAATGTAACACAGTCAGAAACCAATGTTCAACTTAATGGTCGGGTGTTGGAACTTGTGGAATCAACGACGTTCCTAGGGTTAACGGTCGATGCTGGTTTACAATGGGGTCCACATATTGTCAAACTAGCAAATAGATTAAGTTCAGCAGCATTTGCTGTACAAAAGATAAGGCACTTGACGGATGTAGATACGGCTAGAATAGTCTATTTCAGTTACTTTCATAGCATAATGTCTTACGGTATTCTACTGTGGGGCAATGCTGCAGATATAGATAAAAATTTTATTTTACAAAAGCGGGCCATAAGAGCTATATATAGATTAGGTCCAAGGGTCTCTCTGCGCGAAAAAATCAAAGAGGTTAAAATTCTTACAGTAGCATCACAATATATTTTTGAGAATCTGATGTACGTACAAAGAAATTTACATAGTTTCGCTAAGTTAAGTGATAGACACAATGTCAACACTAGAAATAAAAGTAACCTTGCTGTTTATCATAGCAGATTGCACAAAATCAGCAATTCTTTCATGGGTAACTGTATACGCTTTTACAACAGGCTACCAGACGAAATTAAAAGTATGTCCCTTAATAAATTTAAAAAGGTTGTAAAAAGTAAATTGTACCGCAGGGGCTACTATACAATTGGTGATTATTTGTTGGATGGAAAAGCCTGGAAATGACCTGCTCTACTGGATTCTCAAAAAAATTGTAAAAATGCATAGTTTTTAGATTCATTTTGTAAATAGAGCTCTAAAAAGAATAACCCGCTGAGTTTCTTGCCAGTTCTTCTCAGGTGGGTCGCGTTGTGAACTGGTGGTAGATTTTGATTTATATTCTGGACGTTTTACAAGAGCATCTGTATATGCCTATGTGAAATAAATTTATTTTACTTTCTTTCTTTCTTTCCCACTGTTTCCTGGTGGAGCTGGGCTTCGATTTCTTCAGACGCAGGCCTTTGGCCCCGCTCCGGTGCCTCCTTGTGCCATTTAAATAGTGACGCAAGGGCTCTCGCTTTCAGGTGCCATGGAAGGGTCTCGGCTAGGAGATATGCCACCTCACCTGAGATCGTGTGGTATCCCCTTATCACCCTGACGGCCATCGACCCATCGACCCCGTATAGGGCTAAACTTCGCATGATCCCCAAGTACGGTAGGGAGCGTTGGGTCCCTTGATGCTGCGCGGCTCTCAGTTTTGGGACCAAACTTCTTAAGTGATGTCCGAAGTTCCACCGGCTATCGAGTACGAGCCCCAGATACTTCATCGATGGTTCGATGCCGATGCTGACGCCCCCTACCTATAGGCTGGATCCCGCAGGTGGCCCCATTCGAGGTCAGTGGAAGCACAAAGCCTCGGATTTGTGCTTCACCCACCTTGAAACCCAGCCGCCGTATCCGCCCCACGACTTGAGCCACCCCTGCCGTGGCCTTTAGTGCTGCGTCACGGTGCGTTGCTCCCCACGCTGTAACGAGGGTGTCGTCGGCGTAACACGTTACGCCGGCCCCTTGAGCAACGGACGACGCAGCACCCAGTCGTAACCGATGATCCACAGGAGCGGCCCTAATACCGATCCCTGTGGAACACCGATTGACACATCTCGCCTATCCGGCCCCAGCCAGCTCGGGTAAGTTATGGCCCTCTCGGAGAGATAGTCCCTGACAATTCGACGGAGGTAGGGAGGCCCCTACCTCCGTATATATAGTCCGTATATATAGCCTAGGCACTCCATATATATATAGGTAGGGAGGCCCCTACCTATATATATATGGAGTGCATACTCCATGGTATATAAGCGCCTTTCGGATCAAGACCAGAAACTGGCCTTTTTCGAAGCATGCGCTTAAGATTCTATCACACCCTGACCGTTGAACCACTATTTACGCCACACCCTGTTAGTTTATAAAAGAAATATTGGAAGTGATTTTTTTTTCATACAGAAAATGTTTAATGAATACAAAAGCAGTTATTGGTAACTTTAAAAGCTTACTCACCTGAATGCTTCTATGACTTGCAATCAAAATCACGAAAAATGATAATCCACTAGCTATGGTATCATGTCCCTGTTAATAATAACAATATAAATAAATAGCGCAGATTGCAAACTACGTTATATAATATAATGTAGTATTTTACCTGGAGGTGTTTGTAGTATATAAAGAAATAAAACAGAGTTCGTCTTATATTGAGTGTTACTGGAACACTAATTAAAGTATTTAGGGGAACAGTGTATAAGACAGGGACGCGACGCGGAGTAAAATGGGACATGCGGCGCACCTACGACACGGCGAACTCGTCAGCACACTAACGCAACTCAACCACCAGCAAGATGTCATTAAATTACATTTTCAAGTACCATGCCGTAACGCACAAGATGCTCGATAGATTCATTACTTTGTATGCAACTACACTGCACTATTACTTACAATTTTATGTCAATATCTTCAGCCTGAAGCTCTAATACCCGAACAGTTTTTCAAACTTTTGTTGCGGCACTTATGATCCCCTGTAAATTTTACAGGTGCCGCAACAAAAGTTTGAAAAACTGTTCGGGTATTAGAGCTTCAGGCTGAAGATATTGACATAAAATTGTAAGTAATAGTGTGTTTTATTGGTATTTTGCATACAAAGTAATGAATCTATCGAGCATCTTGTGCGTTACGACATGGTACTTGAAAATGGTACATATATTTAAATCGATATCTGTATTTTCCCCTTTTTACGAACAAATTATTTCAAATTTAAACCAAAAATACTGACTTGCATACACACCAAATAAATCAAATTCATTATACTGTTCAATGGCATTTGCTGAACTGTTTTACTGAACGAAAATTTACGAATTCGATAAAAAGGTAAGGTCATCTCGTTTTGAGTAATATTTTAGTTTTTTAAGTAGGACTAGTTAGTCAATTGGATTTTTGCACAGCATTTAATTTTCTGGTTTGCATTCAGTTAATTAGTGGAGTTACCCAGTGTGCCGAAAATTTATACAGATGTGCATTTAAAATATACCCTTGAATATTAATGTGTCATTTTTATCATGATTTTTTGCAAATTTGGTAAGACCTGCCAAAATGTTTTAGGCGTGACGGGGTACTACCCCATCTTGCCTCATGAAACTTAGTAAAGGTTTTAATGCTTGTTGGGTAAGTGCATTATCCTTTTCGGTTAACATTATGGTACGTACCTACTTATAAAAGGAAAACAAGTAGAGAGAGTGATCTTAAGAAGTTATTCAAAAGACGGTAGAAAATGTTTTAGCGATAAAAAATTGATTTAGAAAAACTGCTGCGAGTTACAGTGGGCCACATTCTACTTAGCAAAAGTCAAGGGCAACGAGAAGACTACACAAGCGGTATTGGAAGGATATTATCTGTATCTATCTATGTCCATAGCGAAAACAACACTTCTTTTTAAAATCTTCGAAAAATTCGGTGGGTTGACCGCGGTGTAGCCGTTGTGCACAGTATACTGCATATGCTGGTGTAAACGACGACGACCCAGAACAAGTCAAGATATGCTTTGCCTTTAAGGAGAAGTAAATGGAAAAGTAAATTGATACTTTTGGTGTCTAGACTCAAATGAAAGTACGAGACGGTGCGAATTCCTTTTGATCCCATCTTGCCCCAATTTTACGTCATTGTCTTGCCTCATATGCGGGGTAAGATAGTGTGTTTCGGATTTTTTCAAATCATAATTCTATTTAAGTTACCGACATGATTCCTAAACTTACCAAAGCAGGTGCCAATTAAATTGTACTGACTAATAATAAAAAAAGCTATTTTAAATACTCCGTATTATTGCTGTTTGACCTTAGCATCCCCATCTTACACCTTCTTCCCCTACTAACTTCAACACACATTCTATAGTGACTCACTTCAAACATAAATGTATCTACTTCTTCCTGAATGCCGACGTTATCAATAAGTCCCTCCTTTTCTGCTAACAAGAGCAAGTCTAACATAGCAGTTTTCCTTTTTTTCTTATATACATAAGAATCATCAACATCATGGTCCTCGTTTAAATTAACTCCGAATTGTTCAACATGGTCCCTTCTCTTTTTTATCACAGACTCCGTGAAATTGTGAACAATCTTCAAATGTTTTGCTTGTTCCCTGCCCCATAATGTTAAATTGAAAATAAAATCTGCTTGGAAATGTAGCTTATGCATTCTTTTAGAGACAAGAAGCCCAAGACGACGCAAACTTTGCTTATAGGACCTGGCTGCTCCTGTAGTATCTTTGTCCAGCTGAGTGCCCATAGCCGTTTCTAGAAGTTAAATAAAATAATACTTTAACATGAGCAAGTGTGAAAGAGCAATAAATATAGGTACCGATAGATTACAAAAACCCGTGGGCTAAAGAAAATTAGAGAATATCTTAGAATTTATTTATACCTACATACTTCTAATATAACTGAACCAGAGTAATAGGTAGTACCTTGGTTTCTAAACCATTAAACACCATATCCAATTATAGGTTTTTAAGGCATTATCATTTATTGTATATGAATTGTTTTAATTTAGGAAATTCTATTTGAACACAATGTTTTTCAACAGGTGAAGCACAAAATGAAAAGTGTCTATGGATACAATTATTTGCAAACATTACAAACCATAAATAAAAAATATACTTGATTTCCCCTTTGTCCATCAATAGATAATATTGAAATAATTGGTTGGCCTTATCAAGCTTATAATTATATAATTAACCCACCACATATAGAGTTGAGTGTAAACTCTGCTAACAGTGATCGCACATCTACAGGTTTTCCAACAACTCCTTTAATATTATCCACAAATTTTTCACTGTTCTTCAAAATTGCATCAAAAAATTGTCTTAATATGTTGAAGTGGAAGGCTGGTGTAAGAATTTTCCTGCGCTCTTGCCATTTCGCACCTAGTTGATAATAGTTATAATTATTATATAGATATACGAGTACATTTGTGAACGTCATAAACACTGCTCATAAAAAATACTTTACCTTTGCTAAGAAGTAATCCGTCTCCTAACCAGGGTTTGCCAAATTTATATATGTAACTTTTTTTTATATATTTCATATTGGACAAAATTTTCTGAAAATAACAAGTTACGATTATGAATCTACCTTAGAGAAAACTTTAAGTATTAAAAGTGACCTGGCATAATACACGACCGTTCACTGACCATTCGTACTCTTGAGCTCATATTTATAACTATAGTCCAATCCTGCCCGATCTGACAATAATGTTATCATGTCATGTTTTGACAATCGTTGTCTTATCGCAGATTAGTAGAAAAATATAGTATGACAAATCATTGATTTTTTACTATCCTGAGTACTTTAAATGAAAATAAACTATCAATAAGAAGTTATTTGGTGTCGAAATGATTGTAAGAACACTGTATGACTCCTGGATACTGGAACATAATCAGGGTGAGTACCCAATTACAAGTAACTATGGATATATAGGATCAAATGTATTTGTTAACATACTTGCGCAAAGCTATTGAAATACAGTATAGCTGACTCGCGCAATTTCATTTGCGTCACATGAAAATGAGAAAGAGAGAGGTATAGTATTCATATTTGGAGTAATATAATGTTTCCCGTCGCATATACTCCCGTCGCGGCGTTTATATTCATTAGAGCTGACCCGCACTACTTCGTTTGCATCACATGAGAGTGAGAAGGAGAGAGATGTGGTATTAATATGTAAAGTGATATAACGTTTCCCGTCGCATTTACTTCCGTCCGTTGTTTGGTACGGAACTCATCGTATGCGAGTCTGACTCGCACTTGACCGGTTTTTATCGTGCAGTTGACTGACTACCACTGCAGACCACGTAAACTCCCGTCGCGTCGCTCATATTATGAAAACTTATTAAGAGGGTATTTAATTGTAAGTGAACATTATACCTAGATGGGCATATGGTGTAACAGACTTTTTTTTATTACTTTTTAAGAAGCCCAATTTTATAATACCTACATAATTTTTACGTAACTTTAACCATTGACGCAGCGTACGTTCTCGAAACACTATTCATGGCTGCTCCGATCCTATTCGTCTTAGCGCGATATTATATAACCATTAGCTATGCTCAATAAATGGACTATCAAACTGTTATAGAACTTCTGTAATCCAACCAGTAGTTCCTGAGATCCTAGCGTTTAAATAAACAAACAAACTTTTTAGCTTCATAATGTTAGTATGGATATGGACATACCTCATTAACCTAGTAATGTTTAACTGAAAATTTAACCTTTCAAACTACCATACACATTCTGGCTAGTAGGATGTCATAGAAAACCTACGCATCCAATCCCTCCCTGCGACCTTTTCAGGTCATCGGGACATGAGATCTAGCTGGGTGTAGTTCTTTACCAGTCGCTATCTCTACTCTAGAACTCGTTTGCGTCATCGGCCATCAGTTCTTATAACGCATACTCTTCTATGTCAACCACTGGTTCTCTGAAGGGTAACATCGTTCCGAATTGTTAGAAATTTTCTATAAACGTTTGTGTTACCTAGATATGAACATGTTAACACTTGCCTCCAAATCTTCAGGGTTGTATATATTCACAACTCCAATTGGCCATGCCCAGAGGCCATAAATTCCATCATACATATTTCCGAACTCTTTCATCAATTTCATAAGCCCCACTGTAAGGAAGACATTATAGGGAAGGTATATGGTTTACCCTTGTTTGGTATAACAACGTTTGGTTGAAAATTATTCCACTAATTTCAGTTAAAATAAAGTCATTTCAAATAATTATTCATTTGACCGAATATTTAATTGGTAGAATTTTATTTAGCAAAATTATTTATTTGTAATAATGTCATTTCACCAAATTTTCATTTGCACTAATTTTATTTAAACCAATGCTTCATTAGACTAATAAATGTTTAAGTCGAGAGATCATATCAAATATTCGGTTTAGTATTCTATTCTATTTTTGATTGTGGCTTTCTGCCGGGCTGATGCCGGCAACCCTGCCAAAATCGAACGTGCTATGGAGATTGCGTGCCTTTTATTGTGGTTTTAGTAACCAATTTTGTAAGTGTTCGGTGTTAAGTTTCGGTTTAGTAATATTAGTTTCCTTTCATTGTCAAACTGACGGTGGTTTAATTGTTTTTTGGAACGAAGTTCCTTATCGCGCGTTGTGAAAGGGGGCTAGACGGAAAAAATTCTTACGAAAAGTTGTCACGACACTTTTGGTGGTGGTAGTGATAGTGGTAGTGGTAGTGATAGTGGTAGTGGTAGTGCTAGCCAGGGGACGAACATGAACTCTACGAGCAACACCAAAGCAAGGGGGGAGGTGGGGAAGGGGGGAGAGGGGAGGAAGTGGGGGAAGGGGGGAAAGGGGGGGTAATAAAATGGGGGTTATTAATAAAAAATATATTATTATTAGTTAAAAAAAAAAAAAAAAATTACAATTCCTTCACTAATTAATCGAAAGGAACTTCGTTCCATCCGGGTGTCCCTTGACACCTCTCAAGTTTTTTTATATATTTCGTTTTTTGTCTGGCACTCGGCGGCCGCTGCGCGTCTAACCTAACCTAATCCTGCCGATCGCTCTGTGAGTTTTGCAATTTTACGTGTATGGTTTTTCATGAAATATACTCTTAGTGGTTTTCTTACATCACTGAATTTAGCAGGGTTAGGTTAGAACTATGACCACAACAAGCACGAGGCGAGCGAGTGAAGCGAGTGGGTCGCAGCAGCGGCCGCCGAGTGCCAGATAAATAACTTTATAATAAAAAACTTGCAAATACTTATATTGTTTATTTTCTACTCAACATTACATTATGCCAATTGAATATTCGATGAAATACATATTATACCAACTGAACATAACATGAAATGAGGTTTATACTTTTTGATCAATAGCGCAAATGTTATTATCGCAAATAACACAGGTCTGCAATGGTTTTCCTCTTTGAAATCTGAGTAACATTTTCTATAGTTTCTGATGTGCTGATTACGAGAAAAATAATAAAAAAAATCCTACACGTCAGGATTTTTTGATATTGAATATTTAAGATTTTACTTTAAAATGTCTGAGCGCCTATGTTTTAAAATTTTTAAAACGTCATTAGCTTACTTCAGTTTAAATTTTATTGCATTAAATTAGTGTAAGGGGACATAGAAAATCATGCAAATCAGTAATTTGGTAATTACTACATAAAAAGTACAAGTAATTCGCCCTAACCATGTTAAAAACGGGTAGTTTTGACTTAATTTTGTAATAAAATCAAAAAATTACCTAGTAGTAATATTAGATACCTATTTTTTGTAAATATTATTAGAAAAGGGTGTAATAAAGATAAACCAAAGGGTTTTTGTATAAGTACCCAAACTGATTTAGAAAATTAACAGTTGAATCTCGAAACATGAACTTTAAAATGTCATTGCGAAGGTGTTTAAATTCTACGAATTGTTTTTGTAATATCTCCCGAAATTTTATGGTGATAAAACAATGAAAGCAGCACAAAAGTTATTTTGGACACGTATTAAGTAACCAAGACAAAACTTCGACACCTCATAAACTTTGTTCGACTTGTTTATTACAATTTCGCAAGGGTTTTTAAAGGCCAGAAAAATAGCTTCAAAATCGTTTCACCTATGCTATGAAGAGAGGCTAAAGACCATGATAATGATGGCTACTTTTCTTGTTGTGACATAACTGGATACAATTCTAAAATAAAAGGGACATAAACAAGCACTAAACATCATTTCCTAAATTCGCACATTGATTACTTCCCAGAAAATTTAGCAGCCGTTAGCAAAGAACAAGGCGAAAGATTTTACCAAGATTTGAAAGAGCTTGAGGTCTGATATCGTGGAAGATGGAATACTAACATGATGGCGGATTATTGTTGTTTATTGAAGCGCGACGATCCAAACTGGAAATTTAAGCGAAAATCGCACAACCGAAGGTTCCAGGAAAAAAGAACCGGGTTCCACAAATTAAATTTACGTGTAATTTAGACTAGTAACAAGTTATTGTTATATTTTAGTCGTTTTATAAGTTAAAGGTAATGTACTTTTTTAAATATATATTTTTTATGAAAAAACGTGGGTCTTTTTTTCTATTTTCTATCTGTGCCTTTTTCGAAAAATCTGGAGGTGATGGAGAAAATCTAAGTACATATTCGTAATCAGCGCACCAAAATACCCTAGAATCAGCTATCAAATTCCAGAGAGGAAGTTATGACCCTCATTTTGCAGGCCTGTGTAATTATTCGATGAAATGAAAATTATGTCGATCGATATTAGGCAAAGCAATTATTTTCTCAAGCGTTGTTCGAATCAGTAACATTCGCCCCAAACGTTGTTATAGCAAACAAGGGTAAACCAATGTATATTACCATTTTAAAGTGTACAAAATATAAGATGTTTACAGTACACTGAGTCCGCAATACAGTATACCTACTAGTTAAGTAAGTTAATTAGGTATGTGTATCTCAAGGTCTGAATAAAATTTTCTTTCTTTCTTTATGTTATTAAAGTAAATAATGGAATATTTTAAAATGAATCGCCAGGGTAGCTAGCAAAGAATATGGAGCAAGATCGGTTAGAAATGAATATGTTACGAGCAACTTGAGAAGTCTGGTCTCTATGAATAGTGGCCGGCCTGTATACATAATGCCCATGTCATATCGGCAATTTCAGTAAAATTTCATGCCTAATCACTTAAATAGGGCATAGTACAGGTCACCTCTGGCTCGCTCACCTTCGTTACAAATCTAACTTATAATCATAAAACACTTATTTACTTAAGTGCGCCTTCACACTAGCGATTTTCCAGCGTAGGCGTACGATGGACGTATGCACGGCAGATACGCGACGGCAACGCGACGTATACGCCGCGTTACTGGGGGATCGTGTACAATCCTGTTCACAAGCGACTTATCCTCGGCATAGAAATGATTGCCACTAGAAAATAATTTTCTAGTAGCAATCATTTATTTATCTTAACCCTTCAAGCTCCTTCAACCCCCACAAAATTTATATCGAAAATCAATAATCGCAAGCACCTATTCCCACCACCCTAAAAATGAAAAAAGATTTCTCATTTTCCAAAAAAAAATTTATTTCTCACTTACCAGTCCAAATTTTACAATTCTGCAAACGGCAACCGGATTATTGATAAATTGTTTATTTTACTGTGTATAATAATAAATAATAATGAAAACGCATTATTTATAATAAAAAAACAAAACACACACGCACACACGCACTTGGTACACATGCACTCAACACAAAAAAACCTTTATTACTCTACCACCACACCATATTTTACGATTCTGTAAACACCAACCGGATTATTGATATATTGTTTATTTTACTGTGTATAATAATAAATAATAATGCAAACTCATTATTTATAATAAAAACACGAAACACACACGTACTACACAAACGCACGCCAACCATGCGCAATCCACTCTCAACTTCAACTGTTCGATTTTTGTAAAAAATTCTGGCCCATTGACGTCATTTTATAAGATTCCAAAAACAAGAAAATGTTATATACTACACATGCAATCAAACTGTTCATAGAAAAGTAGGACGTAAGGAGGCTAAATTTAAGTTTAAAGTCGTCTGGGTAGGTGCGGCGACCGGTCGCCGCGCGGGGCTCAACGGAAAAGCTTGATTATTATGCGCGGCGACCGGTCGCCGCGAGGAGCTCTAAGGGTTAAGAGTATATTTGACCTAATAAAAATTCAGCAAGATGTTATTAGACGAAGCAATTAAAATGCGAAATATAAATTTGCTAAAGATTCTTTTAGAAAATGAAACTATGCCATCAGTTTTTTGGAAAGTGAAAATTGACGAAACAAATTCTGCCAAACGGCAGGATCCCGGTTATTTTATATGCTGAGTGGGAATTACATGATAATTTTGCAATCCAATATGGCCGCTGCGCCGGAATTTAAAAATTACAAGATGGGTAGGTATAGCTTAAGGGGTTTTTGAGTGCTGAGTACGAATTACATGATAATTTTGCAATACAATATGGCCGCCGCGCCGTTTTTACAAAATTTCACGATGGTTAAGGGGTTTGAGTATTCTGAGTACGAATTACATAATAATTTGGCAATCCAATGTGGCCACGGCAAAATTTTGTAATAACGGTGAAGTGGCCATGTTGGATTGCAAAATTATCATGATATTCGTAGTCAGCATACTAAAAAACCCCTAAAACGATACCCATCATGAAATTTTGTAAATACGGTGCGGCGGCGGCCATGTTGGATTGCAAATCAACATGTATTTTCGTATGCATCGTTTTAATTATTACGTAATTAATAAAATTACATAATAATTAAAACGATAAGTATAAAAAAATAATAGCATACGGTCCCGAGGCGCCAGCCCGGAAAGTCTTTCCCAAACCACGAACAAAATTTTATTCGCAGTTCGCACTAATCTTTTTTACTGATGTATAATGTTTCCTGGAATCTATATTGTTAACGATGATAACAAAACGCCAACGAAATTGTGTGAAGCTAGCGCGGCGTATACGCCGCGTATACGTCGCGTATACATCGCGTCTACGCCGCGCATACGTCCATCGAACGCCTACGCTAGTGTGAAGGCGCACTAAAAGAAAAAAAATATCAAATAGCCCAATACTGGGCCCTTATTAATCACATTGCCCGTAAGAACAAATAAATGAATAAATAAATATTTGCGGACATTCTCACACAACATCATCTAGCCCAAATTAAGCTAATAAGTTAAGAGATAAGTTTGTGCTATGGGATCTAGACGACTGATAGACATAGGTACATATATCTACCTCATTGATAAATCAATTAATTATGGGTATGAGGTGCAAGAAAAGTGGGAGTAGGTACGCTACTGAAAAACTTGATAATTTTACCTGGTGATCTAAGTCCAATTGTTAGTGCATCACCCACTATAAACTGAAGTTTAGGACTTGGTATTTTCTTTATCAAACGAGCTCGTTCATTATAGTTGAGTAGAACATGAAGAATACACAGAAATAACACAAAACCCAATAAATAAAACAACATTATTATGTCAACACTTTGGTGCTAGTTCCGTGATGGACAAGACAATTGTGACTATATAAAATCTATGATCTCTTTGCCATTCATATAATCATAATTTATTATTACATAGGGTGACTGCGCTAGTTCGTCGGCCCCTTCTAGTTTTCGGCCACTACGAGGTTATATTGTAATAATAAGAAAACATTAGGTTGTTCACTTGAAGTTACTACGCAATCTTATAGTTTAAAAAAAATTAGGAAGTGCAGCTAACACTTCCTAAAATTTGTGGCATTATAATAGGTACTACAATTGCCTCTTTCGATGCGAGATAGCTGATCATTAGATCCTTGTTATTTGATAAGTTATGATGTAAATAAAATAATTAATGGCGCAGGTTTATACGTTTACTCCTGTTTTATTACATTCTGTTATATAAATGCAAGTAAAATCATAAATTGCTTTGAATATGCTTACAAGTTTCTATACAAAAAGAGAATCTACCATAGATTCAATAAAAGCCATTTTGCAATGTGCAAAATACTAGCTGAAACTAGTTGAATTAGGGGTCGTAAACTAAAACAGAGTCCAAAAACTAGGGAAATCATCACTTTCTCATATTTTATTTTTTATTAATTAATACATGAAATTGGACCTAAAAAGTGATAACATATTTAAAAAACTTATATTAAATTTCAAATCACTAAGTATTTTCAAGGCAATATTTTAGTAAGTACCTACATCGTCTGAAACACTGTCTTGAAATCAAAAGTTTACTTAAGTTGCTGAAAACCCCCTAAATTACCCTATATAGTTTTATCTTTGCGTATTGGTTATTTTTAATTACTCAGTGGAAAAGAGGTGGCGTAAAAATCTAAGGGCATGTAAGTGCCCTTACTAAGTCGAGTCAACGCTGGCGTTACGGCCGTACTGTCTATTCTTGAACCCACTCAGGCCATTTTCGGCTCAACATCATATTGTGTCCATAATCAATATTAACAATCCTTAAAGTTTAAAAAAAATAGATTGACATTGACAATCGCAATAAACAATCTATGTATTACTTTTGAGATAGGTAGGTATACTGCGACTGCCAAGTCTGACTGCCAAGTCAATCTATATATTTAAAACAATAAAGATAGTTAATATTGATAAGCACACAATTCGATGTTGAGTTTAAAATAGAGAAAATTTAAGACAGGAGGTACCTTTTGCAGGGGGACTGAATAAAATAACCGACTTGGTAATTAGGTACATGAATCTCACTACTTTTTACGGTAGAAGAACTGAGTTGCGAGACTTGGTTTATTTCCAAGTATTGTTTTTGATAGGATACGATCTACCCGAAACATTTTAAATATTACTAGTTGATGCCCGCGGTCTCAGTCCGCTTTGAATGTTGTTCCCGACCACCCTCGTCACTAAGGTGTATGAAAAATAGATAACGACCGAGTCTCATATCTACCGAATATTACATACATTATGATCTCGCCTTTTATCCTCGAACGGGAAGGCAGAGGCATATTATATGCCAACATTTTAGTTTTTTAATTTTGTCTCACGTAGACGTAGATGGTGAGCCGTATTGTCGCACGCGCAGTGCTGTGACTGCCTGGGGCACCGATTCTCGCTTCACACGACATGAATATCTCTCATATTTAAGAACGGCGAACATGAGACGGACCGTCCACGCATTCACGTCGTGTGGTCGAGAAACGGCGCCCTGATGTTCAAATTTTCAAGCCGCCCGTAAGAGCCTTCAACAATTGTCATTTTACTGGCTACTGTTACCAACAGCTTAACCTGCCTTCCGAAGCAATCCGAATAAATAAATAAGTATGTACGTATTTTTTTTATATTAAAATTAAATAAATTAAAACATACGTATAAATAATATGAAATACTAGCGGATGTCACGCGGTTTCCCCCGCGTAGTTCCCGTTCCCGTGGGAATACGGGAATAAAATATATCCTTTGTTCACCGCGAAGAGTGTAGCTTCCCTATAGTGAAAGAATTTTTTAAATCGGTTTAGTACTTTCAGCGCCTATTCGATGCAGACAAACAATCAAATCTTTCCTCTTTATAATATTAGTAGGTATAGAAGTAGGTATAGCAGTAGTAACTAATGCAGTCACTATCGAAGCACAACAAGTATGTGTAATTCGTTTTAGTTCCGATAAAGAATTTTTTTTATCGATAATGTATTGAAATCGGTGTCAAGTTAATAGTCACTGCAAAAAAAGTAGATTAAGACCTTGGTTAAGACTCACTCACCAGATATTTCGTGCCTACCTAATAATATTAGGTCTTTACCTATGAGATTGCCGTTATGTATGAAAAAAGTTAAACGATTTATTTTCATGTATTTTTGTTTGTATTAATCGAAGTAATCACCCATGCAATTAATGCATCTTTGCCAACGCAGCGGCAGTTTATTGATGCCTTTCTTAAAGAGATCAGCTGGACGGGAGGCAACAAATTCTTCAAAGGCATTATGTACTGCCTCTCGGGTATTGAATTTCTTTCCCGCCCAGAAGTTATCCAAATTCTGGAAACAGTAGTAGTAGTGACGGAGAGCTTCCAACCTCAGATCTTGCAACTTGGAGACCGCCTGCTGTGCAATGAGGTCACGCATTGTCATGCAGGAGCAGCGGAGACGAGCGATTGACCAATGCTGGTTGGAGATGTGCCGCCAGCATCTCCATCATTGTGTTCAGTTCTTCACAGTACACATCTGCAGTAATGCTCACCCCGTTTGGTAAAAAGCCGTGATGAATCACACCGGCCCTAGACCACCAAACAGTGACCATCACTTTTCTAGGGGTAAGTTTTCGTTTAGGGCATTGTTTAGATGCTGAACCAGGATCCAACCAACTTGCTGAGCGCTTGCGGTTATCAAACAGAATCCATTTTTCATTACAAGTAACAATGGGGTTCAAAATTCCTTCATTTGTGTGTCTGTTGAGCAATGCAGGGCATGTCTCGAGGCGTAATTCGGGCTGGCGATCATTGCCCCACGAACTCAATGATCAATAAACAAATGACTACGTATGGAAAATGAATCTTTAAAATATAATTAATTTGAAATTAGAATTCATAGCCAAACAAAGATTATATTGATTTGAAATGGCCAGTACTGCAGAACGGCAATTACATTGTTAAAGACCTTAATTTTTTATCATTGAAAAAAAAATCTCACTAGTTTGACGATTGAACTAGTGGGAACAAGCCCTGGACCTTTTGAAGCCTCTCTCAATTTACACCACAGTACGCGGTGCCTTTCGCATCCAGTCCCAGCCTGCTACCCTTAACAGGTCGTCGGTCCATCTGGCGGGTGGACGTCCTACCCTACGCTTACCTCTTAGTGCGCCTTCACACTAGCGTTTTTCCAGCGTAGGCGTACGATGGACGTATGCGCGGCGGATACGCGACGGCACCGCGACGTATACGCGACGCATACGCCGCGTTACTGGGGGATCGTGTACAATCCTGTTCACAAGTGACTTATCCTCGGCATGGAAATGATTGCTACTAGAAAATAATTATCTTAAGAGTATTAGCCTAATTAAAAATTGAGCAAGATGTTATTTGACGAAGCAATTAAAATGCGAAATATAAATTTGCTAAAGATTCTTTTAGGAAATGAAACTATGCGATAAGTTTTTTGGGGAGTGAAAATTGACAAAACAAATTCTGCCAAACGACAGGATCCCGGTCATCTTATATGCTGAGTGGGAATTACATGATAATTTTGCAATCCAATATGGCCGCCGCGCCGGAATTACAAAATTACATGATGGGGATCGCTTAAGGGGTTTTTGCGTATGCTGAGTACGAATTACATGATAATTTTGCAATAAAATATGGCCGCTGCGCCGTATTTACAAAATTTCACGGTGGGTATCGTTTAAGGGGTTTGAGTATTGTGAGTACGAATTACATAATAATGTGGCAATCCAATATGGCCACGGTAAAATTTTAAAATAACGGTGAAGTGGCCATGTTGGATTGCAAAATTATCATGTAATTCGTACTCAGCATACGAAGTATGCCCTTAAACGATACCCATCATGGAATTTTATAATTACAGCGCGGCGGCCATATTGGATTTCAAAATCGTCATGCAATTCGTACTCAGCATACTAAAAACCCCTAAAACGATACCCATCATGAAATTTTGTAAATACGGCGCGGCGGCGACCATGATGGATTGCAAATTAACATGTATTTCATACGTCCATCGAACGCCTACGCTAGTGTGAAGGCGCACTTATTTATAACGTCTATTTGTCTGTTTGTCTGACTGTCTGTCTGTCACGAGGCTGTAAGTATCTCATGAACCGTGATATTCTGTGGTGATAGCTAGAGAGTTGAAATTTTCACAGATTATCTACTTTTGTTGCCGCTAAAACAATAAATACTAAAATAATTATAAATATTAATAATTTTTTTAGTTTTTGATTCGGAACCCACCGTGCGCGACTCCTACTCGCACTTGGTCGGTTTTTTATCAATTTATGCCTTTGCTTAAATTCAATAGAAGACCAAAAATACAAAAGTGTAGCCATGTTTATTGATAATGACATAACATTCTCCTTCACTTTCTATTTATAAATTTCACCAGCATCGGCCCGTCATGTTGTAAAACGACGTCAGCCATAAGACGAATATCCTCAGGAGGAGTGATAGGCTCCAGGTCAAACTCCTGTAGCATCTTCGGTATAGCTTTTTTTTTTTTGTTTAACGTGAGGGAAAATCCTCATGGATGTTATGCCGGACTCCTACCGACTAAAAAACCTCACGTAACGCCCAACAGCCTATGGTTGGGAGCCCCGGGTAAGCCCTCGGAAGGATGTCCCAGGACTCCCAACAGACCCACGGCCGCCACTGCGGCCTCGCCCAGGGGGTGGTACGGGTGCAATCCCGCGTCTTTGGGGGGGTTTCGGGTGTGATCCCGCTTCTAAGGGGGGGAGGCGTGCGTGAGTTCCTCACGTCACGCTGCCGTCATCGGCCTGCTTCTGTAAGGACGGTGAGCCGCCCTCTCACCGTCCTCAGGCCCCCGGTCATGGAGGCCGATAGACCTCGGCGAAGACACGTCGGCGGCGCCGAAGCCGCCGACTGCGGAACTCGGGTGGGAGAGTTCTCTCCCGTTCCCGCCCCGCCGCCTCTTTCACGAGCATGACCTGCTCGCAGAAAGAGGCGGCGCAGTCCCACTTACTCCCGCTGGAGAGCATGGCTCGCACCATGGTCTCGAGCGAGAGAGTGTCCACGTCCAGGCCCAACACGAGGACCTGGCGCTGTTGCGCCCACGCTGTGCACTCCACCAGCGTGTGGAGCGCCGTGTCATCGCTGCGGTCCTCGCAGTGCTGACATTCGGCCGTGGTTTCCCGGTGTTTTCGCCACAGATACCTACCGAAGCTACCGTGCCCGGCAAGTATCTGTGTCAACCGGTAGGAGAGAGCACCGTGTCTCCTCTCCAGCCACTCGTCCATGACCGGTCTGACGGCCGCGATTGTGGCGAATCCCCCCTTTGTGGCGAATCCCCCCATTGTGGCGAATCCCCCCTTCTTCGCTATAGCTATCCTCATCTCCATCATTGCAAACTTTTGACCTTAAAACATGAAATTACCTACTAATCAGTAACATTGGCATAATATCTATTTTGGTCTTTTACTTACTTCACAGTCATGCGATATTGAGGTCATTATAATCGAACTTTATATTTTGTTTATCAATCAATCAATCAAATCAGCCTATATCGGTCCACTGCTGGATATCCTTTGTTCTCACTAGTCCGGTTCATTAGTTCGATAGTCGAACTAGTGAGATTTTTTTTTCTCATTAGTTCGACCGTCGTACTGCTGAGACTTTTTCTTCTCATTTGTTCGACCGTCGATCTTGAAGTTCTAATAGTAGGTACAGTCGTATGATTACAATATATAGTACGAAGAGGACATCTGGGCGTTTTGGAATATGTTCCAAGCTAACCTAACCATGATATTTGTGTTATAGTTCACAAATACATGCAGGCATAAGAGCAGAGATTATAATCTTATTATAGAAGTTACATATTTAAATCGTAATAAGGTTGCATATGATCTATGTATTTATTTCAAAATACCTAACTATGAGTTTTATAGACGACTGTACTATTAGAACTTCAAGTTCGTAATGAGAAAAAAATACTCACTAGTTTGATGATCGGACTAGTGGGAACAAGCCTCTCTCAATTTACACTACAGTACGCGGTGCTTTTCGCATCCGGTCCCAGCCTGCTACCCTTACCAGGTCGTCGGTCTATCTGGTGGGTGGACGTCCTACCCTACGCTTACCTTTTATTTTAATAAAGGTACTTTAAATATTCTTACATTCGTTATATTTTTTGAGGTTCTTACGAGATTTTTGGGGCCCTAGCCAACCTTACTTACAAGCAAAGCACGATGTAGCTGGCGGATGAGATGAAGAGAATGAACGCGAAATAAAACCGTGTACTCTTTTGACCAGGGTGGCCACATACCCTCCCAATATACAAAATGAAGACGCAATAGACTTGATATCATAAGTTTACTTACATAGCTAGTTAACGAAACATGAAATGATTCAAAATAATTATATTTTCGAAGCCAGTTCCATGAAAATCATTAAATAATATTACTCGCTTTAGAAATAATATGATCTTTGACCTCTGACTCTTTTCTGACGATGAAAAGGTAAAGGATGAATTGTGTAAAAGTCTGAAAGGGCCTTATTAGTTTGATGAACTACAGTCTGGCAAAAAAGTCTAGAAACAAAACTAATATACCTATAATTTGCATTTTTTTCAATTGAGGAAAATCTTACTTTTAGCGGCATAAGCAGCCCCCTCACCGTCCTCAGACCCCCGTAATAATTTGCCCTGTTGTTGCATTCTCAAAATGCTGTCAATAACAAATTAAATACTATAATTAGCACCTACTTACTAGCTAGTACTACAATGTACTAATATTTATCTTACCTATGCAGTTTCTGGGTCCAGCGCTGAATGGTAAGTAAGCGGAAGAATTACGACCCACAGAGTTCTCGGGTAGAAACCGGTCAGGATCAAACTGTTCTGGGTTTTTATATATATCTTTGCGGTAATGGAGACTAAGAATATCAATATTACAATTGGTTCCAGCTGGTATTTTGTAACCACCTGAGAAAACAAAAATGTTTTTGAGTGCAAGTTTGTTCAGATGCGACGCGAGCGGGCGGTGGTCTGGTTTTAGTCTTCCCCCAGTTTCCGAAAGGCTGATCAACGCTAAAATTAACTAATCGGCTGTTAAGGGCGGATCCTCACAGAAGATCCAAAATGGATCGCCAATTCCTGCGATCAGCGAAAACTTTTCTTGCGATCCCACCGCGTTCCACCGACACGCTCCAACCGATCCACATTGATCCGCCTAAGTATTGTACAGTTGAACTTTCGGTCGCTATGGAGTAACATGAGCAGCAACGACGTCGAATCGCTTTTGTAGCAACAACCTACATTCTTCTTAAATATTTACGAAGCATTTATGTTCCTTGTAAATGTATTTTCATTTTGGATCTTCTGTGAGGATCCGCCTTTAACAGCCGATTAGTTAATTTAAGCGTTGATCAGCCTTTCGGAAACTGGGGGTTTTTTATTAGAGTTGTCCTTAGTGACATTATTATATTCGAGCAACATACTAAGGTACGTCCTACCCTCTGAGATTATATGCGTGTGGCATTTAATGAAAATATTAGCTAATAATAATTTCATTGAACAGATCTAAGTATTAATAGGTAGGTATGTAGACTTACTTAGCACCGTATCTTCTTCTAAATTCCGACTGATAAAAGCCGCAGGAGGATACATCCGCAAGGACTCTTTAATGCAGCATTCCATATATTTCATTTTATTTAGATCACCCATTTCAATGGGCCGTTTGGTATCATCGAAAATTTCGTCTAGTTCCTCTTGAATCTTTTTCTGCAATGCACAAATCCTTTTGTGTAAATAGGTATTTGTCTTCTTCAAACTGTGTCAGTGTAATCATCGCAACCACAAATATATTTTTTTTTGCGAAACTGAGCACTTTTTTACAGTCATAGTTTAACAAATTGGAAAGCGAATCTAGGCTCATATGGCAGCTATCATTTCAATTACCTCCTCAGTTTTAAATGAAAGAAATATTGAGAATGCTTATGCTTCTATGATTTGCAATCAAAATCACAAAAAATGATAATCCACAAGCTATGGTATCATGTCCCTGTCAATAAAAAACAAAATTTATGATAAAAAGTGCACGCAAATTTATTCTTTAAACCTATTGTATTAGTATTTTTACCCGAAGGTTTTTGTATTTACTACAAGTCCACATTGCACCAATTTGTATTTTATTATATTTGTATCTTTCTTCTCTCTTCAATAAAAAATAAAACCGACTTCAAACAAATCCTGTAAAATAAAATTTACAAAGCACAAAGTAATATGTATTTTGAGTTATTAGATTTTATTCAATATCATATTGAAGTCGGCGCAATGTAAACCCATAGTTTTATGTAGGTATTATTCATGGCACCAACTTCAATATTATATTGAATAAAATCTAATAAATCAAAATACATATTACTTTGTGCTTTGTAAATTTTATTTTTCAGGATTTGTTTGAAGTCGGTTTTATTTTTAATTGAAAATTTTTTTTTCATTATTTTAAGTGACGGGTGAACCGAAAAATATATCTGTCTAGGTGAAAGTTCTCATCAATACAAATCAATCAAGCCCAAACACAAGGTAGCTGCTGTAAATCATTAAGGAATTCCCTCGACTGTCTTTCGGTTCCATCATCAGATCGACTCCAGACATTCATTAAATTGTAGTACATTAAAGCACTGAATTAAAAAGTTAACAGACGCACTCTAGTTGTCCCTACAATTTTCGGTGGTTGCCCTCGATTTCTCCTGCATCCCATCATCAGATCCTGACCTGGTGAAATTGGGACCCCCTCATAAGTGAACTCTAACCAAATATAAGCAGATTTGAATTTCATCTATAATTGACGAAATATCGGCGAACATACATGAAACATTGACAACTTCCTTTTTTTTTAAAGTCGGATCTATAAATCTAGGTGTAAAGTTCTCATCAATACAAATCAATCAAGCCCAAACACAAGGTAACTGCTGTAAATTGTCGTCTGTCTTTCGACTCTATCATCAGGTTGACTCCAGACCTTCATTAAAGTGTAGAACATTAAAGCACTTAATTAAAATGTTAACAAACGCACTAGTTGTCCCTACAATTTTCGGTGGTTGTCCTCGTTTTCTCCTGGATCCCATCATCAGATGCTGACCTGGTGAAAATGGGACCACCTCAGAAGTAAACCCCATTCAACAAAAAAAGAAATTTTGAAATCCGTCTATAATTGACGGAAATATCGCTTGACATACATAAAAAAAAATACATACAGACGAATTGAGAACCTCCTCCTTTTTCTGAAGTCGGTTAAAAATAGGTGCATATCATTTTATTCATAACCGATGCAAACAAATATTTTTATTCAAAGAAACGAACAGAATTCGTCTTATATTGAGTGTTATTGGAACACTATTTACAGTGTTTACCACAGATATCAGAAACCTGATTTCTGTGATATTTACTAACTTCACTACACATTTTACGACTCTTAAAGCAGCTAATAGTAACTCACTTCAAACATAAATGTATCTACTTCTTCTTGAATGCCGACGGTATCAATAACTCCCTCCTTTCTGTCAACAAGAGTAAGTCTAACATAGCAGTCTTCCTTTTTTTCTTATACACATAAGAATCGTCACCATCATGGTCCTCGTTCAAATTAACTCCGAATTGTTCAACATGGTGCCTTCTCTTTTTTATTACAGACTGCGTGAAATTGTGAACAGTCTTCAAATGTCTATTCTGTTCCCTGCTCGAGGACGTTAAATTGAATACGAAATCGGCATAAAAATGTAGCTTCTGTATTCTTTTAGAGACGAGAAGACCAAGATGATGCAAACTTTGCTTATAGGACCTGGCCGCCCCTGTAGTGTATTGGTCCAGCTGTGTGCCCATGGCTGTTTCTAGAAGGTAAATAAAACCATAACATTAGTAACTGTGAAAGAAAACTAGTATATTATACATTGGGCAAAAGAAAATCTTACTAATACTATAAACGCGAAAGTTTGTGAGTGTGGATGTTTGTTACTCTTTCACGCTCTATAGCCTAGTAAACGAATTACTTGTCGATGGAAAAGTCGAAAGCAGAAACTTTGACTTAGGAACTTTGTTTGTACAGTCACGAGCAATAATATGTATACATTGTCAAGGCTCCTAAAATGTGTAAACACCTTCGGCTCCAAAACGAAGTGCTCAACGTGAAGAGCATAAAATTGTAACCACGAGTTCACACCATAAATATATATACACTCATTGCTTCATTAAATTATGTCCATTAAGAAAGGAACAAAACTATGTATGCACGTTTGCATCAATAACATGTATTCACGCGTTGATTCATAAGATGTACTCATCTTATATTCCATTAAATTATATTTAACTTCTCCGGCAATAACATGTATCTGAACGGTGCTGCATAAATATGTATCCACTTTTGATGAAAACCTCCAAATTAGATATATATATATATATGATTTAATATCTAAATAGAACCTTAGACAAAAAGAATACTGAACTGAAAAAAATAATATATACTCAAAATTGCATAGGTTTATATTGATATTTTGCTGGCACCGACTCTCAAAATAATTTTTAGTGATTTGATGTTGTAAATCCCTACTAATATTATAAATGCGAAAGTAACTCTGTCTGTCTGTCTGTTACGCTTTCACGCCTAAACGGGTGGAGTGATTGAGATGAAATTTGAAATAGGGATAGTTTGAGGCCCTGGGAAGGACATAGGCTACTTTTTAACCGACTGCGCAAAAGGATGGCTACGATTTTATGCGATAACGGCTTCTACGTGGTCGAAGCCGCGGGGAACAGCTAGTATTTGATAAATACAAAAATCGCCATTATGTGTACCTATAATATTTGAGGAGTTCCCTCAAGTCCTCATAAACCTTCTTTTTACAAGGAGAGCTCCGCTTACGGACTACCTCGCCAGCATGGGCTCGTGTGAGGGTCGCCTAGCACCTGATCACAATAGCACTGGGAATACTCATTAAAACTCCTTGACACCGATCTGCCCCTGTGACAGTGTTTTGGGATCTGTCTAATTCACCAAAACACAGAAATCCTCATAAACCTACCCATCAGAACAAAAAAAAATATCAATCTGAAAATATATCCTTTTATATAAAAGATGTTTATTCCAGTCTGTAAATGTCGGTGTTATGAGGTAACAAACATTAAAAAAAAAAAACCTCCTTTTTTGGAGTCCGTTAAAACACATTCGGGTTTGCGATACCAAACAACCCGCGTAAAGGTTTCAGATCGATTAACTAAAACTAATATTATAATACGGCACTTTATAGAAAACAAACAAACAAACTTTGTCATTTTCATACATATGTATATATAAGCCCCAGAAAGAATAATAAAGAATTTTTCTGAGAAATAGATCGGTGATATTCGTATGGTTCGCGAAGGTGCCCGCCCTACAGACAGGAACTCTAGCATGCATTCGTTTCTCACAATTTTAAAGAATTTGTTTGTATACAGAGTTATGCAATTTTAGTTGTATACTTATTATTGGTGGAGTGTATATGCATACATACATACATATAATCACGCTTGTCTCCCATCGGGGTAAGCAGAGACTATGGCTTTCCACTTGCTACGATCCTGACATACAACTTTCGCTTCTTCTACTTTCATAACTGTTTTCATACACGCTCGCCGGTTAAGGGTACTCTTGACCTTGCCTTTTTCCAGAACGTCTCTGATTTGATCGGCATGCGTACGCCGAGGTCGACCCCTACCAGTTTGCCCATTCATTCTCGCCTCATAAATCTGCTTTGTCAGTCTATTCTCATTCATTCTTTCCATGTGTCCAAACCATCTAAGCATCCCTTTTTCGATCTTAGTCACTACATCTTCTGTTATACCACATTTTTCCCTTATCACGCTATTTCTTTTTTTGTCCATTAAAGTCACTCCAGCTATACTTCGCAGACTTCTCATTTCCACTGCATTAATTTTGCTTTCATGCTTCTTCTGCCATACCCAACTTTCACTACCATACATAAGTGTAGGGATGAGCACTCCCCTATGTACAGCCAACCTGGCCTTCTCAGACACATTTTGACTGCTCATAAAGGTGTACATAGCCCCATTCACTTGATTTCCTGCCAAAACTCTTCGCTCAATATCCTGGTCACACTTTCCATCCCTTACAAATTTGGAACCCAAGTATACAAATTCTTTCACCTGTTCCACTCTTTGCCCTTCAATGAAGATTGAGCAATTCGTCATACTTTCTTCTCTTTCAAAAACCATAACTTTCGTCTTGTTTACATTAACTTTCATTCCTCTACTTTTTAGAGCCTCATTCATACTATTAACCATCAGCTGCAATTCCTCCGCTGATGATGCTAATATCACCTGATCATCAGCGTATAGGAGGCATTTGACGGTCAGTTCATTCATTTTTAAACCATACATACTCTCTTGCAGTTCTTTCAGATAGTATATCTTCCATGTATAGATTAAACAGCCACGGAGACGCTACACAGCCCTGTCTCACACCCTTTTCAATGTAAAAGAAGTCCGTGCAGGCCCCGTTGATCCTGACACAAGCACTAGAACCCTCATAGAGAGACCTCAGTGCCCGTATCAAGTTGCTGTTCACTCCATACATGGACAATATTGACCACAGTTCATTCCTCATGTGTATAAGCAATGAGTGTATATATATTTATGATGTGAACTCGTGTTTACATATTTTAGGAGCCTTGACAATGTTTACATATTATTGCTCGTGACTGTACTAGTTACGAGATAAACATACTAAAAGGCCTGACCCCTCCCAGGTGAGCCCGAGGGTTCCGTTTTTGCTTACTTCTCGAAAACGGTGCTTTGTACGAAATTGTGTTGTACGGCATAATAAAAGATAATTAAATTCCCTACAATTTTGTCTTCAACTTTTGGTATCTGTCTTCAATCATTGCCTAGCTATGAGCTACTAAAGGTGGTCGATTTTCAACGCGCAATTTAAGAAAAATGATTTTGGTAAATTACTGTTAAAATGCGCGTGAAAATCGACCACCTTTAGAAGCTAATAGCTAGGCAATGATTGGAGATAGATACAAAGCGTGAAAGAAAAAGTTGCAGAAAATTTAATTAGCTTTTATTATGTAGTACAACAAAATTTTGTACAAAGCACTGTTTTCGAGAAGTAAGCAAAAAACCAAAAATCGGGACCATCTTAGTGCTCCCCCCCCCCCCTCGGGCTCACCTCGGAGGGGTCAGGACTTTTAGTATGTTTTTCTCCTAACTAGTCCAAACAAAATTCCTAAGTCAATCAGTCTTTCTGCTATTTACTTTTCCATCCACACCCCCCTTGTGAGCATTCATTGACTGGACTGCTAACGGCTGAACGGATCTGGCTGAAATTCGGTACAGGGTTAGATATAGGTCTGGAATAACACATAGCTACTTTTTATTCCGGGAAGAAGTTTCCACGGGAAGTGGAAATGGAAACAAAACTTGACGTGGGCGAAGCTGCGGGCGTCAGCTAGTTAGATAATATTTTAGAAATTATTTAATACCTTTATTATTACCAAAATGGTCTCTAGGGGAATGTGCTTAAGATGACATGACATACTTTTTGTTATCCTTATCACTTATGGAATCGCGTGTACAATTGTATGTTGATCCACTTAATAATAAACGAAATTATGAACATTTTAGAACAATCTACTGAAAATAAGTTTTAAAAACCAAAATTTATTGCACTTAGGTCTCTAGTAAAAGATAACACACTATGTCATCTAAGACTTTAGTGGTGTGTCGTCCACAATAATAATAATTTTATAAATATTGTTCACAGTTGTTTTGTTTCGGTACAATAACACGTTTGTAAACTAAAAGCCAAACCAACTCATCCTAATTACTTTTACGGCCTCGATTGCCAAAGCGATGTTTTCTTGTGACTTACGAATTTACGCATTATGTATAGAAATTAAAAAATACGAAATAAGATGTTGTCAAACAATGCCTGTCGTTTTCACCTATAACTAAGAATTTAATTTAAAGAAACTTGGACAAAAAATAAAAATAAATCTTGTTAGTGACCAATAAAATAAGATAGGTGTAAGTACTACCGAAGAATAAAGGAAGATGACATAGTATGCCATCTTCTCCGAACGCCTAATCTTACCAAAAGTTTCATTCAAATATCGCGGTAAAATAATTTAAGTTAGAATACCTTGTTATCCATTATTCGGTCATATTCACCAACAAACAAAAGCGTAGGTTAATATTTCATGAAAACGTTCACTATTTTGCAAGTTTTGCAACGCGCTGTCCTTCTCCACCACATTGAACTTCGGTACTATCGCCACCTATAGGCACTCTGTAAAACTTCACAGGTTCACATTTCGCGCTCGTGCTTAATGAAATAATACAGTGTGTCATCTTATCTGACTATGTCATCTTCAGCACAATTCCCCCATAGTAATTGAATAATTTTCATGCTATAAACGAACAGTGTTTTTAGTAGAAGAGGCACTAAAACAATTAATAAAAAGACATTGTTTATATCACCGTCGTCAAAATATTAAGATGGGTAATGGGTTGACACTTTTATCAAGGTCGATAAATATCTAAAGTCCTTTTTGGCACCTGTAATTACAAAAATTACCCACCACAAATAGAGTTGAGTGTAAATTCTGCTAACAGTGGTCGCACATCTACAGGCTTTCCAACAATTACTTTAATACACTCGAGAGCAATGAATCCGGGTCACTTAAAGAATGTTAAAAATCTCGGAAACTAAAAATGATAGGTTAATGCAATAAATTGTATTTAATAGACAATGTAATACTCCTTAAATGAAAGTAAAAAAAATATGAGTCACCATACATTTTATTAACACAAAATTACATAAAGAAAAAACTGCCGATCTCTCCTTAAAACAAAAATAGGAAACATGAAATTTTTGAACTTTATTACGATTTTCTTGAATTTTAATACTTCGTATTGCCTCCTCGTGCTTCCATTACTGCGTTTACGCGGTTTGGCATGCTGTACACCAAGTTCCTTATACGATTTTGGGGAATATTCTCCCATTCCTCTGTGAGAGCAATTTTGAGCTCACGAAGCGTGATTGGGGGAGGGTTTCGTTGTTTTACGCATATGCCTAGCTCGTCCCAAGCATGCTCGATCGGGTTGATATCCGGGCTGCGCGCTGGCCACTCCATACGAGTAATGTTCATCTCTTGAAGGTAGTCATTCACAATCCTACCTGTATGAGGTCGGGCATTGTCATGCATAAATATAGCATCCTCACCTAAATTGACCATAATTGGACCAACGTGATCATTGAGGATTTCTTCCACATATCTTACGCTAGTTAAAGAGCCGTTTTCTATGATCACCAGCTCTGTGCGACTTTCAGAAGAAATTCCGGCCCACACAAGTACAGACCCACCACCGTAGGCTACTTTTTCTTCGATGCATGCTTGCTTGAATCTTTCCCCTGGTCTTCGATACACTCTGTGTCTTCCATCGTGCTTGTAGAGCATAAATTTTGATTCGTCGGAGAACATAACTTTTGACCAATCTTCAATACTCCAATTTACGTGGCTCTGGGCATACCTTAGTCTCGAAATACGATGCCCACGCTCCAGTTTAGGGCCGTTTGCAGGTCTAAGGGGTTTTAAGTTAGATTCAGCAAGCCGACGTCTTACTGTCCATGCACTTGGGTTACTTCCTCCGAGGCGTCGAAACTGATTGGTGAGTTCAGTTCCTGTGAGAAAGCGATTTCGAAGCATGGTGTTCACCAAGTATCGGTCTTCTCTTGCTGTGGTACACCTGGTTCTGCCCGTTCCTGGTCTGCGTAGGTTAGAACCAGTTTCTTCGTAACGTCGGAGAACTCTTTGTACTGTTGACAGCGACACACCGACAGTCCTGGCTGTATCGCGCTGACTCCGGCCGGTTTCCAGCATTGTAAGTATTCTGGTGCATTCTTCAGGCGTAAGCGACATAATTTCAGCTTGATTAATGAATATAGAGCACTATCAACATGGTTTATGTACCCACATAAATGACAGATTACAAACAAAAGCAACACCAAATGCTGTAATTTCGTAGTTCCATCTTCGAAAGTGGCCCTTTTTCAAATTTGATTTTTTTATGATATAACTTTACAATAACTAAGAAGTTTTAATACCTTCATTTAAGGAGTATTACATTGTCTATTAAATACAATTTATTGCATTAACCTAGCATTTTTAGTTTCCGAGATTTTTAGGATTCTTTAAGTGACCCGGATTCATTGCTCTCGAGTGTATTATCCACAAATTTTTCACTGTTCTTCAAAATTATATCAAAAAATTGTCTTAATATGTTGAAGTGGAAGGCTGGTGTAAGAATTTTCCTGCGCTCTTGCCATTTTGCACCTAATTAATAAGAATTTGATTATTATTACATTTGTGTTTGAAATAAACACTGCTAATGCCAAATTACTTTACCTTTGCTAAGAAGTAATCCGTCTCCTAACCAGGGTTTGAAAAATTTATAAAGGTAACCTTTTTCTATATAATTCACATTTGACAAAATTTTCTGAAAATAACAATTTATGAAAATCGATTTGACTATCAAACTGCTAAGAAGCATCAATTCAGGCCCATTACTATTTACTTATAATTCAGGTCATTGGTCTATCTGGAGGCGTGTCCTCCTTTACCAAGTTGTTACAAAAACATCAACACAGGTGTTACCTAGATATGAACATGTTAACACTTGCCTCCAAATCTTCAGGGTTGTATAAAACCACAACTCCAATTGGCCATGCCCAAAGGCCATAAATTCCATCATAGATATATCCGAACTCTTTTATCAATTTCATAAACCCCACTGTAAAGAAAAAAATACAATACAAGTTTTAAAGAGTAAATATTATAAGTACATACAGTACCTAATTATATGTTTACAGAGCACTGAGCTCGCGGAGCCCCGCGCGCTTCACGTTAATTAAGTCAACAATGGATTTTTTTAAAATAAATCGCTGAGGTGGCTTGCAAAAAAATGTAGCAAGATTGGTTAGAAATCAATACATAGGTAAATCATTGTAAATTAATAAATAAAAAGACATTGTTTATATCACCGTCGTCAAAATACTATGATGGGTAATGGGTTGACACTTTTATCAATCACTTTTAACTTTTTTTTATGTGGACCAACACAGGCAGTGGCAATGTGGCAGTACGTTCAGGCCAACCCGATACTGCAGTAAGTAATTTTGTACAATGCCCATTTTGCCCCCAGGCCCGTTATTTCAAAGGTGACCGTGGCTTGAAAGTACATATTGGGAGAATTCACAAATCCCAGAATGTACTTCCAAGCCAGCCTAATCCAATCACGAGGGTCGATTTTCCATCCGTCACCTCCGAAATTCCCTTTTGGCACACTTTAAGTAATATGAAAAATTCTGTTCCAGTTTTAAAAAGAATTCCTCGTGGCGCGAGGCCCACTGTTGCTCGTAGCTTGGCAAGTTGCATGGGTCTTGTCGTTCGCGAGAACTCTGTAACGGCCTGGGAGCAATTGCTCACTTTCCCTTACAGAATACTTCATGTTAAAAAAACTGAATTAACACATAGAACTTTAACAGCCCATTTAAAACATAATTGCAATAGCCATAATTCAAGTTTTAATTTTAATTCAATACCACCTTTCTCACAAAATAATGTAGTAAACCAATATAAGTACATCGAAAATAAAGTAAGGGAAGGTGACATAAGGGGAGCGTCGAGGTTGCTTTTTAGTAGTGATGTGGTGGCGTCCTATTCTGCAGACACGCTCGCGAGTCTGCAGAGTAAACATCCACCACCATCAGATGACCTCACCTTTCCTGAGCCACCCAATGATGACATTGAGTGTCTCAGTGTCACTACCAAGGACGTTCTTGCGGCCGTTTGCTCCTTCCGCAGTGGATCTGCTGGCGGTCTTGACGGTCTGACACCACAACACCTTAAAGACTTGTTGTGTCAGAACGCAGGTGAAGCTGGCGACGCTCTGCTGAAGGAGCTAACGGCGCTAATAAATTTAATGCTCTCCGGCAATGTGGACGATGGCATCATCGAAATCTTGTATGGGGCTCATTTGTGTGCCTTGCGCAAGAAAGATGGTGGCATTCGTCCCATTGCCGTAGGAAGCACTTTGCGACGCTTAGTAGCAAAACTTTGTTGCAAATATTATACTTCAGAACTTTCTGAAAAATTTCAGCCGCACCAACTAGGCTTCGGTTCCAAAGGAGGCTGCGAGGCAGCGTTGCACGCTCTTTCTACGTACCTTGGCAGTGGTGAAGGTGAAGTCATCCTGAAGGTTGACCTGAGGAACGCCTTCAATTCATTAAACAGGGATACCTTGTTGACCCAAGCAAAATTAGAAACCCCTAAAATTTTCAAGTTCCTATGGCAATGTTACAGATTCCCTTCAAAATTAGTGTATAAAGACCACCTTTTAGAATCAGCTGTTGGATGTCAGCAAGGTGATCCACTGGGGCCTGTCATCTTTTCACTCGCTATTCATCCCATTATTCAAGAACTAAATTCAAAATTTAACATATGGTACCTAGACGACGGGACTCTTGGAGGCGATGTAAAAACAGTTTTACAAGACTTAGATTTTATTATCAATAAATTTAATTCCATTGGTCTTCAACTAAATCCGAATAAATGTGAACTGTTTGTAACTGAAAAGACAGACAGACTTTCGACAATAGACAAATTCAATTCTTTGGCACCAAACATTAAAATTTTAGATAGTACATCATTTCGCCTCTTGGGTTCCCCGGTTTTAGAAGAAGGTTTTCAACCTTTTTTAGAAGAAAAGCTTCAAAATTTCGATAATATTTTGAAGAAAGAAAAGAAAGAAAGAAAGAAAATGTGTTTATTTGTGATCACAACGCACATAAAAAACTGATAACAAACTGATTAACAAAATTAATAAATATCAATAAAAATACATAAGTATATCAGAGAAGTACCGAATAAAAAAAATAAAAAATGTACAACCACAATTTTGTCTTTGCCTATCCATAAATGAATAAGAAAAAAAAAAAAAACTACTATAACGCCGCCGCCACATGTTGTTGACATGACATCTAATTGTCAACGTGTCATTTTTCTGACGTGGCAAATGTCGCACGTGGTTAAAAAATAATAATACAATTTCTCTTACGAAGTCGATACTATAGTTTCCCTGCATTAAGTATGTACGCTGTGTCCACAATAAGGGATGGATACTCAGCATACACTGAGATGGCTGTCAACCACCTCAGAACTGATTTTCAGATCCACCCCCGAGTGCCACCTGACGCCTTCAGACAATGTCGTTTCACATTATCACTACATATAATCAGCAAAAATCTCAAACTGCAGGAAAATATTATCAACACGCCGAGGTGGTCAGTAATTCTTAACAATATCTAGCAACTAAAACTATTCTAAACAAAGTAAGGTTATTCGTTATTTTACACGAGACTTTCAACCTAATCCACCATTACTCCCATCACAGGCTCATCACAGCAACAGTCAGTCTCAACCAGCGGAATTTACACTAACTAAAGATCTCCCGATGCACAGAGATGCTAATTATCAGGTGCCAACAACCTAGAGAAGCGACTCTGGAATGACGTAATGGAGGGGACAGACGCCATGGTAAGTAGACATAGCATGTGTGTATGTTTAGTAAAGTCAAGTCAAAGCTCAAGGCACACTCTTTTGATGTAGTAGGAGAAAAGCCCTGTACCTTACCTTAAATCTGTATTTGGATTTTAGGTCCCTGATAGGCGGAGGCAGATCATTCCAGATTCGCATCGCCATATATTTTATACACTTTTTGAAAGCAGTGGTTTTGTGTCTTGGCACCGATATCACACTGGTTGCAGACCTGACTGAGTAAGGATAATGATCCTTTCTAAAACATATTTTATCATATAAATAATTAGGTTTCTTATATTTTAATAAATCAAAAAGCAAAGTGGCAAGATGTAACCGCCTTCTGGCCTCCATCTTAAGTACATTATTATCATTAATATAAAGGGTTACATGGTGACGTTTTGGTATCTGAAAGCAGTATCGGGCACATGCATTTTGTATGCGTTGTATAAGATTTTTTGTTTTAGCGAGCAAGCATGGGCCATAAACTATGTCACAATAATTAAATCTTGATAGTATGAGACTGTCCACCAGCTGCTTCCTCAACGATGTCCCTATAAAGTCACGAATATTGTAGAGAATTTTCAACCTATAAAAACAATTTTTAACAATCCTATTTATATGTCCCTCAAACTGTAGCTGAGGATCCATCACAAGACCCAAGTTAGTGACCTCTTCAACCCTAGACACCGTCTGTCCATTTATAATTATGGCAGGATCACATAGCAAGATGGATTGAATTTGCTTTTTACTACCAAGTATCATCAATTTAGACTTTAAGGGATTCAAAATCAGTGAGTGCTCCTTAGACCATTGAAACACTCTTTCCAGGTCTTCATTTATCTTAGACACTGCCACAAGTGTGTCATCGGGTTTAAATGATAAATATAATTGTGTGTCATCTGCATACATATGGAACTTACAATGGTGAAAGGAACGTGTGATGTCTGCAGTATATAAAATAAACAAAAGCGGACCCAAAATTGATCCCTGTGGCACCCCTCTAGTCACCTCTAGGGGAGATGATGACATCACAGAACCATCCTCTTTTTGTATCTCAACATACTGTGATCGGTTTGTAAGGTAACTATGAAACCATTTGACAGCATCCGATGAAAAACCATAGAAAGACAACTTGGACAATAAAAGTGAAACATCTAGGGCATCAAAAGCACGGGAGTAGTCTAGTAGTACCAAAGCTGTTCCCTCCCCACGATCCCTAGCCTCCAAAATGTTGCCAACCACATCACACAAAGCCATAGCAGTACCCCGCCCTTTTCTAAAGCCTGACTGCTTATCAGGTAAAACACCATTTTGTTCAAGGTACTCCATAACCTGCATATGCACCACCCTTTCCAACACCTTCGAAAGGCATGGGAGTATACTGATAGGCCGGAGGTCTTTAATGGTGTTTGGGTGACAATTTTTAGGTATAGGCCTAACTACAGAGCACTTCCACAGCTTGGGATATGTGTGTGTTGTGATAGATGTGTTTATTATTTGTGTGATTGTGTTTAGTGAGTCAGGTAGTGTGAGCACCAACATCTGCGCACTGATTCCATCAATACCCTGAGCCTGTGTCTTGATGTTATTCAGAATTTTTAGAATTATAGATGAATCCACAGGTCTGAGTTCAAAACTAATACTAGGATTATACCTATGGTGTTCATAATATGTTAATTTTGATAAACTCACCACACACTGCCCTGGCACATCAAGGAAGGCTTTATTGATGGTACATGGGTTGGTGAAGTGACCTGGCAAACATGAATCCCTATGCGAGTGGAGTACCTGATCTTTTAAATTCTTCCACATAATCTTAGGGTTATTAATGTGTTCGCCTATATTTCTGGAAAAATAAACTGACTTCTCATTATGCAACACTACGACAGCTTGATGTTTCAACTCCAAGTAATACTGTTTTTTTGACTCCAGTTTTGTCCTCTGATAAGCTAACCTCGCTTTGTCACGCAAGCTGAAGAGTAACTTAACATTGTCAGTTATCCATGGAGCACTCTTGGTCTTGAACAGCTTTCGCTTCACAGGGGCATGCATGTCAAATAGATGGACAACCCAGGTGGACAAGGCCTCCACCATATCATCAACAGTAACCTGTGAATCCATGTGGCGCCAAGGAATCATTCCGATATCACCATTAAAAAGATCCGGCAAGATGTCTCCAAATGGTCTGTATGTCACCCACCTGGGTTTCTCTTTAACCTTTTTTAAGGTTGACTGACAAGTCACAACTGCATGTTTACCTACTTCCGGGACATGTGAAACTGTAACACTATGAACATTCATATCTGTACATATAATATCTATTAAAGTGCTCTTGCCATCTGTGAAATGCGTTGGAGCATTTACTACCTGACTCATATCAGTGTATTGTAGGAATTGTTGAAGCTTTCTTGTATTGACTGCACATTGGATCAACATATTTATGTTGAAATCACCTAAAAGGATAATATGATCATAGGGTGCCAATGCACAGATACTGGCAGTCAAACTGTCCAAGAACCGATCCTCACTCAGCCATGGTGGTCTATATGCTGTACCTATCAGAATTTTTTTACCCATACTAGTCAAGGAGAGCCAATACTCCTCCACTTGTGGATCCACCGGGTGACTTCTGGTCCTCACACTGACACCATTTTTTATGTAGAACCCGACACCCCCACCGTGTCCATCCTTTATCACTGTAGGTCTTGGAGTATGCCTTAACTTGTAACCGGGTACTGAAGGAGCTCTCCCATCCTCCCCTAACTTTAACCAGGTTTCATTGATGGCCATAATGGCCATAATTTCTGATCGTTTCCTCAAAATTAGTGTTCATTCGGCTTTCACTATTCTACGGTTTTGTCTTTTTGCCCCAAAATTTACTCATGCACTTCGGTCATCACCTTTTTGGAAACATTTGCCACTTTTGGAAAACGTAGATAACTCTATTCAGTTCACTTTATGCAAAATTTTAAATGTAGCCTTGAACGACCGGGCCTGGCTCCAAGCGTCTCTTCCAGTTCGCTTGGGGGGGCTCGGTGTTCGCAAAATTTCTGACATCAGCCTACCGGCGTTTTTGTCGTCAGTTCACGGCACTGAAGAGTTAACCAGGAAAATCTTAAGAAACACACTGGTTAATTCTGATGTGTCGTGTAAAACTGACGCCATAAATAGGCATTTATGGCGTCAGTTTTAGGCGGAAGATAGCCTGCCCCAATACTGTTTTGCCCGTTATCCTATCCTCTCAGAGACTATGGGATGTGCCGCTCTGTAACTTGGTAAGACTTAGTCTAATCAATACTTCTTCCAATGTTGCAGAACGTGCGCGTTTGTTAGCTGTGGGAGAGTGGGAGTCGGGCTTATGGGTTCAAGCGCTTCCATCGCCCAACATAGGTACTATGTTGGATGATACTACGTTTCGCCTTGCCACTTGTCTCCGTTTGGGTGCGCCGTGTGTTTCTCCGCATCATTGCCACTGTGGAGAAGTAGTCGACAGCCTTGGACGCCATGGCCTCTCGTGCAGCAGAAGCGCAGGCCGTATATCTCGTCACGCCAACCTTAACGACATAATCCGTCGCGCTCTTGTCACCGCTGGCATACCAGCAGTACGCGAACCTAACGGGCTGGTGCGTGACGATGGCAAGAGACCTGACGGTATGTCGTTGCTGCCTTGGAAGATGGGTCGGCCTTTGGTGTGGGACGCCACATGCGTCGACACCCTTGCGCCATCACATCTGCCAAGCACAGCGGGTTGTGCGGGGGCCGCTGCCGCTTCTGCAGAAAACCTCAAACGGCGAAAATATAGTAATCTAATTGATGATTATATGTTTGAGCCGTTTGGGGTTGAGACGTTAGGCCCTTGGGGTCCAAGTGCCCGCTTCTTTTTTAAAGACTTGTCTAAGCGGCTAGTCGACACTTCGCGGGACCAGAAGGCTGGCTATTTCCTTGCACAAAGGATTAGCATTGCCATTCAACGTGGCAATGCTGCCAGCCTTCTGGGAACGTTTCCAGTTGGCGATGATTCGGAGGAATTCTACGACGCATGTATGTAATTATGTATGTATGTATTATATATATTATGATTAGTTTTTTTTTGCTTTTATTTTTAATTTAAGGTAAGATAGGTTCAATTTTTATTTACTATTATTATTGTACCTACATATCTAAATTAAAATTATAACTTTTTACATACAGAAAAAAAAAAAAAAAAAAAAAAATAAAGGAATGAGGTGCAACAGAGGTTAGAGTAAGTTACAGAAAAAATCAATAATTTTACCTGGTGATCTAAGTCCTATAGTAAGTGCATCACCCACTATAAACTGAAGTTTAGGACTTGATATTTTCTTTATCAAACGAGCTCGTTCATTATAGTTGAGTAGAACATGAAGAATACACAGAAATAACACAAAACCCAATAAATAAAACAACATTATTATGTCAACACTTTAGTGCTAGTTCCGTGATGGACAAGACAATTTTGGTTATGTAAAATTGGATATCTTTGTTATTCACATAATCATAATTTATTATCACATAGGTAGGTGGCTATTTCTACTTTTTACGATTCTCATCGTCACCTTCATGGTAAATTTTAAATACTGATTATTTCAACTATTTTTTTAAACAAACACAAAGCGTTTGGAAGTAACATATATAATTCAACAAGTTAAATTTTGAGTCAGGTTTGGAAGAATAAGGTTTTGAATTATTTGATCCCACGTAGGTGACGCGACGATCCACGAAGGTGACGCAGTAGCTTTACAGACATTATTAATCATTATTTAAGTACAAATTATAAGTTAATTTGTTCATTCGGCAGTTATATGGTAACAGCTACTTAACTAAAAACAATTACCAGATCCTATACCTACACATGCTTTTGACGTAAAAGTTATTCTGGAACCATTATATTATAAAAATAACACAGTACGTCTCTTTGGCACAAAGTGGCAAATTATCAGTTGTCTAGATCCCATAGCATAAGCTTATACATACATACATACATATAATCACGCTTGTCTCCCATCGGGGTAAGCAGAGACTATGGCTTTCCACTTGCTACGATCCTGACATACAACTTTCGCTTCTTCTACTTTCATAACTGTTTTCATACACGCTCGCCGGTTAAGGGTACTCTTGACCTTGCCTTTTTCCAGAACGTCTCTGATTTGATCGGCATGCGTACGCCGAGGTTTACCCCTACCAGTTTGCCCATTCATTCTCGCCTCATAAATCTGCTTTGTCAGTCTATTCTCATCCACTCTTTCCACGTGTCCAAACCATCTCAGCATCCCTTTTTCGATCTTAGTCACTACATCTTCTGTTATACCACATTTTTCCCTTATCACGCTATTTCTTTTTTGTCCATTAAAGTCACTCCAGCTATACTTCGCAGACTTCTCATTTCCACTGCATTAATTTTGCTTTCATGCTTCTTCTGCCATACCCAACTTTCACTACCATACATAAGTGTAGGGATGAGCACTCCCCTATGTACAGCCAACCTGGCCTTCTCAGACACATTTTGACTGCTCATAAAGGTGTACATAGCCCCATTCACTTGATTTCCTGCCAAAACTCTTCGCTCAATATCCTGGTCACACTTTCCATCCCTTACAAATTTGGAACCCAAGTATACAAATTCTTTCACCTGTTCCACTCTTTGCCCTTCAATGAAGATTGAGCAATTCGTCATACTTTCTTCTCTTTCAAAAACCATAACTTTCGTCTTGTTTACATTAACTTTCATTCCTCTACTTTTTAGAGCCTCATTCATACTATTAACCATCAGCTGCAATTCCTCCGCTGATGATGCTAATATCACCTGATCATCAGCGTATAGGAGGCATTTGACGGTCAGTTCATTCATTTTTAAACCATACATACTCTCTTGCAGTTCTTTCAGACAACTATCCATGTATAGATTAAACAGCCACGGAGACGCTACACAGCCCTGTCTCACACCCTTTTCAATGTGAAAGAAGTCCGTGCAGGCCCCGTTGATCCTGACACAAGCACTAGAACCCTCATAGAGAGACCTCAGTGCCCGTATCAAGTTGCTGTTCACTCCATACATGGACAATATTGACCACAGTTCATTCCTCACCACTCTGTCATAGGCCTTTTCCAAGTCCACGAATATGCAATAGACCTTTTGACTTTTAGCCAAAACTTTCTCAGCTACGCATCGTAAGGAAAAGACCTGATCCGTACATCCCCTTCCTTTCATAAATCCTGCTTGCACATCCCACATTTTTCCTTCAGTTTCATTCATCACTCTTTTTATCAACACTTTTGCATACAATATGCCAACGATGCTGAGCAAGCTTATGCCGCGGTAGTTTTTGCACTCTTGCTGCGACCCTTTTCTTTGTAAAGCGGCACAATGACAGCTTTACACCATTCTACTGGTACTCTGCCACTTCGCCAACAAAAGTTAAAAAGGCGGTACAGCTGGCAAGCTACCACGCCACGTCCAGCTTTCAGCATTTCGACAGAAATCCGATCTATTCCAGCAGCCTTTCCTACTTTCATACAATTCAACGCTTCCACTATTTCTCCCATACTTAACTCGCTTTCATCGCCAAATTCATTCAGTTCTAAAACACGCGTATCGCCTTTTTTTTTTTTTTTTTTTTTTTAACGTGAGGGAAAATCCTCGTAGGATGCTATGCCGGACTCTTACCGACTAAAAAACCTCACGTACCGCCCAACAGCCTATGGTTGAGAGCCCCGGGTAAGCCCTCAGGAAGGATGTCCCGTGACTCCCAACAGACCTACGGCCGCCAATGCGGCCTCGCCCAGGGGGTGGTTCGGGTGCAATCCCGCGTCTATGGGGGATTTCGGGTGTGACCCCGCTTCTAAGGGGGGGCGTGCGTGAGTGCTCACGTCACGCTGCCGTCATGGGCCTGCTTCTGTAAGGACGGTGAGCGGCCCTCTCACCGTCCTCAGACCCCCGGTCATGGAGGCCGATAGTCCTCGGCGAAGACACGTCGGCGGCGCCCAGGGCGCCGACTGCGGAACTCGGGTGGAAGAGTTCTCTCCCGCACCCGGCCCGCCGCCTCCTTCGCGAGCATGACCTGCTCGCAGAAAGAGGCGGCGCAGTCCCACTTACTCCCGCTGGAGAGCATGGCTCGCACCATGGCCTCAAGCGAGAGAGTGTCCACGCCCAGACCCACTACGAGGACCTGTCGCTGTTGTGCCCACGCCGTGCACTCCACCAGCGTGTGGAGCGCTGTGTCATCGCTGCGGTCCTCGCAGTGCTGACATTCGGCCGTGGTTTCCCGGTGTTTTCGCCACAGATACCTACCGAAGCTACCGTGCCCGGCAAGCATCTGTGTCAACCGGTAGGAGAGAGCCCCGTGTCTTCTCTCCAGCCACTCGTCCATGACCGGTCTGACGGCCGCGATTGTGGCGAATCCCCCCTTTGGTTGCTCAAGTCGCATCTTCCACGTCTCCAGGGTTTCCTGGTGTAGCAGGGTCCGCTGGGCCTCGATTTCTCGAGACGCAGGCCTTTGGCCCCGCTCCAGCGCCTCCTTGCGCCATCTGAACAGTGACGCAAGGGCTCTCGCTTCCAGGTCCCATGGAGGGGTCCCGGCTAGGAGACATGCCGCCTCACCGGAGATCGTGCGGTATCCTCTTATCACCCTGACGGCCATCACTCTCTGCGGGCTCATCAGTCTAGCCACATTGCTGGCCGTCAGGGTCTCCGCCCATACGGGAGCCCCGTACAGGGCCATGCTTCGCACGATCCCAAGGTACAGTCTCCTGTAGGGAGCGTTGGGTCCCCTGATGTTGGGCATCAGCCGCGCGAGTGCGGCCGATGCTCCCCTCAGTTTTGGGACCAAACTTCGGAAATGATGTCCGAAGTTCCACCGGCCATCGAGTACGAGCCCCAGATACTTCATCGAGGGCTCGATGCCGATGCTGACGCCCCCCACCTGTAGGCTGGATCCCGCAGGTGGCCCCATCCGAGGTCCGTGGAAGCACAGAGCCTCGGATTTGTGAAGGGCGACCTCAAGACCCAGCCGCCGAATCCGACCCACGACCTGAGCAACCCCTGCCGTGGCCTTAAGTGCTGCGGCACGGTGCGTTGCTCCCCGCGCCGTAACGAGGGTGTCATCGGCGTAACATGTTACGCCGACCCCTCTGAGCAACGGACCACGCAGCACCCAGTCGTAACCGATGTTCCACAGGAGCGGCCCTAAAACCGATCCCTGTGGAACACCGCACGACACATCTCGCCGACCCGGCCCTAGCCAGCTCGGGTAAGTTATGGCTCTCTCGGAGAGATAAGCCCCGACAATTCGACGGAGGTAGGGAGGCACTCCATGATAGATAAGCGCCTCCCTGACGCAGCTCCAGGGCAAGGTGTTGAATGCGTTGGCGATGTCGAGAGACACCGCCACCACCACCTCACCCTGTGAGACTGCTTCCTCCGTCAGGCCTCTAATGCGCATGATCGCGTCCACGGTGGAGCGTCCCTGACGGAAGCCAAACTGGCTATCCGCCAGATCAGGCCCCACGCGTGTGAGGTGCCCGACGAGGCGTTGTGCAATAATGCGCTCAAAGAGCTTGCACACCTCGTCGAGCAACACGATCGGCCGGTACCCTGATGGGGAATTTGCCGGCCGCCCCGCCTTTCGAATCAAGACCAGTTTCCCTGTCTTCCAGACCTTGGGAAACTGGCCTTTCTCGAGGCATGCGCTAAAGTGCCCAATTAGTCGAGGCCCAAGCTCTTCGAGAGCCAGGACCCACGCTCGGCCTGGAATGCCGTCGGGTCCAGGGGCGGTGTTTCTGCGGGATTTAAGCCGCAGTACAGCCGCCCCTAACTCACCCTCGGTGACTACGGGCACGTCGTTCTCACTGCCTTCCGCGTTGGGCGCCTGAGACGAAGCCATGCGCGGAGAAATGTGTTCCTCCGCTCTCGATGGGAACAAGGAGTCCAGGACCTCCTCCAGCCGCTCCGGCTGGAGACTCTGAGTCAGTGGGGGCGCCTTAGGGCGTAATTTGCCCCTTACCATAAGGTACGGGCGCCCCCACGGGTTCCGCTCCAGAGTCTCCATCAGCTCATCGCGGCCCAACTTTTTGGACCGCTTGATGGCCGTCTGGAGGGCCCTCTTGGCTTCCTTGTACCCATCATAAAGCTCCGTCTCTCGGGCTGCCGCATCGTCTGGGCGGCGACGCCTCCGGCGGAATCTGGTGTACCGGCGGCGCGCGGTAACGCACTCCGCGCGCAACTGCGCGATTTCCGGCGTCCACCAGTACACCTGCTTCCTCGCCGGTCTGGGCCTAGCCCTGGGCATCGCCGCATCGCAGATGTGCGACATGGCTCTCCCGAACCACTCCACTTCGGCATCAACATCGGCAGGCCCGTCCGCTGTCGGAATCCAGGCCTGCACGATGGCCGCCTCCAGGAGAGCCTCCCGATCCAGGCGATGGAGTGCCCAACGCGGTTCCGGGGGATTCGCGATTGTTGGCGGCAGGTTAGGTGGAGGGGAGACGTCGAACCGAATATATCGGTGATCTGACGACGTCTCCTCCTCCTCCACCACGCGCCATCCCTGGACACGGCGGGCGAGCTCAGGGGTCGCAAACGAAACGTCTATGACCGAGCTGAGCCCCCGCCGCGTCCAGGTTGCGACATTCCCCCGGTTCAGGATGACTAGGCCACGTGTAGTGACCCAGTCCTCCAGTATCCTCCCCCTGCCTCTGGTTTCCCGGGAGCCCCAAGCCTGCGACCAGGCATTGAAGTCTCCCAGGACCAGGACAGGGCGAGGCCGGCATGCAGCGAGAACGACGTCCAGCTCAGGGAGCCATAGCTCAAACTGATGCTGGTCGAGGCTCGGCGAGACGTAAACGGCCACGACAGCCACACCCTCATATTCCGCCGCGACGCAACCCGGGCCCCTAGCAATAAGCGATAGGCGCGAGTCGTCCGCGCCGGTCCCCCCAAAGATGGTCGCCATGCCGTCCAGATCCACCGGGCTTCCCGGGTGAACCCTGTACGGCTCAGCGACTACAACAATATTAATAGACCACTGCCTGATGCTCTGGTACAGAAGGTCCTGAGCACCAGTGCAGTGGTTCAGATTCACCTGCAGGATGCGGATATTGGTGTCCATTAATGGACGTCCATATCCGCACCCTGCCGCGAACGTGCACCCACACCCTCACCCCTCCGTGCGGACGGACGAGGCTTCGGCCTTGAGGCAGCGCAGGTCTTACTGCCCGCCCGGTGGTTTGCCTCCTTGCCCTCCGCCACGCATTTAAAACAGCGTGGCGGAGCGTCACAGGCAAGGGCCGTGTGACCGGGCTGACTACAGCGGAAGCACCGATCGCCCACGGTGACTTCCGCCGTACACTGCACTCCTACATGCCCCACGACCAGGCACCTATAGCACCTGTCTTCGCGGGGCTGCAGGAGATGCACCTGCGCCCTCAGGAAGCCTCCAATAAGGAGGCTCCGTCCGTCCGCCACTTTCTGGGCCGCCGCGACGGGACAGCTCACGACCGCCGACCCGTGACCAGTGGGGCCAAAGCGGATTTCGCCTGACCTCACCTGATCACGGGGGCAGCCACTCGCCTCCACGACGGCGGAGATTATCTCCTCCGTCGTGGCCGCGTCATCCAGACCCGAAATGCGCAGACTAGCGCATTTGTTGGGTCTGGTGACGCGGACGTCACCCTTGTCCAGCGACTCCCGCAGCTTTGCCGCTAAGGCATCCGCTTTGGGGCCGCTGGTGGCGCCGGAGAACACGCGTATCGCCTTGTATATCTTCTTTTTCGAATAAACTCTCAAAATATTCCTTCCATCTCTTTAGCACACATTCTTCTCCTCTTACAAAACTTCCATCCTGGTTTCTGATGTGATTGAGCGGCGACATTGTTTGCTGACTCCTCACTGTTCTTATGGACTTCCAAAAAAATTTAATATTCCTTTGGAAGTCTTCAGATAACCTTTTATCAAATTTTTCTCTATCATTCTCTTTCTTTCTCATCATCGTCTCTTTTGCAACACGTTTATACTTTTTATATTCATCCTTTGCCATTTTTACATCCTCATCCGTTGCCTTTTGCATTCTTTGATTGGCCTTTGTAGCCAACCAGTCCAACCATGCTTTCTTCTTGCCAGTCAACGCATTAAGAACTTCCGCACTCATTCCCTTTGCCATACATCCTTGTCGTCTTTTGCTAACCCCACACACTTCAATCGCAACTTCCACAAGTCCTTCCTTAAACGGCTTCCATAATTCTTCAATCTCACATATTTCATCTAGGTTTTCAAATTTTTCACTCAGTTTACTCACAAATGCCTCTTTTATGCCTAACTCTTGTAAATTCTCAACTTTTATTCGCTCTAGTACACTAACGGGTTCATGCACACGATGTCGCCACCGCTGAAACAGACCCCTTACCCGGCTAATTACCAAGAAGTGATCTGTGTCGATCCCGGTGCCACGGTACGCCCGAGTGTCTAGCACTTTCTTTCTCAGTCTTGCGTCTACTATCACAAAGTCAATCATGCTTCTCTGATCTCTCTCCTCTCTTGTATACAAGTGGATATCCTTGTGGTTGAATATGGGATTAGTTACCACAAGATTCCTTTCCAAACATACTTCTAGCAAGCTTTCTCCATTTACATTCACTCGTTCATCACCAAACTTTCCTAATACACTTTCGTATCCATCGCGCTTCACTCCCACCCAACCATTAAAATCACCTAACATCACTATTCTCTCGTTTCGTTTACATTTATCCAGAATATCACTCATACTCTCCCAAAATGCCTGCCTCTCGCTTTGGTCTTTTGAAGACCGGTGCCACCGCGCATCCTGCGGAGCATACACTCCCAAAACAAAGATGCGGGTAAGTCCAACCTTCAGTCTTAGCCAAAGGAGTCTTGGGCTCACACATTCATACTCTGTCACACACTCATTCATTCTCGCGGAAAGTAGTACACCGACCCCCTGGCATGCTGTGCTGGTTGTGGCTACACCTGACCAATAGGCCGTATAGGCTCCGTGTGTCGTGGTGTCACATCCTTTCCGCTTTGTCTCATTCACACACAAAATATCAAGAAGCCTCTCTTGCATCATCTTACATACCTCCTCAATTTTATCTTTCATTGTGCAAGTGCAAAGTGGCTAACCCTAGTCCACTTTTCGCCTCGATGGGAAACGAGACGTGATGGGTGGCGAACCACATCGCCGCCGTTTTTGGTTTTAAATTTCACTACCATAGCGTTCCCACGAGAAGCTAGGGAATTAAATTGGTCCACCTGAACAGAGCCCCGCTTGTCCAGGTAAGGCTAGCCTTGTTCTGGGTTCGCCCGGGCCCAGGGCAATAAGGCACGCTTAAGACTACGCTCGCCCGTAGCCACGCAGCTTATCGGCACGGCGACCTTGGCTTGGCGGATAGTGGAGCGGATCAGGATGGGGTAGGAAGGGATTCACGGACAAGGAAATGGATAAGGTAGGATAGGACAGGGTTAGAAAGGATCCAAAACCATCTGTAATTCAAACCAAAAAAAATTCCAACAGCCAGGACAGATCTTACATACAAAATACAATCTCTGCAGTCCGAGCTTATATTGTCTTAATTTGGGCTAGATGATGTTGTGTGAGAATGTCCGAACCTGGCTACTTATAATGGAAGCACTCTGCGGCTGGACGATCGGCTCACCGAACTCGAGGTAGAACTGGGTCGCATAAACTGGCACACACTGGTGTTGTGCGAAGTCCGAAGAAAGGGGGAGGACACGCTAACCCTTGGGTCGGGTGACCTATTCTACTTTCGGGAAGGTGATGGAAGACATTCTTCCGAGGGCGGTGTCGGCTTTACGGTGAAAAAGGAACTTGTTAGCAGCATTGTGGAGATCAGGAGTGTTTCTCCTCGGGTAGCATACGTAATACTGAGACTTACCAACAGGACTCCCTGAAGGTGATTCAGGTGTACCTATGCCCCAACTTCGAAAAGCACTGACGAGGCAGTTGAGACCGTGTACGAGGACGTGGTGAAAGCATTACACGGTACTGCCAAGACTCACTACAATGTTATGATAGGGGACTTCACTGTCAAAGTGGGAGTACAAGAACGCGGTGAAACGAAAATCGGACTTTTTGGTGTTGGGCGTAGAAATGACCGGGGGCCGTGGGGCAGTATGCTTATCAACTTTCTTGAGGCTCAGGGGCTCTTCTTGATGAACTCATTCTTTAAGAAGAAACCCCATAGAAGGTGGACTTGGCGAAGCCCCAACAAGGTCACAAGCTACGAAATAAAATTCATCATGTCGGACAGGAGGTGTATATTTGGAGAAGATGTCTCTGTGATCAACAGGTTTAATACCGGAAATGATCACCGACTCGTCAGAGCGTCTCTGAATTTAGACTTCCGCGTCGAAAGGGCCCGGATGATGAAGTCTACTCTCCGACCTACTGCGCTCCAAATAGCTTTGTGTGCCGAGAAGTTTCAATTGGAGCTTCAAAATCGTTTCGATCTGCTGCAAACCACTGGCAACGATCACGTTAAGGCCGACACTGTAGTCAGGACGCTACAACAAGTGTCCCGAAGGTTTCAGTCTGGAAAAAAGCACAAATAGGTGTTCCCAGCTTTCGCCCGAGACCCTCGAGCTCATGAGAATCAGACGGGAAACGCCATCTACAATTCATTGAAGTGCGAAAATTAGGATGCATGCTGTGTTCGCACTGAATTCTCGGCTGAACTGAGTCTAAATGAGCGATGTTGAATAGTCTTGCCGAGAATCCAGTTTGCGAACCTCAATTAAAAAAATAAAAATCTATGCATACTTACTTTTGCTTACTTTTGCTCTTCGTCAGACCAGAGAGATTTAAACATCAAAATCCGAAAGCTGCTATGACGCGACCTCAGACGTTATAACACCAACATCGTAGAGGCAGCGATCACACAAAATTGGGGTCTTTGCCCAACAGCTCGGAAGACCTCGTCTGACAAAATTGAAGACAGCGGGGGGCAAAACCGAGACCTCGAGGTTCGAGATTCTCGAAGAAGTTAGGAGTTTCTACAGAGAACTATATGCATCACCTAAAAAAAAGACCGACAGCGACCGTGACCACAGAGCCCCACTAATGCGCCACTATACCGAAGACATTCTGGATATTGTCCAGGGCGAGGTCAGGGCTGCTCTCGAACAACTAAAAGCCAATAAATCCCTGGAGAGGACGGAATAACGACTAAGCATCTTAAAGCTGGCGGGACTCTAGTTCTCAAAGAGCGGACGAGTCTCTTTAATTCCGTCCTCCAACTGGGACAAACACCTAAAGCGTGGAGCGGGAGTGCGGTGGCTCTGTTTTTCAAAAAGGTGACAAGACCTTGCTGAAGAATTATATACCCATCTCACTCCTTAGCCATGTTTACAAGTTGTTCTCGAGAGTAGTCACAAACCGCCTTGCCGGAAAACTCGACGTATTGGTTATTTTTAATGAGTGCTAATTAAACCAAGGTTCTTCTTTTCAATAGCATTATTGGCCTCTAAAAAGAGACTCTGCCTCCTAAATTATTAAGTCGGCCACAATTATGAGCATCTATCTAATTCTATACTAATAATACTATAAAAATATCTCGAATTTATCTAATTCTATACTAATAATACTATAAAGAGGGAAGATTTGATTGCTTGCATCGAATAGGCTCCGTAACAACATAACCGATTTCAAAAATTCTTTCACTGTTCGGAAGTTACACTCTTCCCGGTGAACATAGGCAATATTTTATTCCCGTATTCCCACGGGAACGGGAGCTAGGCGGGTTACGTACTCTAGTATCATTTGAAGTTACAAATTTTTACGCGACTGTATATTGCGTGACTTGCACCAGAGATGAGAATATTAATTAATAATATTTTAAAGGCGATTGCCCATCTTTCAATGGACCGCCGTTTCATAACAAATAATTTAGTATGACAGCGAAAATCGGAGACTGAATTGGATGGATATCGTACTTGCATAGGAAATTAAAAAAAATCTATTATTTTGTAGGGTTTTCTATCATTCTTCGTTTTGCTGTTCAAATTAGAGGTTAGTTTTGAAGCAAATGTCCATCAATCCGTCATATCAATTTGTCCAAAAAGTGTAATCGTTACATTGATGAACATGGATTTAATTCAAAAAAGATAAAAGTAATAGTTCCATCACACTTATAAAAAACCCTGAAAATGTATTTACTTACCACAAATCAACTTATTGAGATAATGTAGTAAATAAACAAATTGGATCTCGATTGTTCCTTAATTACTTACCATTTAAATATCAATCCTGATCATAATCATTTTGTATGGAACCATACATTGTTTTATAAAAACATTTCACACCAATTTAAATAAAATAATTTCATGAAAAATCCTTCGGTGATAAACATTTTAAACTGTCATTTTTCCTTGTTGTTGTTGTTGCTTTATTCGTCCAAAGGACAGGCAAAGGTATTTAAAACCATACTGCCAATTCTTGTATTATTTAATATTCAGCTGTTTATGTCATTTTTATCGGTCCTCGTCCTCTTAGGACACTCAAAGTCAAGTACGGTCCTAAGTCAAGCTTTACTAGAGAAGAATGACTGTCTTCTCTAGTAAAGCGGTGGGACTTTACTAGGAGTGTCTCTGGAGTTTGTCGAAAATTAAAGAGGATGAGTGGCATTTTTATCAGATCTACTGCAAAACCGCACATTCGTTACCGAAAAGACGTTTTGTTAAAAACTTTTCAATTTTTAACAGTTCGTATTCGCTCAAATGTCTAATATGCTCGCAACACGGTGAATAATATATCACCAGCCTAGATTTTTACTATAGTTAGTATGGTATTTTATATAATAAATGCAATAATCTGCTATTAATAGTACCTACTTCCAACTCAACCATAGATTTAGAATTTATCAATACTAAATCTATGATCTCAACGACATTGTTGCATGAACCCCGAAATGTAGGCCCCGCCCCACACATTGATATTTGCGATTGGCGGCCATCTTCGTCACGTCAGTACCATTCATTTGGTTAGTCCGCGGCGCGTACAAACGATACAACCACAAATTATAATCAAAGTTAAAACGCCACAAAAGATTTTGATCGATTGAATTAAAAGATTGTTAAAAAAATATTACATGATTTACCAATTTACTTAGATGGCCATACACTTTTTATTAAGGTTTTTTAAAAAGAAACGATCTCTGGGCGTTCTCCTTTAATTGTTCAATGTATTTTTATTGTTACTTGTAAACTAGGTATTATTATAAATGCGAATGTTTGTGATTGTTTAGATAGTAATAATGTAAATATACATACATACATATCATCACGCCTGTTTCCCATCGGGGTAGGCAGAGACTATGGCTTTCCACTTGCTACGATCCTGGCATACCACTTTCGCTTCTTCTACTTTCATAAGTGCTTTCATACACGCTCGCCGGTTAAGGGTACTCTTGACCTGGCCTTTTTCCAGCAGGTCATCAATTTGGTTACCATGCGTACGCCGAGGATGACCCCTACCAGCTTGCCCATTCATTATCGCCTTATAGATCTGTTTAGTCAGTCTATTTTCATCCATCCTCTCAACATGTCCAAACCATCTAAGCATCCCTTTTTCTATCTTTGTCACTACATCTTCAGTTATACCACATTGTTTTCTAATCACGCTATTCCTTTCTTTGTCCATCAATTTCACTCCAGCTATACTTCGCAGACTTCTCATTTCCACTGCATTAATTTTACTTTCATGCTTCTTCTGCCACACCCAACTTTCACTACCATACATAAGTGTGGGGATAAGCACACCCCTATGCACAGCCACTCTCGCCTTCTTAGACACGTTTTGACTGCTCATAAAGGTATGCATCGCCCCATTCACTTGATTTCCTGCCAAAACTCTTCTCTCAATATCCTGGTCACACTTTCCATCCCTCGTAAATTTTGAACCCAGGTATACAAATTCTTTCACCTGTTCCACTCTTTGCCCTTCGATAATAATAGGGCAATTCGTCCTACATTCCTCTCTTTCAAAAACCATTACTTTAGTCTTACTTACATTCACTTTCATTCCTCTACCTTTCAGCGCCTCATGCATAATATTAACCATCAACTGCAACTCCTCCGCCGATGCAGCTAAGATAACCTGATCGTCAGCATATAGGAGGCATTTGATGGTCAGCTCGTTCAGTTTTATACCACACGCACTCTCTTGCAATTCTTTCAAACAACTGTCCATGTACAGGTTAAACAGCCACGGTGACGCTACACAACCCTGTCTCACACCCCTTTCTATATTAAAGAAGTCCGTGCAAGCTCCGTTGATCCTGACACAAGCACTTGAGCCCTCATAAAGAGATTTCAGTGCTCGTATCAAGCTGCTGCTCACCCCGTACAAAGACAATGTTGACCATAGTTCATTCCTCACCACTTTGTCATAGGCCTTCTCCAGATCTACGAATACGCAATATACCTTTTGGCTTTTCGCCAAAACTTTTTCTGCTATGCATCGTAAGGAGAAGACCTGATCCGTGCATCCCCTTCCATTCATAAATCCTGCTTGAACATCCCACATTTTTCCTTCACTTTCATTCATCACTCTTTTTATCAACACTTTCGCATACAGTTTACCGACGATGCTGAGCAGGCTTATGCCGCGGTAATTTTTGCACTCTTGCTGCGACCCTTTTCCTTTGTACAGCGGCACAATGACCGCTTTGGACCATTCTTTTGGTACGCTGCCATTCCTCCAGCACAGATTAAAAAGGCGGTACAGCTGGTCAATCACCACGCCACGTCCTGCTTTCAGCATCTCAACGGAAACCCTATCAATCCCAGCAGCCTTGCCTAGTTTCATACTATTCAATGCTTCCACTATTTCTTCCATGCTAATATGTAATAATTATGTTTCTCTGTAATTTTTAACAATAAATATATTATGAACTCTGCAGTCGTTATACAGGGTGGAATTTTGTAATGCCACCTGAAGGGGAAGTACTCTTAAAACTGTAGATAGAAAATTTTACTCAAAGAAAACATTCCTTTATTTTTGAAAAGAAAGAAAACTGCATTAAATGATTTTTAAAAATTCGCTTGCCGCACCCGGTAATCGAACCGACTAAAATCTGTAAAAGCTGCACCCTGTGTGTGTGTTTAAATTTTCTACCATTCTTTTCAGTACAAACCGAGTTGGTGCCTGCCGGTCTCGATATTTCTCTCCATACCACCGTAGAGCACGATTCACATCTTTGTTATTTAAAAAATAAGCTTCCATTAAATCAAATTGTTCTTGATAAGCCATTTTTACCGTGAAACAAATATGAAATGATTTGTAAAAACCATCAAATGTGAATAACAGATGAAAATCTATTTTCAAATGTAACATTCCATATTTAAACTACCTAGTTATGTCGCATCTAAGAAAGGAGTCTGCATTAAAAACACGTGCAAAATTGCAATCGTCTTATCTCAATAGTAATTCGTCATTTTAATGGGTAAAAGACGTCAGTGATAATAATTATTCATTAATAACATAAGTAAACAGACAGATCTTTGAGTAAAAGTGCTATATCTTGACCCATTGAACAATTAATTTAAGATTTCATTGTTTTTCTTTCATTTAATTTATGAAGTTTGTTAGAGAGATTTCATCCTATTAATTGACCCTAACGATCGATGCAATAAAAGTACAGGGTGCAGCTTTTACAAATTTTAGTAGGTTCGATTACCGGGTGCGGCAAGCGAATTATTAAAAATCATTGAATGCAGTTTTCTTTCTTTTCAAAAATAAAGGAATGTTTTTTTGAGTAAAACTTTCTATCTACAGTATTAAGAGTACTTCCCCTTCAGGTGGCATTACAAAATTCCACCCTGTATATTATGTCAAATAATCCAAAATCGATCTTGCGCCTTCTGCGTACCGATCCGCGTCTTAACCACTCTACCAAAGTTGAATTTAGAGTACTGGTCGAATTTAGAGTTCTTAATGTGAAATGACAATTTCGATTTCGATGCTCCGATTGAAATGCGTCATAGATAAGAATATTGACAGCACTTTGCAAATCACCCACTAACTTTTAATTCACAATTTTTCACAACGGACACGGTAATATTTATGTAAAATAACGACGAAATTACGTGATTTTTCTAGGCGAAAATTGCGGTTTTTGTCAAAAAACTACCAAATCGATCTCGTTCAAACCAATTTTCGTTGGTAGTTTTTATGACAATGTACATCATATTTTTTTTTAATTTATCATTCTCTTAGTTTAGAAGTTAGAGGGGGGGGGGGGACACATTCTTCCACTTTGGAAGTGTCTCTTACGTAAACTGTTCACATTAGAAAAAAATGATGTTAGAAACCTCAATAGCATTTTTGAAGACCTATCTATAGATACCCCACACGTATGGGTGTCAACATTCGATTTCATTGAGGTTTCAAATATGAGGATTACAGCTTGAAGCACACAGCTTATCGTGTTGGGAAAGGTTCTAACCTTTTACGAACACGTGCGAACACTGTCTTTACACAATAACTACTTTTGGTATCGCCCGTCAGACACGTTACTTACTATTTCCGATTTATATCTTTGTTGAAATTCTATAGATCAAAAATAAGAAAATGTTGATAGGTATATTTATTGATAATGACGTTACATTTTTCTTTACTTTCTATTGATAAATTTAACTAGCATCTGCCCGTCATGTTGTAAAACAAGGTCAGCCATAATACGAATATCTTCAGGACGAGTAACAGGTTCCAGGTCAAACTCCATGAGCATTTTCGCTATAGCTATCTTCATCTCCATCATCGCAAACTTTTGACCTTAAAAAGAATTAGCAAGCATCAGTAGATGAGTAAGTAGTATTTAATTTTTCTCTATTGCTTCAATACCTACCTGTTATTGAGGTCATAGAAGTGCAACTCCTTTGGTCATTTTACGTTCTCATTACTTTGTGTATGTACTGTCTTTTTTATTACAGTAGAAACGGCCAAAGACTTACGTACCTACATATGCAATGATTCCTAAGATCAAGGCTTGAGATCCTCGCGGCCCAAACCAGCCTCATCTACAAGTGGAGCACCTGCTAACTAATAGACGACGTCATGGAATAGCGTAGAGAAGGATAACTTTAATTTTAATGATTTTCTGCAAATAGGCATATTTCACTATTTGGTCTTGTTCCCACTTATTAGATGATGAGCATATTTTACGACACATCCAAACGACATTCTACTTACAGTACCTATATATTGAACAATGTCCAGAGATTCTAGACCAAAAGTCGACCTAAGTTGTTAGCAAAAAATTAAGTGATTGTATTTCTGCGGAATGCTATAAGTTTGTGTTGAGCGTACGTCCACATTATTTGATCGTACGCCTATAACTACCAAACAGCTTGGAGGATCCTTGCGATGAAGATCTATCAAAGGTTTTTAGCCACTTCCGTGTTACTGTAAAATTAATTTAGGTGTAAATTGCTAAACATCCGCTAATAGCCGAAACGCAAGAATGTCAACGTCTTCATGTTGTTCTCAGACCCGAGCATATATGACGAACATTTTGTAACACCACTCTTTTTAGCGTCAGTTGATGTTTCAATTCGAATGATGCTTTTGATATGTTCATGTTCTTTTTTACGATCATAATGGTGACATATGGCTTCTTTCATGGGACCTATCGTTGACAATCTACTAATAATATTTATCTTACCTATGCAGTTTCTGGGTCCAGCGCTGAATGGTAAGTAAGCGTAAGAATTTCGACCCTCAGAGTTCTCTGGCAAAAACCTGTCAGGATCAAACTGTTCTGGGTTTTTATATATATCTTCGCGGTAATGGAGACTAAGTATATCAATAGTGCAATTGGTGCCCGCTGGAACTTTGTAGCCACCTGAAAATTATTTTTTTAAGTGTTTGTGTATTTCACAAGTCTGACTATTAGTTTAACCAACCACCAAGATAATACAACCCCAGCAAACGGGTTTTATTATGGTATTAAATTAAATTATAATAGAAAAAAATCAGTTTAAACAACAAATCATTAGCTTTAAATGCGGAATAATCATTGAGTAATTATGGAACAATACATTTCATCAAAAACAAAACCCTTCATTGGCGTTCGGGTAACAAACAAAACAGCAGTTGTCAGCAAATACCTATCTATAGGGTTAGATTCGGAAGGTCATGATTGTTTAACAACTGTATTTTCATAATAATTTTGTTAGCAATGTACCAGACCTAAAGTAATACAACTATTGCAATAGACACATGGCATAAACTGCACGAAGACAGAGACAATGAGTACCCTCATTGAGGTTTCAGAAGACTTCTAGTGACCCTAGACAAAGCTAACTAGTAAATGTTGTATAACCTAGAACTGTGTCTTTATTATAAGTGAAGTTAAAAAAATTATGTTTGGTAAATTACTGTCAAGTCAATCTGCACTAAAATATTCTACACTATCTGTATACCTACCAGTATTGGTGCTAGTATATTTGATGACTTACTTAGAACCGTATCTTCATTTAAACTCCGAATAATTAAAGGTACAGGAGGATACATCCGTAGGGACTCTTTAATGCAACATTCCATGTATTTCATTTTATTTAGATCACCCATTTCAATGGGCCGTTTTGAGTCGCCGAAAATTTCGTCTAGTTCTTCTTGAATCTTTTTCTGCAATACGAAAGTCACATTTGTTTATGCGAAACAATTTTCCTCTGCAATTGTTGTCAGTAAGTTTTTAAAATAGGAGCAAAGCGCGACACTGGACGCCGTGAATCACGAGCTAAAAGAACTCTCGGTTGTAAAGTTAACCGTGTGGTTTGTACCCATATTTTTTTAAGGAGTTTGGGTGTTTTCTCTGTATAATACAAAATATTATAAAGAGGAAACATTTGATTATTTATTTGTTTGTTTGCATCGAATAGGCTCCGAAACTACTGAACTGATTTGAAAAATTCTATAATCATAATATCTTTATTTGCAAGAACATTGTACATAAGGATGTTACAGTATATGTTAGTATTCAGTGCATTATGTTCTGCCTAGATTGGGCATGCAAACATTTACATAATTCATTATTCAGTTTATACATTAAATTATACACTAGATAAAACATTAATTTGGTCATTCAATTTATGTACAGCAGTCAAGTGTCATCTTTCACTGCTGGGAAGCAACACTATCCCCCCCGTTGTAACATAGGCTATATTTTATTCCTGTATTCCCACGGGAATAGAAGCTACGCGGGTAAAACCACGTAACGTCCGCTAGTATAACATACATGCATCTGGAAATATATAAGTATGAATGTCAGTTGTCTAGATCCTATAGCACAAGTCTAAATTAGCTTAATTTGGGTTGGATGACGCTGTGTGAGAATGACCAATAATATTTATTTATTTACGTATTTAGTTCCACAAAAATGAATGAGTTTCAAATTTCATTTAATTTGGCGGATGATGCAACGGACCGAACAACCCGTAAAACTATAATCCCCGCGCTGAATCCCAAAGGAAAATGACTCGGTACTTATAATTATTCCCCGGGTCAAAAGCAAATTTTACATACTCGTAGAGTTACGTGACCAGTGCAACAGGAGTAGACGTAGTATGTTTGCTCTATACTTATCTATCTGTCCTATGTTGCGGGAGTAAAACGTATTCACGTATGTACACCAGGGTGTATAACGATTGATATAGTAACAAAAAATCTAACGTTCACTTGTCCTTATTTCAATTCATCAGGTAATATTGTTACAGGATTATTGGCATTATACATTGTTTTATTATAATTATAATTATAATATTATCAATATTATATAAGTATTGGCATTATTTTCAAGTAGCAATAATAATTCTGTAGTACGTCCATATGTCAGTTTCAAACTTCAAGATAGTGTACAAGGACCCTTACTTAAGTCAGTATTCCTAATGAGACGTCAGTCAGTGTACGGGCGCCCGTGGTGAGAATACTACGGTACTACCCGTTCGCTCTAAGTTTGCCGCTGGCGTAGAGGCGTATACCCGAACTTTTAATTAGACGAAGTAAATTGACAGTAGCTAATGTCACTTCGTCATAGAAAATAAGCAACATTGTATAAAGAAGTGACATTAGTTGCCGTTAAATTATTTCGTCTAATTAAAAAATCGACTTTAGTATGGAGCCGAGCGGCAAACTTAGAGCGAACGAGCAGTATAGGATTGTTTGTGATTTCTTTGTTAAGGAGTGTTTGATATATTTTGTTATAATATTGTGATTCGTTTGATTTATCTTGCTGCAAGGAAGAATATTGCACTGTTACAATGTTCTTCCTTGTGCCACGCGGTTATAGGTTTTTCTAGTTTTTAATTAGTTAATTGGCTAAGCGTGCTGTGACACATTTATAATAATTGAGAATAGAGATTGAGTGTGATGATATCTCTGTTTTCTTCTGAAGTTACTTTTGTTTACGATAGCGATCAATTGAGATAATGAAATATTGATATAATTTCATTTTATCTGATCTCATATGATACAATAAACATTTCCTTTAAAGCACATTTGACATTATATTAATACATAGATAACATTGTAAGGTCCAAATTAATTAATGGTAAATATATATATCCCGACTCAGAGCAATCCGACTTGGATGGTTTAGGTTAGAAGAAAAAATCCACCCAGAAGTAGGAGCCCCGCTTTGCGCTATAGGTCAAAAGAACATTAAGTTACTTATTAAAAAAATAATATTACCAAATAAGTACCTACCTATTTTAAAATAATTCAATAGAAAGGCTCACCTGATAGCTTTTAAAATTTGCAATCAAAATCACAAAAAATGCCAATCCACAAGCTGTAGTATCATGTCCCTGTTAAAAATAATACCAATTTATTAATACTCACTTGTACATAGGTACCTACATGACGCCTACATTTTTCACCCACAATAGGTAATGAGACATATATTTTAAAAAGAGACAAAACAGAAACTATAATGTCATATTGAGCATTATCGGAACACTATTACGCTATATATAATAACTTCATGTTTTTACGACCTTTATAGCAGCTAATATTGCAATAGTGACTCACTTCAAACATAAATGTATCGACTTCTTCCTGAATGCCGACGTTATCAATAACTCCCTCCTTTTCTGCTGTCAAGAGCAAGTCTAACATAGCAGTTTTCTTTTTCTTCTTGTACACATAGGAATCGTCATCATCATTAGCTGCGTTCAAATTAACCCCGAATTGTTCAACATGGTCTCTTCTCTTTTTTATCACAGACTGCGTGAAATTGTGAACAGTCTTCAAATATCTATTTTGTTGCTTGCCCAATGACATTATATTGAATATGATATCGGGATACAGATACATTTTTTGTATTCTTTTAGAGACTAGAAGCCCAAGTTCATGCAAACTTTGCTTATAGGACTTGGCGGCCCCTGTAGTGTATTTGTCCAGCTGAGTGCCCATGGCCGTTTCTAAAAGTTTAACAATTTTGTATATTTAACTTTTCAGGTACCTACTAGAACTCCATGGTCAGTGAGGTACCATGACTGATTTACCTCAAGTTATTTTGTTCCTGCGTGATCCTGTGTTTGCGCAAATCAAGCTTATAGTTATATAATAGTTAGCCAACTTATACTAACGGTATCGCACACATACAAGTTATTGGATAAATTTATTGAAGTAGGGAATGCATGCACGCGCCGTCATCTCAGTCACGGATCGAGCTGAGAACCGGTGTGTAGACTCCCAGGACTCCCGGCTCCGGACAGGACCGTCTTACCCACTAAGCCCCGCGTTGTTCTTCCTCACCCTATAGCCGGGTCGAAAGGTATCTCAGAGGATTCTTCACATCGACCCGAATAGGGTGCCCCCTAATAGGTGGCTCCTTGGAGCTCCCTAAGGAGCTAAAGACTAAGCCCGCACCTTCACGACTTTAGAGCGGCCCTCTGTAAGCAGTAGGTAGAGAGCGGCTGAACACTAGCAACAACAGCGACACCGTGGAACTTGGAGGCCTGCCATTCCTGTCATATTTTACGTCTTCACCAGTTGTTACTTTTAGGAAAGTGTAAATTTACACAATCAAGCGTGAGTTAATACGTTATACCAGTTATACGTACTTTGTCGAGGAAAAGAAAATATTAAAATACCCACCACATATAGATTTCAGTGTATATTCTGCTAATAATGATCGTGCATCTACAGGTTCATCAACAATTTCTTTAATGCTATCCACAAAATCGTCACTGTTCTTCAAGAGTACGTCAAAAAATTGTTTCAAAATATTGAAGTGGAATGTTGGTGTCAGGGTTTTCCTGCGCTCTTGCCATTTTACACCTAATTAAGAATATTATAAATAAGTTATAAAGTTTGCTAGAAGTATGTTTGCAGAGGAATCTTGTGGTAACCAACACCATATTTAACCACAAAGATATCCACTTGTATACAAGGAAACAAGAAAGCCAGAGAAGCATGATTGATTTTGTGATAGTAGACGCAAGCATGAGAAAGAATGTGCTGGACACCCGGGCATACCGCTGTGCCGGGATTGACACAGATCACGTTTTGGTAATTAGCCAAGTAAGAGGTCTGTTTCAGCGGTGGCGGCATCGTGCCCATTAGTGTACTGCAGCGCATTAATGTCGAAAATTTGAAAGATATAAGCGTGAGAGAGGAATTTGTGAGTAAATTGAGCGAGAAATTTGAAAATTCAGAGGAAATATGTGAGATTGAAGAATTATGGAAGATGATTAAGGAAGGTCTCGTAAAAGTTGCAGTGGAAGTATGTGGGATAAGCAAAAGGCGACATGAATGTCAGGTAAAGAGTGTGTGTGCAGAAGTTTTAAAAGTTTTGTCTGATAAGAAGCAAGCATGGTTGAACTGGCTGGCTACAATGGCCAATAGAAGAATGCAGAAGGCAACGGATGAGGATGTAAAAACGACAAAGGATGAGTTTAAAAGGTATAAGCGTGTTGCGAAAGAAGTGATAAAAAAGTAAGAGAGAGAATGATGAGGATGACTTTCATAACAGGTTATCTGATGTCTTCCAACGGAATATAAAATTCTTTTGGAAGTCTATAAGAACAATGAGGACTGAACAGACAACCTCACAATTTAAATAAACAAATCAGAAACCGTGATGGCAGTTTCGTGATAGGAGAGGAATGTGTGGGGTCGTGTGTGGCGCCACCATCGCAAGCGGACGTATCTATATCGCGGGGTGAAATAAAAACGAATTTAAAATAAAAAGACTGAATATAATTAAATAATTTACAATTAAGAGGTAATTTAAGGCCAGTGGGCTAGTGAATATATAAAAACAATTCAATTATAGTGCTGCAATCAGTTGAATACTCGTACAATAGTGAGTGTGGTACCTGCGACAGTTGTTGAGGGTGTTCATTAAATAAATTGTGACCCATTTAACATAAAAAAATTTGTAAAAATGAACAAATGCGGAGGTTGTGGACGTTTTGCATCACCATCAGACACTATTAAGTGCGCTAAATGTGAAAAATGTCTGATCACATATCACAAAGCCTGTGTAAGCATGGGTAAAAGTGTCATCCCGGTAAACTGGTGTTGCCCGGAATGTAAGCGGCACTTAAATAAGTCCAGGACTGATGATACCCCAGTGCGAGCTTCTGAGATCCAATTTGAGAAGAGGTCTGTTACGCCTGAGTTTGTGCCAGACGCAGATGAATCTGAAAGATCTCCAAGGAGGCAAGAATTCCATCTTATTATGGAGGAAATTAAGGCGCTCAGGAAAGATGTGAAGACTTTTAGGAGACAGATGGAGCTAGAGATGGCTGCAATGAGGGAATCTGTGCAGACCTGTAATTCACGTCTAGACAGTCTTGAGGCTAGGGTGGCTGTGATGGAGGAGAAAAGAGAGATGCCTGGTATGGATGCTGTGGGGCCAGTGGAGGAGGTTATTAATGATCTGAGGCGTGAACTTAACGATCGGGACCAAGAACTGCTTGCCAATGATATTGAGATTGCGAATATGCCGGAGCTCAATGGTGAAAATCTTATGCACATGGTGAAAACTATAGGGTCTAAGCTAGGTGTTAATGTCCAGGAGCAGGATGTAGTCAGCGTGGAGAGAGTAGGCAGAAGACATCTGCTTGCAACGGATTCTCAGGGTGCTGTCGAGCAGCGTCCGAGATTGCTGGTGGTGCGGTTGGCTAGACGTGGTGTACGTGACGAGCTGCTGAAAGGAGCGCGAGTGCGCCGTGGAGCTACGACACAGGATCTGGATATGAGCTGCAATCCCCGACGGTTTTACATCAATGAGCGTCTGACCAAATTGAACCGACAGTTGTTTCGGAAGACAAGGGAGAAGGCGGCTGCTGCGGGATGGAAATTTGTGTGGACAAAGAGAGGACAGATTCTTGCCTGCAGTAAGCCAGGTGATCAAACCCATCGCGTTCGCTCTGAGATGGACCTGTCGAGGATATTTGGAGGAGTTGGGGGAGCTATGGTCCCCTCATAAAGGTTTAATTGGTTATGGTGTTCAATGTAGTTTTTGTTCTGTATGGATTGTTTTTATCTATAATGTTGATGTGATATATAAAGCTGGAAATAGGTTAATAACGAAGATAAGTGGTGGGCTAAGAAGAGTGCACAAATTCACAATATACATGGAGATGGAATACCAAATAACATATAAAACAAGTAATCATCTAGGTAAGAATAGTTATTATATGCAGAAACAATTATTCATAAAAAAATACATAATTTCATTGTTTACAAGTTATCTGTCTAAAGAAAGTTATAATCATCACATATTCTTAGTAATATATACAAAAATTAATAGCAGGGCTGGGCCATTACAAATTCACAATAATAAATACATTAAAAATCAATTTACAAGTAATCTAAGTAAAGAAAGTTACTATAAACTGAAACAATTTCACACACAAAAACACATAATTTCATTATATACAAGTTATATGTTTCAAAAAAGTTCTACTCAACATATTTTCTTAGTGTTATATAAAAGCATAAGTAGCAAAGTTGGGCCTTCACTAAAGCACAATAATAAATACATTGAAAACCAATTTACAAGTAACATCAGTAAGGATACTTATTTGGTACTGAAAAAATTAATCAATCTAAAATACATAATTTCACTGGCAAGATATTTGTTACAAGCAAGTCCTATTCAACATATTTTCTTAGTGCTATATACAAACAAAAGTAGCAAGGATATAATAAATATACTAATAAACAATAGTAATTACATAAAAAACCAATTTGTATGTGCTGTATACAATTATTTACATGATTATTACATTTATGTGCATTGCTTATTTGTTTCATACATAAAACACTCATTCCAATGACTATTAATAAACAGTTGAAATTTGGTTTATTTAATCCAGGCTCTCTTGCTACTAACCAGGATGAATTTTTAATGGCTATGAGTCAACACACAGTAGATATTATGGCTATTAACGAAACATGGCTAAGAACCGGGCAGGAGGCTCGGGCTCCACGTGTCCCGGGTTACAGGTTAAAGCACATCCCTCGAAGTTCAGTGGATCGAGACCGAGGTGGAGGGGTGGGTTTTTACATTAGGGTGGGGATAAGGGCATGTGTGAGTCCTCATCCTGTCACACCTGAGGTCGAACAGATGTGGTTGTCATTGGTAAATAATGGAAAAAGAATTCTCATTGGAACGGCCTACCGACCACAATGGATGAATGTTTTGGTATTCTTGGAAAGTTTAAACGATAGTTTATGTGCACTTGGACCATATGACAATGTAGTGTTGTTGGGTGACTTTAATATAAATATGTTAGATTTACAGGATTCTAAATCCAAAAGATTGATAGAATTTCTTGACCATCATAACTTGAATCAAATAATTACTTCGCCTACCCATTTTGAAGACAACAGTGCTACTCTAATTGATGTAATTTGTACCGACATTGGGTTTCATAGCGTAACAGTGGTCCATAATAGTGACCTGGGCCATCATGCTTTCATTACCTGTGTCACAGTTATTAGAAAAAAAAAGGCAAAACCAAAGGTGATATCATACAGACCAGTTGGGGATATTTTAGAAGATTTTTTTAACGTTGACCTTGGGTTGTTGCCATGGAATACAATATCTGATATGACATGTGTAAATGATATGGTTTGCGCATTTACATCTTATGTAAATTTTTTATTTGATCTGCATGCTCCACAAAAGACTCGAGTATTTAGAGATCCACCTACACCCTGGATTACTAGTAATATTAGATTAATGTTTAAACTCAGGGATGCTGCGAGAGAACGGTATAAGAAGTCTCAAACCGATAGCAGTAGGTCTTATTATATAGCATTAAAGAGACAGGCAAGAACGGCGCTTGAAAATGAAAAAAGAGTGTATTTTAATGCAAATATTAATGATAATATTGATAATCCTAAATTATTATGGAAAAGTTTAAAATCAGAAGTAACACATATTAATAAAAATGATTGTTTGCCTAGTCATTTTAATGATCCTGATAAAATCAACTTGGCCTTTTTGGATGTCCCGGGTAATCATATTGTTAGTATTTCGCAGCTAACATTCTATGAGTTCAATAGGTATTCCCAATCTACTTTTCAACTGCAGACAGTCAATCAAGATGCAATTTTAAACGTTATAAAAAGTCTTAAGTCCAATGCACAGGGAGTTGATGGAGTTAGTTCCCAGATGCTCACTTTAACTATGCCAGAAACTCTTAGGGCAGTAACAGATATAGTTAACAGGTCTATTTTATCATATACTTTCCCGGAGTTGTGGAAGTGTGCCAGTGTCCGTCCAATTCCTAAAGTCAATAATCCAACTACCTTTAAAGATCTTAGGCCAGTGAGCATACTTCCTACCATATCTAAAATTTTGGAGCGGGTGGTATGCAATCAATTGGTTGATTACCTGGAAAGTAACAATGTACTCCCAGACTTACAATCGGGTTTTAGGAAGGGACGTGGGACTGCAACGGCCCTATCAGATGTGATTGGAAATATTTTAGAGGCAAGAGATAGGGGAGAAGGCTCTATGCTTGCCTTGCTGGATTTTTCCCGTGCTTTTGATGCCATAAGTACTACACTTTTACTATCCAAGCTTGCATACTACGGATTTGCATGGGAAACAGTTCAGTGGTTTAACAGTTACTTATTAAATAGATCACAGTATGTTGAGATCCAGCAGGAGGATGGAAAGTCTCTTAAATCTCCCCCTAGGTATGTCCTGAGAGGGGTGCCACAAGGCTCTATATTGGGTCCTATTTTATATATTTTATATAGTGCTGATATAGTGTCATCATTCCAAAACTGCAAATTCCATATGTATGCAGATGATATTCAAGTATTTATATCATTTAGACCTGAGGACATTTTAAGAGCAACACAACAGATTCAGGCTGATCTAAATAGGGTGGCACTGTGGTCAGAGAGTAACTCACTGATTCTTAACCCGGCTAAGTCCAAGTATATGGTGCTTGGAAGTAAGGATCAAATTAGAAAAATATTGGCAGCGAATCCAGTAATTGAGATTCAAGGGAAAACAATTGAAAGAGTGGAGATAGCCTGTAACCTGGGACTGACAATTGATCCGGAACTTCATTTTGAAGCTCATGTGTCTAGTGCAATGCGCAACTGCTTCTATAGACTTAAAGTATTGTATAAGATTAGGGATTATCTTAGCATTACTGTGAGGAAAAGACTGGTGGATAGTTTGATTATGTCAAAATTGAACTACTGCGATACTGTTTATGGGCCATGCTTGCTGGCACGAACGGTGCGGCTGATACAGCGTATACAGAATGCATGTACTAGATTCTGTGTCAGTATTCCAAGAAGAAGTCATGTTACTCCGTATATGAATGAGAACAATATTTTAAAAATGGCAGCTAGAAGACAGGTGCACTTGGCCAGTTTACTTTTTGGAATAATAAAATCACAAAAGCCTAAATACCTGTATGAAAGACTAAATTGGAGAGTGGGCTATGCAGGATATATAAGGTCCAAGACTGCCCCACTGTCTGTGCCAAAGCACAGAACTTGTGCCTTCAGAGGGAGCTTCACCTACTCGGCTACTCGCTGTTGGAATAATATTCCGCCTCCATTTCGATCTCTGAAATCAAAAAAATACTTTATTATTAAACTTAAAAATTACTACATGATACAACAAAAATTAATATAGTATTTAAAAACACTGCAACAATACTATATTACACTTTAAATACTCACATATGCCGAATCGGTATGTTCCACAGTCCGACAGCGCAAGCGCAGTGGCTGAACTGTGTCGGGGAATGACTCTTTCTAGTTTTTTGATATTGAAGCTTGGGTGGGTAACAGTATAATATATGTATGGCTTGATATTATTTGGTTTGGTTTCTGTGCACTCTTCATTTTAAATTATGTGTATACCATTGTTAATCTAGTGTTGAAGCTGTGTTCGTGATAATATGTTTTCTTTGAAAAACTTATATATTGTCCATAAGTAGAGAATAAATTTTGTTATTTGTAAGTACCTGTTTCTATAAATAAAAACTGTCCAAAGGTAGGTAGGTACCTAATTATCACTGTTGCAATGCACTTTTTTTTTTTTTTTTTTTTTTTGTATTCTCTCACATTCTTCATTTAAATTATGCACTATATGTCTACCATTGTTGATGTTGAAGCTGTGTTCTTGGTGTGTTTTCTTTGAAAGACTTAAATATTGTTCATAAGTAGAGAATAAATTTTGTTATTTGTAAGTACCTGTTTTTGGCAATAAAAACTTTCCAAAGGTAGGTAGGTACCTAATTATCACTGTTGCAATGCACTTTTTTTTTTTTTGTTGTATTCTCTCACGTTCTTCATTTAAATTATGCACTATATACCATTGTTGATGTTGAAGCTGTGTTCTTGGTATGTTTTCTTTGAAAGACTTAAATATTGTTCATAAGTAGAGAATAAATTTGTTATTTGTAGTACCTACCTATGGTTTTTGAAATAACTGTCCAAGGGTAGGTGGGTACCTAATAATCACTGTTGTAATGCACTTTTTTTTTGTATTCTCACGTGTTACTATATTGTAATATGGCACTCTGGTAACATTTCATGTTTTCAAGCTTTTTTTTTACTTTTCCTGTCGTGTTTTGTGACGGATGACGCCATTTACACGATAAATAAGGTTGTTGACGAAAATCAGCGCTTGGTGTGGAAAATCTCTACATCACAGCATTATGCTGAGAAACGACCTGCTTTCGCCAGTTGCAGTGGCTATCGATTTGGATTGTTGTAAAGTATGACACTGTATTTACAACTATAATTTTGTTCTTGTAATAGTATTTACTTAAGGTAGTATTGTGGGATTGTACGTAACTCTCAGATTGAAAGACTTTTAGTCTGAGACGTCTCTCTGAGGCTTTTAGTGCTTTTAGTCTCTAACTCTACAATTTTTCTCTACATGTATGTACTTTGAAGGGCTAAATTTTGTTGACAACTTGTGATTTGACACTGACAAGACAAGCTACAGTCAGTCATTTTTTTTTTTTTTTTATTATTTATTTGATGTACGCTTCTGTTACTGCAGCTGGCAGAAATAAATTATTTTTCTTTCTTTCTTTCTTTCTTTCTGTTAAAAAGGTGGAATGAATATTTTGAAAGTTTATTTGAAAAAGAGGATATGCAAAGGGAGACTCATGTCTCGGAAATGAATGAACTTGATAATGAAAGCCACTTAAGTATGAAAGAAATTGTGGAAGCGTTGAATAGTATGAAATTAGGAAAGGCTGCTGGGATTGATAGAATTTCTGTCGAGATGCTGAAAGCGGGTCGTGGCGTGGGAGCTTGCCAGCTGTACCGCCTTTTCAATCTTTGCTGGTGAAATGGCAGCGTACCAGAAGAATGGTGCAAATCTGTTATAGTGCCGCAGTACAAAGGTAAAGGGTCACAGCAAGAGTGCAAAAACTACCGCGGCATAAGCTTGCTCAGTGTCGTAGTCAAATTGTATGCGAAAGTTTTGATTAAAAGAGTAATGAATGAAACTGAAGGAAACATTTGGGATGTACAAGCAGGATTTATGAAATGAAGGGGATGCACGGATCAGGTCTTTTCACTAAGATACCTAGCTGAAAAGTTTTTGGCAAAACGCCAAAAAGTCTATTGCATCTTCGTGGACTTAGTAAAGGCCTATGACAGAGTGGTGAGGAATGAACTGTGGTCAACACTGTCCATGTATGGAGTGAACAGCCACTTGATACGAGCATTGAAATCTCTATATGAGGGCTCCAGTGCTTATGTCAGGATCAATGGAGCTTGCACGGACTTTTTTCCCATCGAAAAAGGTGTGAGACAAGGCTGTGTAGCGTCACCGTTGCTGTTCAACCTATACATGGACAGTTGCTTGAAAGATCTACAAGAGTGTGCGTATGGACTAAAATGAATGAGCTAACCGTCAAATGCCTCCTTTATGCTGATGATCAAGTAATACTGGCATCATCGCCGGAGGAGTTGCAGTTGATGGTTAATATAATGAACGATGCGCTTAAAAGTAGAAGAATGAATGTTAATGTACCTAAGCAAGACAAAAGTAATGGTTTTTGAAAGAGAGAAATGTATGGCTGATTGCTCGATATTGATCGAAGGAAACAGCGTGGAACAGGTGAAAGAATTTGTATATTTGGGTTCAAAATTTGCAAGAGATGGAACGAGTGACAATGATATTGAAAGAAGAGTTTTGGCAGGAAATCAAGTGAATGGAGCCATTCACACCTCTAGGAGCAGTCCAACGTGTCCAAAAAGGCAAGGATGGCTGTACATAGAGGAGTGCTTGTCCCTACACTTATGCATGGTAGTGAAAATTGGGTGTGGCAGGAGAAGCATGAAAGTAAAATTAATCCAGTGGAAATGAGAAGTTTGCGAAATATAGATGGAGTGACATTGATGGATAAAGTAAGGCATAGTGTGATAAAGGAACATTGCGGCATGACGAAGATGTAGTGACTAAGATAGAGAAAGGGATGCTCAGATGGTTTGGACATGTGGAGAGAATGGATGGAAATAGACTGACGAAACAGATTTATGAGGCGAGAGTGAATGGGCAAACTGTCCATATGGGTTTATGTGGTATATATATATATATATATATATATATATATATATATATATATATATATATATATCACATAAACATTTTCTTAAAATATATCTGTTACCGGAAAATTGAAATTGTTAAAACAGTTAGATTGCAATCTACCTGGCTAGATTGTAAACTGTCTGAATATTGTGAACTGTAAACCCAAAAGATGGCTAGTTGACGTTCGAGCAGTGACCATTAAAGCGGAAAGACGAGCGAGCAAAGCGAGCGGGCCGCGGCAGCCGCCGTCGGGCGCCAAATTTCATAATTATAACCTTTGTATTTTTTACTATTGTTAGTTTACAATCTAAAAGAAAATAAATCGTCACATTGTTCATGACAGTTTACAATCTCGCTGAGCAGGTTTATTATCTAATGGTTTTTTACAATTTTATGGTGACATATCGATTTAACTTTAAAACTTTACCTTTGCTAAGAAGTAGCCCATCTCCTAACCAGGGTTTGAGAAATTTATATATGTAACCTTTTTCTGTATATTTCATATTGGACAGAATTTTCTGAAAATATCAGATTTTATTGTTAGTGACCAGTTGCTCGTTAAGGGAAGGGAATACAGTCTGCGAGGAATTATTGCCGTTACACTTCATCTGGACGCCCCCAAACAGTACAGTGCGATTAGGAGAGCTGCAAATCAAATAATTTTTGTATTCCCCTGTTGGATTTGTTCTCCTTAAAAACTGAGTCTATTTTAATATTTTTGACACCATTTCTTAAGGTATTTCCAGGTTCCTAATGTTCCTTTTATATATTTTTTTATGTTTAAAGCTTGTCGCATTTGTCTGGTAGTTTTCAACCGTGGCGGTAAAAATGGGTCAACTTTCGTCATTTTTAAAGAGACATATTTGCTCATTCTTATTTACTTACTGATGTCACAAGTACACAGGGTATTATGCGCTAGTTCGAATCGAACTACCCCACGAAAAGAAATACCCCAATACCCCCGCCTCTTTCTGCGAGCAGATCATACAAGTGAAGGAGGCGGCAGGGTGGGAACGGGAGAGAACTCTCCCACCCGAGTTCCGCAGTTCGGCGGCGCACGTGTCTTCACCGAGGACTATCGGCCTCCATGACCGGGGGTTCACGACCGTGAGGACGGTGAGAGTGTTGCTCACCGTCCATACAGAATCAGGCCCATGACGGTAGCGTGACGTGAGGAACTCACGCACGCCCCCCTTAGAAGCGGGATCACACCCGAAACCCCCCAAAGAAACGGGATAGCACCCGAACCACCCACTGGGCGATAGGTCTGTTGGGAGTCCTGGGACATCCTTTCGAGGGCTTACCCGGGGCTCCCAACCATAGGCTGTTGGGCGTTACGTGAGGTTTTTTAGTCGGTAGGAGTCCGGCATAACATCCATGAGGATTTTCCCTCACGTTAAACAAAACAAAAACCCCAAACCCCCCCCCCCCCCCCCACTTATCACTGTAGAATTATGTGACCTGTTAAAAAAAAGAAAAATTAAATGAAGAAGTGCTGAAAGTAAGTGACCTTCCTTCATTTCAGCAAATTCAAAAACTTTTGATCAACATCTGTGTGACTTAGGTACATACGATCGCGATAAAAAAAAACTTGCCTCCAGATCTTCAGGGTTGTATATAGTGACCACACCAACTGGCCATGACCAGAGACTATAAATGCCATCATATGTTTTTGCGAATTCTTTCATCAATTTCATAACTCCTACTGCAAAGAAAACACCATAATACAATTTTAAAGTGTGAATATAAGGAAATATGTGTAAAGCTCTTCAAGATAAGCAATGTGCATCATAGCACGGCAACTAGCTAGTTATCTGTAGGTATAATAAAAAATACCTCATTACGATATCTTTTAGGATATGTTGTCTTCGCAAGATGGACAGATGACCTTTGAGCTTTGACCTTTGGTCGCAGGAGCCTGCTGGATGCGGGCAGCACAAAACCGAACGTTGTGGCGATCCTTGGGGGAGGCCTATGCCCAGCAGTGATAGTTTAAAACTTAAAAGTTACCTGGTGACGGAAGTCCTATAGTCAGTGCATCGCCCACTATAAATTGAAGTTTAGGACTGGGTATTTTCTTCAGCAAACGAGCTCGTTCATTATAGTTAAGTAGAACATGAAGAATACACAAAAATAGCACAAAACCTAATAAGTAAAACCACATTTTTTATGTTGACAAGCTTGGGCTAGACCCAATACTAATTCTACTAATTCCGTGATAGATAATGTAATTACATTTTTATAAAATTCCATATCTAGGTATGTTATTATCATAATCTTGATTTATCATAAATTGAATAATTTTATCTGATTAAACAAACAGTTTCATTTTGACTTATGAAAGTGGGTAACATATAATGCAGTTTTCTGACTCGCGTACAATTTTCAAGACGAAACCTTTTCTTTGTGTATTTTATTTTTCAGTTTGAAGGATTTTGGACAAACTATTTTATTTATTTCTAATTTGAATACTAAATTATTATAAGAACCACTAGATTTATATAAATACTACTTACTACACACTTACAAACTTTGGCATTAATTTTAATACTGGCTTAGCCACGCAACTTCGTTTGCGTGAGAGAGAGAGAGAGAGAGAGAGAAATATAGAAAGGTTTCCCGTTGCGAGTACAGTTTAGCAAAAATGGTTATTGTGAGTCAGTCCTTACCTAATTTAAAACTTTTTCGCTTCCACTTTCCTGCTTCCCATGGGAACTTATTCCCGGGATTAAAAGTAGCCTATGTGTTATCCAGACTATAATGTATCCCTGTACCAAATTTCAGCCAGATCCGTTCAGCCGTTCGAGCGTTAAAGAGTAACATACATCCACACTCACAAACTTTCGCATTTTTTTTTTTATACCACTAGAGTGGCAGACAAGCATACGGCCCCCCCCAGATGTACCGGTGGTCACCGCAGCCTATGGACGTTCGCAACACCAGAGGTGCCACAATCGCGCTGCCGACTCTTTAAAAACCTTCTAAGTCCCCTTTTGAAGAACCCCATACTGTAGGCGTCTGGGAAAACCGAAGCAGGGAGATCATTCCACAATCTAAGCGTACGCGGAAGAAAGCCTCTATTAGATCTCACCGTGCTTGAGCGCTCAGGACGCAACGTGTGAGGATGAACACCCTGTCTATGGCGAGCGGTGCGATGATAGAATGTAGCCGTAGGCATCATATCAAACAATTCTTCAGAGCACAAACCGTTGTACAGGCGGTAGAACACACACAGAGAAGCAAAGTCTCTCCTGTCACTAAGAGGTTCCACACCACCTGCAAGTATGGGATCGTTGACAACTCTCATAGCTCGCCTTTGCACCGAGTCAAATGGACGAAGCTGGTATTCGGGTGCCCCCGCCCAGAGGTGACAGCAGTACTCCATATGCGGACGCACTTGCGACTTATAGAGAAGCAGTGCTTGCGCCGCAGTAAAGTACCGCCGCTGGGAGTGCTCAGAAGGGCTTCTGAGCACTCCCAGCTTCCTGGACGCCAGCTTGGCCTTGCCCTCCAAGTGACTGCGGAACTGCACATCACTGGAGATGTCAACACCAACGATCCCTATACTTTCAGAGATGGTGAGAGATGTGCCCTGAAATTGAAAACACAAACTTGTGTCTTGGTAGGGTTGAATTGGACAAGATTTTGTCGACCCCAATCGGACACTCTAGTGAGAGTAGCCTCGACTTCAGACACAAGTTGTTCACGACTTTCTTCCACTGCAACCCGAGAGATACCGGGACGGCCCGTGTAATAAGTGTCGCCCGTACTGTCGTCCGCATAACAATGAATGCCGTCAATAGACAACATGTCATTGATATGCAGCAGAAACAAAGTAGGGGACAACACTAAGCCTTGTGGTACTCCAGCGTTTATGGCCATGAAGTCAGAACAGCTACCGTCAACGACGGCCCTGATGCTTCTACCGGCCAGAAAGCTGGACACCCATCCGCATAAACTCTCGAGCAGTCCATAGGAGGGCAATTTCGTAAGAAGACCACGGTGCCAGACCCGGTCAGAGGCTTTCGAGATGTCGAGGCTCACTGCTAGAGCCTCACCCTTACTCTCTATAACCGCCACATTTTCAAAAATATATTTTGATGCTACAGTCAGAATATTTACCTACCTCTTTGAATTTTTCGCGCAGAGAGGCCCTTGGACCTAATCTATATATGGCTCTTATGGCTCGTTTTTGTAAAACAAAAATTGAATTTATATCTGCGGCATTACCCCACAGTAAAATTTTTCACCGCTAAGCAAACCCCAATTACTGTAGCGCCGCAATTTCAGGGCACATCTCTTTCCATCTCCAAAAGTATAGGGATCCTTGGCGTTGACATCTCCAGTGACGTTCAGTTCCGTAGTCATTTGGAGGACAAGGCTAAGCTGGCGTCCAAGAAGCTAGGTGTGCTCAACAGGGCGGTACTTCACTGCTGCGCAAACACTGCTTCTGTATAAGTCGCAAGTGCGGCCGCACATGGAGTACTGCTGTCACCTTTGGGCGGGGGCACCTGAATATCAGCTTCGTCCATTTGACTCGGTGCAAAGACGTGCTATAAGAGTTGTCAACGATCCTATACTTACAAGTGGTGAGGAACCTCTTCGCGACAGGAGAGACTTTGCCTCCTTATGCGTGTTCTACCGACTGTACAATGGTGTGTGCTCTGAGGAATTGTTTGATATGATGCCCACGGCTACGTTCTATCACCGCACCGCTCGCCACAGACAGGGAGTTCATCCTCACACTCTGTGTCCGGAGCGTTCCAGCACGGTTAGATCCGAAAGGGGTTTTCTTCCGCGCACGCTTAGGTTGTGGAATGATCTCCCTGCCTCGGTTTTCCCAAACGCCTACAGTATGGGGTTCTTCAAAAGGGGTCTTAGAAGTTTGTGCAGGGTCGGCAGCGCGAGTGTGGCGCCTCTGGTGTTGCAAACGTTCATAGGCTGCGGTGACCACCGGTCCTTCTGGTGGGCCGTATGCTTGTCTGCCACCTTAGTGGTATAAAAAAAAAAAAAAAAAAAAAAAAAAGAATACCGTAAGACATAACACTGTGGAAGTAACTGAAATAAACTATTCTAGCTGTATCTACATCAGTCAAATGTCTAATCTTTTGTACCGCAAATGCTGCTGAACTTAACCTGCCTGCTAGCTTTTCAATATGTGGACCCCACTGCAATCCAGCATCGACCGTCAACCCTAGGAACGCCGTAGATTTCACAAGTTCCAACTCTCGGCCATTAAGTTGAACATTGGTTTCTGCCTGTGTTACATTGGGCAAGGTAAATTTAATACATTTAGTTTTGTTATCGTTCAGGCTAAGATTATTAGTATTAAACCAATGTACTACTTTCAGGATTGCATTGTTGACATCGTCGTAGTTATCTAGTTGTCTTTTAATTTTGAAAATTAAGGAAGTGTCATCTGCAAACAAAACAATCCCGTTGGTGTCCCCTACGTAATAGGGTAGGTCATTTATATAAATTAAAAATAAAAATGGTCCGAGTATCGAACCCTGCGGAACGCCCATAGTAACCACCGATCCCTCGGAACGTGTGCCACCAACATCGACCCTCTGAGTTCTATTGCTCAAATATGAATTCAGAAGATCGAGAGCCTTGTTTCTTATCCCATAGTGATGCAGTTTCCTGATCAATGTTTCATGTTGAACACAATCAAAAGCCTTTGACAAATCGCAGAACACACCAAGCGCATCATGTTTATCTTCCCAGGCCTCATAAATACTCTTCATCAAATCTACACCAGCATCGGTAGTCGACCGTCCTTTAGTGAAGCCAAACTGTTTAACATGAAATAATTTGTGATTGTTAAAATAGGTCAGCATCTGCTCAAGTATTAATTTTTCAAATATCTTGCTCAAAGTCGGCAATACCGAGACAGGTCTGAAATTACCTGGATCAGAAGCACTGCCAGCCTTGAACAAGGGTTTGTAGAGGAACTTTACTATGTTTCATTAAATCAGGAAAAACACCCCCTGAAACGCAATCGTTAAACACAGCTGCCAAGTGGGGGGCAATGACATCAATGACACTAGACACAGATTTTACTGATAGCCCCCATAGGTCTGCTGTTTTTTTAACATTAATAGCCTTAAAAGCTTTCAAAATGCCATTACAGTTGACAGCCGTGAATTCGAACGCGTCTTGACAGCTATCTACACATTCTGATAATAATTGCTCAGCGGAAGTGGAAGACGACCGAAGAGTATTCGTTATACCAATAGGTATATTACTGAAAAAATTTTCGAACTCAGTCGCTACTTCCAGATCCCCTGTAACGTGGCGACCGTTTATCTGTCGGCAGTTTCTTTCAACATCCTAGTTTCTCTACAAAGCCGATTAAACCACGGTCGTTTCCTAGCTCCTGCCGGGATCCAGCGGTTAGGAATATAACATTCCATGCCCGCCAAGATCCCCTCAGCTACTGCTGCAGCGCAGGAGTTCAAATCATCTGAAGTGAAGCAAAGCTGCCTCCACGGGTACGACGCAAAGAACTCTCGAAGTCCATCCCAGTCTGCTGACTTGTAGTGCCACACATGTCGCCACTCCTTGGGCCGAGGTGTTTCAGGCCTTGCGAGAGGCACTCGCGAACGAACGAGGCAGTGGTCCGATGAACCAAGTGGTGCATCCACTGATGTGGTGTATCCTTCAGGCCGCGTAGTCAGCAGAAGGTCCAGCAATGCACTTTGCTCGTTCTTCCTATCTGGTATTCTCGTATGAGATTTTACCAGTTGGGAGAAACCGTAGGTCAGGGCAAATTCGTGAGCAGCTTTCCCCGCAAAGTTAGTGTGCACGGAACCCAACCAGTCAATATGGTGACCATTAAAGTCCCCCAAAATCACTATCTCCGCGGAGGGATACCGCTCAATAGCCTTGTCGGTCGAATGTTGCAGGTGGTCAAAAAGGCGAACTGTCTCCGTATCACCGCTATGGGACCTGTAAATGCACGCGTAGATCCGAGTGTGGCCCCCATGATCCACGCGCGCCCATAATGTAGACAGGTCCCTGTCTTCCAGGTCATGTATGTTGCAGAAGTCCACATTTAGTCTGGACGACGACGAAGCCGCTGTGGAAACCTGTTTAATAAGCTTTTATTAGGTCGTCGTGTATGTAACTAACAATGTAATGGAATCTAAGGATACTAATTTAACCATCTTCCAAGGATCGTAGCGTCATGAAAATTGGCAGATGTATGTAGTTCTGATGGCAATACAATAATATGGTACTGTCAAACTGATATGATGATGGAGCCGGAAGATATGCACAGAAAACAAGTGGAATCTAAGGTAGCTAATTTAACCAGCTTCCAAGGATCGTAGGGTCATGAAAATTGGCAGCTGTATGTAGTTCTGACGACAATACAATAATATGGTACTGTCAAACTGATATGACGATGGAGCCGGAAGATAGGCACTGAAACTTCGATGGAAAAAGTGGAATCTAAGGTAGCTAATTTAACAAGCTTCCAAGGATCGTAGCGTCATGAAAATTGGCAGCTGTATGTAGTTCTGATGACAATACAATAATATGGTACTGTCGAACTGATCTGATGATGGAGCCGGAAGATATGCACTGGAACTTCATGATGGAAAACCGTATTATATCTGTTTTTGGATTCGTCAGAAAAGTCTTGTAATGAACTTTGACCAGGCTTAGGTTTTAAGGTTATAACAAACCTTTTTTTAATTGACTTGTAAAACTATGCAATGGAATCTCAGGTAACTAATTTAAGCTGCTACGATCCTTGGAAGATCCAAGGATCGTAGCGTCATGAAAATTGGCAAATGTTTGTAGTTCTGATAACAATTCAATAATATGGTGCTGTCAAACTGATCTGATGATGGAGTCGTAAGATATGAACTGTAACTTCATGATTGAACATCGTATCATAGCTGTGTTTGGATTTGTTAGAAAAGTCGTGTAATGAATTAGACCACGATTAGGGTTTAAGGTTATAACAAACCTGTTAAATATTGAAGTTAATATTGAGTGTAAATATTGTGTAAATATTGATATAGGTACCTGCAGAAAATGTATATGTATTAGAGTAATAATGAAATATTTTCATATGAATCGAACTCGGACAAAACACCATGTAATACAGAAATCCCTACTAATATTATAAATGCGAAAGTAACTCTCTCTGTCTGTCTGTTACGTTTTCATGCCTAAACCACTAAACCGATTTTGATGAAATTTGTTATAAAGATAGTTTGAGTTTAAGAGAAGGATATAGGTTACTTTTTAACTGACTGCGCGAAAGTAGGGTAATGATTTTATGCGATAACGACTCTACGCGGATGAAGCCGCAGGGCACATCTAGTTAAGGTATAAATGTTGTGACTAAAAAGTATAAAATAAATAAATGGTTTAAAAAACCCTAGAAAAATACGCTTTTATAATGCACGAAAAAACCCAAAAATAAATTATGGATCGTTCAAGTTGCCTCTATTTCTGGGCTGAAGTGTAAACTATGTGTTTTTAGTTATAATATTTGATTATAAAAGCGTGGGGTGCTAGAACAAGAAAGACTTTTTTGTAAGCATATTTAATACTAATCCTTATATAATAAAAATCCTGACGAAAGCTGCATGAGGTCGCACAAGAGTATAACGTTTATGCTGCCAAAGGGAACGCCTTTTCTTTCAGGCAATTAAGTAGATACATGAAGGGAATACGTTAACAGTGGCAAAATGTAGAGTTCTTGTTCGAGAACGAGATATCTTTGGTTACCGTTAAAACCCCGTTTGGGGATATATGCGTTTGTATTCCTATTACGTGATCACTACATATTGTACTAAATATCTCGGAATGCCGAAACTTTAAGGACCTACCAATGAATTATCTAATAGAGATCCATAACGGTAATAGGTTTGCTCCTATTACGCGGGCGTCATGAAAAACTGGCAAAAGTGGGTGTTGAAAATGCGTAGGCGTGATTAACTACTTTACTTTTCAAGTAAGTATGTTATGTATTTCAATTAAAGCCTATCATCGTTAATACATTTCCGAAATTTAATTTATGATATTAATAATAGTAAAAGTCACAATAGATATATAAAAGCGTGACAGTGTAAATTAATAGTTTAAAAACACGAGAAAAACACGCTTTTATAAAAATGTGACCTTAGCCTTAATCTGACAAGAAATCATGCAGCTTCCGCCAGGAAAGTCTTTCCTGTTCCAGCGCCCCACGCTTTTATAATCAAATATTATAACTAAAAACACATAGTTTACACTTCAGCCCAGAAATAGAGGCAACTTGAACGATCCATAATTTATTTTTGGGTTTTTTCGTGCATTATAAAAGCGTATTTTTCTAGGGTTTTTTAAACCATTTATTTATTTCTTATGTGACCTTTTGCCAAGATTGTTGTTGAAAGGGGATAAAAAGAAGGTAGGGGGTGCCTGTGTGTCGGTGACGCAAGAGACTAAGCGAGGCTCCAATTCCCCAAAGGCAGGCACAGGTAGTGCGGTAGATTGGCACGGCGTACGGAAGGGCCCCCGGTCCCCCCCCCCCAATGCAGTAGCCGCGTCCACTCCGGTATCCTCCTCCGGCACGACCACAGCACCAGGGACTTTACACAGGCTGCTGGTTCAGCCTCCTGGGGCGGAGATTACGTAATCCCCAGGTTCGGGTCCCGTACAGCCTGCGGGCGGTCAGCGGTCAACCGTTTCACCGGGTCTCCCTGACCGCCGTACCAATATTCCGCGCCTATGCTAGCCAATGGAGACAGATGAGCCTCAGGTCTCACCGCCACCGGCACAAAGTCACCCCAATGAGAACTGGAACCCTGCTAACCGACGGAGAACATAACCCAGCACGAAGCAAGGTTACTATTACCGCGGTCTTCCGCAGGGTGGAGGTACTGCCCCAGGCGGGCTGCTCACCGAACGGAATTCCGTTATGCCCTTCCTCCTAATGAAGGCTCCTTCGTTAATCCCTAGGATATTAGATCTTAGGGATCGAATTGAAGAAGCCAAACACTGTGCCCTCCGGGTATTACGTTAGCTTCATGAGAAGTAACGCGTATCCCCTAAACCCCGAGGGGCAAATAATATTAGTAGGCCTTATTATTTTAAAGCAACGAACTCCATAAAGTTGAAGTTGACAAAAAACTTTTAAGAAATTCAGTTCTTGAAGAGTTTTTGTCAACTTCAACATAAAGTTTATGGGAGTTGAGGCGAATGTCAGCACAGCGAGGAGCGCAGCGAGGACATAGCGCTCCACACATTGTTGGAGTGCACGGCTGGGCGCAACGGCGTCAGGTCCTCGTGGCAGGTCTGGAGGTGAACAACTGGAAACTCTGATCATGGTGTGAGTCATGATCTCCAGCGGGAGTAAGTGGGACTCCGCTTCGTCTTTCGGCAAGCAGGTTATGCTCGTGAAAGAGGCGGCGGGAAGGGAGCGGGAGAGAACTCTCCCACACGAGTTATTTTTACCTACATTTTTAAGTTTTCGTACCCGAAGGTTAAAAAACAGGACCCTATTCCTGAGACTTCGCTGTACGTCTGACTGTCTGTCCGTCACGAGGACAGGTGTATCTCGTGACCGGTAATAGATAGAGAGCTTAAATTTTCGCTGATTATACTTATAATGTGTTTCTGTTGCAACTATAATAAGGAATACTAAAAAACAGAAGAATCATGATATTTAATAGAGGCTCCCGTACAATAAACGTGATTTTGTATATCGACACCAGAAGTATCAATTAATGTAAGGGACAAAACACGGTTTTTCAGGAGAGCCAAAAAACGATTTTATTTTTATAAATCTGTCTGTAAATTTTTACCGTCTGGTCCGATTTTAATTATGTCAAGAGTGAAGCTTCTTAGAATTTCTTCTTCTTTCATGCTATAAACTCAAAATTTAGGAATGTCTACTGGTTTCCAAAATAGCGTTTCCGTTACATTAAAAATGTTTGATAAGTTGTACCTTACGTTACTGATATTTTATGTATGAACAAATGAGTATAGTGTAAGTAGCAAGAGATTATAGAAAATTACATGCAAACGTATTGTAAAGGACTTTACTTTAAGACTTTTGATGATATTTGATGTAACTTGGTACTTGTAGGTTATCGAAAAAAATAAATAACCGGCCAAGTGCGAGTCAGGCACGGAGGGCTTAGTACCAAACAACAGTAAAATACCATTTTGTTGAATGGAAGCACCCCTTAAATATTATTATATTTCTGATTTTAATATTTGTTGTTTTCCGAAACCCGAAAATTTACTTGATGGTATTTTCAATAGAGGGAAATAATTTTTTGGCATGAATAATATTGGTATTATTCAACATTAAAAGATAAAAACAAAAGTTTTCGCACTAAGGCGCCATGACTAATCCAGTTGGACTTGGTCTCCTTGTTTCCATCAGGAGTTTAGGGACTTTATTGCTCCGCGTATGGCTCGGTCTCAGGCACTGGACGGGGCGACTGTTCTGACTGTTCGGGACTTCAGGAACGATGTGCCTGAAGTCACCAAGGGCATATTTGGTGCACCTGTGCTGCGACTTAAAAAAAGCACCGCCCCCGAACCCGACGACATTCCAAGTCGAGCATGGGTCCTGATGGCTCTCCAAGCATTTGGGTCTAGTTTAATAGGGCTCTGATGATGATGCGCTAAGCATAGCTCGAAAAAGGCCAGGATGGAGCATATTATTGGAAAGCACCTTGTTGGGCACTTCACACGAGCGTCGCCAGTTCTGAAGGTTAGCCAGTTTAGTTTCCGTTGGGGGCGCTCCATCGTGGACGCGATCATGCGTGTCTGGGGTCTGAGAGAGGAAGGGATATTGCGGAAAAGGTGGTGATGGCGGTGTCCGTTGACTTTTCGGGACATGAATAAGCTAACGGCTAAGGGGTATCGTGCGGTATTTGGAACCGCGGTGATGGTGCTACTCGGTCATTTGCTCGAAGGGGTCGACGTAACGTACTTCGCTGACGACACCCACGTTACGGCGTGAAAATCTACTCACCGAGACGCGGCCCTAAAGGGTGTTGCTCGAGTTCTGGGTCGTAGATGGCGACTGGATCTGGTAGTAGTCTCTCACAAAATTCAGTTCCTGTGCTTTCACAGACCTCGGGAGGGGTCACCCACGGAATCCAGCATACAAGTAGGGGGAATTAGCGTCGATGTCTAGCCCTCTATGGAGTATCTTGGAGTCGTACTCGATAGCTGGTTGAACTTCGAAAATATTTCCGAGAAATGTCCCAAATCTGAGTAGGGGCAACGACTGCGCTTTCGCGGTAGTTGACCAACATTAGGGAACACAACGCGCTCTGCACACTGTCAGGAACTCATAAAGATATGGAAGGTGCAGACTGAGCAACCAAGGTGGGAAAATCTGCAATCGGAGCGCACGGGTCCCCGAAAATTCCTTTCCAGGAGTTACCCGGGGCTGCCGCCCATACAGCGATTGCTAGGGTGTGATTTTAATCGGGTGAAATCAAGAAAAAAATTAGCGAAATTAAGTGAGATAATTAGTAATGTATATAAATTACCCCTAAAAAGCTCGATTAATGAGTTAAGGTACGGGACAAGTTATGTAAAATTACCGATTTGAGGTCTAAGGTAAGGGTCAAAATTATTTTGTATTATGACTTACTTTATTTGTCTGAGAAGAAAAAAACCTCAATGGCCCTTAAATCAATTTTTTCGTCATAAATCGTTTTAGGCAGTTCTAAAATTTGTACTGTAAGGGACATTTTTTTAACGATAGAGACATTTTGAGTACACCAATCGATAGAGCTCTAAATTCTGAATCCAGTGATATATATAACTCATTTTCGCCAAAACTTCCGTTAATTGATACTTCTGGTGTCGATATAATAAAATGGACATTTAAGGGGAGCTCTCATACAACGAACTTGTTTTTGGTCGTTTTTTTGGTACGAAACCCTCCGTGCACGAGTCTGACTCGCACTTTGCCGGTTTCTATTTATGTTAACTGCTTATCAAGACATTAGGTATCAAAATTGGTATACATACAAGCAGTCACTGAGGTGAGCCGTATTGCCGCGTTGAGATGAACAGGCGCAGGTTGTGACTGCCTGCTGTTGAAATCTTTCAAGCCGCCTAAAAAGGTCTTCAACTTGGCTAAACGACTGGTAGGTTTTATGTTGCAATGGTGATTGATGATGCTTTAAATGGCGATCATTATAAATATCACACTGGGCTTTTTTTTTACATCTGGAAAATCCCTCGTGGATGCTGTGCCGGACTCTTACCGAATAAAAACCAACACGTTCCCTACCTACTACCTATGGTTGGGAGCCCCGGGCAAGCCCTCGGAAGGATATCCCCAGGATCCCCACGGATTATGGCTACCACTGCGACTTCACCTAGGGTGTTAGGGTGCTATCCCGCGTCTTTGGGGTGTTATGCCTGTTTCCTGGAGATGTGGCTTGCGTGACGTCGACTGTCACGTCACGCTGTCTTCTTGGACTAGCTTCTGTAAGAACGGTGAGTAGCTCTCTCACCGTCCTCAGGTCCCCGGTCATCAAGCCCAATAGTCTTGGTTGGGCGAATCACACTGGGCTAGTTACAAAGATTGGCCATAAAGTACGAATGGACTATGGATTAGTCATACACAAACACAGATAATGTCGATTTTTAGACATGTTTATTAGATTATAAAAATCTGATTTATTTTTCGTCTGATAAGTTATAAGATCTAAGATAAAGCTGTACTTTTACATTGTTACGTAATTCACATGTCTACTGAATTGAATTACATAACAATAAATAATTATAAAGAGGAAAAATTTGATTGTCTATTTGTTTGTTTGTTTGCAAATATGCTCCGAAATTGCTGGACCGATTTGAATAATTCTTTTAGTGTTAGGAGGCTACACTCTTCCCGGTGAACATAGGTTATATTTTATTCCCATATATTTTGCCCACGGGAACGGGTGATACGCGGGCGAAACCGCGTGACGTCCTCTAGTATGAAGTAATAGTATTTAATATTGATAATTACTAATATTTTATATTAAGGGGCACATCCGTAAAATGTACAAAAAGACATTAGGATTTAGGAAATATTCAAGAACTCACTTCATTAAATGACACTAAAATAGAACGTTAATTTCTTTTCATTCCTTCTATTCGAAAAGAATCGCTTTGGACCTCGATAACAGGGCGCAAAATAGCTCTTTTCTGTTAAGAGCTTTTTAGCGGGCGGCAAAGTGATTTGAATTTGGAACTTGAAAAATTCATAGAAATCGAACGCAAATTGTTGGATTAGGTACTGGCTGGTAGGTGTTGGCTGTATAGAACCGCGGTGACCTATGCTTATTAAAAAAAAACTAAAGAGCGTGATTTATCTCTCTGCTCTTGTAGTAATCAGTACCACTTTACCAAGCGAAGTTGATGATTCAAATGTTACGAAAAATTTCTTTACTCGATCGAGTTTTATTTGTCCTGAACTTTTACGAAAATGGATAAAATGAGCGTGGTATGCATCCTTGCCGACGGTACTAAGGCGATTCTGGTAAGTGCCTGATGTAGGTGCAGGCAGTAAGCACGCATTAGTCAACTTCGCTTGGTGGAGTATTTTATTGTATTCTGCAAGTATAGTGACTTCTACGTCGAATTATGAAAGTGACAATGCATTAATTAACTCCTGAATGGATATGGAATGGACCTAACTACGTCGTACAAAACTTATTTTTTCTCATAGAAAGGGAATGAAAAGTAGAGTATATTACTCGGGAGCAAATTATTTTTCCCTCGGGCGGTGTACTTTGAATCCCTCACTGCGCTCAGGATTCTACGTTAGAATCCCTCGCTATGCTCGGGATTCTATTCTAGAATCCTTCGCTTCGCTCTTGATTCAAAGTAGCGCCCTCGCCGTAAAAATACTATTTTGCCCCCTTGTTATACAATCTACTATTATAACACATTTGCTCGTAAAGGATCTCTTATTTGACCAATTTCACTAACGTAATGTATAGAATCTCATTACGGCCTAGTCCGGTAATGTAAAGTATAAAACGGACGATTGCGTCTAAAACGAACGGTTCCTTTTTTAAATCTTAGCAAAAAGTTTTTATGTCTGAAAAGTGGTCAACATTTTATGAATAAAATTAACTTTCGGAGATAAAATATATAGTAAAGTAAACATTTAATAGTTTAATTTAATAAATTACAACCATTTATATGGAACCAAAGCAAACAATATTAATTTCATTTATTAGTAATACTGGCTATTTTTGTGCCTTTGCCTTAAGAAGTAAGAAAAAAAGGAAGCGCTGATGCGCGCATCGCTAATTTGTGAACAAGTAAAATTCCGCGCGCTTTATTCTGGCTATTTTTTGCTACGTTTTTTTGTTAGTTTATGAATGTCCCCGTTTTATTTATTTCCTTGTTTCCTCGCAAATATGTTATAAAACGTCGTATGACACACGTTCGCTTTGATAATTACAGCCTCTGCTTTCTTGTAGCCCTCGCCTGCGGCTCGGGCTAGCAATAACGCCTCGGCTAGGGTTGCCAACCCTCCCGGATTGCCCGGGAGACTCCGGTAATAATGTTGACCCTCCCGACCTCCCGAGATGCGACAATTTCTCCCGGATTTTCTAAAACTTTACACAAAGTTAAGAAATTCCGTCAACTGACAACTGGGTCCATCATCAGATCGACTCCAGGAAATTGTAATGCTTCAAAACACTTAATTAAATACATCTATACTAATATTATAAAGAGGAAAGATTTGTTTTTTTGTTTGTTTGTTTGTAACGAATAGGCTCCGGAACTACTGGACCGATTTGAAAAATTCTTTCACAGTTGGAAAGCTACACTCTTTGCGGTGAACATAGGCTATATTTTATTCCCGTATTCCCACGGGAACGGGAACTACGCGGGTGAAACCGCGTGACGTCCGCTAGTAGTTAATAAATGCACTTGTTATCTCTACAATTTTCGAAAGTTTTACTCGATTTCACCAGGATGCCATCATTAGATCCTGACTTCCTTGTAATATAAGACCAAAAGGAAAGCATCAGCATTCAAACTAAAAAAAAAAAATTTTGATCGGTTCAGCCCATCAAAAATTATGAGGTAACTAACATAAAAGAAGAAACATTGAACCTCCTTCTTTATTGAAGTCGGTAAAAAATCACGAATTGCTATATAAATGCTGCTACTAAACAAAATGAATAAATAACTGATTTTCATTTTATTTTATACTAGCTGACCCGCGCAACTTCGTTTGCGTCATAAGGGAGTGAGAAAGAGAGAAGTGTGGTATAAATATTTAGTGATAATAATGTTTCCCGTCGCATTAACTCCGTCGCCTATGTTCATTAGAGCTAACCCGCACAACTTCGGTTGCGTCACATGAGAGTAAGAAAGAGAGAGGCGTGGTATTGATATGTAAAGTGATATAATGTTTTCCGTCGCATTTACTTCCGCCCGTCCTGTTTATGGTACGGATCCGACTCGCACTTGACCGGTTTTTATCGTTCATTTGGCTGGCTACCACTGCAGACCACGATTATTGCGGTCGTCGCCTCGATCATATTTTAAAACTTATTAAGAGGGTTATTGTAAGCGAACCGTAAAAGGTAGGCATATGCTGATCAGGACTTTTTTTATAACTTTTTAAGAGGAACAATTTCATAATACTCTATTTTTACGTAACTTTACCATTTACGCCGTGTACGCAATGGAAGCTCTGAAAAGAAAGAAATTTTCCCCGTGCTCAAAACATTATTCATGGCTGCTCCGCCACTATTGGTCTTAGCGTGATGGTATATTGTCATTAACCATCCTCGATAAATTGACTATAATTCTGTAAATTTTTTTTGAAATGCAACCAGTAGTTTCTGAGATCCTAGCACAAACAAACTCTTCCGTTTTAAAATATTGTGAGCGTACCTTAAGAGATAGACAAATTAGGTTATTGTGAGCGAACCTTAAAAAATAGACATATGCTGTCGCGGACTTTTTTTAGAACTTTTTAAGAGAAACAATTTTGTAGTACACAATTTTTACGTAACTTTAACCATTTATGCAGCGTACGCTTCGGAAGCTTTCAGACGGTAAAAATTATTCCCAGTTTTCAAAACATTCTTGATTGCTGCTCCGCTCCTATTCGCCTTTGCGTGATGTTATATAGCCTATAGCCATCCTCAATAGATGGACTATCAAACTGTAAAAGAATTTCCGAAATCCTACCAGTAGTTCCTGAGATCCTAGCGTTCAAACAAACAAACAAACTCTTCAGCTTTATAATATTAGTATGGATAAAGTGAAAAAAGACAACTTGGCCCATACGGGATTTGAAGTTTTGAACCCATAACCTTTGCCTAAACCAGGGCAGGGCAAGAAAAAAGGACAATGATTTTCTCGACACCCCCCCCCCTCAAAATCTCCCGGATTCGTCGTTTCGAAAGTTGGCAACCCTAGCCTCGGCTGTAATTATCAACTTACCGAACTTGTATCATAATGTACTATAATAGATGAGACTATACTATTTTCTAATTAGCACCGTGTGCTATTTAGAAAATAATTATTTACTTGCGAAAAGGTGTCTGAAAATGATCGAAATTTACCTTTGTCAATTTTATGTTTCCTTCTATATCGATGATTTTTAATAATTTTGAGAGGTTTTTGTTCTTATGTAAATAATTATTTTGTAAAAAGCACACGGTGTTAATGTAGTCTCATCTGTTAAGAATATAAGGTTCCATTTTAGTGTCATTTAATGAAGGGAGTTCATGAATATTTCCAAAATCCTAAGAGGCCCCATACACGGACAATAATAATGATCAATATAGATGATTGTTCAATAAATTGACCGAGAGGGGTAATATTGAGGTTTGAACAATCACTAAACAAAAGTTTGATGGAGCTTTAATTTTATTGATCAATTTTTTTTTCTTGCACCGTGTAGTCTTAAAATTGATTAATATTTTTGAGATCAGTGTTAAGTCGGATATCAGAATTTGGAATATATTCCTTCGTCAGAACAATACTCGGATGGAATTAAAAATATTGATGCAATGTTATTGAGTCAATATTATTGAATGTGTATTCATTACAATTATTAATATTGAACAATAAAAATATTAATCAATACTATTGTAGGTGTATGGGGCCTCTAAGAGCATTTTTTACGGACGGGCCCCATAATATGTATGTAAAACTCGTGCCGTATAAATATGGAAAACGTTTTACACAGTGACATCTATCTCAATTCACCGATAACAAACATAAAACTGTCTAAAAGTTATAAAAAACAATTTTTCGTTTATGATAACCATGACCTACATGACAATTTCATTGACATTTCATAACATCAAAATGATCATTATAAAATGTCGTCCTAGAAAATCATAAAATAAATAATTTAAATAAACATGGGCATATTAAGATGGATAATGTATATATAAATCAAAATACAAACATTGTACAATCACAAATAAAACCTGCTGCACAGAATATTATGAAACCTTATCGTCGATCAAACAAAGTATTTATGGTAGAGGTAAGATATCATTATATTGTTTTTCAAACTATTTTTCTTACAATTTATACATATATTATACTAGCTGATGCCCGCAGCTTCACCCGCGTAAAATTTGTTCCCGTTCCCGCTTCCCGTATTTTATCCCCTTGGGGGTGTAATTTATCAAAATCCTTTCTTAGCGGATGCCTGAGCATTTTCACAAAAATGTAGGTATACTACCCTGTTTTTCAGCTGTCCCCCGAAATTAAGGTGTAATGGTCACACAACTGAGGTCACATGTGGGTATCTTATGGTATGAAAATCAAGTTATAAAAATAATTACGACACTTATTCATCTAAATCAGTCTTTCCCAAAGTGGGCGATAACGCCCCCTTGTGGGCGCTGCAGGTCTCAAGGGGGGCGGTAAGAGACCCAGAAGAAAATGGGGGCGTTGTGTAGAGGCGAGCGGGCGGGGGGGTGATTCGTAACTTTATTTAGCTAAGAGGCCTCTTAAACAACAACTGCAAGAGCTCTCGACTCTCAACAACAACTTGTGAACATCAACTAATATGAATTAAAAGATTGCTCAAACTCGGTTCTATATTTCTCTTCGCGTAGTTCATATATCTGTCCTATTTTATTTAATATAGAAAAAAATAATATTTATTAGTACCTACTCGTAGATATCTATCATGTTTTAACAAGTTTTTGTTAAATAACCCGAATTGTGCATTCCTGTATCAGTCGGCTGGTTCATTGAATGCTTGTTCGGACTTGTTGAGTACGATTGAGCGTCGAATGAGATAAACGAGTTTATGCATGTTTGTTTTATTCCTGTCGGTGCGTGCTGCTTAAGTCTATCATGTTTTAACAAGTATTTGTTAAATAACCCGAATTGTGCATTCCTGTATCAGTCGGCTGGTTCATTGAATGCTTGTTCGGACTTGTTGAGTACGATTGAGCGTCGAATGAGATAAACGAGTTTATGCATGTTTGTTTTATTCCTGTCGGTGCGTGCTGCTTAAGCATTCCTATGTAAACAATGTAATATTTATTTTATTTTCATTCGTGGTCTCGCGCGCAATAGATGAGCAGTACTTACGCCTCCTCTACTCGCGAAGTTGAACGTATTTCTCAAAGCAAAACAATGTCGGAAGTAAAAAAGAAGAGACGGAAATACTCTGCGGAATATATTAAATTCGGATTTATTGAAAATCCCACAAACCAATCGTCGCCTTTGTGTCTTCTATGTCTAAAAACATTTTCGAATGAAGCAATGAAGCCTTCCAGGCTGCAAGATCATTTGAATAAAATGCATCCAGATAAGAAAGACAAGAATGTAGCATATTTTCAAGACCTAGAGAAGAAGCATAATACTCAGCCAAGTGTAGTAAAACTATTTTCGGCGGCTGCTAAGCAAGATGACGACGGACTTCGAGCTTCGTACAATATCTCTTTGTTAATTGCTCAAAAAGGCAAACCACATAACATCGGAGAAGAGTTAATATTGCCAGCAATAAATGAAGTAATAACTACTGTGCTTCATAAACCGGCCGCAGATATTATCCGAAAAATTCCTTTGAGTAATAATTCTGTGCAAAGACGAATTGATGAAATGGCTGAAAACATTGAAGAATCATTGTGCGATCACCTGAGGACAAGTCAATTCTCAATTCAGCTCGATGAGTCCACTTTTCCAACTAATGAAGCATTGTTGTTGTCTTACGTGAGGTTTATTAAAGATGAGAAAATATGTGAAGAACTATTATTTGCTAGAAATTTAGAGACCGATACAAAAGGTGAAACCATATTCAATACATTGGAAAAGTTTTGCGATGAGAAAGAGATTCCTTTGAAAAATATTATTTCAGTTGCTACGGATGGCGCTCCGGCTATGACAGGGTGCCATAAAGGCTTCATAGCGTACTTAAAAAATAAAATTCCAGATGTCCTTGGTGTACATTGCGTTATTCATAGACTACATTTAGTTGCTAGAAACTTAAGTGAAAAACTATTTCAATCACTGCAATATGTCATCAAAGCAGTCAATAAAATCCGCAACAGCTCTTTGAATGATAGATTATTTCATCAGCTTTGTGTTACTATTGACGAGGATTTCAACCGTTTGTTGTTTCATACTGAAGTTCGTTGGCTATCAAGAGGCAATTGTCTGACTCGATTTTACAACCTGTTTGACTCTGGTATAGAGTTCTTGGAAACTAAAGATACAGAATTGCACGACAAGCTCATAACATCAAAGAATGATATAGCTTACATGACAGACCTGTATAAATTGTTCAACGACATGAATCTCCAACTGTAAGGCGATAAACTAAATTTAATTACAACAAAAAACGTCGTTGCTGCTTTCGCAGCCAAACTGCTTCTACACAAAAAGAATCTGGGCACACGTGAGTTTCACAATTTTCCAAATTTATCAGTATCATGCAGTAACGACGAATTGTTTGCCTACTGCCAACATTTGGAAAACCTCCACATTGACTTCACCGAACGATGCCAGGACATTTTGAACTTGAAAATACCAGACTGGGTGTTGGATCCGTTTTCAAATGTCAACACAGCAATGTCACCTCAGCTGGAAGAAGAACTTATAGAATTGACAACAAACGAGGAAATAAAAATCAAGTTCAAAAATGGTTACCAAGAATTTTGGCTTCAAAAACCGATCCCTCAATTGTACCCTGGATTGTGGTCAATCGTTCAACGATTCTTGATAGCATTCCCATCGTCATATTTGTGTGAACGTGGATTTAGTGCTGTGACAACACTGCTTACTAAAAAGAGAAATCGTTTGCTTGTTACCGAACGTGGCGACTTGCGACTGTTCTTGAGTAAATTGGAACCTGATATCAACAAACTTATTAAACAGCATCAGATTCATCCTTCACATTAGTTTTTATATAAGGATTGATTATTTTAGTTATATATTTAATAAAAGATACTCTGTTTTAATACTATAAAGGTGCGTTTCAATAATCATTCTTATTGGCAGGTGGAGCCCGTAAGAGTTAACTTGAGCGCCGTTGTACGTTACCTACTGCGCTCAGGTTTCAAGTTGCGGGTTATAGTAAAAGTTTCGTTTAGAATTCTCTGTTAATATACATAATATACATTTTTTTTTTACACAACAGCACATATATAGGTCACAATAATTAATTAATTTAATTTGAAGTTATAGTGGTTTTTAAATAGGTGAAAAAATGGGGGCGCTAAAAATATTTATTCTCAAAGTGGGCAGTAGACAAAATAAGTTTGGGAACCACTGATCTAAATGAATGGGTAACGTAAAAATAATAACATTATCAAATGAATTTAATAAAAACTACGGCTTAAATAGTCAGAAACAAGCTAAAATAAGGTCACATACCTGAGATGAAAAATTTGTTCACTGATATTGTCGGTACAAACACGAACTTTCGCAAACACTTTTTTAACACCACTGACAATTCCCGCTTTCTTGTGAAATGTCAACCTAATGGTGTTGCCAATACAGCAAAAAATTCTACCGTTTCCATATAATTTTATAGAAATATCGGGTCACAAAACTGAAAGTTCCGGGAAGTTTAATATTTTAGACTCAAAATAATTTACATTTTATTTCAAAATTTACTATGGTGTGTTATAGTTTCTGTTTACGTCCTTATGCATAATTAATTCTACCATGATAAAAATAAAAAAAAACATATCGTTCTCTATGAAAATATAGAATTATGTAAATTTTTGTGCGTGAGATTAGGGAAGGGACAGCTAAAAATGACTCTTTTCTCAATAATAAAAAGTGTTAAATTTAAATCTCACAGTATTTATATTAAATATTGTGTTCTTAACATGATAAATAATGAACAAGTAATTCACTCAGCAGTTAAAAGTAAATAATTAGATATAACCATGTCTTAAATTTTAACCTTAATTTCGGGGGACAGCTGAAAAATAGGGGAGTATACATTTTTGTGAAAATGCTCGCCTACGTCATAACATCTACCTGCATGCCAAATTTCAGCCCGATCCGTCCAGTGGTTTGGGCTGTGCGTTGATAGATCACCATGTCAGTCAGTCAGTCACCTTTGAGTTATATATATTTACTAGCTGATGCCCGCAGCTTTGCCCACGTAAAATTTGACGATCTCGTTCCCGTTTCCCGTATTTTATCCCCCAAGGGGATAGAATTTATCAAAATCCTTTTTTAGCGGATGCCTACGTCATAACATCTACCTGCATGCCAAATTATAGCCCGATCCGTCCAGTGGTTTGGGCTGTGCGTTGATAGATCACTATGTCAGTCAGTCAGTCACCTTTGAGTTATATATATTTAGATATAGATATAGATAGATACTTAAAAATAGTAAAGCAATAGGCAGAGGCATATACTATTCGCTCACATTTCACCAGTTCGGTCGCCCTAATAGGCGGTGATCCTATTCCCGTGTTCAAACGAACAGGCGCAAGTTGTAGCTGTTGAATTTTTTTAGCCTTATAGCCTTCTGGTTGCCAGTAACTTGACAGTCGGTTATGTTACTGACAATCGTAACCAACAGCCTAACGTATCTTCTGAAGTACCGGAACGTTCGTAAAATATAAATGTCACGAAGCGGTCACCCATCTTAGAACTACACATAGTGTTAGATCCTAAAAACAGTGATTGTCAATAAAGCAAAGAGAATAGCGGGACTACGAGCGCTACTACAAATATATATAACACAGAGATATAAATAACATTCTGGTTTAATCATAGAATTATATAACTTCAAGATAGGTGAATGACAGGTGGATTTTTTTGAAGCCAAAACGAGTTATGATATCAGGAGATAAACCAGAGAGACTGCATAAAGAATACTTGCATTCGAGGCAGCCTTCGTGTCCTTAATATTGTAGACTAGATGATGTTCGCAGCTTCGCTCGCGTGAAATTCAATACCCGTTCCCGCTTCCCTTGGGAACGTATTCCCGAGACAAGCCTATGGGTTACTCCAGACTATAAGCTATCTATGTACCAAATATCAGCCCAATCCGTTAAGCCGTTAGAGCATGATTGAGTAACAAACATGCACACACCTAAATGTTCAAACATCTTCACAAACTTTCACATTTATAATATTAGTAGGAAGTAGGATAGTAGGATAAGATGCAATAGAGTCGGCTTCGCTGGTAGTCACGTTAAAAGATGTCTTGCTGATTCAGTGAATATGGCTTGGGAGACCCGATGAAACGGTTGGTCAAAAGCCGCCCGCAGGCTATATGGGACCTGAACCTGGGGAACACTTAATCTGCGCACCAGGAGGCATCACAGCGTCAACTTTTGGAGGCTTAAAGCCTCTTATTCTCTTACGCCATCGTAACACAGACGTCTCTACACCTCAACTTAAAAATAATAGGTAAACGGACCTCGGAATTCTTTCAGGCACAGCGAAGATTAAAGCATGAATGCTGATGAGTATACAAAAATCCGTAGTTGCAGCAAATTTCACGTAAATTACGTTACAATAATTCTTATTTTTCATTGTAATATGTGTTCCACAGCTTCGTACTGCAACTAGGCTAGGCCGAGTTCGTGTATTAGTAAGGGAGTTCGCGGGAGACATTCGATCTTTGTGGAAATATGGCGCACCGTTCCCCACATTCCTTAAACTTATTGGAACCCTCATCCTGTGCCTAATCGTTCTTCTACCACTTATTTATCCAATGTTTATACTCATAATCACCTACTTCACCTATGAGAGTCTTTACCTAAGGTAAGGAAACTTCTTACTTAATTTACTTTTTTCACTAACAATTTAGGATTAGCGGCGACTGAGGGAGTATCGGTGCAGAGGCAAAATCAGAAAAAAAAACCTCAATTGCTTCGTTTTACGACTGTACTTTGATTCCACACGTTAAGTAGCTCATTATCGATTTTCGTTGTGATATAGGTAGACCAGGTACTTGTAGATAACTAGATGCGTGCCCGCGGCTTGACCTTTCTGGTAGGTACCTACTTGTATTCTATTTATTTGATTTATTTATTTAATATTTATGCACACAAATAACAACAATAAAAGAATTAACATTAAAAGAAAAGAAGAGTAGGTACAACGGTACTGCTTATTTCTAAAATAGAAATTTCTTCCAGCAGTCCGACGAGAGGAAAGCGTGAAGAATTATATTAAAATATGAGGTAGAAGTGTGAAAGGAATCGGGATTATATAAAGTGCACACACACACAAATTTATTTTATCACTATATACATACTCATATACACAATTAGACATATACATACATACATAAATACTACATATACACATATATATACCTACACATTATACATATCTATGAACTTATCCATCTAAATGATTATAATGACCAAAAATGTAAGAAATAACCAAAATTTAAACACAACGATCATAGAACATTGGAAAGGTAGTGCGAACGAACTTTCTTTTTAAACACTGTTATTGATTTTGAATTTTGTATATTAGTTTGTATTCTATTCGTTCTCGCATACCATGGAACCCCATTCCGGGGATAAAAAGTAGTATAATGTTAATTCTAGGTTCAGCCGTTAGAGCGACAAGGAGGAACAAACATCCATAGAAACTTTCGTTTATAGTATTAGTAAAAACCATGGAATTTTAGCTCGAAAATTGTCGTACCTTTTCTAAAATGTGCTTGTTTACAGTTGGTCTCAAGATCAACCGTGGAGGTTCCTACCAAGACCCATCATCCGCAGAGCTCTTTCAGCAGCGTTTCGGCCGTCAGGAGTGCAGGATATATGGAAAGTACGAGAAGTCCTCACAAGAGGAATTCTCCTCGCACACTCGCTAGCCACTTCTGTCGACTACTTGTGTGTTATGCAGGGGCTCTTGGATGAAACTTGAAATATGGGGGAAACATCAGTATGAGAATAATGCGAATATGTACTTAATAACATATTAATAAAGAAATCAGATTTCATAGCTTCATTACGCATACGATCTCTTTCTTTCCTAACGTAAGCCTTAAACTTTAAGGTTGGATTTAGAGTCACGCTGACCGTCGTCGCTGACCGCCAAAGTAAAGTGTATGAGCTATTTGAAGCCTTTTAGAATAACGCGTAGCTATCACGCGTGTGTTGGTCAGCGCTGACGGGTCAGCGTCCGTACGCGTCGCGCGTTGTCGCCGCGTAGCTGTCGGCGCTGACCAACGCACGCGCGCCTCTGTATACATCATCAATCAATCAATATCAATATCAATACATATAATAAAATCGTAACGGGTCGCTGTCTGTACATGGAAGATAAATAAGAAAAAATATTATAGGGGGGCTGTATGAACGCAATAGAACCCAAAACAATGATTTTTAGAATTTTTGTCTGTTTGTCTGTATGTCTGTATGTCTGTATATCTGTTTGTCTGTACGGTTGTGCACGCTAATCTCAGTAACCACTCAACCGATTGCAATGCGGTTTTTTTATTGTGTTGAGGTTTGCTCCAGTTAACATTTAGCGTTTGTTTTATGTAAATCGGTTTAGAAATAAAAGAGTTATAACTCTTTTAAGAATCAGATATTTTGAAAATTTTAATTGTAGGGGTTTCTTTGAATGAGAGTGAACCTAAACTGGCGTGTTGACTTAATCATAAAAGAGCTTAATAATAAACAATTCAGTCCGCGCCGAAGGCGTGGACTGAATTGTTTTAAAATAGACTTAATCATTAAGCTCTTTTATGATTAAGCAAACAGGGCAGTTTCAGACGCTGCTTGATGACTCTGATGAAGAAATACCTCTCCTTTTATACACCTTATGTGACGTAAACGAAGTTGCGGGCTCAGTTAGTACACCATATGTGTACACCACAACGATACTGAAACGTCTCGCGCTGACGACCTACGCGCTGAGCCGTCAGCGCCGACGGTCAACGTGACTCTGAAACCAGCCTATAACCCACAGCAATCAATATCTGTGCTAAAATCTCTCATAGTTACTACTCCTCCATTGTTGGAAAATACTACGTGACAGGGTGGAATTAAGTATCCTGTACCATAAGTGTACGAAAATATCAAGTACGGTTAATTGAACTATAACGACACTTGCGCACATCGTCGCTATGTGCGTGCGAAACGATAATAATTACCTAAACTTGAGTTTCGCGCTGCGTGATAAACGCTCTTAAGACCTTGCACGAAGTAAAAATAGTACTACCTTGTTTACCTTCCATTGTCAGTGATAGTTACAACTGGTGACCCTCGCGACCTCTAGGCAGTTACAATATCACATCCTTCATTTCTTGAGTCATTATCAGATAGCGCGCATTATTTGACATCCTCATCGAGGATGCTATTGATGAATTCTAATCACAAGTTGTTATTAAATGTAAATTTTGATTTGCTTAAATCTTAGATCAAGAATAACAACGTTGTTGTTATTCTTGATCTAAGATTTAAGCAAATTTTAATTTCAATGTTGAAATACATAAATCTAAAGACTAATTAATTATATCATATTTTCCAAAGTCTAAGTAAGCAAGACTGACTGTATATAGAGAAGTTGTAATCCCTACCCTTATTGGCATGGAAAGTTGGGTGTGCCAAATCAGGGATAGAGCGTGATTGAGTACTTACAAACTGAAGTAAATATATACCGTATTTACTTGGCCGTGAGTCAAATAATGGTAACAACATTTTATTACTATTTTACATTTTTATTACTAAAACGATAATAAAGGAAGGGAGGGAGAGGAACTCGCCTCACACCCTCGATTCGTCAATCCTAACGTACAATAGTTAAGGATAACCACAACTAATTGTAGGGGAGGAATGACGAACCGAACTCCTCAGGAAAGAAATTTTGGATGTTGGATAGGAAAATTACCTGGACCCTCCAGATTGTTAATAATGAGCACTACACCCCATAACAACGTCGTGAACTCGTGACTAATAAGTCAACACGTGTTTCGCCTACACATGAGGCAGGTATACCGTCACATTACCAGAAATCATAATGCCTTTACTTAAAATGCATGAGCCCAAAATACCCGAAATCGAAATATCAATCTTCAAAAGGCCAAGAATGTATAATATGGGTCATTATCAGGCGGCTCATTATTTGGTTGACTTCAGTGTTCAGTGTGCAATTTTTTTTTTCAACTAAGGTTTTACTTACATGAAATATCAAATCTAGTGTTAATTTAAAATATTTCAGTAGTTGAGGGAACTGTATAGATTGAATGGTTATGAAGGAATTTCACTTTTTTTTAATGATGTCCACCGAAATCAACATGGATCGAAATCATTATGGATCACACAGATATTTGACTCTGGTGGGAATCGAACCCAAGACCTCGTTATTCGCAGTCGCACATTTCTACCTCCAGACCAACGAGGCAGTTGAAAAATGCAAATAAAAAAATTACACAGGCCTGCAAAATGAGGGTCATAACTTCCTCTCTGGAATTTGATAGCTGATTCTAGGGTATTTTGGTGCGCTGATTACGAATATGTACTTAGTTTTTCAGCATCACCTCCAGATTTTTCAAAAAAGGGACAGAAATAAAATAGAATAAAAGACCCAAGTTTTCTCATAAAAAAAATATATTTAAAAAAGTACATTACTTTTAACTTTAAAAACGACTAAAATATAATAACAACTTATTACTAGACTAAATTACATGTAAATTTTATTATTTGAACCTGGTCCTTTTTTCCTGGAACCTTCGGTTGTGCGAATTTCGGTTAAAATTCCAGTTTGTATCGTCGCGCTTCAATAACCAACAATAGTCCGCCATCATGCTAGTATTCCATGTTTCTTGATACCAGACTTCAAGCTCTTTCAAATCTCGGTAAAATCTTTCGCCTTGTTCTTCGCCAACGGCTCCTAGATTTTCTGGGAAGTAATCAATGTGCGAATTTAGGAAATGAAGTTTAGTGCTCGTTTATGTCCCTTTTATTATTAAAATTGTATCCAGTTATGTCACAACAACAACAGTAGCAATCTTTATCATGGTTGTTAGCCTCTCTTCGTAGCATAGGCGAAACGATTTTGAAGCTATGTTTCTGTCCTTTTGACCACTGGCGAAGTTCTAATAAACAAGTCGTACAAAGTTTATGAGGTGTCCAAGTTTTGTCTTTGGTTAATTAAAACGTCTCCATAATAACTTTTGTAAATATTTTTCACAAAGTCAGTAATGCTGTTTCGTTGTTTTATCACCATAAAATTCCCGCAAATATTACAAAATCAATTTGGAGAATTTAAACATCTTCGCGATGACATTTTAAAGTTCATGTTGCAAGATGCGCACTTCAACTGTTAATTTTCTAAATAAGTGCGGGTACTTAATAAAAAAAGCCTTTTGGGTTATCTTTATTACACCCTTTTTTAATAATATTTACAACAATTAGGTAATATTACTACTAGGTAATATTTTTTATTATTTTATTACTAAATTAAGTCAAAATTACCCGTTTTCAACATGGTTAATGCGGATTACTTTTACTTTTTATGTAGTAATCATCAAATTACTGATTTGCATTAATTTCTATGTCCACTTACACGAATTAAATGCAATAAAAATGAAGCTGAAGTATTTTAATTACGTTTTATAAATTTCTAAAGGTAGACGCTCAGACATTTTGGAGCTAAATCTTAAATATTCAATATCAAAAAATCCTGACGTGGTGGATTTTTTTTATTATTTTTCTCGTAATCAGCACATCAGAAACTATAAAAAATGTTACTCAGATTTCAAAGAGGAAAACCATTGCAGACCTGTGTTATTGATTGATTTCGGTGCTTTTAAATATTGATCTCCGTGCAAGTATTTCCACTAAAAAACACCGGAATCAAGGGTACTGATATTTAGCAAAATCCTATATATTTTTAAAAGTAATCTGTATTATGAATACTAATGTTTTTTAATGAAATCTTATACATAAAAGACACACTTTTAATATAGCTTTACATTATTTGTTCAAATAATTGAGGATAAAATGGATGCACCGAAATCAATTTTAGGTGTATACCAAGCCACCGAAAATGATTACGTACCTTAATAAAACAGTGGTGCGATGACACACAGACGTCTAGTCCTTACCACCGGTGCCGTGTAGCGATGGGCGGGTCGGGCTAAAAAACTCGAGTTACCCGGGCTCAGCTTCCAACCCGTCGACTCGGGTTCATTTTTGCTTGAATCGGGCTGACTCGGTTGACCACTACACTCGGCACGCTCGCCACCCGCCACGCTGTTCAACTCGCTTTGTCACGCTCTTTGACGGTCATCGGGTCAGCTCGCTCAGCCCTTCTCGTTGACTCGGCTTGTTTCGGTTTGGGTCGGGCTCGCTCGCTAACTAAGCATGCGCTGGCTGGAAGACACATTCACACCACACGCAGCATTAAGGAATATCGAACTAAGATTGAAGATTGAAGTAATAAAAGCCACGTTCGATCCCGGGCTGTTTTAAAAAAAATATTTTGTTACTTATAGGTAACTAGGTACTTATAGGTAATACAATATACCTAACTAATCATATATTTTTGCAAAGAAAATTATTAATACGTTGGAAATTGTAATCGTAGTTAGGGCGACACAGTGCTTGTGCACAGTGTTGTGACTTAGCCCTATCATTTGTGATAGTTAGAAGATTCTGATTTCCATTTTGTTGATTTTGTTGAAATATAATAATGTAAACGCAATAAACAGTTGAATGGACCTAAATATATTGTGTACTGATTTTATCATTCCTAATTTATAATAAAGTTCATTGAAATCAGTCAATATTATTACGACTACACATCCAAACTCGCCCGTTGTTTGCACAAGTTACCTAGTAAGTACATGAAATTATGCAAAATAATATTAATTTAATTACTAGACAGTTATTATTATACGATGATACGATGGGCGGGTCGGGTTAAAAACGTGGAGTTACTCGACACACTGCGGTGCGGCGGCGCGGGCGGCGGGGTGGCCGGCCAGACTCAACCCGGGTTAACCCGAGTTACAGCCCGGGTTACGTAATATATCAATTCGAGTTGCCCGAGTTGAAAAATCTGTGACCCGTCCCATCACTGAGTGTAACTGACAGTTTGTATTACTCGAACAACTATTCTTGCAGTCGCTGGAGATACAGAGTAATGAACGAATCGGTGCGCGCCACTGAAGTCAATTCTGAACGTCGGACGTAAAGACAACCAGTTGTAACTTGTCTAGTAATGCCGATAATGGCTTAGTAATGTTATAAACAGAGTAAATAGTTATCAAGTTATTAGTGAATATATGCACATATAACACCTATACTGGAGAAAAAAAGATAAAAAAATAATTTTCGCTGCAATACGGGACCGGACGCGACACCGAGGTCAATATTTTTGTAGTTTTAATTTTTTTAAACTAACTTTTACGTAATTAATCTAAAAAAAACCACAGGCCCCCCCTACTATTTTTGACCGTACAATTTATAGAAAAAAAATCATATTGATAAGTAATCTATGGGTATTGGTTTTCAACGCGGACTCGCCTATTTGAGCCGGCTGAGAATGACCGATATAAATAATTTAAAATGCCGTACGGTCGAATAACCGAAACCCAAAAAATCAATTTACCAAATACTTAATCCTAAAATATTCAAACACAAAATGCTTTTTTTTAACGTGAAGTAAATCCTACATGGATGCTATATCTGTGAATGGTTAACACCCCGACTCGGATAGGTTAGGTTAGAAGGCTAATGTGGGAGCTCCGCTCCGCTTCGCTCCCGCCTTAGCCTTCGTGGTTATTTATTTTTTATTTTTCGTTAGCCCACTGTAGTACTTTTGTAACTCTGCACTTTTTTTGTACTTTTGTAAGTGTTCACGTGAGTCGTTCAACCAATCAACATACACCTCGCCTTCGTCGGATTATTTAACGGCAAGACGCCATAAATTAATCAATTTACTAAAATATATACGTTAAATAATACATTTCAACTGCCGTTTATTATTTTCTGAGAGTTGATCAACTATAATATTTCGCTTTATTTAGAGTTGCTTTTTTTTTCATCTTACTTCTAACTAATATTCTTAAATTAAATGCGAAAGTGTTTGAGTGCGGATGTGTAGATGTGTTGATGTTTGTTACTCTTTCACGCTCTAACGGCTCAACGGATCTAGCTGAAATTTGATACAGGGAAAGATTGTAGTTTGGAATAACACATAGGTTACTTTCTATCCCGGGAATAAGTTCCCATTGGAAGCGGGAAAAGGAACAAACTTTTACGCGGGCTAAGCTGCGAGCATTAGCTAGTTATAATATAATTCTTATGTAAAGAAGAAGAAGTTATAAAATATAATAAAGTTTATTTTTCAGACACTGTGTTTATTGTTTTTTGTAGTTATATGTATTTTTGTTCCGTGCTTACAACCCTAATGTTGACAATAGTTGTCACTCAATGCCGCAATCATACGGAGTGCGCACGAAACTCGACTCTCGGAATACGTCGTAGAGAATGTTTTCCACTGTAGCGATATGTTTTAGTTAATATTTTTGAGGTTAAGTATGGGAGTGATGTATCTGTTACGTAGTAACTATTATTTAATCTGTGCTACAGGTAGGATTATGTGTTACATTTTACGCAGTTATGACAGTGACACATTGTATTCTATTTTTGGTATTTTAATTAAAGGATAATTGAAAATTTTAATTTTGAATTCTGATGTGATAATTATATGTATTTTAAATTTAGACATTGTACGGTAAGGTGTACTGGATTAAGGTATTTTGAATGTTAAGTTATTTTGAATTCGGGTATTTTGGGCTAATGCATTTTAAGTAAAGGCATTCTGATTTCTGGTATTTTAATAATAACCATGAGGCACCTTCAGGACTGCATGGCAGCAAAAATATTGCTATTTTACTTTCACATTTTTATCTATTAAACACACAATACATTTTTTGCCCCACTCGGCTAAAAAAGTTTGACAACTACTGTTTTCCTTGTTTATGTTGTGTCTCACGGCCAAATAAATACAGTTTATGATGATTTGACCAAATAATGGTTTTAGGCGGAAACACATTGTTAAAACGCGACGCGATCTGAAGAAAGGCACCGCGTGTTGAGTAGAATCAATTTGTATTGTTTTCTATGACTAGAGTCACACTATCAACATCCGACGCGCGGTCATGCGCGCACACGCCTCCCGATCTGGATGTGCTAGATTGATGTGTTGCCGATGGTGGGGGAACACACGCCACGCGATGTGGTATGCGCCGTGTGTTTCTAGACAACATTCAACGCCACGCATCAGTGGTTCGAGAAATTCTTTAAAAACCTAATTCAAAATCTTCATCTGACTCATCTACACTAATACTTTAAAGAGAAAAACATTGTTATCCACCACCTTTCATCCTATAAGAGTAAAAGATTCACTTTAACTATTACAATCTAGCTTATGGGCTAATAAGCATTTACTTTGACTTAAATTTCTTAAATACTTATTCCAAGAAGATAATCCATTGATTTTTCTTAGAGTCTGTTAAGATTATGTACACTTTGTTCTTGTGTTCTACACTAAGCGACTAAATCACTTATTTTGTTCACATAGCACTACACTAACTCAAAGGGTTTATTTTTTTGAGTCTTCTTTTTAAGTCTGTCCAATCGAGGAGTTGGATTGCCTCAGGATTGTCATGATAGTAAAGTCTCTTTTCATGAGCTTCTGCAAAACGTTAATAATTTTGTCGACCGACTCCCGTCTTGAAGGTCCCGATGGAGGTCGTCATTTCGGATATACCAAGGTGCATTAACTATACCTCTTAGCACTTTATTTTAAAAACGCTGGATAATGTTTTTGTTGCTCTGCTTAGAGCAGCCCCACAGCTGTACACCATACGCCCATATGGGCATCAGGACTTGCTTATACAGTAAAAGTTTGTTTGGTATTGACAGGCTTGACTTTTTTCCAAGCAGCCAATTCATTTCGCTGTAAAGTATATCTAGTTCCTGCCGTTTTTTCTTAATGTGCGCTTTCCAACGTAACTTCACATCAAGCGTCATGCCAAGATATTTCGCTGTATTACCATATGGAACAAACTTATTGTTGATTAATATTGGGTAGTACTGGGGTGCTTTGTTTGTAAAATCTATGTGAGTTGATTTCGATTCATTTAAGTTGATGCGCCATGTTTTAGTCCATTCAAAAACTTTTGCCACAGCTATTTGTGCGTTATTCACGGATTGCTCATGGGTACTTCCGGTAGACATTATGGCAGTGTCATCGGCGAAGGTTGCAATGGTGCTTTTTTCTGCTACTGGAATGTCGCATTTGTATAGTAGGTACAGGACCGGTCCTATCACACTTCCCTGAGGGATTCCAACTTTTATTTCCTTGAGTTTAGAATAACCACTTTCATGCCTTACTCTTAACTTTCTGGCAGTTTTATAAGATTCTAAGATTGCTACAAACTGTGAAGGTAGCATGGAGCTTAATTTATGTATTTATGCCAGACTCTGTCAAATGCCTGCGCAACGTCTGGGAACACAGTGGAGCAAACATTATTCTCTTCTAATCCATTTTAATTATTTTGTGGCTTTATGGTCTGGAGTGGGCCAAGAGAAGCATGCCAGTAAGGGAGTGGGTGTCTTGCTCTCCTCCCGTTTGGTCTCTGGAGTGAAATATTATGGATTAGTAGGGACGTATTATGGACTCCTATGGGTACGAATAAAACTGGGGATCACGAAAGTTTTTTTGGTCGCAGTCTATGCTCCCGTCAGCTCGGCTGATCCCCAAGTGCTCGAGCTTTGGGAATCCGTTAGGGATGTCCTCGATTTGGCTGACGGAAATGAAAAGTTGATCATGTGTGGTGATTTGAATGGATGGGTGGGGACCAAGCGAGATGGCTTCGATGCTGTTCTTGGTCCGTATGGAGATAAGAGAGTGAATGATGCTGGTAAGTCAATCTTAGACGTATGCATGGAACGAGACCTTGTGGCGAACATTTTATTCCGCTACAAAGATATCCACACGTATACATGGAGACGGAAAGAAAAAAAAAGTGTGATTGATTTGATTTTGACAGACGGTCGTCTCCGAAAGGCTATAAGGGATACAAGAGCCTACAGAGGCCCCACTCTTGAAACTGACCACTACCTGGTGGTTAGCCGGTTTGTTGGTCTTTTCAAGAAGTGGAGGCACTGGCGAGTGCATGTCCCTTTCGGAGACTTGGAAGGATAAAGAGTGAAAAACTGGAAGATGAAAGCGTAAGGAGTATTTATGTAGGCTTAGTCAGTGAAAGGCTTGCAAACGCGAGCCTTTCCGACTTAGATGTGGATGAATGCTGGAATATTATAAAAAAAAAATAGTGGATAGTGCAAAAGAAGCATGTGGGAGTGCAAAGAGACATGAACATTCGAACGGTGATGCTTGGTGGGATGAAGAGGTACAATCCTGGGTAGCAAGAAAGAAGAAAGCGTGGTTGGATTATGTCTCATTTTGCAACTGAATGAAAGTATGAAAGACACGAAGAAAGAAATTTACCGTCTGTGCAAGAATGAAACCAAAGCTTTAGTGAAAGAGAAGCGTGAAAGAATAAATTTGATTGAGGAAGAGAAACTGACGAAGAACTTCGAGACAAATACCAAACTCTTTTGGAGGAAGGTCAAGAAGTCTCGGGGCTATTCGTCAGTTTCCAGAATGGATAAGATAAAAAGTAAAGCTGGGGACATTCTTGCGGACCCATTTGAGGTGTTAGAGCGGTGGAATGAGTATTTTGGAGAAATGTATGAATATCTCCCGGATGAGGGCACTGCGAGGGAGTCGGTGACTAATCTTACGGTGCAAGTATCAAGCGGAGATGTTACTTTGGAAGAGATTGAATGGTCGATACGGGATTGATGGTCCGCTGCTTCGTGCCGTGCAGTCTACATATGTGGGCTGTACGGCATGTGTGCGGGTGGGCGGCAGCCTGTCTTCCTGGTTTGACGTCAATATTGGCGTCAGACAGGGTTGCGTGCTGTCGGCCCTGCTGTTTGTCCTGTACCTGGACGATTGTCTTAAGAGAGTAAGATCGATGAATGTTGGATTGCGAATGGGTGACTTACTTGTGAACTGTTTGCTGTATGCAGATGATGCCGTGCTCATAGCCGAATCGCCATCAAATCTACAGTCACTAGTCACAACGATGAAAGATGATTGTCTAAAGAGAGGCTTACATTTGAACGCGAATAAAACGAAAGTGATGGTATTCGAAAGAGAAGAGGACAGAACGAATGCCAGGATAACTGTAAATGATGTAGGGCTGGAACAGGTTGTATATCTTGGATGTGCATTTAGCAGGGATGGACGGTACACCACTGATGTAGAAAGGAGGGTAACTGCGGGCAATAGTGTGAATGGAGCGTTAGGCAAACTTTTGGGTACCAAAAGCCAAAAGGCCCAGCTCGCAGTACACAGTGCGGTGCTGATACCTACGCTAACGTATGAAAGCGAGAGTTGGGTATGGCAGAGTACGCATGAAAGTAGATTAAACGCGGTCGAAATATCGCGCTACGCAAAATCTGCGGAATAACGCTCGCAAATCGCGTTCGGAACGAAGATGTAGGATAGAGAGTTGGTCTGGAATAGAGTGTCGGTGTTAAAGTTAGGAAGGGCATGCTACGATGGTTCGGGCATGTGGAGCGAATGGGAGATGAAAGAATGGCAAAACAGATATACAACGGGTAAGTGGATGGATGTAGGAGTCAGGGAAAGCCACGACACACCTACCACGACCAAATTAATCGTGTGTTAGCAGAAGGTGGTGTCAAGAGCCGAAGGAACCGACGTGCATGCATGAAAAGAGAAATGAAAGTTGAAGAAGCAAGTGAGGTGTGTATGGACCGTGCTGTGTGGCGCTCGGTTCTTTCTGCCTACCCCGCAAGGGATTTGGCGTGAAGATGGTAATGGTAAAAAAAATATTTTTGTAATCCTATGTACTTGATCTATTGTTGAGTGTTTCTTCCTAAAGCCAAACTGGTGATTAGGGATTAAAACTCTTTGATCAAGTATAGGTTTCATCCCTTTTAGTAAAAGTTTTTCGAATAGTTTAGAAATGACAGTAACAAGGAGATCGGCTTATAGGATGTCGGTTCATGAGGTGGTTTCCCTGGCTTTGCTATCATGATGACTTCAGCTACTTTCCAAGCAGCAGGAACATATTTTAATCTAATAGATGCATTAAATAAATACGTTAATTTCACCAGCGCTTTCCGTGGCAGATGTTGTAGTACTTGACCTATAATGAGGTCGTAACCTGGTGCTTTTGAGATGATCATACTTTTTCTTATTTCCTTCGGTGTTACCAATTTTATTTCACTGGAATCTTGTTGGTGTTCATGGTATGGCAACTCTTCTGACGGCCCTTCATTCGGTCGAAATATTGTTTCTAAATGTCGCGCAAACCTTTTTGCCTTTTGTTCATTACTTACTGCCCATTTACCATTTATTTCCCTAATTGGAGAAATGGGCGCAATTGGAGCTCTGCGTTTCTTAATCGCCTTCCAGAGGGAGTAATTGCTGGTGCGGTCACCAGACAACCTCTCCAATGATTTGGTAATTTAATCATCTTTGTAATTTTGGATAGTTCTTATCAGCTTTTTTGTCAAATGATTTAATTTTTTTTTTTTATCGATACGTAATCTTGTGTGGTGCCATTTCTTTCTCTGTCTCCTTTTCTCGACAATTAGGTCAAGGATTTCTTTGGGATATGTACCCTTGCTCCTTATCATAATTTCAGATGTATTATGCCATGCTGACTGCTGGATATCCGAAGTAATTTGTTCACTTCGTAGTCCAATTGGTCAACATTTCGCAGGGGCACGTTGAGTTCGATTTTAGCTTCTAAATCAGATTGAAAACTTATCCAGTCGGTTTTCATGTTGACCAAAGTGGGGTAAGTTTCTTTCAGAAGGATGTTTTCGCCAAGGGTTAAGGTTATGGGAGAGTGATCCGAATTCATGCCGAACCCTTCTTCAATCGTCATATAAGTCGACGAAATATTTTCACAAATAAAAAAGTCTATCAAGGCTGGTATTCGTCCTAGATCCGTAGGTCAATAGGTCGGTTTCCCAGTAGATATTACTTTGCATTGAATTTCTTTTATAGCACTTTTTAGCTCTCTTCCTTTGGTGGAGGTTAATCTGGAACCCCAGTACGTATTTTTGGCATTAAAATCACCACCGAGTATAAATCGATTACTGAGCTTATGCAGAAAAGTGACGTATTGTTCTTGTTTTGTTTTATACTAGCTGATGCCCGCAGCTTCGCCCGCGTAAAATTTGTTCCCGCTCTCGCTTCCCGTAGGAACTTATTCCCGAGATAAAAAGAAGAAAGAATATTTTAAGAAACAATAGCGAAATAAGTAGAATTCGGTTCTGGCCGCAGTTCTAACCTAACCTAAAAAAATACCAAATGTTTGTTCGATCAAACTCTTTTGGTCAATTTTTCATTCAATCAGTAATAGAATGGGCTAATGTTTTATCGGTGATACGTCAAATGATCAAATGAATTTCGGTCAACAGTGGTAATCCGCTGTACTGCTGCTTAAATCCCGCAGAAACACCACCCCTGGACCCGACGGCATTCCAGGCCGAGCGTGGGTCCTGGCTCTCAAGGAGCTTGGGCCTCGACCTAAAGGACTCTCTGGCGCATGCCTCGAAAAAGGTCAGTTTCCCAAGGTCTGGAAGACAGGGAAACTGGTCTTTATCCTAAAGGCATGGTGGGCGGCAAACTCCCCATCAGAGTACCGGCCGATCATGTTGCTCGACGAGGTGTGCAAGCTCTTTGAGCGCAAGAGGCCTGACTGAGGAAGCAGTCTCACAGGGTGAGGTGGTGGTGGCAGTATCTCTTGACATCGCCTCCGTCAAGTTGTCGGGGCCTTTCTCTCCGAGAGGGTCATAACTTACCCGAGCTTGCTAGGGCCGGGTCGATGAGATGTGTCGTGCGTGCGGTGTTTCGCAGGGATCGGTATTCAAAGCGCGCCTGTGGTACATCGGTTACGATTGGGTGCTACGTGGTGCGTTGCTCAGAGGGGTCGGCGTAACGTGTTACGCCGACGACACCCTCGTTACGGCGCGGGGAGCAACGCACTGAGACGCAGCACTAGCCATGGTGCGAGCCATGCTCTCCAGCGGGAGTAAGTTTTTTTTTTTGGGCGGTAGGTGTGAAAAAGTGTAGACATATAAAAAAAATTCTTGATTTAATTAAATAAGTTTTTATGTGAGTTTACCTAATTGCTATATAAATTAGTGATCTACAGTCAACAAATACAGTGTACTCACGTTTGCAATAATATATGTGACATATAGAGGCATAATTGAACACCACCTGCCAGCTTCTAAGATTCTCACACTTAGCACTTCTGTTTTTTAATATAAACAGTGTTTATCTATCAAAAAGCACTATGTCACAGCAGCTTGAGGAGATCCAGACTATGCAAAAGAGTCTTGAGGATACTTTCTTCAGGAAAATGGATGAACTGCAGGCTCAGTTGCATGTTGGTGGCTCAGCAAAGGATACTGTTGCTAAGGACCTTTATCATATATTTTAACTTGTATGTGTTTTTTTTTTCGATTTTGTTTTTTTTGTGAGAGTTTGCTGGGTGGTGCAGAGATTGACAGCTGCTAATTTGTGTCATATTGTACTGGTACATTTATTATTTTAAATATTTATATTTATTTATTTTAGTTATTTAAGTATTATTATATTTATTATTTTATTTTATTCATTGAATTACTATAATGACGAGTGACTTGTCAGATGATAATTCCTTTTATCATTCTTTCAGTGACTCGGATACAGAGAATGACAGTTTTTCATCTATACCTAAAACACTTGGTGAAGTGCTTAGAAACAAATTTGAACTAGAACAAGGTAGGACACTAAATGTGTGTCATATTAATGCTGAAAGTGTGCCGTATCATTACAGTGACCTGGTTGAAACGTTTGCTGATTCGAACATCCATGCGGTTTTAATTTCTGAAACTTTCTTAAAGCCACCTCTTCTTTCAACATCGTATCCACTTCCTGGTTGCATTCTTATTCGGAATGACAGGACGGGTAAGGAGAGAGGTGGCGTCGCAATATACCTTCGCAGTGATTTTCCCTACAAAATAATTGCTTCGTCGCCTTCTCAGTATTCTCTACCGCAGAGTTTCTCTTTCTTGAGGTATGGGTTAAAGGTCTCAAAATTGTACTCGGTGTAGTTTACTGCCCCCCCCCCCCCCCCCCCACTGTCAACTATTTCACTGACTTCGAATCGGTTTTAGAATCTTTGGGGTCTGATTATCAGCACATCATCATCATGGGTGATTTTAATACTTACCTTCTCCCGAGCAGCTGTCCAACAATTCGAGCGCGAGCTGCTAAACTTCAACATTTAATTAAATCTGCCAGTCTACATGTGTTGCCACTCCAAGCCACGCACCATAATTTAGACGTGCCGGATACTTGGCTAGATTTAATTCTCACTTCTTCTCTCTCTCTTGTTTCCTCTCATGGTCAGTATCTTGCTCCAGCTTTCTCTCATCATGACTTAATTTTTATTTCTTATATTCTCAAGCCTCCTAAACAGAAGCCAAAAATCTTACACAGGCGTTGCTTTGGTCGAATGGACGTTGATAAGTTGCGTAATGATGCATCTACAATTAATTGGAATCCATTATTTGAAGCAAATACTATTGACGATAAAGTTCTGATATTCAACGAAATTATTCATAAACTTTATGATATTCACGCCCCTGTTAGGAAAATTAAGATAAAACGTCCCCCAGCTCCGTGGATAACTGATGAGGTTCGTACGGCCATGCGAAGACGAGATAAGGCCTTTCGAACTTTCAAAAAATATAGACGGGAACTTGACTGGAACGCTTATAAAACTGCTAGGAACCGCTGTAACCAGGTGATACGCAACGCCAAACGCCGACATATTTCCACTGAAATATCTTCCTCATCACCTGCTAATGTTTGGAAGTTTCTCCGATCGTTGGGAATTGGTAGGTCAAGACAGATGGAGTTACCAGGGACGCTTGAGTTAGATCTCATTAATCATCATTTCTCTACTTCTAATCAAATTGATGATCTGACCAAGAGTCTAACCGTTGACTTTGTGGACAGGCTTGTCGATCCCGATTATGATTATTTTCGATTTTCTCCAGTCACGCCAGGTGAAATTCAAAAAGTTACAATGTCCATATCATTAAAAGCAGTTGGTTGCGACAATATTAGTCGTCGGATGATTACAACCATTTTGGACCAACTCCTTCCTACTATTTCCCATATCATCAACTTTTCCCTTGATTCTGGTCAATTCCCTGTCACATGGCGTAAAGCCTACGTTTGTCCCCTCCCAAAGATTCCCCATCCATCTTTGCCTAGTCACTATCGCCCAATCTCTATCCTCCCCTATTTGTCAAAGGTCCTTGAATCCTGCGTACATGGCTATGTAACTATCAACTACCTAACGTATTGGTCAACTGGCTAGTTGACCAGATTTGTAAGGCTCAATAACATCTTGAGCCCGCTACAGTCGGGGTTCAGATTGGGTCACAGTACAACAACGGCTCTATTAAAAGTAACGGGTGATATTAGGGAGGGAATGGAGAGGGGTGAAGTGACAGTGCTGGTCTTAGTGGATTTTTCTAACGCATTCAATTGTGTTAATCACGATATCCTTCTATCTATCCTTGCCCACCTAAAAATTTCACCTGACGAACTGGATTGGTTCTCATCTTATCTTCGCGGTCGTCAGCAGTCAGTTCGCGTTGATGAGAAATCATCGACTTGGCGCAATCTAGACGCTGGCGTTCCTCAAGGCGGTATACTCTCTCCTCTTCTATTTTCCATGTTTATTAATCTCCTAACCAAAGAGCTTCAGTGTGCGTATCACTTGTATGCAGACGACCTGCAGTTTAAAGTCAAGCTAGGGTGGATAATCTTCTGGAAGCCGTGACAAAAATTAACCAAGACTTAAATGCCATAGGTCACTGGTGTGACCGCTTTGGGCTTACTATTAACCCTGACAAATGCCAAGCCATCATAATTGGAAGTAGTCGAATGATGAGCAGACTGGAAAAGGAAAATTTACCGTTAGTTACTTTTAATACAAAAACAATTCCAGTTACACTTCATGTAAAAAATTTAAGCCTGCTCCTTGACGATACGTTCAATTGGAGAACACAGGTTACTAGCATTTGTCAGAAGATTACCGGGACTCTACGAGCATTTTATCGGCTTAAGAACTTTCTCCCATCCAAAACCAAGGCAATGCTTGTTCAGACTCTTTTATTTCCTGTCATAGACTATGGTGATGTGTGCTATCTCGACCTGAATGCAGATCTACTCGATAAACTTGATCGGCTTCTCAACAATTGCATTCGATTCGTTTACAATCTTAGAAAGTATGATCATGTCTCGGTCTATCGTTCCGAGTTGGGTTGGTTGCCCATACGTCAGCGTCGCAAGTTGCGTGCATTGACAATGCTGTTTGCAATAATGAACTACTCTAATGCTCCTTCTTACTTGACATCTCATTTCCAATTACTTTGTTCTAATCACGACAGAAATTTACGCTCTTTGAACAATCGCCTTCTTCTCTACCCTACTCATACTTCAAGTATGAATCATTCTTCCTTTTTTGTGCAATCAGCCCTTCTCTGGAACGCGCTACCGCCAGAAGTCAGGACATGCACCAACCGTTTCACATTCAAACATAAAGTACGCGAGCTTTTCAAAGAATAGAAAATGCATTCTCTTTTCAATGATTATGTATTTACCTTATTGTTTAAATATATATTACTATATAAAGTATATATGTAGTGTATTAGTATGTATGTATATGCATATATATATAAAAGATATATATACATTTATAATAATTATAGTATATATAATATGTATGGGTTATTGTGATCGTGTGTTTGATTGGTTTAGTTCTTGCTGCATTTATTTGGGTATTAATTGCGTGAATGAGTGCAGTGGATCTGGGCTTAACGCATGTTTTTATACTATTTATACTACAAAGAAGAGTACCTACCATTAGAATGTCTCGATATCAACCTGGAGCACCTTCCTCTACTTATTTATCTCTGCATCACCCAAAGGTCGACTGGTAGAAAATGCCTACGGCATTAAGTCCACCTTTGTACGAATTTGTGCATAAAGTTTTAAATAAATAAATAAAAATAAATAAGTGGGACTGCGCCGCCTCTTTATGCGAGCAGGTCATGCTCATGAAGGAGGTGGCGGGCCGGGTGCGGGAGAGAGCTCTCCCACCCGAGTTCCGCAGTCGGCGGCCTGGACGCCGCGCCGCCGACGTGTCTTCGCCGGTGACTATCGGCCTCCATGACCGGGGGTCTGAGGACGGTGAGAGGGTCGCTCACCGTCCTTACAGAAGCAGGCCCATGACGGCAGCGTGACGTGAGCAACTCACGCATGCCCCCCCTTAGAAGCGGGATAACACCCGAAACCACCCAAAGACGCGGGATAGCACCCGAACCACCCCCTGGGCGAGGCCGCAGTGGCGGCCGTAGTTCTGTTGTGAGTCCCGGGACATCCTTCCGAGGGCTTACCCGGGGCTCCCAACCACAGGCTGTTGGGCGTTGCGTGTGGTTTTTTAGTCGGTAAGAGTCCGGCATAACATCTTTTGAGGATTTTCCCTCACGTAAAAAAAAAAAGACAATAATTATAATATTGTACTAGCTGACCCGCGCAACTTCGTTTGCGTCTCATAAGAGAGAGAGAGAGACAGAGAGAAAGAGCGCTATTATTTTGATATCATGTTTCCCGTCATTTACCCTCGTTGCGTTTACTCCCGTCGCATCGCTACTATTCGTTATTTTAGAAATAATTAACGTTACTGTGATCGAAATCCTCCCAAAAACGCGAGATAGCACCCAAACCCACTTAGGTTAGGCCATAGTGGTAGCCGTAGGTCTGTTGGAAGTTCTGGGTTGACTACCGAGGGCTTACCCGGGGCTCCCAACCGTAGGCTGTTAAGCTGAATACGTGTGGTTTTCAGTCTTTAAGAGTCCGGCATAGTATAATTATATGCAGGAATTTCCTTACTTTAAAAAAATGTAACTGTGAGCGAACCTTAAAAGATAAATAAATAAATAGGTATTGTGTTTTAGAACTTTTTAAGAGGAACAATTTTGTAATAAATTATTTTTATGTAACTTCAACCACTTACGCAGAGGCGCAACGGATACTCATATAACGATTAAATGTTTTCCGTTTTCGAAACATTTCTCATTGCTGCACCGCTCCTATTAATCTTAGCATTATGTTATGTAGCCTTAAGCCATTCTCGATAAATGTAGGTACCTACTTACTACGTAAGAGTTAAAGAATTTTTGAAACCCTACCAGTAGTTTCAGTAAGGTTTGCTTTGGTATGATGTGATCATGGTCCCTTTGCAGCGTGTGTCCAATCCAGCTACACTTCCGACGTTTGATCTGTTGGAAAGGGTGGATAAGGGGTATCACTGCAGCGTTCCAATAGGCTTACGTTGGTGATTTTCTCGGGCCCGTATATACCGAGGATCCGTTGGAGGCAGCGGTTGACGAAGACTTGTAGCTGCTAGCTGGTGCGAAATGTCTTTAGTGACCTTCCATGTCTCGCATCCGTATAGCAGTTAGCAGTACAGTTTTAACGTTTACTTTGTTCTGAGTTTCACTCTTCGAGTCCATTTTCGCGACTGCCTACGGGGCGCAGCTGTGTGAAGGTTGTTTTAGCCTTGGCGAGTCTCGAAATTATGTAGGGTACCTACTCTTCTATCCCATCAGTTTCCAACATGACACTCCCGAGGAACGTGAGTTAGTGCCTCCACCACATCTTCTGCGTCTGTCGATTTTATTTTCAGTCCAGGCATTCGCTGCTTCATCCTGCACGTTGTCCTGCAGGCATGCATGACGGCGTGTGTGTGCTTCAACAGGCACAGGTCATCGGCGTCATTTAAATCCTCCAGGATATCAGGATAGTCCCCATTCTATGCCACGCCGCTTGTTTTTTGCGGTATTCAGCATTAAACCATCTATTTTCGATGGATGGTTGCTAACTATCCTGTTATCTTCATAACGATTCTCTAAGGTAGGTACAGTATGTATTTTCAAAAGAGTTTGTGAACTCCATGTTTAATTTCTTTTTCAGAATATTGATGACATTTGATTGATGTCATTTTATACACGTTACGTCTATAATACTACATTGATACATGTAATAAAATTCTAACACGCCGGTGTTTGTATGTAAATTTGTATGTAAAACCTATACTGAGGAATAGCTTTAATCATTAACCTCTATTTTGATTAAGCAAACAGGGCAGAATTACATGCTACTTGATGAGTATGATTAATAAATACCTCTAATTCCAGAGACCTTATGTGACGTAAACAAAGCTGCGAGAGTCAGCTAGTTAAAAGATAAAACAATAGGTTTCTTCTTACCTACTTAAAACTGTTTTTATAAATTTTATGGTCATAAGAGACATTCTTTGAAATGTGCATTTATGTGGGTAATAGTAGTATTAGTGTGACTTTTATGACACGTTTAAAGTACATAGGTATGGGATAGATGGCGCTCGCGGCTACGTCAGCGTGAAATTTTACTTCCCGCTTCCCATGGGAACTTACTCCCGGGATAAAAAGTAACCTATGTGTTATTCCAGACTATAAAGTATCTCTGTACCAAATTTCAGCCCAATCCGTTCAGCCGTTTGAGCGTGAAAGAGTAACAAACATCCACACTCACAAACATTCGCATTTGAAGCGGGTGTCCTAATCAATGAGCAACTCACAACTTGCAGTAGAATTAGAGTTTATTGAAGTGAAGAACACAGTACAGATATTCAGGACACAGTTCGTTAAGAGTAGACAGAAGGAGAATTGAGAGAATGAAGATAGCACTAGAATATTTATAGAATAGTTTATAAGCGTTAGAACTTAGCACTCGATACTTCGCGGCACACATACAACCTGAGCGCGACAGACATGCACTTGGCGTCGAGATGCATTTCCGACTGCAGGCGGTGCGGGCGCAGGCCCCTAGCCGCCGTGCGAACTAGTGATGCATTCCGCACGCTATTAACTAATATGAAAAGCAAGCGGACGATATTTGTACGTTGAACAATATTAAGTACTTATTAATACATGTAGTATATTTACTTACTAGACAATATTTATAATCTATATAATACCTATATTCTAATTTATTTATATGTTAGATATATAATATTATACTTGGTTTAAGTACTATATACTTAGGTGTAACGTTAAGATGACAATACCAATTATTTAACATCAATCTAGTAGCTCCGCTACACCACCCTCCCCCAGAGATCGTCAAGGGCGATAAAAGTCTGGGAATCTCACCGTCCGGCCAGAGCGAGTCCCTCTGACAATGCTGTCGTCAGTGTCAGGTAAGATGTGACCCGTGTGAGTGGGGTGTGTGACAGATGTAGGTGTGTGATGTGTGGGTGTATCTGGATCACGCAGTATGTAGGCAGGTTTTAACCTGTCAATAGAAACCGTGACAACCCTACCATTCACACGAATTTTGAATACTTTACCTCCGTGTTCAAGAACTTCATGAGGTCCAGTGTAAGCAGGTTTAAGAGATCCGGCAACGGTGTCATCTCGCAGGAAGACGTGAGAAGATGTTGGCAGATCCTTAAAAATAAAGGGTGAACGTCGACCACCATGACGTGACGCTGGAGAAGGCTATAACTTGCGTGCGAATTGCCGCAGGCGCGTAATATAGTCAGTCACATCTGGGTCTACGAGGTCTTGTGGACTAAAGAATTCTCCTGGAAGACGAAGGGGTTCCCCATAAACTAATTCAGCTGGTGATGCCTTTAAATCCTCTTTGTATGTGCTGCGTATGCCTAATAATACAAGAGGAAGGCTTTCAACCCAGCTGCTGTCACTGTGACAGGTTAAGGCAGCTTTAAGCTGCCGGTGCAGGCGCTCCAAAATCCCATTACAGATTGGGTGATAGGCCGTGGTTCTTTTATGTTGGAAGCCGGCAATACATGCCAGGTGTCCAAATAAGGCTGACTCGAACTGTCTGCCTCTGTCGGTAACGACACGTTCAGGACAGCCGAATCTTGAGATCCAACCCCTGAGGAGGGCCTTAGCAACGGTCTCAGCCGTAATATCTACCAGCGGTATGGCCTCAGCCCAACGCGTGTAGCGATCAATGACTGTGAGGCAGTACCGGAAACCTTGAGATAACGGCATCGGACCTATTAGATCTATATGTATATCTCTAAATCTGGCTCTGGGAAGCTTGTACGTGCCCAGCGGTGAAGATACATGTCTATGTATTTTGGACCGCTGGCACGCAATGCATGTACGTACCCATTGCCTGCAATCTCTTTTAATGCCAGGCCATATGTAACGATCCGTGACTAGCCGGATTGTAGCATTGGCACCGGGGTGGCTAAGAGAGTGTAAATTTTCAAAAATTTGTCGGCGAAAGGCTTTCGTCACAAAAGGTCTTGGAGTGCTGTGGCTTACATCGCAATATAAGTAGGTATTAGTACCAGGTAACTGTACCTTTCTAAGGCATAGTGAAGTGTTGCTACCTAGACGGACCTTTAACTCGGGGTCAGTAGTTTGTGAGGTGGCTAATGCCTCGAGGTCTACAGGTGAGTTAACCTCCTCGATGCGTGACAAAGTGTCAGCCACGACGTTATCCTTCCCCGAGATGTGCCTGATGTCAGTACAGAATTGAGATATAAAATCTAGGTGACGAAATTGCCTAGGCGAGCATTTATCTTTCCTAGACTGAAATGCGAAAGTAAGAGGTTTGTGATCAGTATATATCACAAAATCACGAGCTTCAACCATGTGGCGAAAGTGCTTTACTGCCTCGTATATCGCTAAGAGTTCGCGATCGTAAGGGGAATATTTGGTCTGCGAAGGTGATAGCTTACGTGAAAAGAAAGCTAATGGCTGCCAAGTATTCTCCTTAAGCTGCTGCAGTACTGCACCTAAGGCTGTATCTGACGCATCGGTTACTAAGGCAAGTTTTGCGTTGCAATCTGGGTGAGCAAGCAAAGCAGCTTGGCATAGACCCATTTTGCAGGCCTCGAAGGCGTCAAGCTCTGTAGGCGTAAAATGTACTGGCTTTGAGCCTTATGCTGAACCGGTCAAGAGAGCGTTTAGTGGGGCTTGAACGCGAGCTGCTTCAGGAATAAATCTCCTATAGAAATTTATCATCCCAAGAAACCTACGTAACTCTCTAACGGTTTTCGGGACAGGGAACTTACTGATGGCCTCAACCTTTTCAGGTAGCGGCTTAGTGCCATCTGGCCCTATCCGGTATCCCAGGAACGTGACCTCAGCTGCACCAAACACGCATTTGGCTGTGTTAATAACCATACCATAATCCTGTAGCCTAGTGAACACTTGATGTAAATGCTGTGCATGGGAACTATGATCTGCTGAATAAATTAAGATATCGTCTAAATATGCATAAGCGAAGTCTAATCCACGCAGCATTTCATCTACAAAGCGCATAAACGTATTTGATGCGTTTCGGAGTCCATAGCTCATAAAAGGAAAGGAATAAAGCCCGAAGGGAATCGTTATAGCGGTCTTTTCAATGTCTGGAGGGTAAACACCAATTTGGTTATACGCCTTAACCAAGTCCAGAGTTGAAAAGACTGTGCATCCTGTAAGGTTGTGTGCAAAATCCTGTATACGACGAATAGGGAACCTGTCTGGGATGGTCCGTGCGTTCAACATCCGGTAGTCCCCACAGGGTCTCCAGCTGTTGTCCTTCTTTGGTGCCAGATGAAGAGGGGATGCCCAAGGCGACTCTGAAGGTATACACGTACCAACCTGTTACATAGCTTCAAATTCGGCTTTCGCTATTTTTAACCTATCCGGCGCGAGCCGACGGGGCTTGCACCATACTGGTGGTCCAGGTGTAGTGCGTATATGATGTAAAGTGTTGTGTTTAGGTGTACGGTTAATACCTGATGGACGGGTGATGTCGGGATACTTTGCTAGTATAGCATGGTATTCTGAATCACCGCCTGAAGTAACCTTCACTGAAGAAACATTGTCAGAAGAACTCGCGACCGAAGCCGCGGCAGCAAGCATAGTGTTGCCGTCTATTAAACACTGGTTACGCACATCTACTATTAAATTATAGTGTGATAAAAAATCAACGCCTATAATGGCACGTGTTACATCGGCTTTAATAAATCGCCAAGCAAAGTCACGGCGCAAATTTATATTTAATATTAAATGTGCATACCCGTATGTGTTGATAACGGAGCCGTTAGCTGCAAATAATTCATAATTAGTTTTAACACAACGTCCTTTAAATTTACTACGAGGAAAAACACATAGGTCACTACCGGTATCCATAGAATTATAACGCAATGTCTATGCCGGTATCTATTAAAAATTGAACCTTACTTCTATGATCGGTAATAAATAAGCGACCGGGATGAGGGCAGGCGTCGGCCGCCATCACGGACTGCCCTAATCTTTTCCCGTATAATCACAAGGTTTAATGCACTTTGAAGCCTTATCCCTAAAGTTCTTATGATACCAACACACAGGAAATTTTCTATAGTTCGAATCAGAACGTCTGGAATGTGACCGTCTGCGATCACTACTTCTAGAACTGGATCTTCTGAATTTCGAGCGTGACATTTTATTTAGCTCGGTAGACAATTGATTTACCTGCCGTGTCAGTTCTGCAACTTGATTACTCAGGTTCACGTGGCTGCTTGATGAGCCCACAGCTGCTAAGTGAGGACTGGGAGTAACTATGTCATGGATCCGATCAGCCAATTCAGCGACGTCGTCCAATGTAGCTTTCGACTGAGAGGCTACTATAGCTTGAATATTGAGCGGTAATCGACTGGCCCACATAGTACGTAAAAAATCTGGGGGTATCTCCGGTCCTGCTAACTGCATAATATGTCTCAGGAACTGGGAGGGTGTTCGATCACCAAGCTCCTCCCTAGTAATAATTTGCAGAAGCTTCTTTTCCTTGGACGCTGATAATCTTCGCACTAAATCGGTTTTCAGGCGTTCATACTTATCAGGTCCCGGCGGAGCAGTAATAATATCTTCTACCTCTGACGCGTACACAGGATCCAATTGCCCCACGGCGTAGTGAAATTTCGTTGAATCACTCGTTATATTTGATAAAACGAATTGACTCTCGACTTGGTAAAACCATAGGGCGGGTTTTTCTGCGTAAAAGGGGGGTACACGTATGGCCACTCTTTGTACATCTTGCGCAGTGCTTGAAAACGCCTTTCTGCTTGATTCGTCAGCGTCTTGAGGTTCTCTCATCGTGAGTGTTTGTAGGGGTCACCAGTGAAGCGGGTGTCCTAATCAATGAGCAACTCACAACTTGCAGTAGAATTAGAGTTTATTGAAGTGAAGAACACAGTACAGATATTCAGGATACAGTTCGTTAAGAGTAGACAGAAGGAGAATTCAGAGAATGAAGATAGCACTAGAATATTTATAGAATAGTTTATAAGCGTTAGAACTTAGCACTCGATACTTCGCGGCACACACTTACAACCTGAGCGCGACAGACATGCACTTGGCGTCGAGATGCATTACGACTGCAGGCGGCGCGGGCGCAGGCCCCTAGCCGCCGCCGCCGTGCGAACTAGTGATGCATTCCGCACGCTATTAACTAATATGAAAAGCAAGCGGACGATATTTGTACGTTGAACAATATTAAGTACTTATTAATACATGTAGTATGTTTACTTACTAGACCAGGGGTTCCCAACCTGTGCGCCGCGGCGCCCCGGGGCGCCGCAGGAAGTCCAGAGGGGTGCCGCGGCGCTCCTCGCGGCGCCCCTATGTACGTAAAAAAGCTCAACGCGTCACCAAAAAAAGAAAACGCCACACGGTCCAGGTCGGTCTAACTGGCGGGTGGACGTCCTACTTGTCGTTTACCAAGTTGCGGTCTCCACTTCAAAACTCGTTTGTAAAAAAGGGTCTTAGTTGTGAGAGGTGGTAATATAAGCGGCCACATGGTCACAGACAGCTTTCTTGGCTCAGTGGTCCGAGCTGCTCAACGGTCCTAGCTCCATCAGGAAATCATAGAGACTTGAAAAGTGCGACTTAAGCAACCAAGGTGGGATAACGCCACAAACAGGGCGATCAGACCGATCATAAACGAGTGGTTGTAGTGTAGAGGAACCATCTCTCCTATTACCTAGTTGATACAGATAACTACCGGGCACGGGTGTATCGGTAAGTATCTGTGGCGAATGCACCGAAAGAACACGGCCGAGTGCCAGCACTGCGAGCTACGCAGCGAGGCCACTGCACTCCATACATTGGTGGACTGCGCAGCACGGGCGCAACTAGCAGCAGGTCTAGATGTGGACAATATCTCACTGGAGACCACGGTGCGAGCCATGATCTCCAGTAGTGAGACGCCACCGCGTTTCTCTGCGAGCACTAATGCTCATGCTCGCCCAAGATAATCGGCTTCCATGTCGCGGGCCTAAGGACGGGGCTCACCGTCCTTAAAGAAGCAGGGCCAGGACGACAGCTTGACGTGAAAGTTTCTCGCACGCCACACGACCCAAGAAGCGAAGTAACACCCGAACAACCCCAAAAGACGCCGTAGGAACCCGAACCCCCAAAGTGGGCACCATGTGGTTTTAGTCGGTAGGAGTACGGCATAGCATCCATGAGAGATTTCCGGTCTGGGCCACATGATGAGTTTTCCGAGACATGTCACAGAATAGTGACGTGTGCGGAGGATACCATTAAATAGCTGCGTCAATGAGGCAATTGCCAGCGGAGAAACGACGAGGGGGGGGGGAGATTTCACGTGGCATGTGAGGGCGCCGTGAAAATTTTCAAACCTTATAGGGGCGCCGTGGCCTGAAAAAGGTTGGGAAACCCTGTACTAGACAATATTTCTAATCTATATAATACCTATATTCTTATTTATTTATATGTTAGATATATAATATTATATTTGGTTTAAGTACTATATACTTAGGTCACAGTATAAAGAGTACTAACCAGTATTGTAACTCCCTACAAACGGACGAAGCGCAAACTATACCTACGAGTCTCGTTTTCGGCAGGCCTTTCAGCACGCAAGCAGGCGCCGCAGTCGCGATTGTGCCGAGTAGACGAATGGACGGTGTGTCGTTTTTTAGATAGTTACCGTGCGAGGTTTATTTACTAAAAATATTTAATACTAGCTGAGCCCGCAACTTCGTTTACGTCACATAAGGTGTATGAAAGGAAAGGTTTTTCTTCATCAGAGTCATCAAGCAGCGTCTGAAACTGCCCTGTTTGCAGTCTATTTTGAAACTAGTGCAGTCTAGTTTAAAAATAGTCTTAATCATTAAGCTCTTTTATGATTAAGCCAACACGCCAGTTTAGGTTCACTCACATTCAAAGAAACCCCTACAATTAAAATTTTCAAAATATCTGATTCTTAAAAGTGTTATAACTCTTTTATTTCTAAACCGATTTACATAAAACAAACGCTAAATGTTAACTGGAGCAAACCTCAACACAATAAAAAAACCGCATTGTAATCGGTTGAGCGGTTACTGAGATTAGCGTGCACAACCGTACAGACAAACAGATATACAGACATACAGACAAACAGACAAAAATTCTAAAAATCATTGTTTTGGGTTCTATTGCGTTCATAAAGCCCCCCTATAATATTTTTTCTTATTTATCTTCCATGTACAGACAGCGACCTGTTACGATTTTATTATATGTATTGATTGATGTATTGATATTGATGACAACTAGAGTCTATTCTGCTTGTTTTGGTTGCATGAATTCGTCAATAACGCACCCAGAGATAATGTTTTTTTAGATTACCTGGAAACTCCGAAAGCTAAGACTATAAGTTGATTTTACTTAAGTACTAATTGGTACTAGGGTAAACCAGACAGTCAGTAGAACGAGAATCCTTAATACAAATTGAAGGCCTTGTGGGCGGATTGAAAAATTTCAACTGCATTACGCTCACTATCTATACGCGTACGTAAAACTATAAGGTAAAATGTGGGCGTATACTATGCATCTGCCTACACCTTCAGGGATAAAGGCGTGACTATATGAATGTATGTATGTACATATTTACAATCGCAATACTAAATAGAAAATCAAAGTAGGCACATATTATTAAAATGCTGTAGGTGGGCAGCCCTATCGCATGCTTACGTACCGCGCGGCTGTAGGCATTTATTTCTAAAATCCGGCCGAGTCAAACTACAGTATACAGTGCTTAGGTGTAACGATAAGATGACAATACCAATTATTTAACATCAATCTAGTAGCTCCGCTACACATTTATAATATTAGTAAGATAATGATATTTGCATGCCTGATCTGGCGAAATGTGTTGGTGTCAAATTTTTATAACATCTCAAACTGTACCTACCACATTTCATGTGAATAAATAAATTTTGTTTTTGAAAAAAGGAACCGTAATTTATTTTACGATAAACATTATAGTACTGGTTTTGGTTTATAGAACTGGTTTTGGCATCCCATTATGACTTTTGTTGCTATTAATTGTAGTGATGTGTACCAACTATTGCAATTAATGTAAGGGTTATGACTTTGATAAGAGTGGCCGTGACTTTTGTTTGCCAGGTTCTTTCGAATAGGCTCTACCTATTATCATATATGTGTAAATACCTACTACTAGTGTGCTACTAGTGAGTCAACTCCATTGTTTAATCTCAAAATACCTACAACGCTATCTCGACGTCAAGTAGTTAAAAATGCTAGTTGCTAGTTACTCGTTTCCATAGGATGGCCGACTGTTACAGAATTATTGGCATATCTATATTAATGTTATATTAATCCACAATATAACATTCATATAGATAGAATAGAATCAATACAGAGGAGGTTATGTACAGAGGAGGGTATCTACAATTCAGATGCAGGACTACAGAGACTAGTTATGAATTAAGGTGTAAAAGGCATCATTTTTGCCTCTTGTAGCTTTTTGCCTTGTAGTATTTGTCTTGTAGTACCCACAAGAACACGTCGAAAACCAAATATTAACTATTTACATGTTCCATGCAGTGCCACGAATTACAGGCAAAATACGTTCTTCAACAGATCCTCTAAACATATAATCAAGATAAAAGTGGACTTTGATTTGTTTAATACCCCCATACATAAACTGAAAAAAGTTATATAAAATGAGTGGTTTGGCGTGACGCTTCAACTGTCGGACTTCACATGATACATTAATTAATTAATTTAAAACCTTTATATAGGTAATACATACTCATTTTTTATAATCTATGATTTTCTTTTACGAATATCAATCTGGCTATTATAAGCCAATTATATCTTATTTTGTGTGTAAAGCATGTTATTAAAGTAGCTTTTCTTTATGATTAAGTATTCTAGGTAAATAAGACGGCACATTATGTTAACACAGCTATAAAATGCGAAAACTATCAATGGTTATCAGATATTGTATAAGTTATAAATTTGTGTTGTAACAACTGTTGTTTTCCGAATAAAATAAAAATAAAAATTTTCAGTTGAGGAGTGTTAATATTATATCTTCTATCTAAAAATATATAACTCAAAGGTGACTGACTGACTGACATAGTGATTTATCAACGCACAGCGCAAACCACTGGACGGATCAGGCTGAAATTTGGCATGCAGTTAGATGTTATGACGTAGGCATCCGCTAAGAAACGAAGCGGGAACGGGAACAAATTTTACGCGGGCGAAGCTGCGGGCATCAGCTAGTTTTGTTATAATATTGTGATTAGTTTGATTTATCTCCCTTTTGCGATGTCTCTGACAAAAGTTACTGGTAGACCGTGTAAATAGTCCTACCATAAAAAGTGATGTTTACACATCTAGCGTGATAAAGACAAGACTTAGGTAAATATTATACGAAACTATGTCAAAGGCGAATAATGTGACTGGCACTGACCTGCATTCCACCTCATGAAGGATTCAGCTGCAGGCAGGCGCGGATCTTGGGTTTTCGTGTCGATCGGCTGCACGGTGGAACAAAACCGGCTGCTAATGGACTTAGCATAGGTAGTTATATAAAAAAAAAAAAAAATTATGTGTTAATTTGTATGGAGCAAAACAGAAAAATGTGAAAATCTCGGAATTCTCAAATTTTCTCAAAGAATTGTGGAAGCGCACCCACCTTGCACTCTCGTCGGGTATGCGCGGCTCCCAACCTTGCGATCGGGTCTTGATGCACGACCACGAAAGTGTACACAGGAGCCACATCTGCAGCTCTCGAGACTATGGCTGATGGTAAGCGGTACAGTGAGTTCGAATGGGTAACCACGGCGGCGATTGCTTTGCGTTGAGGGTACATGCGCGGTGTCGTGCGTACGTTATTACAGTAATGGTGGAATGAATAATGGAAGCGGTAGGACAGTGTTGCCATATACAATACATAAAAGTACGATGCGTTTAATACGTGAGTGTTGACATATATAATAATTATAATAAATACCATAAATAAATAAACTAAAAAATATGTATGCGTCGGTACTGGCGCATCCAAATTGACTTCATGTATGTATAGAACATATTTATGTTCTATTTTAGCGACTATACTAAAACTTCGATTTTTCCCGATTTAGGCGCACTTGTAATTATTTGTTCTCTATTCCACACCACCCCAGAGGTTAAGAACTAGGCGCGTTGTTTTTTGTAGTGGTGTCCCCTTTAGGCCTAATCCACTTAGTCATTACTATGCTTAAAAATAGTAATTAAGTTAAGGAATAAATAATTAAATTAAAAAAGTATTAAAATAAAATAAATTTAAAAAGACGCAATAACTGCAAGTCGGTTTTAATTTAATCACTGTCACGTGTATCTACGGGCTATTTATTTTCCTATTCGTCATCAACAAATGCCTGCTCAATAATGAATAAACTTTATATTCGTGAAATTTCACTGTATCAATATGGTAGCCCGATGAAATTGCCCCTAAAATGGTTGCAAACCGCCTAATTAGATCCTCATTATAATAATATAATCGTGATATAAGCGTGAAAGAGGAAATTGTAAGTAAATTGAGCGAGAAATTTGTAAATTTAGAGGAAATATGTGAGATTGAAGAATTATGGAAGCCGATTAAGCAAGGTCTCGTAAAAGTTGCAGTGGAAGTATGTGGGATAAGCAAAAGGAGGCAAGGCAGTGAAGTAAAGAGTATGTGTGCTGAAGTTTTAAAAGTTTTGTCTGATAAGAAGCAAGCATGGTTGAACTGGCTGGCTACAATGGCCAACCAAAGAATGCAGAAGGCAACGGATGAGGATGTAAAAATGGCAAAAGATGAGTATAAAAGGTATGAGCGTGTTGCGAAAGAAGTCATAAAAAGTAAGTAAGAGAATGATGAGGATGACTTACATAACAAGTTATCTGATGATATCAGTGTCTGTTTTAGGCACTCGACATTTTTACTTTTTGCGGATGATATGAAGGTTTTCGCAAGGGTTAATAATATTACTGATGCTAACCTGGTACAAGAAGATCTTAAGCGACTTGCTGTGTACTGTCGTGCAAACTATCTGGACCTCAATGTCTCCAAATGCTTTACCATGAGCTTTACGCGGAAACAATTGGCATTTAACTTTGATTATGAAATCGATAGTAATAAATTAGAGCGGAGAACCATTGCTAGGGATCTTGGTGTTTTGCATGACTGTAAGCTCCTTTTTGACGAGCATGTAAGGCAGGTGGTTAGTAAGGCCTACAAAGCCCTAGGGTTTATTATCCGTTGTTCCGGTGACTTCAAAAATATGAAAACTATAAAAGCACTTTACTGTGCCTATGTAAGAAGTCACTTGGAATATTGTTCACAAATCTGGAACCCATCTTATTCATGCTACTCTAATGAAGTGGAGAAGATCCAGAAGAAATTTATTCGCTACCTAGGATTTAAATTTAAATTGGATCATCTTGCTGATCTCACTTATGAACAGCGTTGTGTGAAGTTGCATTTATTACCGCTACACGTGAGACGCAATATCTCTGATTTGACTTTCCTTGTACACGTAGCCCAAAGCCGAATTGATTGCCCTAATCTTCTCAGGGATTTGAAATTAAGAGTACCGGGCAGAAGGCTACGTCATACCCCTCTTTTATATGTTGCACCATGTCACACTAACTACAGGAGAAACAGTTACTTGCACAGAGCTCTTTCAAGCTTTAATAAACTTAATCATGACAGTAGATACGATCTATTTTTCTCAAGTGTAAGGTCTATTCGATGTAGTCTCACCTTAGATTTTATTAATAATGCTGTCACTATTTAGTTTAACTGTACTCGAACTAACAACTGGTTCAAATTACTATTGTTAAATTGTTTACAAACCATATGTGGAAGCTTGTAATTGGCATTTTTTTTTTTTTTTTTTTTTTTAACGTGAGGGAAAATCCTCGTAGGATGCTATGCCGGACTCTTACCGACTAAAAAACCTCACGTACCGCCCAACAGCCTATGGTTGAGAGCCCCGGGTAAGCCCTCAGGAAGGATGTCCCGTGACTCCCAACAGACCTACGGCCGCCAATGCGGCCTCGCCCAGGGGGTGGTTCGGGTGCAATCCCGCGTCTATGGGGGATTTCGGGTGTGACCCCGCTTCTAAGGGGGGGGCGTGCGTGAGTGCTCACGTCACGCTGCCGTCATGGGCCTGCTTCTGTAAGGACGGTGAGCGACCCTCTCACCGTCCTCAGACCCCCGGTCATGGAGGCCGATAGTCCTCGGCGAAGACACGTCGGCGGCGCCCAGGGCGCCGACTGCGGAACTCGGGTGGAAGAGTTCTCTCCCGCACCCGGCCCGCCGCCTCCTTCGCGAGCATGACCTGCTCGCAGAAAGAGGCGGCGCAGTCCCACTTACTCCCGCTGGAGAGCATGGCTCGCACCATGGCCTCAAGCGAGAGAGTGTCCACGCCCAGACCCACTACGAGGACCTGTCGCTGTTGTGCCCACGCCGTGCACTCCACCAGCGTGTGGAGCGCTGTGTCATCGCTGCGGTCCTCGCAGTGCTGACATTCGGCCGTGGTTTCCCGGTGTTTTCGCCACAGATACCTACCGAAGCTACCGTGCCCGGCAAGCATCTGTGTCAACCGGTAGGAGAGAGCCCCGTGTCTTCTCTCCAGCCACTCGTCCATGACCGGTCTGACGGCCGCGATTGTGGCGAATCCCCCCTTTGGTTGCTCAAGTCGCATCTTCCATGTCTCCAGGGTTTCCTGGTGTAGCAGGGTCCGCTGGGCCTCGATTTCTCGAGACGCAGGCCTTTGGCCCCGCTCCAGCGCCTCCTTGCGCCATCTGAACAGTGACGCAAGGGCTCTCGCTTCCAGGTCCCATGGAGGGGTCCCGGCTAGGAGACATGCCGCCTCACCGGAGATCGTGCGGTATCCTCTTATCACCCTGACGGCCATCACTCTCTGCGGGCTCATCAGTCTAGCCACATTGCTGGCCGTCAGGGTCTCCGCCCATACGGGAGCCCCGTACAGGGCCATGCTTCGCACGATCCCAAGGTACAGTCTCCTGTAGGGAGCGTTGGGTCCCCTGATGTTGGGCATCAGCCGCGCGAGTGCGGCCGATGCTCCCCTCAGTTTTGGGACCAAACTTCGGAAATGATGTCCGAAGTTCCACCGGCCATCGAGTACGAGCCCCAGATACTTCATCGAGGGCTCGATGCCGATGCTGACGCCCCCCACCTGTAGGCTGGATCCCGCAGGTGGCCCCATCCGAGGTCCGTGGAAGCACAGAGCCTCGGATTTGTGAAGGGCGACCTCAAGACCCAGCCGCCGAATCCGACCCACGACCTGAGCAACCCCTGCCGTGGCCTTAAGTGCTGCGGCACGGTGCGTTGCTCCCCGCGCCGTAACGAGGGTGTCGTCGGCGTAACATGTTACGCCGACCCCTCTGAGCAACGGACCACGCAGCACCCAGTCGTAACCGATGTTCCACAGGAGCGGCCCTAAAACCGATCCCTGTGGAACACCGCACGACACATCTCGCCGACCCGGCCCTAGCCAGCTCGGGTAAGTTATGGCTCTCTCGGAGAGATAAGCCCCGACAATTCGACGGAGGTAGGGAGGCACTCCATGATAGATAAGCGCCTCCCTGACGCAGCTCCAGGGCAAGGTGTTGAATGCGTTGGCGATGTCGAGAGACACCGCCACCACCACCTCACCCTGTGAGACTGCTTCCTCCGTCAGGCCTCTAATGCGCATGATCGCGTCCACGGTGGAGCGTCCCTGACGGAAGCCAAACTGGCTATCCGCCAGATCAGGCCCCACGCGTGTGAGGTGCCCGACGAGGCGTTGTGCAATAATGCGCTCAAAGAGCTTGCACACCTCGTCGAGCAACACGATCGGCCGGTACCCTGATGGGGAATTTGCCGGCCGCCCCGCCTTTCGAATCAAGACCAGTTTCCCTGTCTTCCAGACCTTGGGAAACTGGCCTTTCTCGAGGCATGCGCTAAAGAGCCCAATTAGTCGAGGCCCAAGCTCTTCGAGAGCCAGGACCCACGCTCGGCCTGGAATGCCGTCGGGTCCAGGGGCGGTGTTTCTGCGGGATTTAAGCCGCAGTACAGCCGCCCCTAACTCACCCTCGGTGACTACGGGCACGTCGTTCTCACTGCCTTCCGCGTTGGGCGCCTGAGACGAAGCCATGCGCGGAGAAATGTGTTCCTCCGCTCTCGATGGGAACAAGGAGTCCAGGACTTCCTCCAGCCGCTCTGGCTGGAGACTCTGAGTCAGTGGGGGCGCCTTAGGGCGTAATTTGCCCCTTACCATAAGGTACGGGCGCCCCCACGGGTTCCGCTCCAGAGTCTCCATCAGCTCATCGCGGCCCAACTTTTTGGACCGCTTGATGGCCGTCTGGAGGGCCCTCTTGGCTTCCTTGTACCCATCATAAAGCTCCGTCTCTCGGGCTGCCGCATCGTCTGGGCGGCGACGCCTCCGGCGGAATCTGGTGTACCGGCGGCGCGCGGTAACGCACTCCGCGCGCAACTGCGCGATTTCCGGCGTCCACCAGTACACCTGCTTCCTCGCCGGTCTGGGCCTAGCCCTGGGCATCGCCGCATCGCAGATGTGCGACATGGCTCTCCCGAACCACTCCACTTCGGCATCAACATCGGCAGGCCCGTCCGCTGTCGGAATCCAGGCCTGCACGATGGCCGCCTCCAGGAGAGCCTCCCGATCCAGGCGATGGAGTGCCCAACGCGGTTCTGGGGGATTCGCGATTGTTGGCGGCAGGTTAGGTGGAGGGGAGACGTCGAACCGAATATATCGGTGATCTGACGACGTCTCCTCCTCCTCCACCACGCGCCATCCCTGGACACGGCGGGCGAGCTCAGGGGTCGCAAACGAAACGTCTATGACCGAGCTGAGCCCCCGCCGCGTCCAGGTTGCGACATTCCCCCGGTTCAGGATGACTAGGCCACGTGTAGTGACCCAGTCCTCCAGTATCCTCCCCCTGCCTCTGGTTTCCCGGGAGCCCCAAGCCTGCGACCAGGCATTGAAGTCTCCCAGGACCAGGACAGGGCGAGGCCGGCATGCAGCGAGAACGACGTCCAGCTCAGGGAGCCATAGCTCAAACTGATGCTGGTCGAGGCTCGGCGAGACGTAAACGGCCACGACAGCCACACCCTCATATTCCGCCGCGACGCAACCCGGGCCCCTAGCAATAAGCGATAGGCGCGAGTCGTCCGCGCCGGTCCCCCCATAGATGGTCGCCATGCCGTCCAGATCCACCGGGCTTCCCGGGTGAACCCAGTACGGCTCAGCGACTACAACAATATTAATAGACCACTGCCTGATGCTCTGGTACAGAAGGTCCTGAGCACCAGTGCAGTGGTTCAGATTCACCTGCAGGATGCGGATATTGGTGTCCATTAATGGACGTCCATATCCGCACCCTGCCGCGAACGTGCACCCACACCCTCACCCCTCCGTGCGGACGGACGAGGCTTCGGCCTTGAGGCAGCGCAGGTCTTACTGCCCGCCCGGTGGTTTGCCTCCTTGCCCTCCGCCACGCATTTAAAACAGCGTGGCGGAGCGTCACAGGCAAGGGCCGTGTGACCGGGCTGACTACAGCGGAAGCACCGATCGCCCACGGTGACTTCCGCCGTACACTGCACTCCTACATGCCCCACGACCAGGCACCTATAGCACCTGTCTTCGCGGGGCTGCAGGAGATGCACCTGCGCCCTCAGGAAGCCTCCAATAAGGAGGCTCCGTCCGTCCGCCACTTTCTGGGCCGCCGCGACGGGACAGCTCACGACCGCCGACCCGTGACCAGTGGGGCCAAAGCGGATTTCGCCTGACCTCACCTGATCACGGGGGCAGCCACTCGCCTCCACGACGGCGGAGATTATCTCCTCCGTCGTGGCCGCGTCATCCAGACCCGAAATGCGCAGACTAGCGCATTTGTTGGGTCTGGTGACGCGGACGTCACCCTTGTCCAGCGACTCCCGCAGCTTTGCCGCTAAGGCATCCGCTTTGGGGCCGCTGGTGGCGCCGGAGACCTCGAGGAGGCGCGCTCCGGTGCGCGTCACCTTGCACCGGAGCCCCCCCTCAATCTCGAGGGCCTTGAGGTCTACTGAGGCTTTCGCCTGCCTCAGGACCTCGGCGTACCCCACGCCCTTCGCCTTGCCTTCTGTCGTCACCGTAATGACGACGGCAGTGGAGCGAGGAGCGCGGAGCCTCTTCGGCGCCTTCGCCGCGGCGGCCTTTGCCGCTTTTGCGGCGACCTTTGCCGCCTTCTTGGCGGCCTTCACCGCCTTTTTGGCGGCCTTAGCCGCCTTCTTCTTTGCTCCTGCCACCTCCCAGATCCCCTCTCTAGAGGGAGTCTGGGGTGCGGCGGGAGCGCTGGCTGTGCTGGTGGAGGCGGGGTTGCCACCTCCACCAGGTGCCGTCTTCTTGGGGGCGGAGGCCTTCCGCTGGAGACCGGGAGCCTCACTGGGTGCAGCCGTCGCGTCGTCGCGTACGACGCGACGGCGGGTGCCGCCAGCGGCGGGCGGTATGTCCGGTCCTCGAGAACGCCGAGGCGGCGCTCGATGGTCTCCAGCAGTTGGACCATCGTCGGGGTCGCCTTAGGTGCACGGGGAGCGGGGGTTTTAACACCCCGAGCCTCCCCGGCCCCCTGGACGAGCTGCGTAAGCTTTAAAAGCTTAAGCTTTGTCCGAGGTTTAAAGACCCTTTAGGATCTCGTGTACGTTGTATGCGCCCTGACAGTGTTGAGAAAGCACTTGAATTTGTATAAGAATAATTGAATGTCATGTACTTGTTAAATCGAAATGGAGTAGAAACAGAAAAGAAGTTCAACAGCATGCATAATAATTTTCTACCTTTGACTAATTTTGTTAGTAATTTCCAACAAAAACAGATTAACTCTTCTGTACGAACCGGGCCTGTTAATAATTTTTGTGATTTTAAGCCAAATACCTTCCAAAATAACTCACAACCCTTTAATAGGCCTTTCCCTTCAGGAACTGCCGTAGGTATGCCCACACTCACATAGGTGCTCCCTCACCGGGAGCATTCGCGCGTAATGTAACGTTACGAGTCGAGAATTACAGCCGGTGAGGGAGGTGAACCGAGCATTGCAATGCGCGCCTTGTAATGATACAAGACGAGGTTACACCCAGTGAGGGAGGCGAATCGAGCATTACAATGCGCGCCTTGTAATGATACAATGTGTATCGTTTTGATACAACTCGTAACATTTATAGATTCGACTCGAGCATTACGTTACGATGCTACCTCCCTGACCGACACGAGCATTCGCGTGTAATGTAACATTTATTATAGACTAGCTGATGCCCGCAGCTTCGCCTGCGTGAAATTTGTTCTCTTTTCCGCGTCTCATGGGAACTTATTCCCGGGATAAAACTTGTATCATTTCAGACTATAATCTATCTCTGTAGGTGATTACATGATAATTTTGCAATCCAATATGGCCGCCGCGCCGAAATCACAAAATTTCATGATGGGTATCATTTAAGGGGGTTTTTGGTATGCTGAGTACGAATTTCGGGTTAATTTAGAGATCCAATATGGCCGCCGCGCCGAAATCACAAAATTTCATGATGGGTATCGTTTAAGGGGTTTTTTGGTAGGCTGAGTACGAATTTAAGGTCAATTTTGCGATCCAAGATGGCCGCCGCGCCACCGTTGTAAAATTTCATGTTGGATACCGTATAAGGGGTTTTTTGGTATGCTGAGTACGAATTTCGGGTTAATTTAGAGATCCAATATGGCCGCCGCGCCGTTATCACAAAATTTAATGATGGGTATCGGTTAAGGGGTTTTTTGGTATGCCGAGTACGAATTTCGGGTTAATTTAGAGATCCAATATGGCCGCCGCGCCGTTATCACAAAATTTCATGATGGGTATCGTTTAAGGGGGTTTTTGGTATGCTGAGTACGAATTTCGGGTTAATTTAGAGATCCAATATGGCCGCCGCGCCGTTATCACAAAATTTCATGATGGGTATCGTTTAAGGGGTTTTTTAGTATGCTGAATACGAATTTCGGGTTAATTTAGAGATCCAATATGGCCGCCGCGCCGTTATCACAAAATTTCATGATGGGTATCGTTTAAGGGGTTCTTTAGTATGCTGAATACGAATTTCGGATAAATTAATAGATCCAAAATGGCCGCCGCGCCGTTATCACAAAATTTCATGATGGGTATCGTTTAAGGGGTTCTTTAATATGCTGAATACGAATTTCGGGTTAATTTAGAGATCCAATATGGCCGCCGCGCCGTTATCACAAAATTTCATGATGGGTATCGATTAAGGGGTTCTTTAGTATGCTGAATACGAATTTCGGATTAAGTAATAGATCCAAAATGGCCGCCGCGCCGTTATCACAAAATTTCATGATGGGTATCGTTTAAGGGGTTCTTTAGTATGCTGAATACGAATTTCGGGTTAATTTAGAGATCCAATATGGCCGCCGCGCCGTTATCACAAAATTTCATGATGGGTATCGTTTAAGGGGTTTTTTGGTAGGCTGAGTACGAATTTAAGGTCAATTTTGCGATCCAAGATGGCCGCCGCGCCACCATGTAAAATTTCATGTTGGATACCGTATAAGGGGTTTTTTGGTATGCTGAGTACGAATTTCGGGTTAATTTAGAGATCCAATATGGCCGCCGCGCCGTTATCACAAAATTTCATGATGGGTATCGTTTAAGGGGTTTTTTGGTATGCCGAGTACGAATTTCGGGTTAATTTAGAGATCCAATATGGCCGCCGCGCCGTTATCACAAAATTTCATGATGGGTATCGTTTAAGGGGGTTTTTGGTATGCTGAGTATGAATTTTATGATAATTTTGCAATCCAAAATGGCCGCCGCGCCACTATCACAAAATTTCATGATGCATATCGTTTAAGGGGGTTTTTGGTCAGCTGAGTACGAAAAACCCCTTATACGGTATCCAACATGTAATTTTACAACGGTGGTGCGGCGGCCATTTTTGGTTGCAAAATTAACCCGAAATTCGGACTCAGCATACCAAAAAACCCCTTAAACGATACCCATCACGAAATTTTGTGATTTCGGCGCGGCGACCATATTGGATCTCTAAATTAACCCGAAATTCGTACTCAGCATACCAAAAAAACCCCTTAAACGATACCCATCATGAAATTTTGTGATTTCGGCGCGGCGGCCATATTGGATTTCTAAATTAACCCGAAATTCGTACTCAGCATACCAAAAAACCCCTTAAACGATACCCATCATGAAATTTTGTGATAGTGGCGCCGCGGCCATTTTGGATTGCAAAATTATCATAAATTTCGTACTCAGCATACTAAAAAACCCTTTTAACGATACCCATCATGAAATTTTGTGATTTTGGGGCGGCGGCCATATTGGATTGCAAAATTAACCCGAAATTCGTACTCAGCATACCAAAAAACCCCTTAAACGATACCTATCATGAAATTTTGTGATTTCAGCGCGGCGGCCATGTTGGATTTCTAAATTAACCCGAAATTCGTACTCAGCATACCAAAAAACCCCTTAAACGATACCCATCATGAAATTTTGTGATAGTGGCGCGGCGGCCATTTTGGATTGCAAAATTAACCCGAAATTCGTACTCAGCATACCAAAAACCCCTTAAACGATATCCATCATGAAATTTTGTGATTTCGGCGCGGCGGCCATATTGGATTTCTAAATTAACCCGAAATTCGTACTCAGCATACCAAAAAACCCCTTAAACGATACCCATCATGAAATTTTGTGATTTCGGCGCGGCGGCCATTTTGGATTTCTAAATTAACCCGAAATTCGTACTCAGCATACCAAAAAACCCCTTTAACGATACCCATCATGAAATTTTGTGATTTTGGGGCGGCGGCCATATTTGATCTCTAAATTAACCCGAAATTCGTACTCAGCATACCAAAAAACCCCTTAAACGATACCCATCATGAAATTTTGTGATTTCGGCGCGGCGGCCATATTGGATCTCTAAATTAACCCGAAATTCGTACTCAGCGTACCAAAAATCCCCTTTAACGATACCCATCATGAAATTTTGTGATTTCGGCGCGGCGGCCATATTGAATTGCAAAATTATCATGTAATCACCTACAGAGATAGATTATAGTCTGAAATGATACAAGTTTTATCCCAGGAACAAGTTCCCATGAGACGCGGAAAAGAGAACAAAATTTCACGCAGGCGAAGCTGCGGGCATCAGCTAGTCTATAATAAATGTTACATTACACGCGAATGCTCGTGTCGGTCAGGGAGGTAGCATCGTAACGTAATGCTCGAGTCGAATCTATAAATGTTACATTACACGCGAATGCTCGAGTCAGTCAGGGAGGTAGCATCGTAACGTAATGCTCGAGTCGAATCTATAAATGTTACATTACACGCGAACGCTCGTCGGTCAGGGAGGTAGCATCGTAACGCAATGCTCGAGTCGAATCTAATTTGTTACATTACAGGCGAATGCTCCCGGTGAGGGAGCACCTTTTACAGGATACTCGGCAAACGCAATCGCTCGCGACGAACGGTAGCGATTTAGCGCTAGGGTTACGAGTTACGATATTCGATGCGAGAACACCCCTATAGCTATTTCGAAACACCTCGAGTAAACTACCACAACTGCGCCAGAAATGTATGTCGCTGCCGGAGGACCCAAGGAAAACAAATATACTTTTAACTAAATTTAATTAAATTTAAAAAAAAAATACAAGTGCGTTAAATAATTAACGCACTTGTATTTTTTTTAAAATTTAATCAAGGTAATATCTAAAGTCTAAAAGCGAGTTGCCCCGACCAATGTTAGGATCAGAAGGACCTCTCTACACTGGCATTCACACTGCACAGTTGCGATGTCAGCAGATTGCCCTCCATGAGTCCATGCCAGGTCCATACCTGGCAACACAGTTACTCAGTTAATGAGATCGCTGCACAATGGCGGTTTATTTCTATACTTCGAAATACCAAGTATCTACTATAACGTACTATAACTATAACCAAGTATCTATACATAAACACGAATTTATAGTAACACACATTCATAATTAATGATTTCAATTTAGAAGTCATTCTAAAAGCTACTTACTATCGTTTTAAAATCCTTTCTTCCCACAGATCATTACTATATAGGTCAGTACGGTCGATACGTTAAGTTCTTAATCTTACACAAGTACTATTATCAAATTGCCTATCGTAAATCCCTTGTCAACAAATATGGTACCTACCATAAATTTTATCTAAAACATATCCGCACTTGAGGCATCATTCCTATCAACTTCAAAGAATTCTCAAGCACTTTTAAGCGACTTTTGTCAGATGCGAGCAGGTTGGCGAGTGCAGTGCGGCTGAGGAAGTCGACGACGCGACACGGACACGGAGCTATGGCGAAAGCGAGTTGTATCATTATCGGGCTGCTGGCGTTATGCCATTTGTGAGTTGATTTGTTTATATTTCCTATGTATAACACGTGATTGTGCAGGCACAAGGTATCGAAAAATGTAATCGTTATAGAACTCACATTGCCAGTGATTTCACGTCAAGGTCAATGACACTCGCCAGGGATGACCTCACAAGACGTGCTTATAATACCGTATAATATAACAACAAACGGTTAAGTGCTATTTTATTTTGTGAACAGCTTTGTTAAAATTGCTTGTCTAAACTGCATACAAAATAGGTGTAGTACCTATTTTGTTACAATATTCATTTATTCCATAATAAATAAATAGGTACTGATCATGTACTTCATTTATATACATGAATTCATTTTAACAATAAATTATTTTCCACCAAAATTTAATCAGCCATTATAAAATAATAATTCATTACATACTTTCTTCATCTTGATTAATCAATCAATACATATAATAAAATCGTAACAAGTTGCTGTCTGTACATGGAAGATAAATAGGAAAAAATGTTATAGGGGGGCTTTATGAACGCAAGAGAACCCAAAACAATAATTTTTAGAAATTTTGTCTGTTTGTCTGTATGTATGTATCTCTGTTTGTCTGTACGTTTGTGCACGCTAATCTCAGTAACCGCTTAACCGAATGCTATGCGGTTTTCTTTATTGTGTTGAGGTTTGCTCCACATAACATTTATTATTTATTTCATGTCCTTCGGTTTGTAAATAAAAAAGTTATATCACTTTAAATAATCATACTAGTAGATATAATAATATGAATCTAAAAATGGGTAAATCTAAACTGGCGTGTTGCCTTAAAGATTAAGTTTATTCTAAACTAATTTAAAAAGGTTGTAAAAACTATACAATTGGTGATTATTTGTTGGATGGAGAAGCCTGGAAATGACCTGCTCTACTGGATTCTCAAAAAATTGTTAAAATGCATAGTTTTTAGATTCATTTTGTAAATAGAGCTCTAAAAAGAATAACCCGCTGAGTTTCTTGCCAGTTCTTCTCAGGTGGGTCGCGTTGTGAACTGGTGGTAGATTTTGATTTATATTCTGGACGTTTCACAAGAGCATCTGTATATGCCTATGTGAAAGAAACTTCTTTTTCTCTCTTTCTTCTTTCTTTCTAATTCAGTCCGCGCCGAAGGCGTTAAATTGTTTTAAAATAGCCTTAGTCATTAATTTGATAGTTATCATTAGTTAGATATTCCGTACAGGGATAGAGTATAGTCCGGAATAACACATAGGATACTTCTGATCCCGGGAAAATATTCCCACGAGAAGCGGGAACGAGAACCAAATCTCACGCGGGCGAAGCCGCGCGCTTCAGCTAGTATTTACATAAATGATACCATGATTAATTTTTTTCTGAAAACCTTTCAGAAATGTTGCTTCAAAGTACACCAAATTCCCTGAAGGATTCACGTTCGGTGTAGCGACTGCTTCACATCAAATAGAAGGAGCATGGAATGTCGACGGTAAGTCCATTAATAATCCTGTCACAGTCGGCATGTTAACAGCTTGATATTGGTAGGTAAGCAAAGATAAGAATGCCGCAGACCTGTCTACGTTAGGAACTACAGGCCTCCATGATCGGGGTCTTGGAATTGCAAACCATGAATACGGCATGATGTGAGTGGCTATGCGCGTCTCCCAAAAGAAACTGAAAACTTAATGTAACTCATAATTGAGACTGTGCTGGTAGCTAAAATCTGGCGGGTAGCCTGGGGCTATACATCGAAAATTTTACCCGGGGCACCATGCAATAGACAATTCGGAAGGATTGCACGTGTATTTCGTCGGTTAGAATTTGGCATGATCTCTGTCGGAATTGGCCACTTGATAATAATGTTATAGGTAGTACCTACGTACTTAAAACCTAACCTTTAATGCTAAAATTGTCTACTTATCTTTTTGCCAGTTATGACTTAATTATAATCTTAATGAGGCAGGTACGCTGCTTCAGTATAGTAAAAATAGGTAGGTAAATTTTTGACCGAGCAATGATAAATTTAAAGAAACTACAGTTTTGTTTAAAGAGTGGCGAAACCGGTCAGGTGTATCTAATAAATATTGTGGAACAGTACAAGTGGCGCTTTTTAATATAAGTTGCCGTGGCTCCTCTCCAGCCGCTCGTCCATGACCGGCCTAACCACCCCGATTGTGGCGTTACCTTTCCTTGGTTGCTCAATTGGCACCTTCCATTTCTCCATGAGTACCTGACAGAGTTGGGACCTCTGATGGAGGGTTCCCGGCAAGGTGACATGCCGCCTCAATAGAGATAGTGCCCTCTCACCACCCTGACAGCCATATCCTTCTGCTTTGTAGAAGTCGTCACTATTTATGAAAGGGGGGTAGTTTTGCGGAATTTTCTTGACCACCTATTTAGAGTTCAGTATCCAAAGGGTAAAAACGGGACTCCTAAGAGTCCTAGACCAACTAGGACACCGCGATCCTACCCAGGTCTACTTCTCCATCATCGTAATTGCTTGTGGTTTGCATAAAATTGAATGATTGTATCTATTGGAAGTCGTTTGGAATCCAATACTATTCTCTAAATCTAAGATTGGTAGCATATGAACTGGTTGGGCTGACTCCAAACACGTCCCAAGCCAATTTAGCAGAGCGAGGCACTAGACGTGTTCGTGAATTTTTCACGAACACGTGTTTTGGCCCGGCCGAAATCGAAACAGCAACCTATACTCGATTTTTAGACCAAACCTGAATATTCGATAAGACTCAAATTTTTAAGCAGCCAATATGTCATAGACGAGATTATTTGCTTACTCGACAGTGCTGCTTTGAAGTGCCGGGTGAACAATATTTTATTATTTTGACATATCTGTTCAATTCAAGTGGAAGGAAGACAAAAACCTTTCAGAAAATCGTATGGTATCGGTAAGCACTATCATTTTTATCAAGTTGTATCCATGAGGATATCTTATGCAACTACATAGTTAAGGAAGATTCAAGATTATGAAAAATTATCTCATAAACACAAGATTTACCTACGAATCTTGTATTTTATCAATTGAACGAAACTTATTTCGGACAACAGAAATCAATATGATTGGCCTATCTGTGTATGAGCGATTATCTGGGGGCACGGCAGTTCTCCCACCAAGTCGAGCAACAGCGGCACGACCGTAACCATCTTTTCTCGAACCCACTCAGGCCCTTTTTTGACATGGATGAGTGGCTGGAGAGAAGACACGGTGCTCTCCGTGCGTACCGGGCACGGGAGCTTCGGTAAGTATCTGTGGCGAATACCTACACCTGAAACCGCGGCCGAGTGCCCAAACCCCCCATAGGGTGAGGCTGAGGTAAATTTCCAAATATCCTTTCATATTACTTACCTAGTTAATAATAGGTACCTTTTGTCCAAATTTCATCATTCTAGGTTCAGGGGTTTCGTCTCTACGTTGATGAGTCAGTCAGTCACAATTTCTCTTTAGATAATCTTAATATATAAAACAAAGACGGGTTTGTTACAACATTTATAACTCGAGATCTGCTGAACCAATATTCATGGTTATTGATTCGTTGGATTTGTCTCCGCCCCGAATAGCATAATAATTCTTAAAAACAATGAAAACTCGATATGTGTAATGAATACTTAATCTTAATACATATATACAACAAAGACGGGTTTGTTACAACATTTATAACTCAAGAACGGCCGTACCGATTTGGCTGATAATTGGTGGGGAGGTAGCTTAGAATCAGGAGACGGACATAGGATACTTTTTATCCCGTTTGACCTCGCTTTTTTTTTCGCTTTTTTTCTGCTGGCGACGTACACCGGTAGTCCACGTCCTATGCATGAATATGCGCAATTTCTACAATAATGCGATGGGAAACATCTATCGTTAAGGAAATTATTCTGACGGGAGTAAATCGACGGGAACGGGTGATTTACTCTCTTATGTGACGCATACGAAGTTGCGCGGGTCAGCTAGTAGTAGTATAGATGGATCTTCGAAATGTATGTACGCTGATAACTTCAGAACAGCTAAACCAATTTCGCTAATTCTTTCTTTTCTGTTTTAGTAATAGCCAGGGCAAGGTTTGTATAAAATAAAATATAATAAAATGAAATCTATTTCTTATCAAAATTCATTTTAAAAAATCTCATCCCGTTAAAAAACAATACTTGTAAAAAAAACCAAGTCTCGGAACTCTGTTCTTCTACCGTGAAAAGTAGTGAGATTCAGATTCATGCCATTACCAAGTCGGTTATTTTATTCAGTCTCTGCATAAGGGACCTTCTTCCTTAAATTTTACGTTATTGGCTAACTCAACAACATCTCATTGTGTCCATAATCAATATCTACAATCTTTTATGTTTTAAAGAAATAGATTGACTTGGCAATCGCATGAAAACATAATGTGTCCTGTACCTACCTTTCTCACAAGTAATATATTAAATTAGATTGTTTATTGCGATTGCCAAGTCGATCTATTTTTTGAAACTTTAAAGATTGTAAATATTGATTTATAAACACAATAAGATGTTGTTGAGTTAGCTAATTACGTAAAATTTAAGACAGAAGGTCCCTTATGCAGGGACTGAAAAAAATAACCAACTTGGTAATGAGAATAACATGAATCTGAATCTCACTACTTTTTACGGTAGAAGAACAGAGTTGCGAGATTTGGTTTTTTTTAGAAGTATTGTTTTTGATGGGATCTCGTTTCTTTTTGTTAGAGTATGACTGAGAATAATAATAATATAAGCATGAACCATTGCCTGGTATAGGGACCACCCCGTGTAGGCGGGGATGATCATTCACATTCAGTATTCCCATTTCCATTGCGACTACAAGTAATGTAAGCAAGAGTTTTGTTTTGGAGTAGTACACGATTAACAGACAAACAGGACGTTAATAAAAATGATACGTTTTATAGTCAAAAGTACCAACCACATACCTACAATCGTAACTAAACGTATGACTTTTTATTTAGGCTTCACTGAACTAATGTTACTAATAAAGAAATATTTAAACTGAAACAAATTTGGATAGGCTCAATCCACGAGTTTTGATGAAATATACCTACATAAATACACACGTATGGTCATGACTTAGGTACTATACGCTTCTGTGAAAAATCGGTTACGATTGGGTGCTGCGTGGTCCGTTGCTCAGAGGTATTGGCGTAACGTGTTACGACGTCACCCTCATTACAGCGCGAGGAGCAACGCATCGAGATGCAGCCCTAAAGGCCACCTGCGGGATCCAACTTACATATAGCGGGCGTCAGTATCGGCATCTAGCTCCTGGTGACGTATCTGGGGCTCGTACTCGATAGCCGGTGGAACTTCGGAAACCACTTCCGAAGTTTGGTCCCATAACTGAGGGAGGGGGGCATCAGCCACACTCTCACGGTTGTTGCCCAATATCAGGAGAATCAACGCTCCCTGCAAGAGACTGTACCTTGGGATCGTGGAAAGCATAGCCCTATACGGAGCCTCCGTATGGGCGTAGATCCTGATGACCAGCAATGCGGCTAGATTGAATAGCCCGCAGAAGGCGACGGCTATCAGGGTGATAATTTCAGTTGAGGCGGCACGTCTTCTAGCCGGGACCCCTATAAGGGACCTAGAAGCGAGGGCCCTTGCTCCATTGCATTAATTGCGCAAGGAGGCGCTGGAGCGGGGCCATAGGCCAGGTCATGCTCGTGAAAGAGACGGTGGGGAGAAAGCGGGAGAGAACTCTCCCACCCGAGTTCCACAACCTGCGGCGGAGCCCCATACTATCGGCCTTCATGACCGGGGACCTGAGGACGGTGACGGGGCTGCTCACCATGCTTACAGAAGCAGTCCTTAGCGTGACGTGAGAGATTCATACACGCCCCCCTCAAGAAGCAGGATAACAACTGAACAACCCCCAAAGACGCGGCCCCAATGTGTATCATTCCGAGGGCATACTAGGGGCTCCCAACCGTAGGCTGTTAGGTACGATACGCGCGGTTTTTAGTTGGTAGGACTACTGTACAGTGAAAATTTTAGGCCTTTATCTGGCACGGTTCCAGCGATACAACCTCGTGACCAATAGACAGAGACGGTCGGCTAGGCCTCATGTCTCGTTAATAGGGTCCTGCTTTAACCCCTATGTGCAAGGGTTTGAATCGCACTTGGCCGGGTATTTTTTCAATAGGTTCAGCAAGTTCCACCAAGTGCCATCAATCAACGGTATAATTCTTCTGAATCTCAAGTGTTCATTTTAGAAATATCTCCATCTAAAGATCAGTTTCTTTCTTTTACGTGTGGAATTACTCATAGATGCTATTGCGAACTCCTACGGACTAAAACCACACGGTGCCCTGCTACTAGCTCTTGGCTGGTTTTGGTTACATTCTAGAAGTATATAACTAAAACTGGACAACAGTGAGCCGGACTAGCGCACTTAGAGTTCCGTACAAGAAAAGCGGCAAAAAATCCCTAACCTTTAATTTTATTAATTTGTCTATTTTTATTATTTTTTGCTATAGCAGCAACAGAAATACATCATCTGTAAAAAAATTAACTGTCTAATTACCACGGTGAGTTACAGCCTGCTGACAGACAGACAGACGACTAACGAAGACAACGGAACCGACAACGAAGGGGTAGGGTTATGTAATATCCTAGATTACCTTTTTAGGATACTGTAAAAACTTATTATTAAAACTATTGATTGGAAGTCATTTGTAAATCTTCGGTTAGATATTAACTGGTTGGGCTGACCCCACACAAATCAAAAAAAAATTTTTCTGATATCTGTGGCTGACCCCAACCACGTCACAAGCAGAGCCAGGCTCTCAAAATTCATAAACACGTGAGTTTCACGGCCCGGCTGAAAGTTTCGGCCCATCTTGGCTGAAACCGAAACTGCGGCTGAAACTCGATTTTTTGGCCGAAACTGGCTGAAACCGAAACCGAAACTTCGGTTGGTCACTAATGAAAATAAATCCCAATTTTCCTTGGTCACGCCATCGCGTGTTTACGGCTGGACCGGTTTCGCTAAATCTTTTTTGTTGTGTTAGCTATTGTTAGGAGAAGGTTCTAATGGATGAAAAAATTCAGAAAGTTTTGTAGGAAATTTAGACCAGTGCAGATAGCTCTAAAAATGATGAAAAATGTGAAAACATTTTTCATCATTTTCCATAGGACTTGTGGTTTTGTCGGAAATCGAGAAAACCCCTTTTCCTCCCTTAAAACCCCCATTTTTTTCACTTCCCGACCTCAGAACGCCCGTAAATTATTTTTCCTGTTATTTTTGTCACATTCTCTTCCTTTTGCAATAGATTTCACTCTACTACTATTTTTTTATATTTTAAAAGCTATCTGCACTGGTCTTATTAGAAAATTTACAATAACTGTAAGTGGCTCGAACTGTTCAAAGAAATGGTTTCTATTGCAATTTTGGATCGGTTCTTGGAACTCGAAGCACCAATATAGGAATCGGGAACAGAAAGACGGACTGGGAAATGAACAAGGAACGGAAACTCAGAACTCGAGATACCGATTTCCATATTCATAGTTATGGCAGTAGTATGACAACGTCTGTCGGGTCAGCTCGTATACTAATAAAATCTGTACTAATATTACGAGTATAAAGAGGAAAGATTTGTTTTTTTGTTTGTTTGTTTGTTTGTAACGAATAGGCTCCGGAACTATTGGACCGATTTGAAAAATTCTTTCACTATTGGGAAGCTACACTCTTTGCGGAGAACATAGGCTATATTTCATTTCCGTATTCCCACGGGAACGGGAACTACACGGGTGAAACCACGTGACGTCTGCTAGTAATATTATAAAGAGGAAAGATTTGATTGTTTGTTTGTTTGCATCGAATAGGCTCCGAAACTACTGGACCGATTTAAAAAAATATTTCACTGTTGGGAAGCTACACTCTTTGCGGTGAACATAGGCTATATTTTATTCCTGTATTCCTACGGAACGGGAATTATGCGGGTGAAACCGCATGACGTCCGCAAGTTAGTGTATAAACCTAGGAAAACATTAAATATTCTGGACTTTCAGTTCAGTTTTTTAGAATCATCAACTGTATAAAATAACTTTGTAATCCTTTATTATTTAGATAAAATAACGTAGGTAATTTATAAACCGATTGACATGAAATAAACGCTAAATGTTGTTTATTTCATGTCAATCGGTCTAAATGGCGTGGAAGTCGTTATCGCATAAAGTCATAACCCTCCTTTTGCGCAGTCGGTTAAAAAGTAGCCTATGTCATCCCAGGGCCTCGAACTATCCCTATACCAAATTTCATTTCAATCGCTCCAGCCGTTTAGGCGTGAAAGCTTAACAGACAGACAGACAGAGTTACTTTCGCATTTAAAATATTAGTAGGGATTAGGGACATTGACTTGATATTATATAAATCTCACTATTTTTTACTGTGGAAGAACTGAATTGCGATAGGTAAGCAGGTACTTGGGTTTTTTACAAGTTTTGTTTTTGATGGGATTATATCTGACTCATCCACACCCTCACCCTGCCAAGGCTTGGATACCTAGTACCTATGAGTATCTAGTTTTCTTTGGTGACGTAGAGATCCACTATGCAGGGATTTATCTAAACATAACCTTTGGGGTGTAATGGTTGCAATAAACCCGAATATCAATGTTAAGTAAGTACCTAGGTATCCTCTTGTCCTGTTTGACTAATTCATCAACGCATAACTCAAGCCGATGGACCAATTTTGATAATTTTGAAGCAAAACCTTTTAGGCGTGACTAATTAGGGGTAATTCAGATTCTTTTTCTGACGGAAGTAACGCTTACTATTTGAATTTTGAATAGCGGTAACGCATAATTCGAATGAATGATATTAATATAACATTTGATGCCGTCAATGGCAAAGAAGTTTTACTTCAATCGCGCGTAAAGGTTACACGTACACACTTTTTTTATTACATCAAGTTCTTGTAAATTTACGTAACTAAGTAACCTTCTTAGAAACACACGATTTACTTTAAAAATTTACTAAATGTTGCATGTAAAAACATTCCAGGTAAATCAGAAAATATATGGGACCGTTTGACCCATACTAGACCAGAACTCATCGCAGATCTCACCAATGGTGATGTAGCCTGCGACTCGTACAACCTGTATCGCGATGACGTTGACAGAATGGTCAGTCTCGGTGTGGACTTCTACCGCTTCTCCCTGTCTTGGTCACGTATCCTTCCTACGGGTCGAGCGGATTACATCAACCCTGAAGGCCTTCGTTACTACCATAACCTTCTCGATTATCTAGCTGAGAACAATATTGAACCTTTGGTAAGTTTATTTATTCAATAAAATATTAGACAAATGTTAATATTTTATTGGAAACACACACTCAAAAAGCGCTGCTAGTCCCGCTTGCTCTGTTATATTCAAATCATTGCAAGCAGAATATACATACATACCTACATATAGTCACGCCTTTATCCCCGAAGGGGTATGCAGAAGTATAGTATACGCCCACATTTCACCTTATAGTTTTATGTCCTACGTAGGTAATAGGTGATGAGCCTATGTTCAACACGGTGATAAGCCTAGGTTCTAAGTTCTAGGTTTACACGGGCTGGTTTCCGCAACTCGACGTCATTTAATGCGCCTATTTTGCGTGGGGGGTTGTGGTATGGCTACTGCCATCCCAGTTCCTCCAGGAAGCCTAGCAGACTCTTTACGTTGCCGACGACTTCCTGGAGCGACCTCGGTGTGCCGAGGTGTGTAGTGTGTGTGCCTGTATCTTGCCAGTTCCGGGCATTTCATAAGAATGTGGCTGGCAGTTTCGTCCGTCTCCATGCAGGCTCTGCAAAGGGGGCTGTCTGTGACACCTAAATTAAAGAGATGTTTGTTAAGTGGACTATGACCTGTAACTATACCTGTTATTATACTTATCTTAGTCCTGTTAAGCTGCAGAATTTTGCGAGAGAATCTGGTGTTAATTGTCGGCAGTGCCTCTCTCGCCTGTCTGCATGTATCAAGGCTGGCCCAGTAACCCTAGTGCTGGCCCCTTGTCTGCTGTTTTAACAAGTTGCGTACCCATCCAGATGGGAGGGGCAGAATAGGTTCAGGGCCCATTGCTGCCAGCGAAGAGCCTCTTTTGCCAGCTCGTCCGCTGCGTCGTTACCTTGTGAGCCACTGTGTCCTTTTATCCATTGTAGGGTAACATTGTTCTTTGTGCATATATTCATGAGACCCATGTGGCATTCCATGATAAGGCCCGATGTTATTGTATGGCTCTGGAGCGCCTGTAGGACCGATCTACTATCAGTTAGTATCCGGATACACTGATTCTTTACGGTCCTGGTCTTGACGGCCTCAGTCGCCTTGATTATACCCATGCACTCTGCCTGGTATACCGTGCCGTGGGTGCCTAGTGGTGTTGCGATATTAATATTCAGGTCCTCCGAGAAGGTTCCTGCTCCGGTGCCCAGCCTCGTCTTGAATCCATCCGTAAATATCCTCAACTTTCTGATATTGAGTCCCTCGTGGGGGCACTCCTGTAGTTGTATTTTGTACTTTTTGTCTAACACAAACTGCTTTGGTATTGTGTCGGTGATTGCTTCAGTTAGTGGTTCCGAATCCACCAACTTCTTGTATATCTCTATATGATTGGTTTCCACAGTCCTAGACTTTTGAGTCTAATGGCTGTAGCCGCAGCTTCTTGTTTGATGAACATGTGCAGCGGCGGGAGACCCAGCATCACCTCCATGGCGGCGGTGGGCTTAGTTCTCATTCCACCGGTGGTTGCCATGCAGGCTAATCTTTGGAAACTTTTCGGGATCTTTTCGACTGTGATCAGGGTTGTGCGTGTCCACCATACCACAGCCCCGTAGGTAACGATGGGTCTGATTATCGATTCGTAAAGCCAGAGGGTGATCTTGGGGCTCAACCCCCACTTGCTTCCTACCATTCTGCGGCACTGCCAGAATGTGATTGTAGCTTTGTTGATTTTGTTTTCGAGATGATTACTCCAGTTTAGTTTGCTGTCAAGAAGTACCCTAAAATTTACTTAGCACAAAGTAATAATAATAGCAAAAAATCGAGTCGTAAATATTCTGTAGCTATAGTACTGTTTATATTTCAATCGTGTTTGTTGAGTAAAGCTAATAAATTAACTTTACTTTTCAGGTTACCTTGTTCCATTGGGACTTGCCACAGAGTCTTCAAGATTTGGGTGGTTGGGCTAATCCTAAGATGGTCGATTATTTCCGAGACTACTCCGATGTATGCTTCAGAGAGTTCGGTGACAAAATTAAATCTTGGATCACCATTAACGAACCTTATGAAGTCTGCGAAGATGGATATGGCGATGAGAAGAAGGCTCCTGCAATTAATAGCCACGGAGTAGGAAACTACTTATGTAGCGATAATCTCTTGAAAGCACATGCTGAGTGTTACCATTTATATAATGAGACATACCGTCCAATCCAGAACGGAAGAATTATGATTTCTATTAACTCCATATGGTACGAACCAAGTGATCCAGAAAATACCGAGCAAGTTGTATTGGCTGAAGTCGCCAACCAGTTCAAGGTAGGTATATTTATGTTTGAGTATTCTATAGTTGTTGTTCTTGGCATTTCTAATATATTAAGCAGTGTAGTTCATTCTTAGCCAAATTGAAGGCCTTACGGCGACTTGAAAAATTTCAACTGCGGGTCGCGGACCTGCGCCTGTCCATTTAAACACGGAAATTGCCTACGAGCTTTTCTGACTGCTTTTTATTAAATCACTATAAGAACCGTATCAGGTCTGTGAAGATGGATATGGGAATGAGAAGATTGTTCTATAATTTGATAACTTTTCCTCAGTTCGGTTGGTTTGCGCACCCCATTTTCACCACGGAAGGCGGCTACCCACCAGTGATGGTAGAAAATGTTGCCCGTCAAAGCGAAGCGGAAGGTCTTAATAAGTCACGCCTTGAACAGTTTGATTCATATTGGATTGAGAGGATAAGGGGTACTTCAGACTTCCTTGGTATCAATCACTACACCACATTTTTGGTCACGGGAGCTGGTGTGGATCCCACGGCTAAATCACCATCATGGCTCAAGGATATTGGTGCAATCACCACAATGGAAGTTGGTGGCGAATCAGCGTCAGAATGGCTGAGGGTAAGTAGACGTATTTTTTTACTTTAAATTATTTCTGGATACGTAGGACCACCCAGACACACAACAAATCAAAGTACTCAATTCATTCAAAGAAAAAAAAATGTTGTGTCGATCTTTAAGAGAAATCTATACCCAGCAATGTAAGCGTTTCTTTCATACATGTGCAAGTGCAACTGGATAATAATATTATTTGTGTCACAACTTTCAGGTGGTGCCGACTGGTTTTGCTAACCTGCTACGCTGGTGCAAGAGCTCATACAATAACCCACCTATTTACATCACTGAAAATGGGTTTTCTGATCGCGGTACTTTGGAGGACTACGGTCGTATCAACTATTTTGATGTTAGTAGAATAAAATAGGAATATTCTGCTTAAAATTGGCGATGCCGCCTTACAATTTATGAACTTTATGTATTCGATTCTTACAGGAATATCTAACTGTAATTTTGAACGTGATGAATGACGATGGGGTCAATATTCTCGGCTACACCGCATGGACTCTCATGGACAACTTCGAGTGGAGGGCAGGGTTCTCGTAAGCATTTATTTTTTCTTGTATATGTTACTGTAAAAGCTTTACCGTAGACGAGCTGTCAAAAAACATCTAGGTAAGAAATGGGTGGTCATCGAAAAAAAATACTCCAAGTAAGTAGGACTACATGGAGCGCTCGCAGTCCGACTAGCTCAATATTATATCAATCGCTTAGAGCCTCCCTGCTGTAGACGAATCTTCCGTCAGATGTTCATCCAACTTTAACGTAAGCTAAATATTAATATTTTTTACTCTACCGCAGAGAACGATTTGGTTTATACTACGTGAACATCACTGATCCCGCGCGACCACGCACTCCCAAGTTGTCAGCCGAATACTACCGCCAACTGCTTAGCACTCGGGAGCTGCCGAAGGATGAACGCTTCTTCAAGAACCCTTCTGTAAGATCATGCCCTTCTGTAAGATCATGCAATCTGTAAGATCATGCCATCATCAGATATGTATTGATAAAATCCATTATTGTGCCTGCCTTTGCTTGTGACAACATTTCCTACAAAGATATCTCCCATATTATACCTAATAAGCAGAAATAACATGTTTTCTCTGTACATAATAATTATCCCTCTAACTTGTCTTCTGGGGCTTGAAAGTTACTATGCTATGTAAATAGAAACCTATAAACAACCTCTCGAAAATAAATAACAGATGTTACTACTTGTTTGTTTTTTTACATGTTTTACAAATCTAAACAGCCTGTGTCAACATCTGAATGTGCGATAACTAAAGAACCAAATTTTAACACGCTTTTATTAGCTTCACTTCTAACTATGTATACCTGTAAGAAACTCTTGGAATGTTAATTTGACCCACTTCCCGTCCTTCGATCAGGCTGAAATTTTGCACACGCTCTGAGTTCTGATGACAATACATGACTAGCTAAAAAACGTCATTACAAATCCAATATGGCGGCCTCCCCAAAATGGCGGACTGGCTGTTTGAAATCCACCCCCATGATATGGGTATCGAATGAAAGGGATTGCTGTCAGGAATACGAAAAAAATAGTCACGTGACTTAAATCCAATATGGCGGACGTCCAAGATGGCGGACAGGCTATTTGAAATGCACCTCCATGATATAGGTATCAAATAAAAGGGCTTGCTTTTTGTATTTTTAGTACGTGCTAAAAGCGTGTTTTTTAGTTTTTTAAACTATTGTTAATGTATTGGTTACCCAAATTTAAAGTTTTAGCACAGGGCGGAAACTCCATACAAAAGATTCGTTTTCAATGCTGTCACCTACACTAAAAACAAGTTATGTTTGTACAGAGCTTGCATGTGTGTGTGTGTGTGACCATTAACGTGAAGCAGAAATACCCTCCAACTATATCTAAGTTGCCTACACAAATACTATCTCTAATTTGTGTTGTCTATCTGTATGTACCTACCTAATACTATTTATACGTATTACCTTTTGGTGTTAGTTCAAAGAACTTAACTACATTTCTTTTGTTTCTGGACCTATCTACTTAATTAATATTATGCTATTCATTAGCCTAATATCAATTGAAATAGCACACCTATTATTATTTTGTTCTATTATATAGTCAGAATTCCACCGTTCCCTGGCGCCAACACAATAGTTATAGTTTACACAATTAGTTGATCTGGGCTAATTAGTGCTACGCTACACCCAGACTTCAGAAATACAAGCTCTCAAATTTGTACCTACCAAATCTCACTTTAATACTAAAACTGCCTGTTGCTTGGCTTTTGTAGTTTTCACCTTATAAAATAAAATGAATAAAGACGCCTTTAATATAACTACACAAAAGATTATTTTTGACAATATGTAATGAAATCCATTTTATATAGAAGTTGCCTCTGCAGCATAGGCCTCCCCTAACTTTCTCCATTCTCCTCTTTCTCTTGCCCTTCTCATCCAATCAGGTCCTGGCTGTTCCTTGAATATATATCACTATTTATTTTTCTGCCTAACCTGTATTCTAACACCGTTTCATGAAATCCATTCTGTAGCCTTTTAGACAATTTCTTATTATGTAGATTAGATACATTTCCATTTGAGAAGTCTTGTTTTTACAGTTAAGTAGGTACGGTAGGAATTTTAGTTTTCTTTCTTATAACTGTGTTTCTTATTCTATCTAATTATTTCGATTCCCAACATACTTCTTTCCATTATTCTCTGGCAAATTGCTACTTTTTCTTCGTCATTTTTTCTTTGAGACTATGTTTGACAGCCATAAGTTAGGGTAGTATTGATATCTCATATATTTTTTTCCTCTGTATGTATAGCCATATCTTTGTTTGTCATTAGTTTTCTGAAACCCACCTTTTATACATACCTTGGTACATAAATGTGATGTTACAGAGCCTCCTTGTTGTTCCAGAGATTGCCAAATGCTTTCGTGCCGTAAGCTATCAAATGCTTCTGTGTAGTCTCTGAAATACATGTACAATGGCTTGTCGTACTAATAACATTTTTTAATTACTTGAGTAATTTGTACATGCTCCATACTGAATACGTATTACGAAATCCCGCTTGCTCTCTGGGCTGATTCTCATCTAATGTCATAGAAATTAGATAAAGTATAATTTTGGAAAATGTCTTGTACAAATTAGTCATTATACTCATAGCACTGTAGTTTGAGAGGTCACATATGTATCCTTTCTTATGTATTAGAGGTATTTTCCCTGATTCTTTAATACTTTCGAATAGCTATTGTAGTGGTTTTAACAGAGGTAAGCATAGAGACTTGAGAACTTCGTTAGCTATTTTGTCATTTCCGGAGGATTTTCCATTTTAAGCTCATAATTACACAAGAAATTTCTGACTCCAATACTGTCTGATTTTCCTTTTCTAAACCTGGAATAGTCTGGCATTCAGTTGACTTACAGTCAGATATATGGAGGTGACGGTTCAGTAGAGTTCTCCATAGAAATCCGTCGCCTCCTGCATGATGTCAGGCTGGCTTGTTAAAACTCTACCTCTTTTTGATTTAACGTTTGCTGCAAATGTATCTATTTTTTTAACCGACTTCAAAAAAAGGAGGAGGTTCTCAATTCGTCTGTATGTATTTTTTTTATGTATGTTAAGCGATAATTCCGTCAATTATAGACGGATTTCAATATTTTTTTTTTGTTGAATAGTGATTACTTCTGAGGTGGTCCCATTTTCACCAGGTCAGGATCTGATGAAGGGATCCAGGAGAAAACGAGGGCAACCACCGAAAATTGTAGGGACAACTAGTGCGCCTGTTAACTTTTTAATTAAGTGCTTTAATGTTCTACACTTTAATGAAGGTCTGGCGTCGATCTGATGATAGAGTCGAAAGACAGTCGAGGGCATTCCTAAACAATTTACAGCAGTTATCTTGTGTTTGGGCTTGATTGATTTGTATTGATGAGAACTTTACTCCTAGATTGATAGATCCAGCTTAAAAAAAAAGAAAGGTCTTTATGTTTTATGTATGTTCACCGATATTTCCGTCAATCATAGACGGATTTCAATTTTTTTTGTTGAATTGGGTTTACTTTTGAGGTGGTCCCATTTTAACCAGGTTAGGATCTGATTATGGGATCCTGCAGAAAGCGAGGGCAACCAACGAAAATTATAGGGACAACTAGTGCGTTTGTTAACTTTTTAATTCAGTGCTTTAATGTCCATTAATGAAGGTCTGGAGTCGATCTGATGATGGAACCAAAAGAGATTCGAGGGAATTCCTTAACGATTCATAGCAGCTACCTTGTGTTGGGGCTTGATTAATTTGTATTGATGAGAACTTTCACCAAGATAGATATATATTTCGGTTCACCCGTCACTTAAAATAATGAAAAAAAAATTTTCAATAAAAAATACAACCGACTTCAAAGACATCCTGAAAAATAAAATTTACTTAGCACAAACAAAGTAATATGTATTTTGATTTATCAGATTTTATTCAATATAATATTGAAGTTGGTGCCATGAATAATACCTCCCTAAACCTATGAATTTACTTGACATAATAAAGCTTATTTACCTACTTTTTAACAGATCCGCAACTGATGGACACGGTGATGGAAGCATGGTGATATTAACTTGAAGTGCACTTATATATTTATTTATTGCAATAATTGAGCATGTTTGACCCGCTTGTTAGAATAAAAAATAAATGACTTATTGCAAATGTTACTCACTTTTTTTTTTTTTTTCCGGCAGACAAGAATCATGAAGAATGAGCTTTAAATATCCTGATTCATGTAGGTATAGTACCTATGTAATATGTAAATTACTTACAATTAAATAATGTAACTGAATATAGAGTTGATTTTTATGCACGTTTCTTAGGCTAGTGTTAATAATAGGTGTTTGTAAACAACTTTACAAGATTAGCTTTCCGTCTGGCAAGCCAACGGATATATTTTTTTCATGAGGGCGGGGTTTCGTCCCCCCAGTCAACCATAGGATAACTATAGACTAGTACTTCTACGAAGAGTAGACCTCGCGAGCTACCAGAAACCAAACCAACAAATTCTGTGAGGCACCTATTACATGTGTCGCAGATCTGTATAGGACCCGGTACGTACAGGATGCCGTTGTAGCCATAGCGAAACATTGTTGATATGGCCCAGCAAAACCTGCTCAAAATTGATTAAAACTTCCTCTAATCGCAAACTCATTGTTTCTTTTATTCTTGACGACAATCACGACAACAATTCAATTACTAATAAGTTTGACGAGATAGTGGTTCAATGAAAATAGCAAAAACAGTTACACTGTGAAAAAAATCATAATTATTAATTTATCCTGTTTATAGTGTCTGAGAATCTAGTAGTAATAGTTTTGTATCTGAAATCGTAAAATTAAAATTATGTTTTCATGAAACAGCGTTGAACTTGAAGACGCATTGTGTTTATGCCATTAACTAAGTGTCTATGATTAAAAACTTACCCGTTTCTCTATGGTTTTTATACCTGTCTCGCTCTCGCCAGCGTGTGCCGTCTCCTTCAAACGGCACTGTTTGACAGTGACAGCTCAAAGTTCATAGCGTTGTGATTTTTGCCGCGCAAAGAATCAAAAATTTTCGCTAAGTGTAGAAAATTGGAAAAACCATTGAAATATAGTTTTTTAGTGTGAAAATATCAAACAGCGTAAATAAGAAGCGTTTCAGTAGTTAAAAAGCGTTTTGGACGAGTTTCGTACTAAGTCTGAATAAACGACGCAGGCCGGGTACGTTCCGGAGGTGATCAGTGAGAATTTCAAATAAGTTCATCATCCTCGGAGGATGAATATGACTTTGCATCACCTCCTCCAAACATTAGAAGTAATTAAGCTGTACCCAAGTAAGTACAATCCAGTTATTACAAGTTCACACCGACCTGTGAATGTTTTCTAGTTTTGTTGGATCAAGTGATACCTACTGAATTTTTCCCAATTGTTATCGCTTTAACCTAACCTGCAGACTTGTACTCATACTCCTGCACATCTTGAAACCAATTCATCGACATCTTGTTGAGACATCCGTCCACAGCTTCTCGTAATTTATCTTTGTTCGAGCACAAAGTTTGATCAAAGACTTTGATATAAATTACAAGAGTTATTACAGCTAGATGAAACTGATTCAGCCTCTTGAAAAGTTATTTTATACAAGAAGGCCTTTCCGACAGGCCTTGCGAGTCCAGAGTTTCTAGGCCTCAAACAAAATAAGTTATTTTGCAATGATAACAAGATTATACAGATATTAAAGAGACTCGTATTTAAAAATTACAAAGTATTACAAAGTTTTATTAATTGGTTAGACATCTAAGAACAAGACTATCTAAATATTGACTCATTGTTATGACTGAAGTTTAGTTCAGACTTACAGTTTCAGAAAAATCCTGAAACTGCAGTAACTATTTCACTTGAATGAATACTTATACTTACCAAATAACTATTTGTGAAAACAAGGTTGAGTGTAGTAAAGTGTGACTTTTAATAGCCGACAATTAAAAACAACACGGTTTTTGAAACAAATTTACAACTCGCTTAACTTCATTATCAAACCATAAATTTTTGAGGAGGTTGTCTCATGTCTCAGAAAATTGTGCTCACCTACACGCCAAGGTGCTAGCTATTACACATTGAAGTTAAATATTGAAGCTACATACAGCAAATTTGCCATAAAAATATATTATTGGAAACACCTCGGAGGTGTTATGATTATAATACATGTATGATAATGTGAACAACTTAGAGTAATCAAATATTCTTAAAAAGATATCAAATGTTTTTAGTAAAGAAGTCATATGAGAGACTAGGTCCAATCTAGGACGGGCGGTAAAGCCTTTTCTAGTTGATATTGCAGACTAATTGCAACTAAAGAATTGATTGGCATGTGGAAATAGACGCTCATTATGCTTGTATTCACTTGACAATTATTGCACAGGAGTTTCACAATTATGTGGTAACCCAACCTCCCTTTGACCAATGGTCACCTCTAAAAGATGTTTTTTAAATTCAAATTGGTCAAATTGGATTGCAGAGATCCTAAGTACCCAAGGATTTTTGAATTTTTTATCATAATATATGACATCATGAGTCTTTCAGAAAGCGGAGACAATAAAATTGTGAGTAGGGAGTTGGCACATAAATTATCAGAAATCTGTGTTAGAAATTTCTCAGGAAATAGAACATCTCAGTACAAAATTGAGTCAGACTTAAAAGGAAAAGATAGTTATTGAGAATTGAGTATGTAATTGAGTTGCATTTGTCTTTAATAAACAAAAAAAAAAAAAATTTGGACACGGGATACAATTACCCCTGAGAGCTATTATTATTTTCTTGTGGGGGACGCCGGCTATGCCGAGTGGACGGTGCGACCGCCTTTTCTGTCAGATTTCCCCAGAGTTATAGAGTTTGTTTAGTTCACTGAACTTTACAAACTGCTTGTCTTTATTGCCCTCAATTGCAATTATTTCTTGAAAAAGTTCAAACGGAACAAGCCGCACCTGAAGAGAAGGCTATCTCTCTTACAAAGATCATTGTGGTTGGTAACTAGACATTGTATGGTACTGTTCGGTACATTTAACATCAGATGCAGCGGATGCAGGCTGAGGTGCCCACTTAAATGACACATCTGTCAAAATAATGGGCTTCATAGTGTATGCAACCATAAACAGTCAGCGGATGACAGTGTCGCACATTTTGTTTTAACAGCAGATGCAGCGGATGCAGTATGAGGTGCCCTGTTAAATGACACATCTGTCAGATAATGTGCTTACCAGTGTAGACAACCATAAACAGTCAGCGGATGACAGTGTCACACATTTTCTTTAACATCAGATGCAGCAGATGCAGGCTGAGGTGCCCAGTTAAAGACACATCTGTCAAGGTAATGGGCTTAATAGTGTTTGCAACCATAAACAGTCAGCGGATGACAGTGTCACATACTTTCTTTTAACATAAGATGCAGGCTGAGGTGCCCAGTTAAATGACACATCTGTCAAGGTAATGGGCTTAACAGTGTAGATAAACAGCGGATGACTTCAAATGATGCACACATACTCCATACAGATAGACAATAAAACCCTTGTTAAACGAGGGAGAAAGTCCCTTGCACTACTGAAGCCCAGCTTCCGAAGCTCACAGGGCAACTGCAAATAGCTCTGTCACCTATCTCCCGGAGAGGCTAAACGGGAATAGTGGAGTTTAAAGAGGTTGCAGAATACTAGAGTGGCAATTCCTTCCCCAGGCTGCGGAGGCTATGTATGAAATGTGGGGCGTCCCAGATACAATTTGTTTGCATCAAATGAGTTGGCTGTTGTACAAGAATATGCAACTCTATCCTCTTTTTATTTTTTGACATTTTCAGTTGTCATTTGAACTTTCAGTTGTGCTGGGCATTCCACCCACCCAACGTTGTAGAAGAGTTTGTAACTCGAGACTACATTTTCAGCCATCATTGGGACTTTTAGTTGGGCTGAGCATTCCACCCACTCAACTTAATACCGACAGTGTTAACTCTCCTAAGAAAGGAATATATGTTAGTTCCTAATAGCATTAGAGTGGAACTTTTTTTTGGGCTGGGAAATCCACCTACCCAAATTAATAATAAGAGTCCCTTATATCATATCATGCCCTCCTTATATCATGTAAAAGGGACATAGTTCCTAAAAACATCAGAGTCAGAATAGAGCTCTTTACTGCCGGATTTGCAAACCAGAGTCCGGGCAGAACTGATCCCAATGAATGACCTGCGGAAGGTCTTAATAGATCAGGCTACAGGCACGTACCCTCCCTAATTCGACAAGGAAGGGGGGGGGGTGACAATAAATACAAAAATTGGTCTGTTTTAGAACAAGTTTGCTAGTAGGCAGTTGGTGACAGTCAACTTTTGCAACTAACAGTTCTCCAATAGAAAATTACCTGGGGTGGTTATACTGAAGTTGCCTGTTTGTCAACAAATGACTCTTTCCTTTGCAATATTATTTATTGAAGGTAAGTTGACATGATATATCTTACTAACTTGTGTAAAGTTAGCTATCTCAACATATTGTGCTAAAACGGATTTAGACATTTCAAAGAAAATTATCATTAAGAGCAATCACTCTGGCTAGACCTGAAACAACAGAACTCCCAGTAGGGGAATATAGCTGTCAGTTAATTGGCTCAGAATTTCATCTTATTCTTTGAAATTGTCAGGAGGATAACATCAATTACTATGTTAACCTCAGATCGCAGATTTCAGGTCAAGGATATAATGAAATCATATTGTAGCCTAAGTTCGGCTCAAAGACTGATTCAATAACCCATTGGCAATCTGGTTGGTTGCTTTATCAACAATCTGACCATAATGTTTGTCCAGTTATACAAATTTAAGACTATAATGAAAAAGTTAGTAAATAATTTTCTATTTTTACTGAATTCGGTATTAATCTTGGTACTTGCCATGAATGAAAAGGCCACATTCTTTATTTATGTCCTAAGCAGGTAGACTTCAAACAGTCTCAAGAAAAATAATTGCAGGTTGTATTTTTAGAGAGGCTAACATTAAAGCCCTAACAGTTACAATGTCAATGCTAATTTATTGCAAGCAATATTTGATTATTTGATTTAGTGTGTACATATAGACACGTAGTCCCGCCTTTGACCCTGGAGAGGTAGGCAGAGACACACAAATAGTAAATTGTAACCTACATTTAATTTATTAATGCAATTTCCTTCTCTTTTAACAACGCAGATAGTGTTGTTTTGAGTCAAATATCTTCACAACTTTATTATTGACACACATAAGTATTTACATACTTTATGTTTTTATTTATAATAATTTAAACTTAAAAGTTAATTCCAACAATTAAGTTCAACTAAATTTAGTTTATCATTGGATTATTTTCAATAATAATTATGATTTTCAATAGACAATCTTTAAAAGACTATTTTACATTGACATACCTACTAATCATCATAGCGTTTGTGCTCTCTACCAGCAGATACCAAACAGGTCTTCAAGTTCAACGCTGTTTCATGAAAACATAATATAACTGTTTTGCATTTAAACAAAACAGGTATTATGTGTGAAATGAAACAGCGTTGAAGCAATGTTCTTGCTGGTAATCTTTGAAGACACTATGAACTTTGAGCTGTCACTGTCAAACAGTGCCGTTTGAAGGAGACGGCACACGCTGGCGAGAGCGAGACAGGTATAAAAACCATAGAGAAACGGGTAAGTTTTTAATCATAGACACTTAGTTAATGGCATAAACACAATGCGTCTTCAAGTTCAACGCTGTTTCATTTCACACATAATACCTGTTTTGTTTAAATGCAAAACAGTTATATTTTAATTTCGTAAATAACTTTTTGTTGTTGTAAATAAACCCTAATACTATTAGGGTTCCGTATCCAAAGGGTGGAAACGGGACCCTATTCATGAGACTTCGCTGTCCGTCTGTTCGTCAGGAAGCGTGTCAGCAAGAGAACTTGAACTTACACAGTTGACGTATTTCTGTTGCCGCTATAAGAACAAATACTAAAATCAGAAAAATAATAATATTTAAAGGGGGCTCCCATACAACACAAGTAATTTTTGCCGTTTTTGGGTACGGAACCCAGCGCTTGCGAGTCCGACTCACTCTTTCCTACCTTTATTTTTAAGGTTCCGTACCCAAGGGGTAAAAAACGGGACCCTATAATATTAATGAGACTTCGCTATCCATCGGTCTGACTGTCCAACACGAGTCTGCATCAGAACCGTGATAGTTAAAGAGCTGAAATTTTCACAGATAATGTACTTCTGTTTCTGCTATAACATCAAATACTAAAATAATAATAATATTTAAGGGGGCTCCCATACAATAAACGTGATTCTTTACCGTTTTTGGTGCGCGAAGCCGACTCGCACTTGGCTGGTTATTTTTTTTTTACAACAATATGTGAGGAATTATATTCTTTATATTTTAGCCAAAAATCATCAAGATCCGTTCATTAATAACGCGACACCAATCTTCCTCTCTTTTCTCCCCCATTTTCCCCCTTATTAAAAAAAACTCTAGACAAAAGCTGTATTTTGAATCAACGAACACGTGTGCCAAGTTTTGTGCAAATCGGTTAAGAAATGCGTCCTCTAGACCGAAACTGACAACCAGGGAATACCTACTTTAGTGCGAAAGCCGTATCATCGAATTTTGGTACTTCGAAAACCTTTCACCGACATCACCATACTGCGACGCCTCGTTAAGTCGATGTCTTGTTACTGCGATGGTTCGTTACATCGGAAAACCCTACTGCGAACGACTTTACTGCGAAGCTTTGTTCCTTCGATATCTTGGTACTACGTTGTTACGTTACATCGAAAAAATGTACTGCGAAGCCTGGTCCAAAATAAAATATGGTAACCAAAAATTGCACGTAGACTGGACCAGGCTTCGCAGTACATTTTTGGTTACAGGTGAAAGGTTTTCGAAGTACCAAAATTCGATGATACGGCTTTCGCACTAAAGTGGTGATACGGACAACCAGACATACGCCCAAAAGCAAAATCGTCCATACTGTCGATACTGAGACTTTCGTTCGCTACGCTCACTCAGTCAATAAATCGAAGGTAGGTGCACAAAATAATATGCAAGTACAGATTGTACACCATGTAGGTACAAAAAGTTTTGTTACGTCTATATCTTCTTAATTACAATTTCGTATTGATTATAATAATGTGAATTAATTTAAATACCTACATACATAGATAAATAGATAGGTAGGTGCCTACTTATATTTGACTTATCTCTGAACTTTCAAAACAGGAAAATGAAATAGATGATGGGTATTAAAACAATATTTATTTAATTCATATAAGAATATCGAATTATTTACAATGAAATTATAGTAAATTAATAAGTTTGACACGTAATTTCATTGATAAAACATTGATACATGTAGTTACATACACTACATAGAAAACTTGCATCTGATATCAGACTGAAAAGATATGTTTATTATCAAGGCTATACCTACTTAAGAAATAATTGATTACAGTTTAGACTTGGGATATTGTTCAGGATGCTATTTCGGCTTCTAGACGCCGGTGGTGCTACGGGAGTACAGTGAGGGTACCGTTCCACCAGAGATGTGCTGATGCTATGATGTTATGAATGCGTTGATATCCACCAATCACATTCGTCGGTCCACGTGTAACGTTGTTTGTATTGTCAAATTGTGTAACTGACGAATATGATTGGTGGATTTCATACGCATCCTTAGCAACGTAGCATAACACATCTCTGGTAGGGAAGCATCCTTAGACGTCTACGACACAGCGTGCTACGAACGTGCCATAAAGCGCTTTGTGCTACGAACGTGACACGAAGCATTTTGTGGTAGTCAGTCAAAAATGTGTTCTACTGTCCTATGGTAGATGTTCATTATTATACCTCAACCATACGTCTGAATATCATGAAACAGCAAGGTCGATTTCCCATAGCAATAATATTATGGCAACTATTATTTACGTAACTGTGTGGATTTTCACACTTAAAAAAAATGTCATGCCATACCTACCATGTATCGTGTTTAAATTATCCACACCACAAAACAACTCGCTTTTTTTCAGTTGAATCAGCCAATTAGAAAACTTACAAAGTTAGGTACTATGAATTTTCAGTGACATTGTGAGTTACTACAACTACAACTTTAAGATCGAAATCAGAAATAAGAAATAAAAATCCTCGTTAAGGTAGATTCAAAAGTAAACGAATGCTAGGGGCGTAGTTTTATAAAGCAAAACTTCTCAAGCGTTTCTATAGCATTGCGTTAGGTCGTAATAGGACACTCTTTATGAAAAATCAACCTTTGCGATATTATGATAATTTTATCAAAACAGGTAGAACACTTTCTTGAGCTAACTACTATACAGTGTGTCGAAACGTCATACACTGTGACTCCCGGCCACAGGCGGACTGTTACATTATGGAATGTTTCTCAATATGACACTTAAGTTTAAACTGACAGTTGGAACGCTAGTTGAAATAATTGTCTTCGGTTCGATTCTTCACAACCAACTGTACGAACAGGAAAGGGATTGATTTACAAATAGTGACCCGAACAATATGAAAAGCACTTACAGAATCTTAGAAATAATACACGACAAATACAAATATAAAGTATACAACAAATGGATCCACAGAATACAAAGTGAAATGTATCATAAACCCAGCACCGTAATGTCTAATTACAATAGTTACACAGATGCTATTTATTGCTATTCGTCATAATAACTGATGATTACATTAGTCTTATAAGGATAATAGTACTTTTACTAATATGGCAAAGTTTTCAATGTAGCATTTGCTAGTAAAGGCCTAATATCATATTAATAAATCAAGCTAGTTCAATTCATAACACTAATACAAAAAAAAATTAAAGACTAGGTGGGCTTACAAAAAATTTTGAAATATTGTTGATGAATGTGAATGCATAATAAAGATTCAATTACTCCTAAAATAATAAAGTAATACTAGTAATGCGAAAGAAATGAACGAAAATAGATTTACATTTCATTGGCACCATATCATAAAATTCACTCAGGAGCTAATAACATTGTCAGGAAACTCGTTGTAAACTGACAAACATTAAGCTAACAGTATAAGGCACTTGTGGCGAAATTCCGATCTCCCAACATTACTCCCTAAAATATTTAGCTAGCTGCACTCACACAGTAATATTGCGAAGGCAGTCACATTGTTCACTTACAACCCAACGTTACTTTACATAAGTAAACAAAATAGTTGCCAACATAATTACCTAGTTCATGATTATCTATTAAACTTAACGCCTATGCATAATCTCCAAAATTCACAAGGACGGTGTAAGTCGACAAACCACGTTCTAACAATAAGTAGTTTATAGTTTTAACTGTCACAAATATCGATAGATCGACGATAGAAAAAATTTAAAAAATATTTCAACATTATCTAAAATATTACAACAATAAATATTTTCATCAAGGCACAATAAGGCACTGTCACATCAAGATGTTATATCACAATCTTAATATAAAGTTATTTTATAAAATATTGTTTTATTTATATCGCAATATGCTATAGATTCCGATTACCGATAGTCTCCATTGAAAAGAATATGGGAACCAAGTACACGGATGATTTATACTATACTTTGCAATGCGGCTACTTTCAGCTAGGAAAGAAGGCTTGCAGTCATCTCTATCTACATTCTCACGAGCGTCAACTAACGTCCATGACTAGCCACGGTGATATACCCAATTTCTATCGCAAAACTACACTTGCCAGTTGTTTCTGTAGCTTCTCTTTGTTGAAATGTCAAAATATGATTATGACAGTTATGTAAAGACATAGCACTACAAAAGTTTTCAGATGTAAGAAAATATAGTGTGAGTATAGCGAATGTGTATCACTTTGCGTCAGCCGTTTTTAGAACTACTTGCTTAAAGTCAATCTATGCAAATAATGCAAGTGTAAATATAATAAAAATATTTAATAAACCATAAACTATTGTAAGTAAACTATAGTTTGGGCAAAGTTTTATGTTTTCATTTGCCAGGGGAGTAACGTTCGTAATTGCGTTCATTAAAAATTCAGTAGGTAGTTCTGTAAAGTGCTGACGTTCTAATGATACAATAGGTTTTCGCTATGACTCTCCGAATAATAATTAAAATACTTATGAATACTTATAATGCCAAGTACAATTTAAACTCAGACATACAAAGATTTCACACAACCTGTTGAAAAAAGAACCATTCATTGTAGCTACTCACTCGAGTTTTCTTTTTCCATCTCATTCGAATAAATGCCGAGACAGAAATATTGCCAATTCTGTATGAGAAGCGAGCAGTTACAAAGAGAGAATAGAAGTACTATTGAAGGGAACGTGGGCAAACATGGTTGCGTACACAGTACTCAATAACGATCCCTTCGATTGGACTATTCTCGTGGAAGCCATAGTACCGGTACTGAAATTTTCTATATCTAATAAGCACACATCCCACTTCAGTCAATACACGTTATGCTAACAATTGTCATTTTCCAAGTGAAATTTACACCAACTTGACCGTTTCTTCACCGACACTGTTATAAAGTCGACGTTATAGAGCGGTAAGTACGCTAACTTAAATTGTATAATACCTATTTTGAATGCAAGTCACACGTGGCGCCCAATAGGGCTTGCGTTGCCTACAGCCAGGTAAGCACGTTGTCCGGCTTGCTAGGAGTCGAGTTTATCAGCGATTGCACGTCGTCCAGGAGTATGTCGTTTGTAAACTCGTTCAACTGAAAATTTTCATTTTTGTATAAGACTAAAAGCTAGTGGAGACAACGTATAGGGACATCACATCAAGATTTCGTACATAAAGGTTGGTAGGTAAATGTGAGGAGTATGCCTTGGTTATGGTGGAAAAGCAAGATGCTGTTATTCAAATCCCTATATAACTCCCGACAATAAAATGTCACAGATTCAGTTTCGCGGCTTAAGTAGATATGTACCTCCTTAGAAACTGAATCACGGTATACTTGATTGTTTTTTTTTTTTTTTTTTTTTTTTTTATACCACTAGAGTGGCAGACAAGCATACGGCCCCACCAGATGTACCGGTGGTCACCGCAGCCTATGGACGTTTGCAACACCAGAGGCGCCACAATCGCGCTGCCGACTCTTTAAAAACCTTCTAAGTCCCCTTTTGAAGAACCCCATACTGTAGGTGTTTGGGAAAACCGAAGCAGGGAGATCATTCCACAACCTAAGCGTACGTGGAAGAAAGCCTCTATTAGATCTCACCGTGCTCGAGCGCTCAGGACGCAACGTGTGAGGATGAACACCCTGTCTATGGCGAGCGGTGCGATGATAGAATGTAGCCGTAGGCATCATATCAAACAATTCTTCAGAGCACAAACCGTTGTACAGGCGGTAGAACACACACAGAGAAGCAAAGTCTCTCCTGTCACTAAGAGGTTCCACACCACCTGCAAGTATGGGATCGCTGACAACTCTCATAGCTCGCCTTTGCACCGAGTCAAATGGACGAAGCTGGTATTCGGGTGCCCCCGCCCAGAGGTGACAGCAGTACTCCATATGCGGACGCACTTGCGACTTATAGAGAAGCAGCGCTTGCGCCGCAGTAAAGTATCGCCGCGCCCTTCTGAGCACTCCGAGCTTCCTGGACGCCAGCTTGGCCTTGCCCTCCAAGTGACTGCGGAACTGCACATCACTGGAGATGTCAACACCAAGGATCCCTATACTTTCAGAGATGGTGAGAGATGTGCTCTGAAATTGTGGCGCCACAGTGAATGGGGTCTTTTTTGCGGTGAAAACACAAACTTGTGTCTTGGAAGGGTTGAATTGGACAAGATTTTGTCGACCCCAATCGGACACCCTATTGAGAGTAGCCTCGACTTCAGACACAAGTTGTTCACGACTTTCTTCCATTGCAACCCGAGAGATACCGGGGCGGCCCGTGTAATACGTGTCGCCCGTACTGTCGTCCGCATAACAATGAATGCCGTCAATAGACAACATGTCATTGATATGCAGCAGAAACAAAGTAGGGGACAACACTGAGCCTTGTGGTACTCCAGCGTTTATGGCCATACAGTCAGAACAGCTGCCGTCAACGACGGCCCTGATGCTTCTACCGGCCAAAAAGCTGGACACCCATCCGCATAAACTCTCGGGCAGTCCATAGCAGGGCAATTTCGTAAGAAGACCACGGTGCCAGACTCGGTCAAAGGCTTTCGAGATGTCGAGGCTCACTGCTAGAGCCTCACCTTTACTCTCGATAGCCGCCGCCCAGCGGTGTGTGAGGTACACAAGAAGATCGCCCGTCGAGCGACCGTGACGGAAACCGTACTGCCGGTCACTGAGCAGGTCATGTTCCTCAAGGTACCTCAGGAGCTGTGTATTAATTACACGCTCCATCACCTTAGATAAAAGGGAGGTGACGGCTATAGGCCTATAATTGGCCGGGTCGGTCCTGTCACCCTTCTTGGGCACAGGATGCACGTGCGCGATCTTCCACGACGCCGGGACTTGCTTCATGGAGTATGAAAGCGTGAAAAGACGTGTAAGTACCGGGCACAACTCCGGACCACACCGCTTAAGTACCACCGCTGGAATGCCGTCCGGCCCACTCGACTTATGAATATCTAGGGATTGAAGCTCCCGCCTGACGTCCCGTTGCTTGAACTTAATTTCTGGCATGGAAGTGCCACACCGAGGGATACCAGGCGGAAGCACACCTCCATCGTCCATGGTCGAGTTGGAGGCAAAGAGAGAACCCAAAAGGTCGGCCTTCTCCTTGGCACTCTGGGCCAGACTACCATCCAGTCTATGTAGAGGTGGTAATCCCGACCGACAAAAGTTTCCTTCGGCAGCTTTGGCGAGCGACCAGAATTCACGACTTCCAGAAGGGTAGCCGGCTAGTCGCTGACCAATTCTGCCGACGAAATCGAATTTAGCCCTGGCAACCGCTCTTTTACTGGCCCTCGAAGCGGCATTCAGTTTGCGTTTCACTTCAGAGATGCTAGGATCTGAGTTAGCGCGAGCCGTGGTCCAAGCTCTGTAGGCAGTTTCTTTCAACATCCTAGTTTCTCTACAAAGCCGATTAAACCACGGTCGTTTCCTAGCTCCTGCTGGGATCCACCGGTTAGGAATAAAACATTCCATGCCCGCCAAGATCCCCTCAGCTACTGCTGCAGCGCAGGAGTCCAAATCATCTGAAGTGAAGCAAAGCCGCCTCCACGGGTACGACGCAAAGAACTCTCGAAGTCCATCCCAATCTGCTGACTTGTAGTGCCACACATGACGCCACTCCTTGGGCCGAGGTGGTTCAGGCCTTGCGAGAGGCACTCGCGACCGAACGAGGCAGTGGTCCGATGAACCAAGTGGTGCATCCACTGAAGATTGTGAAGATATTGAAAGCAAAGCAGAGCTTTGGCGGTTAGAGGCATTATGTTAGCTTATGGTTCGTACGATATTACAGCATAGTAGTAGGTAGGTACCAATTGTTTACGATGATAAGTTAAAATAATTTTTACAAGGCATATCTGTCAGACTTTCTATACGTGCAGGCTGTGCAGCAAACCGATGTAATAACTACAAAAACCAATCGATAACTGTGTATTTTGCATTTTATTTAAACGAGGAAAACAGAACGTACTGATAAAGACATAGATTTTTCGCTGTTACAATATCTCTGTTACGATACAACCAGAGAAAATTAGTGCATCGTTTAATTACCTACTCTCTGGCTAACTTTATCTGGCAATACCTTCTTTCCTGGAATTCCCATGCTTGAACAACGGAATGCCGGACTCATATTGGTTAAACTTCACGATCTACTATTACTACCTATTTATCACTCTTACCTCTAAGACTTATCTACGGACACCTTATATGTTGAAATCAATAAAAGGCTTAGGATACCTATACTAATATTATAAGGAGGAAAGATTTGATTGTTTGCATCGAATAGGCTCGGAAATTACTGGACCGATTTGAAAAATTCTTTTACTGTTGGAACTACACTACCCCCGGTTAACATAGGCTATATTTTATTCCCTTATGCCCATGGAAACGAGAGCTACGCGGATGATACCACGTGAGATCCGCTAGTAGATCATAATAACACTAACACGAGGCTAAACTAAAAAATAAATAAGTACGCTCAGTCTGAAAAAAATACACCTACATTGACCGTGACTCATGTCAATCCTCATTGTTATTTTTATACTCGTAATTGCTGTTGCATAGTGCAATGTAACTACATTGACAATGTTGCTTAGTTTGCATAACGAACAGTTTCCATTGTTCACTAGAAATTTTAGTCGCAGTTACATAATAAGTATTTTACAATGTGATTTGAACAAGAAAACTCATCTCAAATTATGTCGTTCGATATATTAGCAATTAATAATAATTCGATGCCATTTCTGACACAAACCAATTTAGTTGTCTAAGTAGGTAAAGAAATTTACGAATGTTCTAAAAATTGTAGAGCCTAGATAGTGGATTAGAGTAGAATATAAATAGTCGTAAAAATAATCCATCGCTGTCGGTGGATTAGGGTGGAAAAAAGTGGAAACAAATCTATAAATGGATTTGTTCCGTGGATTAGAATGGAATAGAACTTCTTTCTCGCACCCATTTCAGACAGTTACAGTAAAACAATTTGTTAGACTAATTTGATAGACTTTTGTACGAAAACAGTATTCTGTCGATATTCATAAAACTTTAGGTATTGTATAACTATCAAAAACGCTAAATCATTTTCATTTGGTAATTAGAATACAATAAACAAGACGATTACGTAATTTTACATTGAACAACGTATTCTGTAGGTATCTACAGTTATTGAGTAGGTACCTATCTATAGGGGCCAAGGACGAATACAAATAACTATTTGACTAAGGATTATCTTTTTATGGGGGTGAGTGCCAGCCGGTATTGGGTCAACGTGATAGATCAACTCGTAATTTTGTATTGTAACAGATATGATTGAGGACCACGCCAGAGTTTCGGAGTACGTCGTGGGACATCTTTTTATAATTTGTGGAAATTCCCACAGATGGCATGCTGGACTCGAACCGACTAAACCACACGGTTCAATCAACACCTACCCGTTTAGGGTCGGGTCTTGGGTAAATCCTCGAAAGAATGGCCCAGGGTCCTAGAGAGGGTTCAAGTCTTTATTTTAAAAAGTTAGAAAACTACGGAACGGCTAGGATTAAGTCTAATTCGATGAATTTGATAACAAAACATGCATTCAAAAAAGTATAATTTACAGTAAAAAATATTATAGTACCTGTAAAGACGGCACCAAATCGTCGGTGGAGTCGCCTAGCGTCATGTCATTGGATTCCAGGTTAGCGCCCGCCTCACTGGTACAGTCCATTCGGTCATCCATTCCAGAGAGAAAGCCTTCGGGCGTGTGTGGCATAGAGTATGAATGTGTCACAGCCATGCCCAGTCCGCTGTCAGCAGATTCTTGCCTCTGGTGATCTGACAGTCCAGACAGGAACGGATCTAATGGCAGATCTGTGCTGGAAACTGCACTATTCGCCAGCGTCGAGACCAGTGATGATGACTGCCGCGCCAGTATTATCTCTTGCTGGAAATGTTTAAAAATAAAGTCAGTGAACATGATTGCTTCTGGTGTCAGTTCGCAAGTATTAGGTAATTTGAATATAACATGCAAGAAAGGAAATAAATCGAGAATACTTATATTTCATTATACAAGTACCTATTTATTACAAAACAATAAGGAATAAGTTCAGATTAGGGATAGAAGTATTCCAGCGCGCTTTGTCGCTGCTGACTCAGTTCTATACTTTATTTTATACTTTTGGAAATCCCCACAGATGGACAGCCGGACTAGAACCCATTCAAACTATTCTGTTTCTACCTATCCGTATACTGCCGGGCGCCACAGCTAACTTCACGAAAGGATGTCACAGGGACAGCTCAACGTATATAAACATTTTGTATGCTACATACTGAATAATCGCACTAAGCGCAGAGATACACCTAAAATGTGCTATAACTGAGATTTACAATTAAAATAGTAACACCTTTGCAGGGATTTTTTTAACGTGAGGGAAAATCTTTCATGCCGGACTCCCACCAACTAAAAAACCTCACGTATCCTAGCCCAAAAGCCTATGGTTGTGAGCCCCGGGTTAACCCTCGGAAGGATATCCCAGTTTTTGCAAGTATTAGAAAATCATATCGTCACTGGAAAGCCAATAATACTAAAGCGCCATTTTGGCCAAAATGAGTTATATATATCGTTGGAAAGGATTTTTTTTTCTGCGTCGATTGGTCTAGGTTTCGTATTGATCTGAGCACTTTTTTAGCGCTTTAGCACTTCAAAATAAGGAGATTTTTCATCATTTTGAATTTGCGACAAATACTTACGTAGTACAAGTTATGATTAATTTTTAGTAGTTGTCACTTCAGTTTTTTTCATGCTCTGACACCAGCTAATTAAACCTTGTTTAGCAACTTAAAATACTGATGTTGAATCATTGATGTCGCTTTAGTATTTTTTGCCGGCCGTAACTACTAGTTGATAACGTAGCAAAGTAAATTTGCTTTACGTAGAAGCTGATTGGCATGGCGCTTTAGTATATTTTGTCTACGTGCTGTTTTGATGGGGAACGGTTTTAGTGATTTTGCCTTACATATATAAGTATTTGAGTATCTATTTAGAATTTTTTACATTCAATAAAATTGAGTCTAATTATTTTATTAAGTATCGACAATTCTAGTAGACAAAATATTAATGGTTCGTTTAGCATTTACACTCGAGAGCAATGAATCCGGGTCACTTAAAGAATCCTAAAAATCTCGGAAACTAAAAATGCTAGGTTAATGCAATAAATTGTATTTAATAGACAATGTAATACTCCTTAAATGAAGGTATTAAAACTTCTTAGTTATTGTAAAGTTATATCATAAAAAAATCAAATTTGAAAAAGGGCCACTTTCGAAGATGGAACTACGAAATTACAGCATTTGGTGTTGCTTTTGTTTGTAATCTGTCATTTATGTGGGTACATAAACCATGTTGATAGTGCTCTATATTCATTAATCAAGCTGAAATTATGTCGCTTACGCCTGAAGAATGCACCAGAATACTTACAATGCTGGAAACCGGCCGGAGTCAGCGCGATACAGCCAGGACTGTCGGTGTGTCGCTGTCAACAGTACAAAGAGTTCTCCGACGTTACGAAGAAACTGGTTCTAACCTACGCAGACCAGGAACGGGCAGAACCAGGTGTACCACAGCACGAGAAGACCGATACTTGGTGAACACCATGCTTCGAAATCGCTTTCTCACAGGAACTGAACTCACCAATCAGTTTCGACGCCTCGGAGGAAGTAACCCAAGTGCATGGACAGTAAGACGTCGGCTTGCTGAATCTAACTTAAAACCCCTTAGACCTGCAAACGGCCCTAAACTGGAGCGTGGGCATCGTATTTCGAGACTAAGGTATGCCAAGAGCCACGTAAATTGGAGTATTGAAGATTGGTCAAAAGTTATGTTCTCCGACGAATCAAAATTTATGCTCTACAAGCACGATGGAAGACACAGAGTGTATCGAAGACCAGGGGAAAGATTCAAGCAAGCATGCATCGAAGAAAAAGTAGCCTACGGTGGTGGGTCTGTACTTGTGTGGGCCGGAATTTCTTCTGAAAGTCGCACAGAGCTGGTGATCATAGAAAACGGCTCTTTAACTAGCGTAAGATATGTGGAAGAAATCCTCAATGATCACGTTGGTCCATTTATGGTCAATTTAGGTGAGGATGCTATATTTATGCATGACAATGCCCGACCTCATACAGGTAGGATTGTGAATGACTACCTTCAAGAGATGAACATTACTCGTATGGAGTGGCCAGCGCGCAGCCCGGATATCAACCCGATCGAGCATGCCTGGGACGAGCTAGGCAGATGCGTAAAACAACGAAACCCTCCCCCAATCACGCTTCGTGAGCTCAAAATTGCTCTCACAGAGGAATGGGAGAATATTCCCCAAAATCGTATAAGGAACTTGGTGTACAGCATGCCAAACCGCGTAAACGCAGTAATGGAAGCACGAGGAGGCAATACGAAGTATTAAAATTCAAGAAAATCGTAATAAAGTTCAAAAATTTCATGTTTCCTATTTTTGTTTTAAGGAGAGATCGGCAGTTTTTTCTTTATGTAATTTTGTGTTAATAAAATGTATGGTGACTCATATTTTTTTTACTTTCATTTAAGGAGTATTACATTGCCTATTAAATACAATTTATTGCATTAACCTATCATTTTTAGTTTCCGAGATTTTTTACATTCTTTAAGTGACCCGGATTCATTGCTCTCGAGTGTAGTTAGGTCAAAAACTTAAAAAAATATTCCGTTAAGTCTTTTCAAATTATATTTCGTTCTGATTACGATTCGATAAGTACTTATGATTATCCGCTGCAGAGTGAATTGTTCAGATTATTCGAGAGTTTAAGACTAGGTAAGTAAATTAATTTTAAACAGTTAAATATAAATAAATATAAATATTCACGGACATTTCACACAACGCTATATAGTTGTTTTTTTCTTGAGCATGAAATTAGATCCACAATTTCTTGTAACTTATTTATAAATATTATCTTATTTTACTTTGCCGGTACGTACTGCAACTTTTAAGAAATCTGACCAACAGAAAATAGCAATAAAATTTACAATGGCAAAATATGGTCTAGTTGAAAAAATAGAAATAACAAAAAAATCTATAAATTAAACCAATATATAAAACTTGATTGCCCATTTCAAAGAAGAAATACCATGATTCGTCGAAACTTTGTACCTAAATCTAACATAGTTCCTGAAATTTATCATTATGAATACTTACAAAAAATTTCCTTGTGCCATAAATGTCCAAGACACCCTGTAAGATACGGATGTAAAAGACAATATATTATTACCCAGATAATTATTATCATTGGTGTAGTAATTATAAGATTGCCTGGAGGAAATCGCACTTAGCGATAAGGCCGCCCATTGTACATTTTAAACCCTGCATATTCTATTCTATTCTATTCTATAAATACTGTTATGGGCAATTACCAAAATACTTACTAATTGTTTTCTTACTACTTTTTTGGCACAAATGCATGATAATATCGTACTGGCACAACAAAATGCCAGTATCTAAAATGCATAAGTAATAGATACCGATTAGTTATAACTAATCGGTATCTATTATTTATGCATTTTAGAACACTATACCAGTACGCTACAATATAAAACGCGATCACACTAAACTTATGATAATTAATTATTATATTTTGAATTTTAACTGACAAGCATTTCTTTATTTAATTCCCTATAATATTTTTATTTAACAGCCTCTGTGGCGCATGGCGTAGCGGTAGTGAACGCAACCGCTACGCAGGAGGCGCGGATTTGATACCCGCTTAGTGCAAATAATAATGTGCATGAATACGAGTATTTGAATTGGTCTGGTAGTGCCTCGGAGAGCACGTTAAGCTGTTCGATCCAGGTTCTACCCTATGGTCCGCATACCATCCAGGTGGGTTGCCATACAACACCTATGGCAGTCGTTACGGGTAGTTGGAGCCCTCAAAGGTCGGACCTTAGTTTAACTACAGAACTTTGATTTCGCCAATTTGGTTGTGGAGGTCAGATGGCAGTAAATATTTGAAATCGGATCACGCGTTGAGAAATTGAAAAATCATTTTCTCTTTCATTCCCTCTCCCACAAGAACCCGTTTAAAATATCGAGATCAAAAGAAGTATCCTAGAATCGTCCTCGCCTAAGCTCAGATGGTGTTCGACGAAGCGACCTCACCTGCATGAGGTGCACCTGTTTGCAACTAACGAGGCTCCGCGTATTTATTTAGGAACCACGCTTAGAATCCATACGCTTTGTCACTAACTGCTTTAGCAAATATCGCACCGTCTTCACGTCTCCCTTCATTTCCCAAATATCATGGCAGCGCAAAAAAGAAAAAGAGGTATCACAGTGGCTGCTGCGACTAATCCCCGAAACGCTCTGTTCGAGGTGGAGCTCGCAAACATCCGCGGACTCCAGACCAACCTCGACATCGTCCTTCACCATCTAAAGACGATACAGATACAGCTAGCTGTGATGTTCCTAACGGAGATGCAAATATGCCACCCTGACGATCAGTCGTACTTGTGTTTCCCTGTTAGGATACAAGCCTACTAGTAGTACTAGTGGCTTTAGGCCAAAACGATCAATGGGTGATCTCCTGGCGTACATAACACACACTTGTGGTGACTTTCTCCTGCATATCAACGACATGCTGTCCCTTGGGTGCATTCATCGTTATGCGGACGTGTACTCTGCATGGGAGCTATTCCGGCCTTCCAGTGGATGGGCAACGCGACGTGGAGGAAAAGAGACGGCAACTCGTGGCGGATCTCGACCGGAACCTGGGTCGCATTACCCAATGGGTTCAGACAACCTGGTCGAGTTCAATGCCAGAAAAACACAAGCGTGTGCGTTTACAGCTAAATCCCCATTCCTACCCCTACCCTCTTTTCAGAACATTACGGTTCTACTAAAAACCAACCTGCAGATCCTCGGTATATACGTCCGGCGTGAGCACAATCACAAAAACGACGTAGAGAGTTGTATAATATTGGGCTGTGGGCTGGCCTCAATAAGGCGAAGCGGTAATTCACGCCACACCAGAGATGTTTGTATGTAAGACGCAGATTCACCCCTTCTTCGAATAATATTGTCACCTTTGGGTCTATAACTCCGCGAGGTATTTACAAGACGCACTTGACGCTGTGCAGAGATGTGGTTGTCCTGAGGAGGCGGGAGGCCTCGAGCCGTTAGCGCAGTGAAGAACCATAGCGTCTTTGGCTGCCTTCTACCGAATGTATCACGGCGCATGTTCTGAAGAGCTATTCAACCTGATCCCACCCTCTCCTTTCCGATCCCCCCGACAACGTGTGCCGGGCAGAGGTGCCACTCATACACAGTGGAGAGAATCTTCGCCAAAACTGAGCGTTTCAAAAGATCGTTCCTCTGTCTAACTATAAAAACCTGAAACGACCTGCCCGCCACACGTGTTTCTCTCATCTTACGATCCCGGGTTCCCGCCAACTTGAGGATCACTGTCAGGAGTCTCACGGACTGTAAAGGCCCTCTTCTCTCATCTCTCATCTCTAGATGCGCTACGGCTTTTCATCAGTGGCGACGTCAATTTGGCGAGCTTAATATAAAAAAAAAACAGTAATAATTAAATAAAAAAGATGCTGTGTCAAAATCAAAATATGAATTAGTAAGTATTCTCAATTATTTTGTTTGCAACTAGTGCAATTATTAAGATTTACTTTCTATTGATAATGTCTGTTAAGAAAAATAAATTCAAATTAGAACGATCAATCTTATTATTAAGTATTTTTGGCATAGCAATGATCCCAACAAATAACTCTATACATCGCTTTACCGTGCAGTCCTTTGACATATTGTAGTGTTTAAGTGGAGACGCAGATCTCATGCCCGAAAGACACATCCCACTTAATGTACCCTGGCTACAAGCTGGAGTACAACTTCAGGCAGAAAGCCGGGGTGTGTATGTACGTCCGGGATGATGTCTGCTGTCGCCGTCTTACAAGCCTCGAAGACAGGGACCTGTCTACGTTATGGGCGCGCGTGGATCACGGGGGCCACACCCGGATCTACGCGTGCGTGTACAGGTCTCACAGCGGTAATACGGACACAATTCGCCTTTATGACCACCTGCAGCAATCGACTGACAGGGTGATTGAGCAGTGTCCCTCCGCTGAGATCGTGATTTTGGGAGATTTCAACGGTCATCATGTTGACTGGTTGGGCTCCCGGACCACCGACTTTGCGGGAAAAGCTGCTCACGAATTTGCCTTGACCTATGGGTTTTCCCAGCTGGTTAAATCCCATACAAGGATACCAGACAAGGAGAACGAGCATAGTGCATTGCTGGATCTCCTGCTGACAACGCGTCCGGACGGATACAACGTTTCAGTGGATGCTCCGCTAGGATCGTCGGACCACTGTGTCGTTCGGACGCATGTGCCTCTCGCAAGGCCTGAACCACCTCGGCCCAAGGAGTGGCGACATGTGTGGCACTACAAGTCAGCAGACTGGGATGGACTGCGAGAGTTCTATGCGTCGTACCCGTGGTGGCGGCTTTGTTTTGCCTCAGAGGATCTGGATTCTTGTGCTGTAGCAGTCGCTGAGGGGATCTTGGAGGGTATGGAATGCTACATTCCCAACCGCTGGATCCCTGTAGGTGCAAAAAAGCGACCGTGGTTCAATCGGATCTGCAGAGAAGCTCTAATGCAGAAAGAATCTGCCTACAGAGCTTGGACCACGGCTCGTGCAAATTCAGATCCAAACATCTCTGAGGTGAAACGCAAATTAAATGCCGCCTCGAGGTCCAGTAAAAGAGCAATTGTCAAGGCCAAGTTCGATTTCGTCGGCAGAATTGGCGAACGGCTAGCAGGCTTCCCCTCAGGAAGTCGTGAATTTTGGTCGCTTGCCAAAGCTGCCGAGGGAAACTTCTGTCGGTCAGGATTACCACCCTTGCTTAAACCCGACGGTAGTTTGGCCCAGAGTGCCAAGGAGAAAGCCGACCTTTTGGGTAATCTCTTTGCCTCTAACTCGACCATGAGCGACGGGGGTGCTTTACCGCCGGGCATTCCGAGTTGTGGCACTTCCATGCCGGAAGTCAAATTTACACAGCGGAATGTCCGGCGGGAGCTTCAATCCCTGGACGTTCATAAGTCGAGCGGGCCAGACGGCATTCCCGCGGTGGTACTTAAGCATTGTGGTCCAGAGTTGTGTCCGGTACTTACACGTCTTTTCACACTTTCCTATTCCATGCAACAAGTCCCAGCGTCGTGGAAGATCGCGTATGTACATCCTGTACCCAAGAAGGGTGACAGGACCGACCCGGCCAATTACAGGCCTATAGCCGTCACCTCCCTTTTATCCAAGGTGATGGAGCGTGTAATTAATACACAGCTCCTGGGGTACCTTGAGGAACACGACCTGCTCAGCGACCGGCAGTACGGTTTCCGTCACGGTCGCTCGACGGGCGATCTTCTTGTGTACCTAACACACCGATGGGCGGCGGCTATCGAGAGTAAGGGTGAGGCTCTAGCAGTGAGCCTCGACATCTCTAAAGCCTTTGACCGGGTCTGGCACCGTGGTCTTCTTACGAAATTGCCCTCATATGGACTACCCGAGAGATTATGCGGATGGGTGTCCAGCTTTTTGTCCGGTAGAAGCATCAGGGCCGTCGTTGACGGCAGCTGTTCAGACTGCATGGCCATTAACGCTGGAGTACCGCAGGGCTCAGTGTTGTCCCCTACTCTGTTTCTGCTGCATATCAATGACATGTTGTCTATTGACGGCATTCATTGTTATGCGGACGACAGTACGGGGGACACTTGTTACACGGGCCGCCCCGGTATCTCTCGGGACACAGTGGAGGAAAATCGTGAACAGCTTGTGTCTGAAATCGAGGCTACTCTTACTAGAGTGTCCGATTGGGGTGGACAAAATCTTGTCCAGTTCAACCCTTCCAAGACACAAGCGTGTTTTTTCACCGCTAAGCAAACCCCAATTACTGTAGCGCCGCAATTTCAGGGCACATCTCTTTCCATCTCCAAGAGTATAGGGATCCTTGGTGTTGACATCTCCAGTGACGTTCAGTTCCGTAGTCATTTGGAGGACAAGGCTAAGCTGGCGTCCAAGAAGCTAGGTGTGCTCAACAGGGCGCGGCGGTACTTCACTGCGGCGCAAACACTGCTTCTCTATAAATCGCAAGTGCGGCCGCATATGGAGTACTGCTGTCACCTCTGGGCGGGAGCACCTGAATATCAGCTTCGTCCATTTGACTCGGTGCAAAGACGAGCTGTAAGAATTGTCAACGATCCTGTACTTACAGCTGGTGTGGAACCTCTTCGCGACAGGAGAGACTTTGCCTCCTTATGCGTGTTCTACCGCCTGTACAATGGTATGTGCTCTGAGGAATTGTTTGATATGATGCCCACGGCTACGTTCTATCATCGCACCGCTCGCCACAGACAGGGAGTTCATCCTCACACGCTGCGTCCGGTGCGTTCCAGCACGGTTAGATCCGATAGGTGTTTTCTTCCGCGCACGCTTAGGTTGTGGAATGACCTCCCTGCCTCGGTTTTCCCAAACGCCTACAGTATGGGGTTCTTCAAAAGGGGTCTTAGAAGGTTTTTACAGGGTCGGCAGCGCGAGTGTGGCACCTCTGGTGTTGCAAACGTTCATAGGCTGCGGTGACCACCGGTCCTTCTGGTGGGCCGTATGCTTGTCTGCCACCTTAGTGGTATAAAAAAAAAAAAAAAAAAAAAAAAAAAGTATTATTATCCTGAGACTATATCCACCTGTAATGCATGTTAGTACTTTTTCCATGCATACTTTTGAAAGAATAAGAGTTGTCAGTAATTTCCGATCACAATACCTTAAAATAATGAATAAGATAAGTACTTTTTCATTACCAAGTGTACAGAGCATTTGTACTTAAGCGACAGCTATCTCTTGAATCAAGCAAATTGTGCAAAATATATTGATTCCAGAACATAGGAAATAGTGTAACAATAATTTGCCTTTACTGTACGTCAATTACTAAATTAGAAAAAGTTATGCCTAGTTTTCTGGAAAAAAAAAACTTTAATTCGCTCTCCTGTAAAATGGCCTTTTGGCGCTTTAGTATTATTGGCTTTCCAGTGACGATATCCTTTAACAAAACAAGTCATACTTTAGGCAATAACATGTATTGTGTTGTGTTCAACCGGTTGTTCCGATAGGAACCATGTCCTTGATTGAGTTCCATTCTGAATAACAGTTGGTCGGAGTGAAAAGACAAATTTTATCCCTGCCGTGTTGCACCCTGACTTATGTAATAAGGAAGCAGATTTTTATCCAAAATGAAACCCATTTACCTATTAATTAATGTAGGTACCTATAGTCCTCAAAATTAATTATACTTATTTTGCCGTCACGAATCGTTTCCGTGAACTAATAAGAGCAACACAATATTAATGACAAAAACTATTTCTGATCTTGATATTCCATATATAAAATACGGAAATAACCATGACATTTGCCGCCAATCACTTCCAATCAGTGGCGGCTGTACCTTAAGTGCGCTCGTGCAGTGAACCACCAGCTCAAAGGATTTAAAAATAACAAAATTTATTAATGAATTACTTACAATTAGGTATTTACCTTACACTTATTCTATACACACAATAAAAATTCAAAATTAATAACATGTCTAATTATGACGAAACAATTTAAGCTCTTTGCTACACTACTAAAGCCCAGACTCCCTGTAACAAAAATCGGCGTGCGCTTTCCCGAGTGCACGAGGGCTGCTCATACAACTTGTACTAGATACGAGCAAATACGCCTGGCGCGTGAGACAAAACATCGTTCATAGAAAATGTACCGGGCAATGAGTCGCTTTTCGTGCGCCGCACGCGCTCGGGCAATCCGAAGATTACCGAGAGTCCTCGATGTTTTGTTGATGACGAAATGCGAATTCTCCCGGTATTGTTTCGCTGTATCTGTGACGCGTTAAATATGTATTGATAGTTCTGATTTTCAAATTGTTAGTTGTTTTATTTTGTTTTTAGTTCTATTCTATATTACGTGCAAAGTGTGTGGAGTGTGTGAAAATGAGCGTAAACAATAACCAAGTAACTAAGTACTTAAAACTATACTATATAAAACTTTTCAATATAAAGTTGATAGGTATAAAATTAACGCTTAATAAATTTAAAACAAGAAAGCAGACAAAGTGCACCCCCAGATCGAGGACCCACCAGCCGCCACTGCTTCCAATATATCGGAAAAGTAATATCATTGAGATTCGTATTGGTAACGATATTGAGTTTCATGTCAAGCAATAATAATGGAAGACAATGATCAAGGTTAATATGGGGGACTCCAAGAAGTGCGATAAAACCCAAGCCTATAAGAGGAGTCCGTGATGGTGGACTAAGTATGTGTCTTGTGCCCTTTGGTTATCCTCCGAGTCTCGAGCAAAATATGTGTTGTACGCGAAAGGACCCGAAATCAATTATGAATTATAATGCTTTGTCACCTGGAGTCTAATCTCGTGCTGGCGTTGTTTGAGGCGCTCTCGCTCGAGCTGCAGTGATTGTAGTCGTTTTTGCTGGCTTGCCACATTTGCCCACCCACCATCTGGACCGCCCGTGCCTGCCACTGGCGAACGCTGCAAGTGTTGAGCTGAAAACATAGACAAATAAATGGTCAAACATCTAAAAAAGGGTTATACAACTTCCTCAGTTGTCAAACGGTATTAGGACAGTACTAGAATTTTGATGAACAGAGTACCTATCTATCGCCCCCGTGGGCAAGCTATAGCTACCGTTTACTATGCCTGTGGGCGTGTAGGTACAGACTTTACGAGTCTATGTTTTAATTTTGGACAATAAATGAAATCAATTTCATTTCTGTGAAGCATTTACGTAGGTACATCCGTGGTGCTTCATCATATCAGTGAGTCGTTGTGATCATTCAAGCGCTAATCCTAATTGCTACCGATCAATTCGTAGCACAAGGACCACTTCGTGCATGATATCGGTAAGTATATACTTACGTATCCTTGGATCGAACCATGACGTTGTGCGTGTCGCATGATTTATGAAGTATATCTCTCCTTCCGGCGTCGCAGCTTGCTCCCAACCTTCTGGCAGAGCCCCTAGTGCGTCCGTCGTTGTGTTACTACTTGTACTCTTCGCTGCTGAAATCAATCAAACGTACGTCATCAGTACTTTAGATATTACACTTGGAAAAACAACTAATGATTCTCTCAACAGCGACTAGTTGCAAGCTAGCACAATATGAACTAGGACACAACTACAAAACAGGAAGGTCGCCGAGTGTTCGTTCCAAGAAACAACGGCGCCAGACGACCGCGCTCCGCTTTGGCACACACATCCAAAAGTGAGTCAGAATTATAGCGCAACGTCGCGCGTCGCCGGCGTCGGCGTCGGCGTGCGTCGCGTGGTGGACACCTCACCCACCCTCGTGCTTACACACACTCCCTACACATTTATATACCTACTACTAGCCAATGCCACAAACAACTGATCATTCATAAACAATTCACAGGTAGGAGGCTAATTAATCATCAATATCATAATTATTAACGCAAAACGAACGACTTTACCAAGCTTGGGCAATTATCATCTATGATCTGCCAAGCAATTTTCAACTGAGTTTCTAATTATGAGGAGTTTCTTAAGACAACTGTTTACTTGATTTTTTAGAGGTTCGAACTGAAAAAGGAGACCTGGAAAAAAGTTAAAATAGCAACCCATAGTATCTAACAGTCGTGTGACTGGATGTTTCCAGTTCACAGCCAAAATGAATATTGTACACACAGTGGACCTCTGAAAAGTTGACAGACTCGGCTCTATACCTATGCCTCTTCACAGTCCGATTGAGGTAACCAGGTTTCAAGAAGACTACGTGTGGACTGTTCCTAACTTTTTGAAACAGCTGAGAAGAATTTTTGAATCGTTCAATTAAATGTATTTAGGCAGCTGAGTGTAAACCACTAACACTCACTAACTAACAAAGCGGGTTAATTTCTCAACTGTGAATATGAGCAATTATGTTAATTGTATACTATAGACCTGTAGATGTACACACTGCAAGGTCTTACTTATGGCCTTTAACAATCTTATGTCATAATGGTTTTAAAATTGGCTTTGTTGCACATTCCTGAAGAAGAATATAATATTCTCAACTCTCACACATACCTAATACAATTGACTTCGGCGAAAGTAGGTAGAGGTAGATAGGGAGTGATCAACTTTTATTTCCATTTTACTGTCCTTCAAGTTTTGTGCAATAAGTAGTTCTTAATCAGTAATTAAGAACTTTTTCACAAAATCCCACTAATTATTATACATGGGAAAGTTTGTGAGTCAGCGTCACCCGAAGTGCACGTGCTGAATAACGGGCGAGGCCATAGCGAATGTAAGGAAACTCGAAACAGAACTCTGTACCGATCCGCCTGGTCAGAATGGTATAGTAAGTCTAATCACCATCCCAGCACAAATTGGGAGAGTCGTACGTCCAGCAACGAAATGGAATAAGCTTGTTTTAATAGATATATCGTCAAATAGACCCTTTCGCAGTATCAATTACTCAACAGTCGTCGCCGGCAGGGTGATCACGAGTACATACCTACTCGGCGACTAACCACAGAGTTACGTATAACATTACACCATCACACCGCTATCTTGTACTTTTACCTTATACCTACAGTGAAACAGGGTGAATAATTGTAGTTATTTGACCGTTGTTTCAAATAGTTACCCACGATTTAGTTTGTGAATCTGGTCGCGGATTTCAATTTAAATTTAGCATTAACAAAAAACCACAGAGCGTGACAGAGTATTGGAAATACTTAATGAATTTCTTTCACGCCATTTAGGTACCTACATGAGAACGGGCAGTTGTGTTATCACGTAATGACGTAAGATTAAGAAAGGAACGCACAATGAAAACACAATTATTTGTATTGTCACCTGATCTACATAGGTGTTTGTAGTGTCTTAGCGATAAAGGAGGTATCTCACAAACAGTGAACAATGTCATTTGCCTCTGCCCTCTGCACATACGTGTGCGTGGCATTTTGCGTGCACGCTGATATACTACCGTGTTGACGTACACTTATAGAACGTGATATCCTTACGTGAACAGGTCACGTACTAAATAAACTACTATTATATCTTCAAAAATAAACTTATAACGCGCCTGCTATCAATCGAGTAGAGCAGCACAAGTAAGTATTTTATGGAGACGATACAAAACGCAAACCGTAAATAAAAAGTCGACAGAAATATCTCTCGTTCTCTACACTAGTATTATAAAGAAGAAAGATTTTGTTTGCTTGTAACCGACAAACTCTGAAACTACTGATCTACTGAATCGATTTTCAAAATTCTACCTCCATTAGTAATCCGAATTATTTAATTGTACCTAACATGGGCTATTTATCATCATGGTACCCATAGGAGTGAAGCAGCCAAATGTCAAAATCTCATAGTTTTAAACATAATAATTGTAGACACAGGCATGTATGAGTTCAAAGAGTGCTACGGGGTTCGCAGTAGGTCACAGACAAAAGTGTGTGGAAGAGCTAGTAAGTGACAAAACAAAGGTGTAATACAGTAAGTCTAGTTACTGGTAGTGGCGCGTAATAGTCAGACAGTTATTGTGTAGTGTGGAGTAAGGCGGATATGTGGCAAGAGGCTGAAAGGCGCGGGCCGCGGCGCCACGGCCGCAACGATCTCTGGCGCCGCGGCACAAATGTATTTTCCGAACACCTTTCAACGCTCGTCTCACATCGAGCGACGGAAACAACGCGTTAATTCCCGTCATAAAATCTGTTTTAGAATTCGGGTTATTTACTTGTTTTTATTTTAGTTCCATGATAATTTTAAACACGCCCGCTGTGGCCAATTAAATCATGGGGGAAACTGGAACCTCGAAACTATGAAAACAACTGTCTAACCAGAATGATACTTTTCTTAAAAAATTGAGCTATCCCAAACTACGTACCGTGTAGGGAGATCTATATAAATAATGTATGATTACATGGATACTTTTTATTTTAATATCAATTCTCGTACCTACTTTGATTTAGGTGCGTGCTTTAATTATTATGACTATTAATATAATATCCTAGTACGAGTAGGTACTTTTTAATTGTTACAGTCTATCTTATCTAAATGATCTTACAGTTCACTGACTGACTACTGAGTTACCAAACAAGAATATAAAATAAATTAACCGTTAGATAAGTATCTAATTTGTTAAATTTTTTTCAAAGCTTACAGACTAATTTACAATTGTTATATTATTGGGTTAACAAATTGATAAAGACACGCCACGATAAATAATGCAAAGATTGAATGAAATTTCCGGTACTTCATATCGCAGAGAGATAAAATAAGATACATAATTATAATCTAAAACTAAAAAGGCAAGATCAATATGTTTATAGTATAATCTAAAACTAAAAGAAGCAACATTTCTACTAATAATATAAATGCTATAGTTTGTGAATGTGTGGATGTGTAGATGTCTGGATTTCTGGCTGTTTGCTACCTACTCTTTCTAACGGATTTGGCTGAAATTTTAGAAGTCAAAAGTAAGTAGGTAGGTATGTTCCTATACGTGTCACCTAACACAGATTCACACACTAGGCCGTTGTAACATGTAGAGTCTACATCTTTTTCGTTCAAATACTATGGCTTCTTTCTTGTGTGTATGTATGTGAATGTGAGAGCTTCCATAATTTGTGCTTTACGCAAAAACAGCTATTTTAAACCACTTCACCACGTTAACCAAAAGGTAGATTTAAGGTGCACCAAAAACAAATTAATCGTTGCTACGACAATGGGTACACTTCTTTCAAGTTTGGTCAAAACAACTTTATGAAAGTGTTTTTTGAATTAGATACTATGAAGACTATAATGTGTTTGCAACCAAAAATTGATTACCAATTTATTGACATTCAACGTTGAATTAAGCTGAGACAAAATGAATGTCTAAAAACCGGCCAAGTGCGAGTTGGACTCGCTAATGAAGGGTTTCGTAGCAGCAAGTAACATAATATAAAAGTTCTTATAGTTCGTTGTAACTTTGATTGATGTTTTAACACGTTCGCAGTGGTAGTGATTTTTCTAACCGAAAATTGCGGTTTATGACGTATTAAAAAAAACTACCAGCTCTATCTCATTCAATCTAATTTTCGTTGGCAGTTTTAATGGCAATGTATATCATATATTTTTTTTAGATATATCATTCTCTTAGTTTAGAAGTTAGAGGGGGGGGGGACACACATTTTTCCACTTTGGAAGTGTCTCTTGCGCAAACTATTCACTTTAGAAAAAAAATATTTTAGGAACCTCAATAGTATTTTTAAAGACCTATCTATAGATACCCCACACGTATGAGTTTGATGAAAAAAAAAAATTTAAGTTTCAGTTCTGAGTATGGGGACCCCCAAAATTTACTGCTTTTTTTTCTAACTTTATATAAGAATCTTAATGCGGTTCACAGAATACATTTAGTTACCAAGTTTCAATAGCATAGGCCTGATAGTTTCGGAGAAAAGTGACTGTGACACACGGACGGACAGACAGACGGACAGACAGACAGACAGACATGACGAATCTATAAGGGTTCCGTTTTTGCCATTTGGCTACGAAACCCTAAAAAAGACACCCAATAACTCACATTCCTCTAGGTATTAGCTTATAGCTCAAATAATAGTCGTTATCCTTTAATACTGTAAGTACCTAGTTACTATAATAATAAGTATTGTTATGGAAATACCGTGTACGTCATTATACTCCATGAATTGGCTAAGTTACGTGATAAAGTGAGCTCTGAAGTATTTCTTATTCATGCGTGTAATTAATTTATATACTTTACGTATAACTAATACCAAGCCAACGGGCTGGATAACTACAATTATTGCTTGTGGTCACGGCAGCTGTAAACAAGATGTATGTAGGTACCTACCTATTTCTGTAGATGTTTAGGGAAGTCGGTGAAGTCCGATGACGTTAACCCTTATCGTCTAGACAAGACAAACGACATAATGGTTTTATAGGTAGGTTCATTAAATACTCTCAATGCCGCAGTAATAAGGAATGGGATTCAATTCATACATGGACAAAGCCCTACAACCTTTCTTAGTACGAAATATAAGCCTCAACGCGAGTATTTAGGACTGGAGGCAAACAAATCCGACAAAAGGTATAGAATCTGGGGGCCCCAATGAAAAATAGTGTGCAATTCTAATATTAGCGGTAAATTCTGTTCAATATGCAGGTATTGGTATTGTATGTACAGAACAAAAAAGTTATAACTACGGTCTTGAAGAAAAATAAGTGGCGGTACTCCATCCCATCTAGATCATGGTACGAGGTCAGCATTACCCACCATATTTAGGACGTCACTGACTAGACATGTCGCTTACATCTCTTGGCCAATGAAACCTTTGAAAAAACTTATTACGTGGCCTATATGATACACTTCATTGCGCAAGATAATGTGCTCTACAATGCCTATATTACCGAAGATCTACTACTAACTGTAAACTAAAAAATTTCATTGGCATTTCACGCTTATGTATAACATTTTATTTACACATTTCTTTGCGAACATAAACAACCAATCAAGCCAGCATAAAGCCTTGTATTGCTGGATGTAGAGCTCTTCTCCACATTTGTGCTGCAGCTTCCCACAGCAACAAAATAGAGCAGAGTACAGTACCTACCTATGCAATAAGGTCAAATCTACTTCTACTAATCCTACTAATATTAAAAATGCGACAATTTGTAAACATGTTTGGATGTTTAGATGTTTGGATGTTTGTAACTCAATCACGCTCTAACGGCTGAACGGATTGGGCTGACATTTGGTGCAGACAGACAGCTTATAGTCTGGTATAACACATAGGCTAATTTTTATCCCGGGAAAATGTTCCCACGGGAAGTTGGAACGGGTACCTAATTTCACGCGTGTGAGCCGCGAGCATCATCTAGTATCTCCATAGGTATTTTGTTTTACTGTACTACGCTAACTAGACGAGTTGGCTGGTATAAGAATTTCCTTTCCTTTCACGTTTTATCTCTTCGGCATTACCTCGTCCGTTAATTAGCCTGTGCATAGAGAGGCAGGTGAGCCTTGCTTGGACCCAAAGATGTCAATAAGACTTCATTGCAGTCATGAACATATTAAAAATTTATATGTAATACCTGGTGTGGGTGCGGGGTTGGTAATGGTTGGGGAGGCAGTCTGTGTCAGGAGTGCTTCGTTGCTTTGATGCTGTACAGCGTTGGCTACCGCCTGTGCTGCAAGGGTCTTGCGAGGGTCATCCCATGTCGTCGTCTTCGTTATATGACTGAAAATAACAAACATACTGTTAGTATGTATGTACAAAAAATCTACTTTTTTAACACTGACTGCATTTACGAACTTAAACAACCTTCATGTTTAAAAATTCTATCTAAAATAATCTTTGGCTTTGCAGTTTTTATTATTAAGCGCCATTTGGAACACGAAGGAAATTATGCAGATCACAGAAATGTTATATTAGTAAGACGGATCTTGATAAAAACCTCTCAGATCTTGGCTTAGTAAATACACAATAAGTTACAGAGAAGAATCGGTGTAAAAATTCAGATTGATCTCGACCTCGTAGTAAGTATTAACCACTAAAGTGAAAACACTGCGTAGTGTTATTTATAATAATATGGTAATAAGTAGCGGATACTGACTGCCCAAGCCATTTCAACGTCAACACTTTGAGGGTCGTATTCAAATAGAGACAAAAGTTTGTGATTTTAGATACCTAAAAAGAATATTCCAAACAAAGACTTTACTTGTTTTTTCTCAATAGTATTCGTTATAAAACCGTTAGCAAAGTCAGCAATCGGCATCGTGTGAGCCAAATCTTCCCACTTAGCGGTCGATGTGACCAATTTGTTGACAAAACCGGACACGCGGTGTGTCCGAGTGCGAACGAATGAATAGCCACCGCCAGCGCCATGATGAATGATTATTTTACTTTCTTTATACTGAAAGTAGGCACTCATCATACAGATCACGTCATCTTTTGGCGGCTTCAGTACCTAATTCTTAGTATAAAACGATTGCTAATAATATTTCTCACGATATTTTAGTAGCGAACGTACCTGAACCAGCTAGATAAATTAGCCAAAGTTAAAGAAAAAAAATAGCAAATGCATTGGAAAGTGGATGGGGGCATTACCACGACTAATCGATTTGCACGGCGCGGTAATGAACTTGGCCGTGCTATCAGCTGTTTGCGATGTCACGCCAAGCAACTGTAGGTATCATTATGGATTTAGCACCAGCATCATTGAATTCCTAATTATCTTAAAAATCGACTTTCTTTAATCTTGATAATGACACGAATTTCGGTAGTAAAGTTCAGCATACACAAAGCAGGTAGGAGCTCATTAAATGAATTTCGTTCTGAAAGTCATTACCTACCTCTAAAGCTTCTAAGGAATCGTTGAGTTGACCAAGCACCTCTGCCGATAGCTAGATAGGAACAGTGCCCATTATTTTATAAGTACATAATAAGAAGTTAACTGGCTGATTTAAAACTTCAGTATTGAAACTTCCAAAGGTATTGGCTCTAATCTAAGTTGACAGTTTAACTTACTTTTTTTACTGCACCGATCGATTTAGTATTTTAAACTTGATTAACGGTTCCCAAACTATGGGTCTGCGTCTGAACAAGCAAATATTTAGTGAACTCTGATGTTTGACTTTACATCGATCGTAATGCTTGCTCTACATTACTCGCGAAGTTAAACAAAGTTCGTCGGCGAAGTTGCCCGAGGCAAAGAAAATTTTTGACGAAGTAGGCCGAAGTGCCCCTCTACACTCTCGTACTCGTCCAACTTCGTTCAACTTCGCGAGTAATGTGGAGGAAGCATAAGAGTAGGATCCAAAAGTCACAGACTGACTGACGGTAGGACAGTTCGCAAGAGGCACACGCGATGTGTAGTACAGTGTAAGCTAGTGTATTCATTCCAATTAGAACAAATCAGACAACATTGAGAAGTTCTATGATTCGCCACTCGGGAATTATTTCCTCTATGACAGTGGTGGGTCTCAAGATTGGTATTTTTTGTAAGCTGGGTAAAAGCCCAGTCAACTTTGGAAACCACCAAACGTCGTTCTTTGCCTTGGAATCTTCTTTATTAGTCGATAAAACAACTCTACCACATATATTACTAGATAGTTCTTTAGCCTTATGGCCGCCATTGACGTTCAAGTAATTTGATCAAACAGGCTGGTTCCAACAGTTTAATCAAATTGGCATGATCTATCAAGCGACCACACACCTTTATGCAAGCTTGAAGCGGTATCAGTTCAGTATCGAAGCGGGCGAAGAGTAGTTGAGCTTCTTTAAAAATGTCTGCAGAGGACGCGTTAGCAATAATTGGCTTAGCTTTTGCTTTGAAGGCCCAGAAAAGAAAACAAAATTGTACAGTGTGGTGTACAAAGTGGCTAATGAAAAGAGATGAATATTCGCATATAAACTTGTTGAATGAATTAAAATCTACTTGTACTAATTTGTAAGAATTCTTCTAATACATCGTAGTTCGATTGTCATGACATTGTGCAATGCAATATGTCCGCCCGCATAGAAACACTTCTGCAGTAACAACTGAGGGCTTACAACACACATTCAAATTTTTAATCAAATAAGCTGGATCTAACTGTTTGATCAAATAGAAATACGAAAATTCATATTCCTTCAAGCCAATTCTAGGTTAAATAAGTTTATTCATTCATAAACAATAATAAAAAAATCAATTAAAACTAATATCATCACACTATTAGGGTTATACAAAAAACATATAAAATTATAACTACTTAAAATAAAAACTAACTAACTATCTATCAATATACAAATTGGGTCCCTTCGGTAAGGTACCTATGACGCAGGCAGCATTCCCACGCTGAATAGCTATGGAAAGCCTTTGCGCTAAATAGCTACCTGCTTGGGGATCACGCGTTTCTTCCCTCAGACGCTTACTCAGTGCCGTGAAAAGACCCTGTGCACCGCGACCCCATGGACCCAGTGTCTCGACACCAAATGGAACGAATTCATATTGGGCACCGAGACAACTGTACTTGCCGATCTTTAACCGCTCACGCGCATTAGCCGCCGCACCAGCTCTTTTGCTAGTAGCCGGGAGGTAGGACGCCGCAAGAGTGTCGGTGCAAGTGGCATCCCACACTAACGCACGTCCCATTCTCCAGGGTACTAAAGTCATCCCGTCGGGTCGCTTACCATCATCGCGTATAATTTGGGGTTCTAAAACCGCGGGAATATGAACGGTGATAAGTGCCCGTCTCAGGATGTCATTAAGAGCGGCGTGACGGGAAAAACGGCCAGCGGAAAATGAACAAACAAGTCCATGGAGTCCTAGGCAGCACACATGAGCTCCACACGATACACACGAGTGTTCAACACACAGCTCTGCACCCAACCGGAGACCGACCGCTATGCGGAGTGTAGTGGGGTCAATAAAAGTACCGGTATTGGGAGAGGGATATGCATGCAGCCAGTATCCAGACTCGGGTCGAGAAACTGCCAAAAGTCTGGCTCGATTGATGCCTGATGAGTTTTCAATGATTTCATTGAGAAGAAAAGAAGAAGCCATAGAGTCCCAGGCCCTTTGTTTTTTGGGTGTGGAGGGTAAATTTAGACTTGGTCCAGCTAGCCAAGCGTTCAAGGCTTCGTCCAGACTCGAAACCTCACAGTTTGAGACTATAGAAGCCTTTAAGACTTTACCTGTGAGGTCACGAGTACTGAATATTGAAGACAAGAAAGCCGGTAAAGCTACACTAGAAAGTTTTCGGGTACCCAATCCACCGAACCTAATAGGTAAGGAAGCTTGAGTCCACGCTTGCTCGTTCAGCTGAATGTTCAAAATATTTTCAACTTGTGATTTTAAAACATTTTCAATTGGTAACATAAGATTAGGAAATTTCCAAATGGGGCAGCAACGGAGTAGGTAAGTAAATTTAGGTAAAAATAAACAAAATTTTAGCATAAACAAAGCAGAGTGACTGCTAATTTTGAGAATACGGTCTGAATATTTATTAAATTTTGATACTGACTCCCTTAAGAGAGGTGGAATGGCATCGTCGAAAATTGGGGATCCCAGGAGATACAGACTGTCCTTGGTTAACATTTTTTATTTTTTTAGCCAATTGATTGCTCATTAAATTGGATCAAATTTTGCCACAGACATTCATGCCAATTTTATGAAACTGTTGGAACCAGCCTGTTTGATCAAATTACTTGAACGTCAATGGCGGCCATTAGTACAATAAAATACTTCATTATAAAGGATAGTTGCGTACTTGTAGGTAGTTAATATATGAACGACAATAATATACAATTATACATAATAAAGAACGTTTTGTTATAGAAAGTTTATAATAATTGTTGACAGAGTTTACTTGGCATTGCCGAGGATTGCGTAAGACATGGTTTATCTAGCTTCAATGGTAATATTAAATGAGTCATTATGTTAAAGTAGTTTCATGATAAGTACAACCATTGTTATATGTGACATTATGTACAATATTTACTTTAAATTTTGATAAAGAGTCTAAGAGATACCCTGTTCTTGATGTATTTAAAATCTAACATCAAAATACAAAGGCGGATTCTTATAAGCTTGTTTAAGTAGGTACCTATAGTGAACAAGATTGTTTATTTTTCGAAGAGGGTACTGAGCCCGTGATCTTTGCTTTTTGGGAGCAATACTGTGACCAACTGATCTACCGAATCGCACCAAAGAAATATGAATTTATACAATATAATTATAATAATGACCAGAAATAGACATCTTGAGGGCAATTGTCAAGTCTTATGGACTGTGAGTGACTCTAAACTAACTAAAAGATGCTTTTACTGTTCAAATTTTATTGCTCATTATCATTACCAAAATCTCGACCACAATCTACGATTTTCATAAGAAAACACTCAGACTAAAATACCACACAGACAGGCAGACATATCTAATAACAATTTTTGATTAAATAGTGTAGGTGCCTACTTATATAAATAAAAATATATCGTCTAGAAAGCACATACACACAGACAACGTAATATTTGGTAGTTATGTTATCAAAATAATAATAATATATATATATATATTATATATAATAATATAAACAAAATTGAGGTGAGAAAGTGTTTTTGTTACGACTTTGTTTTTGTTGCCTACCGGAGACGCAGACTATACAATTCTTTTATTAAAATTTTATGAAATAACGAAGAGAAAGTATTACTAGTACCGAGCAGTTATGTCACCCATTAATATATAATCATCATCCCTCAGCTAATTACCTTTCATAATAAGATGTATTCTAACTCCTACCTAACCAACCATCGCTGCTCTCTCAAACTAAGTAGGAAGGTACTTATAGAAACAAGGTATTTAATGTGAAGTTCACGGGACATCCTTCCTGAGGGCTTACCCGGGGCTCTCAACCATAGGCTATTGGGCGTTACGTGAGGTTTTTTAGTCGGTAAGAGTCCGGCATAGCATCCTACGAGGATTTTCCCTCACATCAAAAAAAAAAAGGTATTTAATGTACCTACCTTGTTTGAAAGTTACATAGGTACCTAATTCTTTTGGATATACATATACATATATTTAAAGGTAACCTGAGAATTGATTTACAAACCTGCATTACAAACTATGAGACAAAGAAAACAATTTGCTTACGCAAGCTCTTTGTAAAGAAATAGTCAAGTAACAAAAACATTAAACATACAGACTTGAAATGAAATATTTCTAGAAAACAAGGATTGGAGAGCAAGAACATTATCGAAATCCTGTCTCTAGGTCTCAAAGATGCCTCCCGATCGAAATTTATTTTTTGAGCGAGAATGAAGCCATAATATCTACGAACTGCATAATATGCAACCTCGAACTCTTGCTGGGGCAGTTTAGCATAAGCATCTTCGACAACTACACAGGTCGCTTTGACCCTTTCCCCCAACCGAAATTTTGTCTTTAACTTTTTTGATTGTACCTACATTTTGTAATAAATGTTATAGCATAGGTATGTAATTAAAAATAAAAGCTCTCTTCTATCAGTAAGAATATTATACAATGTAGGTTAACAGGGTGACAACATGCCTACCCACAATAGTAAATAAAAATACATCAATATCTAGTCGCAAGCAAGCGCATAATCGACATGTGACAAGGAGATTGTAAAATATACTGGGCCATTTTTCTCGCCCGAAGGCCTCCTTCACTTGCACAACGCAGCCGGAGTTGCTCTCTTATGATAATACGTCACCGGTGCTTGTTGGCTAGCTATCCAATTCAATATTATTTAGTAGAGAAGTTTTATTATAACAAGTTCTTCATAAAATATAACAGTAGACAGTAATTTATGTTGTGATGGAAATTCGCAATAAAAATGACGATTATGCTTAGGAAATACTGCAGTTATTCTAGTTAGATAAATTGTTGTACTCTTGTGTAAATTTCGAAATAGTCACACAAGAATCGGAGTTCGGACATAAGGGAGGAACCCTTTCAAGAAGTTTGTCAAGATATATGACAGCAGCTGCTACTTCACTTCGCGAACTCCAGTCGGAAACTAATCGACTATCTATACCGAAATTTTGTTAGGTATTATGAATGAAGAACGTTCACACAAGTTGTTATTGTAATATCCCATGTCATTTTTAATTATCTTGATTATTATTTAGAAATGTACTTTAATGATACAGGTGAAATAAGTAGGTAGTAGTTAATCACATAATCACACTGTAAGTTACAAAAATATCCCACCTAAGTAAAGTACATAATAATATGCAAACAAAGTAGGTATGAATCGCAAACGACGAGCACAATATGACGAATTCGGTGAAATGCCTCATGTTTCAATTAAACGGAAAATAAAGTTGGCATGGCGTCCGTCGACATGACATAAACATTGTAATAACAAGGTAGGTATGATGACAAAAGCCTACTCCTTACTACAATTCGCGTACTTCAGCGCCCACTTCCCCGTGTTCCCCTTATCATTGCCCTTGCAAGAGTTGCAAGTACCTATCTATTATGAGGCTTTCTGCTAATAGTGTTTCAGTAGCACGTGCAAAATCTCATTCAAATACATATTATTGTGCCAGTTTAGCATAAGCATAAATAAAGGAAAGGGTTGGTTCACAGTGGGTACCTAGGTACATTTAAAGTTATGGAATTGAGAACGATTTCAAAAATCCATGTCTAAAATACATTTAGATGTTTAGGTACACTTCAAAGTGCCGCACACATAATGGCATTCATAGATAAAGACAGAAAACTTTTAACCGCACAATAATGGCAACTAAATATCCATAAGAGCGGAAGTCACCATCAGAAATTTTAATAATGTACCGTACATACAACGTAAGGTAAGTACAATAATATCTGCAGGCGGTGCAAGGGGTTCAGACAACTGATATAATCATACATGAACTGATTAAGATACATAGAAAACACTGAAACTAATAAGAAGATAAAAAACTGATCATACCGATCTTGGAATTGAGAACCGGTGCGTTCTATTCAATATATCAATGCCCCCATACATTCAAGTAAGTATTAAAGTAATTAATGTAGGTAGATCATAAGCGGTTTGTGTATCACTGTAAGACAGTGCTCTGCTTGCACCGGAAATGCGTCACATCGGACGTACATCCTCGTCTGGTGCGCAATTTTGCTCGTTCCTTACACACACGACAGTAGCACGGCCGTTTCATAACAACGACCCTAATAATAGCAATTGTCATTACCAACCAAATACAATCTTTTACAGCTCTACATAAAAGAGTAGAAAATGATGAGGGGCGCCACTGTGTTTGTTGTTATGGCTAAAAAGTGTCGTACTTTTTTTAAAAAAGTTCATCGCTTGTTAGTTGGTTACGTCGCGTAGGTACGTGGGACTAAATCTAAGGTCAAATGTGGTAATTATGCTCCTACTTTCCCGTTCTTGAAAAATGTTTTCTTTGTTGTTTGAGTGTTTTTATGGTGTTTTATTATTGTACTAGCTGAGCCCGCAACTTCGTTTACGTCACATAGGGTGTATGAAAGGAAAGGTATTTCTTCATCAGAGTCATCAAGCAGCGTCTGAAACTGCCCTGTTTGCTTAATCATAAAAGAGCTTAATGATTAAGTCTATTTTAAAACATTGAGAATTGTTTAAAAATAGTCTTAATCGTTAAGCTCTTTTATGATTAAGCCAACACGCCAGTTTAGGTTCACTAACATTCAAAGAAACCCCTACAATTAAAATTTTCAAAATATCTGATTCTTAAAAGTGTTATAACTCTTTTATTTCTAAACCGATTTACATAAAACAAACGCTAAATGTTAACTGGAGCAAACCTCAACACAATAAAAAAAACCGCATTGCAATCGGTTGAGCGGTTACTGAGATTAGCGTGCACAACCGTACAGACAAACAGATATACAGACATACAGACATACAGACAAACAGACAAAAATTCTAAAAATCATTGTTTTGGTTTCTATTGCGTTCATAAAGCCCCCTATAATATTTTTTCTTATTTATCTTCCATGTACAGACAGCGACCTGTTACGATTTTATTATATGTATTGATATTGATTGATTTCCATTAGGAATATGTCGTACTACCATCCGGGCCTTCTGACAGCTAACTAGAATACCTAGTTGCTCATCTAATGGAGATCGGAGATCTTTATGGGGTCTCCAGCGCCCTGTGATCCTTACCACACACATGGCTACACCAAGTGATTAAAGATTCTGGTAAAAAATCCTAACGTTTCGACTCGCTGGATGTAGTCATTGGCTACATCCAGCGAGTCGAGGTTCACTGTCACAGTCACAAATTTCACATTTCCATTAGAAACATGAAGATCTTTAACCAGAATCTTTAATCACTTGGTTTGCTTTTTAGGTTTCCTAGATACCTACAATTTTTATTAGATGTTTTTTGTCTAAGATAACAATAATCAAGAAAGGATCTGTCATGGGCTGTGAATATCATTACACACCTGTGACACCCGTACTTCGCTTGTGAGCCTTCGCATCCCTATTAGGTATCTACCTATTACATAATTATGTCTCACAATATTGTATTGTATAGGAAAGAGTCGGCACAATTTATTTATTGACATTAATTTATTACCTTCTACGCCTCTTCCTTGAGTGGCATCATATTGGATAAGTTGTTTTAACCTTGATGGTATTAAAGACAAATAGAATAGAGCTAGAAAGGCTAAACTCTACACTTATGTATTTCTATGTACCTAAGTTAAGTATAGAAAGAATTTTAATCTGTAAGTAGGTACTTCCGATTACATATTAAAATTTTTAATTAAAATATCCAGATATCGTAGTCGTATACAAAATAAAATCTTCAGTTCACAAATTTCTAAAAATAATAATGCTCCTCGGCCTTTGTGTAAAAATTAAGAAAACAAGATACGTCCAACAATCGGCACCTTTATGTGGAAATCGTGGAATATCGGCATAATATTGACATGCAAATGGGTTCTTTGTAGTGGTAATGCAATAGATGGTAGCTTGAACAGAAGGTAGGTAGGTACGCGTAGTGTACCGTTAACCGCACCACCGCACTGTGTCGATTCGTCAACATAGCATCTGCTGGCAAACATTGTTTTAACTAATGTCACTGATCTTATCAGTACATATTGGTATGATGTGATTTACGCAATAAATTACTATGATACGCCTTTTTCCCTTAGGCAGAATTTAACTTCCGTGTCTAAACTTTTTCCTAATCTGTAACAAGGTCGGTATAAAACGCATAATTGTATTTTAGAATATAGGTATCTAATGTATTTTTAGCAAGACTCATAGATACGCGCCTCCTTTATACGTAATATATTTACTAGAACTACGCAATCAAAAGTTTGCTTGGGTTCAAGATGGGTGGTTGGTTCTAGGTATAGTCATAAACAAGTCACTTTTCATTAACCTAAAAAAATCCTTTTCCACTCCAACGTCAAACTATAACCATTCTACAACTGTGTTGGATTTGATAGACTCAAAACAATCAAATTATAATATGAAAACCGACAAAGTGCGAGACAGACTCGCACAAGGGGGAAAAAGGTCCTGAGAGAATTTAAGGGGCTATAGAGATAGTTCAAAGTATGTCTTATGTCGATCATACCTTTAGACAACTTTAAGAAGAAACACGCGTTTCTCTAATAGGTACACCTACCTAACACAATCTGAACGTATTAGTTTAAGAGCACTCGGTCGAACAGTGCACCAAACTAAATCTGAACGTGACTCATTCATTCACATGAACACGTTTTAGTAACCAACAATTATTTATTCTACGTCGAATGAACTTTACTAAGGCCTGAAAGAACTACACGTGCCATTTTTTATATACATACTTGCATTATAAATAACATTGTATTATTCGCCGATTTATCAATAAACATGTTGGCTACTGCAGTCTGTTATGTTCCTGGTACCTATACCTATTAAGGGTGCTTAGGTACTTGCATAGTTAGTAGAGGCATAGTAGAAATCTAGTAGGGGACTATGATTATTTATTTTATGACATAGCAATGGACGTCTGTAAAACCGATTTGTAAGGATGATTCTTATTTATGTTATGACGCTAAATTATGATACTAACTTATTCTTTATGTAGGTAGAAGTATCTATAATATATGTTAAGTAAGATATGAATTACCGCCTTACCAACACACTCATCAGAACCAAAGCTTTCTCAAGATGGATCGTAGGTTTTTCAGTGAGAACAACATGGCGGAGACGGCATTCTAAATTTGAATCTCGGACGAGTCGGCGCTCGCGTACGTAAATAAACGCACACACGAATAATCAGTAACACTATACAAGCGTTAAACCATCGTGTTACATCTACATCACACAAAAGAACTGGACTCTGCTGGACTACACGTCGGTTATTGATTGCATTTGTCGTTCCTATATCAAATCTGAGGCACAAGCCACATAAACAAATCTTTGAGAGATGGCAGGCCTTGCGTGCACTAGATCATCAACAGTGATTATCTGATAATAACATACTGTCTAGCGCCAGCCGTACTACAGCAACTGTAGAACACACATTGTGCCTACCCACACTAACAGAAGAGGACGAAAACGCACTAGTGACGCATCGACTTCCGGCCGATGATTTTATTACGGGATCTACTGTTCTAAGTTCAGTATCTTCCTTAGCTGAAAGAAATCGTGGATTATCAGCGCTCATCGTCCCACTATATGCAGCGTTAGATTTTTTTTTAAATAGGTACTTACAGAACTTTGTACCTTTATGGAGAGAATGCAATTGTATCTCGTGTGTTTTCCTATTGTAAGACGTTGTTATGAAATTCAACCAAACAATAAAATATATAATGCAATTAACATGGATTAAATAATATATTATAATAATTAATTCCAACAATGAAATCGTTCCGCTGTTAGTATATAACTAGTGCATGATAGGAACACTTTCTATACAAATTTTAAATAGGTAGGTAATTTTATTATACTCCCCTCTACTTCACCAGATTTCACGAAATCTCGTGAAACGGATGTGTTTCTTTAGATTTCTTTCGACTTTGCCGGATTTTTATTAGTTAAAGCAGAAATTAGTCATACACAGAGACTTACATAATTCATAAAATTTCATTAGATTAATAATTAAGTAAGTAAAGTACCTATATGTGATAAAAAAATGTCCGTCAGGTGGAAGTTGGTAAAGAATAAGTATAGACAATATTTAAAAAGGGAAAAGGACTTTCCTGTTGGCGCCCAACGAGTTGCGGCTTAAAAACAATAAATATCACTTCTTTTAGGCCATACATATAAGGGTCCCACAAAGATTACGGGACTAAAAATGAACCACACCTGCACGTGGAGCAGTTCACTTACGGACAAGGATCTGATTTTGGCGCCCCTAGGGATCGGGATGCCACTGACGATCGGCCCATCACTCCAAATCTAATGTACGTCTTCTGTCCAAACCGTCTTTGCCAATGGAATTATCATGAAATGGGCAAATCAATGTGTGTATGTGTGTAAACCCAATTATGTACCTATAACATTACCAATGTTTATAAAATGTACTTTGGTGTTGCAATAAAGTATACCTAACTAATGTCCACTTTTTTTTTGTGATTTTTCTCTCAGTTTGTTATTGTATTATTATGTGAGTGATGTGATTTCTACATGATGTGTATTTATTATTTAAGAACCAAGGCAAGCTAATTACGTAGGTATGTATGAATTAATATAGGTCTATATCTACGCGTAACTAAAGTCCCGAAAAGATAATTAATGTCCCTAAGTATACATATTATACAGAATGAATTTTTGGATGGCCAAATCCGAAACTATAAGGAATAACTAAAAATGCTCAAAGGAGTCACGACCCCGATTTTGATAAAACTTAAAACCTCGTCATTAGATTTTTGAAAAACCAATAATCCAAGCTGAGAATCGAACCCATTCATTTTGAAAAAAAAAACATAACCTATATTATTACATCAAACGATAGTGTCGCTGATAAGCATCAAATTCTGCGAAGTAATGATATACGGCAAATTTAAGGAAAGTTTGAAATTTTAATAAAATTCATATTTCATGTAGGTACCTAAATTTTGTATCATAATTTGTTTCGTTCGAAATCCCAGAATTAGTAACCATTCCGTGTTTTAAATCATGCTTAGAATGATTCTTTGGAGAATATTCTAAACGGAATCAATAATATTGAATGTAGTACGATCCTTGATGTCACGAATCCAACTATGTTGGTATTGAAAACAATGGTCTACATTTTGAACAATTAATCAGTTAACGTAAGAAAAATAAATTGTATTTTGTTAATGATAAGCACTTTCCTTTAGTTTGCCGTATGTCATTACTTCCCAGAATAAGATCCTTAATAGCAACACTATCGTATGGTGTAATAACATAGGATGTGTTTTTTTTTTCAAAATCAATGGGTTCGACTCCCGGCTAGAACCATTGGTTTTTTAAAAATCTAATGATGAGGTTTTAAGTTTCATCAAAATCGGGCTCGTGACTCCTTTCAGCATTTTTTGCTATCCTTATAGTTTCGAATTCGGCCTTTTGAAACCTTTCGAAAAAGAAATTTAGTAGCTATATTAATAGGTAGAGTTTATTTACTTACCTGTGTAAGATTACCTTTAACGTTTCGTTTTCTCAGTAAACTTTTTTTTTGGCCTGTGCGTAATGTTTGTCATAAGAGTTTTGATTTCAATTTTATAATCTTTGTATCTATTATAGTAGGTATCAGAGTAGATAAGGAAATTTTTAAATACACATCTGTTTAATTTTTCTGCACACTAGGCAACTCCACTAATTTACTGAATGCAAACCAGAAAATTAAATGCTGTGCAAAAAAAATTGATTAACTAAACATGTCCTTGACCTTTTTAATCGAATTCGCACCAAAAATGTGGTTCATACATCGAATATTTGATTTGTAAAACAGAAATACGAATTGTATATCAAAAATACTAACTTGCACTTTAAATTGTACAATCTTATACTTAACGGAATAGGTTAGGTTAGGTTAGACTTTTATGTTTTTGATCGATAAAATTTAATTTCGTAAAGGTGACTGATTAAATTGTGGTTTTACTTAGAATAAACGATGTTCCGAAAAGTAAATGAGGCGATGGTTTTCCTTAAAAAAGTTCAATATGAAAATTACCTAGGTACTCGATATCATAAAACTCACAAATAAAAATCTGTGTCCTTGTATGTGATTATCATATGATTCGAATCATGTGTTTAGTAGGCGTTGATGTAGTAATAGACATTATGTGTCGGTGCGTACGCACTCACAGTAGTACAGGCAGCAAGGCGCGGCGCGGCGGCGACCGGACCGGACCCGTCGGCCTTGTCGCTCGGTGGCCTGCCTCTCGCTAGCAGAGGTTAACAACGTGTTTTTTTTTCATCTAGGTTTAGAAAGTAAGGAGCTCGTAGACACAACGCTCACCTATCCTCTGCCGGAATTACTAGGTATGTAATAGGTATTTTTAAGTGTTTAATACCTTCTGTCAAACATAAAAGGATCTCTAAATACGTAACTGTGGAGCGTAATAAAGAAACACATTACATATTTAATTCTTCTTAATTTAATACACTGCTTCCCTACTGCTCCATGTTACATGCTGAGAAATTGTGTATTCGTTAATTAGTTGCACAGGGAAATCGTCCTACTCACATAACGGATCTAAAGACAATAGATACGTTTATATTTAGTATTGTAAAATACAGAACACTCATATTCATGCGTAAACAAGGATAGCAGCATCGTGACTTGATTCCGAATCAAGTTGTGTCAGTAAGCTTGTGGCCGCTACTGGGACAGCATCCGTATAGAATAGACCGACTGGCAGCTGCTTTATCTCTCGAGTTTCTCGACTAACACTGACAAATATCTACGTAGTTAGGTAATAATAATAAAAATAATAATAATAAAAAAACAGTTTTAGCAACGTGTAAAGGTAAATAGATTTGCAGATAAGTCACGAACAAGTAGTAGGTAAGTATGTTATTAGCTAAACTAAAGTCAATAATAACTTTCTTACACGTTATGTTATGAATCATTTTCTTAAAAGCATGATCAATAGCAACTTGCTCATTATATTCCGATAAACCATAATATGGGTTGGTACCTAAATGCAAAATGCTGCCAAACTGGTACATATAATGTCCCGAATGCTAATTGTGTACCTAGCTATTATATCGAACTGAGTCACTAGGAGTCATGTGGTGGAGAGCTGTAACCCTATAATTAGACGTTAATCAGCGAAAAAGGCAAAACACGGAGCATGTGTCCGGCGCCAACGGAAGCTAGTCTGGCACGAATAATTCATTGTGCACTACACGGAGCCCATTCATATGGCGAACACTAGCCAGGTTGGAGATAGGGCGCCCATTCACCAGTGAACGCGCAGGAAGTTCTAATGGTCGCGGTCGACATTTGTTCGCGGCTGCTGCACCGGAACTTCAAGTAGAATGGACATTAACATAAAACTGTAAACGTACTGCTCAATCAGAACACGTGGAATTGTTTATTGTAATGCTGTAGGTAACTGAACTAAGTTTCCTCTAATCACCACACCGTTAAGCTTTATTAACATGTAAAGAATACGCAGATTGGGTAGGTAAACAGATTGCGTATTAACTGTAGTTATTAAGTTTGCCTGGCGCCGAAGCTTCTTCTTGGGCAGTCGGGATCACTGTAGAGCAAAGACTTCTATATAAACAGAAGAAGTGTTTGCTGTAGAGATGCTCTAGTAGTTTGGACCATTACGATTACCAACTTATATGCATCCCGTTCACTCCCTTAGATTTGTGGCACCTCTCGCTCGCGAGTCATCATTCCTGATCCTGCCTGTCCATCACATACTTACACAATCGCGCGTTCGTTTGAATTGCTTCGAGATGCGATTCAAATTACAAGGTTTTCTTCTGTACTGTGAAATTCCTTACCATAAAGTTACCATAATCGAAACCACAATTTCAATGTAGCTTGCATGGGCAGTTAAGTTTAGGAAACAGGCGAATTAAAATAGGTATAACAGAATATATTATATAATCTGTGGTATAACTAACCGAACTCATAATTTTGTACATGTCACCTCTACCTGTCTTTTATTATTTAAAAGTTTTATAAAACCGTAAACAATTAAGTACTTAGGTTCTTCTTATGTCTTGATTGCTGTGTGGTGAAGAGTGGCTAGATAATACAATCCAGGACCCGGCAAAACCATTCTTCCTGGTGGACTAACTTTATGTTAAACTGATATGACCACGCGGAAAAAAAATCCAGTTGATCAAACTTCTTGGATTGAGTCCTCGTGATCAAACTATTTTGTCAAACTGATTTGACCACGAGGAAAAAAAATCCTGTTGGTTAAACTTCTTGGCTATCTTGCTAATCCCGCAATTTTCGGAATTGGCACAAACAAGTCTAGTTTGGATTGTTTGTGTGCAACAATATAAAAACGTTTTCTAAGAAATTACTCAAGCTTTTTTATTTTTAGCCCAATTAGAAACCACGCCACAGTCTAATTTCGGGGTAGTCCCGGAATCCCGTGATTCCGCATCAAAAATCCCGTATTCCCGGGATTGATAAACGTGCTCGGATTTTATTCTCTATACATAACTAAGTAGGTAGGTATGTAATGTATGTATGTACCACTTGGGTAAAACAGAGAACCTACATTGCGTAGCTGATGGATGTGAAATTTACACTATAAATCATTAAACTCGTAGCCTTAATCATTAAGCTCTTTTATGATTAAGCAAACACGCCATATACATAGGTAAGTACCATTTAGAATGACCCTTAATTTTTATATAGATAAGTAATTATTACCTAAACGTTTATTATTTTATGATGATTATAATATTTTGTAAATAAACTGATATTATATTTTTCTATGTCATTGTGGATGATAAAACGAAGGAACACTATTTCTCGTAAATGCAAACCAAGTTGAATCGCGAGTTATAAGGGTCCGTTCACACAGACCGGCTCGGAGAGCATCGGCGCGCACTTTTCTTTTCACACAGACCGGATCGTATCGGAGTTGGTCGGAGCGGAGCCGCCAACTATTTCACACAGACCGGCTGAAAGCGGATGCGCGCGAAGCCGGTCGGATGCGCTCGGAGCCGGTCGGATGGCTCGCAGCCGGTCGGATTCATCGAGTGCATCGATTGACTACAAAGGCAGTACCAGTATTCCAAGTTTTGTTTTCGGTGTTAACTGGTGCTTTTCGGAACATGGTTTTAGATAGCTCCGATGAAGAAATATATTAATTTTTCATAAGTCATGTTTTCGTATAAGTGCACACAACTGTTCTGTTTAAATTGTGCTATCGAAATGGCGGTCGGCGTGGGGCAGCGCGCACGCAATCGGAGCCGATCGGCTGCGCGAGCGGGAAAGAGCACGCAATCGGAGCCGAACGGCTGCGCGAACGAGAAAAGTACGCGATCGGAGCCGGTCAGCTCCTCTTATTATTTCACACCAAGCGCGTTCAAGCATTCTTACTGACAAAAGCACTGCACATGCAAGAATAAACCTTACTTCAAATAATAAAAGCTCTGTTTTCAACGTGATAAGAATCTGCTCTGCTCTCCGATCCGGTCTGTGTGAACGGACCCTTATGCGGCGGGCCCTGGTGGATTGCCTCGAGGCAAGTAGCTTGTAGTACCTGGCCACTAAATGAGTTAGCGGTCCTTGAACCCTCCTGCATACATCGTCATTGATATAACAGGATAAAGCTGCCCTGTAGACGCCAGGTAGATCATTCATCATTAATAACCACATGTTTTGCATTATGTGTCTATGCAATGGCATGTAAATATTTAGGTAAACGAGTATTAATTATGTGTGCCACGGTCAAGTGGTAAACTGTTATCAATGAATCAAACAAAAGAAATTAAAAATACCTTCCTACATAAAACATGAGAATAATTTTATGTTCCTTACACACATGAATTGTTCGCCATTTTCATGTTTCAGCTATGATACGATACAGTTCAGTTAAGGACCGTATTTCTTTAGATCCATCGCTATATCATAATCAAAGAGGACAGAAATGCGTTCTCTTTAAAAATGTAGTAGATAGATTATATCTAACATTATAATACTTTGGTACTTAATATACAAAGTACAAAGCCACAAGCTTGAATTTCAAAATCCTTGACGAGACGCCGGAGAAGGGAACGTAGATAGGTAGGTAGGTACATGCCCCGAAAATATAAAATGTCATATTGATTTACATAATACCTACTAGCGAGTCTTAGCTACGACTGCTTGACAGGTCAAGGTCGAAAATGAAATTGCAATGCAATAATAGACGAGTGACTATATGAAAGAATGAGAATGCCCGAGGGCGTTGCTTAGGTTAAATAGGTAGGTAGAGGTAGGTACCTACCTGCCTACTATCATCTATACTCTTATGAATCAACGTCAGCATTTCGACATCATCATCAGCATATGGTTTCAATTGCTTATCATCAACCAGGTTCAACTTAGGTAGATATACAGTATAGATACCTACCTACAGTTTCAAACGGAACTGTTATTTTGAATGTTAGTTGCATTGTCCAAATGCTATCAACAGTATGTAGATACTGTGTGGCGCCTCCAATATTTTTTAGTCTATTTGACAAGTTTTTTGATATTGTGTTTTTTGTTTGTTGTGAGCTATACAACAAACACACAAATATCATACATGTAGGTATCATAAGTGAGCGCAAATGCGCATGCGCATACGTTTACAGAAAATTTTGTTTTACAAACATACCTATTGATATTTTAATATTTTTCTACGCTGTCGGCTTATGAAAACGTATAGTCAAAGTCAATCCACGTATTGATTATTGAAGATCAAAAGATTAGGGAATGATTGGTGCCGTGGTGCAGAGAAACGCGGCGAGAGGCGCAAAACATTCAAAAGCCGGGCGGAGTCAAGAAAAAATCAACGCTTTTGTTACTAACAACTTGGGTGTACAGAAATAAACAAAAAAGACTTAGAAACTGATAGTCGCTAGTGATGGTGCACCATCACTAAGTTTATCGACAATTTTTTGATCCAAATATCTTCACAAACTTTCACATTTATAATATTAGTAGGATAGTAGGATAATAAACTGGCCAAAAATCGGCAAACAATCACGTTTATTGTAAGGGAGCCCCCGTTAATCTCCACCTAATTTCTGATTTTAGATTTTATTTATATTTGTTGGTTTAGCGGCAACAGAAATATATCATCCGTGACAATTTCAGCTCACTAGGCACGGTTTCTGTGATACAACAACCTGTTTCTTTTTCTGGGTGCTATATACCTACCTAGGTAGATAGACAGGAAACACCCAAAATCCAAAACAAACAATATAATTGTAGATCATAGAAATGTTTGATTCAACCCGGGAATGAAAGTAAGAATAACACAAAAATATTATTTGTCGACTCTTTCTCTAAAGCCTTACTCTACATTACAGCAACTTATTTCTGTTTAAGGTTGTTTGTACTTCTCAAAACTAATTACATAATAGATACATAAGTAGAGTAGGTAGGTATTATATTTTTCAATAAGTAATTATGTACCTAGGTATGTGTGGTGTATTCTTTTTTATGTTAATTTGAAACTAGGTACATGTTTGTTTCACATTCACACTGGAACATGTGCATTAAATGTTATTCTTTAAGCACGGCCGTGCTTAAAAAATAACATTTAATGCTTAATTTTGGACTATTATTTTGTCTGTATTTTCACACAGTCCTTGGTTTTAATCGTCAACTCAAGAAGTGTCTAAGTAGAGATGTCATTGATGTAAAAAATGATGGAACACATGCACGCAAATAAAATTTTAAAAACATTTTCTTAATTGTATCGATATCGAGACGGGTACGGCTGTGCACCTTTACGGCACAGGTAACACAAGCTATAAGCGTCTCCTGACAGGAAAGGCGATTACAAGAGATGGCGGGGCGGTCTGAGAACGATTCCAAGAAGTCCGATCGCACCGTGGCGTTCAAGACTAGTCGCGGTAACATCACAGGGTACGGGCTCGTTAACTCTTCGAAGTGCAAAACAGGCAACGGCCATGGAACCATTAATTTATATGTAAGTACTCGTATATTGAGATCGAAAATAACAAATAAATATCCCGTGGGCAATGATATTAATGTACAAGACAGGTTACTTTCATTAAAATTGTTCTTATTTGTTGAAATCACGTACCTACTTATAGAAAAAAAGGCGATTGCTTTTTTAACCCATTAGACCGTGATAAACGCTGTACTTAGTTAAATTCTAGACATTAGCCAGAAAGATACTCAACTGTACCGTACCTAAATTATGTGATTTACTCTCATCCACACGATCGGTGATGCTAAAGACCGCGAGGCAAGGGTTAAACAAGGGTTTTGTGGAGGCAACTGGGAAACATGCTTGGATAATGTTGGCTGGTCGTAGTAGCCTCTTTTCAGTTCCTAATGGGGTCAATTTTGCGGGCATAGAAGTGCCTACGACATGGATACCTACCTTTTTGTATGTACCTACTTTTTTTTTCATCATACTGGGCCTGGCGAAAGTCGCACGGTTTCACCCGCGCAGTTGCCGTTCCCGTCGGATAAATATAGGAAATAAAATATAGCCTATGTTACTCAGGGATAGCGTAGCATTCTAATGGTGACAGAGTTATCGAAATCCGTCCATTATTTTCTAAGTTTATTCGTACATGTAGGAACCTACCTATCCACAATACAAATCTTTCCTCGTTATTATATTAAGCATCTACTTATAGACATATTGATCATCATGATAGTCATTTGAGATAGCGACAACGATTTTAATAATGACCGAATTCGATGTGGTCTGGTCTATAATATACTTGTTCTAGCTTGAATGTAACACCAATCTTGGATTTGACGTTCTCCGTTCATTTTGAAGGGTTTTCATCATCATTGTCTATTGACAATGATGATGAAAACCCTTCAAAATGATAACGGGAATAGGTCGGATCAATTTCTTAAGCACATAATTTATGTATAAATATACATAGATAGGATCATTAATATCGCCTAAGTCCTTGTCTTTAAATTATTTAGATTTTATTGCAACAAGTATTTGCTTTTTATTTGCATTAAGTAGGTATACACAAATGAATCAAATCTGTTAGCCATAGAGTATTTCGACAAAGTACCTACCTACTTAATGCAAATCATGATGAACCTACTAGTAGGTAGGTACATTTATAACACTAGAGTTCTAACCTAGATTGATGGGCCACAAGAAAGTAAGAGAGGGTATTCCGTGGCGTCGCTGTGACGCCTTCTTCAAGCCGAAATAACCGCGCGCGTACCGGCATGTTCAATGGACAGAGCGCGGGAGGTGCGGGGGCGTACGTCGCGGCGCTCGCGCCAAAATTAGACGTAAACACGGCGGGGCACGAGGCGCCGCCGTCGTCGTCGCTCACTTAGCTTACCAACATTCACACTTAAGCCCTCCAACTAGGTAAATCCAACTGTTTTCCTTAAAAGAATACCTTTCTTGGCTTGTGAAGTTGACCTAATATTACCAAGCGATTTTCTTTTTTCTTATTTACCTTAGCTTAAGACAAAAGCGTGCGAAATCTAAAATACCTACTTAACGTATTTGGGTCGTACACACACAACGCAACCATAATTTCTTTAATAACTAATGTTTCTTTACATGTAGTTGGAGTAGTTAATTCGTAATATGAAGACTTGTCTGTGAAGGTAGGTAGGTAATCCTATATTGCGATAGAGAAGCGCACAGAATAATTATGTTTTTTTACTTAAACAACATAATAAGTCGAAGTACAAGGTACCTACATATACAGGGCGTCCCACGGCCATGCCACATGGAGGGAAAGTACCTTAAATATTGCAGATGGAACAATGTACTGAAAGAAGACATTATTTTATTTTCAAAAACAATTTAAACTGCATTCATAGATTTATAAATACTTACATGGTTGGGCCAGGAATCGAACCCGCTACACGAGAAAAAATAATTACCCCGTAGCTTTATCATACCGATCGAAAGGCTTCATCATAGGTAAGGATTATATTTTGCTAAGTATCATAGTGTCAAAAATAAAAGGAAGTATTTTAACATTTGACGTGAAATTTTGTTCAGAAAAATGAAAAGCTGGCATCGCCGGTGATCTCAATGAAGACTTTCGTCCCTGGATCGGGACAATTAGCCGAGATCCACAGATCTAACAACGTTAGATTTTTTTATGGGGTTACCTATGACATGTAATTTTTTTGTTTCTTTTATACCACTAAGGTGGCAGACATGCATACGGCCCACCAGAAGGACCGGTGGTCACCGCAGCCTATATTAAATGTAGTTTACAAGAAATGAAAATGTCCACGAGCTACAAACAGAACTTGGACGTATTATTATAAGTATCCACCACAGCAAGATCAAAAGATCGACAAGGAGTAAAATAATCAAAAGAGTGTGACTTTGTATTTAACAGTAGGTATGGGATTTTTGTATTAAAAATGTTAAAATTCATGATCTTCCTTTTATTTCTGACACTGTTACTTAGCAAAAAATAATCCTTATGATAAAGCCTTTCGATCGGTGTGATAAAGCTAAAGGGTAATTATTTTTTCTCGTGTAGCGGGTTCGATTCCCGGCTCAACCATATAATTATTTAAAAATCTATGAATGCAATTTAAGTTGTTTTTTAAATTAAAATAATGACTTCTTTCAGTAAAATGTTCCAATATTGTAGAAAATTAAGGTACTTTCCCTCCATGTGGCATGGCCGTGGGACACCCTGTATGAGTAGGTACGCATTTTTTTAAAAAAACATGGAGAAATCATTTTCATTTTTCACCTATTTATTTTTATACATTGGCCGACAATTTAGTATAATTCCCGATTGGTAAAACTATAGCTATACTTAGTGGTACGTAAGTATTCAATTCAATATATGGGCGATTAGATAGAAGGTAAGTAAATAAATCTTAAATCGGACAATGTAAGTATTAAGTACCTACCCACTTTATTACAGGTGGTTGGTAGGTACCTACAAACTCTTGTCTACCTGTTCTGTACCTATTGAATGGGTACAGTATAGGTAGTACCTACTAAAATGGGTACGGTACTAGAATGGGTTCCATTCTAGTAAGTATAAACAGATGTGATTTTTTATGATTATAGTTTTTTTTTTTCATAGTAAGTACTTATGAGACTCTGCGTAGAGTCTCACAAACATTGCACAGATAACGATAAAAGTACCTAAGTGGGTATATTTTACAATCAAAATGAAAAACTACCTAAAAGGAAAATAAATTTACAATAATAGGTAGGTACGTATATATTTGGTACCTAAGTACAGCATTAACGAAATTACGATAAGCATGGATTCTGACCAAGAGTGACACAGCAGAACTCGGAGGACATGAAGAAGGAAAAAAGAAAAAAATACAAATAATAATAAGAAGTATTAAGTAGGTAGGTACTTCCCTACCTATTAATTGAAGCGGGTAAATAAAATAAAGATATTAGAGCCTCTAAATTTCTAAAAGGAGGGAAATAATGTTGTAGGACATATGAAAACGAAAATAAGCCACTGAAGTTATTCTAATTTACATCTTATCTTATTTATATGGAAAGATATCTTATCGTAGGTAGGTATCTATTGTCTTTTAACAACAGATCAAGGAAAATCCTTTCAAAAAAAATGCTAGCTAAAGTATAGGTACATACAAATAGGTTTTATACAAAACCAACTCCAGCTTGGACTCTGCTACCACCTAACCCACAAAGTGTGGTAGGTAGGTATGAGTAAACTTATCAGTATTCAATAAAGGCACTTCCAGTAGCAAAACTGACAACTGAGTCGTACCGAGCTGCGACATCGTGTGAGTAATAAAAGTACTTACCCGTATAAGGTTCTTACTATGGCAATTTGAAAATAGTGTCTTTTAGTACCTAAGTACCTACCTATGTCTAGATAAGAGCAAGCCTACCTGAAGTTGTAGGTGGAAAGCTGCAATTAAAAATTATGTTCTGGTATCAAGGGGTTTGGTTGGAGAAACGAGAACATTGGCAAAGATATTATCTATCCATTCATCTACCTAATATCTAAGTAGGTACCTACCTATTATACTTTTTAGTGTTTTTACTAGGTACCTATGACAGTAAAAAGCAATAGGTACCTACCTCCTACCTATATGGTAGATGAATGGAGGGAAAGTACCTACTTAGGATAATTTTCAGGTACTTAAGTATAGTATCTTAGATTAGAATAGTTAGATAAAACTTCATTTAGTGGGCATCCACCACTTGCTCCAATCTCCAAAAGAATACAATGCATAGGTACCACAAAAATGACGAATAAGACTACGTACGTGATAGGTTACAGGCGTTGCAGGTTACAGCCAAGGACGACTATTTAAGAGGGCACCACAGCGGTTAACCTTAGGATGTTATTTAGTTTTTCTACCGGTTTTAAAAACCCAAAATAGTATCTACCTACCACATACCTACAGACTACCTTCGACTAAGTAATAATAGTAGGTATAGACCGGCCCATCCATACATTAGTCTTGAAGACGTTAAAGTGAGCGCATGCGCTCACTTGGTCGTAGTCGGTGTTATTGCTCCGAAGGTGAAACACGTGTCAAGATAAAACATTTTACGCAAGATGCCTTCCTGTTCGTTCCGAAGTGTAAAAACACTAGGTACCCTAAATTCGAAAAAAATAATGTATGTGTGCATGTCGTGTCGTTTCTACAATATCTTTGTGTGTAAACTAGTCTCACTTTTTGAGTTCTTAATGTATGACGTGGGCCCGTCTATACTATTACTTGGTCGAAGCAGACTAGGTACCACTGATAACAGCTACAGGATTCTTTGTGTCAGCAGAACTCTATTATTTATTTTATTTATTTTACACTTTATTACACACATGTATTTTACAAAGAATGAGTTAGGAGAAAAGAGTACAATGGCAATGGCAATTATTTATGGGCTGATTTGAAATACTAACTATCTTCACGCCAAATCCCTTGCGGGGTAGGCAGAAAGAACTGAGCGCCACACTGCACGGTCCATACACACCTCACTTGCTTCTTCAACTTTCATTTTTCTTTTCATGCATGCACGTCGGTTCCTACGGCTCTTGAAACCACCTTCAACTAACACACGATTAATTTGGTCGTATGGAGTGTCGTGGCCTTCCCCGACTCCTACGTCCATCCACTTTCGCGTTGCATATCTGTTTTTACATTCTTTCATCTCCCATTCGTTCCACATGCCCGAACCATCGTAGCATGCCCTTCCTTACTTTAACACCGACACTCTCTTTCAGACCAACTCTCTTTCTTACATCTTCATTACGAACGCGATCTGCGAGCGTTACTCCGCACAGATTTTGCGAAGCGCGCGCATCTCGACCGCGTTTATTCTACTTTCATGCGTTTCCTGCCATACCCAACTCTCGCTTCCATACGTTAGCGTAGGTATCAGCAACGCATTGTGTACTGCGAGCTGGGCCTTTTAACTTAAGGCCTTGGTACCTAAAAGTTTGCCTAACGCTCCATTCACACTATCCTAACGCCCGCAGTTACCCTCTTTTCTACATCAGCGGTGTACCGTCCATCCTTGTTAAATGCACATCCAAGATATACAAACTCATCCACCTGTTCCAGCACTACATCATTTACAGTTATCCTGGCATTCGTTCTGTCCTCTTCTCTTTCGAATACCATCACTTTCGTTTTAGTCGCGTTCAAATGAATGAAATAATTTTTTTTGTTCGAGAGCTTATACTTAGTTCGTAGATGGACTAATGTTTCCATTTTCTATCATTACATACGTTATGTTAAACATTTTTGTGAAATAATAATAATTGGGGATGAAATGGAAGGTATTTCTAGGGACAAATAAAAAGCATTAGTAAGTAGGTAATAAATAACAGACAAGAAATGAATAGCTGGAAGGTCTGTGTAAGTTAAAATTAGATTTAAAGCTACATTAAAAACGTTTTGTTGTCTTTGTCCAAGTTTTCTATAAGGCATAGAGGTTCTTAAATTCCCTGTAATGAAGTAATAAAACACTGACGCGATAACCCGTGCCTTCCCAGGCATGACGTTGGCCCTAAGGCGGTTGTCAATATACACACTTGACCCCTTTTGATCCTACAATTAACCATGACAATACTCTACGCTCGCTTACAGAGCAAACTATGACCAATATTTGAAGCACATACATAGTTGAAAAAAAGTACAAACAAAACTATAATTTTTAAAGCAATTGATTAGGTATCACTGCAACAATCAGGAGATATATTGGCAGTGCATAATTTAACCAACGAGCTAGATGAATAATTTTAGAACCCTGTTTTGCTGGTATCGCAGGTTTTTTTTCAACTTGAGGAAAATCCTACAGGGATGCTATGCCGGACTCCTACCGACTAAAAACCAAACGTATCCTTCCTAACAGCCTACGGTCGGGAAGGATGTCCCCAGGACTCCCAACAGACTTACGGCTACTCACTAAGGCCTCACCCCGCAGTCTCTTTCACGAGCATGACCTGCTCACAGAAAGAGGCAGCGGCGTCCCACTTACTTACTCCCGCTGAAGATCATGGCTCTCACCATGGTCTTCAGCGAGAGAATGTCCACATTCAGAACTGCCACTAGGACAACGACGTGCACTTCACCAATGTGTCCTCGCTGCGCTCCTCACAGTGCTGACACTCAGCCGTGTTTTCCCGGTGTATTCGCCACAGATAACTTACTGAAGCTCCCGTGCCCAGTATCTGTGACACCCGGTAGGAGTGTGCGCTTTTTTTTATATATAGCTTGCCAAATTGACGTCGCCAGCCTGATGGAAAGCCGTTGGATCTAGCGATTGGGGGCCACTCTCACAGTCCGTAAGACTTCTGACAGTGGCCCTCAATTTGGCGGTCCTATGATGTGCGCTATGGCTCCTCTTCCAGGCACTCGTCCATGATCAGTCTGACCCCCTCTTGGATGCCTGTTGGAGCTGGGACCGCCGAGTCTCGATTTCTCGAGACGCAAGCCTGTGGCTCCGCTCGGTATCTTAGTAGGTAGTACCAAGGAAGCAGGCTCAAGAGGGAGGCGTGCCGTGAGACATTCACGCACGCACGCATCCTCTGTCCACCCTGCGGGAGGTGGCCTACAAACACTGCGTTTTACGGCACGTGGTCACCACTCTTACCACTTTTCAGCCAGTTCTGCGTGCGATATGACCACGCACGTCTTACGCCCGGTAATAACCCTTTGTCCACTGAAATCCATTTAAAAAGATCCATCATGGATCTTTGTGGACATAATTATAAGCAGGATAACCCTCAAACCCTAAGACGGTGGTAGCCAGTCTGTCGGGAACCCTGGGATTCCTTTCGAGGAGTTACCTGGGGCGCCCGGCGCTAGGCAGGTTGTACAAAAGCAACGCAACGAAATAAACGATCTACTCTGCTAATATTATATGTCACTTTCACAACAAAAGACAACGGTGAAGTAGGTAGGTATAGGTAGGTACTCTGGTACGAACTGTTTTTGTCTAATAACATTCTAGTTATGAATAAAAGATTGTTGTTTAGTTACAGGTACAAACTGTTTTTGTCTAATAAAACTCTAGTTATGAATAAAAGATTGTTGTTTAGTTAAAAATAGGTAGGTAGGTTAGGTATTTATAAAGCATCCCACCAAAAAATATTTTACATGGAGTTACGTATCATACATGTTATGTGACTATAAACAATAATAAAGGGTGTTTTTTTTAGAGGTATAGAACTTTGAAATGGAATAAAACGAAGGTGATTGTTTTTATTGATATGAAAATGACTTTATTCGAAAGGAAATCTTCTGGCATTATAATTAAAATATGATTTCTGGCAAATAACCGCCACGGCTGACTCGGACGTAGTCTAATCTAGAGGTCCAATTTTCGATGACTTTCCCAACATTTTTGGCCGTATATCGACAATAACGCGCCGAATGTTGTCCTCCAAGTGGTCAATCGTATCGGGCTTATCGGCGTAGACGAGCGACTTCACATATCTCCACAGAAAATAGTCAAGTGGCGTAAAATCGCACGACCCTGGAGGCCAATCCACTTGTCCAAAACGCGAAACTATGCGGTAACCAAACGTTTCCTTCAATAAATCAATTGTGGCACGAGCTATGTGACATGTTGTGCCGTCTTGTTGAAACCACTACTACAGCACATCATGGTTGTTCAATTGATGAACAAAAAAGTCAGTAATCATCGCTCTATAGCAGTCACAATTGACTGTAACGTTCTGGTCAGCATCGTTTCTAAAGAAGTACGGACCAATTATTTCACCAGCCTATAAAGCACACCACACAGTCAGTTTTTCTGGATGTAACGGTGTCTCAACATACACTTGAGGATCATCTTCACCCCAAATATGGCAGTTTTGTTTATTGACGTATCCATTCAACCAAAAGTGAGCGGCACCGCTAAACAAAATTCGCTTATGAAAATCACGATACGCATTACGGACAGAACCAATATTTTCAAAATAAATTTGCACAATTTGGAAGCGTTGTTCAGGCTTCAGTCTATTCATGTTGAAATGCCCAATCAAACTAAACATAAATCACTTTATAGCTGATAATAATACCGCCAGTTAAAAAACTTAAAGTTCTATACCTCTAAAAAAAACACCCGTTACAATAATAGTCTACTATTGTCTTTGACCATTTAGTTACCTACCTACTATTTATTTATTTATTTATTTATTTAGGTCCACCAACAACTATTTACATTGATACGAGTTCAACACAGTGATCCAGATAACATGTCTTAATGCAACAGTTACTTATAGGTAGACACAACATGCAAAAATGTAACAATATACACACAGCTTACAACCTTCACAGTAACAGAGTTAGGTACTTACAATATTAAATAAAGAGGTGTTCCAAGTGTGAACATCACGATACTTACAGAAAGTTAAATTAACATCATCTTTGCGTCTATAGGAAAAAAAATAATAAAAATAAATATTGTAACAAAAGAAAATTAAGCCTGTTCTGGCAGAGACCCATAAACTAATTTTTGTTTGAGATGTGAATGGAAGTGGATATCGACAAGGTGACTGCAACTATTTATCACCCTGCACAACCTTGCACATGGAGAATTAGCACCGAGAACCGTTCTTCTTAATGGTGGACACAGTGGAGTGATTGGTTTGCGTGGAATCCTACCTAACCTACTACGTAACTATCGTCTAAAATAATAAAATGTATTCTGGCACATAGATTAAGTAGGTAGGTATGTACTTAGCACTATTACATTAGTACTATTACATTATCTATGGGTAAAGAATATCGGTAAACAAAACAATATAACGCCATGATTAGGCAGTAGCAAGCAAAATAGGGCGCGAATTGAAAGTACCTACCTTGTCAGGTACCTAATAAAATTGCGTTGCATTCTAAATCCTCAAACTTAGGACTTATAAGTCATTATTCCATCTCTTATTGAAGTTATTTAATGTTACGTTGATAGGTCAAAAGTTAAAACAGCCCGGTGGCCCACCCAGTGCGGTCTAAGTATTTATCGCAACAACCAGCTTTGTGGCAAGTATTATTGGAAGCACATTAATACCGATGACACAAGACGATGAGAGCCAACTGTGTCTACAATAGTGATGTAAGAACTCGAGTCTTTTAAGTCGCTTAAGTTAGGACTAGACTCGATTTTCAAGACTCGACTCCAAAAATACGACTCAAGTCTTTTTATTAATCTGAGGAACTCCAGTTGTTATAATACGACTCGGATATAAATGGACTCGAGTCTTTTATTAAAAGACTTACAACTTAGTCGCGAGTTTTTTATTAAAGGACTCGAGTTGCTTAGCATACGATGAGCTGTTTCAAATTATAATAATAAAGTGTAATAAATAAATAAAAAAATGTATTGTAATTCTAAATTAGTACAAATAGGCATTTTTAATTCAAGTCAAAGCTTTATTAGTTTAATCAATTTTCCATGTTTATTAATCAATTACCTATAGCTTAGTCATCATTTAATCTTGCCCTATCCTTCAATACCTCCTACCTAAGAGCTCCCACCTTAAGGATTTGAAGTCGCTGAGGGTTTACACATCTTGTCGTAAAGACTACACTAGACCCGACGGTATCAAAGCTGATCTGACAAATCGTGTTCCGTCAGCTGGGCTCCTTTATGTTCATACTTTAAGATCATCAAAACACAAATTTGATGACAAAACTCGATGCCTTTTTTGTGCATGCGCATTTGAAGATGAAAAGAAAAAACCTGTTGACAAGCGACAGACAGTATACTCTGTTGGAAACGTAGCCTTTAAAGACACGTGCATTGAGGCTGGGCATGCAAGACGAGATGATTGGGGCGAACCGCGAAGAAGTAGTGCATAGATACTGCAGCCCGCAATTCTGACAGTCACTGTTAGTCTCCATGTGCTTATAAATTTTATTCATGGCTTTAGTTACGAGTATGTAATCTTCAGTGACGTCTGAGCGATCTGATGAAGATGTGCGAACCCTCAGCGACTTTAAATCCTTAAGTTGGGAGCTCTTGTGATAATTTCTGAGGTTACTGGCAGAAATTAGAGATTTTATGTCTTTTTACCGACCTTGGAAACATTCTCTTTACCTTCTTCCAGCAGCTCATCGCGAACGAAACACTTGTCTGTCATCTTGAAAATGTGTTTTGTGACTGCTTCCCTGAGTTACCGAGTGCACAGTCACAATATTCGATAGGTCACGAACGAAACAACAACATAAGCCCGAAGGCCGAAGGGAGATTTAGCCAGTTCCAAACTGTTTCCGCCTTCACCGCGTGGAGAGTGGAGGTACTCCCAGCTTATGTTACTTTTAAATATTGTGTAGGTGTTTTTACTCGTAATATTGTGGGTGCTCACCCATTCGAAATAAGAAATGATTTTGGTAAATTTGTACCTACTGTTACAATGCGCGCTTTGAAAATCAACCACCTTTAGCAGCTCATAGCTAGGCAATGCTTGGAGATAGATACAAAATGCAAAGGACAAAGTTGTAGAGAATTTAATTAGCTTTTATTATGTCATACAACATAATTTCGTACAAAGCACCGTTTTCGAGAAGTAAGCAAAAAACCACAAAACTGGAGCTTCTTGTGTCTACCGCGCTCGGGCTCACCTCGGAGGGGTCAGGACTTTTAGTATGTTTATCTCCTAATTAGTCCAAACAAAGTTCCTAAGTCAAAGTTTCTGCTTTCGACTTTTCCATCCACAAGTTATTCGTTTACTAGGCTATAGGGAATAATCGCCTGTGCACACTTTACGATTACATGTATAGTATATAAGCACGACTCACGAGTCCAACGAGTCGAGTCCTTTTAAAATATAGAAGTCTTTTCGTCACGACTGAGTCGTTTAAAAAGACTCGAGTCTTTTTAAAAGAGTCAGTTTAAAATAAAACTCGAGTCGTAGTCGAAGACTCTTAAAAGACTCAGGACTCAAGGCTTAAAGACTCGATCAAGTTGTGAAGCGTCATAAGTCGTTGTAACGAGTCGAGTTTCTTTTAAAAGACTTAAATGACTCGAGTTCTTGCATCACTAGTCTACAAAGCTTGATAATGCAACTCAACTCGAACAAAGATGCGCCCTTGAAGGAACTATAGGCAGTGTGTATTAACAATTCACTCTACGATGCCACAAGGTGTACAATCACAAACTAGTACTTATTAAACAGGTAAAATTTTAAACGTTATACGCTTGTTAAATGTTTTAATTTAGTAAAACTGTTTTCATTTATGGGGTAGGTACACTAATTTCATTCATTCTCTAAGAATTGTTAATATTTATGGGACGATAAGATGTTATTGTGATTTTGAATGAACAGGTAACAACTCAGTCAAGATTTTTTTTGGAGTGTCGAAGTCCAAGTAAAATGTGATGAGTCAGTTTTCGGCTCACCTAAGTTAAATCACTATGACTCACTAAAGTGATATAAGTTAGGATAGATCCTTACTATTTTTGATGAAACAGGCTATCTGATCTTAAATTTAAAATATTGAAGTTGTGAAAACTTTCTTTACTGGTACATAGTATTAGACATAATTTTAGCAATAGGTTATGTGCACGTGCTTACGTAGGTAGTCATAATGAGGTGTTTACCTAGAGTTTTGCGCTGGATAGATGTTTCTAACACCTCGAGCTCAGTTTCTGATCGGTGTCGATAAAGACGCTGTCTAGAGGCAACATCCAGTAATCAGAGCGTGGAAACTGAGTGAGTACCTTGCTGCCACCACACTGCATTGAATAACAATCTCTGTACATTTAGGCTTAGCGTCCATTATCATGTTTGCTACACTGTATTTAACGCTTTTGTCATTTATATGCATGGAAGTGAGATTGTCACCACAGGTAAGATACCAACAACTTAGGATAGGAAATTTTTGTTAATATAAGTAGGACCTATGTAGTTGTATCCAAATGAACAAAATTAAAAAAGTATACCTAGCCATACCAAAAATATACACTTAGGTAGTTCACTAGGTATAAGTATATGAAATCAATGCGAGTCATTATGAAAAGAGAAAGTAAATTAACGGCATTTGTTCTAAAATGAAAATTGTACTCTCAGACAAGTGCCGTTATACGGTAGAGCTACCTGTCGTGTGGCCATTGCCACGGTGCGGTGCGCCGTGCGACTCAGCCGGCGACGACCGCCACGGGCGACTTCTCAGAAGGCGATAGTGAGCTGTATTTTAATGTTATCGCTATGAATACTCCACTCCGATAAGTCCACTTGTTGCGCATGTAACTAACTACTTTACCGTGTTCTTCTCGGAAATGATTATGCTTTATCTAATTACCTAGCTAAGTTTACTTTCCTATATTAGGTAGGTACACGATAGGTAAAAAAATCTAGTTTAAAAAGTAATAATGTTACTGCGAGATCCGAACCCAATAGAATTAACTAAGTAAGTACCTATAACAATAAAAATGAACTGTGTGATGGTATCAACATAAAAGTACTTACGATAGAGCTTTTTGACTTTATAAGTAGGTACGTACCTAACTAAATTATCGAAGTCAAACCAGCTCGACTTGTTCACGCGGACAAGAACGGCGGCCTTGCCAAAGATGTCTAAAACCAAAAGGTTATTCCTTTCGCCATGCTTATATTATTACCTATTTACGAATACTAAGGAAACAATACCACCGATGTCTCACTGATTTGTGGTAAGTAGGTACCTACCTATACATTATATTAATGATATGAGCTTTTGACACATTGCACATACTTTTTTTTCGATATACAAATACAATTTGGCTTACATCTTAGCTTACATATAGGTTTACCGAATATTCCTTCGTTTGACTGATACTTTTTAGTGATTTACCACCGTGAGGAACAATATAAATATGTATTGCGTAACAGACACTGTTTTTGGAGTTTAAGAAAATTATCATCCCTCAATAAATCATGGCAATGGCTAAGCTCAGGTACAAAAAACAATTGATAGGTAGATAATCTACTTGACAATGATGCTTTATCTCCGGGAAGGACCAACCAAACTATCATCAATATGAAATGACTCAGCGGATTATCAACCCCGGCAAATCTTAAGTCTTTTTAAGGGATTTGGGAAGTGGGATCAAAGTCACCCATCCGCTGATAGTTACTCTTTACTGTTTACTATTTTTTCTATCCTGCTCTACTGGATTCTCAAACAATACTTAGTTGTCATACTTTGTTATAATTTTAACGCCCCGAGTTTCTTACTCTTAGGCTGGAGGTACTTTTTGCTTTGTATTCATAACGTTTTGCAAGTGTAGAGGCTTATGAGATTTTTTTGATCTTGGTTATAGCAAGTGATAGACACGCATACAGCCAAACTAATCGAAACTGGTCACCATAGCCTATAGAGTAGACGTTTGCGATTTGCTAAGCTGCATCGCGATGCCGACACAGTACAAAAATTTTAAGACATCTTTTGAAGATCCCCATAACATCTTCTTTTATACATAGGTATAGATAAAGACGATTACTGTTCGTTTTTCTAGCTAAAATCGAGAATGATCAATTTAGCTGATTTGGTTTTGATACGTCTGTAGAAGACCACGGAACGTTTAAAACGTGAAAAAAAACTTTACACATGATTTTGAGATGAAAACGAATATAATAACCTGACACACACTTGAATCGTTTATTGTTTATGAGATCACAACACAATGAACACACAAACATACCCCCATAGTAAATTTATAAATTCTATGAGAGTTACATAGAATAGCATACATCAGAAGGCAGTTTAACAGTTGAATGAACTTCAATTGTATTTTCTTTACATAGTAGTACCTACCATTACTTAGTAGTACATAGCTAGTTATTTCGTTCTTTGTATTCAGTAGCAGTTTCTCTTATTACGTATTCAAAGGACGACACATAAAAGGAAATATATTTTTTAACCGAAGTCATGTTAATTTGTGTCCGTGTGCGAGTACTACCTACTTGCAGTTAGTAAATTATGAAGAGAATTACTCCAAGGTTTAGTAACATTTTGCCGATTTGCTTGATGTTTAACTGAACGGGCAAAGTTTTACTAATCTCTAACGTAACGTAACTTAAGTACTTAGTTTGTATGGGTTTCAGGCCAAAAGTCAATAAAAAGGTGAGACTCACTGAAGGCACTGAGCCTGATAGCGCCGTGTTGGGCGAAAGCCAAAGCAATTTGCATCGCTACCCGTTTCGGAACATCGCCAAGTCTAGCCGAACAAAACCACAGAGAATTACCCTCCATTCCAATAATAATTAAAGCAAACATTTCGCAGTCGAGACGCACGTCGACGGACGTTATGGAGCTTATAAAGCATCGGCCCCAGCTCGCAATTAAGAAACGACGCGCACGTCTATTTACCGACACGGAAGAGACGCACCGTTTGCAATGGTCCATCGCGGTATGCTCTTGTAGCCGGCGTCGCAGAGAGCAGCGCCAACCACTCGACCGTCTAAATTACTACCTTTGATATTCGAAATATCAATATTTTAAAGGAGCTTATGAAGTGCGTCTTTGCAGATGCAACGCGCAGGCCTTCCGCATTGGCAGTCAGTGCACTAACGCGAACCGACTGGAACGGAATACATTATAAATCTTATGAACTATTTATGTCATATGCAACAAAATAAGTAGGTAAGTACTTAATACCTGCTCCAGGTTCTGTTTCTTTTCTGTAACCCTACCTACTTACATTACGAGTGCGAGAAGGAGGCGAGTGTCAAGTGTTTAACCTTTATTAGGCGCGTTTTTACGCACAAATGTTCCGATAGATATTGATAAACCATAAATATACGGTCAAATTGGGTAACCTTCACCGGTTTTTGAAGTCGGTTAAAAATTTGGCACATAGCTTACATAAACAAAGTAAAGACAGCTATCCAAAACTGTATTCAAAACCGGGACAAATACCAGTCCGGATTTTGACTTTGAGATGAGATGGTTGCAGCAACTCAAGTTGCAACGCTTTCAATTCATAACAAAATAAAATTAATATTTTGAAGTATTTTAATGGGCAAAGAGGTTTAATTAAGAGGTACAAACAGTGTTACCTTCCACACTTTTCGAAGAAACTCGCAACAAGTAGGTACTCAATAAAGCCCTAGTAGGTGGATAGATACCCCAACAGCTCGCTGGAGAGCGAGCCATGATCTCCAACTGGAGTAAGTGGGACCCCGCTGCCTCTTTCTGTGAGCAGGTCATGCTCGAGAAAGAGACGGCGGGGAGGGAGCGGAAGAGAACTCTACCACCCGGGTTCCGCAGTCTGCGGCGACTTCGCCTAAGACTATCGGCCTCCATGACCGGGGGCCTGAAGGACGGTGAGGGGGTTGCTTACCGTCCTTACAGAAGCAGGTCCTAGACGACAGCGTGACATGACGGATTAACGCATGAGAGGTAAAGGCAGGTACCCCAGCACTGAATTGTATTGACAGAGAAAGGGAATGATTCCCATTTGGCCTGGGCAAGTTTTCTTTGTGTGGAGGTTTCTTTTACAATTTACACGATCAGACACCAGAATAGACGACCTGAAGTAGTTCGCAGGAAGTGACTCGATGCGGAAGGCGCAGTATCGTGTATTGTTGCGTAATTTGGGAAAGGCGTACGCCCAACAGTGGTCTGCCACAGGCTGATTTGATTGACCAGAATAGAGGCGCATTAATAAGCTTAGCGAATAGGGAACTTTACGAAAAGAATAGATGAAGAAGCTTTTATCACACGGACTCGACGGCGCGGCGGAGGGTATAGACCGTGTTCATCCTGCCAACTATCGCCACAACAGTTTGCAGAAGGGATCTGGCCACATTTCCCAATGGGAAGTCGCGTATATTTCAATACCAGAAAACAAAGGTGTGCGTTTATAACTGAAAGATCCCCTTTCCTACGTCTACCCTCTCTGCTGAATCCTACCACTGAAGGACTTTCTAGACATCTTCGGCATTGACGTCCGCTGAGCTCAATATTTCAAAAATTACATTCAGTAGTGTATTGAGCAAGTCACGCGGAAACTAGGAGTCCTAAATGGGGAGAGGCGGTTGTTCACGCCTTAATAGAGGAGGCTGTACAAGACGCAGATTCGTAACTGCGTCCAATACTGCTCTCACCTTTGAGATAGCAGAGACGCGCCGTGCCTACTTACTTATTTTTTATATTATTTTGTTTTACTATTAGTCCTGAAGAGACGGGAACCTAGAGCAGTTGGCGCAGAGTAACATTTTATGTCTGCTTGCATTCTAACGAATTTATCACGAGTGATTTGACGAGCTCTTTAACTTGATTCATCGCTCTTCTTTTCGATCCCGAACAGCGCTTGCCGGGAAGAAGAGCTGCCACTCGCACACAGTTGAAAAAATCTTCTTCCAAGTTATTCAAAAGATCGTTTATCTGTCGACCAGACCTGAATAGACGGTAGGCATTTACCTACATTTGACTTGGTGCAGGTTTATGGAAAGCAGACTCCGGGCTCATGCAAGTTAAGTAGGTACATAATAACTTATTATGTACCTACTTAAACCAACAAAAATGTATTCTGTACTTTCGTAGGTAGGTATAAATACTAATTCTAGGAAACGAAAAATTTTATGTTGAGGTTATATTTTTATTTTCTATTATATCATTTACATCTAGCACAAAATTCACCTTCTTATACTCGTATTTAAAGGATATTTGAGGTATGAGTAAATTGTTATTTTTCCAAAAAACGTTATGTATTAAGTCTCGATTATTCACTGCGACTTAGCCCAGTAGTTTATATTTTGCTGCCACCGTTTCAGTGTCCTCGTGTTTCACTAAATCACTAGCTCAAAAGGCATTTAGAAGAGTTGTCTTACCTACCTAATCTCGAATTGGACGTTGTGAGAATTGCACAATTTGAGCCCGCTGGACATTGGACATTTTGCGAATTGGACATAATGCGACTAAAGGCTAAGTATATGGGTATGGTTGCGGTTGCCCATTACCTAATGCAACTGAACAAACATCACAACTCATATGAATTTAAGCTGAAATTGTCATTACCTACTATAAAAATTATTATTATTCACGGGATATTTACCATGTATTATTGTTTTGTCGAGTCTCCGATGTTTCGGCACTGTTGCGAGCGCCGTGATAACGGATGCACTATAAGCTGCGAGAGTTTTTTGTAGGTAGACTATACCGATCTACCCTACTCTGGACATGTTTACGACACACATTAGAACTACTAGAAGTTCATTCATGTCCACCGCGAAAGTCCCTAGGACTTTTTCTGCTTTCTCATCATTGTCATCTCAGTGAATTGACGCGATAAGTCGCCCCAGTTTTTTGCGCCCATATTCTATAGGCTGCCGTGACTCTAAAGTGGTTTTATGACTCTTATCGATTTCAATAATCCAATCCAAATTAGGACATAGGACCTTGAGGATTAATATCCATACAAATAAAATTCTAATGAGCATTACTATGATCGCGTAATTGCGTGTATTTAAGCCTATTCCTTAGTAAAGACGGTTTAGTCACTGTATACTGTAGTTTGACTCGGCCGGGTTTTAGAAATAAATGCCTACAGCCGCGCGGTACGTAAGCATGCGATAGGGCTGCCCACCTACAGCATTTTAATAATATGTGCCTACTTTGATTTTCTATTTAGTATTGCGATTGTAAATATGTGCATACATACATTCATATAGTCACGCCCTTATCCCTGAAGGTGTAGGCAGAGGCATAGTATACGCCCACATTTTGCCTTATAGTTTTACGTACGCGTATATATAGGGTGTAACAAAATATAGTGAGCATAATGCAGTTCAATTTTTTCAATCCGCCCACATGGCCTTCAATCTGTATTAAGGATTGTCGTTTTACTGACAACCGGCTTCAATTTCGAGTAAATATGTACCTTTTTTATTTAAACAAAAAAATACTTTGTGAGTAATAATATAATACCCCGCAACGGCTGAAGGCGCGGGGCGGCGGCGCGGCGGCGCAGCGCCCGTTATCTACTAACGATGGAGTGAGACGCGTATAGAAATTTGAAAACGAGTAAGCGGCGTAGACAATAATAATCGGCTCATCACATGTTTCGTCAGTGATAGAATCACGGAATTCTAGTCTTTATAATCATTGCGTTAAATTTTAAATTTACAAAATTAAAACTATTTTTCGATTTGAAAGTACTAGTCAGTCTCTAGTACACTAGTACTTTTCGTACATTGTCAAGTTGTGTTAAATTTTGGATAAATACTCTTGAAACATACCTAAATCATTGCTCTCAATTAAATAACTACGAACTGACAACGGAACTAAATGTACTACCTACACGTACTAGAGTTCTGAACTAGTTTCTTTTTGGATATTGTACCATATTGGATCGCACCGTTCACTGACTGAGCAAGCACAAGTCTAGTTTTAAACACAAACATACCTACTTAATGTAACTACCCAGTTCACTCGTGTCAATCACTTTGTTTAACTTTAGTCAACTAGTAGTATAGTACCAATTAGTACTTAAGTAAAATCATTTTATAGTCTTACCTTTCGGAGTTTCCAGGTAGTAATCCAAAAAACGTTATCTCTGGGTGCGTTATTGACGAATTCATGCAACCAAAACAAGCACAATAGACTCTAGTTGTCATATTAAATATTTTTAGTAAATAAAACACGCGCGGTTACTAACTAAAAAACGACACACCGTCCATTCGTCTACTCGGCACAATCGCCTGCTAGCGTGCTGAAAGGCCTGCCGAAAACGAGAATCGTAGGTATAGCTCGCGTTTCGTCCGTTTGTAGGGAGCTACAATACTGGTTAGTACTCTCTATACTGTGGTTTAGTCTAACACAATTTTTTTTTTAATTGTGCGCGTAGGCATGGTTCTCCCCATTTTCCCGTGCCTTCCTGTGATTTATTTTTCTATTGATTAAATTGACTAACGCATGGATATTACAATCTTACATTTGACAAATTTCGGAAAAATTAAGTCTGCGATAAAGTCAGCGATAATGTAGCTTTCTATTGCCAAAAATTAAATGTATTTTATTAATGGTAAATGTATTGCAGTTATCGCATTAGCTTTCCTTTTTGTTACTTGTATAATTTTTAAATGGTTACTAAAGTTGATTTACTCTTTAGGTGACGTACATTCAATGAGTGTAGTTTATTTGATTTTTGTAATGCTTCCTCACATTACTCCCGAAGTTGGACGAGTACGATAGTGTAGAGGGGTACCTCCGCCTACTTCGTCAAAAATTTTCTTTGCCTCGGGCAACTTCGCCGACGAAATTCGTTCAACTTCGCGAGTAATGTAGAGCAAGCATTATAATTAAAGAATAACGGTCTGCGCACCCTTAACGCCTGCAAGTTGGTAAAATATAAAAAGTTGAGGCTTTTCAATAACGGTACTAAAGGTAACTTCACACTACACTCTGCCAACCATTGAGCTCCAGCATATGAGGACTAACCACATTTTGGCGAACGTGTCCATAGTTTATGTAGGTACGAAGATTTATCTCGACTCTTTCTTTTAAAATGTGTTTTAGCAAATTTACAAAAAAAATTACATAAATAAATTTAATAAGAAGTCACAAAGGTGAACAATGCTTTTAACCAAATGTCAACTAAATAACGTGGTAGATTATTATACTTCGTAAGTACTTTAGTACCTACTTGGCATGTATTAATTGTGTACATAAGATATATATTTATTGCCACGTGTACATAGTATACATACATAAAGTCACGCCTTTATCCCCGACGGGGTAGGCACAGGCATATTATACGCCCACATTTCACCTTATAATTTAATGTACCACGTAACAGGTGGTGACCCTATTGCCGTGTTGAAATGGACAGAAGCAGCTCGCCGCAACCCGCAGTTGAAATTTTCAAGCCGCACATAAGGCCTTCAACTTGGCTTAACGCTTGTCATTTTACTGACAAACCGGGTTTCATTTCGAGTTTTCCTTCTTTACGCAATGGATCTTTTTGCGTAAGTGTTTCCTTACTCGCCTCTTACGACACCCTCAGGATATATTGTGGTGGCGACATTTTGTAGTCTTACATATAATATACATAGTATACCTACATACACATGTATATTAAGTACACGTGGCAATAATTGCTTTTGTTTTTTTAAACGGTTTTATTTAGCATGAATGCAAATGACATGCTATTATATGCATACTTCCAATCTTGCGTCTTATTTTTCTGCTAGTTTGTACGAAATTGATACACAAAACTTTGCTCTCATGATAAGTTCCCGATGGGTATGTAGCTATGTACCTATCTACAATTAGAACAGAGTAAAATAAATAAAACTGTATTTTGAAGCCACAGTTTAAATCTGGTTAACAAAAAAATTTCGGCTGTTCCACCTATCCCACCGGCATCCATGGGTGGGAAAAGTGGATGTACGATATGGTTTCTTTTTAACAAAGGGCGGCCTTATCGCTAAAAAGAAGATTCTTTCAGGCGACCAACCTTGAGATTAGACAGTGGGATAGTGTTAAAAACATCTCACTTTAAAATATTTTACAATTATAACGGGGAAATGCATAAACATACGGAACAAGAAGCCGTGAGACGGTCTCACCCGACTGCCCTCTAACGTTTATTGTGAAAGTGAAAGTTTAATCCGATTGACGTTGTCATGTTAATGCAACAGAGTCACAGACTACGGACACAAGTCTCGCCATAAGCCCCTCTGCACTCTATTTTATAGAGAGGGGCTAAAACTGACCCCAGACGATGAAGAAATTAAACTCGCTTAAGTTTATATTATAAAAACACCCGGCTCATGAGATCATAAGGGTTACCTGGTGGATTTGAGAAAAATCAACATGTCGATTTAAAATGGAAATATTTGACAAGGCGCCGAGAATGTTGGAAGAATTGTGCCTCTTTGAGAAGTAAAACAAGAGTAATCGGTGATAGTCAAATACAGGTTGAACACCTGACAGTTGTACTTGTAACACTGAACTCGAATGTTGAGTTTGATGAAGTTTGTAAACATGTTTTTGGTTGTTGTTTATCAAAAATAATCGAGCCAAACTAATTAGTAAACTAAGGCTTTTTATAAAGGACAAAACCTTTACATGAAATCCTACCACTACCTCCTGCGCGGTAAATATTCTGTGGGGAGAGAGGGGGTCCGCACGAAAATCGGGTAAAGTGAATAGTTTTAGTCAGTTTTAATTGTTTAAATTTAGTTATTATCATAATGTACATGCATAACAACATAGATACGTATGTTGCTATGTATCTGCTTCTCTATTACTTACATACATTTTCGTGTTCCTATAAAAAATTACAAAACGGTATGACGAGAAATAAACCAAAAAAGAAATAAAAGCAGCCAAGGGTTGGCTGATCGGAGCAAGGTATTAGTTGGCTAACGAATACGGGAACAAACAAAACGACTTGTTGTATTTGAGGAACTTGCAGGTACCTGAAGAATAATACTGGTCATTAATGATAATTATCTAATACTTAGAACGAGAACAACTACACAATGAGGTACATAAAGTCACCACAATTTTGTTTAGTTCAAACTTCAATCACGAATTTATCATTATGTTACGTCTAAATTATCTACAACAATACTTGCCGTTATCAACTTTATCATTATGTACTGCCGGCAGGTATACTGTGATAAGATAGTAAATGACGACAATGTGTCAACAAAAGCGTTACGTCCCAAATCAGGTAAAAAGAAAAGATAAGAGTATATTACTGTACTTTTTGTTAAGAAAATTTTCACCATTTTATTGAAACAACTTTTATGAAATAGGTATTCTATGGAAATATTATTAAACAGTTCTGCATGGTTTCAGAATGTTTTGTTAAAAACTATGGTTCAATATAACATAACAGTTGCTATGGTTGTACATAATAATTTGATTAAAAATATATGTGATTAAGTACCTACACATTATTTTAAGAATAGTATGAGGCTTTTGATGGATCTATTGACAATATTTTATAAATTTAAAAATATGGATTCAAATTTCCTCCTTTCATAAATTATAAATAATACTTACATTATTGAAAAGTCTTTATGTAATACTAGCGGACGTCACGCGGTTTCACCCGCGTAGTTCCCGTACCCGTGGGAATACGGGAATAAAATATAGCCTATGTTCACCGCAAAGAGTGTATCTTCCCAACAGTGAAAGAATTTTTCAAATCGGTCCAGTAGTTCCGGAGCCTATTCGTTACAAACAAACAAACAAAAAAACAAAAACAAGAAAAGAAAAACAAATCTTTCCTCTTTATAATATTAGTATAGATAAAATAAATTCACGACTTACTTTAAGTAATATATCTGTCCTTCTGGTGTGCGAGCTTGTTCCCAACCAGGGGGAAGTGGTCCAAGATCGTCAGGAATGTGTGACCCGACATCGTAAGACCTCTGTTTTGTATGCTGGTGATGTAGTGGCGGCTGTTGATTTTGTTGACCAGCAGCATAAGTTTGTTGCAAACTTGCGGGTGACGAATGTGCACGAGAGTGCGACACCGGTGAGGCGCCAGTGGCGGACGACGATCCGAACGCCGAGTCAGCCGAGTTTTCTCGCGAGTGAGACACAGATGGCGACTTGGAACCGGTTGACGGCGGGTTAAAGAACGACTTTGGAAGCTGTCGCATTCGGAGAGGCACCTGTAGCGGTCGTTTCGAGTCCGGCTTGAGCACTGTGTCGAACAATGACTGTAAAACGGAGTCTGAATCCTGGTCCACGCGGAGGACCAGGTTCGATTTCTGTTCAGCGTCCGAATTGAGAGCCATGATTAGTGTCGGAACGAAGAAACCCCGAAACCGACCTGGCCCACCGCTGTGACACAACACTACCACGCGACGGGCTGGCGCGGCGCCACCCAACGTACTTGCGATACAGCGTTCGCTACGCGACTGACGCGAGCCCCGCCCGCCCCGCTGAGTATCCCTCCCTGCCCACGCGCACCCGCCGCACAAACCGCGCGGCGCTGCGCATAGTATGTACGGTGCACAGACCGGTCTTCGAGAATGATGCCCCTCACCCCGCTCACCCACTATCTTCCTTGGCTCTTAACATTAAATCATTAAAAATACAGACTAGCAAAGATGTAGGGTCAAGTGTTCAACAATGAAACACTAAAAGTTCATAACCTCGTACATCTTATGTTTTTGCTGATAGAAGTCTATAATTTTACAGGCATGTAGTCAATATGATTGGGTATCGAATGTCATTTATAGATTTTATTAAATAAAGTGATTTCAATCGACAAAGAAATAAAAACTAAGAAATGGGATTTGTGTCATTGTGTCCATATAGGCGTACACAATGAAACACCATATATTCAACAATGAAACACCATAAATAAACTGTGCCTAATTCAAATTTTCTTTTAATTTAGGTAGTTATTAAAGAAAGAGTCCGTTTCTACGTTAAATGCAGTGGCACGACGTGCCATGCTGCATGTTTCAGGCTTTTTTAATGACAGTTCTGCATGCCCTGATTTATAAGTCCGTAAACAATCGATTCCAGCCATTTTCCCAGCTAACAGAATATCGAATATTGTTAATTTTTGCCATTTGGTAAGCAATACGCCCCTCGTCCTTTTTACAGCTTTGTTACGCGCCATCTATTATATAAAAATAAGTCGGGTTTTCCTTCCTGACGCTATAAGTTTAGAACGCACGAACCGATTTCCACGGTTTTGCATTCGTTGGAAAGGTCTCGGGCTCCGTGAGGTTTATAGCAAAGAAAATTCAGCAAAATTTCACATACAGCGCCATCGCGGGCGAAGCTGCGGGCATCAGCTAGTCTTAAAATAAAAACAAATTTTAGTAGATAAGGTTACACAATATCAACCAATAAAAATCTAGATTTACATAGATATCTTATGATGGTACACAATAAAACAGTGTTTCATTGTGTCCATTGTTAAACTGTTTCATTGTTGACTACCTATGGTTTATCTAACTAACTTTTAATTTATGTTCACAAAATTGTAACTTTGAAACAAATGATATATGCCAAAATAATCTACAAAACATGTAGAATGCAGGATAATTAAAAAAAAAATAATATTCCTAACCATTAAATAATGAAAAATCTTTAAAGATAGCCAGAAATACTTCAATTTTTGACGAAAATAGTAAAAATTAGCCGCAGACGCGTCTTTTCTCACGCGGTGCCGCCGCAAACTGGGATACGCCGGTGGTATCTATTGAGTGTCCTTACGCGATATATTGCACTAACTGCCAACGACGCGTTTTGGAAATATTACTATGTTTTATTGTGTACCACTGTTTCATTGTTGAACACTTGACCCTACAAATACAAAGACATTCATGGATCTTTAGAACACTTAGGTAAAACGAATTAAGAAGTACCTACCTACCTAGGTACTATTTAATTGCTCATTAAGATAATGTTTGTTATTGTTCCGTTTAAAGTAATAAACAGAAAATTTGATTGATTACATTCACATAATAGAAAAACGTAATAATTTCAGTACATTTCCACGCTTTTTTTTCGAAATGATAGGCAGAGGCCATTTATACACCACCTTTATTATAAGTAGGTACACCAATGGTAGAGTCCCAGGCAATAGGCGGTGAGCCTACTGCCTTGTGAAACGGACTCGTTGTGGCACAGACCTGTCAACAGAAGTCCCTGCCTTGAAATCTTGTAATACATATTAAGATTAGGCTAGGTACAGAGGGAAACTACAACTATTTATGAATATTATTATAATCTAGGTTGTTGGGATACTTGGGATTTTTAGATTTTATAGGTAAGTAGGATATTATCTTAAGAATAAACAGGAATAATGCAAAAAAAAATTTGGGTTCCGTACCCAAGCGAGTTGGATTCGCGCACGAGGGCTCCGTACCAAAAAATGGAAAAAAAAACCTTTGTTGCCCGTGGCACTACCGCTTGGCACTACCAGTAGTGTCACGGGAAATTTTACTTTCCCGTGACACTACCGTTCTTATTGGCTAATTAAATCCATATAGTATAATTTCCCATTGCACTACCAATTACCAATGGCACTACTAAATACCAAACATGTCAAATCAAGAGCAACCGTGTGCTCTCGTGGTCTCATTATGACGATCGGTAAAACAAATGAAGATCGATAAAATAAAAGAAGATCGGCAAAACAAATGAAGATCGGCAATACAAACGAAGGTCGATGGAACAAATGAAGATCGGTAAAACAAATAAAGATCAGTGAAACAAATGAAGATCGGTAAAACAAATAAAGATCGACAAAACAAAAGAGGATCGGCAAAACAAAATGAAGATTGGCAAACAAATGAGGATCGGCAAAATAAATAAAGATCAAAAAAACAAATTAAGATCGGTGAAACAAACAAAAAACGAAAATCAGCAAAACAAATAAAGATCGACAAAACAATGCAGATAAATAAAACAAAGGACTATAAGCAAGTCGATAAGGTCAAAAATTACTTGCAGTCAAATTTTGTAATCTAGATGCGATTACCGTTCAAAAAAATAGATGCAAGCAAATCTTGACCTTAATGACATACATACATACATACATATGGTCACGCCTTTATCCCCGAAGGGGTAGGCAGAGGCATATTATATGCCCACATTTCACCTTTGTATAATTTGTCCCACGTAATAGGTGGTGAGCCGTATTGCCGTGTTTAAATGGACAGGCGCAGGTTGTGACTGCCTGCTGTTGAAATAAAGCCTTCAACTTAGCGTAACGACTGCCATTTTACTGGCAACCGGGACCAACGGCTTAACGTGCCTTCCGAAGCACGGAAACGCTCATATAAATGTCACAAAGTGATCACATGGATGGTCACCCATCCATGGACCGGCCATAGTGAAAGTAGCTTACTGCAGTGATCGTTTACAGAACACTGAGTCCGCGGGGCCACGAGCGCTTCACCTACCTTAATGACACTTGCCTGAAAATGTGCTTTTACGCGTTTATAGACATCACTGATCACGAAAACATAAAAAATAATTAGATATTATGCATGCTCATAAGGTCGAGAACTGCTTGCACCAATTTTTTGAATGGTTATCGCATCTAGATTACAAAAAATAGGTCTAAACTAATTTCGACCTTATTAACATGCATACTATTTATTTATTTTTTACGTATTCATGATCAGTGATGTTTATAAAGGTCTGAAAGCACATTTTTAGGTAAGTGTCATTAACCCATATATGCCCAGCGGGTCGTTTTTGTCCTGAAAAACTGGATTTGGTAAACGCGCTATTTCGTCCTTATAAAACGTTAATTTTCAATGCCTAGTGTGATTTGTCAATAAATATGTAATAATACCGTCTACCAAAATAAATGAAAATACTTGGATTGGGTTGGAGTTTGTTGTCACTAGTGACAGTTCTTTTTATGACTTGATTTTTGGTGACAAAAAATTCCGACTCTGCTGATAAAAATGTGAGTAACATCGTTTTCTGCGTAAAAATACCCAATAAGTCATTTGTTTTATAATATTAGAAAGTTATTCTTTTCAATAACAGGAAATGTGGTATAAAATACTTATTTTATTCCTAAGATATAGCTGTCAGAACACTGACGGGTCGCTATTGACCCATTGGGTAAAAGTGTAACTAATGTAAATTAGGTCTGAGGGACCGCTTTACACGAATGATATCATTGAAGTGTTGGAAAATTTGGACTCCAACGATGATGTACTGGGTGCTGATATCTTTATTAATCCTCCTGGTGATGGCAAGGTATCAGATGGTGATTCAGGGGACGAAGAAGTTACATTTTTCTATCACTTATCACGTCGACAGCTACTTGCACTGGCAAATCTTACTTATAGACGACCAATTACTGCGGAAACCGCGTCCAGTGAAGATTATGAACTTCATGATACACCTCCATTACCACTGGAACAAATAAGGCGCAGAGGAGGAAGAGGGAGACCCCGAAGAAGGGTTAGAGGAGCAATTACTCAGCGTCAAGCGCGTGGAGGTTGCTCTTGGAGATCCTTCCAAGGATAATCGTGCGTGGACTATACCACTTCCTAGGTCCGTTTGACGTTGTCTGAAAATAGTGATCCTATCGAATTCTTTCAACTTTTTTTCAATCGTGAAGTAATTGTTCACTGGGTCAGACAAACAGTTACATTATGCTGTTAAATCGGGAAATATGAATTTCTCTTTTCCAGACCAAGAAATTATTGTTTTGTTGGTATTATTATTTTGTCTGATTATGTTCCGCTACTGTGACGCCGCATGCACTAGTAAAGCATTGAGGATACTCATACAACTCATAACTTGCGGCACAAAGTATGTGCCGCAAAGATTTGAAGAGATTTTTCGTTATTTTCACGTGACAGATAATACTGAACTGCCAGAAAATGATAAGATGGCGAAAGTACGCCCGCTGATTGACATGTTAATTGCTAAATTTCTTCTGTATCTATGCTCGTAAAGAACAACATAATAAGCATCAATAAATCTATGGGTCCCTATAAATGGTAGGCATGGTTGCAAACAACACATCAAAGGGAACCAATAAGATTTGGTTTCAAAATATGAATTGCTGCAACGAGATTGGGCTACAGCCTGTAAATAAATAAATAAATATAAGTAAATTTATTATTTACATTTAAACATGATAAATGAATACATATTTAACAACATTCTGGTATCTTCATTCATTATAAACTAAGTAGCACATTTGACCACGGGGTCGTTTTTGACCCTTTAAAAAAAACGTATTTCTCTCAGTGCCACCTCCGATTTTCACTTACAATATCCATAGGGGCCCTTCAACCTACCACATATCCAAAAATTAAAGAAATCGGAAACAAAAATAGTTCTGGGCATATATGGGTTAAGGTGGAGAATTGCTTGCATCTATTTTTTTGAATGGTTATTGCATCTAGATCACAAAATATGAGTGCAAAAATTTTTTGATGTTTATAGTCTATTATTTTATTGATCTGCATTTTTTATCGGTCTTCATTTGTTTTTTCGATCTTCATTTGTTTTGCCGATCTTCATTTGTTTCCTCGCTATTCATTTGATTCGCCGATTTAATTGGTTTTGCCGATCTTCATTTGTTTTAGCAATCCATTTGCTAGTAGGTAGTGCCACGGGCAATAATATTTCTCGTGGCACTACTGGCAAGTGGTAGTGTCAACGTAAATGTACAATTACCCGTAGCACTACCAGTAGTGTCACGGGAAAGTAAAATTTCCCGTGACACTACTGGTAGTGCCAAGCGGTAGTGCCACGGGCAACAAAGGAAAAAAAATACGTTTGTTGTACCTACAATTTTTTTTTATTTGCCGTTTTTAGCACGGAACCGCCCTCAGTATGCAAGTCTACACATTTGGCCGGTTTTAAGTACCTAGCTACTAAAAACTAAATGTGCTGCCTCCCTTTTTTACCTACTAAAATAGGAAAAAAGCTTACGGCCCACCCTAAAAATGTGCTTTACAATGAATTATAGCCGATGCCCCCGTGAATCTCGGTACAATGAATTACAGCCGATGCCCCCGTGAATCTCGGTTATCACGATCAAAAGAAGAACTAGACAAGTACTTAACTTAACCTATTGTAAGATTTTAAGTCTGGCCAAGATCTTTCTAATAAACCAGCGTCAAAATCCGTTCAGTGGTTTCTGCGTTCATCGCGAACATACTGACAAAAATTAAAAAGAATTTGTTCAGTATCACATCATATTGAAACGCATCCCAACCCAAGTATTATTTTTAGGGTTCCGTACACTAAGGGTAAAAGCGAGACCCTATTATTTATTTATTTAAAAACTTTAAGCACAAAAATTGTACAGAGGTGGACTAATGCCGTTGGCATTTTCTTCATTTACTTATTTCTTTTTTCATTTTAATTTTTCTTTTTTTTCCTATTAGGGAGGGTCATATAATTATATCGTTTGGCCTCCGTGTTTGAGGAGAGCCGTCTAGCGCTCTTTCGCCATCTATAGCTGTATGTAGAGCACTAGGCATTAGGCATGTATCTGTGTTGTTGGGAGCGACTGCCCGGAGATCTTGGTGGGGTCTCCTCCTTTAGGGCGGACTCGCCACACACCGAAGGTCATACAATTATGACGGAAGGCCTCCGTGCTTCAGGGGTGCCGTCTAGCGCTCCCTCGTCTTCAAAGGTCTAGATGGAAATGGAAGGACGAGGTACCTAGTACTGTCTCGAAAACAATTCTTTTTATCGAGACTGTACTACATTGTCCTTCTATCTAGACCTTTGAAAATGCTGTGAACCGGTCAGGTTTATAATAATAAATATTGTGGAACAGTACAAGCGTCGTTTTCAATTTAATAATGATGTGTAGCCTTAACAGTTCTATTCCAGAACTTGTCTCTTGCAACTATCTAGATAGGTACCTACATGTAAACGTTGAATCAAATTCGTGTTAGGTAATTTTTCAACTACCTAGTCAAGAGGTAAACCCGAACATCAAAGTGATACATTTATAAGACTAAAAAGTGATCTTTCAACACCTAAATAGGTTGTACCTAATTGGTACTGGTGGCGACTACCTATATTAGTTGTATTCTCGTGGGTTATAATGTACATAACTAACAGGTATACCTACGTATTATACGTAAGTACAGGCAGACAGGGCACACAATACAATATCTATAGTACATACTTGTACTTTAGAGGACTTATAGCTGCTTGGGCTTGAACAGTCCGAGTTTGCGCACTCGGCACTCCACCGTTCGCGTTCCCTAGTATACCTCGTGGAAAAATATCAATAGCAATGAAGTATACAGGTTACGAAATCGCTATCTCAGAACGCGCATGCGTGGTTAAGCGCTGGTGGAGAAACTCGGAAAATCATTACAGACTAGTATACCTCCACTACAATGGGCATTGCGCTATAGTACCTAAGTGTAGCTTGTCAGTTCAACTTCAACATGACTGATATATTTAAAGAAAATTTTGAAAGATGCTGCCGGCTATGCGCCGAGGAGAATGATGTTACGATAATGATATTCAGTCAAGAAGCAGAGGCAATGCTTCTACAGAACAAGCTCAACAAATATTTACTAATTGAGGTAGGTATATTCATTAAGTAGTATACACTCTATTTTATGATTTTTCGATATTATCTTTGAATATTTTTCAGGTTGAAGAAGATGATAAATTGCCTAAGAATATTTGTGTACAATGTTGTTCGAAATTACAAACAGTGTGCGAATTTATAGATACTGCGCGAAAATCACAGGATCTGCTTTTAGAGCGCAGTTTAAGGTTCGATGATATACTGTCTGGAAATTGTGTGATTTCTTCAATTAAAAGTGAGGTGAAGTCTGAACCTGATGAGGACAGTAAATATACAGAAATGGAGGTCAATGTGGATCCCATGATGGTTTTACAAAACTCTGAAGAGACGGTGGTACAAAACTCTGAAGAGATGGTTTTACAAACCCCAGAAGAAACTTTATCACCTAACAATGATATCATTTCTGTGGAAGATGTTACATACATGCATGGGGTGGATGGAGAAAATGTAACAATCAAATTAATAAAGAAAAGAGATATGACAAGTAAACAATCTGGTGATGAAGCAGATAATTCTGAATCTGCTAAACCTTTTCCATGTATCACATGTAAGCGGGGTTTCTATACAGAATTGGCCCTAAGAAGTCATTCATGGCAACATATCGGTGAAAATAAGCCAATTCAGAAGTATGCATGTACGACATGCACAGACACCTACAACTGTAAGAATGATTTGATAACACATTTAAAACAACATCGAACAAATGGTTTATGCCAACTCTGTGGACGAATGTAAGTTGTTTTTTTTTTCTAGTTCTAGTAATTTTACTGTTATCATTAACTGGATTTAACTGAGATTTAAAAAACTCCAAGTACATAGTATAATTAAAATATAGGTTTAAATACCCTTCAATAACGGCCCACGTCAAGTTTTCTTCATTTTAGTTGAATATGTACTAGGGTAACTAAGGGGCATTCAAGAACTACATAATGAAATTTAAGTAGAAGAGGTGTTTTTCAAACCATTATGGTCCGTTTGCAGGGGCAGGAGGGGCATTAGAACTGGTTACTGAAATATTTTCTTATCATTAAAACTCTAAAATCTTTCAAAATTGTGTTTTCATAATTATTGAATGAATTAGCTGGTAAAAAATCATATTAAGTAGCATTAAAGTAAGAGGGAGAATAGGCACAGGCTAGGAAGTACATGTACATTATGTACTTAGTGTATTAAATGAGGTCAGAATTCACGAGCCATCATGACTAATTTTCTCAACATGTTACTGAGAAGACAAGGGTGAATTGATATAAAAAGTGCCACTGTAAGCAGACATAAACTTTACATTGAGATGAGAGTGCGGCATATCTTTACAATTTTTTTTTTAATTTACTGCATAAAAATAAGAATATTTTTTGGGTTTCCAGGTTCAGAACAGAACGGACATATTTAGCTCATATGTCATTGCATTCAGCATCAAAGAAAACATACACTTGCAAGGTGTGCCACCGATCATACAGTACATGGGGTAGTTTAAAAAATCATAGTGTCACACATAGTAGTGAAAGACCATTTCAGTGCCACTATTGCAAGAAATGTTTTAAGAGGAATCAAGACCTAAAGGTGAGTAATCTTACTAATATTATAAATGCGAAAGTTTGTGAGTGTGGGTGTTTGTTACTCTTTCACGCTCTAACCGCTGAACGGATCGGGCTGAAATTTGGTACAGAGATACATTATAGTCTGGAATAACACATAGGCTACCTTTTATCCCGGGAATAACTTCCCGCGGGAACAAATTTTACGCGGGCGAAGCTGCGGGCATCAGCTAGTTCAATATATATTTTTTTACATTTCATTGAATTTTGTATTTGCATTTATATTTATGATTATTTAAAGGGGGAATATTTGTGGCATTTCTGCTTTACACCAAGCTCATAGGCCTAGGGCCAGTCAGTAACATTGTAATCGAGAGATAGCAGAAGCCTTAGGGGCAGCTTACAAGCTGTCTCATTTTCAACACAGTATTACTACTGTGTTGAAAATGAGACAGCTGGTCTGAAATTATAAAGTGGTAAAATATGGGTTTAAATTATACCCTTACCATAGCACCGAACTTATACTTTTGTCATGTGTTGTCCGGTCATGTTTTAAATATGGCTGGTGTGTTAAAGTTATTGCTCTTTCGGTTGTGTATTAACATGTAAAACAAGGTACTCTTATGAATCATGTAAATAAAGTGTACCTTCCTACAAGCTTTATGCGCCATTAAAATGTGATAGAGCTGTAACCAGGTTTCTAGTGAATTTAATTAGGAACAGTTCTTTACCCGATAGCAGTACTTCCTACAGAAAACCTAATGAGCTTAATATAGGGATCATTAACTAGCAAATCATCTATACTAATACTATAAAAAATTTGATTGTTTGGTCGCATCGAATAGGCTCCGAAACTACTGAACCGATTTGAAAGATTCTTTCACAGTTGGGAAGCTTCGCTATCCCCGGGTAACACAGGCTTTATTTTATTCCCGTATTCCCACGGGAACGGGAGCTACGCAGGTGAAACCGCGTAGCGTGCCAAGTTAAGCTCGAGTCTAGAATTTTGTTGATTTTTCTGCTTTCATTATTTGATGGTAGTGTCGACTAGAAAATTAAGTGATAAAGATTACATCAAACTCTCACCTTGAAGGAATAATGATCAGAAGTATATTGAGTAAGTTTCAAAAGATACAAGTTGTGTTGAGCTCTTTGAATCACCAAATACATACTCTCTTTGTGGGTGCCAAATGTTGTACAGTGTCAACAGCTTATCATAATTTCAACTAAGTAAAATACAGTCATATATAGGATTTTATTGATAATAATCGTACTTCGTTAAAATTTTAACCGTACGCGCGGAAATCAAACACAAGTTAATTTTTTAATGGCCTGGATATATAAAAACAAAATAATCGGAAAAGAGAATAGACTATTATGGGCTCCGGAGACGGTCAATGCGACTTGACAAATCTTCTTTGTCTTAGGCTGCTATAGTCCGTTCAGAGATAAATAACCTCTAGCACTTAGGTTGCCTATCTTGATTGCTGTGTTACCCCAATAGGTTTTTGTTTCTCCCATGTAATCTAACTTTTAGTCGAAACTTACTTTCTTCTTATGCTATCGTTTTTTTTCGGGTGTGACCATTAACCTATGGTCAGTTGTAGCAGCAATCAGAGTTGCACGCCCCCTCTGTTGACGTTTCAAAACAGGGCCGCCATTGGTCTCATATGACAATGAAATTTTGCAACTTTTTTTTCTCATGAAAACTTAACGTGGGATGACATTGGTTGGTTATTTATTCAGAAAATATATTCAATTTTGTATTTCAAAATAAAAAAGCTTTTATTTACGTTTGGAAAGCTATCTTATCATTGAAATACGAAACCACTGTACTTAGATAAGCATATTTTCAAATCATTTTCATGTTAAATACCGTGGACTATTTGCGAATATCAGAACATAAACATAAACTTCAAAAACAGGGCTTTCTAATGATAAATCGTACATCAGATCAATTTGATCAAATTATTTTCTTATTATATAAATATAAATACATATTTTGTTATTGTAATATGATATTTATTGGATAAGTACAAATGTGCATGTGTGTGTGTGCATTTCAATGCATACGTTCGAATGTTTATGATAAGGATCCTGCCATAAATTTTCATACATAGTAGTTTCCAAAATGGCCGTAATCATGTACCTATATACCGCCGCCATTTTCAATTTGCGCATGTGTGAGTGCGATTTCTGATAAACGGTGTTATTGTTTACGAAAATATACATTTAGATAAATATTTTGGAACTTTTGTGTACCACTAATTAGGTATCCGAAATCTTCATAGAATTTCCAACACTATATATGAATTACGAAAAATACAAGCCAGATAAAACAACAAAACTATTGAAAATAAACAACAAAATTTTAAACTGAAACTTATGGGTGACTTTGCGATTCAAATAGTTTGAATGTAAAACGTTGTTACTCATCAAATTGAATGTATATGACTGAACAAAGGAATAAAGTATAACATTTACCACTAAATACAACGGATAATCGCTACACAATCACTTTTTAACCACTTTGAATAGAGCGCCATCAACACCGGCGTCGGCGTGACATCACTCGCTTACTCGACTCACTGCGTCATACGATAAAGATGTGTTATTGTTTCTTATGAATGGTCCATAAGTCTCTTGTATGTTTCAAGCTGTTTTATACTTTATTACATTAGTTTACAGTTTAAAATAGTAAAAATAACCAGGTGTGTGTGCATGTACAGATCCGATACGTACGCAAATTGCGGGGTAGGTCAGGATCCTATACATAGACTGATCACAAGTTTGAGATGTGGAACGTTGTGGAAGCAGCAACTTCACCTCCGTTGGTGATGGTAGTGAATGTTTATTCTCAGATATTCATGAAAAAAAAACTCAAATCCTATCGTATAGCACTGTTTTAGTAAAGTTAGGTATATTATGACATGAAAAACAAAACTCTTCGTGCTAACCGTTGGATGTTATAATCTCCACTATAATCGGTAAAATGTCGTAGGCTGGCACTCATAGTGCCAACACACAGGAAATGATTGACATTTTTTTTTTATTAATTTATACTGGCTTTGGTTACTTAGACCTCATGCCAAATTTAGATTCCATATATTATCAACAGCGGATTTGAGTATGTCCAAGGTTAGACCAAGGAACTTATACTGCTAAATAAGTTTCTTGGGGTGGACTAAGTTCTACTCTAGTAAAGCGGTAGTACTTTACTAGAGCTTGCTGTGGAATTTGTCGATAAACCTAAAAAGTCGCGTATCACTGCGCTATATCACTTTCCAACACTTGTGCACGTTGTCGAACCTTTATGTTTAAGAATCCACCATAAATTATAAACATAACATAAACACTCAAAAAAACACTAGTTTTGAAAAACTTTTTAGCTGAAGTAAACGCTAGTCTGAAAGTTTGGCGCCAAATCCAATGATCGACAAGCTGTCAGTCGGAGCACCTGGAATGCTTAAGGGGTCCCGACACGATCAATTGGCAATTGTCAAGCACATATGTACCTTTTTTATTTAAACAATAAAATACTTTGTGAGTAATAATATAATATCCCCGCAACGGCTGGCGGCGCGGGGCGGCGGTGTGGCGGCGCAGCGCCCGTTATCTACCAACGATTGAGCGAGACGGGTGTAGAAATTTGAAAACGAGTAAGCGGCGTAGACAATAATAATCGGCTCATCACATGTTTCGTCAGTGATAGAATCACGGAATTCTAGTCTTTATAATCATTGCGTTAAATTTTTGATTTACAAAATTAAAACTAGTCAGTCTCTAGTACACTAGTACTTTTCGTACATTGTCAAGTTGTGTTAAATTTTGGAAGTTCATACATATTATACGTAGAAACAACCAGACTCTTGAGACAAACATTTATGGGTCACACAAATATTTGTCTCGGGTGGGAATCGAACCCACGACCTCCAGCGCCGCAGGCGGTATCAATACCGACCGCGCCACAGAGGCAGTCATACGGTGCTAAGTGTACTGTAACATCTGTCATCCACAAAGAAATGAATACTCTTGAAACATACCTAAATCATTGCTCTCAATTAAATAACTACGAACTGACAACGGAACTAAATGTACTACCTACACGTACTAGAGTTCTGAACTAGTTTTTTATGGATATTGTACTATATTGGATCGCACCGTTCACTGACTGAGCAAGCACAAGTCTAGTTTTAAACACAAACATACCTACTTCATGTAACTACCTAGTTCACTCGTGTCAATCACTTTGTTTTACTTTAGTCAACTAGTAGTATAGTACCAATTAGTACTTAAGTAAAATCAATTTATAGTCTTACCTTTCGGAGTTTCCAGGTACTTAATCTAAAAAACGTTATCTCTGGGTGCGTTATTGACGAATTCATGCAACCAAAACAAGCACAATAGACTCTAGTTGTCATATTTAATATTTTTAGTAAATAAAACACGCGCGGTTACTATTTAAAAAACGACACACCGTCCATTCGTCTACTGGGCACAATCGCGACTGCGGACGCTGCTTGCGTGCTGAAAGGCCTGCCGAAAACGAGAATCTTAGGTATAGCTTGCGCTTCGTCCGTTTGTAGGGAGCTACAATACTGGTTAAACAACATATATTTATACTGTGCCTCTGCTCTGGTCTAGTACTGGTCAAAAAAACTACCGTCTGTTTCTTTTTATTACCACTGACGATGCAAGAAAGAGACACACTCCACTTAAATCGTTGTCCTGCTCGGAACGTTTTTTACCTCTGACATGAAGTAATGCAATATAATCCTAATCACATTGAAAATAAAGTTCAATTTTAATTTGTTTTCGTAATTTCGTAAGCATTCCAGTTAGAAGTATAAGTTCCTTGATCAGAGGTAATATAACTGTGAACGGACTATAGTCAGCTATAGTCTGTTCACAGTTTATTTACCTCTGACAGATTGTTTTCTGTATGTTGGTATTGCAGTAAAGTCCCCCTATGAGTGCCAGCTTAAGGCATTTTGCCGTGTAATAGGGGAGATTATAAGATGTAAACGTTAGCACTCACAATTAATGTTTTATGTAAATATCTTATTGTCATTATACATAACTTTACTAAACACGTGATTCTGATACTATAAGATTGTGTGAATTTCTGTGTGTTGGCATTGCAGTAAACTCGCCCTCTGAGTGCCATTATAGTGGAGATTATAATATCATCCAACCGTTAGCACGAAGAGTTTTTTTTTCTTCACTTCATAATACGCTTAACTTTATTAAAACAGTGCTCATGTTACTATACAAACTGTATTTAAAATTACAATCTTTTTAATGAATACCTGCAAAATAAATTCACTGCCATCACTAGCGAAGGCAAAGTTGCTGCTTCCACAACTTTCCGAAGGATTTCTATAGCGTACGGCAGCATCTTTTTACGTGATATTTCTTTTGGAGTTGATCAAGAGAGCCATTATTTTTTTATACAGAACCCAGCCCATGTTCAGAGAAACAACCCCGAATTTTCTGGTGTCTTTCGAACACTTTTCTATTTTTTAAGACACCGTAAATATAATACTAATAAACAGAAAAATGTATCGTAAACGTCTGTAAACTTTCAGCTTTGATTGACATAGAACTATCATCTGTCCCTAATTAGTTGACCACCATTGTGTATGCATTATTTAGAGAATATATTATTTATTTATAGTATGAAAACTATGCTACTTTTTCTTTTTATATTTCATAATTTTTTTAGAGTTACATGCACAAATAGTAAAATCTACCCTATTACGAGTACTAAGACTCCGCTCCCCGTCTGCCTATCTATCTCTAGGCTGTAGTTTAGGAATCTTGATAGCTTGAAAATTTTTCACGAATGATGTATATCTGTTGAAATGGACAAGCGCATGTTGTGACTGCCTGCTGTTGGAAATTTTTAAGCCTTCCCATAAAGGCCTTACAAACCTTGTACTTAACTTAGCTTAACGTCTGCCATTTTACTGACATCCGGTACCGCTTAACGTGCCTTCCGAAACACGGAAACGCCATCCAAGGGCCGGCCATAGTAAATGTGGCTTACTGCAGTGATCGTTTACAGAACACTGAGTTCGCGGGGTCACGACCTCATCAACGAACGAGTGGTTTTTGTTGTGATAATAATTGAAGAACGCCGGCTGCAAGCACGAAAATGTGTCACGTTTCGCCTGAGATAGTGCGAAACAAGCGATCGATTATAGAGAGGCACGTTTGGTCTAAACTTTTGGCTAGTGGCCCATCTCTCTCTTCCACTCCCTCCGATTATGTTTATGTTTTCTTATTAAATTATTGTTCATCAACCGACTTGAGGCGATGCCCCGTATGGCGACTGGAGCCGCATGTAATAATGCGTGAGAATACAAAATATCGCCATCCCAATTCATCCCGAGAGTGTCGTAGGAGGCGACTAAAGGAACAATTTCGCAAAATGATCCATTGCTAAGAGAAGGAAAACTCGAAATTAAACCCGGTTGTCAGTAAAATGACAACCGTTAAGCCAAGTTGAAGGTGGGCGCCTTGAAAATTTTCAAGTGTGGGTCGTCACTACCTGAAAGAAAGAAAGAAATAAAGGAAGAAAATCATTTAATTCTAAAAACAGAACAAACACAACATAAAATAAAGGTTTACCTTACACGATATAAAATAAAATAAAAAACAAGTTTAAAAAATAAACCGATCACCGAAACAAAATAAACATAAAATTAATTATACAAGTACACACTAATAAAGATTGAGAAAAGACATGCATCACATAAACCGTCTCGTGAATTTTATATTGTGCCCATCCTGCACAGAATTCGGCCCTCTCTCAGCTTAATGCTGTCAATTGACATTGACGGCGCTGATTTTCAGAGAGTGCCGAATGCGCTGATTTTCAGAGATTGCCTAATGTGTCTGTTCATTTCAACACGGTAATAGGCGCACCACCATTTGCGTGATACATAACACTATGAGGTGAAATGTGGACGTATCCTATGCCTCTGCCTACCCCTTCAGGGATAAAGGCGTGACTATATGTATGTATGTATAAACCGACTTTACAAACATCCCGCCAAACCTTTCTTATAATGTATGATTTGTATGTTTGCTTTTGTTGCAGTTTCATATTAATCAACATACAGGAGCAAAGCCTTACAAGTGCCCATTTTGTGAGAAGTGCTTTGCAAGCTCTGGCAACTGTTACTCACATAGAAACCGTATGCACCCAGGAAAACGTGTTGAAGGCAGAATTAGAAAATGTACTGCCCCAGTTAAAGGAGAACCAGCACCACCCAGACCTATAGCACCTAAATCTTCAGCTGGCCTCACTACGTCTAAATGCCCTTTAACTGTTGTCAAAGGCATATACAAGTATCTGTGCACACTTTGTAATGCCAGTTTTGTCAAAAGAGATAATTTTACTGTAAGTATTTTACTAACATTTTTATAACAGAGAGTAGGTACGTACATTTTGCTTGAATATTGTGATTACATTAATTTGTTTTTGTAATTTTAGTACCATATGTATCAACATACCGGTGAAAAGCCATTCCAGTGTTCATTCTGTACTGAGAAGTTCGTGACAAGAAGAGGATTACTAATACATCATGATAGGCAACATCCTGGAAGTAATCGACCTCTAGGTTTGCTATCGAAAAATGTTCTACTCAAGTAAAACTTTGTTTTTATAAATCACTCGACTGACGCATTTTCGAACTTTGCTAATAAAGCATACGTTAAATGTAAGAAATTGACTTTTTATAAAACGCAATTACCTAAAATAAAAGTAACTAGCTGATGCCCGCGGCTTTGCCCCCATGAATTTCTGTCCCTTTCCTGTAATCCCATCAAAATGGTTTAGTGTTAAGTTAGACTATAATCTATCCCTGTATCATTTATTAGGCATTTCCATTCAGACCGTGATTGAGGAACAAACATCAGAACTCGCCATTTATAATATTAGCAGGATCTCCATATAAATCTAATTAACAAGTCAACAGAAGTGGTATGTGACGTACAAAGTAAGTTGACCTTGATGATGAAATGGCACTGCTTACACTGGTGAAGTGTCGTGGTCTTCAGCGGGAGCAAGTGGGACGCCACCACGTTTTTGTAAGAATGTTATGCTCAAGATAGAGGCGGCCGAGCGTTAACAATCGGAAGAATACTGCTTAACGTATTATCGGAATCAGACAAATTTATGGATTTGAATTTGAAATCTTATAAATCGAACAAATGCGGGAGTTTGTGAGTATGAATGTGTGAATTAGTGAATGTGGGAATGTTTGTTACTCTTTCCCAATCTTTATCTAAACAAATCTGACTTAAATTTCGGAATGCGAAAGATTATAATTCAAAATAACATGGCTACGGAGCTACGACCAGTAGTTACACGTCCTTTCAGGCTATCACATTCCTTCGAACAAGTTCAGTCTTCGTGAAAGACCGCGCAGTGCATCCAGTGCCCAAGAAGGGTGACAAGATGACAGCCATCATCTCCCTTGTATCAAAGGTGATGAAAGTGTAATTAATTCACAGCTCCTCAGGTACCTTGAAGAACACGACCTGCTTAGTGTCCTGAAGCATCAAGACAGTGGTTGACGGTAGCTGTTCTTACTACATGGCTATACATTCCGTAGTCCCACAAGACTCAGTGCTGTTACCAACTCTGTTTTTGCTGCTTAACAATGACATTCACTGCTAGGTGGATGACAACCCTTTCGCATGGGCTGCCCCATACATACAGCCTCATATATCAATTCTGTAACATACCTCCGACAGACGTTTCTCTGCCGGATGGGCCGCCGACAGAACGTTTTGATTATGAGTTGTTCACCGACAGAACCTTTCAACTACGAATGTTTCGCCGACAGAATGATTAATTCATGAGTAAATCGACGACAGAATCGTTCACCAACTAAGAACTCGTCGACAAAACAAAAAAAAACCACGAAGGCTAAGGCGGGAGCTCCACTCCGCTTCGCTCCCGCGTTAGCCTTCTCACCTAACCTATACGAGTCGGGATGTTAACCATTCACTTATTATGCTTGAATTAATCGTTCTGTAATCTGTCGGCGAAACGTTCTTAGTTGAAAGGTTCTGTTAGCGAACAACTCATAATCGAAACGTTCTGTCGGTGGTTCATCCGGCAGAGAAACGTCATTCGGAGGTATGTTTCAGATCCCATATCACAGTATAACCAGTAGTTGGACTCAACCGTATTTTAAATAAATGTCTACAGCCGAGCGGTACGTAAACATGCGAATGCGATAGGGTGCCCACCACAGCATTCTGATTACATCTGCCTACTTTGATTTTCTATCTAGTTTTGTGATTGTGAATACAATGTATTCACAATCATTGACTTTCTATCTAGTTTTGTGATTGTGAATACGAGTATGTCATAATTATTCACAATCACAAAACTAGGTAGAAAGTCAAAGTATTAGTAGGTACCTATTATTTTAAACCATGTCTATTTCTGATTTAACAACAAATCGGTCTTATAAATTTGCGAGCGAAAAATATTTACGCCTCGACCAGTACTATTTTTTTTATATTAGGTATACCTATCGTAAAGTATAAAAAACCGGCCCAGTGCGAGTCGCACTCGCTCACAGAGGGTTCCGTACCAAAAAACGGCAAAAAATCACGTTTGCTACATGGGAGTCCCCCTCCCTTACATATTTTATTTTTCTAATTTTAATATTTGAGGAGGTCCGGAACAAAAGCCGATAAATCCACTTTGCGCCCAATGATTTTTTATAGTTTTTTTTGACAGTTGAAGTAGTCATACATGATATACAACACTAACACCGCAACAGATCCCGTTAAAAACGTACTAAATAAGACTCTAAAGATGGGCAGCCGGATCAAAACTCGACAAATACACGTATTTTAAAGGCTCTCTTTAATTTTCGGAACAATTACCGATAAATCCTATACAAATTCTCTAGATTTTTTTCGTGTTCAGTCCATTTACCGACAAATATATTTTATATTGTTTTTCAACTGAAAACATTAGTTTTGTGATAGAAATAGTTTATGGAATGGTAGCAACACTAATTTAATATAATAATAATAAATTTAATACTTCTGCTACCTTTAAGCTACTAAAACTAATAAAATTATTAAAAGAAATGAAAATTAATATTAAATTATTTTTTTTATTTAATTCGTTCTTTTTAATTTATTAAATAACAATTCGGTGGTGATTGGAGTATTATTGACGAATTAAAGTGGTACAGAGATTAAGTACTAAACGAAAGTCATCGTGAGCATGAATCTGATGATGAAGACTTATGTGCGACTGGACTGAAAAAGAAACCCTTTGGTCCACCATCGTTTTGGTATAAAAAATGTAATTTTTGATAATTAAACTATCCTACATTGATTAAACAAAAATTAACACGTATTTTACTAGTTTTACCTATCCATTATACAAAAACTTGCAACAATCGAAACATCGATTTTTGCGGAATTACCGGGACAAAAGCCGATAATTACAAAATAGCCAGTCAAATCCCGATAAATACATTATGATCGTACCAAAACCCGATTATTCCATATTTGAAATTAAATTTGTAAAGAAACTATCAATACTAGATTTTTTTAGTCATAACTATTTGAAAGTCCTTCCTACACGCCAAAATGAGGTAATATTAGTTTAAAAAACTATATAAGTATTCTTACGTATATCATTCTTTGTATTTCCTGAAAAATTACGAAAAGTGGATTTGTCGGCTTTTGTTCCGGACCTCCTCATTTGTTGTTATAACGGTAACAGATAATTATACATCATCTGTGAAAATTTCAGCTCTAAAACCATCACGGTTCCTGAGATACAGCCTCGTGACAACCAGACTGACAGACATCAAAGTCTAATGAATAGGGTCACGCTTTTTACCCATTGGGTACAAAACCCTAAAAATCTGCTTAAAAAACGACAGGATGTTCATTTGTCTCCGCGGCACATTCTTGCGGCGCCGCACAGTGGGCTGAAATTCGCGTTTCATAGACATTCAAAATGTTTTTTGTAAGTGCCGCTTTTTTTGCTTGGAAACGATTAACAATACCTATTTTATGCTTTATAAAATTTACTTTCAGGTTTAAAATCGTAAACAGCTCACTCAGATTTTTTTTTCGAAAATTTTGTATGGAGTTAACATAATAAATTATGATAAATCCGTTATCGCACAATTGCGCCTAATATCCTCTTAGGTTATTAATATATCAATTATTTTGGACTTTTCGACATACTCCATGCCAAGGTCAAACATGCGCTTTTTTAAATAAAAATCTTTGAAAAAATTAAAATTGTATTTTGATTATTTTCGTTTTTAACTAACAAGATCAAGCTTGACATGGATGTATATAAACTAGAAATTTACGAAAATCAATTATTTGCTTTATAAGAAAATGATATTCATTAAAAACTATTAAGAAATGACTTAAAATCTCTATTCTTTATCATTTAATCGAATATTCTTAATCATTTCGCTCCGTGTGGCGACGGGTCCCGTGTTTTCGACGGGTAAGAGTACAAAATGTCGCCTCCCCAATACATCCCGAGGATGTCGTAAAAGGCGACTAAGGGAAGATTTTTCGCAAAAAGATCAATTTTTGCGAAAAAATAAATAAATAAAATATCTTTATTTCAGACAATAATCCCATACAATAATGGTACAATATTTTCACGCACTCAAATTAAATAAATGAAAAGTAAAATTAAATTTATAAAATTCAAATAACATTAAAATTACATAAGCATACTACCTATTAATTGGAAATTACATTATTGAAATAAAATATAATTAAAATAAATGTCATTATTCTAATAACTATTAAAATAAATACATGTCAATTATTGTTTACATTTAAACGTTCTTAGCTGAAAAATTTACAGCCATATACAAAGAACTGGTTAGCTTCGTATATAGCCCTCAATATTTCATTGTCAGATTCATGTAATCGTTCCATATAGGAGGCCCTTGCTTTCCTCATCACAGCATAGAAGTCGTCCACTCTGTTCTCCGCGAACATACCTGATGCACTACATCGCCATGGAAACCCCAGCATACATCTAAACGCGTTGTTATATTGTACCCGTAAGGTGTTGTAAGCACGCTGGGCTGGGTGGTAGTCGTACCACAGTTGGCATGTGTACATTGACCGGCAGTAGGCGTTGAATAGAGTGACTCGCGCCTGCCTAGAGCATTATACAAAGCGTCTCGCCAGCATATAGCTTTTCGCAGCTATAGCCCTACGCTGCCTGTCCATATCATCATCGTCCTTAAGCTTTTACGTCAGTATGTGTCCCAGATATTTAAATTTCTTTACTACCCCAAGTTATACAGTGCTCAAGTACAGAGCCACACAAAGATATATTATGTCAGGACTAAGCACTGGTCTATTGTCATGTTTAAAAATCATAACCACTCTTAGTTTTTTCCACGTTATATACTAGCCCGTACATGTGTGCGTAATTCTCACGTATCTTAAGTAACTTTTGCAACCCCTTGACAGAGGGGCTGAGCAGCACCATGTCGTCAGCGTAACTAAGGTTATTTATACATACATTATTAATGGAACAGCCTACGTTGGCACAGCTCAGCACCTCCATCAATTCGTTTACGTACAAATTAAAGAGAAACGCAGTGGCGGATACAGGGTAGGGGCGCGCGCCCCCCCCTTGGATGCCGCGTCGCCGCACGCATCGTTCGTGCGCGCCGCGCCGGGCCACCCAAAATTTTGGTCTTTCACTATAAGCTTCCTCTGCATTACTCGCGAAGTACGGACGAATACGATAGTGTAGAGGGGCACTTCATCAAAATTTTTCTTTGCCTCGGGCGTAGAGTGAGAATATACTTCTCCCTCTACGGCCTCGGGCGACTTCGCCGACGAACTTTGTTCAACTTCGCGAGTAATGTAGAGGAAGCATATCAATCGCGGACGGCGCGGACGACGACGCGATCGGGTGTGTCAGTGTGTACTGTGTATCCTGCTCTAACATCAGTTAGTGTAGGATAGATATAGTGTATGCTGTGTATGAAATACTACTCAACGTATGGATAAACTGACCATACGTCCCTTTTTGAACGGAACTGCCCCTTGTCCCGGTGTCCCCGAACATAGCGCCGCACAGTGGGCTGAAATTCGCGTTTCATAGTGCTTGGAAACGATTAACAATACCTATTTTATGCTTTATAAAATTTACTTTCAGGTTTAAAATCGTAAACAGCTCACTCAGATTTTTTTTTCGAAAATTTTGTATGGAGTTAACATAATAAATTATGATAAATCCGTTATCGCACAATTGCGCCTAATATCCTCTTAGGTTATTAATATATCAATTATTTTGGACTTTTCGACATACTCCATGCCAAGGTCAAACATGCGCTTTTTTTTTAAAAAAATCTTTGAAAAAATTAAAATTTTAGTTTGATTATTTTCGTTTTTAACTAACAATATCAAGCTTGACATGGATGTATATAAACTAGAAATTTACGAAAATCAATTATTTGCTTTATAAGAAAATGATATTCATTAAAAACTGTTAAGAAATGACTTAAAATCCCTATTCTTTATCATTTAATAGAAAAATTTACACAGCCACTTAAATTTAATGAACAACTAAGCAGTACAAATGGTGAGTTTACAAAGTCATTATCTTACATCTCTCAATGTCTCCAATTACACTAAACAATCCAAATCCACTAACATAATCTTTATTTTGCAAGAATGTATACATATAACAAGGCCAGAAATAATATTATCTACTGACTTTTTATCTAACTACTTTTTGACTATTAGATAATTGGGTTTATTATTAGTTGCAATTTATTTATTTTCATGTATTTATTTATTTAAGGACCTTCAAAAAAAGAAGTTCATAGACCGAGTCGCAATATTTTATTTTGTGCTAATAATTTTCTAAGGCAAGTGAACTCTTCCAATTATAGAAATAAATAAAAATAAATAAATTACAACTAATTTTAAACCCAATTATCTAATAGTCAAAAAGTAGTTAGTTAAAAGCCAGTAGATAATATTATTTCTGACCTTGTTATATACATTCCTGCAAAATTCTGATAGTGGATTTGAATTGTTTCAGGCGCAGGTCACTGCGACCCACAGTTAAAAATTTTCAAGCCGCCCATAAGGCCTTCAACATGACTTAACGATTGTCATTTTACTGACAACCGGGTTTCATTTCGAGTTTGCCTTCTCTACGCAATTGATCTTTTTGCGAAAAATCTTCCCTTAGTCGCCTTTTACGACATCCTCGGGATGTATTGGGGAGGCGACATTTTGTACTCTTACCCGTCGAAAACACGGGACCCGTCGCCACACGGAGCGAAATGATTAAGAATATTCGATTAAATGATAAAGAATAGAGATTTTAAGTCATTTCTTAATAGTTTTTAATGAATATCATTTTCTTATAAAGCAAATAATTGATTTTCGTAAATTTCTAGTTTATATACATCCATGTCAAGCTTGATCTTGTTAGTTAAAAACGAAAATAATCAAAATACAATTTTAATTTTTTCAAAGATTTTTATTTAAAAAAGCGCATGTTTGACCTTGGCGTGGAGTATGTCAAAAAATCTAAAATAATTGATATATTAATAACCTAAGAGGATATTAGGCGCAATTGTGCGATAACGGATTTATCATAATTTATTATGTTAACTCCATACAAAATTTTCGAAAAAAAATTCTGAGTGAGCTGTTTACGATTTTAATCGTGCAAGTTAATTATATAAAGCATAAAATAGGTATTGTTAATCGTTTCCAAGCAAAAAAAGCGGCACTTGCAAAAAAAATTTTGAATGTCTATGAAACGCGAATTTCAGCCCACTGTGCGCCGGCGGACTACTGGTTGAGTGCCGTGCGCATGCTGAGATCGAGGAGCGTAGGTATGGCTCGCGCGTCGTCCGTTTGTATGAAGTTACGCTACTGGTTATACTGTACTCATATCGTCGTCGGTTTCGAGCACCTTATGGCCACTTTCCATCAGGTGGGCTCTTAAGCTTGTCTGCAACTTTGATGGAATAAAAATATAACGCTTTAAGACTTTCATACTTCAGTTCGTATTCGAGGTTATCCTCAACATTTATGCGAATCGAGGGTGTGTGGTGGTCTTTGTTTTTTTTTGTATATTTAGCTCGTCAAAATGATGCCGCCGCCTGATGGTAAGACTATAGAAAGCGGCCCTCAAGTTGACGGCCCTATGATGTGCCTCTTAACGCTCCGCTTGAAGAACCCAGGATTGTAAGAGGAGGGAAACACCAAATATCTTTACGATACGATACTGTTATCGGAATTCCGAAATTGACGTCCAATATCGGACCTCAATAACGGAATTGAATTCCTTCCGATATTACATGCCCTAATTCTATAAAGTCACATTTCTGTATTAAATTTCTTACATTCTTTTTTTTTGAACTACACTACCAAGCAGTTGAAATTCTAACTTTATAATATAAAAATAAATATAGTCCGTTCACAGTTTATTTAGGTACCTCTAACAGATCGTTTCCTGTATGTTGGTATTGCAGTAAAGTCCCCCTACGAGTACCAGCCTACGAACATTTTGCCGCGTAATAGGGGAGATTATAAGATGTAAACGTTAGCACTAACAATTATTTGTTATGTAAATATCTAATTGTCAATATACCTACATAACTTTACTAAACACGTGATACTGATACTTTATGATTGTACTTAAGTTTTATTTTTATTGATAGGGATATTTAAAAAAGACCCTCATTACCATCACCAAGGAGGGCGAAGTTACTCCTTCCACATCTCAAAAATTTCCGCGCCCGAAAAACGGCAAGCCAACATCAGCGCTAGAGGTAAATTAACTATGAACGGACTATACACGTTGATGTGCACACACGTACAACGATAGCAAGCACACTGAAGCTACTTTCATTCACACCACACACGCAAGTCGCTTGATCGTCCCCGCAGCTTATTATGGGCGCGGGACACAGTCAAAAACCATCAATAACTTGACGTCAACAAATGGGTAACAGGCTGGATTCAAGTCTCACAAAATGAAAATGAATGTAGCTTCACTGTGCGCTGCGAGATTCGAGAGCCGTGTCAACTAACCGGACACGATCAAATAACCATCAATAACTTGATGTCAGTAAATGTGTACATACCACATCGATCATACAAACGTGCAAGAAAGCACGCACACTGATGCTACTTTTATTTATATTTTAACAGACTTGACTCAATATTATTGATCGTGTTCGGAGCCCATTATGGGCACCCGACACGGTCAATTGGGCATGACAAGTCTACGTGCTTGAGTCAAGTTATTGACCGTTTACCACGTAAACTTGACGCTATCATCAATAAATCTACGGTTTGATGGGAATTGAAGTAGAAAAGAGCGTATTAAAAAAAAATTGCGTGTACTTAGTGTACACACGTAAGAAGTGAAACTTCTTCATAAACTTAATTTTCACCTCACCTTAAATTAAGTCAAAAAGTACAAAAGTACAAAAGTCAAAAAGTCCAAAAGTCCAAAAGTCCAAAAGTCCAAAGTCCAAAGTCCAAAAGTCCAAAAGGCCAAAAGTCCAAAAGTCCCAAAGTCCCAAAGTCCCAAAGTCCCAAAGTCCCAAAGTCCCAAAGTCCCAAAGTCCCAAAGTCCCAAAGTCCCAAAGTCCCAAGGTCTCAAGGTCCCAAAGTCCCAAAGTCCCAAAGTCCCAAAGTCCCAAAGTCCCAAAGTCCCAAAGTCCCAAAGGCCAAAAGTTCAAAAGTCCAAAAGTCCAAAAGTCCAAAAGTCCAAAAGTCCAAAAGTACAAAAGTCCAAAAGTCCCAAAGTCCCAAAGTCACAAAATCCAAAGTCCAAAGTCCAAAAGTCCAAAAGGCCAAAAGTCCAAAAGTCCCAAAGTCCCAAAGTCCCAAAGTCCCAAAGTCCCAAAGTCCCAAAGTCCCAAAGTCCCAAAGTCCCAAAGTCCCAAAGTCCCAAGGTCTCAAGGTCCCAAAGTCCCAAAGTCCCAAAGTCCCAAAGTCCCAAAGTCCCAAAGTCCCAAAGTCCCAAAGTCCCAAAGGCCAAAAGTTCAAAAGTCCAAAAGTCCAAAAGTCCAAAAGTCCAAAAGTCCAAAAGTACAAAAGTCCAAAAGTCCCAAAGTCCCAAAGTCCCAAAGTCCCAAAGTCCCAAAGTCCCAAAGTCCCAAAGTCCCAAAGTCCCAAAGTCCCAAAGTCCCAAAGTCCCAAAGTCCCAAAGTCCCAAAGTCCCAAAGTCCCAAAGTCCCAAAGTCCCAAAGTCCCAAAGTCCCAAAGTCCCAAAGTCCCAAAGTCCCAAAGTCCCAAAGTCCCAAAGTCCCAAAGTCCAAAAGTCCCAAAGTCCCAAAGTCCCAAAGTACCAAAGTCCCAAAGTCCCAAAGTCCCAAAGTCCCAAAGTCCCAAAGTCCCAAAGTCCCAAAGTCCCAAAGTCCCAAAGTCCCAAAGTCCCAAAGTCCCAAAGTCCCAAAGTTTAAAAGTCTAAAAGTCTAAAAGTCCAAAACGTCCAAAAGTCCAAAAGTCCAAAAGTCCAAAAGACCCAAAGTACCAAGGTCCCATCCAGAAGTCCAAAAGTCCAAAAGTCCAAAAGTCCAAAAGTCCCAAAGTCCCAAAGTCCCAAAGTCCCAAAGTCCCAAAGTCCCAAAGTTCCAAAGTCCCAAAGACCCAAAGTACCAAGGTCCCATCCAAAAGTCCAAAAGTCCAAAAGTCCAAAAGTTCAAAAGTTCAAAAGTTCAAAAGTCCCAAAGTCTCAAAGTTCCAAAGTCCCAAAGACCCAAAGTACCAATGTCCCATCCAAAAGTCCAAAAGTCCAAAAACCCTTAAATGACATGCTATCCCTGGATAAAGTACTCTTAATGCGAATCCACCGTGGTGGGGAACAGAACAAAGATGGCGCGTAACCAAAAATCGTGACGTGACGTGACGCAAATTTTTTTCCAACGCCGCTAAAGAAGTTTCACTTCAAAAAAACGGCACTTGATGCACTTTCGATTAATGTGAACTGACGGGACTTGACAAGTTTTTATTTTTATTTTTTTTTTTAACGCGGGGACTGCAGATTAGGCACTTCGCCGCCTTGTTTCGGGGGAGCAAGGCGGCTTTGTGTGGGACTCACGGTCAACATGGTACCGTCCTACCCACTAAACCCCGCGGTGTTCCGCCTCGCCTTAACCGGGTCGCAGGATAGGCCGGTGGATAAATCACTGCGGCCCAGCAAAGGGTCGCCCCGTTACATCATCGGGACTCTCCACGGGGGGGCTTGATGGACTGCCCCCCCCCCCCCCCCCCTTAAATCCTAATGGAGTTGGAAGTGCTGATTCCGTCGGTCCGCTCTCGGATGCCCCTCTGTAAGCAGAGGGGGTAGAGAGCGGCCAAGCGCGGGGCGGGCGCTAAAAGCACCCCCGGAATGACAAGTTTTTATTTATTTTGCAATCGGAAAACTTCAAAACGTCAAATTCAAAAAAGTTGCGGAATCGATCAGCGTCCAAGAATGTATTCAATATTATTTAGATAATAGGATTTTTGGTATGCTGAGTTCGAATCAGTTGATAATTCTGCAATCCAATATGGCCGCCGCGCCGTCATCACAAAATTTCCTGATGGGTATCGTTTAAGGGGTTTTTTGGTATGCTGAGTACGAATAACATGATAATTTTGCAATCCAATATGGCCGCTGCGATGTATTCACATAATATCATGATGGGTATCGTTTAAGGGATTTTTTGGTATGCTGAGTACGAATCACATGATAATTTTGCAATCCAATATGACCGCCGCGCCATTATCACAAAATTCCATGATGGGTATCGTTTAAGGGGTTTTTGGTAGGCTGAGTACGAATTTCGGGTTAATTTTGCAATCCAAGCTGGCCGCCCCACCACCGTTGTAAATTTTCATGTTGGATATCGTTTATGGGGTTTTTTGGTATGCTGAGTACGAATTTCAGGTTAATATTGCAATCCAATATGGCCGCCGCACCACCGTTGTAAAATTTCATGTTGGTTATCGTATAACGAGATTTTTGGCATGCTGAGGACGAATTTCAGGTTAATTTTGCAATCCAAAATGGCTGCCGCGCCACCGTTGTAAAATTTCATGTTGGATACCGTCTATGGGGTTTTTTGGTATGCTGAGTACGAATTTTGGGTTAATTTTGCAATCCAAAAAGGCCGCCCCACCACCGTTGTAAATTTTCATGTTGGATATCGTTTATGGGGTTTTTTGGTATGCTGAGTACGAATTTCAGGTTAATATTGCAATCCAATATGGCCGCCGCACCACCGTTGTAAAATTTCATGTTGGTTATCGTATAACGAGATTTTTGGCATGCTGAGGACGAATTTCAGGTTAATTTTGCAATCCAAAATGGCTGCCGTGCCACTGTTGAGAAATGTCATATTGGATATCGTATAAGGGGTTTTTTGGTATGCTGAGTACGAATTTTGGGTTAATTTTGCAAGCAGAAAAGGCCGCCGTGCCACTGTTGTGAAGTTTTATGTTGGATACCGTTTAAGGGGTTTTTGGTATGCTAAGTACAAATTTCAGGTTAATTTTGCAATCCAAAATGGCCGCCGCACCACCGTTGTAAAATTTCATGTTGGTTATCGTATAAGGAGATTTTTGGTATGCTGAGTACGAATTTCAGGTTAATTTTGCAATCCAAAATGGCCGCCGTGCCACTGCTGTCAAATTTCATATTGGATATCATATAAGGGGTTTTTTGGTATGCTAAGTACGAATTTCGGGTTAATTTTGCAATCCAAAATGGCTGCCGCGCCACCATTGTAAAATTTCATGTTGGATACCGTATGAGGGGTTTTTTGGTATGCTGAGTACGAATTTTGGGTTAATTTTGCAATCCAAAAAGGCCGCCGTGCCACTGTTGTGAAATTTCATGTTGGATATCGTATAGAGGGTCTTTTGGTATGCTGAGTACGAATTTCAGGTTAATATTGCAATCCAATATGGCCGCCGCACCACCGTTGTAAAATTTCATGTTGGTTATCGTATAAGGAGGTTTTTGGGATTCTGAGTACGAATTTCAGGTAAATTTTGCAATCCAAAATGGCTGCCGTGCCACTGTTGAGAAATGTCATATTGGATATCGTATAAGGGGTTTTTTGGTATGCTGAGTACGAATTTTGGGTTAATTTTGCAAGCAGAAAAGGCCGCCGTGCCACTGTTGTGAAGTTTTATGTTGGATACCGTTTAAGGGGTTTTTGGTATGCTGAGTACAAATTTCGGGTTAATTTTGCAATCCAAAATGGCCACCGTGCCACTGTTGTGAAATTTCATGTTGGATATCGTTTAAGGGGTTTTTGGTATGCTGAGTTCGAATTTCAGGTTAATTTTGCAATCCAATATGGCCGCCGCGCCGTAATCACAAAATTTCATGATGGGTATCGTTTATGAGCTTTTTAGGCTGAGTACTATTTTAATGTAATAATAATAATAATAACATAACCATAGTCAGCAGATATTTTTATTAAATTTTATTTATAAAACAGCGAATATTTACTATAAATATTTCAGAAAATCAAGAATAGAAGTAATAGAACCTATAATTTCAATATTCAATGGAAATACTATGGAAATTTTGGAAAAATACTTCAATATTATAATGACATGACAGATGCAAATGTCAATTGAAAAATAACACGAAAATGGATACAAATTAAATGGAAAAATCATGTTGACTAGGGTCAAAAGCAGACAAAATGCACTCACACCATCCCCGGACTCGTCAGGCGGCTCCACTTCGCACCCTAAGGATACTGCTTTACCTGCCTGCGAAATGTCGAGCTCCACCAGTAGCAGTGACCGGCCGCCAGCTAGCTTGGGACCCCGAGGCCCACCGGCCTCGAATAGGGCCCCCGCTGCCGGTGGTAATGTGCACCGCATGAAGTGGACTAAAGAAATTAATGAAAACGTCATGCGGGCATATTTTGCGACTTCAGAGCTAGGTGCTAACCTCACTGCGTACCGTGGCCGTTTACTTTCTGTATTTCAGGAACTTGAACCAGCTGTCAACGTGTCAGCACAGCGATTATCGGATCAGGTGCGGGCTATCCAGCGTTGTAATAAGCTTGATAGTCCGACACTTGAGAGGCTACTACTTCGTCGCAAGTTGTGTGTACCTCGTCACAAATTCGTACACCACCAGTTAGTACACCTGTAGTTGCTGAGGAAGTTGTTGATGATGAGACTATATCCGTAAGTACCCAATGTGAGAATCGATTAAGGAGTGCTTTGGAAGATGCGATTGTGGAATATCGGTTTGCAAGTGCAGATTGTAGACCACGTCTTCCTCGTATGCCCATGCATAAAAGAAATCGGGCTCTGGTGTGTGCCCTGGATTCACTATTGCACCAATATCTGGACAATAGTGAAGATATTAGTGATACGCACTCAATCCTGTACTGTGCGGCGGTTGCAGCTTGTCGAGTAGCTAAGGTTAAATTTTACACAAATGAAACTGCTACTTGACTTAGGTCTGCAAAACCTACTTGGCAGTGTAGGATTGAGAGGCGTATTTCCGAGGCCAGGGCACACGGGAAACTTATATGTTTCAGGTCGGGTAATACCCGTCCGAAGGTGATGCGCTTTGTGAAACAAGCGTTCTTTGGGACTAACATAAGTCCTCAAAGATACGCAACATGTGTCACAGAGCGCATCGATCTTCTGAAACAAAAGGTTTATGCATGGGCAAATCGCGTTAGACGCTACAAAGTGCGAGTAGATCGATTTAACCAGAATCGTATGTTCCAAAAAAACGAGAAGTGGGTTTACAGGAACTGGGAAACCCCATATCTTCCAGAGGTTAATGACGTAACTCACCCAGATGATGATACTACTAATGCATTTTGGAGGAACCTCTGGTCAAGACCTGTTGATCATACTGAGGGTGATTGGATGAGAGATGTTGAACGGTCATGTGAGAATATAACGGATATGGAACCAGTTTATATAGATGCAGAAGATGTTGCTTGTGCAGTTCGTTCGCTCCCGAATTGGAAATCAGCGGGACCGGACAGACTGCATAATTTCTGGTTAAAATGGTTCCGCAGCTCACATGGCCGTTTAGCATCACAATTTCAATCATCCCTAGATATAGGTTCACTACCCGATTTTATGACTACTGGTTTAACTCACTTACTCTACAAATCTGGTAGTGCTACGGATCCCAAAAATTATAAACCCATTACATGTTTACCAACTGTCTTTATTCCAATCCTGCCCGATCTGGCAATAATGTAAACATGTCATGTTTTGACAAGCGTTCTCTGAGACAGATGAGTAGAAAAATATAGTATGACAAAACATTTTTTTTTTAATATCCTGAATAAGGTATTTTAAATGAAAATAAACTATCATATAGAAGTTATTTGGTGTCAAAATGATTGTAAAAACACTGTATGACTCTTGGATACTGGAATACTCAATTGCAAGTAACTATGGATTTATAGGATCAAATGTGTTTGTTTACATTTTTGCGCAAAGCTATTGAAATACAGTATATAAACTTTTAACATCCATTTTGAGAGTCAAAATTACTAAACACATAGAAAAACATTCGATAAAATCAATCTCTCAAAATGGATGTAAAAGTGGGGCCCGTGGCACTAAGCAACTCCTTTTAATCGATATGACCATCAGCCAACAGGTGCGTCGTAATCGCAAAAATCTGGCAACATGTTGGATAGATTATAAGAAGGCCTTTGATTCAGTGCCACATACATGGCTTCTTAAATTACTTGAGCTGTATAAAACTGATACAACTCTGTGTACTTTCTTGAGGGCATGTATGGGGCAGTGGAAAACAGTCCTTTGATATCCACGGTGTCGTCGGTTTCGCAATAATGGTGCACCAATTAGTATCAAGCGGGGAATATTTCAAGGGGACAGTCTGAGTCCGTTGTGGTTTTGTCTAGCTCTAAATCCTCTCAGTACTATGCTAGAGAGTTCAGGGTTAGGCTATCGGTTGCGCAAAGATGGTGGGGTTATATCGCACCTCCTTTACATGGATGACCTCAAATTATTTGCCCACACTAAATTGCAACTGATGGATTTACTGGGAGTAACAGAAACTTTCAGTAGAGCCATCAGGATGGAATTTGGGGTGGACAAGTGTGCAGTCATGCATGTTAAAAGAGGCGTGATAGTGGAATCTGATGGGGTAGAACTTTCAGATTCCACTAAGCTAAACTGTCTTTCTGCAACCGAAACTTACAAATATCTGGGTATATCACCAGCATTAGGAATTTCTGATACTGGCATGAAAGAGACATTACAGGAGCGTTTCTTTGGCCGCCTGAAAAAAGTAATAAAAAGACTTTTGTCAGGCGGTAACAAGCTGCACGCCTTTAATGGGTGGGTCATGCCAGTCCTAATGTACTCTTTTGGTATCCTCAGATGGACTCAGACTGAACTCAATAAAATTGATAGAAGAGTAAGAACACTGTTGACTGCATTCCGGATGCATCATCCCCGATCATCTGTAATGAGGTACAACCTCATTACAGATGATCGGGGAAATGTGGGGGTCGAGGCTTTTTAAATGCTAAGACCCTCCATAACCGCGAGGTATACAATCTTAGGGAATTCTTTCTGAAAACAGACACCAATATGCACCGTAATGTGGTCGCAGTGGACACGGGACTCACCCCGCTTGCTATGGGCAGAGAGAACTGGCGCAAACTGTAGTACTTAGTACTGAAGATCGCAAAGAGGTATGGAAAAGCAAGCAGCTACATGGACGTTTTTATCGGGCCTTAAATGGACCTGACATTGATTTAAAAGCGTCCGTATCTTGGCTACAGTTCGGTAATCTTTTCGGAGAAACCGAAGGTTTTGTCTTTGCCATAATGGACGAAGTTGTTATGACTAAGAACTACCGGAAACATATTCTGAAGGATGGTACAATTGACATCTGTCGGGCATGTCATTGTCCCGGAGAATCACTTAGGGCGAGGCCGCACTTGCGGTTATCGCGGCGGTTTCTAACCTCAAAATGTCAAAACATTGACTTGATTTCATTAATTTTGACAGTTTGATGACATTTTGAGGTTAGAAACCGCCGCGGAAAAACGCAAGTGCGTCCTCGCCCTTAGACATATAGTTTCTGGTTGTTCTCGTCTTGCCAATGGAGAATATTTGCACAGACATAACCAAGTGGCCAAGATTATACATCAGCAGCTGATATAGTGGTGATAGATCGATTGGAACGCATCGCAATAATTATCGATATCAGCATTCCTCATGATGACAACCTCTTTAAAGCAGAAAAGGAAAAAGAAATGAAATATTTGGATTTGGCTCATGAAGTTGTTGACATGTGGCATGTTGATTCGGCAATTATTGTTCCAATTATCGTTTCGGTCCACGGTTTGATGGCAAAGAGTCTCGATAACCATCTGAAGAGGCTCTCGTTAGACGGCTGGTTCAAGGGCCTGATACAGAAGGCAGTACTTCTTGACACGGCACGCATTTTGAGGAGGTTCCTGTCTCTGAAGCCCTGCATTATTTATTTAAAAATGTAAGACAATATGTTAAGAATAAAAAATAAATGGAATAATAATAATAAATCTTTATTTTCAAGCAATATTAGAGACAGTTACAGATATTTTTAAATTACTCTACGGCTCATAGATACATACCTTAGGCAGCGCGATTGTGGCGCCTCTGGTGTTGCGAACCGCCATAGGCTGCCTTGACCACCGGTACATCTGGGGGGGCTGTATGCTTGTCTGCCACTCTAGTGGTATAAAAAAAAAACCTTAATACTAAAAATACATGTACATATAACTTAACCTAATTGACACGCACTGACGTCGACGTGTCGCGGGGCGGGGTGTCCCGTGTCAGCAGACGTCCTCTGAAGCGCCGATACTTCACCCCTCTCGGCCAGAAGTCAGCAGCCATGAAGGTGGTGATGCGGTCTGTAGTAGGAAGGTTTAATGTAATAGACCTTAATTTTACAATAAGGACCTTTTGTCATAGTATTTTCGCATTGCTAGTTTAGAAAGCCTAAACTTAATAAGCAAATTATTAAAATTTACTAGTTAGGCGAAAATGGTACTCAGCATTTCAAAAAATCCCTTTAACGATACTCATCATGAAATGTTGTGATTACGGCGCGGCGGCCATATTGGATTGCAAAATTAACCTGAAATTCGTACTCAGCATTCCAAAAAACCTCTTATACGATATCCAACATGAAATTTTACAACAGTGGCAAGGCGGCCATTTTGTATTGCAAAATTAACCCAAAATTCGTACTAAGCATACCAAAAAACCCCTTATACAATATCCAACATGAAATTTTACAACAGTGGCAAGGCGGCCATTTTGGATTGCAAAATAACCCAAAATTCGTACTCAGCATACCAAAAAACCCCTTATTCGATATCCAACATGAAATTTTACAGCAGTGGCACGGTGGCCATTTTGGATTGCAAAATTAACCTGAAATTCGTACTCAGCATACCAAAAATCCCCTTATACGATATCCAACATGAAATTTTACAACAGTGGCAAGGCGGCCATTTTGGATTGCAAAATAACCCAAAATTCGTACTCAGCATACCAAAAAACCCCTTATACGATATCCAATATGAATTTTTACAACAGTGGCACGGCGGCCATTTTGGATTGCAAAATTAACCTGAAATTCGTACTCAGCATACCAAAAAACCCCTTACACGATATCCAACATGAATTTTCACAACAGTGGCACGGCGGCCATTTTGGATTGCAAAATTAACCCAAAATTCGTACTCAGCATACCAAAACACCCCTTATACGGTATCCAATATGAAATTTTACAACGGTGGTGTGGCGGCCATCTTGGATTGCAAAATTAACCCAAAATTCGTACTCAGCATACCAAAAAGCCTCAGAAAAATATCCAACATGACATTATATCTGCTAAGTCACTAGGTCACGTGGATCATTTGTTCAAAGTTAGAAATAAAACAAAAATGACAACGTCAATCAGATTGAATACTTTAAACGTTTTAGATAGGGGCCGTCGGGTTACACCGGCTCACGGCTTCTACCTATCCAAAAAAAAATTCCCAATAGCATTTGACATCTTAGGTCGTATGTCGACCTATTTTAAAATCCGGACCAGTGTGCGGCCGGCCAGCCGCAAATAAAAGTGCATTGATGTTACAAGTTGTATCAAAACATTACACATTGTATCATTACCAGGTGCGCAAAGCGCATTAATGTTACAAGTTGTATCGAAACATTACACACTAGCGGACGTCACGCGGTTTCAACCGCGTAGTTCCCGTTTCCGTGGGAATAGGTACGGGAATAAAATATGCCTATGCCTATGTTTACCGCAAAGAGTGTAGCTTCCCAACAGTGAAAGAATTTTTCAAAGTAGTTCCGGAGCCTATTCGATGCAAACAAACAAACAAACAATCAAATCTTTCCTCTTTATAATTTAGTAAAGATTGTATCATTACAAGGCGCGCATTGTAATGCTTCGTTCTCCTCCTTCACTGATATAACCTCGTCTTTTATCATTACAAGTTGCGCATTGCAATGCTCGGTTCTCCTCCATCACCGCTGTAATGTTACATTACACGCGAATGCTCCCGGTGAGGGACATACATCAGACAGGACAGGACAGAGGGTACATAAAAACACGATGCTCCGGAGATCTCTGGGGAATCACCGGAGTTCGCAAAATCACCGGTGAATTTCACCGTAGCTCAAGATTCCGCTCCGATGCAAACTACTAGCGAATAGGGCCAAAAGGCAAGTGTGCGAGCCACACTTGACGGCACCTTCAATGGGCGTCAAGTATCGTCAATTCATCCTTCAAGTGAGATCTCAATCACGTGAAGGCATGACAATGATCGTCTCGGGGGCCTCTTATGGGGTCCATAAACGGTCAAACTGCAATTGACAAGCACGTACAATATCATGTTCACGTATACGTCGATGCACAGACACATGCAAAGAAATCACGCACACTGAAGCAACTTCCATTCATATTTAACGTGCTTGACAATTGCAATGCAAGGCATGATCGTGTCAGGAGCCCATTAGTTTAGACGTCGGACGACCTTCAATGTGACCTTTATCTGTCATTACTGCGCATGCGTTGTTAAGCTTGCTAGCCGTCAACGTCAAAATTTGTTTGGCGCGCTGATAACTGCGAACACTTGATCACATTCACGATGAAATTATTTATTTTAGTCGTACCGCAGATACCACATACAACTCACGTTTCCTATATTTTACGCATCAATTTTATTTTCAAGGATAATGTCTTGTGAAGAGTTAAATAAAGGAAGAAAAATGGCTCGGCAGAATAGTATTGTGCAACCTTTGTTAACTGGTGAGTAAAGAATTTATTTATTTTGGTGCGAATTTTAAAAAGTGCAAGTAAACAACAATGGTATAATGCTTCGTTTTATTTATGTACAGAAAATTAAAATAATTTTCGTATTGCGTGTATTGTGTGTATTATCGCAGTTTTAAATTTGAAAGAAATAATGCATGCATTATTATTTTTGTTTTTATTTATAATTCCAAACAATATCGCCATATAATAAAGCAATTCATTTTGTAATAATTTACAGTAAGCCGGTACTAACATAAATGCATTAACGTTTTCATTTTGAATCAGAAGTTCTTGCATCCTATGTATTTAATAATATTCCTAAGTGCGTTGATAAGATGACATCAGTGTTGCTTTACATAATTTTAATATCTTTGCAGATCTGTATCAAATTACCATGGCATATGCATATTGGAAAGCTGGTAAAGTCGATGATGTAGCTGTGTTTGACTTATTTTTCCGAACAAATCCATTTCAAGGGGAATTTACTATCTTTGCCGGCCTTGAAGAATGTTTAAAGTTCCTTGAGAACTTCCACTACTCTGAAAGTGGTTAGTATGTAAGTTACTTTCTTTTCTTTTATTTAACTTCCTTGTTATAATTATTATTCTGTTACAGATATTGAATATTTGAAGCAAACTTTACCAGATAACATTGAACCCGAGTTTTTTGTATATCTAAAAGACTTATCATGCGTGGATATCAAACTTAGTGCCATTGAAGAAGGTTCTGTTGTTTTCCCCAGGTAAGATATTTTTTCATCATTCAATGTTAGTGTGGCTAATGCTTTATGTTTTAGCTTATCAAAATACCACTTTCATAATACATGATTAAAAGCACTAATATTCAAAAGGATTCCTCATTTGTAATTGATAAGCACTGAATCTAATGAATTAATTTTAAAAATTATGTCTCTACTATTCCTATATCTACACTAATGTTATGAAGAGGAAAAATTTGTAATTTTGTGTGTTTGTATGTTTGTAATGAAATAACTCAAAAAGTACTAGGCTAATATCAAAAATTCTTTTTGGTTAGCTACATTCACCCTGAGTAACATTGGCTATATTTTATTCCCATTTTCTTACTGGAACAGGAGCTAGTGAAACAGTGTGATGTCTGCAAGTATTATATTAATTGATCTAATCAGCTAATGGCAGTCCACTGCAGTCACTATCAGAAACCTTCTTCAGGTGGTCAATTAATCTGGTAGGGGGTCGTCCGACGCTAGACTACATAGCCAAATTATTTTTAAGGAAGCATCGGCGCTGCTAGATCTATTTCAGAATAGCCCACCGAGTTTCTTGTCAGTTCTTATCAGGAGGTCTGAGTTTAGAATTGGCGGTACCTTTCCGCCAGTTCTACCTTTCGTTTTGTATTCTTCTTCTTCTTATGTAGGTACATGCCAAACTGTACTCCGTGTAATGACTGAGCATGAATATGTATGAATAATATCTTACTAATATTATAAATGCGAAAGTTTGTGAGTGCGGATGTTTGTTACTCTTTCACGCTCAAACCGCTGAACGGATTTGGCTGAAATTTGGTACAGGGATACATTATAGTCTGGAATAACACATAGGCTACTTTTTATCCCGGGAAAAGTTCTCACGGGAAGCGGAATTTTACGCGGGCGAAGCTGCAGGCATCAGCTAGTTAAGTAATAATTTCTGATCAATAAACATAAATTACTTTGTGCTAAGTACATTTTATTTTTCGGTTTTTAGTTGTTTGGTTGTAGTTGATTTTCTTTGTTAATTTTTTTATTAGCAAATTATTATATGTGCGGTGTGACAGTCGTTTTTTGCTATTGTTTACTGGATATCTCCAGAAATTTTGAAATTCATTACATTCGAGTTTTGCTTTTTAAAATTTTGTACTACATTATTTGGACATAAAGACATCGTAATTCTCAAATTCGGAAAAAGTACATAGGTATTCATGTAGTGAACCTCTTTTTAAGGGCGAAGCGACCTCACGCTATTTCCTAATGTCACTAATGCTAACGATAAGCAGGCGCCGATGTGAGTGCTTCGGTCCCCATATGGTAACTCTTTAAAAAGTCTCAAATAATCCAGCCTCGGTTGGGTTTTTTTTTAACATGAGGAAAATCCTACATGGATGCTACTGACTAAAAACCACACGTATCCTACCTAACAGCCTACGGTTGGGAGCCCCGGGTATGCCCTCGAAAGAATACCCCAGGACTCCCAACAGACCTACGGCTACCACTGCGACATCACCTGGGTTCGGGTGTTATCTCGCGTCTTTGGGGGGTTGTTCGGGTGTTATCCCGCTTCTTGGGGGAGCATGCGTGAATCCTACACGTCACGATGTCGTCTAAGGTCTGCTTTTGTTAGGACGGTGAGCAGCCTCCTCACCGTCCTCAAGCCCCCGGTCATGGAGGCCGATGATAGTCTTGGGCGAAGAACTCAGGTGGGCGAGTTCTCTCCCGCTCCCTCCCCGCCGTCTCTTTCGCGAGAATGACCTGCTTCCAGAAAGAAGCAGCGGAGTCCCACTTACTCCCGCTAGAGATCATGGCTCGCAACATGGTCTTCAGCGAGAAAATGTCCCCGCCCAGACCTGCCACGAGGACCTGACGCTGTAGCCTCGTTTGCGTTGCATTGGGAGTTCACCACTGCACAGCATGCTGCCTAAATATCAGATTGGTACCTACTGTAAATTGTTAAGAGAAAGAGAATGTTAGACATGTTGGTGTTAGATGATTTTTAATGGTTCGGCAGCGCGAGTGTACCCCTTCTGGTGTTGCCAACGTCTGAATGCTACGTGACCACCAGTCCTTCTCTAGGCCGCATGCTTGTTGGTAGTATAACAAAAAAAAAAACATAATGCAACTCTTACTAGATTGGCATATCTGATATCTAAACATTACCTAAATTAACATATTTTAAATAGGTTGTGTAAAACAAACGATCGTACCAGTACTCGACCAGAGCATTGAGCAAGGCACAATGTCGGTCTTAAGAGCAATGATATTATATGGCAGTCAATGCGATAAGCAGGTGTCAGTATGTGGGGCCTGGGCCTCCCTCCTTTTATTCGAATCCTCTGATACGATTAGAAACAGGATGAAAAGGGGGTGTCTCAGAGCCCTCTACCAAGTGGCATAAATGTCCTCGTTGCCACTCTGGCAAGCAGCGAAGGCCTGCACGTAAAGAACATTGATCAAGCACTCTGTCGCCCGCTACACGATTCCAATTCGCTATAGCCGGTTGTATTTAATTGACGATATTATGTAAGTAGGTATTCATATTATTGGGCAATTAGTGCAATTTATGCGCAACGTAAACTTCTCCTTTCGTACCTGAATACCATTTTTGTAAAAATTACAGCATGTTTAAATACGAAGCTATTACCTAGATACCTTTTTTATATTAAAAACAGAGGCGCTTGCTGTTTCCCTCGACATCTCGAAGGTCTGTGACAGGGTTTGGCACGATAGCCTCATCATCAAGATTCCATTCTACAGCCTGCCTGGTCCGGGGTCCCTCAGGGGCTTCAGCGTATGCAGACGACAGCATAGTGCTTGAGAGTTATGAATCCGGCCCACCGACCAGCGCGGCACAGGTCCATGCTCTCCGAGTGTTCTGGTTGAGCGTTTGAACTGGTGCTTGAAGGCGTTCTTCGTTTGAGGAGAACCTAACTTGGTCAACTTCTATGCAAATAAGACCCAGTTATCATGTCTTTCTTTTTTTCTACTAAGCGGAACCACAGCCAAACCCTACTTTCCGGGATGTGTCCGTGTCGATAACCGATCAACTTGAGCTTCTTTGCGTAACTCTTACGTCTATCTTCAACATTGGCTCATACATTGAGACAAAGGCTCAAGTGGCTGCCAGAAAGCTGAGCATACTGTCGAAGGTACTTCACACCGGAACAGTTGCTCAATCTTTACAAAGCGGAAGTTCGATAGTGCATGGAATACTGCCCACATATCTGTGATGACTCAACTAAATACTATCTGAAAGCGCATGGTCGATTGAGAAACGGGCCAAGAGGGTCATCCATCAGCAACGATGCGCTGGTTGAGATTAGGCTTCAGAGTCTGGAATATTAACGCAGAGCTCTATCGGTGGTTATTGGATAAACTTAGAAGAGTGTGCCCTGCCTGGAGTTATACAACCTAATTCCGCCAAGTACTTTTTATCATCAAACGCCCCCCTAGAGACGTACGGTGATGCGCCACCGATACATAGTAGATGTTCCATTAATACACAAGAAACGTCATGGATGTCATGCCGGACTCGGTCAGGAATCCCCCGGTGGCCCCTCTCAAGAAAGTCCCAGTTCTATCATGTTCATAGATCATGGACTTAATTTAGGAGTCATATCTTGGTACTCCAACATGTCTTATTTCAGATTATTGTCGATGACAACGTACAATTTAGGTATTGGCTTGTTATATTCTTTGAAACTAAAACGAAGAAATTTTCTCCTTCGAAACTGTTTTTTCATGATTACTTCCATTTTTATTTAAGTTACATGCGAATGCGAAGTTTTTTATTTATTAAAGCTACGCAATAGATTGTTTATGTTCATATTTATCTTACAGAGTGCCCTTGCTGAGAGTTGAAGGACCGTTAATTGTAGCACAATTACTGGAGACAACGTTATTAACCCTCGTTAACTTTGCAAGGTAAGTCATTTTTAATTTAGTTGTTTATCCAAAGTTACAAGGGAATTCTGGGGGTACCTCCATACCTACGTTTATCAAGTTTATAGTATAACTAGCTGATGCCCTCGGCTCTGCCCGCATGGAGTGTTGTTCCCGACCACTTAGGGGTATGAAACATACATAGAAGCCGATTCTCAGACCTATTGAATATGCATACAAGCCGGTCCAGCCGTTTTGGAGGAGTATGGTAACTAACAGTGTCACGATAATTTTGTATACTTATAAGATTAATGAGAAAGTTTGTAAGGGTAGATGTAAATATGTGCGTGTGGATGTTTGTGTTACTCTTTCGCGCAAAAACTACAAAAAATATTGTCAAAAACCCAACAATTATGTTGCCTAAACATGAGGAAAAATATAAAGATACATACATTCTTGTAAACTTACAAGGAAACTAATTAATTTTTTTATGTGTAAAAGTATTGTATAAGCTAACGAGAATTTAACAAAAAGTGACAATTAATTCGGACATAATTCTACTATCACTGATAGGCTTAGAGAGTGGCACAGGTAACGATTTATCCCGGAAAAAATCTTCCACGGGAATACGGATTTGTGATAGATCCAAACTCACGAGTTCAGCCTCGGGCATTCAATATTCAAACTTATTAGTTTTACAAAAAAAAAACTCATGACCGTATGAAAAGTTGTACAGGAAGCTTGTAAGTAAGTACCTATACATATAAGCTAGGTAAGCAACATTCGGATATTGTTAACAGATAACACGAATTGCTTAAATTCCGCAACAATCTCAGCATTTTTTTTATGTTTGGTATTTATTTATCTTACACTAACGATTTTTGTATGGAATTCTTCAATGGTAAACTTTCATTTTTCAACAAAAAATTCACATTCTTGGTTCAAGAAATGAATTAATAAGTCGACGCTCGATAATTTGGAACCAAGGGGCCATAGAATGTTCAAATACCTTAGTGCTTACCAAGAATAATAGGACTCAAGGAAATAACGCATGAATCAATATTCGTGAAATAAAACATTTTAAATTCAGTGCAATCGGGTAGGTCTGTTGGGACCTGGGATATCCTTCCGAAGGCAAACCCGGGGCTCCCAGCTGTAGGCTGTTAAGACAGGATACGTGAGGTTTTTAGTCGGTAGGAGTCCAGAATAGCATCCATGTAGGATTTTCCCTTACGTAAATAAAAAAAAGGTGCAATTAGGTAGTTATTTACAAATGTTTATTGTACACCGAAGGGTATGTTTTTCGAGTGAGCTGCTTAAGTCTGTCATTGTCCAAAGAGTTTTCGTCATTCGTGTCGATTCTCAGGGGGTAAAAGCGTACGGCAGTAAGAACAAATTTATGTAATGTGAATTGTGAACTGCAAAGTCATTTCATGCCGTTTACGTAAGCAATCGACAGGTCTGTACATGTATGTCCAACAAACGTCAGGCCTGTGCGTATTAATTAAACGCTTTAAATTATAGTAGCGAAGCTCGGCATCCAACTTATTGCAAGTTGGACAACAGGATACTATTCCTTCAACTTCAAATTATTACTGAGGGGACCAATTTTATTTTTAAGTAAAGTGTAATAAAGAGGCATATTACATGCCCAATTCCAGCATTTTTTATTTTTGTCCCACGAAACACGTGGTGAGCCGTATTGCCATGTTGATAATGGACAGGTGCAGGTTGTGACTGCCTGCTGTAGATTTTTTTCAAGCCTCCCATAAAGGCCTTTGATTTGGCTTAACGACTGCCATTTTAGCGGCAAGTCCGGTAACCGGGACCAACGGCTTAAAGTTTCTTCCGATGCACGGAAACACTCGCAAATAAATGACACAAAGTGGTCACGTGTTTGTCACCCATCCATGACCGGCCATTATAAATGTTGCTTACCAAGTGATTGTTAACGGAATACTGAGGCCGCGCGGCCACGAGCGTTTTCTACTACTACTTATTAATTTGAAAATATTAGGATTGTTTATATAAAGTTGATAAATCTTCAAACCATGCTAAATGGTCATTTCCCAGAGCCTTAAAACTTACCTTACATTGACATAAATATTATCAGAACACTGATGATTCAAACATGCGCAGATAATGAGCGTTTATCTAAGCTATGTGCTTAATTATTAGCCACTGTTAGGCTTGAATAGTTCAGTTAATTGGAAATGTGTACAATGCGTCAACAATAGGGCTTGTCACCCTTTGTGCTTTTATAAGTACTCACGATAATTTCCGTTGTGTTAGTAAAACGCTTGTTCTTTTGTATATGAATCTATGTACGTTTCATGTACCTAATGGTACTAAGTAATTATATAAACGTATGAACTTATTACCATCAAACCATGCCCGGTTATGCTCCGTTAAGAAATATTTGGAACTGTTTTTAAACCTCTACCAAAAATCAAAGATTATCAACGTACCCAGCTCGTGGCCCATGAGAAATCACGATTTTAGTTTGCTAAACCTAAGTACAATCTGTGAAACAGTACGCAGACGGTTCATGGTACTGAATGTTTCGAGAATAATTATGTGCCCAGGACGACACAACTAAAGATCTAACTCTAAGTACTTTAGTGAGCTGTTATCGTCTTATCAAGTATAGAGCTAAGCTTTAACCTCCTACTCCCAACAATCTTGTTCGTGCCACGCAGTCGGAGCTTTGCCAAATACACTTTATGTGAGGCTTCTTTTCAAAGAAAACCTCTGTTTACTGAAACCTTATTTTAAAATCTTGTTCTTTAGTTTAAAAGCTGATGTGCACAATTTTTTTGAAACATGACAATTTAAGGGATCCTTTTCTCCTGGCGTTTGAAGATTCTCAGCTCATTTCCTAGTTTGTTCAAAAACCTTGCCCATTCACTAGAATTATAAAGGTTTAATTTGTTGATTATGATGTTTCTTTCATATATAATTTATAACCAGGTTTTTGCTGTCTTACAATGATCTCGATTGTAAGATAGCAAAAACCTGGTTGTAAATTATATCTTACGAGTGTGACTACACAGGGTATTTCTATATGTATACGTATTGTTCACAGTTTAATGGCAACTAATGCCGCAAGATACAGAATGTTTGCAGGCAAAAATGTTTCCTTGCTTGAATTTGGTTTGCGAAGAGCACAAGGCCCCGATGGTGGTCTATCTGCCTCTAAATACGCGTACATTGGTAAGATTTTATTTTTTTACACGTTTCCACACGCCCTTAATTTTACGCATTGTATTTCAGCTATAGCAAAATTAGCATGTTTTATTATTGATTGTATTAGCATGTTTCCGCAGGCTGGGCGGCTAACAAAGCCGGTGCCTGGTACGAAGTTCACCAGTAGATACTATTCAAACTTGTGCAATATAAAACACCCTGCCGCGCCATGAATTATAAGAATCCAGCGAATATACTTTTCGTTAATAGGTTTAATCAGGCAAGTTTTGCGAACTTTGCCCTTGAATGTCTCACCCGTTTGGTATTCACGTACCGACTTCCACCCGAGTTTTAAGCTGCTATACATACTATAAGTTCAGCATGATTATTCGCTGGTTTTGGTTCCACATTTCTTGCGGGTCTAAATCAAATCAAATAGGCTTGATATATTGCATATCAGGTTGTCATGCTTCGGTATACTTATTCTAGGAACCTACCACACAAACTAAAGTTCTATAATACCATAAAAAACTTACTGGCATGCATGCCAAAAGATCATAATGTAATGTGGTTTGAAATTTGTTACTACATTATTTTTATTTTAGGTGGATTCGATGGTACAAGTAATGTATTGGCAGGGAAAATGTTTAATATACCCGTCAAAGGCACGCACGCACATTCTTTTGTGACATCCTTCAGCAATCTGGATGAAATACAATCGGTCACTTTAAAGCACAAGGACACACAGGAATCCTGCAACCTTCTCCAAATGTCGACAGAGTGGCGCAAACGAGTGTCCGGCATTATAGAGATTTCTCCAGATGAAGCGAATGACGGTGAATTGGCTGCCCTCATAACATATGCCCTAGCGTTCCCGAGTGGATTCTTGGCCCTAGTGGATACGTACGATGTCAAGAGGTATAATTTTCAAGGCTTACCGTCACGGCACAAGCGGCATAATAGGAATGGGCATATCAACTACAATAGCAACTGTGGAACCAATGGTACTACAGTACTAAACTCACCGAGTATACATAGTACATTTGGATTTAGCACGGTCGAACGCACACTGAGGTAAAGATAGACAACTCATATTGACATTTGGTGTCTTATAAACTTGTATTGTGTTGCATTTTCATTTATGTACACATTATATTGTAAGTTATGTGAAGTTTATTTATATTTAGATTATTTAATGTGCTGACTGACGTGACGTCCAGTCATTGCAATTCATTACATTACTCATTATTATAAAGGGGGGGCATGAAAAACTCATAACACCGGGTGACATTACATAGGGTCAAGCACACCTCTAACAACACCGTGACACCGGGATAACCTATTGGGATACATGTACCTTTTTTGTTCATGGCCGTAGTTTACCATTTTTTTTTATTTCGCTTTTTCAGAGAAGCGCATGTGGACAGCGCATCATAAACAACCGAATGTAAATACATGAGACCATAACGAACCAAATTTTATATTTGCTTCAGTGTGACGTATTGTCGTGATCCTATGAGCAAAATTAGGGGCAGTCTTAATCATTGGGCACAGTTGCGTTGTATAGGGATATGCACTCATTCACAGTATTTAACGCAGTTTATATGCATGTATGCTACCATTATGCACCTGGTTTGATATTATTTTATTATGACATCAAAATACTTTGTACTGAATGTCAGGTATAATAAGTATTGGTCACTAAGTACCGTGTACGTAAATACTAATGACATCATGCTGCACTACCGTTAACTCGCACACGAGATACTCGTTATTGATAAATCTAATATTTACTACATTGCTCGAAACATTTAAGTAATTAGAACAACCATCAAAAATAGTCGTAGACGTTTATGTGACGTTTTGTGTTTGATACCATAGTGTGAATGTGGTACCTATTTTGATAATATTTTTAACAGGAGTGGCTTACTAAACTTCTGTGCCGTGGCCCTTGCGCTGAATGATTGTGGATACAAGGCTGTCGGTATCCGAATAGACAGTGGTGACCTGGCTTACTTGTCTGTACTAGCACGGGAGACCTTCGAGAACATTGGCGAAGCGCTCAAACTGCCTTGGTTCGCTAAGCTCACGATTGTAGCCTCTAATGACATCAACGAAGAAACTATACTCAGTTTGAACGAACAGGGCCATAAAATCGACTGTTTCGGAATTGGAACTCATTTAGGTAGGTACTAATCGTTTTATTTTTATTAGATAGGTATGCTATAATTATGTTCTGTAGTTGCAAGTGTTGCAACACACATAATTACGTTAAAGCGGTAATCGCTTTATGTAGAAGTAATTTAATCTAACTTATAGTATAAGATCCCGTTAAGAACGATCTTAATCGAGCTGGTTAATGGATGAAAATTATTTTATATTTAATGAAATATGTCACTTAATTAATTGCAGACGGGTTGCCTAAAAAATTCAGTCCAGAATATGATTAGGTCAAATATTTAAAAAAAAAATGTTAACATTTCACGAATTTGAATAATACCCAGATACATTCCATAAGTACCAATTGAAATTATGACGCCCATAGGAAATGCAAATGTTAGGTCTTCGACTTTTTTCCCGTCACAACTCAGGGGTACGCAGGTATAAACAAGTAAATCGATACTAGTAACTTACAGCGATCTGGTTAATGAATTAAAGTTAATTAAAATATAAAGATTATTTCATGAAACGAATGAACGTGAAATATATATTTTTTTAATAATCATATTCTGGACTGAATTTTTTTAGGCAACCCTCTGCAATAAATTTATTGACATATTTCATTTAATATAAACTAATTTTCATCCATCAACCAGCTCGGTGAAGATCGTTCTTAACGGTACCTTAGACCATTAGGTTAGTGTCTAAAAAGGCAAAACCTGAATGTGATTTTCCAAGCAGCGTGTAAAAGTTTAATGTATCAAAGCAAGTAGGTATGTGATGAAGGTTTTATTTATGTTGTGAGCTAGCTATGCCGGCGACTACATTCGCGCACAAATCGAGTCTATTAGCGACCAATTTAGTTTGTTAGATTAGACCGCCAACCGTTTATATGTTTATTACTGATTGTTTCTGCATCTTTGCCATTGTCTCTTTACACCTCATAAAAGTGGGATAGTATCCCCCTCCCCCCCAAAAAAGCTGGATGACACCCGAACCCCACCAAGTGCAATAAAACCCAAACAAAAGATGGTGGACAAAGTCTGTGCCTTCGGGTTATCCTTCCGAGGGCTTACCGGGGACTCCTGAACTCAGACAGATGGCAAGGCACCGTGTGGATTTAGTCGGTAGAAGTCCGGCATGGCATCCATGAGGATTTTCACACGAAAGAAAAACTTAGTCACGATTGCCATTCCTGTAATCTAACAGTCAAAGTTTATTTGACGCAGTTGTTGCACTGAGGCAGTTATCAAGAAAGAAACTTTGTATTTCGTGTTTAGAAAGAAACTTTGTACTCTTCGTGTTTACAAAAAAATCTTTGTGCTTCGTGTTTGAAAGCTGCTATGTTGTCATTCCCATCAGTTAAAAGTGTGACTCATCGTTCACACAATTTTCAGTATCGTGCTTCGTGCGCGGTACGCGTCTTTCAATTGTGAAATCTTATACAAGCTGTTGATTTGGTCGTGCACAAGCCTCCTTCAGTGCGTAGTGTACTATAGGTATTATCGATTGCAAGCAACACAAACATACGTAGATAACAAAACCCCAAAAATCCTGTTTTTAGTGAAATATGATTTACGAAGAAAAAATCTTCACCCGTGTATTTAATGTTTACGTCGCCGAGCCAACGCTAAAGCGCAAGTCACACTGCCAGCGGGCGGGTGAGCGAGCTAGGCACACTGCGAGCTGCCGAATAACCTACGTGGCTGATGCGAGCGAAGCTACTCGTTTTCGTCGTTAGGCGCGCCCGCTTCGCTAGCTTAACTACCGTCCTCCCCGTTTCGGGTACTCAGACTAGTCGTCGCTTGTCATTCGAATAGCAGTGTCCACGTGTCTAGTCTCATCCGCACTACCCGGTTCGCCCTTCCGTATGTAGTTTTTGGTGTAAACCCCATAGTTTAGCTCGGCAATGTCGCGTAGTTTGCATAACTTCAATATCTCACTTCACCCGCCCGCCTAGCTCGCTCGCCCGCCCGCTGGCGGTGTGGCCTGGGCTTAAAGCTAGACAATAGTAGGTACCTAGATAATGCGGCTACGTATCGCATCTCATGGCTCCTCTACACTGCCCGCGAAGTTGAACGAAGTTAAATGAATACGATAGTGTAAAGAGGCACTTCGGCTTACCTCGTCAAAAACTATACCTCCCCTCAGGCGACTTTATTTGCTGTCGATTTTTGCGCCTCAGTCAATGGGCCCAAAGATGCGGGAAGTGCGTTCACGATGTACCTCTCTACACTACTTGGCCGAAATCGTGTGTGCCGGTGCTTTGCCGGCGCGTGATTTAAGCTATAATTAGTGCTTTGGTGTATGTGATCCAATTATCAGCGTCAAACAGTGGTCAGGAGCAAATTATGTTGTTCCTGGAAACTCTGCCACACAAATTTCTTTGTTCATTACAAACGGCGGCAATGTGCGTGCGCAGGCTACTGACACCACTGAGTGTGTAGTGACGCACTTTTTTCGAACTTAGACAAAGTTTCTAGAGTACTTCGCCTATGAACTTTGCGGGCAGTGTAGAGGAGCCATTAGTTATTAGGTTTCATGAGTTTTTAGTTCCAGCTGACAAGTTCGGTGACCTTTATGTACTTTTTTGATTTGATATTAATGATTTGATGATGAGTTTATGTTGATTTAAAAGATTCCTTCCTACTTCAAGGGCTTAGGACCGGCAGAAACACGCTATTTATCATGCAATTGCAAACAAAAACATTAAGTACTGTTAGTAAACATTAGGTATGAGAAAAGTATTCTGAAATGAAGCATTTCTGGCGTAGTTAAAAATTTTAAATCAACTTATTTACAGAATGAATTGAGAATCAAAGCTTAAATACCTATTTACAAAATCATGTAACACGCAATAATTGTTCAAAATGCTCACCCCCAGTGTCTATGCACAGATTGGCGCGGCGCACTAAGTTGCGTTTTAAGCTGCGAAGCACTAGCACATTTGTTTTTATTTGTTCAAATGCCAAAACAATTCTTTCACGTAATTGTGTAACACTCACAATGTCTTCATTGTAAACAAGTCTTTTAATATCTCCCCACAAATAAAAGTCTAAGGGCGTTAGGTCGGGTGAACGCGGCGGCCAGGCTACCGGTCCACCACGGCCTATCCACTGCGTACCAAACACTTCACTTAAATATTCGCGCACTTGGCGTCCATAGTGAGGTGGCGCACCGTCCTGTTGGAAGTACAAGTCCCTATGAAATGCGAGTGGAATGTCATCGAGCATCTCATTAACCACATGTCGGAGTAGCACCAAGTATGTAGCACTGTTCAAACGACCGTCAATAAAATATGGGCCAAGTAGATGATCACCGATGATACCAGCCCACACATTCAGACTAAACCGAACCTGGAACGAGTCCCGCGTAGTAACATGTGGGTTGTGTTGTCGGTGAGCCCACCAATGTTCATTGTGGACGTTATAAACGCCCACGCGCGTAAACAATGATTCGTCGGACCACAAAATGTTCACGTCCTGATGTTCAAGGAGCCAGTGACAAAAAACTGTCCGAGCGTTATTGTCCTGCGGATGCAACTCTTGAACACGTCGGAAATGGAACGGATGCATTAGTTCGCCATTCAGCAGCTTCCACACTGTGGTATGATGAACACCGAAACGGCGACCGGCTTCACGCGTACTGGCTCGAGGTTCTTCCTCAAAATAATTGAGAATCTGCTCTTGCCGATCAGCTGATAGGCCTTGTGTACCACGACCTTGTGCATGTCGAGGAACCTCGAACTGTCGGTGATCCCTTAAGCGCTGTGTGGCGGCAAGCATCATGCGACGAGATGGTATTGGTCGGTCTGGAAACATTTCCCTGAACATGCGAATTGCATCAACAACGTTATTATTACAAATAGCGTAAAGGCGCACCATTTCCACCAACTCAACGTTACTGTAACGCTCTGACATCGTTACCGGTGTTGTTACGGACGTTACATAGATATCGGCGCGTGCGGTTATACTCACGCTGAACGCGGGCGAGCGACTAATTAATTCAAAATTTCAAATTCACCGATCAAAGGCGCCGCCTGAGCCGCTCGCTCCTGCGCGGGGGTTGGAGGGGTAACTTACACGCGCCGCGCCGCCACCGCAGGCCTTCTTTGCCTATGCCTACACATTTGTATGTGCCTACTAAACTGTAGGCAAAGAAGAAACGGTTTTGAATGAACGGTGAAAATGTACCTATGTAGGTAATAAAATAGTATTATTAGAATATTTAGAACCGATTCATACGAGTTGCTTTTTAAATTTATTTTATTTAATAATTATTAAGAACTTAATTTTACTGCCCCATTTTTTCACTTAATATTGGTTTAGTATAAGCAGTAGAGTTCCCGTAGCAAATAGAAAAGAATTTAAGCAGAAAAAAAAAGTGTAAAAAAAGGTGTCTCGTTTTATCCCGAAATATCAACGAGTGTAGGCCTTAGACCATATAACACGGGACTAGCCTTTGCGAACCACCGCATACAAAAATATTCTGCCAGTTTTCATACAAATGAAGGGGGAAACACAAAGACATATAAAATTTCATTGCATTTAAAAATGTATTTATCGACAAACGCGTAATGGCTGTTGTGTGTTAATTGTTATTGTACAGTCAACTACAATGTAATGTACTAGTTTAATCATATAAAATGATGTACTGATGTACAGGCTTTTCATAAAGCCAAAAGACCAAATGGTCATGTGCAATGGCATAAAACAATGCTTAAGTAAGGCGCATCCTGTGGTTAGATGATCTAAGGTGTAGGCAGTACAGTCATGTGTGCAAGTAATGCACAAATGCAGATCAACATCCTGTATATAAAAGCTAGCTGACCCGCGCAACTTCGTTTGCGTAATAAATGAAAAACCGCTCGACCGATTTTGTGCAAACTTCACATAAACCGTCTAAATAGTCCGAACAACGCCTAAAGACTTGGTTTGGATAGGTGAGCCCGTTCTTGAGTTATAAAATTACAACGAAAAGTGGCATTGGTTTTTAAATATACTAGCTGACCCGCGCAACTTTTTTTTGCGTGATAAATGAAGAACCGCTCGCCCGATTATGTGCAAACTTCACATAAACCATCTACTAAATAGTCCGAACAAAGCCTAAATATTTGGTTTAGATAGGTGAGCCCGTTCTTGAGTTATAAAATTACAACGAAAAGTGGCATTGATTTTTATATAAATAGATATAAAATTCTCGTATCACAGTTTTCGTTGCCATACTCCTCCGAAACGGCTAGACCGATTCTCATGAAATTTTGTGAGCATATTGAGTAGGTCTGAGAATCGGCCAACATCTATTTTTTATACTCCTGTGACCGGGAATAACATTCAAGCGGGCGGAGCCGCGGGAATTAGCTAGTATATATATAGAAGAGAAGAAGATAGATGAATCGCAAAATGTGTTGGTAAGCGCATAACTTCAGAACGGGTGGACCGATTTCACTAATTCTTTTTTTGTTGTGTAAGGTATTGTCAGGAGAAAAAATATTGTATTCCCACGGGAACGGGAACTACGCGGGTGAAACCGCGTGACGTCCTCTAGTAGAAGATAATAAATAGAGTTTTTAATTGCCAATTTTCATTGTTAAGTTCATCAATAAATAAATAAATAAATAATTAAATAAATAGCGTTTATTGCATCAAAATGATTATGTATACAGAATGTGAATTCGTTCATATACTATAAGCAACCTTTTATGAGCACTTTGAATCCACATTATAACCCTGACTCCTGAGCTAAGTTAAAAACTTTATTACAGGAGTCAGTGTCCTCCCAGGCTGATATTTTAACAATATAATAATAAAAATTAAAAAAAAACTGCATGCTGAACGTTAGGTTTTCTTGTTTGTGTGGTATGTGTGTGTGCGCGTGTGTCTATGTATGTACGTGTGTGTGTCTCTCTCTCTTTCTTTGTGTGTGTGTGTGTGTGTGTGTGTGTGTGTGTGTGTGTGTGTGTGTGTGTGTGTGTGTGTGTGTGTGTGTGTGTGTGTGTATGTGTGTTTATGTGTGTGTGTGTGTGTGTATGGGTGTTTATGTGTGTATGTGTGTGTGTGTGTGCGCGTACGTGTGTGTGTGTGTGAGTGTATTAGTAGTAGTAGATTGTAAAATATGTTCGGTTTGTGAGTAGTCAAGTGTGAGCAACCATGTTTTGATTTTTTTCTTGGTATTGTATTTTGTGAGGCCATTTATACTTATAGTCCATTGAAATGTTACAGGAGCTTTGCATCTATTAGAGGACTCAATTTTATTTTCGGGACATGTGTGGGGGGTCAATAGAAGCTTAACCTCAAGTTTGTGGGGTCGCCACCCTTGTCCCCCGGCCGCCATCTTAAGAAGAGGGGGGCAAAAACACTTTTTTCACAATATTTCGGAAACTATGAGTCTTACAAAAAAATTGTAGAGGCATAATTTGTAGCATATTGTTTTGCCTACAAATGTATATATAACTTAATAAAAAAATTTACAAAATTTTTAGAAATTTTTTGTAAAAATTTTCTTTTTTGCTCTATAACTTTATTTATACATTTTACAAAAAAAACGCCACAGAGCAAAAAAGAAAATTTTTATAATTTTATTTTCAATTTTTTGTTTATAACTTCTTTAATTTTTAATTTAGGACAAAAATTTGTTTGACATATTTGTAGGCAAAACAATTTGCTACAAATTATGATTTCCCAAATTTTTTGTAAGACTCATAGTTTCCGAGATATTGGGAAAAAAGTGTTTTCACCCCTTTTTAAGATTGCGGCCGGGGGACAAGGGTGGTGACCCCACAAACTTGAGGTTAAGCTTCTATTGACCCCCCACACATGTCCCAAAAATAAAATTGCGTCCTCTAAGAAATGCAATATTCGGTCCTCAAATTGTAACATTTCAATGGACTATTAGGATTTTGTTAAGTTTGTTGTAAAGATATACAGATGCGTGGTTATTTTGGCGCGCTGCTGATGCCGTTCTACAGCTCACAGGTATGCAGACATTGGTGATGGTGCGTTTGACTTTTTTATGCACCGGTGTATCCCTATGTTGTTTCAGAGTGAGATTCAGAATATACAGTTGTCTCACTGTTAAAACTTCACAGTTTTCGTAGAGTTCTTTAGTCGGATATCGGTAGCGCCTAAAGGTCATGACCTTTAGGGTTGACCTTTGTACCCGTTCCAGCTGAATCATGACTGTTTTGTGCGTACCTCCCCACGCAGCAATACAGTAGCTGAGAACTGATTGAACTAGTGCCACATATACTGAGCGCAGAAGCTTGAACTCAGCTGCGTGTCGCAGTTTTTTAAAAACCCAGATCAGTTTCCGTGCCCGTGAGACGAGACTTTTGTGCATGCCAGCTGAGTTTCTCATCAATGAGTACTCCTAGATATCTTACGGTGGAGGACCTCCTAACTTTAGAGCAGTTGCATTGTACTCTGTTATTGGTGTCACGGCAAGAGTGAGCTCTTATTTTAACTTTTGGCTGGTTTGTATTAGAAAAGGTGAATTGGAGATACTTTGTTCTTTCGAGATTTAAAGTTAGTAGATTATTTTCTAGCCATTGAATGAAATCAATCATTCAATCAATCATTCAATCAGGCAGTCCACTGCTGGACGTAGGCCTCTCCCAAATTGCACCACAACATACGGTCCTGCGCCTTCCGCATCCAGTCAGTCCCCGCGACCTTCTGCAGGTCGTCGGTCAATCTGGCGAGGGGTCGTCTTACCCCACGTGTACCAAGTCGCGGTCTCCACTCCAGAACTCGTTTGCTCCATCGACCATCGATTCTCCTACAGATGTGGCTAGCCCACTGCCACTTCAAAGTCTCTCTGCGAGCTATGTCAACGACTTTGGTTCTCTGACGGATAACATCGTTCCGGATTTTATTCCTCAGCGACACCCCAAGCATAGCTCCTTCCATTGCTCGCTGCGCAACTTTAATTTAAGGGCTTCAGCTTCACTGTGAGTGTCCACGTCTCGGCACCGTAGGTCATAACTGGTAGAACGCACTGGTTATAGACTCTTGTTGTATTGTTAAGTTAATAAAATAAATATAAACCAGATCTAATTATTCGTTAGTGGAACTCCATAATATGCATACCTGAAATGTGTTCTGAAACAGAGATTTACTTAACTTTCGTCCTTATTTTTATGATTGTATTCACTCCTAGCTTTAAATTTTTAGTTTTTTTCAACCTAAGTATCAAATCACAATTTTTTTTTCTGTGCGCTGATTTTTTTTTGATAATAGGAAAATAATCGCTGTATTTAATATTTGATGTTTCACACGGCTCGTCTACGTAGATTATATATCATAGCCGGGACAGACTATTACATTCCAATTTTACATGATAGTCATTTAGGATAAGAGATTATGCGGCTCGCGGCTGATAAGGTTCGCAATATACTCATTACCAACCAAAACAGACAGATCTTCTACCGTTCTTTTTAGTAACACAATAAAGTGTACTTCAAGGATGTTTGGTAGAGATGTGTTACAATTAATTCAGTAGTTGTTTTTTCATAGTGCCTTCTCGTGGAGCTTCTCCACGAGAAGGCACTGGTGTGGGTATAAGTAAGCTAACGATTAATATAACTTTTAAATGAACGAGTAACACCACAATCAACGAGACGAAGACTACCTGGTGGATCTACTGACTAGTGGAAGTATAGTGCGATTGCTGACCACAAGATCGTGGGTTCGATTCCCGCCATAGGACTAAACTTTTGTATGATCCATAAAAATTTGTTTCGTTAGTCTGGGTGTTTTTATTCTATAAGACCTTATTCCGTGGATACACCGAGCGCACCGGGCGCCGCACAGTGAGTTGAAACGGCTATTTTAGGGACATAAGATTTTGTATTCGAATTATATTAAAATAGTAATGCCATTCGATAGATCTCGTCATTGTGATAAATAATTATTAATGGCGTTTTCTCTAAAAGTGATAGTTCGCCTGGAAAAAAATATTTTCTATTTTTCATGTATGAAATGACATAAGTCATAAGTCATTTATTCAGAACAAAATACATTTGTGTAGAATATTATGCGTCCGTGAATACTCCAGCAACAACACAACAAATTTATCACTTACAAAACACTAAACAAATAGGTACATGGAACCAATCAATAATTATAGTGTCACCATCAACATTCTTAATTTTATCAAGCACTGACTTATTCACATTAATCTAAATGTCAATGTCATGTTCAAATGAAACACAGACTTCTATAATTTGACCAAGTCTTAAGAGTTCCTGTTTTGAAAATACTTTTGTTTCAGTCGTTGACTTATTAGCTAATATTCTACGCTATTAGCACGCGTCTATACTTGCCCGTTCTATAGATATGAGGTTCATGAAATGTGACGAAAAGTAAGGAAACGTTAGTTTAATAACAATTTGAGTGATAAAATAATTATTTTACATTAACATGCTTGTAATTGGTGTTTATTCATAATTTCAAAACATTTTTATTAGAAAATTAAAATAAAAATATTTAAAAATAAAATTTGTTTGCTATAAAAAATGATAGTTTTACACAACTGTCAAGCCTGACTTATTAAAGAGCTTACTCAAGCTCTTGGCAACAAAAGGTCTTTAAATGAATTATACAGGGTTTCTACAGCATAGAGTTTAACCACATCGCCATTTTTTGTAGACTCATTGGACATGTAAAAATGTTTATTTATGCTCATAGCGTGGTACCGTGAGTGCTACAAGTATTGCAAGCTTATGTAACCTCGAAAACAGGAATATACAGGGTGGAAATTATAGACCGTAGTTGCAGGAAAAGTACTCTTAATACTGGTGTTGGTTTCTTTTTATGGCGAGTAAGATTTACAATTTAAAAAAAAATACTAAGCGTATCTTTGTATCATAAAATACAGGCAATTTTTTTCACATCTCACCGGTTCGAACTCCCGGCTCAAGCAGGTCATTTTTAACAAATCCTTTAATGCTGTTTTTCTTATTTTTGAAAATAAAGGAATGTTTCCTTTCAGCAAAACTTGCCATCATCAGTATTAAGAGTACTATTCCTCCAACCACGGTCTTTAATTTCAACCCTGTATAGGGTCTGGATGGCGAGGCACAAACATTCCCTGGCATTTTGTAGTGCTTTTCATACGTGTCTACTTGTAGGGTAGAAAAAAGTCCAGCCAAATTTGAGCACCCACTGTAACATCTCAAGTTCAATAATAATAAATAATGAGCCCTCATCATATTCTTGATTCTAAAATATCTATCTATCAAGTTGCAATAGTTTAGGAGAATCAAGGTCCTATCCGATAAAAAACTACTTGTGACAATTATAATGTTTAGACTTGTTCACCTTTACGATTCTATTGTATTATTCGAAATGTCTTTAAACTGAAGTGCCTTATAATAAAATTAAGTTATCCGTGGCCTAGGATTCTATCACTGGTTTCAAGTTCACCTTTACTTTATAGCTACTTCAATTCTACAGAAAGACGATAATAGCTTGCACGTTGATAACATTCAGACGCAGTGACTCCGTGAACTATTTTTTTTCATTTGTTGAGTTATAATTTTTCTACCAAAGATGAATGTACCAAAAATGTGATGTGAGATCAGTCTTTTACTGAAAAAAATCTGAAGAATACAATGTAATAACACGAATTCGAATATTACTTATTCGATGCGTTTTCAAAACCAAAAAGTAGAGTAGCTAGATAATTTAGTAATAGCATAAATTATTCATTCATACAAAATAATGCTGTATTGCTGACAACAACGTCGCCCAATTATTTGTTTTTTGAAGGTAAACGAATAGCTAAAATACATTACAAGTGTAAGATGAACTTGAGGATTTTATATGAGTTGATTCAATTTTTGAATTGGCAGAGGTAGTCTAACGCGGGGCAATATGCCATAATGCGTTAAAACATTCCTCACAAAATTATACTGATTTCATGCGTGGTTGTAGCGATGATTTTGCTCGCGTCTGTAAGCCTGGAAATGACTTAGCAGACTAACTGTTTCGAACCTGGTGGTTCAAACCTTAACCTGCATCAACAACACAAATAACGAAATTTTAGTCACTGGTCTGAGGCAACACATTGTGAAGTGTTCGAACCTAATCTTACTTAAAGCTCTACCAGCACTCGTATTTTTCTTCTTCTTTAATCAATCCCAGGTTATTTTTATGTGACATCAAGAAACGTCATTATCTTGCGATTCTTCGGTACTTGATAGTAGGTGCATAACATTTAGTCTCAGACTAAACGTTTTAATCTGGGTTTACTAATGTTTAGCAAAATACGTTCCCCAATGTGTCACATGCCAAAGTATGTTTTCCAAATTTTCATTTGGCCAAAAAAAAACATTTGGGACAACTACTTTTCGCAATTGTACAGTTAGCAATACCATTTTTGGCAATTTATTGTTTAAGAAATAATTACATGGCCAAGTTTCATTTTACCAAGTATTAGGTAGTCAAATAAAATATGGTTTGACATAACATACTTTTCCTAAAATATTACATATCGTATGATTTACTTAAGATAAGACTAAGAGTCTAAATTCATTGCATTAAAAACTTGACAAATTGCTATTATACAAATCAATATATACAAACTCTGTTGGGGCCGCAGTTCTAACCTAACCTAACCCACTGTTACATAAGACTTTTCATGTTTTTACAATTTTTCACCCATACTAAAATCAAAATTTGAACGAACTTTTTGAATATAATTTTTTACCAAATAAAGCATTTGCTTAATGTATATTTGACTTAATAAAAATTGAGCAAGTAAAAAGTTGCCAAATGAATATTTGACGAAGTGATTAAAATGCGAAATATACATATATTTGCTAAAGATTCTTTTGGGAAATGAAACCATGCGATAAATTTTTTGGGAAGTGAAATTTGACGAAACATATTTTGCCAAACGGCAGGATCCCTTTAATCTGACATTGCACACGTCAAAATTTACCTCATAAAAAATGCAGTGATTGAGTATAATGAACTCAATATTATGTTCGTATCATTTTAGGCGATATAGTAATAATGTAAATATATATATTATAATGTAGATAATAATTATGTTTCTCTGTAATTTTTAACGATAAAAGTTTATATATTCGTTTTTAGATGCGCCCTTGCCATAAAGAATCTCCGTTTTTAGGGTTCCGCACCAAAAGGGACCCTATTCAGGAGACTTCGCTGTCTGTCTGTCTATCTGTCCGTCACGAAGCTGTATCTCAGGAACCGTGATAGCTAGAGCTGCCGCTTGCCGCTATAACAACAAAACCAAAATAATATAATAATTAAGGGAGTCTTCCAACACAACAAACGTCATTGTTTTTCCGTTTTTCGGTAGGTACGGAATCCTCCGTGCGCGAGTCCAACTCGCACTTGACCCGTTTTCTTTTTATTGTTTCCCAATTATTAGGTACCTTTATTTCTAAATCCTTTAACCGGCGCTTTTACCTCAGATCGCTGCGGATTTTAAGGCAGTTGGTCAACAGTATGTAGATACATACAAAGAACACTAACAAGAAAGTTAGGTTCACTTTCTTACGGAATTTTCGGAGTTCAAAACCCAATGCTTTATATTATTGTAAATGGGGCTCAACTCCTGCGGGAAGCCGAGCCCTGGGTACCGTGCGGTTTATGAAACTGTATGGGGAAGGAACTTGACGAACAACAACGTTACTACTCGTACCCTACAGTGTCCACTAGATACGGTTGCTGTTGTTAGGCATCAGTGTGGAGACCACACGGTTTCGTCGAGGCTGAAAATTCCCAGTCGGGACCCTTTTAAAAGACTGGGAAGCGAAGGCGCTTACACCCTCTGTCTCTGTGCCGTAAGGAGCCACTTTATTTAAGACCTACACCGAGTGAAGTCGGTAGTGGAGCTAGGGAAGTTGCATCTGGTATTAGTAAAGGCTTTCTTGTCTCGTCTCCTGTTACTTTCTCTTCTGACTCCCTCTATGTTCAATTCACATTTATTCTAATCAAACAAACATCTTTTATTCTAGTTACATGTCAACGACAACCGGCTTTGGGGTGTGTGTACAAATTAGTAGAGATAAATGGCCACCCTAGGATCAAACTTAGCCAAGATGTTGGTAAAGTCACAATACCCGGCCACAAAGAGGTATGTCCACTTTGTCAGATAAGATATTTTTAAATTGTGAACATTTTTTGCATGTGAATTTTGTCAAGTGACGCTTCAGAGGACTTTTCACGCTTTTATTGTGTGTGCAAATATATAAAGGGCCCTATTAAGAATTGACGACTGTCGATGGACACTTTGTAGTGTTACCTAGACTCGTCTCTTACTTTGTATTTATCGCAACTGTATGTAATCATGTCCTTCAGGTTGTTTGTAAAATATAAATTAAATGTAGTCAGAATTGATTAACCGTTATGTGAGTATACGTAAATTGTATTGGACTTTGATTCTAGTGGTACGTAAAAGTAATGATTGTACATAATAGTCTAACATTGTTAAATATGACAAGTTACATTTTACCATCATACTATTATTGATGTATCGATAAAACTACGATTTATGTTACAAGATTAGGCAAAATATAAGACTCGATAGTGGAATATCGTATAATGTACGACCCTGAACCGATGCGAGTTATCAAAGAGAAAAATAAACGGATGACACGAATATTATGAACAAGTATAAAATTATACAGTATCGTTGAACGACAAGGTCTTACGAATTACGAACATACCTATTGTATATGTTATTGATTACTCTATACAATGTGCAACTTTATAATATCAAATTGGGTTGTGTTGTACTTTTGTAATTAATGCAAAGACGGAAGACTGTTAATAGCTGTTTGTAGCATTTGGGCAAAATCGAGACAAAATCCTTTCTGACCCGTGGTCCACCTATTTTCTCTACCCAATGTGTTCCAATGTTAATTGCTAGCACTTTGGTCCTCCTGGGTGTTTCAAGGTTAACTTTGCACCCCTGGCCAATGTAGGCATTCCATAGTTAACTCTCACGTTGGTCTTCTAAAGTTACCTTACACCTATTTGGATTTGCTGGGAATCCTGGGACATCCTTTCGAGAATTAACCTAGGGCTCCCGGCCGTAGGTATTAGTAGGGAAACGTATGGTTTTAGTTATTAAGGGTCTGGAATAGCATCCATGACGGGTTTCCACAAAATATGAACTATCGATTTTGATTGAGTTCAAAGTTTGAAGTATTTTGATACAGCCAACGCAGTGGAGACTTTTAAATGGGAGTTTGAAGATTTGAATCTTTCCGGAAATGTTCAATTTCAGTTTTAATTGTTTGTATAGTTACTAACCAAATGAAACAATGTAATCTTCCTTCACCTAGAGACCCCACCGCAAGGTCTGTGATAGAGATAAAATAACGTCGGCATGTTCGTCAGCTCAATAAAGTATTTGTTAGTCAAGCTATTTAAATAACAAATTAAAAGTATACAACTTCAGTTTTCATTGACCTTAGATATTTTACTGCTTTATTCTTATCAGACTTATATGTATTTTACTTATAAATCGTAATTCTATTTCAGGGATACAGATTGTTTGGTGCAGACGGACATGCGCTGATTGACCTACTGCAGCGGTCTTCAGAGCCCGCCCCAGAAGTCGGACAGAAGGTCCTCTGCAGGCATCCTTTCCAAGAGTCCAAGAGGGCTTATGTGTGTCCCAGCAAAGTTGAACATCTTTATAAGGTACGTACTCTTTTTTTACGTGGGAAATCCTCCATGGATGCTGTGCCGGACTTTTACACCGACTAAAACCACACGGTGCCCTACGACTGTTTACGATCGGGAGCCCCGGGTAAGTCCTCGGAGGGATGTCTCAGGATTCCCGACAGACTGGCTGCCACCGCGGCTTTCGCACTATACCGCGTCTTTGGTAGTTCGGGAGTTATACCGCTTCATGGGGCGTGAGGCGTGAGTGAGACCCTCATATCACGCTGCCGTCTCGAGCCTTTTTCTGAGAAGCCCTCGGAGGTATAACTCTCCTTGCTTAATATGAGATAGTCGTGACAATTTTTTTTTATTGTTTGAAGAGTCGTGGCTTGTGTATTTAAAAAGAGGTGTTCACTTATAGGAGGATACAAGTTTAAATTGTCGTCTACTCTTGTTTGTGGTGACGAGAAATTGTCTTGGCAATCTTATAATATAATAAGATAAATTGTAATTGATGTGGTTATTAAATGTGAATTACTAAATAGCATAGATAAGATGTTTGAATTGTTTTATGTTAGTTCCATAGTCACAGCCGATTGCTTTTGTGGTGTATATAAACACGATTCGCCCCGCACCATATGACAGACAGATATGTAAAGAGCAACTATGCTATGTCTACTCCCCTTTATTTATTTTTTGTTTAACGTGAGGGAAAACCCTCATGGATGTTATGCCGGACTCCTACCGACTAAAAAACCTCACGTAACGTCCAACAGCCTATGGTTGGGAGCCACGGGTAAGCCCTTGGAAGGATGTCCCAGGACTCCCCTTGTACTGGTCGCATTGCTCTGTCGTTTATTGAGTGCACCCGCATACCTTTATGCCAAAAATAGAGACGATTTCATAGCAATATTTTAGTCAAAGATGACCTCATCTTTACGTGTTTTTATGCAGTCTTGTTTTTATAACCTAGTGCAGTCTGCTTATCGCCATTCAGTTTATTATCGTGCAAGCAATTTAGACGTTCGTAGTGGCCTTAAGATTTTTAATTAAGGAGACCTTTTTATGAAGAGCTAATTTATGCTCATGATTGCAAACCTCAAGAGCCTTAAAAACCATTTAGAAAGTTCATTGAGACGCTAATGCAAAAATATCTATTCAATTTATTTTAACTTTTGTATTTGTCGTATCCGTTCCGTTGGTTATTTGTCTTTCGTTTTGGTTTAGAATTCTAAATATCGCTATCTTGAATATCCGTGTTTACTATTGATATAATTATTAAATGTAGGTATTATCTAATGCTTCCTCCACATTACTCGCGAAGTTGAACGAGTACGATAGTACCTTGGCCTACTTTGTCAAAAAATTTCTTTGACTCGGGCAACTTCGCCGACGAACTTCGTTCAACTTCGCGAGTAATGTGGAGGAAGCATAAAAGAGAAAATTGTTCGAAATAAAATTAAATAAGTAAATAATAACTGAGGTTACCCATTACATCCAAATTTACCAAATACACGGAGAGCAATATACTTCTTAGGGCGGATTCGACCAAAATACGAGTAAGACTATGCTAGAGAATAACTTGTACTTATTCTATAAGTAAAGTGATTTTCCATTTATAATAGCAATAACTGGCATAAGCATAACGTAACTATGGTAACCTTACTGAAGTGAATAATTATTTCACAGATGACTTCGGCGATTTAACATTTATAACGTGAAATATTGTGCCATTAAAAAATATAAAGCAAAATTTGCTGTCCGTTGATATTACACGTATTATCCTATAAAATTCAATTGTATTGGCATTTCAAGTCAAGGTCGAAGAAACAATAGTACATTAGAATTTTGTCTGTTATAACGTTCCTTCATCATTATTTTACACACATTAAACACCAAGTATAACGGAACACAACACAATATTATAACAAGGATAAATTCAAGGTGTAAAATTATGCCCGAAATAGGAACACTCGTTTAACTTTGAGTCTGGTCGAATCCGTCCTTAATATGCATTAGTATCTGTATACAGTTTGTCTATAAAGTCGTGAAATTAAATGAGGGCGCTGCTGAATGCATGTATGCAACCCTATATAGTACGACCAAAATGATTTTGATACGAGGAGTTCGTTCCGAGTAAAATCTTACTAATATTATAAATGCGACAGTTTGTGAGTGTGGATGTTTATTACTCTTACACGCTCGAACGGTTAAAGGGATCTGGCTGAAATTTGGTACAGGAATACATTATAATCTGGAATAACACATAGGCTACTTTTCATCCCAGGAATAAGTTCCTACGGGAAGCAGGAACGAGAACAAATTCGACACGGGCGAAGCTGCGGGCATCAGCTAGTGAGTTAATAAATAAAACACATTATACATTTTTAATTTTGTTTCTGTTTTATGGAATCAGATCCAGAATAAAGTTATTGAACCAGATCCAGAAGCCCCGGTCTAATAGCGTCTTACAACCCACCAGCAGGTGCCTAGCAGTCCCAATTGCTTTGCCACAATCATGTAATCACATGTTTTATCTGTAACTTTCCCCCATCTGACAAGGATTTTTTTGGCGCAGTGCTCAAATATTAAAATCGTCTATTTCTTTCTTTGCCGACCTTTTCTGTGTTTACCAGGAGTTTCAAACTTTCCTTCATTATTAAAACCTTCGTTAACTATTCGCCTAACTGTACTCTCTGATTTTCCTGAAAAGAGTAAAAAAAGAAAATTAATTACATATTGGAAACAAACTATTGACATGAAGCAATTAATTCTAAATAAAAATTGGTAGAAAACCAGATTGAACTGAGTATCAAAAATGTAGGTCGTACTATAAAATAACCATGTTGTTCTAACCACTGACTTACATTATAGGTAGATTGTAAGTTTAAGATTCTAACCTAAAAATATGCAAACAATGCCTTTTTTTTGTCTCCAAATCGTAAATTCAGTAAATTTGTAACTTCAGACAGATTCAAAACAAACAATAACACGATTACATACCCACCAAAGATGCTGTTCGCTCATAAACATCCTCAAAATCCCACAACAATTGTCCAGATTGGTGCTCCGCGAAACATCACTGGAAAACTTTAAAAATCACTTCCTGCGCACCACTCCGATTTTCTTTACTCATTTCTCAAACCTTTATGCGTAGTTTGGTCTCAATTTGTTGCAGTTTAATCCAAACATTAAAGTTACGTGAGAGAGTAAACGAAATACGACGATAGCATTGACAACTGACGTACTTATGTTTCTTGTTGCCAGTGTTGCCACACACATAACTATTTTTGGTTCCTCAAACATTCATTTCACGACTTTATAGACAAACTGTACTTTCGTATTTAATCTTTATTTAATTGTAATTGTTTTTAATCATTTTACAGGTATATTGGAAAGATGGTTATATAATTACGACTCCAAAACCCCTAAGTGAAGTACGTGAACGAGTGCAATCATCGTTAAAGACATTGCGTCAAGATATCAAGAGGAATCTAAACCCCACCCCGTACAAGGTAGGTTCTTGGTTTTGAATTGTAAAAGGTGAAATGAGGGAGAAATTATCGCGTTTTCTTGCTCATCGACTACTAATCTTAACATATTGAAAAACCGGCCAATTGGTCGGAGTCGCGCACAGGAGGTTCCATACCAAAAAACGGCAAAAAATAACGTTAGTTGTAAAGGAACCCCCCTAAATTCTCCTTTTTTTCTGATTTTAATATTTGTAAAAAATCAACATCGTCTGTTTTCTAGCTGTCACGGTTCCTAAGGTACAGCCTCATGTTTAACTGACAGACAGACGGACGGCGAAGTCTCATAAATAGGGTCCCGTTTTTACTCTTTGGGCACGGAACCCTAAAAATCAGTAGTTTTTTCAATATGTGCAGCAAGTTCCACCAAGTGCCATCAATCAAATAACAAATCTTACCGGCTGTCGTAGTTTTAAGGCTCTGGCAGACTTCCAATGGCTACCAGTCAGCGATCCGGGCATTGAAAACTGTCACTCGCTGCCCGCCTACGCTAACGCTTGGGCTCAGTCCGATTGCCCGCATTATCAGATTGCATATCGATACAAAATATATAGAGGTCGTCAGTGTTGTTCATGCCTAATGCGGTCAACGTTCTATTTAACCAGTCTGGTGTCCGCAGAATGCAGTTTGAGTGACAAATTCTTTTAAATATAACGTAAAAATATTTGAATCGACTATTTGGTATCTGATATTTGATATCATCTAGATGCGGAAGAAAGTGTCCATTGTGACTTACACTCATAGACGCGTTCAATTTCAAGATCTTTAATTCTTTACCTTGCTCAATGGCCAATACTAGTCCGTGTCAAATCAATCGGGATATCGCTGTCTACTGAAATCGTATCTGTTCCCGTCGGAAACATTTATCCATTTATTTCGTAACTGACTGAAATATATAATTTTAGACACTTGTAGGCAATAAACCAGATCAGCCTATAGCAGTCCTCTGCTGCACGTACTCCTCTCCCAATTTACGCCACGTTTACTCAGTCGCGTTCTCCACTGTACTCCTTTCATAGTCCTATCCTACTAATATTATAAATGTGGAGATGTTTGAATGTTTGGATGTTTAAATGTTTTGGATGTTTATTACTCAATCATGCTCTAACGGCTGAACGAATCGGGCTGGTATTTAGTACCGCAATATAATATAGCCTGGAATAACACATAGGCCACTTTTTATCCCGGGAATATGTTCCCATGGGAAGTGGGAACGGGAAGCAATTTTTTACACTGGCGAAGCGGAGAGCATCAGCTAGTATTTTGATATATTTAGCTGTCAGGTGAAAGTCATGTCGGAATCTAGCGAATTAGGTGCTACCCTCACAGTACACAAGACTATTGGCTACCGGTTTGCTGGCCCAATGATGTGCCTCATCACGACCCGCCTGAAGAAACCAGGTTTGTAAAAGGATGGAAACATGTGGGTTTCGTACACGACGAACTGCTCGCGAGAATTCGCTACACTTTTCATGATCATTATTATTCTTTGTTGTTTGCAGGTGGCTGTGAGTGACGATTTGTACAGCTTTATACATGATCTGTGGCTTCAGAATGCTCCCATTGGTGAATTATCATGAAAGCAGTGAAAATTTTATAATAATCCAAAGAAAATATGAACAGTCAGTACTACATTACAAATTATGGGTTCCGAGACGTGAACTACGGTATGGAATCCTAAAATGGACTTTAAATTATACCCGTGGGTGTAAAGTGTATATTAACGTCCACATGTTCGATCTCCAGATTTTAATCGTTGCAAACTTTTAAAAGAATTCTTTATTAGGAAAATAGTTGAAGCAGTCCAAAAGAAAGTTACTAGCTGTAATGTTGCTTTACTTGACACTATTTATATTTAAAAATGTAGAATATAAGATATAAAATTAGTCACACACATTATAGTATGTTATATAATTATCATTGTTTTTATATTTATAAGTATTAAAAGAAATGTATAATATTAATCATGTTACTTCTTGTCAATCTTAGGAAGCTGACTCAAAAGTCAATGTATGTAGTGATTTAATTTCTAGATTCAAGTATCAAGATTAGTTCCTTTTATCGCATTATTTATATCTATATTGATATTTATTTCTGTAAGTGACTTATGTATGAGCCTCTTATCTTGGCCGTGATAAGAATTAATAAATATTATACTAATATTTGGTATGTAGGTTAAGCGCACGCTTTAGCGTATAATTTGCACACGCTATCGAATCGGGATATAATCTTAGGTACAATGATAGTATCTCTTATAAAAATTGCGAAAAAAAAAGGAATAAAAACAATCAATTTCAGTGCCATAAAATTCACTTAAAAAATAAAGTACTAAAATGTTGTGTCGATGAATTGAATAATGTTCCAATACAGGCCTGCAACCTGTGAAAGTTCACTACCACAGGTAATGTTCTTTTAGGGGTAATCTATTTCGGTAGGTATCTGTGGCGAAAACACCGGGAAACCACGGCCGAGTGTCAGCACTGCGAGGACCGCAGCGATGACACGGCGCTCCACACGCTGGTGGAGTGCACGGCGTGGGCACAACAGCGACAGGTCCTCGTAGTGGGTCTGGGCGTGGACACTCTCTCGCTCGAGGCCATGGTGCGAGCCATGCTCTCCAGCGGGAGTAAGTGGGACTGCGCCGCCTCTTTCTGCGAGCAGGTCATGCTCGCGAAGGAGGCGGCGGGCCGGGTGCGGGAGAGAACTCTCCCACCCGAGTTCCGCAGTCGGCGCCCTGGGCGCCGCCGACGTGTCTTCGCCGAGGACTATCGGCCTCCATGACCGGGGGTCTGAGGACGGTGAGAGGGCTGCTCACCGTCCTTACAGAAGCGGGCCCATGACGGCAGCGTGACGTGAGCAACTCACACACGCCCCCCCCTTAGAAGCGGGGTCACACCCGAAACCCCCCATAGACGCGGGATTGCACCCGAACCACCCCCTGGGCGAGGCCGCAACGGCGGCCGTAGGTCTGTTGGGAGTCACGGGACATCCTTCCTGAGGGCTTACCCGGGGCTCTCAATCATAGGCTGTTGGGCGTTGCGTGAGGTTTTTTAGTCGGTAAGAGTCCGGCATAACATCCTACGAGGATTTTCCCTCACGTTAAAAAAAAAAAAAAAAAAAAAGGGGTAATCTATTGTATTGTAGAGTTCTTACCAAACGAGGTATGTAGTTATATCGTCTAAACTTTAGTATATATAAGTTGTAATTGCGATAGGTATAGTATCTTTCCAACACTCTACATCGCCTTCAGAGAGAGAAGTTGTTCGTAATCTATACTTCTGTGCTATGCTAATATTATAAAGGTGAAGAGTTTAATCATTTATTTGTTTGAATTCTAAGACCTTAGAAACTGTTAGTTAGGTTTCAAAAATTCTTTCACAGTTGATAATCCATTTACTGAGAAAGGTTACAGGCTATATAACATCACGCTACAATGAATAGAAGCGGAGCAGCATTGAAAAATGTGACGCAAACGAAGTTTATATTTTTATCCCTAACTGGCATTCTTGGCAAATCATGTTTAGTCCAGAAAGTAGTACTAGATATTTATATTCGTGAAACTCGTAAAGATCTAATAGGCTCGTTTTTTATTAGTCATTGCGACAACTCTCATTAGCAGATTTCCGCATCCACCAATGATATTCTCGCAACTAAACGTACTCTCATTAGTCAATTCCGAAATCTGCCAATGAAGAGGCGATTTCTCAAATGTTAAAACAAGCCCATTATTTTTTGACAACTCTAGTAATATAACTGCAGGGACCGAACTTTATTCAAAAACTACTTATTGCTTAGCTATAATATTTTACGTAATGAAACTTATTTACGCCCGATATACTTGGGTTGCAAGTACAAAAGTAATCGGTTCTAATCTAGGGTAAGAAATTACACATTAGGCGCATTCAACCAAAAAAAAAATTAGAAATAAAAGGTAGATGATAAAATGAAATAAGCGCAATATTTATAAGCGTAACGTGGGGTGTGTTGATAAAACTTAGCTACTATACCTAATAGGTATGTATAAGTAGGTGGTATGTTCACAGAAACATAGCGTTTGAATGATGTCGGTTCATTGTGAACGAATGTGACGTCATTTAAAACGATCAAAGATGACTATTAGACAAATAAAAGTTTGGACGAAAGCAGTATTTTTGGAATAATATATCTTATCAAAAACAAAACTAGTAAAAAACCCAACTCTCGGAACTCAGTTCTTCTACCGTAAAAAGTAGCGAGATTCATGTAATACCAAGTCTAATGTCCATAATCAATACTTATTTTTTTTTTTGTGTTCTAAATAATATTAATTATTAATAGATGACTTGGTAATCGTAGTTGGTAAAAGTAGTTGCAAAATACTATTCGGCGCCCACGCTTAGTGAAATGGCTCTGCAGAAATTTTTTTGTAGAACTAAATACAAACTTATGTATAAGTATGTAGCGTGGGTAGCCACAAGTCTAAGGTAGTTAATAATATGTGTGAGTGGTAATAATATATCACTCGTCATAATAGGCTCACTTCATATACAGGCACACATACATCGTCACTAATACATAGGCTCGTCATGATATAGTTTACAAAACAATACTTTAAGATTGCTCTAGTCGCTATTTTGTCCAGACAAACTTCAGGAGTAAATTACTCAACTTTTTGATATCCTACAAACAAAATCGAACACTTTATCGTTTTGCCGTATCATAATTTTTCTGTACGGTTAAAAACATATGAATTAAAAAACCATTAAATAATCGAATTTTCTGCCTAATCTTTAAACAACTTTCTGTGTCAATAAGCAATAAAAGCAGCGCAAAAACTCAAAATCTAAGTTCGTTCCGACAAAGTTCATTTCTAGTAGAGTTTCGACAACTTTATTCTAAGTTGATATATGCAGTACTTTTTCACAACACACTTTCTACCAGAGGACCTTTGAATGAATGAGGAATTATCCCTTCCGGTACATAAGGTCCATAGTATCATTACGTCAAGAGTATCAAAATGCCCATAGTATCATAAAGACCAGTATAATTTCGTCTTGTTCATCAAATGGACCATAGTATCAATTCGTTCATAATCGCTGCTTCCCGCTCTCTAACCGATGTTAGGTAAAACAGCTTGCCTATTTGACTGAGTTCGAGCCACTGACTAGCGCAACCTTAAGGGGTATTTTAAGCTTAAACTTACTAAAGTGCTCTGTGTGGCGATTAAAGCATCGAACAACCAAAACCAATAAAAACGTTTCCGTATTTCGGAAAGCACGTTTTTAACGTGCTTTCCGAAGTACGGAAACTTTATAAATGATACGGTCGAATGATCTTAGGACACACCTTAACTTACACTGCTTTTCACTTATCAATTTACCAAACACGCTACAAGCGTTTGCTTAAATTAAAATTCCTACTAGTTATGTAGTGTTGTGTCGGTTGACTCGGTTGTGTTATTCGATTTTCTTATTTATATTTAGCTAACGAAGTAGATATACTGTTACTTGTACAAATCTTGTATTTAATAGAAATAGAGCATTTAGTTTTTATTTTCTGACACATTATTATATCATGTCTATGTGTTAAGACTTAAGTATGCACTTTATCATTTCAATAGCAAGAAAGATGTTGTGATTCCGATAAGATAAATATCTAGCAAATAATAATGTAGGCAGGTACCTATTTGTTTTGGATTGAGTAAAAATATCTCGATTAATATAATTGTGCACTTGTCAATGTCATAATTTCAATACATTAAGGGCCGTTTCACAAAACTTTAACAGATAAACATTCCTTTATGTTGCTAAAATTTTGTTTAAAAAAAGTACTTCATATGGCGTACTTTGGGAGAGTCCTACTTCCAACAGTGGACTCCCATCCCATAGGCTGATAGTAGCTAGTAGGTTTAATCTTACACTTACTTGTGGATAATAATAACTAAGATATGGTTTTTTTAGTGGTTTAGTGAGGGAAAATCCATCATGGATTCTATGCCGGACTCCTACCGACTAAAAAAACCTCACGTAACGCCCAACAGCCATTGGTTGGGAGCCCCGGGTAAAGGTGGGAACAAATTATCGGACGCGTCCGTAAGCCGCGGCTGACGGACGCGGCTTAATAATGTGTACGATTGTTCATACGGCGTCCGCGGCAGCAAAAATATCCAGCCGGCCAGATTCTATTCGGACGTCCGTGCGCTCGAGGACAGCATAAGGTCACGTCCGCTGCTTATGACCGATAGTTTGCACAGTTTCGTTTATTTGTAGTATTCAGATACAAGCAGGCTTGCTTGTATCAGCCGCGGCTTACGGACGCGTCCGATAATTTGTTCCCACCTTTAGCCCTCTGAAGGATGTCCCAGGACTCCCAACAGGCCTACGGCTACCACTGCGTCCTCGCCTAGGGGGTGGTTCGGGTGCTATCCCGCGTCTTTGGGAGTTTCGGGTGTGATCCCGCTTCTAAGGGAGAGCGTGCGTGAATCTTTCACGTCACGCTGCCGTCATGGGCCTGCTTCTGTAAGGACGGTGAGCAGATGGGCCTGCTTCTTTAAGGACGGTGAGCAGATGGGCCTGCTTCTGTAAGGACGGTGAGCAGATGGGCCTGCTTCTGTAAGGACGGTGAGCAGCCCTGTAAGGACGGTGAGCAGCCCTGTGAGGACGGTGAGCAGCCCAACTAAGATATGGTTGTTTCTTAGATTCAGGTTAAAATTTCAACATCCTGGATCTATGAAACAAATTGTTTGGGTGCTAATTAAACGATCTTCTTTTTAATAGCATTTTTAGCCTCCGGAAAAATACTATGCCCCCTAAATTAATAAGTCAGCCACAATTAATGAGCTTTAGAATTTATAGATTATAGCCACCAGTTAACTTCTCTATTAGCCACTGTTAATATAATTCAGCATCGTGATTATTTTTAAGCATCTAATTTTGTAACATGCATTCAAACAGTAAGCTTCTAAAATACTAAATAATGGCATCAAAATGGGCATTATTTATTAATATAATAGCTTCTAATTTCCTAATTCAGCATGTTTAAAATGTAACTCGTCCAACATAAATGGATCATCAAAGTTAAGTAAAATTGCCACCAAAAAGCAAATTATGGCCACTAATATTACCTAAATAGCTAGGACCACTTGTAGCCACTAACTCAGTCATTTGTAAACGATCACTGCAGTAAGCAACTACCGCTATTGCTGGTGCTCGGATGGGTGACCACTTTGTAACACTTGATTTGCGAGAGATTCCTTGCTTTGCAAGGCACGTTCAGCCAACTGAGTGGGGTGTCACAATCTGGTGAAAACGGACAAGCGAGTCCTGAAACGGACTCGCTTGTCTGTTTCACACGGGAACATGGGACAGTATTTAGGGCATTAATGCTTTTATTTATTATTATGTGCTACCTGCAGTCTTTATAATCAGATATTCTATACAATATCTGCATTCTAAAGCTGTCTACACACCAAAACCGCCGGCCCGACGGCAGAACCCGCCGGATAAGGCTGACGGCCTCATTTTGAAGGTGTCTACACACCAAAGCCGCCGCCGGCTTTACCCGGCGGGTTCTGCCGCCGCGCCGGACCGGCGCACAGTGGCTCGATTCATACAAATCGGCGGACATAGAAATCTTGAAAAACTTTTTAACGATTTTACAAAAACTAATGATGCCAATGTGTTTATCTTAATAATTGTAGTCGAAAACAAAGATACACAATTTTGATTAGACTTCAATTTTAAAAAATATTCGACAAGAACTGATTTCAATGTATGGAAAAGCACATTTAAAAGGGATAGCTTGCGATTTTCTCGTGTTTTCTTATTTTAACGCTTATAGTGACTTTTAATGGGTTGTTAGCAAAATATCTGCCAAACATTTTAGGTACCCCTAGGCACCGCTCTGGGAGCTATATGACAAAATATATTTTTTCTCATTTTCTTTAAGAAAATATGTCTAGTTCGTTTTTTTACAGTTATAATTGTTGATAAACTACATTTTAGCTTAGTACTGTTCTACCCACATCAAAAATAATGTGACTAGCATATGGGATCGGGAGTTTTTGAGAGATGTTGCTGAATACAAAAATTTTGCTAACAAAGTAAGAAAAAATTATATTCGTCTGCTTATAGTCAATCTCCTAATGTACTCGATTTTGAGTTTAGTATTTGCTTTCTTGACCTCACTTTCTTGTTCGGTAAGCGTAATGTCTTTAGTTACAAAGTGATATCAAATAGCGGTCTCTGATTGATGCTAATGGCCGGTCGCTGTCATCCTGTGCACTCGCGTCTAGCCTTGCAGTGGCTATTTTCACGAAAAAATAATATGATAAATCTATTTTACACGCTAAGTTATAAAAACTGATGTTATCAGTGGAGGCTTAAATTATAATTTTTTGAGGCTCTTGTTTCAAAGCAATAAAATAAAAAATGGTGATTACATGTAAAATATGTGGCTGAATTAGTAAATTAGGTGTTTTTTTTTTTTTTTTTTTTTTTTTTTTTATACCACTAAGGTGGCAGACAAGCATACGGCCCACCAGATGTACCGGTGGTCACCGCAGCCTATGGACGTTTGCAACACCAGAGGCGCCACACTCGCGCTGCCGACCCTGTAAAAACCTTCTAAGACCCCTCTTGAAGAACCCCATACTGTAGGCGTTTGGGAAAACCGAGGCAGGGAGATCATTCCACAACCTAAGCGTGCGCGGTAGAAAGCCCCTATCGGATCTAACCGTGCTCGAGCGCTCCGGATGCAACATGTGAGGATGAACACCCTGTCTGTGGCGAGCGGTGCGATGATAGAATGTAGCCGTAGGCATCATGTCAAACAATTCCTCAGAGCACAAACCGTTATACAGCCGGTAGAATACACACAGAGAAGCAAAGTCTCTCCTGTCACTAAGAGGTTCCACATAACCTGCAAGTATGGGATCGCCGACAACTCTCATAGCACGCCTTTGCACCGAGTCAAAAGGATGAAGCTGGTATTCAGGTGCCCCCGCCCAGAGGTGACAGCAGTACTCCATGTGCGGCCGCACTTGCGACTTGTAGAGAAGCAGTGTTTGAGCCGCAGTAAAGTACCGCCGCGCCCTACTGAGCACTCCGAGCTTCTTGGACGCCAGCCTGGCCTTGTCCTCCAAATGACTTCGGAACTGAACGACATTGGAGATCTCAACACCAAGAATCCCTATACTTTCGGAGATGGTGAGTGACGTGCCCTGAAATTGTGGCGCCACAGTAAATGGGGTTTTCTTGTCACGGGACATCCTTCCTGAGGGCTTACCCGGGGCTCTCAACCATAGGCTGTTGGGAGCTACGTGAGGTTTTTTAGTCGGTAAGAGTCCGGCATAGCATCCTAGGAGGATTTTCCCTCACGTTAAAAAAAAAAAAAAAAAAAAAAAAAAAAAAAAAAAAAAAAAAATGGCGTTTTCTTAGCAGTGAATACACATACTTGAGTCTTGGTGGGGTTGAATTGGACAAGATTTTGTCTTCCCCAATCGGACACTCTAGAGAGAGTAGCCTCGATTTCGGACACAAGTTTTTCACGACTTTCCTCCACTACAGCTCGAGAGATACCGGGACGGCCCGTGTAACATGTGTCACCCGTACTGTCGTCTGCATAACAATGAATGCCGTCAATGGACAACATGTCATTGATATGCAGCAGAAACAAAGTGGGGGACAACACTGAGCCTTGTGGTACTCCAGCGTTTATGGCCATGCATTCAGAACAGCTGCCGTCAACAACGGCCCTGATGCTTCTACCGGCCAGAAAGCTGGACACCCATCCACATAAATTCTCGGGCAATCCATAGGAGGGCAATTTCGTTAGAAGACCACGGTGCCAGACCCGGTCAAAAGCTTTAGAGATGTCAAGGCTCACTGCTAGAGCCTCGCCTTTGCTCTCAATAGCCGCCGCCCATCGGTGTGTGAGGTACACGAGAAGAGTGTTAATATATTATTACGGAGGACAAGTTAAAATAATTGTTGATCTCTATTTGATGCTTATAATGGAATGATTAGGTGACGTTTTAAAGAGGACGAATTAGTATATTAGAGGCTATTTCATTTTCGCGTGGCTTAGTTATTAAATGAGAGGCTAAATTCCGTGGCCGATAAAAACTTTTGAGGTTCGGTTTATTATATCCCAAATTGTTTTACCGCCTGAAAAAGGATACGGACTGTACACTTAGTTGGTAATGGTAAATCTCATACATAATTTTTATTTCATTTTCCACCTTTTTAACGGTTGAAAAGGAATATTACAGACGTTTTTTTAGCCAGTTGATCTCGTTTGAATGTATGCTTGATACTTCAGCTTAAAGGACTGCTCACACTCAGCTTATGCCGTATTTGTATCTTTTTCTTACACTGAAATGTCAGTAATCTGATAAACTCACTCACGTTCTCAGAGTGGAGTCGAAAGAATGTGTTCGGTAGAGAAATATATAAATACGGTATGAGCTGAATGGAGCTGGATTAGTGTGAGTAGTCCCTAACAGTTTTATAATATAACAATATTGCAATTTATACAACTACTATTGATTGTAATTTTGTACTACGACCCTGTGAGTAACGAAGCAACCTGCAATAGTATTGTCCAAATAAAATTACTAAAATATTCTTGGTAGCTATTGGGCAGTAACATTTTAAAATCTCAACGCTGAATTTGACAAACCAAAAACGGCAGCGATAATTGTTTTAATGTTTCTACTGAATCTAATAATTTAGTTACGCACACTCATCGCCTTTGTAAAATCCCAGCAAATGATAGTTTTAGTCGTTTGGTAGGTATGTTAACATTCCTTTACTACAAAAGTAGACCACTTCAAGCTGTAGGCAAGTGCTGGACTATGTGGCAACCCACAATGGCGCAGTCCAAGCCTTTTTATGTAAAAAATGTACATCATACCAATTCGTACCCTAAAGGTGGGAGAATAAATATGATTGTAGTGTGAGCATGAAATATGCCTCAACGCTTTACTTCAACTCTGCGACAATGTGAGTTGAGCCTAAGTAAACAACTTAAAATGTAATATTGCAAGTGAATGTAATGTCATAAACTTCATATCGCTAAAACCAAGCGAAAAAATTCTAAATCAATGGCTAAAACCAAATTTATATTATTAGATTTCAATCAATGAATTTTGTTAGATGTAGGGCCACTTCCAATTTAATTTTGGGAGAGGCAGAAATGCTTAGATTTATGTTATTTTTATATGAAACGGTAAATATAATTGTTGAGTACATTTCTTTTAAGTGATTTTCAGCAGTTTAAGGTACCTAGTAAAAGATTCACGAATAGGTAGAGAAGGTACTATTGGCACCGGCTTGTTCACGGTGTTAAAAGAGTTACTACATTTGAACATTTGAGAGTACAACGGTACTTAATAGCACATTAATAGTGCCATCTATTTCTCTAGAAAAGTAGTAAAATAAAGTGACTGCTTGAAAGATAAAGGAGAAAGAAATTTTAATGTGTCTCCATGCCATCAAATGTGGACCGACTCTTACACACCTTCTAGCTAAAAGTAATTTTAATAAATACACTGAAAATTCTGTTTTTTATTATTTCTTGCCACGAATTAGAGAGGACCTCCGATATAATTAGCTTTCGACGTTAGTGTCAGAATAATATTGATCCATTTGCGTCAAATTGGCAAGATAAAAAAGCTTGACGAACTCGATGATCGCCAGCGCGAAGTATGCGTCGAGACATGCCTTGCATTGCTCAACAGACACACAAATGAAGGAATTTTGAACCGCATTGTTACTTGCGATGAAAAATGGATTCTGTTTGATAACCGCAAGCGCTCAGCAAGTTGGTTGGATCCTCGTTCAGCACCTAAACAATGCCCTAAACGAAAACTTACCCCTAAGTGATTGTCACTGTTTGGTGGTCTAGCACCGGTGTGATTCATCACAGCTATTTACCAAACAGGGTGAGCATTATTGCAGATGTACATACATACATACATATACTCACGCCTTTATCCCCGAAGGGGTAGGCAGAGGCCTATACCGGCCTACATTTCACCGTGTACAATTCGATCCCACGTAACAGGTGGTGAGCCCATCGCCGTGTTGAAATGGACCGCCGCCGTCAGAGCCTCGTCCGTTGTTCAGCAGGTGCACGAGCTTGCACGTGAGGTTGACTTGGGCCCGAAGGTGTTGGTAGGGCCCCACTACACCCCTATTGCAGATGTGTACTGTGAAAAACTGAACACAATGAATCTCCCACCAGCATTGGTCAATCGCTCGTCTCCAGTGCTCCTGCACGACAATGCGCGACCTCATAGGCACTGTATGATTGCGTGGGTGATTACTTCGATTAATACAAATAAAAAATAGGTAAGTACATGAAAAAAAATTGTTTAATTTTTTATACATAACTGCAATTTCATAGGTAAAGACCCTATATAAGCTTGTAGTGTGGGATCTAAAGGACGACTCTGATAGACATAGGTACTTATATATTTATAAATACATAGGTACATAATAGAATCATACATATAAAACACCCAAACTCCGAAACAAACATTTATGGATCACACAAATATTTGGGCCGACCCAGGAATCAGTGGCGTAACTACACCATCTGGGTAGAGCAAGAGCCAGCGGCCCCCAGGCATTTGTTAAAGTATAAAAGCTGTAAGTTTCTCAATGTATGTCCCCAACACAGGTAAGAACGAACCCCGCCTATGAAACTTGAGTCGCGGTGGCTTTCGCAGGTATCAGGTAGTAAAGGTGTGTAAAATTGTGTGTTAAATTTGGTAAAGTATAAAACTCAGTTTTTACATATTTTACTTATAATAATCCTAAAAGTCACCTTGTCGAAAGCCAGACACTTTGTACGGTTGCAACCCTCTGCCAGACACCCTTAAAGTATATTTAATTATTACTATACTTACGGTATAGTATAAAAGCTGCAATTTATATATGTTATTTGGAGAACTATCAAATGATGTTTTCTCAATAGCCAGACAGTTTCAGTAGTTCCTTTATGTTGCCAGGCACATCAAAAGTTAATGTAGATGCGAGCGCCAGGGATATATCGACGGAAGCAAAGAGCAAACGGACATCTGCATTTTCGCGAAAATCGTTTTTTTACATTATTGAATTAAGAATTTTGTCTTCCATTTGGCCATATTTATTATATTTTTAAATATTTAGTGTATTTTGGAGCGTATAAAAAGACAGACGGGCATTATACACTTGTACGTGTATGCGTCGAAAAATTTGGCGCGTCTCACTTCTTAAAAACAATGGTATCAGATACTTGACCGTTTCGTCACGGGAGGTTGACGTATTAAAGCTTGCGTACTAATTATTCTTAAATCTGTGATTTATTCAACTACATTCCGTAGTACAGTGTTATTATAATAACATAGCAGAAGGAATAAGTTATTGTCAAATTTGGCACAAAATAGAAATCACAGACAGGGAATCCATCCTCACACTCTACGTCCGGAGCGTTCGAGCACGGTTAGATCCGATAGGGGCTTTCTTTGTGGAACGATCTCCCTGCCTCGGTTTTCCCAAACGCCTACAGTGAGGGGGTTTTACAGGGTCGGCAGCGCAAGAGTGGCGCCTCTGGTGTTGCAAACGTTCATAGGCTGCGGTGAACACCGGACCTTCTGGTGGGCCGTATGCTTGTCTAAAATCAAATTAATGTTTACAACACAGCGAAGATCTCACAAATTTGATGGAAAATACAATCATCGAACAATCCCATGAGGGTTCTTTTTTTTAACGTGAGGGAAAGTCCTCACAGATGTTATGAGGGACTCTTACCGACTAATAAACCTCACGTAACGTCCAGCAGCCTATGGTTGGGAGCCCAGGGTAAGCCCTCGGAAGGATGTCCCAGGACTCCCTACGGACCTATGGCCCAGGGGGTGGTTCGGGTGCTATCTCGCGTCTTTGGGTGCGGGTGATGAGGACACTCAAGATATTGACGACCACGATTCATAGAATATCTTTGAAATATTTTTCCATTAATTATTGTATTAGATTAATTATATTATTCCAATAACTATTATTAAAATAATTATTTAAATATATTATTTAATTGTTAATTTAATGATTCCTAAACACAGAAATTTTATAAAAGAATTTTCTAAACATTTATTCGTTGATCCTTAGTTATGGTACATAATGAATTTTCATAGTAAATCTAGAAAATAGTTCTCATTATACACAATAAATGATAGCTGATGCGCAGTATAACGTTGCAGTGGACCGAACGCGGTATTTCACTCGCACCCTCAGACACACATATCCCTCGCGCTCGCACCTACATTAGACTTTTGATGTGCCTGGCAACATAAAGGAACTACTGAAACTGTCTGGCTATTGAGAAAACATCATTTGATAGTTCTCCAAATAACATATATAAATTGCAGCTTTTATACTATACCGTAAGTATAGTAATAATTAAATATACTTTAAGGGTGTCTGGCAGAGGGTTGCAACCGTACAAAGTGTCTGGCTTTCGACAAGGTGACTTTTAGGATTATTATAAGTAAAATATGTAAAAACTGAGTTTTATACTTTACCAAATTTCACACACAATTTTACACACCTTTACTACCTGATACCTGCGAAAGCCACCGCGACTCAAGTTTCATAGGCGGGGTTCGTTCTTACCTGTGTTGGGGACATACATTGAGAAACTTACAGCTTTTATACTTTAACGAATGCCTGGGGGCCGCTGGCTCTTAGACCAGGGGGTCTGGGGCCCTTGGCAAATTTGTTGGATGGAGCCCCCTCAGTGAAAATTAAAGTTTTTGTGTTATTGTCACTACTTATATTTGAGGGCACGCTACAAGTGGCATGCGCCAGCGTGGTCCCACAAAAAATGCCCTGGTTTTAGGAATTAATATTTTGGTCACTTTTTCCAAAAATAAGGGCAAGTCCACCATAATTATATTCCTACAGAGCTCAACATGGGTATGGATGTTCAAAACACCATTATGGAAGAAGTGAAGAAACTAAGAAGTCTCCATAGATTCCTCGAGTGAAAAAAAATCAACCTCTCGTTCCCTTTCATAGGAATCTACATTTCACTTTATGCCTGAAGCACAATAATATTAGGCCTAAAGTGTACCTACTTGCAGACAACCACAGATGCGCACTCCGAAAAAACTTTATCCGAGAAGCAGAGCTGACATCACGGGACGGCTGCAAAGTAATTACAAGGACCATCCTAGTCTGCTCGCAAATAATCGCCCTGTTAACTCTACTGCACGTGCAATAGATCTGTTTGCGAGCCTGCACCATGCAGTGGTCGTATCTACCCAGGGGCGTATCAACACATTATATTTAAGCTGAATGACTCGTCGGAAATATGGCCAACTCCATCACAGCGGGTGCATGATCTAGCCTGCTCGGTGTTTGCGTGGTTCCGCGTACCATCTAGGTTAGACCATGAGAGAGAGCGAATGCGTGGGCGGTCCTACAAGAGTTTTCTTGAAGGACCCAAGCCTCTCAGTAGCCATTGAAGTCCCCCAGTAAAACCAGCTCAGCGTTCAGGAACCGCAACTGTGCGTCATGAATATCTGCCCTCACGGGTAGGTGCTTAACAATAATAGTAGCACATGTTATCCTGGTTTATAGCTCCATGATTCATGTAGAGCCAAATGATGGAAAAGGAAAGATCTTCCATGCATCGCAATTGGCGCCAGCAAACATCGACTTTGACAAATGCACACACACCCCGAATCTCAAAATTGCTCCTTGATTTTATATAGTCGGGGTAACACAGGTACGATATATCGTTTGTGCGTCGCATTTACCTACTGATGTCGTCAGGAACATCACAGCTGGCCGTGCTGTCTTAAGGCACAGGTAGTGGAACACGACGCGAGTCGCGACGTCTAGGTTTACATGGAGTCCTTGATGGTTGTGAACGCCGTCTGAAATTGCGATTTTGCGGGGTTTAGTGTGGTCGCTGTAACAAAGATTATCCCTTTTTTTTGCACTGCAAGGGATGCGTTAGAATGGGCCGATATTCACCACAGCGCAGTGGGTGACTAGACGCAGGAGCTAGTTTCGTTTGTGTCTGTGTAGTTGAATGAAAGCTGGTCCACAATACTTAGATTTGTTTCCTGTGGCGTATCCGACTGACGGAAGGGCCCCCGTACCGCATTGGGTGTGGTCGCCAGGACTCCGCGGCGGTCACAGTGCTGGTACAAGGTCTCCCTGGTTCATGGGTCGACCCACGTCGCAAACACGGTACTTTCTTTGGCGTCTACTAGTGCTAGTGCCCACTTGCTGCGGTGATCATCGCCCGGCTCTGTAGCTGTTACTTACTACTAGTGTTGGGTTACTTAGAGGGCTTTTCACTGCTACACAGGTCCAACATCATCTTCGTGGGTACCTCAATGCGTCGTCGGTGACGCTGGCAGGTGAACCCCTGAATAATGGTGGGCCCGGGCCCTAATATTAAATTTTTTTTTTTTTTAATTGCTCTCGGACCGGGGCCCCTTTAGGTCGGGGGCCCGTGGCATTTTGCCACCCTATAGATACGCCACTGCAGGAATCGAACCCAATACCTCCGGCGCGACAGGTGGTATTACTACCGACTGCGCCACAGAGGCAATCGATAGTCGTATTCCTTAGAAAATCTTAAACAGTCTGCGCATCGGGATGCTACCCTATACTATGGACCTACCTAGGGACTCTGACTGGAACTATAAACTACAGGACGAGCCGAGATCCTTAAAATACTATAAATATAAATTTTTATTTGCGTATCGTTTAGGGTTCCGTACCAAAACGTAATCCTATTAAAGAGACTCCGCTGTCCGTCTGTCTTTGACCAGCTTAGACCATTTAACTACGAGTAGTACAAAAATAGTAATTAAATGGTCTAAGATCACCAGCTTAGACCATTTTAACTATCACCGGCTGCACCTATCTCATTAAAGCTAGACAGTTGAATGAAATATTCCCAGATGACGTTATCTCTAACAACAAAAATACTGAAAATAAAAAGAAATGTGACCCTCTGTGCGCGAGGCCGATTCGCACCCCCGGCCGATGTTTTTTATCCAGTTTGTGATAGAACTTTCTTTTTTAAAGTAAGGGAAAATACTTCATGAATGCTATGCACGACTCGAAGTCCTAGCGACTAAAAATCTACGTAACGCCCAACAGCCTACAGTTGGGAGCCCTGGGTAAGCCCTCGGAACGATGTCCCAGGTCCTCCTGGTACCTTAGTACTTACTTGGATCATATTGACTATTATTGTGGTCAGGTTTTATTAAGTAAATTTCTCTTTGTAGCGCTGCAGCGCTGCACTGCCGCCGCTGCACAGTGTCTGCTGTAGAACAAGCCAGGTGGACAAAAATATTTTATCACGGTTTTGGATTTATATATATAAATCAATTAATTATGTAGTATTACTAGCTGTTTCCCGCGGCTCCGCCTGCGTAGATATTCGCTTTCCGACAAAACCGCTCTTCCCACGGGAATACTGTAGGTATTCTTTTGCCATAAAATTTACCCTATACATATATTAATCCAGGGTGTCGGTTACCTCAACATCAAATTTCATTTGATGTGAATTGATTTGATCAATCTGTTGAACCGTTTTGCCTTGATTGAGTACCTACCTAACGGCCTGGCAACGGGGATCGGCGGTGGCGGCGGCGGCGGAGGCGACTAATCGCGCGGCATCGTTTGCAGGCCACGGGGTAGTCGCGTTCGCCGCCGCGACCAGTCATTTGATCACTGGCCTAGTCGCCGCGACTGCCGCCCGACGCCGTGGCTCGCACCGTACTGATTCATGCATAATTTGTTTCACTCGCTCGCCGCACCGCCAGTCGCCGTGTCGTTCGCTCGGTACATTTCGCCGGTCGCCGTGCCGCGTGGCATGCTCAGTACATTTCTACTCATTTGTTTGAGTCGCAAGACGCTTCGCCGGTCGCGCCGCACAAATTTTCGCCATGGCGACTGCCCCGTGGCCAGGCCGTTAGAACTCTCGTATTTATAAAGTTTAATTAATAATGTTAATAAAAATTACATATTTTAAAGAAAATGCATAGGAATTGTATATTAATATTTTATTTTATGCACATAATTAAAATACAGGAAAGTATAAAAATATCACTTTGTCTTTTATATAAACTAGCCTAACTAGCTTCCAGCTCAATTTCGGCTCGAGATCGTGTCACAACAATATGCTCCTCGGAAAGTTATCACTTTTTTTATTGTTTAAGAATGCAATCATATGATGGGACACGTACTGATGTCTGACTTTCATAGTCCACTCCCTAGTCTGTTTATATGAGTGAGTTGTTGATTTTGAATCAATATAATACGCTTAGGCCTCGTCACTACTTAGCAGTCTGCCACTTTGCACAGCACTTGCTTTTTGTAGGCTTGTGGACGCACTTGCAGAAGCTAGATTTATGTCTTTTATAACACTAGTAACACTTTAATGTCCACTTCACCGTGCAACTATGCAGTAGTCATTTCATTTATTCCCCAACACTCCGCGATTGAACTAGATCTTAAACTCTACGTTTTAGTTTAAAAAGACGAATCTTAAAAGACTTTTAGATCTTCAGGGTCGAGGAATGTCAGCAGATGAGGTAGAAGGTTGCGACCGAGACGATCGCACGCAGAATTTCATCTCTTCACCTTCTAGCCACGCTTTATTTTTGTTAAGGAAACGTTCTTTTGACTCTCCTGAAAAGAACCATTTTGTAGCAATTTTCCAAGAAATGACCTTAATTTCCTTTTCACATTCTTTAGTGATGTCATAGAAATCAAATTTGGATGAACTATAATAAACTCAAAACGATCATTTCTTAATTGTTTTACATGCCACTCTTCAAAAAAATCTATTTTGCCAATAGAATAGAGCTTATCTGCAAAAGAAAGAAAAAAACAATGTTGTACCCGAGTGTGCTACAAATAATATATATCATAACTAGCTGATGCCCGCAGCTTCGCCCGCGATGGCGCTGTATGTGAAATTTTGCTGAATTTTCTTGGCTATAAACCTCACGGAGCCCGAGACCTTTCCAACGAATGCAAAACCGTGGAAATCGGTTCGTGCGTTCTGGAGTTATAGCGTCAGGAAGGAAAACCCGACTTATTTTTATATAATAGATCATCTATAGACGTCCAGCTACAACATATCAAAAATTTAGCCTGGATACAAGAGGAAACATTGGTTTCCCAGTCTTGATAAGTTTTAAAAAAATAGAAGAAAAAAAAGTTCATTCTGTGTCTTCATTGATAGCCTATTTTATTAATGTTTATGACACAATAAAAGATTTTAATAAGTATAAAATAATAAACATACCTTCAGATAAAAAATCCATCACTAAAACTTTCCACAAAACAACAAACTGTCACCGTAAGATGTTAGTGCAAGTGTCGCGAAAATGCAATGGACGCAATTATTTAAATACATATTTACCCTCATTAGCTTACTTTGATAAGCGATGACGCTTCAGAATGGAATGATAGACGTAAACAGTTTTCAGAATCTGGGGTTTAGGGGTGTTGTTTACATGTAGAAATTATCTATTTTCGGAAATTTGAAAATGACTTTTGTCCACCTGGCTTGTTCTACAGCTTACATTGTGCGCTGGTCGAATTAAAAATGCGAGTAAAAACAAAAAGGAATTCAATCAAAGAATTCTGAGTTTTGCGAGCGGGGTGTTCCAAGTATCTATAAAATTATCACCGTATTTAGCCAAGCCAAGCAAGAAGGTGACCACCACCGGTAACCGGTAATGAATTTAGTGGCGTCAATATTTATTGAAACCTTCTGTGGTTCAAAGACTTTGAAGCCAGTCCATAACACCGTTCAAAAAAAAGTGGTTTTCCGGTTTGACAATTAAGTAACCTATTTCTAAAGACTGATTTTATAGTGTTTTTTATAAATTACTAGTGAATTATTACTTTGAAGTTCATATCAGAAACTGCTCTATTCGGCGAAACTCATTCTGTAAGTATTTATTTATTTTTGTGTATTTTACAAGTGTGGAAATTGTAATGTTTTGCTTTACGCCTACGATTACGCCTCGGCATATTTCCATGGGACGCTTCATCTATCTTATCGGATTACAAACAATAATATTATTAGTCACACATCAAGCAAAGGGAACGTAATCTGTACCTACATTTTAATGTTAAATACTTACTGGTTGTAGATAATAATTTGTTATAATCGTCACAACACCCACAACACGTAATCAAACGGATTAAAAATTTCTCAAGTGGATGATAATGTTACTAATATTTGTACCATTAGGTATGCTAATGATTTGTTCATAACTAGATATCCTGTTGGTTTAATGATAACAGTATAAAGGTGTGGTCAAACATCTCCTAAGTTGATTCCAGCCAAATCGAACCATATAATTAATTTTAGATCAAATCTAGAACTCGAATAAGGCCTAAGCTGATAAGAATGACACTTTTGGTTTCCATCAAAATCCGTCTAATAAGAAAAATCAAAGAATGTTAAGTAGGTAGGTATAATAAGTAACTTAACTTTGCAAACTATGACATGACTACACAGTATGACAGTATATTATGGTGATTGGTATATGTAGTTAAAACACTGGACACACAACAGTCTTCCATACAAATATTTAATGTGCCATTCAGATATTGATCCTCACATGTTTTTGAATATATAGGTACTTTAAAGACAATTTAACGAGATAACAAATAAATAGCTTTTCGATTTGCTTCTGTGCTTGTAGTATTTAATTATACTTTATATAGAAGATATTACTTGCAAAAACTTTAACTGTCTCATTTCCATCTAAGATATCCTTATATTCTTATTTATTAGTGAGAAGTTCTTGCCCCACCAAGTTTTCATTAGTCAACTTCAGATTTAGATTGTCTGCCAATTTAAAACTAAAACCTACTCTAATTTGAATCTTCCTCTTCTTATCAGATTCTTGTTGGAGTGTTTTTGAAGCGTCGTTGAAATGCGTCTACCTTGTATGTAGCTCGGCACCACCACTCTGGTTGACTGGTAGAGAATGCCTTAGGCATTAAGTCCGCCAATGTACTGCTTTGTGCACAAAGTTTAAATAAATAAATAGAAAAATTATTGACAATTCGTCATATTTCTTGCTGATACATGACTTCTCGATCCTAGCCAAAAATTTAATTTTCATGCTGACTTAAACTTCTAAAAGACTATTCTGGAAAAAGAATCCAGTAATTAGTATTTATTTTATTTGTCCACAAAAAGGACCACTCCTAACACATTTCCTTGTGGAATTCCAGCTTTTATTTCCTTCAGTTCTGTTTTACTGCGTTTTGTGGGAGCCGCTGTGTACCTGATCTGTAATAAGGTTGTAGCTAGGTTTTTTCTGAATCCTATGGCCAGTAAGTTCGTTTCCCAGTTGATATTGGTTTTTTTGTTCATAGCACTTTGTAATTCTCTTCCCTTTATTGAGGTTAATTTTGAACCTTTAGTTGAACACAACATGGCCTTAGTTTCTAAGGTGACCACAACTGTATATTAGTATGGTTTATAATCATTCCTATAAAAATGTAGCTCAGCACTATTAAAAATATATTTATCAGGGTGTAATCTGTGTAATGACTGTCAACAGTTTTCAGTAGAAAAAAAAACTGGCCAAGTGCGAGTCGGACTCGCCCATGAACGGGGTTTGTAGCAGTAAGTACCATAATATAAATGTTTTTGTAGTTCTTTGTAACTTTGATTGATGTTTTAACACATTCACTGTGATTTTTTAGGCGAAAGTTGCGGTTTATGACGTTTTAAAAAAAACTACTAACTAGGTCTCGTTCAAACCAATTTTCGTTGGATGTTTTTATGGCAATGTACTATTGAGCTCATAACTGCAAAGTAGCAACCCTACGTAACTATGGCGTCAACATTGTAGCGCTACTTGTGACCTTTTTCTCTTAAGACAATTCACACACACAAAATTGTTCTTCCGTAGGAATATTATCGATAATTTCGTTGTTACTACTGAAACAACCCGTGGCCGAGTGGTTCTAGTATGGAATGAAAATGCAAAGGCTGATGGTTCGAATCCTACGATCTTGCAAAAACACTTTTTGTGTTTAATTTATAAATTAATAGGTATCAGGTTGATTAATAAAATAATGTTTCTTAAGTAGAACTATAATTAGAAACTTCATGCAAAATTACTTTATCATACACACACACACACACACACACAAACACACACACACACACACAAACACACACACACACACACACACACACACACATACACACACACACACATACACACACACATACACACACACACACACATACACTCACACATACACACACACACATACACACATACACATAGGTTTGTCAGTTAATAAATTTAAAAAACTAATAAAACCTAAATTGTGCCAGAAAGCTTATTATAGCATTAAAGACTTTCTAGAAGACAAGGCTGGCCTGGCAGTGACACGAATTGCTCCTTTCTACATAAAAAAAAACTGTATTAGATACTAAGATACTAGAAGAGAAGGGTCCGGACTGAGTTTCTTGGGGTGTTCTTCTCAGTCTGTAGTATTTCCGAACCCCCGGTAGAGTCACAAAAATTTTGACAAACCTAAATAATTTTTTTAAAAATTTCAAAGGGAATAAATTTTATTTTATTTTATTTTATTTTATTTATTTTTTATTTCATACACACACACATACACACACACAAACACATACACATACACGCGCGCGCGCGCACGCACACACACTCACAGTCACACACACTCACTCACACACAGTCACTCACACACAGTCACACACTCACATACACACACTCACACACACACACACACACACACACGCACGCACGCACGCACGCACGCACACACACACACACGCACGCACGCACGCACGCACGCACGCACGCACGCACGCACGCACGCACGCACGCGCGCTCGCGCGCACGCGCGCACGCACACGCACACGCACACGCACACGCACACGCACACGCACACGCACACGCGCACGCGCACGCGCACGCGCACGCGCACGCGCACACGCACACGCACACGCACACACGCACACACGCACACGCACACGCACACCAGCATTTTTGAAGACATAATAGACACACCCCACACGTATGGGCTTTTTTAATACAGTTGCTCAAAAAGTGACGTATTACAGGGACGTATAGCGTTCGGGATGAGGGCTATTACGCACCTGTGCTTTTTTCATTACCTTTCCCGCACTCGTGCGTTTTCTTTCCCAACTGTCAAAATAATGTCTATTAAAAATAAAAAACCAACCAAAAATTCATAGACGTTTTAGTGATTCATGCAAATATTTATAAAAAAAGATACTAATTTGTTTCAATATCAGATTAAAGTAATTTTAATTAAAATTTGAACATAAATAATATAAGTATCGGCCAAATTAAATTTATAAATTTAAAAAAATTTTGGCTGTATGAAGTGCACTGCCATAGTCTGTGCTTAGGTTTACTTATAATATTTTACGGTTGCCGCCATTTTGGACAATTCAGATTCAGGTTTATTTGTTTTTATTATTTTATTAAATTGCTTAATTTTTTCGCAACTGTATTAAAAATAGTTGTTCGATACAACGTGTGGGACTGTTATTTAAACTCGTTCTGACTGTCTACCCTCGCCTTCGGCTCGGGTCAACATCTGTCTGAACTCGTTGTAATAACAGAAATCCCACACTTGTAACGAAAACTACTATTTTATAAATATTTTTTTTGAGTTTCAGTTGTGTATGGGGTGGGGTCCCCCGAAATTGATTGTTTTTTTTAGTTATATGTAAAAATCTTAATGCGGTTCACAGAATACATCTACATAGGTACCAAGTTTCAATAGCATAGCTCTTATAGTTTCGGAGAAAAGTGATTTTGACATACGGACGGACAGACAGACATGTCTGTCATGACGCATCTATAAGGGTTGCGTTTTTTGCCATTTGGCTACAAAGGCACTTAGATTATACAAACTACTAAATTCCATTTCCTGTAATGAAATTCGTACTAAGTATTTTATGATGCGTTCTATCATTCATTATCCTCGCGCCGACTGTTTTTGAATACAAAAGGAGAATTAAAACATAGTAGGTACATTTTTTCCTGAAAAAAGCTACATCCACTTTACTTATATTCTTTCTACCATGGCAACACTTGGAAATCCGTCTCGACAAAAATGACGCACACTTGTTGTGCAGTAGGTAACTACCTACAGTAACTTCAAACGACAATCAGCTCATTTCATCTAGGTAGTTAATTATGAGTATTATGACCAAAAGTGTCTTTGATTAAATAAACTATGCAAGTGTTACAAAAACCCACCATTTGTAACAAGTATGGTGTATTTATTATTTTAAAACCATCATTTTATTATAATACTGATTTGATTTCTAACGTACTTCCTATAGCAATTTAAGAGAATGCTTTCAGGTTGAGTGGAACCTCTTCGCAATAAGAGAGACTTATGCGTGTTCTACCGCCTGTACAATGGTATGTGCTCTGAGGAATTGTTTGATTGACGCCCACCACGACCACGTAGACGGCAATAGAATATAGTAAAAGACAGAGAGTTGACGCCCACCACGGGGTGGGCGTCAACTCTCTGTCTGTGGCGAGCGGTGCGATGATAGAACGTTCTGTCATCGTACCGCTCGCCACAGACAGGGAGTTCATCCTCATACTCTACGTCCGGCCGGAGCGTTCGAGCACGGTTAGATCCGATAGGGGCTTTCTTCCGCGCACGCTTAGGTTGTGGAATGGTCTCCCTGCCTCGGTTTTAACGCCTACAGTATGGGGCAGTCTGGTGTTGCAAACGCTCATAGGCTGCGGTGACCACCAGTCCTTCTGGTGGGCCGTATGCTTGTCTGCCATCTTAGTGGTATAAAAAAAGAGAGAAAGATTGAATAAGTGACAGTGGGTCCCGCACGAGGAGGCTGTATGAAAATTACCTGACCACAGTAATAATTATTATTACCGTGACCGGGCCGTATCTGCAAACTGGTTGGGAAACACTAATCTATCGCGAAAGACTTTGTTATTCTTGATCTAAGCCCTAAGCGAATCACGCGTCTAGGGCGAAAATTCGTGCTTTTGGATATTTCTGCCATACAGGACTCACTATAGTGATTCTTTTTTTAACGGATGTACACCTACTTGCCTTGAGTACAAAGTAGGAAAGTTGAGCTACTTTCTTTCCGACTCCCTCCACTTAATTTGTGATGTTAATATTAATTTAATAAAATAAATCGTGATTCATTTCGATATGGGTTCCAACTTCTAAGACTCTATCTACTAGAACCAAAGATAATTATACAATAGTACTACACACTATCACGAGGTGCAACTTTTCGGGTGTTGCTCATTTTTGAATAGAGAAGAGTCACGGCAATTGGAGTGCGGGTGGCGAATAATTTGTATCTATCAGGCATAATTTTAGGAACGACCAAAACTCATGCATCATTTCGCACGTCCTCAAAAAAACTGTCATAACCCAAAAATAGTAGTTTTGAGATATAAGCATTTAAAGTTTTTTTTTGACTTATCAATGCTATAGTGATTAAATGGCTTATTGTTGACATCAAATGACTCATTCATTTGGTGCTATATTTAGAAGCCAAGAGGAGAGTATTGTAAAAAGCACAATTTTGTAAATAATATTATGACTATTTCAACAAAAATTAAAAAAAAGGGTATGATATGACACTTTTTTACATTCAATTAGGTTCAATAAAACAAAATTGCAATCTAATCACTGCTTTATTTGTATTTTCACAATAATTATAATAGCTAAACAACATTTCTTTAAACTCAATAGGCATTACATAATTTAAATATTAAACTAAAAATTATAAAATCAGCCTTTTAGCATTGTTAATCTTAACGGTGCGAGCGGTGCTACGGTCACTTGACACGCGGAAAGCCAGTGGTCCTGATGGCATTCCGGCGGTGGTGTTGAGGAAATGTGCAACCGAATTGTCTCCAACGCTCACACGCCTGTATCGCCTTTCATACTCGTCGTGGGAAGTGCTAGAGGCTTGGAAGGAGGCGAACATCCTACCGATCCCCAAGAAAGAGTATCGGTCGGACGTTCGCCTACCTAACTACCGCCCCATAGCCGTAACCACTGTCATCTGCCAGGTGTTCGAGCTAATTATCAACATGCGCTGCCTGCAGGATCACTCGCTTATTAGCGATCGTCAATATGGCTTTAGGCTGAAACAATTAACGGGTAACCTCCTAGCATACATAACACACACCTGGGGTGACGCTATGGAGAGGCACGGCGCGTCTCTCGCTATTGATCTAGACATCACTAAAGCCTTTGATAGGGTATGGCATGCGTCGCTTCTTTCCAAGCTGCCGGTTTATGTCTCTCGCCTCAGTTGTGCAGCTTGTTGGCCAGCATTAGCTTTAAATGGCTTCCGGCTTTTTGCGAGTAAATGCTATAGTACCACAAGAATCGATATTGTCCCCAACTCTCTTCCTTCTGCATATCAATGACATGCTGTCCCCTGGGTGTATGCATTGTTATGCGGATGATAGTACTCTGCATGCGAGCTATTCTGGCCGGCAAGTGGATGGGCGACATGACGTGGAGGAGAAGAGACGGCAACTTGTGGCGGATCTCGACCGGGACCTGGGAGTGGGACGCATTGCCAAATGGGGTTCAGACAACCTGGTCGAGTTCATTGCCCAAATAACACAGGCGTGTGCGTTTACAGCTACGAAGTCCCCATTCCTACCCCTACCCCTACCCTCTCTTCAGAGCATTCCGATTCCACTAAACTACAACCTGGAGATCCTCGGTATAGACGTCCGGCGTGAGCTCAATCACAAAAACAACATAGAGAGTTGTATTAGGCTGGCCTCGCGGAAACTAGGAGTCCTAAGTAAGGTGAGACGGTACTTCACGCCACATCAGAGATGTTTACTATACAAGACGCAGATTCGTCCCTGCTTTGAATACTGTTCTCACCTTTGGGATGACTCCACGAAGTACTTACTAGACGCGCTTGACGCTATGCAGAGACGTGCTATCCGAATAATTGGTTGTCTTGAGGTGACGGGAGGCCTCGAACCGTTAGCGTAGCGAAGAACTATAGAGTTCTTAGCTGCCTTGTACCGAATGTATCAGGGCGAGTGTTTTGAGGAGCTCTTCAACCTGATCCCACCCTCTTCATTCCGATCCCCAACAACGCGAGCCATGCAATGTTACCACTCATACACAGTAGGGAATTTTCGCCAGAACTAAGTGTTTCAAAAGATCGTTGAAACATTACTATTTGAATCTTACTGTTTTGTTCTGCTGAAAAATTATAGTTTTCTTCGTGACTGTTTCCTAGTCGTAGCCTTTTTCAGTAGGTACAGCTTTCTTAATACATGTCTGCAATAGTTGTAGGTAACGTAAAAATATAACATTAGAATTATAGTAATAATAGTTATGTAGTTAAAACAGTACAATACAATGGATTAACAGGTAACCAAAATACAATGCGACTGTTATTCATTCATTTGTCAATTTGATTTAACAAATAAATATTGCGAAAAATAGTCGTATTATATATATGGCATCGTATTTATAACTGAATATAAATAAAATTTAAAAAATAAATTTAAAAAAAGTACCATAACTCATATTACAACTGTTTTCTGTTCATCAAAATTGTGAACGTAGAAATAATTTGACGATTATATTGCCATAACTTGTGGTATGACACTTTTTTACATTACATAATAACATAACTTCAATTGTGTTTGTAGTAAAAGACAGAATTATTTTATCTTACGACAGTTTTTGCCCCTTTGAAACAAAATAATTGCCAAAAGTCTTACCTTCAATATAGTTGTATCACAGCTTAAGACGTTTTTCAGCAGCTTAAATACGCGTTCACCTGTTACAAGCAGTGATGCGGCACTGTTGAGGATTGGGTCAAGTCGATTATCGTTCTCTAAAAAACTGTCAGTTGTGCCATCTAGCGACTTTTTTTAACGTTATCGTTGTGGCGGTTTTATTGAATGATTTAGTATGGAAAACTGAACTTAAGTATAGCAATATCTAAAAATGTAATATTTCTGTGTTATGACAGTTTTTCAGAGGACGTGCGATTTGATGCACGTGTAAATGGTGCAAATCACTTATGATGGTTGTAGAAAAACATTGAAATCTAACGGTGCTTGTTGTCACGCCCGTCTTCGGGAGCCAAGGCCACAAGCAAATCCCCTTTGTCCCTACCAAACAGCCAGTTCTACGTAGCCATTATAACAAAATTACGAATTTAAGATTCACAATTGGTTTATTAGCACAGTGGCGTGTAGGGAGCTAGGTGACGATAACGAAGATGGTCGTTAATTCAGCGACGAAGCCTTGCTTTTTGACATGTTTATTTTATTGACTTGCAGAGTTTTGGATGCAACAGGCTAAGATTAGTATAGCCACTATGGCGTCCACGTACACTATGATGACGTAAATGTCATCGCTTCCCACGCCCACGGTCATCATGTAAGCCAGTTTATATCCGTTTATATCCGGTATTATCCTCTTTCATCCAGGCCGGAAATAATGCAGGATGAGTTTATAATAATGATTAACATAGCCTGCAGAGTAACATTAAAAGAAAAAACATCAGAAACTTCGAGTTGATTGTGATAAATAAATTTTCTGTTGAGCCGCCATTAGCGTTCCAATTAGTTACGGGGTAAGTATTAAATATTTTAGTTTATTCTGCTTTTATTTATGGTTTTATTTAATATATTGAATGATATATTATTTTATAATATATACTTATTTATTTCAGTGTATATTTATTAATTGTTTTTTTTATTGGCCAATGTAAATACGCAAAAAATGTATAACTTTAATACTTTTATTTTATTAATATTTTTGTTTATTTTGCTTCAATTATTCTTGTTTTGCATTTAAAAGGTGTTGTTTAACAGCTGTTATAAATATTTCCGTCCCAAATCGAGGTAAAATTAATTATAATAGCATGTGAAGATGACAATTTTTGGCAATGAAAATACGCTAAATATTGATAAATTTATTTTCGGAGATTTTGTATCTACAAATTCTTTTTTTTTATTTTTGGGTAACGTGTTTGTGTGTATATTTGGTAAATAAAAAAATATAAGACTTAAAACTGGTTTTATTTTGAATTACATGGTAAAACATAAGAATACTACTTCATTTTAACCATCGTAATTTTCAGCGACATTTCATTAATCCATTACACATCGGATATCCTCGGATTTAGTTTAGTTATTTTCGTCAGTTATCCAGCATGATGAAACAGTAAGTATTTCTGTAGTGCGACTCCTATAAAAGAAATAAGAATTAATTTTGTGAAGCTCGGCGCGCAACCGCCGTTCCCGCCAACGCTCGCGAAGGTGTTGAGCGTCGGAGGCCAGTGACGTTTGACAGTTCGGACGCTCGACTGGATAGAACTCATTTCGTCGACTAACCTATAAATCCTATAATTAGATAATTACTTTGAACTACCTATCAGGTATGTACCTAATGTTTACTAAGTAATTATTTTATTGTAATTTTGCAATATTTCTGTTATGGGCCTGCCAGTTGCCACTGCGTGTTTCATAATTTTAATTTCCCAAAAATAATTCTTAATGTTATTTTTTACCTTTGTTGGTCTATTATCCATGGGACGCTGCCAGTTTAGGTATTTACGCTTTTTAGGGTTCTAAATCTTTCAAGTTGTGTGGTGAACTGGTGAATCGGATCGGGGCCGGGTGGCTGGGTGGCAAGATGCGCCGGACGGGCGGCGCATCCACCCTGCGCTAGTGCCGTCAGTCGCCCGCCGCCGCGCGTTCGGCTGGCCGCCGACCCCTGTATTTGTCCCCTGCAGTCACTATCTATTATGGCTTGCGATTTCTTTGAATTGCAAATCTTGACATAAATACGTCTACCAGTAAATTGCAATCGCCTATTTATGCATAAATATTGTTATAGAGAATATCTAAAGAAAGTTAAGTCGTCTTGAAAGTTTATTGTGTTGTTTGCCAATGAAATATTTATACAGAAATTCAACTTTATAATTATGTTTAAAAGTTGTTGTGCACGACCAACAAAGAAGTTGAGTAAAAGTAAATCTAAATCTGAAAAAATGGATACTATGTCTGAATCTGAAACGGTGCTGGATAAAAAGAATTTATCAGACAGCGAAGTTATTACCAGTCCTGTATTAGATGTTTTGTCACAATCTAATAAGGCATCTGTGTCAGAACGAATGAATATGAAACAAGAGGAGGGTAACGATAAAGAGCTCCCACATCCGAATGTACCCAAAGATGAAGAAACTAAAGCTGAGACGAGAGAAGAGACGCATAATGATTCTGTAAGCGAATCTGGCGACGATGCCTTAGATCTTGCACTTCCTATAAGGGAATTGTCTAGGAAACGGTATTCCGTTGATTATAAGAGAACCCGCCTAGATTTCAAACGATTCTCTGTAGACTGTCGCCGTGACTCGGCTACATTAGAAGAATTAGCACGACTCGAACAAGAATTGGCGCGTACCAACGTCGACGTGCGACCTGGTGTGCGTCGTAGATCCACCGGCATTTTGAAATCAAGAAATACTAGTAGTAACGAAGTGTCTGAGCTCCGGTCTAGTTTTAAACAGGAATCAGACACTGATGATGATGATGTCTTTGAGAAAGATGTTCCTAAAAGTGAAGAAACTGAGGGACCTCGAGAGCCTCCGGCTACTCCAGTTGGACGCGATGAGCTAGCGTTACGAAGACACAGGTTTTTTTCTGATCTCGTGTGTGCTGCACGAGCAGCTGTTGAACATCGTGTACGTTTCGATCCTCTTGGCCCAGTTGTTGCAGATTTTGGTAAGGATTAGCATAAAATAATCGTAAGAATACTCTCATTGTTTTTAAAATTTAAGTGGGGAACCACGAAATATCAAGCTTAGAACTTATAGGATTTGTTCACTTAGCTTCGCATTTGTGTACGAAACCACGTAAGTGTAACTATATAACTAACATTTCAAATTGAACAAAAGTTACTCGTATCTCATTTAATTAGATTCGCCTCATCCATTGTCACCAAAAACCTATCTGGTAAATGTTCTGTGGGCTTTGAAACTTTAGTTTATTTATTTTAGTAGGATGGGTGCACCAGTGGCAAAGCGATTAAGCGAGAATTTGACACATTTTTACATGATGTGTCTTTGTTATTGCGACAATTATTGCTAAAAGCAAGGAACATACTCTTTATTTACCATATAATAATGTAGCATATTTCATTTTACTTAGCAGCTATTAAGTTTTTTTTTATTAAAAAAATAATGTGGGATCTCCTAATGTGCCTAAGTTCGACCAGACGGCACCAGTAACAAACCAGGCATTGTGCCAATAGCAAACCAGTAAATATAACAAATGTTTTTAAGGGGAGTGGTTGACAAAGTTTGCGAAAAAGAGGTGCAAATAAAGACGTTCTTCTCGGTATTAGTATACGAAAAATGACAGCCAAAAGTAGATTTGAAATCTACAAGATGTGTTCCAGAAAATGGTTTTATCAGAAATTGTGTATTTATTATAAATAACTAGTAAAACATCACTGAAATAGCCCATAATTTTTTAGAAGAAGTCGTTGTATGACATCTATTTATTAATGAATGATAATAAAATCTATATCAGAGACTAAAGAAAACATAGAACTCTAAAATGGTTTTCTTCAATTTTGAATTAGTATAAGTTTTAACTAATTATAACTAATAATGTATTCAAAGCATACATCACGTTGCTTGCTTCCCCGCGCTCGCCCGAAAATCTAGTGAGGGGGGAGTCGTGTTGCTAGACGGACGTGTGTCGCTCTGGTCTGCAAAATATTCTCGTAAAATGTTATATTTTCATTCATGTACAGAGTAATGCGTGCAACAGAGCCAGAGCCCGAGTTACACAACGCATGCTGCATTACATGAGAATATAATGCATTTCAACTTATTTTTCGTATTGTTTAATTAAATTACTTCGAAAGGTAATCATACTTATATTGTAAGCGGTACTTAATCATTTCAATATAAATAAATGAAGAAATATTTGTGAACATTCGCACACAACTTAAGCTAATATAACCTTGTGCTAAGGGATACTATAATATAAGTATTTTCATCAGTTGTCTACTGTAATCATACTTATATTGTAAGCGGTACTTAATCATTTCAATATAAATAAATGAAGAAATATTTGTGAACATTCGCACACAACTTAAGCTAATATAACCTTGTGCTAAGGGATACTATAATATAAGTATTTTCATCAGTTGTCTACTGATGAAAATACTTATATTATAGTTATTATTAACACACTGCTTTTTTGAGACACTGCTCTCAACCTAAGCTGAAAGATTTGACTCTTTTAGCTTGTTACGTCTTGTGGGTCGCCACAAGTAGGCACCATCTACCGGCAAATTGGTTAAGGTATAAAAGTGAATAAAGTGAGTGCCCGCCGAGTTTCTTGCTAGTCTATATCTATACATAATAATAAAACTGTTGAGGGTCGAGAGTCTGAATATGGAAGCTATTTAAAAAAAAAAAGAACGCGTTCTCTAATCGATACCTACTTAAGCCAAAATGAAATTTAAAATTTTCATGTCCGTCTGTATTCCGAATACGTATCACGCCGAAACTACTGATTTGAATGAAAATTGATCCGAGGAAGTTCAGGAGTTAGAGACATCTCAACTTCTCTAAACCTAGAATTCAACCTAGGATTGCTTCACACAAGTTTCAGTGCTGAGGGTTTTGTAGTTCAGGAATTAAAGATATCTCAACTTTCTCAAAACCTATAATTCAAGGGTTCCTTGGAATGTGACGGTAAATCTAAACAGGCGTGTTGGCTGAATCATAAAAAAACTGTTGTAAAATAATTTTGTCCGCGCCGAAGTCGGGGACTGAATTGTTTTAGAATAAACTTAATCTTTAAGCTCTTTTATGATTAAGCAAATAGGGCCGTTTCACACGCTGCTTGATGAGTCTGATGAAGAAGTGCCTCTTCTTTTGCAAACCTTATGTGACGTAAACGAAGTTGCGAGGGTCAGCTAGTTGTACAATATGCTTAATCTTTAAATTCGTTTATGATTAAGCAAACAGGGCAGTTTCACCCGCCGGTTGATGAGACTGATGAAGAAATACCTCATGTTTCATACACCTTAAGCATCGTAAACGAAGTTGTGAGAGTCAGCTAGTTACATACATACATATGGTCACACCTTTATCCCCGAAGAGGTAGGCAGAGGCATATTATTATGTCTCCACATTTAACCTTTTTAGAATTTGTCCCACGTAATAGGCGGTGAGCTGTATTGCCGTGTTGAGATAGACAGGCGCAGGTTGTATCTGCCTGCTGTTAAAATTAATCAAGCCGCCAAAACGGCCTTCAACTTCGCTTAACGACTGCCATTTTACGGGCAACCAGGATCAACGGCTTAACGTGCCTTCCGAAACACGGAAACGACGCTCAAATAACTGTCACAAAGTGGTCACATGGATGGTCACCCATCCAAGGACTGGCCATAGTGAATGAGCTTACTACAGTGATCGCTTACATAACACTAAGTCCGCGGTGCCACGAGCGCTTCTTATTTATTCATAACTAGCTGACCCTCGCAACTGCGTTTACTACTATTTTTGTTTGTTATAATAAAATGAAATGAAATTTTGTTCCAAAAGTAACAAAAATTTTAAGCGAGTGGAAGACCCCTCTTGTCTAGATTTGTAATAATTTAAGTAAAACAATGAATATATGAACATTCGTCTTTGTGAATTCGTCACATTTAATTTTTACGTAATAACCAATCTCATTTTTTGCAGTGTATTTTTACTACACTTAAAAACAAAGGAAAATTGAAATACAAACGTTCCTTTGTTTTTAAATTTATTTTCGCCTCTCTCTATAAAATAGAGTGCAGAGGGGCTTACGGCGAGACTTTGTCTGTAGTCTGTGACTCTGTTGCATTAAACTACGTCACTTGGTCAGGTAGATCATCTGTTCAAACGTTTTAGAGAGGGGCAGTCGGGTGGGACCGTCTCACAGCTTCTTGTTTATTTGGTGAAGCGAGGAACGCCTTTCCGCTACTATTTTTCTTCTTCTTCCGTAGTTCTTGTACTCTGATGTCTCTGTAGTTGCGCTACTCTATGTTGGCGAGTCATATCGCCCATATGCTCAAGGTCGTTAGCCCTGGGTATGGCCTTAAGGCATAATTACTTTTTAAAGTTTATTAAGCTTTCGTACTTAGTAATTAACACATTTTAATCAGTCTACAAGTTACGTGTACGGTATAATGTAAATGTTTATTTTATTTAATCACTACCTAATTAATTAGTTAGAGATCCATGTGACTGGTGTTATTGTTTGTTATAATAAAATACTCATAAAATTTCAATTACTTAAAAAATAAAATGTTAAGGTTCTAAACCAATAACTAGGCAATGCATGTTAAATTTTTGGCTAAACTTATCAATTTTAGGAAGTAAGTAGGCATTTCATTACTCCCTAGCCTATTATTAAGATCTCTGACATAACTGTTATTATACTTATTTTAACTTCTTTGAATAAAATAGAATAAAAATGAATTATCATAAGTTAAAATATTAAAGATCTAAATCAATTCTTAATTAGGTTTAAAATATACATATTCCTGACACAACTGACAGTAGGTTACTGCCAGTAGGTAACTGCTGCTATCGGTTAAAATCCTACATCTACATTTTAGTATTTTTGTGTGAATGTTTGTAATGAATAAACTCAAAAAGTTCTGCGCCGATTTAAAAAAATATTTCACCTTTAGAAAGCTATATTCACCCTGAGTAACATCGGCTATATTTTATTTCCATATTCCCACGGGAACGGGAGCTGCGTGGGTTAAACCGCGTGACGTCCGCTAGTATATTTATAAATGTGAAAGTCTGTGAAGATGTTTGAATTTTTGTTACTCAATCACGCTCTGGCTGGACGGACCGGTCTGATATTTGGCACAGGGATAGATTAGTGTGGATTAACAAATAAGCTACATTTTATGCCGGGAACATGTTCCCCTGGATGCGGGAACGGGAACTAAATTACAAACTGGCGAAGTCGCGAGCATCAGCTAAATCAATTTTCAATTATTAAGATTAGGGTCCCTTTCACAACTAGCTTTATTTTATTTACTAGCTGTTGCCCGCGAATTCGTACGCGTGAAAATTATGTTATAATGACAATTTGATTGCTCTCTGCTTAGCCCCTAGGATATGTAGCGTGATAATATATAGCCTATTTGAAGACCCTACCCCTAGTTAATATTTGTGCAAAATTTAAACCAAATCCATTTAGTACTTTTCGAGATCCTTCCGGACAAAGCAAAGCAAACAGACAAACAGACAAACCGACAGACAATTTTTTTCTAACTACATTTTCGGCTTCGGTATCTTATTTAGAGCACCCAGCGAGTATTTTTTTTAAATATATCCAATGTACAGTTTTGACTTTTCTATCATTTTATTATATGTATAGATGACGGCCGTATTATATTCTAAATGTGTCTCTAATTTCTGCACCTTTGCGTATATCGTCTATAAGACATCTTCCTCCTATTACTTACTTGAATAATATTATTTTCGGTGGCTAATAATCTAATTAATTGTATAAATTTTATTAGTATAAACCAGTAATCTGCAACTGGAAATGTATCAAAAAGTTTAATTACCAGTTGCAGACCAACTGGTATGCAACTGGAAAATTGTTCATTTTGTGTTCCAGTAGTTAACCATTGAATATTAAAGCTGTATTTTAGCATTTTTTGATAAAATAATCTATACATATAATAAAACTGTAGAGGGTCGAGAGTCTGTACATGGAAGATATTTTGAAAATTTTAATTGGAGGGCGTTCTCTAATCGATACTGAAGCCGAAAATGTAATTTAAACTTTTCATGTCTGTCTGTCTGTCTGTCTGTCTGTCTGTCTGTCTGTCTGTCTGTATCCCGAATAAGTATCACGCCGAAACTACTGAACCGATTTGAATGATACTTGGTACATTCCGAGCTTATAGTCCGAGGAAGGTTCTAGGATACTTTTGATCCCGAAGTTTTGCGCGGTTCCTGCGGGAGAGGGGATGAAAGATAAAATGGTTTTACAGTTGTAATTTCTCAACGCGTGATGCGATTACAAATATTTTTTCAGTATTGGAAAGGGAGTACTTTAAGGATTTTTCGACTCAAGTTTCAAGATTAAGGAGTTTGTAGTTCAGAAATTAGAGGCATCTCAACTTTCGCCAAACTTCCTTAAGGGTTCCTTTGAATGAGAGGGTAAATCTAAACGGGCGTGTTAGCTTAATCATAAAAGAGCTTAATTATTGAGGCTGTTGTAAAATAATTCAGTCCACGCCTTCGGCGCGGACTGAATTGTTTTAGAATAGCCTTAATCTTTAAGCTCTTTTATGATTAAGCCAACAGGGCCGTTTCACACGGTGCTTTACGAGTCTGATGAAGAATTACCTCTCCTTTCGTGCACATTATGTGACGTAAACGAAGTTGCGAGGGTCAGCTAGTACGTAATATTATTGCTACGTGTATCAAACAGTAAGGCAAATTCGAAAATAAATTACAATAATTGATTAAAACAAAGACACAGAAAGATGTTAAAACTTGCCGCAGTACGCGTAGCTTACTATTATGGCCGCCGGCAGCGAAATTAACGATTGTCGTTCTAGATTATCTGTTTTCACTGAAGTAGGTGGCGTGTGTATAGCTTTTAACGGTGATTATATGATTGGTAGGAATAAGACAAGCCTACCAATCGCAAAAAAAATGGCGGGATATTTAACAGGAGCTTAACATTTCTATTTAAAGTTTGAAATGGTGTGCCACTGGTTCCTGGTGTGGCACTGGTGCACCCACCCTAAGTACTCCAATGTTCCATAAGTATTTGCAGTATTGTATGTTGCGAAATGGGTAAATCCTGAAATGAACATCATAAGAATCGTTGTTTTTTATCCTTTCATAGAGCTTGTGTGAGCAACTGATGTGATGATCTTGGTTGACTTTACAGACCCTACCGATGCTCGTAGATGCACTTTCGATTTGGCAAGCGACGGTTTCGTAGGCGGCCGAAGGGGCAATGGTATGTGCACTACTTATTTGGAATATTGTGGAAGAGACCGATGTCTACCACTTTCAAATGGAATTCAGCAACCTCGTCTAGCCGTGTTTGCTATGATAACTAGATGAGTTTTGTTCAAAACTAGCTGACCCTCGTAACTTCGTTTACGCCACACAAAGTGTATGAAAGCACAGGTATTTTTTCAACAGACTCATGGGAGCGTATGAAACCGCCCTGTTTGCTTAATCATAAAAGAGCTTAAAGATTAAGTCCATCTAAAACAATTCGAAGAATTATTTTACAATAGCCTTAATCATTAAGCTCTTTTATGCTTAAACCAACACGCCGGCTTAGATTTACCCTCACATTCAAAGGAATTCCTGAATTCTAGGTTTTGCGAAAGTTGAGATGTCTCTAATTCCTGAACTACAAAACTCTCAACATTGAAACTTGTGTGAAACAATCCATAAAGTACTCCTTTTATAACACTGATTTTTTTTTGGAATCGGACCACGCATTGAGTAGTTACACCTAAAAAACCATTTTGTCTTTCATCCCCTCTCCCGAAGGAACCGCGCAAAATATCGGGATCAAAAGTATCCTAAAACCTTCCTTGGATTATAAGCTCTGATTGTACCAAGTTTCATTTAAATCGATTCAGTATTTTCGGCGTGATACTTATTCGGGCTACAGACAGACAGACAGACATGAAAAATTTAAATTACATTGCCGGCTTCAGTATCGATTAGAGAACGCCCTACAATTCTATTGTATTTACTGTACAACAATCGCTGAATTACATTCAAAATAATCAATTAAATCAGTCTATCACGTTCCACTGTTGGAAGTAGAATCCTCTCCCATTAGGATGGAGATTGATGCGCTGTCCAGACTGTTTGATATTTTTAGGGTTTCGTAGCCAAATGGCAAAAACGGAACTCTTATAGATTCGTCATGTCTGTCATGTCTGTCTGTCTGTCTGTCTGTCTGTCTGTCTGTCTGTCTGTCCGTCCGTGTGTCACAGTCACTTTTCTCCGAAACTATAAGGCCTATGCTATTGAAACTTTGTAACTAGATGTATTCTGTGAACCGCATTAAGATTTTTATATAAAACTAGCTGACCCTCGCAACTTCATTTACGGCACATAATGTACACGAAAGGAGAGGTAATTCTGCATCAGACTCGTCAAGCACCGTGTGAAACGGCCCTGTTTGCTTTATCATAAAAGAGCTTAAAGATTAAGGCTATTCTAAAATAATTCAGTCCTCAGACTGAATTATTTTACAACAGCCTTAATAATTAAGCTCTTTTATGAGTAAGCCAACACGCCCGTTTAGATTTACACTCTCATTCAAAGGAACCCTTGAATTCTAGGTTTGTCGAAAGTTGAGATGCCTCTAATTTCTGAACTACAAACCCCTCAATCTTGAAACTTGGGTCGAAAATTCCTTAAAGTACTCCCTTTCCAATACTAAAAAAATATTTGAAATCGCATCACGCGTTGAGAAATTACAACTGAAAAACCATTTTATCTTTCACCCCCTCTCCCGCAGGAACCGCGCAAAACTTCGGGATCTTAAGTATCCTAGAACCTTCCTCGGACTATAAGCTCAAAATGTACCAAGTATCATTCAAATCGGTTCAGTAGTTTCGGCGTGATACTTATTCGGGATACAGACAGACAGACAGACAGACAGACAGACATGAAAAGTTTAAATTACATTTTCGGCTTCAGTAACGATAAGAGAACGCCCTCCAATTAAAATTTTCAAAATATCTTCCATGTACAGACTCTCGACCCTCTACAGTTTTATTATATGTATAGACTAGAAAAAAAGCAGTAAATTTTGGGGGGTCCCCATACTCAGAACTTAAACTCAATTTTTTTTTTCATTTAACTGATACTTGTGGGGTATCTATAGATAGGCCTTCAAAAATGTTATTGAGGTTTCTAACATCATTTTTTTCTAGTGTGAATAGTTTGCGCAAGAGACACTTCCAAAGTGGAAAAATGGATGTCCCCCCCCCCCCCCCTCTAACTTCTAAACTAAGAGAATGATAAATCTAAAAAGAACATAATTATGATGTACATTGCCATAAAAACTACTAACGAAAATTTGTTTGAACGAGATAGAGCTGGTAGTTTTTTTTAATACGTCATAAACCGCAATTTTCGGTAAGAAAAATCACTATCACTGCGAACGTGTTAAAACATCAATCAAAGTTACAACGAACTATAAGAACTTTTATATTATGGTACTTGCTGCTACGAAACCCTTTATGGGCGAGTCCAACTTTTCTTCTCTTCGTTTACCTTATGCAGGTGAGACTGGCTTGAACCGGGAAAGTCAAGTCAGTGTCCCATCGCACCCACTAACTGTCAATAAAAAAGGTTTAAGCTGGTTGAATCACAATACACCTCAGTATTTAGATCTCTGTAGAAGAGAAGGCCGAGGTTACGTAGAAGATAAAATGGATTGTATACAAAATCTCTAACAGTTGTTGTAAATTGTACACACAGCGCAAGGAAATCAATGCAGTTGGCTGTAGTCCAAGTAAACAGTATCTGTCCTGCGAATTGTTAGTATACTGGGAGTTTACTAGTTACGAAACAGATTTTAACACTGCGCCTTCCATAAATATGAAAATGTATTAACCCTTAGTAAAACGGATGTGGAAGATGTAATACCGTGTGCAGCAGTGTTTTAGCATTGCATTGAGTCATTGCCTGGTTTTCGTTAATACGGTTTAATGAAAACATAAAACAGTTTACGGCGCTGTTATGTGTAGACGTTGGTATACCTCAGCTTAATTTGTACGTAAAATGAGGACTTGCTAAAGTAAATTATTTAAGTAACCACTAACTGATATTTAATTATACAACGTATAAAGTGCGTGGCAATTCAATCAAGCGTTGAATCAATTTATTGCAGCCAGTCCACAATGCGTAAACGGTTTTATGATATCAATACTGAGATGCCGTCGCAAATTATATTGCCTCTTAGAATTTATTGGTAACCAATAAAAGCTTAATGCCTATGGTACAATAAAGCGTAGTGCGTAGCAATCAGCTCGGATCGGAGAACTGGAACTCGGCATGAAGCCGAGAGAGAGAGAGATTGACTCTCCTGCATTTCTGCCATTAACGGATGTTTTAGCAATTAACACCAACTTACGGTTGACCTGGTCTACCGAAAGTGGGTTAGAACCTCGACCTTGTCTCAACAAAAATACATTTTTATCGCAAGGATCCTTCTAGCCGTTTGGGTTTTGGGAGTTATCAGGGATCAAATAGTTTGGATGCACGTACGCACCACAAGCATTTATAGCATTCCACAGAAATGGACTGGCGTTGACCTACTTTTCATGGAGTTAATGCATTTCTTGAAGGCATTGTAGATTTGCTTTTCGAGTCATGACCAACAAACAAAGGTACCTATCGCAACTTAAATGCAAACGTACACTGCATCTGGTGATCTGAGTGTGCGTAATTAGTATATGAGAGGGAGTCTGAGAATGGCACCAATGACTGAAAAAATGAGACGGAACCGTCTGTCTTGGTGAGGATGTGATGAGGAGGATTGAAACTCGTGTAACAAAAAGACCTATGCATGTGAAAGTTGCAGGATGCAAAACCAGAGGAAGGACAAAGAAAACATGGAAGGAGTGTGTAAGGACTGATATTAAAATGAAAGGAGTAAATGATCAGATGACGAATATCAGGAATGGGAATATGAATATTAAATGTTGAAGGATGGAGAGCCTGAGGAAGGCCAAAGAATACATTGATGGAGTGTGTAAGGTCTGATATGAAAATAAAAGGCGTAAATGATCAGATGACGAATATCAGGGATAGGAAGAAGACATACTGCGCCGAACCTAAATAAATTGGGACAAAGTCAAGAGGCTGATGATGATGAAAAGGAGCAACCCCGATCCGGGTCTTCTATTCAAAATTTCGAAGAACTGTTGCGTTTTGGACCTGTATGTCCCCCTTCCCCATGTAGGCCTGCCAAAAGAAGAGTCTCTTTAGAAGTAAGAAGTTTTCGTAAGAAAAAAAAAGAAGGTACCAGAGGCGCAAAAATACAAAATAATACTCATGTTCATGTAATAAAATATGTTTGTGTAACAAAATATCACTAGGGACTTGTGTCTAAATAGAGACGTTTCCGTGATTAACCGACTTACCCGAGCCTCTCTAAACAACATTGTATATTTTATAACCAAGATAGATGTTTGCTCAAAGGAGCTGCCCGATTTCGTATATTTTTCCTCCATTATATTACTGGGTTTCGTGTCGGTATGATTTAAGATCGTTTGCCTGTTATGATGTAAGATGAATATTACGGGCTTACTTCAGCTTCTGAATTACATTGTTAAATTTTATGAAAAGCAATTAGTTAGGTATAATTAAGTTTCGTAACGAAGAAATATTACCTACGTATTTAAAAACATTTCATACTAAATTTATATTCGCGCTCGAGGCACTAGCTAGGGTAATGATCACTGTTAGGACTACCAACCGAGTTACAAAACAAAACTCTGTTTTCACACCTGATTTTGATCTCTATCCATTTTAATTAAATCATTTTAATCCTACTAATATTATAAATGTGAAAGTTTGTGAAGATGTTTCGATGTTTAGATGTTTGGATGTTTGTTTCTCAATCACGCTGTAACGCTGAACGGATCGGGCTGAAATTTGGTACAGAGTTAGCTTATAGCCTGGAATAAAACATAGGCTACTTTTCATCCCGGAAATATGTTCTCACGGGAAGCAGAAACGGGTACCAAATTTCTCGCGGGCGAAGCCGCACGCATCAAGTTAAATCATAAATGTGAAAAACCTGTACAAAAACCAATTGAATGCCTCTGTGGCGCAGTCGGTAGTGATACCGCCTGCGGCGCTGGAGGTCGTGGGTTCGATTCCCACCGGAGACAAATATTTGTGTGACCCATAAATGTTTGTCTCAAGAGTCTGGGTGTTTCTATGTATAATATGTATGTATTTAAAAGTATATAAGTATTAATATCCGTGGTTTGATACCCATAACACAAGCAGGTTATTACGAGTACTTTGTTTGACTGTCGTTGTATTGTATCTGTTAGTTCATCACAGGAGAAGGGCTGCCATTATAAAGGGTGTTTTTTTTAGAGGTATAGAACTTTGAAATGGAATAAAACAAAAGGGATTTTTTTTATTGATATGAAATTGACTTTATTCGAAAGACAATTTTCTGGCATTATAATTTAAATATGATTTCTGGCATATGACCGCCACGGCTGGCTCAGACGTAGTCTAATCCAGAGGTCCAATTTTCGATGACATTTTCCAACATTTGTGGCCGTATATCGGCAATAACGCGCCGAATGTTGTCCTGCAAGGGGTCAATCGTTTCGGGTTTATCGGCGTAGACTAGCGACTTCACATATCCCCACAGAAAATAGTCAAGTGGCGTTAAATTGCACGATCCTGTAGGCCAAACCACGGTACCAAAACGTGAAACTATGCGGTTACCAAACGTTTCCTTCAATAAATCAATTGTGACACGAGCTGTGTGCCATGTTGCACCGTCTTGTTAAAACCACAACTCCTGCACATCATGGTTGTTCAATTGATGAACGAAAAAGTCAGTAATCATCGCTCTATAGCGGTCACCATTAACTGTAACGTTCTGGTCAGCATCGTTTTTAAAGAAGTACGGACCAATTATTTCACCAGCCCATAAAGCACACCACACAGTCAGATTTTCTGGATGTAACGGTGTCTCAACATACGCTTGAGGATTATCATCACCCCAAATACGGCAATTTTGTTTATTGACGTATCCATTCATCCAAAAGTAGGCTTCATCGCTCAACAAAATTTGCTTATGAAAATCGCAATACGTTTCTCGGACAGAACCATGCTTTTCAAAATAAATTTGCACAATTTGGAAGCGTTGTTCCGGCGTCAGTCTATTCATGTTAAAATGCCAAACCAAACTAAACATAAATCACTTGACAGTTGACAAAATTACCGCCAGTTAAAAAAGTGGTGGCAACTTAAAGTTCTATACCTCTAAAAAAAACACCCGTTAGTAGGAAGTTGTTCACAGTTTCTTTGCTCTTCTTTCTTCATTTTGTAACTCGCTTCTAGATTGTTTGAGTGTTAACATTTTTTGACAACATACTCGTACTTTGTTTTCCAGAAATTCACTGTATGTATAGCTTTTGTACAAGCCAGCTTGTTAATCAGAGTAATTGAAACGTACTTAAATATCTTAAATTAAATTCAATATCCCTATTATTTTGGGTAATAAGGCTTTAAGGAAGCTTTGAGCACAAAACAATTCTTTCGGTGCGGTTTCAATGTAGCGCTCAAAGATATTAAATGTAAATAAAAGTCCCAAACTTTGTAATTTGAAGACGCGTCTGGGTTCGTAATCGCTTTTATTCTTTGTAGGTTTTAATTTTCATGAGTAGGTATTTCTTTCTTCATAGCAAAGCTGATTCTTCTTTGTCGACAAAATTTCGTACTTACCTTAACATTATCTATACTTATAATAAATCTGTAGAAGTGAAAATTCTGTACATTCAAAATATCAAAAAAATAAATAGCAGGGGGTGTTACTAGACCGACACCGAACCCAAAAATGTGATTAAAAAAATTTTTGTCTGTCTGTCTGTCTGTCTGTCTGTTTGTTCAGGCATCACGCAAAAACGAACGGTTCGATTACGTTGAAACTTAGTATAATTATTCTTTAGTAGCCTGGGCACCACACTGGGTACTTTTTATCCCGGAAAAGTATATAGAATTCAAACCAAATTTAATTTTGCGGTTCGATCCCTAGACCCAAAGTTATAATCAATTATTGCTTAAAAGGTTAACGGTACGATGATGAAACTAAGCATGAGCGTTGTTGGTTACAATATGAAAAAAGTAATTTTAACATTTTTGTAAATTCCACCTCCATAGGTATAAAAAAGGAGGGTAAAGTTTGTATGGGACAACGTGATTCCTTGGTCCGATCTACTTAAAATTTGGCATATAGCATTATTAACATAATTGATGGAAGACGTGTTTCGTATTTTATTGAATTTTATACTATAACGAGCTAAAAAGGGAATGTAAATTATTTTCGGGCTGATTTTCTCCGAAGTTGATATCAATACTCCTTAAATACTCTTATTTTATACTTAAATTAGGTAGGTACTTTTTATTTTGACACATAATTTGTGAAAGCGTTGTCATTTATGTGGTTTTACTTCAGACTTCAAAGTGATGATTTTACTACAAAGTCATAAAGTTAAATTAAAAGCGCTATTTTGGTATAATATTAACCAAATATGCTATACGGAAGTATAATTGGTAATTTATTCAAATTTTGTGTGACAAAAATACATTTGTGAAAAGAAGAAGAAAATTCTAAGATGGCTAGCCAGAAAAAATGAAAGACCACGCTTCAGGTAGTCTCCACTGGTCAATGAAATAACACCGCATGTTACCATCTACCTCTCCTTACGACACATATTGTCAGCAGACTGATCATGGAAGGCATGAACTTTATTCTACATATAGTGCTGACTACATTCTGTCAGGAAACAGATTCACTAAGTCTTTGTAAAATACGGGAATGGCCTCTACGAAGATTTACATTCGACAGGACTGAAAAGAGCCATTACAATAACATGAACGCTCAGCTGATGAAATTTACATTGTTATTACGTTACCAGGTCTTGATTGGACCATCTGTATTAGGAGGACAAAGCCTACAGTAGTTCGATTTGTCCAAACGTCGTAGGCTGGGACTACCTGAAGAAGGAACTAAGTTACGATGTCAATTGCTTAAAAGAGAAGCTGTGTCAAGTAGTAGTTTAGCCATTGAATTAAGAAATGTATTTAATAAATAAATTTACTTGGCTCATATATTATGCATTATGAATTTGTGAATCAGAAATCTATCTAACTAGATATTATTATAAATGCGAATGTTTGTGAGTGTGGATGTTTGTTACTCTTTTACGCTGTAACGGCTATACGGATCTGGCTGAATAAATTAGCAATAATACTTCCGTATAGCATATATGTACCCGCGACGGGAAACTTCTCTATTTCTCTATCTCTCTCTCTGTCTCTCTCTCTATCACGCAAATGAAGTTGCGCGGGTCAGCTAGTAAGAAAATATTATGATGATAGATCGTCTAATGCTTATATTATTATGAAAAGACAAATTTTGAGTACACGTTCTCTATACAAGTACGCCAAAGCTATGTTTTAATTCAATATTTTTTAAATACACATAGATAACGAAATGTATCGCAACTTTTATACTGAGGTTGAATCTTGAATAACCATAAACGTCTATGAATTGATAAAATTAACCCACGTCTCAAAATTCATCATCCTAGGTTCAGCAGTTTCGTCTTTACATTTATTTATTCTAGCTAAGGGCACAGGAAATGATCGATCATAATAAGCGTTCATTTTGCCTGCATGACCTTTTTGTTCTTTGGTTAGTCACCCACATTAGTAATGTTCAAAGTGGCTATAAAACAATAACTTGCTATATGCTATATGCTTTATTTTTATAGCATGCTGTATTTCATGCGATTTTATAGCATGCTTTATTTATGCTGGCATACAGCAACACGACCGAACGGACTGTTAATATTAAATCGCAACTCTTAAATATCGACAGCGTGCTTTATATTAGAATTTCGTACCTAAAGCTAAAAAACGGGACTGTTTGTCTGTCTGTCTGTCACGAGACCTTTTCTTTTTTTTTCTTCCACTTTCTTTCAAACACTTAAACACCCATGTGACCACTTTGTGACATTTATTTAACCCTTCGACTATTTGTATGTAAAATGTTATGAAATGAAATTTCTCTTGTACTTTACAGGCTTGGAACTGTCTTCATTATATGCATCTACTCTACTAATAAATAAAATGTCATGAACGTAAAAAAAATAGTCGTTGGTACATAAAGTTTTTGTGAATGTATAATATTATAATGAATCAACGACAAACAAAATAACGTATTAACAGTAGTTCCGATAAACTACCAACTTATTATTACTTAATCCGACCGACATTGTAAATTCAAATTCAGTGTCAACAAAAACACACGCAAAGCGAGCGACAGCAATCATTACCGTGTAACGGCTGGATACCGCGTTGCCTGCTAAATGCTATAAACCGCGCACGCGATATTCCGGTGCAGCGCTGTGCTGCGCACTGCGACTGCTCACGGCTGCTATATAAGCATTTTGTAAATCGTAGATAGCATTTAGCAGTAACTGACAGCCGCCATAGCATTTGCTTTATGCTATGTATAGAAAGCATGCTTTATAATGTTGCTATATGCTATATTAACCACCACTAACCCACATACTACGATGATCGTTATTGAACACACAAAAACACAGACACTCCACGCACGCTAATGTAAACACCAGCTGCTGACCCTCGCAACTTTGTTTGTGTTACATTTTTCATTGCTGCTCAGCTCCTATTCATTGTAGCTTGATGATTTATAGCCTATGACACTCCACATTAACGTAGCTTTCTATTGGTGAAATAATTTTGAAAATCGGTTCAGTAGATTTCTTTATAATATTAGTAAAGATAATTGTAAGAATTTAGTAACCCTAGCGGTTTTCGCCTGTCTCGAAACTTCTTCTTAGCTTTCGTCTTTATACAGGTGAATTTTTGAAAAGGGCTTGGATGGCCAAATCCGGAACTGTATAAAGACGAAAGCTAAGAAGAAGTCTCGAGACAGGCGAAAACCGCTAGGGTTACTAAATTCTTACAATTATCTTTACTAATATTATAAAGAGGTAACGTTTGTGAGGTTGTGAGTTTGTGACGTTGTAAGGGGTAATCTCTGAATCTACTGAACCCATTTTTCAATTCACCCTGTATGTGTGTATATGGTCCTTCGAGTCGGATTAGCAAACTGTGCGTAGGAATCCTCGAGCCACGCGTTCCGCTACATCACTCTGTGCTAATACATTATGTTCCCGACTTATCAAATATCACTTATTATCAATATTACTTTCTAGATATTAATATCCAAATATGGTCAAAATTTTCCAACGAATAAGTGTCTAGCACAAAATTATCGCTAATTAGCTTCAAATTTGGTTTATCAGAGTTCGCTGTTCGAGTATATAAATGAGTTCAACGTCACTATAAATGTGTCATATGCCATAATTCTTCACTCGTGTTGGTCGACCGGTTGCAATGCATTATAATATGTAATCTTGTCTAGGTTAAAGTACTTACTTAGTTTTAAAAGTACGTTTGGCTAGCACCAGCACTCGCTGAGTTTCTGAATCATCGTCACACATCCGTCTGTGCTGATCTCAGCGCTCGTTCGTCAGTATACTCAGTAGCCGACGACGCACGCGCATGTTTACACGGATTGTGCGTTTATTAACAGTGCATGAAAAACAACGGTTTAGTGCTCTTGAAGTGTTATGACTGTAAGTGCAATAATCCACCGTACACCGATCTTTTTGCTTTAGAACCGGTAAGCTATAATTATACTTTTTGTTTTCAGTTCTAAAATAGTATTCTATGTTTTACGAATAATCTACGTAATTCTATCTCCTTTACTGAACCGTGCAATATTATCGGCGAAAGATTTTCAATATGGGATGTTTAAATAGATCATTGGCACTACTGGCAGAGTTGGTGATTGGTATGGTATGCATTCCAAAATTCTTCTACGTTAACTGTAAAAGAATTCTTTAAAGATTGTAGCTAAGCTATTTCTATGTGTCATCCTTTTCTGTTAACTAACTATAATTATGTAAACCTTATCAAAACTATTGACATTCATTACATGTTTGGCCGGATATCACGCGAACCCAGACCGTGTCATTGAACTTGAACAATATCTTGACTGGCTACAAACAATACATGAGAAATATATTAATTTTGATCAAACTTTTAACCATATTGGACATGCCAAGTCTTATCATGCTCATTACCATAATAAATAGTATTGATATCATCAAACGAGTGCGGCAGATTGAAAGTCGACACCAATTGTCGAAACCATTAACGCATTGCTGATAATATCAGCTGCATATTAAAATTTATCAATTGCAGGCTGTCAATTGAATAATAAGTAACTAATTAATGTAATAAATGATAAAGAATTTAATAAGAAATTACACACATTTTTAACCGACTTCAAAAAAAGGAGGAGGTTCTCAATTCGTCTGTATGTATTTTTTTTTATGTATGTCAAGCGATAATTCCGTCAATTATAGACGGATTTCAAAAATTTTTTTTTTGTTGAATAGGGTTTACTTCTGAGGTGGTCCCATTTTCACCAGGTCAGGATCTGATGAAGGAATCTAGGAGAAAACGAGGGCAACCACCGAAAATTGTAGGGACAACTAGTGTGCTTGTTAACTTTTTAATTAAGTGCTTTAAGGTTCTACACTTTAATGAAGGTATGGCGTCGATCTGATGATAGAGTCAAAAGACAGTCGAGGGCATTCCTAAACAATTTACAGCAGTTATCTTGTGTTTGGGCTTGATTGATTTGTATTGATGAGAACTTTACACCTAGATTGATAGATCCAAATTTAAAAAAAAAAAGAAAGGGGTCAATGTTTTATGTATGTTCACCGTCAATTATAGACGGATTTCAGTTTTTTTTTGTTGAATAGGGTTTACTTCTGAGAAGGTCTCATTATAACCAGGTTAGGATCTGATGATGGGATCCTGGAGAAATCGAGGGCAACCACCAAAAATTATAGGCACAACTAGTGCGTTTGTTAACTTTTTAATTCAGTGCTTTAATGTACTACCATTAATAAAGGTCTGGAGTCGATCCGATGATGGAACCAAAAGAGATTCGAGGGAATTCCTTAACGATTTACAGCAGCTACCTTGTGTTGGGGCTTGATTAATTTGTATTGATGAGAACTTTCACCTAGATAGATATATTTTTCGGTTCACCCGTCACTTAAAATATTGAAAAAAAATTTTTCAATAAAAAATACAACCGACTTCCAAGAAATCCTGAAAAATAAAATTTACTTAGCACAAAGTAATATGTAGTTGATTTATCAGATTTTATTCAATATAATATTGAAGTTGGTGCCATGAATAATACCTCCCTAAACCTATGAATTTACTTGGCGCCGACTTCAATATGATATTGAATAAAAAATCAGATAAATCAAAATACATATTACTTTGTGCTAAGTAAATTTTATTTTTCAGGATTTCTTGGAAGTCGGTTGTATTTTTTATTGAAAAATTTTTTTGAAAAGTCTCGTCAAAGATCTTCGTTTGTTTATTTAGTCCCACACAGAAACAAATACTTGCTTGACTGAGATAAAACCGAACAGATCAATAAACGTACAGTCAGCGTCAATAATTGTAATAGAACCGATATTTCCGTTCAAAATAAGTCTAGTAAATATGTAAATCAAAAGAAACAATTCTGTCATATCAGGATGACAGCTGTCGGATACTTCTTAATTTTCATGTTTGCTGTATTTTAAACATCTCGTCGCTTTATTACATTACAGAAGAAGAGGCTGTGCTGACTGTACCTCGATGTAACTTTCATTTCCCAATAGATAGTATGAATACAAACACAATTTACTCAGTGACAATAACATTGATAAAAAGAAGGTAAATAGTATGACGTCATCAAAATTCCAACCAGGAAACGTTTCCATGCTTCGGCAATCAATTCCATTTACCTTTGTTAGCTGCAATTCATGTCTTTACTCATGTGGAAAATTAATAATAGGATTTGGAGATAGAGCACAGTTTACTGATACAGATACCACTGTGAATGTGCAAATAAAACACAAGTTTCGATCTAAATATCTTAACTGATATTCTTCTATCTAAGGCAGATGATACTGATAAAGAAAAAAAAACTAATAATATAAAAAAACTGAAAGTGATGAAGTAATCTACATAATTATGAAAAACAGGGACATTAAGACGGTCATAAATAATGATGAAGTAATTATTATGTAAGCAATACTGTCGGTCATTTCATTATACTTGATGATGAGAATAAATGCCGAAAAATTTTAAAATTTCTCAAAATTAGGTAGATACCTACGAGATGGATAATAAAAAGTTTAGGCAAAACACTTTCGAATTCAACGTCAGTGAAAAGAAATACCTTTCAGAAACAGAATGTTAAGGACTTGACAGTGATGGTGATGAATGAAGAAATAGAAATGATAGAAACGTGGTGAATATTTCAAACAAGCGCAATTTGAAGTAGGTAACCATAAAAAATATTTGTGGGGCAAATTGGGTTAACTATAGAATAGTAGTTGAGAAATAATTATGATCAGTAAACGTAGTTATCTGGATAACGCCATTTTGAACTCCGAAAGGTCTTGTGAGCCACGAGGCTTATTTCTTTTCTTTCTCAAAATTGCCAATCAGTGAGAGTGATTTTGTAAGTGACTAAACCACGGAATAATTAATAGTTGGTCAATTACGTTCCACGTTTAAGTTATTGAGACAAATTACTAGATTTTGCTTTGGAAGAACTATTAGGAATACAACAAAAAAAGGCTGCATTGGGCATGCTTATTTCACATGGAAAAGGAACTACTGCAAGAGGAAAACTGGTTGTGGTCTAAGATTTTGTTTGCATAAGTAGGAAGGAAATGAGTAGATTGTATTTCTTTTTAATGTGAAACTTTGCTAGGCATGATTCTTTTAAAAATTACGTTAAACATAGATGAAATATAAATAACTAGCTGACCCGCGCAACTTCGTTTGCGTGATAAGTGAAGAACCGCTCGACCGATTTTGTGCAAACTTCACATAAACCATCTACTAAATAGTCCGAACAAAGCCTAAACATTTGGTTTGGATAGGTGAGCCCGTTCTTGAGTTATAAAATTACAACGAAAAGTGGCATTGATTTTTATATATATATATACTAGCTGACCCGCACAACTTCGTTTGCGTGATAAATGAAGAACCGCTCGACCGATTTTGTGCAAACTTCACATAAACCATCTACTAAATAGTCCGAACAAAGCCTAAACATTTGGTTTGGATAGGTGAGCCCGTTCTTGAGTTATAAAATTACAACGAAAAGTGGCATTGATTTTTATATATATAGATATATTTGTTGAATGTGTAGTAACCACCTAATTTTTGTGTTGTTGAACCGAATCAAAACGTAACCAGCTGGCACCTATCCCAAGCATTATGTAAATATAGATCTGGGAATGTTACTGGAACTCGTATGACATCACAGCTCGTAACATTTTTGTTAGTTCATAACACTTAAAGAATAAAAGGTGTAGGATACCGAATTATAATTTTTGACTGCGCCAACATAAAACCTTGAAAAATTTTATATTTATACACCGTGCTAGTTAGTAATTTCTAATAAGTCACTTACCTGCACGTCCGTAAGAGGAATGTGCTCATTAAAAATGCATGATTAGTACGTCATTACTAAGGCGGCCGCGAATGTAGAGCATCTTGAGAGCTGCCCACTTTGCGTTTACCTTCATCTTGACATTTTAGAGAAACTGCAGTCACTGCTGTTAGCACGGATTCTTAGGTGTTGTTGTTACTAATTGTAGTAGTTAACGATTGTAGGTAGGTATATTTAGGCATAATGTAGGAAAAGACTTAAATTATTTTGTAATTAAAACGGAGAAGTTCGATCTCATCTACTATATTTGTATTTCTATACCTTGTTATTTTGTAGTTAGTACAATAAAGCATATATCTATCTATCTATCTATCTATATTTTGGACTACTTATCTAAAATTTAAGTCGGTAAAGTGTTTCAATTCCTGTAATGTTTTCTATCAAAACGTGAATACGAATGGTATACGTTTGAAATATTAATGGGTTTCGACTTTTCGACGTTTAGTCGAGTCGAGCTTCAATGAACAAGTAATTTTAATTTAAAATTTAGCTCCCTCTTATTCGTTCACTGTAATAGCTTCTAATTGTACTTGTTGGATTAAAGTGCTTTTCTCAGCTATCTGTCATTAAAGTGCAGGTTTGGCAATGTCTACTTTTGTAATAATTTTAATAATACGATTTTTTGACGGCATTGATTTAAGTACATTTAGGTGTGCGTATTGGAGTATGTGTATAAGCCAGATCACCATCATCTACCAAGATAGGGAGAGGAAATTCTATCCTAGCACAGGAACATTTTAAGGTGGATTTATTAGGTGTGCAATAGTGATGTTTTTTTTTGCTGTGGCTCATCAAACGGGCGAATAATTTAAGCGCACTTTTATTTAATTTTAATACACGACTATACACGATCTAAATAGTTTATACCTATATCTATAGGAAACATCAGCAACATCTATGGCACTAAATTGCCAAGCTACCGAGCCTTAACCTCGATACAAAACCATATGGTCGGCGATTTACTCTTAGTTTGCAATACGCATACAATCCAATGAGATCGCTGACCATAATAGGTGCAGAGTGATTGGTATGATCAATCTTGCTACTTACTACCCGTTCGCTCTAACTTTGCCGCTGGCGTAGAGGCGTATACCCGAATTGTTAATTAGACGAAGTAAATTGACAGTAGCTAATGTCACTTCGTCATAGAAAATACGCAACACTACAAGAAGAAGTGACATTAGTGGCTGTCAATTTACTTCGTCTTGTCAAAAATTCGACTTTAGTATGGAGCCGAGCGGCAAAGTTAGAGCGAACGAGCAGTAGTATTGTTGACTATAATACATTTCTTTTTTAACACGCTTTTATTAGCTTCACTTGTAACTATGTATGTAAGAAAATCTTGGAATGTTAATTTGACCCACTTCCCGTCCTTCGATCAGGCTGAAATTTTGCACACGCTCTGAGTTCTGATGACAATACATGACTAGCTAAAAAACCTCATTACAAATCCAATATGGCGGCCTCCCCAAAATGGCGGACTGGCTGTTTGAAATCCACCCCCATGATATGGATATCAAATGAAAAGGTTTGCTGTCAGGAATACGAAAAAAATAGTCACGTGACTTAAATTCAATATGGTGGACGTCCAAGATGGCGGACAGGCTATTTGAAATGCACCTCTATGATATGGGTATCAAATGAAAGGGTTTGCTGTTAGGAATACAAAAAAAAATTGTCCGGTGGCTTAAATCCAACATGGCGGACATCCAAGATGGCGGATTGGCTATTTAAAATGCACCCCCATGATATGGGTATTAAATAAAAGGGTTTGAAGCGTGTTTTTTAGTTTTTTAAACTATTTTACAATTATTATTAACAGAAGCACCACTTGCAAGAGAGGCTCGCTTGGGCCCTACCATAGGGCCATCGCTCTCAGATACTGGAATGCGATATTTTAAATGTGTGTCAGTCCCATAACTTGGATATGATTGAAGTATATTTTAATAGTGAATTCATTAGAATAGCGTAAATTATAAATTACATTGTCCCTTTTTGCTTACGTTTTTCCTGAATTTCGAGTAACACAAAAGCGAAACATTGAAGTCGAAACGGGGAGAAACAATGCGGTTACGTCATATAGATAATTCAACTTATCAGTGCGCGCGGCGCTATGTGTGCGTGCGCTAGTAATTATACAGCTTTAATTTGTGTGGCAGTGATGCGGCCGTCTTCACAGAGTACATTTTTATATTATGAAATAGAGACGTAACTCGACTTATTGACGACACCAGCGGTGCCAAGCAGTCCGGTGGCCGCGAAATAAACATCATATTTATACAAAAAGCATACAACGCCATCTACCACGTTTGCAGGCAACTCTTACGTTATAATGAAACGAAATCAAATATCATGACAAGTATCAATGTAACTGCAACGTTGAGATCCTGTGTAAGTTGGTTACATTAAAATTCATTACAATAGTGTTCTTAGTGATAATACCATGGGTACAGTCGTTAAAGAAAATGTCTAATTCTTCACGGAGAAAATGTTTAAGAAGTCAGGTAAATATTTTTTATGTGTCAATTCGATGGAATTAATATTTGTTATCACTACAAATAATAAAACAAAGTCCCCGCCGCGTCTATCTGTTCACGATAAACTTAAAAAATACTGCATGGATTTTCATGATGAGATTACCAAAGATTCTTGAGAAAGGTTAACGTATATAATTTGTTGAGTTTTTGTATACATTGACTAAAATATAATGATATTAGTTGGAGGCGTCGGAAAAAAATGTGTCTGGGAGCTTTTAACGAAAACGCTGTCTAAACCCTTCGAGGCATAACAAAATAATGTATGGTAGAATTGTGTAACTTATAAAGGCCTACAGAAAAGTCATAAATGATATAGAGCTCCAAATTCTAATGCAAAAAAAAATTGAAATGCAGAGATGGTCGACGGAAAAAAACATTGCTTATACTGCAAATATGACAAAAATTTAACGGTATGATTTGATTTAAAAAAATTAAAAAAGCCATATCTATACATCTAAAAAAAACTGTTGAGGGTCGAGAGTCTGTACATGGAAGATAATTTGAAAATTTTGGGGCGTTCTCTAATCGATACTGAAGCTGAAAATGTAATTAGAAATTTTCATGTCTGTCTGTCTGCATCCCGATTATGAATTGATTTAAATGAAACTTAGTACAATCTGAGCTTATGATCCGAGGAAGGTTCTAGGATACTTTTGTTCCCGATATATTTCGCGGTTCCTTTGGGAGAGGGCAGGGCAGTTTCACACGCTTTTCGCACACCTTATGTGTCAGCTAGTTTGTTATAAGATTAATGACATACTTCAGCCATATGGCTTAAAAGTTCTTCGGCTACCACCGTATCATCCTGAACTAAACCCAATAGAAAATGTATGGGGAATTTAAACAAATTATAATGCTTCTTATAAAATCGAACAAAATGTGATGGAAATAATGAAATTAATAAACGAACGTTTAAGTAAATTGATGAAGAGATGTGGCGTTATACTTGTCGACACGCCAAAGAAGAAGAATACTATCGACATTTTGATTGAATTTATAATTAACCTTGGAGAGAGCAGCGAATCCTAAAATTCCTCAATTTTATTCTTCAAACAGCGATACATATTAATATGCATATATAACATACATTTCACCCATTGAATTTTATTTTAAAGTCGGATTTTTAATCTCAGTTAGTAAAATGACAAGTGCAACTGTCACTGATACAAAAAAGGGTGACCCGCTACAATAGTGATGTTCGACAATCAATAGACTTAGACATTTTTTATTTTATTAGGTGTGAAAGTGTTTTTTTATACAATTTAAAATTTTATATTGTAAATATAAAATTTACGACTATAATACGACTGCCTCTATGGCGCAGTCGGTAGTGATACCGCCTGGAGGTCGTGGGTTCGATTCCCACCGGAGACAAATATTTGTGTGACCCATAAATATTTGTTTCAAGAGTCTGGGTGTTTCTATGTTTTATATGTATGTATTTAAAAAGTATATAAGTATTAATATCCGTGGTCTGATACCCATAACACAAGCAGGTGATTCCTAGCTTACTTTGGGATCAGATAGCGTTGTGTGAAATGTCCGTGAATATTTATTTATGTAGTATCTATTACATATTTACAATACGTATTTTATGTGGGGTGCGATGGGGCCCTACCAACATCCCCGGGGTCCAAGCCAGCCTCACCTGCCAGTGGTGCACCTGCCGATTAACGGACGAGGTCGTGGTGTAGAGAAGGAATACTCGAAATGAAACCCTGTACCAACCCGTTTGGCCAGCGTGGTACAGTACGGCCAATGAAACCCTCCCAAATATGATAAGTCATACAAAGCAACAGCCCCCAGTTCCCGGCACTTCCGCTGTCCCCGATTAAGGTCGCAGGGACTGACTGGATGCGGAAGGCGCAGGACCGTGTGTTGTGGCGTAATTTAGGAGAGGCCTACGTCCAGCAGTGGACTAATATAGGCTGATTTGTTTAAATGTATATAAAATAAAATAAAATAAATATAAATATTCACGGACATTTCACACAACGCTATCTGATCCCAAAGTAAGCTAGGAATAACCTGCTTGTGTTATGGGTATCAGACCACGGATATTAATACTTATTTACTTTTTTTAAATACATACATATTATACATAGTAACACCCAGACTCTTGAGACAAACATGGGTCACACAAATATTTGTCTACGGTGGGAATCGAACCCACGACCTCCAGCGCCGCAGGCGGTATCACTACCGACTGCGCCACAGAGGCAGTCGATATAATATGATTGGAGAAATATGGACCTTACCAGCATTCATCACCTTACCTTCCATAAAAAAACAATGCCTTGTAAAAAAAAATAATTTAAGGACAAACTAAAATGAAAGTTTTAATTTTTTGTTATCACAGTATTTTTCATGAAATTATTTTCAAGGTAAATAAAATTGGAGTGAAATGTTTGTATAAAACAAACTATGGTTCCTAGAGAAGTGATTATATTTAAATGTAGCTAAATAATTTTAGAGCAATCGAGAGCCAAATTGTTTGTTTACTGCATTGTTTGAATGGGTTGAAATACGATATAATGTGGTTTTATGTAATATTTAATTACTGTTTGATATTGGATAAAAAAATATAATCTCGACTACCTTGTTGTTGACTTAATTGTAAACCTCGATTCAACCACATCACTATTTATTTGTGACAAGAAACCCGCAACACTGAAAATGTCATTTTACTGACTCGAATTAATAATCGTAGTTTAGTTAAACAAGTGTTTTTGTATTTTGTACTTCACTGTACCTCATGTCACGCACACGAAGTCACTGTGTTTAGACGAGGCTTACCCACACATAGTGCCGCGCGCACAGATGAGTTGAACTTACTATACCTACTTCTAACTAATTGACAGGAGAATCATAAGATTATTTTTGACATCTCCTAACAGAACATACATTGCAGTAAATGAACAAGACATTTATTTTTCGTGATACAATACTTTTCCAATACATAGTAATTTCGTCCAAGGATGAAGAGAATATGAACATGGTTATGGAATAAGATCCCAGAGCTTAAGACAACTTATTTTTACAAGATTGTATCCTTAGGTTCTTAGTATTCTCATGTTATTTTAATATCTGCGAGCTTGTGAAATTCGCACCTGTGACAAAATTACATATTAGGTGAGAACAGTAACCAAAAATAGAGTTTCTTACCTTGGTTTAGTTTTATTTATATTTCGTAGAATATTACTCTGAAGTCTCAAATAACATCATAAGTGTCAGATACTAGCTTTCTAGGACCATTCCAGTCAGGCGCCTTAAAAGATATTTTTTGGTTGTGAGTAGAGATGGGCGGCGGGAAAAAACCCAACGGGTAAATACCCAGGTATTTTCCCGTTTGGGAAAATACCGGGTATTTATGTGGGTAAAAACCCAATGGACGGGTATTTATTTTTTAAGTAAAATCTTCTGAGGTTGCTTAGCATTCTTTTAACTGGGAAGCAATCGCGACTGCTTAAGCTTACCGACACCTCGAAATAGTCACTAACTGGCTAGGTATCGTATAATTATCCCTCTTACTTATGGGTAAATACCGGGTTTTTATGTGGGAAAAAACCCAATGGACGGATTTGTATTTTTTTTAAGTATAATCTTCTGAGGTAGCTTAGCATTCTTTTTACTGGAAGCAATCGCGACTGCTTACGCTTACTGACACCTCGAAATAGTCACAAATTATTGATTAGGTATACTAAAAATACCCCTTTAACCTAATTGTTCAGATGTTATTTTTGTTTCATATGAACTTTTCGTTCGATACGAACAAAATAAGCCCATTCGAGAATTCTTTACGAATACGTTTTTTAAATTATTTTTTTCAGCTAAATGACGCCGCCCGTTTGATTGATTATTTGATTGATTGAAAGCTATAGTGTTATCTAGCGATTGGGGGCCACTCTTACGGTACGGTCGGAGAGTTCTCTCCCGCTCCTTCACGAGCATGACCTAAATCGCAGAAATAGGCAGCGCAGTCCCACTTACTCCCGCTGGAGATTATGGCTCGCACCATGGTCTTCAGCGAGAGATCTTCCACGTCCAGACCTGCCACGAGGACCTGACCACATCGTGCACTCCATCAATGTGTAAAGCGCTGAATCCTCGATGCGCTCCCCGCAGTGCTGGCACTGGGCCGTGGTTTCCCGGTGTATTCGCCACAGATACTTACTGAAGCTCCCGTGCCCAGTAAGTGTGGCTCCTCTTCAGCCACTCAGTTTCTCTCTTGAATCACACAGTTCTGGAGAAGATTCATCTCAGGCATCTCTGCCTAGCACGCATTGTCCGGGATTGAAAAGGAGAGGGAGGGTTTAAGTGGGTTCTTTATGATTCTAGAGAGAAACTATCTTTTGAATCGCACAGTTCTGGAGAAGATTCATCTCAGGCATCTCTGCCCAGCACGCATTGTCCGGGATTGAAAAGGAGAGGAAGGGTTTCAGTGGGTTCTTTAGGACACTTAACTACCGTAAGATTCAGTAGCCAGCAGCCAAGGATGCGATAGTTATACGCTACGCCAACGGCCCAAGGTTTCCCGTTATTTCAGGACAATCGATAATGCGAATTACACTCCTCTGCATATTGTGGAGCGCGTCCAGTAAGTATCTACCTCGCGAAATCGTCCTAAAGGTGAGAGCTGTGCTCGATACTGGGACGATTCTTCGTCTTATACAGTAGACCCCTTTCGTGGGTGTAAAAAACCGTCATACCTAAATTAGGACTCCCAGTTTCCGCAAGGCTAGCCACACGTCTGACTATAATTTTTGCTATTCAACGCGCGCCGTGCCGATGCCGAGCATCTACACTAGATTGTTCTCTAGTGATATTTATAGTATTCTGAAGAGAGGTTAGAAGTACAACATGAGGAGATTTTTTAGCTGTGTGACGCACACGCCTGTGCTTTTCTTTTCAGACATTGTCTGGCATGTCCTGCGCAATTTCACGTACCATTTGTATCACGTCACGTATCATGAGAGAGAGCGAACGCGTGATGGCACGTTCCAGCTACTCAGAGTATGACCATTGAAATTATCAAGAAATACCAGCACAGCGTTCGCCGAGGTGTTGAAATAACCTAGTTACCTTACCTTCGCCTGTGTGGAAAAGGTGAATGCAGAAGTGGATTCGGCTCATGGAGCCATGATCTACGTTTTACCAGAGGGCTCAGGAGGGGTTCTCCAGGCAGCGCAAACGTAACATCCGAAGCATCCGCCCTGACAAACGCACAAACCCTGACTTTATCTCGATATTGTTCCTCGATGACATAGCCCGCAGGTACGATATATACTTAGTAAGGGCGGCGTATTTGTTTTTCCTTCGGAAACAAGAAAGATGGCGTCAAGATTTGTATGAAGATAACGTATGTTCAGTTGGGAATGGGTGAAAACGAGACCACTAAGAATCCGCCCGGTGTCCATCTATGTGTCTGTCACCAGGCTTGTGAACCGTGATAGCTAGAGAGCTGAAATTTTCACAGATGATGTAGTTACCTTGCTGCTATAACAAGAAATACTAAAAACATAAAATAAAGTAAATTTATATAAGTTAAATTGAAAATACCCGTATATTTTCCCAATCGGGAAAATACCCGGGAATTTACCCGGGTATTTACCCAGATTTGGGAAAATACCCGGTAAAATCCCATCTCTAGTTGTGAGTGCTTAAACCATTACACTGTTAACTTTTTTCGTGTTGTTGCGCAGCTAGCTTTTCACCTTACACGGTAATGAGAAGCCCGTGGGAATATCCACATGTAAAAAAGCTATAATGTGTGCCATTATAGATTGATCGCTTTGTTCCAAGAACCTTTCAACGACCCCATTAACTAAATGATGTGTTCCTTGAAATACATCATGCGAAACTATCTATAACTAGTTAGGTATTTGTCTATAATTTTCTTGGGCAATTTTCACAAATGTAACAGATTTTGTTTCTATCATTTCTTAGGATAGTATAGAATTCTTATTTGAAATTTTGAATATATTATTCGGATCATTAACTTTTAGAAACCTATGCTTAGATAAATTTGTAGCAGTGTTGTGGTTTCTAGACTAGGTAGGTAACGGTAGTCTGCCTGACGTAATACCTAAGTGTAACTGTATTATATGTGGTTGCAGTTGATCTATGTATTTTAGTCGCTATTAAAATGATTATAAATACAGTGAGTATGATGACAAACAAATAATATAGGTAGGTATTAATTAACCATGATAGATGACACATGGTACCTAAATTACATATCTACCTAATAGGTACCTACGAAAGTTTTAAAAATAAAGATATATGCGATGAAATGGAGAACCTATAGTTTTATAAGGACCTATAAACGTTTTTGAACTTATGCAAAAGGTCTCTGTTGAGCCTAAATTCCATTTCAAACGCTATACCGCACGTTGAAAGTACGACTGGTGCAAAGCCTTTTTCCAGCCACTTCAGGATGTTACGCAGTTCTCTTTTTTTAACACACTATCTCAGGAATCTCCTAAATTATTATCAAAAATCTGTGCAAAGACTAAGACTATGCGCCATTATATTTATTATATCATCATGCTTCTACGTAGCAGCAGCGGAGCTGAGCAATAATCATAAAAATGTCAACAAATCGGGCAGATTTCCATTCAAAACAAACTAATAAATTATTGGACAATTAAATGGGTTAGAGTCAGAGTACAACGGGGCTGAAGGTTTCTCGCCCTTTAGGGCGTAGCTTGTTTATAATAAACGTCTTTTTTTCATCATGTGGAAAATCCGTCATGGATGCTATGCCGGACTCTTACCGACTAAAAACCACACGTTTCCTACCTACTGCCTACGGTTAGGAGCCCGGATAAGCCCTCAGAAGGATGTCCCCAGGATCTAACAAACGTCTGAAAATCTAAATCTGAAATTATAACACAGTGATGATCAGTGTTACTCACCAACTAGCGCGAGGTAGCTATGCAGAGAACTCTTTCCCAGGGCGCCTTACTACAGAGATTCCAGTGTGCGTGCAAGGGTAGGCCAGGGCTCTGACGAAAACAGTCAGGTAGGGTGTACACACATATATTTATATAACACAGAGATACACAGAGACACACAGAGAGCTTATTCACTGATAGACACAAATATCACAGGTACACAGAAGTATAGTCAGTGCTTAGGTACTTATGCTACTAAGCTACACATAAGTAGTGGATTTACTGGCCTGCAGAGTGAGCTGAGTGAGAGTGACTGCCTGTTGTTACTGCCAGGTGATGACGGCAGATACCTCTCACATGAGAAGCTCGTGTAGTCCGCACTTCCACGTTGTCGTACCACGTGCAGCCCACTAACTTATAGGTGCGGCACCAAATATCTCATCCGGCAACTAGCCCCGTAGTAAAAAACCCTGTCATGAAAGAAACGACAAATTAAGATCTTGGCTGCGCGACAGACGACAATCGACCCGCTTTGCAAAAGAAGAAGTGACTCACCAGTTTTCTGGGTAAAATGTAGCAAGATGCAATGCAGCAACCCAATCACAGCCCGTTAGGCCACGCGAGGTAACAAATAATCGCGCTTGAGCGAAAAACTGATTCGCGGCACAGTCTCAGAGCAAAAGCCAAAGGACCTCCAACTACCCCAAAGCAGGTCTCGGTCAAAAGTCCCGTCTTTCACGAAAAATCTTAACAAAAACCCGTTCCTTTAAATGCGAAACGCTTCGTCACCGAACTTATGACATCCTGTCATTCTGACAGCAGAAATGTCACCACTGACAACCGATTAAAAAAAGATAACTCGATAAGGCTGCTTTCACATCCTAAATACTGCATCTATAGAAAATAAATGCTACAACCACCCCCCCTTTAATAGTATTTCCTGCGGATATGACACGCTGGAAATACACAATAAAGAAAACAGAAAAGTATTGACTAATAAACAAAGACAACCAGCTAGGTCCTTCAAACACCAGCTGACTACGACCATTACAATACCAAAGAAAGATCCTCCTATGTACCTAACTAGACACTGACTCGTGTACCGGTTAGGCTAAGTAACTAGAGTCTAATGCCCTTCATAGAAAACGAATGCTCCCTTTACTCACTGCCGATACCCTAACACTACCCAAGCTCTCAGGATAATGTAGAGTACTAAGAAGCGAATGAGAGAAAAACGCTCGGTGCGGTGCATAGAAGAAACTACAACGTGACAATTTAAAGTCACGTACACATATAGAAATACAAACAAAAGATTAAAATAGTCTTACATAATGATCACATAGCACTGGTTTAATAAACTAGAGAAACAGTGCTATGTAGTTACGTTAGGTATTGGAGACTGCTCCTCCTGATACTTCAGGATGTCCTTGATATGGTACTCCCCAAGATCCTTACCGTCCAGATCTGACAGCCTATATACTAAAGGGGATCGTTTAGCAGTCACCACACATTTAAGGAACTTAGGAGCTAGCTTAGCAGTAAAATTCTTGGCCTTGTTGGACAGGTAGAACGTGCGTTTGTAAACTATCTGTCCCACTTTCAGCTCTACATGCCTTTTTCTGAGGTTGTAATACTTTTCATTACGCTGGTGGGCAACGTTCAAATGTTTCCTCACCTGGTCGTAAATGCGTTGTATTTCTCTCAGCTTGACACCGAAGGCTGATGGATCGTCTACAGAGACTGAAGTAGGATGGCACGCGATATCTGTCTGCCTGTACAGCACTCCATCCCCAATAAATTCCCTACCATGTACCAAAAAGTAAGGGGTGAAACGAGTTGCTTCGTTAACTGCAGTGTTTAAAGCACACTGTATCTCAACCAAGAACTGATCCCAAGACTTGTGTTGTGACTTCACATAGCATGAGATCGCTTGAACCACATTGCGAATAGCTCGTTCCGCCTGATTAGTTTGGGCATGATACCTAGGGTTATAATATATATTAGGTACATTGTATTTAGCCAACAGATCCTTAAATGGCTTACTCACAAACTGAGGGCTTGGGTAGTGTTAGGGTATCGGCAGTGAGTAAAGGGAGCATTCGTTTTCTATGAAGGGCATTAGACTCTAGTTACTTAGCCTAACCGGTACACGAGTCAGTGTCTAGTTAGGTACATAGGAGGATCTTTCTTTGGTATTGTAATGGTCGTAGTCAGCTGGTGTTTGAAGGACCTAGCTGGTTGTCTTTGTTTATTAGTCAATACTTTTCTGTTTTCTTTATTGTGTATTTCCAGCGTGTCATATCCGCAGGAAATACTATTAAAGGGGGGGTGGTTGTAGCATTTATTTTCTATAGATGCAGTATTTAGGATGTGAAAGCAGCCTTATCGAGTTATCTTTTTTTAATCGGTTGTCAGTGGTGACATTTCTGCTGTCAGAATGACAACCGATTAAAAAAAGATAACTCGATAAGGCTGCTTTCACATCCTAAATACTGCATCTATAGAAAATAAATGCTACAACCACCCCCCCTTTAATAGTATTTCCTGCGGATATGACACGCTGGAAATACACAATAAAGAAAACAGAAAAGTATTGACTTCAGATTCATTCATTCATTCAGAAAAGGATTGAGGTCAGAGCCCTGGCCTACCCTTGCACGCACACTGGAATCTCTGTAGTAAGGCGCCCTGGGAAAGAGTTCTCTGCATAGCTACCTCGCGCTAGTTGGTGAGTAACACTGATCATCACTGTGTTATAAATTGGCCCCACGTTGGGCGCCAATTTATAACACAGTGATGATCAGTGTTACTCACCAACTAGCGCGAGGTAGCTATGCAGAGAACTCTTTCCCAGGGCGCCTTACTACAGAGATTCCAGTGTGCGTGCAAGGGTAGGCCAGGGCTCTGACGAAAACAGTCAGGTAGGGTGTACACACATATATTTATATAACACAGAGATACACAGAGACACACAGAGAGCTTATTCACTGATAGACACAAATATCACAGGTACACAGAAGTATAGTCAGTGCTTAGGTACTTATGCTACTAAGCTACACATAAGTAGTGGATTTACTGGCCTGCAGAGTGAGCTGAGTGAGAGTGACTGCCTGTTGTTACTGCCAGGTGATGACGGCAGATACCTCTCACATGAGAAGCTCGTGTAGTCCGCACTTCCACGTTGTCGTACCACGTGCAGCCCACTAACTTATAGGTGCGGCACCAAATATCTCATCCGGCAACTAGCCCCGTAGTAAAAAACCCTGTCATGAAAGAAACGACAAATTAAGATCTTGGCTGCGCGACAGACGACAATCGACCCGCTTTGCAAAAGAAGAAGTGACTCACCAGTTTTCTGGGTAAAATGTAGCAAGATGCAATGCAGCAACCCAATCACAGCCCGTTAGGCCACGCGAGGTAACAAATAATCGCGCTTGAGCGAAAAACTGATTCGCGGCACAGTCTCAGAGCAAAAGCCAAAGGACCTCCAACTACCCCAAAGCAGGTCTCGGTCAAAAGTCCCGTCTTTCACGAAAAATCTTAACAAAAACCCGTTCCTTTAAATGCGAAACGCTTCGTCACCGAACTTATGACATCCTGTCATTCTGACAGCAGAAATGTCACCACTGACAACCGATTAAAAAAAGATAACTCGATAAGGCTGCTTTCACATCCTAAATACTGCATCTATAGAAAATAAATGCTACAAAATTAGCAATTGCTCTTCTGACCCACAAATTTTAATGTCCTGAAGGATGGTCACTTGCACAGTCAGCCAATCATAAGAGGGCAGTATGTACTCAAACGAGTTTAATTGTTATCATCTGTCAACCTGACCGACCACACAATCATGTTAAAACAACATAGCTAAGGATCTCAAAAATCATCTAAGGTTCCCAACGATTTGGCGTTTACCGTTTATAATCCAATTTGTAATACCAGAGTTTAATACTATCTATTCAAGAATTCAGATGTTAATTCAATCTAAATTAACCGAATCTTATTACGAAAGGTATGGAACAGAGGCATAATTTCCCTCCGCCCACATTTCTAACCAGCTTATTGGGGAGATACATTCCTCCACCCTATAAAAAGTGACGTTCAAATTACCCCTTGTGTAGCAACAGTGAGTAGGGTCGTCTCCTTGTGTTATTGTCGTCAAGGGCGCAATTCGTACTGCTTATGTAATTTTTAGGGTTCCTTGGTAAACATAGTTTTGCCACGTGAGTTCGCAGTATAGACCTTTAGTTAGTTCTAACTAGACCTTTAGAACTAACTAGAAAGCTGTAATTTGGTATGGATTGCATGTTTATTAGTCACGCCAAAAAATAATATTGCCACAAACATTTTTACATTTTTCATTTTTGGGTTTTCTTTTCTTTTACCCCATTTTAGCAGTTCAATGATCGCCTCTTCATGCCCCGTTTGAAGATTCCGTGGTTGTAGTAGGAGGAAAACATGCGCTGGCAGAGCTTTTCCAAGGTCTTTCAAAACTTGAAAACATCTTGCAGAAACCCTTCTCCTTCCTGTACTCGACTATGCAGATGTCAGCTATCTCGATATCACTGAGGAGCAGCTAGACAAACTTGAGCGACTTCAAAATTTTTGTATTAGATTTATATTTGGGTTACGCAAATATGATCACGTATCTCAGTTTCGTAGACAGCTCGAGTGGCTCCCAATTCGTCTTCGTCGGAACACTCATATTCTCTCTATGCTGTACAGAACTCTCTTTAATCCCTTTACTCCCACTTATCTAAAAGAACGTTTTAAGTTTCTCAATGACACACATTTGAAAATTCTAAGGTCATCAGTGTCACTGGAATTAGAAATTCCGAGACATTCCCCATCTTTTTATGATAAATCCTTTGCGGTACAAGCTGCACGGTTGTGGAATGCCTTACCGTTAAACATAAGGCGCGCGCAGTCCTTAATGTTTTTCGAAGACTGGTTAAGGAACATTATTTGGCATTATAGTATCTATGAATGTACTCGTACGTATTTGTGTATTTATGTGTATATACCTACTTATATTTTATTATGTATCTATGTAGTTGTGTATGTATGTATAGAGTACAATGCTTATACTGAACGGGTCATCTTACATACATACACAATAATCACGCCTTTATTCCCGAAGTAGTAGGCAGAGGCAAAATATACGACCAAATTTCACCTTATAGTTTTGTCCCACGTAATAGGTAATACTTTTCGTGGCTGCATTCTACAAGAAACTTTTTGTTGTTCATCACGATTTTGCTCTTTTAAACCCAAATTTTTCTCAGTTCTGGAATGAATGAAAGAAAACAAATTACAAGATTTCATCAGTTCAAAGCCATATCTAGAGAATGCAATACCGGGATACCGGGATCCCGAAATACCGGGATCCCGCAGTATTTTTGCGGGACCAGTCCCGCACGTAAATCGTGCGGGATCCCGCGGGATTAGCGGGATTGTGCAAAGGTAAACGCCATGTGTTATTCTGTAAGCGGAAGCGCACAAACTGATTCGGTTTGAGAAAGTTTTTTGTAATTGTGACGTAATATATAACCTAATAACGTACTTATTTGATTTTAGTGATTTAATCAGGGAGATTTGACTTTTCTTGTACTATAAAAGTATTCAATTATCGCGTACATTGCTTGCTGGCTATCTGACATGTAAAATTAGGAGTCGTTTGGCAGACAAGAATTTTGACATGCTATGTTTTCTGCGCTTCTAATAATTTGCAGTAGCTATGTTATTACTTATATGTATATCCGTTTAATAATCTCAATACAAAAGTAATATTAAATAATTTATTTTTCCTTGTGCCCCGCGGTCTCAGTGTTCTGTAAAAGATCACTGCAGTAAGTCACATTTACTATGGCCGGTCCTTAGATGGGTGACCACTTTGTGACATTTATTTGAGCGTTGCCGTGCTTCGGATGGCACGTTAAACCGTTGGTCCCGTTTGCCGGCAAAGTCAAGTTCAAAGTCAAAATGGCAGCTAAGTCAAGTTGAAGGCTCGGCTCGTCTCATCTCATAATGTCCTTTTTTCGAAATGTCCTTTCTCATTAAGTCCTTTTCTCGAAATGTCCTTTCTCAAAATGTCCTTTCCCCAAAATGTCCTTTTCCCAAAACGTCCTTTTCCCAAAATGTCCTTTTCTCGAAATGTCTTTTTCCCAAAATGTGCTTTTCGCGAAAGGTCCTTATCTCAAAATGTCTTTTTCTCCAAATATGTGCACTACAGGATTAACCCCGCTCAATCCGATTTGATAGGTTAGGTTAGGTTATAAAAAAATAACCACGAAGGCTAATGCGGAAGCTTCGCTGCGCTATGCTCCGGCCTTAGCCTTCTAACCTAACCTATCCAAGTCGGATTGAGCGGGGTTTATCCTGTAGTGCGCATATTTTGAGAATGGGACATTTTGAGGAAAGGACATTAGGTATGAGATGCCTACTCAGGTCAATGCATCTCACACGGATATGTAATTTTTTTTTCACAACGATCTTCATCATTTCAGCCGATTGACGCCCATTTCTGGACATAGCGCTTCTAAGATCGCCACAACCGTCGATCTTGTGCCACCCGCACGGCAGTGACACTCACTTGCAGCAGTTTCTTTTTACTAAACGTCAAAAGAATGTTTTAAATCAAAATATTCACGAAGAGTCTATGAAATCTTCCATAATTTTCCCTTTGTTCGCTTTTAACACACCTACACCGTCAAGACACCACGAAGCCAGAAAAGAACAAAACACTATTCTCTGCGCGAACTGCACGGTTGTGTATTATATCCTGTGCCTCGTCAGGGTTTGGGTCCACCTGTGTTTGGGATCTGGCTGAGCGGCCTGAACAAACACTGATTCCCCATTAATACCGTTAACCCTTACAAAACCTGTCCACAAAAGTCGACGGAAACGAATGGTAATATCAAGCTCTTTCAATGAATAGAGAGGGACTTATTGCGGCCATATTAACGAACTTCCTCTATTCTGGAAATCCTCATCAATCTTTTCAGTCTTAGTTCTTTGACAGGTTGCCTACTTTAAAACTACTGACTAACTAACTTTACTCATATAATTCTGCGGTTACATATGATATGAATTAGTAGTTGGAGTCGCTCAGCCGTTAGCGAGTAGGTATTTAACTTAGGTACTAAGTGATAAAAACAGTTGACTCATAGCGAGAATGAATACAAAACCGGTCTGTCTACAAAGTCTGGCGTCAGATAAAACCTTTTTAGTTTGTAGACACTATTTTGATAAGAAAAATAAAAAGAAAACATGAGAAAATACAACTTAAGTAATAAATAGGGCCAATAGCGTTATTGAATAGGGTCCGTTGGTTGCTGTAATGGGTCGGATTTGTAGTTCGAGCGCCTGACCCTTTTATATTAATCTGCCCTTATAAGAAAAAAGATCGCCTAATACCTTTTGTACCCTTTTTTAGTTCAAATGCAACTGAATTCGAAATTATTTGTCTATCCGAAACTGTATTGAAATCAATAAGACCAAGGTGGTTCATTACAGTTTACACGCTTCTTTCTTCAATGGTGATTTTAAGACACACACTAAATACCTTTTTCAAATCTATCGACTATCTTGACAATGTAGAGCAAGCAGGTATTGACCAAATCGCAAACGCACAAAAAAATTATTCATTACGCCTGTGGTATTTAAATAAGCTCTTGTAACATAGAATCAATATAAGAACGAGAGTGTAGTTTTCACGAATATATAACTTTGTTGTTGAATGTTATTTATAAATAGACACATTGTAACTGGGTGGGCTAAATCGGATTTAGGCCGTCCTTGTACAATGGCATCCGAAATAAACACTAGGATGACAAATTTAGGATGCAACAAATACTAGTTATTTATCTATGTAATGAGGTGTTTGTAAACGTGAGCGCTCAGGGGTGAGATTACTTGGTATGTATTTCAAGCATTTGTCATTGTGCAGTTACTAATATTATTTAAAATCTTTACAGTAAGTTCATGTGAGATGCGTGATATTTACTACAGATTGTTAAGAAGGATAGGCTTTCTTTCTCTCGTTTCGTTATAAATCTGTTATAATGATTCTTATTGTATTGTATTCTGCAAAGGCTTTAAAGTGTATCTATGAAAATTGGGTCTATATTTTCTTAACATTTGTTTGTTCGTGAAAAGAATTATCCGTCATCTTTATACTTAGGATACAGTTGCCATATACATATTTTATTACTTATTAGGTATTACTGCTTGTCTCCAAAAGAAACAATGTTTGTTTGAGGAGAGGTAAAGAAAATCAAAACTAGAAAGTACTAACATTGGGGAGCTCTAGATAAGAAAGCCAAGTCAAGTGAAACATAGACAAGTCTTTAAATATACAACTGAAAATTAAGGCCTAATGCCTTGGGTAAAGGAAATTTAAAAATCTGACAGTCTTAACTAAGGATAATAGAAGTCTGTTGGAAGGCAACGATTAGGTAGGTACTTTATTTATTCTACGTTTGTACAGTACATTATTTCTTTAAAGTATGGAAATAAATAGCTTTAACTTGAATTAGCTTATTAATATGCACGAGCGCTATAACATTCAACGCAACCGTTAGTAAATTTATTTTTTTAAATACTCCATTCCTTACTAAATTAATTTGAATAAAACGAGGCATAATGCCGTCGATATTTTCATTATTTTTTTTTTTCCACGTAGTTTAACGTAAAAGCTATCTTTAATGTTTCCTTGATCCCGAGTCTATTACCATTACAGATAACCTGTAATGGTTCGGGCTACGAAATTCATGAGGACTCATGATTATCATGATATTATCTTATTACACACTACTACTTCAGGAAGACTTTCAGTAGTTGGCCGTGGTACACCGAAAGTGCTTTCTATAGGCACAGCCGACAGATCATATCATAGTTAGTTCTCTTTATCTATAGGCTATGCATTATGTCGTTGCTATGTCCTAATCATATCCCAAGACTTACAGAAGTTGCAATTGTTACTTACAATTACTTTGTAGATGTTACCAATAATATTATTGTAGAACGATAATAAAGCAGGGGAAGGAGAGCATTATAACCTATAGATTATATTACATTAGTTAATATTATTGTATTTCATCTATCTGTTACTATCGGCTTGAGGAGCGTAATACATAATATTAGTTTTAATTATTTCATAATTCATACCTACTTCAAAATTCACGTCTCTGTAATTCTCTTAGTGTTTTGTGTAGACACCAGCCAAAAGCGAAATTATACTTGAGAGAAATAATATTTCGACTCACAAAAGCGGACCTCTAACTGTTATCTGCAGGATTCATCGCCTTGAGCTGCTTCATTGTAGGACTTTAAAGCTTCATGGAATTTAGCCGCTTTGTTAAAATTAGAATTACCCTCGTTTCAAAACTTTCATAACAGTAAAAAGGTTTTCTTCTGCAGTGCACCTATGCTATTTGCTAACTGTTAATTAACATAGACTTTACGTATTCTTTTATAGATCCTTTATAAACCTACGATTTGCTATAACGATTCATTTATCCCAGAGTTCGTATGCGTGAAAGTCTATCAAAATAAGAACAGCTTATTGAAAAGCAACCTTAGGTTTTTAATGACGTCATTTTAATTTTTAAGCGTTGGCCCTGGGTTACGTAGTAACTATTTATTAATCTGTGCCTGAGTCCTGTTGTCTCGCTTCGAAACGGGCCTTGTTTGCACCATCTCTAGTTGCGCCACTAATCCACTCATCATTGTTCATAGCATCCAGCCCGAGCTTTCTTGGTTAACTTCTCCTGGTGAAAGTGACATGGCCAAACATTAATTCCCCATGTATGTAGCATTATTAGTTAATTTAGGCTTAAGCGATTCCCCCCCCTCCCTTCCCCTAGTAGCGGGTTAACACCCGAACCAACTACCCAGACGCGGGATAGCACCCGAACCCCATAGGCGAGGTTGAAGTGTTCGCCAAAGTCTGCCGAGATCCCTGGGACATCCTTCCGAGGGCTTACCCGGGACTCCCGGCCGTAGACAGTTGTAGGGCATCGTGTGGTTTTAGTCGGTAGGAGTCCGGCATAGCATCCATGTAGGATTTCCACACGTAAAAAAAAAAAGGCTTAAGCGATTCCTAGTTTATTATTTTAGTTGGTAATATTGTATTTTAGTTGGTTTTTAATTATTTTAGTTGGTTTTTAATTATTTTAGTTGGTATATGATCACTAATTGATCGTAATTTTGTCGGTTGTATTTACGGGACGATGTAATCGCTCAGCGATAAAGTCCTTTTTATTTTAAATAAAAAAAAAAATATATGTAGCATTATTTGTACACACATACGAGTACACGTTACTCCATAGTTTTAATATAAGGAGTGCTACAATTCTTTCCCTATCTAGTTCTTACAATAATCAGATATAATCATACGAAAAAAGCAAGCCATGAATAAAATTGAATTTGTTATGTCTTTATTGGATGCTCAACGAGACAATGCTACGATGGACGCAAATTATAATTCTCCTGGCGTCGACAATTTCTTTGTAATTCTTTATTAATGGATGTTAGGTACAGTCGACAAGCGTTTATTTATGAGAATTATGTAACGCTTATACTAGTGGACGTCATCTCCCTAACATTTTCAAGTTGTTATTTTATGAATTTAAGAAAAAAACAACTGGACGTCACTGACAAACGTTTTGGCGATTTAGCGAACTGAGTGCTCAATTTTCAGATGAGAATTGTATTGTGTGTGTGTTTGTGGTATGTCGTCAGCGGTTTTTTAATGATGGAAAAATAAGTAGGGAGTTCGTAATAGATTATATGTATGTATATTAATATGTATCTAAATTATCAAGGGAGGAAAAGCAGAGAAAAAGCTTTAAGGTTATTGTTAATGTTTAAATTTCTAAATAATAATAACTAATACTCGACCTACTATACTACTGCGCCTGGTTCCAAACTGAGAAGATACCTGCAAGTAATTCCGCTATTTATTGACAGGTTTTATTTATGAACTAGCTGACCCGCGCAACTTCGTTTGCGTTAAATGAGAGTGAGAAAGAGAGAGGTATAGTATTATTAATATTTCCCGTTGCATTTACTCCCGTCGATTCGCTTGCCTATATTCATTAGAGCTGACCCGCATAATTTCGTTTGCGTCATATGAGAGTGAGAAGGAGAGAGGTGTTAAATTGACGTAATGTTTCCCGTCGCTTTTACTTCCGCCCAACTGTTTTTTTGGTATGGAACTCATCGTGTGCGAGTCCGACTCACACTTGGCCGGTTTTAATCGTTCAGTTGACTGGCTACCACTGCAGACCACGTTTACTCCCGTCGCGTCGCTCTTACTTTAAAGAGGGTTATTGTAAGTGAACCTTAAAAGATAGGCATTTGCTGTTGAGGACTTTTTTCTATAACTTTTTAAGAGGAACAAATTTGTAATACACTATTTTTACGTAACTTTAACGATTTGTGCAGCGTACGCAATGCAAGCTCTCAAAAGAAAGAAATTTTCCCGTTCTCGAAACATTACTCATGGCTGCTCCGCTCCTATTCGTCTTAGCGTAATGTTAAATCACCATTGGCCATCCTCAATAAATGGACTATTAAACTGTATAACATTTTTTGAAATGCAACCAGTAGTTTCTAAAATCCTAGCACAAACAAACTCTTCTGTTCTATAATATCGTGAACGAACCTTAAGAGATAGACAAATTAGGTTATTGTGAGCGAACCTTAAAAGATAGACATATGCTGTCGCGGACTTTTTTTTAGAACTTTTTAAAAGAGACAATTTAGTAGTACACAGTTTTTACGTAACTTTAACCATTTACGCAGCGTACGCCTCGGAAGCTCTCAGACGGTAAAAAATATTCCCCGTTTTCAAAACATTATTGACTGCTGATCCGCTCCTATTCGTCTTAGCGTGATGTTATATAGCCTATAGCCATCCTCGATAAATGGACTATGAAACTGTAAAAGAATTTTCGAAATCCAACCAGTAGTTCCTGAGATCCTAGCGTTCAAACAAACAAACAAACAAACAAACAAACAAACTCTTCAGCTTTATAATATTAGTATGGATACGGCAGTCTACCCGAAGTGTAATTTAAATATTAAAAGATCTTGGCAGAACTAGTGCACGAGTAGCTACGTACACCTGATCTCTTGAATTTTGCATTTTGGGGTCACGTTTCAGCTGTTCGGCGCTGTGAAAATTTTTAATATTAATATTTTTCATGCTAAGATATGCTTTATTATCTACTTTGCATACAATACAAATGCAATTGCATTTATATTGTGCAGCGATTGAACATCTTGAATAAGGTTTTTTAGATACCTAACTATCTTACTTACAGTGATAAATTTATACATAACTAGCTGATGCACGCAGCTTCGCCCGCGTAATATTTGTTCCCGCGGGATCTTATTCCCGGGATTTTTTCCCCTCGGGGTTTAGGGGATATGCGTTACTTCTCATGGAGCTAACGTTACACCCTGAGGGTACAGTAGTGGCTTCTTCAATGAGATCCCTAAGATTCAATATCTTAGGGATTAACGAAAAAGCCCACATTAGGAGGAAGGGCATAACGGTACTCCGTTCGTTGAGCAGCCCGCCTGGGGCAGTACCTCCGCCCTGCAGAAGACCGCGGTAATAGTAACCTGACTCCGGTTGGGTTATGTTCTCCGTCGGTTAGCAGGGATCCAGAGCTCATTGGGGCGACTTTGTGCCGGTGACGGTGAGACCAGAGGCTTACCTGGCTCCATTGGCGGATAGAGGCGCGGAGTATTGGTACGGCGGTCAGGGAGACCCGGTGAAACGGTTGACCGCTGACCGCCCGCAGGCTGTACGGAACCCGAACCTGGGGATCACTTAATCTCCGCCCCAGGAGGCTGAACCAGCAGCCTGTGTAAAGTCCCTGGTGCTGTGGTCGTGCCGGAGGAGGATACCGGAGTGGACGCGGCCACTGCATTGGGGGGGGACCGGGGACCCTTCCGTACGCCGTGCCAATCTTCCGCATTACCTTTGTCTGCCTTTGGTGAGTTGGAGCCTCGCTTAGTCTCCTGCGCCAGCGGCACACAGGCGCCCCCTCAACCTTCTTAATTCCCCTTTTTAAAAAAAAACAACCATGGCAGCAAAAAGGAAAAATAAAAGGGTATCCACAGCGGCATCGGCGTCCACACTTCAAGTGGACTTTTGCAACATCAGAGGCATGCGCGCGAACATCAACGTAGTCCACCACCATCTTGAAACTGCGAAGCCGACCCTTTTTTTCTTGACGGAGACGCAGATCTCATGCCCGGAAGATGCATCTGACTTAATGTACCCTGGCTACAAGCTGGAGTACCACTTTAGGCGGAAAGCCGGGGTGTGTATGTACGTCCGGGATGATGTCTGCTGTCGCCGTCTTACAAGCCTCGAAGACAGGGACCTGTCTACGTTATGGGCGCGCGTGGATCACGGGGGCCACACCCGGATCTACGCGTGCGTGTACAGGTCTCACAGCGGTAACACGGACACAGTTCGCCTTTATGACCACCTGCAGCAGTCGACTGACAGGGTGATTGAGCAGTGTCCCTCCGCGGAGATAGTGATTTTGGGAGATTTCAACGGTAATCATGTTGACTGGTTGGGCTCCCGGACCACCGACTTTGCGGGAAAAGCTGCTCACGAATTTGCCTTGACCTATGGGTTCTCCCAGCTGGTTAAATCCCATACAAGGATACCAGACAGGGAGAACGAGCATAGTGCATTGCTGGACCTCCTGCTGACAACGCGTCCGGACGGATACAGTGTTTCAGTGGATGCTCCGCTAGGATCGTCGGACCACTGTGTCGTTCGGACGCATGTGCCTCTCGCAAGGCCTGAACCACCTCGGCCCAAGGAGTGGCGACATGTGTGGCACTACAAGTCAGCAGACTGGGATGGACTGCGAGAGTTCTATGCGTCGTACCCGTGGTGGCGGCTTTGTTTTGCCTCAGAGGATCTGGATTCTTGTGCTATAGCAGTCGCTGAGGGGATCTTGGAGGGTATGGAATGCTACATTCCCAACCGCTGGATCCCTGTAGGTGCAAAAAAGCGACCGTGGTTCAATCGGCTCTGCAGAGAAGCTCTAATGCAGAAAGAATCTGCCTACAGAGCTTGGACCACGGCTCGTGCAAATTCAGATCCAAACATCTCTGAGGTAAAACGCAAATTAAATGCCGCCTCGAGGTCCAGTAAAAGAGCAATTGTCAAGGCCAAGTTCGATTTCGTCGGCAGAATTGGCGAACGGCTAGCAGGCTACCCTTCAGGAAGTCGTGAATTTTGGTCGCTTGCCAAAGCTGCCGAGGGAAACTTCTGTCGGTCAGGATTACCACCCTTGCTTAAATCCGACGGTAGTTTGGCCCAGAGTGCCAAGGAGAAAGCCGACCTTTTGGGTAATCTCTTTGCCTCTAACTCGACCATGAGCGACGGGGGTGCAATACCGCCGTGCATTCCGAGTTGTGGCACTTCCATGCCGGAAGTTAAATTTACACAGCGGAATGTCCGGCGGGAGCTTCAATCCCTGGACGTTCATAAGTCGAGTGGGCCAGACGGCATTCCCGCGGTGGTACTAAAGCATTGTGGTCCAGAGTTGTGTCCGGTACTTACACGTCTTTTCGCACTTTCCTATTCCATGCGACAAGTCCCGGCGTCGTGGAAGATCGCGTATGTACATCCTGTACCCAAGAAGGGTGACAGGACCGACCCGGCCAATTACAGGCCTATAGCCGTCACCTCCCTTTTATCCAAGGTGATGGAGCGTGTAATTAATACACAGCTCCTGGGGTACCTTGAGGAACACGACCTGCTCAGCGACCGGCAGTACGGTTTCCGTCACGGTCGCTCGACGGGCGATCTTCTTGTGTACCTAACACACCGATGGGCGGCGGCTATCGAGAGTAAGGGTGAGGCTCTAGCAGTGAGCCTCGACATCTCTAAAGCCTTTGACCGGGTCTGGCACCGTGGTCTTCTTACGAAATTGCCCTCATATGGACTACCTGAGAGATTATGCGGATGGGTGTCCAGCTTCTTGGCCGGTAGAAGCATCAGGGCCGTCGTTGACGGCAGCTGTTCAGACTGCATGGCCATAAACGCTGGAGTCCCGCAAGGCTCAGTGTTGTCCCCTACTCTGTTTCTGCTGCATATCAATGACATGTTGTCTATTGATGGCATTCATTGTTATGCGGACGACAGTACGGGGGACACTTGTTACACGGGCCGCCCCGGTATCTCTCGGGACACAGTAGAGGAAAATCGTGAACAGCTTGTGTCTGAAATCGAGGCTACTCTTACTAGAGTGTCCGATTGGGGTGGACAAAATCTTGTCCAGTTCAACCCTTCCAAGACACAAGCGTGTTTTTTCACCGCTAAGCAAACCCCAATTACTGTAGCGCCGCAATTTCAGGGCACATCTCTTTCCATCGCCAAAAGTATAGGGATCCTTGGCGTTGACATCTCCAGTGACGTTCAGTTCCGTAGTCATTTGGAGGACAAGGCTAAGCTGGCGTCCAAGAAGCTAGGTGTGCTCAACAGGGCGCGGCGGTACTTCACTGCGGCGCAAACACTGCTTCTCTATAAATCGCAAGTGCGGCCGCATATGGAGTACTGCTGTCACCTCTGGGCGGGAGCACCTGAATATCAGCTTCGTCCATTTGGCTCGGTGCAAAGACGAGCTGTAAGAATTGTCAACGATCCTGTACTTACAGCTGGTGTGGAACCTCTTCGCGACAGGAGAGACTTTGCCTCCTTATGCGTGTTCTACCGCCTGTACAATGGTATGTGCTCTGAGGAATTGTTTGATATGATGCCCACGGCTACGTTCTATCATCGCACCGCTCGCCACAGACAGGGAGTTCATCCTCACACTCTGCGTCCGGTGCGTTCCAGCACGGTTAGATCCGATAGGTGTTTTCTTCCACGCACGCTTAGGTTGTGGAATGACCTCCCTGCCTCGGTTTTCCCAAACGCCTACAGTATGGGGTTCTTCAAAAGGGGTCTTAGAAGGTTTTTACAGGGTCGGCAGCGCGAGTGTGGCACCTCTGGTGTTGCAAACGTTCATAGGCTGCGGTGACCACCGGTCCTTCTGGTGGGCCGTATGCTTGTCTGCCACCTTAGTGGTATAAAAAAAAAATAAAAAATAAAAAGTAGGGTTTATTCCAGACTATAATGTATCTCTGTACCAAATTTCAGCCCGATCCGTTCAGCGGTTTGAGCGTGAAAGAGTAACAAACATCCACACTGACAAACTTTCGCATTTATAATATTAGTAAGATAATATCGTTACTTTAACGAATAACGGTGTTGTGATTTATTAGCATTTGAATAGCTTAGTACCTAATAGCTGTGAGTCATTTTTATGATAGTAGGTATTTATACCGTGTTATCGTTGTTAGTAACAAAACACACAAACAAGCGCAACTTTGTGACAAATTGGGCATTGTATTTTTGAATATGGCCTTTGAATCCCTTGGTCTGTGAAAAATGTGCAGGTGTTGTGGAAAAGAAAGTGAAAAGTGTACTTCCAAATATTCAGTCATATTTTACAGAACTTAAGCGGTCGCTTTTCTTTTGTCATAATTAAAATAAACCTTCCAACCTAAAACAAACAAAGAGCTTTGTGGGATCAAGCAGAGCGTTATGGCCTCGTTATGATTTTAATTAATCTTATCAAAATATAATGAGATTTTTGTTTTTGCTCTTTTTCAGTACAGACTAGTTGGGTCACCGAGGTTCGTTTTATATTGTTCTGCATGTATGTACAAATTTAAATACGTCAAAGAATTGTCTTTGGTAGGTAGCTTTTGAATGATACCCAGGTACGGTACCTACCTAGAGTTGACTCGTAATTCCTCTTGTACAGCTGACTTGAAACAATCAAAACTTTTGCATTTCATTTCATAGGTGGGAATACTCTTCTCATTTGACATTTTTTAGACAGATGGCGAAGAATTCTTTGCCATCAAGACAAAGTTCCAACAGTTCCTGAATACTTCCATCTCCCTTCTTTTACACAATTTCAAATATTCCTATTCATGACTATGCTGATGTCTACTCAGTATCTATTCTACCTGCTGTAGCTAGGAGCAACTTGATTAAGTATATTATGCTTTTTAAGGTTTTTTTTTGTATAAGTGCAAGTATTTATCGAGCATGTAGGCACTACGAGTGTTTATCTGCAATGGATGGCCTCATTAATATGCTAATTCTACCAGTGGCGTAACAAACAAGCTCTGATTGGGAGAAAACTGTTTTCTGATTCTGTGAGAGAAAATGAACATTGACATTCAAATCTCTTCTAAGTACTTATAGAATATCAATATTCGTTTAGAATAATTTCATGTTAAGCGTTTTTTAATAGTGATAATAGTAGTTAAAATTACTTAGTTGGAAATTTCATGGCGGTAGTACATTTATAATTTTCATTACTCAATTTCGAACTGTGAAAGACAAATCAGCAATATTCATTGAAGCACATTATTGTTAAAAAACAGTATTATATTTAATGATATCTGATAAATCAGAATACACTAACTTTGTTTTAAGTAAATTTTATTTTTCAGTTTTTAGTTTCGTTTAAAGTCGGTTTCTTTTTTGTTAATTTTTTTTTTCACCATTTTTAGTGACGTATAGACTGAAAATCTATCTATCTAGGTGTAAAGTTCTCGACAGTACAAATTAATCAAGCCCAAACACAAGGTAACTGCTGTATATCGTTAGGGAATTCTGTCTACTGTCTTTCGTCTCCATCATCAGATTGACTCCAGACCTTCATTAAGTTGTACTACTTTAAAGCCCTTAATAAAAAAATTACAAATGCCCTAGATGCCCCTACAATTTTTAAAAGTTCCCTTCGATTTCTCCAGGATGCCGTCATCAGATCCTGACTTCCTTAAAATGGAACCACCTTGGGAGTATCTATTTTCGATCGAAGAAAAAATATTTCAAATCGGTCCATTAACGACGGAATTCTGCGCGAACAAACATAAAAAAAAAGATATACGGTCGAATTGAGTACCTAACCTCCTTCTTTTTTGAAGTCGATTAAAAAATACAGGTGTTCTTTTTATCGCATCTCCCAGGTTTGATTACCGGCTCAAGAAGGTGATTTTTAAAAAATCTTTAATTGCACATTGCACATTTACTTACTTTTGAAAATAAAGGAATGTTTCCTTTCAGCAAAACTTGCCATTATCAATATTAAGGGTATACTTTACCTCCAACTACCGTCTTTAAATCCCAACTTGTATGATGCCTCCGACCGATTTCGGCCATGGCGACCACTTCGACTCCTAGTCGGCTCGGCGATGATGCGCTCGAACTCGAAGATGGCTAACGTAGCCGATCTTCGCGGTGAACTCACGTGTACACAGAGGGCACGTGAGAACACCACTTACGTAATTGTACTGAATGACAGCGGGTGGGCGGACTTTCAGCTCATCGCGTTTAGCGTCGAGGTCTGCCTTTCGCTGTTCCTCGAAATCGCTTACTCGTCTTTGCACCAACCTGCGCCATTCTGGACTTTGTGCTGCCAAACCTTCCCATTGAGACGGCTCAATGCTGCATCTTCTCATATGACGCTTCTGAACATCTTTAAACCTGAGGAGTTGGCCGCCATGTTTCCGCGTGCCCTCCTCTAATTCAGAGTAGAAGATGCGTTTCGCCACTCTCTCCTCCGCCATACGTGACACGTGACCGCACCACCGAAGCTGCCGACGCATTAAGTACGACTCAATGCCACCGACATTGGCCTGTCGCAAAACTTCGATGTTACGCACTCGGTCGGACCATCGGATCTTTATGATGGAACGTAGGCACTTGAGATGGAAACTTAGACCATATAACACGGGACTAGCCTTTGCGAACCACCGCATACAAAAATATTCTGCCAGTTTTCATACAAGTGAAGGGGGAAACACAAAGACATATAAAATTTCATTGCATTTAAAAATGTATTAATCGACAAACGCGTAATGGCTGTTGTGTGTTAATTGTTATTGTACAGTCAACTACAATGTAATGTACTAGTTTAATCATATAAAATGATGTACTGATGTACAGACTTTTCATAAAGCCAAAAGACCAAATGGTCATGTGCAATGGCAGAAAATAATGCTTAAGTAAGGCGCATCCTGTGGTTAGATGATCTAAGGATGGAAACGATCCAGAGTGCGTATGTGGCGCCGATACACACACCGTGTCTCGGAGGAATAGAGGTTTGGCAGCACAATTGCCATGTAAACAGATGTTTTGGTGGCCAGCTTTTGAGTGGGCAAACCCAATGAATAAGTTTCAGTACCTAGCTATATCAGAAAACAAGGTTTCTCCATTTTAAACGGATTTGTAAACAACATTCTATTCTGCGATGATGAAAAGTTATACATATTTTCCAAGTCTACTTTTGCTTTTTTTATTAATATTGAACCAAAACAAATCATTTATTTGTTTATCAAATGATTTTATATGATTGAATGATTGTTTATTTCGGATCAGGAATGTACCTCGCTCGTACCTACCAATAACTTATTGATGCTAATTAAAACAGGATAACAAAGACTGATTTAGCACAAAATTACCTTAAACCAACTTTCTCCATCCAAAGGTTGCCTGGTAGAAATAGCTTTAAGTGATAAGGCCGCCCATTGTAGTGTAGGTACAATGAGGTAGATGCCTCTTGTACGGAATCTATGTATTCTATTAAATTTACATACATACATACATACATACATATGGTCACGCCTTTATCCCCGAAGGGGTAGGCAGAGGCATATTATATGCCCACATTTCACCTTTGTATAATTTGTCCCACGTAATAGGTGGTGAGCCGTATTGCCGTGTTTAAATGGACAGGCGCAGGTTGTGACTGCCTGCTGTTGAAATAAAGCCTTCAACTTAGCTTAACGACTGCCATTTTACTGGCAACCGGGACCAACGGCTTAACGTGCCTTCCGAAGCACGGAAACGCTCAAATAAAATGTCACGAAGTGATCACATGGATGGTCACCCATCCATGGACCGGCCACAGTGAAAGTTGCTTACTGCAGTGATCGATTACAGAACACTGAGTCCGCGGGGCCACGAGCGCTTCTTCTTATATTTACATGGTGTACAATAAAGTGCATAATAAATAAATTAGGCGATACTCATGATTTTATTGATGCTGGTCCCATGACTTGTAAACGGATTGAGGGATTACCGGAATAAAATATAGGTACACCTGCCTATGTAATATTATAATCCCCTAAGTTAAGCTTTCCATCTGCCAAATTTCATTCTGTTTGTTTTTGCGTGGAAAAGTAGCACACATTTATCTGTTTTGATAAATTTTCACAATAATAACACTCGTAGGATGTATCACCGCCAAGAGTGAAATATCATATCCAAATTCTGGCTCTTTGCCAACGTCAAATCCAAAAGTGGTTTGTTGATTTCAGTTATCGGGCTGCTCTGCTCCGAGTATTAATGAATTATTAATGATGGAAGAGTAGGATTTAGGATATATTGTGTGCGTAAAAATTCTAACTACAATTTAGTATTTACTAAATTTAAAATTGCAAAAGGATACAAAATAAAATGAGTATTTTTAACTTTTCACAACCACTAAATCCAAAATCAAATTCCAAGTTCAGAGTACCTAATACGTACCTACCTATATCGTCACCGTATAAAATTGCACAACATGACTGTATCATACAATAGCTCTGCGATTGAGTCGCCTACCGCAAAAATCAGTTTACCTCTCGGCTATGGATGTTTCACATCAAAAAGACGTAGATTATATTATCATAGTTGAATCAGAAATCTACTCCGATATTTTACTATCATATTTTTTAGGGTTCCGTAGTCAGCAAAGTTTCGAAAAGGTCTTTCGTCTCTCAGCATCGATGTTTCGACTATGAAATCCGTTTGTGAGATTAAGATTTAGAATAACTACGAGTAGGTATGTACTTATATTCGTGAGAGACGAAGACGAGTGTCGCCCTCCTTCTCATACCAGTCAAACTCCCTTTAGTCCATTGAAATGTTACATGAGCTTTGCATTTATTAGAGGACGCAATTTTATTTTCGGGACATGTGTGGGGGGTCAATAGAACCTTAACCTCAAGTTTGTGGGGTCGCCACCCTTGTCCCCCGGCCGCCATCTTGAAAAGAGGGGGGACAAAAACACTTTTTTCGCAATATTTCGGAAACTAGGAGTCTTATAAAAAAACTGTAGAGGCTTAATTTGTAGCATATTGTTTTGCCTACAAATGTGTATATAACTTAACAAAAATTTTTACAAAATTTTTTGAAATTTTTTATAAAAATTTTCTTTTTTGCTCTATAACTTATTTTTATACATTTTACAAAAAAAATACCTCCACAGACTAATCTCGTAGATGATCTTTAAAGAGAAATTAAAAAAAACGCCACAGAGCAAAAAAGACAATTTTTATAATTTTATTTTCAATTTTTTGTTTATAACTTCTCTAATTTTTAATTTAGGGCAAAAATTTGTTAAACATATTTGTAGGCAAAACAATTTGCTACAAATAATGATTTCACAATTTTTTTGTAAGACTCATAGTTTCCGAGATATTGGGAAAAAAGTGTTTTCACCCCTTTTTAAGATTGCGGCCGGGGGACAAGGGTGGCGACCCCACAAACTTGAGGTGACCCCCCACACATGTCCCAAAAATAAAATTGCGTCCTCTAAGAAATGCAATATTCGGTCCTTAAATTGTAACATTTCAATGGACTACTTCTTAGGAAGGCGATTTGAAACTGATATCGTTTTGTTTATAACCTTTTTAGGAGGTGGTATCGCCTGTTTATCGTTCTGTTAGTAATTTGTATGATTACAGTTATTTAAAGACGGATTGTTATCATATCATATCTCAGTGAGTCAGTCGATAGCGAGCGCTCAGCCGGCATTTCAGCTGTATTAATATACTGTGGTGTAGTTTCGAATTTGTAAAAATTGTGCTTAGTGCTGTGGCGAAAAATGGATCCTAGTTTGCGGAAAAACATGAAGCACCTGATTGAAATGTTCGAATCACGCATGAACATGGGAGAGGGGGAGAATGCTACGGAAGTTGAAGGAATATTGAGGCAGACTGAAGAGGCGTTCAATCTGGCTTTAGGTATTTACTCTTTGCATAAATGCCATATTTGTCTAAAAATTGTGGACTGCAATAGGCTGATTTGATTGATATGCTATCCAATATACAAATGGTGTGTTATAGATAATGATAGCTTCTATTATAATTACTTTGACAACTTTAAAGAGCAAGATACCGGCACATCACTCATTTTTCTGTTAGATAATGTGTAACTCAGATTAGTGTTAGTATGTGCTATGCTTTAATGTAAACCGCAGGCTTCAATCAAAATACGTAAAATTCATAAGAAGGTACGGCTGTTGCATAAAAAAATTGCAGATGAAATCTTGAACTATTTTGAAACAAATACCTGCTGTTTTCTCAATTTGCATGCTACGCCTTTGTGCTCGGTTAGCCTACTATTTAAGTATTCAACAATGCTTTCGAGTAATTAGCTCTAGAACAATGGCGCTCTTGCTATCTGACAGACGGCTTCCTCGGAAGCCGGTGCTCTTTACGTGGGCCTTGAGCGTGACGCCACATATCCACAACAGTGTGTCTTTCAAGCACTGACCGCATTTCGCATTCATAGAAGTGGAGTTTCGGGATCATATGTGACTTATATTAATATTATTATATAACACCTTGTGCATGCAAACTCAAAGCAAACAATTAAGTTCTAACTTAGGAAAGTACCTATATGCTTTATACAGCCTTACTTTATTAATAAGACCAGGATGCATCTATTGTTACTCTATTTTACAAGAAAACACAATTTACAATCATTTGCAATTTAAAATACAATTCACATCCATACTGTTAACCGTATATACCGTAAAAAGCTATTGCAGTGAACACCTGTACAACTATTCCACACACTGCGTGCTAAGCTGTATACAAATTATTTTGTTGCCAAGCTTTATACGGTTACTGTCATCCATCTGCTATGATTTTATTAAACAGACTTTGCGAATAATTTTTCACCTGCTGATATCCACTTTGTGCTATACTAACATTCAAAATGGCAGAATCTCGTCATAACATACATGAATTAGATTGTCTGCAAATTGCTGACTCTGTGGAATGCTCCGTGGAGGATCTCACTAAAATTTATTCTTCCAAACTACTAAATTCCAATTTGAGGATTATATGCCAAAACATAGTGAGTGTTTACAGTAAACTGGACGACCTTCAAACTTCTTTACCCAAGTTGTGTTTTGATCTAGATATAATACTTTTAACTGAATGTCGTCTGGATCCCAATAAACAAATCCCTGATATAAATAACTATCACTCATATCATACAATAAATCAGCTAAATCAGAACGATGGTGTCGTGGCTTACATAAATAGTAATTTACAAGCGAAAGTTAATGAGATCGCCCTACAACATGCATCATGTCTACAGATTGCTACATCTAATACTATTGTTCTATGTATCTATCGGTCTCCGTCTAATGTGAAGGCTGATTGTTTTGTTGAATCCCTTGATAGCTACCTGGAAACCATCAAAACGCATAGGCGTATTATAATTACTGGCGACATAAATATTAATCTAATAGCATATTCTACCGAAACCTCGTATAGTAAAAATAATAGAGAACTTTACCTAAACATGTTGACTCATCATGGTTTACTTCCTGCACATCACTTCCCTACGAGAGGACCAAACTGTCTTGATCATTTCATATTAAAAATAAATAAAGCTAATACATCTGCGTTTGTTGCCGTTCTTGATACATCCATTACCGATCACCATCTAATATTTTTAAGTCTTTCAAACATAACCAAAATTTATGTGCCCCGCAAGTATAAAACTCAAACAGATTTTGAAAAAGCGCGTAATACCTTACAAAATACTTTGACTGATCTTTATCTACACGAGGACCCCAATTCTTATTCAGACTTATTAATTTCAAGAATCTCAGAATCTCTCTCATTAAATACAAAAACTTTACCCATTCCGAACTCTAAGTGTGTAATTAAGCCCTGGATCACTGAGGGTGCTTTGAAGTGTGTAAGGAATAGAAATCGTATGCAAAAAGAACTAAAAAGAGACCCAACAAACGAGTTGCTCAGGATCACCTATAGACGTTACCGAAATTTTTGTAACAATCTAAAAAAAAAAATTAAAACGTAAATATGAAAAAGACCTACTCTCCCAGTCTTTACACAATAATAAAAAATTATGGAAAACAATCAATGAAATTACGCATTACAAACCAAAAAAAGTGTCCAACACCAGTTTAATAAATGCTTCCTCCAGCTTTGATAATGATAGCAGGATGGAGGGCATTAATTCTATAAATAAGTACTTTGCTGGCGTTGGTAAAAGTTTGGCAGAATGTATAACTAACGACCAAGCTTATCAGTTTAACGCCCCAGTTATACCGAACAGGAGAATGCTTTCGTCTTTTGTTCTTCTTGACACCGATCCTATGGAGGTCGAAAGTGTACTGCTGAGCCTTGATTCCAATAGTGCCCCTGGATGGGACAATATACCAACAAAATTTCTCAAGGACTCCAGCTACATTGTTGTTCCCTTCATTAGTCACCTAGTCAATATGTGCTTCAGGACCGGCATCTTTCCTAAAGCTTTAAAAAGAGCCCTTATAACTCCGGTATACAAGAGTGGAAGCAGGGACGATGTCACCAACTACCGCCCAATTTCGGTCTTGCCAGCATTATCTAAAATATTAGAGAGGCTTATTAACAAAAGATTAGTTGACTACCTTAACAATTTTAATATCCTCTCTGCCTCTCAATTCGGATTCCGGAAAGGCTTGTCAACCGAAGATGCAGTTGCCTCCATTAGCTCACACGTCGTAGCTAATCTGGATAAGCGCCAAAAATGCCTGGCCACCTTTTTAGACCTAAAAAAAGCCTTCGACACCGTCTCTGTTCCTACCCTTATAAGAAAGCTGGATAACATCGGGATTCGTGGTATCTCACTATCTCTCTTTAAAAGTTACCTTTCAGAACGTGAGCAAAAGGTAAAAATTGACGGCTGCGTGAGCGACTGTGAGAATGTTACATACGGGGTGCCGCAGGGCAGTGTCATCGGTCCTACTCTCTTCCTGATCTACATTGACCATTTATGTAATCTTGAGCTCACTAGTGGTCGAATCTTCTCATATGCAGATGACACTGCCATAGTGTTTAATGGAGGCTCTTGGACTGAAGTTCGTGAGATGACGGAAATGGGCTTATCAAGAGTAACTAGGTGGTTAAATAGCAACCTCTTAACATTGAACACTAACAAGACAAATTATGTATGCTTCTCCATCTACGATTCTTCGCAACCTCCACCAGACTTTGAGGTCCGCATCCACAATTGCCACAATTCCGGTACTAACTGCAGCTGTATTTTAATTGCTAAAGTACCAAATGTAAAATATCTTGGTGTAATAATAGACCAAAGACTATCATGGCACTCCCATTTGGACTTACTTGTAAACAGAGTTCGAAAATTTAAATGGGTCTTCAAAACGCTGCGCTATGTTGCAACACCTGAAATTCTAAATAGGGTTTATAATAGTTTAGTGCAATCTATACTCACTTATTGCATACCGGTGTGGGGAGGAGCAACTGAAAACAGATTTATCGAACTCGAAAGAGCTCAACGGTCCGTTATAAAAATTATGTATTTTAAGACCTTACGGTTCCCCACCACTGAATTGTATCAACTATCTGATCTACTTACTGTAAGGCAGCTTTATGTCCTAAACTCAACCATGAAGGTTCATAGAAGTCTTCATTTCGATCCCAATCTTTTAAATAAAAGGGTCAAGCATAATGTTGCTCCTACACATACCGTAGCTACAGCGTTTGCACGTAGACAGTTTGTTCGACAGTCTGCTTGCCTATATAACAAAACAAATAAAAGGTTGAAAATCTATTCCATGGTTCATCACGACTGCAAAAATACATTAATCACATGGCTAAAATCCCTAAATCACTCAGAGACAGAAGAACTTATGAGGATAATCTCGTAGTAAAACATGTGACACGGGACAGTCACTTTAATCCGGTGGTGACCCACAATCACTCATAAATTCACATGCATGCATTCACGCACACGCACACGCACACAAAAACACACACACTCACACACACACACACACACACACACACACACACACACACACACACACACACACTCACTCACACTCACACACTCATACACACACACACACACACACACAAACAGCTTAAAAATAACGTACCCACCCATTCATTTTCTATGTTTTTATTTACTCTATTTTTCTACTTGTGTTACCTAATATTAATAAGAATGTATTACTTACCTGTTAATATATATTAGGTATACTACCTAAAGGATAATAGAAGAGCGAGGCCTCCTAACACAAGTATTCTTTACTTAAAAGGAGTGTCTCAAACACTTTTGTAATTAGTAAGTAAGATAAAGAAATAAAGAAATTTATTATTATTATTATTATTATATGTGATACTATCCACAACTGCCTCCGCTGGCTTGGGTAGAAATGCTGTTACAATATTCACGAAGCAATAAGGTCGAAATCTTCACTTCACTAACCTGTAGCCGCCTAGAAACGTGTTACCAATATTCGCTTTGAAGATCTTCAGATTGCCATACAATATTCCACATTACTTGGGTCCGAAATGACCGTCAACCTTAGATCATCTAACCACAGGATGCGCCTTACTTAAGCATTGTTTTCTGCCATTGCACATGACCATTTGGTCTTTTTGCTTTATGAAAAGCCTGTACATCAGTACATCATTTTATATGATTAAACTAGTACATTACATTGTAGTTGACTGTACAATAACAATTAACACACAACAGCCATTACGCGTTTGTCGATTAATACATTTTTAAATGCAATGAAATTTTATATGTCTTTGTGTTTCCCCCTTCACTTGTATGAAAACTGGCAGAATATTTTTGTATGCGGTGGCTCGCAAAGGCTAGTCCCGTGTTATATGGTCTAAGCCGTCAACGTACAACAGTAGCCGAGGTACAATAATATTGAGGTAGCGCATCATAATTTTTTTTTATTGGTTTCGTGTGATATTTTATTGGACGAGTATCGAGTATTAATCAGAGGTGTGGGTTTACTTACGATGAGCAACGATGACTAATAGAAACGATACGATTACTCACGTACTTACCTAGTCCTAAGGTCAGCGTATCTGTGTAACGTATAAGTACGAGTTGTATCGATTCAAGTGGAAGATCATCTTGCCACTATGGTCTGCAGCTACCCTAACTACTTAACTAGCAATGGAATTTCGTTAAGGTATCTTGCTGAACTGTAATTCCATTTCTCCCCCCATGAAATACTAGTAGGTACATGACCGCGTTCGTCAGGTTACCAACGCAACCTCATTCCTGTTTGGTATCAAATTACTCAAAGCGTAGTGCACTGCTCTTATACTACACATAGTAACTAATATAATGGTAATCCTTATCACTTACGCCTTGCATTAACTTAGTGCGATAATAGATAGCGTTCTTGAATGAAATTGACAAACAAACCCTTCTGTGTTATTGTAATAGAATAAATTTACGTACGTAACTAACGACATGCTTCACACCCCTCTCTTTTCTAAGTGTATGTTTTCTATATGTATGTATAGGGTGAGTGTCATATTTCTTGAATCTGGAAAGCCACTTTGGCGAAAATCGTTTCGCGAAATGTATTCGAAAATTAGAGTATCCATAAATCAACCGTTCGTTTAGATCTTTAGATGTATCACATTCATACATTCGATCCAGAAGCACTAAGCTCATAATACAAAGCAGATAGTCCATCAGATGTAGGTGTAAGAGCTTGCAAACTTGTTACTTGATCCCATGACCGCATTCGCGAACAATCGGTCAATTTTGGAAGTTCAGAGACAGTATGTCTCTATGAAAGGGTAAATTTGTTAACTTTAGAAGTCAATAATATTTATTACGTACCTACTTATAGACCATCGCATCGTCACTTTCAAAACATCAAAAACCGACATAACAACAGGTTCAAAAACCCTTCAATTGGAAAAGAACCGGCAATAAGTTGCTTATATTTAGTCCTATTTGAAAATCCAACACATTTCCAGGCGTAGCTTGTCCTGTAATACATTATGGTAATGAGATGATCACAAAAGTACTTCTGAAACAGAGTTATTAAGGAAGACTGGATCAATTTAATGTTAGGCATAGTTATTACATTTCAATATAAGAACTGACGTATTCATACACAAACTCGCTGTAATATTTATTATTAAGCATAGGTACATAATAAACGTATTTTCCTCCTTGTTCGTAGGTAGTGAGGCCGAGCCGACAGCAGTAACCGAGAGCCCTGCGTCAGAGTTCGAAGCCTTAATCGCTCGTTTGGAGCGAGTCACCTCCCGGCTAGAGTCTCTGACGGTGCTCCGAGGCACCTCGCCTGTCCAGCCACGGTCGCCTGCACCATCGCCAGTCTCTGCAGCGATAACACCACCACCACCACCACAGTTCGAACTAACTGACAACATGAGTGTAAACGGCTACCAGGATATAGTGCAGGTAAATAAAATTAAAATACATAACAGTAATTAATAACAATGTTGAGTTTGTGTACTATTAATAAACGATGATTGATTGCTGCGTTGTGACGACGATTTGGAAACATATTTAGATCACTATGTAATGTATGTTGACATTAGTTTTAAATTTAAATAATGCTTTTAAAAATGTTATCATTCCTTTTGGTTTCTTGTAAGTATATTCAAAAAGAATACACAGTTAAGAATTGGTGCTAATGACATACGCGTGTCTATTGCTCATACTGCATATCCCCTCAGAAAGCACTAATCAAATAGAACGATAATAGAGCACTTTATACTAATAATGTTCACTGTGCAATTAGGTAATTACACCGCTGAACATAGTTGCAGTTAATAAGAAGGCATGCTAAATTGTTCGAAATTGTACCATAGCTGTAACTTAATTACATAAATTATAGCACCACGAGTGCCGCTTCACCGCAGCGACCACTCAGGCAGATTCTTTTTTATTGACAATTGTAACACAGATCTTTTTGTTGTTCCTATCCTGAAAATTTATGGGAATTGCCGAGCTGAAGGAGTGCTTAAAATATGATGTTTACAATTATAGTTGTGCAATATCTATTTATAAGTAAGTGCAGTAATTCAATATGATCTAAGCGCACGGCAGTGCGCAGGCCAAGTTTCAACAACAGGCCGCGCGCATGCCGTACCATTTACACGAACCGTTTCGACCCATTTTTGACCCCCCTGTAGCTCAGTGCCTATTTCAGGCAGTGTACCAAATTTTATAGATGTAGCTTCAGCAAATCCTGAAATATGACCCTGTGAATATAGCTAATTTCGGCACTGACTGACTCACTCACTTGATCTATCACTAAGTATCTTCACCGTGCAAGGGACAATGCATTCCGGTATCCTTCGTGGTCTAATGTCGTATCTGTTCCTAGGTACTAGGTTTCTTCTATGACGAACAACCTAAATCACTTAGCTTAGAATCACATGGACGAGAGTTGGTTTATCCTTAGATAGACTAGAGGTCCTTACTTCTTATCACTGTCGGTCCTGACTACGCACTGGATGTGACGGTACCTTGTGTATTGCAATAGCCCCGTTTTTAAACAATTCCATATATAGTATTAAACGAAATTCCGGTATTAGTCATCAACATTTTATCATAACATGTTTCGCCGGTTTAATAACGGTTAGCTACGACACTGGTGTGCGGTTGTCCTTATCACTTGTTGTTTAGTTGATATAACTTAAAATAGCGGTGAAACTGCAGTCTTTTTATTAATTTAGGAAGTCCTGATAGATGCTATACCGAACTTCAACCGACTAAAACCACACGGTGCTCTACCTATGAATTGCTTTTAACTATTAACGTTGCCCCGTTAGCGTGATTCTTCCACTAGCTAAGTGCATAATGTGGGTATGTCACATCACGCACACGATACATATCCTACTAGCTGAAGAGATTCGTCTTTGTTAGAGTCGGTTTTTGGTTTGGCGTTTCTGACAAAATTCTTGGACCATGTGCTTCTTTTTCTTTAAGTCTTGTCTCTATCAGAAACATCGAGAACATAACCATAAGCCGATAAAAAAATTAGTTGAATAGAATTAGGCACTCGGAAGATTTTCGTGAAAAATAAATAAGTAGGTACTAAATCAATTCGCCTGCTACGTCGTCAATACTCGAATTGGGGATAAGTTCGCTTTTCTATAAAAAGTTGAAATATTGAAATTGTGTTAGAACCGCATAAGTACAGTTACCATAAATTAGAGTCATAAAATAAAATTACCTCTGGATATGGGTGTATGGTAGACATATCTGAAGTTATCCCATGTATGGATATTGTTATGTCCTTGTGTCTATAATAATATATTATTCAGTCTACAAAGAACGCTAAATTAGCTCCCATGTAACAAATTAAATCTTCATAACAATAGTCGACGATGCTTTATATAATACCAACAAACGTTTTTAAATCAAGGTAAGAGTTGCCAAAATTACTTTCCTAGTAAATGTCTACTATTATAAAATATGCAAAATTTGATCCAAATCCAGTTGTACGTTAATAACTTCTGTCTGTTCTAAAGATAACATTAAAAGCTCAACTTGCATTAAATTGAATAACTCACGATTTAGCGTTGTCGACCTCATAAAAAAGCTCACTAAGATAAATCAATTTCAATCAATCAAATCATTGGATGACTCAGACATTAGTAACTAATGATTTGATCATTGTCAAATATCATTTCGAATTATCTATGAATGACACATCTGACAGGTCATCTAGATTCTAGAGTCACCCATAGAGGCGAAAGCCTAATTTAAATTCTTAAATCTTCAGACTTCGACTATTTGCCGTCACCGCCACCCGTCTGCGGAAATAAAATAAATAAAAAAATAAAATAAAATTTATTCCCTTTGAAATTTTTAAAAAAATTATTTAGGTTTGTCAAAATTTTTGTGACTCTACCGGGGGTTCGGAAATGCTACAGACTGAGAAGAACACCCCAAGAAACTCAGTCCGGTCCCTCTTATTCATCTTAGTATCTAATACAGTTTTTTTTTTTAAATGTAGAAAGGAGCAATTCGTGTCACTGCCAGGCAGTCTTGTCTTCTAGAAAGTCTTTAATGCTATAATAAGCTTTCTGGCACAATTTAAGCTTTACTAGTTTTTTAAATTTATTAACTGACAAACCTGTTATGGCTGTCGGCAATGTATTGTACATTCGAATACAATTACCCGCAAAAGAATTGCTTATTTTATTAAGCCTAAATCTAGGTACAGCCAATTTATTCTTATTTCTTAAGTTTAGGTTATGGATATCACTATTTTTAATAAATTTACTGTTATTTTTATGAGTATATAATAAGTTTTCATATATGTACTGTGAATACACAGTAAGGATGTTGATATCCTTAAACTTTTCTCTTAATGACTCCCGAAACCCCATACCATAGATAGCCCGGACAGCCCTTTTCTGCAACACAAAGATACATTCGATGTCGGCAGCGTTACCCCATAATAGTATGCCATAGGTCATGACACTGTGGAAGTAGCTAAAGTAGACAAGACGCGCTGTTCTAATGTCTGTCAGTTGTCGGATCTTTTTAACGGCATAGGCTGCAGAGCTCAGTCTGCCCGAGACTTTCTCGATATGAGGCCCCCACTGCAAGTTGGAGTCTAACTTTATGCCCAGAAAGACAGTTTCATCGACCAATTCTACTTGATCATCCCTAATCCTAATACTGGTGTTAACGAGCCTAACATTTGGCAAGGTGAATCTTATACATTTTGTTTTAGTTTCGTTTAACAATAAATTATTAGCGTTAAACCAGTGGACTACCCTAGAGAGGGCATTGTTTACTTCGTCAAGATCGCGTTGTCCACGTTCAACTTTAAATATTAAAGATGTGTCATCAGCAAACAAAACTACCTCGTGATCGTCTCTTATAAGGTGAGGGAGATCATTTATGTACACTAAAAATAGAAAAGGTCCCAGAATTGAACCCTGAGGCACCCCCATTGTTACAGCAGAACCATTTGACTGTTTACCATTTATAACTACTCTCTGTACTCTATCTCTAAGGTAAGAACTAATTAAATCCAAGGCCGTCCCCCGGATTCCATAATGATCAAGTTTTTGAATTAAAGTCTGATGCTGGACACAATCGAAGGCCTTAGATAAGTCGCAGAATACACCATAAGCATCATACGACTCCTCCCAGGCCTCATATATACACTCTAACAATTTGATGCCAGCATCCGTGGTAGACCGACCTCGCGTGAAACCGAATTGTTTAGTATGGAATAGTTTATTTGTATTAAAATGATTTTGCATTTGATTAAGCATTACCTTTTCAAAGATTTTACTAAACGTGGGTAGTACAGAAATAGGACGAAAATTGGACGGATCTGAGGTGCTACCCGATTTAAACAGAGGAGTTATTTTACTAAACTTCATTAAGTCAGGAAACACACCACTATCAACACAATTATTAAATATTATTGATAATTCAGGGGCAACCATTTCAATTAACGAATTAACTAAATGTACAGAAATTCCCCAGAGGTCAGCAGTTTTCTTAATATTTAAAGATTTAAAAGTTTTTATGACAGTGTGTATACTAATTTTACTGAATTTAAATATTTCATTACAGCAAGGAACATTTGCTTTTAACAAGGATTCTGCTATTGGGGTAGAAGAACCTAGGGCTCTGGTCAAATCTACTGGAATTCGAGAAAAAAATTGTTCAAATTCGTTAGCGACTTCGGCATCTGTTGAAATTATGTTACCATTTACTTTAAGTTTAAAATTATTATCATTCGATTTTGCTTGGCCTCTTTCTGCGTTAATTATTTTCCAAGTAGATTTAACTTTGTCTACACTATTGAGAATTTTATTACTTATATACTTTCTTTTGGCTGCTAAGCAGTCTGCTTTAAACTTTTTTGAATAAGTTTTAACATAATTTAGAAATTCATCTGTTCTATTAAGCTGTCTTTCTGAGTATAGTTCATACAGTTTTTGTCTACTTTTATGTATATCCTCAGTGGCCCATTCACTGAAGGCTGGCCTATCACCGATTGTGACTTCCTTAGACTTGAATACGGAGTTGAACTCTGAAACTGTGTTAATGTTGCAATATTATAATGCACCAGGCTGATGTAATTTACATTTTTTAATTTAGTTTTGTTCGGAGGACAGTTTCCGATAAAATTACGGTTTGCAATTAAATTTAACTCTATTAATTTACAATTTTGGCTAGAGGGTAATTCCTCTGTTGTCCCAGCAGTTAATTTAAATTACTTGGAACAGATTCCAAAGTCCTAAAACTACTCTGCTCAAATAAAGCAGTTTTGTCAGCCAAGTTTTTGGCTACAGAATAAAAATAATTAAATAGCAAACTTGCTACTTGTCTTTTATAATATTTGGGTAGACAATACCTACCCTTGTGATTATTATAGACTATAAACTTGCCATGTGACAAATTTGTGTTAAATACAGAATTAAAGTCAATTATATTAAATTTATTATTATACTGACTTATTAAATTTAAACGTAAATTCATCTTATATCTAAATGAATTTTCCGAATCTGGCACACCTTTTATAAATGGAAGTGTGAACATTACAACTTGTATGACATTTAAGTTTAAGATGTAATTCATGTATAGGGACAAATCATCATTGCTAATTTTCCCCCTGTTTGCACAGAAAATTATTATTTTACTGTTAGCTTCAAATTTATATTCTAATATCTTTTGCATAATACCACTTAATGAAGCACCCGGATAGCAATTATTAATAACCGAGTAATAACTTGAATTTGAGTTTTGTTTTAAAAATGAACTTAGATTGGTACCAATATCATCACTAAATACAATTAATTTAGTACAACTATTACTATTATTTACACTGTCACACAATGTATCCACTGATGTACTGGGCGAGCATGTGATAATGGGAGCTAGGGGCTCAGCGGTAACCGGTTCGCCCTGGGCCTCCACCGGCTCAATTGCTTTAGGGCAGTTAATATTGCATAAGTGGTCATTTAGGAAACAATTAAGGCGCTCAGTGTTATCATTTGATGTTTTGAGTACCTTGTCTATTGTTAAAGAACATTTAGTAAAGTCCTTAAGGGACCATTCATATTTTTTAGTCATATATTGTAGCTCAAATTGCAAACTTTGTATTTTTGACTCTAATTTTTGTGTGTCAGTGCAATATTTTAAATGGCTCTGTTCTAGTTCTAACATTGACAATTTAGCTTGTTCTCTAAATTTTAAACAAGAACCTATATTTTTACACTTCTTGATTAACATTTTATGGAATTTTAATTGCTTTTTAGATTTTTGTATGAACTTTTTAATTTTTAGATATTTTTTTAGTTTATTTCTGCTGCAAAACAAAACCGACTTGTCCTGTTGATATGGACTGTCACCTGTAAGATCTATAGTAGTCAAGTCCAGGTTTTGAGAATTTGCAGAAGGAATAAACTGCGGGATACCACTCATTAACTCACTAAAAAGATTATCGGTTTGTTGGGCAGTAACTTTCTCAGCAGCTTCTTCCAGGTGTGAGATCTGTCCCTGGGCATCCCTTAGCTCCTGTTCCAGAAAGGTAGTCCTCCTCAAGGTTTTCTCATACTCGTCACTGCACTCTTGGAACCTATCTACAATTGACTGAAGGTGGTCCCGCTCCGCAACAATGTCATCATAACTAACATGAAGTCTTGATAATTCGCATTTTAATTTTTTTGTGTCATTCAGAGCGTTTATCAATAGATTTTCATTTTCCTCTCTTTCCTTTTCCAACTGTACACAGAGCTCCGTTTTAGATTTAAGCTCCAGCAACACCAACTGAAGTTTGGGCTCTTCCTGCTGGCGGCCGAGAGCTCTGCGACTACGGGTATTCATATTATTAATAAGTAAGTGCAATTAAACGCGAATTAAATGATAGAGCTCCTTGTACAGTTTATGGCAAGAAGTAACAAGGTCATGTACCGGCAATAAATTATACTTAATATTGTTATGTACTTACGCAAATACACCAACCGTCGTCAACGTCGAGTAAACGCTTATACAAGTATAATAATTCTACTCACGAGAAACAGTCGATTTATTATGTATTTACGTGAAAAAGAAAAGATTTAACATTCGAAAAAAACGGGTACCTGACTCGTCACTTCCTACACCAAAATACACGGACAGAACACTTTTATTATATTAATCTGACTATTTTAGGACACTATTAATGCGATGATAATGGTTTTAATTGGTTTAAAATTGTTTAAATACTAAATAACTAATTAATTTTAAAAATATTTTCAGAGAGCTAAAATTTTTGACAGTTCGATAGTGTTGCCAGACTCGGAACTACTCTGCGACTGCAACTGCGGTCATTAGTACTAGCCCTATACTTCTTATAATACGTACCTATGTCTATATAATTTGGCATTATGCCACATAGCCACTGTTGTTTACGTAGGTAGGCCTTTTTTATTTTAATGTTTTTTTTCTCAAGATAAACAGGTATTTTCTAATTGTTACCTACTCACTAGGTATAAATAGTTCAAGGTGGACAAATATAAAATGCATTATAAGAAAAACCGGACAGGTGCGAATCGAACGAGCGCACAGAGGGTACCGTACGTGACAGTACCATAAAACCGTTTGGGAGCCCCTTCAATATTTATTTTTGTTTTTAGTATTTTGTTGTCTGTAAAATTGGCAGCTGTCTAGCTATCACAGACAGACAGGCGAACAACAGAGTCTCAGTAATTATTCTAAAAGTTAACGCTAAAACAGGATTAGATAAGTTTGCGTTAAATGTGAACAATGGGTTATTTTTTGGACAATGGGAGAAGGAAAGAAAGGGCTTCCGGCGCTCTTTACTTTCGTGCAGAATGCGATGCTTAAAAATGTTCTACTTATCAGAGGTATTGTGGTGGAATACGAAGCGCTCGTAGCACCGTCGTGTGTCGTGGTGTGTCTTGTTATTGCTCTGTAAACGATCATAGTAATTATTTGTACGTTGTTCTCACCCAAAATCACCAAGCCCACTAGATACAACCAGCGTCTGCGCATTTCAACACGACAATAAGCTCACCATTACGTAGGACAAAATGCTACCTATAGTATGACTCTGCCGATCTCTTCTGGGATAAATACTATTTGTGTTGGTATATCTGTATGATTACTTCTAGCTGGGCTTGTTAGTCTTAACCTTTAACTGTGGACGTGCGGTCTCACAGGCCGCAAGCAGTTTGTGAATCACGTGCCCTTCTCTTTCCGCGTACCCCACACTTCTGTCCGTTTCAGTAGCGTCGGTTTAAGTGGCAAAACGACTGTAGAGGAAGAAGGTTGCATTGCAGGATGCATATTTCGGAAGTAACTACGCTTTAAGTTTTGGGAGCAGTCCGTGAGACCGCACGTCCACGATTGTGTGATAATTTGAGCTGATGGTAATTTTTTTTGTGCTTCATTTTTTAATATAAAATGTTAGATATCAATAACCTCAGTACATCTACATTCAAACGAATTTTGAAATCATCAATTCCATCTACTACGAGTAAAATATTGCGATTAGATGAACTATTTTCTGAAGACTAGCTTAAGCGATTGCTTTTAGGATCAGATCAGTGCGACAACAATGGGGATGTGAATGATTGTTTATTTTATGAAGATGCGATAAAGGAAATAGTAGTACCTACTAGCTGAGTTGGCGGTGATATGGACACTGAAGGGTCTGATTACGAAACACCTATTTCATAGTTCCGGTCCTAGAAGTATTACAATAGTCAAAATCGCTATAATTTGACAGCAGAACTACCTTCCAGACGAGTACGCACTTCACAGCATAATAAATTGTTGAGCACATCTATTCAACTTCTTACTCAGGATGAAAAGAAAGATACTATAGGTTCATATTTGGAATAACTTTTCGATGAAGAAATGCAATACTCCAAGACATTGTTCAAAAACTGGCAATAAATATGCACTAGTTGAGGGGTTGTCAAATTTTTTATGTTTTGTTATGAGAAGTAATTTTTAGCTTTTTTACATTCTTTATATTTTTTTTATAAAAGTAGTCAAACTAAGAAAAATGAAATTTTCCTTAGATAATCTTTTCATAAAGTGATCGCTTACAAAAGAGTCAGAAAAATTCCTTTAATTGCTACATGGTTACATTTTAGTTCAAAATAGATACATACCGTTTTAAATTTTAACTTTGATTTGCACTTAGTAACACCTAAAGTTATTAAAAATAAGAACTAGTACAATATGTTCTTAACTACATAGAATACAGCATTTAAAGGTAGCGGTCTATGAGACCGCACGTCCACATTTGTGTAACAAAAATTTCACGTCCTAACTATGGACGTGAAATTTTTAAAGGTTAAGTTGTACCAGAAAATCTATCAAAAATAGTGGTAAAAGATAAAATTTACTATTAGGTTTAAAAATATACGTTTTTCTACAGGGCCCGCTTCAGACGTATCTACAGCTGTCGCAGCAAATCGGTGGTGACGTCGCCACTCAGGCTGGTCTCGTCAACGCAGCATTCCAGTATGTTCTACTTTTATCTTTTTACTCAACATAATCTCTTCCACAATCGACCGAGGACCCCATATTTGGAGCGTAGCATTTTGCCAATGGAACGGTATAATATGATAAACAAGTAACATTGGGAGCAGTTTACTATGCGGGTCTCGTAGCATGATGGGTGAACTATTCGTGGTTTCTGTCATACATATTAGGCCATACCTAGCTCACCTAGTACGCGTAATCTACAATTACCATGGTGCTTCTCTTTTCTATAAAATGTAAATCTAGTTGCCATCCTAGTCTTCCACTTTCGAAGGAGGAAAGTGAAGTTATTTACACTCTAACCCTCTCAATTTATCTCCTAAATAATTTCCATGGGGCTTTCTAGGCATTCTAAATTCTTCTGGGACTTAACAGAGTTCGAGCTTGTCGTTACTTTAATGATGTTGGTTATTGTAGACCAAGGTTTATAAGAGTAACAGTAATGGAAATGCGGGTGGGAATAGTCTAAACGACTCATGTTCATTTTCCTAAAAGCTATCAACTTTTTGAATCACCATAGTTCGCCGGGTAATGACGGTACATGTAGTTGGTAATATAACTTTATTCATGTTTGCCCTACAAGTTTTGTGCTCTACATTTTATTTTTACTTTATTATCTCACTGCTCTTAGAGACTCGTAAAAAACTTCATAGATGCGTAATAATTTTCAATTGGCTAGCTTTAAATGGTGTTTGCTTTAGGTTGAATAATTTTGGTAGTTTTTCAAGAAATGTACCTGACTGATTATTTTCCATTACCTAGGGCACAACTCCGCTACATACAGTTGGCTACAACCAGAAGCAAACCGTCTCAACCTGACGAGGTGAAGCTCCTCGCACCAACTAGCGACCAGATCTCAGCTATTCAGCAATTCCGTGAGAAGAACCGAGCGTCACCTTTATTCAATCACCTATCGGCTATATCCGAGAGCATCCCAGCTTTAGGATGGGTGGCTGTAGCGCCAACGCCTGCACCTTACGTGAAAGAAATGAATGACGCTGGACAGTTCTATACTAACCGAGTTCTTAAGGAATGGAAAGAGAAAGATAAGAAGCATGTGGAGTGGTGCCGCACTTGGGTGCAGTTGCTGTCTGATCTACAAGCTTATGTCAAGCAATATCACACTACTGGGCTCGTCTGGACTGGTAAGTTAATATAGTATCTTGATATCTTGTAAGTTTTAAGTGTTGTGTTCTCTAAATCAAGTGTAGACACTTGTCCAATTCGTGACAATTTCGTGTCGGCTTATCGCTAGGTGCAATTCCACCAAATTAACAAAAATATATTTTGTGGGAATTTCTCAATTTTCATTGGCGCGAATTGGAAGTCCATTACGAAAATTTAAATAAATAAAATTGTATTCTTCAATGAACGCCTCAAACATTACCTGTTACATAATAGTACGGGGCAGAACATTAATGTCGATCGCATTGTGTCCAAGGACCAAACTAAACCAATTTTAAGGAAAATGCTTTTGTTCCCTTTCTGAACCAATTTGAATACCAGTATGAAAGCTAATTCTAATATTTTGGGCACACATAAAGGCTTTCGTACTCTGGTTTTGAAAGCAAAAGTAATTTATTTTAGTGTGATTCTTATTGTATTTTGACAATTCTCTCTATGCGATATTTTTTCCAATTGGCTATAAATAATTTCGAAATAACGTACTAATATTAGGAATGGAAAGCTTATGATAACTGATGTTTATTTACTTTCTCGCAAGAACTAAACCTGAATAAGCATTTATTACTGTTGTAAGTTCCTACGGGTCAGGAACCGTAGGTATTGCACTTGAACGGAACCGTTAGTGTTTGCAATAACTAATATAAACCAAATTCGTAGTCAGTTTGATCACAAATATCTTGTAACCCAAAGATGTTCTGTGTTACTCACCAACTAGCGTGAGGTAGCTATGCAGAGAACTCTATCCCAGGGCGCCTTATTTCTGAGTTTCCAGTCCGTGTGCAAGGGTAGGCTAGGGCTCTGACGAAAACAGACAATAGGGTGTACACACATATATTTACTAAGTACACAGAGATACACAGAGACACACAGAGAGCTTATTCACTGATAGACACAAATATCACAGGTACACAGAAATAAAGTCTAATTCCACTTAATAGACCACTGCCGCGTGAGCAGGTAGAACGGGTAAGCAGCTAACTACACTGTAATAGGGTGACAGTTACTGGCCTTGAGTAAGCTGAGAGCAGCACAGCCCGAGAATGCCACGTGGAGGCGGCTGGTCCCTCTCAAAACACCTCGCTCATGTAGTCCACGTGTCATTGGGTGTGGCTCTGCCAACCGTGGACGGGCCGCTTTTCCCCGTAGTAAAAAACCCTGTTATGACAAGTAAACGACAAATGAAATAACTGACATCGCGACCGACGTAATTCGAACCGCTTAGCAAACAAGAAATGACGCTTACCGGTATCCCGGGTGTAGGTTGACACAGAGTCCAACTCCTTCCGAAAAGAATATGTTAACTCAGACTAATTCCTTAACAGGTCCTCATGTTGCAACTAACAACCTCCAAAGAAAAATTGAGGCGTGCCACTCAGAGTAATATCAATCCCTCGTCCTTAGCCGATGGTCAAAAGAGACTCGGAACCTTGTATCCGGGCTTTATCCCCTCTCTCACGTGGAATCGTCTCGAATTTTTATCTAAAACCCAGCTTTCATTCAATGCAAAAACGATCCGTCACTCGTCCTTATGACATCCTGTCATTCTGACAGCAGAAATGTCACCACTGACAACCGATTAAAAAAAGATAACTCGATAAGGCTGCTTTCACATCCTAAATACTGCATCTATAGAAAATAAATGCTACAACCACCCCCCCTTTAATAGTATTTCCTGCGGATATGACACGCTGGAAATACACAATAAAGAAAACAGAAAAGTACTGACTAATAAACAAAGACAACCAGCTAGGTCCTTCAAACACCAGCTGACTACGACCATTACAATACCAAAGAAAGATCCTCCTATGTACCTAACTAGACACTGACTCGTGTACCGGTTAGGCTAAGTAACTAGAGTCTAATGCCCTTCATAGAAAACGAATGCTCCCTTTACTCACTGCCGATACCCTAACACTACCCAAGCTCTCAGGATAATGTAGAGTACTAAGAAGCGAATGAGAGAAAAACGCTCGGTGCGGTGCATAGAAGAAACTACAACGTGACAATTTAAAGTCACGTACACATATAGAAATACAAACAAAAGATTAAAATAGTCTTACATAATGATCACATAGCACTGGTTTAATAATCTAGAGAAACAGTGCTATGTAGTTACGTTAGGTATTGGAGACTGCTCCTCCTGATACTTCAGGATGTCCTTGATATGGTACTCCCCAAGATCCTTACCGTCCAGATCTGACAGCCTATATACTAAAGGGGATCGTTTAGCAGTCACCACACATTTAAGGAACTTAGGAGCTAGCTTAGCAGTAAAATTCTTGGCCTTGTTGGACAGGTAGAACGTGCGTTTGTAAACTATCTGTCCCACTTTCAGCTCTACATGCCTTTTTCTGAGGTTGTAATACTTTTCATTACGCTGGTGGGCAACGTTCAAATGTTTCCTCACCTGGTCGTAAATGCGTTGTATTTCTCTCAGCTTGACACCGAAGGCTGATGGATCGTCTACAGAGACTGAAGTAGGATGGCACGCGATATCTGTCTGCCTGTACAGCACTCCATCCCCAATAAATTCCCTACCATGTACCAAAAAGTAAGGGGTGAAACGAGTTGCTTCGTTAACTGCAGTGTTTAAAGCACACTGTATCTCAACCAAGAACTGATCCCAAGACTTGTGTTGTGACTTCACATAGCATGAGATCGCTTGAACCACATTGCGAATAGCTCGTTCCGCCTGATTAGTTTGGGCATGATACCTAGGGTTATAATATATATTAGGTACATTGTATTTAGCCAACAGATCCTTAAATGGCTTACTCACAAACTGAGGGCCATTATCCATGTAAATAGTCTTGCAGACTCCGTGCACGAGAAACACACTCTTCTCTATGAACCTCGCGACTACAGCGCCTGTGGCAACCCGAACAGGGCACAACATGACGTATTTGCTAAAGTAGTCGGAGACCACGATCAGGTGTACGTTTCTATTGCTCGAAGTGGGAAAGGGACCAAGCAGATCGACAGAGATAGCTTCGAATGGCTTCGAAACCCGCTTCGGGCTACCCATTAGGCCGGGACGAGACGTATTTACGGGTTTGTACTGCTTGCATGTTTCGCAATTCCCAACATATTCTTTGACGTCCTCGTACATCTTGGGCCAGTAATAATTTAGGGCTAACCTTTTATGCGTCTTCCAAACGCCACCATGGGCACTAAGTGTGTCATCGTGGTACTTAGAGAGCAGGGGCAAGCGATCCTCCTGAGGTACCACCAGCTTCCAGTCAAAGTCTGAAGTCAAAGAATATTTATTTTTAGTTAACCTATATAGAAGGTTGTCACGAATGTCATAATTTGGTGACTTCCTAGGGTTCTTCCGAACACTATTCATGGTGTGGTCATACCACGGGTCTTTAGTGGGTACTGCATCGAGGGAATCAATTTTGATACGAGACAGAGCATCAGGTACAACGTGGTCTTTACCTTTTCGATGCTCTATGTCAAAATCGAATTGACTGAGCCTCATGCTCCAACGTGCTAGACGACCCGTGGGATTTTTTAGCTTATGGAACCACAGAAGAGATGAATGATCCGTGACGACCGTACATTTTTGGCCTTCGACGTACTGTCGAAATTGTTCCAAAGCGAAAATCACGGCCAGAAGTTCTCGCTCAGTTGTGCTGTAGTTCACCTCGTTCTTGTTGAGAGAACGGCTACAGTAGGCGATAGGGTGCTCAACACCATCGTGAGTTTGTGTCAGTACAGCAGCAACTGAGTAAGCTGACGCGTCACTAAGAATGCGGAAGGGCATCTCAAAGTTAGGCATTTTTAATATAGGGGCAGAAACCAAGGCTGACTTTAGCAGGTTAAAGGACTGTTCAGCCTCAGGGGTCCATTCGAACTTAAGGTTCGTAGAAGTGAGTTTGCACAGAGGTTTACTAATCTTCGAGAAGTTGTTAACAAAGCGACGATACCAGCCGGCCATTCCCAGAAATCTCTTAACCTCCTTAGGGTTAGAAGGGGTGGGATAGTTGAGGATAACCTCAACTTTACCCGGGTCTGTCCGTAAGCCATGTTTGTCCACATAATACCCCAGGCATTTGAGTTCACTCCGACAAAAGTGGGATTTTTTCATATTAATAGTTAGGCCAGCATCCTTGAGTTGCTGATAGACTCTATGTAAGAGCTCTACATGCTCCTCAAAGGTGCTGGACACACAGACTATGTCATCCTGAAACGCAAATACCTTGTTGTCGAACTCGGGACCAAACAGACGGTCCATGAGGCGTTGCATCGTGGCACTGGCACCGACAAGACCGAAGCACATGGAATTGTAATGGAACAATCCTCTCCGGGGAACCGTAAAAGCAGTCTTCTCAGCAGACTGGAGTGAGTCGAATGGAATCTGCCAGTAGGCCGCACTCAGATCTACAGAGGTTAAATACTTAGCATTATTAAGATGGTCTAAGATTTGATTGATATAGGGTAAGGGGTAGGCGTCACTCTTAGACACAGAGTTCAGCTTGCGAGAGTCCAAGCACAATCTGAGGTCGCCGTTCGCCTTCTCCACCATGACCACTGGAGAGTTCCAGGCGGACTGAGACGGGGACACTACTCCCATCTCCAGCATTCGGTCCAGCTCGGCTTCCAGGGCCTTCTGCTTAAGGGGAGAGAGCGGATAATAACGCTGCTTGATCGGCTTGCTGTCACCAGTGTCAATGACATGGTGCACAAGTGAGGTCCGACCTAAACCCACCTTATCAGTGTTCAACGAGTCGAACTTTTCAATGACCTCGTTGATTACACACCTTTGTTTAGTTGTCAGGTTGTCGTAATCCTCGAGGCCACCGTTAAGGGACACAGACTCTATAGGATTATTATCACTAAAGCTATCAAGACTAATATTTTGTAAAATTAACTTATCACTTAACTTAAATTGTTGCCAGAAATCCACTCCAAATATCATGGAGGTGGTTATACCTGGGACAACATAGAACTTGACAACTCGGATAACCGAATTGTACTCAATTGGCAAAGAGATACAACCCAGACATTGCAAGTGAGTGCTGTCTGCAGTTGTAATACGAAAAGTAGGATTGATACTCACAAGATCAAAACCCAGTTCCAAGAAGATGCGGTGCGCTCCCTTACCTAGTATAGAGCAGGAGGCACCGGAATCTAGAAGGCCTAAGACATTTAAATTTAAAACCTTAACAACTAGATACGGTCTAATGTCACTATCCCGTTTAGGAAACAGGACCTTATCAGAAATAGACTCAGATACAGAGTGATGCACAGAGTTCCTAATAAGGCCCTGGCCTACGCGTTTTTTGACTTGCTAGTACAGTGTGAGCAGTCTGGGGTCTTGACTCCTTTGAGACCACACCGGAAACACACCAGCTCCCTTGACTGTGTGCAGCTGTATGCAGTGTGACCGCCCCCGCCGCAACGAAAGCATTTGCGATCGTGGGGGGTAACCGGCGTCTCCACTGCAGACACCTGCTTAGCGGGCTTTTGTACACCTTTGTTCTTAAGCTGGTGTAAGTCAGATGTAATCTCAAACTTGTCAAGAGCAGGCTCATGGAAAGCGTCTGCCCTAGTACGCGCAAGCTCCAAGCGCTTACCCAAACGTCTCAAGTCATCTACAGAGTTGACATCATGCAAGGCCAGTTCCTTCATGTAGTCAGGTCTAATGTTGTGCATGAGAATGTCCAGCTGTTCCTCACTGGGCATCTTACATGACAACCTTGAGAACATGGCTTGCATTGTACATATATAGTTAACCAAGGACTCAGAGCGGGCTTGTGTACGCTGTCTTATCTCGTTCCTGAGGCGGTAATCATAATCAGGAATATCGAAGGTATCTCTAAGCTCACTAATAAGATCCTCATATGAGATGAAGTTAGCTTTGTTTGTACGGAACCAAGACAAAGCCGGTCCATCCAACAGGTCGGAGAAAGCCATAAGGAGTCTAGGCTTAGTAACCTCCCGAGCACATCTAAGTTCCTCTAATCTCTCTAAAAACACACGTACACAAGTAGAACCATCATATTTTAAGTTAAATGAACATAAGTTAAGGGGACGTTCTTTATACACTATGTTACATGTAGAACTATTCCTACTTGAACTAGCTCGCACCGAGCGGTCCTCTCTCACTACTGGTGAAGTATATTCCACCTGGTCACGACCTGAAGGATCATCACCATCATCATCCGAACCTTCGGATTCAGAATCACTACTGGGTTCAGCCCTAGCGATGATCTTCACTAGCCTACCACGAATATCCACCAGGTCGGGGCAATCCAGACCACAACGAGCTAACCTACTCAATAAGTAGTTGGCCCTGAGGGACACCCTAAGACGACTACCCTTATTAATGAAGATGTCACCTGACTGAATAGCCTCCTCCAGCTCGGACACCTTCGGGAGGCAGATCGAGAGCTCAGCCGATGCATCAGCGGGTACCGGAGCACTCGCTTTGATGCTACCTCGACGGACGAGTCGGTGTGCCGCTCTTAGCTCACTCCGAAGGCCAGACACTGTCGTTTCCGGTTCCACTGAAATACCCATGTGGGACAGCTCGTTAGCAAGTTCATCCTTTCTTAAATAATTAATATATTTTTTCATCTGTGCCATTATGTAAAAATTTACTTACAACAATTATAAAGATAAAATGGCACAGATAGGGATCAATTACAAAGTAAAAATGTAAATTGAGTTACAACAAAGTGTACTAAGTTAGGTAATTATGTTTCAAATTGACTTTTAGAATTTAACAAAGATTAAGGGTATATTAAGAGAGAAAAGTTTCTAAATTTTCTGATAACACAGTTCAGGTTAACATTCAAAATTACAAGGTATGTACACACCTTATAAAAAAGTTTTAAGTTACACAGAGAAATTCACTAAGTTAACACAGAGAGATTCACTAAGTTTACCTTACAAGGTGAAACTATAGGATAATATATATTATATATTAATCTACACTAATAATATAATAAATATATGTGTGCACCATAAAAAAAGAACATAAAGAAGAAAAAAAACACAATAAGAAAAGAAGTGGGTATTCCAAATAAAATCAAAAAGTTTTTCCAAAATCACAGCTATTTTTAAATTTTAGAATTTAGAATTTTGTGTCTTTTCCAGCCAAAGATGTAGGGAGCTGGAAGAAGACGAAAGGGAAGGTTTTGTGCTTAGCTGCTAGCACCACCAATTAACGTCCTGGAGCGTCTCGGACGATATTACAGGATGGTTTCGCCAGAGATAACCACCTATGCACACACACCAGACTGAGACTACCGCAGAGTAGACCCAGAGATTTGCCACTACGTTGGGAGCCAAATTTGTAACCCAAAGATGTTCTGTGTTACTCACCAACTAGCGTGAGGTAGCTATGCAGAGAACTCTATCCCAGGGCGCCTTATTTCTGAGTTTCCAGTCCGTGTGCAAGGGTAGGCTAGGGCTCTGACGAAAACAGACAATAGGGTGTACACACATATATTTACTAAGTACACAGAGATACACAGAGACACACAGAGAGCTTATTCACTGATAGACACAAATATCACAGGTACACAGAAATAAAGTCTAATTCCACTTAATAGACCACTGCCGCGTGAGCAGGTAGAACGGGTAAGCAGCTAACTACACTGTAATAGGGTGACAGTTACTGGCCTTGAGTAAGCTGAGAGCAGCACAGCCCGAGAATGCCACGTGGAGGCGGCTGGTCCCTCTCAAAACACCTCGCTCATGTAGTCCACGTGTCATTGGGTGTGGCTCTGCCAACCGTGGACGGGCCGCTTTTCCCCGTAGTAAAAAACCCTGTTATGACAAGTAAACGACAAATGAAATAACTGACATCGCGACCGACGTAATTCGAACCGCTTAGCAAACAAGAAATGACGCTTACCGGTATCCCGGGTGTAGGTTGACACAGAGTCCAACTCCTTCCGAAAAGAATATGTTAACTCAGACTAATTCCTTAACAGGTCCTCATGTTGCAACTAACAACCTCCAAAGAAAAATTGAGGCGTGCCACTCAGAGTAATATCAATCCCTCGTCCTTAGCCGATGGTCAAAAGAGACTCGGAACCTTGTATCCGGGCTTTATCCCCTCTCTCACGTGGAATCGTCTCGAATTTTTATCTAAAACCCAGCTTTCATTCAATGCAAAAACGATCCGTCACTCGTCCTTATGACATCCTGTCATTCTGACAGCAGAAATGTCACCACTGACAACCGATTAAAAAAAGATAACTCGATAAGGCTGCTTTCACATCCTAAATACTGCATCTATAGAAAATAAATGCTACAATCTATATTTGATTAGACCTATGAAATTTTGGTTTAATACTAAACCGTTGAGTATTAACTCCACAGAGCCTCATTTGCATCAACCACCCTTTTACATAACTTTATAATTTTAATACACCCTCCAATAATGTCTCCCCAGAGAATTTCAGTTGAGAAGTTCCCATAAATATCGTAATAGGTGTATAAATTTACTCTTTTACTGAACGTAAAGTCGTCAGTTTTATTTCAGTTAACATTTATTTCAGTTTTATGAGGTAGTCATGAAATATTTGGATAAAAGAGGCATCCCTCATTAAGTGGGTCATAGTCCCTTGTTATAATAAAGTCGGGCGCGCCTGTAGACCTGAATTATTCAGTTTGCGGTTCAGTGAACACATAGTAAGCGCACTATTAATCTGTTGGGACGTGCATGTTTCATATTATACCAAGCGACGCACATTTAACGGTCTCGGCGTAGTGGATTGTGTATGTGACAATAGCAGCATACACAATTCACAAAGTCGGGTTAGTTCGAGCCAACGAGATTATGCATAATTCGCGATCACGTTCTCTTGCAAAGTGGCGAAATGTAAAACCAAAACTAGAGTTTTAGTTCGGCTTCCAATCTTTTTTTTAACAAACAATGCTTGGGTACCCATAAACAACTTACTCATAGTATCAAGTTTGAACTGATAATAAACAACTGTTTCAATTACTTCTATGTTTCTTCTAAACTAGTTTACAGTTCTTTCTTCACTCGCTGGTGATGTTCTAAATGTGTTTTGCAGATGTTACGTAAACCAAAAGTTTGCAACTCGCAGTCTGTCAGACTGGGAACTGTAAACTTTGCACATATTTTGTACACATGTTCTGAACAAGAGTTTCATTTCATAAAAATGACATCATTCCAACCACTGACTGCCTCGGTGGCGCAGTCGGTACTAGTCGGTAGTGTAATCGCCTGCAGCGCTAGAAGTCCTGTGTTCGGTTCCCGGCTCAGTCCAAATATTTGTGTGATCCACAAATGTTTGTTTCGGAGTTTGGGTGTTTTCTATGTAAAATATGTATGTGTTTGGAAATATATAAGTATGTCTATCAGTCGTCTAGATCCCATAGCACAAACTTATATTAGCTTAATTTGGGCTAGATGGTGTTGTGTGAGAACGTCCACAAATATTTATTATTAATATTTATTTACTGACATGAGTAAAAAAAATACATTTATTGTTAAAAATTACAGAGAAACATAATTATTACATATCTATAATCTATATTTTCATTATTACTATCTAAACCTAAATAAGGTCCTGGTGGCATTGTGCCCAAAAGACTAGCAGCATTCCCCCTTTGAATAGCAATGCCTATTCGTTGAGCGATAAAAATAATAACAATTACTTGTATGTAACGTTATTATTACTGATGGTAATAAAAGTTTGCAACACTGACACTGATACTCGTAAGCAGACGATGCCATACATCATTCTGTGAAGAAAGTAGAAACAAAATAAGTATATGCTTGCGATTCCCACGGGGAGCCTGAGGCTAAGTTACGCAAGGATTCGTAACGATTGATTGTTAGTTTAACTTTCTTTATCCCGGCCACCCGTCGTTTTTAGCTTTTACCCGAAGTTCCACTCTAATAAATATTTCAGCTTGTAAGGTTTTCTCAAAAAAGCAGTCGGCAACCGTTTTTAGGATCCTACATGTCTACACTGTACCACCATTTATCACATCTGATTCACGACATTAGTGTGTAATGTAATGACTTACCTATTAAAAGGTTACGAATAAGGTTCTTTTATTATGATTCACTACCATGTAAACTGGTTCTTGTATTATTCAATCCCTATAGCTATTGTTTTGGTAACAGTTTCAAAAAAAATCAACAACATTGTGCAAACTTCTGAAGGTATTTTAATTATACGACAAACATTTGCGCGTGTAATCAAACGCATTAGACGCGCCCCATAATTTATTGCGACGTCTTAATCCAGCTTTCGGCCTTCGGGTTTAACACCCCGCACACTGAGGACAGTACCGCTAAATTAAACAGAACTGACTTAATCCGTACTTAGTTGATCCTCATTTCGATTGTATCGTAATACAATGGAGTCGACTTATTCAGTGAATAGAAAATTTTTGTGCCTCGCTTATTCAGCAAGGTTATTAAAGCGCTACAGAGGTATTCCCATGGGTTCAACAGATTTAATGCCGGGGGTACCCATGCCTTTCCCGACAGCTTCGGGAATTTCACTGATGCTGTTGTGCAGAAGTGTGCCCGCATTGTCAGATCGAATTTACAAATGAAAAATTTGTCTTGATGTGTGTGTTTGTACTGAAAAAACGCAAAAACTACTGCGCCCATTTCAAAATTTCATTCAACATTGGAAAGCTACATTTACCCTAAGTAACATAGGCTATATTTTATTCCCATATTCCCACGGGAACAGGAGCTACGCGCGTGATACCGGTCGACGTCCACTAGTGCAAAATATCAGAGACCGACGTTGTTTATACATAGGTAATGCGGTCTGCTTTCCATTTACCCGAACCGCAGACCGCAGAACGCATTCAGTGTGGCAAAGACTTAATAGTTGGGACGTGGCTTACACCCTACGGTTATAAGACTCAGTGCACACACACTAAACACCAGTAATTACAAGGTATAATGAAACAATAACATCTTCAAAGAACGTAGACAGTAGATAGATAAATTTTCATTAACTTGCTTGTTGTGTGTGACACTGACGCGGCTCCATACATACAAAGGATTTATTAGTCGCCTGAAGTTTTCATTTTGCGGTAACTTCGAAGTTATTATTGGCTTAACACTTAATGCTTATGAGAACTAAATTATTTATTTGATAGAGGTTAAGAACAAATATATAAATAACAACATAATTGATTTGTGATTATTTTGTAACAATAAAAAGGTTGTAGTAATTTATCTTATGAGATCGACTTTTCGTGTAAATAAATGATAGGCACATAGTACTTCTTACATTATATTATCTGCAAAAAAATATATTTCTATTTCTCTGAAGGATTAGGCCCTGTTTTACGAAAATGACGTCATTTTTCCTTTTATATCCCAAGGCCCTACCGCTTGGCACTACCATTTTCCTTTTCCGGAATCGCCAACATTTATCGTGAGAATTCAATTCACCCTCTATTCTCAACGAGTCACACGAAAACGGGTCACACCGTCACTCGTTGAGAAAAATTAACACAAAACCAACCATCCGGTTTACATACCAAACCATCCTGAATAATTTACCTAACACTGTATCAAACTGCATCAAAATCCGTTGCGCCGTAAAAAAGTTGTCTGCAGCCAATTTACACGGTAAAGCGGCTTCGTTTTATGTAAAGATTATGTGGCATTTGAAAAGTGGTATAGTTACCCACAGAAGCGGAAAATTTTTCAATGGAAGCATTACGCTTACCAACCCAACATTTAGGGATTCCAGAGAGTTAATGTTCTACTTTTCTCGTTCCATTTGTAACTTGTAATGCCTAAATTCTATTTCAATACTTGGCATGTCAAAGAATGTTCTGAGATTATTTTAGTCTTAACAGGTTTGTGTCATAAGAGTTCAAGAAGTGGAATCGCTGTGTAGAAAGGATACTTAGCGTGGGTTCCAACATAAGATTTTATGAAAGGTCTATACCTAATGTATAATATACCTATCACTTGGAAAAAGCTTTCGGAAATCTTAAAATGCGGTAATATTCGTTTCTAAACATCTAACCCAACCGTTAGAACCCGATAAAATGGCCGCAAAACCGTATGCGACGTTGTTTTCTAATAAACTGAACATCACTTAATCATTATAATTACCTGACCTTGATACCTGTCCCGTCACTTCAGGCGGTTCCCATAAATTATTCCATGCCGCTCCTTGAGCTCATCTTTTAATCAGAGCACTCCCACAACGTGTGGTAGTTATTAATTTATGGAGGAACTTAGGTAATGGCGAGTTCTTGATATTAAAGTGCCATGATGTCTCAAATATTTTAAGTAAGTACATATAGAAATATAGTAGCTGCTCACCAGCGGCGTCGCACTACAAACCCTGCAGCACCTATTCATGCCCGTATTTACAATAATGATGAAAATATTCTCCGTTTATGCAACATTTTTCAAAATTGCTCGTAACCTATGTTATTCACTAACAATGTAGCTTAATATTCGTGAAACAATCATTTCAAACATAAAATCTTTATAATATTTGTATACGAGTAGATATTATCCCTTCTAATATTATAAATGCAAAAGTAACTCTGTCTGTCTGTCCGTTACGTTTTCACTCTTTCCCACGATTTTGATGAAATTTGATATACGAGTAGAGATAGTTTGAGTTCAAGGGAAAGACATGGGCTACTTTTAACCGACTGCGTAAAAGGAGGGTCATGATTTTACGCGATAACGACTTCTACGCGAACGAAGCCGTGAAGACCAGCTAGTATATAAATACAGTTTAGTAGAAGTCGTAGGGAAGTTTGGTAGATGTTAAATTAACAACTAGCAAGCTTCCTTACCTGCCTCAAAGGGTTCTTATGGGATACCGCGCGTGCCTCGTAAGTAAAGGGAAAATTTGCGCCCCGAACCAGTAGGGGTTGTGAGAATTATTATTAATCCAATACGCCGACCTCATCGTTAGTACCTTTACTTGTTATGTATTATAATATTATTATTAAATGTTGGTAGCTGGAAAGTAATATAAGTCGGATTTGAAATCCAGAGGTAATTGAATTTTAAGGCATACATTCGTTTTAGTATTATCGGAATTATTAGGGAATTGCCTGGTACGTTTCACGACTTTATTGTACTCGGCCACTAACGCTAGTAGAACTACAAAGCTTGACCGGCCCATTTGTCTATAGTTTCCCGGAGTCCCAATTAAATTCCAATTCCTTCGTTGTACGTGTCTTGTTTATAAGAGTTTCTATATGATAGGTACTAGCTGGTCGCCGCGGCTTCGTCCGCGTTAAAGTTGTTATCGCGTACAAAGATTATCCTCATTTTGCGCCGGATAAAAAGCAGCCAATTTCCTTTTCAGAGACTCAAACTATCTCTAAGCCATTTTTAACCCCCGACGAAAACCCGAACGGGGTGTTATAAGTTTGACGTGTGTTTGGGTGTGTGTGTGTGTGTGTGTGTTTGTAAGTCTGTCTGTGGCATCGTAGCTCCCAAACGGATGAACCGATTTTGATTGTTTCTTTTGTTTGAAAGATGGATTAGGTTAGGTTAGGTTATTATTTAAATCGCTTCAGCTGTTTAGGCGTCATAGCGTAACAGACAGAGTTACTTTCGCATTTATAATATTAGTAAGGATAGATATCGAGCCTCCAGTTTTTTCTTTTTCTAAAGAATATTTATTTTCCTTTGTTATAGGTACTGGGGCAGGAGCACCCCCGCCACCACCCCCCGGTGGTCTACCGCCCCCACCGCCTTTGATGCCAGAAAGCGACTTCGACAACCTGTCTATTGATGACCGCAGCGCGCTCTTCGCCCAGATCAACCAGGGCGAGGGCATCACTAGCAGTTCGTATACTCTCATACTATAATTTTATGTTCAAATTGACACTCCCCAGTTCTCTTTATTGTACAAAATCATTTAGAAACGAAATTTACAAAGAAGTTTATATGTGTTTTGATATAACTTGGTTTAAAAGAGTTTACCAAGATCTCCAGAGTCTAAAGCAACCGCCAAACAAAAGAACTATAGATCAAAAACATCAACGTGAATTCCGTTATCGGATATACTACATTAAAAGGCTATAGAAATGTTTTATGTATTGCTCTTTTCTGTATGTATCTCTTTCAACCTATAAGCATAGCCTTCAATTTTACTTACACTATCATAACATAATATCCATTTTCAATACAAATGTTAAAGCTATCTCTATGACCTTTATCCTCCAGAGATGTAGACAGCACTACGCCTTTATGATTTACATGCATTCATTTGAATGTTTCAAGTCGTTTTAAGCATATTCTGAGAACGGCAGTCCTTTAATATGCTTTCTCAATTGAATATCATCTGTGTGAAAATATAACGCATTATCCATTTATGTATAACTGTCATAAAACTCTCAAAACATGGCTGACTTTTATTACTTTGACTTTTAACTTACCCAGGCACATTAAAAACGCATTTGCTTACTTCACTTTTTAATAGGATCATTAATATTTTTAAATGTCACATTCTTAATAGCTAAATAACAACATTGAATATTGAGTTTTAATTTCAGTTAAAGCCTAATGAAGATTACAAAAAGATAACAAAATTACTTTCTAATTATGAAATAAGGAAAAGCTAATATTTTCTTAAATGTCTATAATAATTTGGAAAAGGCCAATGTTATAAGAAAAGCAATTTCGTAAAAATATTATATTATCTCGTTATAATATAATTAATCTGCTCGAGTCCTCTCAAGTTAAAGCATCTTCGTTTTATATTAGTATTATTTGTGAATGTTAACATATATTATTTTAAAACGTACTTCGTAAGTCTATTTTTACTACCAGAAATTTTTATAAATAAATAATTTAATATAGGTTTCTTTATTGAAAATTTCTGGTAGTAAATATTTTCACAAAAACGTTAGCTGATTTTGTGAACAATATTTACAAAGCGAAAAAGTACCTACTTGAAGAGAATGAAAACAAGATATTCAAACATTATCTTTCATACATACCTTGCTGTGACTATAATATTACCAACAAGAAATCAAGAATTTACCAATTACGATGCAATTGATTTTTATTTGTATAGATACATTTATTATTGCCACCTCCATGAGACATTTGTCGGCGCCCGTGTTACACTCCTTCATTCGGGTTTTAACCCCGAGTTCTTCAAGCGTAGCGTGTTCTAACACATCAATGGGCCGCTAACCAAGGCCCTTTTTAAAAAATCCTGTAGACTGTGACAATGATCCTGAACTTGCTAGACGTCGCCCTGGCTTTCTATCAGCCAGGTAGCGTCATTTTAGCGAGCTAAATATAAAATTAGATCATATTTCTTCTTCTGTGGAAGAGTACAATATGTATATTATCAGAGTGTGATGTGAACCTATTAATTTATAGTGTCAATCAATCAATCAAATCAGCCTATAGCCGTCCACTGCTGGAGGTAGGCCTCTCCCAATTCACACCACAGTACGCGTTCCTGCGCCTTTCGCATCCAATCTCAGCCTGCGACCTTTACCAGTTTTTATTTGAAAAGCGTCGGAGCCTAGTCCGTTAGTAAGCAGGTGTACCGCTTGCAGATAAAAGCGCTTGGGCCCGCCGGAAGTCGGTGACAAAAAAGGGGTATGGTACATACTCGTAAGCGTAAAGTAACCGTAGAACACCTAGGTGGACCAGGGGTACAAAAGTTAACCGTGAAACACCAGGTGGACCAACGTGACTCGAGGTAATCGTGGACCACCTAGGTGGACGAAATAGGTGTACCACGGGTCAGAAGGGGATTTATCGTGTAATTACTATCAAATGGTTAACATATTTTTCATAATACAGGTCTCCGCAAGGTGACCGCAGACATGCAGACACACAAGAACCCGCAGCTACGCACTGGCCCAGCTCCTTTCAAGGCTGCACCAGCATCACAAGTGGGCGCTAAAAAGCTGCCTCAGCCGGGAGCCGGCACGCTGCCCGATAAGCCTCCCGTGTTCACCCGTGATGGCAAGAAGTGGCTCATTGTAAGTATAGTGTTGTGTAATTTAGACTGGCACTTTTTATGTTAGTAAGAGGCATATGGCTGTATTGTTTGATGGTTTGTTTGGTGGTTTGGTTTGCTGAAGCAGTAAATGCGGGATGATATTGAAGAAAATTAGGACTAGATTTCACGCTTTTGCGGGATTCGTACCTGAGTCTATTCCCGTGCTGGCGGAATTGATTTAGACGGTTAAGCTTTCAAGCCAGGTTAGGAGATGATGAAATATTCCATCATAAATGATGTCCACTTTCAATTATGGTAGTGTGGTATACTTAACTATTATTTTCTAAAGTTAATTTGCGTGCGTATTGTTTGTTTTATGAATAAAGTCTGATTTCCGTGTGCGCATTAATGGTCACGATTTTACTATTGTTTTCATTTCTTGTGTGGGGATGATCCTACCGCATGTTTTACAGCCAGTTCTGCCTACATAGGTACTTTGTAAAATCCTATTAACCAACGTCAATTGCCCACAGGAATACCAGAAAGGCAATCAAAACCTTGTAGTAGAAAACGCGGACATGAACAACGTGGTATACATGTTCCGTTGCCGCGACTCAGCGCTCACAGTTCGCGGCAAAATCAACGGCGTAGTGCTCGACTCTTGTACCAAGTGTGCTGTGGTGTTCGACAACTTGGTGTCGAGCATTGAGTTCGTCAACTGCCAGTCGGTGCAGATGCAGGTGAGTCATTAGAACCAAAGATAATATAATAGTATTACATACAAATCGGCAACTCCCTGCCTCCTCCCACTGAATAAGCTTCCCCATCCCCCCACCAAAATTTAAGTGTCTATTGCCGTGTCAGTACTTGAGAGAGTGTCACTGCGTTGCATTACGTATACGACCTACGTATTTTGTACTATTGCTTTGGTTTAATTTGTGCTTAGCCGAGAGTAGACTTGAAAAAAAAAGTACCTGCATACATGAGATTGCGTTCTGTTCCTTATTATTTTGTTTCCATAGCTAGTGTCCCTAGTAAAGTCACACACACATTTAAGCTTGATTCAAGCATTCACATTAGTGTGGGTGAAAACGAACATTTTTGTATGGACTTTCCGCCCTGTGTTAGAACTATACTTGGCTTATGAGAATGCTCATCGAACTTTGGAAAGATATCTATACTCATATTATAAGAAAAAAAAAGATTGTTTCTTTGTTTGCATCGAATAGGCTCCGGAACTACTGAACCTAATTGAAAAATTATTTCACTGTTGGAAAGCTACACTAAACCCGGTGAACATAGGCTATATTTTATTTCCTTATTCCCACGGGTACGGGAGCTACGCGGGTGAAACCGCGTGACGTCCGCTAGTGGTTGATATAGAGCTATCTCTGTCGCATGTTACACTAACATCTGTCTGACTAACGTTAAATATGTAGTGTGCAAAAGAGATGACTTTCTGAGAAAACATGGGAAGGTTTCTAATTATCAGCCTCAAAAAGGCTTTGGAAGTACTGCGAAGTGCATAGATGTCAATGAATTCCAAACTTAAAGTAGTACTGCCTCGGTAGTGATACCGCCGCGCTGAGGTCCCGGGTCGGTCCAAAAATGTTTGTTTCGGAGTTTGGGTGTTTTCTTCGTGTCCGTTATGCTAGCGTACCCAAAAGCTAAATCGAGTTGGTTACTATGCCATTAAACTCTGTGTAAATACTGCCTAATTAGTGTAAAAATAAAAAAAACTCTTCCTCTTTAGTTAAGGAAATAAACACCATTTTCACTGTGTACGCTGGCGTCACGATCAAGCTAGCGTACACATGGCGGTACTCGAAAACGGCTTATTGTAAAGCAACAGAGTTTACACCCAAAATTTTGCGTTAATACTTCTCCCGCTATGCAGAATTTCATAACGATGGCTCTTGTAAGAACAGATATATTGAACAAGACTTTTCAATGACATTCGGAACGGGCGTTATGGCAGCGTACACATAATAGTTCTTATAGAAAGGGAACTTTTCTTTTAATAAATGCTTTACGTAAAAATAGTGCGTGAAATTCTGCCTCTATTAGTGTAAATACTATATGCGAATTCGCAGTGAAATAATCAAAAAATCTTTGGTAAGTTCTAGGAACAAATGTATAGACGTACAGTCGCGAACAAATGAATTATTAGTGAAATTATAAAAAAAGATGTAGCGTTATTTTCTAATATCAGTTAGCATGATGTGTTTTGACATAAATAAATTTAAAATGATTACCTATTAATGTGCTTGACTGTAAAAAGTTGGTTTGCGTGGAATGGAACATTGGAACATTTTCAAATGCTTCAAATAATTCATTTGTTCGCGACTGTACGTCTATACATTTGTTCCTAGAACTTAACATAGATTTTTTGATTATTCCATTGCGAATTTACATAAAGTATTTACACTGATAGAGGCAGAATTTCACGCACTATTTTTATATATAGCATTTATTATAAGAAAAGTTCCCTTTCTATAAGAACTATTATGTGTACGCTGCCATAACGCCCGCTCCGAATGTCATTGAAAAGTCTTGTTCAATATATCTGTTCTTACAAGAGCAATCGTTATGAAATTTTGCATAGCGGGAGAAGTATTAACGCAGAGTTTTTGTCCTTTAGTCCATATTCTTAACTATGTTTCTTAACTATCTATGAAACAAGAATTTTTATTCGCTTTTGTGTGTAAACTCTGTTGCTTTACAATTAGCCGTTTTCGAGTACCGCCATGTGTACGCTAGCTTGATCGTGACGCCAGCATACACAGTGAAAATGGTGTTTATTTCCTAAACTAAAGAGGAAGAGATTTTTTTATTTTTACACTAATTAGGCAGTATTTACACAGAGTTTAATGGCATAGTAATCAACTCGATATAGCTTTTAGGTACGCTAGCATAACGGACACGTTTTCTTCGTATAATATTTATAGTATTATTATTAGTATTTATTAGTAGAGTATTTATTAGTATTTAGAAATAGATAAGTATGTCTATCAGTCGTCTAGATCCCATTGCACAAGCTTATATTAGCTTAATTTGGGCTAGATGATGTTGTGTGAGAGTCTCCACAAATATTTATTTACTCAAAGTAGCAAACATACAATGGTGACGTAATATGCCTGAAAGTCATTCGAAGTGTGTACATTCATTCCAACGTATTTCGAATACAAATAAGGTAGAAACATATTATTGAAACGCTACGTGACGCGAGATTCTCTAGGAGTATTCTGTTTGTCGAAGCGCTCTGTGAGAATTATAACGAGTGCAGGCCTGGAAATTGAATACTACGGAAGCAACTGCAGTCACTATTCAAATAACCATCAATTAAATAAATTAATCTGAATCTGAATAATACGAACGGTTTCATATTTAATTTGGACAAATTTTATTCGGGTTTGACCATACCGTCCCATTCGCATTTCGTCACGAATTCAAAAATGGTCCCGTTCGCATTCGGTCCCATTCGCATTCGGTCCCATTCGCATTCGGTCCCATTCGCATTAGGTCCCATTGGCATTAGGTCCCATTCGCACTTTGTCCTATTCGCAAAATTGTCACACTCAGATTTACCATTTCTATTCAGTCCAATGACAATGACGATGATGGATAGGTTAGGTTACAAGGCCATTAAAGTATTTATATTTACAAAAAATAAGTCTAACATCACCATTCAGAATTATTGTTATAAGACACTAGACAGTGGCTGTCTACGGCGGTGTCGATTGAAAATTAAATAAATAATAAATAAAATAAATAATTATTCTCGGACACTTCACACAACGCTATCTGATCCCAAAGTAAGTTAGGAATAACCTGCTTGTGTTATGGGTATCAGACCACGGATATTAATACTTATATACTTTTAAATACATACATATTATACATAGAAACACCCAGACTCTGAGACAAACATTTATGGGTCACACAAATATAAGACAGAAGTGACTTTGCATTTTCTATACCTTTTTCGTAATCTCTCTTTATTCGCGCATTCCCAGCTGTATGTAGCCAGAGAAACCGGTGTATCCTCGAAAGGAAATCTCAGAGATTTTAACCAGCCCCTGGTTGCCAAACCCCGCAATGTTTGTTTTTGTTGCGGATTCCCCTGTCTTCCCACTTCACCCCATGTACCTGTGACCACATCGAACTGTAACCGCCTAAAACCACACGACGCACCTTCCCGACTGTATGTAGCCACAGAAACTGGGGTACCCTCGAAAGGAATCTCAGGGATTTTAACCAGCCCCTGGTTGCCAAACCCCCCAATGTTTGTTTTTGTTGCGGATTCCCCTGTCTTCCCACTTCACCCCATGTACCTGTGACCACATCGAATTGTAACCGCCTAAAACCACACGACGCACCTTCCCGACTGTATGTAGCCACAGAAACTGGGGTACCCTCGAAAGGAATCTCAGGGATTTTAACCAGCCCCTGGTTGCCAAACCCTACAGTGTTTGTTTTTGTTGCGGATTCCCCTGTCTTCCCACTTCACTCCATGTACCTGTGACCACATCGAACTGTAACCGCCTAAAACCACACGACGCACCTCCCGACTATATGTATGTAGCCACAGAAACTGGGGTACCCTCGAAAGGAAATCCCAGGAAGTTTGACCAGCCCGTGGTCGCCAAACCCCACTGTCTTTTTTTTGTAATGAAGCGAGGCAAAATTGTTTCACAGGCAATGTATTCAGTAAAAGCAAAACGTTAGAAAGTTAAAGCGCGTCGATCTGGTACATCGTACTCATCATCAATGTCGCTTTTGTCCTCCTCAACGGCTATCTGACTATTGGTTTCCTCGATAATAGACATCATATTGGGAGATTTGCCTCCCCGATCGCAGTACAGTGACGCGTATAGCCCATCACCATAGTCTTGAGACTCGCAATACTCATTCGTTGGTGCTGTATCGGGAACGCCCTTGAATACAATATGAATGGTTATTTTTAAAGAAATATGACAAAATTCTTGTACCTAGTCATTAAGGTATTCTCAAAGCCAAGAAAATGGATATTAATTTATCGTTCGCTATTTAAGCTCACCGGACATTAAACTACTTTTCCGTTATCTGTTTTGTACTTTATTATGGTTCATTTTGTATCTTACATATTATATTTTTTTAATTCGTGGTCTAGAGGAGCCGAGACTAGTTTACTTGTGACCACGGCTGTTGCATATGCAGCCAAAAAGTTATGCGGTGAGCAAAATTTCATAAATATTAATTACCAGAAAAGCATGAAATGAATTCTAAAAATCTCAAAATATTATGTTTGTTACATAATTACAATGTTAATGAAGTTATAATTAGAGTGTGTTGATTAGTAAGCAATGTATACTCACATCATAGTTATACGAATAAGGCTTGTACTGGTTCGGCAACCAGCTTTGATTGTACTCATCGTAGCACGTATCAGAGAAGCTGTTTCTCAGGTCACTATCCGAGTCAGATAATCCTTGAGGCTTAGAGTAGTCTCCCATGGCTTCTTGTGACGCGACATCCATGGGGTGTGCATCGTAATTCAATATAGTCATTTTACTATTGATTACCATGTTTAGAGTTCTTTGCCAATCTTCCAATAGGTTTTTTATATTTTCCATCTATAATAAAAGAAAAACAATTGTAATTTGAAATAAATTGTGATAATTTGAATAAATATGCAAATTTGACAAAGTACGCTCACTTTCTTTTTCAATATTGCCTGCTTATTGGCTCTGCGCAGCTTTTTCTGTTTCATGTAATTCTTAAGATAAGCCACTTTATACACGTTGGTGACTTTGACAATCTTTACGCGGTAGTCCTGCCGCAGGTCTACATCACTGAGGGAGGAGTACACGCTGTTTACAGACGAATGTGAATCGGTCTTTGAGTTTTCATTGTACACTTTCTGTGGTACGTCAATATTTGACTCACCGCTCACATTTTGTATTTTTCCTATTAATTCCACCATAAATTGATCTAAAGTAAAACAATTTAGGAAATAAGTGTTGTATAAAGCAAGGGCCCCTAGCTTTTGACTATTAGATATAGAAGTGACCTGGGTCTTTCGATGCATAATGTAAATGCGCGTCATGTTCAGCGTTCCATTGCGTAGCGGTCTGGAGCGTTTCTCGCACACTCTCATTATTGGCGATGAGTTCACGCACACGCTCCCGCAATACTCGAAGCCTTTGTGTACTACGACGCAGCTGCTCTGAACGCTCAGTAAACTCCGCATCCCGAAAGCACAACTTCGTTTTCACTATCTTTATCTAATCAAACCAAAACACGTTACCTTTATTTCTGTCGGCTCGTATAATAACACATTTGCATAAACCAATGGACAATACACAACCTGTAGTTGAATATCTTCTATCTCCGACTGCCTTTCTTTTATTTTATGTCCAGATTTCGAGTAAACATCTTTTATTAGTTTAAATATATAGTATCCTGTAGGTACATATTTTATGGAGAATATAATCTGAGAAAATAAACATAAAGCATTATGCTGGTTATATTTCCATAATAAACAAGTAGATTGAAAATCAAACTAACCAAATTTACAAGTGTGAAACGAACGTATAAGAAATAAGTTACACCAATGATATATTCTATAAATACGTGAACATAATCGTAAAAAGCATCGGCCCATTCCTTGGCCAGGATAAACTCTTCTAAATTGGCCGCACACAAATTTTCCGTATACATAAACATTGTCGGATAGTTCTCTATATTTGTCTAACAAATTATAATCAAAATGAAATGCATATAAAATTAACGTATTCTAATATTCGGTCCATCAAAATTAACACACATTTGCGTAAATAAAAATATGTGTTTTAAACATTGACATTGATTGATTTTTCTTTGACATGACTTAAAGTTTAGTCTTAAAGAGGTTTCTCATGGAGGTTACTAAAAAGCAGAATTTCATCGTTGGATCCACAGAGTTTTGTTTCGAACTAAACCATATTATTCAAAAAGTATATTCAAAAGCTCGCCATGGCCGGAACTTTGTAACTGTTGAAGGTTTCTGAGTGCATAGTGCACAAAGTGTTGCCTCAACGTTGTAAAAGTATAAAAATAAGATCTTTTATATTTTCTTCAGCATAATATAAGACATTGTAAATCCATTACCAGAGTCTTGGTGTGGTTGCAACTTCCTGCCATACAGCCTCACCTGTTATAAAATGGAAGTATACTTTTTATTATTATTGCAACCTCGTGTTCACATTTTACGACTTGCATTTTTAATACCTACGTGAAAGGAAATATTATTGTGTATGAAAACACCGCGTACTGTGGCGTGAACTGAGAGAGGCCTACGTCCAGCAGTGGACTGCTATAGGCTGATTTGATGATGATGATGAAAATAAATCGTAAAGCTTTTTTTGTTGATAATATATTTTTATGACATTACAACATTTGTAGCGAGCATAAGCGAGCGAATTTCAAATTTCCTAGAATATCTCAAAAAAAAACTTGTCTAGCTTAACAAAATATTCTCATTTCTTCATAAACGATGAAGCGCCCTAGTACAGGGTCTTGGCTCCGACCATAGATTTAGAATTTTTCACTACTCGTTCCGACATTGCATCACAAAAGTGGAGTTTATGAAAATGGAATCAACCATAAACTGCAAATTACGGTGTAAAGTTGTAAACCAACCAATAAGGTGGACTCTTAACCAAAACTTTTTTCTATTGCTTGACTGAAAAATAGATCATTTTGTTGAGTTGCTGAGTAAATATTGGAAGCCTTACGAACTAATTAAATAAAGGTAAGTAAAGCTTTGATATCGCATAAAACAATGAAACTACTTCTCTGACTATATTTATTTGCAGTGCAGTGATATTTTAATTTGAATTTATGTCGTTAGGTTTTTAATGTCATGATTATAACACACGTAACGAAATTTGTAACGTTACGATCATGACCGATTGTAAGGCAGGGTATTCACTTCAGAAATGCAATCTCGTCTTAATTTAATTTTCTCAATGATAGGGTAATTGGGACTAGGTATATAGAACTGAATATTGGTTTTATAGAGCTAATTTTAAGTAGGTACATATTAATCTATTATTTATTTAAAGGAAAAAATCATAATAAAGTTAATAGGAAAGACACTGACACTGTGATAAAAAAAAGAAAGATGATTGTGATTTTACCAGCACCTCTGCGACAGGTAATACGAATTGATAGAACTGACTACCTGTTGTAAACCTTGTTTTCACTGTCATTAAATTACTTTTTACTTGAATTATTTTATTATTGCGTCACCCGTCTCCGAGAGGAATCTAAGTATATTAAAATATGTTCGATATAAATAACCGTTTTAATAAAAAGAAACAAGTAAGTATACTATTACTATCGGTATAAATAAATGTATAAAAAAATGTATGTTATGAATCATATTCTACAATCCTGAACTAAGCTTTATGTTGATCATGAATGTCACATTGAGTCACGTATGTAACGTTTGTTACGATGTCATGAATGTTACTGTACACTTTTTTGCGACCGAACCCATCTGTAGTACCTAATGTGATGAGTTTCTGTTTACTATGATATCTCAGTGTCGGTATTTATCAGTAACAAATCCTGCATGAAATAATTTCAAACACTGTGGGCGAATAACACATTAGCAAAATCTCGAGTTGTGCTTTTCAAATTTTACCGTTCTCGCAATTCAAAACCAACAGTTTGTGGTTTAACAAAATGAGTAGGCCTTTCTTTTTTATCTTTTTTTATCCGTGTGGAAATCCCTCATAGGTGGCCGGACTCTTTCCGACTAAAACTACACAAGGCCTTACTGCCGCCGAAACCTCTTGTGCTTACTTGTGTTTTCGATTACGAATTCGAGAATTCATAAAAAGCGGTACAAATTTTTCACTCAACATATTTTACTTATAAATAAATATTTGTGGACATTCACGCACATCGTCTAGCCCAAATTAAGCTAATATAAGCTTGTGCTATGGAATCTAGACGACTGATAGATGTACTTACTTAAATATTTCTAAATACATACAACATATTATACATAGAAAACACCCGAACTCCGAAACAAACATTTGTGGATCACAGAAATATTTGGACCGATCCGGGAATCGAACCCTCCTTCCTCCGGGAACGGACCTCAGCGCGGCAGGCGGATACACTACTGAATGCTCCACCGAGGCTTGTAGTAATGAATGCTATTAGTCGATCCAAAATAGTCGCATTTCGTACAAATCAAAAAAAATCCTATTTTCTTTGGAAACATTATACTGTACTTGTAGATTTGAAAGTTAATTCTGACAGCACTTCAAAAACTTGCGAATGTTAAAATATACTCTTAATCTACGATCACTATAGTGCCGTTAAAATGCGCTAATTAAGTACATTATTGTAAAGATTGTGCTTGTCGTCAGGTGTTGGGCAAGGTGCCAACAGTATCAATCGACAAGACGGACGGGTGCCAGATCTACCTGTCTCCGCAGTCGCTCGATGTGGAGATCATCAGCTCCAAGTCCTCCGAGATGAACGTGCTTATGCCTCAAGGCAATGGGGATTATGTGAGTATAATAGATTTTTTCATTAGTGGACGATACTGTACCGACTCCGACCGTGTGGCATACAGATCCTTATCACTTGACAGGGATGGAGAACTAGATGGCATTCATGGAATGGAATAAAAAACCTATGACATGTGTTATTCTGACTAAATTCTATTCCTGTATTCCATTTAAGCCAGCATCGTTCAGCTGCTAGAGCATGTAAGAGAACAAGCATCCTCTTATCCATACTTACAATCTTTTGTCTGTTTCTTTTAATATCGTGTGAAAATCGCTATGGATTTCTCTCACTGCCTCAGAAGGATGTCCGAGGATTAGAGGTTCGCCTGTTGTATGGGATTTTAAGTATTTTAATACCAGACATACATATCATCACGCCTGTCTCCTATCGGAGTAGGCAGATACTAAGGTTTTCCACTTGCTACCATCTTGGCAATAAAACGGGTTTTTCGGTTCTTCTACTTTCATAACTGATACACGCTCGTCGGTTAAAGGTACTCTTGACCTGACCTTGAGTATTTAGGTTTCTGAAAAGTATTTCTCACATGAACAGCACTGAACTAATCACACAATATGAATTGCACAGGCCGAGCACCCAGTTCCGGAACAATTCAAGACAGTGCTGAACAAGTCTGGAGGCGGTCTCACCACCACTCCCGTCGAGAGCACGGGCTAGGTGCACCACACGTCACGTGTCACACTCGGGAACCGAACCCCGTTCACTGTATACCTATAGCTGTGTTTACTGAAGAGAGCTTATGCTGAGCTGACATCGGCGCTTGATGCTAGAAATGTATGTATTTTTACAAAGAGTTGTTGATATCACCTCGTATTGTGTCCAATAAACATTTTAGATTGAGTAGTGTTACGCTACATACAATTTTGAATTGATGCTATAAAATTATTTACTAAGTTTTATTAATTTTACTTTTTTCTATAAAGGGGTAAGCATAGGCATAATATAAGGCCACATGTTACCGACTGCTTGTTCAACTTACTACAGGATGGGAGGAGAGTTGATATTTTTGTTTACTTAAAACATTGAAAATGCAAAGATTTCTGCGTTATCACACCGTATCGGCAAAAGCCCTCTTAATGCGAGGCGAGTCTTTTATAGGATAATATCTACCTAAAATAATAATGCACGGTCTAGTTCAATATTAGCTCACTTACCTCGATTCGTCTCTCAACACCATAGAAAGCACAAAACCACCCATAGTATAACGGGATAAGTTCTCGAGTTAGAAGTGTGATAGTTCATCTTGCATCGGTCATTTTTATATAAGAACTATCTTCATTTCTTGCTCATTGCGCTCGATTGTAGTAGATATTTAATGATAAAACTCTAATACGACGTAGAAATAACTGTAACTCAAGTATTTACTGGCCTTTGTGTGTAAATGTAAACATGTTCCTTACACTAATACTTTGAGATATTTGACAATGTTCACGTGACATAGTTTTGGAGTACCTCTCGGTACGGGATTTAGTCGTTGTTTTCTCAATGTCCCAGGAATTTGTCCCTTAATGGGAACACAAGGGAGAACCGTTTCTCGTAGTCTTATTAGCTTATTACTATATCTACGTTCTGTTTATCAAGCTAGGGATGTGGTTATAAGTCGACAAAGAGCATGTCATTAGAATGACCACTTTCCTTAATGTCATTTTCCTAAAGGAACTTAAATCCTTCTTTTAAAAAAGCTCACCTTAAAACACTAGGTAAAAAAAGCACTAAAAAATTTTGGAAAAAGAACAATAATTTTTACTTAACTCTACGCTATACCTACATTCAAAAAAGTTTATCTATGCAGAAGGAGAACATTTTCAGCTCCATAGTTTATAAAGAGATGCTAGAAACAGTTCTTCTAAATAGTTCCATTAATGGAACGAAATCCTGAGCTTCAGAAAACAACAGATTTAGTTAAGGTTAGCTGTAAGGTGTGTGACTGTCTCGAGTAACAGAAGTACTTCTAGAATTTTCATCTTTCATATTATTGGGCAATGAATAACCCCAAAATGCTTGACACGGATAAGGTCTAAGTTTTTAATCGTATTACTTTGTATGTGATCAATCATTTATTCGTATTTTTTTATTATTATTTTAAATTAATGTCTGCGTATTGGGAACTTACCCATAAAGTATTTTAACTTAAGACTTTGTAATTTATTTTGTAATTGTGATTATTACATCTTAAATTTTAACGTTTCTCGTTTGTAGAAACCTGTATTTCGTATTGAAGTAATTTGATGATAATTTGCTGATTATAGTGAATATTTAAAAACTGCTAATTATTTATTGTAATCGTTCTCATTTTCAAGAATTATAATGCTGTAATGATCGTTTGCATTTTGTTAATTTATTTTTGAGAGATTAAAATTATTTTAAGATCATTTGATTTTTTATTATACTTACTTAAATTTCTTTGTGTTTTCTACAAAGTCAAAGCTCGCTTATAAAAGGAGATAAATAAAAAGAATTGAGTAAATATTCGTAACATTTTTATTTCATTTTTGTCATGGCTTACGTCGTCCATTTGAAACGTTGGTCTTCAAACGGAAAAGGTAACCCATGTGTTCAATAAATAATATCAATTAAGAAAAATAATTGCGCACTGGTAAACGAAACTATTCGGGCACATATTAACATCTATATGTACAAGACAGCCCAAACTATATTAAATTAATTATGGCGTAGCAATTTAGCAACATAATAAATTTTGTCGTCAGAAACTTCGACTATCGATCTAAGAGAGATATGATAACTTACATACTGCTTATAAATATCAGTCGAATTTAGAAAATTTACCCTACTCTAAGTACTGGCTTATGAGTAACAATTTTCTTATACAAATTAGTCAGGATCTAGACTGGAATTTGGCGCGGGCTTACTGCATCCCCACTCGTCGCTTCCGTCAGAACATTCCAGAAAACCGTTACACACACTGGTAGCTGGTAAACATTCGCCGAGAGGACATCTAAATCCTTTACACGTGTCTATTCTACTCGCGCGTCTGTTCTCGGAAGTTTCTAGATCTGCGTAGAAATCTTCATCAGATTCTTGATCTTCTTCAGTCGTTCTGCTGTCGTTCTGTGGTGGAGTGTGAAGCGATATCGTGTTGTCAATCCAGTCGATGTAGTGAGACACTTTGGTGTACACGCCGGGACGGTTCGCTCTGGCGCATCCATATCCGTTGCTCGTGACGCCGTACACATACCATTTGTCTGACTCCTGAGGAATAAAAACATAAATGTTTTATGATTTGCAACTCAACAAAGATTCTGTCTTCGATTGCGAAAGACTTGAAAGGAAGGCCCCCATTCTCTGCCCTCTTGTTTTGTGTTTGTCTGCGTCTCGCGTCTGTGCTTGTATAACACGCGTAGCTCCGAAGCGATTTGACCGACCCGGGGACTTACTGCGGTACATAAATGTTCAGGTCAATAGGGCGAGCTGCACCAGCACTTGCCATATGCCTATTACTAGCTAAGATAGTCGAGAGGTGGATCTCAAGATTGGAAATTTTCTTGACTGAATTCCGAACCGAAAATTTCCATAACTTGGTAAGTAACTGCTATGATAGCACATACCTGTCACTGTAGAAGAACGCCACAGTGGCTCCTCCATTATTAGCTAGCACTTTTTACTAAGATTGTAACTAAGTAAAAATTGCTAGAAAATAATGGAGGAGCCACTGTGGCGTTCTTCTACTGTGATAGGTATGTGTAACGATTGTAACAACAATTTTCAATTCCTTGGACTGTCTTGAGTGAAATATTGTCAATGCTGAAATTCGCCGTTAGATAAATGTATCGTCCTATTCAAGGCCCTATTTGGCCGCACCGTTTGGTAAATGCTGGTATATAAAATTTAATAGAACAAGAGTATACCTGACACATAAGGGGGCCACCAGAGTCTCCTAAACAGGCATCACGCCCGCCTCGCTCGTAGCCCGCGCAGAACATGTCGTCTGTCACGCGGTACAGCGGCAGCAGGCGTGTGCGGCGACGGCACTCCGCCGTAGAGATCACCGGCAACTCCACCTCTTGTAAAGTGTCCGCTGGAATTTATAGATAGGTATGTTAGTAATACATCTTTAGGTGATCTTAATACAGAGTTCCGTATAGTATAGTTGGATTTACAATTCATATGGAAGTCGTCAGGCCCAGTTGAAGACCTTATGGGTGGCTTGAAAATTTCATCAGCAGGTAGCAGTTGCGCCTGTCCATTTCAACACAACAAATAGGTACAAATGGTAAAATGTGGGCTTTATGCATTCCCCTGCGGAGATAAAGGTAATGTAAGTATGTCATTATCATACAAGACCTAACTGCGTGAGATCAATTCGTGTTTCTCACCGCCTTTCGAAGCTAAAGAATTTTGTAAGTATTTATATGCTGCCTGTAGGTATTTGTTTTCTGCATGAAGTAGTATTCTTACAAGGTGGGATTTTCGGTGGGAATACCTTCTTTAAATGTAAAAGACAACATGATTATTTTAATTTCACAGATGTTTTTTTTTCTTTGGAAGAAAAAATGCCTTGCCAGCGTATTTTTTTGAGACTTAAGTACCTACCCTCAATTTACCATAAGCCTATGTAAATCACTGAAGTACCTACCACCTAGGTATAATAATCCAAACCCTTATATGAGATTCAAACTTACGGAAGACTCGCTCGTGCTCGTACAGCTGTCCCCAGCCAACGACGGTGCAGTGCAGTCCAGCTGGAGGCTGAGCCCTCGGCTGTGGTAGACAGGCGGGGCGCAGGCGAGCGTGGAGTGGAAGGGCGTCTAGTCGGAGAAGTGCGATGTCGTTGCGGAATCCCCTCGGCGCGTACTTTGGATGGAGCACGATCTGCCTCACGCGGGCTACTCGCTCCCAGGGGCCGCGAGGCCATGCTCCTCGCCGTAAAGCGCCCAGGCGTGCCACCCAGTGAGCTTCCGTAGCTCTGCACATTTATAAACATTGCATCATTTTCTATAATTGAGGTAAAAGGCGTTTAGTAGTAGATACATATTGTGGTTTTGTCGGTTCGAGGTATGTGCAAAAACGGGTTGAATCCGTGGGGACTTCGGTGGGAATAGCAGCGTTGGGAAAATGCACGCTTTCAATACGCTCTGTAGATGTTCCTATGTTAGACAGCAGAAGCTGCAAGACATCAAGGCAATGGATGGTGAGCCCAAATCTTCACGGATTTTGAAAATATTTACAGATTACTAATGGAATAAGGTGTTACATGTCGGTGGGTGATTAAGGGGATCCACACACCTTCGTTTTGTGAACGATCTAATATCTTAACTATCAATAGAAGTTAAAACTAAAAGTAGGTACCTATATGGGATACCTAATGTCTGATGGTTGTGGTCAAGAGAATACAAACGAATCGAGGGTGTCTGTTTGATTTCTTCTCCTTCCTCCCTTTGTCTCCAAAGTTATATCTCTAAGTTTGAGAATTTATCCCCAAGAAAAGAACCATCGCACGTATTCTTACAACTCCGGGTACTTCAAACGGAGCGTGAAGAGGCATATCATGGAGTCGTCAACTTGAGGATTGTCTCTGTCTAGTGGACTCTGAGGGTGGCTCCCAATTTCTAGGCCACGGCTTTCATCAAGCGTACGGCATCATTTACTTCACACTAAATATAAGAAAACGAAAAAATATGTAGTTGATGTACTAACTGGTAGAAGCAGTGGCTAGCGGAGAGCAGCCATTGCGCGTGCACGAGCGTTGCGCCGCACTGGAAGTCGCCGTCGCGGTACAGCGCCGCCTGCCACGGCCACGCGCCCGCCGCCGCGCCGCCGCCGCCCACCACCCTGCCGCGACGCACCCACTCAGTACCGTTCGATCTACCGCACACCACACACTACATGTGCACGGCACCCCTCACATTGCTGTGCCGTGCACGTCACATACACATACCACACGCCAGTCCCTGAGCCGTGCAGGCACGTCCTTCAGTTTTGTGCCGTCAAAACTGCAGCACACGGCAACTACTGCAGCCGTGCTGCATGCTCACTGACACTAACTATTATTTTATTCCACCAAGGACCATGACCAAGGAGATCTTTGGGGTTCAAGCCAACTTCACCTGGTAGCTTACATCTGCCTGTTGACGGGCGAAGCCCTGACACGGTCAAATAAGGAAGGTCTGTTGCCCATCACCAATCATAGAAGAACCAACGAAAAAGCCAAGTGAATCAGGAAAAGTGGACTCCCGATTGGAAAATTTGAAATAGACTTATGAGTTTCTGCTGATTCTGAAAACATCTTATTGGGTGTCCATATCGACCCACCCAAATACATAGAAAAATTGGATGCACGTAATATTCGTAATTTCGGGCGTTAAGCTGATAACTTAGGTAGTCTAATAAGCACCTGGGCTGCTGAGCATCAGCGTGTGGTCGTATACCGCAGTCAAGTCCAGTACAGCGCACTCGTAAGGCCCGTTTCCTCGCACACGAAGCTCTTCTGAAGGTGAGGCGCGTGTCGTGCGCCCGCGCCGCCGCGTTGTGCCACACCTCCCAGTAGCCGGACGAGCTCGACTTGCGTCCCTCGCGAGCTTCTCGCGCCCATCCGGCCTCACTGTACATTATTTCAAGAAAATATTGTACAATTTTTAAGATATTCACATTCTTTAGTATATAATTAATTAAAATAATATTGAAATCAACATACGCGCTCCATAATAATGGCACCGTGTGATTATCACGAACACTAAATTGGAGCTTGGGAAAATAATAAGAAAATTTTACATACCTAATCATAGAACGTATTCACGTTAGGAAGAGGATGACATTGTCAATGTGTATATTTTGAGTAAATATAATAAAATCGTTTAAAATGCTTACTGAAACGTCATAGCTCGACACACCGCTCTACCGAGGTCGCGGAGCTTAAGAGAGCTGTGGGCTTGTTCCACAACATCTTCAAAACTCTCCACGCAGAGGCGCCCCCAAACGCCTCTCTTGCGAACCATCACATAGCCTGAAAAATGTAAAACTGTATAGTTATTTCGAGTTGATACGATCTGGGCCATTACAACATGAATTGTCAAGAAGTGTCTTAATTTGTATTCGTGTTGTGCGTTCGCGTGACTGAAATGCTTTAGTTCCTCTCGATCGCTCGCTAATATACCTAATCGATGGTCGCATACTTTGTGCGGTCCATGATCGCGTAGTAGCTTTTAATTAAGACAACACCTCCAACGTCCACTTATTCAGCAAACTTCCATACATTATAAGCCCCGCAAGTTGGTAATGCGCTGGAACCTTGTCATAATGACAGCTATGTGACGTCATAGTGACGTAGCGCGAGCGCGCGCTGGCCTCGCGAAGCTGCGTACGGTATCTTTTTTAGTACTGACTGCTCGACGGACATACGTCACCAAGTGGTCCCCAAGATGGCCGCCAAGCGCAATATCAACTTGCGGGGCTTATACCTATTGTAAAACTAGTAATTATCGGGCACGTATGACTTTAGCAGTTAGTGGCACTGCATTTCTTAGGCTTTTCCTGAATTCAAAGTGCGGGTACCACACTACACGATTAAACAGTATCGGTAAGTTTAGGGTGGCCACCTTGTGATGTTTTATCACTCTGCATCACCATATCTAATGGTCCACTACCTAACCAGAGAATAATACTGATCATAGTAAGTATCAAGAATTCCAAATTAAGGTCTTTGATTTGACTTAACTGGGCGGCTGGAATTTTTTCAACTGAATCCTAACCTTATTATCTTAACCGGCTCGTTTCAACGCCAATAGGTAGGTGCTAACGATATAACTAATGAGTAGGTATGTAGGATTGTGAACTCATAGATTTAAAATTTTAAAATCTATGTGTGAACTACTAACCTTCTTCATTGTAGGGTATAATTTCGTTGTCCTCTAATTGATCACCTAGTGCGACACAGCTCTTTTCGTCATCGCCAAGTGGACAATCAGGATTCCCATCGCACACCCGTGCTGGGTCAATACATTGGCGAGCATTTGCGCACACATATTGACCCTCCTTACACCAGTCTGCAATATTTTTTAACAAAAAAGTATGGAATGCTTAAGAAACTGAAAGTGCATGTACCTATTAAAAAAATCTTCTCAAACATAACATACCTAGGCATACCTAGGCATGACTTGCTTGGCATCTTAGTGGTATAAAAAGATAAATTTAAAAAGAAGATTTATGCAATAATTTAACTCAAGTTTAAGATCTTTTTGACGAACAGATTGTAGCTGCAGTAGCTGAGCAACATAGGTAGTTCAACAACATCAAGTAGGTACATAAATGTAGTTCAACTTCAAGCTAATAAGAGGAAGCAAAACCTCAAAAGAGTGCACTTTTGCTACAACTTACCACACTTGTTTTCGTCGGAGTAGTCCCAACAATCCACGACGCCGTCACAAATTTTCGATTGAGAGAAGTCAGCACGCAAGTAGTCCGCACAGGAACATGCACGCTCATCCTCTCCACTTGGACAGTCAATGAGACGGTTGCAGCGGGATGTGAGTGGTAAGCATGCTCCACCCAAACAGCGGAATGACGTCGTATTATTACAATCATCTAAAACATGAAAAGAACACTGAAATTGCTATATTTTATTCTTTAAACCGCAATTAGATATATTGCACTATTTTGTCAGAAAGCCCGATGAATGAACTCGACTGCGAATATTTTTATGAAATTGGTATTCAGTCCTTTTATATTAGGGTACTTAGTACCTACTTGTGACCTTTCGAGACCTCTCGAGAATGTCACTAACGAAATGACTGACAATTGATCTCGTTATATTTTCGATGGACGAGAAATGATCCTACAAGTGAAGTGCTGGTAGTAATGATTGTAGGTAATACATACATTTATAGTCACATCTTTTTCCCGGAAAGGGTAGGCAGTGGCATACCATACCTACAGATGACCTTACACTTTTTGAATTTTGTTACACGTAAGATGTAGTGAGTCAATTGCTGCGTTAATATGCACAGGCGCTATCAAAATTTACTAGCCTTCAAACTTAGCTTAAAACGACTGCAACGTTACTGTCAACCGGGACCAACGACTTCACGCGCCTTTTGAAGCACGGTAAGGTTCGTAAATGGAAATGCCACGATAGATTAAAACAATTATCTACTCATTATACCTATAACTACAGTTAGTTGTACTAACTGAAACTAACGTGTGTATCCAAAACGGCATCTTAAGTGTGTATAATTATAATGTGTTTCCCTCAGTTAAGTAATTTGCTATGTGATTATTGATTAAATTATGTATCTACAGTTGTTTTATGATGTAAACCTTCTAAAATCTTTTAATATAGCATTGGAATGTTTTTAAAAACAACAAAAAACTTACCTTCAGTTTTAACTTCTTTGCGGACTTCGTTCTTTTCAGTTTTCTTTACCGGCTCGACGGGTTTCCCATAAAATTCTTTATGGGAAGTTTGCAAATTGTTGAAGCTGTTTTCATCTTTTTTACTGGGACTTTGGACTTTGTTGTAGGTTTTAGTTAATATTTTAAATCCCGCTTGATTTAGGGTGTAGCTGGATGGAATTGCCTTTGTTGATATTACACCACCTGGTGCTCGAAATAAGGTGTTATTATTGGAATCAGATATCGTGGCTAGACTAGCAAGTTGTCGGAGTTTATCTATAGTCAAAGTGTTTGTTTGATTATAGGGTATTTCTAATACAACGTCTGGATCTAAGGCCAATTCGTAGGCTGGTAAATTTTGTGTTTTGTTAGCTCGCTTGCTGCTGACGCTACCAGTTACATGATATGATACTCTGTATGTACCCTGCGGTATATTAGGTTCTGTCTCAAGTTCGCCGGTCTCTTTAGTCCCCTTTGAAATATTGAAATGCTCATTTGATTTTGGAAAACGGCTGTTTGTTGGGGCGTTATCAGATATGTTTATAGCTTTTATACTTTCTGTAACTGTTAACAGAGAGGCATCTTGCGGTTGAATATGTGTTACTAGCTCTGAACTATCTGTTAATTGAATTTCTTCACTGTTACTATCAATATTATAATTTTGTGCAGAACTTTCGGTACTTAATTTACTGATAACGTTTTGTGCCTCAGAGCTGGGGAAAAAACTACGTAAGCTTTCTTTTTTCGGTTCACTTGATTCTATTTTAATTTTTGGCCGTGGTCTCAAAGGCCTGTTTACACCCAGGTTTGATTTGGCTGGTAGTAAAGTGATCACTGCAGCTGTTGTTATTTCTAATTCGCCATCTGGCACTAGTTCTACGGATCCGGTCATTTTTTCATTATCTCGGGGCTCCTCGACCTCAATATTACTTATTTCTTTTTGAGGCTCCTCATTTATAGTTTGTGTATACTTCTTAATAATATCTGTTAAATTTTTCAAGATAGACATTCTACCTGGAAATTTGGGTGTAGTATTTGGAAAAGCTTCGTCGTTTTTTGTTATTATAGCTTGTAATGTATCATTATAATATTTTTCAGGAGAGTTTTTATTAAAAGTGTCATTTTCATTAGTTGATGTATTTATTAATTCCCATGTTAGATGTGGCGGGGCACCAGTACTTGGTATAATGGATACTTTGTTGTTAGGCCGTCGCGTTGAGTTCTCTTTGACACTGGTTTTAGTTTCTTTATCTGGTACTTCATACGTTGTATTTCCTATTTCTGCCTCTGTAGATGTGGCAGGAGAACTTATTGCAGTACTGCTGGTAACAATCATAGCTGATACACTCGTAGGTTCGGTAGTGGAAAGAGTAGTACGCAATGTACTTGTAGTGCTCGATGTCATCGAAGAGTTGTACTTTTTTAATATTGATGTCCCATCAAAAGAGAATTTTTCAGTGTCATTCTCTGTACTATCTATTCCTAAAACATTTAAACTAACACTTGTTTGTTTATCTTTGGGCGGGCGTTCCATGGGTTTCCCATTATCTTCTTCTTTAAAGTCTGAATTATCAAAACTTTCCACAACACTACTTATTTTATCAACGGGAATAGGATGTGGTCTGGGATAATGAGCGCCCAAAGTCTCCATATTCTTCAATGGTGGCGCATAAGTTGGTAATGTAAAACTAGTGTAAACTGGGCTTGGTACATAAACATCAGCTGCCAATGACGGATCTACATTATGTACATTTATGGGCCTAGGTGTCATTTTATCTTTATGCTTTGCTGGTGGTATAGGACTTATAAAACTCTCAATTAACGATACATCATCAACTACTTCTGCAACGCCCATTCTATCTTCAGCATTTAAGTCGCTAATTATAGAAATGGGTGTTGAAGACTGGCTTGTTTGTTCATAATAAGGCCGGGTTATAGGGCGCCACGGTTCATTGTCTATGTCTACATGAGGGACAGTAAATAATGTATCAATTTTAGGCAAGTCTTTGTAATGTTTTGTGTTTTCACTTGTCAGAAGATCAAATAGTAGTTGAGAAACATTATTTGTTGTGGATGAAACTGTAGTTGATGAAAGTGTAGTGGAAGTAACTGTACTTTTCGGGATTTCTGTTTTTGGTGTTGTGTCTGTTCGAGGTTTAATATTAATGGTGGATTTTATAGTAAACGGGCGAGGCTTTGGTGTACTAGTAGGAATTCTTTTCGTCGTAGTTGGTCGTGCAGTAGGTTTTGTAGTAGTTGATGTGGGTTTTGCAGGTGCTGGCTTATAACTGGATTTGTCATCATGATGTGGTGGACTAGAATTCATTTTTTTGTTTTCTGTTATATCCGCTTCAGTTTTTGTAATCTGAAATGATCCCTGAACTACTGGTATATTTTCCGTGTCAATGTCTGGTTCATCAGGATCTTTTTTCTGGTTTGGTTTAACAGTGGTCTTTCGAACGACACCAACTCTTGTTTGAAGCGTTTTATCCAATCCAGGTGGTGGAGGATTGCCTTTTGGACTCGTTGCTACCATAGACTCATTCATTGCTTCTTTAACATATGATTCTGAATGATAGGTATGCTCAAGATCTCTTTTAAATACTATACTTGATGTATCAATTTTAATTGTTTGCCCAATTGCTGGGTGCTTTGAGTTCATGTCTTGAATAAGAATAGTTTTGAGTGTTTCTTCTATGTTGGATACAGTGCTGAAAAGTAATAAAATATTTGTACATTTAATTGACTGAGTGAGCGTAGCGAACGAAAGTCTCAGTATCGACAGTATGGACGATTTTGCTTTTGGACGTATGTCTGGTTGTCAGTTTCGGTCTAGAGGACGCATTTCTTAACCGATTTTCACCAAACTTGGTAGGTACACGTGTTCGTTGATTTAAAATAAAACTTTTGCCGAGAGCTTTTTTTGATAAGGGAGAAAATGGGGGAGAAAAGGGGGAAGATTAATGTCGCGTTATTAATGAACGATCTTGATGATTTTTGTCTAAAATATATATATAAAGAATATAATTCCTCACAAATTGTTGTAATGAAAACAAACCGGCCAAGTGCAAGTGCAAGCGCACCAAAAAACGGTAAAGAATCACGTTTGTTGTACGGGAACCCCCCATAAATATTATTATTATTTTAGTATTTGATGTTATAGCAGAATCAGAAATACATTATCTGTGAAAATTTAATTAAATATTTAACTAACTATCACGGTTCCTGAGATACAGACTCGTGATGGACAGACAGACCGATAGATAGCGAAGTCTCATGAATGTCCTGTACGTACCGGGTCCTATACAGATATGCGACACGTATAATAGGTGCCTCACAGAATTTTTTGGTTTGGTTTCTGGTAGCTCGCGAGGTCTACTCTTCGCAGAAGTACTAGTGTATCACGTGTTTGCCTATGTGACTATGGCGTTTCCTATAATTTAATGGTGCAAATACTTTTGCAAATATAAATTACCCAGGTATCTTTCTTCTGTCGAGATAAAGTCTGAAGTTAACATCTAATCTTCGGTCACCAAAGCCCGTTACAATGGCTCCGGAGAAAGCTGCTCTCAAAGGCGATGGGTTAGCATAAACTTGGCGTAGTGCAGCAGTATAACGCCGAGCTCGTTCTCTGTATGAAGGGCTGCTTGGCACGCCACCATAAACATCACCTCGAGTCACCCGAAATGTACCATCAAAAGCGATTATAGCTGAAAATGAAATGATGAAATTTATCAATACATTTATTTTATTATGAACCATTAAAATAAAACAGATACATAAATACAATGAACTATAGATAAAGAAATAATAGTTAAATTTGTATGCTCAGTGTATTGTTTTGTATGAGCATTTGTAATCAGGCTGCATATCGTGAGACATAAAATGAAATCTAAAAAGAACTGTTCTGTAAAGTATCTACATACATATATTATATGTTGTAAATGTAGTCTTCACTACAATCAGCACTAGCATCGAGATTGTAATCTATGGAACATTACAATCCCGATTCTAGTATCCCAAAGCAATATTTAGATAGATAGATATTTCATTATTATCTCTACCAGTACCTATTTGTGTTATTATTTTATTGTATTCATTGCCAAGATTTGTAATTACAATAAAAGGAAAGAACTGAGTGAATACCCTGTAATCAATCATGTATAACGTGATTTTTCTGATAAACCTCTTAGACTAGTGGCTGAGGAAAATTGGAAATCATATTATTGTGACGAAGGTAGACGTGTTCGAAGGGTAGGTATGTATTCTCATACGTCATACCTACTTATACTGTATCAACAGGTGCAGGCTGTCGGTGGCAGTGATTGAGCTTTGGTAGCTATCGTACCTAAGAGTACCTTGTTAAATGAGATAAGTACCTACTCGTCACATATACTTATAAAACCGTTTTCTTTCTAATTTTCTATTGTAATAAATACATACAATGTTTGTTCATTACAATAGAAAAGCTAAGTACTATATCCTCACCTGCGTCTTACATTAAAAAGGCATTACGGAGATGTAGCTAAAAGTTTTGTGCGTGAATTTACATACGTAATGGACTTGCGAACTTTCGTGACAACATGAAGCGAAGCTATTGCATATATTTTTAATAGAGTCTTATTTCTCTGTAGACATCCGTGTCTCGGTCTGGCGAGGCGTGTGGGTTACAGTTACAGTCACTAGTAAAACATATTCAATTTCACGATTCACGAGCTTCCCTACAATATAAGCGTAAGTAAGTAGGTAGATACTACCAAAGAAAACATTATAGTAGGTAATACGTATTATTAGGTACATCGAGCCTAGATCTATATCGAAAATATATACCTATTAATATCGAGCCTAGCTTTGATGTCGAACAGTTAGTATATTCATTCTAGATTTCAATGTATGGGGAAAACGGCAAAATTTATAATTTTTTTAAACAGCTGCTATTGTATACCTATATGTGAGTACATTATAATTCAAGACTCTCCCGTCCCCCCCGCAACCTGCGTCTCCCCTCCCCCCCTTGAAAAGTGTCCCATTTTACAGATTTTCTAAATTTTCAAGAAAACTATACAAGATAGGACTAAACGGTCAAAGACTAAATTGTTTATTAATAAATTACCTACAAATAAGTTCTAATAATAATTTTGATACGAGTTACAGTTTTCAAGCTATGGTGCATCAAAGATTACGAAAAATGTGCCCTCAACAAAAATTTTACATTCAACACAGGAAAAAATTATATTTATTTTTTACAAACGTACATACATCACATAATGATCACGTCTGCATCCCTTGTGGGGTAGACAGAGCCCAAAGGCCACATTTAGCATGTAGGTAGGCGTAAAGATTGTAAAAGAAATCAAAATAGGTAGTGATGGTTTGCTTGCCGAATCGCCTAGTGAGTGATATGATTAAAAAAATGTTTCCATTAAAAAATAAAAATAGTTTTTACAACAAATGCGTTTATGTTTACTTATAATCTAAAACAAATCAGTATGTTCATCGTCTTCTAGAGTTTTATTTAAGCTACTAAGGCCCTAACAATGTTTGCATATGATAGAGCAACGCAATCCAGCTCTGACACATCCACATCTTTTATTGCAGCCTTTTTTGCAGGTACATGATACTATTTTTAGTATTGACTGTGGGGCAGGTGACTCAGTAGTATACATGGGTGATAAAAAGTTATTATTTTTATTTCAGCCCCAATTTTCTGGGCTCAATGCGTTTCCTCGCCATAATTGCACTTGATGAAAAGGACGCCTTGAATGCTGATAAGCTGCACCTGAAGAAGCGCCTGCACGTTAAATGGCTTGCTTCGCATCGCAAATAGAATTTAATGAGCACAGTCATATAACGGAAACGAAAGCTAATTTCTTAAGTAATAATATAAGTAGTAATAATATAATATTCTTCTAATATATTTATTTTTTAATTGAAACATATTTTTTAATCATATCACTAGGCGATTCGGCAAGCAAACCATCACTATTATGATTTCTTTTACTATCTTAACGCCTACCTACATGCTAAACGTGGCCTTTGGGCTCTGTCTACCCCACAAGGGTTACAGACGTGATCATATTTGATGTATGTACGATGTTTGTAAAAAATAAATATTATTTTTCCTGTGTTGAATGTTAAATTTTTGTTGAGGGCACATTTTTCGTAATCTTTGATGCACCATAGCTTGAAAACTGTAACTCGTATCAAAATGAATGTTGGAACTTATTTGTAGGTAATTTATTAATAAACAATTTAGTCTTTGACCATTTGGTCTTATCTTGTATAGTTTTCTTGAAAATTTGGAAAATCTGTAAAATGGGACACTTTTCAAGGCGAGGAGGGGTGACGCAGGTTGCAGGCGGGGCGGGGGAGTCTTGAATTATAATGTACTCACATATAGGTATACAATAGCAGCTGTTTAGAAAAATTATAAATTTTGCCGTCAAAAAATCTAGAATCAATATACTAAGTAGGTAAAGCTAATATAACACTGCGTTTCCAAAATTAAGGTCTAAACTAACATAAGATAAGGAGGAGTAAATTTATGATAATTCTTGCTGGATTTAGATAGATAGAAAATTATTTATTGTACACCGATATTGTTACAAAACAAATAATCTATTAGAATATCATCTACGACGCATAAGAAAATAATCATTATGTACAATGATTTAGGTATAGGTATAATTTCACTGAATAAAATAATTTAATGTTTCTCACGTTCTGAACTGTCGGGCCTCAGCGCACCCATGTAGAAAGCTAAAGCCGCAACAGCTAACACTGCCACAGCTGCCAACAGAGCACCCCCTATGAGGGCCGCTGAGCACATCCCTCCACTACGACTGCCGCTTTTTACACTCGCTCGAGGGTACCCTCCGCCCGCAAACCGGTATTCACTCTGAGGACAAAGAGAAAAGATATTAGTGAATTTTTTTTAACCTAGTTTAACTCTATATAAGTCAAACTTTTCCTAGCACCGTAACATTAATTTAGATGACGTAAATACGCCTAATTTAGTGCGGAGTCATGAAATTTCCTAATTTAGTGCGGAGTCATGAAATTTGACAATATGTGCAAAATTTGATCTATATCGGCACACCTCTGAAAACTGTAATTGACTGCTGCTGACCCAACACTATGTATAATCAAGAGAGAATAGCAAAGATAACATGGTCTCTGTCGAAGAAAGTCGATGCCTTGGATGGTTTTGGATGTAAATGATGATATTAGATATTAAATAAGTATCGACCTAATTGAATTGGGCAGGACCAACTTTGACTTGAGTTCAGCTTTATCAGTTTTCATACGCTAAGTAAACGTTCTATCAAAGTAACCAAACAAAATCTTTCACAACTACCTTATTGAGTTACGATCAACATTAATTTAATAACTGTTCATTACATTGAAAGATATTAAACGAAGTTCTCCAACAAACTCAGACAAAGATGTCGTGTTCTTGTGTTCTGTATTTGTCAGTGCAAATTCTGAATCGTAATGCGTTGTCGAACGATGGGAACGTGAAGTGTATGGGAAACGCCTGCGGAGGGCCATCCATCTGCACCCTGCCTTGCTTCACCTGTCACTTCGCGCCGTTAATCATTTTTCACAAAACCAATCACATCGAAATGCTTGGGAATGCCGCTTTGGGAACATCGCGTATCTTACATTGTAGTGTAGGACTCAATTATCTTCTGGGTTGGAAGACAAATTGATTTTGTGTATGACAAATACCAATCAATTGGTTTTGTTTTCAGGATATTTCTCTTTTATTGTAGAAGAAGCAGAGAACGTGTCTATTATTAGTGGATAATATTAATAATCAACATTTTTATGCTAATTTTCTGAGTCACTGATTTCACGAATATTTCATGGCAACCGACATTATTATTATTTTAATTATTTTTGGGAACATTTTCAGACAGCTCCATCTAGCCCAATAGTATAATTATGCATGTGTCATAGGATCTACACAACTGATAATGCCCAAACTCTGAAACAATGCGGACGACAAAAATATTAGTTCCAAAACAAGACTCAAACCCGAGACGGTACTGAGACGGCAGTTAAGCTATACCTACCTATGTTTAGATTTAAATTAAAAGATAATATATATACAACGAGAGCTACTTTGTTGTTATTTTAGTCGGCTAAAAAGAGGCACTTTGTAAGTAGGTACTTGTACTTAGGTATCATTAAGTTTAATAACTACGTTCTTAACATTCAATGTCAGCATTTCTCAGTTTTTGACTGTAGACGTTGATGGTGCCATTACTACAGTGGAACCAGAATCGCCATGGTGCAACAATGTTGTCCATTTTTTGGACTGGTTAATTATGCCGTGGAAACAACCGTGATTACAAACCGTTTGACATAAGTATTTGAAAACTCTGCAACGATGAAGTTCTACGGCGAAACTAATTAAGTCCTAAGTTTGAGTAGATATTTTAGGCATTTTTCTAGATTAATTGACTTATCCTTTGGATTCGCCTGCTTTCTTTTTTTTTAACGTGAGAGAAAATCCTTTATGGATGCTATGCCGGACTCCTACCGACTAAAAAACCTCACGTACCACCTAACAGCCTACGGTTGGGACTGGGACGTGGCACGGTTTCCCGTGGATTCGCGGCTTGGGTTGTGTTGATCAGCACATTTATCAATTTAATAAAATTACAGGGTAAACTAATATTTTAATAAAGATAAGCTACAAAGATTATCAAGGTCATAAATTGCATCATTGGTTAAAATACGTAGCAGTACCTAAGTGCATAATATATTATTATCCATTTATCCAACATACGTTGATCGATTTAATGAGGTATTTAATCGTGGCCTAAAATCTGCAGTTCGTCTGTTTGCCGATAGTAGGTACCTAATCGGCATGACACAGTAAATAAACAAAAGTATTTTTTTATAATCAGCTAGGTATTCCGTTTTATATGGAACTAGTGGTCCCAGCGAACATTACATCACCTTAGACGGAGAAATGCCTAATATTCGGAGTGGAGACAGTTTCAATGGTTGTTGTTGACCAAGCATAAATGATGCGAACGGACCACCCGTTTTTTTTTATGGACGTAGGGGAAAATTCGTCATGAATGCTATGCCGGACTCCTACCGACTAAAAAACCTCACGTAACGCCCAACAGCCTATGGTTGGAAGCCCCGGGTAAGCCCTCGGAAGGCTGTCCCAGGACTCCCAACAGACCTACGGCCACGACTGCGGCCTCACCCAGGGGGGACCCTCGCCCAGGGGGAACGGACCACCCGTTCTCAAGTTATAAGTGTTGTATTGTGACAAGCCCGACTTTGATTTACGCAAATTGGTGACTAGTGGACGTCACGCGGGAATATTGTAGCTATAGCCTATGTCACCCGGGAATAGTGTAGCTTCCCAACAGTGAAATAATGTTTCAAATCGGTCAAAATTAGCAGTAGTTCTGTTAACAGAACTACTGCTAATTTTTTTCCCATTAGTCCTGTTCACAGAACAAATGGTAATGCAATTCCCACCTGTTCTGTTGGCAGAACTACAGGTAATTTTTTTCCCATTTGTTCTGTCCACAGTACAAATGGTAATTCAATTACCACCTGTTCTGTTGAGTAGTTCTTTGGCAGAACTACTGGTAATTTTATGTCCCATTAGTTCTGTCCATGGTAATAATCCATCTAATGATAAGTAATACTTTTAGTTGAGTTTTTATTTTAGTTTATAGTTTAAACTCGAAGTTCCTAAATTGGATCCATGAAGATCCACAAAACAAATGAAGATTGCTAAAACAAATGAAGATCCAAACAACAAATGACGGTCGGATAAACAAATGACGATCGGCAAAACAAATGACGATCAAAAACATATGCAGATCAATAAAACAAAAGACCATAAGCAATTTAATAAGATCAAAAAATATTCTCAGCCATATTTTGTAATCTAGATGCGATTGCCATTCAAAAAATAGGTGCAAGCAATTCTCGACCTTATGAACATGCATAATATTTATTAAATTTTTACATATTCGTGATCAGTGATGTCTATAAACGTCTAAAAGCACATTTTTAGAGAAGTGTCATTAAGGTCAAGAATTGCTTGCACCTATTTTTTTTGAATGGCAGTCGCATCTTAGATTACAAAATATGACTGCGAGTAGTTTTTGACCTTATCAACTTGCTTATAGTCTTTTGTTTTATTGATGTGCATACGTTTTATTGATCTTCATTTGTTTTTTTGATCGTAATTTGTTTTGTCAATCTTCATTTGTTTTGCCGATCTTCATTTGTTTTGTCGATCTTCATTTGTTTTGACGATCTTCATTGGTTTTGTCGATCTTCATTTGTTTTGCCGATCTTCATTTGTTTTGACGATCTTCATTTGTTTAGTCGATCTTCATTTCTTTTGTCGATCTTCATTTGTTTTGACGATCTTCATTTGTTAAGTCGGTCTTCATTTGTTTATTCGACCGTCATTTGTTTTGTCGATTTTCATTTGTTTTGATTTCTACTTCTATTGACTTTGTGAAACCGTGGCTCAATCATCCCCTTACTAAGTAACAGAACAAGTGGAATAGTTGAAAGAAAAGTCACGAGCTAAAGCATAGTCTTATGAGTTATGAGTAACAGAAGTAATGGGAACAAAAATTACCCGTAGTTCTGCCAACAGAACTATTCAACAGAACAGTTGATGGGAACTCAGGTGTAAAGCATAGTCTTATAAGTCACAGAACTAATGGGAAAAAAATCCCAGTAGTTCTGCCAACAGAACTAGTCAACAGAACAGGTGGGAGTAGAGGAAAACGCGTGGGGGGAATCCTTCATAGGTACTATGCCGGTCTACTATCGGCTAAAATTACACGGTTACCTACCACTGCCCACGGCCGGGATCCGCGGGTGAATCCCTCAGAATTGTTGTATGGAAACAACTGTGAACTGCACTGTAACATGCACTATGAACTTTATTTGTATTAACCAGGAGATGCAGTTACACATAAGCGCGACATAAAATTGTCTGTCATACATCGCAAATGACGTTTCGTTCAAGAACTGATACGAGAGATGCCACAGAATTCCTGACAGACTTGGTTACCACCGCGGCCCTACACCTACGGGTTTGTTCGAGTACTATAACCCTCGTATTTGGGGGCTGGTTCGGGTGTTATCCCGCTTCTTGGGCCACACCATCGTCTGATACTTGCTTCTGTAAGGACGGCGAGCAGCCCCCCTGACTCCTGCCCCTGGCCTACAAAATTTCATCTTAAATAAAGACTTACGTACCTAATGAGCGTCTTGAACCCAACCAAACCGCATAATTACATCCCCACCCAGTAATTACACTTCTTGGTACCTACATTGATTAATATACTGTTACTTAGTTGTTGTAAGTGGAAAGTAATTATTAAAATGCCTTGTATTCAGCGCACTGCCTTTGATTAATATTTAACCTGTCAATTCAAATTACGCTTTATTAGTTTCATGTTCGGGGTCTTTGTGTTATTTGGTTCATTACAAAATAAAGGATTTTGACAGAATTCATTATAGAGAGTAGGTAATGAAAATATTATTTCAAAGTATTTTTTGAAGATACTACATACATTCTCGTTATACATGTATGTATGTGTACCTACCTACAGAAAGGGATACTTAGGACATGTAATTGTGTAAAAATTTAACTCTTTCAGACGCCTTTATCCCTGAAAGGGTAAACAAAGGTATACTCGTATTATATACCCACATTTTACCATTTAAAAAAAGTCCCACCGCGGTGGTCCCACCGGTCCCACCGGTGGTGAACCATATTGCCGTGTTAAAATGGACAGGCGTAGGTTGTGACTGCCTGCAGTTGTAAATTTTCAAGCCGCCAATACGCTTCAACTTGGCTTAGCGACTGCTATTTTACTAGCAATCAGGACCCACGACAAATAAATGTCACAAAGTGGTCACCCATTAAAGGACCGGTCATAGTGAAAGTTGCTTACTGCAGTGATCATTTTCAGAACACTGAATCCGCAGGGCCACAAGCGCTCTATAAATATAATAATATTTTATAACAGTTAGATACAACTTGCACCTGTCCGTTTCATTCAACTCGCAATAAGCTTTTCACTATTTTAATATCATTATTTAATTTTTATTTATTAATCATATTCGAAGGATAAAAAATTGGATAAAAAAAACATAGTCTGTAATTACACGTGTTATTAGAGATTATATTCTTTCCCTATACCAAATTTCAGCCATAACCGTTAGAGTATGATTGGGTAACAAACATCCAAACTTTCACATTTATAATATTAGTAAGATCGGCTAAGGAAGTAGGTAGGTAGTATTAAATTTATAAAATTGTGCAAAAGCAAAAAGAAAAGGTCCCACCGAGATTTGAACTCGGATCGCTGGATTCAGAGTCCAGAGTGCTAACCATTACACCATGGGACCACCGGCAAAGACTGTGAATTAGTCTATTGATATGAGTGAAATGCATTTAAAATGCAATTATAGGGAATTGTACCGAAAATAGTGAAAATACCCGGATAATATACAAATAAATAAAATAAAGATGGCGGATGACGCAAAGTACCGAAAGTCCCGCAAAACTTAATTTCGACTGCTTGTGAACCCCTCAATAAATCCCGAAGGAAAATTGTAATCGGCCTACTCCTCGCGTTCTCTGCCGCAATGATCCCGTCTTTGGTCCTGACACATTTAATCGCGACCCGCAGCACTGTGCAGAATGCGTCTTCCCAGGAAGACGCATTCTGCACAGTGCTGCGGGTCGTAGGTCCAGACCTAATAGGTTGCCACGGTAGGTTCTTGTGTACCTACCTATATACTGCTGGCCCTTGAAGTTCTTGTTGTCGTCAATGTGCCAGCTGCTGTAGTTGAACCAAACGACATGACATATGACGATGACATTATATAGGAGACCAGACGGTATGTCCTTGGAAAATGGTTGAAGATCTTAAATGTGAGATGCAATTCAACATGCGTCGACCCTTTTGAACCTGACTTTGCAGGGAATAATGCATCAGATGATAAATAATTGAAGGAGTCAATTGAATAAAATCTGCTGCTGAAGCAACAAAGTAGGCAAAGGAATAACGATTTCTAATAAGATGGACACAATTGAAGATTTTTTATCGATTAATTCTGACCGGCTGACCGTGTTCCCGATGCGAAAAGGCTCTAATTACCATGACGTCTCTGTATCTGTACCTATTGTGAACACATAGTACGTACATCGCATAAGCAAATCGTTAGAATATAATATTTTAGTTTCAATAACATAGAAATTATGTTATAAAACCTTAGTGAATATCCTACTAAGTATCCCTTTCGATTTAGAAGAATTAGGATTGAGAAGTGTATGAATTCTAACTCGTACCTACGATGTGACAAGTGAGACTTTATTTTCATGCGCCTTAAGGATTTACTTGACATATTTAGTAACATTGACATTAAGTATGGTGTTGTTCGGGATCCCATAAAATCGCTAATTTTTCGACAACTAATGAACTAAGTAAATATTGACGAGTACCTAATGTATTTTAATGCGCTACAAGATAATATTTGAAATAACCTGTCAAATAATTCATACGAAATCGACTTGAAACTATTACCATGATAAACTGTATTACCGCCAGGCTGGCGGTGTGCTTTGCTAACTTTGAACTGACGTGAAGGTTTTATAAAAAGGTATTTTACGCTAAGATTACAGCACTCATCACTTAATGTAATACCAGTGCATCGAGTATGGGCGCAGGTAAATAATAAAAGCACATAACATTATACATTATTATACGTATGTAAATAACAGGTATTTGTAGTGGACGGCCTTGCAGCGGCCGCGGCCTCATCCCAGTTGTACTTAGTCGATCCTGCACTTGCTAATAAGTCTGTGTGTTCATTGACCACAGTGAGGATACTATTATTATTTGGGTTAATATGAGGCATGGTTTTTTAGTTTACCTTCTGCTTGCATACCTTATTCACACTCCTGCAAACGAACCTGCTTTATAGAAATACTAGCTGACCCGCGCAACTTTGTTTGCGTCACATAAGAGAGAGTAAATCACCCGTTCCAGTGACCAAATAAAACGCATTAAAAAAGCGCGCTGAAACGGGATAAAAAGTATCCTATGTCCGTCTCCTGGTTCTAAGCTACCTCCCCACCAATTTTCAGCGATTTCATGCGGCACACAGCGGATATAGATGTTAAAATAAAGCGCTTGTCCCCTATATAGCCTCTTAGACCTAACTTAGGGTTCTGTAAACGATACCACAGATGGGTGACCACTTTCTGGCGTTTACCGTGCAAAGGCACGCTAAGCAATTGGTTTTTTTCGCTGCCTGTAACATGGATCGTCGTTATGCCAATTAAGGCTTTATGGGCGGCTTGAAAATTTTATCAGTAAGTAGCCACAACCTGACCTATCCAACAACACGGCAATAGACTCTCCACCTATTACGGTGGACAAAACACAAATTGTGATACGTAGTCATATAGTATGCTTATCCTATACCTTCGAGGATAAAGGTGTGACTATACGCATGCATGTATGTAAATTAAATGAAAATAGAGGCATATTCCATGCATGTGCAATTATTCATAGAATGTACGTAACTACGTACAGTAATTGATGGGCAAGGCTCCTTACAAGCGGTGTAGGTCATGGATGAGGTTTAACACTATAAATGCAGTAACAAATTTTTAGTCACGGTTCTATTGAACAGTTTTCTCATTCATTCGTTACAAATATGCTGGAATGACATAATCATTGAATGATTTATTAATTGTTTATAATATTGCACGGTAGTTATGGCGCAGCAGTCTATTTAATTTATTGGCTAAGTGCCGGAAAAATGAGAAAATATTGACAGTCATCTTATATGGAAAAAGTGTTGGGCCTGCTAGGTATATTTGACCGGGTGAGCGAAGCCGACCTGCCTGATAGCTAAGTCCTGTACGTACCGGGTCCTATACCGATATGCGGCACATTATAATAGGTGCCTCACAGAATTTTTCGTTTGGTTTCTGGTTGTTTGCGAGCTCTACTCTTCGCAGAAGTATTAGTAATAGTTTGGCTTAATGAATTTTCTTTAAACTATAATTTTTAAATGCTGCAAAAAGGGGAATATAAACATTATAGCAAATCAAACTTTACAACAAACGATATTAATTTATCGGTTATTAGTTTGCGCGTATGACTAGCAAGTCTCGACCAAAACTTTCGGGGAAAAAAGTACCTACATAGGTACCTACTCCTGTGTGAACTCCTGAGTTTTTGACAACCAGAGTAAACTAATGTAATATAAAGTTTGTTTATAGGTAATCAATGTATATTAAAACTATAGAAACGATTCTTATAATATATTCCAACATAAAAATGTACGTTAGATATCCAGAAGCAATACAGGCCTTTACTTTATTTTACCAATAATTCGATTTTCGCCTGAAATTGGCATGCTTGTGAGTTGTCGGCGAAAATCAAATTACAATTAAACATAAGAGGCGTATTTTTAAACCCTATAGGTACGTATTCCACACTTCTGTCATAAAACTCATAAATTCGCAGCAAGGAGGAAAAATTTCATCTAGATACTCGAGTACTTGTAAGAAGTTTATTTACGTATATACATATGGTCACGCCTTTATCCCCGAAGGGGTAGGCAGAGGCATATTATATGCCCACATTTCACCTTTGTATAATTTGTCCCACGTAATAGGTGGTGAGCCGTATTGCCGTGTTTAAATGGACAGGCGCAGGTTGTGACTGCCTGCTGTTGAAATAAAGCCTTTAACTTAGCTTTACGACTGCCATTTTACTGGCAACCGGGACCAACGGCTTAACGTGCCTTCCGAGGCACGGAAACGCTCAAATAAATGTCACAAAGTGATCACATGGATGGTCACCCATCCATGGACCGGCCATAGTGAAAGTTACTTACTGCAGTGATCGTTTACAGAACACCGAGTCCGTGGGGCCACGAGCGCTTCTTTACGTAACAACTTTAAGTTATTTAGAAAAGTACGGTACATGATATTTAGTTCTTACAATAAGCAAATTAACACTATAAAGAGAACGGGGATAGGCCCTGTTGTACATACATATAGGCACTCCTTTTCCCCGAAGGGCTGAACAGAGTATCACTCTGAGCCCACATTGCTCTAATTGTGATGAGTCTCACGTAATTGAACCTATTGCTATTTTATGTTCTACCAACTTCTTGTTACTATGTGCTACATGATACCTATATGCCATCTGTCAGAACTTTGTTGATTTTATAATAAGTTAAATGACCAACTGAAAGATGACTTGTGATATTGCTGAGAAACTAAACTTAGTTTATAGCCAACTGCTTTACCGAAGCGGAACAGTCATGTCGGACGGATCTTAATACAAAGAATCACGACACATAACCAGGTATAATAATGGCTTTAATAGCCGAGCCAACAGTCACGCCAGATTGTCCTACTTGATGGTTTTAATTTGTCTAATTTGCGTTATTCTAATGTCTACAGGCTTTGTGCACGAGACCGGCTGTCAACCTTCCTCGGAAGATTACCTATCATTATAGTTATTAAGTAGTATACACTAGCAACTTATTGTAACTGATACAGGAAGACTTTTTGTTTAAAAACCTTCGAGTTTCGCGAATAAAAATATATTTTCGAAATATAAAGAAGTTAATACGCGGACTTGAAGTGTTTATGAGAAAAAATATAAATTGATAAATTTTAGAACAGATAAGAATTTTATGAAGATGGCACAGCTTGGCAAAAAAGAGAAGAAAATAATGGAGGAGCCACTGTGCTGTTCAAATGGCAACCCGCTAAAAAGAACCACCAATCAGTATCCAGTTGTCAACAACCGTCAATAAAACCCACCAATCAAATTGTATACCATCATTTCAGACAGACATATGTGACGTTATTTGCAGCTTTTTGACAATGTAGCCTGTCAGCAAAATATTAGTTCCGTTTCTAGACTTTATTGCCAAGCTGTACTTTAGTATAAATTTGTAATTCGCAGAGCTATCGATTGGCTATGGTCAATTGGCCAGTGAGTATCTGTCTAGCTGCGAGTTAAATTGACTAATAAACTTCACAAAAAACTTTGACATGCGTTCATATCTACGTTACTATTAACTAACTCCGAAATAAAAACACGAACATAACTGATGAAGGCCTTGAACTGAATCAAGGTTAACATGAGTTGCGAGGTCTAACGAAATATACGAAAATATTCTGATTCTCTACTTCATGGCGATTTGGCGATGTACCTATTTAAAGAAATTATTTCCGTGGATTTTCAGAACACTGAATCCGCAGGGCCACAAGCGCTCTATAAATATAATAATATTTTATAACAGTTAGATACAACTTGCACCTGTCCGTTTCATTCAACTCGCAATAAGCTTTTCACTATTTTAATATCATTATTTAATTTTTATTTATTAATCATATTCGAAGGATAAAAAATTGGATAAAAAAAACATAGTCTGTAATTACACGTGTTATTAGAGATTATATTCTTTCCCTATACCAAATTTCAGCCATAACCGTTAGAGTATGATTGGGTAACAAACATCCAAACTTTCACATTTATAATATTAGTAAGATCGGCTAAGGAAGTAGGTAGGTAGTATTAAATTTATAAAATTGTGCAAAAGCAAAAAGAAAAGGTCCCACCGAGATTTGAACTCGGATCGCTGGATTCAGAGTCCAGAGTGCTAACCATTACACCATGGGACCACCGGCAAAGACTGTGAATTAGTCTATTGATATGAGTGAAATGCATTTAAAATGCAATTATAGGGAATTGTACCGAAAATAGTGAAAATACCCGGATAATATACAAATAAATAAAATAAAGATGGCGGATGACGCAAAGTACCGAAAGTCCCGCAAAACTTAATTTCGACTGCTTGTGAACCCCTCAATAAATCCCGAAGGAAAATTGTAATCGGCCTACTCCTCGCGTTCTCTGCCGCAATGATCCCGTCTTTGGTCCTGACACATTTAATCGCGACCCGCAGCACTGTGCAGAATGCGTCTTCCCAGGAAGACGCATTCTGCACAGTGCTGCGGGTCGTAGGTCCAGACCTAATAGGTTGCCACGGTAGGTTCTTGTGTACCTACCTATATACTGCTGGCCCTTGAAGTTCTTGTTGTCGTCAATGTGCCAGCTGCTGTAGTTGAACCAAACGACATGACATATGACGATGACATTATATAGGAGACCAGACGGTATGTCCTTGGAAAATGGTTGAAGATCTTAAATGTGAGATGCAATTCAACATGCGTCGACCCTTTTGAACCTGACTTTGCAGGGAATAATGCATCAGATGATAAATAATTGAAGGAGTCAATTGAATAAAATCTGCTGCTGAAGCAACAAAGTAGGCAAAGGAATAACGATTTCTAATAAGATGGACACAATTGAAGATTTTTTATCGATTAATTCTGACCGGCTGACCGTGTTCCCGATGCGAAAAGGCTCTAATTACCATGACGTCTCTGTATCTGTACCTATTGTGAACACATAGTACGTACATCGCATAAGCAAATCGTTAGAATATAATATTTTAGTTTCAATAACATAGAAATTATGTTATAAAACCTTAGTGAATATCCTACTAAGTATCCCTTTCGATTTAGAAGAATTAGGATTGAGAAGTGTATGAATTCTAACTCGTACCTACGATGTGACAAGTGAGACTTTATTTTCATGCGCCTTAAGGATTTACTTGACATATTTAGTAACATTGACATTAAGTATGGTGTTGTTCGGGATCCCATAAAATCGCTAATTTTTCGACAACTAATGAACTAAGTAAATATTGACGAGTACCTAATGTATTTTAATGCGCTACAAGATAATATTTGAAATAACCTGTCAAATAATTCATACGAAATCGACTTGAAACTATTACCATGATAAACTGTATTACCGCCAGGCTGGCGGTGTGCTTTGCTAACTTTGAACTGACGTGAAGGTTTTATAAAAAGGTATTTTACGCTAAGATTACAGCACTCATCACTTAATGTAATACCAGTGCATCGAGTATGGGCGCAGGTAAATAATAAAAGCACATAACATTATACATTATTATACGTATGTAAATAACAGGTATTTGTAGTGGACGGCCTTGCAGCGGCCGCGGCCTCATCCCAGTTGTACTTAGTCGATCCTGCACTTGCTAATAAGTCTGTGTGTTCATTGACCACAGTGAGGATACTATTATTATTTGGGTTAATATGAGGCATGGTTTTTTAGTTTACCTTCTGCTTGCATACCTTATTCACACTCCTGCAAACGTACCTGCTTTATAGAAATACTAGCTGACCCGCGCAACTTTGTTTGCGTCACATAAGAGAGAGTAAATCACCCGTTCCAGTGACCAAATAAAACGCATTAAAAAAGCGCGCTGAAACGGGATAAAAAGTATCCTATGTCCGTCTCCTGGTTCTAAGCTACCTCCCCACCAATTTTCAGCGATTTCATGCGGCACACAGCGGATATAGATGTTAAAATAAAGCGCTTGTCCCCTATATAGCCTCTTAGACCTAACTTAGGGTTCTGTAAACGATACCACAGATGGGTGACCACTTTCTGGCGTTTACCGTGCAAAGGCACGCTAAGCAATTGGTTTTTTTCGCTGCCTGTAACATGGATCGTCGTTATGCCAATTAAGGCTTTATGGGCGGCTTGAAAATTTTATCAGTAAGTAGCCACAACCTGACCTATCCAACAACACGGCAATAGACTCTCCACCTATTACGGTGGACAAAACACAAATTGTGATACGTAGTCATATAGTATGCTTATCCTATACCTTCGAGGATAAAGGTGTGACTATACGCATGCATGTATGTAAATTAAATGAAAATAGAGGCATATTCCATGCATGTGCAATTATTCATAGAATGTACGTAACTACGTACAGTAATTGATGGGCAAGGCTCCTTACAAGCGGTGTAGGTCATGGATGAGGTTTAACACTATAAATGCAGTAACAAATTTTTAGTCACGGTTCTATTGAACAGTTTTCTCATTCATTCGTTACAAATATGCTGGAATGACATAATCATTGAATGATTTATTAATTGTTTATAATATTGCACGGTAGTTATGGCGCAGCAGTCTATTTAATTTATTGGCTAAGTGCCGGAAAAATGAGAAAATATTGACAGTCATCTTATATGGAAAAAGTGTTGGGCCTGCTAGGTATATTTGACCGGGTGAGCGAAGCCGACCTGCCTGATAGCTAAGTCCTGTACGTACCGGGTCCTATACCGATATGCGGCACATTATAATAGGTGCCTCACAGAATTTTTCGTTTGGTTTCTGGTTGTTTGCGAGCTCTACTCTTCGCAGAAGTATTAGTAATAGTTTGGCTTAATGAATTTTCTTTAAACTATAATTTTTAAATGCTGCAAAAAGGGGAATATAAACATTATAGCAAATCAAACTTTACAACAAACGATATTAATTTATCGGTTATTAGTTTGCGCGTATGACTAGCAAGTCTCGACCAAAACTTTCGGGGAAAAAAGTACCTACATAGGTACCTACTCCTGTGTGAACTCCTGAGTTTTTGACAACCAGAGTAAACTAATGTAATATAAAGTTTGTTTATAGGTAATCAATGTATATTAAAACTATAGAAACGATTCTTATAATATATTCCAACATAAAAATGTACGTTAGATATCCAGAAGCAATACAGGCCTTTACTTTATTTTACCAATAATTCGATTTTCGCCTGAAATTGGCATGCTTGTGAGTTGTCGGCGAAAATCAAATTACAATTAAACATAAGAGGCGTATTTTTAAACCCTATAGGTACGTATTCCACACTTCTGTCATAAAACTCATAAATTCGCAGCAAGGAGGAAAAATTTCATCTAGATACTCGAGTACTTGTAAGAAGTTTATTTACGTATATACATATGGTCACGCCTTTATCCCCGAAGGGGTAGGCAGAGGCATATTATATGCCCACATTTCACCTTTGTATAATTTGTCCCACGTAATAGGTGGTGAGCCGTATTGCCGTGTTTAAATGGACAGGCGCAGGTTGTGACTGCCTGCTGTTGAAATAAAGCCTTTAACTTAGCTTTACGACTGCCATTTTACTGGCAACCGGGACCAACGGCTTAACGTGCCTTCCGAGGCACGGAAACGCTCAAATAAATGTCACAAAGTGATCACATGGATGGTCACCCATCCATGGACCGGCCATAGTGAAAGGTACTTACTGCAGTGATCGTTTACAGAACACCGAGTCCGTGGGGCCACGAGCGCTTCTTTACGTAACAACTTTAAGTTATTTAGAAAAGTACGGTACATGATATTTAGTTCTTACAATAAGCAAATTAACACTATAAAGAGAACGGGGATAGGCCCTGTTGTACATACATATAGGCACTCCTTTTCCCCGAAGGGCTGAACAGAGTATCACTCTGAGCCCACATTGCTCTAATTGTGATGAGTCTCACGTAATTGAACCTATTGCTATTTTATGTTCTACCAACTTCTTGTTACTATGTGCTACATGATACCTATATGCCATCTGTCAGAACTTTGTTGATTTTATAATAAGTTAAATGACCAACTGAAAGATGACTTGTGATATTGCTGAGAAACTAAACTTAGTTTATAGCCAACTGCTTTACCGAAGCGGAACAGTCATGTCGGACGGATCTTAATACAAAGAATCACGACACATAACCAGGTATAATAATGGCTTTAATAGCCGAGCCAACAGTCACGCCAGATTGTCCTACTTGATGGTTTTAATTTGTCTAATTTGCGTTATTCTAATGTCTACAGGCTTTGTGCACGAGACCGGCTGTCAACCTTCCTCGGAAGATTACCTATCATTATAGTTATTAAGTAGTATACACTAGCAACTTATTGTAACTGATACAGGAAGACTTTTTGTTTAAAAACCTTCGAGTTTCGCGAATAAAAATATATTTTCGAAATATAAAGAAGTTAATACGCGGACTTGAAGTGTTTATGAGAAAAAATATAAATTGATAAATTTTAGAACAGATAAGAATTTTATGAAGATGGCACAGCTTGGCAAAAAAGAGAAGAAAATAATGGAGGAGCCACTGTGCTGTTCAAATGGCAACCCGCTAAAAAGAACCACCAATCAGTATCCAGTTGTCAACAACCGTCAATAAAACCCACCAATCAAATTGTATACCATCATTTCAGACAGACATATGTGACGTTATTTGCAGCTTTTTGACAATGTAGCCTGTCAGCAAAATATTAGTTCCGTTTCTAGACTTTATTGCCAAGCTGTACTTTAGTATAAATTTGTAATTCGCAGAGCTATCGATTGGCTATGGTCAATTGGCCAGTGAGTATCTGTCTAGCTGCGAGTTAAATTGACTAATAAACTTCACAAAAAACTTTGACATGCGTTCATATCTACGTTACTATTAACTAACTCCGAAATAAAAACACGAACATAACTGATGAAGGCCTTGAACTGAATCAAGGTTAACATGAGTTGCGAGGTCTAACGAAATATACGAAAATATTCTGATTCTCTACTTCATGGCGATTTGGCGATGTACCTATTTAAAGAAATTATTTCCGTGGATAAAATGAATGATTTCCGTGGATGATGCGCTCGTAGTCCCACGGACTCAGTGTTCTTTCTGTAAACGATCTATGCACGAAGCAACTTTTACAATAGCCGGTTCTTGGATGGGTGACCGCCACGTGACCACACTGTGATATTTATATGCGAGCGTTTCCGTGCTTCGAAAGTCACGTTAAGCCGTTGGCTACAGTTGTCAGTAACAATAACAATACAGACGTTACGCCAAGTTAAAGACCTTATGGGCGACTTGAAAATTTCAACAACGGGAAGTTAGAACCAGAATCGCACAAAATGGCGGAAAAGAGAGAATACCTAACAGGAAAATCGACACTGATCGTGAAACTGGAACTAATGCTTGACTAATGATGATGAGAATAATATCGAAAATGGCACGAGCGGTATTCTTTTAAGGTAGTAACAGCAGGTGGCTTTAGTTCAATAATAAAGTGTCATTACTTACAATATGCAGTAATCTATCGCTGTCTGTACAAAGAGAGTGCAACTGTTTTATTTATTTTATTTATTTATTTATTCTTGTACACACTAGGGATGCAAAATACAAATAACAAGAGGAAACATAGGTACAATGGTACTGCTTATTTCTAAAAGAAATATCTACCAGCAGACCGGCGAGAGGAGAGCATAAAGTAGGATAAAACGAGTAAAAGTGTGTAATTTAAAGAACAGGATAGAATAGAAGTAACACACATGCAGAAGTATAAGTAAGTTATATATGCAAATAGTATACCGTATAAATATTTAATAATAAATAATTATATATATATAAATAATATATACAAACAAATATCTTAAAATATATACATAAATATGGTTACACGAATAAATAAGTAACTTTACAGTGAAGACAAATAATAACCACGGACTTTCCTTTTAAAGGTAGTAATAGTTTTACTGTCTCTGATAACAGGCGGTAGTAAATTCCACAATCTAACCGCATGCACTGTGAAGGAATAGGAGTAGAATTCCGGTTTACCCCTGTTGACCGAAATTCATTTGATCATTTGACGTGTGACCGAAAAAACATTAAGCCATTCTACTAGTGATCGAATGAACAATTGACCAAAAGAGTTTTTATCGAACAAACATTTGGTATTTTTACTACTGATCGAATGAACGTTTGGCCGAAAAACAGTTGACTCAAGAATATTTTAACAAGGGCTGAATCAAAATGGCTAGGTTAGGTTAGGTTAGAACTGCGACCATAACGCACGAGCCGAGCGAGCGAAGCGAGCGTGCCGCGGCAGCGGCCGGCGAGTGCCAGAACCGAATTCTACTTATTTCGCTTTTATTCGTTAAAATATTCTTTGGTCAACTGTTTTTCGACCAAACGTTCAATCGACCAGTAGTAAAAATACCAAATGTCTGTTCGATAAAAACTCTATTGGTCAATTGTTCATTCGATCAGTAGTAGAATGGCCTAATGTTTTTTCGGTCACACGTCAAATGATCAAATGAATTTCGGTCACCACTGGTAAACCCGTAGAATTCGGTTTTATGACTAGGAAATTTGAGAGTAGAGCGTAGATTTGAGCGACAGGGAGCATCAGGAGGTCGAAGAAATGAAAACCGCTCCCTCAGATAAGATGGAAAGGATGGATTGTGAAGGATATTGAAAAGGAGGCAGAGGATTCGAGTGTTCCGACGAAGACGAATTGGGAGCCACTTGTGCCAATATTTTTAGCTGTTCGTTAATCATGATAGGCATGTAAGTGCCAAATCAATGTTATCGCGTTTAAATGATGATTTTATTTAAAACTGATAATTAGTAAGTACATGTATTTTTATTTCACAATTTAATAAAATCGGCCAAGTGCGAGTCGGATTTGCCAACGGAGGGTTCCATACCAGGAAACTGCAAAAATCACGTTTGTTGTATGGGAGCCCCCTTAAATGTTTTTTTTTTCTCTTTTTAGTATTGTTGTTATTGAAATACATCCAGGTGAAAGACAGACAGACCGACGGACAGTAGTCTTAGTAACAGGGTTCCGTAATTCCGTTTTTACCCTTTGGGTACCTACGGAACTCTAAAAACGATTTCCCACCTCTTTGATTCTTAAAGTAGGTTTATGTAAAGTAACACGCATTCTATTACATTCAACGCGATCATCCAAGATCATTGCCATAAAGTATGGAATGCGGAGCGAAGTACCGTCATAGATCGCTAGTCTTGTGAAGATAACAGCCTACCGACTAAAGATGGCACATTGGCAGCATTCCGCCAACGCATCACCGATCATGCCGGCAACTTTTATAGATTTAATGTATATTATAGTACAGCTATTATTATACTTTTGTCATCACTCATCAGGTGCGTCGATTTGCCACAATCCATGAAGCTGCGATTACTTTGAAGAATGCGTTGTTTAACGGTAAATAGTACGCATTTCCGGCGTTTTCTCTGTGCGTAAATATTTTTGTAAGTAGGCGTTATAGCATCAGTATAAAACGCCCATATTTATCTTATTTCAGCACTGCTTTAGAACCACCAACTTTAGGGTTACTGTTTTGTAGACTGTGTGTGTGGGGCTTTTCATTAGGCGGGCGGCATAATTTTGGCGAGCTAAATATAAACATTTTAGTAAGAAGTTTTTCAGGGATGAAGAAGCCGCGACATTCTCCAGACCTAAAACTCCATACGTCCATTCAACTTGAAACTTGAAAAAGGATAATAAAGTACTTCCACAAGAATATACCTAATATTAACTAGGTAGTAGGTACTCTGGAGGCAGGATTTGCTAAGATGGAGTCACATTTTAACAGATGTTTCAAAATATTCATTAAAAGTGTGGAACTCAGTTTGGAAGAGTACGAGAATTAAGTAAATGATAAGTATATAATGATCGGAGCATTTCTCAACATTTTTGACCCTAACAGTGGTCACAAAAACAGAAATAATCTATTTCTGTTACCACTTTGGTAAAAAAATTTCGGTGTGCGATTTTTTGACGACAACTATATGACAATGACGCAACGAAGATAGGTATATTTATCGAAGCATCCTACTACAACTGTAGACTTGTTGCTATCAACTTGCCCATCTTGGCATTTCACTCAACTAATTTACTTATCTTAATTACCACCCTTATCGTGGTCAAAGTGTAGTCGGTTCCTGGGGCATCCTTCCGAGGGCTTACGTAAGAGACCGGCATAGCATATTTGAGGGATTGCCACGCGTAAAAAAAGAACTAAAAAAAAAGGTGTGCGTTCAGTATCTCTATTATTGAGTTTCTTCCTAGAGCGTCTACTATGAGTTGCAGGCACACATTTAACTAACTATTTTGTAACATTTTGATCATCTATGGTCTGTCATCAACATTAAGTTTCAACAGAATTTCACATTCATCAGTCAGTATATGGTTAACACAGAAGGTAATTCAAATAATGTGGTACCAGCTGATAAGATAGAAGTGTAGTGTTGTGATTCTACGTTTTTGTAGCCGATGTATGACGTTATTTGAAATCATACATAAATAAATCAAATCAACCAACCAAAACAAAACATTATCATAATATGTAAACAAACGCTTCAAACGACCACGAAAAATAAAATATCGTCGTCCTTTCTAACATACAATGCGGTCTATTGTTATAGGGTAAACACAGCCTTTTGAAATACCGCTAAATGGAGACTCATAATAATAGGTAGGTAGGTAAATGTTTGTTTACGTTCTGAACTTGAATGTTATTACTTAAATTAACTGTACCCTCGCTGCGGTCCAGTTCAACGAGTTACCTGACTGATAGACTTGCCCGTTACAAGACACGTACACAATGAAGAAAGTAGCTATAGCAGTAATTTATAGAATATACTGTAACTGCTACTAAAACCAGATACTAATGGTAGTGTTTTCTCAGTTAGCGACACCAACATGTGCAGTAGAAATAAAATTATCAAATTTTCATAGGCTTATGGCGAAACACTTACGCTAAGATTAGGTGTATGCTTGACTGTCTATTTTAGATTAGCCTTGGAGTAGGAGTAGGGTCGAGTTATTTGAAAAAGGATCTCACTAAATCCGAAACTAGTCGTTCTTCCGGGAAATAGACATGTGAGTCTATTACGACCGAATCTGTTTTACTTTTTGATTAGTATTTTTTTTTAAAAACGTTTGTGAGGAAAACCAAGCGTATCCTGCCTAACAGCCTACGGTTAGGAGCCCCGGGTAAGCCCTCGGAAGGATATCCCAGGTCTACGATAAGGCCGCCCTATGTTATGGTTTGTAAACAGGCTTTAATTTGGCTTCAAATTAACGTTTTATTTTTTCTATTTTATGCCAAGGCCGAAATAAAGGCCTTGAATGAACACCATGTACGTCCCGTGGGTACTACTTTGAATGGAAGTGGTCAAAATTGCCACACCATGTATTATTGGGTCAGTTCCCACGGGTGTAGGTATGCGACACGGTGAAATTATAGTCTAATTGAACACGTAGAATAAATAATCAAATTGATTAAAAGTGTTAAATTGCAACATAAACATATATCGCGGATTATTTTCACACAAACATGATTTTTAACCGTAATTTGCAAATAGGTACCTATTAACCACTTACACAATAAAACATTAATTGCCCATTTATCCTATGTTCCGAACCTGACCCAGTTGCGGGTTAGGTTAGGAACTTGAAAAAAAATGTAATATTTGTTCCGAACGTAACCCTCTTCTTCCTAACCTGACCCGACGTCTCGTTCCTATCATAACCCGAATTGCGCAGATTGGTCATTCTCTGTAATCTTTCTCAAATTAAAAAGTACATATGTGTCAAATCAGTATATATAATATTTACTATTTTGTGATAATTAACAGAACGATTAATTCAACCATAATAAATGAATGGTTAACACCCCGACTCGGATGGGTTAGGTTAGAAGGCTAAGGCGGGAGCTAAGCGGAGCGGAGCTCCCGCCTTAGCTTTCGTGGTTTTTTTTTGTTTTATCGACGTGTTCTTATTTTACATTATTTCGATTTATTAACATTTACGATTTTACGATTTTTACATTTTTCGATTACAGAGAATGACCAATTTGCGCAATTCGGGTTATGATAGGAACGAGACGTCGGGTCAGGTTAGGATGAGGGTTACGTTCGGAACAAGTATTACATTTTATTTCAAGTTCCTAACCTAACCCGCGACCGGGTTAGGTTTTCGGGTCAGGTTCGGAATAATCGACTACAACTAACAAACCTTAATTTCTCAAATCTCGACAAAATTGTTGTGACAAGCAATAAAAAAGCAAAACAACTTAATCATACCCGCAAGGATTTAAAATAGAAAGCAGGATAGGAACGTTCAACCGACAATGCCAAGTAGTGTGTCAAGTAACGGGACCGATCGCGTCACGGACAGCCTTTAGCTTATAACCACTCGACAACTCCCACCGAAGTCTTTTGTGTTGGAACATTCAGTGTACTATGTATATCAAAATTGACCTCATACCTTACCAGCACTTAGATCAATAGAGATATACTTACTGCTACCATTTGCTACGTCATGCTGAGGAAGTTAAGTTCTTAGTAGCGTTAGGTGATGAAACAATTCAATTCTACTAATCAAAATAAATGATATACCAGTATGAGTTAAATGTATCACAAACACAAAGAAGAATAACGTAGTTCTTGAAACGTTTCGTGCATTTAATTTCGTTAAATTTTAATTATGATTAATAGAATATCGATGATGGTAATATAGATTATCGTGATCATCATAAATATATTATGATCAATGATTTAATTTATTAAATCCTGTGACATGCGATATTTATCGATCGTGTAGTCAAGTAGTTTGACACCTTGCATGTGCATTCCGTGAACATATTACGAATACAAGATTAAGATCTATCAATGATTATTATATCATACGAATATCGAAAACATGACAAATGTTTTAAAGTTTGCTTTGACAAAACTTGGGACATGAATACGTTGTATAAGCAGCGTATTCATGGAGGAAGCTAGGGAGCGTTGCCAATAACGTACTTCCTGTGTGATAAACTTTAATCCATATCACCCTCTTAGGGATAGAATTATAAAAAACTCCTTTCTCAGTGGGTGCCTAGATAGTTTCTAGGTGTAAAGGTTTCTGATGTGATGAGCGTAAATAGATGAGTGAGGAACCTCGAATCTTAAATATTATTGACAGCTGTCGATATCACCTTAATAACACACATCAAAAAGCTTGTACGTGGAGTGTGATCATTTCCTTTGAAATAATTTTATTATTAACTAAGAGATAGAGACCTCCATTTCTTGAATGTTTTCCACAACATAGATATTAAGGTCGAGTGTGGCCACTTGAATCATACGAAATTTACTGTTAGACTGCTTAACCATTATGCCGGATATATATTGACCATACCAAATTGTTCATCTTCGTTCGTAGCGTGAGGGTAGGGTCAAAGAATTGACAGTTCCGGCATGCGTGCCTCATCGCCTAGCTGATGTGTAGGCAGCCTAAGCTGATCTTAATTCACAAAGCAACTGTAAATTATCATTAATAAATAATCATTATCGATAATTAATGAATTATTTAAATTTCCTTATCCATTTCTGATTGAAAGCATTTTGAAGCCAATTTTAGACAGAATAGTCACTGACTATAGCGAGTCAACTCCTCAACCATTAAATCCAAAATATCCATAAATCAAGTAAGCTAGGTACCTACTTCTTAGTTTCTTTTTTCTGTCTAGACTTGATTTATTAATACTCGTAACACAACAACAAATAATAAAACGACAAAGAAAAAAGATACAGGGATTATGAACAAAGTTTTATTTGATGAAGAAGAAATGAAAAGTGCAATAAAAATGGTTGATTGTCCACGTATTTTATGGAAAAAGTAAATTGCTATGTTTGAACATAAAACTGGTACTTAATCATAATCAAATCAGAATTCTAAAACAAGAGATAAAGATTTTTGGCAACTACTCTTTTTATATAAACAGACGACTTAATATTACGAAACTTCTACTCGTAGCTTTAAAACTAGTAAAGATAAACGAGGAGAACTTGTTTTGTCTTTTTTAAACACATTTACAGAACATCCAAGCAATTGTTCCCTGTAGGGAATTTGGATTGGAGTGGCTGTAGGTATAATATAAGTCATCGTTATAAAGTCACTAGAAGAAAAGACCTTTAAATTCACGTTAATCCAAACTTTACTAAAATTTGGATCTAGGAGCTCAACTCATTACTCATACCAAGGATTAAAAAAAAATCAAACACGGTACTACCTACAAAATAAAAAGAATTTACTTAATTCTGTATGTATGAATGTACTTAATGCTTAAAATAGACTGTTTCAGAATTAGGTAAAATCTATATCATTTTATGTGAAAATAAAATAATACAAGCTAGCCAAAACATTGTCCATTAAAATCAAAACTTTTGTCTGTCTAAAAGACGAATTGACATTTTTCAGAGAAGTTACATAAATTCCGTCGCGTGGAGCGAAAATGATTCAGTAACTGCGGAAACAATTCCCAAGATATAGACCTGATTTGCAATTATCTGCATGCCGTGAATGTGCTGTGATCAACAGTCACAGTCTCGCACGTGTTAACAAAAAGCTCTTTGTACGAACCAACTTATGTAATTAACTGGGAATCTCATAACTTACCTAGTTTACACAGTAAACAACAGTTTATCATCTTTATTGCATGCGCTGGTAACAAGTTTACATTATGTGAACTAGTGAAGAGATTACTGTTGGCAGTGATTATGCTTGGTTGATATTTCATTGATGACTTCTTGCCCAGTTCCTTGACGATAATAGGGACATAGTTTAGTAATTTATTAGCCAGTGACCTTCATAAACTAACTTTGCCTATAAGGAAACAAGAAATATATCATGTTAACGTAACTCGTAGGTACCTATTTAATGTTTGTTAGTTAAGCCTACGTTGCACTTGCTAAATTTCTTGTCAAATTTGCATAATGAGTGTATTACTTCCATGTAAAATTTGCTTTCTTTGCCGACTTCCTTCAAAATATATTGAATGTCTTTTTAATACATTTTAATCGTTCTGAGAATCGAAGGCTACGCTTATAGATTGTCTATGGTTAGTTTTATGTTTAGTCAAACCTTGTTTATTATTGTATAATCTTATTGCTAATGATATCTACAATACCTATTCATTTATCAGTTTCTCTGTGGCGCTTTGTTATACATACCAACTGCTAAACTATCGCGTTCCATGCTGTAAGTATGTTTACGAATTCATAAAACATATACCTATAGGTTTATTCACTTCTTCTCCATATAAACCTGAAATGTGGCTAATTTCTAGCATATTGCTTCGCACAATATTTTCTTACTGTAGTCAGTGTGTTACAAAGGTATAAATATTGTTACTTCGCGTATGACATAATTATGTATAAAAAAAAGTAGGTATGTCACGCTAACCTGTTAAAAATAAAAATATAGTTACTCCTGATTTTGGCACCAAATTATAAGATACAGATATAAATGGACACGGTAAATATCTCGACAAACATTATTATAGATCTGTGAATGACCATGACAGTTCAAACTCAAATATTTATACTAATTTATTATCAAACACCGATTATGTAATTGCTTCTGACACTTCCTACATAGTAGTAATAATTTTTGCACCAACCATCAAACCTGTGCTGTACAATGATGTGTCTTCGTTGGAATCATAGATTTATAATTTTTCGCTACTCTCAAAATCACACAAACAAATGATTTTATGAATCATAAATATCTATCAATGACAGTTACGATAAGAAGCGCATGTTTTTATGGCACGCTGACTTGAACAAGGGATGACTGGATATCTAATATTCGTAGTAGGTACCTAAATTAGAAAGGAAGAATAGTATTTGTTGAAAAAGGCAATTAAAAAAGATGTTTCCAGCAATCACCAATACTATTGACATTTGTGTAGGTACGCATCATAAATCCCAGGTTAATAAACGGAAATCCTACACTCAAAATAACATAAAAGACGATGAAACCTGTTTTATTATAATAAGCCCAATAATTACTCAGTCAACTTTCAAAGCAAACCACCGAACCGCACTCCCTACTTTCTCGACAGTGAAAAATATCCTAAATTTGAATAATGTATGAGGGCCTAGCGGTCAGCAGTTGGTCAAGGACGCGGTCATTGACCTCGTGTCCTCCCACAGAGAGGACTCTCCAAAAGTAGCCGTTAATGGAACAACCTTGACCGTAGATAAATGAAAGTGTAGATGCCACATCATAAATATGGATTTATTGTTATTTTATGTTACTTTAAATTTATAGATTGATAAAAACGTTTTAAAATGGAACTAATACTTATGCATTGTCAAAATATAGTTTAATAAATAAAAATAAAGTGTGATAGTAAGATAAAAAGGTATACCTTTAATAGAGAATAGGTACCATTCTTTTTAACGGGTTACTATTATCGATAGCAGGTTGCGCTCCTATTATTTTCTAATCTTGTTTTGTTAAAATCTGTGTTGGTCATCTAATATATAAAATTCTCGTGTCACAGTTTTCGTTGCCATACTCCTCCGAAACGGCTTGACCGATTCTCATGAAATTTTGTGAGCATATTGAGTAGGTCTGAGAATCGGCCAACATCTCTTTTTCATACCCCTAAGTGACCGGGAACAACATTCCACGCGGGCGGAGCCGCGGGCAGCAGCTAGTTTATTTATAAGATTTGATAATAATAACAGATAATGTTGTACGACATAATTATATTGTTTGAAATTATATGCGCTATTTTAGCTTAGGTATTTGCTTTTCGTATTTCACTTTATGGATTTTATTATCAGAAATAAATGAATTGTATCAATTCATATTTATATTTCGTGAATCTGATTATTATTTATTCATCCTAATTCCGTATCTAAATCCAATATGTAATTCTATTGCCTATTTTTGTTAACCCCTCCAATTAAGATAATTACGAGTGCGGTACGCGTCGGCAATACCGAATCAGGCGGTTCCACAATCAAATATAAAATACCGTTATGCTTAATCCTCGTGGTCCTTGCTTGTTTATAAAATGCATTCTTCTCCTAGACATCGTAACGGTTACTTATTACTCGAAATTATTTTGATTGGATAAAAATAATTTTATTGGTAATCAAAAATCGAATACACAGGCATATCTGAATATCCATAGCATTGAGAGTGAGCAGATCTGATGATGAAGCTGGAGTTAGGTAGGCCTCTCACAATATTTTAGAAGAGGCACGCTGGCTTTCCTGTTCTTCGCCATACTTTCTAGGTTAATCAGGTGGGGCTACTTACAATTGAGACCTCATTGGCCATTAACTTGAGCTACTTACAGTGAACTTATCAACTTAATAGTCATCAAGTCATAAAGCTAGATTGAATAAGTTACCTACATTAAAGTTTTGACGTAGTTCGTGTTCTTGGCGTTTTACGAAAATTGTCGTCATATGTTGACCCACGTGCAAAACCCAAAGTAAGTCATTGTTGATATCATCAACATGCGACACACTGACCGCGAACAGAATAGTATCGCTGTAAAAGGAAATACCAAACTACCTTCCAAATACGATGTCGCTTTCCGTTTCATTTGCACCACTAAATACAGAAAATATAATCTTTTTATATTTAAATTTAGAATGCAGGGCCTTCTTTAGATCTTAATTATTTCTGTAATAAGTGGATAATATTATGAAGATTTAATCAAAGTCATTGACACTATACGATTCCTCTCGATAAGATTTAGCATCATGACCACATTTATGCCCTTGACAAGGCAAAAACATAAATAATAAAAGGATTTTGACCAAATATACCTTTAATAAGCACCGGAAACCACAGATACAGATAGGTTGCAGAAGTTCCAAGCAAATAAATCCCAATCACACTCAAAATTAAACGAAAAAATTTAAAATATCAACCTGCCTCTTCGATCACTTAAACGATCGAAGACATTTCTATATTTTTATATTACTGAATAGTGAGTCTTCTGTTCTTCTTTGTACCTCTTTTTAAGAAAATGGCGCCAATGGATGGACGTGAAAATTGAAACAGTTAAATTTTATAATAGGATTTTTTTTATGAATTATATACCAATGGGTCTCTAGGACATATAGATCGCTGTAGAAAACCTTACAGTTTTACTTTTGACAGTATTATAAATAAATCATTCTGTTGTGTAGTTAGTTCTTTTCATGTCTGATAAATAAATATATTTAGGCCTACAGCACTGCCTAACCCGATTTTTTACAAGCAACTTGAAAGGTTTGTGGTGTATAAATCTTGCAGGCCTAAATTGACCCACATCCCGGCCCTCAATTGAGTTGAAATTTACGACCCAACGAGGCAAAACTTTTTGTTCAAAAACTCGTCATTTTTAGGTCAATGCTCACAAGCTCTCCGAGATAGGTTTGTTTTATTTGAAAATAAATTGACGTGTGCTTTAACTTGGTTTCACGATTCCTACCTATATCATGACATTGTAAAATCGGATATACACCGACATTTGAATAAAATGTAAATAATCACAGAGGTCAAACGTCTAACTTACACAATTACTCTGTAATTGCAGTATTTAATAATAAATATTCGGTCGCTTCTCGTTTAATAACAATTATATGAGTTTTCCGGTATTATGAGGTTCAACTGTTGATGAACAGTTTGTAACGATACATCATACATGAGAATAGTATTAATAAGGCTGAGCAAATTCCTAACAGCAGGGAAATCACGAATAAGATATCTACATATAGGTACAAATGAATGCAACGTGTTCACAGATACACGCTTCCTCAACTAAAACCTTGATAAAATACTATTTTGTGGTGATGACGCGAATATAGAAAAAATATTTGAAGTATAACTACTTTTTTTAACTTTACTGGGTGCTTCAAAGACTATTCGATAATGTAATTATAAGTAACGAGTCCTGTAAAAGCCTTATGTCTCTGTGTACCTAGTCTGCTTGTTACCGTACTCCTACTACTATAACTCGAACAGCTGGGTACATCTGAAGTCGTCAAGTCTTCACGTGAGAGAAGCATAAGATTTAGTTTAAAACTGAGACAAGGAAAGGTTTAAAATTAAATAAACCGAACCGGTAAGTAGTCTTGTGATATAAGTATGAGAAAAACGCAACACACAATTTTCACACGAATATTATGTCGTAATGGAAATCTTAAGTTCTAGTCTAGTCCCTTGGCAAAGTAGCGATAATAAATTTAGCCTATATGTGTTCTTGCGTTTATCTCTTTTCCGAAATATTTGCGTTTACTCCGGGCACAACTGTTTTGGCTTCAGTATTCTTTGTTGAAAACTGAACACGAATTCCTTTACATTTTCAATGTATATTTTGAACCATTACCATTTTATTAAACGTCATACTATACTTAGATAAACTCGTTTTTCGTTCGGATTGAAGGATAAAGATAAAAAGAAATTGGCTCATCTGCATCGCCAATACAAAACGAGTGAGAATTTGTATGTATAATATTGTTTGTGACCGTTTGAACCCATGATCTTACCAATGGCAGTCGAATAAGCTACCACTGGGTCACAGAGGTCTTCGACCAAGTAATAGTTCAATTCAATTTTGGTATGGTCACTTCCCTGTAGGCTCTGCTGTGATTGTCTAAAAAGGCTGATACCATTTGAGCTTCTTCTCGCACCTCTATAAAACCATAGACTAGTTAGACGAAACATATTTTATTATAGAAAGAAGATAAAAGTTAATGTAATTCGAATAAGACCCTAAATCCATAAAGAATTATCGTATTCGGTGGGCTACTTTGTGATGTGATTATATGCATTTATACGGTTCTCACTACGTATCAATGCATATAATCACAATTAAACATAATAATATGCAAGACTGTCCTAATGCCTCAACCGGTCGAGGCAGTTGTCAACTCAAGCTAGCTTTTACGATTTAAAAAAAAGTCAATTAGCATACCACACCACGAGTACAGTTACACGCATAATTAAAAGTTTCGTATCTTGTTTTGATTCTGAGCAAAATAGAAGTAAAATAAGACGAGTTTTATTACTGGGAGGTTGAATGGCCATTGGGTATAGGTACCATTGTAGTTTGATCGAACTACGAGGTTTAACGACTTTGCGTGTGATCAACTTTATGTACGATCCGAGTTTCAAGAAGTATTTTACTTTTGTTACTTCAGTAAAAAAATGAATCGTCAATTAACCCCCCACCCTCGTATGGTGAAGGGAAAGAGTACAAAATATCGCCACCCAAATTTATCCCGAGGGCGTCGTAAGATTTCGCAAAACGATCCATTGCGTAGAGAAGGAAATCTCGAAATGAAACCCGGTTGTCAGATGCTACACTAAAAACACGGTAGGTTTGTACAGAGCTTAAATAAATAAATTAATATTCACGGACATCTCACATAAGAGCTTGAATGTGTGTGGGTTTTGAGGGAACATTCGGCTAAGCAAATGTTCCCTCAAAACGCCCTCCAAGTAACAGCTGTGCCGGGGGTGGGGAAGCTTGCTCAGTGGGAGGCAGGGAGTTGCCTATCTGTATGTGATACTATTATTTATCTTTGGTATCACAGCAAGAAACAGAATCCCGAAAGCATCATTACATGAAAGCTATTTTGATATTAGTAAGTAATCTGTACACTCAAGTCTCCCTATTTATTTTTATCAGACGACCATCTATGATTTCGACTTTGCACGATTTGGTTGAAAACATGGAATGTTGTTCCTATCAAGTAATTAAAGTATTGACAGATTCGTAATGTGCATTACCAAAAGTACTCGAAATAAATGGTAATTAGCATGGACGCAGTCCGGTCTAGGCACGTCGCAGAGAACGTTGAACTCAGTCAGGTCAAAAGCCTTGCACTGCCAACCGCCGCTCATTTTATTGCTAATACAATTTTCTGAACCCTTGTGTTACGAAGATGATTCACATGTAGACGGTTCTTGAGCTAAGATAAGTTTTTATTAAATTTTGGTTCACTTCAGTACAAATATCATTGCCGGATTGTGATTTACTCGGATTGTGATAACTTGGCAACGGTAATAAAGACCTGAATTACACCAGCTTCATCTGAACAATCTCAGTTCACAAACTCTAACTGAAACGAAATATTTATTGAAAGAGAATGCTTACAAAAACATTAAAGAACACTAATCCATAGATCATGATGCTTTGTAAAAACATGGCCTGGCAATGGTGATAAAGACTTGAATTGGACCAGTTTCATCTGAACAATGGCAGACCTCAAACTATAAATGAAACTAAGTATTTTTTGATAGAGAATGCTGACAAATTATGAAAGCAAACTAATCTAAACATTTACACATTGTTTTAAAAAAATTGGCCAAGTGCCAGTCAGACTCGCGCATAGAGGGTTTCATACCATGAAACGGCTAAAATTCACGTTTGTTGTATGTGAGCCCCCCTTAATACCCCCTTTTTTTCTGATTTTAGTATTTGTTGTTATAGCGGCAACAGAAATACATCTATGGAAATTTCAGCTCTTCTAGCTATCACGGTTCCTGAGAAACAGCCTCGTGATGGAAAGACAGACAGACGGAAGGCGAAGTCTCATGAATAGGGTCCCTTTTTTCCCCTTTGGGTACGGAACCCTCAGAACTTAGTAAGGTGTAAGGTAATCAGTTATCACAAAAATCTAAGACATGACACGAAAAATTTAGCGTTGAAAAAGTTTTCTTGGTTTTTACTTCTGAACTTAACCATTAATTAGACAATAATGCGTGTCTAGAGCTGACAGAACAAAAAATAAGATTTATAGGAACTTCTCGTTATGCTGGTAAAAAATAAATTAGCCAGAACGGATTTCATCTTCCTAATTTTTTGTAGATATCGACACAGTTATTTTTATAATGACATGCTTTTTGCCAATTTGTCTTAGGGTTATCAGTATTGCTAATTAATTGGTTAGTTTCTTAACGGCTCTTCTTTTTGCTGTTTAGCATCGCCTAAAATTCCGAGTTTGTTAGAACTTCAGATGGATGATATAGTTATTTTCAGTTCTGATTTTCCTCTTAATATTTAAAACAATCAAACTTGTATTGGAAAGGTAAAATATTTCGTTTATTAATAAAAAAGTTTTCGGAGTGGTATGGCGAATTTAATTAGGAACCGCCACAATATTGCACTACAATGTCAAATCGTTCTCTCTTCACTTTTACCAACGTCACTAACGCCACAAAGAAAAGCATTAACTAAACAGTCTATGTGCTTGATAACAAAACTTTCTCTTGTGTGTAGTGATGAATGAAATAGTATCACAAAATCATCTGTAAATGTTTTTATTTTTATTTCGTTGGAGAAAGGTAAGCGCCGCGCCGGCTCTACTGACCTACAGACCACATTCTGCCGCATTGTTATTAATGATGTTCTTTTGAATCATCTTGACGATTGTTTGCTCAAAACTTTAAACACTTCGTTATCAAAAGACCATTGGTGAGTTAAGAGTAGCATAATTATGGCTTTTCTTTGTATAAATTGTCTAATGTGGCTAATGTCTTCTGTGATGGTGCCCTCTCATCATTTCTCTAAAAGAACACTGCAACCGTTTTATTAATTGACTGCCTCTGTGGCGCAGTCGGTAGTGATACTGCCTGCGGCGCTGGAGGTCGTGGGTTAGATTCCCATCGGAGACAAATATTTGTGTGACCCATAAATGTTTGTCTCAAGAGTCTGGGTGTTTCTATGTATAATATGTATGTATTTGAAAGTATATAAGTATTAATATCCGTGGTCTGATACCCATAACACAAGCAGGTTATTCCTAGCTTACTTTGGGATCAGATAGCGTTGTGTGAAATGTCCGTGAATATTTATTTTATTTATTTATTAATGCAGATTTTATACTATAAAGCAATGTAGAAAAGAAAATATGCAAAAGAGAATATGTAGAACAAGAAGTAAGATTTGACCCGATTACACTAATTAGTGCTGACCAGAGCCAATTATAGCTGATTGATCTGTACAGTAGCAAAGTTTCATGACTATATTTTGTATTAATGACATAATGTGAGAACGGGGGAGTATTATTATGATAGTTCTGCTTAGGCACATCTAGATACTGCTATTTGGGTACCTTGTTGTTGTGTGATGTACCCAAGTACCTGCAACTCGTATATATTTTCAGGATCTTACGTTGCATTGAAACATTTCAAATTAATAGATATTCAACTTACAATAAAAATAAATTTAAAAAAATGTGTATGAATATAATTTACGGTCGCATAATTTTCAAGAATAGTATTCCCCAATTTGGGCGCCATTAATGCATTACACATCAGATATGTACATCAATTCCTCCAAAAACGAAAATCGAATAGTCGATGAATTTTGGTCGCTGAATAATACTTTCATAGAATGATAAATACCTTTTAGTATAATTTTAATTGGATTTGTAAGGGTTGTTGTGGACTGGTTGGGATGCAGGACTGGTTGGCAGGTAAGGCTACAGCTAAATATAAACTCAACAAGTTCTGCGCATAAAGGAATGAGCCAAGCCTCATATTATCACACAGCAGATTAGCAATTGTATTCATTTTATAGAATAGTTTATATTTCCCTTACCCTTAAATGGATTATGGATATTACATGTCATTATTCATATTGTAATATCAAAGTGGAATTCGAGTCGAGTAACTTGAATCCACCCATAAGTTAAGTTCTTGAATCCACTCTTCTACATTTGATAAAATAACCAAAGCACCAACTGAAAAATGTATCACAAACATACATTTTAGTTTAATTTGGTCTAGAGAATTTTATGTGAAAAATATTTAAATAAATAGAAAGTGATGGTGTCAATAAAAATGCATACGAAGATTATGCATTTTGATAAAGCAGTGAGGAATAAAACCTTCTTCTCTTTTGAAGTCATTTAAAAGCGCTATTTAATTAAATCCTGTGAAAACAATACACGGGAATGAAATCCAATTAAGTACTTGTGGTCTTGACATTGACATGAAATGATACCTTGTGGTTACCCTTTTTGTTTGAAAAGATTATTTTTGTTATAAGGTTAATGTAATGTACGAATAAATAATGTAAATGAACCAAGAACTACTTTAGATTTCAAAGAGAAAACAGTTAAAATTATTGATAAAACACCAATACAACTACTATAATATTGTTGCGATATCCCGTTATGAATTTGAATTCAAGGGCTATTATCATTATAGTCAGTTAACAGATATTTACATCTATCCCTACCAATAGAAGCAAGAAAACGAAAATAAAAATAGCACAAGGGTTGCTTGTGTTTCAAATTTAAGGATGTTTCATATCGTAGACTCGTAGACAAACATGATAGTTAAACCGGATCGGGTTAATAGTCTTCTCACGTTTGTGTTCATGAAGCAGGTTTAGCTCAAAGTGCAAACATGACTGTAAAATATGCAAGCATGTGTGAAGATATTTGCCAAGAGGAAAATTTTCAAATGCAACTAGTTGCACTGTTTGGGTACCTATCTATTATTCTGATCAAAATCTGTTTCATCACCAATAATACGTCAGTTATAAGCACTAAAAACATTCTCGATTTAAACTCATTGACAGCAGGCAATGACAAAATTATTGTAAACATCTGTCTCATACCTGTATTTATAATACTATACGACTAGTTATAAAACCGGCCTGCATCGGCATTTATCTGGTGACCCCATTCGAGGCGAATGTGACCAACAGCGGTTCTTGCACTGAAGACGAGACTGGGCGCCCGCTGCGTTCAGCCAAGTGCAAGGTAAAGCTCCACTATTACACGTAACTCAACATAACTAAATGCCAACACGCGCACCAACAAAGAACAAGTCTTTGTTGTTGCTCGATATTTATACAAATTGTCTTGAAAAAGATGTTATAGTTTGCGATTAAGTCGAAGAACACAATATTGGAAATGAACTACCTACCGCTTTAGATTTCAAAGATGATTTAGTGAAAATTATTAATGTATGTATAGAGTAAATTAGTAATAAAAACAAGAGTAAAGTAAGTCAACTATGATAAAGAAGCTTATTGAAAGGTTCTTGGCCAGGCAAAACAAAACGAAGACGATAAAGTAAGTATAAGATGCGCAGCGGTGCGCGCACGATGCAATTCCGATAGCAGACATGTACAATCAACTTATTCCTTTTTCACTGTTTGAATTGCCGGACATTTTGTTTACCGATATTTTATTTTTTTGTGCAATATCCTCTGCATTTAACCATTATGCTACTACGCAATCTGCATATCCGGTTGTTTCAGAGTAAAGCAAGCAATTATGTTATGTTTGATTACGTGTATAAGCGATCAGTTAAGAACTATTGACACATATTTAAGAATCTTACTAGTTAGACCACTTCAGAAAGGAAAAGTTCTTATCCGCAAGTAAATCGTTAATTTTTGAACTTATTTGTTAAACTATATTTGACCAGGCTGTGCTACATTTAGGTTTTTTTTCGCGAAAATATGATGTAGAATATATTATAGAGCTAGATTTGTATATTTTTCCGCGACTCTACAATTATATAAATTATTACTGATTCCATCAAAATTTCAATTGCATAACAGACAAACATACCTTAGTAATTATCAAAAAATCTCCCATGCATAGATGGAATTTGCAGACGAAACTAGCCCTTCTCAGGTATTAAAACAAAACTAAAAATATGCATGGTTAAAATGTAAACATACTTAGAATGATTTAGGTTTTGAGATCTGTTTCTCCAAGGCTGTATTTAAATAAGCATGGTATTTAGTAAGACTCGGTCAAATGTTGACAATGAAGCGATGACGCAGATGTTTTTATATAAAAGTGATTTCGGACTACCCTATACTGCTACATACAGCAACACAATCTTGACGTTTATCGAGAGGGTTGGCGCCACATACTGAGACTGTCCCCTCTGACAAAGCGTGCTCCTTGAACAAGTGTGCTTATATACACACACAAATTATGCGTGTATTGTTTTGATTTTTTTGTTTAAGTTTCATAATGACAGAAAATTGCTTCTGTAGTGGTGTATATGAATACGATTTCCTCCCGCAACATATAGATATATATAGAGCAAACATGCTTTATCTACTCCCCTTGTACTAGTCGCGTTGCATCATAGCAAAGACTAACGTAAGCTACAATATGTAGTAAAGCTTATGATAAACGTGTCTATAGATGGTGTATAGAGCCGGATATCGTTGTCATATTGTTCCTGCTGTACCTATGCTATATTATATAATTTTATGGTAAAATCTGAAGTCACCTTTATGTGTTTAAATTAGACGTAAATAATCTTCGTCAAAGTGGACTGCATGCTATCAATTAAAGACAATAAAAAAAAGAGAACTCCAAAAATCATATTGCAAAAAAAGAATCTCTCGAATTTATCATCAGAATACCACCCACATCTCTGGGATATCATTCCGAGGGCTTCCCCGGGGCTCCCAACCACAGGCTGTTGGGCGTGACGTGAGGTTTTTTAGTCGGTAGGAGTCCGGTATAACATCCATGAGGATTTTCCCTCACGTTAAACAAAAAAAAAACAAAAAAAAAATACCACCCACATTTGACTACACTTCATTTCAATTTGGTTGTGTACTTCCGAAACGCATACAATCAATTAAGATGTTCTCGTCAGGTCGTCTGTTTTACAGAATAATGTAAGAATGTAGAAATAATGTAAATTTGATCACAAAATAGCACACCTGGTTCCTACTAATAAGTGTATAAATGCGTAACTAACTGTTTGCCTGTTCTTCATCATTTACGTCCGAATCACAGCACCGATTCTGAGGTTTTGGCACAGAGACAACTATTTGAAAGGGTTGAATCAGGTAATGAAATAAAAATTTCATGTCCGGAAATCATCACCATACAGGTGGAGCCGCGTGATATACCTAGTACCATATTTCTATATTTTCCATTCTCCAAATCACTGGAATTGGTCACGTCTCTTGTGAAATTCCATTAAGTACGTGAAACGGATACGTCATGATCGGCAACCGTCAGTGACAAATTAGTAGCAGCAATCACTTCTTCTGATCTATTTGCACCAATTTGCTCCGTATCCATTTCGTAATGCCATATCGATCATCTTGAATATAGTTTTGTCTTGTAAAGTCATATATTTCTTCAATATGTTTTACGCTAAGAAAGTTTGGATTATACATGTCTACTATGTCTAGCCCATATTTTTTAAGTTGCAAACAATTATTCTCTGTCTCTATAATGGGATTATAACGAGTACAACGTTTTAACCCTAGTGATTTAGAAATTTGAAAGTAACGCTGTTATTATTTTACGCTTGCAGTTCTTGAATGGGAAAATACCCCACAGCGTGGGCATTCGGGTTTTATCCCACTTTCATGGGTGGGGGTGGCGCTGGAAGGCGAGACTGCCGATTCTTGGCAGAGGGGGGGGGACTTTGATACTTCTTTGAGGAGGTGAATAATACACGTCACCGTCTTGGCTTGCTTATGTAAGGACGGCGAGCATCGATGGTCATAGAGGCCGGTAGTCCTGGGTGTATTGCAGTCTGCAACGACTTCGCCGCCGACTGCGGTACTTGAGAAGGCCAGTTCTTTCCCGAAATGTACCTACTATTTATGTATTCAGAAGGGTATCTAAATAGCAGTTTGCTGTCTATATATTTGCGTTTTAAAGAAGTGTATTAAATGGCCCATTTCAAACAGAAGGCGTGATCATTATATTTCTATGTAGATATATACCTAAGTCATCGTTTCTGATCACTGTAATATACTTACCAATATTTCAGTATTGAATGTGGAAAAATACTTCCATTATATTCAATTCAAACGTCATGCACGCGCGCCTTTCAATAGCTGTATTACCTTCATTCATACTTTTTTCCACAAATGTGACTACAGTTTTTCTCCATTTTTTTAATAATTGCGCATATTCGATTAAGATGTGGACTTGAAATGAGAAGTAGATATTTATTGCTAACTATGGCATACTCGTTGATTGAAATATAAGATAACTTAAAGCATTCCTCACATTGTCAGACTATACCATCTAGCCCAAATAAAACTAATAAAAGCTTGCACTATGAAATCTAGGGGGTGGGGTAGGTTGGGTGTAGTGGGGCCCTACCAACACCATCGGGCCCAAGTCAACCTCACGTGCAAGCTCGTGCACCTGCTGAACAACGGACGAGGCTCTGACGGCGGCGGTCCATTTCAACACGGCGATGGGCTCACCACCTGTCACGTGGGACCGAATTGTACACGGTGAAATGTGGGCCGGTATAGGCCTCTGCCTACCCCTTCGGGGACAAAGGCGTGAGTATATGTATGTATGTATGTATGAAATCTAGGTCACTGATTAACATAAATATTTATTAACATAAGTTACACTATTTTGCCAGAAGTGTTTTCCTGATCTGCTTAAGGCCGCGTGGGTCAGATTTTGAGTTTTTTGAAACAATCCTAGTCAAAAAGTAAAGGGTTTTTAAATCTGAAAAATATATATATAATAGTTAAGGATATAAGCTAAACATATTCCGAGCCCGTTACACGATCCAATAAATTTCACTAGATAGAAAAAAATCCCAAAGTTGACTCTCTCAGAAAAGTTTTTTCAAAACTGTGGCTAAACTATTAACATTTTATATATTTTTTTTGCACTCAATTAAAGGTATTAAGTTTTTATACACATTTTCCGAGCGTTTTTCTATAAACAACTATTTACATAGTTATCATGTACGAATATCTCCCAAACGCAATAGAATTGCGCCGCTGACGGCCGATCAGTCTCGCCCTGGCGCTTGTGGAGGCAGGACCTGTGTCAGTTTTTTTCGCAACTATTTCGTAATTATTATGCCAAATTACGTTGAAATCGCACCACAGTATAAAAATATCAGTAATGGACAAAATGTAGTTAGATTAACCGCTACAAATACATACGCGACTCATGGTAAAAATGTGGTGATCTTTTACTTTTTAAGTGTTTTCACGACATGGTAACCAGCTACCTAATGCATTAAAATGTCTACGAATTACATGATAATTTCGCAATCCAACATGGCGGCCACGCCGTAATCACAAAATTTCATGATGGGTATCGTTTAAGGGGTTTTTTGGTATGCTGAGTACGAAGTACGTGATAATTTTGCAATCCAATATGGCCGCCACGCCGTAATCACAAAATTTCATGATGGGTATCGTTTAAGAGGTTTGTTCGTACGCTGAGTACGAATCACGTGATAATTTTGCAATCGAATATAGCCGCCGCGCCGTAATCACAAAATTTCATGATGGGTATCGTTTAAGGGGTTTTTTGGTATGCTGAGTACGAATCGCGTACTAATTTTGCAATACAAGATGGCCGCCGCGCCGTAATCACAAAATTTCATGATGGGTATCGTTTAAGGGGTTTTTTGTATGCTGAGTACGAATCACGTGATAATTTTGTAATCCAATATGGCCGCCGTGCCATAATCACAAAATTTCATGATGGGTATCATTTAAGGGGTTTTTTGGTATGCTGAGTATGAATCACATGATAATGTTGCAATCCAATATGGGCACCGCGCCGTAATCACAAAATTTCATGATGGGTATCGTTTAAGGGGTTTTTTGGTATGCTGAGTACGAATCACATGATAATTTTCCAATCCAATATGGGCGCCGCGCCGTAATCACAATTTTTTATGATGGGTATCGTTTAAAGGGTTTCTTGGTATGCTGAGTACGAACCACGTGATAATTTCGCAATCCAATATGCCCGCCGCGCCGTAATCACAAAATTTTATGATTGGTATCGTAAATGGTAGTATCGTAAGTATGGTAGTATCGTAAATCATACGTAGCAGACTGTAGTGTAAAAGAGATAGAGACACATGTTCCATTCTTCGTTCTAACATTTGTGTGTGGTTGGATTGCATGGAAAGACAGACTAAAAATACTTGTTCGGTTTACTGTGAGTTAGTTAACCGCGTGCCAATTTGCGTGGCTCTGACGTGGTCAGAGTTAAGAAGTTATTTATTTAACTCAGAGCTTACCAACTCTATATTTATATATTTAACTCGACTCTCCGCGCAAGTAGGCCTAAATAGCTTAGGCGGCCAAATTGAATTCCAAAATGATCATGTTATTCGTACTCAGCATTCGAAAAAACCCATTAAACGATATTTATTACGAAATTATGTGATTACGGCGCGGTGGCCATTTTGGATTGCAAAATTATCATGTGATCTATAAGTATGAGTATCATGTGATTCGTCCTCAGCATACCAAAAAACCCCTTAAACGATAACCATCATGATATTTTGTGATTACGGCGCGGCGGCCATATTGTATTGCAAAATTATCACGTACTTCGTACTCAGCATACCAAAAACCCTTTAAACGATACCCATCATTAAATTTTGTGATTACACCGAGGCGGCCATTTTGGATTGCGAAATTATCACGTGAATCGTACTCAGCATACCAAGAAACCCTTTAAACGATACCCATCATAAAATTTTGTGAGTACGGCGCGGCGCCCATATTGGATTGCAAAATTATCATGTGATTCGTACTCAGCATACCAAAAAACCCCTTAAACGATACCCATCATGAAATTTTGTGATCACACCGTGGTGGCCATATTGGATTGCAAAATTATCATGTGATTCATACTTAGCATACCAAGAATTCCCTTAAACTATACCCATCATGAAATTGTGGGATTACGGCGCGGTGGCCATATTGGATTGCAAAATTAGTACGTAATTCGTACTCAGCATACCAAAAAACCCTTTAAACGATACCCATCATGAATTTTTGTGATTACACCGCGGCCGCCATTTTGGATTGCAAAATTATCAAGTGATTCGTACTCAGCATACCAAGAAACCCCTTAAACGATACCCATCATGAAATTTTGTGATTACGGCGCGGCGCCCATATTGGATTGCAAAATTATCACGTGATTCGTACTCAGCATACCAAGAAACCCCTTAAACGATACCCATCATGACATTTTGTGATTACGGCGCGGCGTCCATATTGGATTGCAAAATTAGTACGTGATTCGTACTCAGCATACCAAAAAACCCTTTAAACGACACCCATCATGAAATTTTGTGATTACACCGCGGCGGCCATTTTGGATTGCACAATGATCCCGTGATTCATACTGAGCATACCAACTTTAGAAAACTTTAGAATTTTTTATGACCAGCTATTATGTAATTTACATTTTTTACGCAACTATAGCAAACGTACGCAACGGAAACTCTCAAAAGAAATGAAATATCCTAGTTGTCGAAAAATGTTTCGTTGCTGCTAAGCTCTTATTCGCCTTAGCGTGATGTTTTATATATTTTGGTATTTTTCAAAAATGGACATTCTGTTAAGAAACTCTTGAAATTCAACTAGCAGTCTCTTAGACTCTAGAGTTAGAACAACTAAACAAACAAACCAACTCTTTAGCTTAAAAATAATAGTATAATATACATAATTTATTTACGATTAACTCTTTTATTTTTATTTACGAAACTAATAAATCACTACACTTAATAAAGTTAGATGCATTTACTACGTCAAACAAAGTTAGCATGCTGTTTCTTTCTACTATACTGTATACTGTGGCATGAGAGTTGACTGCCGCTGCCGGCGCGCGGTATGTCTTGCGCCCGGGGCGAGGGGAGCGCCAAATGCCTACTTGTGCGCAATAACCGCCCCTTAAGTACCTATCGTTTATGTTTAGTTCATGACATGTGTCGGTAACCCGTGACTACTGTACACCATGCCGCGTCTCTATCCAATATTTTAGTTATCGGTTGTACAAATTTGACCCAGATCATAAATCTCTCACGTGTTTTCGTAAATAATGTAGGTCAGTCGCTTATTATAACTTGCGGTTATTTTCCTTATTAACTTTATGCCAAATGGAAAATATCTTTTGTAAGAAGATATTATTAAAGTTTGCCTGCTGAATTTTACTTTCAAAAGAAAAGAGTACTCACTGGGATTATCTTTTATCTATACACACGTGAAGTGAAAACTTTTTATCCGTTTTGAAATTTGATGTATAAAACTTTTGCAGTCAAATAGACATTTTTAGGGTTACGTACCCAAAGGGTAAAGAACGGGACCCTATTCATGAGACTTCGCTGTCCGTCTGTCTGTCTGTCTGTCCGTCTCGAGGCTGTATCTCATGAACGGTGATAGCTAGAGAGTTGAAATTTTCACAGATTATGTGTTTTTGTTGCCGCTATAACAACAAATACTAAAAACAAAAACATAATAATATTAAAGGGGGGCTCCCATACAACAAACGTGTTTTTTCGCCATTTTATCTTATTTATTAGTTAATAAGGTATCCTTCTCAATTTAAATACGTTAGTTGGGTTAAACATATAATCAAGATCATTCATTCCCTTTACACCATACAAATTAAATGAATACTTTAGGAGGTATAGCACCATCAAATATTGCTCAATGAAATTAATTTCCTGTCGCCATGATTGAACATTACACGGGTCACATACTAATTTATTTTTCGACTTTCATCGTAATTTTTTTTTTTAAAGAGTGAACAACGTTTTCAGCAGATTACTTTAGGTAGGTGTAATATTTCAAAGATAGCAATTTCATAGGAAATAGTCAATAAAGAGCCCATATTTTAGATTTTTCTCCAGTATAAACAATGTACATACAAACACACAATTCAATTATATGCTCGGTGCATGAGACTGTTGAGACGTTACGTATTTATAATGTCATCATTCATATGTCATCAATATTCTGAAAAAGAAATTAAACATAGAGTTCACAAACTCTTTTGGAAATATATATACTGTACCTACCGTAGAGGATCTATATAACAGGATAGTTAACACTAAAGTGCTATAGAGCAACGCGAACTGTCTAAGGTGCGCGTTGCTCTGTGGTTAACAACCACCACAGTGCAATACTGATTTTAAAATATGTAGTGTTAATAGGTAATAAGGGCAACCAGTAGACGCTTGAAATACTTTGAGAATATCGAGCAAGGTATTTTCATAAAAATAATATAAATAAAACAAAATGGACATTTACTGGGACATCCTTTCGAGGGCTTACCCGGGGCTCCCAACCGTCAACCGTAGTCTGTTGGGCGTTATGTAGGATTTTTAGTCGGTAGGAGTCTGGAATAGCTCCATAAAGGATTTTCCTTAACGTTAAATAAAAAGAAAAAGGGGGGTTCCCATGTAATAAATAAGACTTTTGTTGTTTTTGGTACGGAACCCTCCGTGTGGGAGTCCGACTCGCACTTGGCCGGTTATTATTTTATTTTTCTTAATGAATTATCGCCAATTGCCAAAGGCTAACGGGACTCGAGTATAATGAATTACATAAAATGTAATCAAAGAGATAAAACGTGTTTTAGTCATCTATGAACACTACATTAGCTATTACTTGAATATTGATGAACTAATAGAGCATAACAATATTTGTGTAGCTATAATAATGATATTGGTATAACGGTACATCGAATAAACAAATTATATGATGGAGAAAGTCGTCATGGTTCACCGTTAAGAGCCACAATCCCCGGAACAGGTCTGACATTTTTTCTTGATAATGTCGCGTAAAGAATTTACCTATATTAACAGAAAAGCCAGATCGTTGACACCGAAAGTTCGGTTGTTTGCGAAGGAACCGTTGTGAGGCGCCAGTGACCTCATCAACAATCGGACTGGTATTCGGACAGTGTAAAGGTTCCCAGGCTCGAACTGTTTCTGTACGAATTATTCTTATGTAGAGCAAGTTTGACACATGTTTTTAACACCTATGTGGATAAAAGTCCTAAAATTATCTTAAAAAAAGATGTATTACCATAATATATAAGTACTTACTTAAATCTGCAATAGCAGTTTCAGTTTCTTGAGAAAATACGTCCGGAGGAACGGATGGACAAATCAACGAGATTGAATGGAAAATTGGACGCAGAATAAAGTACCGTATAAAAAGCAATTCATCCCACAAAATATTAAGTATACTCAATAAAGAAAGGGAGGAATATTTCCCCAGAGTATACCTACCTACAAATATGGGAATGTTTTGTTGAACTAGAACAATGCTTATACCCGCCCTTACGCAGAGCAAACACCGAGAGCCCTTGCTTCCCGACTGCCTTTGGAGCTTATGATTTCATTATAAATTCCTTTGTACAAGTGACTGCTAAGAATGTATGCTTAGAAAACAATACTTTTGTATACCATATTTATTCATAGTAAACTAGCTGTGTCCTACGGCTTCGTGTATGATATAATACAAACTCCGTAGCACTCATTTATGTTATTTTGTGTCATTTATTATTACTGCCCGCACCCTTGGGTGACATGATGATGAATAGCCTATGTTAATTGTGAATAATTTAGCCATTTCAATGGAAAGAATTTTTAAAATCTGTTTAGTATCTTCAGATTTTATTGATTACATACAAACTAGGTAATCTTTTCTCTTACATAGATTAGAATCATTTGGTTCGGACGGAACGTGAACCCATGATCTTTAAGGCCAACTCTACAGAAACCTAAAGAAAGCAGATTAAAATTCTTCAATAAATTGTAAATGTTAACTTATGTTCCAATCATAATGGTATAATTACAGATAACATTATGTAACGCGTGCGCCCACAACCCGATGCCGGTGGCGCGTGGCGAAGCCCCGCTCAATAAAATACTTATCAGGATATTATGGCCTTATTGACCAGTCTAAGACGTTGCAAGTAATTGACCGAATACGCGGAAACCATTCATCACTATTCATTACCTATACCCGCACTGCTTAAAAATATTTTATGTACGTTTGTACGTTTCCTTGGTTTTTCTGCGCGGGATAAGGCAACTGTAGATCTTGGGTAGCGTGATGTGCAATTGCGCTCGTGCGCGCACGCACCTTACATCATAATCATAACTATGTGTGTAAATAATTCATGGAGCAGCATTCGTTTCGGTTTGTGCTTTCATCTGACGCCTAACGGTAGAACATATATTACTGGGTTCAGTTAATTAATGTTAGTCTCAAAGTATTGTAAGTAAATAGTTATGTGACTCAGTTTTCATGTCAACAGTTATATCTCTGTGATTAGATGTTTTATTATAATGCTGATCGACGTTAACTTTTTTGTTAGTACTAACCTACTCACCGATATTATTATCTGTATCTGTAGTCTGTAGTAATATAATTACTCAGTTTAGTTCGCGTTAGCTAGTGTGTGTTTTCGTTAGTGTTCTTCATCACTACTAATTGAAAGGTCGTACTCATGCGGCTATTTCTGAAATGGTGGAACTTACGGAGGCTGAATTTTGGTACAGGGATAGATTACAGTCTGGAGTAACAAAATTATAGACTACCCACATAGAGTAGGTAGTCTCGGGAATATATTCCCATGGGAAGACGGGCAAAGCTGCGAGCAAAATATTAAAACTAAGCTGATTGCATTATTAATACTGTATAGGACCTAGTCATAGTTCATAACTAATATGTCAGTCACCGATAAAAAGGATCCCTCATGCTTTTACATTGTTTATAATGAAAATGTTATTGGTATGCAAATAAGCACGTAGATAATGTACGTGCCTCATAACAGTGTTACTAACTGTCTGTTAGAGGTTTCTGTCTAACCGTTAACGATTAGAGTAATCACCACTTGACTCATAATCGTATCATGCCAACTCACTGGAAAATTTGTTACTTCGTGTGTGTTTTCTTCCACATTATACTGCTACACAAACAAACGGATTCATCATTTTTATCGGTATCATAAATGAAAATGCAACCTATCTTATGTCCTAGGTCGGACCAATTCGGCAACATTAAAAACGAAATTGGTTCAGTAGTTTCCAAGTTCATCGTATTTTTATTGTAAATCTATATCTATACCACAGTATAAATATATGTTGTTTAACCAGTATTGTAGCTCCCTTTTTTTTTTTTTTTTTTTTTTTTTAACGTGAGGGAAAATCCTCATAGGATGTTATGCCGGACTCTTACCGACTAAAAAACCTCACGCCACGCCTAACAGCCTATGGTTGAGAGCCCCGGGTAAGCCCTCAGGAAGGATGTCCCGTGACTCCCAACAGAATATTGTAGCTCCCTACAAACGGACGAAGCGCAAGCTATACCTACGATTCTCTTTTTCGGCAGGCCTTTCAGCACTCAAGCAGCGTCCGCAGTCGCGATTGTGCCGAGTAGACAAATGGACGGTGTGTCGTTTTTTAAATAGTAACCGCGCGTGTTTTATTTACTAAAAATATTTAATATCACAACTAGAGCCTAATGTGCTTGTTTTGGTTGCATGAATTCGTCAATAACGCACCCAGAGATAACGTTTTTTAGATTACCTGGAAACTCCGAAAGGTAAGACTATAAATTGATTTTACTTAAGTACTAATTGGTGCTAAACTACTAGTTGACTAAAGTTAAACAAAGTGATTGACACGAGTGAACTAGGTAGTTACATGAAGTAGGTATGTTTGTGTTTAAAACTAGACTTGTGCTTGCTCAGTCAGGGAACAGTGCGATCCAATATAGTACAATATCCAAAAAAAAAACTAGTTCAGAACTCTAGTACGTGTATAGTCCGTTCACAGTTTATTTACCTCTCACAGATCGTTTTCTGTATGTTGGTATTGCAGTAAAGTCCCCCTATGAGTGCCAGCTTAAGACATTTTGCCGCGTATTAAGGGATATTGTAAGATGTAAACGTTAGCACTAACAATTATTTTTTTATGTAAATATCTAATTATCAATATACATAACTTTAATAAACACGTGATTTTGATACTATAAGATTGTACTTAACTTTTGTTTTTATTGATATGGATATTTAAAAACCGGCCAAGTGCGAGTTAGACTCGCCCATGAAGGGTTTCGTAGCAGCAAGTAACATAATATAAAAGTTCTTATAGTTCGTTGTAACTTTGACTGATGTTTGGAAATTGCGGTTTATGACGTATTAAAAAAAAAACTACCAGCTCTATCTCATTCAAACTAATTTTCGTTGGTAGTTTTTATGGCAATGTACATAATATTTTTTTTTTAGATTTATCATTTTCTTAGTTTAGAAGTTAGAGGGGGGGGGGGGGGACACATATTTTTCCACTTTGGAAGTGTCTCTTGCGCAAACTATTCACTTTAGAAAAAAACTATGTTAGAAACCTCCATAGCATTTTTAAAGTGTATGGCCCTGTGATCTTCAGACATCATCGGTACGTACTCGAGTAGGTAACTATATAATAAATTTCTGCAAGCCTTTGAGTGGAATAGGAAATAGTGCAAGGAAGTGACTAAGTGTACAAAATAGTAGTCAAAGAATGTTTTACCGTTTTAGCATTTATGAATTTTGATGATTCGACCGTGTTTTAGGTATTTACAAATATAATGAATTATGTTATTAAGTTGTTTGGTATAATATTGGGAATGGAAACGGCAGAAAGTCAGTTGCCCGACACCACGGTCAATTTCTGTCCGATTCAGCACATACTGATGGGATGAAATTAGTGTTTTAGTTATATAATTCCACCATTATTTTTTACTAGCTGATGCCCGCAGTTTCGCCCACGTTAAAAAATGTTCCCGTTCCTAATTCCCGCGATAAAAAGTAGCCTATGTGTTATTCTAGACTATAATGTATCCCTGTACCAAATTTCAGCAGATCCGATCAGCCGTTCGAGCGTGGAAGATTAACAAACATCCACAATCACAAACTTTCGCATTTATAATATTAGTAAGATTTATATAGGTACTTCGCTTTGTTAAAGGTGTTCTGAATCGGAATCCCATCTTACACTTAACCTAGCCAGGTGGATATAAGATGTTGGCGGAAGGAGGCAACTTCTCACTGATGGTATTTCCTCACCAGAGCCCGAATTACCCGACGCGTATGGTGTTATCCCATCTGACACCTAAAGACGCTGTTCTTACAGGGTGTTCGTGATAAAAGGCAGCTGACCTACTCTAATCTTATCCCTCAATCCCTGGTCGGCAAGAAAACCTTCTAATCTTACTCATATCATTATAAAAAAATCGATGTAATCAGAATACCTAACGGTAATTCGGTAAGTTGACGGTGAACGACACCGCGCGATCGGTGACTCCCGCGCAGCTTTGGTAACGCAATTACGCGTAACAATTACTTACACTAACACGATAGCGACTGATCAAACGCTTGTGTCGAAAACAACTTTACCGTTAAACGGTGAGCAATGTAAACAAGCTCTAGCAGCAAATAATCAGTAGTAGGTAAAAAATCTTGTTCTGCGTGATAACCTTACAAGTTTTATATTCCAGAGCTAAGCTTAAGTTCTTTGAAGCTCGAACTCAAATCAAACCATGCCATCTTGTACACTTCTGCTGAGGTGACCAGTACTAGAGACTAGAATAACAATATCATCATCATATCAGCTGATTTGACGCTAGCTGTTGGGTCTAAGTGTCCCCCAAAGATTTCTACAAAGTTAGCTTTTGTGTGATTAATTAATGATATCTAGAATAGAATACTTAAGTGGATCGAGTTAGTGTGACCACTATCGTTGCAACCTGTTCAAAACGTCAGGCAACAAAATTTTAACCCTGAAATAACTGCGATTATATCCATAAAAATAAATACACATGAAGAACGATAATTCTAATGTGTGTAAATTAAATAATATTTTTTCTCTCCGTAACGATTATAAAAGAATATTCTTACATGACTTTGCATATATAACATCTAACTGTATAGATGTAACCCAAATTACTAATGTTATTTAATTGAGATAAATAAAAAGTTAAATGCAGAATAAAACCAAATATGAATAAGAACATCATTATGTTAAGTTTAGTGCAAACTAACGTAAATGGAATAATATTACCACAGAAGGAATTGACTTTGTTTTAAGTAACTAGCCGTTCAGTTTCAAATTAAAAATAAAAGAGTGACTAAACAGTAAAAACGTTGCTCTTTTATTAAAGTTAAGCATAATGAGCGTTTTGTGGTGAACACACATCTACACTTAAAATAAAACCTCCTAAACTATCCATCCTTTTGCTTGAACGTGTGGTTACCTCCCTCTGGCTGAAACCACATGCTGCTCTCACAAGGGTGTATATAGCCAAGGAACTTGCTACTGTGGGTCTGCTAAACCATAATTGATAGGTAGTTAACACTTGGTGATTTTTCCCTATTGTTTGGAATGTAATTCAATTTACTTATTTTACTCTTTATTGTACGCCAGATAAATAACTATAGTGTACATAAAATCTGATAAAGTTAGTTATTGGTAAAATGGAAAATCACTCTACTTTTAGTACAAGTACAAGATTCTCTAGTATAGTCTTACTCCGATTTTGGTCGAATCCGGTCTTATTATCTGAAGTCAAAAAACTCCTACTTATACCTTTTTAAGTCAGGGTATGACCTAGAGAAGACGTTCCTAGGGGCCCTGAAAGGCCGCCAGTTTTACATAGAGACCTTGGTAACATTGTGCTCCAAGGCGAAGGCTTTGTATGAAATTGGGAATTACATTCATATGCAAAGACAAAGTAGTGTACAATACGCGTAAACTAATTACTAGCTGCCTACTACTATTGTGAATTCCTAATACATATTCACGTGACAAATGGTGTCAAAATTTCCGACAGCTCTATTATACAGTCTACAGTGAGACTGATAACCATGTACACGGTTGTCAGTCTACGCACCAATGACACTCACTTATGATGATTTTAATCTTGTCATAAATAATTATATTTGTGGATTAAGATCTGCGTAATTGAGGATAATATGACAGGTGAATTATGGAGAACCATGTGTGAATATTGACGCTTCAGTTTAATCTGACAAATCTTGGTCATGCATTGGGGTTTAGTAGTGACCTTACCTAACATACAAAGTACTTAAACTCATTTGGTATTTAAATGCGTCATAGATTTAAACGTGTGACACGTTTAGAGTAGTGCTTCCCATTGTTCTGTTAAATATATTAAGGATATTCTAATATTCTATTTGATTTAAGAAGTTCTCAACTCCGAACTAAATATTACCAAATAAAACTTTTTGTACGCACCATGTTATACGCTTTTATAGTTAAGCATTTTTTCCCGTTTTATTTTGCTCTTTTATAAAAAGTTGGTAGGTATGGTCTTAACTGATTATAAAATAATTCAATTGTCATCAGATATCAGTATAAAATTTTGAGTTGACCGCAACTAATTACGATTTTACAGCACTAACATCAAAAAAGTAAGACGGTTTTTTCTGTGATCCACTAAAAACTATAAACGGTATTCTTTTTGCTTTAAGCATCGACATCGTGTACCGTTGGCAGTGGCCGCATTACGAGATCCACCCAATGGCCCTCAGTGATGCATTCAATTACATTCTTCCAATCACCTCAAGTGCAAGGGACTATTTGTTTAATCTATGTTAGTCAGACAATGATAAGCCAACTCGAGTCGACTACTTGGTATTAGGCTTTTGTGTGTTAGTATTAAGTTTTATTTTTATAATTTTCAATACAGATTACTAGTAAATACAAATAAATGAGGGTGAATCCATTAGTTCGTCGATGCGAATTAACATTATATACTCATACATAAAGAATTCGGGAATTCACGCTAAATACATTTTACTTAGGTACATACACCGACGTTTCGGACACGTTGCAGCGCCCGGGGTCGCGGTTGGGCCGAATAATATTCTATAAGTATGAGTGTAAAAACCGCGATAGTTTATGGTTTAAATATAACATTAACATTATGTAAACTGTTACATTATTAACACAATATACTCGTATTGTGTAAAATCTGTAATAAATGAAAATAATCCTAATACTTAATTGTAAGAATAGTAGTTTATTCCTACTTAATTATCGAAATCAAAAGCTTAGCTTTTGCTATTTACTTACACACTATCATGCTGAAATGCACATACATTTCTACAAAGGGAGCTCGTAATGCAAAGTTTCCGCAATAGATAAGGTACATACCTGAGGACGGAGCGTCGTATGTCTTGAATAATAATCGTGTTGATAGAAGCTGGTGGGCGACAGCGGAGGCCGGTATTTCTTATGGCCGTAGCCCATTGTATCCATCGTGTGCATTTTGAGTCACAACACTATGTGTCACTTTCACTTAGTTCCGACTACAAGTCCTTTCTCGGTCACCGAGAGTAACCCTCACATGTCGCGTGCTTCACTCTGTAATAAAAAGAAAAATAAAATTATTATTGTAATTCTTAGTAAACTTTCTTTGAATGTGTATGATGGCACGGCTTGGGATACTTGAACTCACGTCTTGCATCGAAAATACAGGACAGAAGACGCGTCATGCATAATCAAGGTATTCGAAGTTCGGAGTATCTATCGTTCAATGAATTATATTAACACACCAGCTGAGCCCGCAACTTCGTTTACGTCACATAAGGTGTATGAAAGGAAAGGTATTTCTTCATCAGAGTCATCAAGCAGCGTTTCCTTCGGCGCGGACGGAATTGTTTAAAAATAGTCTTAATCATTAAGCTCTCTTATGATTAAGCCAACACGCCAGTTTAGGTTCCCTCACATTCAAAGAAACCCCTACAATTAAAATTTTCAAAATATCTGATTCTTAAAAGTGTTATAACTCTTTTATTTCTAAACCGATTTACATAAAACAAACGCTAAATGTTAACTGGAGCAAACCTCAACACAATAAAAAAACCGCATTGCAATCGGTTGAGCGGTTACTGAGATTAGCGGGCACAACCGTACAGACAAACAGACATACAGACAAACAGACAAAAATTCTAAAAATCATTGTTTTGGGTTCTATTGCGTTCATAAAGCCCCCCTATAATATTTTTTCTTATTTATCTTCCATGTACAGACAGCGACCTGTTACGATTTTATTATATGTATTGATATTGATTGATGATTGATAATAATTGAACACTATACAAGTATTTTCGCAATCATGGGGTCCTAGTGTGCATTCGCTTTGTAAATACATCACAAAGCAGCTGAACGAGTACGTCTCGTCTATACTTGAGGAGTGACTTTCCAAAAGGGCTTATTTCAGTATAAACAGTTTTTACAGAAACTGGAAAAAACTGATAACTTATCATATATTAATATTTTAACTATGTTAAGTTTATGTACCTATTCTAGCTATTGTGGTTAATAGTTTCTCAGTTTTTGGAAAAAAAATAACATAATTTTGCTACCTATTACTATAACATTAAAATAAAATAAGCCATTATGCACAGAAAAAAAGAAATAAGCCGTTTTGTTCAGCCCTCATTACAATATAAGCCTGACATGGTTACCGGTAACTTTTTTTTTTAATTTACCATAGGCAAGTGTGTAGTGTTACCAATGTAAAAAACACAAATTTCGATTCGCTTTCAGAAAATAAAGCAAATCTATTCACCTTCCAAAACACCTATATTTTTTTTGTAATTATAACTTAGAAATGAAATAAGCCTCTTTGATACAGATTGTCAACTTGGTATTTAAAATGTTTAAGAAATAAGCCATTTTGAAGAATACTACCGAGATTGTTTTGTATGGGAAGAGCTAACCAGAAGTAAGTATTTTTTGCTCCAAAACGTGTTTTTTGGGTTCATTTTTCTTAGGGAAATAAGTCGTTTTATCACAGGAAACTTCGATAATACGATGTGTTTATATACAAAAAATCGATTTGCATCAAAAAAACGAAATCTTTCGAAACCCGAAATAAGCCCTTTTGGAAAGTCACTCCTCACTTAAGCATTGCCAGGCAGAATGCTTTGATATCTAAATAGGCATTGACAGTCCTTGTTGTTATTAATACTGTTGATTGATAAATTGTTCCCTTTCCATTCCCAATATTTTCTATAGGTACCTACTTAAATATTTCCTTTTATATCGATATATTCAATTTCATTTGGTTTATTATTATTAGTATCTCATTAATTACTAAAAACATTAAAGTATTTTATTTAGGTAGGTAGGTACTAAATTTATATTTATATAGAGATCTAGTTTTTAGTCATGGATTCAAACTATCTCCGTACCTACCAAGTTATCAAAATCGGTTTATTAGTATGAGCATGAATAAAGACATATTCGTGTACATACATGTTGGATTTTATAATTTAGTTAAGTTAGGAAGGACGTGACAAAACTCAGAATATAATTTAAAGGCAAATAATTATTGTATTGATATTAGTTAGATTTGTTATGCACACTTAGCACACGCTTCCTCAAACGACAATAACAGGAACATATATCTCTAACCGCTTGAGTGACCACGCATAAATTAGGGAGCTTTTACTGCAGTACTCTAGTACGATGGTAGGTCGTTGTGAACTGAACACGAATTTTAACCGGTTAAGTACCGTACCGGTTACTGTGACGTAACATAACCGTAAAATTTCTAGTTTTCTGAATTCAAAGTTAACGGTATCCGTGGCCTAAATAATTTATTTGAAAATGTTGTTTATAATAAACTACTTAATAACAATATATTCTTTTAATCAGTAACAAAATCCAGAGCTGTCCAATAAAACCATGATATCAATTTTAATGTCGTTCAAAATATTTTAAGGTATGATTTTGACACGAAACGTATATTTAGGCAATATAAATTCGAAAATGAAATCCATTTCCAATGAATAAATATAGTGTGCTTGGCATCTCTCCGCAAATTTATGTATGTAGAAGTAGAATTGCTGAAATTCTTCTTTAACTAAGTAATTTTCTATTAATATATAGTCTAAATATTTGAGCCTTAGCCTTTGTCTACCATATATATTATCTGCACCACAGGGTCACCTTAAAGTTGGACAAGTAAAATTCTGTAAGATATCGACTACCCTTTGACCTTCAAATATTGTCGCACGATATGTTAGAGGAACAGGCAGTTGTCCATTTTATTTTGGACATTGCTCATTACGTATGAATCTTAATTCAAAGACGTTAATAAATAATACACATTATACAAAATAAACAAGTACATTATTCATTGTTGTGACGGTTCTCACGCTTTAATCAAAGCAGTAGTCATATTTTTTGTCACAAGTTTTTTCATTGATGACTACTAGATAGAGTACTTTAGTATTTGGCCTCTTTTCATGGCCAGCCGTTGCACTGACCATTGTTGTTCCAATATCGGGCCATGTCCATGAGTTCACAGCACCTATTATTTTTTCTTCCTCTCTAGGATTCGTGATCATTCATAAGTTCACACAGTAAGTAGCCGTCTTCACAAAAACTGATTGTGATGTCGAATTAATTTGTTGATTTGTATCAGGAAGTTTCGGGTTTGAAGCTCACGTGTGTTTTATATTGAGACTAACGATATACATATAGGTATAACAAAAACATTTGTTGTTAGTTTCTTATCTGAAAATGCTTTTTCGTAACATCACTCGCAAACTGCGGATATAAAACAGATTCGTGAGCAGATTCCGTTGTATTGACTAAATTTTCTTTTGCAAATAAGAAAATAATTATGTAAGTAGGTAGGTATAGCTTCAATTAAAATTACTTTTACTTTCTAGAAGTGAAATTGACGGTTCCGTCAATAATATTACGGAAACTAGTGAGCCAGTTAAATTGTTTATACATTATTAAGATTCTCTATTCCATATCTTTGAATACAAAATTTGTACTCGTGTACTTATTCTAAATCAACGATATTATTGTCGATGCTCATGGTACTTTGTGGTGACCTTATCGTAAGCTGGTCACAGCGCTGACTTCCTAGGTCAGAACAATCAGATTTATGAGCATTGTACTTTATTACAAGCTATATATTATCATCTTATCTGTACCATATTCAGCAAATAAAGAACTTGAACTTGAACTTGAACTATATGCATAAGTCGGGATAGCTGTCGGCCTAGTAATTAAACTATTCGAAGTTCCAACCTAACGAATTCCTTCTTCAAGAGAGCGCAACTTACGTTTAGTAATAGTAACTTAGACACTTAGATTAGTACTTTCAAAGGATTACTGTATAATCGGACTATCCTTTAACTTCATCAGGTAATGAAGTTGTTTATTGATATTTTTTTGCAATAGCTTAACGTCATCATCATTCCTGAAAACTCAACTAGGCGGTTGCTGTCGAAATTTGGAGCATAGATTCGGCTTTTCAACTATTTTCTCACTTCAGCTCGTCTTAACCATCTCAAGTAGCGAGATTCATGCCACAGGCCATTCTTCAGCTCGCCAAGTCAAGACAAAGGTGGTTTTATATAGATAAAACCTCTATAAGGATAACAAATGCAATTATTACAAATGGCTGTACAAAACTTGATGAGCGTGTGAATATTTCATTCATAAATATTTATAAACATCATTGGAGGCGATTCTTAATAGTAACTCGTATACCTTAGATATCAATTGACGCTGTTTCTAATATAAAGGGAAATAAAGAGATCTTTATCACTCGTAAGTAGGTAAATAAAGCGAATCGGTAGACTGACAAACGGACCCCTGACGCTTACGCCTTTATTCTCTTAAAACGTCAAACACCGCATCACTATAGGAATATCACGCAGTACATTTCAGTACTTAAGTGTAGTACCGTGACGTACGTCGACGTCCTAGCGATGCATGCAGCCTACCGAGTATATAGGAGACCATGGCCTTAGATGTGGCTTTGTTGGCGATTATTCCCACCCACAGATGGAAAGCGAAACCAATTTTAAATAGTAGGTACTTATTCCCGTTAACAAACTTTATAAAGTATTCCCATTCATTACCAAGTAAAACCTGCAAAGATCCTGTCTTCAAATATTTCGAATATCTAAAACCTTCCTTAAAGTATTCAATGGCACAAAGCTCCATCCAAATCCGTTTAATAGAAACGTGAGCAAATATAGAAACACCTTTTTGTAAAAATAGCTTAAAACCCTCAAATATTCACACATTGTCCTGACTGTCCTTCATCTATTCGTGATACATAACATCTTTCCTCAACCCAGTATCACACGCTCCCAGTGATGTTCTCATTAAGATATTATCTCACATATATCACTCGAAATGTAGTATCTAACTAAAATGCCCTTAAAAATTTCACGCCACGTAGTAATTATACTTATGCTGCATTAACACGTATACATTATATTGCTCAAATACAGCACAGACCTTGTCCTGCATGGTCGTAAGTGAGTCATAAGGCGGTCTTATGAAGGAATTTGCATCGTGGGAAACAGAGTATTATCAGAGCCTCTTTTAGCTTATCGATCATGCAAAACTGGCCAGTTAATGAACAACAGGTTATTCATAATAAGTTGTAGTATGCCGATATCTAATCTAAGTCTCCTTTGTATAGGGTTCTTTGCATATTTTCTAGAGTATAATTATTTTTGTTATACAATGGAAGCTCTGTTATCGATCATAAATAGGTTGTAGTATTGTTTAAAGGATTTTAAAATACGTTATTGATTACCTGGGCGCGATGGGGCCCTACCAATAACCCGGAGGCTCTTGCCAGTCTCGCCTGCGGGTGGTGCACCTGCTGTGTAACGAAGGAGGTCATGACTCATAGCGCACAGAGAGGGAAAACTCGAAACAAATATCCTGTACCAACCCATCTGTCCAGCGTGTTGCAGTAAGGCCAAATCCCCTCTCGTAAGAAGCAAATTGTGGCGTGAACTGGGAGAGGACTGCAGTGCAGCAGTGGACTGCTATAGGCCGATTTGATTGATTGACTGATATTGATTACGTCGATGATTTAGTTGATTATAGCTATAGAACTAACAACATAATTCATAGCAACAGATAATAATAATAAAGTGTCTGGCGTTGGGTTAGAGCTGCTTCAGCTCAGAAATTATCGCGATCAAAATACAATGACGAAAGTGTCGTGCCTATAACAAACTATTTTGATAGACACTAAAATTTTATAACTTCATCGTAATAAGTACAATAAATTATTACTATCTTTTATACTGTAGGGCTAACATTGTATAGTAATTATTTCATATTTTACAGACATGATTTTCAGAAGTACGTACATATATTTGCTAAACATAACTCGTACTCGTACCTATATAAACTATTGTAGTACCTAATTATACAGTTACATGAATAAAACCAGATTTCACATAGGCAAGTGCCTATGGTATTGCTAAACGCCAGAATGCTACTGTGATTTTTTTTCAATCAGGTGCGTGGTATGCTTAGCTGCCACCTTAGTGGTATATAAATATATATTAATGTCATATCTATGGCCTTAAATTATATAACTACGGATTCAGTTACTTCATTATCATAATCCGACTCTAATACTCTAACATTCCAAGAGATTAATTAAAACGATTTTGACGTGATCATAAACGGAAAAGAAAAACTTATCCCAATTAAAATTGACGTACAGTGACTCAACAAAATTCTTGTCAAAGTTCGAATCGAAGGCTAAAACTGCAATTTAAATAAAAAAAATAGCAATATATTATGTAGCGTGGTGTTGGTAAACAAATTGAAGTTCAATGTATGCCTGCAGAGCGGCCTCACCGCTTGCTCCAATGTCAATGTCACCTTTCCATTGAATCGGGTCTCGACACCGCGTCACCGCATCTCAGTGTCTCTTAAGGCACGTTCGCTGTTCCATGTTTTCTTGTTTAATAATACAAAAATTTAGTTTTTAAGGCGTTTAGGGTCGTCACTTCGATACAAAAACGGTTGGAAAACAATGTTTTTGGGTTATAAAGCACGAAAACATTTAACAGTGGACCCGACTTAACGGACTCACTATTCGTATAATAACTTTATGCTTTAAACAGGAAATGCTTATGCTAATCCTAAACTCGGATTTATACTCGTCGATCTTCGAATATTTATACTTGTTTTTCGAAATAAATTTATACAGTCATTATTTTAACGATAAGGCCGCGCAATATATTGTTTCCGTAAGTCTATGTGTTGTAGACTATTGTATTGTGTATTCAATATATTAAAATATTACCGCTGCAATCTGAAAATAAATAGTAGTTAAAATCTCTGGATTCAATTAAAGTTTTTAAGATCTTTTGAACTTTTACGGAGGCTAAAAATGTGTAGAAAAATACTTTACGCACGTGTACCTCATTTACTCTTTGAAATTCACAAAGTGGCAAAATTTTCAATTACTTAAGCATTGTAAAAGCTCAAACGGGTTTGTTTAAGCCCCTTGTCCTAAAATGTTCATTTTGTATCTATCAAGGCTTTTAAGTGATTGTGCTGTTAAAATGTTTATTAGTCGGGATTAAATACTTAAATTGTCCGAGAAAATAAATTCAAAAAGATGTTCAGAGTCGTGTAAATAAGTAGTTTTTGTTTGGGATTTTTGAACGGGATTTGGACTCTACATCGTTTCATATTTCAGCAATATTGATTTTGTCATACTCCCATTATCATGATTTCGACTGAAAAAGTCCTGTTGGCTCCCCCAGGGGATCAACTGGGGGAGATTCGAGACCCTGATTTCAACCTCTATCCATTAATCAGTTGTCAAAGTGCTTCAAGTCTACTTATTTTTTAGGATTGTAATATGAAGTAACCATTTTTTTATACTACTTAGGTGGCAGACAAGCTTACGGGCTACCTGATGGACTGTTGTCACCGTACTATATAAACTTTTGCAGCACCAGAGGCGCTACATTGACGCTGCCGACCCCACAAAAAAATTCTAAAACCCGTTTTGAAGAATCCCATACCTACTGTAGACGTTTGGGAAACGATTACTATGGATTTTATCGATGTAGTACTATCGTCATATTTTTTAAATTATCGGACAATTAGTTTCGACAAAAATTCGAGTAGATACGTCTACTGTCGACAAACATAATTTAATTGATCATTGGATATATTGATAACTGACGTCTTCTATTATGCAAGTTAACCATTATGGTTTCATTTTAAACTTTTAACTAGATAAAATATTAATAGCGAAAAATTTGTCACATTGTTCTTGTAGAATTGTGCTTTGATAACCACACAATTTCTAAAATATTAGAAAGATTAAGTATTTAGAAGGTGTAAAACCAATAGATCGATTGATAGCACTTTCTTTATTTATTGTGACTGGATATGACAGAATTATTTAAATACATGTATAAAATGTGGGTGAGATAACGCGAATCGCGGAAGAATTCGGTCGGGTACGGTACCACGTCATGTGCGCCGGCGCGGCGCACATGACGTGGGAGATCGAACACATGACCAATCGTGCTAATACATTATACAGCATAGTTAATTACTAGGTTCGTGTTTAATATGTATATACTTAGCAGGTTCTTGAACTTCCAATGGATTGGTGTTAGTTTGTACGTGCAGAACTTTGATTTATACATGCATAGTTACTTACAAATAGAATCATCCTTTATTCTCTATAGATTTTTTTTATCTATTTGCAGTATGTACCATGTAATGGGTGGTGAGCTCGAGACGCAGCTCGAGAAATCGAGGCCCAGCGGTCCCTGCTCGTGATTTTTTGTACGTGCCTTGTGTCATTTCGTGTTTTTTAGGCGTCTTTATTTTGCCTTTATTCTTCCCGGCTGACCAGACCAGCCCTGGTTGGCAGTCTTCGGCGAGCCCTTACCTCTGCTTTTGTGGAGACCGCGATTTTTTTTTCTATAGTTTTAATACGTAATTTTTTTATATAGATTCTATATTATGTTTTTATTTTTTTTCTTTATTTTCATATGCTCTTAATTTATTTTAATACAATTTGTATATCTACGTCTGTTGCTTATGCCCCACGTAACAACAGATGTACTACATGTATAATAAATATTATGACTTGGCATCTGAAGAATTTTGGAATCTAGTATAATACTACATTCCAAAATAGGTATGCCAGAAGACTCCAATTCCTATTCTGCTCAAGACCGATCACTTTTTCACATTCAAATTTACTTCACTACATTGGATGGAATTCGTATAGCTCTTTCAGGATCAGTGTTCAGTTTTCGTTAGCATAGTCTAGGAGAAATCAAATGAGTAACGTTAACTTCACCTTGCGTGTAATCATTTGTTACATTTGTAATCAGATCTAAAATTATAACGAAGTAATTAAAATATAGTTTTAAATGTTTATGTATTTTTTAAATATAGACAAATGCGCGGGAAATAATTAAAGTAAACTTAGGTTTGTTTCATAAAACAAGAACATATAAATAAAAATTGAGTGATTATTCCAAATATTCGTTCCGATGTAAGAATTTAATTTGAATCACTTTATAAGTAGATTCGGAAACACACATAAGTGGCGAGTTACGTAGCAGAAAAAGGTACCTTACATAGGTATTGGTACTATGTACATACATATGGCCACACCTTTTACCCCGAAGGTGTAAGCATTGACTGCCTTTGTGGCGCAGTCGGTAGTGATACCGCCTGCGGCGCTGGAGGTTGTGGGTTCGATTCTCACCGGAGAAAAATATTTGTGTGACCTATAAATGTTTGTCTCAAGAGTCTGGGTGTTTCTATGTATTATATGTATGTATTTAAAAGTATATAAGTATTAATATCCGTGGTCTGATACCCATAACACAAGCAGGTTATTCCTAGCTTACTTTGGGATCAGATAGCGTTGTGTGAGATGTCCGTGAATATTTATTATATATTCAAAAAAAGAAAAAAAAAAAAAAAAAAAAGATTATATGCCCACATTTCACCTTTATATTTAGTCCCACGTAATAGGCGGTGATCCGTATAGTAGTGGTATCCGTATATATTTACGTATAGTAGTGCTATGCTATTATTCATATACCTAAATATATGTCAAAGGCAGTCCCAGATACAAAGGCTCACATTATGAACTTATTACGAGTGTCAAAGGCGCTGTAACACTGTGAAAGTCTGCCCGCCAGTTAGTTTCAAAGACGTTGGACCCTTTTATGTACTCTTTTGTGTGTTACTTACTTTTTATTATATTAAGGTAGAATTCAGGTTCCTTTCAGCATTGCTAGTTGTACAAGAAAGAGGTACCTATGGATGTCACAGCATGAGCTATTACTTCATTGTACGATGAGTGAGAGAAACTTTAATATCAATCATGAAAACATAGGCGGGTTAAAAGAAAATGTTGTTAATGTTGCAGATAATGACACAAATCTAGGTACCTATACCTTTATAAAATATTTGATTTTTTGTTAAATCACAGGGTTTATTCCATTTATTTCATGAAAAAAAAAGCTCTATTTGCAGTGCATGCAAATAGAGCATGCACTGCAAATGTGCATGCTCTATTTAGGTTTAAGTTTTTAACAAAAACTTAAACCTAATAAAATAAATATAAATATTTGTGGACATTCACACACAACATCATTTAGCCCAAATTAAGCTAGATAATTTAAGTTTGTACTATGGGATCTAGACGACTGATAGAGGTACATACTTATATAACTATAAAGGAATCATAATAATTTTCATCGTCACACAACTCAAATGTTTAGATTGCTCAAAACAAGCTGTATTAATGGTAAAAACATAATATATAAATTGGGTACTCATAATTATGCTATAGTCACGCAACTCTATCTAATTAATATAATTATCTATCGAGTTAACTTTATTAAATGGTCACTTATTTCGTGTACGATACTTATTATATTTTACAAAATATGTAACTATTGGTAGACTTAAGAATATAACATTCTTTATTAAATTAAAGATGATTGCAGTGCAGTACGAGTATTCAGTAATCTCTCTAAAACGAACTGTGGTACCCACCAGCGGCATATGTCGATTATAACGTTAAAAGTTTTATTCAATTCGTTAACTTTTTCATATAATTGTATTTTAATAAAGCTTTTTTGATCTTCACGAATCCAGAATTCAATTTATTTAAAATCTACGTAGTTTTTATCTAAAAACTCAAAATACGTGCAATGTTGTTATTGATATTAATTAAATGAAATATTATTTTGTTATTTCATCGTGTTTTAGTAGGTCACAACTTTTCAGTATTTTAGCATGTAGTCGGATAAGGAATTATTTTAATTTCTAGCTGAAGTTAAAACTAAAATAAAATATTAATTTAAAAGGTTTTTTTTACTTATTCTCATAAAACAATAATTTAAGTACTTATATTTTAAATTATTTACATTTTGATGAATCGCACAGAGGCCAAACTCTTTCAACTGACTTCGCTTCTGACAAAATAAAGTTCTCTAGTATCTTGAGTGTTTTTCATTCAGGCACGCTGGTACTCGAGACACGCTGTGCTGTTTATTATACATTTTTAAATTCCGACCAGTCCCGATGCTAAATTCTCATACAGTGTTTGACAACTTACCACTCAGTCAGTGTCTAAGCATAAATACCATTAGAACTGTAGAATTCTGTATTTGCTTGCCCTTCATAACACGTAATGCCATATCTAGGCAAAGTATATTTACCTAGTACATTTATATGATAGAAACGTTGAAACCCATAATTCTGGGACATATATCCGAGGGCTAACCCGGGGCTCCCTACTACTGTAGTGGTAGGCAGTGTACGGCAGTGGTGGGGTACAGTGTGGTATTACACACAAAGAAACCATAATCTATACTTATAATAAATCTGTAGAAGTGAAAATTCTGTACATTCATAATATCAAAAAAATAAATAGAAGGGGGTGTTACTAGACCGACACCGAACCCAAAACTGTGATTAAAAAAAAATTTGTCTGTCTGTCTGTCTGTCTGTCTGTTTGTTCAGGCATCACGCAAAATCTACCGGTTCGATTACGATGAAACTTGGTATAATTATTCTTTAATAGCCTGGGCACCACACTGGGTACTTTTTATCCCGGAAAATTACATATAATTCAAACTATATAGACCCAAAGTTATTATCAATTAATGCTTAAACGGTTAATGGTACGATGATGAAACAGAGCATGATCGTTGATTGTTGCAATTTGAAAAAAGTAATTTTAACATTTTTGCAAATTCCACCTCCAAAGGTATAAAAAAGGAGGGTAAAGTTTGTATGGGACAACGTGATTCCTTGATCCGATCTACTTAAAATTTGGCATATAGCATTATTAACCTAATTGATGGAAGACGTGTTTCGTATTTTATTGAAATTTGTACTATAACGAGCTAAAAAGGGAATGTAAATTATTTTGGGGCTGATTTTCTCCGAAGTTGATATCAATACTCCTTAAATACCCTTATTTTGATACTTACATTACTTTTTATTTTGACACATAATTTGTGAAAGTTCAATACAATTGACGTTTTCATTTATGTTTTATTTCAAACTTCAAACAGATGATTTTACTACATAGTCATAAAGTTAAATAAAAAAGCCCTATTTTGGTATAATATTAACCAAATATGCTTTATGGAAGTATTATTGCTAACTTATTCAAATTTTGTGTGACAAAAATACATTTGTGAAAAGAATAAGCAAATTCTAAGATGGCTAGCCAGAAAAAATGAAAGACCACGCTTCAGGTAGTATCCACTGGTCAATAAAATAACACCGCATGTTACCATCTACGCTCAATCCTTACAACAAAGGTTGTCAGCAGCCCTAAGCGACTGATCATGGAAGGCATGAACTTTATTCTACATATAGTGCAGACTGCATTCTGTCAGGAAACAGACTCACTAAGTCTTTGTAAAATACGGGAATGGCCTCTACATAGACTACATTCGACAGGACTGAAAAGAGCTATTACAATAAACATGAACGCTCAGCTGTTGAAATTTACATTGCTATTGCGTTACCAGGTCTTGGATGGACCATCTGTATTAGGAGGACAAAGCCTACAGTAGTCCGGTTTGTCCAAACGTCGTAGGCTGGGACTACCTGAAGAAGGAACTAAGTTACGATGTCAATTGCTTAGAAGAGAAGTTGTGTCAAGTAGTAGTTTAGCCGTTGAATTAAGAAATGTATTTAATAAATAAATTATGTTAATCTGTTAAGCTCATATTATAATATGAATTTGTTAATCAGAAATCTATTTAACTGGGTATTATTATAAATGCGAATGTTTCCGAGTGTGGATGTTTGTTACTCTTTCACGCTGTAACGACTGAACGGATCTGGCTGAAATTTGGCGCCTACAGAGATATGTTGTAGTCTAGGAACAAAATTTCACGCAGGCGAAGCTGCGGGTATCAGCTAGTTCTAAATAAAGTACTGTAGCATACAAGTAAGATACAAGCGTTTCCTGATACCAGATCGATGACGAACAAACGTGATGAGCACCAGTCATCCTCCCTTCACCTGGAGGATTTATGACCTCGTGTGACGTCATCAGCGATTACCTGCACTTGCTGTTATCTAATAGCAGCTGAGCACGATCGACACGGTTAATAAATAAGCACGCATCAATGTCAATGAGCAAGGAACGTTTTGAAAAATTTCAACCAGAATTTTATGCGATTTACATGAAGATATGCACGCTAGCTTAGTAGGTATAATGTTATTGACCAAGTACACAGTGAATTAGGCCTCATTTTTAGGAACTAGGTCACGTCTCGGAACTCTTGTAGTTTTGTCACGTTCATCCTCGGCGTATTAGAATTAGGAATTTGGAGAATTCGTTCAATATTTAATTACCTACCTATAGATGGCGCTTATGAATTTGAATACAAACTATAGTTTTGTTACTCTGTATGCATTTTTGGGACAAAAAATATCTTGTCAAAATTAGAGTAACATTTGCGACATAATGGTTGTAATAATTATAATATTGAAGTCAAATGCTTTTCTCAAAATCCCTGAAGCTGATGAACCCACACTAAGTGTTCTAGGTTACCTAAAGTTTAAATACGTATTCTGAAGAAAGAACGTAATTCACAAATTGCTTGGGTCCTCTGATACGGGCGAAAACTCTATACAAATGATTCGTTTTCACTACCGTCACCTACACTAAAAACACCTATGTTCGTACAGAGCTTGAAAATTATGTGTGGGCCAATAAGGCTAAGCAAATATTCCCTCAAAATACCCACCAACTATAATGACGGCTGTAGCGGAACTGGCGGTGTGGTGAAGCTTGGTCAGTGGGGGGCAGGGAGTTGCCTATTTGTATGTAATACCTACTATACCTCACCATGTGCCATTGTAATGGAAAATCTTTAAAAAACCTTGCGTGCGTGAAATGCAATTCCTTACTCAGGAAGCTTAACTTCTTTTAGTTCGATTCCGATTTACTTTAATTAGTTCTATCCGGTTTTTCCAACGAGGTCCGCTAGTTTTTTTTCCGTGTCTGATTCATTTAGTTTTTATGCCTTTTTTACGTGTGGTAGCTCCCATGGGCTTCAACCCATCGATCAGGGCTAACGGTAATTTGGACTGACTAACACAACACGATGATCTTTTCCTTCTCTGAGTGATCATTTAACCTGGTATATCTTCAAAAAAGATTTGCTACAGGCATTCCTGATGACTGTTATTTTGGATTTTGATTAAGAACGTGTCTTTTGGTAAAATTTTAGTAGCCTTTAGCACAATTTTTTGTAATTGAGGAGAGAAAGAGATACCCCGAAACGTAAATTTATCTTCGCTCGAAAAAAACTTCGTTTTGTATAGGTAGATTTATTTGTGTGACTCTGACTGTAATAACATTTCAAAGGAGTGAACTTTAGACATTTTAGGTTAGCTTTTTTCTTCATTTAAATTCCTTATCCTAAACCCATCTCAGATAATCCTCTTATAGCCATTTTCCTTTTAGGCACTTTGTCAACGTCTTACAAAATTATGTACATAAATGGTTTTTTATGCTACTAAGGTGGCACACAAGCTTATGGCCCACCTGATTGAAAGTGCCCTAGCCTAGAAACGTATACTACAAAGTATAACACGTTACTAATTTATATTTATCTTTTAGTCTATATATATAAAAATCAATGCCACTTTTCGTTGTAATTTTATAACTCAAGAACGGGCTCACCTATCCAAGCCAAATTTTAAGGCTTTGTTCGGATTATTTAGTAGATGGTTTATGTGAAGTTTGCTCAAAATCGGTCGAGCGGTTCTTCGTTTATAACGCAAACGAAGTTGCGCGGGTCAGCTAGTTATAATATAATACATCTAACGTGACAGCCTGAATAGGTAGCATAATGCAAAATGCTTCTTATACATAAGAAAAATGTTCTAAATAAAAATAATAACTTGAGAACCCTACGTAATTCTTTCAAATACCGATTAGTATGTAAATGACTGGCTAAATATCATTAATCCATTATTTCTTATTCACGGTCTGCAGATCAATCGCATTGAGTGACCTACGAGTTGGTTGGGAACTTTTTTTGATAACGGTCGAAAGATTATCTGTAAATGATTAAAAGGGTAACGGTTTTACTCTTTGAATTATAGAGTAGTACAAAATATATAACAGGTGGACGCCCGCTGCTCTACTTGCAAGGGAAGTTTGAATTGTTCTCTCAAAAGTTCTATAGAGTGATAACACACAATTAAAGTCTTTAATTATTTCAAAACGGGATATTTTTAAATGCACATCTGTTTAGTTTTTCTGCAAAATAGGTAACTCCACTAATTTACTGAATGAAAACCAGAAAATGAAATGCTGTGCAAATAAAACCAATTGATTAACTAAACATGTCCTACTTAAAAAACTTAAATATTACTCAGAACGAGATGACCTTTTTAATCGAATTTACACCGAAAATGTGGTTCATACATCGAATATATGATTTGTAAAACAGAAATACGAATTGTATATCAAAAATACTAACTTGCACTTTAAATTGTACAATCTTATAACGGAATAGGTTAGGTTAGGTTAAACTTTTATTTTTTTGATTAATCAATTTTAATTTTGTAGAGGTGACTGATTAAATTGGGGTTTTACTTAGAATCAACGATGTTCCTAAAAGTAAATTAGGCGATGTTTTCCTTAAAAAAGTTTAAATATTTTTGTTGAAGTAAGAAATTGTTAGATATTCTATTTTGATAATAGTTATTAGTTCAGTAAAACAGTTATGCAAATACCATTAATCATTATAATGAATTTGATTTATTTAGTGTGCATAATTAGTGTGCAAGTCAGTATTTTTTGTTTAACTTTGAAATATTTAGTTCAGAAAAAGGGAATATAACAGATATCGATTTAAATACATGCCTTTCAAAACTCATCTTTTGTCACTATTAGTACGCATTTTACATAAATAAATATTCTAAGAATTACAATCTAATTACGAGTGTTGGACCCTTTTTTAACAAAATTACGCTAACGTTACGTGGTGAATGAACATGAACGTTAACTTTGACACAGTACAAGTTTATAAGAAAACGATGTGCATACAGTTAGTTAATAAATTACTGAGAAATTTCGAATCTACGGGTTTCCAATTTTTTTAAAATTATATGTTGATCTGCCCCAGAACTACTTTGCTCCCAAAGTAAACAAATTTATGTTTAGTCAGATTTGCAACACCAATCTGTGTATAAAATATTATTTATTAATTTCATATAAACAACACCACGGAAACTTAATTTTGATACTTCGGAAGCTAATCGTTGTCATTTCGCAGAAGAAACGCAGAAAATACATAATTCACACCGACGCTAATGTCACACATTGTTCTAAGACGTGCGTGACGTGGTGACGAGCCACCGATGTAACTGTATCACTTACCTTACCGTTGGTCTTGTTACGTTGCACAACTCTTAAGGTGCTTTTTCACCAGAGATTTGCTATATGGATGCGTTCGAAATCAACCAATCACATTTGTCCGTTGCACAATTTAACAATATGTTGCACAGACAGGGTGTTCATCCTCATATTTGCGTCCGGAGCGTTCGAGCAAGGTAATGCCCGATAGGGGCTTTCTTTGGCGCACGTTTAGATATGGAATGATCTCCCTGTCTCGGTTTTCCCAAACTCCTACAATATGGGGTTCTTTAAAAGGGGTTTCAGAAGGTTTTTACGGGGTCGGCAGCGTGAATGTGGCGCTTCTGGTGTTGCAAACGTCCGTAGGCTACGGTGACCACCAGTTCTTCTGGTGGGCCGTTTGCTTGTCTGCCACCTTGGTGGTATAAAAAAAGATATAAACGATCAACTTTACATGTTGGTCTTTTCAGTGCTTGGTCAACTCTGCCAGTGATGATGAAGTCACTTGGAGGGACGGAATAAGGAGATTTACTGGTATGATATAAGAAGACCAGACCACCCGTAGACATGAACAACAAGTGTTTAACCTCGGCCAGATCTCAACAGGAATTTTTTGAAGAAGTGTCTTGTTGAGCCGACAGATGACCCAAGGGCTGGCAGTTATTTCTTCCAACGAATAGGCATCGCTATTTAAAGGGGGAATGCTGCCAGTCTTTTAGGCACAATGCGACTGGGGCCTTATTTAGATGTAGTTTAATTTAGTTTAAACCTATTGTAAATGCTTATTATGATTAATTTCTCAATATTTTATTGAATAAAACCTATTAATAGGTACAGGAAATGTAGACTCCAAGAAGTCTTTGCTTAACGTAGCAGGAGACAAAATGCCGGCGAGACTTCGGATTCCGAAAGGATGACTTGGAACACAATTCGATGGTTTGTTCAAGTATCGTCGTCTTGTCGTCGAAATCTTGACACTGTCTCGTCACTCCCGCTGTCTGACCAAGCCATTCAAAATTGATATGCGTAAAACGTCGAATCTAACCGGTTTATACAACTAAGTATACCTATTATTTTAATAATATTGAAACCTCGTCGGATACATATAATTAATTTGTATAACGGGAATGTAATGTGATTCACCTGTATATTATTTGTGACTGCGGTTATCTATAAATAATAATCTTTCTTTTCTCGGAAATCTTTTTTTTTTAAAGTACCAAGGTGTGTACCAGCAATATGAATCTATCGAGATCTTCAATACCCAAGTCAGTATGACATTCAAGGATTGATTGAGAGACCTCCTCTCCTTTCCGTTGTGATGGATACCGGGCCTTAGTCAGTGTTTCCATTACCTACCAATGAAATTTCGTTATTTTTCCATCTCGGAATGAATGTAAAATCATCAAAATCTCCGCTTTGGTGAATTCCGGCCCTTACGAGGAAAACTTGAAATAAAACCCTGCACCAACCCATCTTTACTGTTAGACCGAACAAGGCTTCATCCATCAGTGGACTGTGACTGACTTATTATACTGAAACTAATCCACCTTTTTTTTATAACGTGAGGAAAAATCCTTCATGGATGGTATGCCGGACTCCTACCGACTAAAACAGGAAAGCCGTGAGATCGCCCCGCTCTAAGGGTCCGTTCACACAGATCGGCTCGGAGAGGAGAGCAGATTCTTATCACGTTTAAAACAGAGTTTTTATTATTTGAAGTAAGGTTTATTTTTGCATGTGCACTGCTTTTGTCATCGAGAATGCTTGAACGCGCTTGGTGTGAAATAATAAGAGGAGCTGACCGGCTCCGATCGCGTGCTCTTTCCAGCTCGCGCAGCCGATCGGCTCCGATTGCGTGCGCGCCTCCCCACTCAGACCGCCATTTTGATAACACAATTTTAACAGAACAGTTGTGTGCACTTATACGAAAACATGACTGATGAAAAATTAATATATTTCTTCATCGGAGCTATCTGAAACCATGTTCCGTAAAGCACCTGTTAACACCGAAAACAAAACTTGGAATACTGGTACTGCCTTTGTAGTAAATCGATGCACTCGATGCATCCGACCGGCTGCGAGCGCATCCGACCGGCTCCGAGCGCATCCGCATTCAGCCGGTCTGTGTGAAATAGTTGGCGGCTCAGAGGAGCCGCCAACTATTTATATACCGGACATTTATATTTATATACCGGATTTATAGACCGGATCGGATACGCTCGGAGTTGGTCGGAGAGCCGACCAACTCCGAGCGTATCCGATCCGGTCTGTGTGAAAAGAAAAGTGCGCGCCGATGCTCTCCGAGCCGGTCTGTGTGAACGGACCCTAACACGTGTATTGTGAAAGTCAATCCGATTGACTTTGTCAATTTCGTTTTATTTTAAACTTTGAACAGATGATCCACGTGAACTAGTGACGTAGTTTAATGCGACAGAGTCATAGACTACAGACAAAGTCTCGACATAAGCCCCTCTGCATTCTATCTTATAGAGAGGGGCTAAAACCTAACGTAACGCCCAACAGTCTACCGTTTGGAGCCCCGGGTAAGCCCTCGGAAGGATGTCCCAGGACTCCCAAAACCAATCAACCTTTTTAGAATTAGTACGTACCTACTAAATTACTTACGATTATTAGTCTACCAAATATAAACAATGACTACTGAGGCAAAAAAGCAGAAAACCAAACAACACCGAATCCAGATTTATTTTTTGAAATTATACCAACGCATTTTTCATTCGTAGGTATATTGTAATAATCTACTGCTTATGGGAGCTATTCTTTAAATTTGTTTGTACAGGACCGTCCCTCGAGGATATATTATTTTAAGACTGATGAAGATAATGTACACACATAGCGTGTTGATGTTTAATTATATCATGAATTTATTATTAAGCAAAATAAATGCTTAAAAGATTTTCATTCACGCGATGGCTGTGTATAGTCGGTATCTCTTCATGCTATTATAGCTGACCCTCGCACCTTCATTTGCGTCACATTTTTATTACATCCCTGCTCCTATCTGTCGTAGCGTGATGTTATATTATAGCCCTTAGCCTTCCTTAATAAATGAACTGTCGAACTATAAAAGACTTTTGAAACCCAATTAGAGCTACACAGATCCTAGAGTTCAATCAAACAAACTCTATAACTTATAATATTAGTATACCTACCTAAAGACACAAAAATATTTAGTGTGTATAAGGAGATATTTAAAAATCGTGGAATATGTGTAATATTACCTAAGTTTTTCTTTACAGCTTTTGGCTTTTGTTCATAATAAATGTGCAAACTACTGAACAGATTTTGATACGGTATTGCTTTATCAGAGAGGCCTTTGTCTGATGAAAAGTTAATGTAATAAGGGGTGAGTACAATCGAAAATGTAACAAATAGAAATGAAGTAGGTATGCCAAAAATGTAAGGTTTTCCACGAAGATAATGGTACATTGTTTTAACGAGGCACGCGTAGGTGGAGCCGCTTTGAAATATAATACTGCAACGTTGTAAGTTAAGGATATAACGTCGCAAAGGTAAGGTTCTAGTTGCATTATACAGCATAGAGCAAATAAAACAAAAGTAATTTTTTACAACTTCTATTTTATCTCAGAAATAGTTTTTTTTTTTTTTATACCACTAAGGTGGCAGACAAGCATACGGCCCACCAGAAGGACCGGTGGTCACCGCAGCCTATGAACGTTTGCAACACCAGAGGTGCCACACTCGCGCTGCCGACCCTGTAAAAACCTTCTAAGACCCCTTTTGAAGAACCCCATACTGTAGGCGTTTGGGAAAACCGAGGCAGGGAGGTCATTCCACAACCTAAGCGTGCGCGGAAGAAAACACCTATCGGATCTAACCGTGCTGGAACGCACCGGACGCAGAGTGTGAGGATGAACTCCCTGTCTGTGGCGAGCGGTGCGATGATAGAACGTAGCCGTGGGCATCATATCAAACAATTCCTCAGAGCACATACCATTGTACAGGCGGTAGAACACGCATAAGGAGGCAAAGTCTCTCCTGTCGCGAAGAGGTTCCACACCAGCTGTAAGTACAGGATCGTTGACAATTCTTACAGCTCGTCTTTGCACCGAGCCAAATGGACGAAGCTGATATTCAGGTGCTCCCGCCCAGAGGTGACAGCAGTACTCCATATGCGGCCGCACTTGCGACTGTTAGAGAAGCAGTGTTTGCGCCGCAGTGAAGTACCGCCGCGCCCTGTTGAGCACACCTAGCTTCTTGGACGCCATCTTAGCCTTGTCCTCCAAATGACTACGGAACTGAACGTCACTGGAGATGTCAACGCCAAGGATCCCTATACTTTTGGAAATGGAAAGAGATGTGCCCTGAAATTGCGGCGCTACAGTAATTGGGGTTTGCTTAGCGGATTTATGACGTATTGAATTGCCCTACTACCAGCATCCAGCATGCCAATATCCGTTATGATAATTCTGGTGTAGGGCATGTCAATGTACCTATAGACGTCACCAGACTGGTGAGTTAGGCTATAGAAAGCATTATGCGGGCTCGTTTTTAGGGTTACGTACCCAAAGCTCGGGAAAGGAAGGAACGGGACCCTGTTCATGAAACTTCCCTGTCCGTCTGTCTGTCTGTCCGTCACGAGGCTGTATCTCAGGAACCGTGATAGTTAGAGAGCTGAAAATTTCACAGATGATGTATTTTTGTTGCCACTATAACCACAAATTCTAAAATCAGAAAAAAAGAGAGGGGTTAAGGGGGGCTTCCATACAACAAACGTGATTTATTTTACGTTTTTTGGTACGGCAACCTTCGTGCGCGAGTCCGTCTCGCATTTGGCTGGTTTTTTTATCTAGCTAAGGTGACATACTTGAGCTTAAGGGCCAACAGATCTAAATTGGTAACAGTAGCTTATGGATGTTATGTACGGTTCCGTATCTCAAAGGTAAAATGGAACTCTTACAGGATCTTTGTTGTCTGTCCGTCCGTTTTTCTCTGTCAAGACCATTTATCCCCCCTGAATGCGTGGAAGTATCGAGTTGAATAATAAAACCATGTCCCTTGAAACTGTAAAAAAGGGCATCCTCATAATCAAGTTAACGCAGAAAAAGGTTATATCGGAAAAAAATTCGACAAGCTCCAGGGAAACAAAATTAATAGGTTTCCGTTGACCTAGAACTATGAAATTTGGCAAATAATATTCTCTAAACAAATAACGGGTGAATATAAGAACTATGTCTTCATAGTACTTAAACAAAAACAGCGGGAGATACGGTTCCTGACCTTGTGCTTCCGTGAAAACTTTGTACTGGCCGATATACGAGTCCAACTCGCTCTTGTTCCGTTTTTTTTAACGGATTTAGATGATGAGGTAGGTATTTAATTTATCCCAAAATAGATGTTTTTCAAATAAAACTTGACGTATAAATGAAATAAAATAGATGCTATTTGCGTATTAGCTGGCCAAGAATTTTTGAGTCATATTTATCCCCAGTATGAGTGACCTGTTTTTACCAAGAAAGTACTAACGTAACGTTTCTTACTTAGTGATAATTTCGTTTTAATATTTTCATACTGTTTTCATTTTCATCTCGTTCTTTTCGGTAACTTCTCTGTTTTGAAAACGTACAGAAATAAATATATGTAGCAGGCACTATAATTCTCATCACTGTCCGCAGTTGGACAAGGTCCGCAATCTAAATATATATAACTCAAAGGTGACTGACTGACTGACATAGTGATCTATCAACGCACAGCCCAAACCACTGGACGGATCGGGCCGAAATTTGGCATGCAGGTAGATGTTATGACATAGGCATTCGCTAAGAAAGGAATTTGATAAATTCTACCCCCAAGAGGATAAAATACAGGAAGCGGGAACGGGAACAAATTTTACGCTTGCGAAGCTGCGGGCATCAGCTAGTTTTATATATAATATAACTATATGTATAATGTAACACGTTGGTCAGTCGAATTGATACAGGGTAATATTTCGAGATTTCCTTCTCTTAGTACGCTGGGCACCACTTGCAACTATAGTTGACTTAGTCTCTATGTATTTGTGTTAGTTAAGATATATTTGCGATTATGCAATTGCGAACCACCCATCACGGCCGTGACACATTTTGAATTGGAAAAGTAAAAACATTTTCCAATGTTGTACAACATTTTATCTACACATGTCATGGTGGTAGACATACTAGTTTACATAATATTGCAATCAGCTCTATTCGGGATTTGCATGTTATCGCACGTAGGTAACGTACGTTTGTACTCGTAACTAATAGTAGTACTAAGTATTATACTATCATTGCTCGTAACAGTGAATTACTGCTATGTAGATGCGTGACAACATGATGTCGCATATCTACTGTTTAAGTACTTACTTGTATTATGTTTTCTTCGTATGGAATATGCCTCCGTATAACACTGCTTTAACGTATTACATACTTGTAAACTATAGAGATTATTCTTTCGGAAATTAAGTAATAAGTGCAACATCTCAGATCATTGGGCGTCGACGTTCTTATTGTTTCACAGTATAAAAGCTAGTTTTTAAATTCTCAAGTCATTCTTGCTACTAGCGTTAGATGCTAGTGCCTTAGATCATCTAACCACAGGATGCGCCTTACTTAAGCATTGTTTTCTGCCATTGCACATGACCATTTGGTCTTTTGGCTTTATGAAAAGCCTGTACATCAGTACATCATTTTATATGATTAAACTAGTACATTACATTGTAGTTGACTGTACAATAACAATTAACACACAACAGCCATTACGCGTTTGTCGATTAATACATTTTTAATTGCAATGAAATTTTACATGTCTTTGTGTTTCCCCCTTCATTTGTATGAAAACTGGCAGAATATTTTTGTATGCGGTGGTTCGCAAAGGCTAGTCCCGTGTTATATGGTCTAAGGCTAGTGCCCATAACGCTAGTAACAAGAATGGATACAAAACAAAAAAAAACACCTCCAGTCCTTCTGGTGGGCCGCATGCTTGTCCTGCCACCTTAGTGGTATAAAAAATGAATTGAGTGCACGGTTGGGGGAATTACCTGTTCTACAATTATATTTTCTTCGTATTGTTTTAAAATTTATTAATTCGTAGATTGTGCTTGCGGTTCCACCCGTGTGGTAGTTTGTTACCGTTCCCAATGGAAATATATACCCGGGATAAAAAGTAGTCTATGTGTTGTTCCAGACTATAATCTATAAGTGCACCAGACAGATTTCAGTCAGATTCGTTAAGCCATTAGAGCACGAAAGAGTAACAAACATCTACACATTCACTCACAGAATTTTTTGCATTTACTTATAATAATAATTTATTAAGATTGTATTTAATTTTATTAACTTCCAAATTTGACATTTTGAAAACTAGAACAAAGTTTCGCCGCAATATGTCGTCATTTCTAGTACTTAGGCAATATTATTAGCTTTCGGCATATTTAATCACCGTGACTCATGCAACGAAAGATTTATTATTATTAAACGTCCAGTAACGATTTGAAATAATTTATGTCCATGACAAAAACAATAAATTCCAGAGCATACACGTGTGTACCTCTACCATCTCAGCAATTTACAGGTTAAGGACAAGTTCAATTGAAGGTAGGGCTGTCAACGTTAATTTTTTTTTATAATATGTTTTATTAGTAATTAACTATGAATGTTATATTCTAAATCACAATGACATTTTGTGTATACTGACAAGAGCACACAACAAATTTTTTTTTGCCAAGGGAAATGTGTATGTAGGTATATTGTGTCAAATACAAAATGAATCACTCTACTCTTTGCAATGTGCCTAGCCTATTTTTTTATATCGATGTGTTGGGTATAGCTCAATTATAGAGGTAGGTAACCCTATTCAGAGCAGTTATTATTTTTGATTGAATATAGATAACTTATTACTTTGTTCGTACTCGCAAAAACTATGCCGCACCTCACTTCATTTTTTATTAGTCGCGAATTCGTCATGAAGAATAATAGATCAATTTAGTTTAGTAACGCTCAAATACTTTGACTTTTTGAACAATGTTTGATGGTACTATAACATGCTAATACCTAAAAAGACTGGTCTCAGAAGACATTTTACACAATTGTACTATTTTTAAACAACATGCTATATTTTTAAAGTGAAGTAGGTAGGTTTCATAGTTAACTCCTTTCTTCATTGTAACACCGGAGATAATGCTTTTTTATTTTACTAGGAGTTGTAAAACTCTGTACAAAACGGAAACAAAATGCGACCTAACTCGGACTAAAACATTAAAATATTCCTTTACTTGATAAGAACAAGTAAAATTTAGTGCTCCTATAATAACGGCCACCTTTGGGACAAACCGTTTCAATAAAAGTAATTTACTGGAGCTATTTTTCGTTTTGTTTATTATTATTTCTAACTAGGTATATTTCATGATAAAAATGGTTCGTAGATACCTATACACATGCACGTAGGAATTTAAATACAAGCCTTTACTAACATATAATAATAGAATTTCACCTGTGTATAATAACGTAATAAATTTAAATGTATGAATTTAGTACACAGTTATCCGATTTAAGAACATGATGACTAGCAATTGAATAGCCACAAAATATTCCGTTATTCAACCTTTGAGTTGGGCGAATGTCCAATCGAAGTTGAATAGAATACTTACAATTGTAATGTAAGATATTCTAACTGTGGTCGTAGGTACTTATTACAATTTCTGTTTGTTAACAGAATTGGTTAACAGAACTTGCAGTCATATTATTTAATTTTCTACGCTTATTTGGAGGCTTCTAAAAAGGCGGAGGCTTGTAAAAATAATAAGGAGGTTCATTGAAACCCCAATTACTTGTAATCTATATATATAAAAACAAGAACTGACTGACTGACGATCAACGCACAGCCTAAACCACTGGGCCTAAAAGCATGAAATTTTGCACAAATGCTCCTTATGTGACGTAGGCGAGCAATAAGAAGGGATTTTTGAAAATTCAACTCCTAAGGGGGTAAACAAGGGTTGCAAAGTTTGTATGGGACTACGTGATTCCTTGGTCCGATCTTCTTCAAATTTGGCATAAAACATCTTTAACTGAATTGATGGGAGACGTGTATTTTATTTAATTGAAATTCATTTTATAACATGGTTAAAATGGGGTACAAAAATATTTTGGGGGGATTTGCCTCATGATTCATATTAATACTCCTTTGTCGGTACTTTCAAATATTTCTTGACACATGTTTGACAGCTCAATACGATTTTTTTTAAAAATGGTCTCAATTTACGATAAATGTTAAAAATATCAAATAATTATTTTATTAAAACTGCTCAATTTATTGATTTTTGCCCTTCAATAAGCGGAATTACCTTCATATTTTGCATGTCGAAAATACTTTTGTGAGAAGGAAAACTTGTACATGGCTGGCTAGGAATTATGAAAGAACAAGTTCTAGGTAAGGTGTACACGGTTCATCCGAATAACACAGAGTATTTATTACCATCTTCGCTTACTTTCATAATTTATATAGGGATAATACGATCAGAGGCGTTATAGATGAACATTAGCAGATGAAATCTACAGTAAATGCCTGGTCACAATAGGAGAAACTGTATTAGTAAGTACGGGTTGCCTCAGCGTCAAAAGTCTGAAGACCTACACAATCCAGAAATACTAGAAAGAAAGAAGTTAAGATAATCAACTCCTTATCAAAAGCAGGGAATGTTTTCTAAACCAATTAACAAAGACATAAGGTATAAATTTTTACAAAAATATAGATTTACTCTCAAAGTTATATGTAACGTAAATCAAAATTGATTTATTTAGTCAGAATTATATCCATACATATAAAAACAGTACTGTAAAGTGCCAGCGGGCTGGCCACAGAAGACGACAGACGATAGCAGATGGAGCAAACGAGTTCCAAAGCGGGCATCGCGACTTGGTTCACCCGCCAGATGGATCGAGGACCTAGAAGAGGTCGCAGGCTGGATGCGAAAGGCGCAAAACATAAATTAGGAGGCCTACGTCCAGGAGCGTACAAATGCTGATTTGATTAATATAAAACAAAAACTGACTTAAATTCTGATTGAGATCTACGATTAGAACCTTGAAATTAGCTTAATGGCATTAGCATAGGTGCGCACAAAGAAACGATTTTTAGGGTTCGTACCCTTAAACGGCGTCCCGTTTATTCATGAGACTTCGCTGTCCGTCTGTCTGTCTATCTGTCCCTCATGAGGCTGTATCTCAGGAATCGTGGTAGCTAGAGAGCTGAAATTTTCAGATGATATATTTCTGTAGCCACTATGACAACAAATACTAACGTCAGAAAAAAGGGGGGGGGGATTAAGGTAGGCTCCCATTCAACAAACGTGATTTTTTGCTGTTTTTTTGGTACTGAACCCTCTGTGCGCGAGTCCGCTTTGCACTTGGCCGGTTTTTATACTAAAGAGATGGCAGAGAAGCTTATATTTCGGTCCACCTGATAGTTAATTACTGTAGCGGACTAATTCACATAATGATAGTTTGCAACACCAGTGGCTCTGCTGCATTTCAACCCATATTTCCCTTGGCATTACCGCTTGGCACCCAGTAGAGTCACGGGAAAGTGAAATATCCCGTAACCCTACTGATAGTGCTTCCAATTAGGTTCGTCTACAATAACCATTTTAATGAAAATCCAATTAGTGTCAAAATAATACAACGGAAGTATGTACACGCGACAGAAAACCACGCGGAAAGAATAGGTAGAAGCGACGGGGAACCTTTCTATTTCTCTCTCTCTCTCTTACGCAAACGAAGTTGCGCGGGTCAGCTAGTAAAATATACTAACGACATGATACAAGATTCTCAAATCAATTTTAGTTTGTAATATAATATATGTTGACCACTTCATCATCAACCGCGCGCTATACTTGGTCGTTGTCGCAAACTTCTCTTGAGGTCACGTCTGAAGTCCGTTTTTCCCCTTTTCCATTTCTTAGCATCTCCAAAAATGAGTCAATTGTCATTTATATCACGTTATTTATCTGGTTGTTAGTGGATAGTATATTATATTCAAATTCCTCGAATCAAGTCGGGTAACAATTAAACAAAGTCCTTTATTAAGTTGAGGCGTTAAGGTGGCACATGTCAGTCATTATAAACCTAGCCTAGTTGATTTATTGATGTACCGTACACCTACCATTAAGCAAGACGTAGAATTGTTATTATCTAGAGTTATTAGAGGTACTAAACAAAGCGTTATAGGATGTATACCAATTTGCCTTTGAATAAATTGATAATAATATCGTGATTTATGAATGAGGAATAATATGTGCCTATTCTTAGGTTGTGAAATAAGCAAGCAGCCTGCTTCATTCATAGACTACGCACCACGGTGATCTTTTCGAATAGGTGGGCTTTATAGTTATCCTCTATGGTATAACATAAAAAGATGAAATCGATTAATATCCGTTTTAGCTGTATACTATCTAAGAGTGAATTGTCGTTACTATGTTTGAATCGAAAACTCACAAAATTTTATGTTACACATTAATTAATCAATCAACTCAAATTATAGCAATTCATTGCTGTACGTAGGCCGCTCCCAAAATTTATTGCTATGGATGGAAATACAGGGTCTAACATTCGGAAAGATCAGTATGGGCAAGTCTGTAAATACATACAAAGATCTGTTCTTAGGAACTATGTCATCGATTTTAGAGAAGAACTGCATACATAGATTTCAAATATAACTCTTGCACCGTTCGGGAATCGTACCCGGTCGTTTTGAAAAATAAGCCTTACATTATTTCATAGTAACAATTACTGCTTATTTCCTACACAATCGATATTCAAATAGAAATAATGTAAGGCTTATTTTTCAAAACGACCGGGTACGATTCCCGAACGGTGCAAGAGTTATATTTGAAATCTATGTATGCAGTTCTTCTCTAAAATCGATGACATGGTTCCTAAGAACAGATCTTTGTATGTATTTTATTAAGAGATTAGCCCATACTAACCGTACTGAATGTTACATCCTGTATATTACTCCCTATTAACTAAAACGCCGGTAAGGTGGGTTGGTATAGGGTAGGTAAGTCGTAATCTGCACAAATTTACTTCAATATCGAGCTTATCATTACAGAAGCTCATGCTGAAGTTATGCGATAAGTTGAGGGTACTTGAGGTTTGTAGAGTACACTCAAAGTCATAGATTAAGTTCCCAACTTTCGCAATAAACTGTTTGGCAAAGTTACCGGACAGACCGAAGTTACATGACGAGCTTCCTGATACTATCATAATTAAATAAACAAATAAATTATAAATAGTAAATAGAAACCATGGTTCTGCTTTTTTATTTTTTTTTTGTTTCAGTACTCTGGCCTGACAACAGCCTCAAGAACAATATGTGTGTTAGAAATTTGGGTAGATAAACATATACACGCGTAATTATTTTAACATACATACAGCATACATAAATACATATCCAAGGTTATACATAATTATACTTACTTTACATAATTAAAATTATACTTATTTAACTTACACAAACAAATCTTAATATATAAAACAAAGATGGGTTTGTTACAACATTTATAACTCAAGAACGGCCGTTCCGATTTGGCTGAAAATTGGTAGGGAGGTAGCTTAGAACCAGGAGACGGACATAGGATACTGTTTATCCCGTTTGACCTTGCTTTTTTTTTTTCGCTTTTTTTGGTCGATTCACTATTCTGCTGGCGAGACGTACACCGGTAGTCCACGTCCTATGCATGAATATGCGCAATTTCTACAATAATGCGACGGGAAACATCTATCGTTAATGAAATTATTCTGACGGGAGTAAATGCGACGGGAACGGGTGATTTACCCTCTTATGTGACGCATACGAAGTTGCGCGGGTCAGCTAGTATATAACTAAATGAATGAATGATGAATATCCAATAACTGAAATATTTATAAAATAGGGAGAAAACAGCGATCACAATGTAAAAGAGAGGTATGTGCTTAATCGAACTATTTCATTAAATTTTTGTGCCACGTTGTTTGTCCGCAATGAACTCCTTGATGTTTCAGTTGTATTAAAAACCAATTTTGCACGCTATGTGCAATTTGATTCAACTGGGAACGTAACGTAGGATAACATTTTTTGATAAACACTTTCGAATCGAAGTTACGCGGATCAGCTAGTATAAAAAAAGAAACCCGTTATTTAACCGTTTGATAATTTAGGTAATGATAATATATATTTAAGGAAAACCGAAGAAAATCGGCATGTAAGAGAATAACTGTTTATTTGACAGTCACTACTGACGAGTACTACTGTCACAGAAAAACACGGAAATACATGCAAATGTGTACGAAATTACAAGAAACCTTGTGCCATTGTTTACAATAGCTGTAGTTAGAGTCACCATTTTAGGCTAATTGTTTAGTAATACCGTCAAATATGCTCATTTACACATGCTTAAATAATATTGTGTACTTTTATTTGTCAAGTAAGCGATAAATGGCTATCTTTAAGACAAATATTTTGGGAATCGATGGCAACACAGTTTCGTTCGGTTTATTTTTATTACCTAAGAGAGTTCACACGAAAAAATTATATAAATAGAGGAAAATATTACTCTATTTATGTCAATAAATATAACTAGAGAAATGTGAGTATTTCGTACGCCTCTGCCTTTATGATAAAGGCGCATAGTTATGCCATTTTCTTCGGTGAAGAATACGACTATCTCGCAAGAATACAGCTAACATTGATAAAAAGAAAACATTCATAATTCATTAATTTGACATAACCTGAATAAAATGGATGAACGCTATGTAAGAAATAGTTTATGTTTTCTAATGCATTACCAAAAAAAAATCATCGTCTCAGCTCAAGCTGCACTAACAATATATTAAAAATATACCTAAGAATTATATTAGGTAACCTGTGTATAAGACAACGCTTATTTTCAGCTGATCCCTTGTTACAATAAAAATCTTAAATAAAGTTAATGGTATCTATACCTACTGCTTAATTGTTTTTTCCATATGAATGCGTATCTAAATGTTGTAAGACAAGTCATCTAACAATGCTGGTTCCATTATGTTTATACTTTACCACTAACTTCTAGTAGCTAAATGCATTAAATGTGTATATAATACTTTACATTATAATTGTAAAGATTATAAAGAGGAAAGATTTGATTGTTTGTTCGTTTGTTTGCATCGAATAGGCTCCGGAACTACTGGACCGATTTGAAAAATCTTTCACTATTGGGAAGCTACACTCTTCGCGCTGAGTATAGGCTATATTTTATTCCCGTGTTCCCACAGGAACGGGAACTACGCGGGTGAAACCGCCGTGATGTCCGCTAGTGTGTATATAAAAATCTAAGTAAACTAAATTTACTGTTTAAATATTGTTGATTTCCATTTTCCAACCATTTACAGTTCCCACCTAACCTATATAGCTCTATGTTTTTATGATATTAAGTTGGAATGTTTATTAAGATATTATTCAGAACAAATTTATTGTTTTAAAATAAATTTTAATCAGATTGCAAATAAAAAGTGTAGTCCACTTGCAGAAAGTGATGTCGTTGATGTCTTTTCTATGGCTAGTGTGCTACGAAGATCTACAGTTAATTTGTTTATTGTTTAAAAGTACCCCAAGCTGCCATTAATCATATTAATTTTGTATATTATACAGTATTGGTTAATAATTTTTGTAACTTTAACAAACACAAGTAGACTAATTAGTGTTTTATATTTACATTGTTAATTAAAATGAAGTAGATATTTCTATAGATATAATTTTTAATTACATACTCGATTTTTTAGTCAAGCAGTGTTTTTAAAATAAATCGTTCGTACATTATTATTAAAGCATAACAAAAGTAACTGTAAACATATATTTACCTCTTATTCGACCCAAAAAGGATTACAACCAAAACAGGACCAAATTTCGGAACAAAACGTCTCAACAAACACTCAACACTTAGTTAAAGTCCATCTACAGTTATTAAAACAACCAAAACCGATTAATTATTTCGAATTTCGAACGCGGGCAATGTAACGAAGCTTCGAACGCACCCGCGCACGTTTACGATCTCTCGGGATGTGCGCAAGCGTTGCACTTGAACGTTGAACTGACGCGCCAACCCGACTTACAACAAACGCTCGGATTACTTACGCTGGTCCACACAAACGCCTTACCACTCAACTCGAGCGGTTGATAGCCGGTACGGTAGACCAAAGTAATTGTAGCGCGAAATATGTAGTAGTAATGGACAACAAACCACGTAAGCGTTTTGGAACTGTGTTGTGGTAAAGCCTTTGAGCGCCTTAATTGATCGAGATCACCATAGCCATAGATCGACGATAGTCGATAATAATAGTGTTACCGACATAGCTGTATTTGATAGCTATGCACTAATTGTTATGGTTATGGGCGCAGAGCATAGAGCAATACGACCTATGACTATTTTTCGGGAGAGGAGGCGCTACTTTTCCGTTTTCCCTCTGTCAAAGTGTACTCGAAATAAAATATGAACTAATATATGCGTGTGTCTGTAATTATGGGTGTGTTTATTTTAATTGTTGTTTGTAAGTTCCATTGTGACAGTCAATTGCTTTTGAAGTGGTGTATATGAATACGATTATCCCCGCAACAAATGAGAGACAGATATGTACAGAGCAGAGTTGTGTCTACTCCTACTCCCCTTGTACTCGATGCGTTGCTCTATGGCGGAGATTGGTTTTAACAAACAGATAAAACGTGAGTGAATCGGCTCGTTGGAGAATTGGCGCTTCGAATGCCTAACGCGGTTAAGCTTGTTAAGTTCGGAATGTATACGCTGGCTTGAGAAGACAAAACCTCAATCAGAATGCTTTGAGACGTTTTTACTCCTAATGACTTCGCCGTACTCCACCGGTACGGCTCTGAGAGATGGTTTGAGGTATTATAATTATAAAACCGGCTAAGTGCGAGTCGGACTCCCGCACGAAGGGTTCCGTACTAAGAAACGAATAATATTAAGTTTGTTGTAAATCCCCCTAAAATTGGTTTTCTGTTTTTAGTGCTTGTTGTTCAGTTTGTTGTTAAAATTTCAACTTTCAACTTACTTGCTATCACGGTTAATTAGATACAGCCTAGTTAAAGACAGACGGACAGGCAGAAAGACAGACCGACAAACAGACAGACGAACAAAGGAGTCTCAATGATAGGTATACCGCCGTTTGCCCGAAACATTCGGACAAATGAAATTTGGGTAAATGAAAATCGGGAATATGATGATTATGGTATATAATCTTTGGGTAAACAATAGACAACCTCAATGATAGGGTCCCGTTTTATCCTTTGGGTACGGAACCCTAAAAATGGAACATTTCTCGAAGCCAATTTTGATGCTACCGTTTCATTAATGTCGCATTGTTGACTTGGGGGCCTTCAATTTGGATGAGATCACATACAGGCGGTCCAAATCAAAAAATAGTAATTGCTCATTAAATATCGTAATGATCGCTTACAGTCACATTAATTAATTTTTGAGATAGGAAAAAATGTCTTGCGATTTCACCCGCGTAGTTGCCGTTCTCATGAAAATACAGGAATAAAATATAGCCTATATCACCAGGGGTAGTGTAACTTCCCAACAGTGAAAGAATGTTTCAAATCGGTTCAGTAGTTTCGGAGTCTATTCGATGCAAACAAACTAACAATCAAAACTTACCTTTTTATAATATTAGTAGATTGAATCGCAAAGCAGACGTTACAATGTTAATTACTTTAAGTATAGAACAACCAATTATAGTCATCCACTTCATAACAATGTGTTATCAACAAATCAAAACATAGAAACGACTCTACAAGGCCATTGTAATTGAAAAAAAGACCGGGCAAGTGCGAGTCGGACTCACCCAGCGAGGGTTTCGTACATCCGCCCGTCCGTCCGTCAATCCCTCTGTCTATAAAGACCTTAAGGCTAACGCCACACGTTATTGCATATAAATTACAAAGTTCAGTCAAGTGTGGCGCTAGCCTTAATCTTGTGAATACGTTGATTTCCTTAGGAGTGTCGAAATAAACATTTTTAACGACTTAGGCGGCTAACTAATTATCTGCGCTGACTTTAGAAGTTTAATTTTTTTACAGCTTTAAAAAGAGACTATAGGTCTTAATAAATTATATTAATTTCAATTCTACACCTTTACACGTTTACGAGGTAAAGGTTTTTGACTGACGGACGAACGGACAGACAAGGGTATCGTTTTTCCCTTTGAAGTACGGAACCCTAAAAAGGACCATATATTTGTATTTGTAACGTTAAACTGCCTTCGTAATAACACCGCCGTACTTGAGCGATGGTGAACTCATACAATACGATGTTAAAGTACTTAGTGTACTTAACATTGAATATTTTACTGCAAATAGGTTAGCGATGCCATACTTGACGTATTCATGTCCATACTGATCTTATCTTTACATAGTATAATATAAATTCGCTTTTCTTTATGATTATGCATGCTTATGCAACTACGTTTTAACAAACGTGCGCGATTCCTACTCGCACTTGGCCATATTTTTTTAAACTTACACAGTTTATAGCTTTTTATGGCAATCAATAGACGTGATTTTGAAATTTCCAGTGTTCAAAAAGAGTCATGAAAATTTGCTATGCAAGTATTTATTTTTTGTTTGACGTGAGGGAAAATCCTCATGGATGTTATGCCGGACTCCTACCGACTAAAAAACCTAACGTCACGCCCAACAACCTGTGGTTGGGAGCCCCGAGGAAGCCCTCGGAAGGATGTCAAAGAACTGCTATGCATGTATGTATAACTTACTTATTTTATGTATGAGATAAATATTATAATTAATTTATGTTACTTTAATTGCTTAATATAATACTCTGTAATAATTTAATTGTAATCATAACCGTTTTGAAACTGTATAAGGCAGTACAGTTATCAGTTATGCATTTATAAATTTAGTTTGTAGCTTTTTATAAAAAAGAAATTATTATGTTCAACGGTTAGCACATTTGATACAAACGCATATACACACACACGTCAAGACACATACATGTAGATGTTATCTATCTATACTTATAATAAATCTGTAGAAGTGAAAATTCTGTACATTCAAAATATCAAAATAATAAATAGCAGGGGCTGTTACTAGACCGACACCGAACCCAAAAATGTGATGAAAAAAATTTTTGACTGTCTGTCTGTCTGTTTGTTCAGGCATCACGCAAAAACTACCGGTTCGATTACGATGAAACTTAGTATAATTATTCTTTAATAGCCTGGGCACCACACTGGGTTACTTTTTATCCCGGAAAAGTATATAGAATTCAAACCAAACTTAATTTTGCGGTTCGATCCCTAGACCCAAAGTTATTATCAATTATTGCTTAAACAGTTAACGGTACGATGATGAAACTAAGCATGAGCGTTGTTTGTTACAATATGAAAAAAGTAATTTTAACATTTTTGCAAATTCCACCTCCAAAGGTATAAATAAACCGGCCAAGTGCGAGTTGGACTCGCCCATGAAGGGTTTCGTAGCAGCAAGTAACATAATATAATAGTGCTTATAGTTCGTTTTAACTTTCATTGATGTTTTAACACGTTCGCAATGGTAGTGATTTTTCTAACCGAAAATTGTGGTTTATGACGTATTAAAAAAAACTACCAGCTCTATCTCGTTCAAACTAATTTTCGTTGGTAGTTTATATGGCAATTTATATTATATATTTTTTTCAGATTTATAATTCTCTTAGTTTAGGAGTTAGAGGGGGGGGGGGGGGGGGGGACACACATTTTTCCACTAGACCGACACCGAACCCAAAAATGTGATGAAAAAAATTTTTGACTGTCTGTCTGTCTGTCTGTCTGTTTGTTCAGGCATCACGCAAAAACTACCGGTTCGATTACGATGAAACTTAGTATAATTATTCTTTAATAGCCTGGGCACCACACTGGGTTACTTTTTATCCCGGAAAAGTATATAGAATTCAAACCAAACTTAATTTTGCGGTTCGATCCCTAGACCCAAAGTTATTATCAATTATTGCTTAAACAGTTAACGGTACGATGATGAAACTAAGCATGAGCGTTGTTTGTTACAATATGAAAAAAGTAATTTTAACATTTTTGCAAATTCCACCTCCAAAGGTATAAATAAACCGGCCAAGTGCGAGTTGGACTCGCCCATGAAGGGTTTCGTAGCAGCAAGTAACATAATATAATAGTGCTTATAGTTCGTTTTAACTTTCATTGATGTTTTAACACGTTCGCAATGGTAGTGATTTTTCTAACCGAAAATTGTGGTTTATGACGTATTAAAAAAAACTACCAGCTCTATCTCGTTCAAACTAATTTTCGTTGGTAGTTTATATGGCAATTTATATTATATATTTTTTTCAGATTTATAATTCTCTTAGTTTAGGAGTTAGAGGGGGGGGGGGGGGGGACACACATTTTTCCACTTTGGAACAGTCCTCTGCGCAGACTATTCATTTAAGAAAAAAATGATGTAAGGAACCTCAATACCATTTTTGAAGACCTATCTATAGATACCCCACACGTATGGGTTTGATGAAAAAAAATATTTTGAGTTTCAGTTTTGAGTATGAGGACCCCCAAAATTTACTACTTTTTTTCTAGTTTTATATAAGAATCTTAATGCGGTTCACAGAATACATCTTGTTACCAAGTTTCAATAGCATAGGTCTTATAGTTTCGGAGAAAAATGGCTGTGACACACGGACGGACAGACAGACAGACAGACAGACAGACAGACAGACATGACGAATCTATAAGGGTTCCGTTTTTGCCATTTGGCTACGAAACCCTAAAAAGGAGGGTAAAGTTTGTATGGGACAACGTGATTCCTTGGTCCGATCTACTTAAAATTTGGCATATAGCATTATTAACATAATTGATGGAAGACGTGTTTCGTATTTTATTGAAATTTATACTATAACGAGCTAAAAAGGGAATGTAAATTATTTTGGGGCTGATTTTCTCCGAAGTTGATATCAATACTCCTTAAATACTCTTATTTTATACTTAAATTACTTTTTATTTTGACACATTATTTGTGAAAGTTCAATACAATTGACATTTTCATTTATGTTTTATTTCAAACTTCAAACAGATGGTTTTACTACATAGCCGTAAAGATAAATAAAAAGCGCTATTTTGGTATAATATTAACCAAATATGCTTTATGGAAGTATTATTGCTAATTTATTCAAATTTTGTGTGACAAAAATACATTTGTGAAAAGAAGAAGCGAAAGTTCTAAGATGGCTAACCAGAAAAAAATGAAAGACCACGCTTCAAGTAGTATTCACTGGTCAATAAAATAACACCGCATGTTACCATCTACGCTCAATCCTTACGACAAAGATTGTAAGGAGCCCTAAGCGACTGGTCATGGAAGGCATGAACTTTATTCTGCATATAGTGCCGACTGCATTCTGTCAGGAAACAGACTTACTAAGTCTTTGTGAAATACGGGAATGGCCTCTACGTAGACTACATTCGACAGGACTGAAAAGAGCCATTACAATGAACATGATCAGCTAATGAAATTTACATTTTTATTACGTTACCAGGTCTTGGTTGGACCATCTGTATTAGGAGGACAAAGCCTACAGTAGTTCGGTTTGTCCAAACGTCGTAGGCTGGGACTAGCTGAAGAAGGAACTAAGTTACGATGTCAATTACTCAGAAGAGAAGTTGTGTCAAGTAGTAGTTTAGCCATTGAATTAAGAAATGTATTTAATATATAAATTTACTTAGCTCATATTATTATGCATTTCTCTGTCTTTCCACTCCGAACAACTAAACCGACCAACCGTTTTTCGGTATGGTATGGTATGGCTATCTAACTAGGTATTATTATAAATGCGAATGTTTGTGAGTGTGGATGTTTGTTACTCTTTCACGCTGTAACGGCTGAACGGATCTGGCTGAAATTTGGTGCCTACATAGATATGTTATAGTCTAGGAACAAAATTTCACGCAGTCGAAGCTGCGGGCACCAGCTAGTATTAAATAGGATAACACCTTTTATATAGAAAGACAATTAAGCATTTTTTTAACGTGAGGGAATATCCTCATTACTTCTCATGGATGTTATGCCGGACTCCTAGCGACTAAAAAACCTCACGTTACACCCAACAGCCTATGGTTGGGAGCCCCGGGTAAGCTCTCGGAAGGTACAAGTCACATGATCCTATCTACTAGATTAACCAAATAAGTGTTTATTCAAATAAAATCCTTGTTATTACCCGAACTGCCGAAGAAAGGAAGGTAATGTTTTTCGAGATAATGTATTATGTATAATTGTGTGTATGTGTAAAAGTGTATGTATGTATAATTCTGTGTCATTTTGACATGCGAGGTCTTATTTGATTTGTCGTAATTGTGTGAGTGACACCAGGTACACAATTTTTTTTAAAAAATCAAAATGGCAGACTTATGGAGCTAAAATTAAAACCTTGAAAATGTTTCTTGCACGCTTACGGCTTTACGGATTTTAACATGCGAGATGTCATTTGATTTGTCGTAATTGTGTTAGTGACACCAGATATACATTTTTTTTTAAAAAGTCAAAATGGCAGACTTTTGGCGCTAAAATGAAAACATTGAAAATTTTTTTTTGCGCGCTCTACAGCCTGAACGGCTTTACGGATTTTGACACGCAAGGTGTCATTTGACTCGTCGTGATTGTGTGAGTGACACCAGATATAATAAAATTCCTAAAATATCAAAATGGTGAATTTCTGCGCTATAATTATTTGACTGCTATGGACGCAAAAACTACTGAACCTATTTCGATGAGGTTTTATTTGTTTATAAGGTCTTAGTCAGACTTAAAATCTTACATTGGTTTGATTGCAATTGGTTGAGTAGAACCAGAAACGTGACCAAATATATGATAATTAAGGTTAAATTTCGGTGAAATCCCTTCACTACACAAAATTAATAACTCCACTTCTAAGATAACTAAAAAGTTTGAAATAAACTTAATTATTAAGAATACAAAAAACCCGACTGCAAACTTAAAATACAAATGAAAAGCAAAAAAAAAAGCTCCACATTTCTTTTGTAATTTTCTTTAGCTACTTACTGTTTTACTTTGTCGGCAAAATTTGCAGGCAGAAACAAGCTATGGAAACATTTATCTGTTTTGTAAACCACCACTCGCTTGACATAGCTTGTTCCTGCTGGCAAATGTTGCCGACAAAGTAAAACAGTAAGTAGCTAAAGAAAATCACAAAATAAATGTAGAGCATCAAAGATGTTTACTATACAAGACGCAGATTCGCCCCTGCGTCGAATACTGTCCTTACCTTTGGGATGACTCCGCGAGGTACTTACTAGACGCACTTGACGCTATGCAGAGACGTGCTGTCCGAATAATTGGTTGTCCTGAGTTGACGGGAGGCCTCGAACCGTTAGCGCAGCGATGAACCATAGCGTCCTTGGCTGCGTTCTATCGAATGTATCATGGTGAATGTTCTGAAGAGCTCTTCAACCTGATCCCACCCTCTCTTTTCCGATCCCGAACAACGCGTGCCGGGCAGAGGTGCCACTCATACACAGTGGAAAGAATTTTACGCCAGAACGGAGCGTTTCAAAAGATCGTTCCTCTGTCGAACTATAAAAACATGGAACGACCTGCCGCTCACGTGTTTCCCTCATCTTACAATCCCGGGATCTTCAACAGGAGCGTGAGGAGGCACATCACAAGGCCGCCAACTTGAGGACCACTGTCAGAAGTGGCCCCCAATCGCTAGATGCGCCACGGCTTTCCATCAGGCTGGTGGCGACGTCAATTTGGCGAGCTAAATATAAAAAAAAGCGCTTGTTTTTTGCTTTTCAGTTGTATTTTTACTTTGAAGTCGGGTTTTTTGTATTCTTAATAATTAAGTTTATTATTTGATCTATTTACAAAAATATAAAAGTAACAACTGATAATAGAATTTTTAAGTTTTTTTATAGCAGTTCTTCTCAATGAACACGTTTACCCACCAGACTACAGCCACTTCCTAAAGCTAGATAATAATCTCGGGAAGTGTTGGTAATTATACGAATCTACGTCTTGTACCGGGTGGAAATCACGTGCGAAAGTTGTTGATACAGTAACTTAATTAAAACATCCTGTATATGATTTTGCATCCTGACAAAATAATAAAAAAGTACTGTCCAAATAAACATTGAAACTATTTTAACATAATGTACATAATTTTAAGCAAGTACTTAGCATAAATTATGGTGATATTAATAACCAGCTCATGCTCCGCACGTGGGGGCCTCAGGACGACGCGAGAGGACGCAGGTCCAAAATGGCTGCGTGACGTGAGTTACACGCATGCCAAACACACAACCCAAGAAGTGGGTAACACGGGTGTTACCCGTAACACCCGTGTTACCCACTTCAGCATTGTATGTTTGGCAGCAATATGAGGGATAGTACCCGAACCCGTAGGGGTGGCCGTAGACAAAGTCTGTCGGGACTCCTGGGACATCCTTCCAAAGATTTATGAGTACCAGAAGATTTTGCTCTAGGCTGTTTGAACATTGATAGAGATATTGGTATTTAAAAAAAAATCCTGTAAAGCACTCCATCTATTGGTTAACACTGTGAACACGTTAAAAACAGAGATTTTTTTTACGATTAGAATTGTCTTCTAATGACGCATTTTAAACACTCGGAATTCTAAACTTCAGCATGAATTTACGAAGCAATAACTAAGGAAAATAGTGATAGTAAAGGCAGTAAGCGTATCGACATCCTGTGCGTGTCCTAGGCAGCGAGTGCTCGCCGCGACCGGGCATCGAACCCTGGACCTGCCCGCACAGACGCGGCCGCGTTAACTGCCTCGCACACAGACACAACGCTCACGACTTTAAAAATACCGATAAATATATTGGCAAGGATATTTGACATGGCTATGAGCGCGAGTGACGATACTTATGCGATGTTACAGACCTTTAAGGGTGAATTACACTAGTACAAGTTTTTATGAAGATTATTTGCTTCATAGGTACGCCAAGAGTGTGTGCTTACGGAAAACCAAATAGATGTTTATTCCCTTAATCCTACTATCTATACTAATATTATAAAGAAGTAAAGTTTATGTGTTTGTATATTTGTTAAATTGTAAGGGGTAATCTCGGGATCTACTGAACCGATTTAAAAAATTCTTTCACCAATAGAAAGCTTCACGCTTTTTTTTTTTTTTTTTTTTTTAACGTGAGGGAAAATCCTCGTAGGATGCTATGCCGGACTCTTACCGACTAAAAAACCTCACGTAACGCCCAACAGCCTATGGTTGAGAGCCCCGGGTAAGCCCTCAGGAAGGATGTCCCGTGACTCCCAACAGACCTACGGCCGCCAATGCGGCCTCGCCCAGGGGGTGGTTCGGGTGCAATCCCGCGTCTATGGGGGGTTTCGGGTGTGACCCCGCTTCTAAGGGGGGGCGTGAGTGAGTGCTCACGTCACGCTGCCGTCATGGGCCTGCTTCTGTAAGGACGGTGAGCGGCCCTCTCACCGTCCTCAGACCCCCGGTCATGGAGGCCGATAGTCCTCGGCGAAGACACGTCGGCGGCGCCCAGGGCGCCGACTGCGGAACTCGGGTGGGAGAGTTCTCTCCCGCACCCGGCCCGCCGCCTCCTTCGCGAGCATGACCTGCTCGCAGAAAGAGGCGGCGCAGTCCCACTTACTCCCGCCGGAGAGCATGGCTCGCACCATGGCCTCAAGCGAGAGAGTGTCCACGCCCAGACCCACTACGAAGACCTGTCGCTGTTGTGCCCACGCCGTGCACTCCACCAGCGTGTGGAGCGCCGTGTCATCGCTGCGGTCCTCGCAGTGCTGACACTCGGCCGTGGTTTCCCGGTGTTTCCGCCACAGATACCTACCGAAGCTACCGTGCCCGGCAAGCATCTGTGTCAACCGGTAGGAGAGAGCACCGTGTCTCCTCTCCAGCCACTCGTCCATGACCGGTCTGACGGCCGCGATTGTGGCGAATCCCTCCTTTGGTTGCTCAAGTCGCACCTTCCATGTCTCCACGGTTTCCTGGTGGAGTAGGGACCGCTGGGCCTCGATTTCTCGATAAGCGGGCCTTTGGCCCCGCTCCAGCGCCTCCTTGCGCCATCTGAACAGTGACGCAAGGGCTCTCGCTTCCAGGTCCCATGGAGGGGTCCCGGCTAGGAGACATGCCGCCTCACCGGAGATCGTGCGGTATCCTCTTATCACCCTGACGGCCATCACTCTCTGCGGGCTCAGCAGTCTAGCCACATTGATGGCCGTCAGGGTCTCCGCCCATACGGGGGCCCCGTATAGGGCCATGCTTCGCACGATCCCCAGGTACAGTCTCCTGTAGGGAGCGTTGGGTCCCCTGGTGTTGGACATCAGCCGCGCGAGTGCGGCCGATGCTCCACTCAGTTTTGGGACCAAACTTCGGAAGTGATGTCCGAAGTTCCACCGGCCATCGAGTACGAGCCCCAGATACTTCATCGAGGGCTCGATGCCGATGCTGACGCCCCCTACCTGTAGGCTGGATCCCGCAGGTGGCCCCATCCGAGGTCCGTGGAAGCACAGAGCCTCGGATTTGTGAAGGGCGACCTCGAGACCCAGCCGCCGAATCCGACCTACGACCTGAGCAACCCCTGCCGTGGCCTTAAGTGCTGCGTCACGGTGCGTTGCTCCCCGCGCCGTAACGAGGGTGTCGTCGGCGTAACACGTTACGCCGACCCCTCTGAGCAACGGACCACGCAGCACCCAGTCGTAACCGATGTTCCACAGGAGCGGTCCTAACACCGATCCCTGTGGAACACCGCACGACACATCTCGCCGACCCGGCCCTAGCCAGCTCGGGTAAGTTATGGCTCTCTCGGAGAGATAAGCCCCGACAATTCGACGGAGGTAGGGAGGCACTCCATGATAGATAAGCGCCTCCCTGACGCAGCTCCAGGGCAAGGTGTTGAATGCGTTGGCGATGTCGAGGGACACCGCCACCACCACCTCACCCTGTGAGACTGCTTCCTCCGTCAGGCCTCTAATGCTCATGATCGCGTCCACGGTGGAGCGTCCCTGACGGAAGCCAAACTGGCTATCCGCCAGATCAGGCCCCACGCGTGTGAGGTGCCCGACGAGGCGTTGTGCAATAATGCGCTCAAAGAGCTTGCACACCTCGTCGAGCAACACGATCGGCCGGTACCCTGATGGGGAATTTGCCGGCCGCCCCGCCTTTCGAATCAAGACCAGTTTCCCTGTCTTCCAGACGTTTGGAAACTGGCCTTTTTCGAGGCATGCGCTATAAAGACCCATAAGTCGAGGCCCAAGCTCCTCGAGAGCCAGGACCCATGCACGGCCTGGAATGCCGTCGGGTCCAGGGGCGGTGTTTCTGCGGGATTTAAGCCGCAGGACAGCCGCCCCTAACTCACCCTCGGTGACTACGGGCACATCGTTCTCGCTGCCTTCCGCGTTGGGCGCCTGAGACGGAGCCATGCGCGGAGGAATGTGTTCCTCCGCTCTCGACGGGAACAAGGAGTCCAGGACCCCCTCCAGCCGCTCCGGCTGGAGACTCTGGGTCAGTGGGGGCGCCTTAGGGCGTAATTTGCCTCTTACCATGAGGTACGGGCGCCCCCACGGGTTCCGCTCCAGAGTCTCCATCAGCTCTTCGCGGCCCAATTTTTTGGACCGCTTGATGGCGGTCTGGAGGGATCTCTTGGCTTCCTTGTACCCATCGTAGAGCTCCGTCTCTCGGGCTGCCGCATCGTCTGGGCGGCGACGCCTCCGGCGAAACCTGGTGTACCGGCGGCGCGCGGTAACGCAATACGCGCGCAACTGCGCGATTTCCGGCGTCCACCAGTACACCTGTTTCCTTGCCGGTCTGGGCCTAGCCCTGGGCATCGCCGCATCGCAGATGTGCGACATGGCTCTCCCGAACCACTCCACCTCGGTATCAACATCGGCAAGCCTGTCCACTGTCGGAATCCAGGACTGCACGATGGCCGCCTCCAGGAGAGCCTCCCGATCAAGGCGATGGAGTGCCCAACGCGGTTCCGGGGGATTCGCAATTGCTGGCGGCAGGTTAGGTGGAGGGGAGACGTCAAACCGAATATATCGGTGATCTGATGACGTCTCCTCCTCCTCCACCACGCGCCATCCCTGGACACGGCGGGCGATCTCAGGGGTCGCAAACGAAACGTCTATGACCGAGCTGAGCCCCCGCCGCGTCCATAATCATAATCATAATCATAATCATAATAATTTATTTGTGAAACATGGGTTATGTACAGGTCTTGAAAATAACAATGAAACAGTTCGCCATGTCCTACCACATTTCGTGGTGTACAAATATGTAGTAAGAAAATTGAGTTATAAAATTAATACAACAAACATAAAATTAGTACAAAATTAAATCATAAAATTAAATCAAATTATATCATAAATTAAAATCACAAAAATAAGTCATACCACAGATTATATAATGTCACACGTATGTCACTTTCGTATACCTAATAAATATATTTTTGTCATTTAAATAGTCAGTCAAACTATAGTAACATTTGCCTATCAAAAGTCGTTTCAAATTTTTCTTATACATGCCCGTGTTCATTGCTTTTAATTCTTTTGGTAGTTTGTTGTATATTACAATAGCCATATGGAACACACTTTTATGCATTAAGGCAGTATTACATTTAACTGTGCAGAGCCGATAAACATCACGTCGAGATCTATTGCTACCATTTGAAGCCAAAACAAACAAGTCTGGATTCATCCTTACGAATACGGCAACCTCATAAATATAAGGACTTGGTAGTGTTAAAATATTATGCTTTTTAAATAGTGGTTTACATGTATCCGTTGACTGCATCCCAAACATAGCTCTAATACATCTTTTCTGTGCTTTGAATACAATATCTCTGTTTGTAGAGTTTCCCCAGTACAATACTCCATAGTGTAATGCTGATTCTACTAAACCATGATATGCTGTCAATAAGGTACCCAAACTTACACGATGTGCTAATTCGTGCAGGGCATAGACTGATTTATTAATTTTTAAGCTATTGCATAGCTTCTATCGCGGGCCTTGCGTGGAGACCGAATCCAGAAATTGTGTCACGAAAACGAGTCACACTCTCGGCTACCTTCGGCCACGTTCGTGTATCTAGTCTAGCAATTCATAATTTTTTTGTTTACGTCAATTATGAACTCTGCAGTCGTTATATATTATTATTATTATGTCAAATAATCCAAAAATTGATGCTTGTACCCAGAATCGATCTTGCGCCTTCTGCGTACCGATCCGCGTCTTAACCACTCGACCAAAGTTGAATTAAGAGTGTTGGTCGAATTTAGAGTTCTTAATGTGAAATGACAATTTCGATGCTGTCAATTACATTAGTTGCTGTCAATTTACTTCGTCTAAATAAAAATTCGACTATAGGTGTATAGGTATTCATCATCTATGTACAACAGTGAACTGTACTCGTATAATTTGTGTAAAAAGTGTTTTAAATATAAATAAACAAAGTGCATTTATTAATGTAGAAAGTCACGAAAAATAGTGAAAGAAAATGAGTGAGTACTCTATATACATACATTTTATTATTATTATCACCAATGCAGTATCATTTTTTGTTTTGTTAATTTATATATAATACTGCTATAAAGATAACCAAACCCGGGAGTACGTTCCCATGGGAAGCGGGAAGAAAATTTCACGCTGACGTAGCCGCGAGCGCCATCTATCCCATACCTATGTACTTTAAACGTGTCATAAAAGTCACAACAATACCATACATGCATATTTCAAAGAATGTCTATTATTACCATAAAATTTGTAAAAATAGTTTTTAAGTAGAAAGAAGAAACCTATTGTTTTATCTTTTAACTAGCTGACCCTCGCAACTTTGTTTACGTCACACAAGGTCTATGAAATTAGAGGTATTTATTAATCATACTCATCAAGTAGCGTGTAAATCTGCCCTGTATGCTATATCAAAATAGAGCTTAATGGTTAAAACTATTCCTCAGTATAGAATTTTCCTCAGTATAAACAATTTACATACAAACACCGGCGTGTTAGAATTTTATTACATGTATCAATGTAGTAGACGTAACGTGTATAAAATGACATCAATCAAATGTCATCAATATTCTGAAAAAGAAATTAAAAATAGAGTTCACAAACTCTTTTGAAAATACGTACTGTACCTACCTTAGAGGATCGTTATGAAGATAACAGGATAGTTAACAACCATCCATAGAAAATAGATGGTATAATGCTGAATACCGCAAAGAACAATCGGCGCGGCATAGAATGGGGCCTATACTAATATCCTGGAGGATATTAATGATGCCGATGTCCTGTGCCTGCTGAGGCACAGGACATCATGTCTGCATCATGTCTGCAGGACGTGCAGGATGTGATGTCCTGCAGACATGCATCCGTCATGCATGTCTGCAGGACAACGTGCAGGACAACGAGCAGGATGAGGCAGCGAATGGCTGGACTGAAATTAAAATCGACAGACGCAAGAGATGTGGTGGAGGCACTAATTCACGTACCTCGGGAGTGTCGTGTCAGAAACTGATGGAATAGAAGAGTACCCTACATCATTTCGAGTCTCGCCAAGGCCAGAATAACCTTTACACAGCTGCGCCCCGTAGGCAGTTGCGAAAATAGACACGAAGAGTGAAACTCAAAACAAAGTAAACGTTAAAACTGTACTGCTAACTGCTATACGGATGCGAGACATGGAAGGTCACTAAAGTAAAGACATTTCGCACCAGCTACCAGCTATAAGTCTTCGTCAAACGCTGCCTCCAATGGATCCTCGGTACATATGGGCCCGAGAACATCACGAACGTAAGACTATTGGAACGCTGCAGTGAGACCCCAACAGATCAAACGTCGGAAGTGTAGCTGCTGCGCTGGATGGGACACACGCTGCAAAGGGACCATGAATCACATCATACCAAGGCAAGCCTTACTGAAACTACTGGTAGGCTTTCAAAAACTGTTCGATAGTAAGTAGGTACATTTATTGATAGTGGCTATAGGCTACATAACATAATGCGAAGATTAATAGGAGTGGTGCAGCAATGAGGAATGTTTCGAAAACGGAAAACATTTAATCGTTATAAGAGTATCCGTTGCGCCTCTGCGTAAATGGTTGAAGTTACATAAAAATAATTTATTACAAAATAATTGTTCTTCTTAAAAAGTTCTAAAACAAAATTACAAAAGCCCAAATGTCCACAGTCAAGTAGGCACTTGGTACTTTACTTTGTTGAACATAGGCCTTAAAATCTTACTTCTTACTAATATTGTAAATGCGAAAGTTTGTGAGTGTGGATGTTTGTTACACTTTCAGCTCAAACCGCTGAACGAATCGGGCTGAAATTTGGTACGGAGATACATTATAGTCTGGAATAACACATAGGCTACCTTTTATCCCGGGAATAACTTCCCGCGGTAACAAATTTTACGCAGGCGAAGCTGCGGGCATCAGCTAGTATTCTTATATAAAAATAATTATACTAGCATAGTTGGTAAAAAATGCTATGTAATAGCTTTACCGCGGCAGTCCCCGAGTGCCACACGTCTTTTTTTTTATATAGTTGTCGTATATGTGGCTTCCAAGTTAACGCACCATCTATATGAATCCCGAGGAACTTAGTGGTCTGTACTTCACACACTGGTTCATTTTTGTAGGTAACTTTAGGCGTCATAGCTGTCTTTCGTTGACTAAAGTGCATCAACTGAGTTTTTCCAATGTTAGCCTTTAGGTTGTTCGCATCGAGCCATTCCACCAAATCACTCAAAGTACCATTTATATCACACTCATAGGTCTCCACACTATTAGACTTGATCGCAACCGTACTATCGTCCGCAAAGAGTGTCATTGGATTAGGAGTTGCTTTTGGGAGGTCATTGATGTACATTATAAATAACAATGGGCCCAAGACACTACCTTGTGGCACACCGTGTCTAACTTTGCGTCCGTCAGAGCGGCAAATAGTCTCTAGTTTTGTTGTATAATTAACTCTAGTAATTTGTGTATACTGGGTGCGGTTGTAGAGATAGGATTTAATCAATTTTAATATGTTACCTCTTATCCCATAACTTTCAAGTTCATACAGTAGAATATCATGGTCCACATAGTCAAACGCCTGCGTCAAATCCATGAATATGCCACATATTGGAATTTTTTTATCAACGTTTGATATGATTATCTTTAGAAAGTCATAAATTGCTAAATTAATCGTTTTATCTCGACGAAAACCTTTTTGTTCCTTTACAAGAATATTATTAGTTTCCATATAATTGTTAATAGCGTTGTGTATATACTTCTCGAAAATTTTGGCAAATATTGATATAAGTGCTATAGGTCTATAGTTTGCAATGTCTTCCTTACTATTTCGTTTATGCAGTGGTTTAATAATACCTACTTTCAACCGATCAGGAAAAATACCAAATTCTATAGATAAATTTATAATGTAGCACAAGGGAGCTTGTATGTAGTCAACAACATATTTAATAGCTTTGGTACAAATGTCATCTTGGCTAACACTAGCAGTATTTTTGAGATTTTTTATGATATGGTTTACGTCATTTGGGGAACAAGGTTTCATAAACATGGAATTAATTTGCGATGTCAAATATTTCCTGTATTGAAATTTATGCGAAGTATTTATAGATGTAATTTTATCAATATAATAGTCATTAAAAGCATTTGCAATGTCAATTGGATTTGTTAATATGTCATCATTAAGTTTAATAAATGGTATAGTGTTAGGAGGTTTATTTTGTTTTGCAGTATTTATAATCTGCCATATAGTCTTGGCTTTGTTAGTGGAAGTGCGTACTTTGTGGTTGTTTTGCGCCTTTTGTGTCAAACTAATTATTTTCTTTAGTCTTTTACTATACTGTCTTAGATTGTCTCTGTTAGTTTTACTAGAGCACTTTCTGTAACTCCATAACAATTCGCGTTTTCTATTACTGCAGGTTTTTATACCTCGAGATACCCAAGATGGCTTTTTATTAAACCGTACAGTTATGTTTTTATAAGGAAAACAGAGATTGTAAAATAGTTGAAATGTTTCTACAAAAATATTATACGCCATGTTCGGGTCACAGGATTCGTAAACATCTGTAAATTTTAAGCTACTTATACAATCTTTAAACTTATTGAGATTTTCCGTACTTATATTACGTCGCCACATTCGCCAATATTTTAACTTATACACTTTTTTCACTGGAAATCTTAATAATTGAGCAGTATGATCAGATAAAGCCAATTCAATCACCTCTGATTTACATTTCGTTCGTAAATTGCAGGCAAAGTTATCAATACATGTCCCCTTTGCAAGCCTAGTTGGCACTCTAATCTGCAATTTCAAATTATAATTTAAAAGTAAACATTCAAATTCATTTGTAACATAATTTTGTTTAAGAATGTCTATGTTAAAGTCAGCTGCTATAATAATATTGTATTTGTACTTTTTAAGATAAATAAGTGCCTTGTTAAGCTTATCAAAAAATACACTTAAATTGCCAGACAAAGGCACTCTATACACGCAAAGTATAACAACTTGATAATCCGTTAGCTCAACAGCACAACATTCAAAAGCACCACACACCGAAAAACTTGAAATCGTTTGAATGTGGTTCCACATTCAGTCCAGGTTGCGACATTCCCCCGGTTCAGGATGACTAGGCCACGTGTAGTGACCCTGTCCTCCAGTATCCTCCCCCTGTCTCTGGTTTCCCGGGAGCCCCAAGCCTGAGACCAGGCATTGAAGTCTCCCAAGACCAGGACAGGGCGAGGCCGGCATGCAGCGAGAACGACGTCCAGCTCAGGGAGCATAGCTCAAACTGATGCTGGTCGAGGCTCGGCGAGATGTAAACGGCCACGACAGCCACACCCTCGTATTCCGCCGCGACACAACCCGGGCCTCTAGCGATGACCGCCAGGCGCGAGTCGTCCGCGCCGGTCCCCCCAAAAATGGTCGCCACGCCGTCCAGATCCACCGGGCTTCCCGGGTGAACCCAGTACGGCTCGGCGACGACGACAATGTTAATGGACCACTGTCTGATGCTCTGGTACAGAAGGTCCTGAGCACCAATGCAGTGGTTCAGATTCACCTGCAGGATGCGGATATGGGTGTCCATTAATGGACGTCCATGTCCGCACCCTGCCGCGAACTTGCGCCCACAGCCTCACCCCCCCGTGCGGACGGACGGGGCTTCGGCCTTGAGGCAGCGCAGGCTTTGCTGCCCGCCCGGTGGTCGGCCTCCTTGCCCTCCGCCACGCATTTATAACAGCGTGGCGGAGCGTCACAGGCAAGGGCCTTGTGACCGGGCTGACTACAGCGGAAGCACCGATCTCCTACGGTGACTTCCGCCGTACACTGCACCCCCACATGCCCCACGACCAGGCACCTAAAGCACCTGTCTTCGCGGGGCTGCAGGAGATGCACCTGCGCCCTCAGGAAGCCCCCAATTAGAAGGCTCCGTCCGTTCGCGACTTTTTGAGCTGCCGCGACGGGGCAGCTCACGACTGCCGAACCGTGACCGGTAGGGCCAAAGCGGATTTCGCCTGACCTCACCTGGTCGCGCGGGCAGCCGCTCGCCTCCACGACGGCGGAGATTATCTCCTCCGTCGTGGCCGCGTCATCCAGACCCGAAATGCGCAGACTCGCGCATTTGTTGGGTCTGGTGACGCGGACGTCGCCCGTATCCAGCGACGCCCTCAGCTTTGCCGCTAGGGCATCAGCTTTGGGGCCGCTGGTGGCGCCAGAGACCTCGAGGAGGCGTGCTCCGGTGCGCGTCACCTTGCACCGAAGACCTCCCTCAATGTCGAGGGCCTTGAGGTCGACTGAGGCTTTCGCCTGCCTCAGGACCTCGGCGTACCCCACGCCCTTCGCCTTGCCCTCTGCCGTCACCGTGATGACGACGGCAGTGGAGCGAGGAGCGCGGAGCCTCTTTGGCGCCTTCGCCGCGGCGGCCTTTGCCGCTTTTGCGGCGACCTTTGCCGCCTTCTTGGCGGCCTTCGCCGCCTTTTTGGCGGCCTTAGCCGCCACCTTCCAGATCCCCTCTCTGGAGGGAGTCTGGGGTGCGGCGGGAGCGCTGGCTGTGCTGGGGGAGGCGGGGTTGCCACCTCCAACAGGTGCCGTCTTTTTGGGGGCGGAGGAGGCGGTGGCCTTCCGCTGGAGACCGGGAGCCCCGCTGGGTGCAGCCGTTGACGCGTATGACGTGACGACGGGTGCCGCCAGCGGCGGGCGATAAGCCCGGTCCTCGAGGACGCCGAGGCGTCGCTCGATGGTCTCCAAAAGCTGGACCACCGTTGGGGTCGCCTTAGGTGCACGGGGAGCGGGAGCTTTCGCACTCCGAGCCTCTCCGGCACCCTGAACCATCTGCGTCAGCTTGTCGACTTCCTCCCTCATCAGCTGTTGCTGCTTGCGGGAGTCGGCAAGCTCCGCCTCCAGGCTCGCAACCCGAGCCCGGAGTTTCCCCTCCTCGCTGGAGACGTTTCGCTCAAGGAGCTCTTCCAGCGCCTTGGTAGCCCCTGTGACGGCTTCCGTCACAACCTTCTTCTTGCCCGCAACATTCTTGGCGCCTTTCACGGCGCTAGAAATGCGGGCAAGAGCCGCCATGATTTCCTTCGCCGCCGGCACCTCCGTGACTCTCCCGCTTGGCAGCGGGGGCACAATCGCCGGCGGCTCTGCTACCCTTCCTTTCGCTCTGTAGAGGTCGGCTTTCCGACCTCTACCCGCGGTGGTAGCCACAACCTTCCGAGGGAGGTCCTCCTCACTCGTAGATGACACCGACCCAGGCCTACGGAACAGGCCGCTCAACCTGGGTCTCTTCCTACCAACGTCGGCATGGTTACCCTCGATGGCACCCTCGGTTTCGGTACCCATGTCGACCGCCGACTCCATCTCCGAGCCAGCACGGGTTGACGCGACCTCCACGTCACTGGGGGTGGTTTTAAGGCACACCCCTGGGCCTAAACTATGGTGACCCCTCCCATATACCACCTGGGATGAACCCTGGCGGGGGTCGCCATGCCGAGACATGGCAAGCGATTCCCCGGACACTGTCCGGGTGCGCTCCTGGGTAGTTAGTTACAACTGTAGTATTTTGCTCCATAGTAGTAAGTTTTGCGTTTTGCGTCCGCCGACGTAAGGGTGGGAGTGGGGAAGTTGGGAGAGGATGTGAGGATGGGAAGGGTGGGAAGGTGGGAGTGACGCCCTAGGCACTGAGTTCCCCCCAGCGATGCATCAAATTGCCGGGCGTCAGAGCGTGAGATTCGGGTTATTTTTTATAGAGGTTTTCTTCCTCGCAACTCCAAAGAGCCACCGTGCCCGTCTGTTGCCAGACGGGGTTACGGCTCGGCCGAACGATGGTTCCTATGGAATCGTGTACTTCGCCACTGATCACTCAGTGGCGAAGTACTCGTCGCCCTGGGAGTTCTCCACTAAGTACGCTCTGCATAACAGAGCGCATGCGGAGAACTCCAAACCGGCCATAAAGGCCCCCCCCTCCTTGGTGGACTATTGGCCGTGGGCGACGACGTGCGCCTCAGGCGAAGTCCACATTGTCGTCCACGTTACCAGGATGCACCACGTGGAGGTTGTCCTACCCAGCACCCCATTATAGGGGGGCTTTATGAACGCAATAGAACCCAAAACAATGATTTTTAGAATTTTTGTCTTTTGTTGAGGTTTGCTCCAGTTAACATTTAGCGTTATGTTTGTTGTTTTATGTAAATCGGTTTAGAAATAAAAGAGTTATAACACTTTTAAGAATCAGATATTTTGAAAATTTTAATTGTAGGGGTTTCTTTGAATGTGAGTGAACCTAAACTGGCTTTTGGCTAAGCTATTTTATGATTAAGCAAACAGGGCAGTTTCAGACGCTGCTTGATGACTTTGATGAAGAAATACCTTTCCTTTTATACACCTTTTGTGACGTAAACAAAGTTGCGGGCTCAGCTAGTGTAAAAATATGTACCTACTACAAAATTGTTTCTCTTAAAAAAGTTCTAAAAAATTGCGCGATAGCATGTGTTTATCTTTGGGTTTGTGCACAACATTTTAGTGGCAATCAAATTTTTTTCTACGATAATGCCACGGGATACCTCTATCATAAACGAAATTGTTCTTAAAAATAATGCGACGGGAATACACGTGACAAGAAACCTTTCTCTCTCTCTCTCTCTCTCACGAAGTATTGAATAATAACGACGAGACGCTACGGAAGTAAATGCGACGGGAACAGGTAATACTCTCTCTTATGTGGCGCAAACGAAGTTGCGCGGGTCAGCTAGTCTATACTAATATTATAAAGCTGAAGAGTTTGTTTGTTTGTTTGTTTGTTTGTTTGTATGGTTGAACGCTAGGATCTCAGGAACTACTTTCTTCTTTTAGGTTGGATTTCAAAAATTCTTTCACAGTTTGATAGTCCATTTATTAACGATGGCTATAGGCTATATAACATCACGCTAAGACGAATAGGGGCGAAGCAGCAATGAATAATGTTTCGAAAACGGGGAATATTTTTTACCGCCTGAGAGCTTCCGAGGCGTACGCTGCGTAAATAGTTAAAGATACGTAAAAATTGTGTATTACTATTTTGTTTCTCTTAGAAAGTTCTAAAAAAAAGTCCGCGACAGCATATGTCTATCTCTTAAGGTTCGCTCACAATAACCTAATTTGTCTGTTTCTTAAAGTTCGCTCACAATATTTTAAAACTGAATAGTTTGTTTGTCCTAGGATCTCAGAAACTACTGGTTGCATTTCGAAAATTATTTTACAGTTTAATAGTCCATTTATTGAGGATGGCTAATGGCGATATAAAATCACGCTAATGCGAATAGGAGCGGAGCAGCCATAAATAATGTTTCGAGAACGGGGAAAAATTATTTCTTTTGAGAGCTTCCACTGCGTACGTTGCTTAAATGGTTAAAGTTAAGTGAAAATTTTGTATCCCAAAAATGTTGCCCTTTAAAAATTACAAAAAAATGTCGTCAACAGCATATGCCTATATTTTAAGGTTCACTTACAATAACCCCATTTAATAAGTTTTGAAGTATGAGCGACGTGACGGGAGTGGGTAGACATGGACTGCAGTGGTAGCCAATCAACTGAACGATAAAAACCGGCTAAGTGCGAGTCGGACACACATGAGTTCCGTACCAAAAAAGGACGTGTGGAAGTAAATGCACCGGGAAACATTATATCACTTTACATATAAATACCACACCTCTCTCCTTCTCAATCTCATGTGATGCAAACAAAGTTGTGCGGGTCAGCTCTAATGAATATAAGCGACGCGACGGGAGTAAGTGCGAAGGGAAATATTATATCACCTTAAATATTAATACTACACCTCTCTCTTTCTCGCTCATGTGACGCAAACGAAGTTGTGCAGGTCAGCTCTCATGTACATAATAAGCGATAATATAGGTATATATAAGCGACGATTAATCTATACTTATAATAAATCTGTAGAAGTGAAAATTCTGTACATTCAAAATATCAAAAAAATAAATAGAAGGGGGTGTTACTAGACCGACACCGAACCCAAAACTGTGATTAAAAAAACTTTTGTCTGTCTGTCTGTCTGTCTGTCTGTCTGTCTGTTTGTTCAGGCATCACGCAAAAACTACCGGTTCGATTACGATGAAACTTGGTATAATTATTCTTTAATAGCCTGGGCACCACACTGGGTACTTTTTATCCCGGAAAATTATATAGAATTGAAACTATATAGACCCAAAGTTATTATCAATTAATGCTTAAACGGTTAATGGTACGATAATGAAACTAAGCATGAACGTTGTTTGTTACAATTTGAAAAAAGTAATTTTAACATTTTTCAAAATTCCACCTCCAAAGATATAAAAAAGGAGGGTAAAGTTTGTATGGGACAACGTGATTCCTTGGTCCGATCTACTTAAAATTTGGCATATAGCATTATTAACCTAATTGATGGAAGACGTGTTTCGTATTTTGTTGAAATTTGTACTATAACGAGCAAAAAAGGGAATGTAAATTATTTTGGGGCTGATTTTCTCCGGAGTTGATATCAATACTCCTTAAATACTCTTATTTTATACTTAAATTACTTTTTATTTTGACACATAATTTGTGAAAGCGTTGTCATTTATATGGTTTTACTTCAGACTTCAAATCTTACGTAGTATTGTATTCTCTTTGCTTCAAAGATATGATTTTACTACAAAGCCATAAAGTTAAATAAAAAGCGCTATTTTGAAATAATGTTAACCAAATATCCTATACGGAAGTATTATTGCTAATTTATTCATATTTTGTGTGACAAAAATACATTTGTGAAAAGATGAAGAAAATCGAGTATCCACTGGTCAATATAATAACACCGCATGTTACCATCTACGCTCAATTCTTACGACAAAGATCAGCAGCCCTAAGCGACTGGTCATGGAAGGCATGAACTTTATTCTACATATAGTGCAGACTGCATTCTGTCAGGAAACAGACTCACTAAGTCTTTGTAAAATACGGGAATGGCCTCTACATAGGCTACATTCGACAGGACTGAAAAGATTACAATGAACATGAACGCTCAGCTGATGAAACTTACATTGCTATTGCGTTACCAGGTCTTGGATGGACCATCTGTATTAGGAGGACAAAGCCTACAGTAGTTCGGTTTGTCCAAACGTCGTAGGCTGGGACTAACTGAAGAAGGAACTAAGTTACGATGTCAATTGCTTAGAAGAGAAGTTGTGTCAAGTAGTAGTTTAGCCGTTGAATTAAGAAATGTATTTAATAAATAAATTTACTTAGCTCATATTATTATGCATTATGAATTTGTTAATCAGAAATCTATCTAACTAGGTATTATTATAAATGCGAATGTTTCTGAGTGTGGATGTTTGTTACTCTTTCACGCTGTAACGGCTGAACGGATCTGGCTGAAATTTGGCGCCTACAGAGATGTGTTCACGCAGGCGAAGCTGCTATCAGCTAGTATTATATATAAAAGCGACGCGACGGGACTATAGGCTCGACGAGAGTAAATGCGACGGGAAACATTATATTACTCAAAATATTAATACCATACCTCTCTTTTTCTAACTCTCATGTGCCGCAAACGAAGTTGCGCGGGTCAGCTAGTAATCTTACTAATATTATAAATGCGAAAGTTTGTGAGTGTGGATGTTTGTTACTCTTTCACGCTCAAACGGCTGAACGGATCTGGCTGAAATTTGGTACAGAGATACATTATAGTCTGGAATAACACATAGGCTACTTTTTATCCCGGGAATAAATTCCCATGGGAAGAACAAATTTTACGCGGGCGAAGCTGCGGGTCTCAGCTAGTCTTACTAATATTATAAATGCGAATGTTTGTGAGTGTGGATGTTTGTTACTCTTTCACACTTGAACAGCTGAACGGATCTGGCTAAAATTTTGTACAGGGATGCATTATAGTCTGGAATAACACATAGGCTACTTTTTATCCCGGGAATAAGTTCCTGCCGGAACGGGAACAAATTTTACGTGGGCGAAGCTGCGGGCATCAGCTAGTATTATATAAATGTGAAAGTTTGTGAGTGTTGATGTGTGGATGTTTGTTACTCTTTCACGCACTAACGGCTGAACAGATCTTTCTGAAATTTGGTACAGGAATAGATTATAGTCTGGAATAACACATAGGCTACTTTATATCCCGGGAATAAGTTCCCACGGGAAGTCAAAACAGAAACAAATTTTTCGCGGGTGAATCTGCGGGTATCAGTTAGTCTTATAATAGTCTTATTATAGAAGTATATAAGGGAATAAAAACCTATTTGGTTGTTGTGTTTAATAATTTCTTTCAGTTTATTGTGCCTAATACATAGAGCAACGCGAACTGTCTAAGGGGAGACGGCATAGAACGATTGCTCGGTACAAATTTGTCTGTCATATTTTGCGGGTGACGGGGGGAAATCTTCCTCACCCACACTTTCTTAGACTCGCACTACAATAGCAATCGACTGTCAATACGAAGCCTATATATACACTTTAAACAATACACTCATAAATTTTACACACACATGATACATTTTGTGTCATAATCACCCCAAGTCGCTCAACCAATCCATGTATTGATGTGACGTCCGGTAAAGTTGCTAAACAAATCTGAATATTATCTATAGGTTTAAATAGGTGTAAATAATAATAACTTGTTATAAAATTACTTACTTACACAAGATAATGCCATTTTTCTTCAGATTTCTTTAATGACATTTCTTTTTGTATTAATATCTAATTATTTCATCATTTTTATAAAACGACAATTCAAAGGACTTCATAAAAAATAAAAATACTTTAAGGTTTGGAGTGGACATAATATAATGTCCATAAAGATCCATGATAGTTACGGCTACGGAACTATTGGGAATAGAAAAGTTTCACTAGTTCCGCTACGGAACTACTGAGAATAGAAAAGTCTCACTAGTTCCGCCACGGAACTACTGAGAATAGAAAAGTCTCACTAGTTCCGCCACGGAACTACTGAGAATAAAAATGTCCCAGTAGTTCCGTGGTGCGGAACTACTGGGAAAAAAAAGTCTCACTAGTTCCGCCACGGAACTATTGGGACAAAAAGTCTCACTAGTTCCGTAGCGGAACTACTGCCGCGGAACAACTGGGAATGAAGGAATATAATGCTCACGCTGTCAACTAGACTTAGTCTAGTGAAAGAAACTTCAAAAAACAGTTTTTATGTAAGTGGGCACTTTTAGTCGTCAAAATGTCAAATTATTGCCAGAGGGGGTTTGCCAGCTTTGGCCTCTCCCTCTGTAAAGGCGCGCGATGCTCTGTGGCCTAATAAGACCCTGTTAGTCTTAACGGGATCTTATTAGGCACCCGTGAACAGCCACATCAGCAATGAGTCTTGACTCTTAGCGTCATAGTCGATGTCAATTTTAACGTGGAGAACACAGATTGTATAGATATTAGGCATGGATATCAGGCCTCAATTCTGGTATTTGATACAAACTTGAGCCATCGTAATGCCATTATATTATCATTCTAAAAAACTTCAAGTAAAAATGGAAATAAAAGTCATTGCTTTAGTGTGAAAATAGTAAAAAACAATTAATTGGACGAAGGATTAATATGCGTATCAACCGTCGCCGCGTGTCGGTTCTATGAACAATGTGGGTTCCTACTTGTAGATGGGTGGTTCAAGAACCAGACATATGTTTCGTTTGGTCCTCCTTTGGATGTCTTCATTACGGATTTGACACTTTGTGAGACAGCACGCTTCTCAATGAGAACCGCTGTCAAGGGTTACATCGTGCTGTAATTCATCACCGCCATTGCAGTATTTTGTTTGTAGTATTCCCGGCAATAAGGTAGAATAAACCTTAATACAAATATATAAAAACTACTTTGTTCTTCACCTTGCCTTGTTTGACGTAGTGCAGTAAAACTATATATTCATAAAACTATCCATAAGTTATTGACTTTAAATAAATATTTAGTCTTCTATCTTTCTTTATTTAATAATTTACACAAATAGACTTAAAGTGTCGACTTTTGCCGGGTAGTCAGATGCATATTAAACGGCGAAAATTAAGCCTCCCATAAGGCTTTCAGATTGGATTGAAAAATTATCTTGCAGCATTAACGTCTGTATAGCTATTCGAGTTTCTTTAAGTAATTTCCAGTTTTCTTTTAAACATTAAACGCATTACCTTATAACACAATGATGTTACTCACCAACTAGCGCGAGGTAGCTATGCAGAGAACTCTTTCCCAGGGCGCCTTGTTACAGAGTTTCTAGTGGGTGCGCAAGGGAGGCCAGGGCTCTGACGAAAACAGCCAATAGGGTGTACACACATATATTTATTAAGTACACAGAGATACACAGAGACACACAGAGAGCTTATTCACTGATAGACACAAATATCACAGGTACACAGAAGTATAGTCAGGGCTTAGGTACTAATACTACTCAATAGACCACTGCCGCGTGAGCAGGTAAAACGGGTAAGCAGCTAACTACACTTATAATTGGGTGACAATTACTGGCCTTGAGTCAAGTTGAGAGCAGCACAGCACGAGAATGCCACGTGGAGGCGGCTGGTTCCTCTCAAAACACCTCGCTCATGTAGTCCACGTGTCATTGGGTGTGGTTTTGCTAACCGTGGACGGGCCGCTTTTCCCCGTAGTAAAAAACCCTGTTATGACAAGTAAACGACAAATGAAATAACTGACATCGCGACCGACGAAATTCGAACCGCTTAGCAAACAAGAAATGACACTTACCGGTATCCCGGGTGTAGGTTGACACAGAGTCCAACTCCTTCCGAGGAGAATAAGTAAACTCAGACTAATTCCTTAACAGGTCCTCAGGTTGCAACTTACAACCTCCAAAGAAAAATTGAGGCGTGCCACTCAGAGTAATATCAATTTCCCTCGTCCTTAGCCGATCGTAAAAAGAGACTTGGAACTTTGTATCAGGGCTTTATCCTCTCTCTCACGTGGAATCGTCTCGAATTTCATGCAAAACCTGCTTTCATTGAATGCAAAAACGATTCGTCACTGATCCTTATGACATCCTGTCATTCTGACAGCAGAAATGTCACCACTGACAACCGATTAAAAAAAAGATAACTCGATTAGGCTGCTTTCACATACTGAATACTGCATCTATAGAAAATAAATGCTACAACCACCCCCCCTTTAATAGTATTTCCTGCGGATATGACACGCTGGAAATACACAATAAAGAAAACAGAAAAGTACTGACTAATAAACAAAGACAACCAGCTAGGTCCTTCAAACACCAGCTGACTACGACCATTACAATACCAAAGAAAGATCCTCCTATGTACCTAACTAGACACTGACTCGTGTACCGGTTAGGCTAAGTAACTAGAGTCTAATGCCTTTCATAGAAAACGAATGCTCCCTTTACTCACTGCCGATACCCTAACACTACCCAAGCTCTCAGGATATTGTAGAGTACTGAGAAGCGAATGAGAGAAAAACGCTCGGTGCGGTGCATAGAAGAAACTACAACGTGACAATTTAAAGTCACGTACACATATAGAAATACAAACAAAAGATTAAAATAGTCTTACATAATGATCACATAGCACTGGTTTAATAAACTAGAGAAACAGTGCTATGTAGTTACGTTAGGTATTGGAGACTGCTCCTCCTGATACTTCAGGATGTCCTTGATATGGTACTCCCCAAGATCCTTACCGTCCAGATCTGACAGCCTATATACTAAAGGGGATCGTTTAGCAGTCACCACACATTTAAGGAACTTAGGGGCTAGCTTAGAAGTAAAATTCTTGGCCTTGTTGGACAGGTAGAACGTGCGTTTGTAAACTATCTGTCCCACTTTCAGCTCTACATGCCTTTTTCTGAGGTTGTAATACTTTTCATTACGCTGGTGGGCAACGTTCAAATGTTTCCTCACCTGGTCGTAAATGCGTTGTATTTCTCTCAGCTTGACACCGAAGGCTGATGGATCGTCTACAGAGACTGAAGTAGGATGGCACGCGATATCTGTCTGCCTGTATAACACTCCATCCCCAATAAATTCCCTACCATGTACCAAAAAGTAAGGGGTGCAACGAGTTGCTTCGTTAACTGCAGTGTTTAAAGCACACTGTATCTCAACCAAGAACTGATCCCAAGACTTGTGTTGTGACTTCACATAGCATGAGATCGCTTGAACCACATTGCGAATAGCTCGTTCCGCCTGATTAGTTTGGGCATGATACCTAGGGTTATAATATATATTAGTGTTCGCGATGAACAAAAGAAAAGATTCTTGGGCTGGTAGAAATTAGTTTATTGGCTTCGTAGGTAGAAATTACAGCAAATATGGTGTGCAGTCTGTAGGCGTGACGGTTGTGTGTAACTGAATGAGTAGTGGTTGGATATGCGTATGTGACAGGTAGGTGACGTAGGTGTGTAAGGCGAATGATTTATGGAAAGTATGACTCTATATAAGCTAAGTACGTTTAGTTAGGCGATTAATGTGTGGTAGTGTTGACAAAGTGAAAATCGGCGTCAACATCCTCCCGGCCGTTGAAAGCATGGCTATCAACTGTGATCCTCTTCATTTGTTGAGTCGGACGATGCAGGCAATGGGCATATTCGGTTCAGTGCTCTTCTCACTGTTCCTTGGGATGTGGTAATGTCAGCTACTCTTACCACACCATCTGATCCCGGAAACAATTTAATGATGCGGCCCAATCGCCAGGACAAGGGGGGTATGTTGTCCTCCTTTATGACGACGAGGTCGTTGAGTCGAAGATTTTGGTTTGTAGTGCGCCATTTGGAGCGTTGCTGCAACTCTGCGATGTATTCGTTGGCCCAGCGCTGCCAAAAATGTTGCTTGATTTGTTCTAGACGCTGAAACCGGTCTAGACGATTGGTGCTAGTATCAGCCAAGTCAGGTGATGGCAGTGACATCAACGGTCTACCAATCAAAAAGTGAGCCGGGGTGAGAGGCTGTAGGTCGTTTGGTGATGGACTGAGAGGACAAAGGGGTCGGCTGTTGAGGATAGCCTCAACTTGTGCAAACAATGACGACAACTCCTCGAAAGTTAAATGTGCGTTACCTAGAGTGCGCTTAATATGAAATTTCGCCGATTTGATTCCCGCCTCGGCCAAGCCGTTAAACGAAGGAGCGTACGCGGGCGAAAATTTGAACTCTATACCTCGACGAGCTGCATATTCACAAATAGAGTCACGTTCTGCTTCTAGAAAGGACGTTAATTCCTTGGCAGAAGCAACGAAATTGCGTCCATTATCGCAATGGATGAGTTTAGGTACACCTCGTCTAGCAATAAATCTTTTAAGTGTCAACATAAACGCATCCTTTGATAGCTCGCTGACAGCTTCTAGGTGGATGCACTTATATCGAAAGCAAACAAAAATACATAGGTAACATTTAGTTATTTTACACCCTCTACCCTTACGGTCGGTAATTAAGAATGGTCCAGCAAAATCAGTAGCAACAGCAGAAAAAGGAAAGCCAACCTCTACGCGGTCATTAGGTAGGTTACCCATAATGTTAGTTAACGTACGGCCACCAAATCTGCGGCAGGTAATACGGCTAGCCAGTTGACGGCCACCAATTGGCCAGTAGTGATCTCTTATGGAAGCTAATAGTTGCTGGAGCCCAGCGTGTAATAGACGATCGTGTTCAGCTTGAAATAATAACTTAACAAGTGGATGACTTGACTTTAGTAAAATTGGATGTTTCTTGTCATATGAGTACTTAGAATTAGGTATGCGACCTCCGACTCGTAGTATGCCCTCTGAATCAATAAATGGGTTTAGAGACAATAGAGTAGCCTTTGGCGGCAAACTTCTTTTGTTCCTTAGGCGAGATAATTCGTCGGAAAAACATTCGTTTTGTGCAATTCTAGTGAGTACTTTAAGTGAGTGAGAAAGTTCGTTGGCTTGTAGTGGACCTTGTACTTTATTCTCACGACTATTATTTATGAAACGATATACAAATGCATAAATTCTTTGAAGTTTAAATAATTTTGAATATTTATTGAAATTAATTATGGGTGCTGCAGGCACAACCTCCGCCGCCAAAACGGAGGCCGTTTTTAACTCAGGAAGCTCCTTAATATTAAGTGTGATTTCTGAAGGCCATGACACTTCTGACTCCGAAAGAAATTGGGGACCATGCCACCACAGGGCAGGTTGCAAAGAACTCACGTCTTGTAGTTCTGTGCCTCGTGAGGCGAGATCCGCGGGGATTAAAGCCGTGGGTACGTAGCGCCACGATGCCGAATCAGTTAGATCATTTAGAGCTGCAATGCGATTGGCCACAAATGTTTTTGTTTTGTTGGGTGTACGAATCCAACCTAAAACCACACGCGAATCAGTCCAGTAGACGTGCCGATGAATAGGAGTGCGTAAAGCTTGCGTTACAGCCGTGCTTAATTGTGCACCCAATACGGCAGCGCATAGCTCTAGGCGGGGTATCGTAGTAGCCTTAAGAGGGGCCACCCGGGCCTTAGCACAAAGTAGGCTCACCTGTACTACGCCGTTTGCATCGACGGACCTTAAATAGATACAGGTTCCGTAGGCTAGCTGGGAAGCATCACAAAAACAATGCATTTCTATATGTACATTATCACTAATTAGGGTTAGTCTATTTATTTTGAGTTGTGAAAAGTTCGAAATATTTATACAAAATGATTGCCAAACTTTATAAATGTTATTAGAAGTAGGTAATGGGTCATCCCACCCTAATTTGAGAATCCATAGTTGCTGTAAAATAATTTTGTATTTAATTGTAAATATTGATAGAAGTCCTAGTGGATCAAAAACCTTGCTAATAGAAGAAAGTATAGACCTTTTAGTAACAATAGTTTGAGTAGGTATTTGAAATGGAAAGTGTAACATGTCAGAGGTAGGACACCAACCAATTCCTAAAGTACTAGATGCATTACTGATGATCAGGTTGCCGTCATCAGTGTTATTAGTGTCTTGGAAAAGATCAGGCAAATTAGACCTAAACTTTCTTAAATGGAAACAACCCTTAGATAGTTCATCAGACAGTGAACGTTGAATATGTTTCAATTCCAGTGGAGAATCACTGCCCGACAAAATATCGTCGCAATAGGTGTCATTTTGAATAATAGTTTTGATTTTAGGGTCAGCACATTCCTCACCTATCTGCCAAATGCACCTAGTGGTGAGAAAAGTTGAAGAAGCAAAACCGTAGGTTACTGTGTTGAGACGTAGGGTGCGGAGAGGGTCAGTTTCGTTATCGCGCCACAGTATTAACTGTAAGTCACGATCTGACTCCCGCACGTTGACTTGGCGGAACATTTTCTCAATGTCCCCAGATATTATATACTTATATAGACGAAATCGTAGTAAAATATTAAATAAAGAATCTTGTATTGTGAGACCAACCATTTGGAGGTCATTAATAGATTTACCAGACGTAGTACGAGCCGACGCGTCAAAGACAACACGTAATTTAGTGGACTCGCTCTTTTCCTTGATTACAGGATGATGTGGTAAAAAATAGGAGTGCAGGGGTCTCTGTATAGGTGCTTCGGACAAGTGCCCGAGAGCAGCATACTCGTGAATGAATTCAGAGTAAGCCACCTTTAGATCGGGTTGTCTTTTAAAGCGTGACTCAAGACTTAAAAACCTTTTCTTAGCTAATTGATATGAGTCACCTAGACACCCTTTCTGGTCACGAAGTGGTAGGCCTACACAAAACCGACCATTCTCTAATCGCGTTGTAGTGGAGAGAAAATGCTTTTCACAAAGCTTTTCCTCCTTTGTTAGTGGCACAGATTGTGGAAAATTTTCTAATTGCCAAAATTGGGCAACCTGGTGCTCTAGGTTAGGAAGTCCATGGGTGTCTTCCTGTAGGTAAGCATGACAGGTCTGTATATCCCGTTTAGACAATTTAGTAGGGGGTGGTGAGACTGGAACAGACCCTCCAACAAGCCATCCAAGTTTAGAGCTGCGTAGAATAAGTCCCTTGTTATGTAGGGAATGCTGTTGGGAACCTATGAGGTCCCAAAATAGGTCAGCCCCTATTAGCATATCGATAGGGGATGGTTCGTGGAAGTTCGGGTCTGCTAGATTAAATTTAGACAAATTGAAATTCTTTAGATCAATAGTTAATTTGGGTATATTTTCAGAAATTTTAGGTAAAATTAAACAGTACATTGTGACATTAAATAAATTATCATTAGATTGGAGATTCAAAATAGACCGCTTTGTATCTAGCTTAAGTTGATTGTTACCAATAGTATAAATATCAACATTAGATGGTTCAATAGTTAAATTGAGACGCTGCTGCAGTGACTCTGTGATAAAAGAACACTGGCTTCCGCTGTCCAGAAGAGCGCGAGCCTTAGTGGTTACTTTTGTGATAGGATTTGATACAATAACGCTAGCGGTACACAACAGCACTTGAGACGATTGGGAAAGAGCAGACATGACTATGGGGGACTGCTGTGTTGGTTCAGGTTCTGAAGTAACGTGAATTAGTGTGTTATGACGGGCTCCACAGGCTCGACAATTACCTGGCAGAGTACATTTGCTAACTTCGTGCCCAGGCTTCAGGCAGTTGACACATAGGCGTAATGACGTCACCGTTAGCTGCCTATCTTCGGGAGACTTAGACCTAAAGGTAGAACAATCAAATAGACGGTGATTTTCCTTACAAACTAGACACTGAAAGTTACGCTTAGTACCTGAGGCGTTATTAGAAGTGGACATAAAAGCTTTGTTTTGAATTTTATTTGAAGTAGTGCCAACAGGAACCGTAGGCTTATTATAGTGATTAATAGATCTTTCCTGTTTGCTACGGTTTACAGTTTCTAAAACATCTGCACGATTTTTCAAAAAGGAGAAAAATTCGTCAAGTGTAGGAATTTCCGATAACGAATTCTTTTGTTCTTCCCATTTAAATAAAGTGCTGCTATCTAACTTTGCTGTGACCATATAAATAATCAAAACATCCCACTTGTCGGTGGGTAACCCCAGCGTCCCGAGAGCCCGCAAGTTTTTAGTGATATGATCAATAATAAAACGTAGTGACTTATCGGTCTCTCGTACACTTTCCAACGTAAATAAAGATTTCAAATGGTTATTAATTAATTGACGTTTGTTGTCATAGCGGTCGCACAAGAGCTTCCAGGCTTGAATGTAATTCTTATCAGTAATTTCTAAGTTACTGATAACACGGGCAGCTTCGCCTTCTAAATATGAACTTAGGTAATGGAACTTGTAAATATTTTTTATCTTATTATTGCTGTGAATTAAAGAATTGAATGTTTCCTTAAACTCAAGCCATTTGTAGTAAGTACCATTGAAATTTGATATTTTTATGACAGGTAATTTAAATCCCATAAATCCCCGGCCATCATCACAACCAGAAATATGTTGTGTTGCATTAGAGTAGTCTGATTCGTTATCAGTAGGCGTGGAATTGTTTGCCACTATAGTCTTAGCCAAGGAAATATAGTGATCAAAGTCCTGTTCAATAGTTTCACATATAGCTAATTCGGTATCTATAGACGGACTCTGTAATGACTCGATTTGTGATTGCAACTCGTCGAATTCTCTTTGCAAACATTCAGTCCTAGACAATTTCATTTCAATTTTTCTTATATCCAAATCAGATACACTATCTTGTTCTTGAATTTGATCTATGTAGTTTTTAAACCTAGTCAAGCGACCTTTGATGTTGCTACGTTTATTGCAAATGTCTTTCAAAGAGGCACTCAACGATTTTGCATCGGTATCCATGTTATGAAATTATCTAGTACTTTGATAGAATTTAGTTAAAAGTATAGGCTAATAAAGAAAAGAAAATAACGATACGATTCGCTCCTCAATCCAACGTTATCAGCAAGCGGGCGTCAGACCGGTTCGAATCAGCTGATAGCTGCGAGGATGCAGGCCGGCGCAGGACAATAGGTGACGTCACGCGTTGATGTCTTACGAGCGCTGGCGCATCGATGCACTGGAATTGAGTTATTTAGCGTAGCTGAGTATCTAACGTAAACAACTGTTATTTAGGTTTTGGGAAGAAATTTATAGTTTTAAAATGTTTCTACTATTATAAGGTGGGCAAAATTTACGTGAATGGAGTTACTAAATGTTTTAATAGTGAATTAGTTTACAAATTGTGACAAAGTTGTTTATATTAAAGAAATAAGGCAAATGAAAGTGAAAGTTGTGAATTGTGAACAGTTTATATGTTTCAAGTGAGGTTTATATGCAAGTGGGTATTGAAAAGCTCACTTGCAAAATTAAGGAATGCACTTGATATTTAGTGGAAGTTGATATTAAAATCGTAAGTAAATATATCTTATAGCACTAACTATACGATAGATAAGTAGGTTTGTAACCAATTACGGCAGTTACGTGAAAATTAGATAGATTTCTTTTTTGAAAAGGACTATGGGGGTAATTAGACAGACTGAAACCTTTCGTGAAAATAATAGTCACTATTTGCACAAATTGAGTTGGATAGAAGTAAAAGGAGTAGATAGGAACGGACTCACAGTGTAGACAGGCAGACGTTGATGCACGGAGAGGATTCTTGATTCCGGCGGTTGGCTGGCTGCTTTGGTAGGCGTGAGGTGTCCTCTGGCTCCTTGGGCTAGGCGTCTCAGCAACTAGGCGAAAGACGATCTTGGGCACGGTTAGCAGTGTAGACCTCGGGTTGCTGCTGGTAGTAGTCCAGGCAATCTTGGCGCTGCGTAATCGTGACGTTGATCCTGTAGTGTCTTTCCTTCCCTTCTTTGGACGGCAGTTTAGAGTTGTAGTGATGCCACGGTCGCCACTTTTTGTTCGCGATGAACAAAAGAAAAGATTCTTGGGCTGGTAGAAATTAGTTTATTGGCTTCGTAGGTAGAAATTACAGCAAATATGGTGTGCAGTCTGTAGGCGTGACGGTTGTGTGTAACTGAATGAGTAGTGGTTGGATATGCGTATGTGACAGGTAGGTGACGTAGGTGTGTAAGGCGAATGATTTATGGAAAGTATGACTCGATATAAGCTAAGTACGTTTAGTTAGGCGATTAATGTGTGGTAGTGTTGACAAAGTGAAAATCGGCGTCAACAATTAGGTACATTGTATTTAGCCAACAGATCCTTAAATGGCTTACTCACAAACTGAGGGCCATTATCCATGTAAATAGTCTTGCAGACTCCGTGCACGAGAAACACACTCTTCTCTATGAACCTTGCGACTACAGCGCCTGTGGCAACCCGAACAGGGCACAACATGACGTATTTGCTAAAGTAGTCGGAGACCACGATCAGGTGTACGTTTCTATTGCTCGAAGTGGGAAAGGGACCAAGCAGATCGACAGAGATAGCTTCGAATGGCTTCGAAACCCGCTTCGGGCTACCCATTAGGCCGGGACGAGACGTATTTACGGGTTTGTACTGCTTGCATGTTTCGCAATTCCCAACATATTCTTTGACGTCCTCGTACATCTTGGGCCAGTAATAATTTAGGGCTAACCTTTTATGTGTCTTCCAAACGCCACCATGGGCACTAAGTGTGTCATCGTGGTACTTAGAGAGCAGGGGCAAGCGATCCTCCTGAGGTACCACCAGCTTCCAGTCAAAGTCTGAAGTCAAAGAATATTTATTTTTAGTTAACCTATATAGAAGGTTGTCACGAATGTCATAATTTGGTGACTTCCTAGGGTTCTTCCGAACACTATTCATGGTGTGGTCATACCACGGGTCTTTAGTGGGTACTGCATCGAGGGAATCAATTTTGATACGAGACAGAGCATCAGGTACAACGTGGTCTTTACCTTTTCGATGCTCTATGTCAAAGTCGAATGGACTGAGCCTCATACTCCAACGTGCTAGACGACCCGTGGGATTTTTCAGTTTATGGAACCACAGAAGAGATGAATGATCCGTGACGACCGTACACTTTTGACCTTCGACGTACTGACGAAATTGTTCCAAGGCGAAAATCACGGCCAAAAGTTCTCGCTCAGTTGTGCTGTAGTTCACCTCGTTCTTGTTAAGAGAACGGCTACAGTAGGCGATAGGGTGCTCAACACCATCGTGAGTTTGTGTCAGTACAGCAGCAACTGAGTAAGCTGACGCGTCACTAAGAATGCGGAAGGGCATCTCAAAGTTAGGCATTTTTAATATAGGGGCAGAAACCAAGGCTGACTTTAGCAGGTTAAAGGACTGTTCAGCCTCAGGGGTCCATTCGAACTTAAGGTTCGTAGAAGTGAGTTTGCACAGAGGTTTACTAATCTTCGAGAAGTTGTTAACAAAGCGACGATACCAGCCGGCCATTCCCAGAAATCTCTTAACCTCCTTAGGGTTAGAAGGGGTGGGATAGTTGAGGATAACCTCAACTTTACCCGGGTCTGTCCGTAAGCCATGTTTGTCCACATAATACCCCAGGTATTTGAGTTCACTCCGACAAAAGTGGGATTTTTTCATGTTAATTGTTAGGCCAGCATCCTTGAGTTGCTGATAGACTCTATGTAAGAGCTCTACATGCTCCTCAAAGGTGCTGGACACACAGACTATGTCATCCTGAAACGCAAATACCTTGTTGTCGAACTCGGGACCAAACAGACGGTCCATGAGGCGTTGCATCGTGGCACTGGCCCCGACAAGACCGAAGCACATGGAATTGTAATGGAACAATCCTCTCCGGGGAACCGTAAAAGCAGTCTTCTCAGCAGACTGGAGTGAGTCGAATGGAATCTGCCAGTAGGCCGCACTCAGATCTACAGAGGTTAAATACTTAGCATTATTAAGATGGTCCAAGATTTGATTGATATAGGGTAAGGGGTAGGCGTCACTCTTAGACACAGAGTTCAGCTTGCGAGAGTCCAAGCACAATCTGAGGTCGCCGTTCGCCTTCGCCACCATGACCACTGGAGAGTTCCAGGCGGACTGAGACGGGGACACTACTCCCATCTCCAGCATTCGGTCCAGCTCGGCTTCCAGGGCCTTCTGCTTAAGGGGAGAGAGCGGATAATAACGCTGCTTGATCGGCTTGCTGTCACCAGTGTCAATGACATGGTGCACAAGTGAGGTCCGACCTAAAGCCACTTTATCAGTGTTCAACGAGTCGAATTTTTCAATGACCTCGTTGATTACACACCTTTGTTTAGTTGTCAGGTTGTCGTAATCCTCGAGGCCACCGTTAAGGGACACAGACTCTATAGGATTATTATCACTATAACTATCAAGGCTAATATTTTGTAAAATTAATTTATCACTTAACTTAAATTGTTGCCAGAAATCCACACCAAATATCATGGAGGTGGTTATTCCTGGGACAACATAGAACTTGACAACTCGGATAACCGAATTGTACTCAATTGGCAAAGAGATACAACCCAGACATTGCAAGTGAGTGCTGTCTGCAGTTGTAATACGAAAAGTAGGATTGATACTCACAAGATCAAAACCCAGTTCCAAGAAGATGCGGTGCGCTCCCTTACCTAGTATAGAGCAGGAGGCACCGGAATCTAGAAGGCCTAAGACATTTAAATTTAAAACTTTAACAACTAGATACGGTCTAATGTCACTATCCCGTTTAGGAAACAGGACCTTATCAGAAATAGACTCAGACACAGAGTAGTGCATAGAGTTCCTAACAAGGCCCTGGCCTACGCGTTTTTTGGCTTGCCAGCACATTGTGAGCAGTCTGGGGTCTTGACTCCTTTGAGACCACACCGGAAACACACCAGCTCCCTTGACTGTGTGCAGCTGTATGCAGAGTGACCGCCCCCGCCACAACGAAAGCATTTGCGTTCGTGGGAGGTAGTCGGCGTCTCCACCGCAGACACCTGCTTGGTGGGCTTCTGTACACCTTTGTTCTTATGCTGGTGTAAGTCCGATGAAATCTCAAACTTGTCAAGAGCAGGCTCATGGAAAGCGTCTGCCCTAGTACGCGCAAGCTCCAAGCGCTTACCCAAACGTCTCAAGTCATCTACAGAGTTGACATCATGCAAGGCCAGTTCCTTCATATAGTCACGTCTAATGTTGTGCATGAGAATGTCCAGCTGTTCCTCACTGGGCATCTTACATGACAACCTTGAGAACATGGCTTGCATTGTACATATATAGTTAACCAAGGACTCAGAGCGGGCTTGTGTACGCTGTCTTATCTCGTTCCTGAGGCGGTAATCATAATCAGGAATATCGAAGGTATCTCTAAGCTCACTAATAAGATCCTCATATGAGATGAAGTTAGCTTTGTTTGTACGGAACCAAGACAAAGCCGGTCCATCCAACAGGTCGGAGAAAGCCATAAGGAGTCTAGGCTTAGTAACCTCCCGAGCACATCTAAGTTCCTCTAATCTCTCTAAAAACACACGTACACAAGTAGAACCATCATATTTTAAGTTAAATGAACATAAGTTAAGGGGACGTTCTTTATACACTATGTTACATGTAGAACTATTCCTACTTGAACTAGCTCGCACCGAGCGGTCCTCTCTCACTACTGGTGAAGTATATTCCACCTGGTCACGACCCGAAGGATCATCACCATCATCATCCGAACCTTCGGATTCAGAATCACTACTGGGTTCAGCCCTAGCGATGATCTTCACTAGCCTACCACGAATATCCACCAGGTCGGGGCAATCCAGACCACAACGAGCTAACCTACTCAATAAGTAGTTGGCTCTGATAGACACCCTAAGACGACTACCCTTATTAATGAAGATGTCACCTGACTGAATAGCCTCCTCCAGTTCGGAGACTTTTGGAAGGCAGATCGAGAGCTCAGCCGATGCATCAGCGGGTACCGGAGCACTCGCTTTGATGCTACCTCGACGGACGAGTCGGTGTGCCGTTCTCAGCTCACTCCGAAGGCCAGACACTGTCGTTTCCGGTTCCACTGAAATTCCCATGTGGGACAGCTCGTTAGCAAGTTCATCCTTTCTTAAATAATTAATATATTTTTTCATCTGTGCCATTATGTAAAAATTTACTTACAACAATTCTAAAGATAAAATGGCACAGATAGGGATCAATTACAAAGTAAAAATGTAAATTGAGTTACAACAAAGTGTACTAAGTTAGGTAATTATGTTTCAAATTGACTTTTAGAATTTAACAAAGATTAAGGGTATACTAAGAGAGAAAAGTTTCAAAATTTTCTGATAACACTGTTCAGGTTAACATTCAAAATTACAAGGTATCAAGATACCTTCAAAAAAAATTTATAATTACACAGAGTGAAATTCACTAAGTTAACACAGAGGTGAAGCTATAGAATAATATATGTAATATATTAATCTATGCTAATATAATATTACAATAAATACATGTGTGTGCACCACAAAGAAAAAAGAAAAAAAGAAACACATAAAAGAAAAAACACAATAAGAAAAAGAAGTGGGTATGCCAAATAAAATCAAAAAGTTTTTCCAAAATCACAGCTATTTTAAATTTTTGAATTTAGAATTTAGTGTCTTTTCCAGCCAAAGATGTAGGTAGCTGGAAGAAGACGAAAGGGATAATTTTGTGCCTAGCTGTTAGCACCACCAATTAACGTCCTGGAGCGTCTCGGACGAGACACCAGGATGGTTTCGCCAGAGGTAACCACCTATGCACACACACTAGACTGAGGCTACCGCAGAGTAGACCCAGAGATTTGCCACTACGTTGGGAGCCAATTCATAACACAATGATGTTACTCACCAACTAGCGCGAGGTAGCTATGCAGAGAACTCTTTCCCAGGGCGCCTTGTTACAGAGTTTCTAGTGGGTGCGCAAGGGAGGCCAGGGCTCTGACGAAAACAGCCAATAGGGTGTACACACATATATTTATTAAGTACACAGAGATACACAGAGACACACAGAGAGCTTATTCACTGATAGACACAAATATCACAGGTACACAGAAGTATAGTCAGGGCTTAGGTACTAATACTACTCAATAGACCACTGCCGCGTGAGCAGGTAAAACGGGTAAGCAGCTAACTACACTTATAATTGGGTGACAATTACTGGCCTTGAGTCAAGTTGAGAGCAGCACAGCACGAGAATGCCACGTGGAGGCGGCTGGTTCCTCTCAAAACACCTCGCTCATGTTGTCCACGTGTCATTGGGTGTGGTTTTGCTAACCGTGGACGGGCCGCTTTTCCCCGTAGTAAAAAACCCTGTTATGACAAGTAAACGACAAATGAAATAACTGACATCGCGATCGACGAAATTCGAACTGCTTAGCAAACAAGAAATGACACTTACCGGTATCCCGGGTGTAGGTTGACACAGAGTCCAACTCCTTCCGAGGAGAATAAGTAAACTCAGACTAATTCCTTAACAGGTCCTCAGGTTGCAACTTACAACCTCCAAAGAAAAATTGAGGCGTGCCACTCAGAGTAATATCAATTTCCCTCGTCCTTAGCCGATCGTAAAAAGAGACTTGGAACTTTGTATCAGGGCTTTATCCCCTCTCTCACGTGGAATCGTCTCGAATTTCATGCAAAACCTGCTTTCATTGAATGCAAAAACGTTTCGTCACTGATCCTTATGACATCCTGTCATTCTGACAGCAGAAATGTCACCACTGACAACCGATTAAAAAAAAGATAACTCGATTAGGCTGCTTTCACATACTGAATACTGCATCTATAGAAAATAAATGCTACAACCTATGTTAACAATTATTATCTAAGTAGCTAGACCACTGTGGTACAAAAGTGTACGTCGACACTAAATTGTTGAGGTTTCTCCTTTACGCATTATTTTCCGTACAATGCGGGTGCGAGTGTTACATCACATAAACAATGTTGACTTCAGACCCTTATAAAACACAATTTTACGCCTCCACCCATAAAATCTGCTTGCAATGTCATGTAAATCTCTACTAATATATATAAATGCGAAAGTAAATCTGTGTGCCTGTTACGTTTCGTTCCTGAACCAATATTCCGATTTTAGATAAACTGGTAAAGAGATAAAATGAAGCTTGGGAAAAGCTAAAGCTACTTTTCAGTAGATGGTTTTCAATAAAACAGTCATTACATGTAAACTGCAAAAATGCAAATTTATTTTGTAAGAACTAAGAATTTATTAAATTGAAAATAACATTTTCTACTTAAAATAATATTATTATAATAATTAGAAACAAGGACTTATTTAATAATCAAAAGTCCAACAAATGATCACAACATTTGATAAACTCGACCTCAGATTATAGAACTAATGATAGATGACGCTTACCGAACAAGAAAGTGAGGCCATGAAAGCAAATACTAAATCCAAAAGAATACTGCGTATACTGTCTAGAATTGATTAGGTACGTGAATAATGTCATGATAATATGACGGCATTTACGTTAAATGACAAATCACTCGTAACTTGTGAATGGTATGACGCTTAGTTTAGTAGGTACTGTCGCGTCATAGTATTCACTTTTGTACTAAGTATTTCGGTTACTTTCTTGGTTTCACTTTCTTGTTCGAAAAGCGTCATCTTCAGTTCTATAATCTGAGGACTCGACCCTAACTAATACTTCACTTCTGTAGTAGTTAACACCAGACTCAAGAAGAACTTAGTTTCAAGTTCTGTCAAATCAGGTCTATAGTTGTCATTACCTTATAATCTGTCTATACCTATTTTGTTGATATTTCGGTTACTTTCTTGGTATCACTTTCTTGTTCGTAAAGCGTCATTTTCAGTTCTATAAACTGAGGACTCGACCCTAACAAATACTCCACTTCTGTAGTAGTTAAGATCAGACTCAAGAAGAACTTAGTTTCAAGTTCTGTCAAATCAGGTCTATAGTTGTCATTACCTTATCTGTCTATACCTATTTTGTTGATTTCGCTCAGTCAAAATTTTGATACAGGGTTACAAAGATATTTCTTTGTCCTACATACTAACAGTTATCCTTTTAGGAACGTTATTATAACTTAAGAAATGTAAGAGTATTCTTCTATAAGGCGAAAACTAACCTCAATCAAGTATTATTTTGTTATACAGCCCTATTATATTTTATAAGTTTCCTAACCGCCTGAACTTACTTGACTTTAAACTTAACACTAATTTCAGTTTATAAAGAACAGCTTACATGCTAAAAATTTAACAGAAATTTCAAGAAAGATGAAGGGACACCAAAAGAGTGAAACGCAATCGTCGTTACCCTGTATCAACATATCTGTAAATTCTAATATAGAAGGAAAGATTGGTCTGTCTGTAAATGATAAACTCTGATACTACAGAGTCAATTTTAAAAACTTTTCACCATTGAAAGCTAAATTATTCTGAGTAACACAGACTACAATATCATAATACTATCCAAGAGAACAGTAGTAATAATTGCCAAAAAATATGGCATATTTCCACACATTTTTGCAGACACGCGCATATGTCGCGCATGTATAGGACAAATGGGTGCTACGGGGTCCGTAATGTGTCATAGACAAACCAGCACAGCTAGTATAATATACTATGAAGCCATGGGACGTTATTTAATCCTGTACTTCATAATGTTTAGATATAGCATCAAGTATAAACTGAAACGTTATAGGGTTTATCCAACTAAGTCCGGAAGGTAGCTCGCTTTGGTCCAAACTCCTAGTGCTCCTGCCAACAGTTCTCTCCAGGAAATAATCATCGTACTCTCTGTCGTAGTCGGGTAATATAGGGTTGAACTTCGCGTAGTAAATGGCTGAGAAGCAGGCGTAGAGTAGCAGCGCAGCAGTGAAAAGCTGTAAAATAGAAATAAGTACAAATTAGTTAGGTACGTACATTAGAACTATTTTATATAGTTTGAAAGTTCGTCTTCCTTCTTCTAAGATTCATTTTCGGAGCCTGTAGTAATATGATTGTTCCCATATCCCTCACACTCTTCAGAAATAACAAAACCTTTTTAGAAAATGGCCATGGCACTACCAGCAATCAATCGCTTTACTAAGTTTTAACTCCTATATTTTTCAGCGCTGCCCAATTGCACATAAAGGGGACATTTTATGCTCGTTGCAATGTATTCGTGTTGCTGTTGATCTCCTAAACTACCCATAATTGTGCTACAAGCGCTTCAAGTCGAGTTGTATCAACAAAATCTTCGTCAATAGATTATCCATTCTAAAATTTATTACTTGTCAGCGAGGTTTTGGTCAGAATATGAATAAGTATGGGGTTCATTACCGCGACCCGCACGCGCTTAACTACTTCACCAGAACACCCATCCACCCTGTTTGTCTAACTCGAGTCGTGACCATCATCATAATCTTACACCTTATTTTAAGATAAGACAGCTTGTCTTGAAATATCAACATAGGTATACGATTTTTTTTATATCTTTATCAATTGCAAGAACAAAGACATTTTATAACGATTTCAAACAAAAAATGTAATTAATGATTCATAGTTGTACATAGTATTAATTGAAAATAGTTTTTATTCTATGTGTTAATTGAAACAAAGACTGTTTTATATGCTACATCATAGTTATTACCACCGAATGGTAATACAGGAAGTTTATGGATCTTCCCTTTGCTTCATACGTATGTAATATTTAGAAAAAAATCAAGGAAACATTTAAAAGAAGAAGCACTTTAACATGGCCATGGAATAATATCACGATTTCAAAAACAGTTCAATACGGTGTCAATAATTATTGTTCTTATGTGCTATTAAAACCTTACGAACATAGTATTAAGTAACTTAGATGAAAAGTATGTTTATCTTTATAGTACTGTGTATTATGTTTGGTTTATCTTAGGACGTGTATCATCAAGACCTCGATCTAGGAAATGGTAGGTTGTAACGACATCTGCAAGGTCTAATCAGACTACGCCGCATGACTGTGACGGTCATCACACGGTTAAGTTCAAAACTATGTCAATGTTATGTCTCATAACTACCGGCTGATCATTAAATGACAACGTAATAGAGATTTCTTCTTACAACATTTTAAAGAACAATAATTTTCGCGCTACGATGCGCTACGCTGCTCATAAGGCCAAATCTCTTTAAGCGCGTTTATTTGAAAAAAAAAAGTCTATAGTTTTGTGTAAGGTAAACAAACGATCACAATAAATATAAAGAATACCATGTTCTTAAATTCCTTTAGGTATCCTGGCAAAGGCAGACCTAAAGTTAGTGGCTTGACGTGACAGAGGATGACATGCGCGCTGTTGGTCTGGCTGACACGGGATGCTGAGAACTAAAAAGTGGAGGAGGTGGTGTAGGAAAGTGGACCCCGAGCTCCGAAGCGAAAACTTCACACGTAACCAGCACTAGCTCTCAAATAGTGATGATGATTCCGACAGCTACATGAAAAGACTTCTTAGAAAATTTATGAAACGTCTATGACTTAGGGACACTGTTCGTTTTCAATAAGACAATGTATGTAAAGCTACCTGACATCGGCAATAAAGTCTGTTATTCGGCTTTCATTGATGCTGTGCCGAGTCTTACTGACTGAAATCTCCTGCCACTACCTACGACGCCGCCGCCGGGAGTTCCGGGTAAGGCTTCGGAAGGATGTCCCAAGAAGGTTTTTGTGCTTAAAACTAGAGCTCATTGTGTAAAAATTATAGTAAAAGGCACGAAATTATATAAAAATTATAGTAAACGACAGCATCTCAGTACACCATAAATTATACAAAAAAAATGTGATGTACGTACGTATGACATAACTTGGAAAAAAAAAATTATGCATTTGAAGTAACATCAGACCCATAAACAACTATTGAAAACATGTTGATAAACAAAGGTTACTTACTTGAAACACACTCCAAAACTTGAAAGAGCCTTCGTTGATAATCCAATCGTAGTAGCCGGCCCACGGGTCGGTGTACCTCGGCTTGGGCTTCATGGTGGTGGTGGTTTCATGATGGTGTGGATCTTCGTCATAATAATCGTCAAAACCTCGACCAGTCCCAACACTTGAGTTTCTACTTCTCGTTAGTCTTGGCTGGAAATCAAATAAAGCAATTTGAATTAGGTATTTGACTTAAATAATTGCAAATATTGTAAACTATCAATAGAACTCCATCCCAACTTTTAAAAAAATTATAGAGCACAATTTAAAATACTTTTGAGTAGTTTAATACACTGATTAATGAGTCCTAATTACTACAAAAGGATCAAGAAATTCTGCTGTGTCGCAATTATCTACCGGCCTATCGTGCAATTCGGTTCAGCTGAGGCGGTCCCTCTCCCGAGGCGAGCAGTACACAGCAAGGCCGCAAAGTGCCTAAACGCATTCCCCGTGTCAACAAAAAAAAAGTATCAATAAATTGAAACTGCCTGATAAATTGGCTCGCACTTATCACTCGCTCCCTTTTTGGATGTTCGGGCACCTTTAACGTCTCAAGATGGTGGTCAACGACATCGAACTTTGATTGACGTATCAAGATTGGTGAACTCTTTCTCAAATGACCTATGGCTTTAGTCGGCCCCGTGATTCTGATTCTTCGCCATATTATTTTGAATTTCCTGTAATAAGCTACAGTAAATTCTAATTAAATTTTCTTGTACATTTTCCCCAGTCAGTACAGGACACAGTTTTGAGACCAATTTTACTAAATACCACACCAACTTAACGTACAATTTGTGTAGTCTATGTTACAAAGCATGTATCTAGGAAACCAGAACAATACGTATTCATAAGCAAACTCGATCCTATTAAAATTTATGAACTTAACCTCAAAGGTATATCAATCAACGTAATCCTCTAGTTGAGGATAAAGGAAGTCAATAAAGATTACAGTAATTAAGCTAAGTAGTCGTTGCACGCCGATTTACATGTGCGTGTGATCTGTGACACAGATTTGTGGTGGTTGTAGAGGCACCGTGTGCTTCTTCAGTTAGCGCCACACGCTGGGTCACCCAGTTCAGTGGGTACCGTTAACTGACCTTCTTTTATATTTTTGTTCACAAAACTTCGATATTTAGATTTTATGATTAATCTCAGAATCATCTTCACGGGTAATTTAAAGATTTAGGTATGACTTCGTTGAATTAATTGGTAATGTTACGCCTAGACGTAGACTAGGGGTGCTTAATAGAACTTAACTAGGTATAATTGCTAACTACTACCTAAGCAGATATAAGTTTGTTATCTCTGTTAACTCTGTCTACGAGATACCTATATAATAGATACCTGTATAATTTAACAGATATGTAATTTCACGTAGTTTGAAAGCTTTGGATTTTCCCCAAATTTTATGTATGTTACGAAACTAGACAATGAGTTCTACGTATTTATTAAGTAACATACTAGAGATAATTTTGAAAAGCAATTACTATGCTGACTCAATCACAAATTTAATGTGAAAAAATTTTTTTGGTCTCGAGCAGGATTTGAACCCGCGTCTTCTGGTTTGCCGGACCAGACGCCTTAACCAACTGGACCACCGAGACACTGCTCTCGACCTACTGTCTTACATACTGAACACCTGCTCTGTTTGACCACTGTGTGATCATCTCAATATCATTTGAGAAATATTATGATGCGAAACCGATAAATTTGAAGTAAATTTTGTGAAACAGGAAATAAATTGTTTTATTCAATGTGCGTAGCAAGTTCCATTTAAATTTTCAAAATTTTGATTTTGTAGTTTTTATGATAAACGTAGCACTTTAAATAGGTATAAATTTTTATGAGAAAAGCATTTACGTGGCTTAAACCATACCTACTCTGAAAACAAAAAGGAGTATGGTGTTCTACATCTAAGCAATTCGATCGCGGATGAAATTCCTTTCTGGCAACTTTTTCATTTCATGTATTTTTCATAGTTTAGATACATTACGAATCATTGTAGTTTATTGTAAAATGATCAACTTACCGTAATTGCTGTCGTATTATTCTTTTTCGCTGAAGCAGTCAGGGCTCGCTGCTTGTTTACGTTTCTGACTACATCCAAGGCAGTCCTTAGAGCAGTCAGAATGAACTCCGATATTGGCATGCCGGTGTATTGCTGCACTGTGTCCTCCACACCTGTAGATATTGATTCATCTGTGGTCCCGCCATAACTGGAACTAAATTAAATGCTTTGTGAAGAAACGGAAAAATTATAACCACATAATTTGATTCAGATAGGGCTTCGGAAAAAGTTCTGCCAGCTACCATATTAGGTTAGATACTCCTTTTAGTAACAAATATTTCCTGCAATTCGGAATTTATACATGTAGATGTACCTGTGGTATGGTGTAATCTCTAAGTAGATTTCGAACCTTCAAGTTTTCCATGCAGAAACTATTGCAAGTCATTATAGTCATTCCCCTTCTCACTTTATAATTGCTGCACTCGATTCTCGTCGAGTAGCCAGCTTGTGGATGACATTGGCTTTAATAATGTTGAAATTGTCTATTCTACTTAAAACATTGAGTTTTCAATAGACACTTATTGACCTGTACGAACCCGTCTGGTCGGCGTCATACATTAAAGTTACCCTTAGAAATTACGGAACCCATGTGTGACGTGGCAAAAATGGTGCTTCAGTTCAGAAGTCGACTGCGATAGGCTGAATCGATTGATTGATTGCCTCATAAAGATGAAAGATGGTTGAAGATGTCAATATTACTAAGCTGTGATATTTAAAGTTACAATTAAGTTCTGCCAGCTATTTCGGCTTCGGCCCGCCAGGCGCGATCACCTTGCCTGGTTGGAGGATCCTCCCTTTGTGTGTTGGAGGAACATTCCCAATCCTTCCTCCACATATTTATTGACACAATAACCAAAATGTTTTATTATTATGCCAACTTCTTGTATTTACAAACAAAATTCATGTTGCAATTAGATTACATTCAAAATATGAATTTATAACTAAAATATTACTTACCGTAATGGTATATATTTGTACTTATAAGGCACAGAGTGTGGTGTAGCAGTGTCGTAAGGGACCGCAGCGCGCGCGCCGCCCGCCCACAACGCAAGCGCGATCGCTCCAATCCACACCAACGCATGACATGACAACACTAATGCACCCTTTGACACCATTCTAGGGCTATTATACAGTACTTATATTCTATGATAAATAGTTTCACTTTTATTTTTAAATGCTTTTCCTGCCGATGCTCATGATACGCAGTTGGACAGGCTACTGACTGATTTGTGATGTCGCGCCCCAGTTAACATTGCAAAGGTAACACTGAAATATGAATACTGTAAACATACCGTGCGTGTCTTATTGCTATGCGACGTGTCAATTCAATTTGTACTATTGACACACTAGTGAAAGCTCGAGATGTCTGGCTTTGTTGAATATGTATCAACTTGATTAAACAAATGTAATGTTTCCGTAAAACTGGATCATTTCTGTTTAAGGTACCTCGGAGGTGCCACAAGGCAAGCATTTGGTTGATTCATTTAGCTATCTGTAAATGAATCTTCATGTAAATTTTCATTTTTGTAAACTTTTTTATTTCGCTTTGTTTCCATGCTTCACATTCATGTCATTTCTATCACTCAGTATTGAGCTGAAACAGCCCTGGTTACAATATGCTTTTGCAACATACTCAGTGCGTAACCACAGTTATATTTTTGACCTATACCTAAATAGTGCAGCTGGAGTAAACCATGGATGGCTGGAATTCTGCTAAACGTCATCAATCAGTCCTGAAAGTTTCCTTGGTAAAACTGTTGGAGAAAAGTTCGCTAAGTATGTCACGTAATCTATTCGGAATTTTGTTGGATGACGAGAAAAGTTTCTTGCGGTCGCTACGAAGTGACCGCATGGTAACCGCGTACTAGTAGTTGTTTATAGGTAACTAGTGGACGTCACGCGGGTTCACCCGCATAATTCCCGTTACCGTGGAAATACGGTAATAAAATATAGCCTATGTTCACCGCAAGATGTGTCCAGTAGTTTCGGAGCCTATTCGATGCAAACAATCAAATCTTTCCTCTTTATAATTATAGAAGATTTAAACTCTATTATCTGGGCTACAAAATTCAAATTCTTCTCAACAACAAATTTGCGAGGCGAAGTCATGTGGACGCTTTTCCTTCGTAAAGTGGCTGTCAATATAATTTTAAAGAGCTTATTTTACTATAGTAGTCGATTTTCAAATGAAATTCGCTGTGACCACAAAGCTGGAGGAATTTCTTTCAGTTGAAACTCATGACCTGCTCAATCTATGCAATATTCTAGATCTAGATTGTGAGGCAGCTCTCACGTGTCCAATTGATATGTGGCATAGGTACCGACGTAATCGTTTGATTAAATTATATCAACTCATTAGATATGCTTATTAGTTCAATATAATCTCAATCATTAAACGTACGTTTATTGTTATATTATCAGCTGATCTGCAATCAAAATAATTTATCTCATTACGATTAGATTTCTATATAAAAATAATAATAAATTGTGTATTAATTTACATGCTTTAGATAACGGAGCAAGTGCAAGATTGATGCTAAACAGCCATGCATTTGTTCTTTATGGTAAATTTGTTTCAAATTTGCACAATCTGATTTAAGAGTTATCTATACTAATATTATAAAGATGAAATATTTGTTTTTTTGTTTGTTTGTTTGTTTGTAACGAATAGGCTCCGGAACTACTGGACCGATTTGAAAAATTCTTTCACTGTTGGAAAGCTACACTCTTTGCGGGTAACATAGGCTATATTTTATTCCGTCGGTCTGGAGTCGATCTGATGATAGAGTCAAAAGACAGTCGAGGGCATTCCTTAACAATTTACAGCAGTTACCTTGTGTTTGGGTTTGATTGATTTGTACTGATGAGAACTTTACACTTAGATTGATAGATCCGACTTAAAAAAAAAAGGAAGTTCTCGAAGTTTTATGTATGTTCACCGATGTTTCGCCAATTATAGACGAATTTCAAATCTGCTTTTGTTGGATAGAGTTCACTGCTGAGGTGGTCCCAATTTCACCAGGTCAGAATCTGATGATGGGATTCAGGAGAAATCGAGGGCAACCACCGAAAATTGTAGGGACAACTAGTGCGTTTGTTAACTTTTTAGTTCAGTGCTTAAAGGTACTACAATTTAATGAATGTCTGGAGTCGATCTGATGATGGAACCGAAAGACGGTCGAGGGAATTCCTTAAAGATTTACAGCAGCTACCTTGTGTTTGGGCTTGATTGATTAGTATCGATGAGAACTTTCACTTAGATAGATATATTTTTCGATTCACCCGTCACTTAAAATGATGAAAAAAAATTTTCCAATTAAAAATAAAACCGACTTCAAGCAAATCCTGAAAAATAAAATTTACTTAGCACAAAGTAATATGTATTTTGATTTATCATATTTAATTCAATATAATATTGAAGTTGGTGCCATCAATATAATACCTTCATAAAACTATGGGTTTACTTGGCGCCGACTTCAATATGATATTGAATAAAATCTGATAAAATCAAAATACATATTACTTTGTGCTAAGTAAATTTTATTTTTCAGGATTTGCTTGAAGTCGGTTTTATTTTTTATTGAAAATTTTTTTTAATAAATAGGTCTATTTCGAATCTAATATCGACTTCACCAAGTTCCGAACTAAAATACTATGTTTTACAATGGCCATGTATTGCCATAGTAGTATGTCTGACGTCACGTTTTAATTTTAATCATCTGAAATAGGTTAGGTATGTCCCTTTATTTCAATACCTAGTACCATGGACTTTATGGTATCAACCAACTCAGAAGTGATCAGCAACCTACTATATGAGCAAACGAATTGTACATAGAATGAGGTATAATTAATATGCATGCCAACACAAAGCTTTTGTAGAGCGGATGACGTAACCTATGATATTTTAAACCCATTTTAAGCGGGTTATTCCTAGCTTACTTTGGAATTAGATAGCGTTGTGTGAAATGTCCGTGAATATTTATTTATTTATTTATTATTATTTTGCAAACTAATTTACACAATAAACATTGGAAATAAATGTTCATCCCTTTTCTGTTATGATGCGTTTTATAAAGACCTGACCCTGCATCGCATGGATAGATAAAACTTCGTAAGGAAACATCAGGCTGATTTTGTTTCGTAAACACGTGTAATGGGTACATACCTTTTAGGTGGCATGTATTATAATTATGAAGCTCCTGTTAATAGATTAGAGTTATCTAATCTAAATGTATAATTATAAGAAAATACTCATTAATGTCGTAACTCCTCCCGGAGTTACACATCGAGTACATTAAACATGTGGCATTCCAGAGAAAATATTTTCATAGTCTTCTTAATTTGTATAGTCCATAACAACAGTGCATTGACTCGCAGGCTTGGTGGAATGGTTGATACTAAAATTGGGCGGATTCGTGGTTTGAGAGCTACAGATGGAGACTATTTAATGTTCATGGGTATTCCATATGCAACTGTAAATCAAAGTAATCCTTTCGGGGTAAGTGTGCATGTTCACTGATACGTAAAACCAAACACAAGGGAGGTGACGGAAAACCTAGAGCCGTTGGCGCACCGAAGGACTAAAGCGTCTTTAGCCACTCTTTTCTTTTCGACCCCGAACAACGTGTGCTAGGCGGAGGTCCCACTTCTGCAAAGCGGAAAGAATCTTCGCAAGAATTGAGCGATTTAAAATATCGTTCCTCTGTCAAACTGTAAAAGCTTGGAACGAACTGCCCGCGCACGTGTTTCCTTCCTCTTACAACCCCGAGTTCTTCAAACGTAACTTGAAGAGGCTAATCATGGGCAAGTCAGACTGTCAGAGTGGCCCCCAAATCGCTAGATGTCGCCATGGCTTCCGTCAGACTGGTAACGTCAATTAGGCGAGCTTACTATAACAAAAAAAAGAAAATACACACATTTTTCTTATCTAATATAGATTTACATACTTAGATATAATTATATTTACATCGTACCGTAAGTATACAGTGGCCTAAAGTAGACCGAATAAATCCAGAAACATCCATACGAGGTGTAAAAGAAGCATACGCTGCAATTCTAACTTTTAGCCGGATTTTATTCCTACGGGAACGGGAATTACGCGGGTGCAACCGAGTGATGTCCGCTAGTAGTACATTATATTACTGTTATAAAATCTGAGGGGTTTTAAGAAAAAATCTAGCCATAAAATATTGTTCTTAAGACCTATATCTATTATATGACAAGTTTTTATGAGGATTAAACTAATTTATTAAGATAAAAATAGTAAATTATTTGTTAAGATTTTTGCAATATTTCAAATTTTTCGAGAGCCATTTCGATCGAACAAAGTATTCTTAATCGTGTTTTGAACCGTTAAAAAAGCAAGAGTATCTAATAAATTACAATAATATAGTTTTATCAGATCAAATCAAAGAATATTTCCTAGTATAAAGTTCACCTCAAAATGAGTCTCTTTCGAATATACAAGCCTTAAATATCCAAAATGATAGGCTGGATGACGTGATGTAAAAAATAAATGTATGATTTGAGATATTTGTACACAATGCACAATAATGTATTAAAAGCAAGGAAACTGTGTCACTATTACCTAATGTCAGTATTAGCCAGTTATTCCGTAATGAAAAATAATAAATAGTTTTCCTTTGATTTCAGCCATCTGTACCACATCCAGGATTTGATAGAACTTTTGACGCTTACGATGACTCCGCAATATGTCCCCAACTTGAAGAGTTCCATAATAATATAGTTGGATCACTAGACTGCCTCAAGATAAACGTTTACGTACCGATTACAAGAACTTCAGAAAAGTTACCTGTAATGGTCTGGATTTACGGTGGTCGTTTTCAAATTGGATTCTTTGGTAGATATATCTTTGGACCTCGATTTCTAGTAAAACAAGATGTGATCCTGGTAACAATTAATTACAGAGTAGGGCCTTATGGATTTATGTGTCTCGGTACAGCTGATGTTCCTGGAAATCAGGGCTTAAAGGATCAACAAATAGCCTTACACTGGGTTAAAGACCATATTGATGCATTCGGAGGAGACACTGATAAAATAACGATATTTGGTGAAAGTGCTGGTGGTGGTTCAGTAGACTTTCATTTACTATACAGCAAGGAAAAACTGTTTCACCAAGTCATCATGCAAAGTGGAGTTGCTCTAGGTCACTGGGCCGTGTTGGTACCCGATAGGCTAGCTCCATTAAAATTAGCGGAACAACTTGGATTCTCAACAACAGATAACAATGTAGCATTACAATTTCTCGCTAATAGTGACCCAAGTCAGGTAATTGCTGCTCAATCTGTATTAAATATTATGTTCAGAGCATGTGTTGAAAACGATATAAGTGATGTTGAAGCCTTTGTTTATGACCATCCTGTAAACATGAGGAAATTAGATGTCCAAGACATGCCAATTCTTATTGGATACAATAGTGCTGAAATGATACATTTGTATGAACATAAAACGGCCGAAGAATTTGAATCTTCAACTGTATTTTTAGACGCAATAACGTATCCATTCGCCTTTACAAGTGATTATCGCCTGGCGATGGAAAGACAATTGAGACAATTTTACATTGGAGATGAAGAAATTGGAGTTGATGTTAAAGATCGTCTTGCCGAATTCGTCGGTGATTTTAACTTTGTTTACCCAACTGTGAGAACAATGAATAAGTTTCTCGCTAATGAAGTTACAAATATGTATCACTATTTATTCTCTTACGATGGTGATAGAGGCTATATAAAAACAAGATTTAATATCACGACTCCAGGAGTAGCTCACGAAGATGAAATCAGCTATTTCTTTGATGTATCTTTCATGCGAGGATCTATATCTACAGAAGATCAACTGACAATTGACCGTGTCACGACTATGTGGGCTAATTTTGCTAAATACGGGTACGTGTAATCAATATCTTTTTTTTAACTATTACCAAAGAAAATGTAATTTTCAGGTCGACCTTGACTATGAATCGTATCGAACGTAAGTAATGCCTACTATAATATGTAATGTACCCCTGTACAAAATTCAAGAATACCAAACATCTAAACATTTTTAACCTACTTCTAAAAAGAAGGAAGTTACTTAATTCAACCGTATATAATTATATGTTTTTTATCACGTTATAATATTATTTTTGGGATATATTATCATTGTTAATCAATGAATCGATGAATGTATGTTTTTCAGAAAACCGATTCCTGAAGTAACTGAACTTTTGCCTGTTGAGTGGCCACCTGCCACAAAGGATAAACTGTACTACTTGGATATTGATTCGACACTTGAAGTTAAAACAAGGAATTTCAATCGTAGAATGGCTATGTGGAATCTTTTTTATATAATGAATGAAAGATATCAAGTAGGCTACAGAGCGCCTGAAGAATAATTGTCCGTGCGATGTAAACACGTGAAACTATACTGTTTTGATTAAAGCAGAACTTTGTGACTTGACTCTTTGTAACCATGATTTTTAAATGTTTTATTATTTCTGTACTCAATGAAGCGGCAATCGCGTAAATCGAAACCGTTGCTGAAATCCTTACTTCAAATCTAAGTCGGAACAATAGGTACCTACCTACCTACCTACCTACTTCCATTAACCGCAAATGTTTGTTTTGATGAGATGTTTTCTAAGAATGAACCTGAGCACATAAATTACCAAAAATAATTATTATCACCTACATACCTATATTACACCCGCCAGATGAACCGACGACTGGAAAAGGTCGCAGGCAGGGCCTGGATGCGAAATGCGGAAGACCGTGTATTGCGGCCTTAACTGGGAGAGGCCTACCTCCAGCAGTAGACTGCCATAGGCCGATTGGATTGATTGATTTGACATGTAATATAAATATAGGTAGTAAGACAAAGTCGGTCCATCCAACAGGTCGGAGAAAGCCAAAAGGAGTCTAGGCTTAGTTACCTACCGTGCCCTACTACCTTCACAACCTTTAAAAATGTACAAACATGTATTTTGGTTTGGTTCCTGGGACATCCTTTCGAGGGCTTTTCTGGGGGAGGCCCAGATAAGCCCTCGAAAGGTTGGCTGTAGACACCGTGTGGTTTTAACCGGTAAGAGTCGGATATAACACTCATGAAGGATATACACTCGTGAAAATAAAAAGGGTGGTAGGGTTTAATAAGCATACTGCCCAACTAATGGACAGTGTTTACTGTAAGCAACATTAGTTTTGTGAATATTTGTAGAAAACCAAATTCTTAGAACGATAACAAAGGAAGGAAGGGAAAGGAACCCACCTCACACCCTCGATTCGTCAATCCTAACGTACAACAGTTAAGGAAAACCACAACTAATTGTAATGGAGGAACGACGAACAGAACTCCTCAGGAAAGAAATTTTGGACGTTGGATAGGAAAATTATCTGTACCTTCCAGATTGTTAATTATGAGCACTGTTCCGCTAAACAACGTGATTATTAATTGCTATTATATGTTAAGGAAGCGCTCGTGGCCCCGCGGACTCGGTGTTCTGTAAACGATCACTGCAGTAAGCAACTTTCACTATGGCCGGTCCATGGATGAGTGACCATCCATGTGATCACTTTGTGACATTTATTTGAGCGTTTCCGTGCTTCGGAAGACCCGTTAAGCCGTTGGTCCCGGTTGCCAGTAAAATGGCAGTCGTTAAGCTAAGTTGAAGGCTTGATTAAAACAGCAGGCAGTCACAACCTGCGCCTGTCCATTTAAACACGGCAATACGGTTCACCGTATTGCCTTCCGTGCCACCGTGTTCACCTATTACGTGGGACAAATTATACAAAGGTGAAATGTGGGCATATAATATGCATCTGTCTACCCCTTCGGGGATAAAGGCGTGACCATATATGTTAACTGAATTCTTATTCATTTTACAAAGCATTTGTCTAATTCTAATTCATCATAATACTCTGAGTTGCTTTCACTTAGGTAATTACTTACACATAATAAGGTAATAGAATAAACTAAAATAGTCTTTAACAAAACTATCTTTTGTACATACCTATTTATTCAACATTCGATTTTGAATAAGTATTGGTTATCCAAAAATATCTAAAAAGGAAGTGTTTCATTATCGATACTCTACTAAACAGCAATAACTTACTCCAATTGTAGACTTTCTGTGTCCGCTATCTATAAATATGTACCTACAACTTGTGACCACGTCATTATCAACTATAGTTCAAAACGTCTATGTTGTGCTCTACTGATCTGGATTAAAATAGTAATCAGTCCCTATGTTTGATCTACCTGTTAAAGCTTGATCTTTGTGAGTCTGACTGGCCTCCTGGTCCAGTGGTTAAAGTGCCTGACTACGGATTCGGAGGTCGTGGTTTCGATTCCCACCTAAGACAAATCTCTTTGTGTGATGAGCACATTGATTTGTTCTGTGTCTGGGTCTAATCCATACTAATATTATAAAGCTGAAGAGTTTGTTTGTTTGAACGCTAGGATCTCAGGAACTACTGGTTGGATTTCAAAAATTCTTTTACAGTTTGATAGTCCATTTATCGAGGATAGCTATTAGGCTAAATTACATCACGCAAAGACGAATAGGAGCGGAGCAGCAATGAAGAATGTTTTGAAAACGGGGAATATTTTTTACCGTCTGAGAGCTTCCGAGGCGTACGCTGCGTAAATGGTTACAGTAAGGTAAAAATTGTATATAACAAAATTGTTTCTCTTAAAAAGTTCTACAAAAAAAAATCCGCGACAGCATATGTCTATCTTTTAAGGTTCGCTCACAATAACCTAATTTGTCTATCTCTTAAGGTTCGCTCACGATCTTATCTCCGCCGTCGTGGATGCGAGCGGCTGTCCCCGTGATCAGGTGAGGTCAGGCGAAATCCGCTTTGGCCCCACCGGTCACGGGTCGGCAGTCGTGAGCTGCCCCGTCGCGGCGGCCCAGAAAGTGGCGGACGGACGAAGCCTCCTTATTGGGGGCTTCTTGAGGGCGCAGGTGCATCTCCTGCAGCCCCGCGAAGCCAGGTGCTATAGGTGCCTGGTCGTGGGGCATGTGGGGGTGCAGTGTGCGGCGGAAGTCACCGTAGGCGACCGGTGCTTCCGCTGTAGTCAGCCCGGTCACAAGGCCCTTGCCTGTGACGCCCCGCCGCGGTGTTATAAATGCGTGGCGGAGGGCAAGGAGGCCGACCACCGGGCGGGCAGCAAGTCCTGCGCTGCCTCAAGGCCGAGGCCCCGTCCGTCCGCACGGGGGGCTGAGAGTGAGGTGGCACGCCCGCGGCAGGGTGCGGAAATGGACGTCCATTAATGGACACCCATATCCGCATCCTGCAGGTGAATTTGAACCACTGCACTGGTGCTCAGGACCTTCTGTACCAGAGCATCAGGCAGTGGTCCATTAACATCGCAGTCGTCGCCGAGCCGTATTGGGTTCACCCGGGAAGCCCGGTGGATCTGGACAGCATGGCGACTATTTTTGGGGGGACCGGCGCGGACGACTCGCGCCTGGCGGTCATCGCTAGGGGTCCGGGTTGTGTCGCGGCGGAATACGAGGGGGTGGCTGTTGTGGCCGTTTACATCTCGCCGAGCCTCGACCAGCATCAGTTCGAGCTATGGCTCCCTGAGCTGGACGTCGTCCTCGCTGCATGCCGGCCTCGCCCTGTCCTGGTCCTGGGAGACTTCAATGCCTGGTCGCAGGCTTGGGGCTCCCGGGAAACCAGAGACAGGGGGAGGAAACTGGAGGACTGGGTCACAACACGTGGCCTAGTCATCCTGAACCGGGGGAATGTCGCAACCTGGACGCGGCGGGGGCTCAGCTCGGTCATAGACGTCTCGTTTGCGACCCCTGAGCTCGCCCGCCGTGTCCAGGGATGGCGCGTGGTGGAGGAGGAGGAGACGTTGTCAGATCACCGATATATTCGGTTCGACGTCTCCCCTCCACCAAACCTGCCGCCAGCAATTGCGAATCCCCCGGAACCGCGTTGGGCACTTCATCGCCTTGATCGGGAGGCTCTCCTGGAGGCGGCCATCGTGCAGGCCTGGATTCCGTCAGCGGACAGGCCTGCCGATGTTGATACCGAGGTGGAGTGGTTCGGGAGAGCCATGTCGCACATCTGCGATGCGGCGATGCCCAGGGCTAGGCCCAGACCGGCGAGGAAACAGGTGTACTGGTGGACGCCGGAAATCGCGCAGTTGCGCGCGGAGTGCGTTACCGCGCGCCGCCGGTACACCAGGTTCCGCCGGAGGCGTCGCCGCCCAGACGATGCGGCAGCCCGAGAGACGGAGCTCTACGATGGGTACAAGGAGGCCAAGAGGGCCCTCCAGACGGCCATCAAGCGGTCCAAAAAGCTGGGCCGCGATGAGCTGATGGAGACTCTGGAGCGGAACCCGTGGGGGCGCCCGTACCTTATGGTAAGGGGCAAATTACGCCCTAAGGCGCCCCCACTGACTCAGAGTCTCCAGCCGGAGCGGTTGGAGGAGGTCCTGGACTCCTTGTTCCCGTCGAGAGCGGAGGAACATATTTCTCCGCGCATGGCTCCGTCTCAGGCGCCCAACGCGGAAGGCAGTGAGAACGACGTGCCCGTAGTCACCGAGGGTGAGTTAGGGGCGGCTGTACTGCGGCTTAAATCCCGCAGAAACACCACCCCTGGACCCGACGGCATTCCAGGCCGAGCGTGGGTCCTGGCTCTCGAAGAGCTTGGGCCTCGACTAATTGGGCTCTTTAGCGCATTCCTCGAGAAAGGCCAGTTTCCCAAGGTCTGGAAGACAGGGAAACTGGTCTTGATTCGAAAGGCGGGGCGGCCGGCAAATTCCCCATCAGGGTACCGGCCGATCGTGTTGCTCGACGAGGTGTGCAAGCTCTTTGAGCGCATTATTGCCCAACGCCTCGTCGGGCACCTCACACGCGTGGGGCCTGATCTGGCGGATAGCCAGTTTGGCTTCCGTCAGGGACGCTCCACCGTGGACGCGATCATGCGCATCAGAGGCCTGACGGAGGAAGCAGTCTCACAGGGTGAGGTGGTGGTGGCGGTGTCTCTCGACATCGCCAACGCATTCAACACCTTGCCCTGGAGCTGCGTCAGGGAGGCACTTATCTATCATGGAGTGCCTCCCTACCTCCGTCGAATTGTCGGGGCTTATCTATCCGAGAGAGCCATAACTTACCCGAGCTGGCTAGGGCCGGGTCGGCGAGATGTGTCGTGCGGTGTTCCACAGGGATCGGTTTTAGGGCCGCTCCTGTGGAACATCGGTTACGACTGGGTGCTGCGTGGTCCGTTGCTCAGAGGGGTCGGCGTAACATGTTACGCCGACGACACCCTCGTTACGGCGCGGGGAGCAACGCACCGTGCCGCAGCACTTAAGGCCACGGCAGGGGTTGCTCAGGTCGTGGGTCGGATTCGGCGGCTGGGTCTTGAGGTCGCCCTTCACAAATCCGAGGCTCTGTGCTTCCACGGACCTCGGATGGGGCCACCTGCGGGATCCAGCCTACAGGTGGGGGGCGTCAGCATCGGCATCGAGCCCTCGATGAAGTATCTGGGGCTCGTACTCGATGGCCGGTGGAACTTCGGACACCATTTCCGAAGTTTGGTCCCAAAACTGAGGGGAGCATCGGCCGCACTCGCGCGGCTGATGCCCAACATCAGGGGACCCAACGCTCCCTACAGGAGGCTGTACCTTGGGATCGTGCGAAGCATGGCCCTGTACGGGGCTCCCGTATGTGCGGAGACCCTGACGGCCAGCAATGAGGCTAGACTGATGAGCCCGCAGAGAGTGATGGCCGTCAGGGTGATAAGAGGATACCGCACGATCTCCGGTGAGGCGGCATGTCTCCTAGCCGGGACTCCTCCATGGGACCTGGAAGCGAGAGCCCTTGCGTCACTGTTCAGATGGCGCAAGGAGGCGCTGGAGCGGGGCCAAAGGCCTGCGTCTCGAGAAATCGAGGCCCAGCGGACCCTGCTCCACCAGGAAACCCTGGAGACATGGAAGATGCGACTTGAGCAACCAAAGGGGGGATTCGCCACAATCGCGGCCGTCAGACCGGTCATGGACGAGTGGCTGGAGAGAAGACACGGTGCTCTCTTCTACCGGTTGACACAGATGCTTGCCGGGCACGGTAGCTTCGGTAGGTATCTGTGGCGAAAACACCGGGAAACCACGGCCGAATGTCAGCACTGCGAGGACCGCAGCGATGACACGGCGCTCCACACGCTGGTGGAGTGCACGGCGTGGGCACAACAGCGACAGGTCCTCGTAGTGGGTCTGGGCGTGGACACCCTCTCGCTTGAGGCCATGGTGCGAGCCATGCTCTCCAGCGGGAGTAAGTGGGACTGCGCCGCCTCGTTCTGCGAGCAGGTCATGCTCGCGAAGGAGGCGGCGGGCCGGGTGCGGGAGAGAACTCTCCCACCCGAGTTCCGCAGTCGGCGCCCCGGGCGCCGCCGACGTGTCTTCGCCGAGGACTATCGGCCTCCATGACCGGGGGTCTGAGGACGGTGGGAGGGCCGCTCACCGTCCTTACAGAAGCAGGCCCATGACGGCAGCGTGACGTGAGCACTTACGCACGCCCCCCCTTAGAAGCGGGGTCACACCCGAAACCCCCCATAGACGCGGGATTGCACCCGAACCACCCCCTGGGCGAGGCCGCATTGGCGGCCGTAGGTCTGTTGGGAGTCACGGGACATCCTTCCTGAGGGCTTACCCGGGGCTCTCAACCATAGGCTGTTGGGCGTTACGTGAGGTTTTTTAGTCGGTAAGAGTCCGGCATAGCATCCTACGAGGATTTTCCCTCACGTTAAAAAAAAAAAAAAAAAAAAAAGGTTCGCTCACGATATAATGAAACTGAAGAGTTTGTTTGTGCTAGGATCTCAGAAACTACTGGTTGTATTTCAAAAAATATTTTACAGTTTAATCGTCCATTTATTGAGGCTGGCTAATGGCGATATAACATCACGCTAAGACGAATAGGAGCGGAGCAGCCATGAATAATGTTTCGAGAACGTGGATTATTTCTTTCTTTTGAGAGCTCCCATTGCGGACGCTGCATAAATAGTTAAAGTTACGTAAAAATTGTGTTTTACAAAATTGTTCCTCTTAAAAAGTTATAAAAATAAGTCCTTAACGGCATATGCCTATCTTTTAAGGTTCACTTACAATAACCCTCTTATTAAGTTTTAAAGTAGGTATGAGCGACGCGACGGTAGTAAACTTGGTCTGCAGTGGCAACCAGTTAACTGACTCGCACACAATGAGTTCCATACCAAAAAATTAATGGGTGGAAGTAAAAGCGACGGGAAACATTATATCACTTTAACACCTCTTTCCTTCTCACTCTCATGTGACGCAAACGAAGATATGCGGTTCAGCTCTAATGAATTCAAGCGACGCGACACGACGGGGGTATATGCAACGGGAAACATTATAATACTCGAAATATTAATACCATACCTCTCTCTTTCTCACTCTCATGTGACGCAAACGAAGTTGCGCGGGTCAGCTAGTTTATATATAATTTAGAATTATATAGTATGTTTATCAGTCGTCTAGATCCCATAGCACAAGCTAATATTAGCTTAATTTGGGCTAGATGATGTTGTGTAGGTATGTCCACATTTTTTTTAACTGATTTAAACTTTTTCAGCCAATATGAGCTTCGGTAAGATTTGTTAAAATCAAATCTCAGCCTCAGTGTAGATCCTATCAGTACCTATGTAGTGAATTCAGGATAGAAATTTATTTAGCAAAGAAAGGTCAATAAAAAAGTGTCGAACTGAATAGGTTATTATATTTATCCTGGCACGTCCTTCCGAGGGCTTACCCGGGGCTCCCAACCAAAGGCTGTTGGGCGTTACTTGAGATTTTTTAGTCGGTAGGAGTCAGGCATAGCATCCATGTAGGATTTTTCGTCACGTTAAAAAAAAGGATGATATTTTAGACTTTTTTGTATCTTGGGTCAGCACAGTCAATATTGTCTGCACACAATAAATAGTTACTGAACTCGTATTTTTAGCGCTGACATAATTTAATATAGACATTTGCGTGTTGCTAATCTTCCATATGCCTGTAAAGTCACTTTCGATCTGTCTACGTCAGCCTATCTGCGACCTGAGTAGTACAAAAAAATGCAATGCAAACATTTCAATTTTGTTACTTATGATAAAGATAATGGTTCTGAGATTCCCATGAAGAGATTAGATTAATCCATATCTATTTTCATAAGAAAGTACTTTATCTCTGAACCACAACAACGGATAGCCGTGTCGTGGGAATCATGCGGCATCTAACAAAAAATATTTGTATATTTTTCCTAGCTATTTTGGTTGATAATAGCAGTGCATTAATACCCAGAATTGATCCTTTGGTGGAAACTAAAATTGGATTGATTCGTGGCTTGAGGGCTACTGATGGAGAATATTCAATGTTTATGGGTATTCCTTATGCCACCGTAAACGAAAGTAATCCTTTTGGGGTAAGTACCTACATTGTAATAAAATAAAACAAATTGATGTTCATAATGTTATATTTTCTTTTGTTTTAAATCCAAAAAAAATACATGTACCTGACGGTAAGTTACACGGTGACAAGAGAGATCTAGCATCTTGTCACTGTCTAGTGTAGATAGGAACTTCACCAGTCCTTCGACAAAGAATGACCACTTATTAAACATCCTCAGCTTCAATAATAAAACTGTATCTTCGTAAAGAAGGCAAAGTTTTACAAAATAGCTTAAACCTACCTAAAAGTTTATTTAAAACTAACTGAACCCGCAACTTCGTTTACGTCACATAAGGTGTATGAAAGGAGAGGTAAATCTTCATCAGACTCTTCAAGCAGCGTGTGAAACTCTGAAGTCTATTCTAAAACAATTCAGTCCTGAAGGACTGAATTATTATAAAATAGCTAATTCAGTCCTGAAGGACTGAATTATTTTAAAATAGCTCTTTTATGATTAGGCCAACACGCCAGTTTAGATTTACCCATTTTTAGATTGGGATATTTTTAAATGCACCTCTGTTTAATTTTTCTGCACACTAGGTAACTCCACTAATTTACTGAATGCAAACCAGAAAATTAAATGCTGTGCAAAAAAACCAATTGATTAACTAAACATGTCCTACTTAAAAAACTTAAATATTACTCAGAACGAGATGACCTTTTTAATCGAATTCACACCAAAATGTGGTTCGTACATCGAATATATGATTTGTGAAACAGAAATACGAATTGCATATCAAAAATACTAACTTGCACTCTAAATAGTACTATCTTATAACGGAATAGGTTAGGTTAGGTTAGACTTTTATTTTTTTGATCAATAAAATTTAATTTTGTAGAGGTGACTGATTAAATTGAGGTTTTACTTAAAATAAACGATGTTCCTAAAAGTAAATTAGGCAATAGATTTCCTTAAAAAAGTTATAATATTTTTGTTGAACAATGAAATTTTTAGATATACTATTCTGATAATAGTCATTCGTTCAGTAAAACAGTTCTGCAAATACCATTAAACAGTATAATGAATTTGGTTTATTTAGTGTGCATAATTAGTATGCAAGTCAGTATTTTTGGTTTAACTTTGAAATATTTTGTTCGGAAAAAGGGAATAAACAGATATCGATTTAAATACATGCCTTTTAGATTTATATGTCTATGTATGATGTATGATTCTTTAAAGTGATATAACTTTTTTATTTATAAACCGATTGACATGAAATAAACACTAAATGTTAAGTAGAGTAAACCTCAACACAATAAAGAAAACCGCATTGCAATCGGTTAAGCGGTTACTGAGATTAGCGTGCACAAACGTACACACAAACAGATATACAGACATACAGATATACAGACAAACAGACAAAAATTCTAAAAATCATTGTTTGGGTTCTGTTGCGTTCATAAAGTCCCCCTGTAATATTTTTTCGTATTTATCGTCAATGTACAAACAGCGACCTGTTACGATTTTATTATATGTATTGATACATCATTTTTAAATATGTCACGAACATTTTCAAGTCAGTTAACTGGATACAAATCAGTGAGATCTCTTACGCCGACATAGGAACGCCTTAAGAAATCCTAATAGTAAACAACAAGTACTTGACAACACTATCGCATTATAAAACATTAAAACTCTATTTAAGTATATAGTAACTGTAATACAATTTTATCTTTCCTATTTCAGCCATCTGTGCCGTATCCAGTATTTGAAAACATATTTGATGCTTACGATGACTCCGCAATATGTCCCCAACTGGAAGAATTCAATAACACTATAGTTGGATCATTAGATTGCCTACGAATCAACATTTATGTGCCGAATACAGCAAATTCAAAAAATCCTCTACCTGTAATGGTCTGGATATATGGCGGTCGTTTTGAAATTGGTTTCTTTGGCAGATATGTCTTTGGACCTCGTTATCTTGTTAAACAAAATGTAATTTTGGTAACAGTTAACTATCGCGTTGGGCCATACCCGTTGAATGCCGCATGAAACCCGAGTTGCCAATCTCCCGAACAGTCGATTGCTTTGGCAACCATGGCGGCCAACTTTTACCGTTTGGTTCTCCTCGCACATTTTTCGATATCTATGGCTGTATGGTCGCGGGTCTAAGTCTTTCTGTATAAATTAATGTGTAGAATTGGTTATGGTACTGAATGAGATAGCTTGCCGAGTGAATGTAATGAAAAAAAAAGTCGAAATCACGATTTGATCGCTGTCATTAATTTATTGTTTGTTTGGCGCCGTTCCTAGAAAGTATTAATACGATTAATTTTTGAATATTTTCGTTTATTCTGTTTCAAATATTGTTGTTTTGCATTTAAAAGTATCCTGTCGTGTTGTTTAACAGCTGTGATAAATATTTACAGTGTAATTCGAAGTTAAATTTGTAAAATTTGATAAAATAACACGCGAAGGTCACCATTATTTTTTGTTGTTGTTTTTGTTGTGCAGTGCTCGTATTTAACCGATATTTGTGGAGATTTTCTCAATAGAAACTATAATCTTTTGTCAAAATACCATTTAACATTTAACATATAAATAATTTATCTGAAAATCAATAATAAAAATGGGAGGGTTTTTTTTTATAATTTAAGATTACATAGCCTCGATATCCCCAAAATAAACAAAAAAATAAACAAATAAATAGGCAGTAATATTTTATTTTATTTTCGGAGATTTTATATCTACAGATTATTATTTTTTTGGTGAAAGTGAATTGTTGATGTGTATATTTTGTAAATAAAATAATTTATGTCAGAAAACTGCTTTTTATTTTGAATTACATGGTAAAATCTGAGAGTACTCCTTCATTTTCCCCATCCTAATTTTCGGCCAAATATCATAAATCCATTACACATGGGGTGTTCTCGGATTTAGTGTAGTTATTTTCGTCAGTTATCCAGCATGATGAAACAGTAAGTATTTATGTAGTACGACTCCTGTAAAAGAAATAAGGATATATTGTGTGACGTCCGGCGTGCAGCCGCCGTTCCCGCCGAAGGCGTGGGCACCGCCTATGGATACGCCGGCGCGACCACGCCACCGGCGGGATTGAGCGGTTATGGATTTATGTGCCTCGGTACAACTGATGTACCTGGAAATCAAGGACTAAAAGACCAACAATTAGCTTTGCAATGGATAAAAAGCAACATCGATTCCTTTGGCGGAGATAATAGTAAAATAACAATTTTTGGTGAAAGTGCCGGAGGTGCATCAGTAGACTTCCACTTAATATATGGTCGAGAAAAGTTATTTGATAAAGTCATTATGCAAAGTGGAGTTGCGCTAAGTCCTTGGGCCATATTAGATCCTGACACATCTGCTTTATTAAAATTAGCAGCACAACTTGGATTACCTACAACAGATGCTAACGAAGCCCTAGAATTTGTTTCCAAAAGTGATCCAAAGCTTGTAATTGCCTCGACATCTGAACTGAATCTCTCGTTTAGACCGTGTGTTGAACAAGATGTAGATAATATTAATTCATTTGTTTATGATTATCCCGTAAACATGAACAATGTTAACGTTAAAGATATTCCAATTCTTATTGGGTACAATAGTGCAGAAATGATACACTTATATGAACACAAAACGGTTCAAGAATATGAATTTTTAAATGTATTCTATGACGCATTGAGATATCCATTCAACTTAAACAATGAAGATCTGATAGAGATGGAAACTCAAGTTAGACAATTTTACATTGGAGATGAAGTAATTTCACCAGAAGTTAAGGATGGCCTCACTGAGTTCATTTCAGATTTTAATTTCGTTTATCCAACAGTTCGAACAATAAATAGATATCTTGACCTTGGTGCTCTTAATTTGTATCATTACTTGTTTGCTTACGATGGTGACAGAGCCTATGTAAAAACCAGAAATAACATAACAACTCCAGGAGTAGCACATGAGGATGAAATTAGCTACTTATTTGATGTTTCTTTTATGAATGGACCTATATCAGACAAAGATCAACTGGCTATTGACCGCGTAACAACGATTTGGGCTAACTTTGCTAAATATGGGTACGTTTTTAAATCTCTTTTTGTATTACATCGTCAATGTTACATTTATCGGCTAATCGGTCCGATGAAAGTTTAAAAAATTAAGACATAACCGGCATTATACATACAATGCCTGTCTAGAGTCTCATTCAAAGGTTGAGTAACGAATATCATAAGATCATCCGTGGACACATACTTACGATACAGTTTCGATTAGCTTAAATACTTTATTGCTAGTAGCTGATTACCACAAGCTCAGTAACCGCAAGATAAGCCTACTAATACTATAGGCGTAAAGGGGTATACCGTCATAATACCAGAAATCATAATGCCTTTACTTAAAATGCCTGAGCCCAAAATACCCGAAATCAAAATATCAATATTCAAAAGGCAAATATTTATAATATAAATAATTTAAAATGCCTTACGGTCGAATAACCGAAACCCAAAAAACAAATTTATCAAATACCTTATCCTAAAATGTTCAAACACAAAATACCTTTTTTTTTAACATGATTTAAATCCTACATGGATGCTATATATCTGTGAATGGTTAACACCCCGACTCAGAGTATCCCGACTTGGATAGGTTAGGTTAGAAGACTAAGGCGGGAGCGAAGCAAAGCGGAGCTCCCGCGTTAGCCTTCGTGGTTATTTTTTTTTTATTTTTCGTTAGCCCACTGTAGTACTTTTGTAACTCTGAATCAAAGTGTTTTAACATGAGGTAAATCCTACATGGATACTATGCCGGACTCCTACCGACTAAAAACCACACGTATCCTACATTACAGCCTACAGTTGGGAGCCCCGGGTAAGCCCTCAGAAGGATACCCAAGGACCAACAGACCTACGGCTACAACTGCGGCTTCAGTTAGGTGGGGGGGGGGGCTGTAAATAAGTTAAAGTCAAATAACAAAACGTGTGAGTGGCAATAAATCTTTATTTCTTAAATCATTCATTTATTAACTATGCGCTATATAATGAACTGGTATAGCATAATATATACCTAATAATACCCAGTAGGTTATCGCGATAAACTGGGTAGGTTATGGTTTTTTTTATATTCACATTGTATTCTATTTTCGGTATTTTAAATTAAGGATATTTGAAAATTTGTATTTTGAATTCTGATATAATAATTATTTGTATTTTAAGTTTAGACATTATAAGGTAAGGTGAACTGAAATAAGGTATTTTGAATGTTAAGGTATTTCGAATTCGGGTATTTTGGTCTAATGCATTTTAAGTAAAGGCGCTTAAGTTAGTTAAATGAACTTGACTTGATATAATCAGAAAAGAAACTGACGTTGACATTTTTTAACTTTTAAATAGATGTTGTCTTTACCATGGTCTTCACTTACCCATTTCATGTTTCAGAACCCCAATCCCAGAAGTAACTGAGCTCTTACCTGTTCAATGGCCAGCTGCTACAAAGAATATTCTATACTACCTGAATATAGATTCGACACTTAAAATTAAAAGAAGGAATTTTAATGAGAGAATGGCTCTGTGGAATCTGTTTTACAAAATAAATGAAAAATACCAAGTAGGATACAGTAACAGTGATGACTGAAAACTGTGTTTCAATTGTTTGTGTTGTTTTAATTACACGTTACGCTGTTCATTATAAAAGAGTTTATTTATAGGATAAATATTATGAGGTTTTGTTAGTTTCAACGCATGCATCTGCTGTACTTGACTGAATTCGTGGCAAGTAGATACTTAATTTCATTTCCAAAGCCACTTTGTTTTAAATTATTTAACATACAATCTATAAAAGAAACCTAATCGTTGACATACCCATATAATTTGAAATCAATCAAACTATTACTATATTTAATTGAAGAAGAATATAAATTCAAATTGTAAATGCAAATATTTCATAGAAATTATTCTAGACCGGTGCTTGTATAGGTACACAAATAATCCTAACACTCTCAAGAAGAGATTAGATACCTAATAATCTAAAATTCCGATGCTGTCATACTCACACTTTCTTATCGACTACTCCAGATAGCTTGCAAGGGCCGAAGTAGTTTGCTTTCAGTTTCACCCGTAAGACGTGCCATAAAAATGATGTGGCATCACAAAAAGATTACCATAGTAGTTGCATTAACTTTTCTGTTTCATATCACCAATGCATTAATACCCAGAATTGATCCATTGGTTGAAACTAATATTGGATTGATTCGTGGGTTGAAAGCTAGTGATGGAGATTATTCCATGTTCATGGGCATACCGTATGCCACCGTAAACGAAAGTAATCCGTTCGGGGTAAGTTTGCATGTTACTTATCAAACCTTTTTAATTGAGTAAAATAAAAATAATGTTACATAAAATTTTTCATTTTCTATTCAAGCCATCTGTACCACATCCAGGATTTGACACCACATTCGACGCTTACGATGACTCTGCGGTATGTCCCCAGAAGGATGAATTTAGTAACACAGTATTTGGATCAATTGACTGTCTGCACATAAACATTTATGTACCTGATACCGCCAATTCTAGAAATGCATTACCTGTAATGGTCTGGATTTATGGTGGTGCTTTCTCTATTGGTTCAGCAGGTAGACGTATCTATGGACCACGTTTTCTAGTAAAGCAAGATGTTATATTAGTAACATTTAATTATCGACTCGGGCCATATGGTTTCATGTGCCTCGGCACACCAGATGTTCCGGGAAATCAAGGATTGAAGGACCAACAATTAGCTTTACATTGGGTTAAAAACAACATAAATGCCTTCGGAGGGGATACCAGTAAAATAACGATATTTGGTGAGAGTGCTGGAAGTGTCTCGGTAAATTTTCATATCATTTATGGCAAGGATAAACTATTTGACAAAGCTATTATGCAAAGTGGAGTTGCTGTGAGCCCCTGGGGAGTGGTAGAACCCAACACTTTGGCTCCATTGCAATTGGCTGAATATCTGGGATTATCTACAACAGATACCAATGAAGCCCTTGGATTTCTTGCTAGTAGTGACCCTAATTTAATAATCGCAGCTTCGTCTGAATTGAATCTCAGTTTTAGACCATGTGTGGAACAAAATATTGATAATGTTGAAAGTTTCATTAATGATTATCCAATTAATGTAAAAGACTTAAATCTTGGAAATATGCCACTGCTTATGGGATACAACAAAGACGAAATGTTAAATACGTACGAATTTACAACACCAGAGGCCTATTCACAAATGAATGTATTTCATAATACACTAAAAGATGCTTTTAATTTCATCAATGAGGATCTGATAGAAATGGAAACACAAATAAGGCAATTCTACATCGGTGATGAAGAATTTTCTGGCAACGTTAGGCAGAGTCTCGTCGATTTCTCTTCAGATTTCAGTTTCAATTATCCAACCGTGAGAACAATCAATTATTTTCTTGATCATGGATTAACCAATATATATCATTACTTGTTCGCGTATGATGGTGGTAGGGCCTTTCAAAAACTTCGATTTAATGTAACCTCTGCGGGAGTAGCGCATGCTGATGAAATAAGTTACTTCTTTGATGTTTTACATCTAGATAAGAACCCAACAGTTGAAGATCAACTGACTATTGATCGCGTTACAACTTTGTGGACAAATTTTGCCAAATACGGGTGAGTCTGGTATATTCGTAAATATATATATTACAACTGATGTTATTAAATTAATTTATTTTACATTTGTTTCAGAAAACCAATTCCAGAAATTAGTGAACTCTTGCCCGTCCAGTGGCCAGCTACTACGAAGGACATATTGTATTATTTAAATATTGATTCGGAACTCGAAATTAAGAAAAGGAATTACAACAGGAGAATAGCTATGTGGAATCTGTTTTATAAAATTAATGAAAAATACCAATTAGGTTACCGGGATTCTTTTGAGTAAAAGTTTACGAATTTCGATATCGCAAATTACATCATAAACTTTAATATTGTAAAAAGGAAACGATTTCTTAAGTGCATTTAATATTTTGAGTTACTTCACCATAATGTTTAACATCTATAACTATACTTGACCAATTAATATATGAAGTCCTTTTGTGTTATTGACTTGAAACTAAAGTTCCCTTTAGCACCCAGTCCTAAAGCGGGCAATCTCAGTTGCTCGTTACACTATTGCCAAAAACCCTTTTTAAATTATAATATTGTCCAGAATTAAATCATTTTCAATAAATTAATATCAAAATTCTTATTTATTTGCCTGTAATTAATATGTTCCTTTTAATTTCAACACATTACAACATTTCTGTCTTTACCGAAGCAGAAGCAAGACGGCGCCGGCGCGTCTCGTAACTTAAGAGTTTCACGCCCCTCACACCCACAAAGACGGAGTATAACACCTGAACCCCTAGGTGAAGCCACTGTGGTAGTCAAAGGCTGTTGAGAATACTAGGACGCGCTTCCGTTGGCTTACTCGGGGCTCTCAGCCGTAGGCTGTGGTTAAGCATCGTATGGTTTTAAGCGTTAAGAGATCGGCATAGACTTCATGAGAATTTTCACACGTATAAAAAGGCTTAATGGGCAATTTGAAAAAATTCAAAAGGAGTTAGATACTACCTGTGTCTCTTAATTTAACACAGCAAAAGGTTTTCCATGTGTTACTATGTAGCATATTACCTATATTATCTTAACTATTACGTCGGAAAAAATACAACTGGTGTACTGGTTGTTGAAATTTTAGTTAAGACTAGCTGATACCCGCAGCTTCGCCCGCGATGGCGCTGTATGTGAAATTTTGCTGAATTTTCTTTGCTATAAACCTCACGGAGCCCGAGACCTTTCCAATGAATGCAAAACCGTGGAAATCGGTTCGTGTGTTCTAAAGTTATAGCGTCAGGAAGGAAAACCCGACTTATTTTTATATAATAGATTACAGAATCCCTACTAATATTATAAATGCGATGTCTGTTTTTTTTTTTTTTTTTTTTTATACCACTAGAGTGGCAAACAAGCATACGGCCCCACCAGATGTACCGGTGGTCACCGCAGCCTATGGACGTGCAACACCAGAGGCGCCACAATCGCGCTGCCGACTCTTTAAAAACCTTCTAAGTCCCCTTTTGAAGAACCCCATACTGTAGGCGTTTGGGAAAACCGAAGCAGGGAGATCATTCCACAACCTACTCTATCTGTAACGTTCTCACGCCTAAACCGCTAAACCGATTTAGATGAAATTTGGTATAGAGATAGTCTGAGTCCAAGGGAAGGACGTATGCTACTTTTTAACTAACTGCGCAAAAGTAGGGTAATGATTTTACGCGATAATGACTTCTACGCGGACGAAGCCACGGGGAACAGCTAGTAGTTATAAATGTTCTCCTGTAAGAGTGCCCGATTGCGGAAAATTGCTTGCCCGCAGTTACGTGAGACCAACAAACCTGATGGTAAATTGTGTGTGAGAGGGGATAAAGACGTGATTTTATGTGTAAACAATATCTATATCTATACTTATAATAAATCTGTAGAAGTGAAAATTCTGTACATTCAAAATATCAAAAAAATAAATAGCAGGGGGTGTTACTAGACCGACACCGAACCCAAAAATGTGATTAAAAAAAATTTTGTCTGTCTGTCTGTTTGTTCAGGCATCACGCAAAAACTACCGGTTCGATTGCGATGAAACTTGGTAAAATTATTCTTTAATATCCTGGGCACAACACTGGGTACTTTTTATCCCGGAAAAGTATATAGAATTCAAACCAAACTTAATTTTGCGGTTCGATCCCTAGACCCAAAGTTATTATCAATTATTGCTTAAACGGTTAATGGTACGATGATAAAACTAAGCATAAGCGTTGTTTGTTACAATTTGAAAAAAGTAATTTAAACGTTTTTGCAAATTCCATCTCTAAAGGTATAAAAAAGGAGGGTAAAGTTTGTTTGGGACAACGTAATTCCTTGGTCCGATCTACTTCAAATTTGGCATATAGCATTATTATCATAATTGGTGGAAGACGTGTTTCGTATTTTATTGATATTTGCACTATAACGAGCTAAAAAGGGAATGTAAATTATTTTGGGGCTGATTTTCTCCGGAGTTGATATAAATACTCCTTAAATACTCTTATTTTATGCTTAAATTACTTTTTATTTTGACACTTTGACACATAATTTGTGAAAGTTCAATACAATTGACGTTTTTATTTATGTTTTATTTCAAACTTCAAACAGATGATTTTACTAATAGCCATAAAGTTAAAAAAAAGACGCTATTTTGGTATAATATTAACCAAATATGCTTTATGGAAGTATTATTGCTAATTTATTCAAATTATGAGTGACAAAAATACATTTGTGAAAAGAAGAAGAAAATTCTAAGATGGCTAGCCAGAAAAAATGAAAGACCACGCTTCAGGTAGTATCCACTGGTCAATAAAATAACACCGCATGTTACCATCTACGCTCAATCCTTACGACAACAATTGTCAGCTGCCCTAAGCGACTGGTCATGGAAGGCATGAACGTTATTCTACATATAGTGCCGACTGTATTCTGTCAGGAAACAGGCTCACTAAGTCTTTGTAAAATACGGGAATGGCCTCTACGTAGACTACAGTCGACAGGACTGAAAAGAGCCATTACAATGAACATGAACGCTCAGGTGATGAAATTTACATTGTTATTACGTTACCAGGTCTTGGTTGGACCATCTGTATTAGGAGGACAAAGTCTACAGTAGTTCGGTTTGTCCAAACGTTGTGAGCAGGGACTACCTGAAAAAGGAACTACGTTACGATGTCAATTGCTTAGAAGAGAAGTTGTGTCAAGTAGGTAGTAGTTTAGTCTTTGAATTAAGAAATGTATTTAATAAATAAATTTACTTAGCTCATATTATTATGCATTATGAATTTGTTTATCAGAAATCTATCTAACTAGGTATTATTATAAATGCGAATGTTTGTGAGTGTGGATGTTTGTTACGCTTTCACGCTGTAACGGCTGAACGGATCTGGCTGAAATTTGGTGCCTACAGAGATATGTCATAGTCTAGGAACAAAATTTCACGCAGGCGAAGCTGCGGGCATCAGCTAGTAATATAATAATAAGATAAATTACAGTTATCTTTTATCTATTGCCTGCTATTCTCAATTTTATTAATGTGAATATGCACCAACCTCAACTCCGTACTTTACATTTATGAAAACAAACTATTGGCGGGTGGAGTTGCGCTCTTTAGTTTACTCTATCGTCTATCGACGGTGTCACAGTACTATGGCAGTGAGATACGGATCCACCTCACAGCCACTTCATATTTTATTAAAAGTAGTTTTCCAATTAAAATCTGTGAAATGTAAGGTAAATATGTTGAATTTGATAAAAAATTCAACCATAATGTTTAAACTTGAAAATACTTAACTAAGTACATAGGTACGTCATCGTTACACTAGACGTGCATCCACGTTTACGTACATATTCTTATCGGTGGCGCTTGCAGTATTCCTCAAACCTACTGTTCTTACACGGATGCTAGCATTAGTTATGTTTAAGATATTATTTTCTTAAACATAACTAAATCTAGCATCCGTGTTACCGTTGACTTCGACATCGGATATCTGATTACCTGTATCTTTTCTTATCGATCATTACCCAGATACTACTAAATCTAGAGTCATCTTATATGTAACGAAGTAGTCTTACTTTTGTTCCAACGCTCGGAGGTATTGTAGAAGTTATGTGGTTCCTAAGAACAAAATGTGCCGTTATAACAATATTAACTTTTCTGATACATCGTGGCGATGCATTATTACCCAGAATTGATCCATTAGTTGAGACAAAAAATGGTTTGATTAGTGGTTTGAGAGCTACTGATGGAGATTATTCCATGTTCATGGGCATTCCATATGCAACAGTAAATGAAAGTAATCCTTATGGGGTAAGAGTATAATTTTAAATTATTTTGTTTACATGTTTGTGTTTCTTTATGATTTATAGTTATAAAATTCATTTTTTATTCCAGCCCTCTATACCACATCCAGGATTTGACACTACTTTCCAAGCTTACTATGACTCTGTACTGTGCCCCCAGAAGGATTTATTTAGTGACGCTGTATTAGGATCAGTTGACTGTCTACAATTAAATGTATACGTTCCAAATAGCGCAAATTCTAAAAATCTATTACCAGTAATGGTCTGGTTTCATGGTGGTATTTTTTCTGTCGGGTCTGCTACTAAACAAGTCTATGGACCTCGATTTTTAGTAAAACATGATGTTATATTGGTAACATTTAACTATCGACTTGGGCCATATGGCTTTATGTGCCTCGGTACAACTGATATACCAGGAAATCAAGGATTAAAAGATCAGCTGATGGCTCTACGTTGGATCAACAACAATATCAATTCATTCGGAGGGGATCCTAAAAAAGTAACAATATTTGGTGAAAGTGCTGGCGGTGCTTTAGTAGATTTTCAATTAATTTATGGAACGGAAAACTTGTTTAACAAAGTCATTATGCAAAGTGGAGCTGCTTTAAGTCCTTGGGCTGTTTTAGAACCGGACACATCAGCTCCAATAAAATTGGCAGAACATCTTGGACTATTTCCAACGGACACAAACGAAGCTCTTGAATATCTCGCTAAAAGTGACCCTACACTAGTAATCACATCTACTTCTGAACTAAAACTCAATTTTAGACCTTGTGTGGAAAATGCTATAGATAATGTTGAAAGGTTTATTCATGATTATCCAGCCAACATTGAAAACTTAAATCTTGGAAATATGGCTCTTCTTTTAGGATATAATAGCGATGAATTGTTATATACATATGAATCTTTAACATCCGAAGAATACAGCACATTAAACATATTTTACAATACATTAAAAGTTGCCTTCAACTTGAGCAACGAGGATCTGATTGAAATGGAAACTCAAGTCAGACAATTTTATGTTGGAGACGACGAATTCTCTGCTGAAGTCAAGCAGGGTGTTATTGAATTTGATTCGGATTTTAGATTTATTCATCCGATTGTACGAACTATGAACCATTATCTTAATAATGGAATGACCAATTTATATCATTACTTGTTCTCATATGATGGTGGCAGAGCCTTTCAAAAACTTCGGTACAACATAAAGTCTGAAGGAGTTACACATGCTGATGAATTAGGCTATTTCTTTGATATTGCCTTTATGAATCAGCAGCCATCAGCAGAAGATCAACTTGTTATAGATCGTGTTACTACTATGTGGACAAATTTCGCTAAATATGGGTACGAATGGTATATTATACGAGAACTAAATCTATTTTTGTGATTGCTATTATATCTGATTTTTTTTTGTTTTTCAGAAAACCAATCCCAGAAGTAACTGAACTCTTACCACTTGAGTGGCCAGCTGTTACAAAGAGCTTAATGTACTATTTAAATATTGATTTAGAACTCGAAGTTAAAAAAAGGAATTTCAACAGAAGAATGGCTATGTGGAATCTGTTTTATAAAATCAATGGAAAATACCCAAGTTACCAGGATTCGTTTATGTTGTGAAAATCTGGCAATATTTTTTGCCTTTAACTCTTTGTGAAGCCAAAACAATATCTAAAAGTACTAAATAAAGATTTGTTAAATCACAATATGTCATGTATCTCCAGGTCATGTCGTAACCATAAATCACTTTTGGAATGCCGTTTAAAAATTGAGGCTTATTTTAGACGTTATTTCATTTACACCCTTTCGTATTCTCCTTTTAGGGTTTTCGACCATATTGTATTTAGAATGAAGTCACATAGCTAACCATACATTGTCATTCAAACAAAACGTTTAGACAGAATTTAAGCTCAATCGATTGAAGATTTCTGTTCAAAGTGTTGCAAGATTTCACCCAAACAAATAACACGGCATTTTAATTTAAGGAATTTCATTTACGTATGGATCTCCCATGAGCTTTACCACACTACAGCTAATGTATGGTTTTGTTTACCGTCTCACCATTAGCCACAGTACAACCCTAATTACGTTAGGATCTTCGCCCAATTACTTTATCTCTATGTGACGAAGCCTTAAAGAGATAAAACGTTACTTTGGTGCCGAAATCATCGGCACCAAAGTAATCCTACAATCCCAACAGTTATAAAATCACCCAGTGGATTGAAGCGAGGGGATGGAAGAAACTGGATCTGAATTAATCACTCGACAGTAAACTGCAATCAAAGTGCGTGAAATCTTCAGTCAAAAACGGCGCTAAGGGTTATAATACTTCGAAAGAGACATAGGAAGTAAGATAAAAACAAATTCAGTATGTTATTATATTACAATCAGTACTTTTTCATTAAATTATACAACAGTACCTATTTCTTTTTAATGTTGTGATAATAAACAACGTCCAAACATATTTGTATATAAGCAAATAAACGATTAGCCGTGTCTAGTTCACAACAAATGTTTTCGAATTCGATCGAAAATGTAACTTATAAATTAATTCATCAATACAGTACTAAGCCAACCATTTCAAGATTCTTTACTTTTTTCATTTATATACTTTTCCGCGGCGGCTGCAATAGCATTTGTTACCCTACTTGTCATTTCATGAAGATTATCATTAGATAAATGTGATTCAACAGATCTTTTCGAGAAAAATGATGCAGTCTTATCATTCGGTCGAAAACTATTAGGATAAGTAATCTTGTGACGTAATATAGCCTTGATAATAAGAGCTCCTACATAAACGATGAAATAAACACTGAAATATAACGGTAGGTAATAAAGCTTCTTCCCGAGATAGTAGTAGCTGTATCTGTTGACACGTGGTTGTTCCGTTGTAGTAGTTGTAGTGGTTGTTGGATGATGGTGATGGTGATGATAATCATGATCGTCAAAATCATGGCCATAGTTAAATCCCCCAGGAAAATCGTGCGGAAATCCATGATCAGGTATAGAACCCATAGTATCTGGTTTCGTATCAGCAAGTGGGGGTGGCATCATTCCCATGTCATTCGCGTCTTTGCCAGCATCTCCCCCTTTCATGTCACCCGCATCGTGTGGTTTATCAAAGACAAGTTCCGGATAGTCTGGTTCTGAATGGTATGACGTTGGAGCAGCATCATGATGTTCATAACTGGGAGGAGCGTAGTCTTGTACAGGCATTGAAGGAGGCTGTGACGGTGAAGATGATGGAGCAGGTTTATTATAATGGTAACCCTGAAAATCTGGTTGAGTGTTCATATCCATATTGGGTCCAGTATCTTCTGGAGTCATCGGTGGCTTATCATAAGAGTAACCTGAGAAAGGTTTCATTAATGGAGGTAATGTTGGCATGAAAGGCAACGCAGGAGAAACAGCTGGAGCGGGAACTGGTGTTTGGATAACTGAAGGGGGAGCCTTGTACTTATAACCAGGTGGTGAGTCATCACCGTAATCAATAGAAGAATCTGGTCCTGAAGCAGGTGAGGGTGGGAAGGAAAAGGAAGGTGCGCCACCCGATCCGCCTGGTGCATAGGGTGGGAACGATTCATATGTACTTGGTGTTGGGAAGTCATCGGCCGTTACCTGAGGTGCTGCTGGTGGAGGAGGAGGCACTAAATTTGCAAATACTGCCTTAGGGGCTTGTGGGGGCGACGCGGGTGGCGCAGGTGCTGAAACTCCGCTTGACTCCTTCGATTTAGTGCCGTATCTTGGTAAATATGGCTGCGCTGGGTTATACCGATCAATAGGCTGACGAATAGGGGTAACTGGAGTATCATGGACTTCTCCTCGTATAGGATGTTTAATTTCAGTAAGGTTATCTAAGCTAAACAAGTTATTAGCCTTTTTGCTATTAACGTTCTTCATAGTAAATGGCTTCAAATTGACGTAAGGGAAGCGAATATTTGGTTCAGTACGAATAGCTCGGGACTCATTCTCAGCGCCATTTCCAGGATTGGTACCAAACCTGCAAACAAGGAAAGGTTAATTTTAAACCTAGGTAAAATTAACATATGTTACTCAAAGGCATCAAATAGGTACACCATATTATTACTACGAGTATTATATTATCTTTGATCGTACCTCAAAACTTGTAAAATTTATATACCTAACTTGACCATAACTATTTAACCAAAAATATAATAGATAACGATAAAATATTTACCCAGGTAATGCAAAATTTTCATCAACGCCTTCTCCGGCTCCAGTCTCGTGTTCGCTCCATTTTTCTGCTTCCGTTTCTTGAGTATCTTCACTTGGAGACTCATTTGAGGTTGCTTCTTCCCGTTCACCAGCAAATTGTTCATGTTTGTGGTTATCAATTATATGCCATATATTTTCTACATTATTTGGCAGTACCTCAGTTGTAGTAGTAGTGACAGGAGCAACGGTTGACGTACTTGGAATAACTGGCGATGGAGCACTAGGCACGTACATTTCACCGCTGTTATGTAAATTATTATATAAAGCAAAATAATCTGTCATATCTACAGGCGCTGGTTGTTCACTTGTCATTTGAGGTAAATTTGAATCACTAGTACTTGCTACTTCTTCAGGAACATATATAGGGCTGAATGTGCTGGTGGTGGTAGTCGTTGACTGGAATTTTTCTTTCTCTAGTAATTTTCTAATCGATTTCAGATTGTTGTGACCGGATTCAAATTCGGCAAATATTAAATCGGGTGTCTTCGCTGTTGTTGTACTAGAGGGGACTATGCTGTCTGGTTTGTCCATCCTCCTGATCCAGTTCCGATAGTAAAACGGTGAAGCTCTTCCTGTTCCACTTTGCGATGGATTAGATGAAGGTGTTACCACATACACTAAAGGTCCAGGTAGTTTTGCTGAGTGTCCATAATGAGCAAATAAACAAAACAAGACCACAACCTGTGCTATATGTTTCATCTTAAATGCTATTTCGTACATGTACAATATCAATAGCACTACGCGACTGTTCCTATCCAAAACTGACTAGAAAATGATGTCCATAGGCTAAACATTTTCTATTACACATGATGTGAGCAGATGCACCTGTGTAAAACTGCGATAATTTTTAGCGGTACTTTAATATGTGGAACGTAGAAGGCACGATATAGATGACCCGAAATCATTTTACAATTTACACAATTAGCGTTACAATCAGTGCCGTTCCCATGTAAGGCTTCGTAGAAAGTGTCACATATTTGTATAAAATATTTAGATCACCTAGAGTGGAAAGTCGTCTACATAGAGGTGTAGTAGGTACCTATGAACACGTTGCTAGGTAACTCAAAATTTGTAGATGAACTTTGTCGTCTTAATGATAAGATCTTCAACGTTTTATTAATTATTTTCAAGGTTATAAATTCATAAGGCCTCATCAGAATATGATAATATTAATGCGCCTTAACCAATTATAATAGCAAAAGTACACCATGCTACAACTGCGGGCTCTATGTAAAAAATGCTGTAAAGTTTAACCTTGGAACCGGTCAGGTTGTGTTAAACTCAAATTCAAATGTTTCTTTTCATCATTTATTAAATTAGGTACAACAAGTTGTATCAAGTGCCATCAATCGCGAGAATATAATTATGATGTTGTGGGCATACCTCATAATAACTAAGGCGAACAAACTTATCTTAGTTTTGTTGCCCATTGAGATTGTTAAACACCATACTTTCTTATTAGTGCAGAACAGTTAACATATTGATAGCATGGAAACCCTTAATAAAGAAATAGTAGGTAAGAACCAGACCGTGCCTGTAGCTGTCTCTACTCGCAATATTATCCAATTTCACTGTCCATCCAAAACGGTAGTTGATATACATAAACGAAATTACAATTCATAGTTAAAGCCCGCTGTTATAAGAGTTTCTACAGCGAGATGAAGTGGAACTGTCGTCCGACTAACTCGCGATTTTTAAATATCGAGGTATTTAAACTATTTGGAACTATTTGGAGGAATTTTCTATCTATCCTCCGAGATCTTGAAAATATAATGTTTTAAAATTCAGGTTTTGAGTTAGGCTTCGCACTGATCTGTTTCACGTAACATAAGGCGACAGAGGCACCAATCCACAAGCCAGCTATTGCCAATATTCCAAGAATTTTAAATTTCCATATGTGTTCGTCTAATACGTACATAATGTGTGGTCGTGTAACAAGCAACGACAATGTGAGTTCATATTTATAGTAAACTAGCTGTTCCCCGCGGCTTCGCCCGCGTAGATGTCGTTATTGCGTAAAATCATAACCCTTCTTTTGCGCAGTCGGTTAATAAGTGGCCTATGTCCTTCACAGGGCCTCGAACTATCCCTATACCAAATTTCATATCAATTGCTCCAGCCGTTTAGGCGTGAAAGCATAACAGACAGACAGACAGACCGACAGACAGTCAGAGTTACTTTCGTATTTATAATATTAGTAGGGATAGGGAAGTAGGGATGAATCAACTTTAAGACTACCTACGAGCATATATTTTTAGTGTCGTCAGTAGAAGAATATTGTGTTCAAGTTCACTGCAGCAGTGATGGGCTAATGTAGCGCTATTAACGATGTACCTACCAATTACTGAACTTTTTTTCATGAATTTTATTTTTGAGCTTCCTAAAGCTTTAAGATTTTTTCGTGTTCGCTGTGGAAGCTCCTGGACGGCTCCTTCTTGGCTATTGTAGAGATGATTTCCTTCGAAGGTTTTACCCACCACCAGAGAATTACCCATCGCTCACTAAACATTAAACAAAACACTAGTTTTGACTAATCGCTTTAGTATTCTACATGAAATATACTCCTTGTTTTTACTTTGATTTCTTATCATTAGCTAGTTTGGTCAGAAAGATGACCTTACCTATAAATGCCTCATCTTTCTGACGAAGGTTCCGTACCCAAAAGTTAAAAACGGGATCCTATTCATGAGAATTCGCTGTCCCTCTGTCTGTCTGTCTGTCTGTCACGAGGCTGTATCTCAGGAACCGTTATAGCTAGAGAGCTGAATATTTTACAGATTGTTTATTTCTATTGCCACTATAACAACAAAAACAAAAATCAGAAGAAAGAAGGGAGGAAATTAATCCTATAAACATCATTCTATTTTGCATTTTTTTTGGCAAGGAACCGTCCTTGCGCGAGTCCGACTGGTACTTGGCCGGTTATTTATTGAATTTCAAAGAGAATACATTTTATTTTATTCATTTTGTGAGAATGAAACAAAGTCATCATTTTGAAATCGATTTTATACAATAGTAACACTAATTATACTTAGAATACTTCAATACTAATAATATTTACAACAAAATATTTATAAATACAAAAACTATGAATCCTTAATTACAATACCTAAATATTTATAACCTTTCTTGATAAATAGGTTATTCAACATTGAAACAATTTTTTAATTTAAACCAGTAGTTTCTGAGTGTCAACTCACTTAATCAAATAAACTAACTTTCCAGCATTATAACATCAATATACATATATGCTTTTATAAGTCCTTGCTTGAAAGATGTTAAACTAATCCTTCAGTCCGTACCTATCACATAAATGGGGCGGTGGTTATAAATTCATAATTTCCTGGACTCAATGACTACGGTTATTTTGCTATGGTAAGTAAATGCTTAAATAGGAATCATTCTGCTACTAAGTAAACTGTTGAAAAGTACGCTAAACTGGTGAACTAATTACATAATGGTATTTTAATCAATATGAAATAAGTAGGCACTGATTGGGCTTAAACACTATTATTGTGGGTAAGACTTTTAAATAAATTATCACACTATAGATTCTATACACTAACTTTACCAACTTTACTTCCATCTTTCCTCGCATCTGTTGTTTCATTATCATTATATGCTGGGTTATCAACACCAGAATCGCTAATGCCATCTACATTATCAACCACTAACTTCGTTGGATTTAAATCCACCTTCTTGGTTTTATCTGTAGCTGCAACTAACGAAACTTGTTTAGAATCAGCTAACCTAGCGACATCTTTTGACGGAATCGTCTTACTATCTTTATTACTCTCATTGCATTCGACATCCGAAGGCTTTTTCTTGCAAAAACTGCTGTCGCGATGAACGGCCCTCTTGCGGATATAGAATGTATTAAATAAGTAATAAATGCATCCAGTGATGAATGTAGCGCCTGCAAATATCTGATAGGTTGGTCTGGTGCCAAAGAACTTCATAAGATAGCCGCCAATCAGACTGCCGGATCCTTTGCCTGTAATAACAATATTTGTTACGTTAGTTTCAAGACAAAATAGATTTTATAATTCTAACCAGAGAAGTGAAAGTTGAGAGATTGTGGATCCCCCCCACAAAGCTTAAATTTGACCTCGAAAAGTGCCTCCGTTACTTTAGGTTCTAAATTAATCGGAGTAGGTACTCCATAAAAACACGCCAGCACCTACATCCGTATAGGATGCTTATGAATTTCTATAATTGTTTTTTATTTACTTAACTTATGATTTGTCTTTGAGTTATAATTTTTATTTGCAAAAGCAATTGCAAAGGGAAAAACGAAACCCTATTGATATGACTTTGCCGTTCGTCTGTTTGTCTGTCCGTCACGAGGCTGTATTTCAAGAACCGTGATAGCTAGAGAGCTGAAATTTTCACAGATAAAAAATAATAAGTCCGACTCGCACTTGGCCGGTTTTATCGTTTTACTTTTAATATTAAAATCTTTAATAGGTATCTGGGAGGAATTTTGCACACATAACGGTTGCATCTTTTCATACTCACCAACACCATAGTACAGTCCACCAAGAAGACCCTGGACTGAAGTATCTGTGGTAGTCGAGGACAGCTTCGCAGCATAAGTGACAGCAGCAGTGAACGACAGCGATGACGTCACTGACTCCAAGGCCTCAAACACCAGGCACAACCACGGGTTGTAGATCAAAGAGTAACCTGAAATTTTAAAACAATATTATACATTTGCAAAATAACCAATGGCCGATGGAGCTAACGAGTTTTGGAGTGGTGACCGCGACTTGGTAAACGTGGGGTAGGACGACCCCCTGCCAGATGGAGTGACGACCTTAAGAAGGTTGCAGGGATTGACTGGATGCGCAAAGCGCAGGACCGTGTATTGTAGCGTAATTAGGTAGAGGCCTATGTCTAGTAGTGAAGTACTTGCTATACGCTGATTTGACAAGCAGCGTCATACGGATTGAACTCCGTTGTAGGTTCTCATTGAACCCCTTCGGCCAGTGAACCATTGAACACATATACATGCCTTGCCCGTATTTACAATAATAAATGAATAAATAAATATTCACGGACATTTTACACAACGCTATCTGATCCCAAAGTAAGCTAGGAATAACCTGCTTGTGTTATGGGTATCAAACCACGGATGTTAATACTTATATACTTTTAAATACATACATATTATACATAGAAACACCCAGACTCTTGAAACAAACATTTATGGCTCACACAAAATAAATAAATAAATAATGTATGGAAATCGAGGAAATCTGACAGATTTGCAAACATTTATTATTAAAGTTGTGTTCCCTTAGCCTTAGGTACTCTCATAATGATAGTCTGTGCTACTTATGAATTATTAGAGATATTGCTAATGTTAAAAGATTTTTCATCGATTACTACAAAATATTGCTAAAGAAAACTAACATGTTCAGTTTGAATCGGTTATGACTGAGTTTAGGAGTCAGATAGATTTATCTTCCCCTAAGAAACCCACAATTGTAACCATCTATGTCAAATTTTCTACAATAATATGTGGTAAACGGGATATGTGGGGTTAAAAATGATTCAACTACTTATTAGAAAAAAAAATGCAACTAAAACGCTAAATATCGTTGAGGAATAGGCAACGTGAGTTGGTTATAAATAACAATAATGTATGTCATGTATCTACATTTTAAGAATAGTGAATTGAGTAGGTAAGTATGTACCTATTCCATGATTCCAATTTCTCAATACAGGTACTACGATTAAAATGCGAAGTACCATGCGTCTAACTTTCTATAACTCGTTCGGTGACTTTGTAAGTCATAGGGCAGCTTTTCAATTTAAGTTTCCCTTTTGTTTGTTGAAAGTTAAGAGAGGTTTGAACTTCTGCCAAATACTTACTACACTGCAGCAGTTCCCTGCTGGATTTAGGATTCTAATAAGATATTATGTTACAACATATATTGATCCTGTGCCTTCCGCATTCAGTTTCACTCTAGAACATTTTGGTTTGTCCCAATTAAGTTATCAACATTATCATTTCTCAATTTCCCCTCCTAAAAGCTGTTTTCTTTTAATATCCTGTTGTAATCTTTAAGTATTACTTCTACATAAAATAGTTACTTTAAAAAGGCAACACTACAGTGTCTGACTGATCTTAAGCGCACTGCTCAAGACGCTGAATTAATTTGATAAAAAAATCGGCATGATTAAATAAACCATAGACAAACAATGAGAAATGCTGAGAAGGGTGTTTTTTAAACCATAATGTGGTGAGATAAATTGAGAATGAGCTAACAATTTTTATCATTGGGTGAATATTTCACACACAATACGTAAGTATCATTGACGACTGTTTGTATTGATAGGTAGTATTTTACTTATGTGACATTATACGAAATGAACTCATCCTTTGATATTTATAAACTAGCGGACGTTACGTGGTTTTACACGCGTAGCGCCCGTTCCCGTGGGAATACGGGAATAAAATATAACCTTGTTCGCCGGGGATAATGTAACCTACACCCAACAGTGTAAGAATTTTTTCAAATCGGTTCAGAAGTTTCGGAGCCTATTCGATTCAAACAAACAATGAAACAATCAAATCTTTCCTCTTTATAATAGAATGGTTTTATATATACTTTATAATAGTATAGTATAACTATAGACTCTTTATAATAGTATAGTATAGACAAGTCCACTCACCAAGTAATCTAATAGCGTAAAACACGAAACCAATGAAAAGAACATTGGCATGTCCTAATCTCCTGATAATCGGGCCAGAGAGCACCAAAAGAGGTAGACCAGCCACTCCACCGACTGTGATGGTGATACCCATGAGGGAGCGTGAGGCACCGAGGTCCTGGAGTAGCCAGAACAAGAAGCTTTCGATGTAGCCCCAAGCGGTACCTGAAATGTATGAATTTTCTTTAGAGACTCATATATTGGAAACGTTTTTCGTATTCCGATAGGGTTTTATATGTACCTATACCTGGTAGAGATCAATACCCACAAAACACAGGCAATAGAACTATTAGTATATTACTAATCTACCTCATTTGTTATAGACAAGACGTGCTTAGTGAAACTCAGAAACTACTTAAAAGAATATGTTTTAGTATAAAACAAATATCTCAACTCTTTCGGGGAAATATTGCTCTTATCTTTAACATGGCAGCGTTTTATATATTTCTTAATAGAATAATATCTATTTAAATACACACGTTATTTGTATCTTTTCTAAAAATAACGAACGAATAAATCAGGAGAAAACATTTATCTTGTAAGAAGGTAGACTTAAAATTATTATATTAATATATTTACATTATTATTATCTAAACTAAACCTAAATAAGGCCCCCGTGGTTGTGCCCAAAAGACTAGCAGTATCCCCCCCTCCCCCCTTTGAATAGCAATACCTATTCGCTGAGCAAGAAAACTGCCAGCCCTTGGGTCACCAGTCGACTCTACAAGGCTCTTTTTCAAATTCTTGAAAAAAGTTAGCGCATTGGGACCCATGGACTTAGGGTCTCGATACCGACTGACTTAACCGCTTTTATTGAAGAATAGTTAGAGCTGATATAAAATGTATTTTCATACCCATAATGAAGCAGGCTATGAATAGTGCAACGATTTCGACATTCCTAAACACGGAGATAACATCTTCAAGGAGATTCTGCGCCGGCTGCTTGAACTCTAGGTCAATGCTTAACATCAAAGCTCCCGATGCTACTTTCAGTACCGCGTATAGATAAAATGCTGGCCTGGAAGGTGAAACAAATCCACGTTTACTCAAATATCAGAGTCAAATCTAACTGGTGGAGAGATGAAGCGAATGGAAGTGTTTAGATATAATTGTCATTCATCATTGGCAAATGGTCTCCACAGGATATTCCACACTTATTTTTCTGAGATAAATAAATACGATGACGCGTGCGTATACAAGTAAATCTGCACAAACAAAGCGACTGTGGTGGGATTTTTTTTTATAATTACCTAGTGTAAAAGATTCACTTTATACTATTACAATCTAGCTTATGGGCTAATAATTACCTACTTTTACTTTGGGTTAAACTTCTAAAATACTTATTCTAAGAAGATAATCAATTGATTTTTCTTAGAGTCTGTTAAGTTGGGAGTCCGGGGACATCCTTCCGAGGGCTTACCCGGGACTCCCAACCATAGGCTGTTGGGCGTAACGTGAGGTTTTTAGTCGGTAGGAGTCCGGCATTGCATCCATGAGGATTTTCCCTCACGTTAAAAAAAAAAGTGATAAGTTTATGTACACTTTGTCCTTGTGTTCTACACTAAACTAAGTCACTTATAGTGCCGTGGTGGGATGGCTGCATAATGACTTCGTTTAGGTACAAACCTAAAATCTCAGATTGGTACTAAGGTTCGCAGAGTTGTAGCAATCTTAATTTAGCTAATTTTGGTCTTTGCAATTGCGAAAGACTCAGAATTGCTCAATGTGAACGTTAGATAAAAGCAAAGTTCACAACTCACAAGGCTGCTCTTTCACAAATCGTATTACGCCAGAAGTATAACGAAATATTTAAAAAAATGACATATTACCGCTATATTTCTATAACTTCCCCGAAAACATCAGCAAAGTGTTTAGTTTATTTTTGATAAGTTAAGTCGCCCTAAAATAGTCAAAAAGTAGCGATAATGGTAGATTGTTTATCAAGGGAGTAAAATAGTATTTTTACGGCGAGGGCGCTACTTTGAATCACGAGCAAAGCGAAGGATTCTAGAATAGAATCCCGAGCACAGCGAGGGATTTTAACGTAGAATCCTGAGCGCAGTAAGGGATTCAAAGTACACCGCCCGAGGGAAAAATAATTTGCTTTAGAGTGACATACTCTACTTTTCCTCTCCTTTCTTTGAGAAAAAATAAGTTATGTAAAACGTAGTTAGCTTCTATAGTTATTGTTTCAGGAGTTACGTAATGCATCGTCATTTTTATAACTCGACATAGAACTTATTATATTTGTAGAATAGATACAATAAAATATTTATACTGACTACAAGAGCAGAGATATAAATGGCGCTCTTTAATTTTTTTTTTAGTTAGTACTAGACACCGCACTGTGCAGCCACGTACCAGCCAGTAATTCATACAATTTGCGTTCGATTTCTATGATTTTTTTTAGTTCCAAATTCTAATCACTTTGCCGCCCGCTAAAAAGCTCTTAACAGAAAAGAGCTATTTTGCGCCCCGTTGTAGTGGTGCAAAGTGATACTTTTCGCATTGCAGGGATGAAAACAATATTTATAATTCATAACTTCTAAAATTTGAATAATTCGGTGGCGCTTTGAATTCAGGTCATATATATATTTTTGGGATCCTCAAATATTTATTTTCAATGTGAGTATGTTTAAAACTAACAAATAGAACTACCTACACACAGTCTTGAACAGCACAAACTATCTTAAAACCATAATCATTAAACATGTAGGTATCGAAAATATTGCACGATTATGTACCTACCATTTATAGAACAGCACGATGTGAGTCTAGGCTATGTGTTTAGATCATGATAATACCCTTATCTTGACCTTTATGAACGGAGATACAAACGCTACTGTCGTTATTTCAAGAAAGACCTCACTTCATTGTCATTGTCTCATTGTAGATATAGAATTAAAATTATTTTAGTTCTATCAATAACAATTATTTCAGATCTAAATCACAATCTATAAGATATATGTAGAAATGTCAAACGTGAAAAACTGATCGATCAACTCTCATGATGATCAACAACTCTCTGAGCGAGCGAATTACAAGAAACCGTTCTTGAAAAGAAACAAAAATATTCTTTAAAGGAAATTCTATACATTGCGGGGTTTGGTGCTACTTATTCAAATCTAACTATTAATACTACTATTATAACAACAAAAGATTTCAATGCTGGTTTCCTACTAAAACGATTTTAAAAATTCTTTAACCAATATAAAACTACATTAGTAGCAAGTAACATAGGCTACACTTTACTCCCGTATTCTCACGGCAACGGAACTACGCATGGTACCTACTGCTCGTTCGCTCTAACTTTGCCGCTCGGCTCCATACTAAAGTCGAATTTTTAATTAGACGAAGTAAATTGACAGCAACTAATGTCACTTCTTCATACAATGTTGCTTATTTTCTATGACGAAGTGACATTAGCTACTGTCAATATACTTCATCTAATTAACAATTCGGGTATACGCCTCTACGCCAGCGGCAAAGTTAGAGCGAACGGGTAGTACCCAATTTTTTCACAAGTTTTACATGGTTAGGTTAGTTTACCTGAAATCTGTGTATCCTTTCCCTTTGCTAGCATAGTCTATTAGCAACCCAGACAGTGGCGACGAGATCATTCCTCCGATGCTGCCGTACACTCTCTGCAAGCCGTAGTCCGCCTTCTGTTCTCTAACGATGGCTATCACGGCACCTTCAAACATCGCGAAAGCTGTTCCACCTATGATGCCGATGAACACACGAACCTGGAAAGCAGAAATAAAAGCAATTGTGTCGTTTATGTATTGCGAGAAATAAATTTTGAAACCCAATAATAATAACAAATATGCTAGCTAAGTTAGCATATTTGCTATTATTATTGGGTTATCATAGTTTAGTAATTATCATAATTTTTAATGTAGATTTTGGTTTGAAACATATGGAGGTCGTGGGTTCGATTTCCACCGGAGACCAATATTTGTGTGACCCATAAATGTTTGTCTCAAAGTCTGGGTGTTTCTATGTATAATATGTATGTATTTAAAAGTATAAAAGTATTAATATCCGTGGTCTGATACCCATAACACAAGCAGGTTATTCCTAGCTTACTTTGGGATCAGATAGCGTTGTGTGAGATGTCCGTGAAGATATTTTTAAATATTCGCTGGGAGAGAAAACTGAAAGCCCTTGGGACACCAGTCGACTCTACCATTCGAGACCTCCCGGTTAGAAAGAAGTTGCGGGTCCTGCTCTAGGCTAAAAAAAGAAAAATGATATAAATCTATAGAATATTTGTGATATTTCTCGAACTAACCGTTAAACATTTTTAGGTACACATACTATTTGTTCTTGTGTCGTTATATGTTACTAGCTGACCCGCGCAACTTCGTTTGCGCCACATAAGAGAGAGTATTACCTGTTCCCGTCGCATTTACTCCCGTCACGTTGCATTTACTCCCGTAGCGTCTCGTCGTTAATATTCAATACTACGTGAGAGAGAGAGAGAGAGAGAGAGAGAGAGAGAGAGAAAGGTTTCTCGTCGCGTGTATTCCCGTCGCATTATTTTTAAGAACAATTTCGTTTACGAAAGAGGTATCCCGTGGCATTATTGTAGAAAAAATTGATTGCCATTAAAATGGTTATTGTGCACCAACCCAAAGAAAACAATTTTGTAGTAGGTACATATTTTTTACATAACTATAAATATTTACGCAGCACACGCAACGAAGCTCTCAAAAGGAATTCACTTTTCCAACGTTTTTGAAACATTAACTATTACTGCTCTGCTCCTATTCGTTGTAGCGTGATGCTATATAGCCTATGACACTCCACAATAACGTAGCTTTCTATTGGTGGATTTTTTTTTTAAATCGGTTTGGTAGATCCTAAGATTACCTCTACAATTTATTTAAGAAATATACAAACACACAAACTTTGGACATCATTCATTTTGGACCAAAAACTGAAAGGGCCGGCCAGAAAAAGAAAATGTGATATTCGCATAGAACACATAATTTCTAGCAAAAAATACTACTACATTAACCCTGTGCGTGCTATGGTTTTTTTGTTACATGCTTTTAAAATTCGTGAAAAATGTTATTTCAAAGGTGTCATTCTAATTGATATGAGCAGTTGAATAGTGATTTATTTTATTAATTATGTCTTTCAGCACACATATAAGCACACATGAATATAATTATACCTGTTTCTCCGAAGGATGAGGCAGAGGCATATTTTATGCCCAATTTTGATTTCTCGTTCCTACATAAAGGAGCATGTAAAATAAAGATAAAGAGTATTTTATTTCGATAGATTCAAAGGCCTTCTCGTAGTCCACAAAAGCCATACACAGCGGCTGATTGTACTCGTTTGTTTTCTGTACAATCTGCCGTACAGTATGGATGTGGTCCACGGTTCTGAAGCCTTTTCGAAATTCGGCTTGCTCCTTTGGCTGAAACTCATCGAGCCTTCCAATGAGGCGGTTTGTAACTACTCTCAAGAACAACTTGTAAACATGGCTCAGGAGTGAGATGGGTCTGTAATTCCTCAGCAAGGTCTTATCACCTTTTCAGTTGTAATTCCGTCCTCCCCAGGGGACTTGTTGTTTTTAAGTTGCCCGAGAGCCGCCCTCACCTCGCCCTGATCGATGTCCGGAATGTCCTCGCTATAGTGGCGCGATAGTGGGACTCGGTGGTCACAATCAGTAGGGTCCTACTCGTCGGCCTTTTTGTCCGTGATGCATATAGGTCTCTGTAAAGTAAGTGCTCTTAATTTCCTCGAGAATCTCGAACCTGGAGGTCACAGTTCTGCCATCCGCTGTCTTCAGTTTTATCAGACGGGGTCTTCCAAGCTGTTGGGCAAATACTTTGGTACCCTTGTTCTGCTCGATCGCTGCCTCGACGATGCTGGTGTTATAGCGTCTAAGGTCTCGTCGTATCAGCTTTCGGATTCTGAGATTTCAATCCCGCTGGTCTGACGAAGACGAGTGCGTAGATGGCGTTTCCCGTCTTATTCTCATAAGTTCGAGAGTCTCGGGCGAGAGCTAAGAGCACCTGTTATTGCTTTTTCCGGACAAAAACCTTCGGGACACTTGCTGTAGCGTCCTGACCACATTGTCGGCCTTATCGTGAATATTACCAGTGGTTTCCAGCAGATCAAAACGATTTTGAAGTTCTAACTGGAACCTCTCAGCTCCTGAGGCTAACTGGAGCGCGGTAGGTCGGAGAGTAGGCTTCATCATACGGGCCCTTTCAGCTCGGAAGTCCAAATTCAGAGATGCTCGTACAAGTCGGTGATCACCACCGGTATTAAACCTGTTAACCACAGAGACATCTCTAAATATAGACTTCCTGTCCGTCATGATGAAGTCTATCTCTTTCCTTGTGACCTTGTCGGGGCATCGCCAAGTCCATTTTCTGTGGGGCTTCTTCTTAAAGAAAGAGTTTATCAAGAAGAGCCCCTGAGACTCAAGAAAACTGACAAGCATATGACCCCGGTCATTTCTGCGCCCTACACCAAAGGGGCTGATCTTCGTTTCGCCGCGTTCTTGTACTTCCACTTTGGCATTGAAGTCCCCCATCACAACACTGTGGTGAGTCTTGGCAGTACTATGTAGTGCTTTGCTATGTCCTCGTACACGGTCTCAACTGCCTCGACAGTGCTTTTCGAGGTCGGAGCGTACACTTGTATCACCTTCAGGGTGTACCTGTTGGTGAGTCTCAGTATTAAGTACGCTACCCGAGGCGAAACACTGCTGATCTCCACAAAGCTGCTAACGAGGTCCTTTTTCACCATAAAGCCAATCCACCTTGAAGAAGAATGTCTTCCGTCACCTTCCCGAAAGTAAAACAGGTCGCCTGATGCAAGGGTTAGCGTGTCCTCCCCCTTTCTTCGGACCTCACACAATACTGCATGTGCCAGTTAATACCACCTAGTACTACCTCGAGTTCGGTGAGCCGCTCGTCCAGGCGCAGAGTAGTTCCATTAAACGTAGCCAGGGTCAGTTTTGTACGGCAGCCTCCCGTAACTCGGAGATTCTTAGCACCCCCCCCCCCTCCCGCCGTCACTCCGACCGCTGCCGTGATCGGGAACAGCGGGAGTGCCGGGAACTAGGGGCCGTTGTTTTGTTGTGTGTATCATAGGAGGATATTTGGCCTTACTGTATCACGCTGGCCAGACGGGTTGGTACAGGGTTTAGTTTCGAATTTTCCTTTTCTGTGCGCCATGACCTCGTCCGTTTATCAGCAGGTTCACCACTCGCAGGTGAGGCTGGCTTGGACCCCGGGGTTGGTGGTAGAGCCCCATCGCACCCATCAGGCGTCGGGAGGTGGCGGGGTGATTTGCCAGGTACCTGTCGCTTGAGCCAGGGGGGCTGCGCGCTCGGCACCTTTGTCTAAGTTTTTTGAAACAAGTTTTGACTTGTTGTGCGTCGTTAGGTACGTTTTGTTTGTGCGTAGGTACGTAGATAATTAGTAAAATTATAATTATTTCATATTACAATAGAATAACGTAAAAACAAATCATTATTCAAGTGATAAAATGTATCAAAATACATCATCAAAATAACATTTTTCTCGTATTTTAAAAGCATGTAACAACAAAACCATAGCACGCACAGGGTTAATGTAGTAGTATTTTTTGCTAGAAATTGTGTGTTCTATGCGAATATTACATTTATTTTTTCTGGCCGGCACTTTCAGAATTGGCCCAAAAATGTATGAAACGTGAATGATCTCCTTTACTTCTTAAAAAATTTACTTAGCACAAAGTTAGTATATTCTGATTTATCAGATATCATTGGATATAATACTGAAATCAGTGCCCAGTAAAACTATGTAGGCTTAGGTAGACATTATTAATCTCTCTCATAGTCATATTGGCACTGACTTCAGTATTATATTTAATGATATCTGGTAAATCAGAATATACTAACTTTGTGCTTAGTAAATTTTACTTTCCAGTTTTTAGTTTTGTTTGAAGTCGTTTTCTTTTTTGTTCAATTTTTTTTAACTATTTTTAGTGTCGTGTGGACTGAAAATCTATCTATCTAGGTATAAAGTTTTCGACAGTACAAATTCATCAAACCCAAACACAAAGAAACTGCTGTATATCGTTAGGGAATTCTCTCTACTGTCTTTCGTCTCCATCATCAGATCGACTCCAGACCTTCATTAAGTAGGTTTTAAAACCCTTAATAAAAAAAATTACAAACGCCCTACAATTTGTAAAAGTTATTTCGATTTCTCCAGGATGCCATAATCAGATCCTGGCTTCCTTAAAGTAGGACCACCTTGGGAGTATCTATTTTCGAACGAAAAAACTTATTTCAAATCGGTCTATAAACGACGGATTTCTGTGCGAAAAAACATTAAAAAAATTAAAAAAAAACGGTTGAATTGAGTCCTCCTTGTTTGAAGTCGGGTAAATAATATTAGTCACGCAGCACACGCAACGAAGCTCTCAAAAGAAATAACTTTTCCCCCGTTTTTTAAACATTTACTATTACTGCTCCGCTCCTATTCGTTGTAGCGTGATGCTTTATAGCCTATGACACTCCGCAATAACGTAGCTTTCTATTGGTGAAAGAATTTTTAAAATCGGTTCATTAGATCCCGAGATTACCCCTTACAATTTAACAAATATACAAACACACAAACTTTACCTCTTTATAATATTAGTATAGATGACAACGACGTAAGTCTAGTCTATTAACGAACTAAAGATAATGGACATAAGGTCCGTGAACTTTAGTTCGTTTGACATTTAAGATCGAAACAACAAAACATTACTCTTGGGGATTTTAAGCAGACTCTCATTGACATCGTCTCATTATAGAGATGAGGGAAAGCTGCACGAACATAATAATAACGTTTTATGAGAATTTTGGCAATGACTTGAGATGTAGTAGCTGTAATAGTGATGTTGCCGATTTACACACAAAACTGGACAACGCAAATATTATTCTAATTGTACTCGTAGGTATAAATGAATGACTGTTGTGTGAAATGATATCGATTTTGAGGTTTAACTAAAACCGGAACCACGCACGAAATACAAGACATTAGGAAATGGGGGCCATTCAATAACTTTTCTTTATCTCAGTGAAGTAACTTCTTAAATTGAATAGTCTGAAAACTTGCGCTTTTATGTTTTACTTGTTTTACGTAAGCGATTGCATAAACCAAGTTATTTTGGAACATTTTTACGATGTAACCATTCGACAACGACGCGACGGACGTGTGAAAATTTTATTCTTTGTATCTTTATTCTATACTTTGTTTCTGCTGCATATCAATGACATGTTGTCTATTGACGGCATTCATTGTTATGCGGACGACAGTACGGGCGACACTTATTACACGGGCCGTCCCGGTATCTCTCGGGATGCAGTGGAAGAAAGTCGTGAACAACTTGTGTCTGAAGTCGAGGCTACTCTCACTAGAGTGTCCGATTGGGGTCGACAAAATCTTGTCCAATTCAACCCTACCAAGACACAAGTTTGTGTTTTCACCGCAAAAAAGACCCCATTCACTGTGGCGCCACAATTTCAGGGCACATCTCTCACCATCTCTGAAAGTATAGGGATCCTTGGTGTTGACATCTCCAGTGATGTGCAGTTCCGCTGTCACTTGGAGGGCAAGGCCAAGCTGGCGTCCAGGAAGCTCGGAGTGCTCAGAAGGGCGCGGCGGTACTTTACTGCGGCGCAAGCACTGCTTCTCTATAAGTCGCAAGTGCGTTCGCATATGGAGTACTGCTGTCACCTCTGGGCGGGGGCACCCGAATACCAGCTTCGTCCATTTGACTCGGTGCAAAGGCGAGCTATGAGAGTTGTCAACGATCCCATACTTGCAGGTAGTGTGGAACCTCTTAGTGACAGGAGAGACTTTGCTTCTCTATGTGTGTTCTACCGCCTGTACAACGGTTTGTGCTCTGAAGAATTGTTTGATATGATGCCTACGGCTACATTCTATCATCGCACCGCTCGCCATAGACAGGGTGTTCATCCTCACACGTTGCGTCCTGAGCGCTCGAGCACGGTGAGATCTAATAGAGGCTTTCTTCCGCGTACGCTTAGGTTGTGGAATGATCTCCCTGCTTCGGTTTTCCCGGACGCCTACAGTATGGGGTTCTTCAAAAGGGGACTTAGAAGGTTTTTAAAGAGTCGGCAGCGCGCTTGTGGCGCCTCTGGTGTTGCAAGCGTCCATAGGCAGCGGTGACCACCGGTACATCTGGGGGGGCCGTATGCTTGTCTGCCACTCTAGTGGTATAAAAAAAAAAAAAAAAAAAAAATCTTTTGACTAATCAAAATCATTTATAGGTATCTCAAGAGTTCCAGTTTAGTCCCCTTTTCAAGGTAATACCAAGATTATGATCGTACTACATTACATAGTAAAACTAAATAAGTAGGTATTACTAATATTTTAATCTATACCTACTTATAATAAAACTGTTGAGGGTCGAGACTCTGTACATGGAAGATATTTTGAAAATTTTAATTGCAGGGCGTTCTCTAATCGACACTGAAGCCAAAAATGTAATTTAAAATTGTCCGTCTGTCTGTCTGTATCCCGAATAAGTATCACGCCGAAACTACTGAACCGAATTGAATGATACTTGGAACATTCTGAGCTTATAATCCGAGGAAGGTTCTAGGATACTTTTGATCCAGATATTTTGCGTGGTTTCTGCGGGAGAGGGAATGAAAGACAAAATCGTTTTTCAGTAGTAACTTCTCAACGCGTGGTCCGATTTCAAATATTGTTTTAGTGTTGGAAAGAGAGTACTTAGAGTATCATTTCATACAAGTTTCGATATTGAGGCTTATGTAGTTTAGAAATTAGGGGCATCTCAACTTTCGGTAAACCTAGAATTCAAGGGATCTTTTGAATGTGAGGGTAAATCTAAACGGGCGTGTTGGCTTAGTAGGGCCCTTTCACACGCTGCTTGATGAGACTCATTAAAAAGTACCCCTCCTATCGTACACCTCATGTAACGTAAACGAAGTTGCGAGGGTCAGCTAGTTAACTTATATAATTAATTACCTTATTAACGTCATCCACAGGCAACCAGAATATTAACAATAACCTCAAGCAACAGATGTCAAACTATTGATTGACACAGAAAAAAAAGATACTAATGATTTCTGTCTATCCTTCAACCTAGATCTAGAAAATACTTAGAAATCTGAGTCTCTGCAAAGGTATTACAGCGAGATCCCTGGTCCGATTTATAAGTATCAAGTTAATTTTACTTGAGTAGTTTCAGTTTGACGAGACGCCCAACATTTCTTTTACAATAATTTTCGATTTTAGTATCTAACAAGGGTATTATTGATAAAAAAAATTGATTTGATGATTCTCATAAATTTATTACCTACTAAAATTGTATGACAATATAGCAGAGCAACAAGTCATCGTGAATCTTAAGCACTAAATGGATTTATATCAAATTTGAAAAACAAAAGTCTTTAAGCCTAAACCTTCTTACTCTACGAAACATCGTTATGATCGGTCCGTATTTGCCAATGCCAATAATGACTTCGGAAAATAGATCTTCGAATATTATTCATTATTAAAATGTTCCATAATCTCAATATTGGCGACTAACCGTCAATATTAATTTGTTACCAGCTACCTATGACCGTGACTCCACCTGCGTTTGAGATTTCCCTGTGCTCTTGTTTCTTGTTTCCTGAAGTGTTCTTTTCCAAGCTTTATCTCTGTATCTAAATATTATCTGAATGGGTTCGAGCTTAAAAGCGTACCGTAATATTATATTCTAAAGGTCCTGAAGATTTTTTAGTGTCGTAGAGACCCATTAGCCATCGAAATTCGACAGTTATTCATTAAAATATAGCTAAACCTTCTTCTCCATGCAAACTTTATAAATTCTAAGGAATCTACGCCTCTTTCACGTTCATCCGTTCGCGCAATTTCCTTAAATAAGGAAGGAGTACATAGATTAACGTCATAAGGTCTATTATAGTAGGTACCACCTTTATTATTCTTCTGTAATAAACTAATGATACGTGCAATGCAAAGCTAAGCTCTCGTACACATTGAGGACAAGGCTGCACCAAACATGTCTCGAGTATATATGCATTGTGAAACACGATTTATTTGAGGTTGGATTAATAAGCTTGATGCTGTAGGCTTAGAATACAAAGAAAATTATTGAGCTATTTGATGGTTGACCTTTTACATCTTTTTGCATATATTCAGATGCCAATGAGATACTTTTACGGTTATGGATAAGATTGTGTATAATGGAATCGAATAAAGTACCAACGAGGCTGGCAAGAGATGTACGGTAAGGCCAATGATTTAGAGATGGAAAGGCCTTATACACTGGATTAATTGTAGATTTAAACCGAACGAAATCTTATAGTAAGTAACTAATACAATTTCCTGGGGTAACCTAAAGGGGGTTTTAAAGGTAGCCTAAAGTCATAGGTAAATTAGTCTTAGACTTTGAGGCTACCTTTGAAGCAAGTTTTTGTTCTCCTGGTCAGTATTGACCTCCAATGTTGACGAACAAAGTACGAAATTTTTCACGAAATATTTTAAACTTTCAAGTTAGCTTGAACATCTTTAAGGGTCCATATGACGCCAAATAGACTATTACTTTGATCTAGATCTTAGGACTCGTGAGGTCTACTGAATTAAAATTTGAACACAGACAACTTCAGTTCATGAACTAAAAACGCTCTAGGCTCGAAACACGATTACTGATAAAATCCTCGATAGATTTTTGTGTTGAAAATACCTCGATTTCGTGAAATTTTAAGCTAGATCTCGTATGTTATAAGTTGTTTTTATAATATAAAATATTTATAAGAAAGACAATAGTAAAATCTTTATTTGCACTAGAGCATTTTTTTCATCCTGGTTATAGTTTTTTTTTATAATTAATTTATTTCGTTAAAAGCGCACAAAAACCGATCGCATCTCTCTCTTTCTTGCACGCTAAAATGTATATCTGCTATCTGCTTTTAACAATTTGGCGTCTGGTAGGCTCTTAAGTGCCTTCCGAAACACGAAACCGCTGATAAATGTAAATACCAGAGACTGTTGCCCATCTGCTGACGGACCATAGCGTAAGACGCTTAACATTTTATAGTTAGATAATTTTTTTTTATGTGAGGGAAGGCTAAAAACCTACTAACGACTAAAAACCACACGTAACCTACGTAACAGCCTACGGTTGGGAGCCCCGGGTAGGCTTTCGGAAGTAAACCTACCCCAGGACTCCCAATGGAGCTACGGCAAACACTGCTTAGAGGGGGGGGGGGGGGGTTCCAGTGCTATCCCGCGTCTTTGGGGGCTTATTCGGTTGTTATCCTGCTACTTGAGGAATGATGCATGAAAGTAAGATAGCCTTGGAAGATTATTTTCCTGAAGATAAATTATGAGCTTTATTACACGATTTATTTGCATGGCCTTTACCATATTACCTTATTAACAAATCTTGTACGATGTTAATACGGATGTATGCTATTAACAAATAAATTACAGGGTCTTGACAGCGTAGTTACCTATCTATGTATTACCGGGTCACGAGGACATCCGCAGTCCTGATTAACGAATCTTGTAGTTTTCTTCAAAAAAAAAACAAGTTCAATTCATCGAATAAGGTTTTAGAGTTGTGAAGAACACAGAGGTTCGAATATAATTATGTTTATCAGCGGTCTATCTGTTGGAAGTCCTGGGATATCCTTCCGAGGGGGCCTACCCTAGGCTCCCAACCGTAGGCTGTTGGGCGTTACGTGAGGTTTTTTAGTCGGTAGGAGTCCGGCATAGCATCCATGAAGGATTTTACCTCACGTTAAATAAAAAAAGCGATCTAGATTCTTTAGAATGATATAGATGTTGATGTTTAAAAATTCTCAATATTTATCTATTTATTTTATTTGAAAGTGCTAACAGTTGTGTTTAATTAGATAGAATAAAAAATCATCTCGTGCAATCAGACTTTACTTAATTATAAACTGTCATCCATCAATTTTAATAATGAACCGATCCCTGATGCACCGTTGCTATTTTACTCAATAGTGGATGAAAATCCGTACTACAGATAATATATCCGACATCCGTATTACTCAGTATACTGATTTTTTTCGCTTTTCGCCAATTTTCGTCCAATCAACAAAATTAACCTATAGCAGCCCACTGCTGGACGTGGACTTCTCTCAGTCATTTCAGAAGGATGTTTGGTTTGGTACAGGCTTAAACTTATTTTTTTCTTATCTAGTGAAATGTATTTGTTTTATGTTTCACCGTTTTTGAAAGACTTTGTGCATTACCTACCTATATACCTATCTATAGTTACCTTTTCAGCTGTTTACTGAACACCTGTAATTTTTGACATTTCACCTGCATTTTTTCCGTCACTTCTTCCAAATCATAGCAATACCACAACAACTGTCATGTCAAGCATTCATAATGATAATTATAATTTACTCATGATATCACTACTCATTACAATGACATAGTTATGATATTACAGAATTGATCAAATAATCGTATTGTGTAATGGAAACGTTATTGAAATGCAGTAGACAAAGGACTTCGATAAATATAAGTTGAAGAACAAATAATATTGATTTAATTTTAACTCGATGACCAGTTAAGTTATTATACCTTTGTTTATTGTCCGGTAAGAGGAGAATGTGAGTGGGAAACACAGATCCCTACTGATATTATAAATGCGAAAGTAAATCTGTCTGTCTGTCAGTGACTTTTTCTCGCCTAAACCGCTGAACCGATTTTGATGAAATCTGGTATAGAGATAGTTAGAGTTCAAGGGAAGAACATAGGCTGTAGCATTTATTTTCTATAGATGCAGTATTCAGGATGTGAAAGCAGCCTTATCGAGTTATCTTTTTTTAATCGGTTGTCAGTGGTGACATTTCTGCTGTCAGAATGACAGGATGTCATAAGGAGAGTGACGAATCGTTTTTGCATTCAATGAAAGCAGGTTTTAGATGAAAATTCGAGACGATTCCACGTGAGAGAGGGGATAAAGCCCTGATACAAGGTTCCAAGTCTCCTTTTACCATCGGCTAAGGACGAGGGATTGATATTACTCTGAGTGGCACGCCTCAATTTTTCTTTGGAGGTTGTTAGTTGCAACATGAGGACCTGTTAAGGAATTATTCTGAGTTTACTGATTCTCCTCGGAAGGAGTTGGACTCTGTGTCAACCTACACCCGGGATACCGGTAAGCGTCATTTCTTGTTTGCTAAGCGGTTCGAATTTCGTCGGTCGCGATGTCAGTTATTTCATTTGTCGTTTACTTGTCATAACAGGGTTTTTTTACTACGGAGAAAGCGGCCCGTCCACGGTTGGCAGAGCCACATCCAAAGACACGTGGACTGCACGAGCGAGGGGTTTTGAGAGGAACCAGCCGCCTCCACGTGGCATTCTCGTGCTGTGCTGCTCTCAGCTTCACTCAAGGCCAGTAATTGTCATGTCACCCAATTATAAGTGTAGTTAGCTGCTTACCCGTTTTACCTGCTCACGCGGCAGTGGTCTATTGAGTGGTATTAGTACCTAAGCCCTGACTATACTTCTGTGTACCTGTGATATTTGTGTCTATCAGTGAATAAGCTCTCTGTGTGTCTCTGTGTATCTCTGTGTACTTAGTAAATATATGTGTGTACACCCTATCGCCTGTTTTCGTCAGAGCCCTAGCCTACCCTTGCACACACACTGAAAACTCAGAAATAAGGCGCCCTGGGATAGAGTTCTCTGCATAGCTACCTCGCGCTAGTTGGTGAGTAACATCATTGTGTTATAAATTTGGCTCCCAACGTAGTGGCAAATCTCTGGGTCTACTCTGCGGTAGCCTCAGTCTAGTGTGTGTGCATAGGTGGTTACCTCTGGCGAAACCATCCTGGTGTCTCGTCCGAGACGCTCCAGGACGTTAATTGGTGGTGCTAACAGCTAAGCACAAAATTATCCCTTTCGTCTTCTTCCAGCTACCTACATCTTTGGCTGGAAAAGACACTAAATTCTAAATTCAAAAATTTAAGATAGCTGTGATTTTGGAAAAACTTTTTGATTTTATTTGGCATACCCACTTCTTTTTCTTATTGTGTTTTTTCTTTTATGTGTTTCTTTTTTTTCTTTTTTTATGGTGCACACATGTATTTATTATAATATTAGTGTAGATTAATATATAATATATATTATTCTATAGCTTCACCTTGTAAGGTAAACTTAGTGAATCTCTCTGTGTTAACTTAGTAAATTTCACTCTGTGTAATTATAAACTTTGTTGAAGGTGTGTAGATACCTTGAAATTTAATTATTAACCTGAACTGTGTTATCAGAAAATTTAGAAACTTTTCTCTCTTAGTATACCCTTAATCTTTGTTAAATTCTAAAAGTCAATTTGAAACATAATTACCTAACTTAGTACACTTTGTTGTAACTCAATTTACATTTTTACTTTGTAATTGATCCCTATCTGTGCCATTTAATCTTTATAATTGTTGTAAGTAAATTTTTACATAATGGCACAGATGAAAAAATATATTAATTATTTAAGAAAGGATGAACTTGCTAACGAGCTGTCCCACATGGGTATTTCAGTGGAACCGGAAACGACAGTGTCTGGCCTTCGGAGTGAGCTAAGAACGGCACACCGACTCGTCCGTCGAGGTAGCATCAAAGCGAGTGCTCCGGTACCCGCTGATGCATCGGCTGAGCTCTCGATCTGCCTTCCAAAAGTCGCCGAGCTGGAGGAGGCTATTCAGTCAGGTGACATCTTCATTAATAAGGGTAGTCGTCTTAGGGTGTCTATCAGAGCCAACTACTTATTGAGTAGGTTAGCTCGTTGTGGTCTGGATTGCCCCGACCTGGTGGATATTCGTGGTAGGCTAGTGAAGATCATCGCTAGGGCTGAACCCAGGGCGCCGATTCTCGACCACACGACGTGAATGCGTGGACGCAAATTTACGGGTGAAACGTCGTCCGCCTCATGTTTCGCCGTTCCTAAATATGAGACAGGCGACGCGTCACCCGCCGATTTCCGTCCACGCATTCATGTCGTGTGAAGCGAGAATCGGTGCCCAGTAGTGATTCTGAATCCGAAGGTTCGGATGATGATGGTGATGATCCTTCGGGTCGTGACCAGGTGGAATATACTTCACCAGTAGTGAGAGAGGACCGCTCGGTGCGAGCTAGTTCAAGTAGGAATAGTTCTACATGTAACATAGTGTATAAAGAACGTCCCCTTAACTTATGTTCATTTAACTTAAAATATGATGGTTCTACTTGTGTACGTGTGTTTTTAGAGAGATTAGAGGAACTTAGATGTGCTCGGGAGGTTACTAAGCCTAGACTCCTTATGGCTTTCTCCGACCTGTTGGATGGACCGGCTTTGTCTTGGTTCCGTACAAACAAAGCTAACTTCATCTTATATGAGGATCTTATTAGTGAGCTTAGAGATACCTTCGATATTCCTGATTATGATTACCGCCTCAGGAACGAGATAAGACAGCGTACACAAGCCCGCTCTGAGTCCTTGGTTAATTATTTATGTACAATGCAAGCCATGTTCTCAAGGTTGTCATGTAAAATGCCCAGTGAAGAGCAGTTGGACATTCTCATGCACAATATTCGACCTGATTACATGAAAGAACTGGCCTTGCATGAAGTTAACTCTATTGATGATTTGAGACGTTTGGGTAAGCGCTTGGAGCTTGCGCGTACTAGGGCGGACGCTTTCCGTGAGCCTGCTCTTGACAAGTTTGAGATTTCGTCGGACTTACACCAGCATAAGAACAAAGGTGTACAGAAGCCCACCAAGCAGGTGTCTGCAGTGGAGACGCCGACTACCTCCCACGAACGCAAATGCTTTCGTTGTGGCGGGGGCGGTCACTCTGCATACAGCTGCACACAGTCAAGGGAGCTGGTGTGTTTCCGGTGTGGTCTCAAAGGAGTCAAGACCCCAGACTGCTCACAATGTGCTGGCAAGCCAAAAAACGCGTAGGCCAGGGCCTTGTTAGGAACTCTATGCACTACTCTGTGTCTGAGTCTATTTCTGATAAGGTCCTGTTTCCTAAACGGGATAGTGACATTAGACCGTATCTAGTTGTTAAGGTTTTAAATTTAAATGTCTTAGGCCTTCTAGATTCCGGTGCCTCCTGCTCTATACTAGGTAAGGGAGCGCACCGCATCTTCTTGGAACTGGGTTTTGATCTTGTGAGTATCAATCCTACTTTTCGTATTACAACTGCAGACAGCACTCACTTGCAATGTCTGGGTTGTATCTCTTTGCCAATTGAGTACAATTCGGTTATCCGAGTTGTCAATTTCTATGTTGTCCCAGGAATAACCACCTCCATGATATTTGGTGTGGATTTCTGGCAACAATTTAAGTTAAGTGATAAATTAATTTTACAAAATATTAGCCTTGATAGTTATAGTGATAATAATCCTATAGAGTCTGTGTCCCTTAACGGTGGCCTCGAGGATTACGACAACTTGACAACTAAACAAAGGTGTGTAATCAACGAGGTCATTGAAAAATTCAACTCGTTGAACACTGATAAGGTGGGTTTAGGTCGGACCTCACTTGTGCACCATGTCATTGACACTGGTGACAGCAAGCCGATCAAGCAGCGTTATTATCCGCTCTCTCCCCTTAAGCAGAAGGCCCTGGAAGCCGAGCTGGACCGAATGCTGGAGATGGGAGTAGTGTCCCCGTCTCAGTCCGCCTGGAACTCTCCAGTGGTCATGGTGGAGAAGGCGAACGGCGACCTCAGATTGTGCTTGGACTCTCGCAAGCTGAACTCTGTGTCTAAGAGTGACGCCTACCCCTTACCCTATATCAATCAAATCTTGGACCATCTTAATAATGCTAAGTATTTAACCTCTGTAGATCTGAGTGCGGCCTACTGGCAGATTCCATTCGACTCACTCCAGTCTGCTGAGAAGACTGCTTTTACGGTTCCCCGGAGAGGATTGTTCCATTACAATTCCATGTGCTTCGGTCTTGTCGGGGCCAGTGCCACGATGCAACGCCTCATGGACCGTCTGTTTGGTCCCGAGTTCGACAACAAGGTATTTGCGTTTCAGGATGACATAGTCTGTGTGTCCAGCACCTTTGAGGAGCATGTAGAGCTCTTACATAGAGTCTATCAGCAACTCAAGGATGCTGGCCTAACAATTAACATGAAAAAATCCCACTTTTGTCGGAGTGAACTCAAATACCTGGGGTATTATGTGGACAAACATGGCTTACGGACAGACCCGGGTAAAGTTGAGGTTATCCTCAACTATCCCACCCCTTCTAACCCTAAGGAGGTTAAGAGATTTCTGGGAATGGCCGGCTGGTATCGTCGCTTTGTTAACAACTTCTCTAAAATTAGTAAATCTCTGTGCAAACTGACTTCTACGAACCTTAAGTTCGAATGGACCCCTGAGGCTGAACAGTCCTTTAACCTGCTAAAGTCAGCCTTGGTTTCTGCCCCTATATTAAAAATGCCTAACTTTGAGATGCCCTTCCGCATTCTTAGTGACGCGTCAGCTTACTCAGTTGCTGCTGTACTGACACAAACTCACGATGGTGTTGAGCACCCTATCGCCTACTGTAGCCGTTCTCTTAACAAGAACGAGGTGAACTACAGCACAACTGAGCGAGAACTTCTGGCCGTGATTTTCGCTTTGGAACAATTTCGACAGTACGTCGAAGGCCAAAAATGTACGGTCGTCACGGATCATTCATCTCTTCTGTGGTTCCATAAGCTAAAAAATCCCACGGGTCGTCTAGCACGTTGGAGCATGAGGCTCAGTCAATTCGATTTTGACATAGAGCATCGAAAAGGTAAAGACCACGTTGTACCTGATGCTCTGTCTCGTATCAAAATTGATTCCCTCGATGCAGTACCCACTAAAGACCCGTGGTATGACCACACCATGAATAGTGTTCGGAAGAACCCTAGGAAGTCACCAAATTATGACATTCGTGACAACCTTCTATATAGGTTAACTAAAAATAAATATTCTTTGACTTCAGACTTTGACTGGAAGCTGGTGGTACCTCAGGAGGATCGCTTGTCCCTGCTCTCTAAGTACCACGATGACACACTTAGTGCCCATGGTGGCGTTTGGAAGACGCATAAAAGGTTAGCCCTAAATTATTACTGGCCCAAGATGTACGAGGACGTCAAAGAATATGTTGGGAATTGCGAAACATGCAAGCAGTACAAACCCGTAAATACGTCTCGTCCCGGCCTAATGGGTAGCCCGAAGCGGGTTTCGAAGCCATTCGAAGCTATCTCTGTCGATCTGCTTGGTCCCTTTCCCACTTCGAGCAATAGAAACGTACACCTGATCGTGGTCTCCGACTACTTTAGCAAATACGTCATGTTGTGCCCTGTTCGGGTTGCCACAGGCGCTGTAGTCGCGAGGTTCATAGAGAAGAGTGTGTTTCTCGTGCACGGAGTCTGCAAGACTATTTACATGGATAATGGCCCTCAGTTTGTGAGTAAGCCATTTAAGGATCTGTTGGCTAAATACAATGTACCTAATATATATTATAACCCTAGGTATCATGCCCAAACTAATCAGGCGGAACGAGCTATTCGCAATGTGGTTCAAGCGATCTCATGCTATGTGAAGTCACAACACAAGTCTTGGGATCAGTTCTTGGTTGAGATACAGTGTGCTTTAAACACTGCAGTTAACGAAGCAACTCGTTTCACCCCTTACTTTTTGGTACATGGTAGGGAATTTATTGGGGATGGAGTGTTATACAGGCAGACAGATATCGCGTGCCATCCTACTTAAGTCTCTGTAGACGATCCATCAGCCTTCGGTGTCAAGCTGAGAGAAATACAACGCATTTACGACCAGGTGAGGAAACATTTGAACGTTGCCCACCAGCGTAATGAAAAGTATTACAACCTCAGAAAAAGGCATGTAGAGCTGAAAGTGGGACAGATAGTTTACAAACGCACGTTCTACCTGTCCAACAAGGCCAAGAATTTTACTTCTAAGCTAGCTCCTAAGTTCCTTAAATGTGTGGTGACTGTTAAACGATCCCCTTTAGTATATAGGCTGTCAGATCTGGACGGTAAGGATCTTGGGGAGTACCATATCAAGGACATCCTGAAGTATCAGGAGGAGCAGTCTCCAATACCTAACGTAACCACATAGCACTGTTTCTCTAGTTTATTAAACCAGTGCTATGTGATCCTTATGTAAGACTATTTTAATCTTTTGTTTGTATTTCTATATGTGTACGTGACTTTAAATTGTCACGTTGTAGTTTCTTCTATGCACCGCACCGAGCGTTTTTCTCTCATTCGCTTCTCAGTACTCTACAATATCCTGAGAGCTTGGGTAGTGTTAGGGTATCGGCAGTGAGTAAAGGGAGCATTCGTTTTCTATGAAGGGCATTAGACTCTAGTTACTTAGCCTAACCGGTACACGAGTCAGTGTCTAGTTAGGTACATAGGAGGATCTTTCTTTGGTATTGTAATGGTCGTAGTCAGCTGGTGTTTGAAGGACCTAGCTGGTTGTCTTTGTTTATTAGTCAGTACTTTTCTGTTTTCTTTATTGTGTATTTCCAGCGTGTCATATCCGCAGGAAATACTATTAAAGGGGGGGTGGTTGTAGCATTTATTTTCTATAGATGCAGTATTCAGGATGTGAAAGCAGCCTTATCGAGTTATCTTTTTTTAATCGGTTGTCAGTGGTGACATTTCTGCTGTCAGAATGACAGGATGTCATAAAGAGAGTGACGAATCGTTTTTGCATTCAATGAAAGCAGGTTTTAGATGAAAATTCGAGACGATTCCACGTGAGAGAGGGGATAAAGCCCTGATACAAGGTTCCAAGTCTCCTTTTACCATCGGCTAAGGACGAGGGATTGATATTACTCTGAGTGGCACGCCTCAATTTTTCTTTGGAGGTTGTTAGTTGCAACATGAGGACCTGTTAAGGAATTATTCTGAGTTTACTGATTCTCCTCGGAAGGAGTTGGACTCTGTGTCAACCTACACCCGGGATACCGGTAAGCGTCATTTCTTGTTTGCTAAGCGGTTCTAATTTCGTCGGTCGCGATGTCAGTTATTTCATTTGTCGTTTACTTGTCATAACAGGGTTTTTTTACTACGGAGAAAGCGGCCCGTCCACGGTTGGCAGAGCCACATCCAAAGACACGTGGACTGCACGAGCGAGGGGTTTTGAGAGGAACCAGCCGCCTCCACGTGGCATTCTCGTGCTGTGCTGCTCTCAGCTTCACTCAAGGCCAGTAATTGTCATGTCACCCAATTATAAGTGTAGTTAGCTGCTTACCCGTTTTACCTGCTCACGCGGCAGTGGTCTATTGAGTGGTATTAGTACCTAAGCCCTGACTATACTTCTGTGTACCTGTGATATTTGTGTCTATCAGTGAATAAGCTCTCTGTGTGTCTCTGTGTATCTCTGTGTACTTAGTAAATATATGTGTGTACACCCTATCGCCTGTTTTCGTCAGAGCCCTAGCCTACCCTTGCACACACACTGAAAACTCAGAAATAAAGCGCCCTGGGATAGAGTTCTCTGCATAGCTACCTCGCGCTAGTTGGTGAGTAACATCATTGTGTTATAAGGCTACTTTTTAACTGACTGCGAAAAGGAGGGTAATGATTTCACGCGATAAAGACTTCTACGTGGACGAAGCCGCGGGGAACAGCTAGTACTTAATATCTTGACGTATACTATTACCTACTCACGTCTGAAAGAATTATAACTACGGGTAGTAAAGTAACTACATTTATTTCGACAAAGTTTGTCATAATGAATTAGAAAGTGTTTACTTTGAAGTTTAATCATATGATTTAGTATCATTAAACAATTTCAATCTGAAAGCATTGGTCATATCAAATTCACCATTACCATACTTATACTTATTGCAGCAAAATTATAACAATACTAGCTGACCCGCGCAACTTCGTTTGCGCCACATAAGAGAGAGTATTACCTGTTCCCGTCGCATTTACTTCTGTCACGTTGCGTTTACTCCCGTAGCGTCTCGTCGTTAATATTCAATACTACGTGAGAGAGAGAGAGAGAGAGAGGTTTGTCGTCGCGTGTATTCCTGTTGCATTATTTTAAGAACAATTTCGTTTACGTAAGAGGTATCCCGTGGCATTATTGTAGAAAAAATTGATTGCCATTAAAATATTCGTTATACTTTCGATTTAGGTATTTAAACTTTCATGGTCACTAACACTATTATTAGAGTTAACGGGATATTTACCATGTCCTAAATATATCCAACCGAAACCGCGTGTAGATACTGTGAGTGTTGTGTGTCGCGACCGAGTTCCAGTGCGACTGTACAGTGAAAGTGAAACCAATAGTAGTGGTGTTGTACGACACAAACGAGTGCGAAGGAGGGTAGATCGATATATGTGCTAAGACTTTTACTTTCAACCGCCAATACTTCAGTTCCTCCGTGATCATGGCACTTGCAACAGCGCCGAAATATCGGAAATACTCAAAAGGACATGGTAAATATCCCGTTAACTCTAATAATACTTTCGATTGTTGGCACTTGATGGAACTTGTTATAATACATTATGAAAATTCACTTGTACTATTCCACTTTTATTTTAATTTAAAAATACCTGACCGGTTTCGCTTTTATAGCATTATCAAAGGTTTAAAAGCGAAACCGGTCAGGTATTTTTAAATTAAAATAAAAGTGGAATAGTACAAGTGAATTTTCATAATGTGCCATTAAAATGGTTATTGTGCACCAACCCAAAGATAGACACACGCTATCGCGCAATTTTTTTAGGAACTTTTTTAAGAGAAGCAATTTTGTAGTAGGTATATATTTTTTACATAACTATAAATATTTACGCAGCACACGCAACAAAGCTCTCAAAAGTAATAACTTTTCCAACGTTTTTGAAACATTTACTATTACTGCTCTGTTCCTATTCGTTGTAGCGTGATGCTATATAGCCTATGACACTGCACAATACGTTGCTTTCTACTGGTGAAAGAATTTTTAAAATCGGTTCGGTAAATCCTAAGATTACCCGTTACAATTTATTTAAGAGATATATAAACACACAAACTTTACTTCTTAAAAAATTCACTTAGCACATAGTATATTCTGATTTATCAGATATCATTGAATATAATACTGAAATCAGTGCCCAGTAAAACTATGTAGGCTTAGGTAGACATTATTAATCTCTCTCATAGTCATATTGGCACTGACTTCAGTATTATATTTAATGATATCTGATAAATCAGAATATACTAACTTTGTGCTAAGTAAATTTTACTTTTCAGTTTTTAGTTTTGTTTGAAGTCGGCTTCTTTTTTCTTCATTTTTTTTTTCACTATTTTTAGTGTCGTGTGGACTGAAAATCTATCTATGTAGGTGTAAAGTTCTCGACAGTAGGTACAAATTAATCAAACCCAAACACAAAGTAACTGCTGTATATCGTTAGGGAATTCTCTTTACTGTCTATCGTCTCCATCATCAGATCGACTCCAGGCCTTCATTAAGTTGTACTACTATAAGGCCCTTAATAAAAAAAAATTACAAACGCCCTAGATGCCCTTACAATTTTTAAAAGTTCCTTTCAATTTCTTCAGGATGCCATAATCAGATCCTGGCTTCCTCAAAATGGGACCACCTTGGGAGTATCTATTTTAGAAGGAAAAAAAAATTCTAATCGGTCTATAAACGACGGAGTTCTGCGCGAAAAAACATAAAAGAAAATTAAAAAAAAACGGTTGAATTGAGTCCTTCTTGTTTGAAGTTGGTTAAATAATATTAGTCACGCAGCACACGCAACGAAGCTCTCAAAAGGAATAACTTTTCCCCCGTTTTTGAAACATTTACTATTACTGCTCCGCTCCTATTCGTTGTAGCGTGATGCTATATAGCCTATGACACTCCGCAATAACGTAACTTTCTATTGGTGAAAGAATTTTTAAAATCGGTTCAGTAGATCCCGAGATTACCCCTTACAATTTAACAAATATACAAACACACAAACTTTACCTCTTTATAATATTAGTATAGAAGTATAGATTTTGCTCTAAATATAATCTACGTCTACCTACACCGTAGCTAAATGGTCTATTTCTGCGTGTGGAAAATCCGTCATGGATGCTATGCCGGACTCTTACCGACTTAAAACCAACACGTTTCCTAACTACTGCCTACGGATACGAACCCCAGATAAGCCCTCGGTAGGATATCCCTAGGACAGCTTAATGGTCTAAGGTCTACGCCATTACTATATAAAATAAACCATTGCAATAAATACATCGAATAACTAGTCTGTAAAAAATAAAAAGTTCACCAGTAAACATAAATATTCAACAAACATCAATCTTTACAATTTTATTTCAGTCAGTGTCGAGACCCTTGGTCCATGGGGTCCCAATTCGCATTTCTTTTTAAATTTTGCAGAATCATCTTGTGGAGTCGACTGGTGGCCCAAGAGCTGGCAGTTATTTTACCCAACGAATACGCATCGGCGCCGCCTTTCAAAGGGATAATGCTTGGGCACAATGCCTTGGAGGCCCTATTTAGATTTAGTTTAATTTAGTTTTATAAATATTGTATATAGTTATTATGCTTTAATTGTAATATCTTATATTTTATTAAATAAATTCATCTATTTATTTCAAATGAGAAATAACTTCAAGACAAATTGCTACAAATGTCACCAATACGCCAGACGCAGCTACTACGGCATACAAAACAGACGATAGTAATAGGTCGTCATATCAAGTTCACCATTACCCAGTTAGTGGCGATTAACCTACAATCTTCCCATCAGCGGTTCCGGCGATCAATTTGCATGAGTGTACGATAACGGTTCACGTGCTCACGAAATATCTATCCACGTGTTGTGATCATATTGAGATCTTACTTCAGTCTATGACTAGGCTCTAAGCTATGGTCGTTAATTCTTTTATCGTCGTCTTCTAATCAGACACTTAATTTTTGCCTAGTATCAACTCACTGCGCTTTGCTTGTAATCTACAATATCTAATATCATAAAGAGGAAAAATTTGTATTTTTTGCGTGTATTTGTTTGTGTGCTTGTAATGCATAAACTACTCAGAGTGAATGTTGTTTTCCAGTGGTGAAAAACCACTGGAAAACAACATTCACTTTGAGTAACATAGGCTATATTTAACCGACTTTAAAAAAAGGAGGAGGTTCTCAATTCGTCTGTATGTATTTTTTTTTATGTATGTTAAGCGATAATTCCGTCAATTATAGACGGATTTCAAAAAAAAATTTTTTTTTGCATAGGGGTTACTTCTGAGGTGGTCCCATTTTCACCAGGTCAGGATCTGATGAAGGGATCTAGAAGAAAACGAGGGCAACCACCGAAAATTGTAGGGACAACTAGTGTGCTTGTTAACTTTTTAATTAAGTGCTTTAATGTTCTACACTTTATTGAAGGTATGGCGTCGATCTGATGATAGAGTCGAAAGACAGTCGAGGGCATTCCTAAACAATTTACAGCAGTTACCTTGTGTTTGGGCTTGATTGATTTGTATTGATGAGAACTTTACACCTAGATTGATAGATCCAACTTCAAAAAAAAAAGAAAGGTCTCAATGTTTTATGTATGTTCACCGTCAATTATAGACGGATTTCAATTTTTTTTTGTTGAATAGGGTTTACTTCTGAGGTGGTCCCATTATAACCAGCTTAGGATCTGATGATGGGATCCTGGAGAAATCGAGGGCAACCACCGAAATTGTAGGCACAACTAGTGCGTTTGTTAACTTTTTAATTCAGTGCTTTAATGTACTACCATTAATAAAGGTCTGGAGTCGATCTGATGATGGAACCGAAAGACAGTCGAGGGAAATCCTTAACGATTTACAGCAGCTACCTTGTGTTGGGGCTTGATTAATTTGTATTGATGAGAACTTTCACCTAGATAGATATATTTTTCGGTTCACCCGTCACTTAAAATATTGAAAAAAAAAATTTCAATAAAAAATACAACCGACTTCCAAAAATTCCTGAAAAATAAAATTTACTTAGCACAGAGTAATATGTAGTTGATTTATCAGATTTTATTCAATATAATATTGACGTTGGTGCTATGAATAATACCTCCCTAAACCTATGAATTTACTTGGCGCCGACTTCAATATGATATTGAATAAAAAATCAGATTAATCAAAATACATATTACTTTGTGCTAAGTAAATTTTATTTTTCAGGAATTCTTGGAAGTCGGTTGTATTTTTTATTGAAATTTTTTTTTTATTCCAATATTCTCACGGGAACGGGAGCTAAGCGAAATGAAACTGCGTGACGTTCGCTAGTGTGCTTTCTCTGTCTCAATATTACCAACACCCACCAATATAACAGTAAGTTTTACAAATGGGTCTGCTATATTAACTACGAAAATATGAAAATAGCGAAAATAATCAGAGAAATTTTGAGATTTCGATGGAAGTTAATACAGCATTAATTAGTTTCCCTACTATAAAGAAAATTTCCTATTATTTATTATAAGGCCGTGTCCCATGAGGAGTTGAATAACAGAAGCCCTAACGTTACGTACCGAGACAGGACCTCGGGTACAACCACGACTAACTTTCGGTTGATGATGTTACCTTTTGCGCTTAATGAAACCTATGAACGCGAGTTCAGTTTACCTCTTACAAAACTTTTACTTCAGCAAATTGACTTACGGTTCCTATAAGATTTTTCTGTATGAGTTAGAAATAAGTTTGACAACATGATTGATTCACTAATACGTAGTTTGACTTTTGACCTTCAAGATGACATTTCGGAATATTACATTTCTATTTTTGTAGATTCGAGGCGCTTATATTTTCATTTACCCAGGTATCTACAAAAAATCGTTTCCAATCTATTCGGGAAAACTTTCTCAAAGGATAGTCAACAACAAACATTATTGATTCAATTATTTTCGTTATTGGCGTCACCCACGCACCCACCCAGTCGAGTCTCACTCGAACAAAGGCCAACTTTACTGTGACCTTTCATGTAATATCAAAGCAACAATGATTTGATGAAGACATACGTAGACAGATATTGCTCAAGGGTTACATTGGCATAGATATAAAATAAGGGACTTTTTCTTTGGAATTGATACTGCTATTCCTCTGTCGCTTTAAAAATGACTTTTCTTTTGTAAATTCACAGGAATACAAATATGTTTTCAAATTAAGTAAATGGTTTTTTTCCCTTTTTTATATATTTTTAATTAAAATTAATGCCAATTTTTTAAAAAAAATGGCTTTAATTTTAATAATATGACGGTATTTCTCCAAGATAATCCTGACATATTCTCAAAATATATTTATAAGTGACAGTGAAAACCAATTAAATTTAATGTCGAAAGAAACTTTGACGACCTTTTTAGGGTTCCGTAGCCAAATGGCAAAATCGGAACCCTTATAGATTCGTCATGTCTGTCTCTGTCTGTCTGTCCGTCCGTGTGTCACAGCCACTTTTCTCCGAAACTATAAGGCCTATGCTGTTGAAACCTGGTAAGTAGATGTATTCTGTGAACCGCGTCAAGATTTTTACATAAAACTAGAAAAAAAGCAGTTAATTTTGGGGGTCCCCATACTCAGAACTGAAACTCAAAATATTTTTTTCATCAAACCTATACGTGTGGGGTATCTATAGATAGGTCTTCAAAAATGTTATTGAGGTTTCTAACAAAATTTTTTTTTAAAGGGAATAGTTTGCGCAAGAGACACTTCCATAGTGGAAAAACGTGCCCCCCTCTAACTTCTAAACTAAGAGAAGGATAAATCTAAAAAATATATATATAACTAGCGGTACCCTGCCACGCTTCGCTGTGACTTTTTTATGGTGTTTTTATGTACCGATCAGAAATGAGTAACAAAATTATGTACACACGTAAGAAGTGAAACTTCTTCATGACCTTATTTTTCGAAAGAAATATCATGAAATATACATAGGAGTTAGTAGTCCAAAAGTCCAAAAGTTCAAAAGTTCAAAAGTCTAAAGTCAAAAAGTCAAAAAGTCCAAAAGTAAAAAAGTCCAAAAGTACAATAGTCCAAAAGTCCAATAGTCCAAAAGTCCAATAGTCCAAAAGTCCAAAAGTTCAAAGTCCAAAAGTCCAAAAGTCCAAAAATCCAAAACTCCAAAAGTCCAAACTCCAAAACTTCAAAATTCCAAAAGTCCAAAAGTCTAAAGTTCAAAACTCCAAAATTCCAAAAGTCCTAAACTACAAAAGTATAAAGTCCTAAAGTCCAAAGTCCAAAAGTTCAAAACTCCAAAGTCCAAAACTCCAAAACTCCACAACTTCAAAACTCCAAAACTCTTAAACCTCAAAACTCCAAAACTCCAAAAGTCCAAAAGGTCAAAAGCCCAAAACTCCAAAAGTCCAAAAGTCCAAAAGTCCAAAAGTCCAAAAGTCCAAAAGCCCAAAAGTCCAAAAATCCAAGAGTCCAAAAGATCAATAGTCCAAAAGTTCAAAACTCCAAAGTCTAAAAGTCTAAAATTCTAAAAGTCCAAAACTCCATAACTCAAAAATTCCAAAACTCCAAAATTCGAAAACTCCAAAACTTCAAAACTTCAAAACTCCAAAATTCCAAAAGTCCAAAACTACATAAGTATAAATATCCAAAAGTCCAAAGTACAAAAGTTTAAAGCTCCAAGAGTCCAAAGTTCTAAACTTCAAAACTCTACAACTCCAAAAGTACAAAAGGTCAAAAGCCCAAAACTCCAAAAGTCCAAAAGTCCAATAGTCCAAAAGTTCAAACTACAAATCTCCAAAGTCTAAAAGTCTAAAATTCTAAAAGTTCAAAAGTCCAAAACTCCATAACTCCAAAACTCCAAAATTCCGAATGTCCAAAAAGTTCAAAAATAACATGCAAAACATATCTGACCTCTTTATTAGGTAAGTACTCTCTTTTATTATTCTGAATGCAAGGAGGTCGCAATCAAACTTCTCTTAAAAAACATAAATCTGGTAGGTACCTTCTAAATAGGTTGTTTATAATATGATGCTGGCAGAATATAATTTAAAAAAACGACCAGCGCCATCTATTGGTAAAATCACTTTTTAAAACTATTTTATTTTTATTGCTGTTATGATAAAAGTGTATCAAGTAGCTTAAAACCATCTCTGAATCCTATTGTATATCGTGTCCAATTTTGAGCTTCGTCGATTCAGTAAATTTTGAGTTTTTAATAGATACTTAAACGCACACAACATTTTTATATACAGGATGAATTTTTCAAAAGGGATTGGATGGCCAAATCCGAAACTATAAGGAATAGCGAAAAAAGCTCAAAGGAGTCAAGAGCCCGATTTTGATGAAACTTAAAACCTCCTCATTAGATTTTTGAAAAACCAATAATCCTAGCTGGGAATTGAACCCATTGATTTTGAAAAAAAATACACACCCCATTATTACACCATTCGATAGTGTTGCTATTAAGGATCATATTCTGGGAAGTAATTACATACGGCAAACTAAGAGAAAGTGCTCATATTTCGTATTTTTCTTACGTTATCTGATGAATTGTTCAAAATGTAGACCATTGTTTTTAATACATAGCTGGATTCGAGACCTCAACGATCATACTGCATTCAATATTATTGATTCCGTTTAGAATATTCCTCAAAGAATCATTCTGAGCATGATTTAAAACATGGAATAGTTACGAACTATTCTGGAAATTCGAACAAAATAAATTATGATACAAAATTTAGGTACAAGAAATATGAATTCCATCAAAATTCGAAACTTTCCTTAAATTTGCCGTATATCATTACTTCGCAGAATTTGATCCTTATCAGCGACACTATCATATGGTGTAATATAAAGGATGTGTTTCTTTTTTCAAAATCAATAGGTTCGATTCCCAGCTAGGATTATTGGTTTTTCAAAAATCTAATGATGACGTTTTAAGTTTTATCAAAATCGGGCTCGTGACTCCTTTGAGCATTTTTAGCTATTCCTTATAGTTTAGGATTTGGCCATCCAAGCCCTTTTCAAAAATTCATCCTGTATATAGATCGAGATGTACATTGCCATAAAATCTACCAACGAAAATTAGTTTGAACGAAATCGAGTTGGTAGTTTTTTTTAATACGTCACAAACCGCAAATTTCGCCGAGATAAATCACTACTATTGCGAACGTGTTAAAACATCAATGAAAGTTACAACGAACTACAAGAACTTTTATATTATGTTACTTGCTGCTACGGAACCCTTCATGGGCGAGTTCAACTCGCACTTGGCCGGTTTTTTTTTATTAAAATGATTTTTAGTTTTAGCCCCTCTCTATAAAATAGAATGCAGAAGGGCTTATGGCGAGACTTTGTCTGTAGTATGTGACTCTGCTGCATTAAACTACGTCACTAGGTCACGTGGATCATCTGTTCAAAGTTTGAAATAAAACAAAAATTACAACGTCAATCGGATTGAACTTCACTTTCACAATAAACGTGTTTGAGAGGGGCAGTCTGGTGAGAACGATCTCACGGCTTTCTTGTTTATATTTCGGAAAGTTGCACCATTTTTTAACTATGCATATTTCTGTACCTAACCTTGCATTTAGGTTAAACTAGATGAAATAGGTACTACTTCTTCAAACGATGTTGCATAATAAATAATATAATATAATACTCGTAATATAATAATAACGGACATTTTCACACAATGCTATGTGATCCCAAAGTAAGCTAGGAATAACCTGCTTGTGTTATGGGTATCAGACCACGGATATCAATACATATATACTTTAAATACATACTTATCATACATAAAAACACGCAGACTTGCATACAAGATAACCTTATTCCATGCTCACACTATAGGTATATTTCCAACAATAATATTAAAACTGCATACTTACAGCCAGATATGCCCAGAAAGTGAAGGCCGGGTCGAGTTCGATGGGTTGCTGAAGATTTTCGCAAACACTTTTCCGAGGTGCAGTAGCAGCACACGCTGCCACACAACCAGACAACTTTCGGGAGTCTACGTGTACTTTGACACCTCTATTTTGACCCTGATGAACAGAAACCTTAAGTCAGTAGTGCAAAGCCTTAAAAAATATATTATTTCGTAAGTTTTGTAAATCCAATTCCTCCACCGCATCCGTCTGCTTGCGATATCATTGAAGGGGACAATACGTATTTAATGAATTTTCTTGAGGTTTTCACCGTAAAGATTCAGGTAAAAATACGACCAAATAGTTAGACATGAATAATTTATGAATATTCGTGTCAAGTAAGGTTTGACTGTATTGTATTACACAAAAGCTGCTTTCCTATTGTATCCCAAGCGAAGGAAGGAAAGCACGATTCATATAATAAGATAAATCAAAGAAAAGCATGCAGCGCTAGATTCTTATGTTCGTGTAGTAAGTGTACTTCTGTTAAATAAAATAAACTCAAACTCCTAAGACCTCCTTAGGATGACTTATTCTTATCTACCTCATCTAAATTTAACCAAAGATAATATATCAGTGCAACATATTTATACTTACAATTTTGTCAGTACATGTGACGCTATCATAACCGTCATAGTCTTCATTAAATTTCGTTATATTATCGTTAGACACCGCTTTCACCGCAAAGCTTCTAACATCACGCGGTACAATTTGAACATCGTGAGAGATTCTCATACGCAATATCGTTTCATCGATATCGTAGCTCGCCTCATCAAAAATGTCATATTTTCCAAATAAGCAAGAGGCATTGCTAGCATCGTGGCTGCATTCTATTTGATACAGTCGTGGTGCTGGGAAGAATACCTCATTATCGGACAGTTTTGATATCGTCGTGTTAAAGAAAGGGTTGTTTGCCATTATTCGTGTTGTACTTTGGTCGATCTTGGGTGCCTTTGTTTGCGCAATCGTTGACATCAACGAATGCCGATACACAAGTCGTTGGCTATCGATTGTCGATTGTAGATGTACGTCATAGGAGTTCGTATGAAGAAAAGCATTCGTTTCTTGTGATGGCAAACCTTCCGGCAGATCACAAAGAAAACCACATGTAGCGATTCTAGAACAAACAGTACATATCATCACTACCACACTATTACTTAAATATACTGAACTGATAATGTAGACTTTGAAACCTACGGTGCCAAATAAACATTGCTGGGTAGCAGTATATATACATCGTAGCATCAACAATAGGTAGTCTGTCAAAGATATTATTATTTTGTAAAAGAATAATCTTTAAAAAAAGTTCGTTGAACTTACGTTACATTGATGTCATACGAATATTGATGAAGAGGGACGCAGGGATAGTCTTGCATTAATCGCAGCTGCAAAGCGGAGTCGTCACACGTTGCAAGTAATTCCACGTTTGGTGGAAAGGTCATCGTGATGCGACCAACAGGTACAGCCAATAGTAGTAAAGCTGATGCACCTCCTAACGCCGAGAACAGCGCCAGCAGCAACTGGACAAAATGTACATTTAGATTAATTAGCGAGAAGGAACCGCTTGGGCCGCAACTGGTTTTCATTGAAGTTTTCTTAATAAGCCTACGTAACTGGTTTCTATGAAAAATTCGCTTAGCAAACGGAGCTACGAGCGCTTTGCTTTAAAACAATTACTGAAAATAAACACCGGCTTTTAGAGTACCTGCATTAATTGCCATAAAAAAATATTTGGATATTATCAAAGAGTGTGTGGCTATGAAACTTACACACAACTCGTGAATGGTAACTTTCTGCAGAAGACAAGGAAAAGATAACTGCTAAAATAGTAAAATAGTGTATTCGATGAGAAGAAAGTAAGCACAGGGACCTACAGAGGGGCAAGTGCGAGTTTTTGCGTGAGCTTGTCGACATTCACGGCTCACCAATTCGTTTGGAATCGAGACCCCGCCACCTAGCTGTAAACGCGGGAGCTTGTCTCGATCCCATACAAATCGGTGATAACGCGCTCGTTCATGAATGTCGACAGGCGCTCACCGAAACTCGCACTTGCCCCTCAGTTGGTTACTCATACTGATAATATTTGACAGTGCCAAAGCTAAAGTAAATCGTGCCTAGGTCTAAGGAGAGTTTATAATAATTGAAGAAATTCCAGATAGTTTTGTCCAAATACCCCAGTATTGCACCATTTCTAAATTTTTGTTTACTCACTTTCAATTCTGCCCGCGTATCATCTCGGTACTTTTAATTGAATCTACTCTGAAACCTACTTAATCTAATTTCGATAGTTAATTTTCTATTTTCCAAAATATGTAACGTATTAATTAGTTTTATCGAAATACGTATCTAAAATATTCTATAATTACAAAGCTATTTAATATTATGCAATAAAAGGCTATTGAATTGGTATTTAATTCTAAGTTAAACTTCATGAAACTCCACATAATAGGCCATTTGAACGTCATGGCCAACCGCCAACCGCTCATTAAAACCTTGTTCAAGTACCTAGCTAATCCTAAAATACAAATTACAATCACTTACAGTCACACAGGATACCGGTGCTTATGGACAATGATCAGTAAAGGTACGTCAATTTGTCAATTTTACATGCAATTTACATTACGTTTGCCATTGTCATTTGAAAATGATGAATTGTTTACGCGTGATAATCCTCATGAATGTCATGCTGAACACACAAACACACAATCAAACAGGGTGTCCAAAATGATGCACATAGGTACTTACTTCGAAATCGATAGTCAACCATGTTACAAATAAAAATTAAAATACTAAGAAACCACGAATATTACAGTCAAGTCCTTGTTTTCATGACATAGATGTATGCGGTTGCTATTAAACAACTCAAGCAGCTATTATATGTGCATAAGTTTGTATTAAGATATCATTATGTTCCTAAGTGTAAAACAATATTCTTGTGACTTAATACAAAGACGTTCGTGCTTGAGAAGACTAATGATGTACTTATCAATGTACAGGACGTAGGTAGACAATTACGATTGTGCGTTTTAGGCAACCAAGCTTAAAACACACGTTGACAGTTCCATATGCAGCGTGTTGAAGCTATAGTTACGACGAATGCGTGACGTGGTTGGCTTACGTATTGTGATCAAACCAGAAATATTGAAATCCAGTGACGTCTTCCATTGTGCATTCAGAGTTCCTCCTACACTGCATGGTTATTGACAAGACTTAATAAGACATGAAGCTTAGATCTTTGTATAGTGCAGTGTTTGGGTGGGTCGTAGGTAGATAGAGACCTTTTTCTTTTTTAACGTGTCCTCGGGGACTCAAGGACTTTACATCGCAGCGAGCTGTCGCTGAGGTGGGGCATGTTGGAATCGCACAAACTACTATTTATATAGTTCGATTTCTTTATGAATGAGCGCTCGAAGACTCCTGGACACTGCCTCGTCAGGTATTCGAAGATATGATTGGTGGACGGTCCAGTGACTCCGGTTTGTTAGCGAATGTTGTTGCATTAAAACGCGCCTAGAACCCAAATCCTGTCTCCTGGTCTTTGGAAGTCTGAAGTATTACAGATATGAAAAGATACGACAGCGAAATAAGCAAGCTCGAAAAAGTAGTACGAGATAGACAGACACCACTCTGATATTACCTTCCTAAACTCTACATCTATCCTACAAATTGTCTTGAGATTTCAGTCACAATTCTATGAAGTTATCTGACAAACTTCGAACTGGTCATGACCCTGTCTGAGCAGACGAGGATATGACAGTCGACTCCAATAGCTATAATTCGTAAAAGCTTTGATAGAGGCTCCAGCGTGCACGTAGCACCTCAGATATTGCAATTATACATCGGCTACGGCAGCCACTTTCGTTCAGATGGGGCATTACTATTATCTGCTAGTGACATAATATCTCTTCATCATTGGGTGTGACTAGCCTTAGCCCCATGCCCGAGCCTCTGAGGCTGCTTACAATCAAAAGTAGCTTGAATGGACAGTTCTTTAAACACAGATATGTGATAGAAAATTAGAAATTGCCTTTATTCTTATTTTATCTTCTAAGGATAAGGATCAATATTATTTTTGGTGGTTCTATTTTCTTATAGCTCATTTGCTTTCATATATATATTAAACTGTTTGCGACATACTATCCTAATAATGAGTCTATTTTCAGAACTACTCAAGAGTTCCTCTTTAACCCAATGCCACCAACAGTTAGTGTGACCAACATCCAACATGACGTGTAGCATTCATCGGAAATTGAGACAATGAGGAAGCACCTATTTTCTTACAGGTAATAGTCATATCGTCGATACTGTTTTGACGACATATTACGTACGTCGATATTCATAATGGCATTAGCTCATCGTTGTCACGGTCATTTCCGATTGGACGCACAGAAACGCACGCGCACACCCTGTTATACAACCATGTATGTTCGTACCTCTATAGAGAGCACACTTTGACAATACAACATAAAGGTTATTGTTGCCAAAATAGATTTTAATTTAACCGAACGGTCTAGATTAAGTTGATTATACGGACTGTAACGACTGGTACACAATGGAAATTGAACGTGTAATTTAACAAATTAGGCCCCTTAATTTGGCATGTTTAACTGAGTACCATAGAAATTCATATAAAATTGGTTGTCACTTATAATGAGTTCATAAAACAACTTACTTCTAATATTACACTTTAAATGTGGTGACTCTACCTAACAGGTAATTTCAAAATTATACGTTTCAATTAATTCATACGGGACTAGTGGAAATCCTCATGAATGCTATGTCGGACTTTAGAGCATACCAACCCTTAACTCTACCGAATGTAGGTATTTCCTCTAACTTAGAATTGGTATGCTGATTGTTCCACTGTCCTAGCCGCGTACGATACGGTAGAGCATTAATTAAATCAAATACCACAGCTTTTTATTCCTTATTTTTTTATTTTCTTCTTCTCATATTACCCCTTTTTATAACCGACTTTTCCCTTCTTATTTTCCTCTTTACCATCTTCCATCGACTCTATTAATCCCATTGCGTTGCTTGTGCAAGTGAGTTGCTGTAACTTTCTACCACAATTCCACTTCTTCTTCGTGCTTCAATTGGATGTGTAACTGTGAACCCATTAAACTAGCCAATGGGTTCACATGGTAAAATTACTTGCCTAAGTTCGAAACCACCGAAAATAATTAGGGTTTTAGGGTTAAAATGAGACCCTTTTCATGAGATTTTGCTGTCCCTCTGTCTGGCTGTCTGTATGTCTGTCTGTCTAGCTGTCTGTCTGTCTGTATGTATGTCCGTCTGTCTGTTTTTATATCGTTTATCTATGAAATTATGGAATTTAAGAAATGTGTTTTTTGTTGTTTTGTCAATCCTAGCGATTTGTTGGAGCTTATATAACTTTTGATATGTTGATATACCTGTAAAGGTAGAAGTATAAAAAAGAGAAAAGCAATATAATAGTAATACTAACTCTAAAATTGCCAATCTTATCGGCCACCATGCCTGCGAGAGGCGGCATCACGATGGATACCACTGGTGTGACCGCAGACATGATGGCTGTTTCCTCCACGTTGATGCCGAGCTCTCGCATGTGGATCGTCAGGTATGGGTACAACACGAATAGAGCTAGAACATAAGGTTTTATCATCTTATCTTACTAATATTATGAATGCGACAGTTTATCAGTATGGATTTGTAGATGTACGAATGTGTGGATCTTTGTTACTCTTGCAAGCTCTAAAGGCTGGACGGATCTGGCTGAAATTTGGTACAAGAATCGATTAGATATTTATTTCGATTTGTTATTACAGAGTGTAATAACACAAAAACTTCTTTATAATCCAGTGGATATAATATAGATTCCCGTGGACTGCGGGCGCCATAGAATGATATCTGTAGCTACCTATGATAATTATGTAGCCATGTAGGATATATTAATTAACTAGCTGATGCGCGCGGCTTCGCCCGCGTGAAATTTCGTTCCCGTTCCCGCTTCCCGTGGGAACATTTTCTCGGGATAAAAAGTAGCCTATGTGTTATTCCAGACTATAAGCTATCTCAGTACCAAATTTCAGCCCAATCCGTTCAGCCGTTAGAGCGTGATTGAGTAACAAACATCCAAACATCCAAACATCCAAACATCTTCACAAACTTTCACATTTATAATATTAGTAGGAAGTAGGATAGTAGGATACTGATTGAAACATGCAGTCAGCATCATAGTACTATTATAGCAAATTAACATGGTGCAATTTAGAATACACTCTTAAAAGTGGACTACATACTTTCAGTTAAAGTTAGATTGTTTCTGATATTTCGGCACTGTTGCTAGCGCCATAAAAAAGACCAGTCAGTTATAACTTTCACTTTCATCCGCCATCGCCAGTACTTCAGTTCCTCCATGATCATCATGCTTGTTATGTAAATATCCATCAAATCCGATACAATTTACAACACGTGGTATCATAGAAGTTGAAATACCAATTTAGGGTGTTTATTTGACTCTATGGATGCAATAATATAATCAAAATCACTACGTAATTAATCCAAGATCTAAATTCTACGACAATGTCAAGTATACTATTGTATACATAATAGTATCTACATAATAATAAAAGTAACAAAAGACATAAGGCGGATGTGAATTGTCGGCAGTGAGGGTCCCATTTCCCATTACATTAAAAATCTCAAAGGGTCTCTGCGTGTTGGACCAATATCCCCATGTAAGCCTACCAAAAGTCCGGGTATCTTCATAAGAAAAAAAAAAGATACCCAAGTAAGAAAGAGAAATTAACAGGGGTGTAATGTCAATATTATGTACTGATAGATAATTTCAGTTTCACAATAATTACTCACTAGAGGCATGAACGAAGAATAATATTTTAAGAGGTATAAGTTTCTTCTGTTTGAGATCATCAGTGATCCTTTTGAAAAAAGATCGTATGAACTGCATTTTGAGATCTTAGAAAACTTCGATGTAGATAGACTTCAGTAGCTGTATTAAGTTGGAAAATCCTTTATCATACAGCCGTCCTCATGTGTAGTTGAATGTCGATATTCCTGAGGCATGGAAGATGAATTCTGAAGTCAGTTTCTGAAACAAAGAAAATGCTAGTGTTAGCTTTATACAGTTTATACCTATATTCAGAAGTAATACAATAAATCAGTTCGGACAAGCCATCATGCGTTACGGATGATGCGATATCGATCACGAAGTGACACTTAGAGTTTAGTCTTATCCTTGCAGTCTAGAGATATTGACCTAGTGAAGAGCAGTTTCAAGAGTTTCAATGCCGTAATCCATCGTTGTCATACATACATACAGCATAATTTGCTCAGTACTGCTTCAACCAACTTTTCCTCAATTCGGACGTTAGCATTTTATGTTTCCATATTCAGTCGTCGGTGTTTTTGACTTTGACTTTTTTGGACGTAAGTCGTACAAATAGTCTATCGGTGTATATTCTATCCTTTCACTGCACGGTCATAGTTTATAGTGAAAAGAGAAAGATATTTAAAAAACTAAAAAACACGCTTGTATTTTTATAGTTTATCTTGGATGTCCGCCATGTTGGATTTAAGTCACGTGACTATTTTTTTCGTATTCCTGACAGCAAACCCTTTCATTTGATACCCATATCATGGAGGTGCATTTCAAATAGCCTGTCCGCCATCTTGGACGTCCACCATATTGGATTTGTAATGATGTTTTTTAGCTAGTCATGTATTGTCATCAGAACTCAGAGCGTGTGCAAAATTTCAGCCTGATCGAAGGACGGGAAGTGGGTCAAATTAATATTCCAAGATTTTCTTACATACATAGTTACAAGTGAAGCTATTAGAAGCGTGTTAAAAAAAAACCGGCCAAGTGCGAGTTGGACTCGCCCATGAAGGGTTTCGAAGCAGCAAGTAACATAATATAAAAGTTCTTATAGTTCGTTGTAACTTTGATTGATGTTTTAACACGATCGCAATGGTAGTGATTTTTCCAACCGAAAATTGCGGTTTATGACGTATTAAAAAAAAACTACCAGCTCTATCTCGTTCAAACCAATTTTCGTTGGTAGTTTTTATGGCAATGTACATCATATAACTTTTTTAGATTTATCATTCTCTTAGTTTAGAAGTTAGAGGGGGGGGGACACTCATTTTTCCACTTTGGAAGTGTCTCTTGCGCAGAGTATTCATTTTAGAAAAAAATGTAGTTAGAAACCTCAATAGCATTTTTGAAGATCTATCTATAGATACCCCACACGTATGGGTCTGATGAAAAAAAAAGTTCAGTTTCAGTTCTGAGTATGGGGACCACCAAAATGTACTACTTTTTTTCTAGTTTTATATAAGAATCTTAATGCGGTTCACAGAATACATCTAGTTACCAAGTTTCAATAGCATAGGCCTTATAGTTTCGGAGAAAAATGGCTGTGACACACGGACGGACAGACAGACAGACAGACAGACAGACATGACGAATCTATAAGGGTTCCGTTTTTGCCATTTGGCTACGAAACCCTAAAAACATTAAAAAGTAGTAGCTACGAAAAACTTGATAAGTTATGGCACGTTATGCCATAACTTATCAAGCCTTATTCAATAAAACCTTATTCAATAATAAGGTATGACACGTTAAAACAAAAACATTATATAAATAAGGTATGTCAAGTGAGTCCTATCGATCGAGGGTATCCTTCCGAGGGCTTACTCGGGGCTCCCAACCGTAGGCTGTTAGGTAGGATACGTGTGGTTTTTAGTCGGTAGCATCCATGTAAGATTATCCCGTCGTTAAAAAAAAGGTATGACATGTTTTAAATAAACTAGTCATGATTCTACCACTTGTAAAGTGTAACAATGATTACGATTTTCTTACTTAAATTGATTTATAAACCAGTTTTCCGATAAGAAATACAACATTTTCAGATAAGAATTACGCAACTTGCAACAACAACCCATGCACACTTTCAAGGTACATTGAACCTTGAATTTACCTACTCGCTTACTGATTGCGGCCTGATGCTTTCGGTGAGGAAATAAAATTCACATAAAGTTGTATTTTACTACCGTTCGTATAATAAGATTACAAGTGCGAAATGACTGGAAACGTCATTGCCCACAGACTGAGGAACGTGGTATACATGTAATCTATAAGTGGAAAGATTCGATTGTTAGTTTGCATTGAATAGGCTCTAAAACTACTGAGCCGATTTGAAAAAAAATCTTTCACTGTTTTTTCCATATTCCCACGGAAACGGGAACTACGCGGGTGAAACCGCGTAAGTTCCGCTAGTCACCAGGCAATAAGTAAATCAATTCAGTTCAGCTTTAAAGGCTTCGATGCACCTACTGCAAGATCTGCCTAATACTATGAGCCCAGTGACTGTATTCACGATAGAACTCAGCTACCTGGTTTTTATACTGCTCTCCCATATCATTATTTTTTTTTTCCTCCTTTGTATCCTACTTCGTATTTCTGTTTTTGCTGTGTTCTTTCAGAAACTGTCCCACAGAAATTTACTAAGGCGAAAAACGATTTCTGTCTTTTCCGAAGCTCTATTCTATCTCTATGCCAAATTAGGTCAAAATTGGTGTCATATTTCGAAGATCGTAAATAAGAAACCCGCCAAGTGCGCGTCGGACTAGCGCACAGAAGGTTTCAGATAGACGGCAGATAATCACGTTTGTTGTATGGGAGCCTCCTAAATCCCTATTTCACTGATTTTAGTATTTGTTGTCATAGCGACAACAGAAATACATCATCTGTGTAAATTTCAGCTCTCTAGCCATCACGTTTCCTAAGATACAGCCTCATGAGGGACAGACAGACGGACAACGAAGTCTCATGAATAGGGTCCCTTTTTTAAACTTTGGATACGGACAATCGTTAAGCCAAGTTGAAGGCCTTGCGGCTTGAAAAATTTCAACTGCGGGTCGCGGCGATCTGCGCCTGTCTATTTCAACACGGCAATAGGCTCACCACCTATTACGTGGGACATAGTACTATAAGGTGAAATGTGGACGTATACTATGCCTCTGCCTACCCCTTCGGGGATACAGGCGTGACTATATATATGTATGTATGGGTAGGGCACGGCAAGGCGCGTTCCGTACCAAAAAACGGTTAATAATTTCCAGGTTATATTTTCCAAGGGTTTACTAATGTTTGCCATAATTTAAAATGCCATAATTTTATATGCCATACTGGTATTTGCCATAATTTCATTAGATATAACGCTTCAGTTGCCATAATCGTGAAAGACATAAAATGACTTTCACTAATTCCATTGGTCATAATCGATCAAGTGTCATAATAATTTAAATCCATGAATGTATTTGCCATAATTTTTTTTTTCAATAATGCCATTTTCCATAACTTTTATTCACCATAATATAAATAAAGATAATTTATACGGCACAGATTTTTTATTAACAATACAACCTGAAACTAAACCTCATTTATGGCGTCTACTAACTAAGCTCGACGGAGCCCCGCTTCGCGGGGCTCCTACTACTGGGTGGTTTAAAAAAAAACTAACCTAACCTAACCGAGTCGGATTGCACTGAGTCGGGTTGTTAACGATAATTAATTTCGACCTAACAATATTATGCATTATTTTCATAATTATATCAAATTTTGATTATGTCAAGAGTCGATTATGAGATGTGTTACTTATGGAAACTAATTATTATGATATACGTTGATATAGAAAGTCATTTTATGGCAAATAAAAGTTATGACTGTTGAGTTGTTAAGGCAAACGTTATTAGTATAAATGATAATAGTGCAAGTAAATATTATGATCGGGGATGATTATGGCAAACAATATTAGTGCAAATAAATTTATGGAAAACGAGAGAAGACCCTTTCCAAGGGTAATTACCAGCCCAAGATGGGTATTCTTGGTCTCGATCCTTCGAGATATTCTCATTGAGCATGGCCTTGGTTTTATTCAAGTCTATGCCGAGGTCAACACATCGAGACTCCACTTAGACTGTTCAGCATCCCGTTTAACTATTCCAGCGTTTCCGCACCTATGATAATGTCGTCGGCAAACCGCAGGTGCGCAACGTGGTCATCGTTTATATCCACCCCCCATCCGTTCCAGTCCAGCGACTTAAAGGTGTCCTCAACCACATTGGTGAAGAGCTATTAAAGGGATATTATATATCTCTGTCTCATACATCTGTGCAGTGCTATAAGATTGGTCTTCTGATCGTCCACTCATGTCATGGTAGGGTATCATACAAACACATCAACACCTCGATATATCGCCAATCAATACAAATTCGCTGCAGAGCGTTCAGGACCGCCCAAGTTTCGATAGAGTCGAAGGTTTTATCATAGTCTACAAAAGTCATACACAGCGGTTGACTGTACTGGTCTTCTGTACAATCTGCCGAACAGTATTGTAGTTTTTACACATTACTAAAACCTTATCAAAACTCGACTTGCTCCTTTGGCTGTAACCCTCTCAAAAGAATAATAAATAAATTTATCTTACATGAATTTTCGAGAACATGATTAAATAAAAATAAGGACAAAGTCACAAGCTAGATAAAGCAATACGCTTCATATGCAACCTTCAACATCAGATCTAATGTCAAAAATACAAGATTCACACATCCTAATCAGAATCCGTGCAATTTCAACTTTTAATTAACACATCGTTATAATAAAAATCAAGATATCATGGTATGTAGGCTATAAGAACAGTTACTTGCAGTTCACAAACAATGGAGGTGCACAATGGCTTGTTAGTAACAAAATATAAGCAATGGAACGTGCACACAGTACCTACAGATATGAAATTGCACGCAACAGTCAAGTAAAACATTAATACTCAATTATATTGTCAGTACCTACGACTATCGCCTACAAGTCGACTGCCTCTGTGGCGCAGTCGGTAGTGATACCGCCTGCGGCGCTGGAGGTCGTGGGTTCGATTCCCACCGGGGACAAATATTTGTGTGACCCATAAATGTTTGTCTCAAGAGTCTGGGTGTTTCTATGTATAATATGTATGTATTTAAAAGTATATAAGTATTAATATCCGTAGTCTGATACCCATAACACAAGCAGGTTATTCCTAGCTTACTTTGGGATCAGATAGCGTTGTGTGAGATGTCCGTGAATATTTATTTTATTTATTTTATTAAGTAAAAATCGAATTTTGTAACCCTAGGCAGTGTTACTTAATCGAATAATTATCTTCTTGATCACAGAAGAATAGAATATTTCTACATCTACTATCTACCTACTTACTGATTCCAATCTCGTAACTTTAGAATGATGTTTAATTTACCTACTTACCTAGTATTTTAGAATTTAAAGTTTATTTTTTTACATTAATAAATTCTAAGTGAGAAAATATACTTAATCTTTAAACTGGATTTTATAAAATTAGCTTTGAGTGCAGAGCAATTAATTCTCAAAGACAAGTACATACAGTCAGTGTTTACTTATAGAATAATTGTAACATACAAGTGCTCCGAGTAATTTTTCATTCATGAATCTAGTTCGTAAATTTCAATAGTGTTTATCTAATTATGAGGCTGACTGTACCTATGCACTACCGCCAAATAATGAATTTCTAGTAAGACAGACAGTCTTTTCGGGGCATATGTAATTCTGATTGATGTTTGGATTATCTCTTCTTGTATCTTGGAACATGAGACGTTACAGGTTTCAGGACTCATACATCATCATATTAGTGAATCAGCGATTATGGCTTAGTAAACATTAAAAGTGAAGTGATTATAAGCGATCAATAAAACAGTTAATAATGGGATAATAAAGAAGTTTATATATTACAGCACATACCTACATTATAGATGCAATCATAGTCAGTCTGGTCACGTTCTTATTGTGTTGGTTATGTGACCGCCGCAGATAGGGGTCATGAACAGTCAATACTAACAGAACAATTGGAAGAATTTCAAACTCAGCCAAAACTGCAGTTCCGATACATAAGTTGCCTTAACTGAATCTGAAGAGACTCGCAGAAGTGGATAGTTTCTCCAATCAGTTCTAAGTTTCTACGGTAATAATCGTGAACCCAAAACTAGTCATCTGTAACCCAGTGACAAAAAATACACTAATTGAATAATAAAGAAGGCAGTAAGTACCTATATTAATTTCAAAAGAGAGTAAACAAATCAATTAATAATCAGAAAACTCCACTGAAAGTGTTTTATGACCCTCGCAAGGTTGAACCAAATTGTTTTTGCATAAGAATCATATAAATCGCCTGGCGCGTCTGGCAACGTTACCAACTTTATGTAGTAGCTAGTAGCACAGCCGACAGCTCATAATTCTTTTTATACGTAGTTTCCTTTATACTGTGCTGGTAGTTAGTAAAATACATTACGATTAGGTACATTGTCAACACAATATCAAAAGATTTTGGTCCAAAAATAAATCTATGAATCACCATTTGGGCGAGAGCTCTTACAACAAAATTTATTTATTAGGAAAGCGGTGTAATTAAAGCGTTAGTATTACCGACGACAATGAGATAAATTAGGCACCGATTAAATAATAATTAGGTTTATCATAGACTACACATAATATGGACTGTATACCTATGGAGGAACTCATTACTGCCATGTACCTAAATTACCAACAACTAGTCGCGGAAGTCGCCTATTTTTCTCATATTGATGCTGACAAATTGTGCAACGTTTGATAATAGATAATTTTACGGCTTTAAGTTCGTTTCTTTTGTAGTATTGTCTGTACTTTTAACCTAACCTTTACCTCTAATCCAACTACGTATCTTACATAACGGATAAAATAGAAAATCTTTTCACGAACATAAACCGCAAGCAGGCCACTGTGGTCAGCGGCTGCGCCAACCTAACATAAGAAAGAAATAAAATACTGTAACTTAGGTACTAACGATCTTTGATAGGATCAATGTATAAAATCATCATTTTAAATCTATTTTTAGGGTTCCGTACATAAAGGATAAAAAGCGGGACCCTAATCATGAGACTTCGCCGTACGTCTGTCTGTCTGTCTGCCTGTCTGTCTGTCGGTCCATTACGAGGCGAGGCTGTTTCGCAGGATCGGTGATAGCTATAGCTAAAATTATTACAGATTATGTGTTCCGCTTTAACGACAAATACCTAAAACAAAAAAAAATAAGGGGGCTCCCATACAATTTTTATACCACTAAGGTAGCAGACAAGCACACGGCCCACCAGAAGGACTGGTGGTCACCGCAGCCTATGAACGTTTGCAATACCAGAGGTGCCACACTCGCGCTGCCGACCCTGTAAAAACCTTCTAAGACCCCTCTTGAAGAACCCCATACTGTAGATTTAGGACTTTGGAATCTGTTCCAAGTAATTTAAATTAACTTCTGGGACAACAGAGGAATTACCCTCTAGCCAAAATTGTAAATTGATAGAGTTGAATTTAATTGCAAACCACAACTATATCGGAAACTGTCCTCCGAACAAAACTAAATTAAAAAATGTAAATTATATCAGCCTGGTGCATTATAATATTGCAACATTAACGCAGGTCAAAGAGTTTGAATTGGAGCTGTTCATGAGCTCAGAAAATATTGAAATTGTTTGTCTTACAGAACATATGCGCTCATGTTCAGTTTCAGTAGTCACCGGGTTGGTAGTGCGTTCTGCAGGGTCAACACAACACGGGGGGGTTCGTTGATTTTATTAAATAAGAAATTAAAGTATAAGGAACGGAAAGATGTTGTGTCCCTCTCTGTAGAGTGTACAGTTGAAATATCATGCGTAGAATTGGAGCAATTCATAGTAGTATGCGTATATAAACCTGGAGTCTCACCCTTTTGTGAGTTTGAGGAAGTAATGGATACTTTATCCATTACTTCCTCAAACTGGACACAGGGCTATTTAAACTTGGAAAAACTAATAAACACCTAATAGTGTGCGGTGATTTTAATGTTAATATACTTATAAATACGCGTCAGACCAATGATATCTTAAATTTATTTAAATCACACAATCTCACTAACTTATTTTTAGAGCCTACTAGATATTGTGATACAACAGCTACTTGTCTGGACAAAATATACAGTGATATGTTGCCAGAAAGTAAGAGTATTATAAATAAGATAAAATCAGATCATACTGGGCAAATAGCATCTTTCAAGATCACAAGAGAAAAAGTTAAAAGACGTAAAATATTATGTAGACCAGTAACTAGTGGCCGCTTGGAACGTATGCGAGTTGGACTTTGCAATAAACTTCCATTTTTAGACACCGGCTTAGATCCAAATGTAATGTATAAGTTATTTTTTGATTCCTTTTACAATGAGTTCAACTCCATATTCAAGTCTAAGGAAGTCACAATCGGTGACAGGCCAGCCTTCAGTGAATGGGCCACTGAGGATATACATAAAAGTAGATTAAAACTGTATGAACTATACTCAGAAAGACAGCTTAATAGAACAGATGAATTTCTAAATTATGTTAAAACTTATTCAAAAAAGTTTAAAGCAGACTGCTTAGCGGCCAAAAGTAAAAGTATATAAGTAATAAAATTATCAATAGTGTAGACAAAGTTAAATCTACTTGGAAAATAATTAACGCAGAAAGAGGCCAAGCAAAATCAAATGATAATAATTTTAAACTTAAAGTAAATGGTAACATAATTACAACAGATGCCGAAGTCGCTAACGAATTTGAACAATTTTTTTTCTCGTATTCCAGTAGATTTGACCAGAGCCCTAGGTTCTTCTACCCCAATAGCAGAATCCTTGTTAAAAGCAAATGTTCCTTGCTGTAATGAAATATTCAAATTCAGTAAAATTAGTATACACACTATCATAAAAACTTTTAAATCTTTAAATATTAAGAAAACGGCTGACCTCTGGGGAATTTCTGTACATTTAGTTAATTCGTTAATTGAAATGGTTGCTCCTGAATTATCAATAATATTTAATAATTGTGTTGATAGTGGTGTGTTTCCTGACTTAATGAAGTTTAGTAAAATAACTCCTCTGTTTAAATCGGGTAGCACCTCGGATCCGTCCAATTTTCGTCCTATTTCTGTACTACCCACGTTTAGTAAAATCTTTGAAAAGGTAATGCTTAATCAAATGCAAAATCATTTTAATACAAATAAACTATTCCATACTAAACAATTCGGTTTCACGCGCGGTCGGTCTACCACGGATGCTGGAATCAAATTATTAGAGTATATATATGAGGCCTGGGAGGAGTCGTATGATGATGCTTGGTGTATTCTGCGACCTATCTAAGGCCTTCGATTGCGTCCAGCATCAGACTTTAATTCAAAAACTTGATCATCATGGGATCCAGGGGACGGCCTTGGATTTAATTAGTTCTTACCTAAGAGATAGAGTACAGAAAGTAGTTATAAATGATAAACAGTCACATGGTTCTGCTGTAACAATGGGGGTGCCTCAGGGTTCAATTCTGGGACCTTTTCTATTTTTAGTGTACATAAATGATCTCCCTCACCTTATAAGAGACGATCACGAGGTAGTTTTGTTTGCTGATGACACATCTTTAATATTTAAAGTTGAATGTGGACAACGCGATCTTGACGAAGTAAACAATGCCCTCTCTAGGGTAGTCCACTGGTTTAACGCAAATAATTTATTGTTAAATGAAACTAAAACAAAATGTATTAGATTCACCTTGCCAAATGTTAGGCTCGTTAACACCAGTATTAAGATTAGGGATGATCAAGTAGAATTGGTCGATGAAACTGTCTTTCTGGGCATAAAGTTAGACTCCAACTTGCAGTGGGGGCCTCATATCGAGAAAGTCTCGGGCAGACTGAGCTCTGCAGCCTATGCCGTTAAAAAGATCCGACAACTGACAGACATTAGAACAGCGCGTCTTGTCTACTTTAGCTATTTCCACAGTGTCATGACCTATGGCATACTATTGTGGGGTAACGCTGCCGACATCGAATCTATCTTTGTGTTGCAGAAAAGGGCTGTCCGGGCTATCTATGGTATGGGGTTTCGGGAGTCATTAAGAGAAAAGTTTAAGGATATCAACATCCTTACTGTGTATTCACAGTACATATATGAAAACTTATTATATACTCATAAAAATAACAGTAAATTTATTAAAAATAGTGATATCCATAATCTAAACTTAAGAAATAAGAATAAATTGGCTGTACCTAGATTTAGGCTTAATAAAATAAGCAATTCTTTTGCGGGCAATTGTATTCGAATGTACAATACATTGCCGACAACCATAACAGGTTTGTCAGTTAATAAATTTAAAAAACTAATAAAACTTAAATTGTGCCAGAAAGCTTATTATAGCTTAAAAGACTTTCTAGATGACAAGGCTGCCTGGCAGTGACACGAATTGCTCCTTTCTACATAAACATAAACATAAAAAAAACTGTATTAGATACTAAGATACTAGAAGAGAAGGGACCGGACTGAGTTTCTTGGGGTGTTCTTCTCAGTCTGTAGTATTTCCGAACCCCCGGTAGAGTCACAAAAATTTTGACAAACCTAAATAATTTTTTTAAAAATTTCAAAGGGAATAAATTTTATTTTATTTTATTTTTATTTTGTAGGCGTTTGGGAAAACCGAGGCAGGAAGATCATTCCACAACCTAAGCGTGCGCGGTAGAAAGCCCATATTGTATCTAACCGTGCTCGAGCTCTCCGGATGCAACGTGTGGGGATGAACACCCTGTCTGTGGCGAGCGGTGCGATGATAGAATGTAGCCGTAGGCATCATATCAAACAATTCCTCAGAGCACAAACCGTTATACGGACGGTAGAATACACACAGAGAAGCAAAGTCTATCCTGTCAATAAGAGGTTCCACATCACCTGCAAGTATGGGATCACTGACAACTCTCACAGCTCCTCTTTGCACCGAGTCAAATGGACGAAGCTGGTATTCAGGCGCCCCCGCCCAGAGGTGACAGCAGTAATCCATGTTCTCCACTTCCACTTCTCTATATTAATAAAATTACAGGGTAACCAGTCATCTATCAGCGCCCATTTTCTGGAAATTCCACCATTAAGGTGGCAAAATAAGATATAAAATGTTGTACGGAACTTCGCCATTTTTAATTTTGCAGCATGAAATTACATACACGTGTTTTTCATTACAAAATACATAATAGACACGTGTATCAGGGATTTCAAAAATGAACCAATATAGGGGTAAAACAGAGAATGTAAGTTTGCATGGGAACTTCTATGTATTTTCAAACACAACTATTTAAAATTTCTCCTTGCTTCTAAATAAAAATAAATGAACACGTGTATCAGGATTTTTTGAATATCTACCCCGAAGGGTGTAAAATTGGGAAACACTCAATCAATCTTTACCTATTCTATGTTCCAGCCCTAATGGGATCCGGGAAGTCGAGGGGCACAGCTAGTACACAACCTGGCCGACAGCAAGAAACACCAATGATTTTTTTCTGGTGGGGTGCTCCGGCCTTGGCCGTAATTAGCTGGAGTAACACCGAGTGGTGTAACTCCGGCTAATTCCGGCCAAGGTGGGCGCATCCCAGCACAGAGGAAGAGGAGTGGTTACTACACTTCGTTGTCCAATGCACCACGAGGAGGATCCGAACCATTGGGGTCCTTAAGATGTTAGTAGGACGCCGCATCCCATGGCAAGTAGGTAAGGTATTAAATTAAGCTACATTTCTTTCTTACTACGTAGGTAATAAGTTATTAAATATTTTTTTGGCATTTTCTAGTGGCACCTCTGCCCAGCACGCGTTGTTTAGGATCAAAAAGGAGTTAGTTGGATTATGTTGAAGAGCTCTTCAGAACACTCGCCGTGATAGATTCGATAGAATGCAGTCAAAGAGGCTATGGTCCTTCGCTGCACCAACGGCTCGAGGATTTCCGTCACCTCAGAAAAATCAATGATTCGGATAGCACGTCCGTCTCTGTATAGAGTCAAGGGCGTCTAGAAAGTACCTCGCGGAGTCATCCCAAAGGAGTATTCGACGCAGGTACGAATCTGCGTCTTGTACAGCAAACACCTCTGGTGTGGCGTGGAGAACGGCTCACCTTATTTAGGACTCCTAATTACCGCGAGACCAGCCCATTATAATATTATAATGTACCTACTTACATTTTTAATTTATTTTTTTAAAGTAAGAGGGACACAGTGAGTCAATTTCGACACATTACCTACAACTAATAAGTATACAACCTATTTAAAACAATGTATTTTCTATTTTTCTATTTGAAACTGGTTTCTGTGGGAAATGGGTACAGGAAAACTTCGCTGCAGGCTTCACTTAGAGTTTTAAAAAAGACTAGCACAATTATTACTTTTTTAATAACGGGCTAATCATATTCAGAGTATAATAGATACGTTGTAGGTACATTGAAAATTTAAAACATTAAGCACGTTCGCTCAGTTTCACCAACTTTGTATTCTATAGTAGCTCACTATGTTCCAATCTAATAAGCGATAGTTTACGTTTAGATAACAGCTGAGTATAGCTCTCAAGTTCACAAAACACAATGCGAGCAATGTGAGAAAAGAAACGCAGAAACGACTGTTTTCTCTAATCATCTAAATCTTACTATTTTAAGAGATTCCCAGAATCAGTTACTCTTAATTTAGTAGCTTATTTTCAATTTTATACGTAAAACAATCCAATCCAAAAGTGAGGTATCGAATTTAGCACAAATGTCGCTACCCCAATTTCACCCCAGCATCAGGAGTAACATAAAAGGTTATCTAGGTACTTATGTCTGGGCTACATTAGCTCCTGGACTACGTTAGCGTCGGTAATTACGTGTCTGACCGTTTGCGTATCTATACCAATATTATAAAGAAGATTTGTTTTTTTGTTTGTTTATTTGTAACGAATAGGCTCCGAAACTACTGATCCGATTTGAAAAATTCTTTCCCTGTTGGGAAGCTACGCTCTTTGCGGTGAACATCTATTTATATAAAAATCAATGCCTCTTTTCGTTGTAATTTTATAACTTAAGAACGGGCTCACCTATCCAAACCAAATGTTAAGGCTTTGTTCGGACTATTTAGTAGATGGTTTATGTGAAGTTTGCACAAAATCGGTCGAGCGGTTCTTCATTTATCACGCAAACGAAGTTGCGCGGGTCAGCTAGTAGGCTATATTTTATTCCCGTGTTCCCACGGGAACAACGCGGTTGAAACCGCGTGACGTCCGCTAGTTTAAAATATTATGGTCATTTGCGTTTCTGGTCATATGCGTCGAAAGGGCTACAACATCATATGCGGGCATGCTCGATGTTCTTGTCTAAGTAGATACATACGAGATCAGCGGATGAAAATTCATTGTGCGAACACAATCGTACAACACGATTTTATACAATAGTCTTCGTCTTCGTCATTTTATGTACTAGGCCACACTCATTGTGTTCAGACAAACGTAATGCTCTCTAATGTAGCTCCAGCATATGGAAACATCCTCGCAAAAGTGTCTACGCATTGCATAGAGAAGGAAACACAGAAACCGATAGGTACGACTGGCCAGTCCGTAGTACACTGGTACCTACCTACTAGAACGGCCAAAAATACACCTTAAAGTGTATTGTTTGATACTTGAGGAAGGCCTCTACACACACGCATGAACAGCCTAAAAACGTCTTAGGGCGGATTCGACCAAAATTGGAGTAACGACTTAACTAGAGAATAACTTGTGTTTATTAGTAAGTTGCTTATCACTTTACTTTTAAAAAAGGCCCAAGTATTTTCTCTTACTCCGTCTTACTCCGATTTTGTAACAACAGTGAGTATTTTTGAGTGGTGTAAATTAGGGAACACTGTACTGTCAGTGTCCAGAAAAGCAAAAGTTTTCTCATTCACGTCGCAATAAGGATCAAATCGAGGAATATTGCAATTCACGTAGAGTTCTATCAACAGCTTATCCATATTTCTAATGATAGTAATACCCACCTGCCTAATGAAAAGCATTTACAAAGTACGTACCTACATAAGTAACTGTAAAAATGCTATCGAACATTTTATTACCTACGACTATTAGATATATATTTATGACGATTGTAGGGAGATTATGAACACGTAGGTAATAGAAAGGAAGACACATTTCGAAGAAGAATCAAGATTAAGAGGGAATAGGGACAGTGATTAATTTGCCAAATATGCAGGTAGGTAGGTATGTGCATTTACTATTGCCATCGCTCTACAATTCTACATAGTCTACATCTTGAAAACCAGTACAATAAGGATAGCTACCTACAGTTGAGACTAAGACCGATTTTCTCATAAATTCTGGACATAATTGACGTTTCATATTCCCCTGTTTTCTCCATGAAAACAGAGATGACTTAAATATTTTTGACATAATTTTTTGAGAAAGACGGGCCTAGAAATTTATATACCTAAAAAGCTTTTCGAATTTGTCTGGTTGTCCTCTAACCACGGTGGGCGCGGCGGCGCTAAATTTTTCATCACAAAATTTTTCAAGAATTTTAGACGAGTCATATATTTTCTTTATTATTTGCCGAAAAAAAGATATAATTAGTAGGTACATGTGTAGAGCGTAATATACCTTGATTTTATAAAATAAAAACATTCATTCAGAAAAAATAAGGGAATAAGTACCTACCTACATTTGTGTGGAAAAGCGCTATTCATGTTCCCTCATAACATTGATTAGAATGCAATCGGATGTCAGAATGCGGAATGGAAAGCGTCTCACGTAGAACCGCTACCAATAGATACATAAATAAGTGGGTAGGTCCTAAGAATACAGACTCTCATCTTACCTCGAGTTAACATATCTCAGCCCTGGGTAGGTCATTCAAATCTAACGATATATTCACCTTTTCTATGCCATTGCCAAAAAAAGACTTTTAGGCACTTCTAGTAGGTTACCGGCATACAGGGCCTGATTTAGGGTTCCCCGCGCCCTAGGCTAGCTATGAATATGCGCCCCAAGCTGCAACTAATTCAAGTCCTGAGTCCTGGGACATCCTTCGGGCTTACCCGGGGCTCCCAACCATAGGCTGTTGGGCGTTACGTGAGGTTTTTTAGTCGGTAGGAGTCCGGCATAACATCCATCAGGGTTTTCCCTCACATAAAAAAAAAGTACAAACTTAAAACACTTCTCGTTTTTCGGCAGGGTTAATTAAATCGTCAGTAATATTGGTGCGATGGTGCCATTCCAGTCCAGCCACTCCTCCATGACCGGTTTCACCGTCTCAACACTTCATGGCTCGCCTCTGCAGCGAGTCGAACGGAAGAATTCAGTCAATTCATTCTGATATTCTGGTGCCCCCGCCCAGCAGTGGCAGCTGTACTCCATGCATGTAATCACTTAGGAACTGAACCTCACTGGAGATGTCAACACCAAGGATACCTATACTGTCAGAGATGGAGAGAGTTGTGCCCTGAAATTGTGGTGCTACAGTAAATTCGGTTTTCTTTGCGGTGAATACACAAACTTGTGTCTTAGTAGGGTTAAATTGAACAAGATTTTGTTTTCCCCAATCGGACACTCTATTGCGAGTTGTCTCGATTTCAAACACAAGTTGTTCACAGCTTTCTTTCACTGCAGCCCGAGAGATACCGGTGCGGCCCGTGTAAGTGTAACAAGTGTCGCCCGTACTGTCGTCCGCATTACAATGAATGCCGTCAATAGACAACATCTCATTGATATGCAGCAGAAACAGAGTGGGGGACAACACTGAGCCTTGTGGTACTTCAGCGTTTATGGCCATGCATTCAGAACCTATGCTTCTTCCGGCCAAAAAACTGGAAGAGCCGGCCGAAACGGGTGGAGCTGTCGTATTTACAACCACGCTGCCAGGGAGATGGGCGCAGGAATTTAATTTTAACGCACGTATTAGTATTTTCACTAAATTACCAATCACTAAATAATTATTATTAATATGTACTTTGGTGTAACAAAATGTTAACTAACAATTTTAAACATGTCATTAGGAGTTGTTACAATCTGTTAAAAATTGCTAGATGTTTTGTGTGCTCCTTTTTGGGAGCACTGTAAGTCATAGCCCTGCGCCGAGCCCGATGCCAGGCGCCCCCTTGATCCTGGCGCCCTAGGCTTCAGCTTAGTTAGCTTATGGGTAAATCAGGCCCTGCCGGCATAAAACGCTAACTTTAAACTTTGTAAAGAGACTTTACTAGTTTTGGTTTAGTAGAGCGTCATCTCTGCGATAGACAGATCTCATTAAATTAGAAACCTACTTATCACAATCATTACAAAGATTACGAGGTTTCTAAGTAGGTACTTACTTATTGAAAATGAGGTTATCATATTCATAAGAGATTTGACACTGAAAACTTAATCATATTAATGTACAAAAGTACAGCAGAAAGATAACAGAGGTTGCACTCCAGTTTTAGATGAAGTATCTACCTAATTGACAGTTTCATTGTCGACATAAAAAAGGGATTGTGTAGTGTCGAAAAAGCATGCGTCCCGGGACATCCTTCCGAGGGCTTACCCGGGGCTCCCAACCACAGGCTGTTGGACGTTACGTGAGGTTTTTTAGTCAGTAAGAGTCCGGCATAACATCCTTTGAGGATTTTCCCTCACGTTAAAAAAAAATAAAAAAAAGTGTCGAAAAAGCATGGTTAAATGACAACTATTTAACAGAAAATGACGAAAAAGCGATTTAAATGAAATAATTTTATGTCGGCATTGGTAGACGAAAAATTATAGCCAAAAATTGATTTTTAATCTACAGCATGTGTATCAATATAGTTTTGTTATAAATTGTATAATAATTACTAGCAGACGTCACGCGGTTTCACCCGCATAGCTCCCGTTCCTGTGGGAATACGGGAATAAAGTATAGACTATATTCACCGGGAAGAGTGTACCTTGATAACGGTGAAAGAATTTTTCAAATGGGTCCAGTATTTCAGAGCCTATTCGATGCAAACAAACAAACAAGCAATCAAATCTTTCCTCTTTATAATTTTAGTATAGATACTTATTGTGTAAAAGATCACAGAATAAGCCCCAAATTTTTAGATGAATAAGAACATGAAATTTTATGACAAAAAATTTTATCGACGGGAATATTAAAAATATTTTACTAGCTGAGCCCGCAACTTCGTTTACGTCACATAAGGTGTATGAAAGGAAAGGTATTTCTTCATCAGAGTCATCAAGCAGCGTCTGAAACTGCCCTGGTCTAAGTCTATTTTAAAGTAAGTCTATTTTAAAACAATTCAGTCCACGCCTTCGGCGCGGACTGAATTGTTTAAAAATAGTCTTAATCATTAAGCTCTTTTATGATTAAGCCAACACGCCAGTTTAGGTTCACTCACATTCAAAGAAACCCCTACAATTAAAATTTTCAAAATATCTGATTCTTAAAAGTGTTATAACTCTTTTATTTCTAAACCGATTTACATAAAACAAACGCTAAATGTTAACTGGAGAAAACCTCAACAAAATAAAAAACCGCATTGCAATCGGTTGAGCGGTTACTGAGATTAGCGTGCACAACCGTACAGACAAACAGATATACAGACATACAGACATACAGACAAACAGACAAAAATTCTAAAAATCATTGTTTTGGGTTCTATTGCGTTCATAAAGCCCCCCTATAATATTTTTTCTTATTTATCTTCCATGTACAGACAGCGACCTGTTACGATTTTATTATATGTATTGATTGATTATCTGAAGAAAACATAGACCTATAATTTAGTTTCTTTTTTCGATTATGAATAAGTATGAGCATTTACTTACTAAAACTAAAATAAGCTATACCTAAAATACGACATTTCTTTTTTGGAAGGCGCGTGCTCAAGTTAGTTACTCCGTCACGCTGCAAAGCAGCCCCCTCACCTTCCTCAGGCCCCCGGTCATGGAGGCCGAAGGGCGAAGACACGTCTGCAGCGCCCTCGCCGCAGACTGCGGAACTCTGGTGGGAGAGTTCTCTACCGCTCCTTCCATGCCGCCTCTTTCAGGAGCATGACCACGAGACTCCGGCTGAAGATCATGGCTCGCACCATGGTCTCCAGCGAGAGAGTGTCCACGCCCAGACCTGCCACGAGAACCTGGCGCTCTTCCGCCCACGCCGTGCACTCCACCAATGTGTGTAGCACGTTATCCACGCTGCGCTCCTCGCAGTGCTGGCACTCGGCCGTGGTTTCCCGGTGTATTCGCCACAGATATAAATGTCAACAAATCTGACAGTATAGTCTGACATTCTCCATCTCCATAGGTACATAGGCGAGGAACCTACTTGTAAATACAGGCATGATTGGTCCAATCGGTTCTACAGAGTTCGTAGTACGTATATCTAGACAAAGCCGTGGCACACACTTAGTTTTCCATAAAGTATGTACCCAGGTTTCTACGTAGGGTAGGTAGGTACCTACCTATTCGAAGTCACAAAACGGAAATACATAATACAAAATTTACTATCAGTTAGATATTTTATTACAGGAGGTATTACACACTCTAATTAAACTTTTCCTATATTCCGCAATATTCCGCTTTACGACCTGATATTAGTCGATAGCGACATGTGTTTAGGTAGGTGTACCTACCTAAACACATGTCGCTATCGACTAATATCAGGTCCTTACTAGAGGGAGAAACCCTCTAAAATAGCTCTGAGTGATTTAAACACCGGTTTATCTTGCGACCCGATTAAGATAAGGCGTTACACCGAGGGGTATGTGGGTAGGATGGTCCCTCACCCCGGGACGTGAGTCTTTCTGCCTCCCCCGAAACAAGGCAGGGACGTGCCTAACCTGCAGTCCCCGCGTTAAAAAACCACTCTTAGGTAGGTGTATCTACTTTGTGTTTGCAGTCTAAATTCGACAGTAGGTAATTGATATAAAATCTTCAGTCGCACTTTCCATCAATTTGGTACGAGTGAAAACTACTTCATTGAAGTAGCGATGCCGCTTTGTAGTCCTCCCACACGATAAGATCCTTTTGGCCGCTTGCGAAATCCATGAAAAATAGTGTCTCCGATTTGAGGAGAGCCAGTTGTCTGTAGGTACTGTAGTCGATATCCCTCCAGTTCATGTAGCTTTCAAATATATCTACATACCTAGGTCAAATTTTGAAGTTACACATGGTGTGGTATGGTTGGTTATATTATTACTAGCTCTACCCTACGGTTTCATCTTTCTTTAACATACTAATAATAATTAGTCTTTACAATCATGCTTATAGAATTCGAGGCTCCACGCGAAATGCTTTTTACTTATCTACATACACCGACGTTTCGAACAATTTGAAGTGCCCGTGCTCACGGTTGGACAGAGTCGAGTATTTTGACATAAAAACCGCGATAGTTTAAAAATAACAATTATTCTCTATACCCGTGATACCCATCAATTAACAGTAGGTATTTGTTCTTACCAAAATGTATGAAAATATGCCATATAATTTGACATTTATTATTACTGTCTTGCTCCCTTTGGTAGTAGCGTGCTGATAAATAGCCTTTGTAACTGAATTCGCTATAATTTGGCATTCTAATGGCAAAACAATTTTTAGCATCGGTTACCTAACAGAGACGTTTATTTCAAATTACCTATTCGGTACAATCTGTCTAAATGAATTAGTATAAATAATTAAGTACGAGTAGGTATGAGTTATCACTAACAACTACCTACTGTGTGTACCTAATGGTTGTACATGCGGTACATGCCCCATAAAATATCTTGGAACATCTCTCTAAGGAAGTTACCCGGAACGCTCGGCCTGGACGGATTGGTAGAGTCTGTGTAGTTTCGGTTCGAGTCTGGCACGGCATATAGCGTCCGTGAGGACTGCCACACGTTAAAATACCTCATAGATAATTTCCGAAACTTTGCACAATATTGTAAACTGACTAGGTAAAATATTTTCAAAAAAAAACCTTCAGTACCTAGATATACCTTAAGTTATCTAAGTTACAGTACAAAAACATTGTAAGTAAAAATGTTGGTTGAAAACTAAACATTTACTACCGGAAGACATTGTACATGATTGAAAAAAAAATACAGCCATAAAAAATCAAACTTACCACAGTTGTAAATTGAAAAACCTTATCACAAACAATTGATAATCCACAGCTGGTTAAAAATTTTCTTTCAATCGCGAATACACTCACACTATAGTTATCTAGTACTGCGAATATTTCAATACATTGCCGGTAATATCGTGAAGAGTGACAATTTAGAGATATTCAATGCGATGCGCGTGCGTTTTCAACAGTTCGCGCTAGCACGACCGCAAGTATAAAAGTTTGTGCGACACTGGCGTAGGCGCAACCCTATGCAAGTCCCCTCTCATGCGCCATTCATACGCTGCGTTACGACGTTCTACAACACCAAGGTATCAATAACATCTCTGTAATCTTTAGTAGTGAAAGGCAAAGTCTCATAACAACTTGAAATTGTTCTGCAATAGGTAACTGCCTCAGTGAACTTGTGAACTCAGTTCATCGGTCAATTTAAAGCAGTAAAATGAGAGAAACAATTAGGTAACACAGAGGCACTGAGTATTTTTTATATCTACACGTAACTTTGGGTCGTAATATCGGACCGCTCTGGCCCTCTCGATTGTCTCCCCAGAAGAGAATTCGCAAACTATTTCATTTCCTTTCATATCCCTTCATTTTCTTACTTGGCGTGACATAAAATCCTCATAGGTCCAAATCAACTTCATCTGCAAACTTCGACCTATGGCACCCCCGAAAGATAAAGTTGCAAATTTATTTTATGTTAGATAGTCCATAGTTCAACAATAATCGAATGGTGGGTTGCTCGGAACAAACTAATGGTAACACTGGCACTATGTTTCGGTGGATGCCGCCCACCGGGGCCACACCACAGGTACCTAACCAAAGTTCCCATGGTGGCACACCCCGTGGTATCTTCAGGTCGGATGTCTAACACTACCATTTACACACTCTTACATGAAATTGCACCAACTGCTCGTTCGCACTACCTTTGCCGCTCGGCTCCTAGTATGGAGCCGAGCGGCAAAGGTAGAGCGCTACTATTGTCACTTCTTCTTTATTTTCTATGACGAAGTGACATTAGCTACTGCCAATTTACTTTGTCTAATTAACAATTCGGGTATATACGCCTCTACGCCAGCGGCAAAGTTAGAGCGAACGGGTAGTATTTTATTTTTATACCACTAAGGTGGCAGACAAGCTTACGGCCCACCTGATGGAAAATGATCCGTGACCTGTGGACGCTACACGGAGACGATACACTCGCAATACCGAACCTACAAGAACCTTTTAAGACCCCTGAAGAACTCCTTTGTAGGCGATTGCCAAAACGGAGGCAGATCATTTCACAGTCTAAGCATTCGCGGAAGAAAGCCCCTTGCGCAAAGTGTGAGCATGAACACCCTGTCTGTGACGAGCGGTGCGATGATAAAACGTAGAAGTGGGCATCATACCAAACAATTCCTCAGAGCATAAACGTGAGAGCGTTTTCAGTGCTGCGTACGATTCTTAAATTCTTCAGCGTTTAGGTACGTTGTCATCAACTAAGTAGGTAGGTATGCCTAGGGAAGGTAGGTAAGTAACAAACCCGGCTCATTTTTTAAATCCAATTAGTAATTTTCAGTTACAACTACTTGATTTTTTTTATTCATTCCGTTATACTGTACAGGTAAATAATAGTATAATTTTATGGATAAACCCGTCAAACAAAATCTTATACATATACACGAGGAAACTAAGTTTTCAAAATACAAAGCAACTACATCATATCTTGCCGCCCCGATGCCCATGGTGATGCATACATACATATACCCACGCCTTTATCCCCGAAGGGGTAGGCAGAGGCCTATACCGGCCCACATTTCACCGTGTACAATTCGGTCCCACGTAACAGGTGGTGAGCCCATCGCCGTGTTGAAATGGACCGCCGCCGTCAGAGCCTCGTCCGTTGTTCAGCAGGTGCACGAGCTTGCACGTGAGGTTGACTTGGGCCCGAAGGTGTTGGTAGGGCCCATGGTGATGATCATTTCAAAATCCTTACTTACCTTTTAATGTGAAGGTGGCCTCGTGAAATGACTGAAAATGGCTGGCTTGAAATGACTGGCCTCGTGTCCAGTGGTTGTTGTGACTACGGATTCGGAGTGGGTTCAATTCCCACCCAGGACAAATCTCTTTATGTGAGGAGCACATTGATTTTTTCTGTGCCTGGGTGGGAATTTTCTATATAATGTTTGTATCTAGAAATATATAGTATGTTTATCAGTCGTCTAGATCCCATAGCACAAGCTTATATAAGCAGCTTAATTTGAGTTAGATCATGTTGTGTAAAATGTCTACAAATAATTATTTTAAAAAAATGGAAGTCTGTTACGCTTTCACACCTGAATTACAGAACTACCTAATTGTTATGAAATTTTGTGTCTAGTAGAAATAGAATAGAGGGAAAAAATTCCTAAGGAAAATGTATACGGGAAAACCTCAACACGCGAGTAAAGTCGCAGGGCATTAGGCAAGTAAAGCAAGGTAAAGAAAAGGGGTAGTAAATAAATAGGCGTACATATGTATGTGCTCTTTATCTTTATTACAATATCATTGTAAGTAATTTCATATCAGTCTCTTTTCCAGCGACATATTAAATCGCATAGAACTCTTGAAAGTATCTAATAAATTTATATATAGCACTGCCCGCTTTAAAATATAAAGTAAATCTTAAAATCACTCAAAAACATAGAATAAATGCCATCAGATAATGTGTTCAAAGTGTGTTCGCAAAAAATCTCAGTTCATGCCACAACCCAAGCGTATGCGGAGAAAAGTCCCAATCGGACCGTACCGTCTGAAGATGAATACCCTAACAGGAGATCCTTCCGAGGTCTTACCCGAGACTCCCGGCCGTAGACAGTTGTAAGGCATCGTCATAAGTCAGTCTAACATAATCATTTTACTGACTTCCTCCCGGTTTGAAACTTTAAGCCATTAAATTAGCCATTTGTCCTGGTTGGTGAAGTCTCCGGTTACGGTGAAGAAAAGTCTCCGTGTTTGCCAAAGAACGCGACTGCTAGGGGCTATATAAGAAAAAACCTACCTCCTACAAAATGGTACTCGCGGCTTCGTCCGTATGAAATTCTGTTTCCATTCCCACATCCCATAGGTGGGGATATTCTAGGGCTAAAATGCGTAGATGTTATTCTAGAATAATATAATCTCTGTAACAAATTTCTGCTGGATCCATTGTGTCGTAGAGCGTGATTGAAAACAAACATCTTCTGGACCATCAAACAGACAAACCATGAAACATCTTTTGGACCTCTGTGTTCCAACTCTCTGCATTTCAACCACAAAACTGTATGCCGTTGGAATAAAGTCTAATTTTGTTTAACACTAACTTGTTGCAAACAAGTCAAGATCGGGGCGATCTTGAGTCAGTTTTTGTGATTCAAATGTACGAGTGAGAACACACGACACTCCCTAAAAAATGAACGACATGCTCATAAAAGACTTGATTTATGTTTTTTTAACGTGAGGAAAATCCTACATGTACGCTATGACGGAATCTTACCAACTAAAAACCACACGTTTCCTACCTAATGTATGAAAGTAGAGGTATTTCTTCATCAGACTCATCAAGGAGCGTGTGAAACTGCCCTATTTGCTTAATCTTAAGAGAGCTTAATTTAATTCTAGGTTTAGCGAAAGTATTGAACTTGTGCGGAACAATGCCTAAAGTACTCCATTTCTGATACCAAATAAATATTTGAAATCGGACCACGCGGTAAGAAATTACAACTGAAAAACCATTTCATCTTTCATTCCCTCTCCTGAAGAAACCGCGCAAAATATCGGGACCAAAAATGTCCTAGAACCTTCCTCGGATCATATGCTCGAATTGTGCCAAGTATCATTTAAATTGACTTAGTAGTTTCGGCGTGATACTTATTCGGGATACAGACAGACAGACGGCCTAAAAAATTTAAATTACATTTTCGGCTTCAGTACCGATTAGAGAACCCTACAATTAAAATTTTCAAAATATTTTCCAAGTACAGACTCTCGACCCTCTACAGTTTTATTATATGAATAGACAATACCTAGTCATACAATAAACTACATAGTTCATTGCGATATATATTCCACACAAACTCACTCTCCTTTAAAATTAAATTAAGTAACATTGTCCTCCATTTTATTACCAGTCTCATACTAAAGATCTAAAATCTTGAAGAAATATTCAACTTCTAATAGTCCATCTTCAGGTAAATCGCTGCAGTGGATGGCATTCTTTATTTTGTGCGTCCCAAGCTTCGCCCTCATTGTATGTGGTCTTAACAGTCTCGCTATTTCCTACAACAAAAATATAAGTTTCATTTACATTCCTATCTCAAAAGAAGCTAAATTTCATTGAACATGAACAATACCTATTTTCTAACAAAGAAAACTGATAATCTAAAACTACTGAAACGATTTTAAAAATTATTTTGCTTTTATACATACACACACACACACATGGTCACGCTATTATCATCTAGTCACATTTTACTTTTTAGCCTTCGCCTCAACTCGCTACATACATAAAGTCACGCCTTTATCCCCCGAAGAGGTAGGCAGAGGCATAGTATACGCCCACATTTCACCTTATAGTTCCAGTCACTCCGTACTACCTTTTCCAGGTTATTGGTCCATCTGGCGGGGGGTTGTCCTACCTACACCATGTGTTCCAAGTCCTAGTTTCCACTTCAGAACTCCATCGGCCATCGGTTATTCTACAGATATGGCCAGCCCACGGCCACTTCAAATTCCAAACGCATACTTTTTTTTTAACGTGAGGGAAAATCCTTCATGCTATGCCGGTCTCCTACCGACTAAAAACCTCACGTAACGCCCAACAGCCTACGGTTGAGAGCCCCGGGTAAGCTCTCGGAAGGATATCCCAGGACTCCCAACAGACCCACGGCTACCACTGCGGCCTCGCCTAGGGGTTGGTTCGGGCACTATCCCGCGTCTTTGGGGGGTTTTCGGGTGTCATTCTGCTTCTTAGGGGGGCGTGCGTGAATCCCTCACGTCACGCTGCCATCTAGGGCCTGCTTCTGTTCCACCGTCCACAGGCCCCCGGTCGTGGAGGCCGACAGTCTTGGACGAAGACACGTCGGCGGCGCCCAAGCCGCCTACTGCGGAAATCGGGTGGGAGAGTTCTCTTCGCCGCGTCTTTCAACGAGCATGACCTGCTCGCAAAAAGATGGCTCGCACCATGGTCTCGAGCGAGAGGGTGTCCACGTCCAGACCCACTACAAGGACCTGGCGCTATTGCGCCCACGCCGTGCACTCCATCAGCGTGTGGAGCGTTGTGTCATCGCTGCGCTCCTCGCAGTGCTGACACTCGGCCGTGGTTTCCCGGTGTCTTCGCCACAGAAACCTACCAAAGCTACCGTGCCCGGTAAATATCTGTGACAACCGGTAGGAGTGAGCACAGTATCTCCTCTCCAGCCACTCGTCCATGACCGGTCTGACGGCCGCGATTGTGGCGAATCCCCCCCTTTGGTTGCTCAAGTCGCACCTTCCATGTCTTCACGGTTTCCTGGTGGAGCAGACACTCGGCCGTGGTTTCCCGGTGTCTTCGCCAGAGATACTTAACGAAGCTACCGTGCCCGGCAAAAACGCATACTCTGTGAGCTATTTCGAACACTCTGGTTCTCTGACAGATAACATCGTTTTCAATTTTATCTATCAGAGGCACTCAAATCTGTCCTAACTCCTAACGCCTCGGTTTTTATTACAAACTGCATATTCATTACAACCGATGTGACAAGACTCTTTTACGCCATTATATCTAGTTTTAAAATATTGAAACCCACATCAACTTACAGGATCAGCAGGACCGACAAGTTTCCTAAACTCAACAGCCGTATTCAGGGATTTATCTTTAGCTACAATTTCCATGGCGACGCACGGACCGCTCGACAGCTCTTCCACCATACCCTGGAAATTATTACAAAGGTTTTTAGTATTTTATTTACACTTCAACAACAAATAATCAAGATTTTCCTAAGTCCAAACATGGTTATAAATCTTGTTATTTTCTTTTCTCACATTGTTTACTTATCTATACTAATATTATGAAGAAGAAAGATTTGATTGTTTGTTTGCATTGAATAGGCCCCGAAACTACTGAACCAATTTTAAAAAATCTTTCAATGTTGGGAAGCTACACGGGGTGACAGGCTATATTTTTTCCGTATTTCCACGGGAACAGGAGCTAAGCGGGTGAAACCACGTGACGTCCGCTAGTTTTCGATAATTTGAGCTTTTTCTGCATAAGAAACTTCCTTGATAACAAACCCACCTAAAACAGTTATCCAATTGAAAATAGAGAAATAGAGATTCATTAAATTTTATTTAGGTGGCTTAAGAAAGAGCTGACCACATTCCCTCCAGATGCGAGTTGAGTTCTATTCAGCAGTTTTGTAGATGCCTAGCCTTTGAGAATATGCGATTGTATTAACCCTGAAACTCACCTTATACTCCGGCACAATGCCCTTATAGACTTCATAAAACTCTGCAGCATTTATGTTCTCAACAATGATCATATTCAATGCACTGATCTCAAACCCCCCTTCATCAATAAGTTCTAGAGCGGCGCCTAATTTGCCTTCTCGTACCGCGTGCGGCTTGACTATGCATAGAGTACAATTAGATAAAGTTGCAGTCAGGCGGAGTCGCGTTGTCCGTAAGGCCGGTGGTGGGAAAAAGTAGTCCATGTCCTGTCAAAAATAATTGTTTCTGAATACCATTTTCAGATACCCCTCATTAGAAAAGCCTGAGACCCTGTGTAATATTCGTGTAGTAACTCTATTAAGCTCAATCAGCTTCGTATGGGGCTGCAAAGGGAATGAGTACAAAATGTCGCCACCCCAATTCATTCCGAAGGTGTTGTAAGAGGCGACTAAGGGAACACCTTCGCAAAACGATCCATTGCATAGAGAAGGAAAACTCGAAATGAAACCAGGTTGTCAGTAAAATGACAATCGTTAAGGGTTAAGCTAAGTAGAAGGCCTTATGAGCACCTGAAAAATTTCAACTGCAGGTCGTCACGAACTGCGCCTATCCATTTCAAATGTCAATATTACAAGGTCGCGTAGGTATAGGTAAGTCAGATTCCATGTTTCAAATACAATTGCTTTTCCTCAAAATAAAAGATTGAACACGCCCAGAGGGCGTGTTCAATAGACACGCGCACGCTAAGCGCACGCCACACTCGTCAGCACGCGCCTGACACGCTTTATTTGTTTTTAAAATATAATATAAGCCCTATTGTCACATTAATAGATTTCAAATTGCATTAATCAAGTCAATCCGCACACGCCACGCGCCCGCCCTGCACCCGCCACGCGCCCGCCACGCGCCCGCCCCGCACCATCTAAGCGCGCGCCCCGCGCATACGCGCATCAATGCAATTTGAGATCTATAGCAATGACAATAGGGCTTAAATTATATTTAAAAAACAAACAAAGCGTGTTAGACGCGTGCTGACGAGCGTGGCGTGCGCTTAGCGTGCGCGTATCGTCTGAACACGCCCCAGAAACTCATGGACAAGGGCTGCAATTTTAATAGTTTTCAATTGTTTATCAATAATATTGTTGCAGACTGTAGAAAAGACTGTACGCGTCGAGAAATATAATGTATGTCGTAGGTGTATAGAACTGCATAGTTTTCTTTGTATACCGTGCGAGTAATGAAACTGTAAAGTTCCAAAAAAATGTGTAAAGTGCTACTATAATAATTCTTCTACGTACTTTTAATGCTTCGTCTGCATTAGCTGACATGTGAAGACAATTCCTAATATTGTCAGTTCCATACAGCGCTCTTATCGTACCGGGTTCTGCTTTTAATGGATCTCTATCGCCCAGTATTTTCTTTAATGTTTCTATAACATCCCTGCCAACTAACTCCATTCCATAAACAAATTGTCCAGTTAGAAAATCTAATAAAAATCTGTAACCAACGAAAAGGAAGCTTAAGTTAAATCTATTCTTAGCATGCATTCAAAAAAAGCATTTATAAATAGTAGTTACGTCAGTTTCTAAATTGGCCAAATAAAATGGGCCATTTCACAAAGCGATAGGTACCTAAGTACCTACCTACATTAGCTAGCGTCACAAAATAACTAGCTAGTACTAGGTACGCAACTACGTAAAGCTCTTTTGGTCTGGACCTCTGGGATTCTAACTAGAGAGCGCTAAAATAGGCTGCAGAGGCATTTCAACGTTATTAGCCTATCCTATAATTTAACTGTCAAGCTTTATTTTACAGACTGCTGAGATTTTAATATCTGTCTTTTACATTAGTACTCATAGTTAACTGTAGGTATACTCACGGAAATGTTGGATGATTTGCTTCGGTTTCATAAAGGATATTGACATCATCATGCGTAAGACGAGCTTTCTTCATCTTTGATACTCGTAGCCCATGCTTAGAAAGATAAGTTAATACTTTACCAGCTATATTGGTCGGTAGTGGCTTGAGCATAGCGAAAGTTCTGAAACAATTGGGATTCATGAAATCTTCCACGTGCATTTTCATTTTGGGAAGAATTTGAATGTTGTAGCTTGTAGCCTAATTAGTAGTTTCAATTTCCTATGAACTCGTTCTTACGCGGCCACGAGAAAGTTTTGGCGCCCATTGCCTAGCTCCTCAAAGGGATGCTAAAATTTGTCTGCGGAACTGCTTGTAGGTAGGTTCTCTATCTATTGTTACCGATACAAATTTATCAAATGGAAATTCGAATTTATAATGTAAAGGGGTAGATGACTTGCGAAGTTGAACGAGATTAAGTATAGGTACTCTATTTGTAGTAGGTTTATGCGCCCCGAGTCAAAGAACTCGATGTTGAAAACTACTCTGCTAACTTTAGAATATTTTTAATTAACTGTTTTTTTACACGAAACTACGAGTGGTAAGTACTCAGTAGACGCATGAGCAAATTCTGTAGATCCTGGAAACGTTGCAAGATTTTCCTGGAAACATTAATATGCCCATAGTTATAAAACACAGGGTAGCTTCTTCAGCATTAGCTCGTGCTTGCTGGTTGTGACCGTTCCGCCGCGCGAAATAAAATCCCAATGTGTAAAAAATTGAACGATGAACGCATTGTTCATCTTTTCATTGAAATGGCTACAGAGCCAGACGCATACTCCGGAGTTAGCCAACTCTGCTGAGTACTGCGTCGAAGAACTTCGCAAGTAGTGTAGAGGCCTAATAAGGTCTCTGTACGCCCGTATCTGGGGCTCGTACTCTATAGCCGGCGGAACTACGGATTACACTTCTGAAGGACCCTACAGGAGACTGTACCTCTGGATCGTGCGGAGCGTGACACTATACGGGGCCCCCGTATGTGCGGAGACCCTAACAGCCAGCAACGTGGCTAGATTGCTTAGCTGGCAGAGGGCGATGGCCGTCAGGGTGATAAGGGGACACCGCACGATCTCAGCTGAGGCGGCATGTCTCCAAGCCGGGCCCCCTTCATAGGACCTGGAAGCGAGAGCCCTTGCGTCATTATTTAAATGGCGCAAGGAGGCGCTGGAGCGGGGCCGCAGGCCTGCGCTTTGAGAAATCGAGGCTCAGCGGGAGCAGGTCATGCTCGTGAAAGATGCGGCGGGGAGGGAGCGGACGAGAACCCTCCGACCCGAGTTCCGCAGTCGCTGTGGTGCGTTCGCCGAAGACTATCGGTCTCCTTGACCGGGGGCCTGAGGACAGTGAGGGGGCTGCTCACCGTCTTAACAGAAGTAGGCCATAGACGACAGCGTGACGTGAGAGATTCATCACGCCCGCCCAAAGAAGCGGGATAACACCCTGAAAACCCCCAAAGATATGGGATAGCACCCGAACCCCCCCTAGACGAGGCCACAGTGGTAGCCATAGCTCTGTTGGGAGTCCTGGAGTATCCTTCCGAGGTCTGAACCAGGGCTCCCAAACGTAGGCTGTTAGGATATGTAATGTTTTTTAGTTCGTAGGAGTAGGCATAGCACCCATGAGGATTTTCCTCTACATTAAAAAAAAAGGTCTCTATGCCGCAAGCTTGATTATTTATGTTAACAAGGTTGTGGCCATCCTCCTATTAATAGGTAAGGTACCTATAAAGTAAACCATGCATGCTGGGTCGCAAGTCCCAAACACTGACACAATGTTCCCCAATGTCCCACTTACGGAACCAGCTCTGCAATCCACACCATGAAACCATGGAGAGCACTCTTAATTCAGTAGATTATTATTTCATAATCAGTGTTATTCCAGATTAAGTGTCCCCAATTGTAAATCCATTTGGTCCACATTAAAAATATCAGTTCCAGAAATGAATATCAGGAGTAAGGCCTGAGAAGACTGAATGACCAGGACCTGGAAGTGGTTAGCGAAATAAAATACCTGGGAGTCACCCTGGACAGCAAACTAACCTTTAAGAAGCACATTGAAAACACATGCATGAGGGCCAAAATGGCACTAATGCAGTGCAAAAGTGCAATTGGAAAAACGTGGGGAATCAGACCCGCGACAGTAATATGGATGTACAAAGCCATAATCATACCAAGAATCCTACATGGAGCCATAGTATGGTGGCATAAAGCCGCCAACAAGACAAATCGAACTAACCTAGAAAAGGTACAGAGGCTAGCAACCTTGATGACCACGGGTGCAATGAGGACTACACCAACAGCCGCGCTAGAGATCATCCTGGGGTTTCACCCCCTGGACCTAGAGATAAAAAAGAAAGCTGTTGAACAGTGGTTTAAGCTAAAGAGCGTGGGCCTATGGAGGGCGACACCTGCAGATGGTGGACACGCAAAAATTAGCAAAACATATGAGGACAAAATGTCAATGATTCTCATTAACAATGACCTAATCAGGAAAGAGAGGATCTTTGACAAAAAATACAGAGTTCATATAGGAACAAAGGGAAACTGGCAGATAGACGACGACAAGGGCGTTATCTGCTACACAGACGGCTCCAGAATGGAGTCAATAAAGCAATCCGGTTCTGGAGTGCACATCAAATGCGAAAACGGAACTGTGATCAATAGACAAATAAGCCTAGGCAAATACGCCAGTGTCTTTCAAGCGGAAATCAGCGCCATCACGGAGTGCGCGCAAATGATTTCCCATCATAAGACCAGAAAGGCAACCATATACAGCGACAGCCAGGCGGCTTTAAAAGCACTAAACAAAGAAGAAATAACGTCAGCAATTGTCAAAGAGTGCAGAGAGTCACTCGACAGGCTGGTGGAAAGTACTCAAGTGAGTCTAGCCTGGGTGCCCGGGCACGCAGGAGTCCCGGGCAACGAAACAGCAGACTGTCTAGCCCGAAAGGGAGCAGAGGAAAACTTGGTGGGACCTGAGCCTGGGATTCCCATAGCTCACAAAATCACCAAGGGAGTAATCAGCAGGAGCATAACAGTAGAAACCAACCGCCGATGGAGATCGTCGACTGGAATGAGACAGTCAAAGATCTTCATCAAAGGCTTGGATGCGAAAAGAACCAGCCAACTGGTCAAATTGACCAGAGCAAACATGAGACTGGTTATCGAGATAATCACGGGGCACTGTCGCCTGAACAGGCACCTGACAGTAATAGGAGTCAAAGACGATCCCATATGCCCGGAATGCTTGGAGGAAGAAGAGACCAGTCTCCACCTACTGGCTGAGTGCCCCATGTACTCTCTAAGCAGATGGGAGACTATGGGAACGGACAGACTGAACACAGAGGATCTGGAACTTCTAAAGGTGGATCAGATAGTTCAATTCTGCAAGGACACTGGAAGATTTAACGGGGCGCCGTGAGGATGCTGGGATACCCAACCTGATCCCAGAGCGGTGGATGGGGAAATGGACGAAATGGGCAGCAGAACAGGCGGTCGGATCGTCCGCTCGGCATGGCCGGCGTCCCCCACAAGAAAATAAATAAATAAGGCCTGAGAAATATGTAAAACTATCAATGGCCCTGGCTTCACCTGTGACATGCCTCCATTAATGTTAAACTCCATTTATCTCTGTATAGGGAAATATCATGATAGGTGCCTACAAATGACCAGGGGTTTCTTGGACTTTTTTGGTTTCTTACCTGGCAGTAATAGAATTTTTAAAATCGAACTAGTAATTCTGATATACTAGGCCTATGGGATTCAAACAAACAAACACTTTAGAATATAAGTATAGATAAGTATGTTGATTCTGAAAGAATTGTCTAATACCTTAAACTTAAATTTGAAGCGCTGAAAAAGAATGATTGAAAAATTTTAACAATATCTTCTGTTAAAATTTTTCAAATACCGACTACTTTTAGAAATTACTCAAAACTATCTACTTACGCCTGCATATTTTTATGAATTTTCTTTCTAGTAAATTCACAAGCAAAATCCACAATTTTGATAAGGCGACCAAGAACATACAATGTGCAACCAATATAAAAACTTTCCAACGTAATTCCATTTACTTTAACCCTTCTCACAAAAGTTTTTCGTGTCTTCAAATCAAACATTTCCAAAGTGTCATCAGTAGGATAGAAAAATATATTAAACCGGCGAATAAGACTTGCTTGATTATCATACCACTCTCCAATAAATGAAAATTTTTCATTGTAAGCTCCTTCCTAAAATTAAATAAGGAAAACAGGCATATTTAGAAGTGTACTCAAATATTATGATTGTAACATGTACATTGAAAATTTTTATCCCTAATTACCATTATGAAAATCAATATATTATGAATTAAAGATTGTTTGATTTTTCATAGGAGTGGTTTTAACTTTATTCACAAATTTGTGTCTGCCGGTGAAAGATGATGTTGGCCAATGCTTGTGTCTTGTTTATAGAAAGGCTCAGCAGAGCAGAAATTGAGTCCCCAAAATTATCGTTACTACGGAGACATACAAACAGACGACACAAGTAAATGTGAATTTAATCGATTAACTGCACTGAAAGTATGAAATATAAACAACACAACAATATACGATTCAAAGAAACAAACAAATCCACAACATAAACAAATACTTTCAAATAGACAACAAATCAAACAGTCCGTTCACAGTTTATTTACCTCTGACAGATCGTTTTCTGTGTGTTGGTATTGCAGTAAAGTCCCCCTATGAGAGCCAGCCTAAGACATTTTACCGTATTTTAGGGGACATTATAAGATGGAACCGTTAACACTGAGTTTTTTTTTTTAATGTATATTTCCATTAGTCCGTATAATTAACATTATTAGAGACGTAGTTATGTTACTATAAGATGATTGTTAAGTTTCATTTTTATTTACATAAATGGATAAGTATTCAAAAAAGACACTCATCACCATCGCCAAGAAGGGCAAAGTTGCTGCTGGGACACCTCAAATAATTTCCACGCCCGCAAAAACGGCAGCAAAAGAAGAAAATAAGTTTCGAATTAAGGTTGGAATACATGGTAGAAAAAAAATCTTAGTGTGGTAGCACGAAAATCAGGGACGCCAACCTCACAGCTAGAGGTAAATTAAAACTATGAAAGGAATCTTTCTCCTAAACGGTTTATTTTTGCTATTCGTTGCCTATGACACAGCTAAGGACTAGACCATGCTGCCTAATCGTTGGTGCTATTTATCACTTACGTACTCACGTATATTTTAGTTCCAGTTGGGCCGTGGAAGACTTTACTGGAAAAGGAGAACTTTCTGACGAGATTTAAAACGAAGGTAGTAATGTGTAAAACCGCGTTTCACTGGTTTAACTGCCAATAATCATTTTCCTACGCCAAAATTTATAATTTAACCCTGGAACCCTACATAGGGTGCTGGACGTGTACCCGATTTGTTTTGTGAATATCTCAGTTACCTTACTAACCACAGATTTGCGCGTTACAGTATTTTAGTTTGTGGATTAGTGCTTACGATTCATCAGTGCCACGACAGTCGACAGTTGCATCGTGTTGTCGCCTGTACAAGTGCTGTGGGGTCCATCCGCAACCCGGTGTAGGAAGTATTTTTATTCACTACTTTTTTGGTTTTGTAAAAGTATTTGTTTAAATGCATGTATATAATTATTGTATGTATGTATGTTTATAGGTGCAATTGATAGCAATAATTCATTTTTACATTAAAACTAAAAGTGGTTTTTATGTTTTTCATGCTTTGGCAAAAAAATGTTCCGTCCAAAGAGAAACCAGACATTGGCCGCTGTGTTTATTTTACCCATGTCGGAAAAAGAAAAAAGAGAAAAAATGATTGATTTGTGGGTTCTTTTATTGGGTTCATATCAGTTCCGATAAATTCATATAATGCTGTGCTGTTTACGTCCAGGGATGTTCTTGCTTGCTTTATCTGTAACCAATGAAATAAACGTTATTCTCACGAAGAGAATTGCTTGCATTCCTATACATATCATAAAAGTACAACAGTATTGGATCCAAGACCTAGATGCCGTAAATCTCATGTTCACAGCCATAGACATATAACACGTTATAACACACTTTTAGGCCGCCGGGTGATACGATAACTACATTGACTCCCAACTATAGGATCATCAAACATCAGTGGCCCACACAGAGCATCGCAGCTCTAGTAACATCAAATATCATCGACTCATTATATCAAGTATCATTGACTCCAGTTCTAGGACCATCAAATGTAGGTATACAGGGTCGGCTCACTTACTCATGCGTGACACTCATGACAACACAATAGTTTTATCTATTACACGGGTGAGAAATAACATGTAAAAGGAATACAAGCCTTCGTAGATGTGCTATCAGACTTCGCACACGCGGTACAGGATAAACTTGACCGTACACATAAACCTTGCGTCTTGCGTTGTTCGACTTTAACTAAATGATGTGCAAAGAAAATTATCCATTTAACATTAGAAACGGAATCATATTCAAATTTAGATAAAAAACAAATAGACCGACGCGATAATTACCATGGAGGTAGCAATCTCCATGGAGTATAACTTCAGAACTTCGCAAGATTATCAGATCTTCGCGACACCATAATTACCATGGAGTTTGTACCTCCAGTAGCAATCTCCTTGGAGTATAACTTCAGAACTTCGCAAGATCATCAGATCTTCGCGACATTCCCCAGAAAGGAAAAAGAGTAGGAAAAGCTAGAATTTAGTATTCGCAAGATCGGCAGATCGTCGCGACAACTACTGCACCTTCAAGCCAGCCTTGGACAAAGGGCACACCGTCCTTGGCTTTATTTATACCCGTTTCCTTAGAGCATCACATCTAAGTTTGCACAAAGTGCTCAAATTAAGACTGATTTCATATATTAAGACTAATTTGATATCTTATCTTCCTAATTAATATTATTAAAACATACTATTTCATAAGTGATGCATTTTTCAAGAACTCCAGACATTTCAATTTGGGGTACACCAGCACCCACAGTAGGAATAACGTAAGCACAAAATAGTGTAGGTTTCTAGGGTTAACAATGGTATGTACTTTGTCCATGGATTTAAACATGAAGCTATAGATAAACATGGAGGCCACACTTCGAATACCTACTTGAAGCGTAGTCTGTATATTACTGTCTTGCTCAGTGTGGGCTCTACGTCTCTTTCTAAGTCGGGTAGCCCTATTTTTATTTTTGCCAGGATATTTCATTTTCTATATATTCTTTATTGTACACAATAAAGACAATATATATTCATAATACAATTAGATGAAGAATACATACATACATACATAAGGTCACGCCTTTATCCCCGAGGGGGTAGGCAGAGGTATATTATCATTTCACCTTTTTAAGAATAGGCTTGTGTCCACTAAGAATAAATCTTATTGATGTGTGTTTCTAACGACTATGTCCAATATATAAATAACAAAAAGTAATATAAATTGGTACACAAATTAAGGATTAATATTATTTTTAGAAAATAATATTGGAAGAAATAAGCAATCAGTCACGTGACATCAAACACCTCTACCAGATAGTGTGACGTCACAGTTTGCTTTTTTACGTTTGACGCACTCTGTCAGTCTCGAGTCTTGACATCTTGTGTCACAAGTCGTGTCATCTTGTGTATTATTATTTAGATTCCCATACATTTTCATAAAATACAATAGATTTCATTTCATTCAGGCACTACACAACACTTGTAATACGACGGATTCATTTTAAATTAATTTGGAAAGCAGACGAACGCTAACATAACATTGTCAAACACCTGTCAAACAGTTATGCCAGTGGCAATTTTTTTTTCAATTAATTTGTAATGGCTTTGGTTACTCAGACCATATGCCAAAGTGACTCCAAATCCTACGGAATGTTCCTCTAAAACCCAACTACAAATTCCCCAGATTCCCCTAAATATTGATTAAAACCCCTAAACGTTTCTTTTGTGCTAAAACTTTTAAAAACAAATCATTGAAAGGACTCATAAAAAATACACATTTTCTTTTTGGTTTGTTTGGCATCAAGTGACGTCACACAAGGAGCCATGAGCGTTTTCAATACAAATTGAAATTCATTTTTTAAATCACAAAATAAACTATGTAAATGATTGTTTTAAATCAGAATATTACATTTTTGTGATCATATAGATATAAAGCTACAAAATTAAATGCTTTTTGAAATTTAGGACACAAGCCTATTGGTCCCACGGAATAGGTGGTGAAAAATTTTTATATAAATTAGATATAAATTAGAATAGAGATGAACAAAGGAGAGATTAACTATTTTCTGTGTTTTTTACGAAGACAGATAGGCAATATTCTCTGCAGATTGCATAGGTACATTGCGAATAACGAAGCTATTCATCCAAGTGGGTTATTTTTCTAGGTAAATCAACTGTAAGTCTCGCGCGCTGCGGCTTCTCGTGGCAGGCTGTGACGTAAGCTGCCGCTGCAGCTTGTGGTAGCTTGCAGTCTGCCGCGGCAGCTCGTGATAGTTCGCAGTCTGTCGATGTCTCTTCATGTCACATAAAGAAATCTTAGTGCTAAGGTCATTGGAATAAGATTTTAAATAATTTGATCGTGTGGCTCTCCGCTTAGGCTGCAAGGTGTGTGAACCTCACGTATGCATCTGCGGTGCCATGGTGGAGAGTGATGCTCATCATGCTATGAGTTGTCGTCGCTGCACCGGTAGGCATCCGAGTAACCACGCTCTTAATTAGTTAATCCGGCGGGCTCTGGTGTCGGCTGAGGTCCCCTGTATCCTTGAACCACCAGGTTTGTCCCGCGCAGACGGCAAGAGACCGGACGGTCTGACCCTTGTGCCATGGAAGAACGGCAAGTGCTTAGTGTGGGACACAACATGCGTCAGCACTTTCGCCGCCAGTCACTTGGCTCGTACCGTCCATTCACCGGCGGCCGCAGCGGAAGATGCTGCTTACAGTAAACGCCAAAAGTACGCGGAGATGGAGTCGCGTTATCTGGTCGTACCAGTGGCTGTAGAAACGATGGGCTGTTTCGGGAGTGATGCTAAGGCTCTGGTCTCGGAGATCAGCCGTAGGCTACAGGACAAGACGCGTGACTCCCACGCCTGGTCGTACCTGGTAAAAAGGATAGCTATCCAGCGCGGCAACACTGCTAGTGTATTGGGCACCTTTGCGCCTGGTATGATCAGGGGTGGAATGTTCAGTAGGCATAGTTTTGTAGTTTAGTTGTTTAATATATTTATTTTATTTTTATGTATGTGTTTTTAATTTGATTATTGGACAATAAATTAGGAACAGGATTATTGGACAATAAGTTAGGAACTGTTGATGGTTGTAAGCGCTGTTACTACATCATAATCGGTTTTTTGAAAATGCAATTTGCAAATCCTGGCGCTTTCATAGAACTTTTTTTTTTTAATATGGAAAAGCAGGCACCATCTACCGGCACTTTTTAGAAAGTTACACGACACGAATGTATGGAATTGCACCTATATCCATTCGATTTATAAGGTACACGAGAAGACGCAGGTTAAAATCCCGCTTCGAAACCAACTCCTTTTCCATATTTAAAATATATGATTAGTTAGCATACTAATTGCTTTCCAAAAAAATATTTTAATGTTCGGGCAGGTTTTATCATTAATCGAATTTATATGGGTTCAATTCTATACATTAATGCCGTGTAACTTTCTAAAAAGTGTCGGTAGATGGTGCATGCGTCGCGCCAAGACGTATTTAAGGTGAAAAATTTGGTTGGTTCCGAGTAAGTTTCGGTGGCCGCCGAGTGGTTAAGGCGTCCGCACGGTACGCGAGAAGACGCAGGTTCGAATCCCGCTCCGAAACCAACTCTTTATCCACATTAAAATTTATGATCAGTTAGCATACTAATTGCTTTTATAAAAAATATCATAATTTTTAATGGTACAATGAATAACCATATTTCTCGCTGAATACTATTTTTAGGAAACCCAAAACAATTATTCATCATTAACATACGATAACAATATTTAACTTATTTTATTTACTCTAATAATGACATTCGTGTTTCTTCTAATAATACACAGGAAGTCCCAGATAAATCCTCAATATAGTCACACTACTTAACAACGTTTCATAGTGTGTGAAACAATGAAGTCAACCGCCATTCTATTGTTGGTTGACACTTTGACAGTTGACATGTAGTACCAATGTTGCCACATTACAGAATCCTTAGAAAATGGGAATGTAATTCACTGATTCGACAACCGAATCATGCATATTATGGTATAAAATATTTCAATTTACACATTAAATAATCGTAGTCGAACTATAGAGCTATTTATAAATTATTTTACTTGCATTTTTGGTCTATTTCTATTATTTTCTAGGAGATACTAATAAGAAGATAGCAGCACTACACAATTCCCTAGAAAGAGAAGGTTAGCCCACAGAGAGTGAGATAGAGATACAGTTTGTCTATAAAGTCGTGACATGAATGTTTGAGGAACTAAAAATAGTTATGTGTGTGGCAACACTGGCAACACGAAACATATGTACGTCAGTTGTCAATGCTATCGTCGAATTTCGTTTACTCTTTACGTAACTTTAATGTTTGGATTAAACTGCAACAAATTGAGATCAAACTACGCATAAAGGTTTGAGAAATGAGTAAAGAAAATCGGAGTGGTGCGCAGGAAGTGATTTTTAAAGTTTTCCAGTGATGTTTCGCGGAGTACTAAGCTGGACAATTGTTGTGCGATTTTGAGGATGTTTATGAGCGAAAAGCATCTTTGGTGGGTATGTAATCGTGTTATTGTTTGTTTTGAATCTGTCTGAAGTTACAAATTCACTGAATTTACGATTTGGAGACAAAAAAAAGGCATTGTTTACATATTTTTAGGTTAGAATCTTAAACTTACAATCTACCTATAATGTAAGTCAGTGGTTAGAACAACATGGTTATTTTATAGTACGACCTACATTTTTGATACTCAGTTCAATCTGGTTTTCTACCAATTTTTATTTTAAATTAATTGCTTTATGGCAATAGTTGGTTTCCAATATGTAATTAATTTTCTTTTTTTACTCTTTTCAGGAAAATCAGAGAGTACAGTTAGGCGAATAGTTAACGAAGGTTTTAATAATGAAGGAAAGTTTGAAACTCCTGGTAAACACAGAAAAGGTCGGCAAAGAAAGAAATAGACGATTTTAATATTTGAGCACTGCGCCAAAAAAATCCTTGTCAGATGGGGGAAAGTTACAGATAAAACATGTAATTACATGATTGTGGCAAAGCAATTGGGACTGCTAGGCACCTGCTGGTGGGTTGTAAGACGCTATTAGACCGGGGCTTCTGGATCTGGTTCAATAACTTTATTCTGGATCTGATTCAATAAAACAGAAACAAAATTAAAAATGTATAATGTGTTTTATTTATTAACTCACTAGCTGATGCCCGCAGCTTCGCCCGTGTCGAATTTGTTCTCGTTAGGAACTTATTCCCGGGATGAAAAGTAGCCTATGTGTTATTCCAGACTATAATGTATCCCTGTACCAAATTTCAGCCAGATCAGTTCAACTGTTCGAGCGTGAAAGAGTCTCACATCCACACTCATAAGCTTTCGCATTTATAATATTTGTATTGTTCCCGTTCCCGCTTCCCGTAAGAACTTATTCCCGGAATAAAAAGTAGCCATGGTTATTCCAGATTATAATGTATCCCTGTACGAAATTTCAGCCAGATCCCTTTAACCGTTCGAGCGTGTAAGAGTAATAAACATCCACACTCACAAACTGTCGCATTTATAATATTAGTAAGATTTTACTCGGAACGAACTCCTCGTATCAAAATCATTTTGGTCGTACTATATAGGGTTGCATACATGCATTCAGCAGCGCCCTCATTTAATTTCACGACTTTATAGACAAACTGTACGTAGGTATTTGACTCAAGCGGTTGTTCGAAGTGTGGCCTCTATGTTTTTATAGAGCTTCATGGATTTAAAATATGTTATGATGAATTTGACATTGGCATTGGCGATTTGACACTTGACATCGACAGAAGTAGAAACGTCATGAAACGAGTTTGTTTGTTTTGTGTGAATACTTTTTTTTTTTTTTTAATAGTTCTGGCTTGGTTACAAGACCTTTAAGCCATGTCTTTATTTATTATTATTTAAAGTTATATCTTCATTTTGCTTAAATAAGTCACAGTCCTCGTCCTCTAAGTCCAGTCAAAGTCAAGTACAGCCCTAAGTCAAAGTCAGTCTTCCTTCAGAAAAGCGGTGGATAAATTTCTGAAAGTTTCTTTGGATTTTTTTGTCAGAAACTGCAAAGTTGCGATTCACTGCGTTTTATCACTTCCCAACACTAGTGCACGTTGTCGAACGTTTATGTTTAAGAATCCACCATTAATACACACAAAGCACTCGAAAAAACACTAATTTTGCAAATTTATAAAACGATGCGATACGATTCCTTCCAAATCCCGCCAAAAAAGCCCTGTGTGAATACTACCACAAGTCACAAGTCGGATTCGGCGGGAAACTTTCAGACAAGCGTTAAATTGTGTTTTAATAATTTTTCAAAACTAGTGTAATTTTGAGTGTTTATGTGTAATTTATGGTGGATTATTAAACATAAAGGTTCGACAACGTGCAAAAGTGTTGGAAAGTGATAAAGCGCAGTGAAACGCGAGTTTTTAGGTTTGTCGACGAATTCCACATCAAGCCCTAGTAAGGTACCACCGCCTTATTAGAGTAGAACTTAGTCCAAATTTGGACATACATGAATACGCTGCTCATAAGAAGAATCATAACATGAAAATGATTTATATTTTCACAACAATGAAATTTACTTGACTTTGGCATACTCTCAAACCGAGAAAGTCCAAGAACAAGAAAAAAAAAAAAAAAAAACCTCACAAGTCACAACATTGTCGTTTTACTTTTAGTAACTCTACTCTACTAGTAATATATTATTTTAGTAACTCCTAGACGAGCAATAGCTGGAATTTAAAGAGATACTATAGCTTGCTCAAGAGTCCTAAGAAGCTAATTGTATTTAACAACTACTCTACAGTTCCGCACTCCAGTACTCCACCAGTAGAGTCAATTGTCATTCCTCCATCCTCTATCAGTTTCAAAGGACGATGCATTTCTTAAACAACTTTGATCCCGAAAAATCCGTCCGAGAAAGACGTAAACTGAACCGCAAAAGCTATTTTATAAAGTAAGTTTTTCGTGCTATCTATATCTTGGGAGGGTACTTACCTGAATCATGTTTTTCCTGTACCTAATAGTTTAGGATTCAGAACAAAATAATACCATATGGTACCTATCTACAGAATTCCCGGCAGACTGACTACCACTGCAGCCTATTATAGGATATTTTACAATGTAGTAATTCAGTTAAATTAAAATGTAAAACAGAGCCTTAATTTTTGGGTAGAAAATGCTTGATGAAATTTTATGTGAATGCATTAGAAAAAAAATTGTATTTCATTAGTAAAAGCCAAAGTATGGGATTCACAATACTAAATATGCAAAATTCCTTTTCAGCCGCAAAAGCAAAAATATTTATAATGAAGCTGGACACATAGCAGCAACTGGTAAAGATTTGTGTGACTGCTTAGACGAACGCTGCTCAGGATGCCATTTCCCTTGCTCAAAGTGTAGTTCCAACAAATGTGGACATGAGTGCAGGTATGTTGGAAACCGTAGTTCATCAAAATTACTTTATTTCCAGCACTAGATGATCCCTGCAGCTTCGCACCCATTAAATTAGGTATCTGTTCCTGCATTAGAGAGTGATTGAGGTCAAACATCCAAATGTCTTCAGATTTAATATTAAATTATAGTAGGATTTCAATATTGAACTCCTAATCTGATTTTATAATTTATTTTTTGTATTAGTTATAAAGAAACTCTTTTAATAAGAAAGGTAGGGTATAAGTTTATCGTCCAATATGCTGCTAGCGTTGCAGAAATCACAATGTCAAAGAACTGTATAACTTAACATTCACATTGAATAAATGACTACATTTTTAATTATATACTTATTTTATTTATTTCAGAGCAAACAGAAAATGGATGTATGATAAAATTGAAATTGAAGGAAATGATTTTGTAGTAAAAAATGACTATAAATCTAAACAATAAGACAAGAATAATTACTAAGTACATCCAATCATTATTCATTAGCTAAAAGTTTGAAGAAGTATTCCACCTCCATTTCACCATCTTCGGGAAGATCTGTGCAATGTACTGCATTTTGAATAATACTTTTCCCATATTGAGCTCTAATAGTGTCTGGATATAATTGGCGACATAGATCCTGCAAAAGGATTATCAAAACACAAAATTTTGAGGGAAATAGATTATAACAACCAAAACATTTTTGTTTCTTAGTTCTAAAATCTCAGTATTTTTCAAGCGAAAAATATTAAATATCCTGGATTGCTTTTTTACGAAAGTATTGAGTTATAACAAATATATCAATAATGCATGAAATGGCTCTAAATGTCTGTAAGCTGTAAGTATTAATAAATCAGTTCAAAGTAATTTTTTTATTGACTAGTTCAGTAACTATAATACTAGAATAGCCCCTTCCGTTGCCCTCTGGCTGTCAGTGAGCTTTTGAGCTCACGTGCTTGGCAGTGTTGTTAGTAATCTCTGGCAAGACATCCCTGGAGAGGCACTTCTCTGGCAGGCCTGTGGAACCTCGCCAGCATGAATGAGCATGCGGACTCTCTGAGCGGCCGCCGCAGTCGCTGCACTCCTTACCTATTCTGCCCTAGTATTTTTATAATTTTGAGCGAAAAGATGTTCCGTAACTTTCTGGAATCAAGTTGGATTCGAGAATCGGCCTCTTTCTCAAAGTTACGTAACCAGCAGTAGACGAATGTTTGGTACACGATTGGTACTGCGTTGTTTTGAGTTTCCTTTCTCTTCACCATGATCTCTTCCATTTGTATGCACCACTTGCAGGAGAAGCTCACTTGAACCCTATAACATATTTGCAAATTCCCATTGCGCCGAAACCTTAGTATGAAAAATTTATTACCGGATCTCGAGGTCCACACAGTTTTCGGAACTCGCACACGACGTTCTTACTTGGATCTGTGCATTTGACTTCTAATGCTATACATTTACCTTCTGCTAATTGTAGAGCCATAGCCTGTTTGGAGAATAAGGTGAAAGTAGTTAGTACTGTGTGCAACAGATCGCCTAGGTAATTTTGATGCGATTTTAACGTTTGATGCGAGTCGGCGGATCCCGGACATTGCTCATCCTATCTGATGATTGCTGAACTCCACCTCGCTGACTGGTCTCTTTTCCAGAGACCTCAAAGGAACTAGTTCCAGAGCTTTAGCAATACAAGTCAGAGCTGTAGCGTATGTGCGGAGTTATCGAAGGGAGGCCCTTCTCCCTCTTCGCGTAACTCCGTAAGGTGGTAATAGCTTGTTCCCGCAAAAAGTGGTATGACTCCTTAATATGTGGCACTGTGTGTTGTGTGTAGTTTACAACTTATTTTAAACATAGATATGGATGGGTAGTTATTAACATGTTACCTCGTATTCAGGCAGTACACCTTTATACACTTCATAAAATTCCTCAGCATTAGAAAGTTTCACGGTGAACATTGCCATGGCTGATATGTAAAATAGTCCAGAAGTAGATATTTGTTCGTGAATAGCTCCAACGTTGCCGTCTATTACCACATGTGGTTTAATAATACAGCATGTGCAATCCTTAAATGTGGCTCTGAATGGTATACGCGGTACTCCTTTTTCATAACCAAAGAATAACTCCAATATCTATTAGGGAAGACCAAAACAAATTCATATACCTACGTACTGTAGTTGTAGAGCAAACCCAGCCAACCTCACTCTAGCAGTTAGAGTTTAGAGTTTGTGTATCAGCTAGAGTCTAGCTGATACACTTGCTGACGCAAGAGTCTCCGTCGTTTTTAGATCTGTTGCTGTTGGCCTAGCCGCATATGGAAATTAATACTTACTTGCTTATAAATTTTGAAAAAGATATATTGGTTCAGACGGGACTTAAACCCAGGGCCTGATTTAGGGTTCCGCGCGCCCTAAGCTGGCTATGAATATGCGCCCCCAGCTACAACTAATTAAATTACAAGTCCTACCTACAAAAGACAATTTAAGTAAGCTGATCCTACGTTCCTAATCGTTATTTTTTGTTAATTTGAAAATAAAATAAAACTCGATCCTGAGACTTCTTATGAACTTATGACCCATGGTTTACTGTAGACTTGTGTAACTCCGGAGTGAGTCGTTCCGAGGAACTGCTCCGATGTAAAGAACGAAAGGAAAGAGTTCCACTCTGTGGAGTTAAATCGTTCCATCGTTCCAACTCCGAGTCAGAGTTGATACGCCGAACGCTCTTTCCGAATCATATCGTTCCTACCGGAGCCGTGCTGCCATGCCCTGCGATTCGCTCACCGTTTGCTCCGGCTGTGCCGCGCCAATCACAGCGGTTTATTTGTATACCTTGGTAAAGTCCGATTGGTCATTATGTTGATAGACACCACACAGTTACTATCGTCTGTCGCGGTGTTTTTGGTAGGCATTACATGCTATATTTTCGACTTAAAATGCGTGGGATGAAGTTTATTTCAGTGTGCTATTTGTTTACAAAGTTGTTTGTTTTCAAACAAGAGTATTGTTTTTAGAGTTCCGTACGGAGTACCCAAAGAGTAAAAACGGAATCGTATTACAGAGACTACGCTGTCTGTCTGTCCGTCTGGCACCAGGCTGTATCTCATGAACTGCGATAGCTAGACAGTTAAATTTTAACACATGTCATGATCTATTTCTCCACAAGCTATCACAGATCACAGCAAATATTAAAAAAAAAAAGAAAAATTTTGAGGGACTCCCATACAACATACTTGATTTTTACCGTTATTGATGCCTACGAAACCCTCTGCGCGAGTGTGATTTAAGTTTAAATAAATATAACTCGTAGGTGCATAAAAGCGTAAAATATTTTTAATATTAAATAGGTAAGAACGTTTAAAAACTTTATTTTAAGTACGAAACTATTATTAATCAAGTCTCTTTTACGGTTCTTAGTACACAACCGAAGCTAATAATACCTACTACAAGTGCGATAAACACTCCATTCCACTATCCACAGAGACAAAGCAAAGGAACTGTGGAGCTGAAACGATAGACACATCGTTCACAAATCCATGGAGCTAAAGGAACTGTGGAGCCGGAGTTATAACAGACCGTTCGCGCGTTCCTGTAGTTCGCGGAGCTAAAGGAACTGGGAGACGGAACGATTTAGAGGAACTCGTTCCAACTCCGGAACGAGAGTTGAGGAACGAGTTCCACGAAGTGAACGATTATGCCCAAGCCTAGTTTACTGAGGAGTTGGGTATTCCGCAGACTAGTTGATGCATCAGCCAGTAAAAGCGTGATAAATATACCGTCAAAGTACAATACCTAACAGTACCTCGGTACATCCAGTTTCCGATAAATCGCACCAGTGAATCTTGGTGAAATCCCTTCATAACTCAGGAAGTGAGCTGATGATATGCAAAATTTACAGATAAGAACGGTTCGAAAGCCGATGTGCTGGGGATGGCCCCGGCACATTGGCTTTCGAGCATAGAAAACCGAAAAATTGGCTCGTCTGTTGGGCTGCTACGATGCCACAGACAGACACACACATGCACAGATAGGTACAGTACACAGGTCAAACTTATAACACTTCTCGTTTTTCGGCGGGGTTAATTAAATCGTCAGTAATTAGGTAGACGAAATACGAAAGGTACCAAATAAGGTACTAGAGCTAAGCTGAATCCTAGGTGTAAGCTGAATGTAACAGCTCGATTTGTCCGGGTGATTACCATCCGGACATTTCGACATAAAACAAGAGATCTGTTGTTTTTCCAGTAATTACATCTATTTCTTCTTCCAAAGAACTTTCCTGACTGTCACGAAATAAAGGAAAAATAACAAACAGTCCTAAAATCTGCTTTAACCTTGCAGTGTCCCCGATATGATGGGACATTACTGATCACTTCCGGCAATTTGGACTAAACCCGAATCCCCCCAAGAAATCAGATAAAACCCAAACCCACGGGAGGAACTGCGATGGCGGACAAAGTCTACGAAACAGACTCTGTACACCATCGCAGTTCCTCCCGTGTGGGTTTGGGTTTTATCTGATTTCCGGGGAGATTCGGGTGAATCGGGGAGGGGAAATAGGTGCTATCCTATTTCTTTGAGGAGTGAAGAGTCACGCCATCTTCCTGATCTGCTTCTGTAAGAATGGCAAAATGACAACTCGCCGTTTTCAGGCCCTCCGTGATGGAGGCGGGTAGCCCTGAGCGGATTGCAGTGTGCGACGAACCCGCCGTCGACTACGGAACTTGGGAGGCAAAAAGACTCAGTGGCGTCCTATTTTCTCCCATTGAAGACCATGGCTCTCACCACGGTCTCCAGCGTGAGAACATCTACGCCCAGGCCCGCAACGAAGTTGCAGTGCATAAGCTGAGCGTATCCTCGCTGCAGTCACCGTAGTGCTGACACTCGGATGATAACTTCCGCCGCAGATACTTAGGTACTCGTACTGATGCACTCGTGTCCAGTAAGTATCTGTGACATTCGGTAGGGGACGCTGCGATGGTGCCTTTCCAGCCACTCGTCCATGACCAGTTTCACCATCTCAACAGTACCGACTTACACTTTTTTTTATACCACCAAAGTGGCAGACAAGCATACGGCCCACCAGATGTACCGGTGGTCACGCACAAGGAGGCAAAGTCTCTCCTGTCGCGAAGAGGTGCCACACCACCTGCAAGCATGGGATCGTTGACCACTCTCATGGCTCGCCTCTGCACCGAGTCGAACGGAAGACTTCAGTCAATTAATTCTGATATTCAGGTGCCCCCGCCCAGCAGTGGCAGCGGTACTCCATGTGCGGCCGCACTTGCGACTTAAACAGAAGCACTGTTTGCGCCGCAGTAAAGTACCGCCGTGCCCTGTTGCGCACACCGAGCGGCTTGGACGCTAGCTTGGCCTTATTCTCCAAATCACTTCGGAACTGAACGTCACTGGAGATGTCAACACCAAGGATACCTATACTGTCAGAGATGGAGAGTTGTGCCCTGAAATTGTGAATTCAGAACAGCTGCCGTCAATGACGGCCCTGATGCTATGAAAAAGCTAGACACCCATTCACTTTGGTTCCTGGGTGCCTTGAACGCGACATGGGTGGAGCTGTCGTATTTACTACCACGCTGCCAGGGAGATGGGCGCAGGAATTTAATTCTAACCCACGTATTTGTATTTTCACAAAATTACCAAATATTATTATGTGCTTTGGTGTTACAAAATGTTAAATAACAATTTTAAATATGTTGTTAGGAGTTGTTATAATCCGTTAAAAATTGCTAGATGCTTTGTGTGCTCCTTTTTGGGAGCACCGTAAGTCACAACCCAGCGCCGATCCCAACGCCAGGCGCCCCCTTGATCCTAGCGCCCTAAGCTTCAGCTTAGTTAGCTTATGGGTAAATCAGGCCCTGCTTAAACCTAACCTTTGCCTAACAAGGGCAATATAAACCTAAGCTGCAGAACCGTACCGAAACAAGCTGAAACTCTTTCATTATAATTGTTAACACAATTTATGTTAGAAGTTGTTTTTATGTGCGGGAATTCTCATGGATGCCTCACGGTGCCCATGCCCATTCACGTGCCTACGGCTGGGATTCGCCTCTTCTTCGAGTAGGGGGTGGCTGGTTCGGAACTCCCACTTCTTTGAAGATTGAAGGGACACGCCACCGTCATAATATGATAGATGTTTCTAATATTTCTATGCCACAAACCTCGGTTGACTCTTCGACGGTGTTACAACCGTGAGCAACGTTCCGAAGTATGTTTTCACCATACAATCCTCTAATGGTATCTGGAGCTGCTTCAGAAGGTTCTGTGGCTCCTAGGCACGCTCGAAATTTGGACGCTGCCTTAGGTGCTGACAGTTCCATACCGATTATCTCGCCGCTGGTTACGTAGTCAATTATGATACTAGATAATCATGATCAAATTAGTACCTAGATACCCAGTAGGTAAGATTTATCTTCTAAAACAGATACCGGGTAAAGTAATAGTAGGTATAATATAGGTAAGTAGTTAGACTACCTATAGTTTACTAAGAACATTGTAAGAAGTAGGTACATATGTACTTAGTTCATTTTCTTCTTAGTATTTAATGTTGGTAGGGTAGGTATACGCACACGTTTGGAAAGAATTTTGGGCTTATTGTGGAAGTTAATAAGGCGCGGCAGATTAAGACTACCTTTTAGGGGGGATAACTTTCGTTTATGCGTATTAACAAGTAGGTGGCTCCATGATATTATAGGTAGGGTGATAATAACATTTCGCATCTGCCATTAAAATTATGAAGATTAAAAACTGCAAAGAGAAGCTTACGGTAGATTACTATTTCCAGAAATGTTTTTATAAAGTTCCAATGCAAAATCTTTAGTGATTCTTCCGTTTTTCATACGGACTATACGAAATCCCTTTTTCATTATGTATGTTATTATTTTTCCATGATCTTTCGGAGGAATAGGTTTAATCATTGCAAACGTACTGAAAAACAAAATTGTACTTATAATTTAAACGTAGGCACTGCAACTATCGTGAATTCGTGATTAACAGATTTACTTTATTACCGGAAGTGACCACCGACTGGTCCGAGCATATCTAGATTTAGACTTCTGTGCTGAAAGGGCCTGGGTGATAAAGCCTAATCTTCGACCTATCACTCGAATCTCCAATAGCCTTGGGTGCCGAAAAGCTCGAATTTGAGCTTCGACAACAGCTCGCATGTGTGGTGTGATGGTGGCAATACTGTGAGACTGTGACCTCAAGGTTCGAGATTCTCGAAGAAATTGAAGGCTTTTCCTGAGTAGGTATCTACTGTATGCAACACTGGCATAAATGCCGATGGGGCCTAGTGACCACAGAGCCCCAATAACACGGCCTCGGTGGAAAGAACCTGGAAAAGAATGTGTCCCGAAGGATCCGATAGAGCTGGCCAGCATTCCGCAAACTGCGTCGAGCTTTCTTTCTTAAACCGCAGTGCCCGAAGACAAAAGTTTATAACCAGTGCGTCCTACCAAGTACCTACGACCTACGACTAACGATGCCGAGACGTGTACACTTATGGTAGGGTTAGTTCATGCCCTCAAGTAGGTATGCGCAACGAGTTATAGAGGGGTTTATTTGCAGTAGGTATAAACTTCGAAATGAGGTTATCCGGTACTGACTCATTAATGGACCCGCTCAGCTCGCGGTGGAAACCGGGTGTAAGGATTAATATAGCAACAATTTTTTAACAACAGGTTACTCTAGCCACAGTAGGTATAACATTAACATTAAGTATACCTACTGTGCCCTAGCCATACCAAACCCGATTAGTGCCTAGTGAATTTTATCTCTTCAAACTAGTTCTGCCTACCTATCTAAAACAACGAACAGAAAAAAAATATTAGGTATTCCGTGGTCTTCTTAAATATGGGGGTAGACAGATAATACGGACCTTTCTACATTTTTGAATAAGATCCTTCGTGTTGCCGGAGCACAATCGGTAATGAGTAGTAGCTTAGAAAATACGTTTACAATGTTTCCGATTTGTAACTTTTGGAAAGTAATAGTTGGTATTTGTACACGTTTTAGAAGATTTTTACCCTTGTTTGGATTTATTACTTGAACTGAATTGTCAAATGGAAAGAAGTTTAAAATTAACTCCACAATTTCTTCAGCATCCTCATCATACATATCACATAGAAAAGTGTACTTGTCGAAATAATCCCACACCTAGAAATAAACAAGTTTTCATAAAGTGATTAGGTAGTCAGAGTCCTGAAGACGGTACTTGATTCATCTTGCAGCACTCTCATCATGCAACTCCCAGCTTTTGTATGCGTACCCTTTATCTAATAGCCTTACCATGATTACACCCACAAAAATGTGAGAACTATATTGTATACTATTTTATTAATGTACAAATAACAGACGTATAATGTCAAATACGAACGATATGTCGACATCGACATAATATTATATCGTTGACAATGTCTACAGGGTATAGTCCGTTCACAGTTTATTTACCTCTGACAGATCGTTTTCGGTATGTTGGTATTGCAGTAAAGTCCCCCTATGAGTGCCAGCTTAAGACATTTTGCCGTGTATTAGGGGAGGTTATAAGATGTAAACGTTAGCACTAACGATATTTTTTTTATGTAAATATCCAATTGTCAATATCCATAACTTTACTAAACACGTGATTCTGATACTATAAGATTGTACTTAATTTTTATTTTTATTGATATGGATATTTAAAAAAGATACTCATTACCATCACCAAGAGGGGCGAAGTTACTCCTTTCACATCTCAAATAATTTCCGCGCCCGAAAAACGGCAACAAAAAAGAAAATAAGTTTCGACGTAAAGTTTATAGTACATGGGATAAACAAAATCTTAGTATGGTAACACGAAAATCAAGCAAGCCAACATCAGCGCTAGAGGTAAATTAACTATGAACGGACTTTATCACGTTGTCGTCTGACATAGATAGGTAACAAACCTTATGCATTTGAATCAAGGTACACATGATATTGACAAGACTTGTCAAGTGCCTTTGATGGTGTCGCGAGCCATTTACTCTATGCTCATTTTATTTTAAAAAAAAATGGGCCGTTTTGTCATTGTCAAGTTATTGTCATTGTCATGTGTGTGCATGTCATTTCGTTTTGTTTGTTGTGTGTGGTTGAACTGCGCGCCGCGTGTTTGTTCTATTTGTTCATCTTCGATATTATTGTAACAAGGAAAGAAAGATTTGTTTAAAACTAATTAAATAAAAGTGTATTGAATATAAACAACATAACCACAATGGCCGACACTAGTAATAAGGAATCATCTGTTACTAAAGTGCCTATGATATATGTTTGTGGAGGTATAACTATTAAATTTTATTAATCTTCTCTATATTGTATGCGTGGGTTCAAATGCAGGCTTTCCTGATGGAGTTGGGAGTTTTGAAGCCGGGGGGCATAACTAAAATCAGATTTCTTTAGAAAGCATCATGGAATTCATTTTTGTGTCCTCGTTCTGGAAGCAGTTCCACGGTTTTTACAACATATACTTGTTTATAATTCTGTTGTTATCGGTAGTTTATAATAATAATAATAATTCATTTATTCATAATAATTCAGATTGTAGGTTTACATTGTTGCATTAACATTATAATAATGGCTGAGATAATTCTTCTACAATAACATGGTCGGAGTACTGCTCTCCTAGATAGGCTACAAGTAGCCTGTGTTAAGGAGAAACAGTGACACTCCCTAGTATGGTTGGAGTAACATATTTGAGTTGATCTATCTAGCAAACAATTGAAAAGGTGCATATGATAATATTAATCTTTTGTGTAACATAAATAACAATAATGATCAGGTAATACAGATTAAATAAAATGAAATGTGAATTAGATGTCTTGTATAGATTTATGTATGTGTGTTTGTGTGTTTGTGTGTGTGTATGTGTGTGCGTGTGCGTGCGTGTGTGTGTGTGTGTGTGTGTGTGTGTGTGTGTGTGTGTGTGTGTGTGTGTTTGTGTGAGTGAGTGTTATGTATTTGAGTGTGCGCAAGTAAGTAGTGGGATTAGCCTGTTTACTGTACGAAGTATGTTTCTGTCTCATCGTAATCCAGCTGTTGTAGAAAGTTTCGAAGTTTTGTTTTGGCATTATATCGTGATAGTTCGAATATTGGGCACTTTTTATTAATTTTATTGTAAAGAGAGGGTGCCAGGTATGTCGAGAATCTCTTGGCGAAAGATGTACGACGCGGTGGTATTGTACAGATTCTGTCTTGTCGGCGTTTGGTTATTAAACGATATGGAGTTCTAGAGTGTTGCAGCAAAGCAATGTGCAACATGTATAGTTGACGAACATTCAGAACATTACATATATTGTAGAGATCTGTGGTTGGGAATAGAATAGGTCGAAAGGTAGCAACTTTAAGCACAGCGCGGTGAGCAATCTCGACAGGCATTATCACTGATTTTGCGGCTCCACCCCAGCATGAAATACAGTAGGTAATCAGTGATAGGCACAGTGCTGAGTAGACATTTTTTATTATAGACGCACTTGCTACTTGTCTTAGGGTTTTAAATATATAAATTAATTTACGTATACGACCAGTGAGAGTTATAGTGTGAGGTTTGAAATTAATATTTTTATCTATTATTATTCCGAGATATTTGGTGTATTCGACAGAATTTAGACAAGGGCATTGGCAGTCCGGGGTAGGATTTGGAAAACATGAGTGGGCTTTCAATGTAAGGGGCTGTCTTGGTTGGGAGTTTACATTGGGTATTTTGATTTCGTGTTATAATAAGATAAAAACGAAAAGTTTTCTTAATGTTTTTTGATCTTTTCAGAATGTCATCGAGAAAACGAAATCAAACCCAGAGATCCAATACGATGCCGAGAGTGTGGTTATAGGATCATGTACAAGAAACGCACCAAAAGATGTATCCTTTTTAAATGGTTTTCAATTCCAACCTAGTCCGATACACAAGGTTTGCCGATGGGGTTATAATGTTTTGCTTTCATGTGTATCTCTTTGCCAAAACTATATTTTAAAGATCTCTCACCTTATGCACACTAAATGCCATATGGGGTGGGAAGGATGCCTGTAACATGTGCACATGAATACAACTATTTATTTACTAACCTAGTTATGATATTTGTCTTTTCTTTACTAATGTGCAAAAAGTTTACAAGTTTCATTGCATATTAATATACAAAAGTAATCCATACAATTACAGTTTGATTATAGATGAACATTATATGTACTATTTGTGCGCAATAAGTTAGAGGAACTTCGGAACATTTTCCTCTTGCTGGCCTGCCAGAATAGATTTCCAGCAGTGCTGTTGTACTTTTTTCTCCTAACTACATCTCTTTATTATACAAGTGTGTAGGTACATAAATTGTTAAATAAAGTAAAATATGCATCTTCGCATTTCCTAGCATGCCTCAACTTATCGCAGACATCAGAGGATGGCCTGATCAGTGGGCAGCTAGTGAGGCACCTTTTCAACAAACCCATCTACTGCCCTAATGACTTAAACGGGAATAGATTCAATGCATTTAAATTTCAGGTCCATGAATGAAATAACCTTAAGTATATGACTCAATTTTACAATATCACACACAACTAATCAGACAAATAACTACAGGCCCTATAGTATAACTTTTCAGTGGTATTTAATTTTCCCATACATACTCACCTACTATTTCAATGCACATGAATTACAGGCCCATGAAAAAAATTCCCTCTGAAACAACTCGAATTACACACTTTTAGAATGCCCCTACTAGTCATCCATATCTTTCTTCTCTCTCCTAAAACCATCAAAATTGTTTTTTATTATCGCTGCCTTCTAAACACAATTCCTAATCAAATTGAATAGAATCCTAAAACATTTTTATGTCTCAAAACTTTCAATTAAATACTTCTAGCTGTTGTTTTAAGATCAAATTAAACCATTTAGGCGTAAAACAGACGACGGGGCGGGCCGGGCCGGTCAATTTCGCCGCGAACGATAGCGCTAAAGGAATCCTATACTACCAACGCACACGAAGGGCAAAAAGACCGCGCCGCCGCTGTCCGCCGGGCACTGGCGGCGCGGCATGTCCGTCGCTCGCCGCCATGAATCACACAAACCAGTTTGTATGAAGTAACGCAGACGGGGCGGCGCGGGGCGGCGCGGGGCGGCGCGGGCCGGCCAGGCTCAGTCCTCGCCGCACGTTTTCTAGTGATGGACGCCTTCGAAGTCGAAAATTTTATTTCTCAAGTCGAAAACAGATCGCCGATTTATAATACGGCATTAAAAGAATATCACGATGTATGGATGGAACCAAATATGCCAGGCAATATATACGCCTGCAGTATGGGATGAGTTGTCATCGAGTACCCAGTACTCCCTATTAGTCCATTGAAATGTTACAATTTAAGGACCGAATATTGCATTTGTTAGAGGACGCAATTTTATTTTTGGGACATGTGTGGGGGGATAGAATGAGACATGTGTGGGGTCAATAGAAGCTTAACCTCAAGTTTGTGGGGTTGCCACCCTTGTCCCCCGGCCGCAATCTTAAAAAGGGGTGAAAACACGTTTCGTGAAAACAACAGTCTTACAAAAAAATTGTGAATGCTTAATTTGTAGCAAATTGTTTTGCCTACAAATATGTCAAACAAATTTTTGTCCTAAATTAAAAATTATAAACAAAAAATTGAAAATAAAATTATAAAAATTTTCTTTTTTGCTCTGTGGCATTTTTTTTTAAATTTCTCTTTAAAGATCATCTACAAGATTAGTCTGAGGTATTATTTTTTGTAAAATGTATAAAAAAAGTTAAAGACCAAATAAGAAATTTTTTATAAAAAAATTCAAAATTTTTTGTTAAGTTATATACACATTTGTAGGCAACACAATATGCTACAAATTAGGCTTCTACAATTTTTTTGTAAGACTCATAGTTTCCGAAATGTTGCGAAAAAAGTGTTTTTTTCCCCACTCTTTTCAAGATGGCGGCCGGGGGACAAGGGTGGCGACCCCACAAACTTGAGGTTAAGCTTCTATTGACCCCCACATATGTCCCGAAAATAAAATTGCGTCCTCTAATAAATGCAAAGCTCATGTAACATTTCAATGGACTATATTACGATTGCGTCTCTTTCTTTTTTTGTACATTAAATAAGCAACTACCTACTCGAATTCTCTGGGTATCCATTTTCACTGACGCGCTCTTCACTAGAACGAACGTAGTGAACTAACTGCCCGCCCGTCGCCGTCGTGTGCGTTGCGTTCGCGGGGCGGGCAGTCGCGGGCATCGGCGGACAGACGCGGTCTTTATTACGTCGCGGGCAAAAAGCCCGGCCCGCCCCGTCGTCTGTCTAGCGCCTTATAGTATATGCGGGACTTGTGTGTTTGTATGTCATTTTTGTTTGCCTGAAACTTTAAACTGCAATGGACCAAACTTTATAGCATGTGCTTGCATTTACAAGTTTATTATCTACATATTTCCACCTTTTAATGTTTAACAAATGTTTTGCATTTTGTTTTTATTTTCATTTACTAAAGTGCATCTTATTTACTAACTGCTTAGTGTGTGAATTGGTACTGCTTTGGTTATCAGGTAAGACTACTTTATGCATGTTTATTTTATTGACCCTTAATGTTTATTTTGCTTACTTTATACTTTTACATTTATATCTTGTTTATACTTTCTTAAAGCTGAAGTTTGATCTTTTACTGTTCGACAGTCTATTGAAGAAGGTTAGAGACATTATAACATGCTTAAACGAATAGCAGTGGAGCAGCAATTTCAACAATGGGAAGAAATATATATATTTAAGAGCTAGGCAGACTGTACTTTCTCAGTTTTTGTCCCACATCATTGGTGAGCTTATTGCATTGATGAAATGAACATCAAAATTTTTTCAAGCCGCCCATACAGCCTTCAACTTGACTTAATGACGGCTATATTACTGGCAACTGGGTCTAACAGATAATGTTCCTGTCGAATTACGAACCTACGATTTTCTTAAAGTAGGATGCTATAAACAAAATATTTGTTAAGTGAAATAAGGAACCAGGTAAATAGCAAGTGCTAGGCAACAATATATGGCACCACAGTGTTAGGAAGTTGGAGACCCATTGTCACATTAGGTGACACATCTTTCAAAGCCTGTTGTTGTCCCTAGTAATAATGGCTGCTCTGCATGGTATTCTATGTCACACTGGGATCTTGCACTCCCATGTTTCCAGGCCCCAGTATTAGCGGGAAATATGACAGGCCAGTAACATTGTAGTACTGCAACATCTGCTACAACTGCTGGCCATTATAGTTCATAAGAGGATACCGCATGGTCTGGCCGCATTACATTAAACTTTTATAAAGTAAACCATTCTATCACAATTTTAACAAATAAATAGGTTTGTTTATGATTAGATGCATCCCAAAATAAGTATTTATTAATAGCATGGCAGAATGTGGAATGGTATAACCCGGTTCATTAAAGAAAGGAATCTTAAATGGCGGTGCTTATCCTGTACTCTCGCTCGCACACTAGTGCCGTCTATACTCACTCTCGCACGTACCGTAAACAAAAAAAAACTTGATTTGCTTTCACGTTAAGTTAATAAAAATTTTCGTTCTTTATTTTAACCAACATCATGATCGTCAATGACATAATGTGGTATACGTTGCCAGGTACTTTTTTCGGGATGAAAGCACTCTATATCCGTTTCCGTACAAATGGACATAGTGTCCTTTTATCCCGAAAAATGTAGGTATAGGCACTGTTTCCGATGAAAATGATAATAGATGCGAATTTTTGACTTTCACTCTGGCAAAGCCGCGCTGGCAGAAGCTACTCAGAAAATAATACGACCCGGTCTTGATTTTATTATTTTTAATTGGAAAAAAAAAACTGACTTGAAATTTTATATGCTAACTGTACTATCCGTCAACGCAAGTACAAGCCGCCATCTAAGATTCCTTTCTTTAATGCATCGGCTTATAATGCTTTTTATTTAATGTTACTGGTTAGTTATAATCTTCAGTTAATTGAATAATGTCTGGAACAATTGTAATTCTCCTTGACTACAGCTTCTAGTGGTCGTCTTTGATGCCCGATGATGCAGAATGAAGAACTACAGAAACTTAGAAGTAAAATTGTATATATTTAAGTTTTTTATGTGTAAAATAAAACTATCTTTGTACTAAATTTTGTTTCCTTGATCTGTACCTAAAACAATATGATAGATTAATTGATTGCCTACCAGGACATTGACTGGTAATTGAAAAATATGTACTAAGATCGGGTCAAAAGGCATTGAAATGCATTAAGAGAAGATGATGACTAGTGTCAACTACTCAGAAGGTGTCAACTAGTGTAAGTTGATGATGATGAAGAGTTAATGTACCTAGTTTGCGCCTGTTTTGAAGCACGATTATGTTCGAGGTAACACACGGAACTTGCAGTACCCCCTGACTTCACACTTCACAGCTAGGTTTGATTTTTTTTATATATTCAGCACGCCAAATTGACGTCGCCACCAGCCTGATGGAAAGCCGTGGCGCATCTAGCGATTGGGGACCACTTTTGACAGTGGTCCTCAAGTTGGCGGCCCTGTGATGTGCCTCTTCACGCTCCTCTGAAAGAACCTGGGATTGTAAGATGAGCGAAAAACGTGTGCGGGCAGGTCGAATCAAGAAGTTTTAACAGACCTTTTTTGCAAATTTTTTGACGAAAGAAGAAACAGCTCCATGCTTGTATAGCTACGCGTAGTAATAGTGAGGAAAGCCGTAAAGGTTCTACACCTGCAAACTAGCTGAAGTTTGCATGATACGTCAGCTTCTTCTCAGTATTCTAATGCTGCCTAAGCCTTCATTAAGAAAATGGTACACTTGTCTACTTCTTCAGTATCCACGGCACTGAGACCATTGATGAATTGAACATTTCATCCTCCGTCACATCTGACTTTACTTCTGGGATCAAGATCTGCTGGAACTTGATGACACTTGACACGAGGACAACAGCGCTTGCGACTCTCCTGAAATAAAACTTTGGGCATTCGTCAAGCTTTACAGCCCCAGTTAGGCAGGAAAAGCCACCCCACCTCATCTATCCAAGTGACAGTCAGGTATGCGTAGGTAACTATCTACTGATCCCATATTCATAGACGGTCCTGTCTCGAAGAATTTCAATTTGTGGAAAATGACCTGAGCTTTAGTTCACAATAATTATCTTATTACCACATTCGTGCACCGATCCCTTGATATGTAAAACGGAGAAAAGTGTGGTTTGTATGTTCATGTTATCTACCCGTAAAATTCCACAAGAATAGGTCCAGCTTTTTCAGATATAGTCTGACCAAATCCATGAACTTTTTAAGTCCGGTGTCTTCCGGACAAAGTTCAGTCTTTGGTCTTCCGCAGTGAGAATAATATCTCGCCGATAACATAGGTACGGCCAGGGCCTGATTTACCCATAAGCTAACTAAGCTGAAGCTTAGGGCGCTAGGATCAAGGGGGCGCCTGGCGTTGTGATCGGCGCTGGGTTGTGACTTACGGTGCTCCCAAAAAGGAGCACACAAAGCATCTAGCAATTTTTAACGGATTATAACAACTCCTAACAACATATTTAAAATTGTTATTTAACATTTTGTAACACCAAAGCACATAATAATATTTGGTAATTTAGTGAAAATACAAATACGTGGGTTAGAATTAAATTCCTGCGCCCATCTCCCTGGCAGCGTGGTAGTAAATACGACAGCTCCACCCATGTCACGTTCAAGGCACCCAGGAACCAAAGTGAATGGGTGTCTAGCTTTTTCATAGCATCAGGGCCGTCATTGACGGCAGCTGTTCTGAATTCACAATTTCAGGGCACAACTCTCCATCTCTGACAGTATAGGTATCCTTGGTGTTGACATCTCCAGTGACGTTCAGTTCCGAAGTGATTTGGAGAATAAGGCCAAGCTAGCGTCCAAGCCGCTCGGTGTGCGCAACAGGGCACGGCGGTACTTTACTGCGGCGCAAACAGTGCTTCTGTTTAAGTCGCAAGTGCGGCCGCACATGGAGTACCGCTGCCACTGCTGGGCGGGGGCACCTGAATATCAGAATGAATTGACTGAAGTCTTCCGTTCGACTCGGTGCAGAGGCGAGCCATGAGAGTGGTCAACGATCCCATGCTTGCAGGTGGTGTGGCACCTCTTCGCGACAGGAGAGACTTTGCCTCCTTGTGCGTGACCACCGGTACATCTGGTGGGCCGTATGCTTGTCTGCCACTTTGGTGGTATAAAAAAAAGTGTAAGTCGGTACTGTTGAGATGGTGAAACTGGTCATGGAGGAGTGGCTGGAAAGGCACCATCGCAGCGTCCCCTACCGAATGTCACAGATACTTACTGGACACGAGTGCATCAGTACGAGTACCTAAGTATCTGCGGCGGAAGTTATCATCCGAGTGTCAGCACTACGGTGACTGCAGCGAGGATACGCTCAGCTTATGCACTGCAACTTCGTTGCGGGCCTGGGCGTAGATGTTCTCACGCTGGAGACCGTGGTGAGAGCCATGGTCTTCAATGGGAGAAAATAGGACGCCACTGAGTCTTTTTGCGAGCAAGTCATATTTGTGATAGAGGCAGCGGGTGAGGAACTCCCTCCCAAGTTCCGTAGTCGACGGCGGGTTCGTCGCACACTGCAATCCGCTCAGGGCTACCCGCCTCCATCACGGAGGGCCTGAAAACGGCGAGTTGTCATTTTGCCATTCTTACAGAAGCAGATCAGGAAGATGGCGTGACTCTTCACTCCTCAAAGAAATAGGATAGCACCTATTTCCCCTCCCCGATTCACCCGAATCTCCCCGGAAGTCAGATAAAACTCAAACCCACACGGGAGGAACTGCGATGGTGTACAGAGTCTGTTTCGTAGACTTTGTCCGCCATCGCAGTTCCTCCCGTGGGTTTGGGTTTTATCTGATTTCTTGGGGGGATTCGGGTTTAGTCCAAATTGCCGGAAGTGATCAGTAATGTCCCATCATATCGGGGACACTGCAAGGTTAAAGCAGATTTTAGGACTGTTTGTTATTTTTCCTTTATTTCGTGACAGTCAGGAAAGTTCTTTGGAAGAAGAAATAGATGTAATTACTGGAAAAACAACAGATCTCTTGTTTTATGTCGAAATGTCCGGATGGTAATCACCCGGACAAATCGAGCTGTTACATTCAGCTTACACCTAGGATTCAGCTTAGCTCTAGTACCTTATTTGGTACCTTTCGTATTTCGTCTACCTAATTACTGACGATTTAATTAACCCCGCCGAAAAACGAGAAGTGTTATAAGTTTGACCTGTGTACTGTACCTATCTGTGCATGTGTGTGTCTGTCTGTGGCATCGTAGCAGCCCAACAGACGAGCCAATTTTTCGGTTTTCAATGCTCGAAAGCCAATGTGCCGGGGCCATCCCCAGCACATCGGCTTTCGAACCGTTCTTATCTGTAAATTTTGCATATCATCAGCTCACTTCCTGAGTTATGAAGGGATTTCACCAAGATTCACTGGTGCGATTTATCGGAAACTGGATGTACCGAGGTACTGTTAGGTATTGTACTTTGACGGTATATTTATCACGCTTTTACTGGCTGATGCATCAACTAGTCTGCGGAATACCCAACTCCTCAGTAAACCATGGGTCATAAGTTCATAAGAAGTCTCAGGATCGGGTTTTATTTTATTTTCAAATTAACAAAGAATAACGATTAGGAACGTAGGATCAGCTTACTTAAATTGTCTTTTGTAGGTAGGACTTGTAATTTAATTAGTTGTAGCTGGGGGCGCATATTCATAGCCAGCTTAGGGCGCGCGGAACCCTAAATCAGGCCCTGGGTACGGCTTGTTGTATAGTCGAGGGAGAACAGTACTAGGCATGTGTAAGTAACGTACGTAATGCATTACTTGTCATGTGACTCGCTCGAGTACCATGACAGTGTACGTTACTCGACGAAATGTACCTATCATGACAAAATATAGTACAATCGGGATAAACGTGCCGTCTGCGGTGTTGAATGTCGATATTTACTTCGCGCGCTTTCCATGCAATCGTCACTCGTCACACTTTGCCGTTCCGCACGTGTGTGAGCGAAAAAGCGTCGCGGTACTAAATGTAATGCCATATGACATTACTTTTTAGTGTAACGTTTTGCGCATGTCTAAACAGTACCTAAGAAAGCGGCTACGATTCACTCGCCTCAGATGCAACCAGAACTAACTTTCGGATGATGATAATTTTCCAGTGAAAATTTTCCGTTTTTAATTTCCTATTTACAATTTTATTCCATTGAGATGACCCAGGGTCTTACCCAGTTAGTGCGCACTTTATTCGACAGTTAGTAAAGCGCTACCTCGTATGCTTAGATCATTTAACCACAGGATGCGCCTTACTTAAGCATTGTTTTCTGCCAAGCCAATAGACCATTTGGTCTATTGGCTTTATAAAAAGCACTGTACATCAGTACATCATTTTATATATGACTAGCTGACCCGCGCAACTTCGTTTGCGTTACATGAGAGTGAGAAAGAGAGAGGTATGGTATTAATATTTCCCGTTGCATTTACTGACGTCGCGTCAAATCGCGTCGCTTACCTATAATCAATTATTCATTAGAGCTGACCCGCATAACTTCGTTTGCGTCACATGAGAGTGAGAAGGAGAGGAGGTGTTAACGTGATGTAATGTTTCCCGTCGCTTTTGCTTCCGCCTGTCTGTTTTTTGGTATGGAACTCATCGTGTGCGAGTCCGACTCGCACTTGGCCGGCTTTTATCGTTCAGTTGACTGTCTACCACTGCAGACCACGTTTACTCCCATCGCGTCGCTCATACTTTAAAGAGGGTTATTGTAAGTGAACCTTAAAAGATAGGCATTTGCTGTTGAGGACTTTATTTATAACTTTTTAAAAGGAACAAAGGGGATTGACCACATTTCAATGGACCGCCGTTTCATAACAAATAATGTAGTATGACAGCGAAAATTGGATATTAAATTGGATGGATATCCTACTTTCAAAGGAAATAAAAAATATTCTCTTATTTTGTAGGGTTTTCTCTCATTCTTCGTTTTGCTGCTCAAATTAGAGGTTAGTTTTGAAGCAAATGTTCATCGATCCGAACAAATCAATTGGTCCAAAAATGCTAATCGTTACATTTAATTCAAAAAAGATAGAAGTATTTGTTTCAAAACACTTATAATAACCCTGAAAATGTATATACTTACCACATTGAAACTTATTCAGATAACGTAGTAAATAAACAAATTGGATCTCGATAGTTCCATAATTACTTACCAATTAAATTATCAATCCAGATCATAATCACTTCATAAGGAACCATACAATTATTTTATACAAACATTTCACACCAATTTACCTTTAGAACATAAAATAATAATATCGAGTTATCTGGAGTTTGTCGAAAAATTAAAGAGTAACGTTTCACTGCATTATATCACTTTCCAACACTTGTGCACGTTGTCGACCTTTTAGATTTAAAAATCCTTTAGTTTAGTTAGATTTAGATTTTTTTGATACTAAATCTATGATCTCAACAACATTAATGCATGAACTAATCCATTTGAAACTGATAAGTGCATTTGAGTACCCCACACATTGATATTTGCAATTGGCGGCCATCTTCGTCACGTCAGTACCATTCATTTGGTCAGTCTGCGACGCGTAAAAACGATAACACTACGAATTATATCAAAGTTTAAACGCCACAAAATATATTAATCAAATGAATTAAAAGATTGTTAAAATAATATTAAATGATTTGTCAATCTACTTAGATAGCCATACACTTTCTATTAAGGTTTTTCAAAAAGAAACGATCTGTGGGCTTTCTCCTTTGTAATAGACTATTTTTACGTAACTTTAACCATTTATGCATCGTACGCAATGGAACCTCTCAAAAGAAAGAAATTTTCCCCGTTGTCGAAACATTACTCATGGCTGCTCCGCTCCTATTCGTCTTAGCGTGATGTTAAATCGCCATTGGCCATCCTCAATAAATGGACTATTAAACTGTACAACAATTTTTGAAATGCAACCAGTAGTTTCTGAGATCCTAGCACAAACAAACTCTTCAGTTTTATAATATCGTGAACGAACCTTAAGAGATAGACAAATTAAGTTATTGTGAGCGAACCTTAAAAGATAGACATATGCTATCGCGGACTTTTTTTTAGAACTTTTTAAAAGAAACAATTTAGTAATACACAATTTTTACGTAACTTTAACCATTTACGCAGCGTACGCCTCGGAAGCTTTCAGACGGTAAAGAATATTCCCCGTTTTCAAAACATTATTGATTGCTGATCCGCTCCTATTCGTCTTAGCGTGATGTTATATAGCCTATAGCCATCCTCGATAAAAGGACTATGAAACTGTAAAAGAATTTTTGAAATCCAACCAGTAGTTCCTGAGATCCTAGCGTTCAAAAACAAACAAACAAACAAACAAACTCTTCAGCTTTATAATATTAGTATTGATTAAACTAGTACATTTCACTGTAGTTGACTGTACAATAAAAATTAACACACAACAGCCATTACGCGTTTGTCGATTAATACATTTTTAAATATAATGAAATTTTATATGTGTTTGTGTTTCCCCCTTCACCCGCTATGACTAGCAGAATATTTTTGTATGCGGTGGTTCGCAAAGGCTAGTCCCGCGATATATGGTCTAAGCTCGTATGATATGAACTCCCCATCTTGAAATAAACACTATAGAGCCACAGCATAACTTCTTATTTTACTATGATAGAGCGATGTGCAAAAACTATCCGTAGGTACTGATAAAAAAGAACACTCAACATTAGTCAATAACCCATTTGGTTACAGTTAAAAGCAAAACACTCAATAGGTACTGTTTACCATAAATACAACCATCAGTAAGAAATAATAAATAATAATAAATATTTATAAATATATTCTTGGAACTGCTGGCAATGACCAGTCGAGCTTTTTGTGCCTTGAGAGAAGCAACTGAGAAAATATTCCCGCAGCATTTAACGCCGAAATGCTGCGGGAATATTTTCTTCACGCTGACGCGGATGTGCATCGTGATGTGGTTATAGTTGACAAAGGACTTACCCCGCTTGCTCTGGCTAAAGAGAATTGGCATAAACCTGTGATACAGAGTCTCAATGATCGTAAGGATATATGGATGAGTAAGGAGTTGCATGGTCGTTTTTATCGGGCCCTGCACGGGCCCGATATTGATTTAACATCTTCTGTATCCTGGCTACGATTCGGTGACCTCTTTGGAGAAACTGAAGGTTTTGTTTTTGCAATTACTGATGAAGTGGTGATGACTAATAATTACCGAAAGTATATCCTAAAGGATGGTACGGTTGACATATGTCGGGCATGTCGCCGTCCCGGAGAATCCCTTAGGCATATTATTTCAGGTTGTTCTAGTCTTGCCAATAGTGAGTATTTGCATAGACACAACCAAGTAGCTAGGATTATCCATCAACAGCTTGCTTTGAAATATAACCTTATCGAATCAGAGGTACCGTATTATAGATATGTGCCTGACCCAGTTCTCGAAAGTGACCATATCACGTTGTACTGGGACCTTAGATCATCCAACCACAGGATGCGCCTTACTTAAGCATTGTTTTCTGCCATTGCACATGACCATTTGGTCTTTTGGCTTTATGAAAAGCCTGTACATCAGTACATCATTTTATATGATTAAACTAGTACATTACATTGTAGTTGACTGTACAATAACAATTAACACACAACAGCCATTACGCGTTTGTCGATAAATACATTTTTAAATGCAATGAAATTTTATATGTCTTTGTGTTTCCCCCTTCATTTGTATGAAAACTGGCAGAATATTTTTGTATGCGGTGGTTCGCAAAGGCTAGTCCCGTGTTATATGGTCTAAGACTGGGACCGATCTATTATCACTGATAGGACTATTATTGCAAATAGACCTGACATAGTGATAATAGATCGGCTAGAGCGCCTTGCAATAATAATTGATATCACTATTCCACATGACGACAATCTCGTGAAGGCTGAGATAGATAAACAAGCTAAGTATTTGGACTTAGCCCACGAGATGGTGGACATGTGGAGTATTGACTCAGCTATTATTGTACCGATAGTAATCTCTGTGCATGGACTAATAGCCAAAAGCCTCGACCAACACCTTAAGAGGCTTGCGGTGGGCAGTTGGGTCAAGGGCTTGATGCAGAAGGCAGTTCTTCTGAGCACGGCACGTATTGTGAGGAAGTTCCTGTCTCTGAAGTCCTAACCACCGGTAGCTTGGTCCCTGTACCCGATGCCGGTGGGACACTATTTTTTATATTTTTAAATGTACCTTTTTTTTATACGTATATTTAAAAATGTAATTTATATGTTAATGTATTTAAATAAAGAGAAATAATAATAATAAATATTTGTGGACAATATCAAATGAGTCTATGAAGAACAGACTTCACGAACGCAACTGCAATCAATCAAATGAGGAAAAATTACAAGATTGGAGTAATTAGATTTCTGCGTCTAGGCAATATCAACCTTGGGGTGTGAAGCACAAAAGTTAACGCCGCAGTTGCTTCTCTCAAGGCACAAAAAGCTCGACTGGTCATTGCCAGCAGTTCCAATTTTGCTGATCAAAGTTACTAAACTACACTCGGTAAGTTGTTTATCACATTCCTTACGCTTATCACCCCTAGACGTGAAAAGATTCGTCGATTGTGAGTAGGTCCGATTTCTAACCCAAAAAACACAGGTTCGAATCCTGCTCGCGACCTACAATTTTTACATTTTTATCCTTACGCTGTGTTTTCCAAGGCATGAAAAGATATCCGGTTACTTTAATGGTGTTTTGAATGCAGCTAGATCCAGAGATATCTAGGATTTCTTTCAAAGGATATATCCTATTCCTTGGCGTACACATGGTATACCGTCACAATACCAGAAATCATAATGCCTTTACTTAAAATGCCCGAGCCCAAAATACCCGAAATCGAAATATCAATATTCAAAAGGCAAATATTTATAATATTAATAATTTAAAATGCCTTACGGTCGAATAACCGAAACCCAAAAAATAAATTTATCAAATACCTTATCCTAAAATGTTCAAACACAAAATACCTTTTTTTTAAGTCTGACTGTAACTACTAACATCTATGGAAAGTAATTTCTGAATTAAATGACTATTATTATTATTATTATTTAATATGATTAAATCCTACATGGATGCTATATATCTGTGAATGGTTAACACCCCGACTCAGAGTATCCCGACTCGGATAGGTTAGGTTAGAAGACTAAGGCGGGAGCGAAGCGAAGCGGAGCTCCCGCCTTAACTTTCGTGGTTTTTTTTTTATTTTTTGTTAGCCCACTGTAGTACTTTTGTCACTCTGAATTAAAGTGTTTTATCATGAGGTACGTCCTACATGGATACTATGCCGGACTCCTACCGACTAAAAACCACACGTATCCTACATAACAGCCTACAGTTGGGAGCCCCGGGTAAGCCCTCAGGAGGATTCCCAAGGACCAACAGACCTACGGCTACAACAGCGGCTTCACTTAGGTTTTTGTAAATAAGTTAAAGCCAAATAACAAAACGTGTGAGTGACAGTGACACATTGTATTCTATTTTCGGTATTTTAAATTAAGGATATTTGAAAATTTGTATTTTGAATTCTGATATAATAATTATTTGTATTTTAAATTTAGACATTTTACGGTAAGGTGTACTGAAATAAGGTATTTTGAATGTTAAGGTATTTTGAATTCGGGTATTTTGGTCTAATGCATTTTAAGTAAAGGCATTATGATTTCTGGTATTTTAATATATAACCCGTACACATACATTCCAAAATCTCACCGTTAGCCCGCCCCGGTGAGGTGACGTCGCGGCGGGGGATTCGACGCGTAAGAAAACCTTAAGCATAGATTTTTTTCTCTTTTGTGACGAATTCGTTCCATCTAAGAACATTATTCTAATTTTTCCTTTCCAAAGACTGCATGCATAGCATAGGGATTTAACTATTTAGAGATTTGAATTTCTGCAAAGCTAAAATATAGTTCTTTCGCTTTCTACTGTGGGCTCCACTGTTTTGAAGTTGAAAGCTCTCGCATTTTTTTTCCTTTTATCTTTATAGATCTACACAAATGTTCGACTCTGATGACTATTATTACCTGCCAAGTTTTTGTATTGGCAGTATTTGTTTGTTTGTTATTATACTATCAGTGGTCCTTTATTTATACAATGCTATCAAGGATCCTTTATGGTTATCACCTTTCTTGACTCCTTTATTAGGGTTCCGTAGCTAAAGGGTAAAAACGGGACCCAATTCATGAGTCCATCTGTCTGTCTGCGCTTCACGAGGCTGTATGTCAGGAACCGTGATAGCTCGAGAGCTTAAATTTTCACAGATAAGGTATTTCTCTTGCCGCTATAAGAACAAATACTACTAAAATTAGAAAAAATATTATTATTATGGGGGGCTCACATACAACTAACGTGGGTTTTTTTCCGACTCGCATTTGGCCGATTCTTACGCGTGGAAATCCTCATGGATGCTATGCCGGACACCTACCGACTAAAGTTACACGTCCACTTTCATCCGCCTACGGCCGGGAGTCCCGAGTACGCCCTAGGAAGATACCTTTACGCGTACCACACTATGACTGCACGACTAAGTGCAAATTTAATTTAACGCATTTAATAAGAGATGCCGAGTAAACTTCGGCTCGCACTGTATTGAATGAAATGGTAGACAATGCACCGTAATCTATGTTTACAGAGTAGTCTGGTAGTCTACAGTCTAGTCAAGTGTATATAAATTAAGAGCCAGAGGGTTCAATTCCCATGCAGAACAAGTCTTTATGTGATAACCACGACAGTCTTTTGTGTCTAGTTGTAACTTGTAAATCCATACCTACATATTGGAAAATGTGTTTACCAAAGCACAAGTTAATGAGACTAGGGGAAGTGGCTGGGCTGTGACCCAATTTTGTGTACTCGTTGAGAATATGGGGTTGAAAATTACATGATAACTGTGATTCCCAGACTAATAACTTCCATCAGTTCCAGCCGTGTCTACGCACAAGGAAATTTGCGAGGCAAATAGGACATCGGTACTTTCATATTATTATTTATGCTATGTTGATGTCTGTTTTGTAGATGCATCGGAGAAGCTCTGAGCAAGCTTCAGCAGGCGTTCAGCTTGCAGAATTTGGGAATACCTACGTTTTATATTTTGGTCTTCGCAAATACAACCATATTACTGAGTTTCAAGAGATTACGCTGGCTCAATCCGGCAGAGAGGTAATTGTCTCATTTTATTACTGTTTTATGCTATCCTTCATAATTTTCTTTTTAATCTGTGGTAACGCTGCGCTGTAGGTATCTTGTTTCCAGACCGACCCTGTCTTACCTATTCCTCTCTTCTACACCCGATCATATACGTTTCCCGTGGGAATAAGATGTTTGCTGACATGACCTGCAAGTGGTGCACCTGTTGGCAAACTTGAAAAAAAAACCTGTATCAACTTTCCACTGGACTGAAATAGGCTTGATTGATATAGATACATTGACAGCCTCTGTGACGCAGTCGGTCCACCGGAGACAAATATTTGTGTGATCCATAAATGTTTGTCTCAAGGGTCTGGGTGTTTCTGTGTAAGTATTTAAAAGTATATAAGTATTAATATCCGTGGTCTGATACCCATAACACAAGCAGGTTATGCCTAGCTTACTTTGGGATCAGAAAGCGTTGTGTGAAATGTCCGTGAATATTTATATTTTACATATAGTTATGCCTTTATCCCTGAATTGGTAGGCAGAGGCATAGTATGCACTCACATTTCGCCTTATAGTTTTATGTCCCACGTACCTACCTAATTGGTGGTGGCGCAGGCTGTAACGACACACAGTTGAAATTTTTCAAGCCGCCCATAATGCTTTCAACTTGGCTTTACGACTTTCCCCCATTTGTATCTAATACTAATTTTAGGTAAAAATGTGATTCTTTTGGTAGTGTTGATGTGGTCAAAGGTGACGCAACCTTCCTAGAACTGCCGAGAAGTAACTATTTTTACGTTTTGAATGGAGTATCACCACTCGAAACATATCAATTCATTGCCTGATACTAACAAGTTTTCGCATAAAGCTTTCCATCTATATTACCTCCGGTAGTCAGCAGGTAAGGCTGGTTTGGGTCCCGGAAATTTCAATTGGGACCCACAGCACCAAAATTAGCAATAGATTTTCAATTAACTTTCGTTTTCAGCCAATGAACTCTCACTGCAGAACATATATTTTCCTCAAAGATGTCCGTACCCAGAGACCTCCAATAACTAGATTCTTCATGTAAGTATTTATCTTACTTTGATGAATATCTATTACTTATTTACCTATGTACCTAAAGCTACTAGATGTTGTTTCCTGTGTGTAACAGTGCACAGTGGTCCTACATAATCAATTTACTTTTCTCTATCATCTGCTACTACTGTGTACTGTCAAATAACATAAAATAAATATAAATAATAAACATTAAATAACTCAATGTATTATAATTATGTAACTCCTTTAATACAAAGTTTTTGCAACAATATCTTCATATTAATCCCTTTCAGTATAATAAACATCAGAAAATTTATATCTATAATTCTACAATTTATCGCAAGTACACCATTTCTTCCAAACATACCGTCCCAATAATGTATAGGTAATAGCTTTATATTATAATGTATAATATTCAATCCTGGCACAATGCCATCAAACTCAGTTACGTTTATTTATAGTTTTTCATCAGTAGGTAGGTAATCATCTACCACATTTTTGATTAAGTATTTGTACTTAAATCATCGTTTATAATATCTACCCACTTTTGCAGTAGCGTAGTTACGTAACAAAATATAATAACTTTATAAAAATATGGGTTTAGGCGGTAAAATTATCTGAGTTAACAGTAGCACTGTGCCAGATAGCAAGAAAATACGAACCCTAAAACGGCCTAGGCGTTGATATATAAAATGGAAAGACGACAATTAACTAATACAGTTCATTACATTAAGGCAGGCCATTTACATATTATTATTAGAACAGTATAAAGTAGTACATGTTCGTTTTATAAGCAATAGATTTCATGATATGGTTACCTATTTGCATAATTAATTACTATTTACACAAAGAAAATACTTTATACATCAAAATCCCGCATTATTCTAATACAAACATTTCTAATACCTACTATTAGACTCGCTGTACACTGGAATAATAGAAAATTGGATATAGTTACCGTTACTTTATCACACAGCTAATTTAAAATACACTTTGTTCAAATAGTATTAAGATTCCATAAAATCAGTTTACGTTAAAAAATTTAGCGAGTCTATTATAGTACCTACACAGAAAGTGTTTGTAATAAATTTCTCAAATTCGTGGTACAATATATCGCGGAACTTTGCCTGGAAGTATGTCTATCGGTTGGTGTAGTTCTTTCTGAAGTTACAAAACAAAATTACTAGAACAAGTACTATTTTTGATATGGAAGACTAACGATTTATGTTTATTATCTAATTTTAGTTTATGGATTTGATATGCCAATTACTTTTTAAGATAAAGGGTTTTGGAAGTAGATGTTACACAGTGTAAATACATCTCAAGTATATATTTTTAAAATACATACAAAACGTAAGTAATAAGTAGTTGTTTTTTAGGATAGTTGCTACTTTTAAGAATGATCAATATGTTTCATTGATATTGTATCGTAGTTCACTTAAAATATGGACTACCAAAATATGTTTGTAAAGTTTGGTATAAGTTTGAATGGGATGATCTCAGTTAATTGCAAACATTTTGCACTATCCCTATTTTAAGAGTTACTAATAACATAGCTATACAATATAATGTAAGCCTTATAATGGAAGCAAATATAACAACATTAAAATTATGTGAATTTGAGATATTTACAATATATATTATGTAGATAGTTCCGCAGTACATTCAAATAAGACACAGCATATTGAATAAGATAGTTAAAGCGCATCGTTTTGTTTCACACATCTCTGAGTCATAATTCAGTATCCAATACCTTAAAATAACAACAAAACAAAATTGCACAATAAAATATTCTACTTAAAGTAATTTTGGCACTAAATATCTGTGGCACTATAATTAATTCTTATGTCTTTATCCTGACCTTCGTTATTTTCAAAAATCTTTACTTCACTATCTTTATCACTTTCACATATGTTATCACACATAACGGAATCTTCATCATCCGAGGACTCTCTGTCCGGCGGAGGAGCTGCTAAGTTCGCGCTACTAGGTTCTCTATATTCCAGTTTCGTTGGATCTTTTTCATGAAGTTTACGAGCGAGCGTTTGTAAACTAGCAAGGGAACTGGCACAATCTGTAGTGTCAATGTCTGTTAAACTTACACCTGCCCGTTCAATTTCCGTAAATGTTCCAAATGGCAATTTAAATAAACATTCCAGGCGCATAACATGCATTTTACTTCGTAGATGTTTAGCTAAGTGACCATGTATTCTAAACGCTATGTTACAGTCGGAACATCGAAATGGTCTTGGATTAAAGGATGTTGCAGCTCCAAATGTAGAAGTCATTGAAACTTTATTATGATGTGAACCAGAGCGTTCATGTTTTTGAAGATGTCCTCTAGTTCGGAAACTCACAGCACATACGCTGCATCTAAAAGGCCTCTCCATGTAGTGTATATTTAGATGTAGCCTTAATTGCGAAGGTTTCGTAAAAGTTTTGTTACAGAAATCGCAAACTCTACGTCCATCCTCCATCAGTCTGCCTGGTGAATATGACGCGTTTTCGTAATCTTTTCCTTTAGTAACTTTAAAAGCTACACCTCCCACTCCGATTACTACTTTTCTCGCTACAGGGTCGTGGTCTAAAGAAGAGAGCTTTTTTGTTTCCAATTCTGACATATATTCGTCGGCATTGGTGCTATCCTCATTGATTTTCATCGTATTAATATCAATTTCGTTATCATTATGATTTTGAGGGCCATCTTCTTGCGATTTGATAAGATTTATTCTAGCCTGTTTTAGATATTCTGATACAACATGTTTAGCATTTTCTGCATTACCACTAGGCTGCGTAACATTACTTTTTATATCGTTGACCGAATTAGTTGAATTCGGACATTCTCTAACCATTGAAATATCCTCCCTTGATTCAACATTTTCAGGTTCGCTTACATTCGTTATTTTAGATTCAGTATAAATCACTGGACATGAGGACACCGTTGTCATTATAGAACTTTTAACAGAATTTATTACCTTATTTTTACTTTCCATGGCACTACAACTATCGGTAAATGACGATTTTTCGGTGTCAACTTTTCTAATTTTACTCAAGGTACATGTTAGTTGACTTTGTTTAATCTTAGAATCCTGTAGCGCTCTTTCTGTTAGGTAGGTATGCAGCATCGGCTCTCCATTAGACCATTGAGTCTGATGGTTTGGGAGTTTGGCTTTAGCTGTATTTGAAGCTAAAGATGCTAAGACACTGGATTCTCGAGCTGTAGGAATTTCATGAACTCCAGGTGTGGTTACTTTCAAATCACCTTTACTTAAATCCATTGGTTCGTTGTCAGAAGTTATTATTGATTCCATTGTTGTGGAACACTTGACGCTATTTACCCTTTCTTGACTATTTTCTACATTAACGTTCTCCAATCCCGTTGGAGCATATGGATATGTTGTTGGCCTGGCACTAGTTATTAAGCCAGGCGTGGCAGAGGTTGTAGGCCTTGAGGTTCCTAACGATAATAAACAATGAGCAGCCTCGTGTTCTGGTAGCCGTGATTTGTAGACTTCAGTATCTGAAACGTGAAACATGTTTTGTCAAAACCATATCTCTTTATAGTACCTATATATAGTCGTTCTATATTTCATGAAAATATAAGGAATTGATGGATAATCTAGCTGGTAATTTCTACATTTTCTCAGTCGATCAACCTATATTGAATAATACCACTTGTACTATTCCACAAAATGTCAACAACAACAACAACAGTCCAAGTGGTGTTATTCAATATGTGCAGCAGGTTCCACCAAGTGCCATCAACCAACAGCATAAATAATCGATCGACCTATATTTTAATTTCTAGTTTACAACTGGGATTTAAGTTTCTGTTTAAAGCTTATCTAGTTTATGCCTTTCCATAAAATTGATGCATACACTGCACTAATTTATAATTACGCATGTCTTTATCCACAAGGGGGGAAATGGGAAGTGAACCTATTCCCGTCTAGAAAGGCGCAGGTTGTGACTACCCGCTGCTCAAGTGCCCATAAAGCCTTCATCATAACGACTGCTATATTACTGACATCGCTCGCTAATGATATGTCATAAAGTCGTCACTTATTCGAGGAGCATTCGCATTCGTTTTACAAAACACTGAATAGGTGGGACAGCCCCACTTATGCAGCGGTCCAATTCACATAAAAGAATTGATAGATACATCTAACTGAATTTCATTAAAGTCTCTGTGTCTGATATCTAAATACCAACTGTATACTTATCTTACTTCTTACTAATATTATAAATGCGAAAGTTTGCGAGTGTGGATGTTTGTTACTCTTTCACGCTCAAACCGCTGAACGGATCGGGCTGAAATTTTGTCTGGAATAACACATAGGCTACTTTTTATCCCGGGAAGAAGTTCCCACGGGAACAAATTTTACGCGAGCGAAGCTGCGGGCATCAGCTAGTACTAAATAAATATGCATAATTTATACTGAATCACTACAGAATGTACGAGTACACAGAAATTCACATACACATCGACTGTATTTCTCTTTTCGTATATAATCGTGTTTACTTACCACTTGATTCAGTTTCTCCTTCATTCCCTTCGTCGCCATCGGAATCAGTTTCATCGTCTGTTTCACCTGAACATTGTGCCATTTCTCCGTTCTCCGAGTCAGTTCCTTCAATCATTTTTATTCCTAACTCACAGCATTTTTTGTAATGGGCTTTACTTTTCATATGTTTAGTCAAGTTTCCCTTTGTTTTAAAACTGAAAAATTAAATAATAAGTTGTTGAAAGTCATACAAATATACTTCATACACAATTTATCGCATAAATTATTTAAGGAACCGCAAGTACCTGAAAGCACAGTGTATACATGTATACGGACGTACATCTGTATGAGTTCTAATGTGCTTTTTTAACATTGAAGGCTTTTTACATCGTATTCCACATTCGGAACACACATATCGTCCTCTTCCACGTCCGCGTACGTATGTGTAATCTTCATTACTTTCAAATCCACCTGTTAACTCTTTTTTAGGAATGGTTACATTATCATGTACCGGGAATTTATTTTCCTCAATTCTTTTAGCGTCATCATTTAGTTGATTAATCTGAAAAATAATAAAGCATTTATGATACTGCGTTTCCTTCTTTTTTTAACCTAAATAGACTAGATTTGTAGGTAGTGAACCAAAAGCAAGCCAACAGTAGTAGTGTGGTGCATGAGTCTCTTCAATCAACGATAAATGACATCTAATTCGCGCAGTAACTTCTGCATCTAGTCCTCCACGGTGTTCCTGATTTGGGACCGACTATCTTGCGTTTGCCAAAGCGCGGTCTCATTAATAGGTCTTTTACGTTATATTATATAATTTTGGTTTTAGAAAAGGATGCATGAAAATTGTACCTGTTTGATCTCCTTTGAAATTTTATTCCACTGCGATGAATGAGTCAATATTAGATCCTGTTTTATCGCAGCGACAGCTGTGTTTTGCGGCCGATGACGTGAGTCGTAAAGAGACATAGCAGACGACGCTGACAATCCCAATGGATCTGGCGTCAACTCGGATAATAGCTGTAAGTATTATTATGTTACATATTAAGTAAAATCAGGTGATTATCTTAACTGCTTGTACAAATTAATTTTTGTCATATTAAAAGTGAATAAAAATTACCTGCCAGTTGCTGTACATTGATAAAAATTCCTGCTTTGGCACATACGTCGGCTGGGGGCGATTGATTGTACAATAAAATACTTTTGTTGAACATTTAAGTCCCAGATACGTATATGCATTTCCGTTTAAGTAAAGTTGGCCATACGCCTTAGCAGGTCGTGGAGTCTCGGGCGATACGAGTGGCATTGTATTTGCATTCGGAGTAATACCATGATGCCTTTTTGGAGTAAATGTACCTGGTTTCAGAGGCAATGTCGATGGCCGCAAGAATTTTGGTTTTCTATCATCTCCAACAGATTTCGATACGACATTCTTCTGAAAATACAATGTTTCTGACCTTTCATTTTGAACAGATATCGCAGGCGTTTCTTGAGCATTCGTATTCTTTTGAACCTCTGATGAACTGGGAATTTGACTGTTGTTATATATTTCTGCTTTAGTTATCAAATTTTCGAAATTGAAATTACGTAAATCTCTTTCAGATTTACTTTCCAAGCTCTTGTGCAAAGGAATATTACTCAATTTGTCTTTATTTATTTTAAGTTTACCTGTCGGGTAAATAATATGTTCTTTTAAAACAGGAGTTTTAGGAGTGCCTTCAGAAGTTCTTTTGACTGGTCCATCTTGCCTGAGTATAGATCTTTTTGTCGAAACTATGTTAGGTTCATCCATATTTTTTACTTTTATGATAGGAATGGAAGACAGGTAATGTATTGGTGTCTCATTATTAGCAACATCTGGGGTTGACCTCTGTTTCTCCATTTCTAAATGAGGTAACCTAAGCATTGGACTTTTTCTACTGTGTAATTGTTTTGAATCATATTTAAACATTGTTTCTGCTACACATTGATTATGCATAACTAATGACGGTGCCTTTCCACCCTCTCTAGAAGAGTGCAAAGATGGTTTATTGCTTTCCGTGTTAACTATACTCTTTGATTGAGCATTTGGATTACCCACAAAAACTGCTGCTGTGTTTGGCCCAGGTATACCTGGCACATGAGGTATAAGTTTTCCGCCATGTATTATTGTCGTCGCACCGTTTGGTGACGATGGACTTAAAGGTGGTAAAGTCAATGGATTGTATGCCGTAATTGCACTCAGAGGTGGAAATTGAAAATGTGTCACGTCATTAATATTAAGTAAATTTGAATTTGAAATAGACGTTGCAGTTGATATTGTGATCCTAGGTGTTTGCGATTGCGGTGTGCCCAACATTTCTTTAGGCGTTGGTGGGTTGTGCATTATAGTTCCACCGGAATGTAACCCAGATCTTACAACAACGCTGCTCGCTTCTGTGTCATTCGCTAGTTTTGATGGTGAAAGGCATTGTTGTATAAGTATAGGTGACAACTGATTTTTACTAGGTTCTATTCGTAATGTGGTCGTGCTCCCAGAATGATCAAGAATTTTTACTTCTCCACCAAACATTTGTAAAGAAGTTGAATTATGTTTGATATGTTGTTGTATTTCGTCGAGTGATCGTAGCGTTGAAGAGTTAACATCTATACATCTGATCTTGGATTGTGAATATAAATCAGTTGCTCTAGGTGAAACATTTTCTATTAATCTGGGACTGTACGAATCAGACCTACTATCAATTCTTCTTTTCGGGCTGGCTCTTACTCTTAGACTTTCACTTTTTCTTGTAAAATCTGATGGCACTCTAGTATCTACAAGTCTTGTATTTCCAAGTAGTGGTCCCGGAGATGGTAAAGGAGCTACAACATCATTTGTTTCGGGTTTCATAATAATCAGGTTCTCAGGCTTTGCTCTAGGCGATGATAGCTTAGTTGCATTATTTGACCTTGAAAATGAATTTGGTGATGACGTCTCCGGTAACTTTACGTTTACCGAGTTGCTTCTCAGAAACACGTTTTCAGGCCTTATGCTTTTATTATCCTTTTGAACAGGATTGTTGATTACGCTTCCTTTGCAATAAAACATTCTATGTCTTTCTAAATTATCTGCGCTCCGATAAATAATTTGACATACAGGACACACAAATAATGGCCCGTCAATTAATTCCCCGGTGGCTGACCCTAATCCGTTCATTTTTGTTTTAAGTAAGAGATCTTTAATTATGGAACCTTCTGGATTCAAAGGATGTTTATGATTATCGATTTGTAAAAAACTTTCTGAATGAGACCTTTTTCTAAACAAATTATCATTTTCGTGATTCGATTTTGTTAAGTTTAGCGGCGATGATTCAGATTTTACCTCTACTAAATCGATAAGTTGTTTACTTTCGGCTATTTGTTTTATTTTACCATATTTTTTCTGTAATGGTGTATCTATGACATCTACAATAGCTTCATTGTCTGATATAATTTTAGAGATATGTTCAGTGAGAAAATTAGCGTTGGGAGATATCGGTTTCCTCGTTTTATCTTCAGTTTCTTGATACAATGCTGCCCTAAATTTTGGTTTGTAAATGTATTTCGATTTACTCATATCATTAGAATAACCACATGTTGGCGCCATGTTATCGTTAGCTAACTCCGTTGAATCATTTGATTCAAAATTTTCAGCACGTATTATGGAGGCGTCCGAGCCGGTCTCTGATATAGATGTTTGTGTAATCGATGTGTCACTTTCAGATTCACCAGATAAGTCCTCTTCATTTCCTGAAATCAACACGTCAGCCCCTTGCAATCTCAAAGCGTGTGTTCTTGATCTTCGATGTTTGTATAAATTAGATTTAGTTTTAAAAGCAAAGCCACAGGGTTTACATGGGTATGGTCTCTCATTAGTATGAGCTCTGATATGTTTTTGAAGAACCGAAGGCTTGGCACAAGATAATTTACAGTAGGGGCATACATATCGTCCACCTGCCCCACTAGTGCAGGTGTCTTTAATTACATCGTTTTCAAGATTTTCAGTCTTATTTGAAAATTCGTCAGTAAAACTGGTCTGACCAGATACTTGAACAATATTATTTACAGTACTTAATCTACCATTTTCATTATTATAATTAATTTGTACATTTTTCAACGTATTCTGAACTTCTACATTCTGCAAATCTTCCTTTATTTTAATCTTTTCTATCTCTGGATGAGCTGCAGCGATACTGCCATTAGAAATGGCTAAACTGCAGGCAGAAGTCGATACTATTGCCTCTTTATGTCGGTTATCCCCGGCTTTTGATGGATTGCCGGGGAACACATTAACCGAAGATGCCATTTTTTTAAACTTCTTGTGAAGGTAGCTGTGGTCATTGTTGTTAGAGAAATTACTGTCTAAATGTTTTTCTTGCGTTAACGGCATCGTATCCGCGATCTGTTTACCTGTAAAGGAAAAAAATTGTGTAATGTTATAATTCGACAAAAATCAAGTCGGTATTTAAAATCTATCTGCTAAGTAATTAAACGGGTGCTTACGTTATTGTTTTCTTTGAAACCATAAAAATATAAATACCTACTATTAAATATATTTGCAGGAACATTGTATTAGAAAAGAAACCTACAAAAATAGTCATCGAATTCTAAAGCGAAACTTAGGACGCAGCTGAATAATACTTTGTTATTATTCAGCTGTCCCATTTGTAGTAATGGTGTAGTTAAACCACTTGTACTAAGGCAGTGGTTCCCAAAGTTAACTAGATTCCGATCCCACTATAATTTTCATACATTCCACTATAATGTCAATAGAGATAATTTGGTTTTACTTGACGTGAGTGACAAAATGAAGTACCAGATGTTTTAAAAATAATTGATTTTGCATCGCATTTATTTGAATGACCTTTATGTTTGACGTTAGGAAGTTCTTTTAATGTTAAGTTACAGCTTTCTATATGAAATCTTAATAATAAGCAATCCAGTAAATTTAAAAAGCAAATGCGGTGCTAAATATATATTTTTTGGCAGACGTTCGTCATACAACAGCGATGCGGTGAACGTGTTGACGCAACGCGCATGTGCTAAGCTATTTCCATTGCTGTATGATGTGACATCACCGTGACGTCACGGTCATAGACGAGGATCTCCCCAGTCGGTATATTTTTTGCCCTATTGAGACGCTTACAATTTTTTTTTACAAGTAACACAATAGGTACGATACGCATAACGAACAATACGTTTTTGTTCAAAGAATTAGTTATCAGGCGTACGAGTACCAAAATCATATTATATAGATTTATTGATACTATACCTTTAATTGTATGTACTAAGTTGGTAGAGATAAGTAAAATAATTTTGCGTCACTCAGTAATATTTTAGAATTACGTGTGTGTGTGTGTGTTGTCTACACAGTACTACACGTGTAGTGGTGGCGGGCGACCTCGCTTGCGCTCACTTGAGTTGTATGTGGACGGTTTGCATCGCTCGTTGCTAGTCGGTACGTTCCGAGAAGGCGTTACAATTTCTGAGAAGTGGAGACAATCAAGTCGATCCGCTCATTAACAACGGGCAAGTAAATAAGCTCTGTAGGTGCTGTAGCTACGCACTTAGCGCTTATTCACTAGTACACATGATGTAATTATATAGGCATCCAGGACATTTTGCACGTGAGCCCACTATTAAATTGACCAAAGTATTTAAATAAAGACTGTCAAACTTATTTTATTATTAGTTCGTAAAAATATATTATTTAAAGGTACAGAATCTGTTGTGTTATATACAATCCTGTACTCAAAATATGAGACAAAAAAACTAAACTATGATTATTAATTTCAGTCAGTAAAATGACATTTCTTTGAATGAAAATTCAGTACTAAATTCTGTATAAGTGACAGTTGCACTTGTCAGTTTACTGACTGAGATTAATAATCGTACTTTACTTATAAAGTTAGAAAACAGAGCTTGGAAGTGAATTTGACAAATCAAGTGTGGTTTTGTAATGAGACAAAGGAATCCCGGCGACGAGCCGCCGCCCGCCGGCCTGGCGCCAAGCCAGGCGGCCCTGGCGTCGCCTGTGTCGGCCGCCAGCACGCCGCCAACTCCCACTGCCCCTGCCTATCACTTCATTTCACGTTTACTGTACCTAGTTTGAATTTTAGGCAGCTTCTATCAAAAATGATATGTTCCATATTTACTTTTATTAGGATATAATCTTGCTTACTTGAATGCAATATCTCGATGCAATTCCTTTGATAAATATTGTAAAATAAATAATAATAATTGATATCTTTCATAAGTAGATATTTCTGATTTCAAGATTCATCTTCACAAGGTTTAAAAAATCAAGTTGTAATTCGTTTACCTAATATTAATCCTAACGCAGCCCAATTGGCAGTATAAAATCTGAATATCATGACAATATCATCTATTTCATAGTACTTACTAAATTAAATATAATAAACATTATGTACTAGGAATTTGATAACTTCCTTTATAAAAATGTTGTGTAATTTTCAAAGAATCAAGCATCAGCCTACTGTAAAACGTCTTACATAAGTTAAGTTATAAGTACTTATAATTTTGACAAAGATTTCCGTACAAAATCCAAAAGCACTCAAACTTTTCATAATAACGCATGTGCAACGTCTTCTATCTAGGTAATGTGTAACCAACGTCGTAAATTAAAAACTCTTACCGCGGTGTATTTGATCAGTCCACCATTATATCACTGCTGCCCTGATATCATTTGTTGACACCGTCATAACAAATGTCAACAAGTTCGATAGGCTGCATTTCACCCGCGCGCAAGTGAATCATCGTTAATAATTGCGCGACGATCCACGCCACACGGCACACACATACACATACAGTGATACACGTATATCATCGTCACACAAATCTCACTTGCACTAGAATACAGCTGCGGCACTTTCTTTTAACAGATAATAACAAATTGTTTATACGTATTTTCTACATATGTGTTTATTTTTTGTCTTATATATTGGTAAATGATTGTGTTGTTCGTTTACTTGTTCATTCAAAGCGACAACGCACGTAACCACACCGCGGATGAATGTTCTACTGTTTGTAATGTCGTTGGTTTGTTCGTTTCGTTCCGTTCGGCTCTCCCCGCCGCCCTCTCCACCACCCGCACACCGCACTCTGGCTCGCTGAGTAGTGATTCATGTCGTGTTTAGTGGTGGTTAATATATCATATAGCAACATTATAAAGCATGCTTTATATACATAGCATATAGCAAATGCTATGACGGCTGTCAGTTATTGCTAAATGCTATCCACGATTTACAAAACGCACATAGCAGGCGTGCGCCGCGCGCCGTCGTCGCAGTGCGCAGCACCGGAATATCGCGTGCGCGGTTTATTATCATTTCGCAATAAAGCACGGTATTCAACGTTACACGGTAAAGATTGCTGTCGGTCGCTCGGCGTGTGTTTTAGTCGCACTTTGAATTTACGTTGTCGGACGGATTAGGTAATAATAAGTATAGGTAGTTTATCGGAACTACTGTAAATACATTATTGTGTTTGTCGTTGATTTATTATAATATCATACATTCACAAAAATTTTAAGTACCTTCTTTATAGTAATAGTATAGATATTTAGATAATAATAGTAATAGGTAGTATAGATTTATTAGTAAATGCATCAATTAAAGACCGTTCTAAGCCTGTAAAGTACAAGAGAAATTTCATTTCATTGAATTTTACATACATAATAGTCACGCCTTTTATCCCCGAGGGGGTAGGCAGAGGCATATTATACGCCCACATTTCACCTTTAAGATTTTGTCCCACGTAATAGTAGGTGAGCCGTAATGCCGTGTTGAAATGGAGGAGGCCTTCAACCTGACTTAACGACTGCCACAATGGCAACCGGGACCAACGGCTTAACGTGCCTTCCGAAGCACGGAAACGATCAAATAAATGTCACAAAGTGGTCACATGGATGGGTGGTTCTAGTATTTGAAAGAAAGAGAAAGAAAAAAAAAAGAAAAGGCCTCATGACGGACAGACCGACAAACAGTTCCGTTTTTCAGCTTTAGGTACGAAACTCTAATAAAAAGCACGCTGTCAATATTTTAAGAGTTGCGATTTAATATTAACACATTCCATTCGATCGTGTTGTTGTATGCCCACATAAATAAAGCATGCTATAAAAACGCACGAAATACAGCATGCTATAAAAATAAAGCATATAGCATCTAGCAAGTTATAGCTTTATAGCAACTTTGAACATTACTAGTCGTGTTTTATCTATCTCCCTCCTTCACCGCGAACGGATCGGTTGTTCTTCGTAATCTATTTATATGTATCTACATAATATGCACGGACTTTAACCTGCGCTTAAACTGGAATTCAAAACTTCATGTAGATAAGTACCTACTTACTTAAGCATCATAAATTTATTAAATAGTAAAAAGGCTCAAATCCATTCTAAATTAAAATCCATGTACTTACTGCAGGGCACCAACAAAATTTTTTTCAGCAATTTTTTGGTTTCGCCAAAAAATTTCTTAATCATCGCAGAAAGTACAAATTAAAACCCATCCATTTCATTTTCATTATAAAACTTTGATATCTTTGCCAAATTATACTCAAAAAAAGTTTAAACTAAATTAAATTTGCATGTGAGCCCAAAATTTGTCATCGTATTGTACTTATCAAACATCGCAGGGAACTCCTTGCAGCTTTCATGCAGCACTGGTTTCGTAACGGTTGCGTTCGACTAGAACGGCTATTGGTTTCATGTGCCACCGTATACAAACATTCTCTGTGTTAGTAAACGATAACGCTATTACCATCATTGGTGGACGATAATAAATAAAATATGTAAATATTATAAACATCACCTTAATGTCCTAAAAAGTATTAAAATCATTATTTTATAAGATTAAATAATACCTCCTTAGCATTTCCTATAATTAACTTATCTCGTGAACTTACTATCGGTAAGACCTCTTTATCAACGCTATGAATACCAGCACAATTATCAATACTTAGCTCTACTTACACAAATTTACTTGTCATAATTCGACCAACATAAAATGAAAGTTTATGAAGAAGGTAAAATATCTAAAATGTAATGAAATTACCTTTTTCAGCAAAGAGACGTCATGACACTCAGTCTAAACATATGAATGTATAAGTAATATAAATATCTACATAATTTGCAATGATAATTGGTGGAAGCTTATCAGTATTGCGGAGGCAATGACGCACGCGTTTTGAGGATAGCGCACAGTCGGTCGATTGCAAACAACATGGTCAGGAAGCGAGCAGACATTTCTATCTTAAACCATGTCGCCGACGACACAGCGACCAAAAACTCTTTTCTTAACATGGCCAATTCATAAGTTTGTGTTCTTTATTTTTGCAACTGAGATTTACTAAGAAATTTTGTGGTGAACAGCAAACGATTCGACATTAAAGAAATGACAGCCTTTTCTGCAAATTACTATAAATATACCAAGAAGTATCGATAAAGAAAGCACGCGCATGCACGTCTTAAACTGGATAAGTACTCGTATCCTCATTTGCATTTGACTAGATAAAATCAGTTTTGAGTTCTAATAGTCACTGAAGCTCTTCACGCTTCAGGGCTTCAGTGACTCTGGAGATATCCTTATCTTATATCAGTCAGATGCCATCCATTAAATACCCATCTATTTTCTCCAGTATTAACTTATCCGTTTATATTCCTCGGTAGTTCTGAGCTGATATATCCTTAATGGTTTGTACTTCTGTTGGTATGATGGGTAAAATTGATATACTTAATATGTATTCCCAATATTGACCTGATTTTGTTCTAGTTCCAGGGACCAATTGAAATTCATTTCATTGCGATATAAAATTATAAACGTTAATAATGCTATCATTGACTGCTGTTTCGCAAATAGTACATAGGTATGTGAAGTGAGGGGGCGCGGAGCACTTGTTGCGTTGTTTGGTTGGCGTAGGTACCGCCTGTTGCCGAGAGCCGACGTCACGCCACGACCTTGAGTTGTACGGCCTGGGGAGTGGTCTTTGCCTCTTGCATTTAAGAACATTTGTGCATTATAGTATCCATGACATCATGATAAATATCGAATTAGAAAATACCAAGCAATGTCGAACACTGTTTTAAAATCAGAAAGACCCAAGGAGTAAAAACGGAACCCTACTCATTATACTTTGCAGTCCGCCTGTCTGTCTGTCCGTCACGAGGCTGTCTCTGGAACCGTGACAGCAAGATAGCTGAAATTTCCACAAATGATGTACTTTTGTTGCCGTTATAAAAATACTAAAATCAGAAAAAATATAATATTAAAGAGGGCTCCCATACAAAAAATGTAATTTCTTGTGGTTTTTAGTACGGAACCCTCTGCGCGCGCAAGTCTGACTTGCACTCGGTCGGCTTGAGTAAAATATTTATATTTTAAATAAGTAATAAGTCTTCATCATAAATTCTGTTCTGCATCCATATACGACAGTCGTCTCTGTGAGTATTAAACAATATTTACATATTCTAGGTACATAATATCTACTCTGCAATAAAAACAATTCACCCGAGTTGAAGCATTTGGCAACGCAGCTGTTGAATAAATATGTCCACCCGGGCGCCACAAAGTCGCGTGGGCGGGAAACCATGAAACCAGTCTCGGAGTCAAGTGTGGCAAGTTAAACTTACTGAATCGAGTCAACTATCATATAAATCAGAATTGCGCGCTAAAATAAAGTTCTAAAGCTACGACTACGATTAAACAATCAAATAATAATAGGTACTTGTACACGTGATAGAATTTGATATTATTAGGAGACTTGCTTTGCAGAATAAAATTATGCTAACTTATTTGTATTAAATTGTGCCATGTTCTTAAATCTTTTTTGTTGAAGATAATTCAGCGTGTTACCTACTGCCGTGTGGCTAAGTACGTATAATATTAGGTAAAATTTCATGTTATAAATAGATTATCTTGTCGCTATTGGACTCCGTAGCCTGTATGTTTATCCATTCAAAGTTGAAATTCTTTATGTCATATAATCCATCTCATTTATGTATAGTTGTTGCATCTAATGAGTCTTATTTCGTATACTCTACGTAGGTATATGAACTATGAACGTAGTCTTTGTAAGTACTTAAACAAGTTTGTGGAGCAGTGCAAATGCAAAGCCGCCTGCGTCGTTGTCTCCCCACTTTGCTCGGGCTTCCCTTGGAACCAGGTCATCGTTAACTTGTTCGACCGCTTCGCTACTCGACAAGCTCGCTGTGGAGAACAACCGCACCTGAGATTACTTTGACTTTTTAAAGATACTAATAGGCATTCTACTGCTGATATTATTATAAAAAATAAACAACCTTGATATTTCGACTTTTCAATTCAGATTGTTGATTATTAATAAAAAAACTTATGTTCGTTCTTGGCAAAATGTTTTCAACAAAAATATGACCAACAATATAATAGTCTCTACCTATACCGGGGCGATTATGTGCCTATACATATAATGATATACTCACTATCAGAGAAACTGATAAACGCATTGGCATATCTGTATAAGAATTTTGGTATTGAGAGAATGACTAAACTCAGGCGTACGTAATCACACTAAAATGCCGTATGTATGAATGTGACAATAATATACATGAGTCATCTCCAACCGAGCAACACTTGACCAAATAAACATCTACCTATTTATCATTAGTCTTTCCTCAACGAAGTTTTTGATTTGCATGAAACCGGCAGGTAGGTATGTCAATTACTTTCTTAATCCGCTTTTTTTAAAGTGTTACCTACCTAAGTTCCCTCAGGACTCCAAAAGTGCACTATTGAAGTGTTTTTTTACTGTTATAATTTCTTTACAGGCTACGTGATATTGTAATGCTCAGAAAAAATATTAAAATACTTCACGTATTCTCCTCTCAAACTCGACGAATATAGAATTGGATGGGCATTGTTATGTTTTCTCTCCTTGGCTCTTGAATCAAACTGTTTTAAAGTATATTATTGTATGCGCGCGTTTAGGATTCGGAATCATCTTTTGGAAATTCGCCAGTGAGGTATTCCCGCTTCCGAGGTGCATTCGCGTGCCAAACCTACGCACATTTTCTGTTACAAAAATACTTGTAGGTGTTAAAACTTTGAAATATTTATTAAAATAACGAATCTGTTTACATACTGGGAAGATATATTACGCATATGTCAACTGGATCATAAACCTTATAGTACGAGAGCCCACGACCAAAATTTTTGTCTCATAGCAATACAGCCAAAACCGCATCAAATCGATAGATAGGTACGATTATCCTGAACTCGAAAATACCAATATCAGACATTTTCCGCGTAGCGTTTGATCTGACCGAATTTTCAAAATTGTCAAAGAATTTTACCGAACTGCATCATAGCAATATGTCTGATTTGTAGACTGTAGTTGAATGATAGTATTGAGATACCGGAAACATATTTTTCAGACGTAAGTGGTGTAGCGCAAACCCGTAAAATCACTTAAAAAAATTAAAAATGAGACAAAAAAAATGTCCATAGCAATACGTCTGAAAATCTTTTTTATTAGTAAATTTTGGTTATTTAATGCGAACAAAACAATTTTCAGACGGAAATGTGAACGTATTAAATTTTGAGACCGTTTTGAAAATGTTAACAAATTTTACCGATCGGTATCATAGCAATATGTCTGAAAATTGTTGGACATGATAAAATAAGTTGTCCACATGTGCAAAAAATTTATATCAGACAAATTAAGTGTAGCACCTTCTCTATCAGACAACTTTTCGATACTCAGATATCAAATTCTAAGGTTTTCTTTTTAGTTTTAGGTTTTTTATTATCATGTATGTATCATTTTATTGTAATGTAGTATCAGATAATTATATTGTAAGATGAGCCACACTATCGCATTGGGTGTACACACCTGTAATGATAGTGGTGGGAGAAGTGAATAAATAAATAAAAAAAAATATATATAAAAATCGTATTGAGGCATCTTGAATTCTCCGTTACAAACCAATGAATACGTTGCGACCCTGAATTTATTAGATGATAATTAACAAAGAATTTACCCGAAACCGTAACATTGAAGTTGAAGGACTGAAATAAATCGCACAAAAGGAAACTGGGATGAAGTTGAAAAAAAAAACGGTTCTCGTATGCAATCGCTGTCGGATTCGGAATCGTCGTCCAGGATGTGTCGGCCAGGCAACTCCGAAACGTTATTTTCGTTTTTGGGAGTATATGCTACACTTAAAGTGTCTGAAAACAGGTTTTTGGTAATCATGGCAGCAATACGAAAAGTTAAAAAAAAAAATTATCCGTATTGCTATGATACAGGTCGGCTAAATTTGTTGACATTTTCAAAAATGCGCTCAGGCTATGTGCTACGCGCAAAATGTCTGAAAACAAACTTTTTCGTAATACAATTATAAAATCTATGTACATTTTCACTATCAGACGTATTGCTATAATACCGACTGCCTTTTTTTTTTTGACACAGCAGAAATGGCCTCCCACGCAGTTGCTACACTTTCGACCGTTACTACTAGGGCTTGAATATCGGACGCTTTTTCAGTTCCGGAATTGGGTTTCGATATTCAGTTTTTGAATTCCGGAATTCCGGAATTCCGGAACTCAATCAACTTTCGTTTTGTACAAAATAGTGATATGTAAAAAAAGAAACGGGAGCTGACAGTCCTACGTGATTAGTGATAAACTACTTTGATTCCCAGTAAAATTACTTTTTTTTTAATTTAACGTGAGGGAAAATCCTCATGGATGTTATGCCGGACTCCTACCGACTAAAAAACCTCATGTTACGCCCAACAGCCTGTGGTTGGGAGCCCCGGGGAAGCCCTCGGAAGGATGTCCCAGAACTCCCAACAGACCCACGGCCGCTACAGCGGCCTCGCCCAGGGGGTGGTTCGGGTGCTATTCCGCGTCTTTGGGGGTTTCGGGTGTGATCCCGCTTCTAAGGGGGGGGGGGTGCGTGATTTGCTCACGTCACGCTGCCGTCATGGGCCTGCTTCTGTAGTCATGGGCCTGCTTCGGTACCAGTAGGTTAGGTTTAAAGAAGTTTATTTCTCATAAAAACATGAAGTTCACTTAAAATGAGATTACAACATTTCACATTAACAATAATTTTTCCCCAAAGCTACACCTAGAATTTTAAACGGTCACATTTCTCGTACAATTTTTCTCAATTTACTTTTATATAAACTTAAGCTGTCAATTTCTTTTAATTCATTAGGTAAGTTATTATAAAGTTGTGCTCCCTCGAACAAAATCGTCCTCTTACCATAGTTAGTGCGTGGATGAATTAATTGAATTTTTCCTTTCTTTCTTATAGAATAAGTTGATACTTTTTTAGGTAGCTGTATGTTGATTTTTATGGAGTTCGTTGTAATTTTTTTTACTAAAATGCAGGTGGTGTATATGTATAGTTGTTTTATATTTAGTAATTTTGTATCTTGGTATACTTGAGTAGTTGGTGTTAGGTAGTGATAGTGAAATAGTGATTTAATAATTTTGTTATTGCCTACGGTTGGCCCGGGTAAGCCCTCAGAAGGATGACCCCAGGATTCCCCACAGACCTTGACTATCACTGCGGCCTCACCTAGGAGGCTCGGGTGCTATCCCGCGTATTGGGGCTTGTTCAGGTGTTATCCCGCATCTCCGGGCGTGTGGCGTGCGTGAAACTTTCACGTCACGCTTTCTTCTTGGGCGTGCTTTTGTAAGGACGGCGATTAGCCCACCCACCGTCCTCGGGCCCCCGATTATGGAGGCCGATAGTCTTGGGCAAAGACATGCGGAATTCGGGTGGAAGCGTTCTCTCTCGATCACTTTTCCCGCATTAACTGATCACAGAAAGACGCAGTGGCGTCCCACTTACTCCCACTGGAGAACATAGCTCGCGCAATGGTCTTCAGCGAGAGAATGTCCACGTCCAGACCTACCACGAGGCCCGGGCGCTGTTAAGCCCACGCTGTGCACTCCACTAATGTGTGAAGTACTGTGTCCTCACTGCGTTCCTCGCAGTGCTGGCATTCAGGTGTGGTGTATTCATCACAGATACTTACTGAAGCTCCCGTGCCCGGTAAGCATCTGTGACAACCGGTAGCACAGAGCACCCGCACCGTGGCTCCTCTCTAGTCACACACCCATGACCGGTATGACCGCCGTGATTGTGGCGATTCGGCGATTCCCCCCTTGTTTGATGTGATGTGGCGATTCGGTTTGTTGCTCAAGTCCAGGTTCCACGGTTTCCTTGTGGAGCTGGAACTGCCGAAGCTAGATTTCTGGAGACGTAGGCCTATGACCCCGCTCCAGCGCCTCCTTGCACCAGAAAAGAATAAATTAGAAATATAATTAATTAATTTAAACAAGGACGCAAGTTGCCTCGCTGCCAGATCCTCGAAACATGCCGCTTCTGAGCAACGGACCACGCAGCACCCAATCGTAACCGACGTTCCACAGAAACGGTCTTAAGACTGATCTCTGCGAAACACCGCACGACGTATCTCGCTGACCCGGCTGGGCCCTAGCCAGCTTGAGTAAGTTATAGCCCTCTCGGAAAGATAGGCCCCGACAATTCGACGGAAGTATGGAGGCACTCCATGATAAATAAACACCCCCCTATCGCAGTTCCAGGGCAAGGTGTTGAAGGCGATGCCGGTGTTTCTTGACATCGCCATCGCTTTCAACACCACCTCACCCTGCGATGTTACTTCTTCCGTCAGTCTTCTAATGCGCATGATCGCATCCACGGTGGAGCGCCCTTGACGGAAACCAAACTGGTTATCCGTCAGATCTGGCCCCACGCGTGTGAGGTGCTCGACTGTGCGCTGTGCAATGATACGCTCAAGGAGCTTGCATACCTAACGAGGTATGCAAGCTCCTTGAGCGTATCATTGTTGGGGATCGACTGATCGGGTATCGGCCGGAGTTGCTCAACGGAGCAACACGATCGGCCGATCCCCGGATGGGTAGACTGCCGAACACCTTGCCTTTCGGATCAGAACCAGTTTCCCTGTCTTCCAGACCTTGGGAACCTGGCCTTTTTCGAGGCATGCACTAAAGAGCCCCATCACTCGAGGCCCGAGATCCTCAAGACAAGAGCCAGGACCCACGCTCGGCCTGGAATGCTGTAGGGTCCAGGGACACGGTCCGTGCGGAATCTAAGCCGCAGTACAGTCGCCCCTAACTCACCTTCAGTGACTTCGGGCACGTTGTTCTCGCTGTAATCAGCGTCGGGCGCCTGAGACGGAGCCATGTGTGACGGAATATGTTCCTCCGCCTTGATGAGAACAGGGAACCCAGGACCCTCCTCACTCTGGGTCAGTGGAGCGCCTTGGGGCAAAGTTTGCCCCTAATAATAAGGTACGGGCCCCATGAGTTCCGTCAGAACTACTAGAACTATGCTGAGCGAGACCTCTGTCAAATTCTTAAACCGTTTCTATCAAAGTTAAATTTAACTCGTAGCATAAGTCAGAGCTAAGTCTAAGTTCGCAGTTCGCACTATACCTAAATTGAAGTCTAAATGTAAAAAAAATACAAAAACGTCTTCAATAATATTATTATTATTTAAATAGTATGTTTTCTATCAAATACCATTAATTTTATGGATTTAAATTCTTAGTAGGTTTTAGAAATATCACCAAATAAAATGTTTAATACCTAAGTACATAATCGAATCAATTTGTTAATAGAGAAATCATAAATTATCAACATTGTACTAATTAAAGGTAATTCAATTGCATTAGAAGCTTATAATCTACATTTTTGTTTGTAATGAAATTAAAGAAGAAGCGTAAATATATATTCTTTTTCAATATCGAAATACCGGTATTGATCTCGCCAATTCCGGAATTGAGAACGATATTAGATTTTATCGGAATTCCGGAATTATGTCAATTCCGGAATTCCGGAGTTCAAGCCCTAGTTACTACACACCTAGTCGGGTTCAGAATCATACAATCTAACGATTTTATAGGGTTTTTGCCGTATTGCTATGAGACATGGTTTTGGTCGTGGGCTCTCGTACTATTAATGTAGAAGTGATTCCAAAAGTCTTAAACTTTTCCAGAATAATGATGTATTTTCTTTAAATTGTTAATTAGCAATGTCGCAAAGTGCGCAGACAGAATTGCTGGCGTTACCTCCTCTCCTTGTGTTCCAAGAGGGAGAAGAAACAAATAGTGTGAATTCCACAATATCATTTTTCGGTAGCAGATTACACATTATGTGTTAAAGTAGGTACCAATCAATTATCATAATCTCAGTGACGTAAAAATAGATAACTATCCTCGTTTGCCAAAAGTAGACCTATACAATTTAGAAAACAAGGTAGTTTCTGATACTAATAGGTATCTATCTATCAGTACGATAAGTTCATTGATGATAACAGGAATACTGCGAAATTGTTTAGAAGATAAGCCGTTATATGGGGCTCTCACCTAATTAAAACTATCTCTCTGCCTAACGGTAAGTGCGCATCATTGAAGATGCAAGCCCGCAAGGTTTTCGATTGTGTTTCGCTCACTATATTTTTTTTTTTTTTTTTTTAACGTGAGGGAAAATCCTCGTAGGATGCTATGCCGGACTCTTACCGACTAAAAAACCTCACGTAACGCCCAACAGCCTATGGTTGAGAGCCCCGGGTAAGCCCTCAGGAAGGATGTCCCGTGAGATGTGTTTCGCTCACTACCTGGAGACTAAAAGTTATAAGTGGGAATCCTTATTGACTACTAATGTTCACCAAATCAACTGAAAACAGCTTATAAAGTCAAAAGTCTTCGTGTCACTGTCCTCTTAACTCTAATCGCCTACAGAACCTGATCTGAAAAACAGAGCATCAGTCGGCATTGGATAGATGGAGCACCATATAAATAATGTCGAGCTATTAGCTCCTGTCGCCAAACTCATCTCACAGAAAGCTTGTTTGAAGAAACAAAAATGAACTACGTTTGAAATTATAATTGAACTTTAGAAGCAGCCAACATTCCCCATATGCATAAGTACGAACAAGATGCCTTTATGCACCGCGAAACTGGACTTAGATTAGTAACCCGACGAGTGCGAGCGAAACGAGGCAATTGGCACCAGTTCAGCCTCATTCGCTAGTGTTACGTCATGTCCATGTTGGATCTTGCCGGGTCACCGTAAAGGTGGCAGTGGTGGAGTTCATACATACTTCTAAATGTGGCTAGCCTCAGTTGCATGTCATTTCATAAAGAATTTAAGACTTGGTAAATTTCGTGCGTGACAGCGCTCAGGTACCTACTTGTTTACACCCAGGTACAACCATACAGTTGTACGAATTTCATATTTCAGTGAGTAGTTTAGGAGGGTACACAGTGATAATTGGATTCTAAGAAAGTACCGCCACCGCTCTGTTCAGGGAATCCGAATTAGAGACAATACTCCGAAGCCAATATAGAATAAAGTAGTCATATGACGACCTATATCTATAGATAACGACGCGCGCTATATCACTTTGGCGGATCCTGGTTTCTTGGCTGGTTGACTCATGCCTGTGTTACAGAGCTGAGATCGCTGTATAAAACGAAGGCTAGATTCAGCTACCGTTTTTTTTATTTTAATGATAATTACCTAGTTTAATGATATAGGCCATCCCAGCCGTGGCCGACTAAGTCTCATCTCGAATTGTCTTCAATCGCCATCATTTATATACCCTAAAGAAGAGCATGGAGTAATATAACAATAATATGCAGTGCTGTGACCCCGATAGCAGGATTGATGGCATAGGTCTTATAGTTTCGGAGAAAAATGGCTGTGACACACGGACGGACAGACAGACATGACGAATCTATAAGGGTTCCGTTTTTTGCCATTTGGCTACGGAACCCTAAAAAAGACAAGAATTGAAAAACAAAAAAAAAGGCTGGCAGAGTCGCGGTCATGATCTAGTTAGATATTTATGATTTTATTATCTTGAAGGTGACAAAATCTGCATATTAAACATATTTTCCCTAAACTTATAAAAACATGAATTATAGGTAATTTAGTGATCATTTTTGTCTCTGTGTGTTACCTCCTTACCTATGTATGGTAGGATGGGTTTTAATTATTTTAGTAGCGAATAATTTGTTCAACTTAAAAAGTTGTAGTTAAGACTTATAATTATTTTTTCTTGGTGAAGGCTTCGACCAAGTAATACCTAGTATAGACGGGCACACGTCATACATTACGAAGTCAAAAGTGAGACTAGTTCACAAACTGATGAGTCGCATCACAGACTAGATAACTTCAAAACCGTAAGTACAATACACCTTCACCGGGTTTCAGTAAGATTGGATACATCAAGTAAAACATTAGAATTAATTTCCCTATATGCTGAAGACCTTGCGAAGTGGAGGGAAAAGATAGGAAATAGTATCGCGGGCTCTGAAGCGAGGGCATCGGACAAACGGTTCGATGATGATTACAGAGGCGTCGTAAAGCAGCATAAGATATATCAAGTGGCTGAATTAATTTGATAACTTTTTTCGAGCCTTATACTGGGTGTAACAAAATTACTTCTCGGTAACGGTTGGGTAATTTTGGTCCAATCCCTCAACAACCTTGGATGTGATTTCAAATGAACGGTTTTGGAGTACACTTCATTTTATATTACGGCGGCTAAGTCAATATTTAACGCGAACATGGTGTTTTGATGCATTTTCTAAACTAAGAAATCATAAAAATTCTTATTATCGTGAACTGTAAACAAAAGCTTTTTTTTCTATTTTTTGTGTACGTTGCTATGCACACATTTCCCCCTCTCTCCTACCCCTCGCCCATTTGCTTTGGTGCAAAAATACGGAACCCTAAAAATGATGTAATATATAGGTAATCTCGTAAACATCGTCTCTAAGTACCACGCGAACTTATGATCAATTGCGACCATTTTTATTAAAATAATGTAATAAGGTTAGGTTTTAAACACCATGTTCGCGCTCAATTTCGGCTTGATGTTGTAGTATTAAATATTCCTACTCTTCAAATGCTTTTATTTAGCATAGGTTTTAACGCTGTAGGTATATTGGACCAAGGTCCATACATTTTTGCCCATGGTCCTTTCATGAGATGACTTGGCATCGGAAATCAAATACAAATATTTAATAAAAAAGGAGGGTAAATTTTTTAATTTTTTTTAATTTTTTTTGTCGTACATTAAGAATTCATTTTTTACCGCGGCAATTCGAGGTAACATCGTCGCCGTGGCAAAACAAACACAGAGCACCCGTCTGGCTGTCGTCGCTTTCTACTGCCGCTCAGTAGCTATAGAAAGGGTGAAAATGAAAATTTATAGGACCTTTAAATTGGCTTTACGGTTAAAGTATTCATGTGATTTTTTTTCTTCATTTTTGTAATGTTTCTTGAATGCCACGTCACGTGACGAAATTTGGAGAGGTAATTTTGTTACACCCAGTATACCTACCTAACCCTCAAATCTTCATCAAATTCTTCTTCTAGTAATCTACAGTATAAAAATGTATACCTAAAAGGAGACCTTACGGACAGTGGCCTGGCGGTATATAGTTTCCAGGCCTATTTGTTTAACAGTTTATATGAACATTTTCCTTTTAAAATACATCCTATATATAGGTCTTCCACTTGGTTTTGACGCTTAAAATTCCACCAAGCAATCGGTCGGTCCGCGCGCGGCCAGTATACCGTTACTTCGCCATCGGGTACGCGACCCTCTAATCTGCGTCAAACATAACCCTATTAAAACGCAAAAACTCATGAAGTAGTTTACTTTCGCCTTTTTAACATTAACGGCTGCGACGTTTCTTAGAATTTTCCTGTTATATTATTTATAGAGCCTTAAACAGAATAAAAAAGTACACGTTAGTTCGCTTCAGAAGTAACATCGGCTCTCCAATTCCTAGACATGATTATAGCCGTTGGATTCTAGTGAAAATGTTTAATTGCAATTGCAAACATTTCCTGCACTTAATTTAAATTCCATAGGAAAAAATATAATAGGTGTTACAAAATGTATTATTCATACTTATACACATGCATGTTCAGTATTATTGGAAGCACTACATATTTCAAATAATGGAAATTAATAGCAGTAGATAGATATTCGCGTTGTGTTGGCAGTAATTCCTGGTAGTATCCTCAGACTTACGTCCATAAATAGATGTAAAGCTCACTTCTTTCAATTCTTTTTAATTTTCAGAAGAAGCTGGTTTGGTTTCTTGACTGACAGGTATTGTAGCCTGTGTACAGCTTGATTGGTGAATTGAAGAATATATGAATACTAGCTGATCACCCTGTAAGGATTTTGTCGGAGCGTCACACATGAGTAGGTAAGTCATACAGTATCCAGTTGCCAATAAACATTATTCAAAAAAAAGTCATACAATAATTTTTGTAATAGTGGCTAGATTCTTTGACAGTTCAGAAACTCTTTTTAGTTTTGTTAGGAAACAGCTATTTGCTGGAAACAACTAGTGGCCATTAAAAGTTTCTGTTTAGATATGGACATTTTAACTGAAGTGCGCATTTTAAACATAGCCGATTTTTTTTCGCCTTAGTAGCAACTAAAATTTTCATTGCCTAACCTGGGTTCCCGTTTGCCTTGGTGACTGCCACGTAATTTCCTAGCTACGGACACCAGTGCCAGTGTCTCATCCGTAATTCGGTTGGCCTACTTAATACCTACCATTCATGGTGGGTTTATTTCTTTGTCGTGCATGTAGTGTAATTGCTCGTCGTTTATATTTCTCTCTCTCGCTTACGTAAGTACTCACTTCACAGCCCAGGGTCCGCTTTTCTATTCTCCCTCATCTTAACTCAAGACAATTTTCTGGTACCCATGTAAAGATAATGAAGCTCTCCTGTTATGATTTACCTCTTAATCTAAAGATTGATATGGGACAAAATTCGACCACTTTTGAAGCGAAGTTTCGCTTGTTCGATAAAATATGATGTCATCGAATGATATCAACATAAACGTATTAAAGAATTCATTTATCCACAATAAGTTTTACTTATATCACACACACACATATCATATACCTAGGCACGGTACCTACTTATCATACAAATAAGTAGCAGGGGTAGAGTCCAAACTAGTTCTGCGTCACATTATTGTACAGTTAGTCATCAAAGAGTGGGTGCTAAAACTGCTTCTGTCATCTGCATCACCTTGTAAAGTGTTTTCTAAACAGCAACTTGTAATTGTCTTTCACGTAGCGTAACTGATAGTTTATTGTTGAAGGCAGGAGTATGTTACTTTTGTGCGGTTTTTGGGTACAGAAGTAGTATTGAGGAACGGGCCAATCTTCTAACGCAAACTTGTCTAGCTGGTTATTAGGAATAGTTGCTTCTATTTTGCTTTGCATGTGGGATGAATTCATTTACTGAATGTCATTCATAGTGTAAATACTTTTCGCCCCTTGGGGATAAGGGGATGAGCGTTAAGTACCTACTTCATTATGGAGATAACGCTACACCCTGAGGGCACAGTAAATTTCATTATTTCAATTAGGTCTCTAAGATCCAATATCTTAATTAACAAAAAAGCTCACATTAGCAAGGAGGGCTTCCGCCGCTCAGAAGGCCGCAGTAAAAGTAATCTGACTCCATGCTGAATTTAAGAGCTCATTAGAGTAGCTTTGTGCCGGTGACGGTGAGACCAGACACTTATCAGCAGGAAATATTGGCACGACGGCACAGAAAACAAATTCTGTGACGGCAGGGAGACCCGGTGAAACGGTTGACCACTGGCCGTAGACTGTACGGGACCCGGGCCTGGGGATTACCTACATAATATGCAGGGTGTTCTTATTAGAAGTCACTTGTTCTCGTAGCTGAAACTGTAGTAGGTAGGTAAATGGAACGATTCATCTTCTGCTTGATCCCGAGATAAAAAGGCACGTTATCGACAATCTAGCCGATTATGACCTACTGAAAATATCGTAGTAGGTATCTATAACGAATAAGTAAGCACTTACCTACCAACTCAATTAGATGAGCCGTAACTATGCTTAAAATAGATACAGAAAATTTATGTTCCCTAATTTTAAGCAATAGTTTCTGACTTGAATAGAGCCGATAGACTGCTTCCAAACAAAAATCCTGCACCCACTAGGCAGCAATAAGTAGGCAAGTACCTGCCATGTTTTAAGGAGGAAAATATTGTTAAAATGCCTACTTACACCTACGTTATACGTTCTTTCGCTTTGGGATCGGTACGAAGACAGCATATTATTGCCTACTCGTTTCATCACTGCTAAGTATTTAAGAACTTTCTAAGAGGTATTTATTATAAGCTTTGCAAATACAGGTATCAGTTGTAGTTACAATATAAGTAAAATCATGCTGTTAGGAAGTTTGGTGAAACATTGTGAGATGTGACGGAGATCGGCATGCGGCGGGGGCGGGCGGACGTGCCAAGGCAGGCAGGCAAGCAACATATTTACTCATACGCCTGAGGTGTAAATCACCGTGCATCTATTTCGAGTTGGCCTGTACGGGTGCGAGCGAAGGCGGGAGGCGCGGGGCGCGGTTAGACGCCGATGCCGGTCTGGCGCCAGAAGGATTCCCCAGCGCCCCGCACTCCCCGCACCATCGCTCGAGGTCACCGAGCGCTCTTCGCTTTTCTGACGCAAAACACCTATGTGATGCTTATTCAGAAAGTCGTGTTGATAAATATTTTATTAGCAGAGCGGACGACTTTGGTAGGACTTACCTAAGTAGGTAGTTAAATGAAAGTTTTCCTATCCAAGAAATACCTGTCTACATTATTATCAAATACGATAAAGTGTCGTCTATTGTCAATAAGCAGGAACCTATCTAAATTTTTGTACTTCCTTCTTAAATCCTGTACCTAATTTCATTCGCGGTTAAATTTACAAGATAAACATGTAAACGTATGCTGATAGTTTCAGTACCTACTTAGGTACCTAATTGTCTAAGCGGCAAGTCAAGTCGATATAGGTACTTATTTGAACATGTCATGATTGTTCTTACTCACTTGTCAAGTTCAGGTCCTGTCTGAGCTCCGAGACAACTAAAAACCCGACGCATTATTGTAGTTGTAGTAGTTGGCAATCTGATCTCCCCTTCCCCCCTCCCTGTTCGCCCCCGTGCAGGGTTGCCCTGCGGTCATTGGTTACTCATACATATTGCAAAACTTGTACTCGTCCCATTACACCAATTCATAGCATGTGTTTACATAGCTAAACACATCACTAACTCACTACTTGCACTTTAAAATTCAATACACAAATCATAAATAAAATATAATACGTCGATATGTTATTATATGAAAATTCATTCACACAAAAACGCGCACTCCGCGTTAAACTCCGACAGAGAATGAATAATATAACTACCGAATTGAAAGTAGGTACCTATTACATACAAAATATCAAGCCAGCCTGACAGATGTTTGTATAGTTATGCAAGAGACTATGACTCTTAACTATGGGCAGTAAGGATCACAATTCATTGAGTCCACTAAAAAAATATGTTACAACTGTACTACGATATCTACGTATCTGCCGGAACTTACGCTGGTTCGGAATGACTCGCATAATCGATGCCCGTGCCCATTTGATCAAAAATTAAATGCCAACAATTAAAAAAAATCAATCGCTAAGTTACCTGCTCCTAATGTCTAGGTAACGTAGATTATAGCATATAAATGCTTGCTATACGCGTGTAATGCCCTAAATTGACCACCATCGTTCTAAATTTATAAATCAACGAAGTAACCTAACCATCAGATATGCTCATACATAGATATGTACGAACATGTGCATTGCGAGTGAAAACTTGAGTTTCTACTAATCTAGGGTCATAAATTATTGATACACTCAAGTAGTTTCTCAAATTTTATGACAATGCCTTAAATGTAGAAAGTAGCTAAAGATAAGTATTGATTTAAGTTATCTACTTAAATACGTGGTTTGATAAAATGATAGTGATAAGTACTGAGTAAATACAAATTCTTAAAATTATTGCTTAGGCCGCCATCTATATGGATACACTTTCTATTCATATGAGCAACTAGATGGCGCTTTTACAAAAACAGAGCATTTTCTAGTAACCTTTTACATTTGCAAAAGAAATGCGGAATAAAAAATAAACATGAATATTATTAACATACAATCCTGTATAAGGATGGGTTGTACTGTGGTTATGTGCACCCTTCCCGTTAATTTGAGGATGTTGCTAGCAAACTAAAGATGTAAAATAAGTTCAGCTTATTCCCCTTTCATTTAGGGTAGCGCATAAGGCGACTTCAAGCGCATCAATGAAAAACTAAAGGGTACCTGACTCACCCCTCCACGCAGCACAATGGGGTTGATTTTTTGGTTCTGTAGCCTACGGGTGCCATACAAACATCGAACGCAACCAAGTATCAACGAAACTAATACCTACTACCTATTTAACGCCAGTGAATACCACACAGCTGCAAAGAATCTGCTCGTAGTCTCGTCCAGGTTCCAATGGAGTTCTTTGGAAGCCACAAAAACCGTATACAGCGATTATTTGCATTATTTTCTTTTTTTTCTGCACAATCTTCCGATTAGTATCCAAGTGAGGCACGATGTTGAATCAGTGAACAAATCAGCCTATGGCAGGCAGGCTACTTACGCCCTGACTTACGCCCTGTACCAAGTACGCCACAAATCACGGTCTTGCGCCTTCCATCCATCCAAGCCTTTTCAGTACATCTGGCTGGGGTGGTCGTCGTCCTACTTCACGTTTACCAAGTCGCGTCCTCCACTGATGATTTTATTTTATCCTTCAGAAACAGTATAGGTCGCTGTATTCCTCTTTGTGACCTCCAGTTTTCTAGGAATATCTTGCATTATGTATACAGGGTTTCCCACGGCTATGCCACATGGAGGGTAAGTGCCTTAAATATTGTACGAGAAAAAATAATTACCCGGTAGCTTTATCATACCGATCGAAAGGCTTCATCATCAGGATTATTTTTGCTTAGTAACATAGTGTCAGAAATAAAAGGAAGACCATGAATTTTAACATTTTAATGCAAAAGTCTCAAATACAAAGTCACACTCTTTTGATTATTTTACTCCTTGTCGATCTTTTGATCTTGCTGTGGTGGATATTTATAATAATACGTCCAAGTTCTGTATGTAGCTCGTTGACATTTTCATTTTTTGTAAACTACATTTAAATAGTTATAGTTGAAGGCCTTACGGGCGGCTTGAAAAATTTCAACTGTGGGTCGTCACAACCTGCGCCCGGGTCGGCAGCGCGTGTGTAGCGCCTCTGGTGTTGCAAACGTCTATAGGCTATGGTTACTAACCTTCCGGACTGTGGTGCCACCGGTCCTTCTGGTGGGCCGTATGATTGTCTGCCACCTTAGTGGTATAAAAAAATATCTACATGTCAAAACCCCATAAAAAATCTAACGATATGTATAGATATGTGAATCTCGGCGGCCATCTTATTTGTCTCGATCCAGGGACGAAAGTCTTCATTGAGATCACCGGCAATGCCAGCTTTTCATTTTTCTGAACAAAATTTCATATCAAATGTTAAAATTCATGGTCTTCCTTTTGGTTTGATTCCCGGCTCAACCACGTAAGTATTTAAAAATCTATGAATGCAGTTTAAATAGTTTTTTAAATTAAAATAATGTCTTCGTTCAGTAATTGTTCCATCTACAATATTTAAGGTACTTTCCTCTATGGGGCATAGCCGTGGGACGCCCTGTATAGTATAATACGGCTAACTTGCTTGTGTAGGCCCCGGAAAATTCGGTAAGACCTTATTAGTCTAACTCTATACATATAATAAAATGATAGAAAAGTGAAAACTGTACATTGGAAATATTTAAAAAAATTGTCGCTGGGTGTTCAACATAAGATACCGAAGCCGAAAAGAAAATTTTTTGTCTGTCGACACTACCGGTAGTGTGGCTTGGTAGTGTGGTGGGTAAGAAGGGTTTGTTTTGCTTTGTCAGGAAGGATCTCGAAAAGTACTTGATAGATTTGATTCAAATTTTGCACAAATATTAACTATGGGTAGGGTCTTCAAATAGGCTATATATTATCACGCTACATATCCTAGGGGCTAAGCAGAGAGCAATGAAATTGGCATTATAGCATAATTTTCTCGCCGGCAACAGCTAGTTCAGCTTATAAAAATATTGGGGGACTCATATTATGAAATTAAATTAAACATGTTCCAAACTAATAATGTATTTATTTGAAATCATTTTATGGTATGGTGTCTAAATAAAATAAAACTTGCAAATTATAACTTCAAGTTATAAACACGGTTATGAAATTAATCAAGAGACATTTCAGCATCGTCGTCCTTTTTGTCATTCTTATCATCTTTCGGTTTCTCTTCTTTCTTCTTATCATCCCCTTCCTTGGACTGGCCCGAGTCCGATGGGTTGGATGTCTTTTCGAGCGCATTAAAGAAGGCTTGCATGTTTCCTGTATTAGCGGAAGAAACCACTTCGGGCGGCAGTCCAAACTGAGACATTACAGGTCCCATCTGGCCGGAAGTCAGAGCCGAAGAAAATTGGTTCGTTGCCTGTAATACAACAAGTATATCAATTTATGAAAGTGAAAAAAAAGACGACTTGGTCAACGGGACTTAACCTGTCACATACGCTGTGACATTTTCTGAAAGTTCTCTTTAGAGAGGCGAATCGTGGCCGAGATCCTGGAGTAGCTCAGCACAGTGCACAATTTTGCAAACGAGTTGGGCCAAATATTGAAACATGGCCAAAACGGTAAAACCGCCTAAGTCTGTGTAGTTCCCAAAAATAGGCGAATCTATAGAATGTTGGAACGAGAACCAAATTCCACGCGGGCTTATTCACGAGCAACATCTAGTCCGTTTCTTTTTTTATAGGCATGGTAACAGTGAGGACTTACGGAACTGATAAGTGACCTTAGACTGGTCCTCACTACGCAGCCGATATAGCCAGAAGAAGGTACAAACTTGGTCACTATTTTGACCTAGTAAAGCGCAATGCTCATACATAATACAGATAGCCTCATAATTTGAATTGTCCGGTAAAAATCCGAGATAGCTGTTTCAAACCGCACTTATTCAAAGAGAGATAAGATAAATTACAACATTCAATGACGCCATATTATATTAATCAAGGAACATTTTTATGGTTTCATGTGATAGATTCAGTCACATACATCGTTATTTCGACAGAGTACGCGGGCCGGAAACGAGTATGATACGTCCACGACAGCTAAATCGCTGCAAAAGTATTTTTTACGTCAGCAAGGAGTGATGGTAAGCAAATATGATTAGAATTATTGTTTGTAACTACTATACTCAAAATTAGAACTAAAGCGGGGTAAATCTGAGGAAGACAAAGTAAAGCAAGGAAAGTAACATGCAAAAGGCGAACGTCTCATGCACCGCTCACGAAACAATGGAACAGAGAACAGAGTGCGAATTTTAGCCAGCGTCTATCGTAACGTAACTCACTTTGAAACGCGTATGAGACTTAGCATTGAGTCAAGTGATTATAAATTTTCAAGCCGCTGCCGAACTTAGCTTAACTGCTCATTAGGGACCACTCACATTTATTCAGCTGGATGAAAGCTTATACCGTTTTTCTCACAAGTTGAATGAAATATTAGGAATCAGAGGGAATACGCATTGCGGCGAACGTGCATTGCTGTGTATCTCGCTCGATGTTTCAACGTGTCAAAAAAAGATAGAAATACAGCAAAAACTGAACAGCGTTGAATAAATGTGAGTAGTCCCATATAGTGTTGCATACAAATTCGCGTAACCACGCTCACGGTGAGCGGCTAAAATTCGCACTAGTCACTGGGGAGGTGGTTCGAGGTACGCGCGTAGGTGTAGACAGGTTCACCTGTGCGAACTGCGGAGAGAGCAGGGTGGTCCTTACATCATCGGGCGGCGGCACGTGCGGCGCCAGGCGGGCGGCGTTGGGCCCCGCGCCCGCCGCCGCCACCACCTCGGGGGCCGACAGCGCGGCCGCCAGGTCCACGCGCGCGCCCAGCCCCGCGCCCGCACCCGCGCCCGCCTCCCCCGCGCCCGCACCCGCCTCCCCCGCGCCCTCGCCCTCCGGCGCCGTGCCCAGACCGGAGAAGTAGTGCTGCAAGTCCGACAGCTGGATCGCACCACCTAACCGTGTACTCATTTAATATACTGCAGAACATAGCTTAAAATTATTTACTTTCATTTTGTAATGACTACTAAGATTTCAGTCGCAGAATGTCCCTTTCCTCTTTTTCTTACTTAAAATTAAAAAAATGGAAAAATATCTAGGATGACAGCCATGCTTGAATACTACAATAATTTTTACTAGGTACTACTAAGGTGTAAAACACATACGAAATCATCATCAAACTAGAAGTAGAACGCTTGGTCGTGTCCCATGAATGAATACCAGAGCAAGAAGAAGAAACGGGTCCATTCAGCGACTGAACCATTTCAGTACACATACTTCGCGGAGGAGCAGCAGTCGCAGTATTGGGCGGCGTGGCGGTGGGCGCGGGCAGGTCCCTCGCGCGGGCCGCCGTGCGCGCCGCTACCGGCTCGCTGGTCCGCGGAGCGCTGCCCCCGCGGGAACTGTTGCCGCTGCCCGCCGACGGACGCGAGCTGCTGTTGCCGCTGTTGCCACTGCTGCTGTTGCTACAGACGACAATCATTTCTCAATTGAGAAGCGGTATTACAAAGTGATACAACAAATGTTTGTTCAGTTTCTATTTCAGATAACGCGGAGGTCCGGTATCCGAACTCTGAGTTGGTTTTTCTGGGGGGACTTCAATGGCCGATCATGCAGCGTCTGACCTAATTACACGCAAACCAGAGTCAGGTCAGACAATGCACCCGATCTGGATTACTGCTGAGTCTGCTGACGAGTTGTACAGCCCAATACAGTAGGTCAGTAAGCGCAACACTGTGTTGTGCATGCACAAACGCCTCTACAGTAGAGGCATTTGTGGTACTACTCGTCAGCCGACTGGGACAGTTTCCGAGACTCACAAGATCATATTAGGTATGGATTTATTACATCCCATACACTGATGTTGCAGCATTCGCAATGCTCGGGCGAGCTTTGCGAATGCTGCAACATCATCCCTACCTGGTTCAGGTGTGAGGGCGCCGTGTGCTGAAAACAGACGGCATATCGCGCCTGGGTCAGTGCTCGAACGGTGCGTGAGCCGCCTTAAAAAAGCAGCGCACAACAGTGTCACTAGAGCCTTCAAGAGGCCCAATGGCGTGGACGCCAACTTCTGCCAATCCCCGATGCCACCGCTGCGTTATTCTGACGGATCACTGGCTCGCAAGGTCAAAGAAAAAACATGCTTGCTAATCTCTTTACAGTTAATTCTCAGGTCGATGATTGTGGAAATCAGATTGCTATCGCTAATTGAGATAATGCAATGCCGAGCATTGTGCAAAGCGATGTCCGAGCGATGCTGCAGACCCTCGACACGCGGAAAGCTAGTGGCCCTGACGGCATTCCAGCGGTGGTGCTGAAGGTGCAGCCTAATGCTAATAGGTCCGTACTGGGCATACTGTCTTAACTATTCGTTGTGGGAAGTGTCGGTGGCGAACGTCCAGCCGATCTCCAAGAAAGGGGATTGATCGCATCTTGCCAGCTATCGCCCCATAGCCGTAACCACAGGCAGCAAGATGTTTGAGCTAAAGGTAGTCTTTCGAAGTGAGCGTCTATTCTATAGCGTCTGTGGCGCCGCGATAGAGCGACAGACAGATGTTCCATACAAATGTATGAAATTCTAGGGAATGACTTTCGAGCTCAGCAACACAAATGCGGAGCGCCTATTCTATAGCGTCTGTGGCGCCGCGATAGAGCGACAGACAGATGTTCCATACAAATGTATGAAATTCTAGGGATAGACTTTCGAGCTCAGCAACACAAATGCGGAGCTAAAAGTAGTCTATCGAAGTTAGCGCCTATTCTATAGCGTCTGTGGCGCCGCGATAGAGCGACAGACAGATGTTCCATACAAATGTATGAAATTCTAGGGAATGACTTTCGAGCTCAGCAACACAAATGCGACATCAGTGATGTCACAGTGCCGCTGTGACCGCATTGTCAGACTAGAATTTCATACATTTGTATATGTCGTGGCGCCACTGACGCTATAGACGCTCACTTTGAAAGTCTACCTTAAACAGTGCATGAGAATCACTCACTAATTAATGATCATTCAATATGGCTTTAGGCCACCTAGCATAAGTATCACAGATGCTTGGGGTGAGGCAATGTAGAAGCACAGCAAGTCCTTTGCTATTAGCCTGGACTAAAGACTCTGGGTAAATAATTCCAATTCTAATGTGTCTGTGATCGAAAGGTCAAACAGCAATTTTATAATTATGCCTCAGAGGTGGCCAATTAGATGAAGGAAGAAGGTACAAGGTGAAGGTAGAAGGCACAAGGTGAAAAGAAGAAAAAATGGAAATGAGTTTCATTTAGATTTTTGTTTCTCTTCACCATGACCGACCATACTCATAAAACAAAAAATACTAAAGATCTTAAATTACCCCATGTTACCAAGAAAAGAGGACAACCCTCCAATCTGACCAACTCCTCCAAGCAGTTGCATAAGTTGTTGCTGTGACATGTTGTTCAATATGTTCTGGAGCTCCCCATCCTGTCCACCACCGCTGCCACCGCCACGGCCCCCTGATGTTGGTGGATTGTTCAACGCTTCATTGATGCGACGACAATAATCATCATCCTTCTCAGTTTTCGGCTCCTAGGGAACAGGTATTTTAAGACCATTGTAAGTCAATACTTATTTATACATGCATGCCAGTTATAACAATCAAAAGAATGATGATCTCACAGAAACCCAATCTTGATTACTCTATTTTTTGTTCATATATCTGGTTCTAATTAACCAATTATCAAATGAATGTAAGATTTAAAATCTGGCCATGATTAGTAGGTATATTTAGCATCCATGGGGCAAACAGATAATTTTTTTTTTAAATATTTATTTTTGGCTTCAGTATCATTATTATAACAAAACCCCAAGTTCTTTTAATATTGTCCATTGTACAGACATGACCAATTAACAATTATATAGGTAATTAAATTATTTATGATTGGAGAGAGTCAAAATCTATTTTATATCTGGAGTTAATTATCTCTAGTTTGACATTTTTGGAAATGGATGGTCCTCTACAGATTTGTGCCATGAGGCTTATCTATCAATAAGCAGATGCAAGTTAAAGCCATACATAGCGAGTTGAGTTACCGCAAGTTGTTTTTAATCCTAATCTCTTTTAAGTCTAAATGAAATGACTCAAACTAATCTGCAAACATGTTTTCTCATAAGACAATTTTTTGAGTATATTTGGAATCAATAACCAATACTACATACCTGCATCCAGAAGAAATATTTCTTCGCAAAGGATTTGAACTTCAAGACATAAACCCTGCCAGTAGTACATTCATTAACTCGGACAAACTCACAGTCGTCCGGAAATATCAGTAAATCGTCTTCGACTTCGCCACTAGTACGATCTTTCCAGCAAAAATGCATCAAAGAGTCTTCGCCTTGGTAAACGTAAAGAAGACCCTTCCTTTTATCTGGATGAACCATTCGCCCTTTCAGTGTCATCCTACCGGCTCGGAATTCCACCAAATGTTTATTACCACCGGAACTACCACCCAACCCAGAAGTATTGCCGAATAAAGCGGTGGCTGACATGGTGATCCTGAACAAGCAATATACAGACAAAATTACCTATTAGAAAAGTCAAGGCTCCAAATTGAATTAATTTGTGCAAAAATTGCGCTAAGAATTTATTGTTTCTCAGAACCAAATCCAATTACTTATTGAAAATATTATTGTGTAAATCAAACTTACTTTTTCTTTTCTTGAAAGTTGAATGATTGTGCACAATTTGACAATTAATAAATACTTCTGCCAGACACGACACTGACTTTTTTTCTCTCTATGGCCAAACGTACATTTTTTTATCTATGGCTTCGCTCGGTTTGGAGCTGAGTGGCAAGTAAAGGGGCCCCGACACGATCAATCGGCAATTGTCATGCACGTTAAATATCGTGTGTACATATACTACGTATGTACGTCGATGCAAGACAGCAGGCCATGCCACTACTGTTTTATTTTAGAAATAAATGCCTACAGCCGCGCGATACGTAAGCATGCGATAGGGCTGCCCACCTGCAGCATTTTAATAATATGTGCCTACTTTGACTTTCTATTTAGTATTGCGATTGTAAATATGTACATACATACAGTTTGTCTATAAAGTCGTGAAATGAATGTTTGAGGAACTAAAAATAGTTATGTGTGTGGCAACACTGGCAACCAGAAACATAAGTACGTCAGTTGTCAATGCTATCGTCGAATTTCGTTTACTCTCTCACGTAACTTTAATGTTTGGATTAAACTGCAACAAATTGAGATCAAACTACGCATAAAGGTTTGAGAAATGAGTAAAGAAAATCGGAGTGGTGCGCAGGAAGTGATTTTTAAAGTTTTCCAGTGATGTTTCGCGGAGTACCAATCTGGACAATTGTTGTGGGATTTTGAGGATGTTTATGAGCGAACAGCATCTTTGGTGGGTATGTATTCGTGTTATTGTTTGTTTTGAATCTGTCTGAAGTTACAAATTTACTGAATTTACGATTTGGAGACAAAAAAAAGGCATTGTTTGCATATTTTTAGGTTAGAATCTTAAACTTACAATCTACCTATAATGTAAGTCAGTGGTTAGAACAACATGGTTATTTTATAGTACGATCTACATTTTTGATACTCAGTTCAATCTGGTTTTCTACCAATTTTTATTTTGAATTAATTGCTTCATGTCAATAGTTTGTTTCCAATATGTAATTAATTTTCTTTTTTTACTCTTTTCAGGAAAATCAGAGAGTACAGTTAGGCGAATAGTTAACGAAGGTTTTAATAATGAAGGAAAGTTTGAAACTCCTGGTAAACACAGAAAAGGTCGGCAAAGAAAGAAATAGACGATTTTAATATTTGAACACTGCGCCAAAAAAAATCCTTGTCAGATGGGGGAAAGTTACAGATAAAACATGTAATTACATGATTGTGGCAAAGCAATTGGGACTGCTAGGCACCTGCTGGTGGGTTGTAAGACGCTATTAGACCGGGGCTTCTGGATCTGGTTCAATAACTTTATTCTGGATCTGATTCAATAAAACAGAAACAAAATTAAAAATGTATAATGTGTTTGATTTATTAACTCACTAGCTGATGCTTGCAGCTTCGCCCGTGTCGAATTTGTTCTCGTTCCCGCTTCCCGTAGGAACTTGTTCCCGGGATGAAAAGTAGCCTATGTGTTATTCCAGACTATAATGTATCCCTGTACCAAATTTCAGCCAGATCAGTTCAACTGTTCGAGCGTGAAAGAGTCTCACATCCACACTCATAAGCTTTCGCATTTATAATATTTGTATTGTTCCTGTTCCCGCTTCCCGTAAGAACTTATTTCCGGAATAAAAAGTAGCCATGGTTATTCCAGATTATAATGTATCCCTGGGATTCTTGTCCTACGCTTGGTTGAGAGTTGTGTGTTTTGAGGTTATATTTGGCTTTTTTTTTCAAATTGTGTATTCTGTTCTGAAATTTACTGTTTGTGTTGTCTTGGTGGAGGATATATAAGGTTAGTGTTTACTACATAGTGTTTGTACTCGCTCCAAGGAAATGAGCGAGGATAAACCCCCCGATGAAGGGGGTGGGATTCCTCCGGATATACACCCTAAAGGTGTTAAAAGATCCGCAGATCCATTATTAAATAATGACCAGGAAGGAAAAAGAATCCGTTCCCCTGCGGAATCGATTCAACTAATTTATTTTAAACCAGGCTATGAACCTGACTCGAACATCCTTTACTCCGATATAGATAAAGGACCCTTTTCGGTCTTTGTCTCGAGGTTTGAACCAGACCCAAAGATGGGTCTCACCCTTAAGGCCTTAAAATTCGCGCAATTTTTACATGCGAACAACGTTCGCGATATTAAAGAAGGCAGCATAGTGAATCTTGGCAGAAACAAGGTCAATGTAACATTCAACTCGGCTGAATCGGCCAATAACTTCGCCAAACTAAGTCTTTTAAAAGATAATAATTATATATCAAAGATCCCTAGCTTCCAGCTATTTCGCATGGGTGTGGTCCGTGATATCCCCACGGACTGGTCCCTTGAGGAACTGGTTGGGGGTATTTCCACTCCGGGCAACTGTGGCGAAGTGGTGAGGGCTAGACGCCTCAACGTGAAATCGAAAAACGAGAAGTCTACAGTATGGATTCCATCAAATACAGTTGTACTTACCTTTTTAGGCCAGCACCTTCCAGAAAAAGTGTACTATTTTAATGCCTCACTCCCTGTTTCACTCTACCAACTTCCTACTATACAGTGCAGAAACTGCTGCCGATTTGGACACATTGCTAAGCAATGTCGTTCAAAGTCCCAGTGCTATAAATGCGCCCAGTCCCATCCAGGTGACTCCTGTACTGAAACTGACACAAATGCTACATGTTTGCTTTGCAGAGGTAGTCATTCGGCAACTGACCCTAGGTGCCCAGAACACAGCCGACAAAAATCGATTAAAATTGTAATGGCTGAGGAAAACATAAGCTATATGGAGGCCTCAGCACGTTTTCCCCAACGCAACAAAACTCTATATTCTGAGCTGGCTTCCAGACCAGCTTATAACACCTCTCTTCACCCCCTAATCCATCAATCCCAATCCTCTATAGTCTCCCCCCTCTCTACACACACTTCACAAACTGCCTCCCCTATTTCCTACAGAAAAACTGTTTTCCGGTCCCCTCGCCCCAAACCCTCACCAGGTAAATCTTATGATATTCAGGCACATCGAGATATCACACTTTCCCCCTCATCGAGTCAGCCTAATGGCTGCGGCCTTATAGAAACCACTCCTTTTGCTACTCCTAACGATAACCTTGTTGAACTCCTCCTCTGCTCCTTAATAAACATTTTATCTAAAATGTCTGATGCCCTACCGCACGATGTCTCTGTTCTTGTAGAACAACTACTTAAAGTATTCACAAAAAACAACAATCCCAATGGCTCTCCAGATCCTTCAATGGAATTGTAAAAGCATACGACGTCGTAGACCTGATGTCTTATTCTTATGCAATCAATACAAACCTTTCCTTTTAGCCATCTCGGAGACCCTTCTGAAGCCTGGAATCAACTTCTGGATTCCTGGCTTTTCATGCCTCCGAGAAGACAGAGATGATGGCTGGGGAGGATGTGCCCTGCTCATTAGCAGGAACATATCCTTCTCTCAAATAAATCTACCTCCACATGATTTAGGCTACAATATTGTAGCTGTCAGAGCCATCAACATATCCTTCATTTCCCTTTATATCCCTCACCCAAGCCATCACATCCTACTTGACCTTAAGTCCATTTTGACCTCAATCCCTCCTCCTTTAATCGTCCTAGGTGACTTTAACTGCCACCATACTCTCTGGGGCTGCCACTATATCGACTCAGTTTCTTCTTCTCTTCTAGATCTAATGGACGAACTAGACTTATGTGTTCTGAATGATGGCTCTGCAACCCGCAGAGTCTCCCCAACTCAAAACATTAGTATTCCAGACCTCTCCCTCGCTTCACCTGCTTTAGCTTCCCTTATGTCCTGGTCTCCTCTGCCAAACTCGTTGGGCAGCGACCACTTCCCTATCAACATAACCTATTTCCAATCCCCTATATCTACCCCATCCCCTAGACCTTTCCAACCCCTTCTTAGATTCCGCTTATCAGACGCTAAGTGGGACCTGTATGCTGATCTGTTGGATACTAAATTATTGTCTTTTTCTCCCGTAAACTCCCTCAATCCTCTTCCCCCGTATGAGTCGTTCATTGCTGCAATTATTTCCGCTGCCGAATCTTCTATTCCCCTCAAGAATCCTCCACCCCTATCAATTCCCTCTCCCCCATGGTGGGACTCTGAATGCACAGAGAGCGTCCGTAGCCGCAAGGAGGCAGAGAATAAATTTGCAACATCATTAACCATGTCTGACTACCTTGACTTTAAAAAAATCTCTGCGCACACCTCCAGGTTACTTGCCAAAAAGAAATCACTTGGATGGCAAAAATTCTGTGAATCCCTATCCCCTCGCTCCCTATTTCACTTGTTTGGAGACGCATCAAAACCTTCAGATGCAGCTTAGTGGACTCCAATATCTCTAGCAATGAATCTCACTCCTTCTTACCGGAATTTATAAATAACCTAGCCCCTCCCTTCGTACCAGAGCTTGGCTGTCTTCCCCTTCCCAATCCCCCAATCATAGATAATCTCCTTGACTCCATGAATAACCCTTTCTCTTTCACTGAACTATCCTATGCTCTTGACCATCTCAAAGATTCCTCTCCAGGAATAGATGGCATCCCATACTTCTTCATCTGTAGATCATCTAATAACAGTAAAAGTATTCTCCTCAACATCCTCAACTCTGGAATCATCCCGGAATCTATGCTCTGGAATCATCCCGGAATCCTGGAAAAATCAAATTGTCATCCCTATCCTTAAACCCGGCAAAGACCCCAAATCTCCTTCCTCTTACCGCCCTATTGCCCTTTCTTCAGTCCTGGCCAAAATTATGGAAATCCTTATCAAGTTCAGGCTAGAATGGATCCTGGAACACCGTCAATTACTCTCTCAGAGCCAGTTTGGGTTCAGAAAGGGTAAGGGTACGCTGGACAACCTCGGTATTCTCACCTCTGAGATTCGACTGGCATTCTCCCGAAATGAACATGTCATAGGTGTTTTTTTAGACATCTCTGCTGCTTATGATAATGTCCTTCTTCCACTACTCAGGCAAAAAATGCTCCAGCTGAGTATTCCTGTGAGGCTGGTTCATATTATTTGCAACATGCTCATGCGACGTACCATCTCCGTCAGGTACCAGGATAATATTCTTCCCCCCCGTGTTGTATGGAAGGGCCTTCCTCAAGGTTCAGTTCTAAGTCCTATCTTATACAACATCTATACGGCTGACCTAGACTTTACAGTTAACTCCTTTTGCAATATCCTTCAATATGCTGACGATATTGCCCTCTACACTTCCTCCTCCTCCTTCTCCGAATCTACAGCCTCTCTAAATTCTGCTCTTTATTACTTAAATAATTGGCTTACACTCCACAACCTCTCCCTTTCAGTTGCTAAATGTTCTGCTGTCATCTTTACACGTAAACGCAATGTCCCTTTCGTCTCCCTTTCCGTAGCTAACGAGTTGATTCCTATCAAAGATGAAGTCAAATTCCTAGGCCTAATCCTCGACTCCAAACTGACTGGGATTCCCCACCTTAATCACGTGTTAACTAAAGGTGAAAGAGGTGTCAATGTCTTACGATCGCTGTCTGGGGTACGATGGGGGTCCCACCCCTTCTGCCAGAAACTACTGTACAATGCAGTAATTCGTAGCCATTTTGACTACGGCACCTTTTTACTGGAACCTTGCAACAAGATTGCCCTAGCGAAACTAGAGAAGCTCCAGTCTAGATGTCTTCGAATAATAACAGGCGCAATGAAATGTTCTCCTATTAACGCACTCCAAGTTGAGTGTGTGGAACCTCCACTTCATCTTCGCAGACAATACCTCGCTGACAGATTCTTTTTTAATATAACTCAACTCAGCCCCCATCCTCTTTTTCCTATTCTCAACCAGCTATCACATCTCCTCCTTACCTCTCCATATTGGCAACATAAATCTCACCCCCTCCTTTCAAACTCCTTTGCAAAATTTATTAACCTACCTGTCCCTGTATCCCAAACATCCCTTAATCCCCTCTTTAATACTGACTTTCAATCTTTACTTTTCCAACCATCGGTAATTCTAGACTTTGGAATATCTAAAGATTGCCTAGAAGCCAACCAAAAATTCCTTCACATTATAAACAAAGATTGGTCACAATGGCTCACCCTCTACACGGATGCTTCTAAGCTATCCCTAGAAGCACCAGTCGGCTCAGCAGTCTGGATCCCAGGGTATAGCATTATCCTCAACTTTAAAAGCCCTTCTTTTAACTCAGTCATCACTGGTGAATCCATAGCCCTCCTGGAGGCAGTCATGTATGTGGAATCCCATAAACTTAATAAGGCGCTTATATTGACTGACTCTCTGAGTTGCCTAAAGGATCTATTAAAAAACCCATTTAAATCACGCAATATCTTCCCCCTTACCCTTCAGATAAAGTCGGTGTTACACAGGTGTCACCTGTCTGGTATTGAGGTAGTTTTAGCATGGATCCCCAGCCATGTTGGCATAACAGGCAACGAAACAGCAGACTCCAATGCAAAGATAGCTGCCACGTCAGGATGTCTTACCTACAACTACACTTTCGCTAGAGATCTTCATTCTCTGGCTAGTTTCTCTCTATCAAAGACCTGGAACGACTCCTGGCAATCCTCTCGTCTGATCAAGGGAAAATTTTATGGTTCCCTCCAACCCACTATCCCCTCCAGACCTTGGTTCTTCAACAAAAAACAGATTATAAACAAGTCTGCTACTTCAATTATAATTCGCCTACGACTAGGATTTGTATGTTCACCTGTGTTTCTGGCCAAAATTCGCGTTCGGGACCACTCTCTGTGCGAGTGTGGTCTAGCTCAGGGGTCGGCAAGGCGCGGCTCGCGAGCCGCATGCGGCTCTTTGGGTGTAGACCTGCGGCTCTTTAGTTGCATACATAATAATATCATATTATTCATTTTCAAGAACATTATCACCCTTTCATTTTTAAAAATACCACAAAAGTCTCACTAGTAGTTAAACAAGCAAACTCGCTTAATGGTGGTGTCCTGCGCTTGAAAGCGTTATATGGAGCACCATTTTCTTTCTAATAGGATTCTGCTGCGATGTCCGCAGCGGGCCATAGCCCAGAGAATATAATATCATAAGAGACGGCATGTCTAATTCTGACAGTCCGTCGCAGAACCTAGAGGCCGCAGTTCTGGCAGAAATCTACCGGCACAATGCTTTGGTGCGTCAAAATGGCAAACAACCATCTTCGGAAGTGATTGAAAGCTGGCGTGTTAGAGCGCGCAATGATCTCATTCATATGGCGCACCAGGCTAGAGCTCGGCGGTAAGCATTGAGTTCGTCTCTGCCATCTTATTTATACTGAGGTCCTGGGTAGAAAAGCGGCACTGACATACCTACCACCTCACACAGCTCCGGGCACGGATATTTTAGTAAATACCTGCATGATGAGGTAGGCATTGAGCCTGAGGCAACGTACCCATTGCGAGGACGGCGCCGTGGATTAACGCTACACACCCTCGCTTTTTGTACGGAGTGGAATAGCGAGCATACCCCTCTAAAAGTCCTAAATTAGCCCGGTCGCGTCGCTGTCTATTATAGTTTACGCTATGTTAGACAGCGAAGAAAAATGGTTCGGCTGTTGTTTTGACGTCAACGGCAATGAGAAAAGCGCTGCGGGCGCCAGAGCGCGGTGGCCTAACACTTCCAGTATGCCAACCTCGCACGCGTGGCCGACGATGGAAGCTTTATGACAGCCGTGAGACTGACTAAGACGCACCCCTCGTGTTCAGGCGTCGCGGCAGTGAAGTTTCGGTGGGTAATATTTAGATCCCCAGAGTCGAGACTGTTGCAGGTAGCTGTTGTACGCTTGCCTTCCCTATGACCCAACAATAGTGACAAGAAGGAAAATCCCAGGGTTTTAGTGGGAGAATCCCACATAATCACTCATATTTTTTAATTGTGGAAATTCTCCAAAACCACCCTGTGACTTACCATCTGCCTATGGCCGTAAGTCCTGGAGATGCCCTTCGAAGAATTTTCACAGAGCTTCCGACAGACTTGGTTTGTCTCTATAGCAGACTTTCCCCGCAGTCTAGTCTAACCTACTTCTTACGGGGGGGGGGGGGGGGTCGTGGGATCAAGAAATATTTTGTGGCTCTTTAAAAATGTGGTCATTTAAAATCGTCATTTTTGGCTCTTCCGACTCAAAAGGTTGCCGACCCCTGGTCTAGCTGAAGGTTCCCTCGAACATATTTTCTTTTCCTGTCCCAGATTAATGGTTCCCCTATACGACATCCTTCCTGAACGGATCTCCCGACCGATTAATTTGGCCTATTTGTTAACCCTAGTCAACTCCCCACTAATAAAAGTCCTCTACAAATTTATCTCCATAAATAAAATAAAATTATAACCGTACCTATTTAGCTTAACACTCCTAATCTCAGAACCCCTTTCTCTTTTTGCTATCCTCACTAACCAGCTTTAATGATATGTAGATAGATATAATATACGTTTACTAACCAATACTAACACTTGTGTCGTCCTCTATTTCAGAATATAAAAACGATAAATTGTTTATGAGACCGAACAAATGTCTCAAAACCGAACGTCAAACTAGTAAATCTATTCTCCACCTTGACGTTGGCGGAATCGTTGGTAAACGACGGGGCCATTCATATAAGAAAAGAAGAAGAAGAATGTATCCCTGTACCAAATTTCAGCCAGATCCCTTTAACCGTCCGAGCGTGTAAGAGTAATAAACATCCACACTCACAAACTGTCGCATTTATAATATTAGTAAGATTTTACTCGGAACGAACTCCTCGTATCAAAATCATTTTGGTCGTACTATATAGGGTTGCATACATGCATTCAGCAGTGCCCTCATTTAATTTCACGACTTTATAGACAAACTGTACCATGAGCGAAGACTCCGTACAAGCCGATTCCCGCTGGCTTCCCTTTTCAGAACTGACAGCAACGTATATCAATTTTAAATAATACTCCTAAATTAATCTCAAATATTCATTTTTCTTAGATTATAATGCACTCAAATATACGAAGTTTCATTAAATATACCAAAAACATTAAAAATATATCAAACACCTACTCCATATTAATCGATATTCGTAACCACACCGTTCGATCGAACAAGAGCGCGAAAATAATCCGGCTTACAGACTCATACTACCACAGTACATGACTAGTTCCATGAATTAACGCACCACGCTCTCTTAGCGAAAAGTGCGGCGCTAGGAGCGTGCGTGAAAGCCGGAACGACATAGTTTATTTCTCTCCGCATGTGCTCTGCAGGAACTGCAACCACAGAGTACATTTTGTATACTACGAGATAGAGACGTCACTTGACTTATTGACGACATCAGCGGCGCCAAGCAGTTTTTGCAGGAAACTCGCCGGCTGCTTGTGTGTTTATTGTATCTAATAAATAATAATTATAATTTTACTAGCTAATGCGCGCGGCTTCACCCGCGTGAAATTTGGTTCCTGTTCCCATTTCCCGTGGGAACATTTTCCCGGGATAAAAAGTAGCCTATGTGTTATTCCAGACTATATTCTATCTCTTTACTAAATTTCAGCTAGATCCATTCGGCAGTTAAAGCGTGATTGAGTAACAAACATCCAAACATCTAAACATTCAAACATCTTCACAAACTTTCACATTTATAATATTAGTAGGAAGTAGGATGAAACTAGAATTAAAAATTATATTAAAGTGTAAGTTACAAGTAATAAAAATTGCTTACGGAGTGAAGTGTGGTGATGTGGAAGTAGGAGAGGCTAAGTATCTTCTTTTGTTACTTGAAATTATTAGAGACGCCTATTCATTGAATTGATAATGTTGAGGCATTTTAATTACCATAGCTAAATCTAGGTGGCGCCAGCCAAAATTATAGAAGTCGGTGTTGAGAGTCTCCACAACCTTATGACTACTTAAGAATTATTTTAACATAGAATAAGTACAGTTCATTAGAACTGTGTTATAATAAACCTTATTACCTTCCGCGATAGATCGGCAGGGAAAATCGCGAGGAAAGGAAATAAGCAACTTTAAAATTTAAAAAAAATTATAGACAAAACATTTTTTGACCTTATTAGGGTTCCATGTTACATATCGTCCGTCCGTACCCATGGTGGATAATAAACGGGACTCTATTTTTATTCATAAGACTTAGCCGTCCGTCTGTCTGTCTGTCTGTCTGTCCGTCAGTGACTTACAGACCGACGCGATGGACCGTCACGCGTCACGAGGCTGTATCTTATGAAAACGGTGATAGCTAGAGAGCTGAAATTTTCACAGATTTTGTGTTTCTGTTGCCGTTATAACAACAAATACTAAAAACAGAGAAATTATAATATATAAGGGGGTCTCTCTTACAACAAACGTAATTTTTTGCCATTTTATTTTTATATTAATAACGGCAACAAGAAGCCGCTTAAAATGATCACAGAACATTGAGCTGTATATTTTCATAAAATTTACCTAAATGATTTCATTAAAATAAAATTGACATTTTAAGGGGGTTCTCGTACAACAAACGTGATTTTTGTAGTTTTTTGGTGAGCGAGTCCGCTTCGCATTTGGTAGGTTTTTCATATCTGCTCTTATCATGCACGTAAAACATTGTCGTGTTTAAGTGGAGGTGGCAAAGTCGGAACATCGGGGTATGAACTCATGGATCGCAATTACATTACATGTACGTAGACGCAGGTATATCTAGTATCTACTTATACTAAACTAGGTTTATTTGCTACTAAGTGCAATACCGATAATTTTTTTTTAAAATTTTCGGCTTCCCTTTTAAAAATTTTCACGCTGCGCCACTGATACATACATTCATAAAGTCACGCCTTTATCCCTGAAGGTGTAGGCAGAGGCATAGTATACGCCCACATTTCACCTTATTGTTTTACGTTGTGAATGTGTGAGTGATTTTTTTCAATCCGTCCACAAGGCGTTCAATTTGTATTAAGGATCGTTGTTTTACTGACAACCGGCTTTCATTTCGAGTAAATATGTACCTTTTTTATTTAAACTTTCATTTAAATTTGTTCGTTCAGGCATCACGCAAAAACTACCTGTTCGATTACGATGAAACTTGGTATAATTATTCTTTAATAGCCTGGGCACCACTGGGTACTTTTTATCCCGGAAAAGTATATAGAATTCAAACCAAACTTAATTTTGCGGTTCGATCCCTAGACCCAAAGTTATTATCAATTATTGCTTAAACGGTTAATGGTACGATGATGAAAATAAGCATGAGCGTTGTTTGATACAATTTGAAAAAAGTAGTTTTAACATTTTTGCAAATTCCACCTCCAAAGGTATAAAAAAGGAGGGTAAAGTTTGTATGGGACAACGTGATTCCTTGGTCCGATCTACTTAAAATTTGGCATATAGCATTAATAACATAATTGATGGAAGACGTGTTTCGTATTTTATTGAAATTTATACTATAGCGAGCTAAAAAGGGAATGTAAATTATTTTGGGGCTGATTTTCTCCGGAGTTGATATCAATACTCCTTAAATACTAAATAAATTACTTTTTATTTTGACACATAATTTGTGAAAGTTCAATACAATTGACGTTTTCATTTATGTTTTATTTCAAACTTCAAACAGATGATTTTACTACATAGTCATAAAGTTAAATAACAAGCGCTATTTTGGTATAATATTAACCAAATATGCTAGGAAGTATTATTGCTAATTTATTAAAATTTTGTGTGACAAAATACATTTGTAAAAAGAAGAAGAAAATTCTAAGATATCTAGCCCATGGCTAGCCAGAAAAAATGAAAGACCACGCTTCAGGTAGTATCCACTGGTCAATAAAATAACACCGCATGTTACCATCTACGCTCAATCCTTACGACAAAGATTGTCAGCAGCCCTAAGCGACTGGTCATGGAAGGCATGAACTTTATTCTACATATAGTGCCGACAGTAATCTCTCAGGAAACAGACTCACTAAGTCTTTGTAAAATACGGGAATGGCCTCTACGTAGACTACATTCGACAGGACTGAGTTGAGCAGCCCGCCTGGGGCAGTACCTCCGCCCTGCAGAAGACCGCGGTAATAGTAACCTGACTCCGGTTGGGTTATGTTCTCCGTCGGTTAGCAGGGATCCAGAGCTCATTGGGGCGACTTTGTGCCGTTGACGGTGAGACCAGAGGCTTATCTGGCTCCATTGGCGGATATAGGCGCGGGGTATTGGTACGGCGGTCAGGGAGCCCCGGTGAAACGGTTGACCGCTGACCGCCCGCAGGCTGTACGGGACCCGAACCTGGGGATCACTTAATCTCCGCCCCAGGAGGCTGAACCAGCAGCCTGTGTAAAGTCCCTGGTGCTGTGGTCGTGCCGGAGGAGGATACCGGAGTGGACGCGGCCACTGCATTGGGGGGGGACCGGGGGCCCTTCCGTACGCCGTGCCAATCTTCCGCATTACCTTTGTCTGCCTTTGGTGAGTTGGAGCCTCGCTTAGTCTCCTGCGCCAACGGCACACAGGCGCCCCCTCAACCTTCTTAATTCCCCTTTTTTTAAAAAAACAACCATGGCTGTAAAAAAGAAAAATAAAAAGGTATCCACAGCGGCATCGGCGTCCACACTTCAAGTGGACTTTTGCAACATCAGAGGCATGCGCGCGAATATCAACGTAGTCCACCACCATCTTGAAACTGCGAAGCCGAGCCTTTTTTTCTTGACGGAGACGCAGATCTCATGCCCGAAAGACACATCCCACTTAATGTACCCTGGCTACAAGCTGGAGTACAACTTCAGGCAGAAAGCCGGGGTGTGTATGTACGTCCGGGATGATGTCTGCTGTCGCCGTCTTACAAGCCTCGAAGACAGGGACCTGTCTACGTTATGGGCGCGCGTGGATCACGGGGGCCACACCCGGATCTACGCGTGCGTGTACAGGTCTCACAGCGGTAATACGGACACAATTCGCCTTTATGACCACCTGCAGCAATCGACTGACAGGGTGATTGAGCAGTGTCCCTCCGCTGAGATCGTGATTTTGGGAGATTTCAACGGTCATCATGTTGACTGGTTGGGCTCCCGGACCACCGACTTTGCGGGAAAAGCTGCTCACGAATTTGCCTTGACCTATGGGTTCTCCCAGCTGGTTAAATCCCATACAAGGATACCAGACAAGGAGAACGAGCATAGTGCATTGCTGGATCTCCTGCTGACAACGCGTCCGGACGGATACAACGTTTCAGTGGATGCTCCGCTAGGATCGTCGGACCACTGTGTCGTTCGGACGCATGTGCCTCTCGCAAGGCCTGAACCACCTCGGCCCAAGGAGTGGCGACATGTGTGGCACTACAAGTCAGCAGACTGGGATGGACTGCGAGAGTTCTATGCGTCGTACCCGTGGTGGCGGCTTTGTTTTGCCTCAGAGGATCTGGATTCTTGTGCTGTAGCAGTCGCTGAGGGGATCTTGGAGGGTATGGAATGCTACATTCCCAACCGCTGGATCCCTGTAGGTGCAAAAAAGCGACCGTGGTTCAATCGGATCTGCAGAGAAGCTCTAATGCAGAAAGAATCTGCCTACAGAGCTTGGACCACGGCTCGTGCAAATTCAGATCCAAACATCTCTGAGGTGAAACGCAAATTAAATGCCGCCTCGAGGTCCAGTAAAAGAGCAATTGTCAAGGCCAAGTTCGATTTCGTCGGCAGAATTGGCGAACGGCTAGCAGGCTTCCCCTCAGGAAGTCGTGAATTTTGGTCGCTTGCCAAAGCTGCCGAGGGAAACTTCTGTCGGTCAGGATTACCACCCTTGCTTAAACCCGACGGTAGTTTGGCCCAGAGTGCCAAGGAGAAAGCCGACCTTTTGGGTAATCTCTTTGCCTCTAACTCGACCATGAGCGACGGGGGTGCTTTACCGCCGGGCATTCCGAGTTGTGGCACTTCCATGCCGGAAGTCAAATTTACACAGCGGAATGTTCGGCGGGAGCTTCAATCCCTGGACGTTCATAAGTCGAGCGGGCCAGACGGCATTCCCGCGGTGGTACTTAAGCATTGTGGTCCAGAGTTGTGTCCGGTACTTACACGTCTTTTCACACTTTCCTATTCCATGCAACAAGTCCCAGCGTCGTGGAAGATCGCGTATGTACATCCTGTACCCAAGAAGGGTGACAGGACCGACCCGGCCAATTACAGGCCTATAGCCGTCACCTCCCTTTTATCCAAGGTGATGGAGCGTGTAATTAATACACAGCTCCTGGGGTACCTTGAGGAACACGACCTGCTCAGCGACCGGCAGTACGGTTTCCGTCACGGTCGCTCGACGGGCGATCTTCTTGTGTACCTAACACACCGATGGGCGGCGGCTATCGAGAGTAAGGGTGAGGCTCTAGCAGTGAGCCTCGACATCTCTAAAGCCTTTGACCGGGTCTGGCACCGTGGTCTTCTTACGAAATTGCCCTCATATGGACTACCCGAGAGATTATTCGGATGGGTGTCCAGCTTTTTGTCCGGTAGAAGCATCAGGGCCGTCGTTGACGGCAGCTGTTCAGACTGCATGGCCATTAACGCTGGAGTACCGCAGGGCTCAGTGTTGTCCCCTACTCTGTTTCTGCTGCATATCAATGACATGTTGTCTATTGACGGCATTCATTGTTATGCGGACGACAGTACGGGGGACACTTGTTACACGGGCCACCCCGGTATCTCTCGGGACACAGTGGAGGAAAATCGTGAACAGCTTGTGTCTGAAATCGAGGCTACTCTTACTAGAGTGTCCGATTGGGGTGGACAAAATCTTGTCCAGTTCAACCCTTCCAAGACACAAGCGTGTTTTTTCACCGCTAAGCAAACCCCAATTACTGTAGCGCCGCAATTTCAGGGCACATCTCTTTCCATCTCCAAGAGTATAGGGATCCTTGGTGTTGACATCTCCAGTGACGTTCAGTTCCGTAGTCATTTGGAGGACAAGGCTAAGCTGGCGTCCAAGAAGCTAGGTGTGCTCAACAGGGCGCGGCGGTACTTCACTGCGGCGCAAACACTGCTTCTCTATAAATCGCAAGTGCGGCCGCATATGGAGTACTGCTGTCACCTCTGGGCGGGAGCACCTGAATATCAGCTTCGTCCATTTGACTCGGTGCAAAGTCGAGCTGTAAGAATTGTCAACGATCCTGTACTTACAGCTGGTGTGGAACCTCTTCGCGACAGGAGAGACTTTGCCTCCTTATGCGTGTTCTACCGCCTGTACAATGGTATGTGCTCTGAGGAATTGTTTGATATGATGCCCACGGCTACGTTCTATCATCGCACCGCTCGCCACAGACAGGGAGTTCATCCTCACACGCTGCGTCCGGTGCGTTCCAGCACGGTTAGATCCGATAGGTGTTTTCTTCCGCGCACGCTTAGGTTGTGGAATGACCTCCCTGCCTCGGTTTTCCCAAACGCCTACAGTATGGGGTTCTTCAAAAGGGGTCTTAGAAGGTTTTTACAGGGTCGGCAGCGCGAGTGTGGCACCTCTGGTGTTGCAAACGTTCATAGGCTGCGGTGACCACCGGTCCTTCTGGTGGGCCGTATGCTTGTCTGCCACCTTAGTGGTATAAAAAAAAATTGCGTGTACTTAGTGTACACACGTAAGAAGTGAAACTTCTTCATAAACTTAATTTTCACCTCACCTTAAATTAAGTCAAAAAGTACAAAAGTACAAAAGTCCAAAAGTCCAAAAGTCCAAAAGTCCAAAAGTCCAAAAGTCCAAAAGTCCAAAAGTCCAAAAGTCCAAAAGTCCAAAAGTCCAAAAGTCCAAAAGTCCAAAAGTCCAAAAGTCCAAAAGTCCAAAAGTCCAAAGTCCAAAGTCCAAAAGTCCAAAAGGCCAAAAGTCCAAAAGTCCCAAAGTCCCAAGGTCTCAAGGTCCCAAAATCCCAAAGTCCCAAAGTCCCAAAGTCCCAAAGTCCAAAAGGCCAAAAGTCCAAAAGTCCCAAAGTCCCAAAGTCCCAAGGTCTCAAGGTCCCAAAATCCCAAAGTCCCAAAGTCCAAAAGTCCAAAAGTCCAAAAGTCCAAAAGTCCAAAAGTCCAAAAGTCCAAAGTCCAAAGTCCCAAAGTCCCAAAGTCCCAAAGTCCCAAAGCCCCAAAGTCCCAAAGTCCCAAAGTCCCAAAGGCCAAAAGTCCCAAAGTCCCAAAGTCCCAAAGTTCCAAAGTCCCAAAGACCCAAAGTACCAAGATCCCATCTAAAAGTCCAAAAGTCCCAAAGGCCAAAAGTCCAAAAGTCCCAAAGTCCCAAAGTCCCAAAGTCCCAAAGTCCCAAAGTCCCAAAGTCCCAAAGTCCCAAAGTCCCAAAGTCCCAAAGTCCCAAAGTCCCAAAGTCCCAAAGTCCCAAAGTCCCAAAGTCCCAAAGTCCCAAAGTCCCAAAGTCCCAAAGTCCCAAAGTCCCAAAGTCCCAAAGTCCCAAAGTCCCAAAGTCCCAAAGTCCCAAAGTCCCAAAGTCCCAAATTCCCAAAGTCCCAAAGTCCCAAAGTCCCAAAGTCCCAAAGTCCCAAAGTCCCAAAGTCCCAAAGTTCCAAAGTCCCAAAGACCCAAAGTACCAAGATCCCATCCAAAAGTCCAAAAGTCCCAAAGTCCCAAAGGCCAAAAGTCCAAAAGTCCAAAAGTCCAAAAGTCCAAAAGTCCAAAAGTCCAAAAGTCCAAAAGTCCAAAAGTCCAAAAGTCCAAAAGTCCAAAAGTCCAAAAGTCCAAAAGTCCAAAAGTCCAAAAGTCCAAAAGTCCAAAAGTCCAAAAGTCCAAAAGTCCAAAAGTCCAAAAGTCCAAAAGTCCCAAAGTCCCAAAGCCCCAAAGACCCAAAGTACCAAGGTCCCATCCAAAAGTCCAAAAGTCCAAAAGTCCAAAAGTCCCAAAGTCCCAAAGTCCCAAAGTCCCAAAGTCCCAAAGTCCCAAAGTCCTAAAGTCCCAAAGTTCCAAAGTCCCAAAGACCCAAAGTACCAAGGTCCCATCCAAAAGTCCAAAAGTCCAAAAGTCCAAAAGTTCAAAAGTTCAAAAGTTCAAAAGTTCAAAAGTTCAAAAGTCCCAAAGTCTCAAAGTTCCAAAGTCCCAAAGACCCAAAGTACCAATGTCCCATCCAAAAGTCCAAAAGTCCAAAAGCCCAAAAGTCAAAAAGTCCAAAAACCCTTAAATGACATGCTATCCCTGGATAAAGTACTCTTAATTCGAATCCACCGTGGTGAGGAACAGAACAAAGATGGCGTGTAACCAAAAATCGTGACGTGACGTGACGTGACGTGACGTGACGCAAATTTTTTTCCAACGCCGATAAAGAAGTTTCACTTAAAAAAAAAAAAAAAAAAAAAGGACTGAAAAGAGCCATTACAATGAACATGAACGCTCAACTGATGAAATTTACATTGTTATTACGTTACCAGGTCTTGGTTGGACCATCTGTATTAGCAGGACAAAGCCTACAGTAGTTCGGTTTGTCCAAACGTCGTAGGCTGGGACTATCTGAAGAAGGAACTAAGTTACGATGTCAATTGCTTTGAAGAGAAGTTGTGTCAAGTAGTAGTTTAGCCATTGAATTAAGAAATGTATTTAATAAATAAATTTACTTAGCTCATATTATTATGCATTATGAATTTGTTAATTTGAAATCTATCAAACTACTTAGGTATTATTATAAATGCGAATGTTTGTGAGTGTGGATGTTTGTTACTCTTTCACGTTGTAACAGCTGAACGGATCTGGCTGAAAGGTGCCTACAGAGATATGTAGGATAGTCTAGGAACAAAATTTCATGCAGGCGAAGCTGCGGGCATCAGCTAGTATTAAATATTTTTATTAAATAAAACACGCGCGGTTACTATTTAAAAAACGACACACCGTCCATTCGTCTACTCGGCACAATCGCGACTGCGGACGCCTGCTTGTGTGCTGAAGGCCTGCCGAAAACGAGACTCGTAGGTATAGTTTGCGCTTCGTCCGTTTGTAGGGAGTTACAATACTGGTTAAATATATATACAGGGTGAATTTTTGAAAAGGGATTGGATGGCCAAATCCGAAACTATAAGGAATAGCGAAAAATGCTGAAAGGAGTCACGAGCCCGATTTTGATGAAACTTAAAACCTCATCATTAGATTTTTGAAAAACCCATAATCCTAGCTGGGAATCGAACTTGTTGATTTTGAAAAAAAAAAACACATCCTTTATTATTACACCATACGATAGAGTCGCTGCTAAGGATCAAATTTTGCAAAGTAATGATATACGCCAAATATAAGGAACATTTGGAATTTTAATAGAATTCATAATTCAATCACCAAAATTTTGTATCATATTTTGTTTCGTTCAAATTCTCAGAAAAGATCGTAACTATTCCGTGTATTAAATTATGCTCAGAATGTTTTTTTGGAGAATATTCTAAACTGAATTAATAATATTGAAATATTGAATGCAACACGATCCTTATGGTCTCGAATCCAGCTATGTATTACAAAGATTTTGAACAATTAATCAGTTAACGTAAGAAAAATAAACTGTATTTTGTTAGATGAGCTCTTTCCTGTAGTTTGCCGTATATCATTACTTCCGAGAATATAATCCTTAATAGCAACACTATCGTATGGTGTAATAATATAGGATGTTTTTTTTTTTACAAAATCAATGGATCGATTCCCAGCTAGGATTATTGGTTTTTCAAAAATCTAATGATGAGGTTTTAAGTTTCATCAAAATCGGGCTCGTGACTCCTTTGAGCATTTTTCGCTATTCCTTATAGTTTCGGATTTGGCCATCCAATCCCTTTTGAAAAATTCATTCTGTATACTGTGCCCATGCAAAGAAATCACGCACAATGAAGCAACTTCCATTCATATTTTAAGGGGTCCCGACACGATCAATTGGCAATTGTCAAGCACGTTAAATATCATGTGTACATATACGTCGATGCACAGACACGCAAAGAAAACACGCACACTGAAGCAACTTCCATTCATATTTAACGGTATTTTCAATTGCAAGGCATGATAATGTTGGGAGCCCAATAAGTCGATGCACACATACATGCCAATAAATCACGCACACTGACGCAACTTCTATTTATATTATAATGTGCATTAGAGGGTCCCGACACGATCAATTGGCAATTGTCATGCCTCGATAATATCATGTGTACATACACGTCGATGCACGCACACATGCAAAGAAATCACGCACACAAACATTTTCCATTCATAAATATCAGACTTGACTCAATATATTGACCCGTGTCGGGAGCCCATAACAATTGCCAATTGATCGTGTCTTAGGCTCCCGACATGATCATGCCTTGCAATTGTCAATCACGTTAAATATGAATGAAAGTTGCTTCAGTGTGAGTGATTTCTTTGCATGTGTGTGTGCATCGACGTATATGCACACATGATGTCTACCGTGCTTGACAATTGTCAATTGATCGTGTCCGGACCCCTTTATGGCCCTAGACTTTCGCACGTATACTTGAAGGCTTCGCTTGAACGTGTGCTGGTACATTTTTGTATTTTATTGGTGTTCGTGTTCGGTGTTTCTTGATCTTTGGCCCTGGTCAGTCTGTAGGTACTTTACAATAAATTCACATTTATTTATCCGTTCGGTTTGTCACTTTTGTTTGTCAGAAAGTGAATCAGAGCTGAGTTAATTTGTAAAAAGGAAGTTTTTTTGATAAGTTCTATTGATAAAACGTCATTCATATAAATACCTGTAAAAGTGAATGCGAATAAATCTAATCATATTGAAAATACAATAGTTGCTGCTTCTGTTTAATTAAAATGAGTGGTGTTCAAACAGGTATGTAATTCCTTTCTTCATGTTGTTGTCTTTTTGCAATAACGGTAATAGTTTAGACATCGGTGTCCTTCAAGATTACACATTTATCCGCGCCACTGCCAAAGCTGTACCAGTTCATTTGCGTGACCCACTATATTTTGCATTTCCATGTGTTTAGGAATTTCTTGATACACAGGAATCCTATTATCGTCAATAGCTCCTAATAAATCGCAGCAATGCGAACCTAATGTATACAAATATAATGAATACAAATGTAAAAAAAATATTTGAAGATTATTTCATGTAAATTGTGTTGCAATACATTTTTTACAACAACCAGACGTCCCACAGTTTCACCCGCGTAGTTTCCGTCCCCGTGGAAACACGGTATTTAAAATATAGCCTATGTTATCCAGGGATAGTGTAGCTCTTCAACAGTGAACAAATTTTTTAAATCCGTTTAGTTGTTTATGAGCCTATTTGATGCAAACAAACAATCAAATCTTTCTTCATTCTATTACTATAGATAGATAACCAGTTATGTTTTCGGTATCTCTAGCAAGTGCTTTAATACTACTGTAAACATACACAAAGTTCAGTTACAAATTACTAAAGAAGTGAACTGCTAAATACATATAAGGCTTGTAACCTTGACATCACGCTATGATTTATAGATGTAGTTATTCTCTCTATCTAGTACACACTCATTACTTGTAGTTTATTCTTGTAGCCTAGAATATGTAGATAGCATACTTTCAATTTTGTTTTATACCCCATGTTATTTAGTGCCTCTACAGTTATAATGTGTTGCTAAAGAATATGTATAGCAATTACATTTATGTGATTTTACTCTCTTTTAGGGTACCATACCCACAGGGTAAAAACAGGACCCTATTCATGAGACTTTGCTGTCCCTCTGTCTGTCTAACTGTCTGTCATGAGGCTGTGTCTCAGGATCCGTGACAGCTAGAGAGCTGAATATTTAACAAATGCTGTATTTATATTGCTGCTATAACAAAAAATACTAAAATAAAGAAGGGGTTAATGGTTAAACATGACTTTTTGCAGTTTTTTAGTACGGAATACGGAACCTTCAGTGTGCGAGTCCGACTCTCACTTAGCCGGCTTTTTATCTAATAATCCACTGTTCTTTTTTTGTTAAGTTTAGCCTTGTAACTTATTTATAAAAAATGAATTAGTTCTTGTTGCATATTTTTGAAAATGAATTTATTATTATTATTATTATTATTTATTTATCAGGCAGGCAGTTGAAACAACTGATGACGCCTGTATCCAGCCATTTCTTTCTTCAGTTTTTCTTCTGAGTATGGTAATACTTGTCCAATCTATTCTTAAACTGATTAGTATTTTCTGCAGACACCACAATCTCTGGAAGCTTATTCCATGCTCAGACCACTCTGTTGCTGATAAAATGCCTGTGAGGATTGTTGTTGGAAAATCTAGTACACAATTTGAGACTGTGCCCTCTCAGATTATAATTCTCATTGCGTTTGAATATAGAGTCGAAGTTCTGTATATCATAATGACCATGGAGGATCTTGTAAGTTTCGATCAAATCTCCACGGTCCCTGCGTTCCTTCAAAGTTGTGAGTTTTGTCATCTCTAAACGTTCCTCATATGTAAGTTGTTTAAGTCTTCTGGGTATCTTAGTGAATTTTCGCTGTACTTTCTCCAGTAGCTCTATATCTTTATTAAAGTAGGGACTCCAAACTTGAAAGGCATATTCCAACAAGGGTCTTATGAAAGTTTTATGGATCTTTAGCATCATCTCAGGGCTCAGTGCTCCAAATGCCTTTCTGATCAAGTATATTAAGCTGTTCGCCCTTTTCTTAATTTAAGTTGTATTCTTATAACTAACTTGTTTCTAAATCAATTAAAATACAACTTTGAATTGCATCAATAGATATCTATTAATATCGCTCTGACTCACACTATTGTAAACTTTTCAAGGACAGGTTTTGAGTCATATTATTTAAAAGTTTCATTATTTTATGAATCCCTTGCGAGGTATTAGGTTCACTATTATCTGCAGGAGTACCCATTACCCATAGATATGCTCCGATCAGATTGACATTCCATATTCCATAAAAGCATTAGCAACTGGGTTGAAAAGTGCGTCATCATATGAATGTCATAAGTGTAACACTGTTATTGGGAAAAAATGATATTATAGATATTTGAGAGATGTTAGTTTTGGTTCTGTCTGTTTTGTTGTACATGTTCTTTGTGCTGCATTGAGTTTTTTTATTGAATATGCCTTTTGAACCTTGGTATGGTTGTTACTAAGTAACATTGTGAAACTAAGTAAAACACAATCCTATTCATCTGCATCCTACTAGTTATTTATACAGACAATAGATTTTATGTTATTGCGGTCTGATATTTGAATATTACTGACAGATTACCTATCATTAGACCGTTGGAGTTGAATGTTTAAAGCCGAATTTTAAAATATTAAATAATAACATAATTATTTAGAGATGGGTTAATTTATTAATTAGTCTTAATTTTAAATTAAATGTAAAACTGTGTTTGTATTTCAACTTTATATTATAAATCAGTGTACTGTAAACGATCACTGCAGTAAGCAACATTTACTATGGCCGGACATGGATGGGTGACCATCACGTGGACCACTTTGTGACATTTATTTACGAGCGTTTCCGTGCTTCGGAAGGCACGATAAGCCGTTGGTCCCGGTTGTCAGTAAAATGACAGTCGTTAAGCCAAGTTGAAGGCCTTACGGGCGGCTTGAAAAATTTCAACTGTGGGTCGTCACAACCTGCGCCCGGGTCGGCAGCGCGTGTGTAGCGCCTCTGGTGTTGCAAAACGTCTATAGGCTACGGTTACCAACCTTCTGGTGGGCCGTAAGCTTGTCTGCCACCTAAGTAGTATAAAAAAAAAAAAAATCTTTAAAACTACACAACGGATTTTGATGCAGTCTTTTTTAATAGATAGTGATTGAAGAAGGAGGTTTATATGTATTTAGTATCAGTATTGCACCCGCGCGAAGCCGGGGCGGGTCCCTAGTTATTAAATATTTTAAAATTGATATTTGTCACACCTATAGCCGTACAACCACTCATTCCACATTACATTCACACATACAATAATTCAACAATTTATTAAAATAATTAGCACAGGCCAGAGCTTTGAATTTATAATAATTTTATCTTGCATGTAATAATTACTAAGCAAAATATTTACATATACAGGGTGCTACATTTGGACTGGTCAGTATGGGCAAGTCCAAAAATATACAACATACAAAGATCTGTTCTTCAGAACAATGTTATATATTTTAGAGCAAAGAAAAACTGCATTACCTACCTACATACATTTAAAAAAAACTAATGCACAATTCGGCAATCGATCCTTATCGTTTTGAAAAATAAAAAATACATTATTTCTCTTTGAATATTGATTGTGTAGCTGTAGGTAAAAGTAAATAAGTTAAAAAAAAAGTGTGTAGCAATAAGTAAATGTTACTATAAAACATTATATCCATACTTCCATACTAATATTATAAAGCTGAAGAGTTTGTTTGTTTGTTTGAACGCTAGGATCTCAGGAACTACTGTTTGGAATTCAAAAAATCTTTTACAGCTCGTTAGTTCATTTATCGAGGATGGCTATAGACCAGTGATGGGCAAAATGTAATTAGATTAACCGTTACAAATTATAATTACTTTGTAATGCTTAATTCAATTACTCTGTAACAGATTACTTGAGTAATTAATTACAATGAGTACTAGCAGTAACTAATTACTGAGTAATGGAATTACACGTTAATCTAATTACATTGCAACTAGTTACTCATTAATTCAATTAACCAACACTCATAATTACCAACTCTGTCCTGTGCTGTGGATTCGTCGCGGCCCAACCAAGGGGTGAATCGATATTGATGCGGTTTTTTGATGTAAGTCAATGTGTCCAGGTTGGTACTCAGCTATAAAATTTGAAGACCATCAGCTCAATTCCTGAGTGACGAAGGAATTTCACTGAAATTCCCATACGCTAATCACAAAATTTCATGATGGGTATCGTTTTAGGGGTTTTTTGGTATGCTGAGTGCGAATCACATGATAATTTTGCAATCCAATATGGCCGCCGCGCCGTAGTCACAAAATTTCATGATGGGTATCGTTTAAGGGGTTTTATGGTATGCTGAGTGCGAATCACATGATAATTTTGCAATCCAATATGGCCGCCGCGCCGTTGTCACAAAATTTCATGATGGGTATCGTTTAAGGGGTTTTTTGGTATGCTGAGTGCGAATCACATGATAATTTTGCAATCCAATATGGCCACCGCGCCGTAGTCACAAAATTTCATGATGGGTATAGTTTAAGGGGTTTTTTGGTATGCTGAGTACGAATCACATGATATTTTTGCAATCCAATATGGCCGCCGCGCCGTAGTCACAAAATTTCATGATGGGTATCGTTTAAGGGGTTTTTCGATGTGCTGAGTACGAATCACATGATAATTTTGCAATCCAATATGGCCGCCGCGCCGTAATTACAGAATTTCATGATGGGTATCGTTTAAGGGGTTTTTTGGTATGCTGAGTGCGAATCATATGATAATTTTGCAATCCAATATGGCCGCCGCGCCGTAGTCACAAAATTTCATGATGGGTGTCGTTTAAGGGGTTTTTTGGTATGCTGAGTACGAATCACATGATAATTTTGCAATCCAATATGGCCGCCGCGCCGTAGTCACAAAATCTCATGATGGGTATCGTTTAAGGGGTTTTTCGATGTGCTGAGTACGAATCACATGATAATTTTGCAATCCAATATGGCCGCCGCGAAATAATTACAGAATTTCATGATGGGTATCGTTTAAGGGGTTTTTTGGTATGCTGAGTGCGAATCACATGATAATTTTGCAATCCAATATGGCCACCGCGCCGTAGTCACAAAATTTCATGATGGGTATCGTTTAAGGGGTTTTTTGGTATGCTGAGTACGAATCACATGATAATTTTGCAATCCAAAATGGCCGCCGCGCCGTAGTCACAAAATTTCATGATGGGTATCGTTTAAGGGGTTTTTCGATGTGCTGAGTACGAATCACATGATAATTTTGCAATCCAATATGGCCGCCGCGCCGTAGTCACAAAATTTCATGATGGGTAACGTTTAAGGGATTTTTCGATGTGCTGAGTACGAATCACATGATAATTTTGCAATCCAATATGGCCGCCGCGCCGTAGTCACAAAATTTCATGATGGGTATCGTTTAAGGGGTTTTTCGATGTGCTGAGTACGAATCACATGATAATTTTGCAATCCAATATGGCCGCCGCGCCGTAGTCACAAAATTTCATGATGGGTATCGTTTAAGGGGTTTTTCGATGTGCTGAGTACGAATCACATGATAATTTTGCAATCCAATATGGCCGCCGCGCCGTAGTCACAAAATTTCATGATGGGTATCGTTTAAGGGGTTTTTTGGTATGCTGAGTGCGAATCACATGATAATTTTGCAATCCAATATGGCCGCCGCGCCGTAGTCACAAAATTTCATGATGGGTATCGTTTAAGGGGTTTTTTGATATGCTGAGTACGAATCACATGATAATTTTGCAATCCAATATGGCCGCCGCGCCGTAGTCACAAAATTTCATGATGGGTATCGTTTAAGGGGTTTTTCGATGTGCTGAGTACGAATCACATGATAATTTTGCAATCCAATATGGCCGCCGCGACGTAATTACAGAATTTCATGATGGGTATCGTTTAAGGGGTTTTTTGGTATGCTGAGTATGAATCACATGATAATTTTGCAATCCAATATGGCCGCCGCGCCGTAGTCACAAAATTTCATGATGGGTATCGTTTAAGGGGTTTTTTGGTATGCTGAGTACGAATCACATGATAATTTTGCAATCCAATATGGCCGCCGCGCCGTTGTCACAAAATTTCATGATGGGTATCGTTTAAGGGGTTTTTCGATGTGCTGAGTACGAATCACATGATAATTTTGCAATCCAATATGGCCGCCGCGCCGTAATTACAGAATTTCATGATGGGTATCGTTTAAGGGGTTTTTTGATATGCTGAGTACGAATCACATGATAAATTTGCAATCCAAAATGGCAGCCGCGTCATAATCACAAAATTTCTTGATCGGTATAGTGGATGCATTGCGGTCCAAGCCCAAGGTATTGACCGATTTTGATGAATGTGTCCAGGATGTACTTAGCTATAAATTTTGAAGACCTTCAGCTTAATTCCTGAGTGATCAAGGGCTTTTAAAATTCCCATGCGAGATTCATGAAAATACCCCTTATACGATACCCAACATGAACTTTTACAACGGTGGCGCGGCGGCCATATTGGATTGCTAAATTAACCCGAAATTCGTACTCAGCATACCAAAATACCCCTTATACGATATCCAACATGAAATTTTATAACGGCGGCGCGGTGACCATATTGGATTGCAAAATTAACCCGAAATTCGTACTCAGCATACCAAAATACCCCTTATACGATACCCAACATGAACTTTTACAACGATGGCGCGGTGGCCATATTGGATTGCAAAATTAACCCGAAATTCGTACTCAGCATACCAAAATACCCCTTATACGATACCCAACATGAACTTTTACAACAGTCGCGCGGCGGACATATTGGATTGCTAAATTAACGCGAAATTCGTACTCAGCATACCAAAATACCCCTTATACGATACCCAACATGAAATTTTATAACGGCGGCGCGGTGACCATATTGGATTGCAAAATTAACCCGAAATTCGTACTCAGCATACCAAAATACCCCTTATACGATACCCAACATGAACTTTTACAACGATGGCGTGGCGGCCATATTGGATTGCTAAATTAACCCGAAATTCGTACTCAGCATACCAAAATACCCCTTATACGATACCCAACATGAACTTTTACACCGATGGCGCGGTGGCCATATTGGATTGCTAAATTAACCCGAAATTCGTACTCAGCATACCAAAATATCCCTTATACGATACCCAACATGAACTTTTACAACGGTGGCGCGGCGGCCATATTGGATTGCTAAATTAACCCGAAATTCGTACTCAGCATACCAAAATACCCCTTATACGATACCCAACATGAACTTTTACAACGGCGGCGCGGCGGCCGTATTGGATTGCTAAATTAACCCGAAATTCGTACTCAGCATACCAAAATACCCCTTATACGATACCCAACATGAACTTTTACAACAGTGGCGCGGCGGCCATATTGGATTGCTAAATTAACGCGAAATTCGTACTCAGCGTACCAAAATACCCCATATACGATACCCAACTTGAAATTTTATAACGGCGGCGCGGTGACCATATTGGATTGCAAAATTAACCCGAAATTCGTACTCAGCATACCAAAATACCCCATATACGATACCCAACATGAACTTTTACAACGATGGCGCGGCGGCCATATTGGATTGCTAAATTAACCCGAAATTCGTACTCAGCATACCAAAATACCCCTTATACGATACCCAACATGAACTTTTACAACGGCGGCGCGGCGGCCATATTGGATTGCCGGCTGTGGTATTGATTTGCTTGAATGTATGATAATTACAAAGTAATGAATTACAAAGTAACTAGTTATAAAGTAATCTAATTACTTTGCAACTAGTTACTTAGTAACTAATTAACTGGAACATCCAAAGTATTTAAATTACAAAGTAATTAATTACTGAGTAATTAGATTACATTGTAACTTAATTACATTGTAATTCAATTATTAATTGAATTACTTTTGTAATTAATTACGCCCATCACTGCTATAGACTATATTATATTACGCTGCAACGAATAGAAGCGGAGCAGTAATGACAAATGTTTCAAAAAACGGGGGAAAAATGATTGCTTAGAGCTTCCGTTGCGTGTGCTGGTTAAATGGTTACAGCTATGTAAAAATTATGTACTATAAAATTTTAGTGGAAACCAAATTTCTTCTACAATAATGCGACGGGAAACCTTTCTCGCAAATGAAATTATTCTGAGATATTATGCGACGGGAATACATGCGACGAGAAACCTCTCTCTCTCTCTCTCTTTATCACGTAGTAATGAATATTAACGACGCGACTCTACGGGAGTAAATGCGACGGCTTAATCCCTATATAACTATTTAAAGATCAGGGATTGCCAAGAACTTCAGTTAACTCTTTACTAAAACAAATATCCAAAGCGGCATTGATAGGTCTTACCAATTCTGGTTAGTTATGAGGGAGGAACATTGTGAACGGTGGAAGGTTAGAGCTGATGCGTCGTAAGGTACGAAGATGCGAACCATTCAAGTAGGATTCGGGTAGCCGAATCCAACTTAATGGTTGGCAAGTTCCAGACATCCAAACAGTGTACTCCTGTCTGTAAAGGAGAAATACGAGAATACGGGGTGTTACCTTTTGTACCTATGGCGTAAGACAAGAAGTACACGGAGTGTCCCCTGCGTATGAGCCTACGAGAGGAAGCAAGAGCGTCAATGAAATGCTGCTGTTTGCTGCCAGCGCTGCCACCTGGGAATTACGCTAGCTAAGGACACAGGATAAGTCCCCAACAAAATTGGCATAAAAATCCTAACAAACTATCCTTCTATATGCGTCTGAATTCGATTGTAATGTATATTATCGGTCCAATCCAGACTATTAAAATCTGTATGTTCCACGTTGGGACCTGTGTCTGTTTAGTTAAAATTTATGATAATTTTCCCGTCGGGTGTTTTTTTTTCTGTTTTATAAAATTCAATTCAACTAAGCCAAGAGAAGTTGCACTTCAAAAAGTCATAGCACCACTAGTTGTAAAAACGGGCTACGGGCAGATATTCGGTGTATAATAATGAAAATGAATGCACTTCTGATGTTAATTAAGTATTATGCGCCTTGCATTGTGCTGCTGCGTTAGTAAAGTTTATGTTGTTTCGTTCCGCTCAATGGTATCCGGGTGACCGGTAACTAGCCGAAGCCGAGATTATAATACAAATAAATGTTTTATGTCTACAGTTTTGAACTCATTAATACAGTATGCCCACACTTTTTGACGGCAACTTATTTCTGGGTTGAACAATGGTTAACAAGATCTGAAAGATTCAGTGTATTGGCGATAATATGCATCCGCAAAAATGATATTTGCTAGTTCAATTGTGTTTTAACGTATTACCATTACACCTAAAGACAAAACTTGCTTTATCCGCACTAAATATCAAAAAGCAAATGTATAATGAATATGATATAGCAATTCACTAATGTAGAAATAGCGAATTAGCCTATCTGTAACGAATTTGTCTACCTAAGAGGCATGACTCATTCCGTCGTGCAATCGAGACTTTTTATAGTGTTTCAACAAGAAATACATAAATGACGCAATACTTTTGTGGCTCTACGTCTGCACCGTTCGTTCGCCAGCCTGCGGCACTGTCAATAAACTTTAGCGGCACGAGGTGAGCTCAATCTGTACTTTTGTTGTTCTGATCGGTGTTAAAACTCGTTACATGGTTGGAGACCCTGTACGTAAAACACTTATGTACGGCGATATTGGATTCATTTGGCACAATTTTCATTTATGAGATATTAGAGGTCAGCATTTTAATTTTGTGAAACGCCAACATCAGAAGTAGCATTATTGGTGAAAGTGGCGAACACAAGCAATCGAGCAACGGCGCGAAACGAACGCGGGCTGGTTAGCTCGCATGGTGGGGCTCTACGTGGCGGAAGAAACTGTCGTCAATGTGCGCCGGTGGTGCACGCATTCATGATTCGCGTGTCACTTGTGTTTATTGTTAAAACACTATGTTTGTGAAGTGATAGTAACTGTTTAGTGATTTATAATGTAGAATTTTAATTACAACAAGTGACCTCAATTTCATAGCGAATGCGCACGTCTCTTTTGTGATAAAAAACATACGATTTCGAATTACATGTTTTTTTAATAAAAGAAATATGCTTCATTGTCGCGGAAGAAAACGAGGCAGATAGTATGGCAAGCGAGGGAGGACCGCCCGGGGACGTGGAGCCGACGAGCCTGGAGTTTATGGAGGATCCATACTTCGTTCCACCAGACAACGACTCTACGCCAAGTTTCGACGTGGCTGTTGATGAATTGGATGAACTAGAGGAAATAGAGAACTGGGCCCACGATGACCCTGAAGCTGACTGGCGCATGCTGCCCGACCTTGCCGAGTCCGCTCTATGTATTGAAACGGAATTCTATGTAGACAATAGGCGCCGGCGTTTACGAATATTTAGAAGAAAGATACGTGAGGTACGAGTCACGTTTCAAGACTTATCGAAGCCTTACCTTGCCAAGATGTCCAGTCACACAAATTACAAAAAATTCTTAGGTATCGCTGTTGGAGGTTAGTTGATGAGAAATGTTAACACATGATTTACAAACTACCCTGTTTTCGTGCTATAATTTTTTTAGGAACGGTTTGCGTAGTAGTTTCATTCATACAAAATCCGTGGGACTGTGTACTTTTCATTCAACACAGGATAAACTACCCTCTCTTGTTGCTAGGGGGATAAGAAAGTTTTTCATGTTCCTGACCAGCCAATGTGCTTCGGGAACACTGGAAATAATGTTTGAATGAGGAAATTGTTTCCGGTAGGATGGATATCTGAAATTCATATTTTTGATGCTTTACATCAAGAAGCGACGAGTGTCAGTCAACCCTATTTATAATGAAATAGTATGCAGTCGATTATCCGACTTTCTTTACTTTTATTGTTGTGAGTAGAGCAACGTTTTTTTATCCAAGTATTTATGAAGATTAAAATTAATTTTGTGTCTGCATTTAGCTTATTCTTCTTGATGTCAATATTTTATTTTAGACACGTTTTAAGGAGAATAAAATCTATAGTATAGGCACACGAGAAGAGAATGTTCTTCTTTAATTTACTTATGTATGCACAATCAGTGGTCTTATCGCAAAGAGCAGTTGCAATCGGATAACTACCTACCTATTTCTAACTAAGTGGTACCTACTTAGTTGGTACATTTTTTCCTTTCACACTTGAATCGCTGAGCTCTTACATCAATTTTATTGTCTAACAAAATCTCGTGTGCGTTGCTACTTAAAAATGAGGTCGCATTTTGATTCATGTGTCTTTGAAATTGAATTGTTGTTTCGTATTGCGTCTATGAATTATTGTGGGATCAAAATACTCTTTTCATCTCCGTGTTATCTACTTAAATCCTAGGTACTACCTAACATAATTGTCTAAACAGCAGCAGTGGCGGATACAGAAAAATCTCAAGGGGGGGCGCAAAAGATATTTTGAGTTTTAAGCTACCTTTACTATTAGCGCAATAAAAAAGTAATCAATCACACGTGAAGTTTATGAAAATTTTATTTGTAACTAGAGGACGCCACGCGGTTTCACCCGCGTAGATCCCGTTCCGTGGGAATACAATATTATTTCTTCTATAAAAACCTTCTCCTGACAATACCTTACACAACAAAAAAAGAATTAGTGAAATCGGTTCACCCGTTCTCAAATTATGCGCTTACCAACACATTTTGCGATTCATTTTTTAGGGTTTCGTAGCCAAATGGCAAAAACGGAACCCATATAGATTCGTCATGTCTGTCTGTCTGTCTGTCCGTCCGTGTGTCACAGCCACTTTTCTCCGAAACTATAAGGCCTATACTATTGAAACTTTGTAACTAGATGTATTCTGTAAAGCGCATTAAGATTCTTATATAAAACTAGAAAAAAAAACTCAGAACTGAAACTCAAAATTTTTCTTTTTTCTGCAACTCCATACCTGTACCTTCTATAGATAGGTCTTTAAAAATGCAAATATTGAGGTTTCTAAAATCATTCTTTCCTTAAGTAAATAGTTTGCACAAGAGACACTTCCAAAGTGGAAAAATGAGTATCCCCCCCCCCTCTAACTTCCAAACTAAGAGAATGATAAATCTAAAAAAAATATATGATGTACATTGCCATAAAAACTACCAACGAAAATTGGTTTGAACGGGATAGAGCTGGTAGTTTTTTTTAATACGTCATAAACCGCAATTTTCAATTAGAAAAATCACTACCACTGCCAAATTTGTTAACATCAATCAAAGTTACAACGAACTATAAGAACTTTTATATTATGTTACTGGCTGCTACGAAACCCTCCATGGGCGAGTCCAACTCGCACTTGGCCGATTTTATTATATATAAGATGGTATACTTAGGTACTTAATAAAAAAAATACAGTAAAAATACAATGTTCAAGTTTAAGGGACCTAACGAAAAACACGTCTTATGAGGGCATTCCATGGATTCACCGTGCGGGCACCGCGCCAGGTCCATAGCGTGGTACAGAGGAAAATACTGTGAGGGTGTCTGGGACTTGCGACCCATTTGAGTAGGTTTAGGGTGGCCACGTTTCTGTACGCATAACCGTTCACAATGTTCCCTGCTTAACCAGATTCGATAATATCCTAACAATGTCGCTTTGCATATTCGTTTTAATGAAGAGTTTACTGAAGCTCTTGACAATCCTAGGTCTTTAAATAGGTTATATAGAGATTTAGCTCAGTATGCCCCTTGCTCCTACTTCTACGTTTCATTGTAACTAAGAGTTGACTGCTCTAGGTGCTAGATGACGCTGTAACTTAACTAAACCAATAAATCTTTGACGGTCAGACAGCCGGAGAGTTTCCTGCATTGGCTGCTTGGTGGCGCTGGTGTCCTCAATGTAAACTGACCATTAATTTTTGAACTCAAAATGGGACATAAGTTTTTATAAATACCCCAGTTATATGGTTAATTAAAATCGACAGAAATTCTTTATTTTGAAAAAGTGTTATTTAATGCGAATTTTAAGGGTGGAAATCCGTCAAAGATGCTGTGCCGGCCGTGGTTTGTCTGTAAGATACAGACAAACCACACGGTGCCCTACCACGGCTACCACTGTCTACGACTGGGAGCCCCGGAAAGTCCTCCGTGCGGCACCCAAGGGGGGGGCGCGCGCCCCCCGCGCCCCTACCCTGTATCCGCCACTGAACAGCAGTTAGTGAGTTGTCAGAAGGGTAATTTAACTACTTACAATTGGATCTAATAATCGAAATTCATCCCAAAATTACCCATTGGATTGCATTTGCAAAAATCCGGAAATGATCGTGGTTTTTAAATGTCCTAGTATCTGATTTACAATCACTTTTCTGTACTTAGTGTACTTACCTATCTATGAGAGCAATCTGTCCAACAACTTTGTCATAAATCGCTATTGTTACCGTTACCGACCTAATTAACCAACCACAGCGTATTGTGAATTAGTTACCGTATTATTGTTAGACATTCAATTTCTAACTTGATAATGAAAGCCACTTAAGTATGGAAGAAATTGTGGAAGCGTTGAATAGTATGAAATTAGGAAAGGCTGCTGGGATTGATAGAATTTCTGTCGAGATGCTGAAAGCGGGTCGTGGCGTGGTAGCTTGCCAGCTGTACCGCCTTTTCAATCTTTGCTGGCGAAATGGCAGAGTACCAGAAGAATGGTGCAAATCGGTCATAGTGCCGCTGTACAAAGGTAAAGGGTCACAGCAAGAGTGCAAAAACTACCGCGGCATAAGCTTGCTCAGTGTCGTAGGCAAATTGTATGCGAAAGTTTTGATTAAAAGAGTGATGAATGAAACTAAAGGAAAAATGTGGGATGTACAAGCAGGATTTATGAAAGGAAGGGGATGCACGGATCAGGTCTTTTCACTAAGATGCCTAGCTGAAAAGTTTTTGGCAAAACGCCAAAAAGTCTATTGCATCTTCGTGGACTTAGAAAAGGCCTATGACAGAGTGGTGAGGAATGAACTGTGGTCAACACTGTTCATGTATGGAGTGAACAGCAACTTGATACGAGCATTGAAATCTCTATATGAGGGCTCCAGTGCTTGTGTCAGGATCAATGGAGCTTGCACAGACTTTTTTCCCATCGAAAAAGGTGTGAGGCAAGGCTGTGTAGCGTCACCATGGCTGTTCAACCTTTATATAGACAGTTGTTTGAAAGATCTACAAGAGTGTGCGTATGGACTAAAAATGAATGAGCTAACCGTCAAATGCCTCCTTTATGCTGATGATCAGGTAATACTGGCATCATCGGCGGAGGAGTTGCAGTTGATGGTTAATGTAATGAACGATGCGCTTAAAAGTAGAGGAATGAATGTTAATGTAAGCAAGACAAAAGTAATGGTTTTTGAAAGAGAGAAATGTATGACTGATTGCTCGATATTGATCGAAGGAAAGAGCGTGGAACAGGTGAAAGAGTTTGTTTATTTGGGTTCAAAATTTGCAAGAGATGGAAAGTGTGACAATGATATTGAAAGAAGAGTTTTGGCAGGAAATCAAGTGAATGGAGCCATTCACACCTTTATGAACAGTCAGAACGTGTCTAAAAAGGCAAGGATGGCTGTACATAGAGGAGTGCTTGTCCCTACACTTATGCATGGTAGTGAAAGTTGGGTGTGGCAGGAGAAGCATGAAAGTAAAATTAATGCAGTGGAAATGAGAAGTTTGCGAAGTATAGCTGGAGTGACATTGATGGATAAAGTAAATAATAGTGTGATAAGGGAACATTGCGGCATGACAGAAGATGTAGTGACTAAGATAGAAAAAGGGATGCTCAGATGGTTTGGACATGTGGAGAGAATGGATGGAAATAGGCTGACGAAACAGATTTATGAGGCGAGAGTGAATGGGCAAACTGGTAGGGGTCGACCTCGGCATACTCAAGTCGATAAAATCGACAATCTTCTGAGAAAAGGCCAGGTCAAGAGTACCCTTAACCGAAGAGCATGTATGAAGACACTTATGAAAGTTGAAGAAGCGAAAGTTGTTTGCCAGGATCGTAGCAAGTGGAAAGCCATAGTCTCTGCCTACCCCGTTGGGAAACAGGCGTGATGTTATGTATGTATGTATGTATTCAATTTCTATAGTACAGTAGAATGAATTGGAAATTGCATGTGACAAAATAATCTCAGCGTCAGCAAAAGCAACAATATTTTAAGACTGGCGACTGACTTCGTGTGGAGGAAAGAGTGAGATGTTGCTCAAAAACACAAAGGGAGAATCCTTCTACCAGGCAAGGTGATTGCGGTTTATATCATTCATCACGGAGAGAACCTTCATATTGCTTTATAGGACTTCTATTGATTTTCGTATGTGGCGGTCGCCACACTTCGTAACACCTCTGAAGGGAGCAGTTGCTCGTCGAACTTGAGGTTTTTATTTATGTTTGAATCTCAGATTAAAAGATATATTCTTTTAGTCTGAGGTTTGAGTCATCAAGTAACCACACCAATATATTGAGGATTAGAAGCATAGATTTTATAAAGCATTCACCAAGTTATCCTATTTACTTCGTCCATGAAACACCGTTGCATGATTCCCGTAATCTAATAAGTCTGCCCAATTGGTTGACATCCATTTACTGCTCCAATCCTATTAGTTAGTCGTACAGTGCTGTGCTTGCCTATCGCCTTCAAAAATTGGTTATTCAATACAAAAATAACTTTTCAATTTAAAACAGTAGTTCCTGAAATTAGAGTTTTCAACTAAACCCAAAATAATACCTATATTTTTTAATGGGGCCCATACACGCTGCGGCGCCGGAGAGGTCGATGGCTGGAGTGGAGTGCTGGAATGAAGTATGTGGATATTGGCCCGTGCGGGTTTTTGAACCCCTTTATGACCGACCGGAGCAAAATTTAATGTTTTATTTTTCTGAGTGAGACAGTACCGTTCGTAGTTTAGAAAAAATACTATTTTCTTATATTTTTTTATTTAAATCATGTAAGTAAATGTCCAAGTCATAGCTTTTTAACTAAATGCATGTGCAAAATGCATTTTTTTTGTTCTTTTCGTTTTAACCTATTACATAAATGATGGGTTGCTGATGCACGCGCACTAAGGCATCACCTTGTCCTTTTTACTATAATAAGAGCACTATCCACGAATATAAGTAATTTCATCTGCTTTCCCGTCCATTCGAGGATAATTTTTTAAATTATGACAGGAATTTTGACAAGTTGACATGACTATAAGTTTTCCTTTTCAATAACCAGTTTTTCCACCAATCTGTTCACGGTTTTAAACCGATTTGGTGCATTATTTTTTCCAAGATAATGCCGATAACCGATTTGGTGCCTAATTTCCAAGTAAGAAAGAAGGTAAATGGTCTAATAAAGGGCCAGTACGTCAATCGATGTCAGTCTTCAATCGATGTCGATGGAAACGAACTGAAAAGTCTCATAATACGTGACGATATGCGGCCGACCTGCGCAGTCAAACCTGCTCTAACCTCTCCGGTGACCCTAGCGTCTATAGCGTACGTTATATTAGTAGATATAAAAAAATGACAATTAAATAAAGGTCAATATACACCGTCGTTTCCTTACTATATAAGTCTGTAACAATTTATTATGAAGTTGTGGACAGTGGCCAGAATCTAACAATTTTTACTACAGAATAGTTTGAAAATGTGCATTTTGTTCGTGTAATGCATTCGATGAGGTATCTTTATCTGTTTTGTTTATTTTATACTGCTGATTCTGAGTGATGGAACTTGTACTTACCTACATCTTGAATGAAACATTTCACTTAGAAGTTTTCCACAATATTTACTTTTTGAACCAGACGGGTTTCGTCTTACATACCTATTCATACTAATTAATTTAACATTTATATGTAATAAGTTGAATTTGTCAAAAAACTTCCTATGATAGCTAAATTATAAACCACCCACGGTCGCTTCCTGTTATCTGTCTTTTTTTCAAAATAGCATAACTAGATGAAGTTGAACCACTGATCGGTATATTCTGTATTAGTTCACAAGAGGGATCCTTGCTAAGTGTAGCATCAAACTTTCCATTGAAAATTATAAGTCTAATTACTTTTTAATGACAAGCTAATTTTTATTTGACTGTGTCATTTGTGTTGTGGACCATCGCTACAGGATGCAGGATCGAGATATCACACACAATAATCCGTATCTCCCTGCTAAAAGTTTAGTAAATTATGAATCATTTTGTTTTGAACGAATTAAGTTGCATAATATTATTGTAGGTAGTGCTTTTTGTACACGGTAAAAACATAGTTTCTCTCGAAAATTTCCGCACTACTATACTTCAGTCTGGGTCAAATCTCTGCAAGAAGTGTGTGTATGTATGTAATAGGCAGTGCAGTGTTATAATTATTTTGTATTATTACGTAATATACTTTCCACTTACCGCTGCTCATCACACTGTAGCTTTATTAAGTACCGTTATTACTACGTGTTTACTATTATATAACTTATGAGCCTTTTTATCATAATATAGAGCCTCTCTAGCAATTACAGGTCAGAAAAGTAATGATAAAACCATTATTTTATTTACTAAGGTGTTAAAATACATAACCCACCTTGAAAGGTTTTTTGATCATGATTTTTTATCATTTATAGTGCTTTTCAGTTCTTGGTTCTCTGTTTCGCCAGTTATTCTCTTCAGTTCCAATATTTGAAATACTATATGATTCAGCTAAAATTCCGTACACCAAATCGAAATCAAGGTCTTCAAGAGTCCTGAGCCTCTTGACAGACGGATTGCATTTGAACTGTAGTCCAACTATAATGCAAAATTGCAAGCCCCCCGTTCAAGGTGCAGTAGTTGTAAGTGCAGATTAAATGCATTTTGTTTTGCTGTTTTACCAACTACATTCAAAATGTAAATTTGCAGTCGAGAGTGTAGTTGAAATGCAGATAAAATAATAAATAGGTACCTATAATTATGACAAAATTTACGTTGATAGATTATTCGGTCACGGTTTACTTTTACATAATATTCTAAGCAGTTTATTTTTGGCAGATAAACTACGTATAATAAATTTTACATTTTGTTTTAAGCTTTATTTAGAATACGAATACTGTAAATATAAATACAACAAGAATCTTGCGTTCTCGGTTTTGCATAATTAAATTATTTAATTTAATTAGGTAACTATAAAAATAAAATTGACTATTAGCAATGTTAAATTGCTAGAAACACATTTTTTTAAAATAAGCAATTACTACATATGAATACATAATAAAACAAGCAAGTAGGTAGGTAATTTTTTTAAATACCTAGGTAGTAGTATTATGTAACTTAAATAGCATCAGGAAGAAGGAAAGAAGCTATAAATATAGTCCCATTTATAGCATTGGCATTTGTCAGAGGCAGCATAAATATTGTGGCACGTTTGAAAACAGTACGATTTATGCCGATACTCACCACTTTGTTTGTTCATGTTATTTTTATATTCTTTTCTTTCCATTCTGGACATACATAGTCTATGACTATACCTACTAATATTATAAAGAGGAAAGATTTGATTGTTTGTTTGTTTGGCTCTGAAACTACTGGACCGATTTAAAAAATTCTTTCACTGTTGGGAAGCTACACTATCCCCGGGTATAACAGAGGCTATATTTTTCCTCGTATTCCCACGGGAACGCAAGCTACGCGACGTCCGCTAGTTTTAAATAATATTCACGATAGCTCAGTGGCGCAGTGATATTGCACTGAAGTCCCGAGTTCGATTCCAGATCGAATCTGTTTTTTTTTTTCGGAGTTTGGGTGTTTTCTATTAATATGTAGGCATTTATGTATGTTTATCTAACCCAGATTCAACAGCTAATATTCACAATAATATTGTGAATATAAGCTGTGTTGGATATATTATATAAACAACGTTAATACTAGCTTAATTTAGGCTAGATGGCAATGCGTGAGAAAATCCAAAAATATTTATTTCCTGTCGGTAAATATCAAATGTTTGTTTTTTTTGCCAGCTGAAGAAGCGATGGCCGGTACTGGCGTAGGGCCTGAAACTCACCCTGTGGACGAACTGGCTGGGCTGACTCCTGAACAAGCTGAGCAGCTGCGCTCAGAGTGGAGCCGCGAGCTGGCACATGTTGAAGACGAGATCGCTACTTTACGTACTGTCTTGCAAAGCAAGGTACTTACTGCATAATATTTTCTACTATGATGATATTATAAATGCGTAGGTTTGTGAGTGTAGATATTGTTGCTCTTTCACGCTCTAACGGTTGAACGGATCGGGCAGAAATTTGATATAGGGATAGATTATAGTCGGTAATAGCATGTAGGCTAGGTATTTTTTATCCTAGAAATAAATTCCCATGGGAAGCGGGAACGGGAAAATACTTTTAGTTGGCCGAATCTGCGAGTATCAACTAGTACTACACATTTTAAAGAGTCGCGCCGCAATCAAACAGAAATCTTGCTACCGCACTGAAACGGTTGCTTAAGAGGTTAAGAAATTTAATCTGAAATGAGAAACTGTTTGTGTAATATAAATTCTTCTGAGAGCGGCAGAGTATGATATTAACGAATTTCCGTGTTCTGTTTTGACGTGACAACGTCTTATAATTCGATGGAGCCGGCTGCACGCACGAAAAAACATGACGAATGAGGCGTTTTATTTAAGGCTGAGTTGTCACGTTCAACTATCGTCAGTAAGCCGACTTTACAGACAACCAATTTTTTAATATACATGTTAATTAGTAATTACATACGTTTCCTGGGGACATCCTTCAGAAGGCTTACCCGGGGCTCCCAACCGTAGGTAGTAGGTAGGGAACGTGCGGTTTTTAGTCGGTAAGAGTCCAGCATAACATCCATTACGGATTTTCCACACGTTACGTTACATACGTTATACTTTCCGGAACTTACTGGCGAAAATTATGACACTTGTACTGATTGATGTTTTGGAAGCGTTGCAACGGCTGCCCGTGGTTGAATTGAAACTGTAGCGGGTTGAGTATGCACCGAGGAAATTTATTTGAGTTTATTACTAAGGTAAAGATGGCGACACACTACAATTACCGTCAGTTTTGTACTGCTACAACTTTTGTTAGTTGCCAAATTCTACGTCCCTGATAGCTTGAATCCTCCTTCTCCTTGACATTATTATATTTTCTAATATCGAGCATCAGCTAGTGTTATATGCAAATCTAGAGACCCTCATAATATTACTACATTCTTTGATTCTTTATGCTGGCCGTTTGGTATACCTTTGGTATGAGGTATACTCCAAACGGCCAGCATAAAGAATACGCACTACCGCAGCTGTAATCCACAACGCAATGCAACGCAATGTACCTAACTATGAGTAAATTAGCAGCAGTAATTGTCGCGTCACGTTGTGTGCCGCCTGCAACACCTTGACACAAAGATTAACAAACTAAACACGACTTGGAGGTGCAACTATTATGTCCCCTGGGATCCATTTTGTAAAAAAATACAATAAACAAAACTAATTTATCAAACGTTTAAATAAAACATCTCGCTTCACTAGGACCTATGTTTGCTACGTTTGATGAGGACAAATGCGCAATTTCGCACAAATATGTAAATGACGTAACTGTGAGATAATAAGTAAATATTCTTCCAATATTTTTGCTGCCAATAGACTGAAAGAATTCTAATACCGATCGATCGAGCGAGAGAGCTGTTTCCCTTGACTCTAATGCTACTTTGCCGATTAATAAATATTATGTTTTCCACAATTACAGATACGTCAAAGCTCCGAATTAAAACGAAAACTTGGCATCACTGTATGGAAGGAAATTACCGAAGACGTCAATCAGGGTTTTAAAAATGTAAAAGAAAGCCAAGTGTAAGTATAACATTCGTGCCATAATCATATTCAATGCATTTTGTCACCCTTTACAAAGTTGACACATTTCTATCAGGTTATAGAAGCACGGCTCTTAGGTAGTGGTGTTTGGTACGCTTACTGGCTTACTGTTACTTGCTTCAGCTGATCCACTCGGCAAGGTGGCGGTTTTATTAAGTTTCATTTGAGTTCATGTTTGATTTGTTGTACTACAGCTATCAGACTATAGAAACTCGCGTGGCTGCGCTTACACAGGCTGTGACTGAAGCACCAATGTAAGTAAACGTTAGCATTTGTTCACTAGACATTTGGTTTAGATTTGACGTTGATAAATACACTACAGTGCATGTTTTAGTTTCACGCCTAATATTAAGCTTTGTAAATATGTAGTCGAAATCGTTTTTTTTTATTTAGTAGGTACAATTATAGTAAGTAGGTATGTTTTCCCAGAAAATATATAGATGAACGATGAATTTTCGCCACCCATCGAATTGTTTCGCATTTTAAGTATTGCTTGGTCTCGAAACATTGGAAATAATCGTATCACATTCGTAACAACTTAAAATTAATGTAAACTGTTTTTAAATGTTATACGTAAACGTGTATAACGCCTCTAACATTTCTAAAAACGTAATAAAATTCGTGTCGCATATCAACTTAATAAATTACTGTAATTGCTAAAGAACATTCATTAGACGGTGCAAAAACTAACCCGATAAAAAGTAGATTTCAATTTCCGTTTGCTAATGGAATTTTATACATTTTATACTAACGTTTAACAACCCCAATGACGCGTAATAGTACCTACCTGAACCCTAAGAAGAGGCCGCGGTGGGAGCCGGTCGCGGTAGGTCGGTCGGGAATCCTGGGATATTCTTCCCGAGGGCTTACCCGGGGCTCGCGGCCGCCCGGCCGTAGGCAAATGGTAGGACCACAGGTAGGACGCTGGATGGTTTTAGTTGTTAAGGTTGCGCTAGTCGCTATTTTGTCCATACAAACTTCGGGAGGATATTACTTAACTGTTTGATACCCTACATACAAAGTCAAACGTTTAAGTGTTTTGCCCTTAGATCATCTAACCACAGGATGCGCCTTACTTAAGCATTGTTTTCTGCCAAGCCAATAGACCATTTGGTCTTTTGGCTTTATAAAAAGCACTGTACATCAGTACATCATTTTATATGATTAAACTAGTACATTTCATTGTAGTTGACTGTACAATAAAAATTAACACACAACAGCCATTACGCGATTGTCGATTAATACATTTTTAAATATAATGAAATTTTATATGTCTTTGTGTTTCCCCCTTCACCCGCTATGAAAACTAGCAGAATATTTTTGTATGCGGTGGTTCGCAAAGGCTAGTCCCGTGATATATGGTCTAAGGTTTTGCCTCATCATACACCTTGTCTGTACCGTTCAAAAATGGGAATTAAAAACTATTAGGGATAGAAGCCATTAAAAATTAGAAATACAACAATAAAAGGCGTATAAAATCTAAGTCCGTTTCGACAAAGTTCGTTTCTCAAAGAGTTCACAAAACTTTATTCTAAGTTGATACATGAAATACTTATGAATTTTCATAACACCCTTCCTACCAAAGGACCTTTGAATGAATGAATTATCGCAGTTTCTCGCTCTCATTATGCGATGTGAGGTGAAACAGCATGCTTATTTGGCCGAGTTCGAGCGACCGACTAGCGTTGCATTAAGAGCACATAGCATTCATGCATATCATTCATGAGGGCATTGAACACATTTCAAAAAAAACCACGAAAGTTATGATTACTTTTTACTCAAATATACTAGTCACAAATTGATTACCAAAGGTACTTTCGAACCGTTTTGCTTCATTTGTAGTATACTGAGCTATCAAACCATGCGTCACAAGTTAAGATAGCAAGTAAAAATACTATTGTCTAGGTACAGTTGATAAACTATTGAAAAGACCACGGCAATATCAATATTTCAAGTACATAAATCATATTATTACAAGGACCGGGTGTTACTCATACATACCGAACTTCATAAAGAAATTGTGCAACTACTGATAATGGCACACTCACTGGAAAAATGTCACTTCGGTATGAGTGATAGATATGACTAATATGCACTTATAACGCACTATTTTTGCATATAAAATCCTCGACTGTTGTCAACAGCTCTAAAAATATTAATAAATAAATAATAAATATTTGTGGACAATCTCACAATTAAGCTATTATTAGCTTAATTATTTATTTATTTATTTAAAATTTAAAAATATATATTTCTAAATACTTAAACAATATCAATAAATTACTCCCAGACACAGAACAAATGAATGCGCTCATCACACAAAGAGATTTGTCCTGGGTGGGAATCGAACCCCACGATCTCCGGAATCCGTAGTCAGATACTCTAACCACTGGACCACAAGGCCAGTCAATATTTTAGGGTTCCGTACCTCAAAAGGAAAAACGGAAACCTTAGGGGATCACTTAATTGACCGTCCGTCCGTCTCCCTGTCAAGACAATACAATACGATACTCATTCACGAGATAAGGGTCGTGACGATGAAATGTACGGAACCCTCGGGGGGGCGACACCGACTCGCACTTGTCCGACTTTTCTTAGATTATTATAAACTAACGGACGTCACGCGGTTTCACCCGCGTAGTTCCCGTTCCCGTGGGAATACGGGAATAAAATATAGCCTATGTTCACCGCAAAGAGTGTGTAGCTTTCCAAGTTTCCAACACTGAAAGAATTTTTCAAATCGGTCCAGTAGTTCCGGAGCCTATTCGTTACAAACAAAAAAACAAACCTTTCCTCTTTATAATATCTGACTGCCTCTGTGGCGCGGTCGGTAGTGATACCGCCTGCGGCGCTGGAGGTCGTGGGTTCGATTCCCACCGGAGACAAATATTTGTGTGACCCATAAATGTTTGTTTCAAGAGTCTGGGTGTTTCTATGTATTATATGTATGTATTTAAAAGTATATAAGTATTAATATCCGTGGTCTGATACCCATAACACAAGCAGGTTATTCCTAACTTACTTTGGGATCAGATAGCGTGGTGTGAAATGTCCGTGAATATTTATTTATTTTATTTATAAATTAAATTAAGTTCATTTTATTCACAATTAAATTGCTAGTTTACTTATAAATAAATATACTGCTTATCAAAATATTAAAATTAAGTTTTGTATAATATGATTTTGCTTGTAATAAATGCAGTTATTTGTAAAAAATACTAATTAGTGAGCATTGTGTAAAAATTCATTTGAATTCAAGATTATGAATCTTGTTATTCTTAGGAACTGTTTGTCTATTCTGTTGAAAAGTTCTCACTTGAGGAATTTGTAAATTTGTACTTGATTACTGAGTTACTGACTAAAACAGCAAAATATGTAAATTCAAAGTGAAGCGGGACAACAACTGTTGATTGAATCTACCTCAAATTTAGGCCTACTCATAAATAAATATACTGCTTATCAAAATATTAAAATTAAGTTTTGTATAATATGATTTTGCTTGTAATAAATGCAGTTATTTGTAAAAAATACTAATTAGTGAGCATTGTGTAAAAATTCATTTGAATTCAAGATTATGAATCTTGTTATTCTTAGGAACTGTTTGTCTATTCTGTTGAAAAGTTCTCACTTGAGGAATTTGTAAATTTGTACTTGATTACTGAGTTACTGACTAAAACAGCAAAATATGTAAATTCAAAGTGAAGCGGGACAACAACTGTTGATTGAATCTACCTCAAATTTAGGCCTACTCATATTACAGATATTAGAGATCCTTTCGCTTCCGTCCACTAATATCAATAATTTAAAAAAAAATCCAATTCATAGTGCAAAAAACGATAAATTAAGTATATCGAATACGCACAGCCGTATATAGAACTATGTATGTTTTTACTTCACTGTTTGCAACATAAAAAGATACGATACGGTCAAAAGGAACAGTCACTTAATGTACTTATGCATTATTAAAAATCAGAATAAGAATAACACATTTTCTTCTGAATGTAAATAAATAAAATCAAATTACTACTACAACTACATAGCTGAGTGACCTCGGCATTTTTCGCTGAGATTATTAGTCATTACCTACTAGAACAAAGCACTAATGAACTAATTAGTAATAATCTTTTTATATAGAGGTACCTATGACACGCTTTTTTTTAGAATAATCGCGTTTTCCGAACCAAATCTTATTAAATAAGGAACTAGCTATACCTACTACTGTCTATTCATAATTCAGTGTCACTAATATTAGCGGTTTTGGGTTGAAAACTAAAATTGGCAATAGATTTTGATGTGACGATGACATCATCATCATCTGACAGTTGGGTAAAATAGGTTAAGTATAGAAATAAGGCAAGATGAGGGTTCGATTGTGCTATAGATTGGTCTTGGCTTGGCAGCTAAGCTAATAGCACAGGGCGGAAACTCCATACAAAAAAGTGCGTTTTCACCTACACTAATATACACGTAATGTGAATGCTTGAATCAATCTTGAATGTGTGTGTGAGTATACTAGGGTCACTACGCACTCAACGCAAGCTCATGTATGTAGGTACTTTTTTTTTTAAACCTACCCTCGGCTAAGCACAAATTAAACCAAAGCAATAGCATAAAGTACGTAGGTAGTAATACGTAATGCAACGCAGTGACGCTCTCACAAGTACTGTTACGGCAATAGACACGTCAACTTGTGCAGGGGTTGGGGAAGCTTACTCGGTGGGAGGCAGGGAGTTGCCGATCTGTATGTAATACTATTATATTACCTTTGCTAATGCTGTCGTAGGCATAGAGCAACGCGACCAGTGCAACAGGAGTAGACAGCATGTTTGCTCTATACATATCTGTCTGTCAAATGTTACCGGGAACATCGTTTACACACCACTACAAAGGCAATCGGCTGTCACAATAGAATTTACACAAAACAATTTAAAATAATACACTCATAATTTCAGACTCACACATACCTATATATTTCATTTACCTCTTGGAGCCCGCTTTGATATAGGGGAAGTTTCAGTATGGTGCCTCTTTCCCCGATAAACGTCATAGACCGGGTTGCTCTGATCGTAGGTGACTGTACGGTTGGTTGGTCTGAGCAAAATTATATTATTGGTACTCATTTCCCCTCAGTTACCCTCGTAGCTTTTACGCTATGTACAGAGGTAGCTACTATTGGATACTAACGTTCATTTTGTTCAATATGTGCTAATTTGTTTCATTGTAATAAATCATTAGTATCATGGGAATCATCTATTGGTGTTGGGATTGAGAGTAATTAGTCTTTGAATCTTCTGCTTGGCAACTTCTGTGAGGAACAAGTTGGCTTTAGGAAAAAAAGATCTATAAACATGGCAATATACTCTTTTCTTGAAACAATATTAATAAATCGAGACACGAGGTAATCAGGTGTGTGCACTGTTTATGGATCTATCCAAAGCATTCGACTATGTAAATCATGAAAGACTTTTAAACAAATTATACACATATGGTATCAGAGGCAATGTTCATGATTTGGTAAAATCTTACTTAACGGATCGAACGCAAATAACTACAATTTCTAAAATATGTCCGGTTGAGAAAAAGCTTATTAGTTATTCACCTGAACGCAGGCAAGTAACGTCTGGCGTGCCTCAGGGAAGTGTATTAGGACCACTGCTCTTCATTATACAGGGTGAATTTTTGAAAAGGGATTGGATGGCCAAATCCGAAACTATAAGGAATAGCGGAAAATGCTGAAAGGAGTCACGAGCCCGATTTTGATGAAACTTAAAACCTCATCATTAGATTTTTGAAAAACCCATAATCCTAGCTGGGAATCGAACTTGTTGATTTTGCAAAAAAAAACACACCCTTTATTATTACACCATACGATAGAGTCGCTGTTAAGGATCAAATTTTGCAAAGTAATGATATACGCCAAATTTAAGGAACATTAGGAATTTTAATAGAATGCATATTTCATGTACCTAAATTTTGTATCATAGTTCGTTTCGTTGGAAATCCCAGAAAAGATCGTAACTATTCCGTGTTTTAAATTATGCTCAGAATGATTTTTTAGAGAATATTCTCAACGGAATCAATAATATTCCTTAGTTATTCCTTGAGGTTTCGAATCCAGCTAGGTTTTGCAAAGATTTTGAACAATTAATCAGTTAATAAAATGTATTTTGTTAAAGATGAGCTCTTTCCTGTAGTTTGCCGTATATCATTACTTCCCAGAATATGATCCTTAATAGCAACACTATCGTATGGTGTAATAATAAAGGGTGTGCATTTTTTTTCAAAATCAATGGGTTCGATTCCCAGCTAGGATAATGGGTTTTTTAAAAATCTAATGATGAAGTTTTAAGTTTCATCAAAATCGGGCTCGTGACTCCTTTGAGCATTTTTCGCTATTCCTTATAGTTTCGGATTTGGTCATCCAATCCCTTTTGAAAAATTCACCCTGTATAAATGATCTTCCAAATACTACAAAACATAAGACTGTTTTATTTGCTGATGATAGTACTATTATATTCACAGGATGTAACAAGTCATTCATAGAAAATGACATAAACACCACATTAGGCGATATTATTAATTGGTTAACTTCAAATAATTTAATTATCAATCTCAAAAAAACTATTTTTATGACATTTCGTGGTACGGTAAATAAATTGACTAATATGGACATTCATTATTTAAATTCAGTAATAGAAGAAGTTGACAACACAAAGTTTTTAGGTGTGACAATAGATTGTAAACTAAACTGGCAACAGCATATTGAATCAGTATGTACGAGGCTGAATACTTACTCTTATGCCCTATTTATGCTAAGTAGGACGGTGAGCGCATCTGTGGCAGTAGTCGCATACCACGGCTATGTAACACCACTCTTGAGATATGGGGTGTTGTTCTGGGGGAACTCCACTAATAAGGATGCTGTCTTTAAGGCCCAAAAAAGGTGTATACGTTCTCTGTGTCATTTAAAACAGACCGATTCTTGTAGGCCACACTTTATTAAATTGAATATTCTTACATTTCCTTGTACCTATATACTTGAAGTAGTACTGTTTGTAAAGAAAAATATTTACTTATTTACACCATTAAGAAGTAAACGACACCAGTTTAAAATAATATATGTATACCAAGCCACAAGACGGCTTTGATGAATAAAAGTGTGTTATGTATGTGTGCTCGTATTTACAATCATTTGCCAAAATCCTTGCGAGAACTTGTAGAATTTGATACTTTTAAGAATAAACTTAAACAAATATTAACTCGTAAATGTTTCTACTCAGTAGATACTAGATGATTACCTGAAGAACAACTTTGAAATGGATTGAGTGGAGTGCGTTATGTCTGTAATTGTTGCACCATATTAATTATTGTATTTGTTATGACAATCCAGTAACTGAATTTGAATATTTTTTGTTATCACATTTTAAACGTTGACATTAATAATTATAACACAGTGATGATCAGTGTTACTCACCAACTAGCGCGAGGTAGCTATGCAGAGAACTCTTTCCCAGGGCGCCTTACTACAGAGATTCCAGTGTGCGTGCAAGGGTAGGCCAGGGCTCTGACGAAAACAGTCAGGTAGGGTGTACACACATATATTTATATAACACAGAGATACACAGAGACACACAGAGACACACAGAGAGCTTATTCACTGATAGACACAAATATCACAGGTACACAGAAGCATAGTCAGTGCTTAGGTACTTATGCTACTAAATAGACCACTGCCGCGTGAGCAGGTAACACGGGTAAGCAGCTAACTACACTGTAATAGGGTGACAATTACTGGCCCTGAGTTAAGATGAGAACAGCACAGCCCGAGAATGCCACGTGGAGGCGGCTGGTCCCTCTCAAAACACCTCGCTCATGTAGTCCACGTGTCATTGGGTGTGGTTTTTGCTAACCGCGGACGGGCCGCTTTTCCCCGTAGTAAAAAAACCCTGTTATGACAAGTAAACGACAAATGAAATAACTGACATCGCGACCGACGTAATTCGAACCGCTTAGCAAACAAGAAATGACGCTTACCGGTATCCCGGGTGTAGGTTGACACAGAGTCCAACTCCTTCCGAAAAGAATAAGTTAACTCAGACTAATTCCTAAACAGGTCCTCATGTTGCAACTAACAACCTCCAAAGAAAAATTGAGGCGTGCCACTCAGAGTAATATCAATCCCTCGTCCTTAGCCGATGGTCAAAAGAGACCTGGAACCTTGTATCCGGGCTTTATCCCCTCTCTCACGTGGAATCGTCTCGAATTTTTATCTAAAACCAGCTTTCATTCAATGCAAAAACGATCCGTCACTCGTCCTTATGACATCCTGTCATTCTGACAGCAGAAATGTCACCACTGACAACCGATTAAAAAAAGATAACTAGATAAGACTGCTTTCACATCCTGAATACTGCATCTATAGAAAATAAATGCTACAACCACCCCCCCTTTAATAGTATTTCCTGCGGATATGACACGCTGGAAATACACAATAAAGAAAACAGAAAAGTACTGACTAATAAACAAAGACAACCAGCTAGGTCCTTCAAACACCAGCTGACTACGACCATTACAATACCAAAGAAAGATCCTCCTATGTACCTAACTAGACACTGACTCGTGTACCGGTTAGGCTAAGTAACTAGAGTCTAATGCCCTTCATAGAAAACGAATGCTCCCTTTACTCACTGCCGATACCCTAACACTACCCAAGCTCTCAGGATAATGTAGAGTACTAAGAAGCGAATGAGAGAAAAACGCTCGGTGCGGTGCATAGAAGAAACTACAACGTGACAATTTAAAGTCACGTACACATATAGAAATACAAACAAAAGATTAAAATAGTCTTACATAATGATCACATAGCACTGGTTTAATAAACTAGAGAAACAGTGCTATGTAGTTACGTTAGGTATTGGAGACTGCTCCTCCTGATACTTCAGGATGTCCTTGATATGGTACTCCCCAAGATCCTTACCGTCCAGATCTGACAGCCTATATACTAAAGGGGATCGTTTAGCAGTCACCACACATTTAAGGAACTTAGGAGCTAGCTTAGAAGTAAAATTCTTGGCCTTGTTGGACAGGTAGAACGTGCGTTTGTAAACTATCTGTCCCACTTTCAGCTCTACATGCCTTTTTCTGAGGTTGTAATACTTTTCATTACGCTGGTGGGCAACGTTCAAATGTTTCCTCACCTGGTCGTAAATGCGTTGTATTTCTCTCAGCTTGACACCGAAGGCTGATGGATCGTCTACAGAGACTGAAGTAGGATGGCACGCGATATCTGTCTGCCTGTATAACACTCCATCCCCAATAAATTCCCTACCATGTACCAAAAAGTAAGGGGTGAAACGAGTTGCTTCGCTAACTGCAGTGTTTAAAGCACACTGTATCTCAACCAAGAACTGATCCCAAGACTTGTGTTGCGACTTCACATAGCATGAGATCGCTTGAACAACATTACGAATAGCTCGTTCCGCCTGATTAGTTTGGGCATGATACCTAGGGTTATAATATATATTAGGTACATTGTATTTAGCCAACAGATCCTTAAATGGCTTACTCACAAACTGAGGGCCATTATCCATGTAAATAGTCTTGCAGACTCCGTGCACGAGAAACACACTCTTCTCTATGAACCTCGCGACTACAGCGCCTGTGGCAACCCGAACAGGGCACAACATGACGTATTTGCTAAAGTAGTCGGAGACCACGATCAGGTGTACGTTTCTATTGCTCGAAGTGGGAAAGGGACCTAGCAGATCGACAGAGATAGCTTCGAATGGCTTCGAAACCCGCTTCGGGCTACCCATTAGGCCGGGACGAGACGTATTTACGGGTTTGTACTGCTTGCATGTTTCGCAATTCCCAACATATTCTTTGACGTCCTCGTACATCTTGGGCCAGTAATAATTTAGGGCTAACCTTTTATGCGTCTTCCAAACGCCACCATGGGCACTAAGTGTGTCATCGTGGTACTTAGAGAGCAGGGGCAAGCGATCCTCCTGAGGTACCACCAGCTTCCAGTCAAAGTCTGAAGTCAAAGAATATTTATTTTTAGTTAACCTATATAGAAGGTTGTCACGAATGTCATAATTTGGTGACTTCCTAGGGTTCTTCCGAACACTATTCATGGTGTGGTCATACCACGGGTCTTTAGTGGGTACTGCATCGAGGGAATCAATTTTGATACGAGACAGAGCATCAGGTACAACGTGATCTTTACCTTTTCGATGCTCTATGTCAAAATCGAATTGACTGAGCCTCATGCTCCAACGTGCTAGACGACCCGTGGGATTTTTTAGCTTATGGAACCACAGAAGAGATGAATGATCCGTGACGACCGTACATTTTTGGCCTTCGACGTACTGTCGAAATTGTTCCAAAGCGAAAATCACGGCCAGAAGTTCTCGCTCAGTTGTGCTGTAGTTCACCTCATTCTTGTTAAGAGAACGGCTACAGTAGGCGATAGGGTGCTCAACGCCATCGTGAGTTTGTGTCAGTACAGCAGCAACTGAGTAAGCTGACGCGTCACTAAGAATGCGGAAGGGCATCTCAAAGTTAGGCATTTTTAATATAGGGGCAGAAACCAAGGCTGACTTTAGCAGGTTAAAGGACTGTTCAGCCTCAGGGGTCCATTCGAACTTAAGGTTCGTAGAAGTCAGTTTGCACAGAGGTTTACTAATCTTCGAGAAGTTGTTAACAAAGCGACGATACCAGCCGGCCATTCCCAGAAATCTCTTAACCTCCTTAGGGTTAGAAGGGGTGGGATAGTTGAGGATAACCTCAACTTTACCCGGGTCTGTCCGTAAGCCATGTTTGTCCACATAATACCCCAGGTATTTGAGTTCACTCCGACAAAAATGGGATTTTTTCATGTTAATAGTTAGGCCAGCATCCTTGAGTTGCTGATAGACTCTATGTAAGAGCTCTACATGCTCCTCAAAGGTGCTGGACACACAGACTATGTCATCCTGAAACGCAAATACCTTGTTGTCGAACTCGGGACCAAACAGACGGTCCATGAGGCGTTGCATCGTGGCACTGGCTCCGACAAGACCGAAGCACATCGAATTGTATTGGAATAATCCTCTCCGGGGAACCGTAAAAGCAGTCTTCTCAGCAGACTGGGGTGAGTCGAATGGAATCTGCCAGTAAGCCGCACTCAAATCTACAGAAGTTAAATACTTAGCATTATTAAGGTGGTCCAAGATTTGATTGATATAGGGTAAGGGGTAGGCGTCACTCTTTGACACAGAGTTCAGCTTGCGAGAGTCCAAGCACAATCTGAGGTCGCCGTTCGCCTTCTCCACCATGACCACTGGAGAGTTCCAGGCGGACTGAGACGGGGACACTACTCCCATCTCCAGCATTCGGTCCAGCTCGGCTTCCAGGGCCTTCTGCTTAAGGGGAGAGAGCGGATAGTAACGCTGCTTTATCGGCTTGCTGTCACCAGTGTCAATGACATGATGTACAAGTGAGGTCCGACCTAAGCCCACCTTATCAGTGTTCAATGAGTCAAATTTCTCAATGACCCCGTTGATTACACACCTTTGTTTAGCAGTCAAGTTGTTGTAATCCTCGAGGCCACCGTTAAGGGACACAGACTCTATAGGATTATTATCACTAAAGCTATCAAGACTAATATTTTGTAAAATTAACTTATCACTCAACTTAAATTGTTGCCAGAAATCCACTCCAAATATCATGGAGGTGGTTATACCTGGGACAACATAGAACTTGACAACTCGGATAACCGAATTGTACTCAATTGGCAAAGAGATACAACCCAGACATTGCAAGTGAGTGCTGTCTGCAGTTGTAATACGAAAAGTAGGATTGATACTCACAAGATCAAAACCCAGTTCCAAGAAGATGCGGTGCGCTCCCTTACCTAGTATAGAGCAGGAGGCACCGGAATCTAGAAGGCCTAAGACATTTAAATTTAAAACCTTAACAACTAGATACGGTCTAATGTCACTATCCCGTTTAGGAAACAGGACCTTATCAGAAATAGACTCAGATACAGAGTGATGCACAGAGTTCCTAATAAGGCCCTGGCCTACGCGTTTTTTGACTTGCTAGTACAGTGTGAGCAGTCTGGGGTCTTGACTCCTTTGAGACCACACCGGAAACACACCAGCTCCCTTGACTGTGTGCAGCTGTATGCAGTGTGACCGCCCCCGCCGCAACGAAAGCATTTGCGATCGTGGGGGGTAACCGGCGTCTCCACTGCAGACACCTGCTTAGCGGGCTTTTGTACACCTTTGTTCTTAAGCTGGTGTAAGTCAGATGTAATCTCAAACTTGTCAAGAGCAGGCTCATGGAAAGCGTCTGCCCTAGTACGCGCAAGCTCCAAGCGCTTACCCAAACGTCTCAAGTCATCTACAGAGTTGACATCATGCAAGGCCAGTTCCTTCATGTAGTCAGGTCTAATGTTGTGCATGAGAATGTCCAGCTGTTCCTCACTGGGCATCTTACATGACAACCTTGAGAACATGGCTTGCATTGTACATAAATAGTTAACTAAGGACTCAGAGCAGGCTTGTGTACGCTGTCTTATCTCGTTCCTGAGGCGGTAATCATAATCAGGAATATCGAAGGTATCTCTAAGCTCACTAATAAGATCCTCATATGAGATGAAGTTAGCTTTGTTTGTACGGAACCAAGACAAAGCCGGTCCATCCAACAGGTCGGAGAAAGCCATAAGGAGTCTAGGCTTAGTAACCTCCCGAGCACATCTAAGTTCCTCTAATCTCTCTAAAAACACACGTACACAAGTAGAACCATCATATTTTAAGTTAAATGAACATAAATTAAGGGGACGTTCTTTATACACTATGTTACATGTAGAACTATTCCTACTTGAACTAGCTCGCACCGAGCGGTCCTCTCTCACTACTGGTGAAGTATATTCCACCTGGTCACGACCCGAAGGATCATCACCATCATCATCCGAACCTTCGGATTCAGAATCACTACTGGGTTCAGCCCTAGCGATGATCTTCACTAGCCTACCACGAATATCCACCAGGTCGGGGCAATCCAGACCACAACGAGCTAACCTACTCAATAAGTAGTTGGCCCTGATAGACACCCTAAGACGAGAATTATTATTGGCCAAAAACTCACCTGACTGAAGAGCCTCCTCCAACTCGGAGACCTTCGGAAGGCAGGTCGAGAGCTCAGCCGATGCATCAGCGGGTACCGGAGCACTCGCTTTGATGCTACCTCGACGGACGAGTCGGTGTGCCGTTCTTAGCTCACTCCGAAGGCCAGACACTGTTGTTTCCGGTTCCACTGAAATACCCATGTGGGACAGCTCGTTAGCAAGTTCATCCTTTCTTAAATAATTAATATATTTTTTCATCTGTGCCATTATGTAAAAATTTACTTACAACAATTATAAAGATAAAATGGCACAGATAGGGATCAATTACAAAGTAAAAATGTAAATTGAGTTACAACAAAGTGTACTAAGTTAGGTAATTATGTTTCAAATTGACTTTTAGAATTTAACAAAAATTAAGGGTATACTAAGAGAGAAAAGTTTCTAAATTTTCTGATAACACAGTTCAGGTTAATAATTAAAATTACAAGGTATCAACATACCTTCAAAAAAAAATTTATAATTACACAGAGTGAAATTCACTAAGTTAACACAGAGGTGAAGCTATAGAATAATATATGTAATATATTAATCTATGCTAATATAATATTACAATAAATATATGTGTGCACCATAAAAAGGAACATAACAAAGAAAAGAAACACAATAAGAAAAGAAGTGGGTATGCCAAATAAAATCAAAAAGTTTTTCCAAAATCACAGCTATTTTAAATTTTTGAATTTAGAATTTTGTGTCTTTTCCAGCCAAAGATGTAGGAAGCTGGAAGAAGACGAAAGGGAAGGTTTTGTGCTTAGCTGCTAGCACCACCAATTAACGTCCTGGAGCGTCTCGGACGATTCACCAGGATGGTTTCGCCAGAGGTAACCACCTATGCACACACACTAGACTGAGGCTACCGCAGAGTAGACCCAGAGATTTGCCACTACGTTGGGAGCCAATTTATAACACAGTGATGATCAGTGTTACTCACCAACTAGCGCGAGGTAGCTATGCAGAGAACTCTTTCCCAGGGCGCCTTACTACAGAGATTCCAGTGTGCGTGCAAGGGTAGGCCAGGGCTCTGACGAAAACAGTCAGGTAGGGTGTACACACATATATTTATATAACACAGAGATACACAGAGACACACAGAGACACACAGAGAGCTTATTCACTGATAGACACAAATATCACAGGTACACAGAAGCATAGTCAGTGCTTAGGTACTTATGCTACTAAATAGACCACTGCCGCGTGAGCAGGTAACACGGGTAAGCAGCTAACTACACTGTAATAGGGTGACAATTACTGGCCCTGAGTTAAGATGAGAACAGCACAGCCCGAGAATGCCACGTGGAGGCGGCTGGTCCCTCTCAAAACACCTCGCTCATGTAGTCCACGTGTCATTGGGTGTGGTTTTTGCTAACCGCGGACGGGCCGCTTTTCCCCGTAGTAAAAAAACCCTGTTATGACAAGTAAACGACAAATGAAATAACTGACATCGCGACCGACGTAATTCGAACCGCTTAGCAAACAAGAAATGACGCTTACCGGTATCCCGGGTGTAGGTTGACACAGAGTCCAACTCCTTCCGAAAAGAATAAGTTAACTCAGACTAATTCCTAAACAGGTCCTCATGTTGCAACTAACAACCTCCAAAGAAAAATTGAGGCGTGCCACTCAGAGTAATATCAATCCCTCGTCCTTAGCCGATGGTCAAAAGAGACCTGGAACCTTGTATCCGGGCTTTATCCCCTCTCTCACGTGGAATCGTCTCGAATTTTTATCTAAAACCAGCTTTCATTCAATGCAAAAACGATCCGTCACTCGTCCTTATGACATCCTGTCATTCTGACAGCAGAAATGTCACCACTGACAACCGATTAAAAAAAGATAACTAGATAAGACTGCTTTCACATCCTGAATACTGCATCTATAGAAAATAAATGCTACATAATCTAACAATTTCAATTTGACATGATATTTTCAATTTTTGACATTTACTCGTATTACTGACATCTTATAATATGTTATTTGACTAAATTATTTTTCATGAATGTGGGGTCGAGCAGTACGGTGGTGAGCTTTTGAGATAGGTTCAGTGGTATTGTGAAGACTGAGGTTATATATGGCTCCATAGTATCAATACTTACCTATTATTTACCTAATTTCAATGTACTATATTATCGGATTTAATGTACCTATTTAAATTTAAATTAATATGTTGTAATAATGATAGTGTGTAAGCCGCTGGCAGATTTGGAGAACTATGTGTCACTATATTTATAAGATCTATGTACTTACCCATTTCACACAAATAAAGATAAATAAATAAATAAATAAACTTTTGGATAAAAATTTGTCTCGGTACCTACGAACGAAATAGTGTTTACCTAGTCGTTTAAACATATTCCTCTTATGAAATATAGGCACATGAAACAACCAATTCAGTAATTAAAACTAAAAGCCAACTATATTTATACTGAAAATATCTAGTTAATATATTTGCTAATACATAGAAGCAAAATCTTGCTTCGGAGGGTATTTTATCTATTTTCAGATTTGTATGTTGTATATCTACCGATAGAGAATAATATATTACTTTTTTGTGTTCCGATAGATACCAAAAAACTGAATCTGTGATAAAATCGACTGCGGAAAAGACGACTTCTATCTTCGGCGGCATCACCGCCGGCGTGTCGAACAAGATCGGTCAGATGAGGAACTCTGATTCGTTCCGGTCCATCGAAGAACGTGTCGGCTCTGCATACGAAAATGTTAAGGTATTGTTACACATAATACATTTTAGACGTATGGTTATTCATTACTGGATGGTACCCGCCGCGTTGATATTTGTTCCCGCATCCCATGGGATCCTATTTACAGGATAAAAAGTATTTTAAGTACCTACAATATAAGAAGTTATTCCAGACTATCTTACTTCTTACTAATATTAAAAATGCGAAAGATGTGTAGATGTTTGTTACTCTTTCACGCTCTAACGGCTGGACGGATCTGGCCGAAATTCGGTACAGGGGTATATATAAGTCTGGAATAACATATACCTAAGCTACTTTTTATTACGGGAATAAGTTCCCACGGGAAGCGGAAACAGGAACAAAACTTGAAGCGGGCGTCAGCTAGTAAGCTATACTTGTACCAAATTTCAGACAGTTGTTACTCTATCACGCTCTAACGGCTGAGCTGATCTGGCTGTAATTTGGTACAAGGATAGAATATAGTCTTAAATAACACGTGGGCTGCTTTTAACCTCCGGTATAAGTACCCAGTCCTGTGATATCCTTCCGAGGGCTTACCCGGGGCTTCCCACAGCAGGATACTTGAGGTTTTTTTAGTCGGTAGGAGTCCGACATAGCATCCATGAAGATTTTCCCTCACATAAAAAAGAGGTATAATTCCCATAGGAAGCGGGATCTCCATTGACTGAAGTTAGTCGAGTTTTCTGTCGAGACGGTTTGCGACTCCAGTCAGGAACAACATGACTTCGATGTGAGAAAAATCTGTGGTTCATTAGCAAGTGCCGTTTCTCGAGAACCCTCTTAACCTTGTTCTACTAGGACTAATCTATACATATAATAAAATGATAGAAAAGTCAAAACTGTACATTGGAAATATTTTTAAAAAAATACTCGCTGGGTGTTCAACATAAGATACTGAAGCCGAAAATATAGTTAGATTTTTTTTTGTCTGTTTGCTTTGCTTTGTCCGGAAGGATCTCGAAAAGTACTCAATGGATTTGATTCAAATTTTGTACAAATATTAGCTAGGGGTAGGGTCTTAAAATAGGCTATATATTATCACGCTACATTTCCCAGGGGCTAAGCAGAGAGCAATCAAATTGGCATTAAAACATAATTTTCACGCGTACGAAGTCGCGGGCAACAGCTAGTATGAAATAAAAATAATATCCAATCATGATCATGACACGGACGGAAGCACTAAATGTGTGAAACCTTGCACGATCTATACATAAATGCCAGTGGCGGGGCAAGACCTAAATTTTGTGTGGGCAAGACAGATTTCGCGAGGCCCTGTTCTGTGGCGCCAGTAATAATAGTATCGCCATAGGGAAAAAAGAATTTAAACCACAGAGGTTTACGTCAAATGTGGTTAATGGGGTCACTCGTCTAAAAAAATCCAGGATAAAACATATATTGTTGGTTCCACTACCTAAATGGGTCCAGGAGTATTTGTAAATCCTGTTGGACCCCTTAGTGGAACTTAGCAGTGGAACCAACAGTCCGGAAGGAATAAAACAAGGGATTCCCTGCACTGGTCGGCGGTGCACAGTGGATCGATTCATACAAATCGGCGGACATAGCAATCTTGAAAAACTTTTTACTGTTTTTTACAAATACCTTGATGCCAATGTGTTTCTCTTGATAATTGTAGTCGAAAACATAGAAACTCAATTTTGATTAGACTTCAATTTTAAAAAATATTTGACAAAAACTAATTTCAATGTCTGGAAAAGTAGGCACATTAAAAAGGGATTGCCTGCGATTTTTTCGTGTTTTCTTATTTTAACGCTAATTTTCTGTCTACATATTTCAAATTTTGTTTGATTATTGAATGTAAATATGTTTAATTTAATTGTCTTTGTAATTTATTTTTGTTTATTTTAAGCTAAGTACCTACCTTTTTTTTTAAGTTTATGTAATTCGAATTTTGTTTGATTATTTGATGTTCTGTACATCATGTTAAATGAATCGTTTCATTTTAAGCTATTATTTTTATCACTTTTGTTTTTATAAGTAAGTTTTTGTATTTATACATATAACTATGATACATGTTTTATAAAACGTGTTATTGTTTTATTTGATTAATACATTATTTTCTTCAAATCTTAATGAAAAATACTATACAATACAAAAATGTTGCTAAAAATGTAGGAAAAAAATTATAGTCGTCTGCTTATTAGTATCTCTCAAAACTCTCGATCCCGTATGCTTGTCATATTATTTTTGATGTAGGTAGGACAGCACTAAGCTAAAATGTAGTTTATTAACAATTATAACCGTAGAAAAACGAATTAGACATATTTTCTTAAAGAAAATAAGGAAAATTATATTTTGTCATACAGCTCCCAGAGCGGTGCCTAGTGATACCCTTAAATGTTTGGCAGATATTTCGCTAACAATCCATTGAAAGTCACTACAAGCGTTAAAATAAGAAAACACGAGAAAATCACAAGCTATCCCTTTTTTAATGTACTTTTCCATACATTGAAATCAGTTTTTGTTGAATATTTTTTAAAATTGAAGTCTAATCAAAATTGTGTCCCTACGTTTTCGACTACAATTAATATTAAGCTAAACACATTAGCATCATTAGTTTTTGTAAAATCTGTAAAAAGTTTTTTAAGATTCCTATGTCCGCCGGTTTGTATGAATCGATACACCGATGGGCGACGGCTATCGAGAGTAAGGGCGAGGCTCTAGCAGTGAGCCTCGACATTTCTAAAGCCTTTGACCGGGTCTGGCACCGTGGTCTTCTTAATAAATTGCCCTCCTACGGACTGACCGAAAGATTATGCGGATGGGTGTCCAGCTTTTTGGCCGGTAGAAGCATCAGGGCTGTTGTCGACGGCAGCTGTTCTGACTGCATGGCCATTAACGCTGGAGTACCGCAAGGCTCAGTGTTGTCCCCTACTCTGTTTCTGCTGCATATCAATGACATGTTGTCTATTGACGGCATTCATTGCTATGCAGACGACAGTACGGGGGACACTTGTTACACAGGCCGCCCCGGTATCTCTCGGGGCGCAGTGGAAGAAAGTCGTGAACAGCTTGTGTCTGAAATCGAGGACTAGAGTGTCCGATTGGGGTAGACAAAATCTTGTCCAGTTCAACCCCTCCAAGACACAGGCGTGTTTCTTCACCTCTAAGAAAGCCCCAATTACTGTAGCGCCACAATTCCAGGGCACATCTCTTTCCATCTCTAAAAGTATAGGGATCCTTGGTGTTGACATCTCCAGTGACGTTCAGTTCCGCAGTCATTTGGAGGACAAGGCCAAGCTAGCGTCCAAGAAGCTCGGTGTGCTCAACAGGGCGCGGCGGTACTTTACTGCGGCGCAAACACTGCTTCTCTATAAGTCGCAAGTGCGGCCACACATGGAGTACTGCTGTCACCTCTGGGCGGGGGCACCTGAATATCAGCTTCGTCCATTTGACTCGGTGCAGAGGCGAGCTGTGAGAGTTGTCAACGATCCTTTACTGACAGGTGGTGTTGAACCTCTTTGCGGCAGGAGAGACTTTGCCTCCTTATGCGTGTTCTACCGCCTGTACAATGGTATCTGCTCTGAGGAATTGTTTGACATGATGCCCACGGCTACGTTCTATCATCGCACTGCTCGCCATAGACTGGGATTTCATCCTCACACCCTACGTCCGGAGCGTTTGAGCACGGTTAGATCCGATAGGGGATTTCTTCCGCGCACGCTTAGGTTGTGGAATGATCTTCCTGCCTCGGTTTTCCCAAACGCCTACAGTATGGGGTTCTTCAAAAGGGGTCTAAAAAGGTTTTTACAGGGTCGGCAGCGCGAGTGTGGCGCCTCTGGTGTTGCAAACGTTCCACCAGTCCTCCTGGTGGGCCGTATGCTTGTCTGCCACCTTAGTGGTATAAAAAAAAAAAAATTTTTTTCACAGTAAAATTAATTTACTTCTTTTTTTATTTTAATCTCGCTTTGAAGCAAAGCATAAAAAATTTTGAGGCGCGAGGCCCCTTGTACCGCGAGGCCGTGGGCGGTGGCCCACGTCGCCCACGCCTTACGCCGCCACTGATAAATGCCTACGTGTTACTTTTTCCGACAAAATGGCATGTGAAGTAAACTTGGAATGGCATTGACAGAGAAACAAAGGAACAGCATGATAAGGAAACATTGTGGCATAACATGTAAAAGGGCCGGTTTCTGCCATAGTGGAGACGAGGTGAGATATGTTTTGATAACCAATCAGATCTCGTTATTTCCACATTTCGCGTTGCGTCATCAAGCGTGACGAAATGTGATTGGTTATCAATATACATCTGGCATCTCGTCACCGCTATGGTGGCCTTGCTTGAAGATTTTTTGGAAAAAATGCCAGGTAGAGTACCCTCAGCTTGCAAACTCATGAACCAATTATTCTGCCTATCCCGATTCGAAGGAGGCGTGATTTATTTATGTATTTTAATACTTTAACTAACATACATATATATTCAGGTCACGCCTTTATTCCCGAAGGGGTAGGCAGAGGTATATTATATGCCCACATTTGACCTTTTTAGAATTTGTCCCACGTAATAGGTGGTGAGCCGATACTTTAACAAAAATCAACATTATACAGTAAGGAATACACTAAAATGTCGAGATTTAGGTAAGCGGCGTGAGTTCAATATTGCTTATCGATACGATACGGAAAACTGATTAAGACCTTCGATAAAGATGACTTACTAATCTCGTTATCATTGATTAGAAGCGATTGACTCATTATTTAGATTTAAAAATTTCGTTGAGAAGTTCAATAGCCTAGAAATCTAGGTCTTTTCAGTTAGTAACAGCGAACAAAAGAGTATATTATAATGTCAATCTACGCCAGGGGACAATATGTCGCAATTTGTAATTCCTTTCTTGCAATCTTGAGGTAGAATTTAGAGCTCTAAAGAGCACAGTCATATTTGACGCCCTCGTGGTGAAGTTTTCCCGTACCTGTTTCAGATCAGTTATTGTATCGCATTTATATGTGATTCTTTAAATTATACCTAACCAGTTTACTTATGAACCGATTGATTGAAATGAAACAAACCATTAAATGTTAAGTAGAGCAAACAACAAAGCAATTATTAAAACCGGATTTAAATCGGTTAGGCAGCTACTGAGATTAGTGTACACAAACAAAAAAAATCTACAATAATGGTTTCCGATTTTTCTTATTTCTTCCATGTACGAACACAGCAACAGTCACGATTTTATATATACTCAATGGAATCTAATCATTTAATTGGTATTTCAGGGTAAAGTATCGTCTAGATCCAATTCAACGCAGAGTTTCGACGAGGCGCTGCGTGACGCCAGCCGCGGGGCCAGCGGCGCCACCTCCCCGACCATTCCCGAGAACAAGCCTCTGTCCTAAACGACCTGGCGCCTCTACACATCTATATCGCGACTTGTATACGTAGTGGGAGATTTACCGAGCTTCACGGACATCGTATGGAGTTGAAACACTGTCATCTCACTATAAACGCGCCGGGAATTTGTCTCCGACTCCATACTAAGGGTTCCTTTCTACCAGAGATGTGCAATGATACGTTGATATCCACCAATCACATTCGTCGATTCACATGTAACTGACGAATATGATTGGTGTATTTCAAACGCAACGCATTAAAGCATATCTCTGGTAGAAAACCGCCATTCATCGTGACTCTCTCGCTAAAACTCGTACTAGACACACACTATACTACGTAACCACGCCCACATGTCGCGACCAATAGGTACTACGCAAACACATACACATCGCGACCAATACTATGTATCTAACACACCTCACAGATCGATCACAAGAAGACTTATTATAGTGCTATTGTCAGCGATCGTCGCAATCTCTCTGCAGTCTCTGAACATCAGTAAACATCACCATTGACACTCACGAGTTCACACGAAACCTTATGAACTTGCAATGCACCCCAAATCGATATAAACGCCATTTCGTATGTGCTATTAGATAGTATTTCAAATTGTCTATTTATATAAAGGTCTTTGTAATATTGTCTTTTATAAGTACTGATTATATTAGTGTGTGTTTAAAATTAGGTTTTATTTGCTATCTTATTTATTAGAGATTTGTTACACAGTGCCGTAAACTTGTCATCAGTGATCCTGTATCAAAAGTGTTACACGAGTTTTCTGTCAGAAAATTCTCACTAGCACCTAATTACTGCTAAGGATAATTGTCAACTAAATATAACTATCGAATTATGGCCTCGACACGTTTACTATCTTAGAATAATTCCAATTCTATTAAATAATTACGCGTCTGTAGCTTTTCATTTGAAAACAGTGATGATTTGTGAATGCTAGGTACTTACGTATTGTGTTTTAGTTAGCGACGTGCCGCAGTCCCGTACTGCCGGTCGAACACTTGGTATTCTCATTGCATTTTATTGGATATCATTCCACATTTATTTATAAATTGTATTGTTTCGAAGAAATGATATTTATAGGTACTTATATCTTATTAAAAAAAACTGAAATCAGAATACAAAAAATGTTATTAATGTTATAATAAAAAGTAACTTCTTGTTACTTGTATAATGAATGTAAGACACAATAACTTGCCGACGCCCGATAGGTCCATTATTATTATGAAAGTAATATTTTTGTAAGATGCTTAGCTTTCCCTACTTATAAAATCTACTATTTACAATACTTTAAAAAAAGGTAAATAAAAAAATTATGTACTGAATCACCTCTTCTTATTTTGATAATTACCCCGTTCGATTAACCTCACAAAACTAGAAGTGTTCATGACTATCAGATAAACAATGCAGATATTCACCATATCCACCAAGTTCACCAACAGAGGTTTTGGTAAAGAAGGTTCCGAATATTGGCAACAGCTTCGGTCCTGCGCGAGATCGAGATAATGTTTTCTCATGAATTGATAATTTTTAGTTATAGTTAGCATACCCATATTCCGGGACTCCCGACTGTAGGCAGGGAGTGGGAAGGGCACCGTCAGGAGTCCGACTTAGCACCGACGAGGATTTCTACACGTAAAATAGTTAGGATATTATTTCTGATCGAGATTGAAGATTATTAAGGAGGCTAATGGTAAAAATAACAAAAAAGTAAAATGGTAGCGATCTTGTTAGCATAAAAACGGGTCGCTCCAATTACCTCCGGCTGGCCGCAGTAGAAGAAAGTCTTTAACAGCTTGTCAGAAATCGCAATTGTTCGATTTCCTGATCAGATACATAAACCTAGTGCTTCGCTTACATACAAAATGTTCAAGGCGCAGCACACACGTTCTATTTACAGTCATTCGGAAATCCTGATCAGGAAACCAAATGTGTGTGGCCAGCCTTAATCTTACCGAGATTCTGTGTATTTGTCACCGTAAAATTGTAAAACCTACAGCTACGTAGAGTACGTACCTATAGCGAAAAATTCTAAATCTATGGTAGCGAGAGTGTGATCCACAGAGTACATTTGGTGTGATCTGTCAAAAGATTACAATCTAATTAACGGATTATTTTCCGTTACATTGTAAACTAGCTAAAAGAATCATTACAAAAGATAATATTAATAAGGCATCTGGGGCTTATTGTTCCAATCTAACAATCTTTTACGGTTCACGATATCTCGATACCTAGTTTAAAATCCCGGTACTGGCTAGGTCTAACAGATAACAATCTCAAGTTTTTACAATTTCACGGTGACACATTCACCGCTTAGGATGACTAGCGCCGCAATTCCAGGGGACACACCCCTCCATATCCATTGGGATCCTTGGTGTTGAAATCTCTAGTGTCATCCAGTTCTGTCAGACTGTTCTACACGGTACGACAGTAGATACTTTACTGTGGCCCAAACATTGCTTCTCTATGAGACGCAAGTGCGTCTCACCCTTATTGACGGACCCTCAGGTCATAGAAAAAAAATGTAGGTATTAAAGCCATTATGATGGGATGGATATCTACGTAACGTTTTTTCCTAATCCTCCAAAGATATGACTTTGGACCCATCTTTTGAGGATCAGGTTTAGATATTGTAGATATAGTGGAGTGTCGTAAGCTTTTTACCTCGGACAGCAGGGTCTCTCAATGACACGAATTGCTCCTTTCTACATTTAAAAAAAAAACTATTAGATACTAAGATGAATTAAGAGGGACCGGACCGAGTTTCTTGGGGTGTTCTTCTCAGTCTTGTAGCATTTCCGAACCCCCGGTAGAGTCACAAAAATTTTGACAAACCTAAATTTTTTTTTTTTAATTTCAAAGGGAATAAATTTTATTATATTTTATTTATTGTACCTAACATATACAATCTCAATGAATTTTAAAATTAAACTAATTAAGGTTAGCATTGTTAAAAGCTTGAAGAAAATAGTTTAAAATAAGTGGAAGCAGAAAGCTGTCTTGGTAATGTACACAATTGCATTATTATTTTAGTGTACAAAACTTTAATCGCCATGGTGGGTCAAAATGACCGGCACCTCATCTATCCAAACATTACAAAATTTTAGTCGGCGATGTCATCGCCGACTAAAATTTCGGCCGCGATGAACGTGTTAACAAATAACACTTGCCCGCTCTTCCTTCTTTTTTAAATTTCTATTTACTGATTAAATACGTTATTTTTAATACGCTTTTTTAACGTTAGAAACATAAAATTGCGTACACCGGTCTTTATAATGTCAAAAATACTTACATAATACAGGTTTTGCGTTTTTTTACGTCACTCCACTAATAGACCAATGTAGGTACCACCTCTTGGACGGTTTTGTCGCCGAGGTGGTTGTGCAGTATAAATATAGATTGTTGTTTTGGCATCATCAATCCCATCCACAGAGCATCGCGCGCCTTTACAGAGGGAGAGGCCAAAGCTGGCAAACCCCCTCTGGCAATAATTTGACATTTTGACGACTAAAAGTGCCCACTTACATAAAAACTGTTTTTTGAAGTTTCTTTCACTAGACTAAGTCTAGTTGACAGCGTGAGCGGTTGAATTGTCATTTTATAAAAATGATGAAATAATTAGATATTAATACAAAAAGAAATGTCATTAAAGAAATCTGAAGAAAAATGGCATTATCTTGTGTAAGTAAGTAATTTTATAACAAGTTATTATTATTTACACCTATTTAAACGTATAGTAATATAATATTCAGATTTGTTTAGCAACTTTACCGGACGTCACATCAATACATGGATTGGTTGAGCGACTTAGGGTGATATGACACAAAATGTATCATGTGTGTGTAAAATTTATGAGTGTATTGTTTAAAGTGTATATATAGCACAGACTTACAATAAGTAGCAGACGAAACATTAATTATGTTTGTGTGCGTTGGTCTTTCCATTCCGCTCGCTCTAAGGGGTTAGTGAATGCTGCTATCTCGTTTCTACACGTATAGCAACACTATACATGACATGTTAAAAAAAATGACGTTCGCCTGGTTTTTGAAAGGGATAAGCTGCCGATGCTGCAGTTTGACGTATTAGATACCTCTCACTAATGTAGGGGCCAAACTCAGGCACTTCTTTTCAAGATTTAATTTAATGCTAACATAAAAATAAGTGTGGCAAACTGTGATTCAGCATTTAATTAGTTCAGAATTGCATTTTAATATAATGCCTGTAATCTTCGATGATATTGAGTATACATATCGCACGTCCTCAAAAAAACTGTCATAACCCAAAAATAGTAGTTTTGAGATATAAGCATTTAAAGTTTTTTTTTGACTTATCAATGCTATAGTGATTAAATGGCTTATTGTTGACATCAAATGACTCATTCATTTGGTGCTATATTTAGAAGCCAAGAGGAGAGTATTGTAAAAAGCACAATTTTGTAAATAATATTATGACTATTTCAACAAAAATTAAAAAAAAGGGTATGATATGACACTTTTTTACATTCAATTAGGTTCAATAAAACAAAATTGCAATCTAATCACTGCTTTATTTGTATTTTCACAATAATTATAATAGCTAAACAACATTTCTTTAAACTCAATAGGCATTACATAATTTAAATATTAAACTAAAAATTATAAAATCAGCCTTTTAGCATTGTTAATCTTAACGGTGCGAGCGGTGCTACGGTCACTTGACACGCGGAAAGCCAGTGGTCCTGATGGCATTCCGGCGGTGGTGTTGAGGAAATGTGCAACCGAATTGTCTCCAACGCTCACACGCCTGTATCGCCTTTCATACTCGTCGTGGGAAGTGCTAGAGCCTTGGAAGGAGGCGAACATCCTACCGATCCCCAAGAAAGAGTATCGGTCGGACGTTCGCCTACCTAACTACCGCCCCATAGCCGTAACCACTGTCATCTGCCAGGTGTTCGAGCTAATTATCAACATGCGCTGCCTGCAGGATCACTCGCTTATTAGCGATCGTCAATATGGCTTTAGGCTGAAACAATTAACGGGTAACCTCCTAGCATACATAACACACACCTGGGGTGACGCTATGGAGAGGCACGGCGCGTCTCTCGCTATTGATCTAGACATCGCTAAAGCCTTTGATAGGGTATGGCATGCGTCGCTTCTTTCCAAGCTGCCGGTTTATGTCTCTCGCCTCAGTTGTGCCGCTTGTTGGCCAGCATTAGCTTTAAATGGCTTCCGGCTTTTTGCGAGTAAATGCTATAGCACCACAAGAATCGATATTGTCCCCAACTCTCTTCCTTCTGCATATCAATGACATGCTGTCCCCTGGGTGTATGCATTGTTATGCGGATGATAGTACTCTGCATGCGAGCTATTCTGGCCGGCAAGTGGATGGGCGACATGACGTGGAGGAGAAGAGACGGCAACTTGTGGCGGATCTCGACCGGGACCTGGGAGTGGGACGCATTGCCAAATGGGGTTCAGACAACCTGGTCGAGTTCATTGCCCAAATAACACAGGCGTGTGCGTTTACAGCTACGAAGTCCCCATTCCTACCCCTACCCCTACCCTCTCTTCAGAGCATTCCGATTCCACTAAAGGACAACCTGGAGATCCTCGGTATAGACGTCCGGCGTGAGCTCAATCACAAAAACAACATAGAGAGTTGTATTAGGCTGGCCTCGCGGAAACTAGGAGTCCTAAGTAAGGTGAGACGGTACTTCACGCCACATCAGAGATGTTTACTATACAAGACGCAGATTCGTCCCTGCTTTGAATACTGTTCTCACCTTTGGGATGACTCCACGAAGTACTTACTAGACGCGCTTGACGCTATGCAGAGACGTGCTATCCGAATAATTGGTTGTCTTGAGGTGACGGGAGGCCTCGAACCGTTAGCGTAGCGAAGAACCATAGAGTTCTTAGCTGCCTTGTACCGAATGTATCAGGGCGAGTGTTTTGAGGAGCTCTTCAACCTGATCCCACCCTCTTCATTCCGATCCCCAACAACGCGAGCCATGCAATGTTACCACTCATACACAGTAGGGAATTTTCGCCAGAACTAAGTGTTTCAAAAGATCGTTGAAACATTACTATTTGAATCTTACTGTTTTGTTCTGCTGAAAAATTATAGTTTTCTTCGTGACTGTTTCCTAGTCGTAGCCTTTTTCAGTAGGTACAGCTTTCTTAATACATGTCTGCAATAGTTGTAGGTAACGTAAAAATATAACATTAGAATTATAGTAATAATAGTTATGTAGTTAAAACAGTACAATACAATGGATTAACAGGTAACCAAAATACAATGCGACTGTTATTCATTCATTTGTCAATTTGAATTAACAAATAAATATTGCGAAAAATAGTCGTATTATATATATGGCATCGTATTTATAACTGAATATAAATAAAATTTAAAAAATAAATTTAAAAAAAGTACCATAACTCATATTACAACTGTTTTCTGTTCATCAAAATTGTGAACGTAGAAATAATTTGACGATTATATTGCCATAACTTGTGGTATGACACTTTTTTACATTACATAATAACATAACTTCAATTGTGTTTGTAGTAAAAGACAGAATTATTTTATCTTACGACAGTTTTTGCCCCTTTGAAACAAAATAATTGCCAAAAGTCTTACCTTCAATATAGTTGTATCACAGCTTAAGACGTTTTTCAGCAGCTTAAATACGCGTACACCTGTTACAAGCAGTGATGCGGCACTGTTGAGGATTGGGTCAAGTCGATTATCGTTCTCGAAAAAACTGTCAGTTGTGCCATCTAGCGACTTTTTTTAACGTTATCGTTGTGGCGGTTTTATTGAATGATTTAGTATGGAAAACTGAACTTAAGTATAGCAATATCTAAAAATGTAATATTTCTGTGTTATGACAGTTTTTCAGAGGACGTGCGATATATAAAAATGAAGCCCGATTTCCGTGGTCACGGCATCACGCGTGAAATGCTGGACCGATATCGCTAATTCTTTTTTGTTGTGTTTGTTTCTGTCAGGAGAAGGTTTTAAAAAAATTGGTGCAAAACTATTAGCAGAAATGGTTTTTAATGCGACTTTGAATCGGATCATAGAACTAGAAACTCCGAAATGGAAACCGGGAACAGAAAGACTAAGAGATAATTTTGCAATCCAATACAGCCGCCGCGTCGAAATCACAAAATTTCATGATGGGTATCGTTTAAGGGGGATTTTGGTACGCTGAGTACGAATCACATGATAATTTTGCAATCCAATTTGGCCGCCGCGCCGAAATCACAAAATTTCATGATGGGTATCGTTTAAGGAGTAATTTGGTACGCTGAGTACGAATCTCATGATAATTTTGCTATCCAATATGGCCGCCGCGCCGAAATCACAAAATTTTCGTGATGGGTATCGTTTAAGGGGTTTTTTGGTATGCTGAGTACGAATCACATGATAATTTTGCAATCCAATATGGCGGCCGCGCCGAAATCACAAAATTTCATGATGGGTATCGTCCAAGGGGTTTTTTTGTATGCTGAGTACGAATCACATGATAATTTTGCAATCAAATATGGCCGCCGCGCCGTAATCACAAAATTTCATGATGGGTATTGTTTAAGGGGGATTTTGGTACGCTGAGTACGAATCACATGATAATTTTGCAATCCAATACGGCCGCCGCGCCGAAATCACAAAATTTCATGATGGGTATTGTCTAAGGGGTTTTTTGGTATGCTGAGTACGAATCACATGATAATTTTGTAATCCAATATGGCCGCCGCTCCGAAATCACAAAATTTCATGATGGGTATATAGATTCTTATAGATTCGTACTCAGCATACCAAAAAACCCCTTAAACGATACCCATCATGATATTTTGTGATTACGGCGCAGCGGCCATATTGGATTGCAGAATTATCATGTGATTCGTACTCGGCATACCAAAAAACCCCTTATACGATATCCATCATGAAATTTTGTGATTTCGGCGTGGCGGCCATATTTGATTTCAAAACTATCATGTGATTCGTACTCAGCATACCAAAAAACCCCTTAAACGATACCCATTACGAAAATTTTGTGATTTCGGCGCGGCGGCCATATTGGATTGCAAAATTATCATGAGATTCGTACTCAGCATACCACAAAACCTCTTAGACGATACCCATCATGAAATTTTGTGATTTCGGCGCGGCGGCCATATTGGATTTCAAAATTAACCCAAAATTCGTACTCAGCATACCAAAAAACCCCGTAGATGATATGCAACATGAAATTTTACAACGGTGGCGCGGTGGCCATATTGGATTGCAAAATTAACCTGAAATTCGTACTCAGCATACCAAAAAACCCCATAAACGATATCCAACATGAAATTTTACAATGGTGGCGCGGCGGCCATATTGGATTGCAAAATTATCCTGAAATTCGTACTCGTACTACTATTTTTTTCCCAAAAGCGTTTGACATCTTAGATCGTATGTCCACCCACCTATTTATAATCCGGACCAGTGCGCCGGCTGTGCCGGCCAGCCGCAACAAAAAAAGCGCATTGATGTTACGAGTTGGATCAAAACGTTACACATTGTATCATTACAAGGCGCGCATTGCAATGCTCGGATCACCTGCTTCACTGCTGTAACCTCGTCTTGTATCATTACAAGGTGCGCATTGCAATGCTCGGTTCACCTCCCACACTGGCTGTAATTCTCGACTCGTAACATTACATTACGCGCGAATGCTCCCGGTGAGGGAGCACCTTTAGAAAAAAATGATGTTTTGTAACATAATTTTTTCTAAAGGTGCTTTAGCCTCAATAGCATTTTTGAAGACCTATCTATGGATACCCCACACGTATGGGTTTGATGAAAAAAATCTTTTCGTTTCAGTTCTGAGTATGGGGACCCCCAAAATTTACTGCTTTTTTTTTAGTTATATTTAAAAATCTTAATGCGGTTCACAGAATACATCTACTTACCAAGTTTCAAGTGCATAGGTCTTATAGTTTCGGAGAAAAGTGGTTGTGACATTCGGACGGACAGACAGACAGACATGACGAATCTATAAGGGTTCCGTTTCTTGCCATTTGGCTACGGAACCTTAAAAGAGGTATTTTAAGATACTCTTATTTCATTAAAATAAATCTTATTGAACTAGGCGGCTAACTCCTTCCCTGTAGTTGCGTTAGTGTGTGTGGTTTTTATATGTGTTAGTTTTGGCGTACTTTTCAATCTCTAATGCTTTGTCTGCTACTTATTGTAAGTCTGTGATATATAGGCATCGTATTGACAGTCGATTGCTATTGTAGTGCGAGTCTAAGAAAGTGTGGGTGAGGAAGATTTCCCCCCGTCACCCGCAAAATATGACAGACAAATTTGTACCGAGCAATCGTTCTATGCCGTCTCCCCTTAGACAGTTCGCGTTGCTCTATGATCCCATCAATCCAAAGCCTGAAATTAAGTTCTAAGTGGGAGTCAATGATAAAAGGGAGTAAAAAAACACTTATTCAGAGCAGAACATTTAATTACATAATTGTCATCGTTAATATAAACTCAGATTGAGCGCCTAGTTCAAAATATTTCAACAGACATCGCGACGGTCTAATGTTCATGTTTCCACAGTTAGATACCCTGCACGAAGAAATTTGCATCTATTTTATAGTCTATGTAAATCGATACCCTACTTTAAAGAGTCACAGGATTAAAATAATTGTATCGAAATTATATTTATGTGAATACAATTGTGGTCCTTTTATAAAATAATTAACAACTAGATATGTCTCAAAACAAATGTTAACAATGTCTAAGCAGTTGATAATAATTAGAAATAGATCTAGAACCACGGACAATGCTCAATAAAAGCGTCTGCTCTTCTTAGTACCGTCTGATGTAACTTTGTTAGTTCATAGTTCTTAATAATTACATATAAGTGCTTTGCTTGTCCTTCGTTTTAATTAGTTGAACTAATATAAAAGACGAATTATAAACTACTAAGGACCTCGAGTTTGCGTAATAGGTAAACAAAACTTAAAAATAAAGGGCGGGGGAAAACAACTTTATCACTACTTGAAAACGATATTGGTCTAATGTGGCTACATTGCAATGCACATAGTTACCTTTACAATATTAATGTTAAAATCCTACTCTAATAAAAGAATACATTTTTAAAAAGGTTGCCTTACATTTATACATCGGTCAAAGCGGTTACGCCTAAAACAACAATAACATCCAAGACCGAGCGTTTATATATCTAATCTAGCGATTAATGTTTTTTTTTGTTATAAATAAGTATTATTTTCGTGTCCCTTACAGTCAAATATTTAGAAGAATAAAAGATATTTATGTCTGTTACATAAACCTGACTATGAGCTATTGTTATTTGGCAAGCGACAGTGAGTTGACGGATAAGTCATAAATTGAACTCACAATAATCTTGGATCTAGTGCAGACTTAAAGCGGTTCGGCACCAAAGAAACCATTGGTTTAATTTTGAAGTGTCCCAATAAATTGCGAAAAGATCATCGCAGGTAGGCAAGCACGATTTTTTTATTTGTACGAACTCAGGATGTTATTGCGGATCATACGTGTCGACATTGTATGATCGCATTATTCGCATTTACTAAACTTTTCGTGATGAGAGAATTATGAATCATTTTACACGTAAAAATAATATCTTAAAAATAAATAACATACAGTAATGTATTCCGGACAAAGAATGCATTTATGACGATTGAAAGCTACTTAAATGTATTAGGATTTGCAATTAAAGTCATCCCCTAATAAGATGACTGTTTTGGGAGGACAAAATATTGTGTTTTAATTAAAATAAACTGTCAAGCTGATTGAACAAAAATATATATCTGCGTAAAAAAATATAATAAAACATAATACTTATTTAAAAACTTTAAAGCACATTTATTTTCATTCAAATTGTTGCTTTGACTAGCACACGTTTATTTTTTGAGTTTCTATTCATTTAATTAAAATTTCTACGGATGTAGTCAATTTCTACGGTTGCAATGGATAAAAAGTGGTGTAGCATGTCTGTGGCGCCCTCTTCGCAACAGGCCGACGACGGTGACTAATCGATTTGCATCACTTACAAGTGCAATAATCAATAAGTGACCGGTACTGTTGACCAATATGCTTCAGATAGAACCTAATGACACGCTAATCACCTCGAAGTCGGTGAAGACTGCGCGCTACAGTTTTGTCCTGTAGGCACATAGGTAGTTGTTCAACCAACTTGTTGAGCATTGATATTGTGTAATTGTCATTTTGACATTGCTCAGCCCGCGAGCTTGAACCACACTCCTGCACACGGGCAACACTTGTTGTGAGGATGTTACAAATTATTGGAAAACCGGTTTTAAATTAGTTATTTAAAATCGAAATATATTAGAGCTGCATATTGAAAAGCGTGGAACTAAACTTGTGTTTATGGAAAGAAACCAATTGCAGTGATCATCTCATTGAATGGTCCAAAATGTTTCAAGAATATTCACTATCTTTAACTCTTACAGTCACAGATTGTGGTAAATTCGTTTGGCAATTAGTTTTTAAATTTTGTTTATTATGTTTCTGACCCAAAAAATGAATGTTCTATCTTGACGAGTCAATTTGCCTATAGGCTGACGACTGTTACTAATTGAATTGCATCATTAAAAGTGCATTAGCAATAAGTGACCGGTACTGGCGACCAATTAGCGTTATCTGCCAAAGGTCTTTAATGTCTAAATGATTTTATATCGGGACTGCTATTGCGGCCAGTAAATGCGCTTCACGCTTTTCCTACCAAAAAATTATAATTTTCAAAAGTGTAAGTTCTAACTTGCCACCTAAAAGCTCACAGTCAGGTATTAAGTTAACATAACTTCTATTAAGTTAATTGAGTCACATAAATTTTGGGTTCCATAGTTTCATCTTATAATTAACATAGCTCATGCTTTTCGAAAAAAGCTGGTACATACTAAATTCACACAGTGGAGGCATAGGCAACTTTAGGAAAATCAAGTGATTGAATTTTGAAATTTTTGATAAATTTTAAAATTGGATTCGATTCTTTTGAAAAGAATTTCTTGTCAATTAGCGGTAATTTTGATACATACTCTCTGTAAATGGACGTACTTGAATAAGGAGCGCTCACATCTAAAAGCGACCATCGCGAGTAGATGATTAAGGCCACTGTATCAAGCCCTTTGGCACGTGCAGATAGAGAATAGGTACAACTTCAATAAGTAAGCAAGTCTTCGTCCCATAGGATGTGTGAGCGAGATGGTGTGCGATGTATTGTTTATAAGAAATAAATGTGTTAGCCACCACCCGGATAGCGTGTTACACAGGTAACGCGCACAGTTTTTCCACAAAATTATAATTCACAGAAAGCAATCCCATGTATCTACTTTACTTTTCATACCTGCACACACACTCGCACTCAAACAAATATCGCAATACTAAGAAAATGCTAGGACCTCGTGCACAACTCTTGTCTGTGAACTCCATGAGCGGTGTCTATGTGTGGGTATCCCGTGAAAATTTTGTATGTAGATTGTCTTCTATACTTATTATTTTGTGGTTCTGCCCAACGCACGTCCCGTTCACTTGCCCTCATTACAATATTGTTACATAAATATTATTTTTCGGCTACCCTCATTCAGCGGTTTAGTATGTACCAACAATACTTATTAAATACTGCATAATTGTAACTAGATACTAAATGTTCACGATCTATTTTAACAAATTTAAAATGTGCTTAAACCTAATTATGCTTTTCCCTTGTTTTTTTAATTATTCATAATAAAACAAATATAAAATAGCTCATTTAAATAAAATTTGGCCTTAATTTTAGAGGAGCTACGTGCATTATACCTACATAAAAATATATACGATATCAGTATGTTAGACAAAATAACAATATTCCATACACAAAAACAGATAAGTAATACCTATATGCGAATATGTCGAGTATAGTATTAATGCTCAATTTCCTAGTAATAATATAAATAGATGTTTTGATCAGGCACTGAAATGCTACACAATGACGTAAGAAGGCAACACACATGAAGTATTCATTACATATTACTACGTGCCATAGCTACAATAAAATAAATAATATAATATAGTTCGAACGTGCTGTGGTTACTATAAACTGCTACTTAAACTAACTTAAAGCCTTAATTATTTTCGTCTCAATACAATATTATATTTTCTACTATCAAGAGACTTATTCTAGTTTATTTGTTCAAAATCACAATTACTGTGAATAAGATAAGACCTACGTTTATACACAAATTAGAGATAGTACAGATGGAAAAATCATGTTTGTACTTTTTTTTCACATCTACCCTCTGCTACACACACTCGCGCACAAATCAGTATCGAAAATTCGGTTGAGACCGCCTGACCTCGTGTCTGTGAATGAGTTGTCTATGTGTGCGTAGCCTCTGTGAGTGAGTCGTCTATGTTTGCGTAGCTCAGCGAATTGAGTATATAGGTTTACATCTGCACTATCTCTAATTTGTGGTTTATACATGTTTTATGTGGTATAGTTACCAAAAAGGGCGGTACAAATCTGTAGTTGTTATTTCGCCCACAATGAAAGGCTAATTTTGACTGTTATAGTATCATTGACGAACACATTGAGAGTTTGAAAATGCTTAAATTTAATAGATTCTTTTAAAATCGATATTATATTTGGTTATTAATCAGTGTTAGGTTTAGACCATGTTGGGTTTATATCATTTACAAAATTACATACAATGGTACTTATTGCTGAATAATTCCCGATCTTCGGAGCCCAAACTATATTGAAACTTTGAAAGTAAATCGCTAAACAATGGTTCAAAATTCTGAAGCTTTGAATATCACCAAAGAGATATTTGATACGGCCATGTTCCAGTTCTAATCGATTAACTTATATAAAAAGGATACAAATTGTGTTCTTTTTGAGGGTACTGTCTGTAACCTTGGGATAAACTAAATTATATGGAATGGAACAAAAGAGTCAAGATATAACAAATGGCACGGAGACCAATGGTTTCGGATAAAAGGACTCAAAATGTTGCTTATCTAAGTCACTGATTAAACGAGACTATTAGATGAGAAGACTATTTTCAGTATTATATTTATATTCTTTGAAAGTGACTATAAATATTTTGATATGTTGTGCAGTTTCCATCCAAATTCAAATGATAGGTGTAAAACTGAAGATAGGGAATTAGATAGGAGGTCAAATTCATTTACCTCACAAACATTTATAATAATGATGTTGAGGTCTAGTAGTAAAATATGGATCAATTCATTTCACTGTGTATTTTTAACTATTTCCTTAATTTCTAACACTATCAGCTAGTAAAGTATTATAAATCATCTAATAACTAGAGCAGTAGCAGTTACGATATTTTAAAGGAAGGCCCAACAATCCTGGTAAAAATAAATTTTTATATGCATCCTTAACACTTTGTTTTTATAGAAATTTGCTCCCCAAGCAAAACTTCGGAGGATCGGAAGATTTTTTTTAAACTAGTCACATGTTCACGTTCAAGAATTAAATTTAATTACAAGTAAATTTTACAAACGGCAAATCAAATAAGAAGTACATACAACAAGTGTTAGATAACTAATACGGTGTTGCTCTCGTATGTTTATTGCTATTAAATACTTAATTAATATACCTATATAAGAAATTTCCCCAAAAAATATTGTTTTATGGATAACACGTTAGCTTTCGACCCTGAAAAAGCATCTCGGGATTTTGTATATTTACTAATAAGTATGTAAGTTATTATCTCATTTTTAAGAAATCTAGCCTATTTTGCAAACATACATTTAGAAAAGATCGGAAGTTTTATTACACCGAGTGACGATGTATTTACTCCAAATGTACACGTTTTAAAAGTAATAGTTATATAACATCAGCAGATACACTATTTTGTATATATTGTTTTGAGGATTTGACAACTAATAGGCGGTGTTGCTCTAGAATACTTACTTTCATTTTCAATACATTATTAATAATTTCTAACCCTGAAGAAATATTGTAAAACGGTTACTTCCGATCTTGGAATTGTATCTCGGAAACTTGTATTTTCTAATAAGTTATTATCTCGTCATTAATAAAGCTAGATTATTTTTTGTTGAGTAGGTAACTATACCTAATTTCAATTAAACTGTATTACAAACGTTTTTTTAAACCTACATTTTAAGCCTAAGTAGAGTGTTATGCCCATTCTATGATATTTCGACTACCTTTTATGTAAGTATACCTATGTACATAATATATTATAGTGATTACACCTAGGCTTAGCCGGACAACTAGATCGATCTTGTATTAGGCGGTTAAAATTGGATGTAATTAAATTAATCTATATGTTTTCGGCTAAATCTAGGTGTTTGTTAAACCAAGTTTAAAATAAAATAAAACAGGTTAAACACGGCTCAATTAAACCAAATGATGCCGGGGATGCGTAACTGTAACATTATTACACACAATTTACACACAAGCGATTATGTATAAAAATAAATTGCCGTTCAACTGTTTCGCACAAACTCGATAATCGCTCTACCAAAATGAAAAGTCGTTCGTATCGTTCAAAAAATTCGAAACGCTCAAAAATAAAAAAAAAGTAACAATCTAATTGAGTAATTATGTGTGGAAAATCTAAGAAGTACGAAGTTGTCATCTACAGTTTATCAAAAAGGAGAAGTTGGAATAATATGAATGTACCTACACGTCTGTTACGGAAATGTTTAAAAATACCTATATGAGATAGTTCTCTTCATATTCATAAACTACGTTTAAACTTACAATAATACAAGTATCTATATTTTTAGAGACTTAAAGCAATTGTCTTGATTGTTATTGCGATGGACTATATTAATAATAAAGGCCAATATTGTGTACACCAATGTATTAAAGATGCATTTATGAAAAATATATTGAATTCAGCTAGAAAGTAGTTTAAAACACCTACAGTACTTACATTTGTTACAAATATAGAAACAGCGCGCCTTAGTTTTTAATTTTTGTGCTTCATTTGCGATCCTATTGAAATTGGAATATAATATTGCAAATAAGATATTTATATTGTATTGGATAATCAGCATGTCTGTAGCGCTACGCTGTAGACCGACGACGGTAACCAATTGACTTGCATCACTTAAACGTGCATTATCAATAAGTGACCGGTGCTATCGACTGAGACATATACACATACCAGACACGCTTCCATCTTAAATCTTAATCTTACAAAGTAATTATGTATATTCTGTTTTTCACTTGAAGGCACATAAATTGATTAACTTGAATATTTGTCTTCTGATTGGTGGAATGATTTACTCGTTGAATCGATTGCTATTGATAAGGAATCTAATAAAATTGCGAACAAACTTTTAAAGGAATTAGTATACTCTGGTACTGAAAAAAGTTGATTCTCTTCGCTACAAAAAGGTGACATGGGGGCTTATTCACAACTCAACATAGGTACTTAATATTTTTTGAAAATTTAAGTTGTCAAATGTAGAGAAATCGCTTACGGATCTTGCCCACTGTTTGGTTACATACTTGAGAACTAATTTAGTCGTCTCGGTGAAATTCAACAAACGTAATAAACACTGAACTTACACTTAATGGGTGCCGGAATAAACGTGAAACTTGTTATAAATTTACCACGAGAAGTTACAACGAGAATTGGGTACGATCTTGGAGATTTCATTTTATTTCGATAATTATGTTTAAACAATTTATAGAGCAGACATTTATGAGTTAAATTTAATAACGTATTGTTCAGTGACCAATTTCATGACGACCGACGTTTATTATTACGGTTAAATATGTGTATATAAAGATTATTTTGACACGACACATATAAATAGACAACAACTTCTATTCTGCTAATTTAATAATTATTACCCTATACTTGTGCTTCATTTACCCCTTTTTAATTTAAAAAAAACGTGGATTTCGGCTTCAAGAATTAAATCAATAGATGATTATACTTAGCATATATATACGGCGCAAAAAGAAACACTCTTGGACCAATGCAGTCAGCTAATTTCTTTTCACGCCGTAAGCAAATAATAGCTGTTTTAAAACATTGATATCCAAACTTTACTTATTTCTAATGTACCGTCTCCTGCCTAATATACTGCCTTTAAATTACGCTACACTTATTAATATTTATTACCACTCTTTTTCAGATTTAAGGGCCCATATAATTGAAGTAGCTAAGCGTTACCTATGTTATGAATTTAAATCTACTTCTCTCAATTTGGCGTCTTGTTTACCATCACAAGCTGTATTTTTGTTTCAATAATCTAGTCTATATAGTACGACATTGAAATATTTAAAGTAGTTAATGGATTTTAAGGTTTTTAAACTCGCACGACTTGCACTATACATTATAGATTTTGGGTCTTTTTCGCGTATACATTTATGCCCGCCTTTCACTGCGAGCGAGTCGGACCCATTACGGACTCCGCTATACTCGTAATGACGATAGTCATACATGTCCTTCCACTAAAGCGGACATGACATGGATCGAAAATCTTCGTTACGAGTATAGCGGAGTCCGTAATGGGTCCGACTCGCTCGCAGTGGAAAGCGGGCATTAAAACTGCTCATCTCTCGACGTTTCGGCTATACTGCAACAGCCGTGGTCACGAGTATACAGTCTACTCGTAACGCGAAAAAGACCAGAAATCTATGATGTTCAGTTACTGTATTTTATTTTTGTAACCACCATTAATGTAACTACTTAAAAGACCGAAGGTTCTAAAACTCCGAAAGAGTTTCAAGAAGAATTGTTGGTCATTCATCTAAAAGTACAATTCGGTCGATTATAGTATGTCACAAAAATGATGTGTAATGTTATTTTACATTGGTTTTCATTTTCTCTAATACTAGACATACATTTTTATTCACAATACACGATGTAAGCGTTGAAAGATAAATGTAGTAAAATTTCTAATAATAAAATATGATCAAGTAAGTACTATACGATTTTTTCACCTTGATTCTTATCCGATTTACTTGGTTTTATAAGAGACACACAATAATTACATCCTAATTTAGAATAAACTTTTCAAATATATAAGCGTCACTCGTTTACATTTTTATTTACTTTTTAAACACCATATAAAGCCATTAAACACTAATAATAGTACATATCTTCGGGTGCGTGCGGATGGCAGTGACTGTAGTACTAAAGAGACAAACCTTAAGGGTTACTTAATGAATTATAGAATACGTTTTGTTTCCGAACTTGGCTACTAGAAATACCAATTGTAAACATAAAGTAGCGAATTTTGGGTTACAACATACGTGCAACAATTATGATGGTGAATCAATAAACTATACAAACAATGTCAATAGAAATTCGATCGATTTCCTTGACAAAAAGGTAGCAAAAATAGAAAAGCAACAATTCCTAAACTAATAAAACTTTCGAGAGCGTACTTCATCATGACTAACTTAACGGTAAAGCGTGTCACGAGTAAATTTTGGTGAGTGAATAGTGACTTAGTAAGGTATCGTCGCTTGACCACACGAGTAAATATACGGAACAGATACTAAGCTATGAACAAATGAGCGAATCGGTTGCACGCAGACACGCACGCACGTCCACGCGCGTACCTCTACAAACACAATGGGCATGTTCGTGCGTGTCAACTGGCTGCTCGACGCGTACACAAATTAGAGATAGTACAGATGGAAACCTACATACTAAATTCGCTGAGGGTACGCACACATAGACAACTCATTCACAGACACGAGATCAGGCGGTCCTCAATCGACTTTTTGATACTGATTTGTGCGCGAGTGTGTGTAGCAGAGGGTAGGCGTGAAAAAAAAGTACATACATGAGTTTCCCATCTGTACTATCTCTAATTTGTGACGCGTACGCGGCAAGACCGGTGTGTGCCTGACTCCCCGAGTACGCGACGAGCGGCTAGTTGACACGGCCAGTGTGCTGGTAGTGGTGCAACAGACTCGCTTATTTGTTCCGAGCTTATGCCCGCTTTCCACTGCGAGCGAGTCGGACCCATTACGGACTCCGCTAAACTCGTAACGATGACTTTCGAAGCATGTCATGTCCGCTTTGGTGGAAGGACATGTATGAAAATCGTCGTTACGAGTATAGCGGAGTCCGTAATGCGTCCGACTCGCTCGCAGTGGAAGACGGGTATTAGTCTCCGTTTTTTTTTTAATTTACTTATGTGGTTTGATACACCTTTTTGTAGGACACCTGTTAGTTCTGAAACTAGTAAAGCTATTCCAATTTACATGCGACTTCCGTTTAGTTAGTGATAAGAAACAATATGTTGTAAATAAGTAACTTTTTATAGGCAGTTTAAAATGACTACAAATTCGATTTATAACTTCAGTATCACAAAAATATTATAGCCAACTTCATTTGTCAAATTGATACAAAGTTTTATGCTTCATTGCTACCAAATATAAGCTATAGCTCCCAAACAAATAATTTTCGAAATTGACTGACGACTAACGATAGTTTTAAATATAATAAACAGAAAACAAATAGTAACACATACATACATACATACATACGCTTTATCCCCGAAGGGGTAGGCAGAGGTATTGTGTACACCCACATTTTTCACCTTTTTAGATTTCGGTGGTGAGCCAAAACCGAAAAACTTATAGTGCAATGTATTGGGATTTACAAAATGAATGTTCTTACAAACACCTTTTTTGTATAAAATCAAAATTATGTATGACAAGATTGGTAATATGACTTGGGCCGTGAGTTTCCTAAATCTAATAGCCACACTATGTTAACAGCTACATAAATTGGGACATTATATACGTCTGGAGCTTTTTTTTTAAATTGTATCCGCAGCCCTCTCTTCCGAGTATCCACACAAATTATAAAAACTGAAAATACGACAAATAAATTTGGTTTGCTTGCTTGTTTGTTCCATAAATCAGTTTCTTTATAAATTGTGTTGCCTAGGAAGTACAGTTCAATCCGGAAACACGTTATAAAGTACTTAATTTAATTTAAAATAAACTAAAATATCTTATTGTGCCGCGCACAGTGCAATTAGCTAATTAATTCCAATGAACAGTGTTAGAGTAGTAAAAGGGAATTGCATAGCAATTTACTACTTATGAATAATGAATTAAGCAATTTCGTAGTGATGATTTTAATATTAAGTGATGATATTATTATTTTTTTATTGCTTATCAATTTTAGTAACGCGTATTGCCCTTTATTATGATAATTTCTTTTACATAATTACGTGATGACCGTCACAATAATGGAAATTTAATAAGCCAGTTGAACACGCAGGCTGATCTGATAGTTCAGTAGAGCCTTATTATTGAAATTTTGTAAACGGATTGTACATTTTTGTAGTAATTACGTCTGCAATTTTGTTATAAGCGTAAGGCGTACTTTATGTTGATATGAAAAAAATCTTGCGGGATAACTATTCCACAATCGTCCTACGAAACGAAATAATATAAGTGGTCAAGCTCCGTAATAATTTTTGTAACTATTACAAACAACGTTTGGAATAAAAATATATCCAAATAATATATTATATAAGAAAATATTTCTTACAAGCGAAAGTGGATGGATACCTAAATAATGATCTTTTCATTTTTACCATGATCTTGATTAACGCCAGTGTATTATGAAATTAATTTGATAATCACGGAGAGAACTATATTTCGTATTGTATTCATATTACAGAATTTCATTAAATAAAAAAGTTCAATTTCATATTATATGCTTACAATATGAAGCATGTGTAGATATACATATAAATCAAGCTCTTTAATAGTAAAATCATTATAATTGCACATATGTAGGTACATATTACGAAAGTAAAAGATTTGAAAAACTTTCTTTCCGTAGGAAAGTTAAAAGTTACTTAAAATATAATAGGTCGTTCCATACAACCAATAAATCAGAACTGGAAACTGAGCTTCGCAATCTCGCAGAGTCGGATAAAATGTAAATTATTCTAAAATACAAGAAATAGCAATTATGCTAAATTAGGCATTTCCACTATTACATAGTATCATATAAGTGAACGACAATGCTCGGAAAAAAGCATTACAAGAAAAGAAGACAAGTCGAACCTCGCCCAGAGCTACCCGGGCGAGGTTCGCTCGGTCGACAGCCACCGACACAGTGACCAGGAAATAGGCGGAGTTCCATCTCACATACTAGAGATCATTATGAATCAAGTCTAAATAAACTTCCCTTTAGCCGAGCACTGTCGTCCAAACCCGACGGAAATAATACAGAGAACAGAATAGGCGAACATCATATCGACGTGCGAGTTACGAGTAACAAAAGAGAAGGATGGATACCGACATGTTACACGCGCTACGATACGACACCGCGTTCTCAACGCTCATAGAGAACACAATGACACTATATAATTTACACGTGAGTATGTACACAATGAGAACGGTCGGATGCGCTCGGTAGTTTGCTTCTCTCTCCATGGTAAGGTGTGACAAGGAGGGGTGTGCCTACGCGAAGTACATGACTTTCTTGGTGACGGCGTGCACGGTGATGGCGCGCGCCATGGCGATGGGCGTGCGGTCCTCGCTGCAGGCGGACTGGTGGGAGCCTTCTCCCGAGTCGTGTTCCTTCTCGACCAGGTGGTACCGTGCGCGGAAGGCGACGAGGTGCGCGTAGTAGGCGGGCGCGGGGATGGACACGGAGCGTGTGCAGCGCACGTACGTGTGGCACAGCTGGTACGTGAGGCACTGCAGCTCGTCCGAGCCGAAGTGGTTGTCGTCCCACAGCACGTGGTAGTGCGATGGACGAGACGTGCCCTGCCCCAAACATACATATCAATCAACCAATCAATCAAATCTAACAACCAGTCTTCTGCTGGACGTAGGCCTCGCCCAATTTATGTCACAACATACGTTCATGCGCCATCCGCATCCAACGATTCTGCTATCTATTCCAGGTCGTCAGTCAATCTGGCGGGGATCATAAGTCGCGGTCTCCACTACACATACATACGCGTTAATCCCCCGAAGTAGCATTAAGTAAACGTGCGCCCACATGTCACGTGTTTTTGTCCCAAGTATTATGTACCTATTGAGTTCACATAGCTGTTATGAATTGAACAAGCGCCATTTGTGAAAAACCGCTGGCCATGAACTTGGATTAACGACTGCCATGTAACTGGCAACTGGGACCAACGTCTTAGAGTACCTTTTGAAGTACGAACACGCTCTTCAATGAAAATGACGCAAAGTGCGTACTGCTCACCCATCTGAAGCAACCATAGCTTAAGATACATAACTATAACAGTAAATCAGCGTGGCTTCAAGAACTTTATCTGTGCAACTCAACACGACTTAAGGAATAAATGTCGCAGCTACGTATGCGTAGACGTATACGGCCGCGCTCTAACCTGTAAATGTATCGTGTTATATTGATATAAAATACTAGTACTACTGACCTGAATTCCTTGGTGACTGCAGAGATAAAAATCAAACTCAGTAGGGTGCGTGATCCCCAAATCGACGGTGGTACCAGCCGGGATGTTCCCTGATTTGCCCGACTGTTCCTTCTTGTCGGCACAAAACAGCCTCGTGTGGTGGCGCTTCTGGACGACGATGAATGTTATACCCGGTTTATACTCCGCTTCCAGCTAAAATGTAATAAAGACTTGTTACATTTTTTTAAGTACATTTCTTTTGGAATCAATGTGAATTTGAAACAATAAAGTTCATATTAGACTGAAACCGGTGTTACAGGAAGAGGGGAATAACTGCAACTAGTTTCAGGCTTTTATATTCGCCCAGAGAAAAGAAATATTATTTAAATCGTCGGATACGATTCGGGGTACAAAATCTGTTTACGGCGAGTCGCTTCTGTCCCGCAAGTGTTGTTCGGGATCAAAAAGGACAAGTTACGAAGCTTTTCAGAATATTCTCCGAACTTTCAAAAACTGTCAAAGAAGCTATTGATGTGAAACATTCCCGAGCCGAGCCGAGGCGTAAACTGATTATTTCGGTGGCGACACAAGTTAAAGGAACGACGGTGTCGCAAAAGTAAGGACGGTCATGCTGCTTTTGCCACGCTGCCGTCTGTCTGAGTTATATACGTATCGGAACTCGGCAATCTAGTATCGGAGTATCGGAATTTAGTAGATATTTCCTTTGTACTAACATGGCAGCCAAGTTTACTGCCCAACTTATAATACACTGTAATATAAAGATAAATGAAAGCATAAACACAAAATAATAAGGCACAGAAAACCTTCTAATGTAAGCACATTTTTTTTTACAACACCTACCTTCGACAACGCACACTCGCGCACAAACCAGTTTCGAAATTACTATTAAAATAATTTGTTCTCATGTCCGTGAACTTCGTGAGCGCTGTCTATGTGTACGTAGCCCCAGTGCACTATGTATGTAGTTGGCCTTCTGTACCTTATTATTTTGTGGATAACCTTGTCTGCAAAACCCCTCAGAATGCCTTTGGAGTCTTAAAAATCTGATTTTGGTTCGGCTGATCTCATCGACTATAAATCTTGAAACAGTAAAACTCGCAATGCAACAAAAAGCGGGAATACGTAAGAACGTACCTTGATACAAGCTTCTCTAACGGCCGTCAGCTCGTGTTGCAGCACATGCAGAAACTGTCCCTCAGATATCCCGTCGCGGTACATGATGATGCGGTGCGGCTTGAACCCGCCCGTACTCTTATAGAACATGATGAGCAACTCTTGCACCATGCTGCTCATCTCGTGGACTATCTCTTGCCTGGAAATAGACAAACTACTAATAATAAATAAATAAATATTTTAGGACATTGCCACACGGCGCCATCTAACCCAAATTCAGCTAGTGAGCTTGGGATTTGGGAGCTAGATAACTGATAAACATACTTATATAGTTTAAAATATTAATATAAACCTAGGTACATAATAAGCATTCAAACTCCGAAACAAACATTTATGAATCACACAATTGTTTGTTTCGGAGTTTGAACACTTTGAACTGTCTGGATCAGCAATTTCGAAAGTATGGGTCACCCACCAGTGGATTGAGTGCAAATATTGAGTGGACTCTGTAATTTAAGTCTACCCTCTTTCTACGACTTTCGGTAATTTTTTCCTCTCAATACATACAGACATGACGAGAGGTGGACTTCAGAATAGGAAAATATTTGGGCTAGATGGCGCTGTATAACAAATGTACCACAAATATTTCTTCTGATCTGGGATTCGAACCAAAATTAAAAATTCGGGCGTGGGCAGGGTGCAGAAGGTGAGGCCAAAGTTCAGAGGGGGGAGGGATGACGCGGTCCGAGCGAAGAAGGGGAAGGGGGCGGGGATTCCAGCCAAAGTTCACAGTGGATTCAAAGCATTAAGGGTGAGTTTCAGATCTGCGTTCTAGGTGCAGAGGGGTGGGTTCAGGGCAACGGGGAGCGGGGGGGGGGGGGGGTGCAGTCAAAGAAGGGTGAAAGGTAATGCGGCTAGAGAGCAGACGGTGGGGGAAAGTGCGGCCTAGGTTCGCAGTGATGGCTTGCGATGGTGATGCAGGGGCGGGGGTGGCACTAGTTGCAGAGGGGTGCAGGAAGTGCGGTTGGGGTACAGAGGGTGGGAGGGATGCAGCCAACGTCCAGAGGGGGGGCGCTCAGTTCGATCCGGGTGCAAGATAAGTATGTACAGGCTGCAGGGGGGTACGTTAGGGCTACGTTCAAGGTAAAGAGCGGGAGTACGTTCGGGGTACATTCGGTGTGCAGGGAGGGAGGGGGCGGGGCGGTGAGAGTTACCTGTGCTGCTGCACGCGCACGGTGGCGGCGTAGCGCGAGGGGTGCGCGTCCATGGAGCCCACCACGGCGGCGATGGACGGCTTCTTGTTGTCGCCGGCCGGCGGGTGCGTCACGTCCACGCCCAGGAATATCACCGGCTCGTTGAACACCTGAGTAAATACGACGTGTTTATTATAGTTATCTATACTTATAATAAAACTGCAGAGGGTCGAAAGTCTGTACATGGAAGATATTTTGAAAATTTTGATTGTAGGGCGTTCTCTAATTGATACTGAAGCCGAAAATGAAATTTAAACTTTTCATGTCTGTCTGTCTGTCTGTATCCCGAATAAGTACCACGCCGAAACTACTGAATGGATTTGAATGATACTTGGTACAATCTGAGCTTATAGTCCGAGGAAGGTTCTAGGATACTTTTGATCTCGATATTTTGCGCGATTCCTTCAGGAGAGGGGATGAAACACAAAATGGGTTTTCAGCTGTAATTTCTCACCGCGTGGCCTGATTTCTAATATATTTTTGGCGTCTGAAAGGTAGTACTTTAAGCATTGTTCCACACAAGTTTTAATATTGAGGGTTTGGTTGTTCACAAATTAGAGACATCTAAACTTTCGCTAAATTTAGAATTCAAGGGTTCCTTTGAATTTGAGGGTAAATCTAAAAGAGTTCCTTGTAAAATAATTCAGTCCTCTGAATTGTTTCAGAATAGACTTAATCTTCAAGCTCTTTTATGAATTACCCAAACAGGGCCGTTTCTCACGATGCTTGATGAGTCTGATGAAGTACCTCTCCTTTCGTACACCTCATGTGACGTAAACGAAGTTGCGAGGGTCAGCTAGTAGTAAATAAATTTCAGACATTCGCACACATCATCTAGTCCAAATTAACTTCATATAAGTTTGAGCTATGGGATCTAGACAACCGATTAATATACCTACTTATATATTTCTAAATACATATTATACACAAAACAAATCAATGTGCTTATCACACAAAGAGATTTGTCCTGGGTGGGAAATAAACTCACAACCTCCGAATACGTAGTCATACTAACCGCTGGACCACGAGGCCAGTCAAAAGTAGCCCATTGCAAATAGTTTATACTTGCCATTTTGCAAAGTAAGGGTCACAAGACAGACCCACCCACCGGCGGGTCGCGAGCAAATGTTGAATGAGCCCCGAAATGTATTGAAAGCCGGTATATATGATTCAAAGAGACCCATTCAAAGACCCACCCAAATTCCAAATCTTGAGATCCCTCAAGATTTGGAATTTGGGTGGGTCGTATCGTAAGCTCAGCCCAATAATTAACTTTGGGAACCACTTCTATACCAAACTAGCTGATGCCCGCAGCTTCGCCCGCGATGGCGCTGTATGTGATTTTTCTTTGCTATAAACCTCACGGAGCCCGAGACCTTTCCAACGAATGCAAAACCGTGGAAATCGGTTCGTGCGTTCTAAAGTTACAGCGTCAGGAAGGAAAACCCGACTTATTTTTATATAATAGATTAACAAGCTTGCTTATCTTTAAAGGGGCATTTCCGATAATCTTCCAAAATACCCCCAGAGTTTACGGTGAAATCGGGCATGTGGGTTCGAAATGCTCGTCGACTCCATCAAGATTCCCATTATTGGTAAAAATAAGAGAAGTTTATTGATATCATGCTATAGCTTAACGGAACCCATCATTCAGTTGGGTCATCACTTTACAATCTACAATATTTCATAAAATAAGAATTGCACATACCTTTGGACGAAGGGATGGCACCAATATCGAATTAATACCACCGAGTTTCACATTGATTTTGAGACATAAATTGCTTAGAGTCTGAGGCGATGTCTTGTTAACGTTCTTAGCTTGTACGCATTGAGTTGCCATTCCCAGTACAGTGTCGCCTACACGTTTTACTTCAGCTGTGGAAAACATGACAATAGTATAGCCTAAAATTCACATAGAAACTTGTTTGAGCTGTGGAGACGGTCAACTGACATGACAAATCTCTAGTGTCACGTCAATCCACACACACATGCAAAGTAAGCATGCACACTGAAGCTACTTTTATTTGCATTTCAACATACTTGTCAAGTCACATTGACCGCCTCCGGAGCCCATAAGACCTGTGGTAATAAAAGTTATAAGTACCATAGACGGGCGTTTTCCCAGGTAGCACTACAACGACCAGCTGTAGCTGTACAAAGGTGGTCTTAAGGTATTTGAACATTGGCTCGACTTGATCCGGTCCTGTTGCGTATTTGCAGAAACAAGGCTGTCCGATTATTGGCATTCCCGCGTCATTGGAAATTTTTTGCAGCTGCTGAGTGAAATTTCTGAAAAACACATTTGGTCGTTTGAAAGGTTGGTTGTATGTAACTCTAGTAGAGGATGCTAGCAGAGCAACTCCGCTCATGTGAATGTCGGTTGCCGCACAAACATTTTACCGTTTCAATCCAGTCTCCTTGCGACGTGATAGAATGACAAACATACTCTCAAATTTGTATGGATTTAGTTTTGAATATCGAGTATAATCACGGTTTTAGATATTCCCAACAAAATCTTTTACAGATTATTGAGTGTCTATTCTGTTCTATATCGATTATGCCCGTTACTTACATAGCAAACCAGTTAATCATTTATTTCAATAATAAGAGGTTCATATGAACACTACGAAAAAGCCATAATGAAGTGCAAAATTGGCGTGTATTGGCAAAAGTGTTGTTTCAACGAAGTTGTTGAAAAAATATTAGAAAATGGTTAGAAATTTGTATTCATTAAACAACACGTTACAAATTAAATACACTACATGTGTGATTTTACTTATCAATTTGTACCAAACAGGACAAAAATGATAGAAATATAATGATATACATACATACACTTATCATCATATAAACAATCATTAACGTTTCACTTCATTGATTTTCCTTATACTATTAAGATATTGGTACTAAAAATTTTGAATTAGAATTTCAAATTCTCTCAAGGATTAATTACCGTTTTATTGTATAAATAATTAGATCGATTATGTCCATTTTGAAAACAATGTTGTTTATTTTACCGACTTACAGAAAGGACAAGGTTCAATATTGAATTTGCTACACCACACCATACAAATGAATTCGGTTGTAAACTTTTAGGAGCTTTGAAAACGACGGGGCGGGCCTGGCCAGTCAATTTCACCGCGAACGATAGCACTAAAGGTCCTATACTACCAACGCACATGAAGGGCAAAAAGACAGCGCCGCTGGTGCCCGCGGCACTGTCTGACGGGCTGCCATGACGGGCTGTCTTGACGGGCAGACGCGGTCTTTATTACGGCGCGGATAAAAAGACAGGTCCGCCCCGTCTGCTAAGCGCCTAAGTCTATTCTATAAATAAATAAATAAAAAAATAATACTAATAATATAAAGAGAAAAGATATGATTTTCTGTTTTTTGTATCGAATAGGCTCCGAAACTACTGAACTGATTTCAAAAATTCTTTCACTATTGGAAAGCTTCACTAACCGCGGGTGACATAGGTTATATTTTATTCCCATATTCCAACGGGAACTCGAACTACGCGGGTCAAACCGCGTGACGTCCGCTAGTGAAATATAAATAGTGATGGCTCCCGCTGGTCCACAAGCGTGGAAATTTTTTCCTGTTTTAGTACCCATAAATGGGCGTACTTCGCATGCATTATTGGTATTTTATAAAAAATCACACCCAATTCGGGCTTTCACAACCATTCTAAATAGCGGTATAATAAACATTAGCAAATATCCAGCGACCGCATTGATAACTTCAATATTGTATAGTAATTTGTAAGTTGGAATAATACTTACTTGAGTGCATCTTCTCTGACTGTCCTCTGGGGTGCAAAACATGCTATCGCCCACACTCGTATCTCCACCCCCATAAAGAATTGTTTTCCTCTCATATCCCAAACGCCTTGGTTGGGCAAGGCCTGCAATTGACAATACTGTATTAATGTACCATATACAAAGTAAGTTTGATGACATTGTGGGTAAAACTACATTATTGAATAAATAACGACGTAAGGGGACACCACAATCAAGATAGTCCAAAGTTTTCGCGGTTTTGAACGAATATTGTATGTGGAGCGAACGAATATTCTAGTGTCTGCTTTTGCAGTGCTTTGTTTTGTGTTTTGACAATACCAATAACACGATTCAGATCAGCAAGGCAACTCTGGTGAGCTTTTTTTTTAACAAAAAGCGTTTTAAAAACAAAATTATTTTAGTGAATCTTACCTGACCACCGAGGGAGGACACTCTCCCGCCATATTGCAACTTAGGCGGCGGCAACACGCGCCCTCTAACTTCCATCATATTGTTGGATATAGTCAGTCCGAATTCCTTCACATATAAATCCGTGTTAAAGTTAGCTCGACGGACCAAGTTGTTTATTTCCCTTTCCCTAAACAAAACATAATAATAAAATATAAATAAATATTCACGGACATTTCACACAACGCTATCTGATTCCAAAGTAAGCTAGGAATAACCTGCTTGTGTTATGGGTATCAGACCACGGATATTAATACTTATATACTTTTAAATACATACATACATAGAAACACCCAGACTCTTGAAACAAACATTTATATGTCACACAAATATTCGTCTCCGGTGGGAATCGAACCCACGACCTCCAGCGCCGCAGGCGGTATCACTACCAACTGCGCCACCGAGGCAGTCAAACTATATTAAAGACAGTACGAAATATATCACTTAAAATATTTTTCTATACATCACGAAGGTGGCAGATAAGCAGACATGGCCTACCTGATCTCGAAAATAGTCATATAGCATATTTACGTTTGCAACACTCGCGCTATCATAATCTCTTTAGCACCGCATACTGCAAATGTTCGGGAAATCCCGAGGCAGTAAGTTCAGTACAATACTATCTAAGAGTACATAGAAGAAAGCTCCTAGACACAAAGTGTGGGGTTACATACACTGTTTATGGCGAGCGCAGCGAACATGGAAAGGGCATCACGTCCACCGCTAATATCTGACAATTCCTCACAGCCAGCACAAACTATTGTACAAGCGGGTAGAATACGCATATTATTATGCAATTTACATCTCTCATATCCTATCGGGGCCCAAAAGCTACAATACACAAGAGCTATGATACTCTTTAATTTCCTCATTTCATTGTAGCGAATTAATGCAATTAATATTATACAAGCATACATTTTCCTACAAATCTCCTTATCCTACAAATATTCCTTATTATGCTGATTTCACATTCGATTCTATTTACAGCAATATGGATTGGATCTTTGAACGAATTGTCTACTCTGCGAGTGTATTATTCTATTTTGAAACGGCAACACCTTTAATTTAATGAGTAAATTAGAAACATATGTTCATTAATTCACTGATCTCTAAAATATGTACTAATAAACCACACAAATAATTAACAAAGTATAAGACATTGAGATAGATACTGTTACATGATTTTCCTTGTTCATTCATCAGGCGCCCACGGTCAAAATAACCGTTATTGTTGTACCTAATAGAAAATTGACAGGTATCCATGCAGAGACTTTACACTAAAATCAGCATAGCTACAACACGGCGGAAATATCTGCGAACCTGGCCGTGACGTCATGTATACTGTACGGCATAATCCACGCGCAACGAGAATGTGGGGAATCTTGTCAAATACCATCCCATTCAATCGCGTGCGGGTTATACTAAATAGGCGAAAACGGGGTCAGGTGCGGGGAAGCGCGAGGGGAAGCCAGGTTCGCAGATATTTCCGACGTGTTGTACATATATTTTACAACTGTTACGAGGCAACATATATTCATATTTATAGATTTATATCGATAACACGCATTATCTAGTTATCCTGTTGTATTTCAGTTAATATTTACCTGTCTGGGGCAGATCGGGCTGTCGCCTTAATCATCGTTGAGGTCTGCATATCAGTTAGCTTCTTAATACACCGCTGACCCGGCACTATATTACACACTTCTAGAGGTAAATATGTATGCTTATGTTCCTGTCCGACTTGTAAGCAAGGCAAGTGTGGATAGCGCAATTTCATTTTGTACTTATCCAGAAAATATTTGGCCACAGTACATTCTACTGTTTGTCCGTTTTCTAGCTGAAGAGGAAATCTAAAACAATAAATTTTGTATTAATCTTCTTGAATCAGAATGCTCTACTCTAGCTTCCCACTTCTTAGTTTACAAATTCGTTTTGGAAAAAATGAGGGCCTATTTGTTTTTTACATATTTAAAGACCTAGAAAATCATTTTAAACTCATAGCTAAAATAGAACTTAGAAATAGACCCAGCGGCAATAGGCCTTTCTTGTTAACGTGAGAAAACTACATGGATGCTGTGCGGGCCTCCTACCGACTAAAAGTCACACGATATCTACCTATTGCCTACAGTTGGGTGCCCCGGGTAGGCCCTCGGAAGGATGACCTCAGGATTGGCAATAGGTCTGAGGTCGTTACATGTCTATATATCTGCCTATTTACGCCACGCCTTTTTCCCCAAACGGATAAGCTGAGGCAAATTATGCCCACATTTCAATAGTAATAAATAGTAAACCTATTGTAAACTCTGTTGAAGTTTAATAGGGTAAATCAGGTATCACATTTCCAGGCATCAAGGATCGTCGATCGAATCAGTGGATTTATAGTGACTATATGTATAATTCTGAGTGAAATTTGATCTGACACATTTTTGAAGACATTCAAAGAGAAGTTGGTAGTGAATACCTATAACACTTACGATTGCATTTGCGAAGGTCGCCGAGTGACATTGCACACTCTGTACTTCCTCTTCATTGTTCCACAATGAGTGATTTCTATCTTGAGTCCTTTTATCTCTTTGGTGAATTTTACCCTCTGGGAGTCAGTCAAAGGTTTTCTTTGATCGTTTATGTCTCTTATATCTAATACTTCACACATAAATTCTATAACTGGCTGTGCTTTGTAAAAGGCAGTTGCCGATACTGTAAAAGAATTTCATAAGTATTATAAAATAGTAATAATATCATTTGAGATTATTCTTTTTCCAATAAAATTGGCTGTGTAAATAAATTTGCCGTATATCATTACTTCGCAGAATTTGATCCTGATCAGCGACACTATCGTATGGTGTAATAATAAAGGGTGTGTTTTTTTTTCAAAATCAATGGGTTCGATTCCCAGCTAGGATTATTGGTTTTTCAAAAATCTAATGATGAGGTTTTAAGTTTTATCAAAATCGGGCTCGTGACTCCTTTGAGCATTTTTACCTATTCCTTATAGTTTCGGATTTGGCCATCCTAGCCCTTTTCAAAAATTCACCCTGTATAACACTAGCCAGAAATGACTTCGCAATTTTAAGTACTGTTAGCATGAAATTTTACTCACCATCAATATTTAGCATCATTTTCCATTGACTAGGTCTAACAGATTGGTGGAAACCAAACCACACTTCTCTACCTCCACCTAAGGGGTGGTAGTAACCTTCAGGTGATGAGAAAAACGATCGCCCCACTGGAGTATACATCATAGAAGGTAGATGCCTCATTACTACGTCTAGAGCTAAAATAGCGTCATATGGAATCTGTCTCGTACGACCTTCAAGAGCCTCTTCCAGTGCAAACAATGATACCTAAAAATACAAAGCAGGTTTAGTTAGTATATCTTGGCTGATTAACATTACATAGTTACCTATATGATTTTCTTTGTAATGCAAGGAGAGAGAACATGGTACATAGATATATTAACTACTAGCTGATGCCCGTAGCTTCGCCCGCGTAAATCTTATTCCCATTCCTGCTTCACCCATGTGAAGCAGGAACGGGAATAAGATTTAACGGGAATATGTTCCCACCACCATAACATTGGTGGGAACATATTCCCAAGATAAAACGTAGCCTATGTGTTATTCCAGACTATATAATGTATCCCTGTTCCAAATTTCAGCCAGATTCGTTCAGCCGTTCGAACATGAAAGAGTAACAAACATCCACACTCACAAACTTTCACATTTATAATATTAGTAAGATGTTAGTTTAGATATGTATGACCTCGCACTTTTCCCAAAGATATGAGCTGTATTGCACAAAGGAACGAATCTGAGTCTTGAACTACAGACAACCAGCATGATAATCGAGCCTTACCCTATTAGGGAGGACTCAAAGTGTATGAAAGGCTAATATGCTAATATGATGCAACTAACAAAATAGTTCTCATTAATGTTCGTTTCACTTTAATCATAGCAAACATGTTAGGGAACAGAGTTAGGAAGAGAGTGGCAAACACAATTTTAAATTCAGAACCTCATTGAAAACTCATGTGATGTTACTCAGATCTCGATACTCTCTATGACCATCAGTTGTATTCTTCCTACATTCCAGGTAGTTTATATACATGGTAAAGTGGTGTGTTAGCATTAAAGTCAACTCTATAAGATTCTCTAGGTCAGAGTGGGGTATTGCAAATGTTCCAAGTGTTAGACTAAGAGTAACATATTATTTATATTATGTAATAAGCAGCCATGATAGCTATATTGCTGATCTTGGAGGATTGTACACTGTACAGTACACAGCTTGAGGCATGGCCAATGCTCAATATTATGCCCACCATTATTTTTTTTATGTCTACACACATCTGCCCATATCCAGAAGTGTAATAAGGACATTTTTGTTAATGGAACACACCATTAAATGGAATTTAATGATCACACTAATTAAAGATCATTTGGATATTTTATAACGACTTTGTGGTGAAATTATTCACAAATTAAACTATATACTTCTAAAATGAGATATTTTAAACAAGTATATGTGATAATGATATATTACCACCAGAGCAGCAATAATTTCCTAGTTAATACAATAATGCTTATACTGTCCAAATCAAGGGACTGTAGTCTCGACATATAATATACCAATAGCAGGATAACTAAAGTAGGTACCCACAAACATAACCAGTGGTTCACCTGTGCAGTGATGAACGATCTACTGGCTGATAATACTGATACCTATGTATATGATGTGGACATATTGTGCTTATGGTGGCATAATAGCACCAGGGATGCCAGGCCAGACAGGGTACCAAATAGGTTATCTTTAGTAAAATATTATACAAATAAAATACAAAATCAGAACTGGCAAAAACAATGTTATTGGTCATTACTAGTAGCCATTTCAAAGTCATAAGTACCTTAATTAAATGGAAATGACATTTAAATGGCATCGTTAACGATTCAAATGAAATATATTTAATGCATGTGGTTTCGCTTAATAGCTAAGCTTGTTAAGTTGATATGTTTCTAACCTATAAATAAATATGTTTATATTAACTACAGAACTCCAGTAAAAATATGAGCCTTAGAATAATTTAAAATGAATTGCAATATTTTTATATTTTACCCAATTGCAAGAAAACAACAAATTACATGACATTCTATTCATTTTACGTCAGCAAGTTTAGCAGTTCTTACTATTATTATTTTATAAGAAGGCATTGACCTTTGAAATACATTCTATTGAATGTTTTTGCAATTCAAACTTAAGAGATGAGAAGAAACAACAGACAAGAAAATAACTGTAAATAAATCTACTTTGGGTAGTTTGAACCATAAAGCTTTTAGGTATCCTAGTTCCGTTCTAGAAAATCTCACATAAGAATAAATCAATACAAAATTATTTTAAAATATGGGTATGATAAGCAGTTTGTGGTAATCTCAGTTCTTGCAATCACTGGTCCCCGCAACACAGGGAATCCTAGAGTAGGGCTCACAATCATGTACACCTTTATATTGAGACAATAAAAAATTATTATTATCATTATTATTAATCCACATAAAAAAATATCAAGCATTATTTATTGCAATTAACAACAAGAAGATTTGATTTATCTTTAATTGCATACACTTGTAATTAGATTTTCAATTTTGTAGTGTAACTATACTCTTTCTTCTATTTGGTTTGAACTTTAAATACATCTACCTTGTGAATTCACAAATGGCTATTTTCAATATTCACTCAAATGTTGTTTGTCATATTCAGAAACAACATGAGAATCTATACTATTATTTAATAACAATTGTTACTACATCTGATAACATTATCAAAGAGTAAGTGTAATGATACATCACCAATACCTACTTCACTAACCTTCTTTCAATAATCATTAAATAGTAATTTTGACCTAATTAGAATTTGCATGTCTCGTCTAATAAGTTTTAGCCATCACTACCTCCAAGTGAACATGATATTATGTAAAATGCTTTTTTAGTACAAAAGTAGGTCACATAGAAAAACACATTAAATTTACTTACTTGTGCTACCCACTTAATGCTGACACGAAATACTCTATCTTTACCTTCACCGGGTAATATAACCTCTAGTTCAACTTTATCATTTCCAATTGGCAAAGGGTCTCTTGTATACAGGTTATTTCTGCCATCAAATACAGGTTTGAGTGCGCCAAAGATCTTATTGTAACAGTGAACCATGGTTTCAACAATTTCTCTATTAACCTGTAAAATAAAACAAACAAAATGTTAAAATATTGAGATCTTTAAACACTTCGACAAGCTTCACAAATCTATGAGCACATTGATAAATTCATAAGCACATTGATAAATAGTAGTACAATATCAATACCTTTCTGGGGCATTTGTCCGGTTGTATATTGACATCATAATGATGAACAAATCCTCTTGGCATGGATATTTGAAAGTGGTTTGCTCTAAGCATAATAGGTCTCCCTTCATGGCCAAGGTTGGGTCGTCGCGGGCATGTGAGTGTGGGTAGTTCTGCTAGTGGTGGTGGTGACACGAGGCTCATGGCACCCGCTGCCGCAGGCGTACCTGGAGCCGTTGCACCTGTTGCGGGGGCAGTGCTCGGTACTCCAGACGCAGCACCAGTCGAACTCGCGGCCGCGGTCACTGCCCCCGCTACGCTCACCGCACCAGCATTCGTGTCCCCCGCTGGAGCTGAATGATAATCACATGTTGTAAACACACTTCAAAAAATTTATATGAACTCAGAAACAATGAGGTTTGCTAAACGTTGCATTTTGCTTTTGTGTAACAATATAACAATCAAACAAACGGGCACTTCTAACTAAAGAGCAAATCACGAACCTTGACCAACGGGGTACATCTCGATAAGTGTTAAGCTAACTAAAAGGGAACAAAGGAAATACACAAATTTATTTTGGAAGAAAAAATCACAACGTGATTAATCCGACAATAAATTTGGAAAGTGTCAAATTAATAAGTCGTCGCCCTATTCTACAGTACAGAGCAGAGATCACAGAGATGCTCCACCACATACGCCACAGATAATATTTATGCACCAAATCATCAAATAAATTGAACCATAGGCAAACCCATAGACAATATTCTAATTGGAAATAAATTCCATCCATCAGCTTCAAGACAGTCAATGTCAATCATTCGGTTGTGCTTGCTTACTTTTCTGACCTCTAGTTCAGAAAAATCTAGTCGAATTATTTTTGTTAATGAGGTCCCGACATGATCAATTGGCAATTGTCAAGCACGTATACGTCGATGCACACACACATGCAAAGCAATCACGCACACTGAAGCAACTTCCATTCATATTTAACGTGATTGACAATTGCAAGGCATGATCGTGTCGGGACCCTATAACGGAGGTCAGTGAATTAGTAAAGGGGTCCCGACACGATCAATTGGCAATTGTCATGCCTCGTCAATATCATGTGTACATATACGTCGATGCACACATACATGCAAAGAAATCACTCACCTTGAAACAACTTCCATTCATAAATATCAGACTTGTATCAATATGATGATTAATGGGCTCCCGACACTGGTCAATATATTGAGTCAAGTCCGATATTTAGAAGGGAAGTTGTTTCAGTGTGTGATTTATTTGCATGTGTGTGTGTGCATCGACGTATATGTACACATGATATTGACGAGGCAACACATGATATTGACGAGGCATGACAATTGCCAATTGATCGTGTCGGGACCCCATAAGGAAACGAAAAAACACTGTGTTGCTAATAAAAAAAAATCTACCAATCTGTTGCTTTTTTTTCCTGTCTTTGTCTGTACCAGTGTATAGCTAATTCTACAGCTTCATGGTACCAGTCTGTACTAGTGGTTTGCACCGGAGCGGAATCTTGCGGTTTTTTTGCGAGCTCCGGTTTTTCTCCGGTGAAAACCGGAGCATCGCGTTTGTGTACATAGATTTGATGCCTTGAAATATTGTCTTCTAATTTGCAATTCTTGATTTAAATAAACATGTACAATCAGGGAATTTGTATGTAGGTGATCCAGTAGAGTTTTATGAGGACCTATATTTTAAAAAGTACTCAATAGTTTAATATATAATCTTTAACATCTATAAATAATATAAAGCGAGATTTTGACCGACTGACTCATCAACGTAGAGAAAAACCCTAGAACCTAAAATGATGACATTTGGACAGTAGGTACCTTTTATTAACTAGGTAAGTTATAAGAAAGGATTTTGGGAAATTTCACCATTAAGGTGGTAAATAAGGTATAAACAGTTGTATGGAAATTCGTCACACAAAAAAAAACATGAAATTATGTTTACCTGTTTTTGGTTATAAAATAATAGACATGCATATTGTTATACCACTGTATACTGTAGTTTGACTCGGCCGGATTTTAGAAATAAATGCCTACAGCCGCGCGGTACGTAAGCATGCGATAGGGCTGCCCACCTACAGCATTTTAATAATATGTGCCTACTTTGACTTTCTATTTAGTATTGCGATTGTAAATATGTACATACATACATTCATATAGTCACGCCTTTATCCCTGAAGGTGTAGGCAGAGGCATGGTATACGCCCACATTTTACCTTATAGTTTTACGTACGCGTAATAGATAGTGAGCCTAATGCAGTTGATTTTTTTCAATCCGCCCACAAGGCCTTCAATTTGTATTAAGGATTGTTGTTTTACTGACAACCGGCTTTCATTTCGAGTAAATATGTACCTTTTTTATTTAAACAAAAAAATGCTTTGTGAGTAATAATATAATATCCCCGCAACGGCTGGCGGCGCGGGGCGGCGGCGTGGCGGCGCAGCACCCGTTATCTACTAACGATTGAGTGAGACGGGTATAGAAATTTAAAAACGAGTAAGCGGCGTAGACAATAATAATCGGCTCATCACATGTTTCGTCAGTGATAGAATCACGGAATTCTAGTCTTTATAATCATTGCGTTAAATTTTTGATTCACAAAATTAAAACTATTTTTCGATTTAAAAGTACTAGGCAGTCTCTAGTACACTAGTACTTTTCGTACATTGTCAAGTTGTGTTAAACTTTGGAAGTTATGCGTGTAATAAAAATCAAAGGTAACAAAAATGCTGTCTTTTTTTTTTTATTCACGGACATTTCACACAACGCTATCTGATCCCAAAGTAAGCTAGGAATAACCTGCTTGTGTTATGGGTATCAGACCACGGATATTAATACTAATATACTTTTTAAATACATACATATCTATATATATAAAAATCAATGCCACTTTTCGTTGTAATTTTATAACTCAAGAATGGGCTCACCTATCCAAACCAAATGTTTAGGCTTTGTTCGAACTCTTTAGTAGATGGTTTATGTGAAGTTTGCACAAAATCGGTCGAGCGGTTCTTCATTTATCACGCAAACGAAGTTGCGCGGGACAGCTAGTTATACATAGAAACAACCAGACTCTTGAGACAAACATTTATGGGTCACACAAATATTTGTCTCGGGTGGGAATCGAACCCACGACCTCCAGCGCCGCAGGCGGTATCAATACCGACCGCGCCACAGAGGCAGTCATACGGTGCTAAGTGTACTGTAACATCGGTCATCCACAAAGAAATGAATACTCTTAAAACATACCTAAATCATTGCTCTCAATTAAATAACTACGAACTGACAACGGAACTAAATGTACTACCTACACGTACTAGAGTTCTGAACTAGTTTTTTTTTTGGATATTGTACTATATTGGATTGCACCGTTCACTGACTGAGCAAGCACAAGTCTAGTTTTAAACGCAAACATACCTACTTCATGTAACTACCTAGTTCACTCATGTCAATCACTTTGTTTAACTTTAGTCAACTAGTAGTATAGTACCAATTAGTACCTACTTACTTAAGTAAAATCAATTTATAGTCTTACCTTTCGGAGTTTCCAGGTAATCTAAAAAACGTTATCTCTGGGTGCGTTATTGACGAATTCATGCAACCAAAACAAGCACAATAGACTCTAGTTGTCATATTAAATATTTTTACTATCTAAAAAACGACACACCGTCCATTCGTCTACTCGGCACAATCGCCTGCTAGCGTGCTGAAAGGCCTGCCGAAAAAGAGAATCGTAGGTATAGCTTGCACTTCGTCCGTTTGTAGGGAGCTACAATACTGGTTAGTACTCTTTATACTGTGGTTATACGGAGTTTCAAAAACCGTTTTTAAAAAAAAGAATGTGACTGTGATCTTTATTCAGAAAGAATATAATAAAGTATTTTCGGGATCCTTAGGCAACCGCGCGTGTTGGAGGATGGAAACAGACTGGCTTGTGGCTGAGCCACTGGACAGAGCAAGGGGCTAATAATCGGGAGTCAGCATAAAAGTTAGTAGGACAGCATTAAGGCTAGCATTACATGGGTATAACAATATCTTTGATTTGTTAAATTATATCAATAAGGAGGTAAACGAAGGGTTGTAAGTTTGTATGGGAATTTCTTCATTTCTTCAATGGAAACTGCTTCACAATTTGTATACCTGCATCTAATCTATACATATAATAAAATGATAGAAAAGGCAAAACTGTACATTGGAAATATTTATAAAAAAATACTCGCTGGGTGTTCAACATACGATGACGAAGCCGAAAATATAGTTAGAAAAATTTTTGTCTGTTTGTCTGTTTGTCGGTTTGTCTGTTTGTCTGTTTGCTTTACTTTGTCCGGAAGGATCTCGAAAAGTATTCAATAGATTTGATTCAAAATTTGCACAAATGTTAACTAGGGGTAGGGTCTTCAAATAGGCTATATATTATCACGCTACATATCCTAGGGGCTAAGCAGAGAGCAATCAAATTGGCATTATAACATAATTTTCACGCGTACGAAGTCGCGGGCAACAGCTAGTCAAAAATAAATGAACACGTGTTTCAGGATTTTTTAAATTTGTACCTCCTAAGTATGTAAATCATAAAACCATTAACATCCAGCCCAAAACCTTAGACATTATTACTGTGCCTTAGACCAGGGGTCGGCAACCTTTTTGTCAGAAGAGCCAAAAACTTGTAATTTTAATATCTAGACTTTTAAAGAGCGATCAGAACAAGCGTCATGTACCACTCAACTGCGGTAAATGTACTCATCCCATCTTTAGTTCGGTTTATGCCATAATACGAATGAAACGCACGTGACGGAGATATTTTAATTTGTTGTGGTAGAATTATCAAACAAAGTGCTGTAAACGCAATGTACAGAGGTAAAAATATTAAAGTTAATGCTAAGTAATATAATTATACAATGTTAAACCCTTTTTTTTTTTCATACCAATATATGAGTTTTATAGCACCCGCTGCGCGAGTCCATTCTCGCTCCAGCGCGTAGAAATCTGGAACATATTCAATGTATGGACGTTCCTGTCTATCGGTAGAATATATGTCAACGGTAATATGTTTTTGAAAATGTACTATGATAATTGCTTAGGGAACTAAAGAGCCGCAAGTGGCTCGCGAGCCGCCGCGAGGTTGCCGACCCCTGAGCCCAAGATAAGTATCATTTAAGAACTAACATAAAGATACATTTGTTTTCGTAAATACGTATTTATTACTAGACTAGATGTTGCCTGCGACTTCGTACGCTGCATTTTATATTTAATTCTTTAGATTGACATAACTTTTTTATTTATGGACTGATTGACATGAAGCAAACACTAAATCTTAAGTGGAGCAGACTAAGTACAACGCAATAAAGAAAACCGCATTGCAATTGATTGAGCGGTTGCTGAGATTAGCGTGCACAAACGTACAGACAAACAGACACGATTTTATTATATGTATTGATACAATAGAAACACTCCCAACAAGATAAATAAACATGTTCTTGCACACAAATATTTGTCTTGCGCGGGAATCGAAACCGCGACCTCTTGATTAATAGACAGTATCTTTGCCTCCCCACCAAACAGGTCGTCTAATAGGTATAATATTATATTTAATAAATAACATTGAATACATAACATAACACATGTTAGAATATTTCAGCGGAGATTAATCAATTGATCTCCGGTACTTTTAATCGAATACTTTTACCGGTACCTACATACCTATACAGTGTAAGAAAACCGGAGAGTAATCAATTGATCTCCGGTACTTTTACCGAGTACTTTTAACCGGTACATCACCGGAGCTTCTCCGGTACTCACCAAAGAGAATACAATACTACGTAAGAGTACTCACTGCTCCGGTGCAAACCCCTAGTCACTAGTCTGTACTCTGTATGAAAAATATCGATTTGTAAGTTTGTTTTAATCTGGGAAAAATACTATGTCTATCCCCTACAGTGGTACCCTTGGAAGATCCGGTGGAGTTATTTCTGCAATTGCAAAACAGCTTAGAGGCGTAAATTTAAAGGCCGCTAAGAAAATAACCGTGAAATTTGATCCTTTTGGAGACAATGTTACGCATACAAGGTGAACTGATTTCCTTCCGAAATTCTGTTTGTATTATTATTAAGCCATTTTAAAACATCAGTGCAGTGTTTTTGTACTCGCAGTAACAGTCTACGTATCCTACTCTTGTAAATACTCCTAATAGCTTATAGTATTGAGTATTGGAAACGATTGACCAAAATCACTGGGTCTAATGATTGCTTCGCATAAATTTCTCAGCGAAGGCGGTATGGCTCAACCAGAAATAACATTAACTTGCTTTTATGTGCATTTTCAGAAATTTCCTGCACTTCCTAAGTTCACCAAAGATAGCTTTTACAAATCCCAATTGTTTGCTGAAAACTGAGATTGTATGTGACCGTAGTGATCCAATTATTGATATCACACTAGCACCCACTATCACTGGTATGTTCATTAATTATTCAGTTACATTAAAATATAAACCAAGTAAATTTTATAGTTCACATACCCAATCCAAAAATCCTTAATTACTACTTCTACATACATACTACACCTTATAGTTTTAAGTTCCACATAATAGTTGGTGAGCCTATTGCCGTCTTTTAATGGACAAGCTCAGGTAGTGACGACCTGCAGTTGAAATTTTTAAGCTGCTTATAAGGCGTTCAACTTTGCTTAACAATTTCCTTCTCTTCACAATGGATCATTTAGCAAAAGTCTTCCCTTAGTCAACTTTTACAACAACCTCGTTATGAATTGGAGGTGGCGACATTTTATACTCATTCCCGTTGCAACACGGGGCCCCGTCGCCACATGGGGCAATTACTACTTATAGCTCCAATTATTTTGTACCATTAAGGAAAAAAGATAAGACATTGTAAAAAACCCAGGTATGGTGCTCAGTACAATACTTAAAAAAATGCGTAACAAGTGTGTGCTTACAGATAACCCACTTGACCTTGTGCCCTGTCCCATCCTGATGGAATGTTAGGTTACGTCACAGGTAGTTGAGTGTGCGTTGCAAGCACCTTTAGTAAGGAAAATACCTTGTGGGGATCAGGAAAAAAATAACATGTACTGCATACAATGCACATCAAGTTCTGACACCTGGTTTGCTTCTACCATACCATGTTGCTCTAATTATTTACTTATAAGCATCCTAATATTCTATGTTATTTTTAATCCAGAAACGACTAAAATTAAGAACGTCACATTAAAGAGTGGGAACCTAACTTGTCTGGAGCTACTGCAGTTGTTGAATAAACACATATCGGCGCTGGCCCCTGTTGAGCAGCCTTCAAGCACAATACAAACTAAAGCTGAAAAGAAGAAAAAAGGTAGTAAAAAGTAATCATCTGCTAAGATGACAAAGGCAACTAAAGGAAATCTTCACGTTGTTGAAGAGCTTTACCACCAGATACCAGCTTTCACTGATGTTTTTTCTGAAGATACATTCTATATATTTGTCGTCATTTTTGTACTGTCGACAATATTTGTTGCCTTTGTATTGTCCAGATTTATTACTATAAAACCTGTAGAATAGAATGTAAACTATGAACTGTAATTATGTTATTATAATGAGTGAATGGGTCACAACTTACTTTTAGCATTACAAATAAAGGGTATCTATCAACTTTCTCGGTAAAGCTTATCTGATCAAAACATAAACTAGGTACCTACATGGCGATCGCAACTGTTTGTGAATGTAATGCAGCAGTCAAGTATGTCACTAGTCACAGATGATAATAGTAGGATGTCTGGCCCTATAGATACTTAACCAAAGTACCTAAGATGTTTGTGTCTAAATAAAACCTTTATTAATGAATTTGTATTTTGTTCCGTCGTTGTGTAACCTTTTAAGGCAGGGGTGGCCAACCGGTCGATCGCGGCACGGCGGGCGGAGTGATTTTAGGAAAGGGAGACGGCAACTTGTAGCTGACCTCGACCGCTATCTAATCCTCAATAAACTAGCCTTTATGGGTCTCGTCTCTTACACGTAACGAGTACAGTGGCGAGACAGTAAAACGATACTAGGCCAAGACAGTGGGCACTCGGCCTAGCAAACAAATCGTACTTAGTTCTAGCAAAGATAATAATAATAGTATTACATACAGATCGGCAACTCCCTGTCGCGCCACAGCTGTCAGTAGAGTTGACGTGCGCGTTTTATTGATCACACGCACACATTCAAGCTGGAGTTCCCTGTGGTTCTAGTGACTCTCGCCACTCTGCTCGGCCGAGTCACTCGTCAAAATGTACATACGTACCGAGCACTCGGCTGAGGGCACTGTCTCGCCACTGTACTCGTTACGTGGAAGAGACCCATTACAGCCAAAAATCCCCTTTCCTTACTCTTCATACTCAATTTTTTCGAAGAACATTCTTGATATCTTGTCTTAGGCCGTAGACTTTCATCGTGAGCTCAACAATAAAAAAAACTATATCGGGCTAGAATTCCTGAATAATCTGGAACCAGTAGACCTGGCCCGGCCTGGCAAGAGGTGTACTGGTTCCTGTTGTCGTACCTGGTGCTCCCCGGAATTGCATAGCGTGCGTAACCTCGCGCCGCCGCACGAGGTGTCGCGGCCCAGTTATTGTGAATGCCCGAGAGATACCATACGAGGGGTAGGTACAAAGTGGCCAAAAGGGCACTCCAAGAAGCAATAAAACGAGGTAAGCGGTTGACCCGCGAAGAGTTGCTGGAGACCCTGGAACAGAACCCATGGGAGGTCCCTTAATTTCGGATAAATGAATTCGAGGGTACCGATGGAAAAACAAAGCCACAATCAGGGTGACTGACTAGTCTAACGGATATGGATTATGAGGATTAAATTTAGGTACCCCCCCCCCCCCCCTCCCTCGAATATCATTGGTAGATCGCACGGCTTTTATTACTAAATAGTAGATCTGTGGGGTCAATTGAAGTTGGCCAGCCCTGCTCTAAAGCATGTGCACATCTCTGCGTTGCGCCTCGAATATGTTTGTTTGCGACTTGTGAGTTGAGTCCTTGCGCGTACGCATTTCGTAGAGTGCGATCTGCTCATGCGCCTTGCGCGCCTTTAAAAACCTAAAAATGTTAACCTATTTCTCACAACCCCATACATAGGCGCTTGCCAAGCGTCAAAAATACAAAGCGACAAAAATTCCACGCTTTCGGACGTACTGCTCGTTCGCTCTAACTTTGCCGCTCGGCTCCATACTAAAGTCGAATTTTTAATTAGACGAAGTAAATTGGCAGCAACTAATGTCACTTCTTCATACAATGTTGCTTATTTTCTATGACGAAGTGACCTTAGCTACTGTCAATTTACTTCGTCTTATTAACAATTCGGGTAAACGTCTCTACGCCAGCGGCAAAGTTAGAGCGAACGGGTAGTACGTAAAAGTTACATGAAGTACATCTGTTCTAATCCTTCAGTAGGAGAAGGACCACTAGAACCTGGTAGGATAAAAGGGAACCTAGACCTCGAGAAAAATACACAATCATTTGTGGTAAGTATTGCAAATACATTGCAGAGTATGCGTTTTGAAGTGTCAATGGGCTGGCCACATCTGTAGTAGAACCGATGGTTGGTGGAGTGGAGCAAAGAAGTTCTGGAGTGGAGACCGCGACTCGGTACACGTGGTGTAGGACGACCCCCGCCAGATGGACCGACGACCTGAATGAAAAAGGTTGCAGAGAGTGACTGGATGCGGAAGGCGCAGGACCGTGGTATTCTGGCGTAATTTGGGAGAGGCCTACGTCCAGCATGGACTGCTATAGGAGTATAGGCCGATTTGATGGAATCATAATTTTGGGACAACGTTAGAGCGCGTAGCCTTAGTCTCCTAAGCGCATTGCGAACAACCACTATTCGTTTCCATGCTTTTACAAGGCACATGAAGTCGCTGCCAGTTACTTTGTGGTATCTACTAACATAAGCTTCTGCAGAGGCGGTATAGGCTTCATATAGGTAATCCTGACGGAACAGAAAAATTATAACGTACCAAGGTAAATCAGCAAAGATACCTTTAATACCTATAGCATAAACAGTTTTGTGAGTAACTGAGTAAGTAATAACACAGTATAAAGAGTATGATATGTCGGCTGTGGTGATAATATGAGGGTAATCAATTTTATTATGCACTAGGTAAGTACCTACCTACCCTCTTCGCTCGTGAGGCTGAGATCTGACAAAATGTATCCTCCTTATTTGAAACATAGGTATTATAAGCATTTATTTTCAGGATTTAGATATATTTTATGCTCTAAGTAGTAGGTACTTAGAGATATAACATCATTATGTAATGAAAAACGAGTCCAGCTGCAGGCTTGTGTCATCTATTATTTTCATACTGTTCTCTAAGGATTTATGTTTTCAGATTAGGTAGACATGTCTTTCACAGCAGGCCTTATTCTTTCATTGGTATCTTTGTTAAAGACAGCTGCAAAATTTTATTTCACCCTAGAACAGCCGATAGGTATATTCTCCAGTCTCATGAAGTAGGTATACCTAATATCAGGGTTAGTACCTACTAGTATTAGTTGGCATCACAGATAGTGTAAGTACTAAGTAGAGCTTCGTTATTTAACACCGACTTTGAGAGTCTATATTTTTCATTTAGGATCCTGAAATGAAAATAATTTAAGTAAGTAGGCACTTGGGAAATTAGTACCTAAAGTAATTACATCACCTAAGTAGCTATGTCAACGATACTGGTAGGTACTGTTCTTATTATGTCCAAAAAATTCTAATAAGAGGTGAATAGCTTTCAGACTACTTGATGGAGGTGCAAGTTCCAGTTTACCATATGGAAATATACCATCAAACTAACAGTAGATACCTACCACAGATATTGTTACCTACCTAGGTAGGTAGGTTCAGTGGTACCTACCTAGGTAGGTAGGTTCAGTGGACTACACCTGATTTCAGATCAATCAGACCTGACAATTTTAGTGCGATTTCTTCATCACCAAGGAAGTCGAGCTGATAATCTTCAAAATTTATGCCCACATATCGGCTCTCAATCAAGTAAAACTATTTCATACATACATACATACATAACATCACGCCTGTCTCCCAACGGGGTAGGCAGAGACTATGACTTTCCACTTGCTACGATTCTGGCAAACAACTTTCGCTTCTTCAACTTTCATAAGTGTCTTCATACATGCTCTTCGGTTAAGGGTACTCTTGACCTGGCCTTTTTTCAGAAGATTATCGATTTGATCGATATGAGTATGCCGAGGTCGACCCCTACCAGTTGCTCATTCACTCTCGCTTCATAAATCTGTTTTGTCAGCCTATTTCCATCCATTCTCTCCACATGTCCAAACCATCTGAGCATCCCTTTCTCTATCTTAGTCACTACATCTTCTGTCATACCGCAATGTTCCCTTATCACACTATTCTTTACTTTATCCCTCAATGTCACTCCAGCTATACTTCGCAAACTTCTCATTTCCACTGCATTAATTTTACTTTCATGCTTCTCCTGCCACACCCAACTTTCACTACCATGCATAAGTGTAGGGACAAGCACTCCTCTATGTACAGCCATCCTTGCCTTTTTAGACACGTTCCGACTGCTCATAAAGGTGTGAATGGCTCCATTCACTTGATTTCCTGCCAAAACTCTTCTTTTAATATCATTGTCACACTTTCCATCTCTTGCAAATTTTGAACCCAAATATACAAACTCTTTCACCTGTTCCACGCTCTTTCCCTCGATCGATATCGAGCAATCAGTCATACATTTCTCTCTTTCAAAAACCATTACTTTTGTCTTGCTTACATTAACATTCATTCCTCTACTTTTAAGCGCATCGTTCATTATATTAACCATCAATTGCAACTCATCCGCCGATGATGCCAGTATTACCTGATCATCAGCATAAAGGAGGCATTTGACGGTTAGCTCATTCATTTTTAATCCATACGCACACTCTTGTAGTTCTTTCAAGCAACTGTCCATGTATAGGTTGAACAGCCATGGTGACGCTACACAGCCTTGTCTCACACCTTTTTCGATGGGAAAAAAGTCTGTGCAAGCTCCATTGATCCTGACACAAGCACTGGAGCCCTCGTATAGAGATTTCAAGGCTCGTATCAAGTTGCTGTTCACTCCATACATAGACAGTGTTGACCACAGTTCATTCCTCACCACTCTGTCATAGGCCATTTCCAAGTCCACGAAGATGCAATAGACTTTTTGACGTTTTGCCAAAAACGCATCTTAATGAAAAGACCTGATCCGTGCATCCCCTTCCTTTCATAAATCCTGCTTGTAGGTACATCCCACATTTTTCCTTCAGTTTCATTCATGACTCTTTTAATCAAAACTTTCGCATACAATTTGCCTACGACACTGAGCAAGCTTATGCCGCGGTAGTTTTTGCAATCTTGCTGTGAGTGACCCTTTACCTTTGTACAGCGGCAATATGACAGATTTGCACCATTCTTCTGGTACCTACTCTGCCATTTCGCCAGAAAAGATTAAAAAGGCGGTACAGCTGGCAAGCTACCACGCCACGACCCGCTTTCAGCATCTCGATAGAAATTCTATCAATCCCAGCAGCCTTTCCTAATTTCATACTATTCAACGCTTCCACAATTTCTTCCATACTTAATTGGCTTTCATTCTCAAGTTCATTCATTTCCGAAACATGAGTCTCCATTTGCATATCCTCTTTTTCAAATAAACTTTCAAAATATTCCTTCCACATTTTTAACACACATTCCTCTCCTATCACAAGACTGCCATTACGGTTTCTGATTTGCTTAAATTGTGAGGTTGTCTTTTTAGTCCTCATTGTTCTTATAGACTTCCAAAAGAATTTTATGTTTTGTTGGAAGTCATCAGATAACCTGTTATGAAGGCATCCTCATCATTCTCTCTCTTACTTTTTATGACTTCTTTCGCAACACGCTTATACCTTTTATACTCATCCTTTGCCATTTTTACATCCTCATCCGTTGCCTTCTGCATTCTTTGGTTGGCCATTGTAGCCAACCAGTTCAACCATGCTTGCTTCTTATCAGACAAAACTTTTAAAACTTCAGCACACATACTCTTTACCTGACACCCTTGTCTCCTTTTGCTTATCCCACATACTTCTACTGCAACTTTTACGAGACCTTCCTATTTTAAGCTATTTAAAATTAAAATAATGGTCCATCCTGTAAAAAAATATATAACGTGCCTCTTTTCCTGTTTTAAAGGTAGGAGTCAGTCTACTTACCCTACTGCTAAAATTAGGCGAATGCTCCATAGTGACTGGTAGAACGGCATATCAAGATTTTCAATAATATCTTGGATAAACGTGATCAAATAAATGTCGATAAGAAGCATTGTCTTGTAATATTTTAATGCTCCATAAATATGGCCTTGATTGAAGCTCCTTTGTTTATACAGTTCTTTATTTTTCGTTCTTGCAATAAACGATGATATGACACTGTATAAAGTAAATTGAGTAAAAAATTGAAAGTCATTGCTCATAAAATGTACAAGACGTAAATAAACTTCAGCAATTTGAATGAGCCTAAATCATCGTAGCTGCACCTAGGGCTTTAGCCGTGCCAACGCTCTACCACTTTCTTTTGTGGGATGCCTATTGTGATAGACGTGCGCGATTTGGTACAAGTAGCTCTTAAGGGGGTACCTACCTTAAACCAGACTACATACTGCTATAATTTAACCGTATTCTACACAGTGCTAGTAGCAGAACAATATCGGGCAACATTTATTATTAGCTGGTCCTAATTTGCTATAGGTACTTACCCACAATAGTAGGTACCTCCTACAGATTAGTCTGAAATCACCTAAGATCCCACTGCAGTCTTCTATGACATAGTGCTGCTAGTTCTTATGAAAGCGTCACTAAGTACCTACCTAGAAAACTAAACGACCGTCGACCATTACCTAAATGAACCTGTGATTAAATATCAAAGCTACTAGCTGACCCGCGCAACTTCGTTTGCGTCACATGGGAGTGAGAAAGAGAGAAGTGTAGTATAAATATTTAGTGATATTATATTTCCCGTCGCATTTACTCCGTCACTTATATGTTCATTAGCGCTGACCCACACAACTTCGCTTGCGTCACATGAGAGTGAGAAGGAGGGAGGCGTGGTATTAATATGTAAAGTGATATGATGTTTCCCGTCGCATCTACTTCCGCCCGTCCTTTTATGGTACGGATCCGACTCGCACTTGACCGGTTTTTATCGTTCACTTGACTGGCTACCACTGCAGACCACGATAACTGCCGTCGTCGCCTCGCTCATATTTTAAAACTTACTAAGAGGGTTATTGTAAGCGAATCGTAAGAGATAGGCATATGCGGTAAAGGACTTTTTTTTAAAACTTTTTAAGAGGAACAATTTTATAGTACACTATTTTTACGTAACTTTAACCATTTCCACAGTGTACGCAATGGAAGCTCTGAAAAGAAAGAAGTTTTCCCCGTTCTCGAAACATTATTCATGGCTGCTCCGCCCCTATTCGTCTTAGCGTGATGTTATACTGTCATTAACCATCCTCAATAAATTGACTATGGAACTGTTAAATAATTTTTGAAATGCAACCAGTAGTTTCTGAGATCGTAGCACAAACAAACTCTTCGGTTTTAAAATATTGTGAGCGGACCTTAAGAGATAGACAAATTAGGTTATTGTGGGCGAACCTTAAAAGATAGACATATGCTGTCGCGGACTTTTTTTTTGAACATTTTAAGAGAAACAATTTTGTATTACACAATTTTTACGTAACTTTATCCATTTACGCAGCGTACGCTTCGGAAGCTCTCAGACGGTAAAAAATATTCCCCGTTTTCGAAACATTCTTGATTGCTGCTCCGCTCCAATTTGCCTTAGCGTAATGTTATACAGCCTATAGCCATCCTCAATAGATGGACTATCAAACTGTAAAAGAATTTCCGAAATCCAACCAGTAGTTCCTGAGATCCTAGCGTTCAAACAAACAAACAAACAAACAAACTCTTCAGCTTTATAATATTAGTATGGATAGATAGGGAATAGAATAGACTAACTTACTATTTCGAGCACGAGCTATGATGCATAAGCCCAACCGCTGCTAGGTTACGTACGATATTGTAGCGCATACTGTTTATTTATTAATATTTTTATTATTTAAGCTTTTTATTTTTTTATCTTTAGTTTCAATTAGAATTTACATGTTTCAACTTTAACCCAGTTGTCTTGCTTGGATACAAGTAATTCATTTCATTGGCATAGATTAAAAGGTATCAAAACACATTGTAACTTATTATTATTATTTGTGTGGAGTGTGTACTGTGTTGACGTTAATAATCTAGGAGTAGCGAAAATTCTAAATCTATGGGGTCGAGTTTGTTTGTAGCCGACGCAGATAAATAAATATTGCATGCACTACATAACGTCAACGTTCTAAATAGGTAGCATATAAAGAGGTTCGAAATTGTCTATTTATAGATACCTACCACTGTAAACAGAGACCTCCACCACCCATCGTCATTCATGTCTCACGGCGGCGGCGTACTGATCGAATGGCGGGAGGGAGAGCTGTTGCCGCCAGGTTATTGCTATTCTTCGCTGGCGCTTGTCTTGATCGAATCAATTGATAATTTTACGTGATAACGTCATAAGAAAACATAAACGTAATTGACCGATGTAGCGGAAAGGAGATAAATGCTTCACAACCGAACGCTTAGGCCGATCGTGGCTCTCTATCGCTTGCTCCGCGCTCTCGCTTGCACGCTAGGCTCAGACGGGCTGTGACACCTTTTCGTGCCGCTGGCGTTCATCGATTTATGCCCGCTTTCCACTGCGAGCGAGTCGGACCCATTACGGACTCCGCTATACTCGTAACGATGATTTTCGATACATGTCATGTCCGCTTTGGTGGAAGAACATGTATGAAAATCGTCGTTACGAGTATAGCGGAGTCCGTAATGGGTCTGACACGCTCGCAGTGGAAGGCGGGCATAAGACGTAATCACGTCAAAATCACCTGAGCGTTCTTCCAGTTGCTTTTGCCCCCTCAATCGTTATGCTGTCCGGATTTTGCACTGAACATTGTAAACTCGTATTTTTGTTAGTTTCACTGCACATTTCTGTACTGTCGTTAGAACTGAATGAACATTTCTCAACTAAGCAGAGCTTGTATTAAGAGTACAAGAAGTTGGTAGGTGTCACAAGGTTCTATTCTAAGACCATATTTTTAGTAACGGTGCATTTTTTTTATTTCACGTAAGAGACTACCGATGACCCATCCCTCATTATTAAAGTAGAATGTAAAACAGGAGACTTTGACAAAGTAAATTTCAAAACTTCATAATGAAATGCATTTTACTCAATCATAATAATTATAGTAGGTACACATCTCTCACATTACAACAAAACGTTACAAATTGCGAACTTACATTTTATAAACGGTAGTACCTACACTAAGTACTTTTGCACTTGAAGTTAATCAAAATGTTATGCAGTTGACTAAGCAAAATCAAACACATTTTTGAAATATGTGGTATATTTTTAATAAAAATTGCTTCGTAGAATGTCGAAGATTCCGCTGTTATGGAGAATACACTTACTTATTGTACTGGAATACTGACTTATACAACTTGAAGCTAAAATTCTTGTGTTCCCCAACGGATCTGCAATTAAAATAGACTTGGTTTATTCTTCGAAAAGACAAACTGGGAGATTTTCAGACGATAAAGGGTTATATTCGTACACAGCAGCTATTCGTTTTATAAATCGTATATGCATAGGTATAGTCACGCTTTTGTGCCCAAAGGAGTAGGCATAGTAAAAACCTACATTTTACTAATTAGTTTTCGTTTCATATGTTATGTAACTCACAACTGGGACTAACGGAGTGACTTCAGCACGGAAACGCTCGCAAATGAAATGTCAGAAGAGGTCACCCGCCCAGATAGCAACAGTGAAAGAGGCTTACTGCAGAGATTGTTTGCAGAACACTGAGTCAGCGGAGCTATGAGCTTTATCATCATTAACATAAAATAATGCTATAACACTAAGGCGGTAGACAACCTTACGGTCCAACTGATGGAAAGTTATCATCCTATAAACGTTTGCAACACCAGACGCGCGACACTCGCGCTGCCGACACCACAAGGATCATCTAAGACCCCTTTGGAAGAACCCCAAACTGTAGACGAAACGGTGAGATTATTCCCCAATAAGCGTGCGCGGAAGAAAGCCCCTATAGGACCTTACCGTGATCTTCTACCATTATTTTTTTAAAAGGCATATAAATTTTTAAAAAGGTTTAAAACTCACATCTTGATTACGAGCCTTCTGCTTACGTTCAACCAGCGAGGTCAGCGCTTCAGATCGCACAGCCAGAGAATCGATCCTCTCCACCAGCTGTTGGTAAGGCGACAATGGTTGCGCACCCATCACTACATGGCCCAGCTTCGAGTCGATCTTGGCATCGAGGCGCGCGTTACGGATCAAATTTACGATCCAGCATTCAGCTTCATCGGGCTGCATGTTCAGGTTTTCAGCTAACATTCTGCAAAATAATCATAGTAAGTATATAGAATCGCGGGCTATCTTATCTAGAGGGTAGTCGGAAATGAATTACACACCCAAAGCGTTATTGGTTACATGTAAAAATGCACTAGAAATCTATTTAATAACCCATTTTGTTATCCAAAACAACCTTTAAAAAGTACTGATGTCAAGGGGTCCCGACATGGTCAATTGGCAATTGTCAAGCACGTAGAATTTCATGTGTACGTATACGTCGATGCACTCACACATGCACAGCAATCACGCACACTGAAGCAACTTCCATTCATATTTAACGTGATCGTCTCGGGAGCCTATTACATGTGCAAATGTGCACACGAGCTTTCACGTAAATCAAAGTACTTTAATAACATGCATAACTCAATAAGGATATTAACATACCCAATACTGATGACTTGATGAATACGACAGAACGTCTCGAAGATCATGAGCCGAGCGTTTTCGACAAACTCCTCAAGACACGCGATCAAGAAGAAGTCTGTCAGAAGTACTGCTTGGCACTGGTTCAACTTCCTACGCGCTGCTTCAAAGTCAAAGTTCACGTACAGATGCTCTATAAACTCTGTGATGGGATCCCTAAAAATGCATAGAAATATTTGTAAGTATCCACTTGGTACAAGTTTGTGCCATTTGTAATCATTTAAAAAGTATAGAAATGCTTCCCTACCTGTAAGTATATGCTTCCTGTTGTATAACTTTCACGAGATCCTTCAAAGCATTTCGGCGTGAACGGTTTATAATAACAGCAGTCGCCAAATAACGGAGAATGTGCGGACACATTGTTTGAATGGCGTTCAAATACCTTCGGAAAGACAAAAAGAAATAATTAGATTCATCTGAAAAATGAGTGATTTTGTTTATTTAGCGCTATCTAGGAGACTATACTTACAAAGGCTTGTAGAGGAACATCTCGATAATCAGGTCCAGCCCTTTAGAATGGTTAAAGATCACAAAGAGTGACCAGTGCACGAGCCAAGTGCGCTGTTGGAGCGCCTGCATGTTGCCCGCGGTGGCGCTCGCACCACCGTTGTCGATGAACTCACGCAGTTTATTCAAGTCGTCCAGCGCTCCATCCCAATTTTGGACTAATATTTCACTGGCAAGTTTACCCCACAATACGGAAAGATAGTTCTGGAAAGAATTAATACTTTTTTATAGTTTTAGATATAATTGTAGTAAGTAGGTATAATAGCTTTCCAACCTCATAATTTCATAAATGACGTGTTTAATTTTAAAACAAAAATAATGTCATTTACTGTCATTGTCTTCATAAAGATGTCAGCTTTAAAATTAATAATTCACAAATTCGATGCCAAAGGCGTTAATTTTCAGTCGTTACAGGTCACAATCGAAGATAATGAGAATAAATGTTCAGAGGCAATATATACCGGGTGGTCGGACGGGAAAATACAAGAGAAACAAAAAGACCCCGATAAAAGTTCGCGTTTGGTTGTGAAAATTATATCAGGAAACGAATCCGATAAATTCGATTTAGAGTCTAGTGCAAAAGAGATAGACCCTGCAGTAAATAATATTGGAAGCTTTACAGAATATACGATGCAATTAAAGCCACAGCATGAGTTGTTTTATAAACCAGATGGGGACGTAGGCAACGAGGAAAGCTCTCGTAACGAAGCTATAACGAGTAGTGGTCTCATGGATAATCAGTCAACTGGAAATGTGGCGGAGTACTTTCAGCAAAATGTTTGCGGCTTAGATACACGTGATTATTTAAGTCCTTTAGAACAAAGCCTTGAGAAAGTAAAAGAAAACAATGCACGCATTATGGAAAATATACAAATGTTGAACAGAACATTGAATTACACAAAAAATAAAGAGATCCTTGACATTGTGTGTCGTAAATCGATGAGATCGTACCACTGTGACACTTGTGGTAAATGTTTTGTTTATGAAACCGGCTTGCGGAGACACTATTCTATGCGACATGCGATAGTGGAGGCTCAGCCTCGTTGGCAAGTCGTATGGACGTGCATCCAATGTTTCCAGGTGTGGCCTCGCCAAGATCAAGCATTGAGTCATTCGAATGAATGTTGTAAATCAAATAATAGAGAATGTGTTCGAGAAATTAAAACTTCTTCATTACTACAATGTGAATTTTGTGAAAAAGTTTACACCAGTATACCCCGATTACTGAGGCATTCAAAAATACATACAACAACCAATAACTACGAGTGCAATGCTTGTGAATTGGCATTTTCATCGTATAAGAGAGTTGAGCAACATTTTGTGGCATGTCCATGGTTGAAAATGTACTACAGTTTCTCTTTGCCGAAGTTGTTGCTATGTAATGCTTGTGATCGAAAATTCAGAACCTATGAACAATTATATAATCATAGGTAAGTGAGTGGGTTTACGGCAATTTATACAGAAGTTTATATAAAAATAACTTCGATATTTGTTTCACAGATATAAAGTGGGCCACTTCATGACCAAGACTCATTGCAATCCGTACAGCACTAAGACTCTGGGTGTTCTAGTATATCAATGTGAAATGTGTGGTACATGGTATCCTTCTGTAGCATCGCTGATAGCACACAGGAACCAATACCATCCAAAGCACGACGTCGCATTGCCATGTAGTTTGGTATGTATTTAAGAAACTTATCTAGAAAACACTCTAGCATACTGTCTAAAACAAGTTCACTAGTAAATCAATTTATCTTATAAAGTTATATCTTAGCTGGTTCTAAAATATAAATTTAATTTTAGCAGGAAAAAGACTTCAACGATCAAAACTATTGCCTGCCTGCCGAAAATGAATTTTGTGGCAATCAGAATGAAGAAAATGATCAACCATAGTGAGAAGTGATATGCTTTTTAAATAAAATTTGCATTATAACATTTGCAGCTTTTATTTGTTCGCATTTGAAGAAAACACTGGCGCTGCATTTACGGGAGGCGCGTAACACAATTTTCTAGTCATAGAGTGACTTGTTCACTTGTGGTCCTAGGTGAGCGACGGGACGCGATTCTATGCGACATAAGGGGACTTGATCTTTTCGTGTCGCCTCGTATTGCGTTGTTCGTCGCTCACCTAAGACATACATACATATAGTCACGCGCCTTTTATCCCAGCTGCTGAAATTTTTCAAGCCGCCCAAAAAGGCCTTCAACTTGGCTAACAACTGCCATTTTACTGTCAATTGGGACCAATGGCATACCGTGCCTTCCGAAACACGTAAACGCTCGCAAATAAATCTCACAAAGTGGTCATGAGATGGTCGCCCATCTATAACTGGCCATAGTAAATGTTGCTTACTACAATGATCATTTACAAAACACTGAGTCCGACTGGCCACAACTGCTAAAATAATGTCATGTACGTTTCAATAGTTCAACTATTAAGTGGTCACCCATCCATGACCGATGACCGCCCATAGCGGCAAACAGTGATTGTTTACATAACACTTCAATGATTTGTTCTGGGGTAATGTAAATATACATGATAACTCAGGTTATTTAACATTATGGCGATATTCAGACGTGATTTATAATAGGAAATATTTATCTAAATTCAGTGAGTCACATCCTTCGCTATAAACTTGAACAGCTACTTTCCAACAACAATATACCTAACTAATTTCTAGTCAAATTCTTACCTTATCAGTGGGGGACATCACTAACTGACAGAAGTAAAGATATGAGGCTGACTCCACGTAGTTACCACACTCATATCGGTATTTGGCCAGACGATACATACTGTCGATCATCTCCACTTTGAACTGAAAAGTAGACAATACATGTATAATTTTATATCATTTAAAAAACCAAAATAAAATTACATTATTAGGTGTGCGATACGTCGATTTGATTGGCCTATTTATGGCTTCAGCGTAATCAAAGATAATATAATAGCATTACATACAGATAGGCAACACCCTGCCCCTCACTGACTAAGCTTCCCCACCCCCACCAGTGCCGCGCGGTTTACTAATGTTTGCCATAATTTAAAATGCCATAATTTCATATGCCATACTGGTATTTGCCATAATTTCATTAGAAATAACGCTTCAGTTGCCATAATCGTGAAATGACATAAAATGACTTTCACTAATTCCATAGGTCATAATTGATCAAGTGTCATAATAATTTAAATCCATAAATGTATTTGCCATAATTTTCGTTTTCAATAATGCCATTTTCTATAACTTTTATTGACCATAATAATTATAAATAAAGATAATTTATACGACACAGATTTTTTATTCACAATTAAACCTAAAACTAAACCTCATAATGCTCTATTCCACTTTAATCCACTAAGCAAATATGGCGTCTACTAACTAAGCTCACTACGTGGGGCTCCTACTTCTGGGTGGTTAAAAAAAAAAACCACGAAGACTAAGGCGGGAGCTCCGCTTTGCTTCGCTCCCGCCTTAGTCTTCTAACCTAACCTATCCGAGTCGGATTGCACGTAGTCGGGGTGTTAACGATAATTAATTTCGACCTAATAATTTTTTTTTTTTTTCATAATTATATCAAATTTTGATTATGTCAAGAGTCGATTAAGAGATGTGTTACTTATGGAAACTAATTATTATGATATATATCATGTTGTTATAGAAAGTCATTTTATGGCAAATAAAAGTTATCACTGTTAAGTTGTTATGGCAAACGTTATTAGTATAAATGACTAGCTGATGCCCGCAGCTTCGCCCGCGATGGCGCTGTATGTGAAATTTTGCTGAATTTTCTTTGCTATAAACCTCACGGAGCCCGAGACCTTTCCAACGAATGCAAAACCGTGAAAATCGGTTCGTGCGTTCTAAAGTTATAGCGTCAGGAAGGAAAACCCGACTTATTTTTATAAAATAGATAATAGTGCAAGTAAATGTTATGATCGGGGATGATTATGGCAAACAATATTAGTGCAAATGAATGTCTGGAAAACGAGAGAAGACCGTGCCGCGCCACAGCTGTCATTACAGTTGGCGGGTGTAGTGAGGGAACACTTGCTAAGCCTTATTGGTCACACTCACACATTCAAGCTCTGTACAATGACAGAATTGAAAACGAATCATTTGCATGTAGCTTTCGCCCTGTGGCATAACGCAAATGAAATGGTTGTTGCTTGCAAGCATTGAATGTATTAAACACCCTTTTTTTATTGTGAGGGAAATTCCTCATGGATGCTATGCCGGACCAAATAAAAAACCTCACGTAACGCCCAACAGCCTATGGTTGGGAGCCTCGGGTAAGCCCTCCAAAGGATGTCCCAAGACTCCCAACAGACCCACGGCCGCCACTGCGGCTTCGTCTAGGGTGTATTGAACTCCCTATGTTCTATTTTTCACAGATAAATTGTCTACATCTGTCCACGCGGTCTTCTCTGTTGCATATTCTACCCAGTTCTTCAATTCATCATCGTTGAATTTGCCAGTTATGAATTACCTAACTACAGTATTTGCAAGCCTTATTGTTTACAAAAACTGTTAAACAAGAGTGCAAACATGTGTTACATACCTCAAACTCCTTATTTGAAGTCAGATGGTTGATAAGAGTTTTAGGGTCTCTCTGAGTCTCTACAGTTTTCATAACATCATCCCTCTGCATAAGCCTCAAAACTGGCTCCACGGCATCTTGAAGTTCTTGCAGTTGAGAAAGTACCACACCTCTTCTAGATTTAATTTCCTGTAGATTGAAACAAAGTGATAAATTGAAAAAATTCAGTTTAGATAGAACAGTATACTATGAGTTATATAAGATCATCAGCTGACTTTCTAGGTGAAGGGATCTCACTAAAATCCAAAGGTCCAATTGACCTGAAATTTGGTATGGCCAAGGAACCAATGCCCAAAAAAAACAGCCTAAACTAGTTTGCTGTATAGGAGCCCATTTAAACATTAATTTTTTAGTATTTGTTGTTTTAGCAGCAAAAGAATTACATCACCAGCACAAATTTTAGTCATCTGGATATCATGGTTAATGAGATACGGCCTGGAAACCAATAGACAGCTACTTCTCAGAAACAGGGTCATTGATGTTTAGTTGCGAGAAAGTGTTTTGTTATAAAGTTTGTGTATTTCTTACCACATTTACAGATGCACCCTTAATTTTTTTTACTTTAGACAGACAATTACTTTAGCAGTCATATTTTCATACTACTACAGTTTAGTTCATTATCTAGTGCTCCTAAATATTCTTTTTTCAATTTGCAGGGTGTCACATGTCATTTATTTTTGGATGTATGTAATAAGTGTAGATCAATTATATAGAAATAGAACCAATTTTATATGCAGTGTGCACTGATGCATCTGTCATAGCAGTGTATTGTGATTCAATAGCCACCATTGCTACATGGCTGTGGCTACAGCCCGTGCAGTCTGATTTAAATAATAAGAATATAGGTAGTGTACCTAGGTACATTAGAATGTACTTACCTAGGTACAATAACGATATTCTTATCATTATTGTGGGAAGGAGTGGCTAGTACACCCGTACAGCATAAAATTTAAGTGTCAAAGTAACATTAAAAAATCATGAGATGCATCCACAAGCATAATATCAGAATATCAAGAATTGGTGCTTTCTTATAGCACTTTGTACATACACAACAACCTGATATCTGGGTAAATACAGTATACATACTAATTTAGGACTTAAGAGAACAGTATCAGGGATATTTCAATTTTTTAATTTATGATAGATTGCTCGCCTAACCTCTACATCTTAGTGAAATTAATACTTTTCAACCTTATGGCAAGAGCTGTCTATATAATGTTGCAGCCACACAATTATAAACATACTAAGTAGTCAAGTGTATAGATGGAACTTGCCTCAGGAGTGTCCTCATCAGGATATAACATTTTTCTGATGTCAATAACGTAGTCAATCATGTTTGTTTTGCTAAGCATCTCCAGCTTAGCTTGTAGGAGTTCTGATTGGTCATAAGTCTGAAACAGATTTATTTATTTAAAGAAGGCTTACAGGCTAATAACAATATAATACTTAATAAAGTCGATAAATCGCTATTTACAAGCCTCCACATATAAGTTACAAAAAAAGGAAACAATGAATCTTATCTATCTTACACAAATAAAACAAAACAAACAAGAGATGAAATCACAACAGAAATTCACACAGATTGGCCCGGGTGCCATCTTCACATTGAAAATGAGAATTAGTCAAGAGGCGTCTCACAGTCGCTACACTTGTGCAGAACAGTTCTTTGTCATTATGTCGTGGGATCAGGTTAAAATTAAAAGCACTTCGTATACTGTATGTATACCATCTATAGTTCGTAGAAGCGGATGGGACAGTCAATATTGGCCGTTGACGAAAACTCAGCAGGTTGGTACGTAGTAACAAAATTTGCTAAGAGCTCTGGACAGTCCCAGACATTGCCATATGCGATACTCATTAAAAAGCAAATATCGTCAATATTCCGCCTCATTTACAAAGGCAAGCAATGATATCTCCTACAACGATGCGATTAAGAGATGATGTGAATTAATTAAGTAAATTGTTACATTACAAACTTTATAACCTACCTCTTTGGCAGCCAGAAATTCCAGTAAAGGAAACACTAAGTGTCGGTCTAGGTATTGTCCTATCTTAAAAGTTAAATCAAACTTTAAATAATTCATTTTTCAGGTTTTCTGAGTAAGAATCAACATAAAATAAACTCGTGCAAGTACGTTTACAACAAAGCAAAGAGAACGAGCAAGAGCAGCTTCACACGCACGAAGTTGAGATGACACTTGACAGCAGTTGACACTGTTGACAGCTCAAAGCTATTCACTATGTTGTAATGTGTGACATACGACTTTTCAGCCGTACTTGTTACTCATGAGGCAATTAGTTCGTTCTGTTGTTACTGTTGTCTCTTTCACATGCAATAAAACTCAATAAATACGTGTCTGCAACAGGACTTCTGTATTTTTTTTGTGAATCATTACCTGACAGGCCAAAGTGCGGCCAAATTAACCTCAAAAGTTCATAATAGACTTAGACCTCTGCCCTCCAATGTGACCTCCAATAAATGGATTTAATTATATTAGTACAAATTAAATACATACACACACACATATCATCACGCCTGTCTCCCATGGGGGTAGGCAGAGACTATGGCATTCCAAATTGCTACGATCCTGGCATACCAATTTCGCTTCTTCTACTTTCATAGTGCTTTCATACACACTCGCTGGTTAAAGGTACTCTTGACCTGGCCTTTTTCCAACAGGTCTTTGATCTGGTCAACATGTGCATGCCGCGGTCGACCCCTACCAGTTTGCCCATTATTATTTTTAAAGAAAACATTTACATTATATTTAAAGAAAACGTTTACATTAATTGTTAAAAATTACAGAGCGACGTATAATTATTACATAATATATTTACATTATGGCTATCTAAAGTAAACCTAAATGGGGGCCCGTGGTATTGTGCCCAAAAGACTAGCAGCATTCCTACTTCATTTTTGAATAGCAATACAAATTCGCTGAGAGAGAAAACTGTCAGCAATTGGGTCACCAGTCGAATAAAGAAAGCACTTTTTCAACTTCTTAAAAAATCCATGCCCCAAGAAAACAACAAGATGAGTCGAGAACCGTATACTTATTAATTTTATGACGTATTTCACTAACAATTTTAAAAGTTTTGATTCCTAACATAGGCAACCGTCATTCAGTAGAAATATGCCATCATTGGTTTGTATACAGTTTGTCTATACAGTCGTGAAGTGAATGTTTGAGAAACTAAAAATAGTTATGTGTGTGGCAACACTGGCAACACGAAACATAAGTACGTCAGTTGTCAATGCTATCGTCGAATTTCGTTTACTCTCTCAAGTAACTTTAATGTTTGGATTAAACTGTAACAAATTGAAACCAAACTACGCTTAGAGGTTTGAGAAATGAGTAAAGAAAATCGGAGTGGTGCACAGGAAGTGCTTTTTAAAGTTTTCCAGTGATGTTTCGCGGAGTACCAAGCTGGACAATTGTTGTGGGATTTTGAGGATGTTTATGAGCGAACAGCATCTTTGGTGGGTATGTAATCGTGTTATTGTTTGTTTTGAATCTGTCTGAAGTTAGAAATTTACTGAATTTACGATTTGGAGACAAAAAAGGCATTGTTTACGTTGCATATTTTTAGGTTAGAATCTTAAACTTACAATCTACCTATAATGTAAGTCAGTGGTTAGAATAACATTGTTAGTAGGTTATTTTATAGTACGACCTACATTTTTGATTCTCAGTTCAATCTGGTTTTCTACCAATTTTTTATTTTGAATTAATTGCTTCATGTCAATAGTTTGTTTCCATTAGGTAATTAATTTTCTTTTTTTACTCTTTTCAGGAAAATCAGAGAGTACAGTAAGGCGAATAGTTAACGAAGGTTTTAATAATGAAGGAAAGTTTGAAACTCCTGGGAAACACAGAAAAGGTCGGCAAAGAGAGAAATAGACGATTTTAATATTTGTGCACTGCGCCAAAAAAATCCTTGTCAGATGGGGGAAAGTTACAGATAAAACATGTAATTAATTGATTGTGGCGAAGCAATTGGGACTGCTAGGCACCTGCTGGTGGGTTTTAAGACGCTATTAGACCGGGGCTTCTGGATCTGGTTCAATAACTTTATTCTGGATCTGATTCAATAAAACAAAATTAAAAATGTATAATGTGTTTTATTTATTAACTCACTAGCGCATGCCCGCAGCTTCGCCCGTGTCGAATTTGTTCTCGTTCCCGCTTCCCGTAGGAACTTATTCCCGGGATAAAAAGTAGCCGATGTATTATTACAGACTATAATGTATCCCTGTACCAAATTCCAGCCAGATCAGTTCAACTGTTCGAGCGTGAAAGAGTCTCACATCCACACTCATAAGCTTTCGCCTTTATAATATTTGTATTGTTTCCGTTCCCGCTTCCCGAAAGAACTTATTCCCGGAATAAAAAGTAGCCATGGTTTATTCCAGATTGTAATGTATCCCTGTACCAAATTTCAGCCAGATCCCTCCGTTCGAGCGTGTAAGAGTAATAAACATCCACACTCACAAACTGTCGCATTTATAATATTAGTAAGATTTTGCTCGGAACGAACTCCTCGTATCAAAATCATTTTGGTCGTACTATATAGGGTTGCTACACGCATTCAGCAGCGCATTCATTTAATTTCACGACTTTATAGACAAACTGTACTTACGAATATAAAAAAAAATTGATTGCTTGATGAGGTCCCGACACGATCAATTGGCAATTGTCAAGCACGTTAAATATCATGTGCGCGTACACGTCGATGCACACACACATGCAAAGATATCACGCACACTGAATCAACTTCCATTCATATTTAACGTGATTGACAATTGCAAGGCATGATCATGTCGGGAGCCCATTAGCAAAAAATAGCTTAAGGGGTCCCGACATGATCAATTGGCAATTGTCAAGCACGTAGAATTTCATATGCACGTATACGTCGATGCACACACACATGCAAAGTAATCACGCACACTGAAGCAACTTCCATTCATATTTAACGTGATTGACAATTGCAAGGCATGATCGTGTCGGGAGCCCATTAACCATTACACAGATATAGACCACAGACTTACAATAAGTAGCAGACGAAACATTAATTATGTTTGTGTGCGTTGGTCTTTCCATTCCGCTCGCTCTAAGGGGTTAGTGAATGCTGCTATCTCGTTTCTACACGTATAGCAACACTATACATGACATGTTAAAAAAAATGACGTTCGCCTGGTTTTTGAAAGGGATAAGCTGCCGATGCTGCAGTTTGACGTATTAGATACCTCTCATTAATGTAGGGGCCAAACTCAGGCACTTCTTTTCAAGATTAAATTTAATGCTAACATAAAAATAAGTGTGGCAAACTGTGATTCAGCATTTAATTAGTACAGAATTGCATTTTAATATAATGCCTGTAATCTTCGATGATATTGAGTATACATATTTAAAAATGAAGCCCGATTTCCGTGGTCACGGCATAACGCGTGAAATGCTGGACCGATTTCGCTAATTCTTTTTTGTTGTGCTTGTTTCTGTCAGGAGGAGGTTTTAAAAAAATTGGTGCAAAACTATTAGCAGAAATGGTTTTTATTGCGATTTTGAATCGGATCATAGAACTGGAAACTCCGAAATGGAAACCGGGAACAGAAAGACTAAGAGATAATTTTGCAATCCAATATAGCCGCCGCGTCGAAATCACAAAATTTCATGATGGGTATCGTTTAAGGGGGATTTTGGTACGCTGAGTACGAATCACATGATAATTTTGCAATCCAATTTGGCCGCCGCGCCGAAATCACAAAATTTCATGATGGGTATCGTTTAAGGGGGATTTTGGTACGCTGAGTACGAATCTCATGATACTTTTGCAATCCAATATGGCCGCCGCCCTGAAATCACAAAATTACATGATGGGTATCGTTAAAGGGGTTTCTTGGTATGCTGAGTACGAATCACGTGATAATTTTGCAATCCAATATGGGCGCCGCCCCGAAATCACAAAATTTTTGTGATGGGTATCGTTTAAGGGGTTTTTTGGTATGGTGAGTACGAATCACATGATAATTTTGCAATCCAATATGGCCGCCGCGCCGAAATCACAAAATTTCATGATGGGTATCGTTTAAGGAGTAATTTGGTACGCTGAGTACGAATCTCATGATAATTTTGCAATCCAATATGGCCGCCGCGCCGAAATCACAAAATTTTCGTGATGGGTATCGTTTAAGGGGTTTTTTGGTATGCTGAGTACGAATCACATGATAATTTTGCAATCCAATATGGCGGCCGCGCCGAAATCACAAAATTTCTTGATGGGTATCGTCTAAGGGGTTTTTTTGTATGCTGAGTACGAATCACATGATAATTTTGCAATCAAATATGGCCGCCGCGCCGTAATCACAAAATTTCATGATGGGTATTGTTTAAGGGGGATTTTGGTACGCTGAGTACGAATCACATATTTGTTGGATATTGTTTATGGGGTTTTTCGGTATGCTGAGTAAGAATTTCAGGTTAATTTTGCAATCCAATATGGCCACCGCGCCACTGTTGCGAGATTTCTGTCAGTATGCTGAGATACCAAAAAACCCCTTTCACGATATCCAAAATGAAATTTTACAACGGTGGTTGGGCAGTCATCTTGGATTGCAAAATTGACCTAAAATTTGTATTCAGCATACCAAAAAACCCCTTCTACGATATGCAACATGAAATTTTGCAACGCTGACGCGACAGCCATCTTGGATTGCTAAATTAACCCAAAGTTCGTACTCGGCATACCAAAAAACCCCTTAGACGATACCCATCATGAAATTTTGTGATTTCGGCGCGGCGGCCATATTGGATTGCAAAATTATCATGAGATTCGTACTCAGCGTACCAAAATCCTCCTTAAACGATACCCATCATGAAATTTTGTGAATTCGGCGCGGCGGCCATATTGGATTGCAAAATTAACCCAAAATTCGTACTCAGCATACCAAAAAACTCCTTATATGATATGCAACATGAAATTTTACAACGGTGGCGCGGTGGCCATATTGGATTGCAAAATTGACCTGAAATTCGTACTCAGCATACCAAAAAACCCCATAAACGATATCCAACATGAAATTTTACAATGGTGGCGCGGCGGCCATATTGGATTGCAAAATTAACCTGAAATTCGTACTCGTACTACTATTTTTTTCCCAAAAGCGTTTGACATCTTAGATCGTATGTCCACCTATTTATAATACGGACCAGTGTGCGGCCGGCCAGCCGCAACAAAAAAAGCGCATTGATGTTACGAGTTGGATCAAAACGTTACACATTGTATCATTACAAGGCGCGCATTGCAATGCTCGGATCACCTGCTTCACTGCTGTAACCTCGTCTTGTATCATTACAAGGTGCGCATTGCAATGCTCGGTTCACCTCCCACATTGGCTGTAATTTTCGACTCGTAACATTACATTACGCGCGAATGCTCCCGGTGAGGGAGCACCTTTAGAAAAAAAATGATGTTTTGTAACATCATTTTTTTCTAAAGGTGCTTTAGCCTCAATAGCATTTTTGAAGACCTATCTATGGATACCCCACACGTATGGGTTTGATGAAAAAAAATCTTTTCGTTTCAGTTCTGAGTATGGGGACCCCCAAAATTTAATGCTTTTTTTTAGTTATATGTATTTAAAAATCTTAATGCGGTTCACAGAATACATCTACTTACCAAGTTTCAAGTGCATAGGTCTTATAGTTTCGGAGAAAAGTGGTTGTGACATTCGGACGGACAGACAGACAGACAGACATGACGAATCTATAAGGGTTCCGTTTTTTGCCATTTGGCTACGGAACCTTAAAAGAGGTATTTTAAGATACTCTTATTTCATTAAAATAAATCTTATTGAACTAGGCGGCTAACTCCTTCCCTGTATTTGCGTTAGTGTGTGTGGTTTTTATATGTGTTAGTTTTGGCGTACTTTTCAATCTCTAATGCTTTGTCTGCTACTTATTGTAAGTCTGTGATATAGACACAGTGTACAGTTTGTCTATAAAGTCGTGAAATTAAATGAGGGCGCTGCTGAATGCATGTATGCAACCCTATATAGTACGACCAAAATGATTTTGATACGAGGAGTTCATTCCGAGTAAAATCTTACTAATATTATAAATGCGAAAGTTTGTGAGTGTGGATGTTTATTACTCTTACACGCTCGAACGGTTAAAGGGATCTGGCTGAAATTTGGTACAGGGATACATTATAATCTGGAATAACCATGGCTACTTTTTATTCCGGGAATAAGTTCTTACGGGAAGCGGGAACGGGAACAATACAAATATTATAAATGCGAAAGCTTATGAGTGTGGATGTGAGACCCTTTCACGCTCGAACAGTTGAACTGATCTGGCTGAAATTTGGTACAGGGATACATTATAGTCTGGAATAACACATAGGCTACTTTTCATCCCGGGAATAAGTTCCTACGGGAAACGGGAACGAGAACAAATTCGACACGGTCGAAGCTGCGGGCATCAGCTAGTGAGTTAATAAATAGAACACATTATACATTTTTAATTTTGTTTCTGTTTTACTGAATCAGATCCAGAATAAAGTTATTGAACCAGATCCAGAAGCCCCGGTCTAATAGCGTCTTACAACCCACCAGCAGGTGCCTAGCAGTCCCAATTGCTTTGCCACAATCATGTAATTACATGTTTTATCTGTAACTTTCCCCCATCTGACAAGGTTTTTTTTGGCGCAGTGCTCAAATATTAAAATCGTCTATTTCTTTCTTTGCCGACCTTTTCTGTGTTTCCCAGGAGTTTCAAACTTTCCTTCATTATTAAAACCTTCGTTAACTATTCGCCTAACTGTACTCTCTGATTTTCCTGAAAAGAGTAAAAAAAGAGAATTAATTACATATTGGAAACAAACTATTGACATGAAGCAATTAATTCAAAATAAAAATTGGTAGAAAACCAGATTGAACTGAGTATCAAAAATGTAGGTCGTACTATAAAATAACCATGTTGTTCTAACCACTGACTTACATTATAGGTAGATTGTAAGTTTAAGATTCTAACCTAAAAATATGCAAACAATGCCTTTTTTTTTGTCTCCAAATCGTAAATTCAGTAAATTTGTAACTTCAGACAGATTCAATACAAACAATAACACGATTACATACCCACCAAAGATGCTGTTCGCTCATAAACATCCTCAAAATCCCACAACAATTGTCCAGATTGGAACTCCGCGAAACATCACTGGAAAACTTTAAAAATCACTTCCTGCGCACCACTCCGATTTTCTTTACTCATTTCTCAAACCTTTATGCGTAGTTTGGTCTCAATTTGTTGCAGTTTAATCCAAACATTAAAGTTACGTGAGAGAGTAAACGAAATTCGACGATAGCATTGACAACTGACGTACTAATGTTTCTTGTTGCCAGTGTTGCCACACACATAACTATTTTTAGTTCCTCAAACATTCATTTCACGACTTTATAGACAAACTGTAGCTAAGTCAGGGCCGCTTCCAGCTATCATTTCATTTTATAAATAAAATTAGCTAACAGCTTATATGTATATACACTTCGTTTACAGCTTTTCTGTATTATAATATAAAATAAATTGTATAATACATATACACATTTCTTTAAGAAATAGATATTTTAATTAATAAATACGAATGTCAATTCAGATAAAGATGTCAAAAATAATTTAATATCAAGCTAACAAAATTTTGTTAGCTAAATAACCCACTCCGGCTCGCACCCGATGGATGCAAAGGTGCCCATAACGCTCGCTGCATTACCGCGCTGAATGGCAATAGCTAACCTTTGCACCAGGTACGAGCCAGACACATTTCTTTTAAATCACTATCGATTGCTGAAAACTGCATTAAAATTCATTGAGTAGTTTAAAAGAGTTTAGTAATTTCTAGTTATCAGGTTTCATAAGTAAAGCCTGGTGACAAAAGGACGCGGAGCGCGGTATCTCAGTAAAAGGGTGCCGTTTTTATCCTTTGGCTACGGCATGCGGCACCCTAAAAATACTTGTTTTCTTTTGTAGTTTACTTCATAATAAAAAAAAAAATAGTCGTTTTGATACAAAATATTTGGGTACAGTTGCGACAACAGAGCAAAACCAACCAAAAATCAAGACTAGAACATGAGTCTAGTTTCGATGTCTAAATCGGATTTTTTAATTTTTGAGTTTTTTTTCATTGTTTGAAATTTAAATATTCTTAGTTCCTTTTCTGATGTATAAAGTTTATATTAAATATAAGTCTAGAAACGGGAGCTGTTGGTTACGTTGCCAAAATGCTATTAATAAGCTACTATTAAAGAAGTACTAGAAATACATATTCTTGGCATTCCATGACCTGCATTCACGTTGTGGGCACCGGGTTTAGTATAGCTGGTAGCACTGTGTGAATGTCGGAAAGTTTGTCTAGCTGTTTCCGAGATTATCTCGGACAAATTCTGACAAATGTATTCTGTGAAACGACCTGTCGGAAAAAGAAAGAGAAAAGAAAAAATGGTTGCTTTGTGGGTTCTTTTATTGGGTTCATATTAATTCCGATAAATTCATAAAATGCTGTGCTGTTTACGTCCAGAGATGTTCTTGCTTGCTTTATCTGTAAGAAATAAAAATAAACGTTATTCTCATGAAGAGAATTGCTTGCATTCCTATACATATCATAAAAGTACAATAGTATTGGATATCCAACACCTAGATGCTGTAAATCTCATGTTCACAGCCATAGACATATAACACGTTATATAACACACAGGTAGGCCGCCGGGTGATACGATAACTACATTGACTCCCAACTATAGGATCATCAAACATCAGTGGCCCACACAGAGCATCGCAGCTCTAGTAACATCAAATATCATTGACTCATTTTATCAAGTATCATTGACTCCAGTTCTAGGACCATCAAATGTAGGTATACAGGGTCGGCTCACTTACTCATGCGTGACACTCATGACAACACAATAGTTTTATCTATTACACGGGTGAAAAATAACATGTAAAAGGAATACAAGCCTTCGTTCGTAGATGTGCTATCAGACTTCGCACACGCGGTACAGGATAAACTTGACCGTACACATAAACCTTGCGTCTTGATGTTAATAGAACAACTAAATGACGTTCAAAGAAAATTATCCATTTGACATTAGAAACGGAATCATATTCAAATTTAGATGAAAAACAAATAGACCGACGCGATAATTACTATGGAGGTAGCAATCTCCATGGAGTATAACTTCAGAACTTCGCAAGATTATCAGATCTTCGCGACACGACCGTTGGCTCGCTGCCGCAACGGCTTGACTGATTCATCGGTGCCGCGGTGGTTTTACGCCACGTACTTCGATGCACAACGAGCCAGCAAGCAAGAACGTTTATTTTATTACATTTTTTACATTTACATTCACGAAATAGTGAATGCTCCACTGGCGAGTAAAGCCTTTGGCTCGCGGGTTCGTTAGCGAGACAATGGTTTTATTCGCTAATGGATCACCGACTTTAGTCTGTAATAACCAGCATCCAAATCATTTTGCATCTTAGAAAAAAAATATATTTTGAAGTTTGGTTAGGCGAGTGTGTTTCGGAAAATAAATTGCACTATTTAAACGCAAAACAATGTTCTCGGTGTGCTAAAATATTAGCGCTTACTGAATAGCAATACCTATATTCCTCATACAATTTTAAATTTATGAACTACGAGAAACTGCCGCAACGCGGCTGTTCTATTCAATCAATCTAATAAGAGTAGAGTTCAAAATGGCGTCAAACGTGTTTGATTTGGATGCGTCATAAATAGACGCTCTGCTTGTGCCTGTATTTAAATGGCTATAAATAGAGTATTTGGAATAGAATGACTGCATGAATTGCAGTGAAAAATGTCAAACACAGTTATTACCAATTACACGGACTTGAACGGACCGTCTACGAAATCTGATAGCTCTGTTGTTGTTATTGTAAACAAGGATGGGACCCTATCCGTAGACCAAAATCTTCTTGGAACTCTGATGGGCAAGTATTTTATTTTGTAATTCCTGATATTAATAAATATTAAAGGAATATAATCATGTAAATGCGAGGTTTCAAGTTATTTAGTTGTAGGTTAGGTTTACAGTATCTTCAAATGCTTATTGGACGTGTTTTATGGAACTACTCTGCAAGATTGTGCTTTCTATTTCTTCTAACATTTCAAAATTTCATATTCGACTGAAATGCTACAGAACCTGCTATGTAATGCGCTTTTATGACCATGTTAAAATTTGGCGCCAAATTCATTTATTCTAATAATGTTCATAGCTAGCCTATTGATTTTAACACTGGTCCTATAAAAGTGAAATAATAATTGGAATTATTTGACTATTGAAGTTATAATTGAAATTACTTGACTTTTAGGTACCGATGGTTCCCAAAGCACTGGTATAAGTGTAGTTCGAGTTGGTCATGAAGGCAAACCTGATGATGCTACTGACTCTGAAACGGATGATGAAAAAGTTCCACACGTCACACTATCCGTAGACAGTTACTATAATGAACCCAACAGTATCATTAAATATGGTAAGCCATTCCATTTTTTACTATCAACTTAATAAAGTAACTGTGTCTCTTTAAACTCAGTAAGATCCCCTTATCTCTTAATATTGTTGTGACACAGTTTGATATCAATAAAATTAGTTTAATCGTGACCAACTGTATGAGCAAATTGTTGTTATTTGAGAGCTCAGATAAATAATTACTAGCAGACCCACGTAACTTTGTGTGCGTAAAAGAGTGAGATTATTGTTTACTCCCACCGCATTTACTACCTTCATGTTGCTTTTATTCATAATTCTAGATCTAATTAAGTTATAGTGAGCCAACCTTAAGAGTCCGTCTGACGCCTAGATCTCATTTTCATTGCTGCTCTGCTCCTATTGGCCCTTAGCCTATAACCAACCTCATTAAATAGACTATCAAACTGGTAAATAATTAATCCTTTCTGTTTCATGCGATCTTATTGTACAAACAAACTCTTCATCTTTATACTATATTAGTATAGTAGATGTATTTGATATAAAGCAAAATAAATCAATTCTTGTCAACAGTACAGTACAGTAAAAAATTTGGTCCCTTACATTTGTCTCAATGGGAAGGTTGCCTATAGGAAATTTAATTTGTTTTTGAATCTTAGCTGTACATTCTTCAAAGCCTATTTCTATTCCATTTTGTTATTACTTATTATTTCAGATAGCGGTGCTGAAATGTTACAATCATTGAGAATAGAAACAAGAGAAAATAGTCTAGTTGGTTTCCAAAACGATCATTGTTACACTCCGCTGAAGTCACCAAGTCAAATACTGCCAGAAAAAAGTGAAAATGTCAAGACATATGATGAATCTATTATTGAAATTTCTCATACACCTCCCCCTAAACCGGTGCCCACTTCGAAGAAAATCACAATTTTGGAACAGAAAATTATACCGCCTAAAGGCAAAAAGATAATTATCAATCCTACTGAACCACCCATCTTATTAAAAGCTAATGATGTCCTAAGCAAACCGTTGCCAGTTATAAAAGCCAAGGAAAGAAAGGAGGTAAAAAAACCAATAGAGACACTACAAAAGTCAGAAGAAAGCAATGAATCATCTTCTATAAGTTCTTCTGGTGATAGCATTCCTGATAGAGATTCTGATTCAGACTATAAAGATACAAAAGACAAACCAGGATCACTGCGCTTAAAAAGACCTAAATTGAAACCTCGTATTCTTAAATCAGTACCCAACAAAGTCTTAAAGCCAGAACCTAAAATTATAACAAAGTTAAAATCCAATAAGACAATCTTAAGAAAAGAGAATAAAGAGAGTATTCAGCAGAAGAATATTCAAGAGAAGAAAGAAATTGAAGTTGATTTAGAAAGCCTTTTGCCATCATCTAAAATATCAACTAATTTATCATCTAGTAATGATCCCAGTAAAGTTATAGCTAAGCAAACTCCTAAGGCGCACAAAAAAGATAAGAAAACACCAGCACATGTTACAGCTCTGTTATCTGACATGACATCATTATTTTCTACCCCGGATGTTATCAGAAGAATTTCTACAGACAATAAATTACCATCGAAAACTCTTGCAAATGAGAAAGATGTGCCATCTGAGAAAAAAACTATTCTTATTAGTAAAGTGCCAGAATCAAATGATGTTAAAATATCAGATATTAGGATGGATAATATAGAAAGAACCAAAACTACTGTTCAAAAATCATATACTAAGTCTAAGGAAAAAGCACTACAGCCTGAGAAGGTTTCCAAAGCTTTTGACCCTATACCCCAGCTGGATGACATGAGCTTAGCACAAATTCTTCAAGATACTACACCCATATCTAACACAGTTAAAAGTCAACATACACTTGCTGCTCCTGGTCATATGAACAGTCCAAGTTTAGCAGGACCTCTTTCACCAACTCTAGATTTGTTGGGTGGGCTGCAGCCGGAAGAAGAAGGGCTTACGGAAGACTTTTTGATGTCCGTGGCACAGTTAGTTGCAAGTTCTGAAAATTTACAGGAAGTTATTGATAAGCAGGTATTAGGTAAAGTGGATACAGTTCCAGTTAAAACTCCACAGACACCACAAACAGTACATACACCACAGATTATGCCAACACACAATCAGACACCAACAACTAGTTTGTATTCGCAAAATCTGACAAAATCTGCTCAAAAGACTATGCCACCACGTAAGGATCCAATAGAAATAGTTCGACGCGATGGACGAGTCATTACTTTGCCACCAATCGAAGCACCAGCTACACGTTCTTCTAAACGTAAGAGTCAGATGGAAACACCAATTCCAGCAACCACTGTTGTTGTTGAAGAGGTCCAACCTATTCCACCACCCCAACCGGTATCTATCACACCTGAACCTCAAGTGATAGCAGTTTCTAAGCAGTACATTAATAAAAAGCTAACTAATAAGAAACAAGAACAAGTAATTGCACCCCCAGTTATAGAAAAAATGTTAGCTGAGTCAGAAGAAAGTTGGAATTCTGAAGACGATCCAAACAGGTTAGTTGTTTCTTTGCTATCTTTTTTTTGCAATTTAAAAATTATTTGTAATATTCTTGTTGTAATGATTTTCCATGGTTCAAACCAACCCAATAGCAAGTGGTGCACCTGTTCACTAAAATGAGGATTTGGAGTAGCTGAAAGAGAAAAGCGGAAGAATCTCAAGCTTCTCGATTGAATATTTCAATTGAGAAGTTGCGACTGGGACATAGTATCTACATCAAATTGACCATTAACTGCTCGGTACCTGAATGTATGAACATTATTTTATCATAGTGAAAGGTTCAATAATGGTTACTTCTCAGACTATTATGTTTAAGGAGCCAAGAGCTCCCTTCCGTCCTGCTTCAATAATGACTCACTATCTTACTCAACAGGTATATACACGCATCCCACCGTTTGTCCAGTCGCGTGCACTACATTTTAAAATCTTTTGGTTTTGCTTGCAGCTTGCAATTACTGATTTTCGAAATATTTATGGCCAAGAAAAAAATAAACGTATTTGTCACAGAGGAATAGGTGCGTTTTAATAAATTCACGATTAGTGCAATGGTTAAATTTTAATAAAAGCCAAGCTTATTCGCGTTGGTACACAACGGAATTGTTAATTCCGCTATAATAGGAGGTATAAGATCCTAGGTAGGCTATGTTTCTTAGATAAGTCACGGTGAGCTGAAGCTGTGAAGTCAGTCAACTTGCTTGATTGTAATATCGTCTTCCAAGATTCACGAAGGTAAATTGTGTAACTGAAGTTCAGTTAGGTTTTAATCATAATTACCCGAATTATATTTATGTGAGGTGTTGGACGTGTCTTTTTATTCTTGACTGATACCTACTTGCGTCTCGTTTCCCTACATATATTTTGAACATAAAAGTCGTACAACTACTTATGTCCAAAGAAAAAAAAAACCAATGAGACTATTGTCCAGTTATAAAAATGTCCATTCAGAAGAATGTCCAGTTAGTTGTCCACCTAAGAAGACAGTGTAATACTTAGTTGCAGCTTGCCACTGTGACAAGTGGACATTAATAAGCGAGAGGATGGGGGACTCAAATATCAAGCCACTTTGGACTTGGCTGTCCCTGGATATTTCTACTGTACTGGTTTAAATTTAAAGGAAGTTCATAAACAACCTGAACAGTCTCGCCTTGCTTTATTATCAAAGGTACTCTCGACTTAAAGGAGATTGTTGGTTCTGCTGACTGTGAGATAGTCCCCTCATGTAGTTTGTCAAAGATAAGTTAGTTATTGTTTTATCTTCACACTTTCGCTCTCCAACCTTGTCTTGACAAAAGTAAACCAGGCTAAACCATTGGTGTCCGCCCAGTTTCCGACAGGATAGTGAGGAGGGGGTGGGAATTGCGCGTTTGATATTGAATCGTCACGCTTTCGCTCACGTAAGCTATATGCTAGTGCTAGACCCATATGGTGTCGCATCTTTAGATAGCTGCATCACATAGTTCTGAGAATTGAAGAGATCGATATTCCTGAAACTGTAGCCTTGTCGAAATCTGAAACATCATCATAAAGCCATAAAGAGGTTTTACCGATTCGTTTCCTTTTAATACATAAAAAAAGCCATTGAATGTATAGAAAGATCTTTTAGGATTTCTGTATACTTACTCCCACTGCTTTTCATTTTTTATGCCATCAGGAAGGAAAATTCCGCAATTATACTGGACGTAATTGATGGCACTAATCCTTGGCCATCGAATATACTTCTTGTTCTGCAACTCTTGGAAATACCAAATATGTTTTTCGTAGTAGTTTGTGTTATAGGGTGATATTATGCTTTTTTGTATGTCTAAAGTCCATTTGATTGGACGATTACAACTTGTCATACAATGGTTGCATCTGTTGTCGACAGTCATTTGCTAATGACAGTTCGCTTAGTTTTTGTTGCCAGCTTTGCTTGACGTTCAGACGTTCCGTGCGCGTGCGATGACGACTAGCTCCTTTGCACGCAAAAGTTCAAAACATAAATCGATTCTGGCGCATAAAATGTATAAATTAGAGTACCTTTTAAAAGTTTTTTTCTTGTTCATTCCATAGATACAAAGTATTGTTTCTTGTTTATAGAGTTCTGTAAAATGCAAAAACATGTTTTTACATTTTACGCAACAATAAATTATTTGTAGGTTATTTACTACGATCATACTCTTAACACAGTATAAAGAGATGTCGGCTGTGCTCTTAACCACAATGCGTCATTATATTATTATTTTTTATAATTAAATATATACTTATAGAATGTAAATTATTGTTGCCAGGTAAAAAATTAAAATTACCACTGCAAATTTTAACATTACACTCAAAACAATCAGGATCTTTGTCGTCAAATAAACCGGTCCATAATTGAACCTAAACATTAAATTAGTTATTTCATATGCGAGCTGTCGAATCCCTTCATCGTGTTGAATTTACTTCGACGCGTATGAAGTCCATAATACGAGGACAATGATTCTACTTAACTGGCCACTTCGTCTCTGGTATACTTTGAATTTGTTAACTGTCACATCAAAATAAAATCTTTTTAAAATTTGTCAATAAGACACAATTGAAATAAAAAGTCATGGTTTGAGATTACCATTTATTTTGTGTTCGCGTTGAATAAATAGGTATTGCTAACGCGAGGTTAAAGAACGAATTTACTCGGCATTTGTTTCGAGTTTATCGTTACCTCCCGTCCCGCTTCCCCATACCGCGGCTTTAGCCAAATTCACTCGGTACCGCCAGCAACGCTGTCAAGTACGTAAATATTTTTTAAATAAATTTAATATAAATATTTATTTAAAAACTCAAACCTTTCCAATAAATATGTACAAAAACAAAATAATTATCTTTTAATTATATTCATTATTTCTGTTCTATTTTTAGTAGGACGCGCTTTTGTTGGGAAGAATTCAAATCTTGTCGCCCAGTTAACATGGTTTCGAATTTCCATGAACGAATACCCGTTCGTGGGATTTTGCGTCATCTAACTGCAGTCTAAAAGACAACGGATAAGGATAGATAAGAACGTAGGAAAACACAGAATGAACCAACTTACATAGTTTTGACGATAATAAGTAAACACCAAAGGTCAACCATCATTTGAATAATCTTACTTTATTAAGTATCACACACTATATTAGCGTGAAGAGTCCCGGTGTCAACAAAAACCTCAACCTTACTAGCTAGAGGCACCTTTAGAAAGCTACTGCTGCCTGTCAGACTTCCCGACTCTTCTACACTCGCCATTACATCGTTCCTCGATCGGATAGTACATTAATTTCAGAACGGTCCATTTTCTACACATAAAGATAATATTTGACTGCCTCTGTGGCGCGGTCGGTAGTGATACCGCCTGCGGCGCTGGAGGTCGTGGGTTCGATTCCCACCGGAGACAAATATTTGTGTGACCCATAAATGTTTGTCTCAAGAGTCTGGGTGTTTCTATGTATAATATGTATGTATTTAAAAGTATTTAAGTATTAATATCCGTGGTCTGATACCCATAACACAAGCAGATTATTCCTAGCTTACTTTGGGATCAGATAGCGTTGTGTGAGATGTCCGTGAATATTTATTTATTTATTTTTGGCTGCTTTTTAGCATAATTACTAAAAAATGAACTAAATCTAATCTATTTTTTTAGATTGTGGTGTATATGCAAGCAGCCACACAATAACCGGTTCATGATTTGCTGCGATGGATGCGAAGACTGGTTTCACGGAAAGTGTGTCAACATCACAAAGTCCATGGGACAGCAAATGGAAGAACAGGGCATTGAGTGGAGGTGTCCAAACTGTGTTAAAAAAGCGAAACCACCGTTTAAGAAACACTCCGTAAGTATAAGAGACTACCTGTATCTATAAGCCCTGTACGAAAGTTATTGTTTACCTACTGTAGCTAAAGAAAACTTCAGCAAGACTCATACAGCCTATTTTCCAACCGTCATAGAGTCTACCAGTGTGAATACTTTGCCTTCGAGACAGCCCTGACAGCATTAGCACTTCGGCGATACGTAAATGCTATACAAGAAGTCACTGAGGCAGCAACATTGCTGCCCTGTGAGTACCTACGTAAGTTGGTTGAAGAATCTACTCACTACTGTGACATCTCTTCAGCAATTTCTCCTAGACTGGTTTTATCGCCACCAATGTGGAGAGCCGTATAACATTGAAGGGATTACTTAATAAAAAAAGGCTTACATATTGGACTTACATATTTACAAAAGCTCCCGGGTGGAGTTAGCATCAAGTAGGCTACTGAGTACCCAACTCTTTAGAAAATTGTTATAGGGACTTTATGCCATAAATAATAACATGAAATAATATTTCAGATTATGACTACAACAAGCAAAACGGAAATTGAACCTGTCGAAACTGAGATTAAGTCGCCACCAGCGTCTGCAACTACCAAAGAATCATTGAAGACAAGTTGTATTGTTTGTAAGAAACCAGCACGGGTTAGCAGCATCTACTGCAGTAACACATGCATATGGAAACATGCACAGGATTCACTGGGAAGCCAAAATCCATCAAATAAAGATGAGGGAGTACCAGGCACATCTGGTGAAAAACCTAAGGCTGAATCTCGGGTAAGATTTAGGTTTTATAACGTGATATTCGTATCTTACAAAGTTACAAAGTTCATTTGATTTGGCTTAGATTTGTAAGGAAAATATCATTGTCTGTTGCAAAATTTTGGCAGTCTTGCTACCCTTTTGAGCTACCTGCCAATAAGGGAATTTGCCTTCCAAGGAAACCTTGATTTGAATGAATTTTTGAAGAGATTGTTCAATGAATGAGTCTCAAGAGCGAATTTGGTTCCCCGTCTCGAAGTTACATTGTAAACTAGTTGTTCACCTCTATATTATTTGTAGGTAATTGTGTATGAGCGCAAATCTGGCAGATTGCTGGCAGGTCCAAATGCACCAACTGCTGAAAATTTAAAAGCGTGGCTGCAGAGCAATCCTACGTTTGAAGTTGTACGTCCCGGAACATTGAGTACAATCAAACCATCTATAGCTAAGAAGAAAACTATGGAGACAAATAAGGTTCAAACAACACTCAACTTCGAAAGGATACCGAGAAAATCAGCTGAGAATTTAAGTTCTCTAAAATCACCTCAGACGGAAGTTCAAAGGTCGATTAAATTGATACCGACGCCTAGAATGGAACCTAAACAAAGGCCCACGCCTCAGCTGAAATCCCCCGTCACTCCAAAATCGCAGCAGTCGGTGTTGATAGAGACTCCAAAAGCTAGTACGTCCACGGCCCGACCCACTCCTGAGCCACGGAAGTTAATACGCACCGCCGGTCGCTCTCAATCATCGACCGACAAGGTAAGTCTACACCTACATGCATACAATACTTTTCGCTAATGAACGTAGCTAAAGCTAAAGGAGAACTTCTCTTTGGAAAAAAAAACAACCTGCCCAAGCTAGGAACCATTGTCTAACCACAGAACTTCGGCACCGCCTCTCGGTCTTTTTTACCAGTATAACAAGAAATAAACTCATTTACACTACACTACATTTACAGCGCGAGTAGAGTGGTTGTGGAGGTCAGATGATATTCGCTTCACGGAAAATGTCAATGCGTTTCTCGAAAGCCGACCCCAGCTGGGTTGAGAAAAGGCTCAGTGGATGATAATTAAAATCTCTGAAATAACAAGTTCGCTAGTTTATAAATATTCGTTTAACCTCATAAATTCCAGAAGATTAAAACCTAAATCGCGTCTTCATAGAAACTGGTATGGGTAGCATTGTACCAGGCAGTGTCCCAATAAAAAAAGATTATTCTAGATCTAGAGGCACTGTTCAGGAAAAATAGGGGATACATTTATTTGAAAAAAGCGCTGCCTATCCTAACACATGGTTTAGTAAAGCACTTCATTATTAATTTATTATATAAACCAGACTATGAAAAAATTGGTTATCGCACCAACGTATTTCCACCTGAACATAAGATATTTTTCGCGATAAAAAAAAGTTAAGGATTTACACTATCTACACCTAAACTGTGACAATCACATCAATCCATTTCTCTCATATAAAGGGTTGATACAACACGTTTTCTATTTTATTTTGTAAAGTTCCGAAAATGTACACTGCGTCCTTTAACACACAAGATACAAACAAAAGCTCAGAATGAAATTGAAGAGAAAAAATCGGTATTCAACATAAAGACAATGATCAAGGTCTAATAATAATATACTGGAAATTTTCTTCTATGCTTCCTGAATACTCCAACAGCAAGATTATGTCATACACATCGTCACTTTATTGCATACTAGCTGACCCGCGCAACTTCGTTTGCGTCACATGAGAGTGAGTTATTATTTCGAGTATTATAATGTGTCCCGTTGCATTTACCCCCGTCGCGCTTATTCTCGTCGCGTCGCGTCGCATGTATTCATTAGAGCTGAACCGCTTATCTTCGTTTGCGTCACATGAGAGTGAGAAGGAAAGAGATGTTAATGTGATATAATGTTTCCCGTCGCTTTTATTTCCACCCATCCGTTTTTCGGTATGGAACTCATCGTGTGCGAGTCCGACTCGCACTTGGCCGGTTTTTATCGTTTAGTTGACTGGCTGCTACTGCAGACCAAGTTTACTCCCGTCACGTCGCTCATTCTTTAAAACTTAATAAGAGGGTTATTGTAAGTGAACCTTAAAAGATAGGCATATGCTGTTAAGGACTTTTTTTTATAACTTTTTAAGAGAAACAATTTTGTAGTACACAATTTTTACGTAACTTTTACTATTTATGCAGCGTTAGCAATGGAAGCTCTCAGAAGAAAGAAATAATCCCCGTTCTCGAAACATTATTCATGGCTGCTCCGCTCCTAGTCGTCTTAGCGTGATGTTATGCCGCCATTAGCCAGCCTCAATAAATGGACTATTAAACTGTAAAATGATTTTGAAATGCAACCAGTAGTTTCTGAGATCCTAGCACAAATAAACTCTTCAGTATCATTATATCGTGAGCGAACCTTAAGAGATAGACAAATTAGGTTATTGTGAGCGAACCTTATAAGATAGACATATGTTGTCGCGGACTTTTTTTTAGAACTTTTTAAGAGAAACAATTTTGTAGTACACAATTTTTACCTAACTGTAACCATTTACGCAGCGTACGCCTCGGAAGCTCTCAGACGGTAAAAAATATTCCCCGTTTTCAAAACATTCTTGATTGCTGCTCCGCTCCTATTCGTCTTAGCGTGATGTTATACAGCCTATAGCCATCCTCGATAAATGGAGCATCAAACTGTAAAAGAATTTTTGAAATCCAACCAGTAGTTCCTGAGATCCTAGCGTTCAAACAAACAAACAAACAAACAAACTCTTCAGCTTTATAATATTAGTATGGATTCAATTTTGGCCCATAGTAGCGTCAGCTTTTACGACCTACTGTGATCCTGTTTAACTTTAGTTTCAAGGCAGTGTTGACTGGTGTTCATTAGAATCACCACCTCGCGTGAATAAAAGTTCCATTTACCTTTTTTTAACTCACAAATTTATAAAACAAAGTAGATCATCTAAAATAGTAGCAATGGCCTTGAATGTGTTTACGTTTTGATTATGTAGCCTGAGATGGCATGTTTACGATAATTGTAATATTACAGACACCTTCAGTGACGCCATCGACGTCGCGTCGGAAAGATTCTGTTGAAACGAAACCTAAGATGACAAGCGGTGAACCTGTGCGGGAGAATGTACGGAAAGCTTTACAGGAGCAGATGAGTATTCGTATGGCAGAAAGTAAAGGACCCAAATTTTCTGATGGGGAAATACAAAGGTTTGCAAACGATACGGAGCTGGAGTTGCATGAGCTGTTCAGAGATGTCGGAATGAAGTACAAGGCTAAATATAGATCGCTCATGTTTAACATCAAGGATCGGAAGAATCTAACTTTGTGGGAGAAGATATGCGACCGGTCTATAACGCCTAAACAACTGGTAAATATGTTTTGTTTACATTATTTATTTGTTCTATCTACATTAATTAATGCGGTGTCAAAATATACCTAAGTTATCTTTGCCCACATCCTTGTGATAGATTATATACTACTTTCACATGTAAAAAAATGGTATCATATAAATATATATTTATATTTTTAGTAATGTGGTACCCAGTCTTAACTTGATTATTATTATAAACTACAACTGTAAATTTAATTTTGTAGGTCCGTCTATCTCCAGAAGAATTAGCAAGTCAAGAGTTGGCGCAATGGAGAGACAAAGAATCGAAATACCAATTAGAGCTCATCAAGAAGTCAGAACTAGACCTTTTAGCTGCCAGCAAAACGTATGTCCTCAAAACGCACAAAGGGGAAGAGGTATGATCGAAGCCCATATTTGAATATAGAATTTTAAAGTAAACTTTTAAACATTTTTTTAAACAATTTATTGGAAGCCATTGAACTTAGTTTTTTTTTTCTTACTTTCAGGTAATGGAAACTAAAGAATCAGTATCGACTGAGTTGGATCCAAATGTACCTGTTGAAGATGTGGTTACAGTGTTGAATGATTCTACCGTGGGACCCGATGTTCTCAAAGAAAGCTCGCCAGAAAAGTATGTTTTGTAAAATTTTCACATATTATTGTTTTTATTGCATAGATATAATTTCCGGTCACATATAAAGCCACCAATTGCAAACCACAAACTGCTTTTAAAATAGTTTTTTCTGTTTCTATTTTTGAAATCTTATTTCACAACTCGATATTAAGTGGCTTCTTTGCCTGTAACTCATTGGTCAGTAAGTAAATACGCAGGTAACAGGTAGAGTTTTGTTGGGGGTCCGTAGGTATTTATGCGGCTTCTTGCACCTAACATTTGTAACACACCATTTCATCATTTATTTCGCAATTTCAGAACCCCAGCGAAAAGCGAAATAACAGAGACACCACACAGTAGTAAAAAACGGAATCGCCAAGATTCTGGTCATTCGAAAAAGAGCAGGCGGGACTCAAAACGAGATTCAGGAAGAAAATCTAGGTCGTCAAGACGAAGATCTGATTCCAAAGACAAAGGTCCAAAAGAAAGTCAGCGAAGATCCATGCGCAAATCTGAAAAGAAGTCGAGTAGAGCGCGTTCGACTTCACGGGACAGATCTAAAGTAGAGTCTAAAGAGAAATCCGACTCGAGTGAGTCAAGACCGCGTTCTGCGTCTAGAGAAAAGGACAAACCTAGACGAAAGGTGAAGTCTCGGGACTATTCGAAGTCGAGGTCGAGGTCACAAGGGCGTGAGAGGTCAAGGTCACGGGCCTGGCCCAAGCAGCGGTCGCAGTCGAGAGATAGCCCTAAGCCCAGTCGATCTCAGTCTAAAGTGGAGGATAGTGGTGATGAAAAGATAAAACATCGCTCAAGGTCCCAAGATAATTCGTACAACAAGAAACAAGAGTAAGTAATCTTCTATTAATCCAAATATTCTCTTAAATTTACTGTTACATTCACCATTGCCCGCCTGTTATAATAAAACTTTGTCTTTTTTGACATAATTCGAAACAATCACTACAGCGTGTTCACAGTTATTTATTTATTTCACAAACAATCTTATATCGTGAAAGACAGGAGAAAAGTAGTACAAAGGGTCTGCTAGTTATTTTATTTCTAGGTTAAACGTTGACCAATCTGAGGGTCGTGTTACATTTACTAATTATGGAATTATAAATATGAAATATATACAAATATTTTTACATAGTTTTGTGACTACTAAACCCACGATTAAGATGAAACACGCGGCGTATCCCAGTAGTTCCATTGCATAGTTCCATGATGGTACTACTGGGATTTACCGCATAAGAGCGGATTCGACCAAAATCGGAGTAAGAATTACATGCAATTACAGACTATAGAATTACATGGTAACCATGTTGAAGTAGACTACTTCAATATGGTTACCATCTAATTTCAATAAATTGTACCTAGGCAAAAAATAAAATCACACTAGTTTTTGTGTAAGTACAAGTTCTTCTCTACAATAGTCTTACTCCGATTTTGGTCGAATCCACTTAATAATTTCTAATGCTCTAATTATAACAATTTGTTACTTTGTTTGTGTTTACATCTTAAACCAATGTAAAAATACATTTAATTTTGTTTTTCCAGTTCCACAGATTCAGACTCGATAGAAAGACCGAAGTCTGCCATGTTGAAAGAAGTTCACCCAGAATACGATCCGCACGAACCAATGATAACTTCAGCATTTTCTGAGGAAGACCTTCGCAAGTCAAGGGAGGATGTGTTTGAAGAGAACTTTAGGAATGAAATGAGCGCCTTCGAGTCTACCTACGACCCAACGAAGTCAATAGAATCAGATATACCCTTGCCAGAAACAACGTATATAGCAACGCCGATACAACATGACAAAACTGCAGGTAAGGTGCCATTATACCAAGACTATGAGAAGTGGTATTTTATGAGTATTCCTCCTTAGTTGAACATTATTTTCTATACATAAGAATCGATCACATATGCATGATTATTATTGTTGATTAACGGTTCTAAATACAATTATTTACTAGCAGTTCTCTCTATATAAAAAAGTGTGTGTTTGCGAATGTAATTTTATATCTCGTTTAAAATCTGTAGATTAGGGTTGACTGGTCCAATATTTAACACTCACTGCTTTATTTATGAAAATGATATAATTTGTTGTCTGTTTAGAAGTGGAAAGTGACCAAGAGCCAAGCAGTACAGTGGACAACTCTGCTGTAACTGTATGGAGCGGATGCATCAATATGGTTGATGTCGCCAGATTCTACGTTGCTGCATACGAGGTAATCTGTCATACATACATTAGTCAAGCACTTATCCCCGAAAGGGTAGACAGAGGCATACTATATACACACCCACCCAGTATATAGCTAGCTATATTGGGTATATAGCTATATACATGGAGGGTGGGTATATTTTACCATTCGTTTTTATCCCACGTAATAGGTTGTGGCTACCTGCTGTTGAAATTTTTTAGCAGTACATTCTAAACATTTATAGCATTTTGGAAAGATTTGATTGTTTGTTTGCTTGCATCGAATAGGCTCCGGAACTACTGGACCGATTTGAAAAATTATTTCAATGTTGGTAAGCTACACTCTTTGCGGTGAACAAATTAGGCTATATTTTATTCCCGTATTCCCACGGAAACGGGAACTACGCGGGTGAAACCGCGTAACGTCCGCTAGTTTGAAATAAAATGTTAATTCGTATTAAACGTCTTGGTTAATAGTGTATTATAAATTACAATTTGTGTGTTCTTTAGGTATCTGGAAGCTCCGTCGATTTAGAAGATGATCTCAGTACAGAATTAGACATCGTCGGAAGAATAAATCCCCATACTGTGTGGGACTATATTTCCAAAATGAAGAAGACCAGTACAAAAGATATCGTCATCCTAAAGTTGCAAACAGCTAACGATGAAGAAAAAATGCAGTACATTGCTTTGTATAGCTATCTTAGTAGTAGAAATAGGTTGGTATTTAAAGTATTATTGTAATATATGACTAAATGTTTTAGGTGAAGAAATTAAATAAAAACCATGTAGCTTACTACTAACTAAGACACGATAAGTTGCCACCTCTCGTTCTGAAAGGACAATAAATATGCTCGTTTTTTCATCAAAATGTCGCTGCCTGATCTCAGCGTGTAAAGATTGATTAATTTAGTAACTAAAAATAAAGTTATTCTGTTAGGAGTCCTGGGACATCCGTCTGAGGGCTTACCCGGGGCTCCCGAACGTAGGCTGTTGGGCGTTACGTAAGGTTTTTTAGTCGGTAGGAGTCCGGCATAGCATCCATGAAGGATTTTCCCATTATTTGTATTGCCTTATTGCCTTCGTAGCGATAGACTCCCTCGTTCCAATGCTGCCTCACGGCGACTTCCTTATATTATTGAGAATTCCATTGCCATAAAAACCGTCTGTACAATGACAACGACATAGTCGACATTTATTTCCAAGAACGCAATAGTTTTCTTACACGGTCTCGCTAGCGATGCACATGCTCGTTATTTAGACAGCAAACCTCAAACTTCAAAACTAAAAATCTTATCACAAGATTCACATTTCAAATTCTTGTTTCACGTTTCTAGGTTAGGCGTAGTGAAAGTATCAAATATGACAACAGTGAAAGATTTCTACATCGTGCCTCTACCAGCAAACACTACACTACCAGAGGTATTGCTGCCTCTCGATGGACCGGGCGTCGGAGAGATCAAGACCCATCTCCTGATAGCCATCGTCATTCGGCAGAGGAAGAAGCGCGCCCCCAACATTCCTGCAGATATTGTACCAGCCAAGGTCAGTTAGACGATGCTGCATGGATATTAGCTTAAGAAAACATTCCTTCCAGTGATTTTATTTATTTACCAGGAGAATTGTGTTAATAAAAGTATTTTTCTGTCTGTGAAGTAGTATTTCTGATTACTGGAACCTTCTAATATCTGCTGAGCAGCTGCTGACAAATTACCAATAGCAGTTTTCTAAGCCCCTACTGCCTACTCTTCCGAGTATTTACCCGGGACTCCCACCCGAAGTCAGTTGGTAAGGCATCGTGTGGTTTTAGTCGGTAGGAGTCTGGCGTAACATCTATATAGAAATAACACACGTAAAGTACCTACTGTTGATATAAGTTTTACGAAAAAAGATACTCTGCTCCATCGAAGCAACATTCTTCGTAGTAAATCTCAAGCGTGGGTGCTCTTGTATCCGTAGCAGAATGTTCACCAAGCTACTGTTCCGTCCTGTCTCAGGCAGTAAGGGGATTAACATAGCGCCTCTATAGACACACTTCGATGATCAATCTTATCGCCCTAGATTTTGGCGCAGTCTGAATGTGTTTAAGAGTCTAGACCCTAACCGATTTGAATTATTCATCAGTCACATCGGCCTATAGCAGTCCACAGCTAGCTAGAGTGGTAAAGGTCGCGGGGTGGTATTGGGTGCGGAAGGCACACAATCGTGTATTGTGGAGTAATTTGGGAGAGGCCACGTCAAGCAGTGTATTGTCATAGGCTGATTTGATGATTGAGAGACATGGCTTTCAAACTTCGACAATGTTCAATTAAAAATATAGCTAGCAATTTATCTGTGTCAAAGTTTCTCAGTTTTTTTTTAAAGAAGGATACAATTTTGTTCCTAATACCTACTTATTATAATGTGGTGTATAAGGCCCGTGCATGCCACAGCCACAAATTAGATAGTACAGATGAAAATCTCATGTACGTACTTTATTTTTTCACTCCTACCCTCTGCTACGCACAATAGCGCATAAATCAGTATCGAAAACTACTATGAAAATCTTTGACCTCGTGTCTGTAAACTCTTTGAGCTGTGTCTATGTGTGCGTAGCCTCGGCGAATTTAGTATGTAGGTTTCCATCTGAACTATGACTAATTTATGTCACAGCCATGTGTTACCCAGTATAAGCCCCGCACGTTGATATTGCGCTTGGCGGCCATCTTGGTGACCACTTGGTGACGTATGTCCGTCGAGCAGTCAGTACTAAAAAAAAAATTGCGTGTACTTAGTGTACACACGTAAGAAGTGAAATTTCTTACGTGTGTACTTAGTAGACTTAATTTTCACCTCACCTTAAATTAAGTCAAAAAGTACAAAAGTACAAAAGTCCAAAAGTCCCAAAGTCCCAAAGTTCCAAAGTCCCAAAGACGTCCCAAAGGATGGGACCTTGGTACTTTGGGTCTTAGGGTACCAAGGTCCCATCCAAAAGTCCAAAAGTCCAAAAGTCCCAAAGTCCCAAAGACCCAAAGTACCAAGGTCCCATCCAAAAGTCCCAAAGACCCAAAGTACCAAGGTCCCATCCAAAAGTCCCAAAGTCTCAAAGTTCCAAAGTCCCAAAGACCCAAAGTACCAATGTCCCATCCAAAAGTCCAAAAGTCCAAAAGCCCAAAAGTCCAAAAACCCTTAAATGACATGCTATCCCTGGATAAAGTACTCTTAATTCGAATCCACCGTGGTGGGGAACAGAACAAAGATGGCGCGTAACCAAAAATCGTGACGTGACGCAATTTTTTTTCCAACGCCGATAAAGAAGTTTCACTTCAAAAATACCGTACGCTGTTTCGCGAGGCCTGCGCGCGCTCGCGCTACGTCACGATGACGTCACTTAGCTGTCATTATGACAAGGTTCCAGCGCATTACCAACTTACGGGGCTTATACATAAGATGTGGTGTGTTGTACTGTGCAGGTGTCCCGCGGCAGCCGCAAGCGCTCGTACACGCCGCCCGCGTCGCCGCGAGTGCGCGCCTCGCTGCCGCTGCCCGCCGCCTACACGTCCTCGGCGCTCTCCACCACCGTCAAGGACAAGATTGCCGCTTCATTAGGTACGTCTCACACACACACACACACACACCCACACACACACACACACACACCCACACACACACACACACACACACACACACACACACACACACACACACACACACACACACACATCTTGGTAGTTACTTTGAATATCGCCGTCGAGTAATAAGTGAAACGCTCGTGGAACTCGGGTGTTCGTTAAACGATCACTGCGTTGAGCAACTTGAGCTATGGCTGGTCCTCAGATTGGTGACAGCTATGTTTATGCATGGCTTAAAAAACAGTTTTTTTAGTCGGTAAATGCAACTTACGCTTGTCCATTCAACAAGGCAAAAGACCCTATTGCCACGCCCCACTAACATGTATTTATTTTGTAATACGCGTAGTTTTAAGTCAGTCATCTTATAAGTTAAGACTCATCATATAATCGCAAGAATAAACTCGTAAAACCTTCAAGGTGTTATCATGTATCAAGATCAAACAAGAAGGTCGTCCCACAGAATCAAGGCTTTGGCGCGACATTGTGGTCCTCGGATCACGAAGTCTCACCATAGCCTCGAACTTTTACTTAAAACTACGAGTGTTACAAAATAAATATGCGAGTTTCGCCGACTGGTTTACATGTGATGTCATTGCACCATACACTAAGTAGATACGTTACTTTATTTTCAATAAAAGGTCTCGTCATTATCTACCGCCGCCGTTGCCAAGTAAAAACGTATTCAATAAACATAAAATATTCCTGAATAACCTTACAATTCCCTTCCCAGTATCCGCCGATGACGATGAGCCCTACAGTCCTGGCTCATCGGGCAGCAGCAACGGCGCCACGTCTACGGCGACCGACCCGAACGTGAACGCCGCTTCGCTTAAGAACAAAATGGACGAGCTCAACCGGCAGATTGAAGAACAGAAGCAACAAATTCTTAAGATGGCTAGAGCTGATTCGTCTATTGGAGAGGTAGGATATGATAATTTTCGAAAAGCATAACTCAATCATAAATTTCTAATATGAAAAAAAAAATTGCGTGTACTTAGTGTACACACGTAAGAAGTGAAATTTCTTCATAAACTTAATTTTCACCTCACCTTAAATTAAGTCAAAAAGTACAAAAGTCCAAAAGTCCAAAAGTCCAAAAGTCCAAAAGTCCAAAAGTCCAAAAGTCCCAAAGTCCCAAAGTCCCAAAAGTCCCAAAGTCCCAAAGTTCCAAAGTCCCAAAGTCCCAAAGTCTAAAAGTCCAAAACTCCAAAAGTCCAAAAGTCCAAAAGTCCCAAAGACCTAAAGTACCAAGGTCCCATCCAAAAGTCCAAAAGCCCAAAAGTCCAATAGTCCCAAAGTCCCAAAGTCCCAAAGTCCCAAAGTCCCAAAGTCCAAAAGTCCCAAAGTCCCAAAGTCTAAAAGTCCCAAAGTCCCAAAGTCAAAAAGTCCCAAAGTCTAAAAGTCTAAAAGTCTAAAAGTCTAAAAGTCTAAAAGTCCAAAAGTCCCAAAGTCCCAAAGACCCAAAGTACCAAGGTCCCATCCAAAAGTCCAAAAGTCCCAAAGTTCCAAAGTCCCAAAGACCCAAAGTACCAAGGTCCCATCCAAAAGTCCAAAAGTTCAAAAGTTCAAAAGTCCCAAAGTCCCAAAGTTCCAAAGTCCCAAAGACCCAAAGTACCAATGTCCCATCCAAAAGTCCAAAAACCCTTAAATGACATGCTATCCCTGGATAAAGTACTCTTAATTCGAATCCACCGTGGTGGGGAACAGAACAAAGATGGCGCGTAACCAAAAATCGTGACGTGACGTGACGCAATTTTTTTTCCAACGCCGATAAAGAAGTTTCACTTCAAAAAAAAGACTCGCGTTTCGGTGTGCGTTCGCGCAGCGGAATGTTGTTGAATTTAAAGATTTTAATTATGCAGATATTTAGTGTATGACGTCGTGTAATTGTGTATAGTAAAAGAAAATTTGTGTATGCAGCCATTGTGGAGAAATTCGCTAAAAACTGATTCCGCTGGGCGAACGTTGACCTGGCGGCACTTTTTTTAAATCCATGCACTTAGAAGGAAAAAAATGGGTGCAACAATTAGTGTGTATTTGTGTGTAATTGTGTATGTATGAATAAAATTAGTGTATGCATTGACTTCGGAGAAATTCAAGTTTCCGCTACGCGAACGTTTGGCCATTAGCTAGTTTTCATATAAAGCGCTTATATAGAGAGCTGTAGATTTTTACATACGTTGTTTTGAATTTGTTTATATTTGTTCAAGAAACCGATTTAGAAAAAAACGTAGGGTTTAAAAGATAAAAATATAAACGTAAAATACGCTTATTAGATCGTAGTTCGTAAAGTATGCACTTTGGGGTCTAGATTTTCACGTTTATACAAACCTTGTAAGTGCCTGCAACACGTTGCCAAGTATCAATTAAGTTCCGTAAGTAATTAAAGGGTTATAGGACAATTTACCTTGAATATATCACTGTTTACAAAGCAGTCAAATATCACGACGTCCTAAGTGAATTGCATAGTAAAATTTATTTCAATAGTTAGTTTATTAATTCAACTACTCATATGCAAAATTTCATCTCATTAAATTCAGTAATTAAAGAGAAACAATTAAAATACTGACAAAGCATCGAAAGCCTACATAACCCGACCAAGTTCGAATAGCCACAAAAAAGCGGCCGCGCAATATATTTAGGTAACATTCTAAAATTTACAGTCTAATACCGGTTTTGAATTGGTACAGGTGATAACACAATTGTTGTTTCGATATAATTTATAGGCTGCTAATTAAAGAATATTTAATATTTTCTTGAAAATACCTTTTTTATACCAATGTTTTAGTTTATAAGCACATTATAAATGGTGATTTTTAGGTATATTAGGCAGACTCTCAAATCTGAACATCTGAATAGTCTAGTTATTTGATCAGTGATTTAAATTTTTATTGAAGCTCAAAATACTTAATATCCTTACCCTCATATTCATCATCGTTTATTAAACCTATTTTAGTTAATACACATTTTAAGTCTATTGCTGTCTCTAACCAATGACAGTATGTTTAGCAAGCGTTTGTTAACGTTAAGTTTTTATGAACAAGGGACTAGTCATGACAAGCACCTCAGCTGCGCTCCTGATACGCTCGAAATACACGCGCCTGTGCGCGCACATGAGTTGTATGCCAAGTTCTGCCGTTACTGGGGCGCGCGCCCAAGGATTGTCATGTTAGTCGCTTAGAGCTGTATTTTCATTCATTCATTCATATGCTCACGGCTGTTGGCCTAGAAAGGGTAGGCAGAGGTGTGACATTTCTGTGTCACCCACATTTTGCCATTTTTGGGTTTCTACGTTACAGGTGGCGAGAAATAAATAATAAATACATAATTATTATATTTAATTATAAATATTTTTGTTATTATATGTAATTATAAATATTTTTGTACACAGATGTTTAATTAGAGAAGTACTTGTTAAAAGAAGATTTATTTTTATCGTAGATAGTGGCGTTATTATTAAAAAAGTATTTTTCGTTCAAGAAATGCAATTGTTTTTTTTTTTCCTAACGCTTGTGTACGCAACTGTACCATATTAATAAATACTATACTGGAAGGTTAAGAACGTTACTAAGATATATGGCACGGCCGCTTTTTTGTAGCCATTCGAACTTGGTCGGGTTATGTAGGCTTTCGATGCTTAGTCAGTAGTTTAATTGTTTCTCTTTAATTACTGAATTTAATGAGATGAAATTTTGCATGTGAGTAGTTGAATTAATAAACTAATTATTGGAATACATTTTACTATGCAATTCCTTTAGAACGTCGTGATATTTGACTGCTTTGTAAACAGTGATCTATTCAAGGTAAATTGTCCTATAACCCTTTAATTACTAACGGAACTTAATTGATACTTGGCAACGTGTTGCAGGCACTTACAAGGTTTGTATAAACGTGAAAATCTAGACCCCAAAGTGCATACTTTACGAACTACGATCTAATTAGCGTATTTTACGTTTATATTTTTATCTTTTAAGCCCTAGGTTTTTTTCTAAATCGGTTTTTCAAACAAATATAAACAAATTCAAAACAACGTATTTAAAAATCTACAGCTCTCTATATAAGCGCTTTATATGAAAACTAGCTAATGGCCAAACGTTCGCGTAGCGGAAACTTGAATTTCTCCGAAGTCAATGCATACACTAATTTTATTCATACATACACAATTACACACAAATACACACTAATTGTTGGACTCATCTTTTTTCTTCTAAGTGCATGGATTTAAAAAAAGTGCCGCCAGGACAACGTTCGTCCAGCGGAATCAGTTTTTAGCGAATTTCTCCACAATGGCTGCATACACAAATTTTCTTTAACCATACACAATTACACGACGTCATACACTAAATATCTGCATAATTAAAATCTTTAAATTCAACAACATTCCGCTGCGCGAACGCACACCGCGTTTCGAGCAGGATTCGAACCTGCGTCTGCTTGCAACAGTGCGGCGGCGACGTAAGCACCAAGCCGGTTCGAATCTCGAAATTGAATAATGATTTTTGAAATTTATCAGTAACGTCACTTAAGCCACCCCCCACATCAAACAAATTGTAGTAATTTGTTTGGTGATTGGCAACTGGATACTGATTGGTTGGGTTCATGTGGTGTGACTACGAGTCGATAGGGGTTCTTTCTAGTGTGACTTTAGTCTTACAGAATTCAGTATCAGCACAAATTAGAGATGGTATATTGGAAACCTACATACTAAATTCGCTGTGTCTACGCACACATAGACACCGCTCAGAGTTTACAGACACGAGGTCAAAGATTTTCATTATTAATTTTCGACTACTTTGTGCGCGAGTGTAGTAGCAGAGATGAGATTTTTATCTGTACTATCTAATTTGTGGTATCAGTGGGGCTACGAGAGTTTGGGGTGCACACTAGCGGGAGCTAATTCAAACGACTAGAGATGTCTAAGTACGTTTATTGTCACACACGTCTATACGCTAGCTAGTGCAACCCAAATACAACTGGTTATAAGATGGCGGACTAGTGCCGCGGTCCCTACAAGTGCTTCAAATGATTGGTAAAGCATGACAAAGCATTTATTTTCCCAGGACGAAGCGTACTCCCCCTCCCGGCCGATGACTCCTACGTCTACGGCGCCGGTACAGAGCGACCCGCTCGCCGACATCGCCCTACCGTCCAACCTGCAGGAGATCCTCGCCACCATCAAACAACGCTCCGAGACCAACACCGCAGACGTCGACATGCGATTACCTTTACCTTAGTCAATATCTTAATATAATGTACATATTTTACAATTAGTTAATTTGTAAGCACAAGATTACTTTCCGGTGCAAACTATTTTTTTTTGTCTATAAGATTTAGTTACATATCTTGATGTTAGTTTATATTCCTACTTTTGTAGTACGTGACAATTAAAAATGCATTATCTTGGTAAAAATGTGTAGTAAATTTACTTAAGAAATCAGATTTTATGGTAGGTGTATGTATGTATGTGTAACAGAATGTGCAAAGCATATAGTTGTTGTAATTTTGTGCAATAGAGACATTACTTACCCCTAGGTGTATTTGTGCCTAAGTGTAACAGATAAAATTATTGTGGATGTAATTAAATTATTTTCTTTGTCTAAAATATGATGAGATCCTTGAAGATTTTACTAGCTCTGGTATGTGTTATATATTATGTTTGAAATGAATGTAAAAACTAGGGATGTTACAAAGGTGGTTTTATTGATGTTGAAGTTTTTTCAAAACATAAGAAGCAGAACCGAAATCTGAGATAGAATGAAGATAGCAGAAAGAGCAAAAGGCAGGTCCTATACTTCCCGAGTCAATGGTTTTAACACCGAAATTAGAGTAGAGAATAAATCGGAAAGTCCGACTCCTCAGATTCAAAGCTTTGTGACATCCCTAGTACAAACCAATTGAGCATTGTTAGCTTTGTCACAATTCTCGATGTTTGAAATCAAAAGTATGTATAATAAGGTTACATGAAATAAAGGCATGTTTGAACTGACATTTTATATATTTTCATCATCATACAATGACCTTTTGGATTTTAAACTACTTTCTTTAAAAGTCGAATTGTTCATCCTCTTTTCTCTAAAAACTAAAGTATTAAATTTCTTTTTATTAAAATTATTTGATTTTGGACTGAAACTTTTTATCATATGGTCTCTCATTTTCGGATTATCTTGCCATTTCTTCTCCATTATCCTTATTTTAGTTTCCATAAGCTTTCTTCTTGGGACATGTTGCAAAGAATACTCCCAGTCCGCTGTCATTTTCAAGTCCAGTAAGATTGGCACCATGTGGTTTATATTGAGGTTTTTCTTTGATCCTGGAGCCCATTCTAAATACCTGTCAAGTGGCAGTCTCGCCATTCGTAGGCCATCCCTTTTAGCTCTCGCCAGTGAAAGTGGTTCATTATTCATCTGAAAACATAATGATAGTTTAATCCCCATAGGAGACATACATGGTTTTTTTATAGACTAGCTGACCCTCGCAACTTCGTTTACGTCACATAAGGTCTATAAAAGGAGAGGTATTTCTTCATCAGACTCCTAGGAGCGTGTGAAACTGCCCTGTTTGCTTTACAATTCAGTCCCCGCATTCGGTATGGACTGAATTATTTTACAATACCCTTAACTGTAAGTTCTTTAATGACTCAGCAAACACGGCAGTTTATAATGACCCTTACATTCAAAACCCTTGTAATAATTTCCTACACCAAAAAATCTTTCATCCCCTCTCCTGAAGGAACCGCACTAAATATCGGGATCAAAAGTATCCTATAACCTTCCTTGGATCATAAGCTCAGATTGTGCTGAGTATCATTCAAATCCATTCAGTAGTTTCGACGTGATACCTATTCGGGATACAGACAGATAGACATGAAAAGTTTAAATTACATTTTCGGGTTCAGTATGGATTACAGAACGCCCTACTATTAAAATTTTCAAAATATCTTCCATGTACAGACTCTCGACCCTCTACAGTTTTATTATATGTATAGATATGTGATTGTATTGAATTATATTATTTTAAACAGCTACATACCTTATCAACCATACACCCAATAATGTATACCGCGTCGTGATCATACGTTGTTAGTTCTTCGCGACAATGTGGTGTCAAGTAAACTAGCTTCTGTCTGGGAAATATGTCCAGATAACTTTTTGCGTGCAAGTTAATTGGAAACCAGGGCTCATCTATTGAAGGTATCATCTTGCGCAATTGTTTCATAAAAGTACCCTCCATATTTAGATTACACATGTGGATGTTGAATGGTTCCTTGTGAATTCTGTTGTCTCCATAAACAAATGTCATTTGCTTTGCAGCATTCAAAGCTTCTTTACTAACCATATCGTCATCATATGAGCAATCGATAACTATTGATTGACCATGGAGCATAGCCTGTAGTGCTCTGAAAATTAATAAGTGTATAAATAGCAAATTATACTTTCGAGATTAACACTTGTATTTAATTCCTACTAGCTGGTCCCCGCGGCTTCGATCGCGACTATAGAAGTCGTTATCGCGTAAAATCATAACCCTCCTTTTGCGCAGTCGGTTAAAAAGTAGCCTATGTCCTTCCCAAGGCCTAAACCGTTCCGTTTAGGCATAAAAGCGTAACAGACGGGCAGACAGACAGAGTTACTTTCACATTTATAATATAAGAAGGGATAAGAGTTGTGGACTTTCAACTTGAATGGTGATTACATAACAAGCTACCACAACCTCTCCACTTTCAATGGGTGATACATAAATTTTCAGAACTAATTATGCAATAACTTATATAAATTATTTTATCTACTCTGATACTATAATACAGAGATTATAAAATTGAAATCAATACTATTATGACAAACATTACGCACAGGCCAAAAAAAAAGTTTTATTACGATACAGGTCTTGTATGGACACCTATATCATAATAAAACTTTTTAATCATTACGATACACCATAAACAATCTCCAGCTGAAAAAGAAGTTTGAACCTCTACTTTTAAAAAAAAATTGTGTCTCCAGAGTAGCGAAAAATCCTAAATCTATGGTCTCCGCAGCCTAAAAAAAAAAGAAACACGCATGCGCAATCGATGTTTGCGCCTTGGCGCCAACATTTTACATTTAAATTAAACAAAGTTTGGTTTTGTTTGTAAAATAAATTAGTTTTTGTGTAAAAACATGTCTTAAAGCGAGGATGGTGGTAATTGTACACCACCAGACATTCTGGAAACTGCGTCAAACATGACCATGAGCCTGTTACCGGCGAAATCAAGGAGCAACTATATATCACAACAAAATGAAATCAGGTATTAAAGTATGAGAGTAGATAAAGTAGTGTATGACACTGTACATAACTTGGTCTTATAACACTCGTGTGATACTATAAAAAAACTCGCCTACGGCTCGTTTTTTTAAGACACACTCGTGTTATAAGAACCCTTATTATGCAACAGTGTCATAAACTACTATTATAGCATGATGATTAGTTGTTGAAATTTATACCACTATTGCAGGAGAGGTACTGATCATCCACTTCACTAAATTCAAATATATAAAAATCAATGCCACTTTTCGTTGTAATTTTATAACTCGAGAACGGCCGTACCGATTTGGCTGAAAATTGGTGGGGAGGTAGCTTAGAACCAGGAGACGGACATAGGATACTTTTTATTCCGTTTCACCTCGCTTTTTTTGGTCGATTCACTATTCTGCTGGCGACGTACACCGGTAGTCCACGTCCTATGCATGAATATGCGCAATTTCTACAATAATGCGACGGGAAACATCTATCGTTAACGATTTTTTTCAGACGGGAGTAAATGCGGTGGGAACGGGTGATTTACTCTCTTATGTGACGCATACGAAGTTGCGCGGGTCAGCTAGCTATATAATTCCAAAAAAAATTACCCTACATCCCCTGGTTTGTAGAAACTACGTACTGAACAGTCGTTCTTAATAATGTCTTGTAGCGTATAAGACAAAGCAATCAACATGGGTACATACCTACGTGTATATAATAATATCACAGTAGGATCTGGTTTTACTATGGTAGGATGAGGATATTTGAATACATTAACCTGGATATTGGAATGCAGAGCTAAATAAGTCATCCTCACTTTGCCAGTAGTTTGGTCCTTGGAGAAAATTACACACACCAAAATTAAAACCGATAGGACAGGGATACACTTGCGTACAAAATCAAAAAATTAAAATTATATTTATTTCACATAGGCATTATACAGATGCGCTTGTAAAACGTCCAGAATATACAACAAAACTCTTCCACCAGTTCACAACGCGACCCACCTGAGAAGAACTGGCAAGAAACTCAGAGGGTTGTTCTTTTTAGGGTTTCGTAGCCAAATGGCAAAAACGGAACCCTTATAGATTCGTCATGTCTGTCTGTCTGTCCGTCTGTCTGTCCGTCCGTGTGTCACAGCCACTTTTCTCCGAAACTATAAGGTCTATGCTATTGAAACTTGGTAGCTAGATGTATTCTGTGAACCGCATTAAGATTCTTATATAAAACTAGAAAATAAACCGGCCAAGTGCGAGTTGGACTCGCCCATGAAGGGTTTCGTAGCAGCAAGTAACATAATATAAAAGTTCTTATAGTTCGTTGTAACTTTGACTGAGGTTTTAACACGTTCGCAGTAGGAGTGATTTCACTAACCGGAAATTGCGGTTTATGACGTATTAAAAAAAATCTACCAGCTCTATCTCGTTCAAACTAATTTTCGTTGGTAGTTTTTATGACAATGTACATCATATATTTTTTTTAGATTTATCATTCTCTTAGTTTAGAAGTTAGAGGGGGGGGGGGGGGGGGACACACATTTTTCCACTTTGGAAGTGTCTCTTGCGCAAACTATTCACTTTAGAAAAAGATGATGTTAGAAACCTCCATAGCATTTTTGAAGACCTATCTATAGATACCCCACACGTATGGGGCTGATGAAAAAAAAAATTTTGAGTTTCAGTTCTTAGTATGGGGACCCCCAAAATTTACTCATATATAATACACCATTGTAAACCAGCATCAACCGTTATCCTTAGGAATGTGGTTTGTTCCACAAGTTCCAACTCTCGACTATTAAGTTGAACATTGGTTTCTGACTGTGCTACATTAGGCAAGGTAAATTTAATATATTTAGTTTTATTATCATTTAGTCTAAGATTGTTAGTTTTAAACCAATGAACCACTTTCAAGATTGCGTTGTTGACATCGTCATAGTTATCTATTTGTCTTTTAACTTTGAAAATCAAAGAAGTATCATCTGCAAACAAAACAATCCTGTTGTTGTCCCCCACGTAAAAGGGTAGGTCATTAAAATATATAAAGAATAAAAATGGTCCGAGTATTGAACCCTGCGGGACGCCCATAGTAACTACATATTCCTCTGAGCGTGTACCATTAACATCGACCCTCTGAATTCTATTGTTCAAATATGAAGTCAGAAGATCGAGAGCCTTGCTTTTTATGCCATAATGGTGTAATTTCCTGATTAATGTTTTATGTTAGACGCAATCAAATGCCTTAGACAGATCGCAAAACACACCAATTGCATCTTGTTTATCCTCCCAGGCGTCATAAATTTATTTCAATAACTCTATACCAGCATCGGTAGTCGAAAGTCCTTTAGTGAAGCCAAATTGTTTCTCATGAAATAATTTGTGACTTAAAATAGATCAGCATCTGCTCTAGCTAGCTGACCCGCGCAACTTCGTTTACGTCATAAATGAAGAACCGCTCGACCGATTTTGTGCAAACTTCACATAAACCATCTACTAAATAGTCCGAACAAAGCCTAAATATTTGGTTTGGATAGGTGAACCCGTTCTTGAGTTATAAAATTACAACGAAAAGTGGCATTGATTTTTATATATATAGATTGCAGGAGAGGTACTGATCATCCACTTCACTAAATTCCCTTTATCCTCGTCATGCCACCAACTTGTTCCACCAGTGGCACGATATGGAATTGTCATTTGTGGTCGAGCTGCTAAACCACTTGGTGATCAAATACAGGCATTTTAGAGAAATAAATGAACATGGCCTATGCACTTTGAAATTATTATCTATGATGAAAACTGTTCCAAAATAAAGACATAGTTACCTATAATTATCAAAATTATTTATTGATTGGTCTCTTATGCGAAGGAACAATGACTGGTGTTGAATGCCATACAAAAGATCATCTTCATTTTCTCTTGCTTCCTCAGGTTTTATCACTGGATGTGCCAGTCTTCTTGCTTCTTTTTTGGCCTGTATAATGTCACATTACAAATTTAATAATTAAATATTCCAACATCGGATTGTAGGCTTATGAATATGTGTCATCATACTATAATATGTACTTTCGCTTTAGAAACAGGTATTAACCTCTAGCAGCCCATGCATAATTTCACAACTTCTCGATTACGGCCCAAGTCCAAAAAATAATTGTCAATAAAAGAGGTGTAAGGGGCTTTTAATGGTCTAATACTTGCACCAGGGCCTAAAAAAGTTTTTTAAAATGATTGTAGACTACTTAAGTCAAGAAATACAATTAGTGTCTTTAAAAGGACTTTGGGTCGAAATTCAGTCATTAATCATCAAGTTTTGTAGGAGATACATGGGTACATAGGCGATCAAAGTATATGAAAGGTTATCAAAATAGCTTATAAGCAACTTTTTAGAAATATAGGACTTTTAAACGTTTGTATAAACACCAAAATTTATGTATTGGATTTTTTTTTAAATTATTTTCTTTTGAATCGTAACTATTCTAAGATCATGTAATTACTAGATGCCCTGCTGCGATAGAAGATGAAGAGAAGGCCGATAACTATTGGAGACGTTTCCACGACGACTTTCCCTGCCATAGCCCCTTTCTCAACCACGACCTTTGATTTGTCTGATGAGTCTGGCGGTACCATGGGGAAATTCGGAATTCTTGGTCAATTGAGGCACGCCCATTATTGGGTGAGGGCTTAAACTCAAGGTGGGACCTGGCCCTGGCTTTCTAAGTCGTGCAGTAACTATTCTACACCTATATATTGGGTGCAGAAAGTCAAATCAATAAGAATTAATATACTCCATTAAAGCCCGAAGTCCCTTACAAGGCACTAAAAATATAAAACTTCACGCAAACTACGTCCTGAGGTGAATTCAGAGGGACTATTGCTTTTATACTAATAAATTATAATAAATACTAATAATTCCACGAAAATAAATAATTCGTTCTTTAATGTAATTCAATAGCTTTAAAATGGTGTATGTTTTATAATAAGAAATGTAACAGGTCTAGAATAAAATAAGATTGAATGGTTGCTTACTTTTACGACGTGATGAAAATTTTCTTATTGCACTATTTTCTTTTTTCTTCAGGCAGAAAATCTAGTTGATTCATTTCGCGACAGACTGACGAGTTTGACAAATCAAACATAAAAATTCTATGGTGTAAGTTCTCAAAAAAATTCAACTAAATGTTTTTGGTCCCTTAAAAAGGACGTGGGCGGTAAATAAGAAATTCACGATATTGATTTGGGCTGTAATGACATAAGCTAATAAGGTATCTGAAAGGACCTTGGCCCGCTAGAGGTTAACTACTATTGTATTTGACTGCCTCGATGGCACATTTAGTAGTATCTGACTGGGTTGGTCCAAGTATTTGTGTGATCCACAAAATGTACATTTTAGAGTTTGAGTGTTTTCTATGCATAATATGTATGTATAAAGAAATATAAATGTTTGTCTATGTTGTCTAGATACCATAGCACAAGCATATATTAGCTTAATTTGGGCTAAATGATGTGTGAGAATGTTCAAAAACATTTATTTATTATATTATTTACTATGTGGTCTACTTTATAATTGCGAACGTGCAAGAAGGGCAGATGGTGGCCACAATAGAGAACCAACTATGCATGCACTTGATCCATGGACATAGTGATTTGATAAAAATTAACCCTACCTACAAAGTCCAGTGAGAAGAGGCATCTTGATCAATTCACTTGACGATCAATAGCCTAATAATTACCTTAAAATTCTCCTTTGATTTTTCAGTTTTAAATAAGTATCTAAGATAAGAAGCCCTTTGACTTCTGCTTTGCAATTCCACTAAATGCGCCCATTGATCCTTTCTTACATTATCAGGTGCATATCGGCCGTCCTGTCGCATCACTTCCACCTCTAACATTAAAATACGTAATTTCTTTTCCATTTCGGCATCACCCTTGCATATTTCTTCTACTATTTGATCTGAAATGAAATAAAGGTTAGTTTTCAATTCACTACGGAATCTCTGTAATAATATACGAGCTTTAGTTTTAGTATTTACCTGGTTCTTCATCCCTTTTTATAGAAAAACTGCATCGAGATTGATGAAAAGTGTATCTTTTGGCATGGTTCAGTCTTTGAAAGGGTAATAATATGCTTCGATTTATTGTTAAAAAATGTCGAACAAAATGCATTATCAGCAGCTAAAAATATTAATAAAATGTTTTTATTCGTTCTTGTTACGATACTACTCGTATTCAAAATCAATAGGTACTCAAGATATTTGCTAATAAACTTCCTATTTTAACCTCTAAAATAGTAAGTTATAAGAGATAGTATTCACATCACAACAAAACAAATAGCAAATAGCAATGTCAAACAAATGTCATTTTCAAAGATATGATATTTTGCTTAAAGCGCTAGCGACACGGTCAAACTGCAATTTGTCATGCAAGTTAAAATATGACTGGAAGTTGCTTCAGTGTGCATGATTTCTTTGCATGGCTGCCTGGGTATGTGCCATGAAGCTATAGGTAAACATGGAGGCCACACTTCGAACAACCGCTTGAGTCAAATACCTACGTATCTCTATCTCACTCTCTGTGGGCTAACCTTCTCTTTCTAGGAAATTGTGCAGTGCTGCTATCTTCTTATTAGTATCTCCTAGAAATAATAGAAATAGACCATACTAACCAAAATTGCAAGTAAAATAATTTATAAATAGCTCTATAGTTCGACTACGATTATTTAATGCGTAAATTGAAATATTTTATACCGTAAAATGCATGATTGGGTTGTCGAATCAGTGAATTACATTCCCATTTTCTAAGGATTCTGTAATGTGGCAACATTGGTACTACATGTCAACTGTCAAAGTGTCAACGAACAATAGAATGGCGGTTGACTTCATTGTTTTCACACAATAGGAAACGTTGTAAAGTAGTGTGACTATATTGAGGATTTATCTGGGACTTCCTGTATTATTAGAAGAAACACGAATGTCATTATTAGAGTAAATAAAATAAGTTAAGTATTGTTATCGTATGTTAATGATGGATAATTGTTTTAGGTTTCCTAAAAATAGTATTCAGCGAGAAATATGGTTACCTACCCATTGTACCATTAAAAATTAAGTTAAGATATCTATACTAATATTATAAAGAGGAAAGATTTGTTTTTTGTTTTTTGTTTGTTTGTTTGTTTGTTTGTAACGAATAGGCTCCGAAACTACTGTACCGATTTGAAAAATTCTTTCACTGTTGGGAAGCTACACTCTTTGCGGTGAACATAGGCTATATTTTATTCCCGTATTCCCACGGGAACGGGAACTACGCGCGTGAAACCGCGTGACATCCGCTAGTTTTTTATAAAAGCAATTAGTATTCTAAATGATCATAAATTTATTTTCTCGCGCACCTTATAAACGAATGGATATAGGTGCAATTCTATACATTCGTGTCGTGTAACTTTCTTAAAAGTGCTGGTAGATGGTGCCTCCTTTTCCATATTAAAAAAAAAATGAAGTTCTATGAAAGCGCCAAAATTTGCAATTTGCATTTTCAAAAAACCTGTGGCTACTGACTACCAAGACTCCGTTTCTATAAATGAACACGAAGTCTTGGTAGTCAGTAGCCACAAACCGATTATGATGTAGTAACAAAGCGCTTAAAACCATCAACAGTTCCTAACTTACTGTCCAATAATCCTGTTCCTAATTTATTGTCCAATAATCAACTTAAAAATACATACGTAAAAATAAAATAAATAGATTAAATAACTAAACTACTAAACTAATTACTACTGAACATACCACCACTGATCATACCAGGCGCAAAGGTGCCCAATACACTAGCAGCGTTGCCGCGCTGGATAGCTATCCTTTGTACCAGGTACGACCAGACGTGGGAGTCATGCGTCTTGTCCTGTAGCCTACGGCCGATCTCCGAGACCAGAGCTGCCTGAGCTTAGTATCACTCCCGCAACTGCCCATCGTTTCTACAGCTGCCGCCGCCGGTGAATGGACGGTACGAGCCAAGTGACTGGCGGCGAAAGTGCTGATGCATGTTGCATCCCACACTAAGCACTTACCGTCCGGTCTCTTGCCGTCTGCGCGGGACAAACCTGGTGGTTCAAGGATACAGGGGACCTCAGCCGACCCAGAGCCCGCCGGATTAACTAATTAAGAGCGTGGTTACGCGGATGCCTACCGGTGCAGCGACAACTCAAAGCATGATGACCATCGCTCTCCACCATGGCACCGCAGATGCATTCGTGAGGTTCACACACCTTGCAGCCTAAGCGGAGAGCCACACGATCAAATTATTTAAAATCTTATTCCAATGACTTTAGCACTAACATTTCTTTATCTTGACATGAAGAGACATCGGCAGACTGTGAACTACCACGAGCTGCCGCGGCAGTCTGCGAGCTACCACAAGCTGCAGCGGCAGCTTACGTCACAGCCTGCCACGGAAAGCCGCAGCGTACGCGAGACGTACAGTTGATTAACCTAGAAAAATAACCCACTTGGATGAATAGCTTCGTTATTCGCAATGTACCTATGCAATCTGCAGAGAATACTACCTATCAGTCTTCGTAAAAAAAACAGAGAAAATAGTTAATCTCGCCTTTGTACATCTAATTTATATAATAAATTTTCACCACCTATTCCGTGGGACCAATTCTTAAAAAGGTGAAATGAAAATATACCTCTGCCTACCCCTTCGGGGATAAAGGCGTGACCTTATGTCTGTATGTATTGTAAATCTAATTTTATTATGAATATATATTGTCTTTATTGTGTACAATAAAGAATATATAGAAAATGAAGTATCCTGGCAAAAATAAAAATAGGGCTACCCTACTTAGAAAGAGACGTAGAGCCCACACAGAGCAAGACAGTAATATACAGACTACGCTTCAAGTAGGTATTCGAAGTGTGGCCTCCATGTTTACCTATAGCTTCATGGTATGTGCTGGTGTGCATCGACGTATATGTACACATGATATTTAACGTGCATGACAATTGCCAATTGATCGTGTCGGGACCCCTTTAAATATCATGTGTCTATCATTTTTATTACACATGATATTTTATATACATATACATGTTATACATACACGTCGATGCACACACACATGCAACTTCCATTCATATTTAACGTGCGTGACAATTGCAAGGCATGATCGTTTCGGGAGCCCATAATTTTGTACAAGTGTTAAAGGTCACGATCAAATTGGCAATTGTCATGCACGTTAAAATAGGAATGAAGTTGCTTAAGTATGCGTGATTTCTTTGCATGTGTGTGTGTGCATCGACGTATATGTATAACATGTATATGTATATAACATGAACAACACAACGACACATGATATTTAACGTGCATGACAATTGCCAATTGATCGTGTCGGGACCTCTGGGCTCCGGACATGATCATGCCTTGCAATTGTCAATCACGTTAAATATGAATGGAAGTTGCTTCAGTGTGCGTGATTTCTTTGCATGTGTGTGTGCATTGACGTATGTTGTACACATGATATTTAACGTGCTTGACAAATGCCAATTGATCGTGTCGGGACCCCTTAATAACGTGCATGACAATTGCCAATTGATCGCGTCGGGACCTCTTAAATAATAACCTAACCTGAGGTTAGGTTGAATTGGATGAAATGAGGTTAGTAACCTCATTTCATTTCAGCTTCGGCACGCACGCACATTGTTTGTTATCACAAAAGAGGGAAACGAGGATAACAAATTCATATTATTTCGTTTAGTTCAGTCAGTGTGGTCCATAAGAGAGTGTGATCTTTCGGGGTTTATTGATCGTTCGTTAGACCGTTTTTCTTTTAAACTTGTTGTTGGCCATTGTATTATTGGATTATAATGGCCGTTGCAGCGATATTGCGACGAACATTGATCAACGGCACGCTGTATTCGGCGGCAGCTTTACGTTTTGCTTCAACTCAAGTAGATTCTAAAGTATTTTTCGATGTAACTGCTGATGGCGAACCGTTGGGGCGTATAGTCATAAAGCTCGAAAATGAATTAGTCCCTAAAACGTCGGAGAACTTTAGAGCTCTTTGTACAGGGGAGAAGGGCTTTGGTTATAAAGGATCTTCATTTCATAGGATCATCCCAAATTTCATGTGCCAAGGTGGAGATTTCACTAATCATAATGGTACTGGTGGAAAGTCTATTTATGGCAGAACCTTCCAAGATGAGAACTTCAAATTGAAGCACACCGGACCTGGAATGTTGTCAATGGCTAATGCTGGTCCTAATACTAATGGCTCTCAGTTTTTCATTACAACTGTACCTACACCTTGGTTAGATAAGAAACATGTTGTATTTGGTGCAGTTGTAGATGGTATGGATGTGGTAGGTAAAATGGAAGCTCTTGGATCTAAAAATGGAAAGCCTTTGAAAAAGATTGTAATATCAGACTGTGGTGAGTTGGGCCCGGCATAGGTATAGTCATGAATATTACTATTGTAGATTATCATTGTACAAAATGTTAATAATAAAGTAGATCATTAGTTATGTAATTTGTCTCATTTCCATTCATATTTCTCATTTCCATCCTTGTTTCTCTATCCTTGTATCTCATCTCCATCCCTATTTCATCTCCACAATTGTTATATTTTGAGTAGGTACTTAGAATAGGTACTTACTACTGAAAAAAATTGTGTTCTTGACTTCATACACCGTAAAACTTTTGATGACATCTGCTCAAGCACCTTACAGGTGATAACATTAAAACATATCTGTGAAGAGGAGATTGACTGCTGGAGATGTTCGGCTTGTGACAATCTTTTTCCGGGAAGGGACCTGCCTTTTAGAGTCACTCCGTGAGCCTAGAGCTGTCCTTCCGTTTGGGCTCGACTGAAGAGGTTACATGGTGCACCAACATACCACCACACATGTAGTGGTGGGCCTGGAGTCGAATGCAGTGTTACGCTAGCAAAGCCATATCTTCCTCTTCTTAGGGACATTATTATTACTTTTCTTGTGGGGGATGCAAGCACCGCCGAGCGGACAATCCAACCGACCGCCTTCTGCTGTCCATATAATTAATTTCTCCAGCATCTTCTCTGGGGTTGGCTTAGGTATCCCATCAGTCTTCACGGCGCCCCGTCGAAATCTTTCTTAGTAGCCATCCCGTTTTAACCCCCTCAGAAATCACTGGGTCTAAATTCTAGATACAAATATTTTATTTTGGCCGAAAAGACCACTATTAGTATAAATTAATTACGACAACTCATCCAAAATCGATTCCAAGTGCGGATGATTCGTCGCCTAACAATTTAAAAAGGGCGACGTTTCATCCGAGGATGAAATCTTTTGCGGATGATATGTCGCCTAAGCCGCTCCATTGCCAATTCCCAGTGAACTGTCCTCCGGCCTGTATGGCGACCGGGTTAACGTAAGGTGGAATACCACTGCGTAGTGGGTAGGCTTAAGTTAGTGGCCTCTTCCTCTGAGGTCACATGAGAGAGGGGGTACATCAAGCCGCCCTGTTGCCCCACAACAGGGCCCTAAAGTCCTCATACATAACCGGCGTCAACAAAAAAGAAAAGGGGCCCTCTTTCTACGGACATCCTTTCTTGGAACGTTCATGTGTGTGTTACATGGCAGCGTCGGACTAGCCATACAATCAGGGTGGCATTTGCCAGCCGGACTCCAGCCTGTGCGGGCCTGGCGTGTGCCAACTGTAGGATAGTAGGCCCGCGCAGTCTAGGTTCCAGCTCTTGCGACGTAATTGTAAACTAAATCAGATAGCTTGTTCATACAATTAGAGAAAAATTAAATTAAAAATTGGTTGAACATGGCAACAAGTCACTATTCCATCGGTCTGCTTCTCTAAGGACGGCGAGCAGCAACCCCGCCGTCCTCAGTCCCCCGGTCATGGAGGCTGATATCTAGTCTCGGGCAAAACCAAGTCATAGAGAGACATCTACTCTGCCGCCTCTTCTACGAGAATGGGCTGCTCGCAGAAAGACGCGGCGGCGTCTCACTTACTCCCGCTGATGATCATGGCTCGCACCATGGTCTCCAGCGAGAGAAAGTGCACATCCAGACTTGCCAAGAGAACCTGGTTTATCTCCAGACACTCGTTCATGACCTGTGTCTCGTCTGATCGCGCCGAATTGTGGTGTTTCCCTACTTTAGTTGCTCAGGAAAAATAAATTATGGTCTCCACAAGTTCCTGGCGGAGCTGGGATTTCTAAACCTCGATTTTTCAGGGCGCAGACCTATGGTTCTGCTCCAGTGCATCTTTACGCCATTTAAAAAATGACGTAAAGATGCACTGCCCTCGCTTCCTGGAGACATCTCAACGGACATCGTGTGGTACGTGGTACCCTCTTATATGCTCCATCGGCTATCGAGTATGAGCCCCAGAAACTTCATCGAGGGGCTCGATGCTAATGCTAACGCTCCCTACTTGTATGCTGGATTTCATTGGCGGCCCCTTCTGAGGTCCGCGAAACAATACGCTCAAAGTACTTGCACACCTGCTAGTCAACACAATCGGCTGGTACCCGGATGGCGAATCCGCCGGCTGGCCTCGGCTTTCAGTACAGTACCAGTTTACCCGTTTTCTAATATAGCAGTTAGCAGTTTAATTTATGAATACACTGTTCACGGCCATTGGCAACCTATGCATACCGAGGCCTCGCCAAGATGCTATAACGTTAAAAATATCTTAGTAACTCGCATATTTAGCCGTGTGTTGAGAATTGTAACACACAAATAATCGGAACTTTAAGTCATGTGACGTCTAAACGCCATTAGTATATTTTCAACATGCCATCCAATTAATTTATCGTGGTTATTATTATGTGAAAAGTGTGTAAATTAAGGAAGTACGGACAATTCCTTGAACAGCTGGAGCAAACTGTATCCGTTTATGGCCCCTATGAAGTGCTGAAAAACTGGCATTCAGAGACACTCTTTGTGTCTGAGCTTGGTATAACGCTCTGGCACGATCGAACAAATTCTACTTATTGATACATTTTGAATTCATAAAAAAAGTACATACCTAGGCGAGTCAGACTCTGCTCTGGTCCAGGTTTCTTGGTCCATACTCTGCGAGCTATGTACACCTCTCTGGTTCTCTGACGGATAACCTTGTCTCGGAAGACCTCAAAGACGCTTCTAGCACAGCTAGCGCCACTGCTCATTGACCAACTTTGAAGGAGGATATAGGCTAGCAGCGCCGTAATTGACCATGTCTCAAAATAATAGTAATTACTACTAATATTAGTAGCATTCGTTGCCTTCATTCCCAGTAGTTCCGCGGCAGTTGTTCCGCGACGGAACTAGTGAGACTTTTTGTCCCAATAGTTCCGTGGCGGAACTAGTGAGACTTTTTTTTCCCAGTAGTTCCGCACCACGGAACTACTGGGACATTTTTATTCTCAGTAGTTCCGTGGCGGAACTAGTGAGACTTTTCTATTCTCAGTAGTTCCGTGGCGGAACTAGTGAGACTTTTCTATTCTCAGTAGTTCCGTGGCGGAACTAGTGAGACTTTTCTATTCTCAGTAGTTCCGTAGCGGAACTAGTGAGACTTTTCTATTCCCAATAGTTCCGTAGCGGAACTATCATGGATCTTTATGGACATTATGTTATGTCCACTTTAATATCTTAAAGCCTCCAAATATTTTTTTTTTATGAATGTGGATCTTTTAGGACATGCGAGTGGAAAAAGATCCATTATACGAAGAACATCTAGTTTAAAAGTTTATAGTACCTAGTTAAGTAATTTTCAGAACAAATAAAGATCTACAAAAACAAATGAAGATCGACAAAAACAAATGAAGATCGCCGAAACAAATGAAGATCATCAAAACAAATGACAGTTGGAAAAACAAATAACAATCGAAAAACCATTTTGCAGATCAATAAAACAAAAGACTATAAGCAAGTTGATAAGGTCAAAACATACTTGCAGCCATGTTTTGTAATCAAAATGCGATTAGCATTAAAAAAAATAGGTGCAAGCAATTCTCGACCTTAATGGCACTTATTTAAAAATGTGGTTTTAGGCGTTTATAGACATCACAGATCACGAATATATAAAAAATAAATAGATATTATGCATGCTCATAAGGTCGAAATTGGCATGGACCTTTTTTGTAATCTAGATGCGATAACCATTCAAAAAAATAGCTGCAAGCAATTCTCGACCTTAATGACACTTCCCTGAAAATGTGCTTTTAGGCGTTTATAGACATCACAGATCACGAATATATAAAAAAATAAATAAATATTAAGCATATTCATAAGGTCGAGAATTGCTTGCACCAATTTTTTGAATGGTAATCGCATTTAGCTTACAAAATATGGCTGCAAGAAACTTTTGACCTTATCAACTTGCTTGTAGTCTTTTGTTTTATTGATCTGCATAATGTTTATTCGATCGTCATTTGTTTTTTCAACCGTCATTTGTTTTGCTGATCTTCATTTGTTTCATTGATCTTCATTTGTTTCGTCGATCTTCGTTTGTTTCGTCAATCTTCATTTGTTTTGTCGATCTTCATTTGTTTTGTCGATCTTCATTTGTTTTGTCAGTCTTCATTTGTTGTACCGATCTTCATTTGTTTTGTCGATCTTCATTTTTTTTTAATTGTATGAGAAAATAGCCGTAAGACACCGCAGGGAACTAATGGGAACATAAAATATTCGTATGTAAGAGATGCTTTCTCCCGCGGGACTACTGGGACTTGATTTATTAGTTTTTAATTTATGCTTTGTTCCGCGGAACTACTGGGACTTAATTTATTAGTTTCTAATTTATACTTTGTTCCGCGGAACTACTGGGAATGAATTTATTAGTATTTCATTTCTACTTTGTTCCGCGGAACTAATGGGAACTGAATTACTGATGCTTTGTTCCGCGGGACAACTGGGAAAAAAAGTCTCACTAGTTCCGCCACGGAACTACTTCAACGGAACAACTGGGAATAATCGATTCGTTGTAACATGGGGAAGAAAGGGGCCTGGAATCATATCTGTGTGCGTATCACACTAACGTGTAGTGTGGGAAAATAGCGACATCCGACGTGACGCACGTTAATAAGCACACTAAGCACAAGCAGATTTAGATAATCTTTTAGGTCAAAACTCTTACTTCTGCTGGCCGGCACAGTCGACGAACGAAAGATGTAGTTAGTTTTAGTTATTCAGTAGGTATTTAGATCTGCACAATCATTATCATTGACTGGCCTTGTGATCCAGTGGTTAGTGTGCCTGACAACAGATTCTGAGATCGTGGGTTCGATTCCCACCCAAGACAAATCTCTTTGTGTAGCACATTGATTTGTTCTGTGTCTGGGTGTAATTTATCTTTAACATGTACGTATTTAGAAATATACTTATTAAATATGCTTATCAGATGTCTAGATCCCATAGCACAAGCTTATATTAGCTTAATTTGGGCTAGAATATCCAATTACTCTATATAACTGGACATAATACCTTTGTAATGTCTCCAGGTAATTATGCTGAACAAGTTGCAGAGGAGACTGTTGCACTGTGAATTTAATCCGAGCTGCACAATTTTAGGCATCCATGTATGTTAAAAAATTATGGTTTGTTAGAAGATGAAATGAAAGATATTCTAAAATAAGTATGCAATTTTATTAATCACTAAATGCAACAAATTAGTTTAAAAGTTGCTATTATCAAATTCGTCGGTGTGATTGACATAACAACTTACTTGAATACACCTAAATCAGTATCGAGTCTTACGATCTATATTGTATTTTTTAAGGCATTTTTCGATAAAACACTCTCGTACATATCAAACTATTAAACCTCTCTTAACACGTACCTATGTGACAAAATTTACACAGACATCTTATACTTCGTCTTTTATCCGACATATTATAAATAACTTCCTTTATGATATAATAAATATTCATCATTTATTCAAAAATGACATTGTTCATAATTGAGTTCTTATTCCAGCAGCCCAAGAATTGACAAATTTCTATACCTCAAAAATAGTGCCTTTATCTAACAAAAAAATATATTTACGATAAAATTAACTTAGAGAATTATCTAGGTATATATCTTTTTTTATTTTAACATGGCCAATGCCGTTGTTAATGTTACAAATACATTATAAAGGACGTCTGCCTATGGTCCCTATATAAAGGTTAATTAATATATAAATGAGTCGACGAATAACTTGTTCACCACTTGTTAACCTGTCGTACTATAGACAGAAATATAGGTAAATAACTTTGGAGAAATATCGATATCTGAATATGTACAGTCAGCGTCATTAATATGGAGGCAATCACTGTTCAAAATAATCCTACCAAATGAACTCAATGGCACAAGGAATGTTTTAACATGAACATAATATGACAGCTGCATTCTGATGAGATGATGATGTATGATTTTCATATTTGCTAGGATTATTTTGAACAAAATGGTCAACTCTGTATTATTGACGCTGATTTCCACCATTTCGAAATGATATTGATAGGAAACCTTTTTTAACCACTAGTCATGGTTGCGAGTTGATTTGTCGGCTTCGAAATGATCCTCAATAAATTGATTTGATCCATGGAGGGAAATACAATAATACATATTATTAAATAAACAGAAAGGTATTTGGCAGTTAAAATGTCATCGAACGAACTATCCATATATTACTAAGGTACCGTTTACACGAGCGAGAGAATCGTGGCGATATTATCGTCGCGAGCGAGCGAGATTTTAAATATTCGTATTTTAGATTGTTTAGTATATAATTAGAAAAGAAAGTAATAGGCGAGAACAAGACACGAATGTTAGCAAAAGTTGGTAACAGAAAATCCAACCGATACTACAAAGTTCATTATGAAGAAGAGTTTTAAAAAAAAGTAAATTCACGATCGTTAAGACATAAGCTCAATTTAAATAACACAACCAATCTGGTTTGTTCAATGTTGTCCTTGTAATGGCAAAAAAATATCAATGCAAAAAGAGCAGCGAAGTTTAATCTGTGTGTCTCTGTCTATCTGTATAGCTTGCAAACGAATAGATCGATATTGATGCGTGTTTTTGTTTGTAAGTTTCCATTGTTATACCCATAATTTATGCAGATCTCTTCGGGCATTTGTAGATAATCAGCTAATTTCCTAGTTAACGAAGAGATCTCCATAACTTCCACAGGTCAAATTGAATGAAATGTCGGGGATTATTGTATTTTTAAACAAGAAACAGCTAATTACAACCTAATGCTCCAGGACTATGGGTAAACGCCCATTATATTCGCTAAATATGGGTTACAAGAAATATACTACTATCGAATTTTATAACAATTCAAGGCTATGAAAATAATGGCCAAACATTTAAAGGCAACTCAATTACAAGTGCTACCGCAGACGAACCACCGACCACAGTCACTGTAGGCCTGCCACCACCAATCTGAATATGAAACTGAATAAATCAAACTGAATATGTATTATTTATCTGTACATTTTATACTAACTAGATGCAGATGTGGCCGCTGACAGGCTCTTACAACAGTGACAGAGTACGCATTAGTACACCAATGAACACTACCGCCTCGTTTTGTGACGTGACATAACCACCGGGGTTATGTCACGTCACAAAATGAGCCACTAGTAGTTATGGCAGGCAATTCATTTGCGCGAACAGTGTGCTGTCATTATAGCTCTGGTTATTAACAAAATTGGGAACGATTTAAAAAATTATAACTATATCATAATTTAATGTGGAAAAAATTGCAGGCTCTAGTGCAATTCGAACCTGCTCTTCCATGCTAAAGGAATGTTATAAACCGCTAAGCTATCGAGTCTCATGGAGCTGATAAAATAGCGAGCATAACTCGACAGCTTAGGGGACACGAGCGAGAAAATTGCGGCGATGTTACCGTCGTACCACGTATTTCTATTATACTACTGACGTGTCTCAACTCGGCTATATTATCGCGACGAGAGATGATATTCGAAAAACGCGTCGCGATTCTCTCGCAGCCGCTGGTGTAGACGGCCCCTTAGCAGTCAAAAGCGATACCCTCAGCATTTAGGTTCGTATCTAGCTCGAGTGTGTAATTTTTCCACACTAAATTATAATATGTATTGGGAACGCTTTAGCAAAACGGTTAAGAATCCAAGATTAACATTATAATAATTGCACTAGTAAACGATTTCGTAAATGGGGATTTCAAGTCATCTATTAAAACTAACCAAAATAAATAGTTTACAAAAATTAAATACACTAAAGTAATACCTAAATGTTGTCTATTACACAGTTAGTACGCGAGCGCTGTGACGTGAAACGTGTCTTAGAGTCGTATTTCTATCTCTTTCTTACGCTTTGAAACATCAGTAACAGAGCGAGACGGATGCATTCTTTCATATCCACTGGATTGCTCTGACTACTGACGTTTCAATGCGTAAGAAAGAGTTAGAAATACGGCAAAATTATAATGTTCGTCGATAAATTTAATTAATTCTTTACCCCGTTATGGGTGCCTTTAAACTCGAGATGTGCTACGTTGCTGTGGATGCGTTTAAAATCACCAATCCTATTCCTTAGTCGCGTAATCCTACTTATAATATTAATGTTAAAAATTTGTGAAGATGTTTGGATGTTTGTTACTCAATCACGCTCTAACGGCTGAACGGATTGGGCTGAAAAATGGTACAGGGATAGAGTATAGTCTGGAATAACACATAGGCTACTTTTCATCCCGGGAATATGTTCCCCCAGAAAGCGAGAACGGGTAACAAATAGACGCGGGCGAAGCTGCGCGCATCTACAATTACAAACTGTCAACGTTACATGTGGACAGACGAATGTGATTGGTGGATATCAACGCATCAATAGCAACGTAGCATAGCTCATCTCTGGTGTAAAGCACCTCGCCCGAGTTGCATTGTAACTTCATCGTGTTAGTTTTTTTTTAACGCCGGGACTGCAGGTTAGGCACTTAGCCGCCTTGTTTCGGAGGAGCAAGGAGGCTTTGTGTGGGAAAACCTATCGTGATAGTCTCAAGTCACAGCGGTCTCGTTATTACATACCACAAGTGTTCATTTTCTACTATTTGAGATCATCATAATAAATGTTTTTTTTTTCACATGACCTCTACAGCACTATACCGGTGATTTGTGCTGGGACCTTAAGATTTCTAAATCACTAAATAGGAATGTTTTTGACTTCAGGAAAGGTTAACAAAAAAAAATTAATATGAGTGCACGAGATGTCTCCAGTTGATAACACTGGCAAGTTTCTTAAACAAACTTGTATGAATATTTCTACTCATTATGGCTTAAAATGCTATTGTAATAGCATCGCTGTAAGGAAATTTTAGTTTGATTCTCGACCACATTATATCTTATGTAGATATTTGGATACAATGATAAAACACAGTTCAATCCTAAATGCAGGTCGGACTATTTAAGTACAAACATTGTCGCCTCTACTGAGATTTGCAGGTCGACTCAGCACTCGATGAATTAAACTAGTTTAAACATAGTAATTTTCAATTTAACTAATTACCACGTATTTATTTCTAAGAAAGGAGTGAAGCGAGTATTTTAACGTTAAAACAACAGTCTGTTATCACACCAGTCGTCTCGCATCGAACACAAACCGATCGACGCCGCGGCCCGTTCGCTAGTCGGCCCGCGGCCACTTAAACCCGCTCAACAGTTCTACGAAAGCATCAACACTACGATTAAGATATGATTCGGAATCACTCAGCATTTCTCGCTAGTCACTAAAGTAAGTATCGTTCGTGTGAAACTTACTCACGGTATATGTACACAGTCACTTGTTCCGGGAGATTCGTCGCGTGGCTCAGCTCACACGTGGGGCTGGTGCGCGTGTGTGTGCGTGTGGTGCGCGAGCTGGTCGACGGAGCGGCCGCGCGCCACGGGCAGGCTGAGGTCGTGCGGCTCCAGCGTGAGGTGGTGCGACGAAGTGCGCTTGTGGCGCGGCGCGGGTGGCCGTACCTCGCGCGAGCCCGTGCGCCGATGCCGCAGCGCACCCGATCCCCCGCTCGCGCTCGCCTCTATCAACCGCCTGCTCTCGTCGTCCGCACAGCGCGCCAGTGGCAGCACCGTAAGATCCAGACTCTCCATGCTCTTGAGCGCCAGCTGCTTGAGTTGGTCGAGACTGAGGTCGCGCGCGTCCGTGGCGGGCGTGTCGTCGAGCGAGTGCTGCCGGCCGCGCGGCTCCAGCTGGATGGTCTTGGAGTCGTTGCGCAGGTGGCGCGAGGCGGTGAGCACGCGCGAGGTGTGCGCGGGCCGCGAGGTCGAGTCCTGCGAGTCGGTGCGCTGCAGGGCGGCGCGCGCCTCCGCCCCCTCGCCCCCCTCGCCCGCCTCGCCCGCCGCGCACACGTACTCCAGCGGCGTGCTGGCGGCCGAGCTCACGCCCGATAGCATCCGCGACCGGAACCCGCTCGCGTTGTCCGCGGACGGCAGCTCCTCGAATACTGGAAATTTGATAGTTTTTTATTTCCGTTAAGTCAATTTTCCGAGAGCTGTATCTGTGCTAACTCCCTGAGATAGTTTTAATTAAGGTTGACTTGGATTTTTAATTAATCTGAGGTAGCTAATGCCTTTTATAACCTAATCTAAAATTCATAACAGAAAAAACAGTGTAGCATACACAAATGCAACTCACGTTTGTCGAGGCTGATGATGGAGCCGGCGAGGTCGGCGGCGGGGTCGGAGGGCGGCGCGGCGTCCAGGTGCCGGCGACGCCGCACTAGCCACCAGTCCGCCATGAAGATGCCCAGAGCGACGATCTTGATGCCGCCGCACAGACCCACGTACCTGCACACAACACACACATAACTTACTATCTCTATCACAACAGCAATCAATGAAATCAACTTATGACAGGCTACTGCTTCACGTAGGCCGCTCCCAGCTTACGCCATATGACTCGCGCATTCCGAATTCAACTCCTACCCTTTCCTTCCCGACCTTTTCTCTCTCTCATCTTTGTCTCTGTTGGAGAATGGAATTAAAGAGGCTCCTCAGCTCTTTGTGAACCGGAATCCCGCTCGCCTTAAGGGGCTCAATCGCGATTCGATCATCTGCAGAACCATTTAAAGTTGATCGAGACTAGCTCTGACCTTGAGCCAATGTCCAGAATATTGTTGGTATATGGGCGTGTTAGCGGGCTCTGTGGTCATAGTCGATAGGCCCCGTTGAGCTTTCTCTCTGAGATGATGATGAATCCGAGCGGTTAGGCCGAGACTTTAGTGCCTCTGTTCAGCTCGATCGCAGCCTCTACAATGCATTTGTTTTAGTATCTGAAGTTGCGTCGTATCGGCTTCCGAATTCTGAGGTTAACAAGCATAGCATCTGTTGACAAGCATATGTAAGACCCGGGTAATTCCTGCGCCCCACGCCAAAAAGACTGACTTTCATTTCGCCGCCTTCTAGTACACTGGCATTAAATCTCTTTTATGTTCTTTCGAGGAAATAAGACTTGATAGACACTGAAACAAAGTAAAAAGTTCGTATTGTAAGTAAAACATACCTGTATCTAAACTGTTCAATATCGTAGAGTAGACACCTGCCACCCTTCTCGCCGCCGCACGATTGCTTCCACAGCAGGCAGGTGGAGTCGATGAGGTTGCCGAACACAATGGGCGCCGGGATGTAGCCGAACAGACGGAATATCACGAACTGCATGCCGAGCGCGAACGAACGCTCCTCCTCACTCACTGACCTGTATTACAAATGTTTCATTTAATCCAATTCACACGGAGCCAAAATTCAAACACTGTCTCTTTTCTCCTAATACTTTTTCGTTTCATAAAATCCAATTAACATCAAAGCCAAAAAAGAAGTTTTGACTTCAAAGAAGTACGACCATAAGCAGCGGCATCTGTGTGACGACGACCGGTACTACTGTCACTTTGCCATATACTCCGACCATCCATTCATATCCGCCACGCTTATTATTAACCGCGTAGAACAAAGCAAAGAAGTAGACTACATACCTGAGTACAATCATAAGCAGCGGCATCTGCGTGACGGCGACGACGAAGGTCATGAAGAACAGCAGCACCAGGAAGGGGTAGATGGTGGTGCAGGGCGGGGAACAAGCGCCGGCCGTAGCCACCGGCACTACCGTCACTTCGCTGTACGCACCGCCCGCGCCCGCGCCCACCGCGCCAGCCCCCCGTAGTGCCGCGACGGACGCGCCGCTCACCACCGCGGAAGGCATGCTCTCGCGGACGTTCTCGTGCACGCCTGCGACAATGATCATTTATTAAACGTAATCAGATTTTTTGCCAAAAATTTTAGAAGTAACCTATATAAATAGATCGCAAGTTCCAGACACCCAAACAGTGTTCGACTCTGTTCCGGGCTATAGGCTATAAACGGTCTCTAGGTATTCCTTAGGGAAAGCTGGAGTTTGCATCAGGTTCAAGACCTGTGTTGCAGATCTCGATAACCCTTGTTACTTGTCCTCTAATAGATACCAGCGTATTAATTCGTGTATGAGTTTGGACAAAGCTCTATATCAGTAAAGCGGTGGAAACTTTGCTAGAGGTATCCGTGGAGTTTAGACAACAAGAAAAGTCACGTATCACGGCGTTATATCACCTCTTAACACTTGTGCAAGTCATCGGACTTTGTCGCGTGGCACGGCGAGAAGTACGTGAGCCCGTTGTTGCCGCACACCGGCTCCATGTCCGTCTATAGTGCAGTAGGTACTCACAGGCGCAGTTGGTGAAGTTCTCGCTGGAGGAGAAGGCGGCGCAGCCCGCGTGGCACGGCGAGAAGTACGTGAGCCCGTTGTTGCCGCACACCGGCTCCATGTCCGTCTATAGTGCAGTAGGTACTCACAGGCGCAGTTGGTGAAGTTCTCGCTGGAGGAGAAGGCGGCGCAGCCCGCGTGGCACGGCGAGAAGTACGTGAGCCCGTTGTTGCCGCACACCGGCTCCATGTCCGTCTATAGTGCAGTAGGTACTCACAGGCGCAGTTGGTGAAGTTCTCGCTGGAGGAGAAGGCGGCGCAGCCCGCGTGGCACGGCGAGAAGTACGTGAGCCCGTTGTTGCCGCACACCGGCTCCATGTCCGTCTCCGTGCACAGGCAGTTGAAGTTGCACGCTGCCGTCAGGTTCACTTTGAACGGCTCCAAGTTGCTAAACAGGGAATCGCATCGAATATAAAGTGTTGATAGGTTACGTGTTGAGTATTATTACATGGAAGACAAATTTAATACTCAAGAAATCATTTCAAAAATTCAATGGACTACAGTAAAAGATTCTTTTTAAAATTATTTTTTCGAGATCATCGCGAGTTTTACAGCAATTACCATAATTTATCGTTGAAGCGCTCGTGGCCCCACGGACTCAGTGTTCTGTAAACGATTACTGCAGTAAGCAACTTTCACTATGGCCGGTCCATGGATGGGAGACCATCCATGTGATCACTTTGTGACATTTATTTGAGCGTCTCCGTGCTTCGGAAGGCACGTTAAGCCGTTGGTCCCGGTTGCCAGTAAAATGGCAGTCGTTCAGCCAAGTTGAAGGCGTTATTTCAACAGCAGGCAGTCACAACCTGCGCCTGTCCATTTAAACACGGCAATACGGCTCACAACGTATTACGTGGGACAAATTATAAAAAGGTGAAATGTGGGTATATAATATGCCTCTGCCTACCCCTTCGGGGATAAAGGCGTGATGATGAACCATGAACTATAATTTAATAGGACGTTGCGTTTAAAAATAAAATGTGTTACGGGAACCGAAGCCAACATCACCTGCAAGTGGTGCACCTGCTGACCCACGGACGAGGCTCTGACACATAGTTCAGAGGTTAGAACGCAGTCGCTTCAAAAACAGGTTATGTCAAAACTACTAAGCAGTTACTCAAAGAGCTTCTCCTAATGTGAATGGAGTTTTTGGATCAAAAATCATTAGAGGCCTAAATGTCTGAGGAATTATGTGTGATTTTAGATTTTCATAAAATAACCACAAACCTGTTATTAGTATACGGTATAGTAGTCCCAGCCATCTTGATATTGTCGCAGCCGAGGAAGAACAGCAGCGCGTAGCAGGACAGGCACAACGTGTTCGATATAAGCACGAACTGCACGGCGCCTTTAGGTCGTAGTTCCAAACGCTTCAGCAGACAACCTCCCATGAAGATGCCGATACAAGCGCCGGGAATCGCCACCGCCCCTATAGGTAAGAACGATGACGATATTCCATGTCTCCACTCTTACAACCCCAAGTTCTTAAAACGAAGCCTGAGAGCATTGATCTAGTAGATGCACAATTTCAAACAAAAAGAACACCTAAAAGTGTCACCAAATAGTATACACAATTATTGTAATGACGTAAACGTATTTTTTTACAAATTTAACCTTACGCGTATGACATAAAGTTGTTTTTACAAACTAAGATGTAGTCGAAATGAGTGCATAATTTGAAATAATGCGCTCATTTCTTGCGGACAGTTTTCAGACATTGAATGTGTATTTTGGGTTTTTTGTATATCAATGCTGAAGAGGCATATTAGGAGATCGTTTACTACACGGCTAACATTGATAGCCTTTCTGGCTGGGTAAGCTTGATGTTGGCTTTCTGAATGTGTAAGCTTGATGATATAGATACAATTTTCTCGCGAAACCAATAACCACCTAGAAACAACCCTTGTCGACTTTTTAATCGGAAACTAGGTATGGTAAATGTGAGTCAGTGTTCTCAGCAACTGATTTATCTTGTCGCTTTGGAGATTACACTCTGTTAGGTACGTAGAAACAAATATTGACGATAAGATTAAACTGACTCAATACTTTTTATAGATCATAAATATATTTCTGAGAAATCTTTGCCAGAAAGAATATAATGTAATGTTAAAATTTGATATGTGATAAATAAGACAACATTGTTAAACTATATCTAATATTGACATCAAAATAACTTGGCTACTCAGAATTTTCTTGAAATCTACAAATATTTGTCTTGTTAAGGAAATACATGTTTATCGATATGTGTAGGCGGTTTATCTTCACGCTACGTCATTCTATATTAAAGTTTAACAAATCAAGACCGCCAGTCAAGTAATACCATTTCAATCGATTGCTTTCACAAGCGTCTATAGTTGCGTTATAAATAAATTATTGACAAAACACATGCACTCGTTAAGTACTGCAAATTCTGTAGGACAATTTGATCATAGCTTCATTGCACTCAAATATTACACATTAGCAGATTTCACAAAATTTATAAATGTACAGAGGGTCACCTCATCGAAGAATGTCATTCTCTTATAGCCAAATCTTGGATGGAGAAGATTGACTGTCAAGGATCATGAGGGAATACATTTCATCACATGGGCATGATGGATGTGATGAGTAGAACTAACTTTGTATAGTTACACCTTAAATCATACTTCATTAGATTATAAATGCTATTTCTATGGAGTTTTCAGGACACCTTTAAGTAAATGCCTAGCAGAATACAAATAAAGATACAACTAAGTATACATAACTCGTGTAGTTACTTACCAGTGAACATACTGGCCTCACTCTTCGAAACACTAAACTGCGTTTCCAGGTACTTGGGCAAAAAGACTACGAAGCCAGAGACGATCATCAGCTCCATACATGCGCCCAGGCATGTCACTACGTATACTGGGTTCTTTAGTAAGCGCCACATCGATACCGGTATATCTGAAATGTTGAATAAATTGGTCAACCATTGGAAAGAAGAGTATGCTGACTTGGATACCTTAGATGAGAAATAGGATTGAACGAGGTTTTACATGTTTTTATGTAAGTAATTTTATACAGGGTGTCCCAGAAGTCGACGTCAAGCCGGAATCGGGTAACGGGCTAGGTCATAATAGTTGTCAGAAAAATATAAAAAAATCAAGGTCTTGTATTATAAAACTTTTTGGTAGGGCAAATGGTGACATTTTACTTCCGAGCTAGACAAATTGACTTTAAATTTCAGTTTAGACTTTAAAGAAAAAGTATTCAGGGTTACATTAGAGAAAAAACTAAACAAAAAAGTACATATCTGTAGCAACAGTAGATTTTAGCTACTTTTTTTTGAACGTTCCATAATTTTTAAAATACAAGACCTAGATTTTTTTAAATATTTTTCTGACAACTATTATGACCTGGCCTGTTACCCGATTCCGGCTTGACGTTGACTTCTGGGACATCCTGTATAATAGCTGTCTGTGTAAGGTGTAAACCGAGTTGCGACTCAGAAATCTCCACTTTGGTTGGAGTCGAGTTCCCTTTCATTGGCCGTCTGAGATTTGGTTTTGCCATGTTCATTGTTACAAGTACCTCATACATTTAACTCATAAATTTGGGACGAGACAATGCATTCTCTTTATGTGGTTATGCATTTAAAACCACACAAAAAGAATACTTTTTGGCAAACCGCCATCCTTTACTAATCATTCTCTAATGACAATGTAAATGTCATTTATTTACAACTTTAAAGCGAATCTATTCAGTGGAGCTTGGGACTTGGCACACATAGGTATTGGCGACCTAGAGAAGGACGCACGCTGGGACTAGATGCGAAAGGCGCAGGACCGTGTGCAGTGGCGTAGATTGGGAGAGGCCTACGTCCAGCAGTGGATTGCTGATTTGATTGCTTTACCTTTTATATCTTTCCCGTATCCAGTATCTTTAATATCAGTCTGCGGCTTTGGCGGAGGTTTTGACGTTGAAGCGCCGCTGGCTGCCGCAGCCTTTTCTACAAGCCTGATCTTTTCCTTCTCGCGAACCAACACTTTTGGGAACGAGAAAAATGGAATGGCGACCAAGATCAGCAGGAAACCACAAAGTAGGAAACCGCCCCACCACATTCCTACCCAACGAGTGTCGTGAGGACCTGAAAGAAAATAAAAATATATGAAAACACAAATGTACAGTACCTACCTATTCAAAGTGAGAAGTAAATACTGTGCCAGCTACAGCCGGCGGATTTACTAGCGAATGATGCGGAGTTGGTTTTTAAATGCGCTTATTGTGAGACTAAGCTGTTATATTTGGTCAATAGTCTTCTTCAAATTTATTAGAACTTTAGAGACGAAATAGGGAGAACTGCGCATCTTAAATCGATAACACAGCTCTTTCGATTAAGTAATAGGTCTTAACAAGGTTTTTCTTTCTCAACCTGTGAGGGATAATTCTGTCAGGGTTGAATTTAGCCAAGTCCAAAACAATAGAATAAGTTTTTATAATCGTTGTTTTAGAGAGAAATAATCATATTAGTAACTTACCCATTACAATGTTAGCACCAGAGAACGAGTCCATGTGGAATGATAGCAGGTAGGCACCAAGGAGAAAACCCAGGACTGGACCAAACGCCGCCATGCTGTACATACAGCCTGTAAGCAGACAAAGAAACCTCATTAAATCTATACAAACATTTTAAGCATTCAAAGTAGGATAAAGACAATATTATGTTATTTAAGTACAACTCTTTATAACATAAAAGATAGTAAAAATATCTAGAAAAGAATAGAATATGCTTTATTGTACACTAATTAACATTTACATGAATATGAAATACAGGATTTAAAATGTACAATGGGCGGCCTTATCGCTAAGTGCGATTTCTTCCAGGCAACCTTTGTTTGTGTCTATCTACACTCGAGAGCAATGAATCCGGGTCACTTAAAGAATCCTAAAAATCTCGGAAACTAAAAATGCTAGGTTAATGCAATAAATTGTATTTATCTACTCTGATACTATAATACAAAGATTATAAAATTGAAATCAATACTATTATGACAAACATTACGCACAGGCCAAAAAAAAAGTTTTATTACGATACAGGTCTTGTATGGACACCTGTATCATAATAAAACTTTTTAATCATTACGATACACCATAAACAATCTCCAGCTGAAAAAGAAGTTTGAACCTCTAGTTTAAAAAAAAATTGTGTCTCCAGAGTAGCGAAAAATCCTAAATCTATGGTCTCCGCACCCTAAAAAAAAAAGAAACACGCATGCGCAATCGATTTTTGCGCCTTGGCGCCAACATTTTACATTTAAATTTAACAAAGTTTGGTTTTGTTTGTAAAATAAATTACTTTTTGTGTAAAAACATGTCTTAAAGCGAGGATGGTGGTAATTGTACACCACCAGACATTCTGGAAACTGCGTCAAACATGACCATGAACCTGTTACCGGCGAAATCAAGGAGCAACTATATATCACAACAAAATGAAATCAGGTATTATAGTATGAGAGTAGATAAAGTAGTGTATGACACTGTACATAACTTGGTCTTATAACACTCGTGTGATACTATAAAAAAACTCGCCTACGGCTCGTTTTTTTAAAACACACTCGTGTTATAAGAACCCTTATTATGCAACAGTGTCATAAACTACTATTAATAGACAATGTAATACTCCTTAAATGAAGGTATTAAAACTTCTTAGTTATTGTAAAGTTATATCATAAAAAAATCAAATTTGAAAAAGGGCCACTTTCGAAGATGGAACTACGAAATTACAGCATTTGGTGTTGCTTTTGTTTGTAATCTGTCATTTATGTGGGTACATAAACCATGTTGATAGTGCTCTATATTCATTAATCAAGCTGAAATTATGTCGCTTACGCCTGAAGAATGCACCAGAACACTTACAATGCTGGAAACCGGCCGGAGTCAGCGCGATACAGCCAGGACTGTCGGTGTGTCGCTGTCAACAGTACAAAGAGTTCTCCGACGTTACGAAGAAACTGGTTCTAACCTACGCAGACCAGGAACGGGCAGAACCAGGTGTACCACAGCACGAGAAGACCGATACTTGGTGAACACCATGCTTCGAAATCGCTTTCTCACAGGAAATGAACTCACCAATCAGTTTCGACGCCTCGGAGGAAGTAACCCAAGTGCATGGACAGTAAGACGTCGGCTTGCTGAATCTAACTTAAAACCCCTTAGACCTGCAAACGGCCCTAAACTGGAGCGTGGGCATCGTATTTCGAGACTAAGGTATGCCCAGAGCCACGTAAATTGGAGTATTGAAGATTGGTCAAAAGTTATGTTCTCCGACGAATCAAAATTTATGCTCTACAAGCACGATGGAAGACACAGAGTGTATCGAAGACCAGGGGAAAGATTCAAGCAAGCATGCATCGAAGAAAAAGTAGCCTACGGTGGTGGGTCTGTACTTGTGTGGGCCGGAATTTCTTCTGAAAGTCGCACAGAGCTGGTGATCATAGAAAACGGCTCTTTAACTAGCGTAAGATATGTGGAAGAAATCCTCAATGATCACGTTGGTCCATTTATGGTCAATTTAGGTGAGGATGCTATATTTATGCATGACAATGCCCGACCTCATACAGGTAGGATTGTGAATGACTACCTTCAAGAGATGAACATTACTCGTATGGAGTGGCCAGCGCGCAGCCCGGATATCAACCCGATCGAGCATGCTTGGGACGAGCTAGGCAGATGCGTAAAACAACGAAACCCTCCCCCAATCACGCTTCGTGAGCTCAAAATTGCTCTCACAGAGGAATGGGAGAATATTCCCCAAAATCGTATAAGGAACTTGGTGTACAGCATGCCAAACCGCGTAAACGCAGTAATGGAAGCACGAGGAGGCAATACGAAGTATTAAAATTCAAGAAAATCGTAATAAAGTTCAAAAATTTCATGTTTCCTATTTTTGTTTTAAGGAGAGATCGGCAGTTTTTTCTTTATGTAATTTTGTGTTAATAAAATGTATGGTGACTCATATTTTTTTTACTTTCATTTAAGGAGTATTACATTGTCTATTAAATACAATTTATTGCATTAACCTATCATTTTTAGTTTCCGAGATTTTTAACATTCTTTAAGTGACCCGGATTCATTGCTCTCGAGTGTATTTGGTAGTAAATATAACTAAAGTTATTTTAAAGACGGTTTTGGATATACTGGGGAATGGACAAAGCCTTCGAGCCCAAGCAAACTTCACCTGTAAGTTGTGTACCGTACCTACCAAGCAATAGAGGCCCTTAAGAGGTTTAAATGACACACGGTTGTCGTTCGCAACAAACGCAACAAAAATAAAGTCGAAATTATAGTTGCTTCTAGACAATTCTAATATAATAAAGAGAAAAGATTTGATTGTTTGTTTGTTTGCATCAAATAGGCTCCTAAACTACTGGACTGATTTGAAAAATTCTTTCACTGTTGGAAATCTACACTCTTCCCGGTGAATATAGGCTATATTCTATTCCCGTATTCCCACGGGAACGGGAGCTACGCGAGTGAAATCGTGTGACGTCCTCTAGTCGGCAATAAAATTAAATATTGACCCTAATCTTCAAATCCAGGTAGGGAGTAATAGCAACTGGGAACAGGAACAGGTACGCTAAACTGAAGAATGCAACTTTTAAAACTGGATTATTCATGATTTATGTGACTAGTACATCTAGTTTATTATTCTTTCTCATGTTATACTTCATTAGAATTAACATAAATTTAGTTTTTTTATCACATTCAATGATCTAGCAATTAGGTTGTTAACCCATTCTCATTACAAACGCATCATTACACTCGATTTTATCTTTTGGGTACAGAATACTAAAAGCATGTTATTTTTGTTAGATGATTGTTTGAAAATTGAATATCATTAAGTATATACAGAGCGCTTTCCATATACTATACACCGTATGCGGCAGAGTGTACACAGAGCACGATATTAGCGACCTCAAACTAGGTCATTCTTGTTTTGTACCGATGCAAATGGCACGGCTTTTGCGGTTAATATCAATGACTTATGGTCAGTTCAAATCGGTTCGTTCACGTGAGAAACGCTTGGTTATGTTCCATTTACTGCTGTGCATTCTTGAATGAGCAACGTTATGTATTATGTACATATATTATATTGAAAAAGTATTGCTCGCTTTCTAATTATAGTAAGACTTAAACAATACAATAATGATCGATGTGCATCATCTACCTAATCGTTACCCAACTGTGACAAAGACAGAAGGAAGGGTAATGTTTTTCTCAGTCTAAATACATTTTCAAGTGTTGAGACCAGAGATAGAGATTGCATTTTATATCTTGTTTGTCGATTTTAACATTGTGTTCTGGTTTTAGGAATTTTTGGTTCAAATTAGGAACTTGTATCTTGTTTTATTTGAGTCCATCTCGCGAAAAATATCTACCATACCTATATCTACCACAAATAATAATATCCAGTTCATTATTACACAAAATAATATTCGTAGATATTAATTTCTCAACGTTTGTAAAACGCGTTCTCCATAAATCAATACTACAAACCTTTTAAGACGCAAGTGGCACTTGAATTCAGGTCGCGTCCATAGGACTCTCGACGCGAGTGCTTTATTAAAACCCCTACTTTCAATGACTCTATACTCAAGTGGACCAATGACATTCGTTCATAAAAATAATTTGTTAGGTTTCGTGTTAGCATTTGTATTTTATTGCCTGTTTTTATATTAAGACCCACTTGATCGAAAGATATTACCGCAGCTTAGAGACGCTATGGGTTCACGAGACTGTCAAGCGACTTGAGTCAATATCATGTGAACATACACATCGACACACACACACGCGTGCAAAGAAATCATGCACACTGAAGTTACTTTCATTCATATTTATCAGACTTTACTCAATATTATCACAGCCTACAGATCATTTCTCTCTTTACACTATAATATTATTGACCGTGTCTGGAGCCCATTAGCAACACCAAGTGTTACACTCGCGCTGTTGACGCTACTCACGTCATTAAATGGATAGGGACAGGCTGTCAATCTGAGGAATCGTCACAAACCGTCACCTCTCTAGCGTAGCGTTAGATTTCTAACGCAGCAATCGTTTACAGATTACTGAGATAGGGTGCAGCGTGGTTACGGGTGCTTCGAACAGAATCTCAATTGATATATTCGGAATCTATTAATTTTATTTTCGGCGATTTATTTTAATACAATTATGTTCGATTACGATGACAGAGCTGTAGGAAGATATTTGTTCAAAGGTTGAAAATCTTACTTCTTACGCCCTAAGCACACCTCCGCCGCGAAACCAGAACAGCGGAACCGCTAAATGAATTCCGCTGTGATCAAGTGTGGATTGAACAGCGGAACTGGGCAACGGAACCTGACACGAGTTAGTCGATGCGACGCTATCGCAATTTTTTCATATTATTTTTATTATCTGGATGACTTAAAAAATACATAAAATGTCTATTTCTGATGGCTTGAAGTAGTTTTTCCGTGAACTTCACGTCCATTTACTGAAAAAATATTAGTTTCGCCGTTCCGCTTTGTATTTCTGTCAATTTTGACAAACCGGCGCGTAGACAACGCGGCACCGCAATAACAAGGCGGCCGAAGCGCGGAGGTTTGACTGGCGTAGGAGCAGATTGGCGAAACCGTGCGGTGAAAGAGATAGAAGATAGTTAAATCTATGCATTAGAAGTATTAGAACAGGCGGTTTCGCTAGTGTTCCGCTCCTCCTACATATGACAGAACTTGGCGGAATTACTGCGGTTCCGCTATCATGGTTTCGCGGCGGAGATGTGCTAAGGGCGTTAGGTACTAATATTATAAATGCGAAAGTTTGTGAGTGTGGATGTGTGGATGTTTGTTACTCTTTCACGCTTTAACGGCTGAACAGATCTGGCTGAAATTTGATACAGGGATAGATAATATATAGGCTACTTTTTATTCCAGGAATGCGCTCCCATGGAAAGCGGGTACGGAAACAAAATTTTACGCAGGTGAAGCTGCGGGCATCAGCTAGTGTTTAATAAAGGAAGCTAGGGAGTTATAAAGGCCGTAGATGTTGAAGGAACGTTTTGATTGTTACTACGAACGAACAGAGATGCCATACTGCATCATTTACAACTGTAATGATCAATTCTAGCTGTCCAAATATTTCATCACGCTCATACGAACGGGACTTTTATCGACAATAGATAAGTAGGTTAAGGACTCGAACTTACGGTCGAGTTTTCAAGGTTCCGGCGCAATCTGTACAAGCCTGAACCTAATTTATTGCGTTCAATATCATTTACGATGGGACTCGAGCGAGCTATTAGCGTCAAAACTTTTGATGTATTTTTTGTTGGAAAAACAATTTGCGGTGCTTATTTCGGAGTTCTGGTTTCAATGATATAAATTTTTAAAAGGTTAACAAATACCTACTAAATCTTTTTTGGAACGTTTGGAACCCCCCGCAGTGGTTGTCCCACAGTTAACATTATACACATGTTCGTTGGAATGAAATCGCATAAATTATACTGTACTCCGTCACGTATGTGTATGGGCGAGGAAATTATTTAGTACTAGCTGATGCGCGCGGCTTCGCCCGCGTAAAATTTGGTTTCCATTCCCGCTTCTCGTGGGAACATGTTCACGGTATAAAAAGTAGCCTATGTGTTATTCCAGACTATACTCTATTCAGCCAGATCCATTCAGCCGTTAGAGCGTGATTGAGTAACAAACATCCAAACATCTTCACAAACTTTCACATTTATAATATTAGTAGGATGAATGTAGTACCCTCAACAGGAAATAAATGGGATCCTGACCAGCGTTGGCCACCAATCCTCTTATATGTGATGAGTCACTAAAGCCTTTAAAAGAGAAATTTCCAAAAATTCAACAAGAATTTATCTTATAATAATACGCCTCTGCTATATTCTGTGTAAATACGTGAGATGTAGAATAATATTGTTGTTTTGTTATGTTGACCTTTGTACAGTTTGTAGTTGTAAATTTTCCTGCTATAATAGTGTCACAACGAAATAAAACTCTGCTAAACCTGTTAACACTACCGTGTTAGGTGTTAGCTAGGAGCAAGGGGTCAGATAGTACCTACTTATAATATCGATAATATCTACTTTATATTCCTGGCAAACCTAGTAGTATCAGGAGCAACTAGTTTTACTAGAATATCCGCAAATAAAATAATGTAGCATCAGAAGGGGGAAGGTGTCCTTTTGCTGTTACAGGGTCACATCCCGACTCTAATGACGAGCAAGATTCCTTTACAAGATATTTAGGTCGCCATTTAACACACATCACGGTGAACAGAAGAAAATCTAAACAAAACTCTGTACCAATTCGCTGGACAGCGTGGTATAGCAAGGCTATTCACACTCTTCAAATGATTTGAGAGAGGCCTATGATGGCCTATGATGGGATTTTATTGATCTGACACACATATCATGACGATACCTGACTGATCGAGTTAGTACCATTTAGTGCTAACGAACTCGGTCAAGACCTGTGAGTCATGTATTGCTAATATGCTATAGGATACACAATAGGATCCTTGTAGTTTTGAAACGATCGATTGCACAATGTATTATTGTTTTATCATTACAAACAAACCTGTAATTTGTGGAGAAGGATAAAAACACGTACAAACATACTTAATTTTTGAAGTTGGTACCAATAAGTGAAAATGAGATAGACGGGTGTATTTGTGGTACTGCTCCATCTATATCGGATCCAATTCGAATTTGCCTGCTGTTGCCTGTTGTCTCTCTGCATTATTTCAATTCATCAAATCAATAAATAGGTCTCTCCCAATCGTTTTGGTAGCGTGATTCCCTTTATTTAACACACTGGCCAGACGGGTTGGCACAGGGTTTTCTATTGAGTTCTGCTCCAGGAGCACCTCTTGCAGATGGGTCATAAAGAACTTCTATAAATCCTATTGAACTTTGTTTCGGTGAGATTGAATGAAAGTGCAACAGAATCGCCACCAATCAATTCAAATATAACATTAGCTATTTTCATTAGTTCAAGTGTTGGAAATAAACCGACCTGGGGTCAATGAACCCAGACAAGCAGTTACATCGTGTGTACAGTTGCTCGTGATACGAATTATGTGTGCTAAAAATATTTACTACCTACCTAGTACTCGTTTATGACTCTTACACAGGATTTGTTGAACCGAGTACTATCAAATTAATAGAGTGTTCCGGTAGTAGGAAGCTTGTACGAGGCGAATCTGACATCCTGAGTTATGACTCTACACTTCCTACGTGTTATGAAGTGGAGTCGAATCGAATTATCATTGGATGTCAGAGCTAAATTAGGGATACTAGTTTGACGGCTCATGTAGGGGCGCCTCCATCAATTGAATCGCACACATGTTGAGTTGTGATTTGCAATCTGTACATTATCTAAAACGTTAATGTATATAGCTTAGGCGCCCTAGCCCGTGGCGTGCCGCCCGCGTGCATCATATGTAGAGCCTTCAATATGCTCTTTTAAGATGGAAGTTGCCAAAAATGCTTTCTTACTTTGTCGCGAATTTGCGTTCAGATTTTGCGCGCGTCGGTTCTCATAAAATTTGGTCATTTCTCTCCTTGGTATCGGGCGTATTATAGTGACTTTTGCTACCGAAAAAGAGGCGAACCCGATGAGGACTTTTATTTGTACGTTGATAAATCAGTCGGTCACCATTGCCTATTATGTATGTCTAGATTTTTGCCCCTGCAAAGGTCCTAGCTAACGCAAGTCCTAGCAAGTTGCTGGCAGTGGAACAGACGCCCATAGATAGATTGCTTCTCGCATTGATGAATAATCCGAATTACTCCCTCAGCCAAAAGGCATCCTTAACCTAACGTAGAGAATAGATACGTATTAATAGCAACAAACTTACCAATATACATGCTGGAAGACTCAGGGCGCACGTGGTCGTCCACATACGTAGTGCCGAGAGTGAGGAGCGGGGACCCGCCGCATCCCAGCAGCAGTTGCGCCACGATGAACACCATCACTGGCAGGAAGGTGCTCGGAGTGCTCTGCCAAACGAACGGCATTATTAGATTTTTAAACTGCCCTTTTTGTTCTTTTTACGTGTGCAAAACCCTCATGGATGCTATGTCGGACTCATATCGACTAAAACCACACGGTGTTCTACAACTGTGGGGTTTAGTAGTCCCGGTTTCCGTTGGTTTAGATGTCGTAGTGCGTGCAACTGCGTGCAACGAAGTCGCTACTTCGATTATCACCACGGGATTTGTAGAGATTTTGTGTGTCTGTCCATTAATATTTGTCTAGGGAGTGTTTCTATGTATTATAGGTATGTACCAATTTAAAATATACAAAGTTTTTCAGCTTTCACATAGTACGAGTAGAATTAGAACGTATTAAAGTCTCATAGTAGTAGGTTAATCCTAGCTTACTTTAGGATCAAGTGGCGCTGTGTAAAAGTCCGTGAAATTATATGGCATTACGTAAGACGATATGAAGTTCCTTCTTGCTAGCTAGGACAATATCCCACTAGTACCGTATAGGCACTTGAACCCAAACAAGTTGATGAGTAGGTACATAGTAATCCGTTACAAGGAAGTTTTCCTAACCAGGAAAATAAATCAATAAAAGGATCACGACTAGACTTTATTTGTGGCCCAAGTACCTCCTTTCGTAAATTATGATAGCCTTTGTTGTATTATAACCTCTTAGTTCCTTCACTTCTGAATCGTATAACGTTAACTTCATTTAGACTTCACGAGTCTTAAGATCTAGATCAAGATAAAAGGCAATTTAGCGTCTTACGGACTCTTAAGATTTATAAGAAACAACACACATTAATTATTGTGTAAAAAACAGTTAACTTGCACAACGTGAGACAGGATCACGGGACCTACTGAGGTCTCCGGGGCCGTGACCAGCCTCACTTGAAAACGGATGAGGTCGTGCCGACAGCAGAAGAGAAGGAAAGCTCCAAAAAAAAACCAGTACTATACCAACCAGTCTCGCCAAGTCGCCAGCGTGGTACCGACGATCAGCACTCTTCGAATATGTATGTCGAAAATTCATATGTATCTGTTGAGTCATTTTCACGTCCGGCGGACAATAATATTTGCGATATAGAGCCAAGACGTAATCAACACAGTTGATTGACACATCGATGTAATGTATTAGGATTATTGATGCGTAACATATTTCCTATCGCAATCTGTGGCAACGATTTCCTGTATACATTTTGTAAGGCTCCCCGGGTTCTTCAAGCAGAGCGTGAAGAGACACATTATAGGGCCGACATCTTTAGGAGCACTGTCATCAATGGGGCATTGGTGACCGGTCAGCGCCCATTCATAATATTGCAAGTATAAGGCTTTACAAGTCATAGACAACCAACAGAGTTTATGTACGTTTTGAAGTTCAATGTGTTTCGAGTTACAATGTAGTTCAAATTATGAGTTCTTTTTACCTTAATGCAGTTATCTGGCCTCAAGTTGCTCGGTGGTATGACCGGTGGGATCTGCCCCAAGCCCATCTCCGGGGCTGCAGCATGTTGCATCCGGCATATATTCTCTTCAGACTTGTTATTCATAAGCGTTGCGCTGTTCACTTCAGCGATAAAATGTGGTACTACAAACACTAGCGATCCGATGCCCATTATTACAGCACCTGAAAATATACACATGCATAAATATTTTGGTAATAATTGGCTAAATATGTTCAACCACTTTATAATTCACTGTACAATAACCACCGGATACTATATCTCCCGTGGGAGCTTTACAGTGAAAGGTTTGAGATGGAGTTTGAATTACATATACCGCCAAACAGCCATGGCCGGCTTCTGACAGTTTGAAATATGATCAGAAGTCGAGATACTAAAAAAGCTTTCTTTATTAACATTGTAGGTAACAAGAAAAAGAATTACAAAACCGAAAAAAGCTTTCTGTGTGGGTGGATTATTTATATCGCTTTTGCATTTGTAGCAAACATAATCTATCGATCCTACAATCAGGTCAAGGCTAAGCTAGACGCAAAGGCGTTGCGTATAACACAAAAGTCCTGTAATAAAGTTAAAACACCTTTTGTCGAACTAAGTACCTACATCTTTTACAATGGAAAGGAAATGAGCGATAATGTAAAGAGGTTTTGTAACAAAGCAATTCTTACCGACAGCGATCCAGACTGGAATGTGCCTTCTGCTCCCAAGGTAGGATACAAAGATCACGGTAATGACATTACCGATTTCGTAGCTGCTCGCTATGAGTCCCGAGAGACTCGATGGTATTTCGAATCGTTTCTCGATTGTTGTAATCACAGAGTTAATATAACCTGAGCTTAGTGCTTGTTGCAGCGTCACAAGAAACGACAGGAAGAAAACAAATACCTAAAAATAAACAATTGATTGAATTAGAATAGCATACTAAGCATGGACCTATAGAAATATCGGACGGAGTTCGCAGAGTAACAAAATTTAGGTGCAATAGCGCCAGAGAGTTTTGCTAGCGAACTGTACCAGTTAAATAATGTTAGAATGTGTGGTCTATACCGATCGATCGATGTCTATCGATCGACGACTTGCATGACAATAGGGCGATAGTCCTAAAGTCCTGGAGTAGATGTGATAGCGATACTCCGTCCAGTATAGTTTACAATGCCATATATTCTTAAAAAAAAAAATACTTACTTTTATACTAGAAAATGTCTGGATGAACAGCGGTCTCCATGACAGAATACCGCAATCTCTTGTGTCATGAGGAATGTCTAATATTTCTGGATACAATTGTCGAGGCTTCTCTCTTTCCTTGTCTCTTTCGCGATCTCTGTAGAGAGAAGAACTGAATCATTATTGTGTTATGTCATTTTTCTACGACTGAGACATATATTGGATGATGTAATTCCATTGCATAGATTTACAAATCTGCATAGATAGGTAACATAATTACGAATTTAAAAATGAGGTTACCTGTCGCATATGCCAGCCGAGGGATTGCGGCTGTGGCATTTTATGGAATCTCTTGGAGGGTGTGAAGGCTGTGGCGGTGAGCTCGATCCGGCCTCGTCGCCAGCGCCGTCGGCACAACCCGAGTCGGCGTACAATCCGGTCATCGCGTACATTGACTCTTGCCTCCTGAGAAAATAATAACGCGCATCAAATATTTACTCACAACAGAACACCACGCGATAAAATAAAGGTTTTTCACGTAGCGTCAGATTAACGTCGTGTAATAAATGTGAAATTACCGTGGGAAAATATAAAAGTCAGGAGTAAATATTAAAGACGTTCAGTGCGTAATTAAAACAGCTGCAGGTTACAAGAAGCTACTAAAACCACCTGAAGCACAGAATAACTAATAGTACTACGTACTGAAGGTAGGTTTTTGCCACTGCTAACGATTATTATAAATCAATATTAACGGTAGGTAATACGCATATTGCGGGCTCCGTTATTAACTGGGCAGGTCAAAAATTTATAATTCAAAAGTACGTGATACCGATACGGTATTTCTGACCATTATCACAAGTATAATTTCCACATAGATTTATAAAACAATTTGCCCCATTAGTCGTATAAATGTTATTTATTTTGTGTACAATAAAGCATATTTGTATTATATTCTAATTTGTTAATTAATGCAATATATTAATTGCTGTAAAAATAAAGCATAATTTCTCTTATCTTATCAAGTGTTATTTGTTAATTAATTCAATATTAATTGGTGTACATACAATTAAGCGAATTTGTATTCTATTATTATACTCCAATCTAAGAGGTCTAAAACAATTTCTCTTTCTTTTTAACCGACTTCCAAAAACGAAGGAGGTTCTCAATTCATTTGTATTTTTAAGCTATTGCATAGCTTCTATCGCGGGCCTTGCGTGGAGACCGAATCCAGAAATTGTGTCACGAAAACGAATCACACTCTCGGCTACCTTCGGCCACGTTCGTGTATCTCGTCTCGCACTTCATAATTTTTTTGTTTACGTCAATTATGAACTCTGCAGTCGTTATATATTATGTCAAATAATCCAAAAATTGATGCTTGTACCCAGAATCGATCTTGCGCCTTCTGCGTACCGATCCGCGTCTTAACCACTCGACCAAAGTTGAATTAAGAGTACTGGTCGAATTTAGAGTTCTTAATGTGAAATGACAATTTCGATGCTGTCAATTACATTGGGTGCTGTCAATTTACTTTGTCTAAATAAAAATTCGACTATAGGTGTATAGGTCAAGTATTGTATTCTCTTTGGTATAGGTATTCATCATCTATGTACAACAGTGAACTGTACTCGTATAATTTGTGTAAAAAGTGTTTTAAATATGAATAAACAAAGTGCATTTATTAATGAAGAAAGTCACGAAAAATAGTGAAAGAAAATGAGTGAGTACTCTATATATATTTTTTGTTTTGTTAATTTATATATAATACTGCTATAAAGATAACCAAACCCGGGAGTACGTTCCCATGGGAAGCGGGAAGAAAATTTCACGCTGACGTAGCCGCGAGCGCCATCTATCCCTTACCTATGTACTTTAAACGTGTCATAAAAGTCACAACAATACCATACATGCTTATTTCAAAGAATGTCTATTATTACCATAGATTTAGAATTTTTCGCTACTCTCAAATTATTACCATAAAATTTGTAAAAATAGTTTTTAAGTAGATAAGAAGAAACCTATTGTTTTATCTTTTAACTAGCTGACCCTCGCAACTTTGTTTACGTCACACAAGGTCTATGAAATTAGAGGTATTTATTAATCATACTCATCAAGTAGCGTGTGAATCTGCCCTGTTTGCTTAATCGAAATAGAGCTTAATGGTTAAAGCTATTCCTCAGTATACAATTTTCCTCAGTATAAACAATTTACATACAAACACCGGCGTGTTAGAATTTTATTACATGTATCAATGTAGTAGACGTACGTGTATAAAATGACATCAATCAAATTTCATCAATATTCTGAAAAAGAAATTAAAAATAGAGTTCACAAACTCTTTTGAAAATACATACTGTACCTACCTTAGAGGATCGTTATGAAGATAACAGGATAGATAACAACCATCCATAGAAAATAGATGGTATAATGCTGAATACCGCAAAGAACAATCGGCGCGGCATAGAATGGGGCCTATACTGATATCCTGGAGGATTTAAATGATGCCGATGTCCTGTGCCTGCTGAGGCACACACACGCCGTCATGCATGTCTGCAGGACAACGTGCAGGACAACGAGCAGGATGAGGCAGCGAATGGCTGGACTGAAATTAAAATCAATAGATGTGGTGGAGGCACTAATTCACGTACCTCGGGAGTGTCGTGTCAGAAACTGATGGGATAGAAGAGTACCCTACATCATTTTGAGTCTCGCCAAGGCCAGAACAACCTTTACACAGCTGCGCCCCGTAGGCAGTTGCGAAAATGGACACGAAGAGTGAAACTCAAAACAAAGTAAACGTTAAAACTGTACTGCTAACTGCTATACGGATGCGAGACATGGAAGGTCACTAAAGACATTTCGCACCAGCTACCAGCTATAAGTCTTCGTCAAACGCTGCCTCCAATGAATCCTCGGTACATACGGGCCCGAGAACATCACGAACGTAAGACTATTGGAACGCTGCAGTGAGACCCCTATCCACCAATAGATCAAACGTCGGAAGTGTAGCTGCTGCGCTGGATTGGGCACACGCTGCAAAGAGACCATGATCACATCATACCAAGGCAAGCCTTACTGAAACTACTGGTAGGGTTTCAAAAACTGTTCGATAGTAAGTAGGTACATTTATTGATAGTGGCTATAGGCTACATAACATAATGCTAAGATTAATAGGAGCGGTGCAGCAATGAGGAATGTTTCGAAAACGAAAATACATTTCATTGTTATGAGAGTATCCGTTGCGCCTCTGCGTAAATGGTTGAAGTTACATAAAAATAATTTATTACAAAATAATTGTTCTTCTTAAAAAGTTCTAAAACAAAATACCTATTAAGCTATTGCATAGCTTCTATCGCGGGCCTTGCGTGGAGACCGAATCCAGAAATTGTGTCACGAAAATAAATCACACTCTCGGCTACCTTCGGCCACGCTCGGCCACGTTCGTGTATCTCGCACTTCATATACCTACGTGTACACGTGAGCGTTTGCATAACGTGTACCTATAAGTGGGGTGGGCTGAGGTGTGTAGGGTGGGGTGAAGTGAAGTGGGGTGTGGTGAGGTGAATTGGTGTGAGGTGGGGTGGGGTGAGGTTAGGTGGAGTGGAATTTTGGCCTTTTGTACTTTGGCCCTTGGGACTTTTGGACTTTTGGCCTTTTGGACTTTTGTACTTTTGTACTTTTGTACTTTTGGACTTTTGGCCTTTTGGGCTTTTGGACTTTTGGACTTTTGGAATTTGTTTTTTTGGACTTTTGCACTTTTAGACTTTTGGACTTTTGGGCTTTTGAACTTTTGGACTTTTGGACTTTGGACTTTTGGACTTTTGGGACTTTTGGGACTTCTGGGACTTTTGGGACTTTTGGGACTTTTGGAACTTTTGGGACTTTTGGGACTTTTGGAAATTTTGGGACTTTTAGGACTATTGGGACTTTTGGGACTTTTGGGACTTTTCGGTCTTTGAGGACTTTTGGGTCTTCAAAAGTCCAAAAGTCCAAAAGTCCAAAAGTCCAAAAGTCCAAAAGTCCAAAAGTCCAAAAGTCCAAAAGTCCAAGTCCAAAAGTCCAAAAGTCCAAAAGTCCAAAAGTCCAAAAGGCCAATAGGCCAAAAGTCCAAAAGCCCAAATGTCCACAGTCAAGTAGGTACTTGGTACTTTACTTTGTTGAACATAGGCCTTAAAATCTTACTTCTTACTAATATTATAAATGCGAAAGTTTGTGAGTGTGGATGTTTGTTACTCTTTCACGCTCAAACCGCTGAACGGATCGGGCTGAAATTTGGTACAGAGATACATTATAGTCTGGAATAACATATAGGCTACCTTTTATCCCGGGAATAACTTCCCGCGGTAACAAATTTTACGCGGGCGAAGCTTCGGGCATCAGCTAGTATTCTTATATAGAAATAATTATACTAGCATAGTTGGTAAAAAATGCTATGTAATAGCTTTACCGCGGCAGTCCCCGAGTGCCACACGTCTTTTTTTTTAAAGTTTTACCGGCAAATCGCTTGAACGAGTAATAACCGATTTTGATGATTCTTTTTTTATTTGAAAGCTGGTGCTTCCTATGTGGTCCCATATACAGAAAGTCAGAATCGGATGCTTGGATCCTGGAGAAATCGAAGGGAATTCCTTAACGATTTACAGCAGTTACCTTGTGTTTGGGCTTGATTAATTTGTATTGGGGAGAACAATACCCTTAAAAATAATGATAAAAAGAAATTTACAAAAAAAAACCGACTTCAAACAAAAACTAAAAAATGAAAAATAAAATTAACTAAGCACGAAGTAATAGGTAAGTATTTTTAGATTTATCAGATATTATTGAATGTAATACTGAAGTCGGTGCCAATATTTCTATGAGAGATTAATAATACCTACCTTAACCTATAGTTTTACTTGGCACTGATTTCAGTATAACATTCAATAATATCTGATTATTTTGTGCTAAGTTAATTTTATTTTTCATTTTTTAGGTTTTGTTTGAAGTCGGTTTTTTTTGCTAAAATTTTTTAATATTTGGTTCATCAAAATGATAGCTTCCCGCCCTCCCACCTGATGTAAAGCGATGAGGAGATTTAGCAAATGGGATCACTATTTTTATTTCTATTGTTTTATTGGAGTCACTACATTATCTTTTTTTCAAGCTCATCAATCACGTCCATCTAGCCATACTGTTGTCTATATTCCTCTACTCATTACCATACCAACTAATCATCCTTCACCCACGAGTAGGTACCAAGGTGGCACGGTGATCTCATCTCTTCTGCGTCGTTTCTACTTTCATGTTTTTGCCACACCCAACTTTCACTACCATAACAAGCTGACCGACCTAAATTCATGTTTTATTATTGAAAAAACTTGACGAACGACCTTATACATTTCGATTATCTAAATAAATTAGTCTGTGGACAATGGTTCGTTTTGTAGTGTTTGTGTTGGAGGTTATACTTGTCTTTGTGTGGAATATCCATCTTGATCCCCTTTTCTCCGTATTTCTCGCGTGTTGCAAGCGCATTTAGAAATGCTATTACCTTTTATAATATGTTTAGGCCAAGTGCTTATGTGTTATCACAGCACTATAAATATGTGTTAAGCAGCGATTTGGTTCTATATATGCGTGAAGATATCAACTTCCCACCTAAAACCACGAACATTGTATAACAAGTTAAGCCAAGGGATTTCTAAACTTATAAAATGTTTTAACGGTAGAGATTTTCTTTTGTAACTTTGTATAAAGACGTAGAGAGCTTTACGACGCGGGTCTCCGCCAAACCAAAGCAAAATCTCTTTTGATAAATTGTTCTTGTCAGTCTTCGTACAAACTAACATTTGAAAATGTCCTGTCCTTAATTGCTACTTTGCTATGTTCGTCTTGACATAATAATCTGATTAAGTATTATTTTTACAATAAAAAGTTATAATAAGATATTCGAGTTCCTCGTGCGGATCCTCAGCTCAGTATACCAGAGACTAACAACTTTTCAATTGTCAGATTGCCACTCGGGCAAACGTGAAACGACTAGACATCACTCATATTTTCATCACCGACTACGAGTACACAGTCCGGTCCGGCACAGTTTTAAACGATAAACATATAGCATAGTAACTGGGCCCTATGAGTACAACATCAATGAGTGTTTTAATTAATGATATAAGTCACCAGAAACGTGAAATACAGATCCCAGAATTAGCTCAAATCAGTGACTTTGACCTCGAAGAATTATTGCCTATATACGAGTGTAGGATTTCCTGAGTTACACAGTGATGTAAAAAAACTATAGATACGTCACCAACACTGAAAAATGGCAACAAAAAAGTCAGGCAATTGCCTTACTTTTTATCCATGCTAATTCTTTTTTCAAATGTATAAACGATCTGCTGTTTTTCGAAGCCGTGATGTTCGTGCATGACGTGTCTAATACGTCGTTGGAGTTACAAGTGTTCTGTGCTTGCTGCTGTAAAGTTCACCCCATTCGCTCTCAACCTTGGATGACGTGTTCATACGTGAAACCTTCTGGCATCATCAACCATTATGACGGCAACATACGTAAGCAAACAGTGGCATTGCTCGTAAAAATAATCTGTATTTGATATTATTTGATTAACTTCCGGCAATTTGTGCCGCCAAGTGAACATGCACGTGCTCATTCTTCAATTAAAAATGTAATGTCAGGGAAATAGGTTCGTTTTTATAATGTAGTAAATACCTACCTATACATGGCGCTTCTCGAAATTGAAACTATGGTTTGATTGATATATTATCTGTCGTGCAATCTTTCGTATTATTCTCTGTACTTGAGTTAAGCAGATGCTTGCTGCCAGAACTTTCGTTTATTCTTTTTTCATGAGTGGGTTTCATTTCCAGAAAAGAAAAAGAAGATAATGATTTATCACTTTTCCATGCAATGCGATTGTAATGAATGTATTTATAGATTTTATTTAGTAAGCAATGGGGAAGTGTATACATAATTGTGAGAAACGTCGTAATAGTTTGCATTGTCACAGCATTTATGTGTAGTAGTTGGTAGAAGTAGCATACAACTACGTGCTTTGTTTACTTTACAAGCACACGCAAAACAAAACAATTGTATCAGCAAGTAGCAAGAAATAAAATTTTAGTAAGTAAATAAATCATTGGAAAAATTTCTCGATCGACATTATTATTACGTGACGTGAGAAATGTAAACCCCTTATTCCATAACAAATAAATGGACGAAGGCATGATTGTGGAATTTGACACAACTTTTGTATTCATACATACACATGGTCACGCCTTTTATCCCCGAAGGGGTAGGCAGAGGCATATTATATGCCCACATTTCACCTTTTTGTATAATTTGTCCCAAGTAATAGGTGGTGAGTCGTATTGCCGTGTTTAAATGGACAGGCGCAGGTTGTGACTGCCTGCTGTTGAAATAAAGCCTTCAACTTAGCTTAACGACTGCCATTTTACTGGCAACCGGGACCAACGGCTTAACGTGCCTTCCGAAGCACGGAAACGCTCAAATAAATGTCACAAAGTGATCACATGGATGGTCACCTATCCATGGACCGGCTATAGTGAAAGTTGCTTACTGCAGTGATCGTTTACAGAACACTGAGTCCGCGGGGCCACGAGCGCTTCACACACACACACACACAATTTTTGTATGGAGAAGAAATTTTAAAGAGCAGAGAATTACCGTGGAATTAGGTACATATAACTTAAATAAGTAACAGACCTGTGTCCATCCAGTAAGTACCGTTGTTGTTCCGTCATGACAACACATGTGTCAATTATATTTCACTATCACAATTTTCTTATGTTAGTAAACAATTCTATATTTTAATTACTTTCCAGCACAATCGGTATAAAATCAGCATTTTATTCACAAAACAATTTCGTTGGACAAGCCCACTGTCTGCCTCAAATAAAATATTGGTACTAAGATGACTAATCTTAAGGCTTTGTCTACACTGGGTGATATCAGCGCGCGACATGGTACGTACGAATATGGGCCAGGTGTTGAAAATGGACTGTTATCTGTGTGATACGGTGTTATCACCTGCAGGGAGTGTAGGATTGTTTGTCTCCTTTTGATATTCGGCGAAGGTGGGATGAGGTAATGTGCTGGGAGTTGGGAGAGTTCGTAGTGATAGCCAAAATACTTTACCTACACAACAACTTGAAGGTCTCATGACGTAATTCTGATACATGAAATGGTCAGTAAAATTCAAATTCAACCTTTTAAAACCTACATAGGTTCTTAGCAATTAAATTTTACTAGTTTACTAGTATTAGCCTAAAAGTCCTAAATAGAAGTCTAATTTAACTTAGAATGACAGGTATCTAAAAAAGCACTTATAAGAGTTACCATATTAAAAGATCTAGTTGAACCTTGTTTGGACACTATTTCATATATTCCTGTGTCATAAACGTTGGACAATAGATAGAATAACTTCCACCACAAGTCCAAATAGTAAGAAAATGTTACATAAACAAACACGCAAAAGCAAACACGTAGTAGGTGTACGTAGCAGTAACAAATATTGTTTCAACGGTAATCGTCGACCATAATTTAATCAATTTGCTCTGAGACGAATTGAAATAAGTCACCAAGGGGAGGGACGCAGAAACTACTTAAGTGAGACACGTGAACCCAGCCTCTGCTAATACAACGTTTCAGTCGATGAGCATTCTTTAATAGCATGTGACAGTTGCAAAATAAAGATTTTGCATGGTAATTCTTGAATACACTGAAGCTGACGTCTTGATATTTTGCGAAAACGACGCCTGAGTGTAGCCAATGCTTGAATTGCCCTGAGGATACAGAACGTTTCGGCAGACTGCCCAGCGTGGATAGAGCAGCCGCATGACCTACTCGCGATCATAGGAGCGAGAAATCTCACGCAGCAAGTCATGTTCCTAATGGAATCAGGCGTTACATGGCGGAAATCCGATTTAATCATGTTTCTGGTGGTTAAGGTTAGCAGCGAAAGTGCCCGGAACTCTGTCGTTTGTTTTGTAAGAAAGTATTATCCCATAACACAAGCAGGTTATTCCTAGCTTACTTTGGGATCAGGTAGCGTTGTGTAAAATGTCCGTGAATATTTATTTTATAATTAAATTATGCACAAAAACAGTGGCAGAGGAGGAGCGGAAGAGGCGTAGGATCTCTCCCATACTATGCAGAAAACGAATCAGGTGTGAGCTTCATCCAAGCAAGCTATCTGTCACTCTAACAGCATAGGCCGGCGGCTCAAGATGTCTCTCCTTAAGAGTCGTCGAGGCCGCGACAGGTGTTGTGACAAAAGCTGGTTAGGGTTCGAGGGATTTCCTCTCAAGGGTATATTAAGCCTGGAGGGTGCACACTTTGGTTTTACTCGGTTCGAGTCTAATCCGCAGAGAGTTGATTGAGATGTGAACGCAAGTATAAAATAGTATGATTACCTAAGATGTTAACAGCATTGTAAGTGAACGTGAAATCCGTCGTAAATTATAAACAAAAAAAAATTAACAAATTAACTGACCTAATGTAACAACATTAGGCATATCATTCACATTCTTACTTAATTCTATTTACATAATTACGTACGGATTATGCGGAATTACAATTCTAATCTAATCAGTGAGTTTATAAAGCTGTGGGCTCGACACAAAAATTACGTTAGAGTGGTAGTTGCATATTCTTTTGAGTTCTCGCGTTTGATTAATATATTAGGTACTTGAGTATTTTTATAATGATAATTCAGTAAAAGCAGCCCTTTGTACAAAACTTTGAAAAGTCTGTAAACCAGCTTTTTACTTGACGTAGGGATAAAGGTTATTTTATTGTAATCAATACTCGGTATTACATCAGGCATTCGGTAGACGATTAAAGCGGTATTAGGTAGGATCATTTAAACTGTTTACAAACTCACTAGGTAGATTACAATCTCGCTATTTACATAATTTTACAGTGACATATCTATTACATCCCCTCCAGAGTTGACATTAATTTAAATACCCTAAAATAATTGCAACTGAAATATAGGCCTATTTATAACGATTGGCTGAGTTGCCGAAGATCCTCCCATGTTTCAGTAGTATTGTAATCGGGAAATGTGCCACCACAGCTCATAAAAGAAAAATTTTGTGGTCAAGTTCGAATCGGTGGAGGATACGAATTATAAAAATTCGTCTATAAAGGTCAAAGCAGAACTATAAGGCCAGTGTTTCTAAATTAAATTTACGAATTAAACTCCCTTGAAAATTGCAGGATTCTATTATTTAACTTCAAGAAACTTCCTCGTACGTTTTGGAGGGCAAACGTTCAGTCCGATTTAAAATTTATAGCAATCGCGCAAAAAATAATTTCTAAGTAAATGTAGGCCGTGAAAAAGATTTAAGTTTTTATATGGAATTCAAAATATTGTATAACATTTTATGATCCCAGTAAATGGTTATAATTACGTTTGTTCGCGTTCATCCATTTAATGGTTTCCATAAACTACGAAATTAAGAAATAAGTGGCGATGGCGTAGACGGTAAGGGGGCTATAACGAGTTGTGAGTTCGCGAGTTATCGCTACTGAATTAGCTTTTAAAACAGTTCTATTAAAATTAAGCTGTAGTAATATGGAAAAAGTGAAGATTGTCATATAAAAAAAAATGTACTGATCAAGACAGAGAAAGTGAAGAAGATGGATGACAGAAGATTGACAAAACAGGTTAATGATGCCTCCGACAAAACAAAATTGTATGTACGTCCAACTATTAGTTTCATATATGAGCTTCTACACGAGATCCACGCATCGTCCGCCACAACAGATGCATGAGCGAATGTACTAAAATAACTTCACAAAAATAGCTTTCCATTTTTTCGACATATTAGGATTACTTGATTATAGGTTTGGGAGTGTGCGTGTACATGGTTGCGTTTAGTTAACGACCGGTAGGGCATTTCTGGCTGTGATAGAACACTCAATCTTTGAAATAAGTGGAAAGCTTAATGGAGGGCGTTGATAATGACATAAGTATGGAAAAGTACTGTAAAAATAAAAATCGCCGATGTTTTACTGTTCTGGTTGTCTGCACTGTAAGAAGTATCTTTTGAATACTTTCATAGCGGTGCGCTATGTCTTATGGTGCTTTGAATGAGAGGTTACTTCTTCATAGAGCAGAACTCAGTTATTTTATTACACCTAGGCTTCGGGGTAACTGGGTACGTATCCACGTTTTAAATTGTTAAGCATATTAATGTTTAGTATCTAATATAACTGCTGAGAAGTAAAAGTTGCTTACTGGTCCCTGGCATTATTATCTAGTTGTCGTAAAGAAGGCCGATTTCATGATAAAATACACTGCCCATAAGATAAATTGTCTGCTTATCATATCTGTCTTATCGCTGGCTATCTAATCTATAATGTGGATACTGGAGGTTCTCCTTCCTTAAAGGTCACGCTTCGGCAGCTGAACTCGTACTGGAGACCAATTACAGTCAGCGAAATGTAGTCTTTTGGTAAAGACGTTTTCAGGGAAAATACCCTGATCTCGACAGTAAGAGCTTCAGATACAACTGGGCATAAGGCTTGGATTGCTAGGATTTATGTCAAAAATTAAAGAGAATACTGCTCTTAACAAATTTCATTTGTACAAATAAGCGGCACTTGTAATTAATAGGTACTAAATTTCACTGTACACTAAAACAATTTGATGAGGAACAAAACCATATCCGTGTTCTCACCGTTATCGAATACAATGGTACAAAAGTTCAAAGAACAATGACTTGTAATGCTAAATCTATACAATGATAAAAGGTGCGGTGTGTACAGAGCCATGGTACGTTGAGTAACTGGGTCATAAAATATAAGTAATGAAAAAACGGACACTAGTAAATGAGAGCGGGGTGGTAAACACGGATATTATTTCATAGAACATGGTTGTGATAAGAAAAGAGTATACATTACTGACCCATATTGATAAATATGACAAAATATTTGCCAGTTCACCAGCAAGTATGGTTTGACACAGATTGAATACAATGATAGCCACGTTCTTACATTATTTGAATTCCAGTTAATTATTGGTTATACAAGTCATTGGTGCTTTCATAAAATAATTGTCAAGTGTAAACATGTTTTTCATTTTCAAGAACTATGTGCAAAACCTATACCATTTTATTTTCAAAGTATAGAATTATTTCTCTTAACCTCGTATATTGTGTAAGTCAAAGGTCTAGAAAGGAATATCAAATCTGTGTATCATGATTTTTAAGAACATGCTATCCATCACGCGCTGTTGTGACAAAATAGACGGTAGGCCACAATATGTGGCCCCACGTTGGGCGCCAATTAAATAAATAATATTCTGCTAGTGTAGTTAACCATGTCGTATTTCAATAAAGGGTATAATTTTGCAACAAATCAATATGTATGCGTTACAAGTTACAAACTCAATAGATCAAGGTTCGATATACGGCATAGTTACTATAATTTCACAACCTTTAAGGTACAGTAGACGGTAGACATTTTGATAAAGTAGACTTTAAGTACTGAAGCCGTTTAAAAGCAGCTATTTTATAGACACTAGGGCACAAAATGCATCATTTAACTTCGATAAACTACGAGTATTATATTACACTCTGGGTCAGAAATTACAGGAGCTTTCTCAAGGACATACCTGTGGCCTTTTCTGTGCTGTGGGGCGGCGTTGGTGCCGCCCGTGTTCTGTCTCTCGCCCTCTGTCATCTTGCTGGAGTACTCCGCGTCTCACCGTACTCCCATACCAGACCTCACTACACTCTTCCTCCACCTAGAAAGAAACATAGCTGTTGACCATCTTGGGACTCGTAAAATATACCAGGTAGAATATGAAACTTTAAATCTAGCACAGGTTTGTGGTTTTCCTGTTTATCATTTCAGTCATAGGTAACAAAAACTAGGTTACTCGTACTACGTCGAAAGATCTCAAGTACACTGGAATTAAAAGATTTAATGTTTTAATAACTACGAATTATCTATGATGGTGATTCCGCATTGACTAAAAGAGTACTTTCCAAATTATTACTAAAACTTTAATTGTTAGCACTTCATAATTAGTTCTATATGGTAGAAAATTTGTTTGATACTACGGGTAATACTGACGTACAGCAACGATAAAAAATTTAATTACCTATTTAGAATACAAAAAACCCGACTGCCAAGTAAACATACAACTGAAAAGCAAAAAACAAGCTCTACATTTCTTTTGTGATTTTCTTTAGCTACTTACTGTTTTACTTTGTCGGCAACATTTGCAGGCGGGAACAAGCTATGTCACAGTATATATATATTTAATATATATACAGTGGATATGTCAAGCGAGTGGTGGTTTACAAAATAGCTACATGTTCCCATAGCTTGTTCCCGCCTGCAAATGTTGCCGACAAAGTAAAACAATAAGTAGCTAAAGAAAATTCACAAAAGAAATGTAGAGCTTGTGTTTTGCTTTTCAGTTGTATGTTTACTTGGCAGTCGGGTTTTTTGTATTCTAAATAGGTAAGTAATTAAGTTTATTTAAAACGTTTTAGTTATGTTAGTAGTGGAGTTATTAATTTTCGTGTCACTACACGAAAATTAATAACTCCACTACTATCATCGATATCGATCACCAAAATTCAACCTTAATTACTGCTCGTTCGCTCTAACTTTGCCACTCGGCTCCATACTAAAGTCGAATTTTTAATTAGACGAAGTAAATTGACAGCAACTAATGTCATTTCTTCATACAATGTTGCGTATTTTCTATGACGAAGTGACATTAGCTACTGTCAATTTATTTCGTGTAATTAACAATTCGGGTATACGCCTCTACGCCAGCGGCAAAGTTAGAGCGAACGGGTAGTATTATATATTTGGTGCTACTCAACCGATTGTATTCAAACAAATGTTAGAATTTAAGTCTGACTAAGTCCTTATAAACACATAATACCGCATCGAAATCGGTTCAGTAGTTTTGTGTTCATCGCAGTTAAATAATTATAACCCCAAAAGTACGCCATTTTGATTTTCCATGAATTTTATTATGCCTGGTGTCACGCACACAATCACGAAAAATCAAATGACACCTTGTATTTAATAATCCATCAAGCCGTTCAGGCTGTAGAGCGTCCAAGAAAAATTATCAAACTTTACATTTTAGCGCCAAAAGTCTGCCATTTTCGTTTTTCAAAAATTTTAATATACCTGGTGTCACTCACACAATCACGACGAATCAAACGTCACCTCGTATGTTAAAATCCGTCAAGCCGTTGAGTCTGTAGAGCGTGCAAGAAAAAAAATCAACGTTTTCATTTTAGCGTCAAAAGTCAGCCATTTTGGTTTTTTTTGGAGAAATTAATGTACCTGGTGTCACTCACAGAATTACGACGAATCAAATGACACCTCGCTTGTCAAAATCCGTCAAGCCGTTCAGGCTGTAGGACGTGACAAAGAATTGGACATACATACAGTCTTATGTCGTCAGACGTAGCAACGTATTGATTATGTAATTTTGCAAATGAAATTCTATAATTCTAAAAAGCTGTAGGTAGCGAGCTGACACGACAAGGCCACGGTCGCACCTTCACCGTGCCGCATCGCATACTTCGCTAATGATCGTTTGAATAAGGGGATCCGTTATACTTTTTCATTCAATATATTACTCACATTCTGCAGTTACTTGGGAACTGGCGACTCATGATTGAGTCGTTTGAGAGGAAAGAACAAGAGAGAATAGTGCGGAAATATGTAGTATTATCACGTAACATGGCGAGGAGCGAGTAATTGGTTAAATCTAATGATACGCCCGCATTATTGTACCTGAGATTACTGGAATCCGTACTCTACGTGTCCGTTGACTTCGACCTTGACAGTAAGGCTGCATAGCAGCGATTTTGGTTAAGTGGATTAAGTTGGTTGAGCAGTAAAATTCTTGATTGAATTTGCGGAATAGAAAACTGGTTTGATGGCTGCCGATGAGACATTACCATGAATAAATACACTTATGAGACTCAGAAAGGTAAGAACGTGCTCCGATTCTTAGACTTAAGATATACTTACTTACAATTTTTTAACTTTCATTATTGGGATAATACGTACATGTATTATAAGAATATCAAACCTGGTAAAAGATAATTACTAAGGATCCATTCAAGATAAAGTTCTTCTGAAATTCATTGTTTTATTCCATTAGAGTCGGATTCGACAGGAACTCATATGCAAAATTTGTAGAGTAGTCGCCTAACTATGATATACTAAAAAATATTCTTTGGTCTAACAGAAGAAAAAAGAAGTACACACACAGGCATAGGTATTCTAGAGTGATTGGGAGTTTAAACGGTTGTTACTTGTAAGCGGGGAAAAAAAACTAAAACGCAGTTGCCATACCAGCAATCAATAACGCGGTCAAGGTTTCCAAAATGCGGATACGAGCACCCAAGTCAGAGAGATTGGAAAATAAATAGAATAACAATATTAGAAATGGCATAAACGTGCGGTGATTTCATAATCAAACAATATGTTTACATCCAAGCCATTTTATTAGTTTCCATACTTATTACAAATCGCGTTGGTATGTGTGTATTATTGGAGGAGAAATTCTATTCGCGTTGACCCCCAGTGTTGTGCCACATGTTGCTTTATGCGACGAGCTGACGAATCATGGCTGCGGATCGAGATTCACGTTCAAATACAAGTTTACCGGTAACTTTTTGTAATCAGGAGGATACAACTGGTTTTGATGTATAATTTGGAAGGATTTCAATATTATAACCAGTTGTGATGTTAAACTCGAAGAAGTAAGTATTATTATAATATACTACTTTCAAGGTAGAGCTGCAGAATTACATTTGATGACATGTTGACATTATTTATGTAGAATGGTCTCGTTGGTTTATTCAAAGTTATATCTAATCCTGGAAAATAAATGTAATTTGGCGTGTACTTTACAGACTCAATAGCTATCAGCCTCCCATTTAAACTAATCACAATTTCATTGGACCAATACCTTAGGTAGAGTATTAGTCCAATGAAACTGTAATTAGTCAGGCTAGAGAACATCTAGAGAAATATTATAGGACTTATTTTATTCCTTTACATTGTAGTGAATATATTATTATACAGTGAAGAAATCTAAACGACAGTAAATATGTGTCGAAGTGACGCGTTCTTTTTTTAAAGGTAAGAAAGAATGTAGCCTGTACTGTTTAAACAATGCTAGGCACAGTTAATGTCATACTTCATTGAAAGTTACTGCCTTATACTTAGTGAAGTGACACGCATACCGGACGTCTAAAGAACAATAGAAAACGCTTTAGAAATCTTTTTTTTATACCACCAAGGTGGCAGACAAGCATACGGCCCACCAGATGTACCGGTGGTCACCGCTGCCTATGGACGTTTGCATCACCAGCGGTGCTACACTCGCGCTGCCGACCCGGTAAAAACCTTCTTAGACCCCTTTTGAAGAACCTAAAAATATATCTATAAATTAATAGATATCAATGTACAGCTTATCACGGTAATGTAATACCTACAGGAGTCAGGAAATTTTGTACTGCTATACGCCAGAGTTTTGGAATAGCAGTAAGGTTACCCCAAGCCGGAGCTAATATTGGTCCATTTGACCTTTTCAGGGAATTTGTAAGTCAGCACAAAGATACCTTCGTAGTTATGTTATATATCATTATGAGTTTTATGAAAGTAACAAGCAATAATCTACATATTTATTAGATTCATAAGCGATTGTACATATTATACTAATCACAATAGAAAACTGAGCATTTTATAGTTGTTTTTATAGCATCCTGTCTCTTTTTTTTATGTGTAAATCCTACATGGATGCAATGCCACCTGCCGGGCTTCTACTGACTAAACCTCACAATGCCTTACAACAGTCTATGGCCGGGAGTAACGGTAAGCCCTAGGAAGGATGTCCCAGGACTTTGGCCACCACCTCGGCCTGGTTTACCGTACAAACAAATAATATCGAACATTTTGAATCGAATATATAAAGCCATTCACATTATTCTCAGAACATTGTATAAGATATTCCAATCGACTGATTGCGGTCGAATAGCTGGTTAAATGAATGGCAAACCCCGTGTTGACTATAAATCTAACGGGAAATATATTTTGCGGTCATTAGTTTCGTGTTTATAAGTTTTATGCATTTTATAATACATAATTATACAGTCACGCGGCAGAGGCATAGTACCTACTTATACTATATATTATATATATAATATAAGTAGGTACAATATTATCATGTGGGTACTATATATTATAATATATAGTACCCACATCACAATATTGTTTTTCTCCCACGCCCTAAAAGGCACAATTGTAACTAGGTACCCGCTGCCTAAATTTTTCATTAACATGGCTTATCGACTGCCATGTTTGTTATTGAGAACCGGGGCCAACGGTAAAACGTGCCTTTCGAAGAACGGAAAGTGGACACCCATCTGAGGACCAGTCATAATGAAAGATGCTTACTGCAGTTTTTGTTTCGTCAGAGCATGAATGTGTTCTGTTATACGAGGGCTTCAAGCACGTTTATTGTTGTGATAGATTTAGATGTCTAATGTTTTTATCAACAAAATAGTCAACTGTAGTATAGGATTACAGCTAAACCGTCATTATTTGAGCCTCCTGATGGTACACAAAGTACCCTGCTACGGGGATTTGTTTTTCTACTATAATCTTTAAACATCGCACTGTGATCAGAGTCTCTGCTGGTGAGACCATGTAATTTCCTTCAAAGTTTATGTCAGCATTACTTGAGTCACTGATAGGACCCGGTGGGGGGAGGGGGGACATGGCCCTCGCTTCCCATGTATCCGGGTGGTCTCAACAAAACGTGACTATACTAATAGAGGTGACTCTTATGCAACTTCATGCAATGTAACGAACGTGTAGACTGTTGCGTGACTCCGTACATCAACCGCAGTACCATATTGTTTCTGCAGCACGGTCACGTTCCTAAACTTTTTGATATTTTATACTTCTGTCCCTTAAATATACTTATAATTAGAATTTGATTGACTAATACCATACCAGACGACGTAGTGTCACGTCTTCCGAAATAGCTGTAGAATCTGGTATGTTCTCAAAAAGTGCCCCAATACTGTATTACTGAATTGTATAAACGATTTTTTCTTTTCTTGTGTAAAATTAACACGAGTAACGGCGCAGACCACAAGAATGAACATCGTCAAAGAGGCTATCGAGGCTTCTCGTGGTCTCACGGTTAGTGTTACACGCAGACGTGGTGCGTTATAATAACTGTCAGCCAAGCAGTTAGATCGAGCACAATGAACAGCTAGTTAGAATAGAAATTATATACATCTTCATTGTTCATCAATAAGTACGTTATCAAGTACGTGCTAAAAAAACTTCAAGAAAAGTTCTCTCATAAAGTTAATTGGGTTGGTTGCGCGTATTGGTGCTTCAGGATTTCGGGACTCAAGCTAAGTAGGCCGATGTACCTAATCTTTAATGACGTGGTAAGGCGCAGAAAATTCTTACAGGTATTCTTCAAAGGGACGAAAATTATAGAAAAGTATGCTTATATGAAAATGATTGTATGGGTGGTTCAAAAGAGACCTTGATAATTAATCCGCCTGGCGGTCGACAAACCTAAATATCAAACAAGAGAGATATTCTATTATTAATATGTTGCGCAATCATTTCATGCCATTGTGATGCCCTTAACAATGAGGGCTATATATATGGTCCTCAATCAATATTTGAAGTTCAAGATTACAGAAAGACCTATGTAATATAGGTATGTATGTTTCTATGGTAAGTTATGAAGAATTATATTTATCTTGGATAAGTCTTCTTAACTTAAAGCAGAGGACCTACTATTAAAGAGGTCTCCTCTTCAATCTCCGGATCACAAGAGATATTTGTACGATTCGTAAAATATTTAAAAATAGAGTAATCAGTTCTGCCTAGTTTGTTCAACTGCAACTTCCAAAGTTCTAGGGTTTGGTTCTATCGCTTTGGAAAGTCTCGAGAGCATCGTGTTTGGATGCTTCGGTGTAGGTATTAGTTCGAGATTTCGATCAAGTTCACTTGTAGTTGTGAACAATGTGGTGGACATGTCTGATTGCGGGTATTTCAACAAGTGCAACCGTTATAGTATTATGCTTGTCATGATACTATAATGGTTGCAAAGGCTTTATTGAGAGCTGAACCACCTGGACTCCCACCAAACTTAGGAATTGACTGTCCATTTGTCCAGCTGTCAGCTTCTTTTTGTAATTACAAGTTAAGTAAGTGGGGTTGGTGTTAAATAACGATACTTTTTACATATTTCATTAGAGCTAATTTATACCTCGATTATTTTATAACTTAGCAGGTGTCAGATGCAGGCATAAAATACAGGTTCAGTGTCTTGTTTGCTCATAAAATGTAAGAATTCGATACTTTGTAATTCAATAGCTCAGTCTCAGTAATTTTGCAGATGTTTACGATGCAGACATTTACCGTATGGCGTTTGATTATGAAAACAATAATTAATTATAATTACTGAACATAGTTTGTTTCTTCAAAGGACTTTAGAAAGCACTGATGTTAAGCTGGCTGGCTGAAGAGTAAAGAAAGAAGTGACTTTGATGGAGTAAATAGAACCTTATCGCTGTTATTTGACAATACTAAATGTAAAACGACGCACCTCCCGCTGAGGATTTCATAAAGAAGTTACGCGATTTTGTCGGAATGTTTTGATGACAGTGTGTTATGCGTAAACGACTAAGACGTATACTAAGATTATCTAGATGCCCAGTACGTAATGTGGGCGCATACCTGCATTGTTACGTAACAATTTCGCAGCGTAGGACACTTGCCAAAAATTCACTCCGCGCCAACTGTTACCGTTCCGTCTGTTCCAAGGAACAGTTTCACTGCGGATAAAGACAGCAATTGTACCACGATTTTACACACATTTTTACAGCTTCTGCGTGCCCGCTAAACGGCAACATACAAAACGTGATTGCACAGCTGTCCTCTTTCTACAATACAATATGTATCAATATATTATATGACGAAATTATGTATATAAGAATTTTAAGGACATAATATGTATCACGTTTCAATATTACACCACCATATTGAGTTCCGTATCTATAGGGTAAAAACAGGACCCCATTAAACTGAGACTCCGTTGTCCATAATCAGGCTGTATTTCATGAACCTTGATAACTAGATGCTTTTACAAACGATGTGTCTCTGCTCTGCTGAAGTGCTGAGTCTGCTGACGCTATTTTTTTTTTTTTTTTTTTTTTTTATACCACTAAGGTGGCAGACGAGCATACGGCCCACCAGAAGGACCGGTGGTCACCGCAGCCTATGAACGTTTGCAACACCAGAGGTGCCACACTCGCGCTGCCGACCCTGTAAAAACCTTCTAAGACCCCTTTTGAAGAACCCCATACTGTAGGCGTTTGGGAAAACCGAGGCAGGGAGGTCATTCCACAACCTAAGCGTGCGTGGAAGAAAACACCTATCGGATCTAACCGTGCTGGCACGCACCGGACGCAGAGTGTGAGGATGAACTCCCTGTCTGTGGCGAGCGGTGCGATGATAGAACGTAGCCGTGGGCATCATATCAAACAATTCCTCAGAGCACATACCATTGTACAGGCGGTAGAACACGCATAAGGAGGCAAAGTCTCTCCTGTCGCGAAGAGGTTCCACACCAGCTGTAAGTACAGGATCGTTGACAATTCTTACAGCTCGTCTTTGCACCGAGCCAAATGGACGAAGCTGATATTCAGGTGCTCCCGCCCAGAGGTGACAGCAGTACTCCATATGCGGCCGCACTTGCGATTTATAGAGAAGCAGTGTTTGCGCCGCAGTGAAGTACCGCCGCGCCCTGTTGAGCACACCTAGCTTCTTGGACGCCAGCTTAGCCTTGTCCTCCAAATGACTACGGAACTGAACGTCACTGGAGATGTCAACGCCAAGGATCCCTATACTTTTGGCGATGGAAAGAGATGTGCCCTGAAATTGCGGCGCTACAGTAATTGGGGTTTGCTTAGCGGTGAAAAAACACGCTTGTGTCTTGGAAGGGTTGAACTGGACAAGATTTTGTCCACCCCAATCGGACACTCTAGTAAGAGTAGCCTCGATTTCAGACACAAGCTGTTCACGATTTTCCTCTACTGTGTCCCGAGAGATACCGGGGCGGCCCGTGTAACAAGTGTCCCCCGTACTGTCGTCCGCATAACAATGAATGCCATCAATAGACAACATGTCATTGATATGCAGCAGAAACAGAGTAGGGGACAACACTGAGCCTTGCGGGACTCCAGCGTTTATGGCCATGCAGTCTGAACAGCTGCCGTCAACGACGGCCCTGATGCTTCTACCGGCCAAGAAGCTGGACACCCATCCGCATAATCTCTCAGGTAGTCCATATGAGGGCAATTTCGTAAGAAGACCACGGTGCCAGACCCGGTCAAAGGCTTTAGAGATGTCGAGGCTCACTGCTAGAGCCTCACCCTTACTCTCGATAGCCGCCGCCCATCGGTGTGTTAGGTACACAAGAAGATCGCCCGTCGAGCGACCGTGACGGAAACCGTACTGCCGGTCGCTGAGCAGGTCGTGTTCCTCAAGGTACCCCAGGAGCTGTGTATTAATTACACGCTCCATCACCTTGGATAAAAGGGAGGTGACGGCTATAGGCCTGTAATTGGCCGGGTCGGTCCTGTCACCCTTCTTGGGTACAGGATGTACATACGCGATCTTCCACGACGCCGGGACTTGTCGCATGGAATAGGAAAGTGCGAAAAGACGTGTAAGTACCGGACACAACTCTGGACCACAATGCTTTAGTACCACCGCGGGAATGCCGTCTGGCCCACTCGACTTATGAACGTCCAGGGATTGAAGCTCCCGCCGGACATTCCGCTGTGTAAATTTAACTTCCGGCATGGAAGTGCCACAACTCGGAATGCACGGCGGTATTGCACCCCCGTCGCTCATGGTCGAGTTAAAGGCAAAGAGATTACCCAAAAGGTCGGCTTTCTCCTTGGCACTCTGGGCCAAACTACCGTCGGGTTTAAGCAAGGGTGGTAATCCTGACCGACAGAAGTTTCCCTCGGCAGCTTTGGCAAGCGACCAAAATTCACGACTTCCTGAAGGGTAGCCTGCTAGCCGTTCGCCAATTCTGCCGACGAAATCGAACTTGGCCTTGACAATTGCTCTTTTACTGGACCTCGAGGCGGCATTTAATTTGCGTTTTACCTCAGAGATGTTTGGATCTGAATTTGCACGAGCCGTGGTCCAAGCTCTGTAGGCAGATTCTTTCTGCATTAGAGCTTCTCTGCAGAGCCGATTGAACCACGGTCGCTTTTTTGCACCTACAGGGATCCAGCGGTTGGGAATGTAGCATTCCATACCCTCCAAGATCCCCTCAGCGACTGCTATAGCACAAGAATCCAGATCCTCTGAGGCAAAACAAAGCCGCCACCACGGGTACGACGCATAGAACTCTCGCAGTCCATCCCAGTCTGCTGACTTGTAGTGCCACACATGTCGCCACTCCTTGGGCCGAGGTGGTTCAGGCCTTGCGAGAGGCACATGCGTCCGAACGACACAGTGGTCCGACGATCCTATATATATATATCAACAAATACTTAAAAACGGAATATTTAAAATTTGCTTTTATGCGAGCCCGACTCGCACTTGGACGGTTTTTAACATAAAGGTGAATCTAGTCTCTCTCCATTCAATAGCCTGCAATTTTTAATCTACTGAGAAACATAAATATTACATATCTATATTTACACTATTACTATCTAAACTAAACCTAAATAAGGCCCCCGTGGCATTGTGCCCAAAAGACTAGCAGCATTCCCCCTTTGAATAGCAATACCTATTCGTTGAGCGAGAAAACTGCCAGCCCTTGGGTCACCAGTTGACTCCACAAGGCGCTTTTTCAAATTCTTGAAAAATTTTTGCGCATTGGGACCCCATGGACCTAGGGTCTCGACACCGACTGGACAAAAACGATACGATGAGTCGAGACCCTTATATTTATTAATTTTAATATTTTCAGCCGCTTCCGCTGCGGCACTGGCTTTTAATTTTGTTTTAGGAAGATGGGACGGGGCTAGAGTGTCAACACAAGTTGCATCCCACACCAGGACCCGACCCATCTCCCACGGTATCAAAGTTATACCATCTGGTCTCTTGCCATCGTCCCTGAAAACGCCGTTTGGCTCTAAGAGCGCAGGCACATTGGCGGTGGCAAGAGCACGGCGGATGATGTCATTCAGCGCAGCGTGGCGTGAGAAGCGGCCTGCGCTCTTTAAACATGAAAGACCATGATGCCCCAAAGTGTCAACGTTAAAACCGCAGGGGCATCGATGTGGAGCGCAAAGCGTGACGCCAAGTCTCAAACCAACTGAAATTCTTAGGATGTCCGGTTCCAAAAAAGTTCCGGTGTTGGCTATAGGGAAAGCTTTCAACCAATCACCGGATTCCTTTCTACTGAGCGCTAATAATCTGGCCCGATCCGGGCCTAGACTAGCATTTAAAAAGGAGTCAAAGGTTAATTTTGACATAGCGTCGTCCCAGCTCCGTTGTAAATTTGGATGGGTGGGTAAATTTTGACCCGGACAAGCCATTAGCCAAGCATTCTTGGCATCTGTAAGGCCAGTCGTCTCATAGTCTGTAAGACAATTCGTCAGAATTTTACCTACGAGACTCGACGTGGCATGTACAGATGACAAAAAGGCTGGCAAAGCCACACTAGAAATTTTGCGGATCCCTAGCCCACTATATTTAATGGGAAGAGATGCCTGGGACCAAGATTGTTCGCTCAGTTGTATATTGAGAATTGATTCCAAAGAAGATTTGATTAACGAATCAATAGAAAATAAATGACTTTGATGTTTCCAAAAAGGACAACAGCGAAGCAAATAAATAGATTTGGGAACAAACATACAAAATTTCAGAATTGTGATTGCGTAATGTGAACTAATAGAATGTAGCCGATCTACATTGGATTCAAATTTTGAAATTTTTTGTGCTATTAATTCGGGAATAGCATCTTCAAATATAGGGGACCCTAGGAGGTAAAGATTCTCTCTGCTAACAATTTTAATATTCGGACATAGGGAATTGAATTTTTCAACGAGTTCCGAATTGATGTGATTATTATGAAAAAATAATTCACACTTATTAAAATTTAATTCCAAACCAATTAAATGAAATTTATTTTTAATTTCTATAAGATCTGACAGAACAGAATCTGCATCACCTCCAAGAGTCCCGTCATCTAAATACCAGACGTTAAATTTTGACTTTAAATTTTGGATGATGGGGTTAATGGCTAGGCTGAAAATGGCTGGTCCGAGGGGATCACCCTGCTGGCAACCGACTTCAGAAGAAAGTTCGTTGCATTTATACATTAATTTGGAAGGTTCGTGATAACAGATCTACTGTAAATTCAATCTCGTAAGTCATAACGAGCTGTTTAGGGCTTCATTCAATCCTTAAAATTCAATGGAGAATTTAATCTCAAAAGGCTTTTACGAACTGTATTACATATCTACCGAAATCCCTGCAATAATACTGCTTGGAAACCACGTGGGAACTTGAGTTATTTCTCGAGCAAAAGAAATAAGTAAGTATGTACTTACAAACTTTATAAGTACCTAGGTACATACTTATTTCTTTTGCGTACTGTTCGCGAAATCTTTATAAGTAAAGATAAACCGTACGCCCACATTTAGATGTTTGACAGCGGCTATATTTGGAAGCGTTCAATATGGAGTCGTCTATTATAAAAAGCGTATACCTACCTACCTACATAATATTTTTTCTAGTTTTTAGCTACTAACTAAACTAAAACGATTAGCCCCAATTTTTTGTGTACATTAGAAATAACATCTGATTCATCCATTACTATTAATTTAATTTAATGTTTTGGAAGAAATCTAAAACCTAGACTTTAGATTCGGGGGTCTAGGGTCTAGGTATGCGGGTAAGTTTTGTTGAATGCACTTTTAAAAACTGTAAAATCAGGTTCACTTCTTTGATAATTATAATTTAAAGGATCCCATGCACTTCCATCGGACTTCCTCGCTAGCTATTCATTTCTGACATAGATTCCCATCGTTCAGGGTCAAGCTTTCGAAACTCATAATTATTACACGAGTAAATATGCATTTTCGCTGATGTGAAATTGTTGGTTCCCATTGGCAACCACTGATTATGGTCGATATAATCACCATAACTCTCTGAAGTTTTCCGTATTACAACACTCTTCTTACATGATAAAATATATATAATATATTACATGATAAAAACATAATGCAATCTGAAGTCGTAATTTACGCATACTCTTTTCTTAATGTTTCAAAGCTCACTGAAAGAAACTATTTGCAATTTTTTAAAAGGCAAAGAAGCGCATAATAATATGTTTGATGCAGTAAAAGTAGTAAAATAAGCTTGGTAGAAATTAAGTCAACCATTAGGTATACCTAGTGTGTTATGTTCAACCACCGGGCACACATTGCGTGTGTCAAATCCACAAGGTAATAATAGATGCAGCCCATTTGTTTGATGATTTCACATGGGTATACAATTGTACAAATAAAACAACTGTCCGTTTCGATCACCATTTAGATAAGCCGCTGAAACATGACGTTGTAACATAAACAAAGTTGTTTCAATATCGTAAATGGATGACCATCCATAATGTAATGTATAGGATAGTAGTAATTTTAAGTGATATACGAAAACTAAAATTTGCTAATGACTTATATTTTCTGTACTTTAGTTTGATGTTTAACTAGGCAGGTATTATAATATTTATGTCTAAAAGGGAAAATACATTTCTAACCTCTAAATGTATTCAACAAACTTGATCGTGATTTAATAAAATTTAAAGTTACTGAAATATGTTTACACATGTATAGATTAAATTAGGTACATTTGTTTACGTACACAACTCAACACGGTGAGAAGATAGATACATTCAACGACGTATTATAATATAGACACGTCATGTACGAACATCACGGCTTTCAAAAACGGCAAATATTTTTTATATTCAAAAAAAGAATTTCTATGAAATTATCTATGGTAGCATGTATGAAAATTAAGTCAATTGCCTGACCTTTTTGTTGCCATTTTTAAGTGTTGGTAACGTATCTATAGTTTTTTATAAATCATTGGATACATTTGTTTTTTTTTTAATAGTAAAAGATAAAACATAATACAGGTGGCTGTCATTCGATCACCAAAATACACAGTGCATGAAATTATTATTTGTGGTGACAAAGTACTCAGAACAGTTGTCCATATAATTGGTATAATCACCGAATAATTACGTTCATTACACATAGATAAGATACAGTCAGTAAACGTAGGTGGTTAAATACGTAATCCGGTATGCTGTAAACAGAGCTGAGATCACAGAACTTGTATTGGCCTTTGTTGTGTTACTGGGATCGCGTCATCAAGGGAAAGGCGCATTCGAGCCGAAGTGTGGGCGAAGCTTTGTAATTAAGAACGATATAAATGTAAAGCAGAACGAGATTGGTCATGGTAAAGTTCCGGCTTTGTTTTTAAACTCTTTTCGTCTTCAATGATGTTGGTCAGCGGGTGTACGGGCTAGCAGTCTAGTCTGACTTTGTAGCAGCAGCTGTTATGAGCATGTACCTCTACCTGCAGATCATGAGGAGAGTCACAGTCTACGGCTCTATTAAATTCTACAGAACAATACTATGAAACTCAAGGGTCTCTTGCTGCCTCTTCACTTGTCAAGCATCTGACCTATAGCATTTATTTATTAATCTGTGTCTATGGGCAGATATTTATGTACTTACATAATATTATGAAATAGTGAGTCTACCCACAACCTATATAAATGTTAAGGACTAATTTGAAGTGGATGACTGGACAAGGCCGTTTACATAAATTTAAAATAAGCTGTGGCTACATAATGACAAAGTTCCCCCAACCACACAGAACACAGCCTTTGTTGAGGTAATTGTGAAGTTGAATATTTATATTATCCAAGTCGTTTCTAATTATGACTAAGAAGGTTATTAGGGTGCCATAACGAGATTATTTGGATCCAAGACAGTCTCACACGCAAGTAGTACACCTACTGAGTAACGACAATACACTTTGCTAACATCCCCACCCAATCATCCTTTTTTTACGTGAGGTAATCCTCATAGATTCTATACCGGACTCTTACCGACTAAAACCACACGATTCCCTACAACGGCCCATGCGCGGGAGTCGCGGGTAAGCGTTGGGAAGGATGTCCCAGGGTTCCCAGTACACTTGGCTACCGCCACAGCCTTTCCTAGGGAATTCTCGGATATTATTCCGAGAATTCCCTAGGAAAGGCTGTGGCGGTAACCCCTCAAGTTAATGTTAAATTACATGTTGGTTGCCTCTATCATCCCACCAAAATTTATTTGATAGAAGCTTACGTCAAGCAGTGGAATGTGATAGTCGGATTTCATTGGAGTAGGATATTGATTGTTTGAATGTACAATTACTACATTCATAATTCGTGTATTTCATACATATTAGATGTAACTTGACGTGTCTCTGTCATAACCTATTATTGAATCAGATCCGTGTAATAATAGGTAGCCGTCCACTGGAAAACTTATTTTGGGAAAACGATGTGAAAATGTAAGTTTGTAAGTGTCGAAGTATGTGTTGCGATGATCAAATCGTCAGAAAGTACTCTACAACATGCCTTTTTCATATAAATTCGGCTCGCCAAATTGACATCGCCAGCCTGATTGAAAGCCGTGGCGCATCTAGCGATTGGAGGCCACTTCTGACAGCGGTCCTCACGTTGGCGGCCCTGTTATGTACCTCTTCAGGCTCCTCTTGAAGAACCCGGGATTGTAAGATGAGGCAAACACGTGTGCGGGCAGATCGTTCCATGTTTTTATAGTCCGACAGAGGAACGATCTTTTGAAACGCTCAGTTCTGGCGAAGATTCTTTCCACTGTGTATGAATGGCATCTCTGCCCGGCGCGCGTTCTTCGGGATCGCAAAAGGAGATGGTGGGATCAGGTTGAAGAGCTCTTCAGAACATTCGACGTGACACATTCGGTAGAAGGCAGCCAAGGACGATATGGTTCTTTGCTGCGCTAACGGCTCGAGGCCTCCCGTCACCTCAGGACAACCAATTATTCGGATAGCATGTCTCTGCCGTCAAGCGCGTCTAGTAAGTACCTCGCAGAGTCATTCCAAAGGTGAGAACAGTGCCTTATTGTCAATTTCTTTACACTGCCCTGAACTTGGAGTACTGTAACATTGACTTGCCATTGTTAGCTCATGTCGTGGGTATTTTCGCTCAAAGTCATGGCACGCTCACAACTTTGACCTACCACAATCAGGTATTTTTAAAAACTTATACCACTATTCGCATATCGTGCAGAACATTGACTGCATAGCACACTATGTATTTATGAGAATTCCATGACATTGAACGGGTAATGTCGACAATGAACACTGTGGATGGATGTGGCACTGCCGATATGACAGCTTTGAAAGGATCTAACATTGAGGACATTAACATTTTCGTTTCATATAAAGTTCCCCACATAGTATCGCCGTGTCCGTTCTATTTGCAATCTATCTCAGAGACGGTTGTAGGATATTAATATTGGTATACCTATAACGAGAATAACATCGCCAAAACCAGTTCATTCGAATATTAGTGCACAAATCCGTATCCGGGTAATATTTATACATAAACCAGTATTCCAATTTTGAAGCTAAGCAAAATACTTTAATCAACAGCTGATTCACACCCAAACCGTCATCTTAAGAATAGAAAAGAAACGCGTCGAGATATTTGGAATATTCAATGAGAAACACAAGCTTTGTATTCGAGAACACAATAAAATTCAACACGATTGTGTTTTTAGTAAATAGCCAAAGGAAACGATTAGTAGAATCGAATTAATCATCAGAAAAACTAGTCTTCAAATGATACATGTTCATACACGATATCAGACAGTGAGTCACCGTTCGACAAGTTCGAGCGACAGTCTGGTTCGACACGAAACCGGTTGTCGTTTGGATTGCTGATGGTTCATTGCCACTGCATACAATTTTTAAGTCCACTTTATTCATCATTCATAAAAATAAACGGACCTCAGTAGTTTATTTAAATTCACAATTGGTCTTTTTGCCAGCGCTGCAATTGAGGGTTTTTAACTAATCCATGGAGCCGTTCAAGTAAATATATATATACACCACCCTAGAGAACAATCAAATTACAGTTTTCTAAATTAATAAAGTTAACTAGGTACCTACTTAAAAATTAAACATAAGCTCAGCTGTATAATGTGAAATGCAAACGATACGTGAAGCTGGAATAATCAAATTTACTTTGTTAATTGTTTTAATAAGGTTTTGGCGTATTGCCAAGGTTATTCGTGTCCTATTTGGTAGTACATACCTGCAGAGATATATGATAGCTATGGCAGAGACTGATCATCAAAGGGAAGTTTAAAATACTAAAGAAATACAGGTACTCTATCACGATCTATACATCAAACACGTATTTTATAAATACATATAGCTGGAAGTAACACAGCATATCATCTTTACATCATTAAACATACAGGTACTTCTAAGCAGCATTTCCCAAACTTTACCAGTGTAGGTCCTGAACTTAGGACGATGCATCAACTGCAGCCAGACTGAGCTAAAAGCCGGCGGGCACCACACGTGCTGTCTCTGAGCTGTGGGTTTTCATTTCTAAGACAACATTAAGTAGTTTCACGACTAGCCCTTAAATATAGTAATTATTTCCTCTAAGACAGCCGAGAGGTAAGTCTCACGGTAGGTGTATTTAAATTCTAGTTTTCTGTCATTATCAAATGTATCTTGTATCTTTTACTTTCTTATTTTGTATCTGTGTTTGTGCATTGTTATTGTCCTATGATTTTTCCTTGTTTTGCTTAGTGTAACTGTGCTTAAAGGCTACAACTGAAAACCAGCGCTATTACTTGCAGCATAAAATGATGTGCCGAGTTGTGGCCTGTTAGCCACACATACAGTACTATGCAGAAGCCGTCGATGACTGTTTATTTTGTAATTATTTTTCTCTATAAGTACATATGTGTTATTGTGTATGCTAATAAATATGATTTTCTTTCTTTCCTCTTTCTTTCTAGGATATTCTTGTTAGATGGGTACTAGCCCAGTCAACTTTGAGAACTTCTGGTCTAAGTCTTTGAGTGCTGCAGTACTTATATTACATGAGATTATCAAGATTGCAAGCCAGACCTACATTTCATCACATCGTTATTGTTTAATATTACAAATCGGAAGTGAAATCAGAGTCGTCTGCAACATCTCTGAGACATTCAGCGCGACCACTCTATTTTAACGAATTCTTATTGCTCGTTATATAACATTGGATAATATCTCTTATGTAGGTTAGTACTTCTCTTATGTAGGTAGTAGGTAGCTACTTCAAGGAAACTTGAGTAGGTAGGGCATGTAGACTAAAGTTTTATGGCAAAAAGTGGCAAATTACTTCGAACCCGAAGCCTAGTAGGCAACTGCAGTACAGCTGCATATCTACACTACCACTGCTTCCTAGGATGTACCTATATTGTATCGGATACAAAACAGGATGCATAGATACAACATTTCTGTGCAAAATGTTATTTGTAACCATACCTAGTTGAAATAGTATGTATGTACAGAGGATCCGAGTACTCGGCGTTGTTTACCGACCTCTCAGACGCTAATGCATCATAGATGTGTGGGTTTGATGGAAGACTCTTCTGACAACACAATCGTATTAAGTACTTCACATTGGTAAAATTGGCAAAATCAATAACTATAAAATTGATTCAATTTGTAGATACTTCTCTATGTTTGTTTACGAATTGAGATTGATCATATTGATAAATGATAACTCATTCGTCAAAATCTAAAGCAGTTTAGATTTAGACAATAAAGGTGGAACATACATAAACACAAATTATGAAATAGACTGTCTGGTTGATTAGCCCTCTTCTTGACTTTGCTTTAGACAGATAAGAATTTGGATGAACGATAATGGATTGATTATTACATGCTTTGTTTTAAAGTTTTATGATTATATTGTGCCAAGTGTCAATACTTAGATAAGGATATCAATCAATCAAAACAGTCCATCGTCAGTTGAGAAAAGTTTAAACTGCTTGACTTAGGCACGGAATGTAAACTTAGGTCTTTCTCCATCATTTTGGAAGGGTGCTGTAGTGTAAGGGAAATCGACGAAATTTTCCCTCCAAATATAATAGCTGGCTAGTAATAAAACTCCAAAAACCATAAAAAATTATAACTGAAAACCCCAGCAATGTCAGTTACCATGGGCGGCATGGAGAAGTTATTTTATCTTCTACGGAGTTGAGTTGTAACTAAGTTTCTTGGTGTATTCTTAATAATTATTTAGGTATTTTAATATTTACATAATGTGTAAAATCAATAGAACTCTAGATAATAAGACTATACTAGCCTTTTGGTCTAATGACTGGAGTACCTGACCTGACTACAGATTCCGACGTCATGTGTTCGATTCTCACTGAGGATCTCATTCTGTGATGCATACATTGGTTTGTTCTGTCTATGTACTTATTTATTTAAGCACTGGTTCGTATGAATTCTCTAATAACCTCCAGAAGTGTATCAAAACCTAGTATTGTAAAATTGTCTTAAAATGTCAAACATACCTTCACTACTTTTCGTTGATTATTGTCTTTGCAGGCATTCCAAATCTGAAAAGAAAAACGAGTAATGTTAAAAAAGAAATTCAATAACATGTTTGTTTGCATGTGTGACTGTGTTAAATTTGGGTTAAGGTCAAATTCTAATATGAATCTGTTGCAAGCGTAGTTCAAAGTGTAATTTTATTACCTACAGTTTTTGCACACCGTTGTTTTGTTTTCGTTGTTTTTGACGTTCGTTTAATGTTATTTTTTACGTCATTTCAGTAGATTACAGAGTTCAGAGTTTACCTACCGATTAAAAAATCATTCCTCTTTATAATTTTACATTTGTAGTGAAATGCAACATAGTTTTTTGCATTTATTGCTCCCTGGTCGCATAAGAATAATAACGCATAGGTATCTAGTACACCACTTCGCATATCTTTTACCTCTGCAATAGGATCCCGAGGTTCACATCACCACAAGAACAATAATTCAGAGACAGGTAATAGTTAACTAGCTAGTAGCACAAACATATCTGAATAAATGTTTTCATGTGTGTGTCTATATGTAAACTGTACTGTAATGTGAAATGTATTCTGTACAATTTAAGGCTAAAGTTGATAAATTCAATGAAATAGGTCAATTTCGTTATCACAATAACGACCCTGTTGGGTATATTTAAGTGTGTTAATGGATGGACATTCGAAAATACCGAGAAACTATACAATACACATTAATTAATTTAAATAATAGTTTATGGACATGTGTGTCAATTGCGCTAAACTGCGTACTACAAAACTTTTTTTTAGCTCAGAATAAAGTGAGAAACGTCTTATTGAGTGAAAGAGTGTTCAATTCTACGTATATGTACCTAGTTGATAGCGTTCAGAAACAAGTCCGTAGCCTCTCGAATATGTTATTGAGTCAACTTTTGGTTACACGCGAAAAGAACAAACAAAACACAAGATATGACAAGGTAAATCACGTTTAAAAACAAGTCTTATCAGTACTGTTAACAATTAATATTCCTATAGTAGAACATCCCAGCGTGCCTCAAACGTTATCATTGATCAAACATGGTGGTGAATAAACACTAGCGTGACGGTAGTAAGTACCTAATCCTTTTAAAGTGGTACATGAACATGCGCTCTAACACTTTATTTCTGTGTATACTATTAACCACCTTATCTAGTTATTTAAAATAGCACTTCTCGGTTCATTGGCAATGATAAAAACCGACAATAAGAACATGAAATGACTGCATAGCATTTATATTTTAATTAATTTGTTTGTACTGACGAAAGTATTTGAAGTCTTGTCTATTCCTAAAAGATTAAATAAAGATGAAAATTACTCAATCTCTTGTCCAGAAGTCTTTGATATGAAAGCCAAATAGTTTTGGCATACATGGGTAATGTCTAGTTTTAATATGATGGACGCATCAATTATTGTAGTGAATTTTACTGAGGTACAGTCGGCAAAATTATAGGAAGCTATTTCCTCGAAGAGTTATAAGGTCGAAAACTTCATGTTACTAAGCGGATGCCCTAGACACATAAACAATTTATTAGTTTTTAATGTATTCAGGTGAATATAAATTTATGATTCTCTGTTTATTATCCGCAATGAAGGACATCGCAACCGCTAAACAGGCAAAATGAGTGCCTCTGTGCAGTCTGCTCTGTACACATGAAATCGAACTTCCTCCTCAAGTAATATGTTTTGAGAAACATTTTTTTGTAATTACACGAGATCGGTTACAAATTTTTCCTAGAGTTTCATTATGAGAGGGGTAACAGAAACGTAAAATTGAAGCGTAATGGCAGAATTGGCGGATCTAACGTGTAGATAATTATTTGGATAGTTGCGTTGCGCGCATGATGCATTGTAAAATTACATTAATAGCGTATGGTCGGATACGTTTTCAAGGATAAGGTCTAGTCTACGCATACGACACAGTTTAAGCTATGACTCATTTGGAAGTGAAAGTTCCTAATATGATTTCTCCTTGGAAATTCCCACCATCTGACTCATTCTCACACAGTACATTCTGCCGCCATAAACGTGATCTCTACATTTTGGTAATATTGTATGTAAGTATATAAAGTTAGAGCGTTTGTAGAATATCAAGTTTATGGCAAAGGTTGTAATGTCACAGATTTCTCACAAATGTGGGGCAAGGCAAATCTATTTTACAAATGTCATCTCGAACTTAGATTTCTTGATTCTTGCAAGATATTTTATCTTGCAACCATATTTTATGCTCGGGTAAAATCTCGCAACTGAATTTAAAAGCAGCCATCTCCAATCAGTTGACTTGTACACATATAGACTGTTATTGAGATTTTTTTACGACATGTTTAGATTGTTTAGTTTGTATGACTCTGTTAAAGTTATTTAAAATTAAATACCAGCACCCATGACGGCGATAAAGTGAAAAGATATGTATACAAAAATACTTAAGAGAGCGAAAATAATTGTTAATATCTTAATATTTACTATTTATTGTATTATTACATACATACATATAGTCACGCCTTTATCCCCGGAGGGGTAGGCAGAGGCATAGTATACGCCCACAGTTCACCTTATAATTTTATGTCCTACGTATTAGGTGGTGAGCCTATTCCCGTGTTAAAATGGACAGGCGCAGGTCGCCGCGCCCGCGACCCTCAGTTGAAAATTTTCAAGCCGCCAATTAGGCCGTCAACTTGGCTAAACGACTGTCATATTACTGACAAACGGGTTTCATTTCGAGTTTTACTTTGCTACGCAATGGATCTTTTTGCAAAAGTGTTCCCTTAGTCGCCTCTTACGACACCCTCGGGATGTATTGGGGTGACGAAATTGTGTACTCTTACCCGTTGCAACACGGTACCCCGTCGCCACACGGGGCTTGTTGTATTTATTATTAATGGCACGTTATCGTATTATTAATGGTCATAAATAAATGGTATACATGTGTAAATAATTACATTTGGACAACAACGCTAACTTCAAATCAATCTGTATTTCGTTTCCGTATCAAGCTGGCTTGACCATGAACTTTAATAGATAGTTATGTGGCTACTCGAACAAACAGTGGTGATGGAATACCTACATACTAAAACTACACTTACGTCAAAAGCTATGCTAACGTATGAAGCTAAGTGGACGTTTATTTTTTTTTTTTATTTTTTTTTTATAAACGTTTAGTATACGTCGTACCTACTACGTTTAGTATACTTAAACATGTTACGATGCTGATGCACATTATTATAAAAACCGGACCGGTGCAATATTGTAGGGTATTATGGAAAAACTCTGACAAAACTGGCCAAGTGCGAGTTGGACTCGCCCATGAAGGGTTCCGTAGCAGCAAGTAACATAATATAAAAGTTCTTGTAGTTAGTTGTAACTTTGATTGATGTTTTATTTAACACGTTCGCAGTGCTAATGATTTTTCTAACCAAAAATTGCGGAAACCAATTTTCGTTGGTAGTTTTTATGGCAATGTACATCATATATTTTTTTAGATTTATCATTCTCTTATTTTAGAAGTTAGAGGGGGGGGGGCACATTTTTCCACTTTGGAAGTGTGTCTTGCGTAAACTACTCACTTAAGAAAAAATAAATGTTAGGAACCTCAATAGCATTTTGAAGACCTATCTCTATATATCCCACACATATGGAAAAAAAAATTGAGTTTCAGTCTCAGTCAGAATTTACTGCTTTTTTCTAGTTTTATATGAAAATCTTAATGCGGTTCACAGAATACATCTACATAGGTACTAAGTTTCAATAGCATAGGACTTATAGTTTCGGAGAAAAGTGGCTGTGACATACGGACGGACAGACAGACAGACGTGAACAATCTATAAAAAATATCCTAAAAAACTGCGCTTCAAAGCTATATTATTATACCAACTATTATTTTACAGCAGTGACAACCACCACACTGATGGGCTCCCTATAAGAGGACTAATCAAATAATGGTTTAGTCTAGATAAACAGAACCAGTCCTTATAACTCGTCATTGAGTGAGGGAGTGCTGTTGATAGCAAAAGGCCCGCACCTTAGTATGAGAAACGGTATGGCAAGCGAAATATGCTCGTATAGCGCACGCCTATCACTACTGAGATATAATGCGCAACTACAACACACGATAAGATAATGTTAACTAAACACTTCCTGTTACGAACAATGAGCACAAAAGGTTGTCCCTAATGATGTATGTACGTCAGTTTTAATTATTTTATTATCTTGCTCGCTACTAACTATGCAGAAGAATGTTGAATAACATTGGCTGAGCTTAAGGCCTCCAGGATCAGTATTCATAACTAACCTTTCTAGTAGCAATGTTCATAATAGGTAATATCTTACAATATGTGACAACATTAGGTAACAAGTTTAATGCGTCTATTTTAATGCAGAAGACATTAAAACGATTACGACCCAAATGAGGAATAAATTAGTACCAAGACACTTAAATATTTTGCCACGTCTTGTCACTAATAACTTCAGAGAATGTTAGACGCATAATGAAAATTCAAATGGAACATGTGTGTACATACGCGTATACAAAGAGTAAAAGATCATGTTCACTATACATCAGGGCATCATAAAAAGGAACGTTTACTGATGTCCCGGCGTGGTCGCCAGAAGATAGTTCGCATTGTGAGGGAGGTGAGCGACCGTCTGTTGGGTCAACGCCGTTTAGGCCCCTTGTCTCGCTTGCACTGATTCATCTCCTTGTTGCGCAATAACCTATTTATCCTTTTTACGTACAGTATCTAATACGTTAAGGTACCATTCTTATCATTCGAAGGCGTTACAATGCTTAAAATCAACAAATGTACAACATTATAGGGAATCATCTTCATGGTCAATCAACTCCACCTCTCATGTGATACTGATACTATGTAAATTAGTCAAAGTTTTACCACCTTTGAAACTCGTTTGAAGACAAAACACTACACTTAAAACGGATTTCGCGAATTTGATAGTTAACGGCAAGCCAGACTGGTTTCTAAGCACTTTCTTGATACCTGTTTTAGCGTTTTGGATTTCGAACTTACAAAGTTACTTAGATTTGGTTATATTACTAAGATTTTGGGAAACGGAAACGTTTTAAATAACATTGTCAAAATGAACCTTTTATCGTGATGAAGGTGTCAAAATACGATAGCAGCACAATTTACGATTCGCCATTATATTCTTGTTGTTTTGTTCTAACACTTTGTTCCACTTCCATTTCTGACATTTGTTATCGTGCATCGCCCTGTAGTCTGCTAGTGAATTTAATCACATTAACTACTTGCATGCGTGATAATGAAGTAGGTACGGTATTGTCGCACGTATATTCCAATGTTTGGTTACGGTTTTATCATCAAATAGGTCATGTCTACTGTTCTTCGTATTATTTATTTTCACCATATTTAGAGGCCTTAGCAACACGAAAAAGAAGATTGTATAGAATATCCGCAGTAGGAATTTCATGATTCGTGTTATTCGACATCCCGGCATTATCCAGCTTATGTTAATTTGAAATAAGCAAACTGTTTTCTAAGCTTTACTTTTTACATCCAAATTTATAAGGCCGCTTGGGTTCGTGTTTGGACAGAGATATCTGCGAAACCCTGTAGCCATAACCTCATTTAGGTGCCAACAGACTGGGTACTGACAGTTTATCAAATAATTACCTTTTGTAATTATAAACTTGACATAAATTAGTTCGATTCGAATTCGACGTTACTGAATCACATTTATATGCGTTCGACACGCAGCACCAACTTCACCCAGTTAATTAGGTACGTTGCATTGTGTATAAACGATGTACTTACTCCACAAACAACATAGTAGGTATATTTACCGTTTCAATGATCATCTGACGCAACCTCTCACGGGAACAATCGCGATGGTGTAACGCAACAAGTTCACATTGGCGCAAGATTGGCACTGCAATTCATTAAGTAAATTTTCATTGCCAATCTGTAACGGCAAAGAATAAGTACTAGGCGTAATAGCTTTAAATAATAAAAAAATGCCAAGTGTGAATCGCACTCCGCACAGAGGGTTCCGTACTAAAAAAGCATGGAAGTCCTCTTAATCCCCTCTTTTTGTGATTTTGGAATTTGTTGTCATCAGCGGCAACAGAAATACAATACATCATCTGTGAAAATTTCAGCTCTCTAGCTCTCACGAACAGACAGATAGACAAACAGTCCAGACAGACAGACAGACAGACGGACAGCGTAGTCTCGTGAATAGGGTTTTTTTTATCCTTTGTGCACGGAAACCCTAAAAAAGAAATAAGCCGTTTAGGCTACGGCTAAGTCCCAACAGCATAATATTGTCACCGTTAATGAAGTTTTTAGTGTTCTAAGGCTTATCTACTTACCTATTATTATGCATGAAGGAAAGTAATCCGCTTATGTGTGGAATTAAGACAGTCTCTTCGAATAAGGACACAGCCATGTCAATTAAGATTTAAATGCTGAAGTAGGTATTCGTTATGTAAATTTAATATTCTTTCGTTATCCTACTAATATTATAAATGTGAAAGTTTGTGAAGATGTTTGGATGTTTAGATGTTTGGATGTTTGTTACTCAATCACGCTCTAACAGCTGAACGGATCAGGCTGAAATTTGGTACGGAGATAGCTTTTGGTCTGGAATAACACATAGGCTGCTTTTCATCCCGGGAATATGTTCCCACGGATAGCGGGAACGGGTACCGATTACACGCGGGCGAAGCCGCGAGCGTCATCTAGTTTTAAATAAGTTGATTGGATGTTTGTGAAGATGTTTGGATGTTTGTTACTCAATCACGCTCTAACGGCAGAACGGATCTGGCTGAAATTTGATACAGGGATAGAGTATGGTCTGGAATAACACATAGGCTACTTTTTTTCCCCAGAAAATGTTCCCACAGGAAGCGGGAACGGCAACCAAATTTCACGCGGGATAAGCCGCGCGTATCTGCTAGTCTAGAAACATAACATGTTACCTATTCTTTTAGTCTGAGCTTGAAACGTATTAAACTTCAAAATGTTTAAATTACAATACAAATACCTACCTAGTAAAAAAGTATCTATGTTTTTTGTTGTAGTTAGCCTTTGAAGTATTTCTAGCATCATATTTACAGCATGTTTCTAATTATGAGTCATTTGATGTGTGCCAACAACAGAGGAAAATAACTGAATATTCAAATGTGACATTTAAACTAATTTACATTAATATACGTGTCAGCTTTAAAGCACTAAAAATTGAGAACATTCAGTATAAAAAACAAGTATGCAATTTGGTAAAATTTGATATCGTTCGAATTAGACCTCTTTTTAGGGTTCTTTAGTCAACAAAGAATCCTTATAATTTCGTTATGTTCATTCATCCATTCTGCACCTCTCAGCATCTTTAAGTAGGTACCTACTTGAAAAAAGTCACTTCGAATGAATAATAAACTCAATATTATGCTTAAACTGTTGTTTCAGGGCCTGTGAAAATCCTACAGGTATGCTATGCCGGACTCCGACCGATTAAAAACCACACGTTTCTTACCTAATGCCTACGGTTGGGAGCCCCGGGTAAGCCCTCGGAAGGATGACCCCGGGACACAGACAAATAGGCTTGTCAAGTTTACGAATAATAGTTAAGTTATTCAAAGTGAAATGATTTTTTCGAAAACTTTTTACAAATTAGCATCTCAGGAACCCTACGTAGCGAGTGCCTCGACTCGCACTTGGCCCGTTGTTCCATCTACTAATCAACAAGGTAAAAAGCATGAAATCGATTAGAAATCAGAGCGACTGTTTTATTCAAGCGAAAGTAGGACTTACGTAACTAAGTCCATTTACCTAAGGATGGACAAAATACATGTAATTTGTGGTCATATTGTTATTTAATGCTGGTACTAATGACCTCACACTGGTAACTTCTCTAATCTGTTTGAATTGAGGGTAAACTGTGATTATTTTAGTGTAAGTGATAGAGTGGACGTAAACGTTTTTAAGTTCTGTAAGTTACTATACTATCGTTACCTTTAGATAGTCATATAAGGTAATTTACGCACACAATTATCGTGAAGTGGGATAAAACCCAAACCCTAGGGGAAAGTCTGCGATAGTAAACTAAGCCTGTCGGGAGATTATCCTTCCGAGGGAATACCCGGGACTCCCGGCCATAGGTAGATGGCAGTGCATCGTGTGGTTTTAGTCGGCAGAGGTCCGGCACTACATCCATGAGGATTTCCACAGGTAAAAAAAAGTCACCAATTCAATGTGATATTACACTTATCTTAATGTTTGTGGCTTGTAACAACGTAAATTATAATAAAGTGTTATATTTTTTAAGTAAAACTAATTGCGCGGAGAACGCATTTAAAGAACAAGTGAAGAAATTAACGCAATGCAATGTACCACAGTAATTTCTATAATCACGAACACACGATGTGCTTGACAATGTGAATTTGACATCGTATTGAAGCATATCTCTAGCAAGGTTTTGAATATCTTCAAGAAATAAACTGTACCATCACACTTGGACAAGGCGGCTGGACTTCCTTGGTCTGACGAATTGGTACAGTGTTTTGTTTTGAGTATCCTTCTCTTTGCCATGATGTCCTAGTAGTGCACTGGAATACCATCATATTATAAGAATATTCGACGTCATGATTCCAGTGTGTCATAAAGTTATAGTAATAGTAGCAAAGATATTATAATAGTATGAAGTAGGTATGGTAGAGTTTGAACACATTGACTATGGCAGACTATGACATGGCATGGCATTGATTTCATACTACATAGTAAATCCTAAGTTAAAATATGTAATAAACATTGATCATTTCGATAAAAAGAAGGAGCTAAACGTTGAGTAGCTCAAAAGTTTAATATTATTATTATCACCGTTGTCTGTCTGTCTTGATATTACTTAACTGCTGTGTACTGTTGTATTTAATTCATCAACACTAGTTTGCAAGTTGAGTGAGTAGGTGTCTGCTTTTTTTCCAAATATGTAAATGAATATTTTGTTGCACTTGATTCTTATCTAGTTTGAACGCTAATTAGGTACAGACTTGAAAATCAAAACCAAGCTCATCGTTATCTTGGTGTACAGATGAGACGATTATATTAGTTTGTTTTGTGACATATTTAATGGCGGCAATTCTGCAATGGTTTGACAACACAAAGCCTAAAATACTCGCTCATTCACATTGTACTGCTTTGCCTGTATTTAAAACAAAATATTTTCACAGCGCAGAATGCAGATATAGGTTTGATAGGTAATAAATAAACAAGAAGGCACAAAGATTTATAAGCAAAAATCTTCATTATCTTATGTTTAAATAAATAGCGGTTTCTTAAGTAGCAAGTAAGTAATTAATTACACTTGTAATTGACCGGATTAGTGATGGCAATCAGTGAAATATGCGACAAAATCATTAAGTACATACAATATTATGATACAAATTATGTTTGATTAGATAGAGGCAGGTATTGGTGATTATTGTGATCAACAAAGTTATACCTACTTAAAGAAAATTTGAATCACTTGATTACATGAATTAACTCCCACACTGATTTTAGATATCGTAGTCTAACTCTAAACTATGATGGTTTAATATTTAATAAATTTTTAGATGACCATCAGTCTTCAAATATGGAGGGGATGAGGATCCCTCTTATCCTATCTTTACTTGCTGATGTAGGTACAGGTACGAACGAAGTAACACGAAGAGTAACTTAAGGTACACTGTATTTGGCAAAGTTGAATTTGGAACAACTGAAGATGTTGCGTAATTCGTCGACGTGTTTATAATAATTGGGGAAGCAAACACAAATAAATAAGAGTATAGTGTCAATTGCAGGAGCTCGTAGGTTGCACCAACTTAAGTAAGACAAAGGTAGATGACATAAGTAGACAAAAATATGTAACAAGCGAGAGTGGAAACAGAACTGAATCTATAGCAATAAGTACAGGAAATGTTTTACTTATCGGCTCAATGACTCTGCTGCAGCTGCAGTTTACATTATCAGTACTAAGTTTTATCAATATATACTCTAAGTCTAGGCATTTCACACTGAATTCTTTGTAAATTACCTAATGCTGTAGGTTATACTGTGCCTGTAGCCTCAAAGTAATTGGGGTTTAAGGCTTATTTTTTGAAGCTATTAGGTATATGTTTTTGTTTACTTTAATCTACGCCATGATCACAGACGTTAAGATTTTAAAATGTTCTTACAGAACAGCATTTCTGAAAGATTCCTGTATGAATGCTCGCTCTTAAACTCGGTAGTGCAGTTGCCAAGTAGCATTAAATATCGCAGAGCAATAGAGTTGTTGTCAAAATCTAGAACTGCATCTTTATGTCCGTTTTATAGACCAAGGTTTAACTTTATTTAATATATTTTAGTTACCTTATTATGTTACTGAAATATAATATGGTATATTATCATCATTATTATGTTCTTAATTAATATTTACGGTTCATAGGGCAATACATTTAATAAATTAGAGCACTCCATTCGAGGTCGGTAGTCAGAATCTGAACGTTTATCAGTTTTGTTCGTGAGTGTGACCTCGGTTGTCGTCGCACTGCGCAGCTGTGCGCAACTCATTGCAACTTATCATAGATTTAAAGTAGGCACCTTTCTTCAATATTATGAACGACTTTTCGCTGTCCTAATAATTTTCGCTTTCGTACCTCAGCTTTCAGTTATAGGGTTGGAGCATATTCTGTATTTTGGACGGAAGGTTCCCGCAGACTCCATTTGTATAATTATACTAGCTGTTGCCCGCGAGTCCCGCGACTTCGTACGCGTGGAAATTATGTTATAATGCCAATTTGATTGCTCTCTGCTTAGCCCCTAGGATATGTAGCGTGATAATATATAGCCTATTTTAAGACCCTAAGAAGAAGAATTTAAATGAAAAAGTGTTTACATGAACGTGCTATTAGATTTAAATGTATAGCCGGTTTACCTTTACATAGAACTCTTCTTAATAGTTTTGTACATGCTTAATGCATTTTTCAGCCATTCATCATTATTATCCGTAAAGACCGCGGTTCTCTTTTCTGTTTTTGCGTTTCCATTTCGATAGGCTATCTCTGACTTCCCTGTGACTACCTCTGCTACAGGGGGTTTTAGAAAAATAACGCACCTGAAACGATTTTACAATTCAACTCTTCATTAGAGTGAGTAGGACAATAAAAGGGAATATAATAATTATTGCAATGCACGTGTATGGTAAACAACCAACATTAATTTACCAGTTCTGCTGCCTACATAAATGGTAAAAACATTGCTCATAGGTATTATTTCCTCATCGTAATTGCCTTTGCTAGTTAATGTAAATTGATAATATCGATAACAACCATTGACATAATTATGTGGTATTTTTTTACAGAGTTTCCATAATTAACAAGTCGCAAAGATAGATTCAAGTTGTGGGTAGGTAAATTGTTGTGGAAACTCTTATGGCTGTACGGAAATCGATAAGCTAACACTTATCAAGGTCAATCTATCGTCATATATTTTGCCACACCTGTTAATATAAAAATGCTGTATTGGAAAACTATTATCCTAGGATAGCCTCTAATATTATTATTTGCATTACATATTAGTAAAGGCACCTGTATTCATTTTAACCTTGTGTTTCGATTTTATTAAATTCAATGTTAGAATACATAACTTCGCAATTCGTTTTATGTAAAAGCTTTACAAGAAATAAGAGTTACCAAAAATTACTATGATATTACACATCAAATTGGCGTTTTTCGTACTGGCCACTTTAATTACGATTTTCTCCTCTTTGGTAAGGAATTCCAAATTCAAATTTTCCCAGCTATTTACTCATGTATTTATCCTTCGATGACCGTCATTCATTTGTTTTTTTCTTCTGTTTTTCTCTGTTTGCGTCACTCATTTTACAAAATGGAAAACTTAAAATATCGCATTATTTACGAGTACGAGTTCCGCCGTGGCACTAGTGCTGCGGAAACGACTAGAAGGGTGAATGATGTGTATGGCGGTCATGTTGCAAAAGAAAACACAGTTCGTTTTTGGTTCCAACGTTTTCGTTCAGGAAATGTCGACCTGCAGAACAAGCCCCGTGGACGGCCTGAGACTCAAGTTGATAATGAAGTATTGAAGGCTATTGTGGAAGCGGATCCATCGCAAACCACGTCCGAGTTAGCTGCAGGCTGCGGTGTTAGTGATAAAACTGTTTTAATTCACTTGAAGCAAATTGGGAAGATTAAAAAGCTTAAAAGGTGGGTACCTCACGAATTGACTGAAGCAAACCGGCAAAAGCGCGTCGACTGCTGCGTTACATTACTGAACCGGCACAATAATGAAGGTATTTTAAACTGAATCATTACCTGTGACGAAAAATGGATTCTTTACGATAATCGAAAGCGCTCAGCGCAATGGTTGGATCCTCGCCAGCCAGCCAAATCCTGCCCCAAGCGAAAATTAACCCCAAAAAAGTTACTTGTAAGCGTTTGGTGGACTAGTGCCGGTATTGTTCATTACAGTTTTCTCAAATCTGGCCAGACTATTACGGCTGATGTCTATTGTCAGCAATTGCAAACCATGATGGAAAAGCTAGCGGCTAAACAACCTAGGCTGGTCAATCGCTCCACGCCACTGCTGCTTCACGACAACGCTAGACCACACACTGCACAACAGACGGCTACCAAATTAGAAGAGCTTCAATTGGAATGTCTAAAACATCCTCCGTACTCCCCGGATCTTGCTCCAACAGATTACCATTTTTTTCGAAATTTGGACAACTTCTTGCAAGGGAAAAAATTCAACTCTGATGGGGCAGTCCAAATCGCCTTCACAGATTTTATTGATTCCCGTCCGACTGGTTTTTTTAGTAAAGGGATCAATGAACTACCTATGAGATGGCAAAAATGCATAGAAAACAATGGTTCATACTTTGATTAATTAAATATATTATATTTAAAAATATTCGACTTTTTGTTCCTCCTATACAAAACGCCAATTTCATATGTAAGCACCTAATATTTGCCTATTTGGCTGGTTTCCAATAATTTCGTACTGCAGCAATAAGTTACGATTTAGAAAGTTTTGCAAAACTTACTAGTAAGCTATTACGTAGTAATGCGGTCCTGCGGGCAAGCATATTGGGTGTTAGGTACTGGTGTCTGGCGTGTTGCCTATAAAGCCTCCCTTACGGCATAGCAGCGCCAACGACCTTGCAAGGTCATTAGTTTAAGTCACATTCGAGGTGGGGTGACTAAGTCGCCCCACCCCGAATAGTTTCATTCCTATTTATCACTTTCCTCGCAAGTTTCTGTGTTATGTTGATCGTGAAAATATTTTTCTACCAAACATTATGAATATCTAACATTATTTAAGTTTCTACGTACTGCTCAATTTTAGCTAGGTATTTTTAAAAAGATGAAATTAAACAAGCCTCAATTTTAACTAGATTTTTATAAAAAGATGAAATAAGGTACAATTCAAATCGATACCAACAAACATTGCAAAAATTCTGCCTTCTTGAAATGCTCCTGGCTGGGCTAGAAAATTTTTACTGCCAGAATATTATAGTTTCCTCGATAAATGTTCGGCCAATCGCATGAAACTCGAAAGAGTTTCCTCCTACAGAGAAGATCCCAGTTTGACCGGAAGATTTCAGATACTTATTGCATACGAATAACTATTAGAAATACTACACATATAGAAGCTTTTAGTGTGGTTTTAATATTTTTTAGTTCAGCAAATCTATCGTGGAAATTGTAAGCCTTTTTATTGACGATAGTATGATGGATGGAGCCTGTTGTGGTTTTTTCCAATTATGTTCGTCGTCTGTCTGCCATGCTTGTTTTACGTGCCTACGTACCTGTGTGGCCTTAATAATTTATTCCTAGAATTGTAGCAATTAATCAAGCGGTAACATTATGCGACTTATTTAATAATAATTTACATGCTTTCTGCGTAAACAATATGAATAAATTAAATGAGGTATATGTGCTGTTACTTTTCCGGGAATTCTTATTTTTTGCTTGATGCCTAGAAAATTATTATTGTGTGAATGTCTTTTAAAGTTGTGCTATGTTGTGAATAATTAATTTATTTTGTCATACCTGCATTCAGATTTCAGATACAAATAAATAGATACAATTGGAACCATAATGAACTCTAGAAAGAGAAACTGTTCAAAGTAATCATGGTACCTAATTACCTATGTACCTATAAATAATTTAAAAAATAAAACAAGAACTAGCTGCCGTCATGTAATCACTTCTCTAACATGAAAGCAGGGGTATCGTGTTAAAAAATTAAACTGTTTACATAGGGAGGTACATAAGGTTCAAGACTTACTTAAATAAGTATCCATAACAAATATATCGACAGGTGTGAATAAAAAAAAAACGTTTAATCCAGTTAGTTTGAAGGTTTAGCTAAAATCGTACAAATGTACGACCTAATCTAATATACAAGATTATGTAATAAAATTTCGCTGAAAAATGTTTTTGCAGAAGCCCCAAGGTCAACATTTAGAACCGCCCGTAGTCTGTCACAAGATTACATTTATCGATTTTCATGTTTGCTGTCAACCTTATAAATGTACTAAACAATGCCATATAGAGGACAATGAAAGGCATAACAAACAGCTTCTGACAGTAGCTGGTGGCTGGCGTTGTCTGTCCTTGTTCAATCTATTGTGTTGGCGCTGTTAATATGAATGGTATAGAATACAAATGGCAACAGGCTACTTTTCCCGTTTCTGATCATAACACCGATAGCCGTATCAATTACTGTATTTTGCCATGAATATTTTTTCGACTTATTTGTATATACAGCATGTTCCAAAGTTCAACGATACTATGATACTAGGCTATAGAAGTCCATGATTACCTATCTATAACTAAACTATAATTAAGTTTACAAAATCATAATGCTTCCCGGCGTCATGGGGGTGGAAAAATGTTACACGGACGTTGGGGTGGGTCTCACAGACCCGTACATCAATGGCAAAATTATTCCAATATTTTATAAAAAAATAAGTTATTATTTATTCTTAATTAGTTTTTAGGTATTTATGTATAGAAATCAAACACAAATGTCATACTATATTATGTTTTAATTATATTTAACAGAACTCTAAAAAAGGAACGACAAATGTCAACAAAAAAATTCTCTTCTACTTAAATGTACTTTTATTATTAATTAACAATCAGCCTTAATGTTTTACTGGCATTTTTCGTAGGAAACAAAATTAACTCAAGAAAAATAAAAGAATTAATCGCTCCGAATCATTATTTTTGGTACAGTCAGCACAGAAAGTTACTATATGTTCAACACAAATATATTTGTGACAACTCTCGTAGGTGCAATTTGTTTTATGGTTTTTCTTGGCTGGACACACTTGGCACCTTATGCGAATATTAGTCATTCTTTATTGACGGAGATTCCCCTGAAAATTCACCAACGACAAATTTCCCAATTTTCCCACATGGAAGCACTGATACATTTTGGTGAAGTTTTAGGCGTTCCATGACAAGACTGAGAACTAGCTTTTTTATAAATTGTCTTCGTTTTTTTGAACTATTATTAGATTTATTTTATATTATTAGATTACATTTATTCTGTTTATTATATGGGCATGGAACAACTATGTTCAACGAGTCATAATCGAACAGACAATGGAATATCATCATCATCAGACTCTGAGATATCTTGCTCTGTGTCACTAGACATAAAGCAAGATGTCTCACAGTTTGATGTGACTTGATTAATCTGTCTGTACGGTTTTGTGGGACAAAATTTGTATTTATTCCTAGTGGATTACTATGCTCACTCAAGTGATCTTCTTCGACACTCACACTCTGGCAACTCAAAATCAAAGTCTGACTTTACTAAAATTGCAAGAATATGTTGTCATTCTGCCTCATTTTGATCCGTTTTTTACTAATCTCCTACAAAAAATACAAATAAAATACATTAAACTATTATATCAGCAACTAAAATGGTAAACATCAACAAAACTCTAATATAAAATTATAAAAACACAGATAATAATTAAAACAATATCTATACGAAACGGTGCAAAATTGTTACGCTGACTGCGGGGATGGGTCTCACATACCCTATTCAATTTTGTGCACCTGTAACTCTTGCTGCGGCTGTTTCACGACTAATGTGTCACTTGCGATGCATAGAAGCACTCAACAGCTCCAGCTATTGATAAGATGGGCAACGTCGCTCGAATATTAACCGAACTAGAAGCGAAATAAAATGTGACGGGTCTGACAGACCCAACCCCCATGACGCCGGGTTAAATACAGAGTTTTTTAAGATAATAAATACAAATTTTCAAAAATACGTTATTTGCATTGCCAATCAAGTAGGTACTTACTTAATTAAACAATTGTGCCAAAAGTGCAAATCAAAATATTGGAGGACTTAATTATGTAAAATGTAGTTAGTTTTTAACCGACTTCAAAAAAAGGAGGAGGTTCTCAATTCGTACGTTTTTTTTTTTTTTTTTTTGTATGTATGTTACGCGATAGCGGCGCCAATTATGGATGGATTTTGAAAATTCTTTTTTTGTTTGAAAGAAGCTACTTCTGAGGTGGTCCCATATCCAGGGTATCAGGATCTGATGCTGGGATCCAGGAGAAATCGAGGGCAACCACCGAAAATTGTAGGGACAACTAGTGCGTTCGTTAACTTTTTGATTAAGTGCTTTAATGTACTAAAATTTAATGAAGGTCTGGAGTCGATCTGATGATGGAACCGAAAGACAGTCGAGGGAATTCCTTAACGATTTACAGCAGTTACCTTGTGTTTCGGCTTGATTGATTTGTGTTGATGAGAACTTTACACCTAGATAGAAATACTTTTCGGTCCACCCGTCACTTAAAATAAAAAAATAAAAATTTTAAATAAAAAATAGAACCGACTTCATACAAATCCTTAAAAATAAAATTTACCTAGCACATTGTAATTTGTATTTTGATTTATCCGATTTTATTCAATATAATATTGAAGTTGGTGCCATTAATAATACCTACCTAAACCTATGAGTTTACTTGGCACCGACTTCAATATGATGTTGAATAAAATCTGATAAATCAAAATACATATTACAATGTGCTAGGTAAATTTTATTTTTAAGGATTTGTATGAAGTCGGTTCTATTTTTTATTTAAAATTTTTTTTCTTGCAATTTTACAATATTTTAGTACTTTCAATGGAGTTACGATTACGGTCGAGTACCGTCGTCGTAGTTATAAGATACCTGAGAACGCGTTGGCAGAATATATCTGACAAAATTTTAGTTGCCAATAAGGAAGTTACGTAAAATGAGTGAGTGAAGTCAGTATCTATACATCTATACATATAATAAAATGATAGAAGGGTCAAAACTGTACATTAGAAATATTTAAAAAAAATACTCGCTGGGTGTTCAACATCAGATACCGAAGCCGAAAATATAGTTAGAATTTTTTTTGTCTGTTTGTCGGTTTGTCTGTTTGTCAGTTTGTCTGTTTGCTTTGCTTTGTCCGGAAGGATCTCGAAAAGTACTCAATCGATTTGATTCAAATTTTGTACAAATATTAGCTAGGGGTAGGGTCTTCAAATAAGCTGTATATTTTATCACGCTACATATCCTAGGGAGCGGAGAGCAATCAAATTGGCATTAAAACATAATTTTCACGCGTACGAAGCCGCGGGCAAACCGGACTACAACAGCTAGTTTCTAATAAAATACATAATATAGGTATTATATACTGCTTTCATTCATAAATCATAGAACAAGGTCAAGTTAGAAACAATAGCGGAAAATAAACAGACAAGTGAGCACATAAACTTATGCTTTGAATAAAAGGCAATAAGGTCTTGTAAGGTAACTTGCATAAACAACAATTTAATACTGTAGTGAAGAGTTGGTATCCTTGGACGTCTTTCCGACGACCAATAGTGCAGACTATCGTATCAATAGAGAGAACGTGTGATTACGATCTCCGTGAGAATTTCACATGTAAAAATCTGGCGCACAGAGGGTTCCGTACCAAAATACGACAAAAATCACGTTTGTTGTATGGGAGCCTCCTTTAACATGAATTTTTTTTAATTTTAGTATTTGTTGTTATAGCGGCAACAAAAATACATCATCTGTGAAAATTTCAGCTCTTTAGCTATCACGGTTCCTCCGGATCGTTCTACTTCACGTTTATCAAGTCGCGGTTTCCACAACTATTTGCATACAACCTTACCCGGGGCTCTCAACCGTAGGCTGTTAAGTAGGATACATGTGGTTTTTAGTCGGTAGAAATCCAGCATAGCATCCATGTAGGATTATCCTTACGTTAAAAAAAAGACTTATAATACACGAAGTAGGTACTTAATTAAACAATCGCTTATTGGTGTGCCCGTTTCCAACAGGAAGAAATGGACTTTGTCATTAAAAGGGATGTCATCCACGAACCACATTTTATCTTACTTTAACACTTAACTGCCGTTTATCTTGTTGAAGGTAATTGTGTTTTATCTTGTGACGTGGCTGATGGACCTGATTGTGATTTTTTCTTACTATTAAATGCTCAACATCCGTATTTTGCTTAGATGTATATAATACAATTAGTTTGTATTATGTAACAGTTGGATATTTACTAAATGGAATAAAAGCTATCAATCTATCTATAAACAGGATGATCAATCCAAATGTGTCAGTAGGGAGAAGTCAGAAACTTTGAGAGATAGCGACATCTGTTCTTAGGAACCATGGCTTCGATTTTAGATTTAATAATAATCACATTCAAACTTTTCTCAAACTCACATGCATAACCGGGAATCGAACCTAGTCTATATTTGTTGCATGTAATCGTGTAGTGTTTATTTGTTTAAATTATTACATAATAATTTAACAAAGTTGCCATGAAATCTTGTGTAAACATTAGACTGAAATGGTCATAATTAACATAATTTGTTATAATCGGTCATCATTTTGAATTATTTATCTGAATAGACCACTTATTAATATTTTATCTACATCGCTATTATGCATTACAAATTGCGTTTTATTTAAAACTAGGTGACGCCCGCAGCTTCGCCTGCGTAAAATTTGTTTCCATTCCCGATTCCCGTGGTTAATTATTCCCGGAATAAAAAGTATCCTATGTATTATTCCAGACCATAATGTATATATCTGTACCAAATTTCAGCGAGATCCGTTCAGCCGTTTGAGCTTGAAAAAGTAACAAACATCCACACTCACAAACTTTCGCATTTACAGTGAAAGAATTTTTCAAATCGGTCCAGTAGTTCCGGAGCCTATTCGTTACATACAATCGAACAAACAAAAAAACAAATCTTTCCTCTTTAATAGCGGACGTCACGCGGTTTCACCCGCGTAGTTCCCGTTCCTGTGGGAATACGGGAATAATATATAGCCTATGTTCACCGCAAAGAGTGTAGCTTCCCAACAGTGAAAGAATTTTTCAAATCGGTCCAGTAGTTCCGGAGCCTATTCGTTACAAACAAACAAAAAAACAAATCTTTCCTCTTCATAATATTAGAATAGATAGTAAGAAGTAAGATAGTAAGACTAGAACGCATTTGTTCAGTGGGCAAAATTTAAAAATGGAAGCACTTCATAACTTTTCGTTTTCTTGGTATGAATGTATGTCGTGTTTTAGATCAAACGAGCCTTTTCAAAACCACTTTGTGTTAATTTTAGATAACTTTCACATTCTTATTGTGTTATTTTTGTTATCATGTTTTACATTCAATTACTTAAACGTTCTTAGTGACTTATAATTCGCACCTACTAACCTAACCTAACTTATCATTGTTTACAGAGACTCCGACCAGGTTCGATTCCCGGTTAAGTATGAAATGAGAAAAAGTGTGAAATTCATTATTATTAAATCTAAAATCGAAGCCATGGTTACTAAGAACAGATGTCGCTATCTCTCAGAGTTTCTGACTTCTCCCTACTGACCCATTTGGATTGATCACCCTGTATATAAAAATGAGTCTGCGAAATGTATTTATTATTATATGCGTGTAACTTTAGAACGGCTAGACCGATTTCGCTAATTCTTTGCTTTTGTGTTAGTTACAGCCAAGGAAAAATAATAATAGAAAAGTCTTATATCGGGTCAGCTTGATATGGCGGTACAAAGTTTGTCGGGCAGCTAGTGTAAAATAATAATTGTCTGTCTATCATTTTGGTACAACATGAGAGGGGAGTATTCCCGTTCGTCCCCTTGACTTCGTCCCCCTAGGGCAGGGGTCGGCAACCTTTTGAATCGGAAGAGCCAAAACTGTCGATTTTAAATTACAACATTTTTAAAGAGCCACAAAATCTTTCTTATAAAATAAAATAAAATAAAATAAAATAAAATTTATTCCCTTTGAAATTTTTAAAAAATTATTTAGGTTTGTCAAAATTTTTGTGACTCTACCGGGGGTTCGGAAATGCTACAGACTGAGAAGAACACCCCAAGAAACTCAGTCCGGTCTTTATTCCATGACCCCCCCCCCCCCCCCCCCCCGTAAGGAGTGGGATAGACTAGACGGCGGGGTAAGTCTGCTATAGAGACAAACCAAGAAGCTCAGAGAACATTCTTCGAAGGGCGTCTCCAGGACTTACGGCCATAGGCAGATGGTAAGTCACAGGGTGGTTTTGGAGAACTTCCACAATTATAAAAATTTGAGTGCTTATGTGAGTTTCTCCCACTAAAACCCTGGGATGTTCCTTCTTGTCACTATTGTTGGGTCACAAGGAAGGCAAGCGTACAACAGCTACCTGCAGCAGTCTCGACTCTGGGCCACGCGTGCGAGGTAGGCATACTGGAAGTGTTAGGCCACCCCGCTCTGGCACCCACAGCACTTTTCTCATTGCCGTTGACGTCAAAACAGCAGCCGAACCAATTTTCTTCGCTGTCTAACATAGCGTAAACTATAATAGACAGCGACGCGACCGGGCCATTTTAGGACTCTTAGAGCGGTACGCATGCCACTCCACTCCGTACAAAAAGCGAGGGTGTGCAGCGCTTTATCCACGACGCCGTCCTCGCAGTAGGTACGTTGCCTCAGGCTCAATGCTTAGGATCTCTTCCGAAGATGGTTGTTTGCCATTTTGACGCACCAAAGCATTGGGCCGGTAGATTTCTGCCAGAACTGCGGCCTCTAGGTTCCGCGAAGGACTGTCAGAATTAGACATGCCGTCTCTTATGATATTATATTCTCTGGGCTATGGCCCGCTGCGGACATCGCAGCAGAATCCTATTAGAAAGAAAATGGTGCTAGATATGCTTTCAAGCGCAACACACCACCATTAGGCGAGTTTGCTTGTTTAACTACTAGTAAGACTTTTGTGGTATTTTTGAAAATGAAAGATTGATAATGTTCTTGAAAATGAATAATATGATAATTATGTACTATGCAACTAAAGAGCCGCAGATCTACACCCAAAGAGCCGCATGCGGCTCGCGAGCCGCGCCTTGCCGACCCCTGCCCTAGGGGGACGAACGGGAATTCGTTATTTTATTTTCCCGATGGTCCCCTTAATTTTTTTGGGGGGACGAACGGCTATTATATAAATTTTGAGAAGACTTTCAATAATGAACAGTCGAATTTTATTTTAGGTTATTCAATCTACTGGATCCATTTTGGAAAAAGTCGTAGGCGTTCACTATTATATAAAATTGCTGAGATTAAGACATCAACTAGTTGCTAAAGTGAGCGTAGCAATTAACATAAGGTATTACTGTATGGAACGCTGCACGTGGTTTGAACTGTTGTGCAAATATTTATCTAGATACCATACATTCACTGTAACAATAATAATATTATTCTTAGAGTCTGTACCGTCTGTAACGATCTATATCCATTCATAATGTACTATTAGACTCCCTCCTGACTACGGTTCTTTGGAATTTTCAGCGTATTTACAGGTATGCATTTTTGAAACGGGCTTGGATGGCCAAATCCGAAGCTATAAAGAATAGCGAAAAATGCTCAAAGGAGTCACGAGCTCAATTTTGATGAAACTTAAAACCCTCATCATTAGATTTTGGAAAAACCAATAATCCTAGCCGGCAATCGAAACCCGTTGATTTTGAAAAAAAAAACACAACCTTTATTATTATACATAGTTGCGTATTTGGCCATCCAATCCCTTTTGAAAAATTCATCCTATATACGTTCTGATCGGTTAGATCTGATGCAATTTCTTCGAAAAGTCGATTTTTTCAGGAGTACTAAATGATGTAATGATTCAGATCCATAATAATAAACGACCTTCTAGACGTCAAGTTTTCGAGTCACACAATGCATTGAGCTAGCTTATTTGGATTGTGCAGTACCCGAGTGTTATCTCGATCTAGAGATCTATGCTCACAAAGTCACAACAAAAGAAGTACAGTCTCCTTGCGAATGTTACAATGGTATTAGGGAATGCAATCCCGCAACAAGATTGTAATCCCGGTATTTGCGGGACTGAGCAATCTCAGTCCCGCGGGATCCCGGTATTTGCGGGATCCCGCATATTTCTGAAAGTCATTGAGAAAAGAATAGAATTCTGTATCATACATCCATCTAGAACTGAAAAATAGTCACCCCCTTAATCCCCGAAGGGGTAGGCAGGAGGAGGCATATGGTCTCATCTCATACCTAATGTCCTTTTCTCAAAATTTCCCATTCTCAAAATATGTGCACTACAGGATTAACCCAGTACAAGAAAAGTCAAATCTCCCTGATTAAATCACTAAAATCAAATAAGTACGTTATTAGGTTATATTATTACGTCACAATTACAAAAACTTTCTCAAACCGAATCAGTTTGTGCGCTGCCGCTTACAGAATAACACATGGCGTTTACCTTTGCACAATCCCGCCAATCCCGCGGGATCCCGCACGATTTACGTGCGGGACTGGTCCCGCAAAAATACTGCGGGATCCCGGTATCCCGGTATTGCATTCCCTAAATGGTATCCTTCATTTTGAATGCAGACTACGGTGCGGTTTCGCCGACCTTGTTTGACTGAACTTTCTTGAATCGCTGTCGTGCATGCACGACCCAAGTACTGCTACAAAAAAAAAAAAATATCGTACATTTATATCCGCACTGTCACTGTATTATACCTTTTTTATTATCTATGCCTAGTTATTAATGAAAATGATTCACTAAACTATCCGCTTCCAGCAGATACCCTTACACCTAGTCCTAGACACTTGCACCAATGACACCCACTAATAAAGGATTTCACAAAATTCTACCATTAAGGGGTTTAATGAGACCATTCCGGTCGACTTTGTCCATTTCCTAACTTGACCACTTCCTAAATTGTCCACTCTAACGTTGTCCTTTTCCTGAATTGTCATTCCTCTATTCCTAATTCGTCTACTTCCTAGAGAGTCTATTCTTAATTCGTCATTACTTAGTACGTCACCTCACCTCCTACTCCTAACTTAACCACTTTCTATTTAGTTTAAATCATAAAATGTAACTCAGGTGAAGCCGCGGCGTCCAATGGTGTTTTTTAATATTTTCTTCTTTTTGAATGAATTATGAAAGCAAAACATACCTAGTTGAAATGTTCTATCATTACGTCCTCATTTACTTCCAACATTAAATAGTAGATTGTATAACAAGGGGGCAAAATAGTATTTTTACGGCGAGGGCGCTACTTTGAATCACGAGCGAAGCGAAGGATTCTAGAATAGAATCCCGAGCATAGCGAGGGATTCTAACGTAGAATCCTGAGCGCAGTGAGGGATTCAAAGTACACCGCCCGAGGTAAAAATAATTTGCCCTCGAGTAATATACTCTACTTTTCATTCCCTTTCTATGAGAAAACATAAGTTTTGTACGACGTAGTTACCTTCTATAGTTATTGTTCCAGGAGTTCATGGATTGTCACTTTCATAACTTGACGTAGAACTTATTATAAAATACTTGCTGACCCGCGCAACTTCGTTTGCGTGATAAATGAAAAACCGCTCGACCGATTTTGTGCAAACTTCACATAAACCATCTACTAAACGGTCTGAACAAAGCCTAAACATTCAAACAAGCCCGCTCTTGAGTTATAAAATTACAACGAAAAGTGGCATTGATTTTTATAAATATAGATGTTTACTGATTACAAGAACATTAATAATGACGAATACGAACAGATAAATGGCGCTCTTTAGTTTTTTTTAAGTTAGCTCAGGACACCGCGCTGTGCAGCCAACTTACCTGCCAGTAATTCATACAATTTGTGTTCGATTTCTATGAAATTTTCAAGTTCCAAATTCAAATCCTTTGCCGCCCGCTAAAAAGCTCTTAACAGAAAAGAGCTATTTTGCGCCCCGTTATCGTGGTGCAAAGTGATTCTTTTCGAATAGAAGGAATGAAAAGATACTTCTGAATAGTCCGAGAGCTGGCACGAATTTTTGGGTAGGTATTTGAGGCAAGCTGAAAGCTTGTCAGATACCTCTCCTACTATATCCCAACTCGGAATTGCAGACCTGGCTGGTGAGTAGCGGGGCTAAATCAACCCCTAAATTTTTAAAAATATAATTTTTTTTTTCCAAAAAATATATTTGAGGCACTACGCAATTTATATATGTTGCAGTGTAATACTTAATGAATACGAAAAAAAATAAGCCAGATAATTTAATCGGGGTTTTAACATTGCCAGACGCGTGCAAAAATATTTTGCAAAAAATTATAAAAAATGTTTTTGAGGCAGCTTGAAATTTTAATGGAGCGTTATTTATAAGTAAAAAATAAGATTCCCAAAAAGACAGATCTTTTCGGTGGGGCTTTCTACCTGCCAGGTGATCAAACAAATAATGAATGGGTACGAGCCTGTAGTGCTATAGACAAGCTGTAGTGTGAGAGAGAGAGCGCATAACGACAGCTGTCTTCGTTCTTGCTTGCCACGTTACTATTGGCTCTGGCGAGGCCACGTGACTTACAATAACCCATGAGGTTTAAATTTATTTCATCAAAAACAATACAGATATCACTTAAAATATTAGGATTACAGTAATTCAGTCATTGTAGGCACATATAATATTTTCTTTTTCTATATCAAAGTAATAAAAGCAGTACAATCGTTAATATCTTACAATTCATGGTTTTACTTACACTTGACTAAAGTAATGGAATACCTATCAGCTACGGCAAGAAGTTGTTACAGTGTATTATCAGATCCTTGTCTGAACTAGGATGTAAATCCTGTGTCTCAGACGTTCATCTGACTAAGCAAACAAGAGAGCACATTATAATACTAATAATATATAATAATAATATATACTAGTAATATATAATATATAATTTATTATTATTCCTATTCCGAAATATGTTTAATTATGTAATTTTAAACATTTAAAAAATTAAAAGATAAATAAAATAAAACGGGTTGTATAAAATATAGAATAAAATTAGTTTGACCAAATTATAAGTAGGTTCCTACATTTATATTAACTCAATATCTCTAAAATATTAATAAATGAATAGAATTTATTTCAATTTTATTTTATACTTGAAATAATTGTACTACTGGAGAGTTATTATATTTTTATAAACCTGGTTTTGCGAATTTTTATTTTAATTATTGCTTTTTTTAATACATAACGTCCATAAATCAATACAATCTCTTTTATGCAAAATGTTTTTAGTAGAAATTCAGAAAATTTAATATTTTTAACTCCGAAATTTAAAACAAAAACAAAAAAACAAAAAAGTGTTTTATTTCACAAAAAATGGTGACATTGATTATTACACACTAAGGTCTAATTGCGTAAACAATTACATTAAATGTTGAAATTTTAACTAGAAACCTCATGGGTCGCACGTGGCTTCGCCAGAGCTAATAGTAACGCGGCAAGCAAGAACGAAGACAGCTGTCGTTATGCGCTCTCTCACACTCCAGCTTGTCTATAGCACTACAGGCTCGTACCCATTCATTATTTGTTTGATCACCTGGCAGGTAGAAAGCCCCACCGAAATGATCTGTCTTTTTGGTAATCTTATTTTTTACTTATAAATAACGCTCAACTAAAATTTCAAGCTGCCTCAAAAACATTTTTTATAATTGTTTGCAAAATATTTTTGCACGCGTCTGGCAATGTTAAAACCCCGATTAAATTATCTGGCTTATTTTTTTTCGTATTCATTAAGTATTACACTGCAACATATATAAATTGCGTAGTGCCTCAAATATATTTTTTGGGAAAAAAAAATAATATTTTTAAAAATTTAGGGGTTGATTTAGCCCCGGTACTCACCAGCCAGGTCTGCAATTCCGAGTTGGGATATAATAGGAGAGGTATCTGACAAGTTTTCAGCTTGCCTCAAATACCTACCCAAAAATTCGTGCCAGCTCTCGGAATAGAATGGGTTTCAGTGGAATAGAGTTAGCGACCGTGTGGCGTTTGCGCAATACATTGCGTCAGGCCACCGCTCTGGCTGAGTCTCGGAACCCAGTAACCGTAAACTAAGAAATATTGCGCTGTGTACTAAAAGTAGGTTGTCTAAATGAGATTCGTTGAAGGACTTCGACGATTTTAGAAAAATCTTTTAATAGCAGGGGCTACATTTGCTTCTTAGAAATTACCCATTTAAGTTTGAAAGGGTTTGGCAATGATGCAGTCCATAGTGAACACTTGTTAAAGATCAAGGTTTACAGTAGAAAAAGTCGTTTCTAAAGTGTAAACTTGTGCTTAACATTATCCTGTGAAAATTCTGCAGCAGGAGCGTTAACAAGTACATTTTCCTCAGGTATGAGGATGGTGGAATTATTAACAGGAATTTAGGAGAGACTACTCTACTAGACTAGTTACAGTAGTAGAAGGGTTGTAACTAAAATCAATCTCAATGATTAAGTAGCTAGTTAAAAAGTATAGGTGCTATAAATACATTATAAAACTAAGTTCGATTGCACTTCCGTTCGATTGCTCGCAAAAACAGCACGTAAATCGATGAATTAGCACGAAGTAGGCTCCATCATCTAGGTCAAGATTACACAGCATATCAATTTGAACAAACGATGAAAAATCAAGCTATCACTGCAGCCTTGCGAATGTATGCAATAAATTTTGTCTCCGTCGGCTAACGTCGGTATGTATTCCAGAAGCGTACATGGACTGGCTAACCCGGTAAATTTAATGCCGTTTACCTTTTTAAATAATTAATGTTATCATGGACCGACGACTTAGGAAAGGTTACGGGGATGATGCAAAAAGCTCGAGACCGTGTATTATGGGAAAAATTGGGAAAGCGCTACGTCTAGGAATGGAAGGTTTATTTGATACTCATGTTACTTACAATCCATTTCTATGAACGCTGATGAAGACAACAGGAATTCAGAACCAAAGCTAGTCTTGATAAGATTTGACAACCTAGAGAGCAATACTTGTATCAGGGGAAGATCTTAGTGCAGAGCCGTTCTTGCATTTTTCATCAACATATTTTACATAATTAATGTGCAATTGGTCAACAAAGATTACAAATAGGTTGGTTCATGGCACATATATATAAATACTGCGGCAGTTGGCAAGAGGTGCGCACTGCCGCGTATACGCAGACGACTTTTCTATACGGAAGCGCATACTGACCTACAATACGTCTGTACCCAGCCAGCATGCAACGCAAATGTAACTTTAGCACCCCGCAGTTGAAACTAGGTTTAGATTATATCTATCGCCATGCGTCAGAGAATCAAAAGAGTGCTCAGAATGCACATTATTATGACGGTGGAATGTAGACACAGTCTTTTATGAGACTAGGTGTGGCTAACTACAAGCGTAGGTAAGTAATTATAACAAGGTATGTGTTTAAAATGTAGGTAATCCTAATGAAAAAATAGCTATGTTATTATTTACAATTCACCTTGAAGTAGGTATATAAAATGGAATTATTGTGGACGGTAGGTTTAGTTGAATTACTTAGTGTAAGTACAGGGCCTGATTTAGGGTTTCGCGCGCCCTAAGCTAGCTATGAATATGCGCCCCCAGCTGCAACTAATTAAATTACAAGTCCTAAGTACCTCGGTAGGTACATCCAGTTTCCGATAAATCGAACCAGTGAATCTTAGTGAAATCCCTTCATAACTCAGGAAGTGAGCTGATGATATGCAAAATTTATAGCTAAGAACGGCTCGAAAGCTGATGTGCAGGGATGGCCCCGGCACATTGGCTTTCGAGCATAGAAAACCGCAAAATTGGCTCATCTGTTGGGCTGCTACGCCCGAGGAACTGCGATGGCGGACAAAGTCTACGAAACAGACTTTGTACGCCATCGCAGTTCCTCCTTTGGGTTTGGGTTTTATCTGATTTCTTGGGGGGATTCGGGTGTATCAGGGAAAGGAAATAGGTACTATCCTATTTCTTTGAGGAGTGAAAAGTCACGCTATATTCCTGATCTGCTTCCGTAAGAATGGCAAGATAACAACTCGCCGTTCTCAGGCCCTCCGTGAAGGAGGCGGGTAGTCCTGAGCGTATTGCAGTGTACGACGAGCCCGCCGTCGACTACGGAACTACGGAGGGAGTTCCTATCCTGCTGCGTCTTTCGCAAACATGACTTGCTCGCAAAAAGACTCAGTGGCGTCGTATTTTCTCCCATTGAAGGCCATGGCTCTCAGGCTCTCACCACGGTCTCCAGCGTGAGAACATCTACGTCCAGGCGCGCAACGAGGTTGCAGTGCATATGCTGAGCGTATCTTCGCTGCAGTCACCGTAGTGCTGACACTCGGATGTTAACTTCCGCCACAGATACTTACTGATGCACTCGTGTCCAGTAAGTATCTGTGGCATTCGGTAGGTGAGGCTGCGATGGTGCCTTTCCAGCCACTCCTCCATGACCGGTTTCACCGTCTCACACTTTTTTTATACCACCAAGGTGGCAGACAAGCATACGGCCCACCAGATGTACCGGTGGTCACGCACAAGGAGGCAAAGTCTCTCCTGTCGCGAAGAGGTTTCACACCACCTGCAAGCATGGGATCGTTGACCACTCTCATGGCTCGCCTCTGCACCGAGTCGAATGGAAGAATTCAGTCAATTTATTCTGATATTCAGGTGCCCCCGCCCAGCAGAGGCAGCTGTACTCCATGTGCGGCCGCACTTGCGACTTAAACAGAAGCAGTGTTTGCGCCGCAGTAAAGTACCGCCGCGCCCTGTTGAGCACACCGAGCGGCTTGGACGCCAGCTTGTCCTAATTCTGCAAATCATTTCGGAATTCAACGTCACTGGAGGTGTCAACACCAAGGATACCTATACTGTCAGAGATCGAGAGAGTTGTGCCCTGAAATTGTGACGCTACAGTAAATTGTGTTTTCTTTGCGGTGAATACAGAAACTTGTGTCTTAGTAGGGTTGAATTGAACAAGATTTTGTTTTCCTCAATCGGACACTCTAGTGCGAGTAGTCTCGATTTCAGACACAAGTTGTTCACAGCTTTCTTCCACTGCAGCCCGAGAGATACCGGTGCGGCCCGTGTAACAAAGTGTCGTCCGCATAACAATAAATGCCGTCAATAGACAATATATATGTCATTGATATGCAGCAGAAACAGAGTGAGGGACAACACTGAGCCTTGTGGTACTCCAGCGTTTATGGCCATACATTCAGAACATCTGCAGTTATCGACGGCCCTGATGCTTCTACCCGCCAAAAAGCTGGACACCCATTCACTTTGGTTCCTGGGTGCCTTGAACGCGCCACGGGTGGAGCTGTCGTATTTACTACCACGCTGCCAGGGAGATGGGCGCAGGCATTCAATTATAACGCACGTATTTGTATTTTCACTAAATTACCAAATATTGTAATATGTACTTTGGTGTTACAAAATGTTAACTAACAAGTTTACATGTTGTTAGGAGTTGTTACAATCTGTTAAAAATTGCTAGATGTTTTGTGTGCTCCTTTTAGGGAGCACCGTAAGTCACAGCCCTGATGCGCCGAGCCCAACGCCAGGCGTCCCCTTGATCCTGGCGCCCTAAGCTTCAGCTTAGTTAGCTTATGGGTAAATCAGGCCCTGTGTAAGTACCTAATACTTACTGAAATACCTTAGTTTATTGTTAACTCTATCCAGGGGAAATTAAAATTTGCCTCGGAATGCACATTCATTATGTAGTTGGATAGGAAACCATGGTAGGTATGGGTCATGTTTCTAGCGGGAGAAAGTCGAACGCCGCGCCGCTGTATCCTTCTGCAAAAAGGCATGCTCGCAAAAGAGGCAGCGGACAGGGAGTGGACAAAAATCTTTTTTTATGAGTTTTGCAGTTTTCACATGTACGCCCGGACGCCAATATTGTCGTTCGTACGACTTGAAAGAGCACACGGAAATTTACTGGTGAAGTGTTATTTGTCTGACATTTGAGATGAATTTCAGCTCTCTAGCTATCACAGTTCCTGAGATGCAGCCTCGTGATGGACAGACCAACAGACAGACGGCGAGTCTCATGAATAGGTTCCGTTTTTACCCTTTGGGTGTGGAACCCTAAAAATGTTTTGGTACCTACCTGAACAGAATAGGTACTCATAAGGATTTAATTTCAGTTGGTTATGTATCAAGTGGCCCCACCACTATGCAACTTAGTGGTTAGGTCCATCTAGCAAATTTTGCCCAAAGGAAAGATGGTCAGATGATTTAATCTTGAAAAGCAATTAGGTAGTATGCTAACTACCTATTTATACTTATAACAGTAACCGGCAAACTTCTTGAGCAACGACCTTGTCTTTAGTGATCTCTTTTCTCTCTATACAGCCAACGAAAAAGTTATTATAGTACCTATTTCCATTTCTTTATTTTCTCGATGACAGCTTGATGACAGTTCCTGTGAAAACTTGTACGAGCGTCCTTTTTACATTTTGTATGCATTATTTTATAAAAAAATTGACGTTTACGCACGTACAAAGTTATACCTGACTCTGAGAAACTGATAGGGATTGAGCTATCGATAAACATAACACGATAACAGATCCGATATTTTTAAACAGAATCCATTTTTCATTGCAAGTAACAATTCGGTTCAAAATTCCTTCATTTGTGTGTAGATATGTTGAGCAATACAAGGCATGTCTCGACGCGTATTTCGCGCTGGCGATCATTGAGTTCGTGGGGCACCTATTTGACAAGCTTTTTTAGCTTGCCAATTTGACGCAAATGGACCAATATAGTTTTCGAATGCCTCATGAATTTCCCAATCCGACACTATAACGTTTTGGGTTCTTCTCAAGAATAATTGATACAGATAATAATTGCCTACTCGAAGGTACAAATTCTGTCTTAAAGCGAATCCGTCGTCAATAGAATCAGTCGTAAGCAGAATCTGTCTTAAACAGAATCTGACTTGAAAAGAATAAAGGAGATTTTTTCCCTGTTTTCGGCAGTAACATCCGCAGATGTTCATCTGATGATCAAATCTGGGAAAATATGCATTTTTTTAATAAATCTAACATCTTGTTCGTCATAAAAGGGGGATGGTATCGAGCGGCGCGTGTCCTATGATTTTTGCCCATATCAGTTCTATAGAATTAGGTATACTGGCAAAAATACGATATACAATCAATATACAATATTCGATCGAAATCATTACTTATTTGGTCACAACACTAAAACTATCAAATTAGAACTGTCATCGAGAAAATAAAGAAATGGAAATAGTATAGCTAACACATTAAAATGCCAATAATAAAAAATAGAGTTTTTCAATGACATAATATTTTTGCACGTAAGCTTAGTAGAAATATATGTAAGTGTACATGCACAAACTTTTTCCCATCACCTCACGCAATGCTCAAGTTGTTTGTCTCAACTGTATCAATCTCAAGCAGGGCTTGAACCTGCATCTTCTCCATGGCCAGGACAGACGCTTAACTAATTAAGCTCTCAAGACCTTTCCATGTAATACATCATGAAGATGTTGATCAACTAGCATGAGCTATTTTCTATATGGTACTGATACTTATCCAGATGTGAATGGGTAACAGTACAGAATAAGTCTTAAGGCAGAATAAAGGGAATAGAAGAATTAGCTGGATTTATCTACTTACAATTACCTAATTAAAAATCTCTTTGTATTCACAAACATTAAATGTATACTAATACTAGCTGATGCCCGCGGCTCTGCCCGCGTGGAATGTTATTCCCGGTCACTTAGGGGTATGAAAAATAGATGTTGGCCGATTCTCAGACCTACTCAATATGCTCACAAAATTTCATGAGAATCGGTCAAGCCGTTTCGGAGGAGTATGGCAACGAAAACTGTGACACGAGAATTTTATATCTATACTAATATTATAAACAGGAAAGATTTGATTGTTTGTTTGTTTGCAATCGGCTTCGAAACTACTGAACCGATTAGAAAAATCCAATAAATATTTAGATAAATGCAAAGATAGCAAGAACTAAGAAACTCCACCAATGACCTATTAAAATTTTGATATGTAAAGTTCCCACTGCTTTACTGGAGCAGAACTCAGTGCAAACTTGGAAAGACAGGAATACAATACTATTTAAATTAATATCTCATAAAGTTTAAAAAGGTTTAATATTATTTGCAACTTGACTTGACTTTGGCATACTGTCAAACCGAGTAAGACTAAGCTTAAAGGAATTGAGAAAACAGATAGGCCATTTCCAAACACATGGAAGATCTATTTTTAAGGTGAAACAGCGTCAGATTTTTATGAAAATTTTCACAATTATTATTCTTAAGAAATAGGACATAAAATACATAAACATGTTATACAATGTGAGTGCATTAGAAACTCAGGTATGTATCTAATACCTTAATAACGAAGGTGATAGCTGTGTCTAATGAATGTGTGACTATTATTATCATTGGATGTATCAGATGTTCTTGCATCAATGAAATAATGAGGTAGGTGCTTATGATATCAAAATCTAGTTTTAACGACTTGTTCATTAATAATTTTATCATCCTATAGACATAGAGAACTGCATGTATATTATGCTAAAAACAAGAATAGTGCGGTTGAAAAACATAATATTTTGTCAGTACAGCTGTCTTGTGGTGTGGTGGCTAAAGGACACTGTAAGATATTCTATTTATAGTAACTGGACTCTTCCATGCTCATTTTAATTGTCTTTTTAAGTTCAAAGGTATACCTAAGTTTATTGTCAAGCAGAATACTGAGGTGAAATAATACCATGAACATGTAGCCAATACTCTTAAAATTCGATTAAAAATCGCTTTTCGATTAAATTTCCAATGTTAATACTTACGTTCTAATAAATGAAACTGCGTTTTGGTGAAATGCGCACGGGTAAAAACACGAAGTCTCCCGTGTATCCTTTGTGAAAGCAGTTGCGATTGTTCCACGGGCACACACAAGGCTAAACCTTTAGCACTTTATATCAAAGTAAAACGCCGTTTATGTCACAAATAAGAAAACGCTAAAACAATATCAGTAACACTTGTCAATAAATTTCACAAAAAATATTCTATTCTGAACCAATCAGTGTACAAACGCAACACACAAAATCGAACACGAAATTCTCACTGGCTGGCATATTGCTAATTGGTTCTTGGTTGACGTGATGTGAAGTTAGCTACAATTGAAAACAAAACATCATCAAACAGCTGTTTAGACGATTTAAATGCCATCTAGTAGAAATGGTACATTACCAAAGTCATTGTACCATATTATAGATGGCACTGTAACTGCTTGTCTTCATAATGAACACAACGAAGTGTTGAAATGGTTTCCACTTCTTTCACTAGATAGCGCTTTGATAATTTACTAATTTATTCACATGATTTTCATTTCATGTGTTCGCTTTTTACCTAATTGTTTGGTAAGTATCTAGATTTTATGGATAATGATTACGGTTAAATCATTACTTTTTATTGCCGTTCCTGGAATTAACTAACAAGCAATCATACATCTCGAAGACAGCCTGAACACTGAAACGTTCTTTGCATTTCCCTTTTGATGATGACTTTTGGCTTAAAATTGCCTACAAATATTGATTGAATTTATATTAAAAAGAAAATAGTTTATCTGCTACGACCTGAATATTGAAAAAAAAAAAAAAAACAAAAACAGGGCCCCTCCGGGATTTGAACCCGGGACCTCCTGCACCCAAAGCAGGAATCATACCCCTAGACCAAGAGGCCGCTTACGTGACTCTATGAAATTTTCTTTCACATTATATGTACTTATATGACGCTATGTAATAATATAGAGCGTCATTTGTCTCTACTTCTATAATATTGAAGTTTAGAATCTTACTAATATTATAAATGCGACAGTTTATGAGTGTGGATGTTTGTTACTCTTTCACGCTCAAACCGCTGAACGGATCGGGCTGAAATTTGGTACAGAGTTACATTATAGTCTGGAATAACACATAGGCTATCTTTTATCCCGGGAATAACTTCCCGCGGGAACAAATTTTACGCGGGCGAAGCTGCGGGCATCAGCTAGTCTATACTAATATTATTGGAAGGAAATATTTAATTGTTAGTTTGCATCTAATACGCTTCGAAACTACTGAACTGATTTGAAAAATTCTGTCACTGTTGGAAAGTTACACTATCCCCGGCTAACATAGGCTATATTTTATTCTCGTATTCCTACGAGAACAGTAGCTACGCAGGTGAAACCGCGTGACGTCCGCTAGTAAGTAATCTATATCTATAAAAATCAATGCCACTTTTCGTTGTAATTTTATAACTCAAGAACGGGCTCACCTATCAAAACCAAATTTTTAGGCTTTGTTCGGACTATTTAGTAGATGGTTTATGTAAAGTTTGCACAAAATCGGTCAAGCGGTTCTTCATTTATTACGCAAACGAGGTTGCGCGGGTCAGCTAGTAATCTATATATATAAAAATCAATGCCACTTTTCGTTGTAATTTTATAACTCGAGAACGGGCTAACCTATCCAAACCAAATGTTTAGGCGTTGTTCGGACTATTTAGTAGATGGTTTATGTGAAGTTTGCATAAAATCGGTCGAGCGGTTCTTCATTTATCACACAAACGAAGTTGCGCGGGTCAGCTAGTTAAGTATAAATATTATCAAAACAATTTGATGACATGAAAATTGGTTCAACTTTCAAGCTTAATTTTAGGGTCATTTTCAGTAATAGGGTGCCGTTTTTATCCTTTGGGTACGTCCGTTCCAAGTAGTAGGTACCTAAGGTCTGGTCAAGGGTAATAATAACAAGTTAAAATTTCACAGATGATGTAAGTATAGGAAAGTAGGTTTATGATGGTGATGTTGCTATTGCAACAAATATTAAAAGGTTTTAAAACAGAAAATGAATAATATTTATGGGGCTCCCATACCAACAAACGTGATTTTTTTTCTGTCTTCTAGAACTTGGAACCCTCCGTGTGCGAGTCCAACTCGCACTTCTTGCCGATTTTTGTTCAACATATAATCTTTTTGTAATAAAGCCGGTAAAGTCTATAATTTTATTATTCTTATCTATGATATAATCAGTTAAAGGTTCGATATATCAAAACAGCCTATCGCAGTCCACTGCTGGACGTAGGCCTCTCCCAATTTACGCCACAACGCACGGTTCTGCGCCTTTCGCATCCAGTTCCATCCAGCCTGCGACCTTTTCCAGATCGTCGGTCCATCTGACGTCTCTGTTAAAAGTTAGCCTTTATAATTTCCTTCTAAAGGGGAAGGAAAGTTTTTGATAGACATATTTCACGGTAGCTATTCCACAGCACATCTTTCCTTGGGATTTCTGAGAAAAATAATAGAATCTACCTAACTTACAGCTTAGGTACGTGTAGAAGTCTCATAGAAAGCTTTTGCTGAGTTATTTTCAACTTTGCCGGTGTGACTACTTTTGATACTGTACTTTTTTAACGTGATGAAATTGTACATGGATACTATGCCGGACTCCTACCGACTAAAAACCCACGTATCCTACCTAACAGCCTACGGTTGGGAGCCCCGGGCCCCGAGTAAGCACTCAGAAGGATATATCCCAGCCCAGGACTCTTTATTTATAGGTACTGCACTAATCTTTATATACCTATATAATTCTACTGTTCGTGTGTCTGTCACTTAACTCCTCCTAAACGGCTGGGCAGATTTGAATATTTTTTTTGTATGCGTTTGGCTGGCGCCCTGGATAGTTTAGATACCTACTTTAGATTCACAAATCAGCCCGGCAGATGGCGTTGCAGTCGGTATTTAGGTTATAACGAAGTGGCGCTGGTCAGCTAGTCTATTATATAAAAATGAATTCCTATTTCCTTGGTCACGACATCACGCGTGAACGGCTGGACCGATTTCGCTAGTTCTTTTTTTGTACATATTGAATAACGGCACTTATACTGGAACAGTGCATGTGCCGTTATTCAATATGTGCAGTAGGTTCCACCAAGTGCCATCAATCAACAGTATAAATAATCTTTTCTGTTGTGTTTGTTACTGCCAGGAGAAGCTTATGTAAAAAAAAAGAAAGTTGGAAGGGGTACTGATTTCCATATTCATAGTTATGGCAGGACAACGTCTGTCGGCTCAGCTAGTACTTAATATTTATTACTCTAGTATTGTGTACTTCTTAGTACCTATCTATTAGCAGTAGCTATTAGTCGAACTCCAATGATACACCGAGTAAGTACCTACTAGGTATCACCATAATTATGTATTGGCTACTGATATTGATTTTTGAATTCAAAATTATGGTCAAATAATATCTTTATATTATTACAGTGCCAATTAGGTGCCAATGAAAAAAATCATCAAGTTAAATCAACTAACAAAATAAGGGTCGACTTAGCTTAGATAGACCATCTAAGCTGAAACTGAAACTAAGTACATACGTATAAATGTGTGTCCACCTAGCTAGGCAAAGGTGGAGTTATACCTACAGGTACAATTTTGCATTCACGAGATTTGCAAATCACATAAAATACAAAATTGTACATAACATTTAAAACATGGAATACAAATCAGATGTTTTGTTGCAGTGACAATGAATTATCTACTTGAATGTGCGTAAAATACGTAGCTTTTCTTTACTTATGTAGTTTTTTAAGACTAGCTAGTTGATTTGTAAAACAGATGTGTAGTAAATAACTATTGGTAGTCAGCTCCGCTAAGGCACGTAGTTAATTTAGCATAGCATTAAATTTAATGTAACAGTAGCCTTATATCATTCGACCACGCAATTTGATGTAACGAACATTACATGAGCAGGCGCAACGCCATGCGAAACTGGTCAGGAACTGCCCGACCGTAACCGAACCTGACCACCAATGGCCTGAATCAATTGTATAATTGATACTTCTTTTTTCGATAGAAATTCTTGAATGAACGTGGAACTTACGCATACGCTTGTGTATGCTCTATGAGGACACAGATTGATCCATATTTATGGCTTCAACGCTTTAAGGATTTTGCAAGGGTATGAATTATTAAAATTTATGGGTAGCCCTGCTCCTGTCACAATAAAATCACTGTCTGTCATATCCCACCCTGTAAGTTTTTACTACTAAAATGTTTAGTTGGACAAAATTGCAAGTGGCTCCTGACGTTTTTTACCCTCTCCTCACCACAGTTTCCTGTACCAACCAACTACAGCAGTTGAAGTTGGTGTGCCTGCTCCTACATAGCTGAAGAGGGGATTTCACATTTATTTACTCATACAATTCATACATACATCTAGGCATGCCTTTTTCGCCGAAGCAGTAGGTAAAGAGACATACCTACTGCTCGTTCGCTCTAACTTTGCCGCTCGGCTCCATACTAAAGTCGAATTTTTAATTAGACGAAGTAAATTGACAGCAACTAATGTCACTTCTTCATACAATGTTGTGTATTTTCTATGACGAAGTGACATTAGCTACTGTCAATTTACTTCGTCTAATTAACTATTCGGGTATACGCCTCTACGCCAGCGGCAAAGTTAGAGCGAACGGGTAGTACCCATAATTTCTCGTCTTCTTCAAATTTCCTCGTCGAGTGTGAAAGCCCGGCGGGTTTAATCGCAGCGGTTGAGCTTGGTTGGACTGTAGTTTATTTATATCATTGTTCGTCACGAGAACTTTCATATCGCGATGCAGGTCCTATATTGTTCTTCGCCACATGGCAGTTGCCACAGTCTCGCCGTGCGTCGTCACAGACAGTGAGGCTATTGCTGTGTTGCAAATTTTCAAGTCACCCATAATGCCTTCAACTTAACTATGGTATCGACATCGAAAGCTGGGCAGTTTGAAAATTCCACAGCAGGTCGCCACAATTTGCGCCAGTCCATTTCAACACGGCAATAGGCTCACCTCCAATTACGTGGGTTGAAATGCAAATGGTGAAATGTGGACGTATAATATGCCTGCTTACCCCTTGGTTTAGGAAGGTGTCACTATATATTCCGGTACGTCCGGTTAGCAGCAGTATTAATAAAATTTATAACACTTTATATTAGGTAACAATAAATGAGGCTAGAGGGTTAGTAGTCAGTACAATAAATAATTTGTTAACAATAAGTTAATGAACAGGTTAATTTATTTTACTACACGATACGTTCCACGTGAGTTGGTGCATGCATAATGATTATTTCAGCACTAGGTTTTGTACCTAGTTAGCATTATTATTCTTCATTATCGTCAAAGATATTTCCAAAAAACGAATAACAAAAATTTATTCAATAGGGTGTAATTCGAAAGATAGATACATTAAGGTTAAAGTTAGACACTGAAATTCGATATCTTTAAGCACTTCTTCGTACTTACATACATAAGTGTCTGCAATTTTCCTTTAAATGAATTGTCTCACATATAAGTGATGCAGTTTGCTGACTAACGGACGAGGTAGTGGCGAAGAGAAGGAAATCTCAAGTATCTTAGGCTTGTCATACTGTCAATAAAATGATCACATGGGACAACATCACTACGAAGCACGAGGTTAGTAGTCTAGAAGTCGTCGTCACCTATCGCATTCCATGTATAGGCCAAAATTGTCCGATTGACGTGGCCCCTCCCATCCTCTCATATTCATCCATATCTTTTGCGTATTTACACCGGTCTGTATGAAACACTAACCGAACGAATAAAATAGTCCTTTCTCTACGTTACCATAAAACCATAGTAGAATTATATATAGTAGGGTATCTCCGACCCCGACCGCACGATACTTACCTATAGTATCAGGGCTGTCACTTTTAGTTTATTCAATCGTCGTAAATGACAGGTTAGGTTAAACAATTGGACATTCTCATACAACATCATCTAGTCCAAATTAGGCCAGTTTAAGCTTGTGCTATGGGATCTAGACAACTGATAGACATATGTACTTATATATTTCTAAATAAATACATAGTAGGTATACAAAAACATCAAAACTCTGATACAAAACTTTGAGGAACACACAATTTATTCGATTCCACCCGAATCCAACCTGGGACCTCAGCACAACATTCCCATATTAATGATGGCAACATTTTATGGATCACAGAATTAATGTGAAAATTTCAGCTTTCTAACTATCACGGTTCCTGAGATACAGTCTCATTACGGAAGGACAGACAAAGTTCAAAGACAGCAAACGGACAACGTAGTCTCATAAATAGACTCCCGTTTTTATCCTTTGGGTAGGGAACCTTAAAAATGACCGAAATTCTAGAATATTTTAGCTTTTCCTTAATTCATACACTAAACACTATAAATTTGCATTCTTTTGAAGGTTCTATATTCGTTTGAAGTGCCACCAAAGTAAAGTTTCGATTATCAGTCAGTCAGTGTTCACTCACTGCATACATACATATAGTCACGCCTTTATCCCAAAAGGGGTAGTCAGAGGCGTAGTATACGCCCACGTCTCACCTTTTAGTTTCATGTCCCGCGAAATAGGTGGTGAGCCTATTGCCGTGTTGAAATGGACGGGTAGTGTTCTGTTAAAAGATACTAAATTTACTTCAAACTTCTAGTTTTATCCACAAAGAAATTATAAGGGGTCGAAAACGAACTGAGTGGGTTCGAAGCAGTGGGAGTAGAACTCGCGCAGCGAGGGTTCCGTACCAGAAAACGGCAAAATTCATGTTTGTTGTATTCCATGCAACAAACGTTCCCCTAATACAATATTATTTTTCTGATTTTAGTATTTGTTGTTATAGCGGCAACAGAAATACATCATCTGTAAAAATTCAGTTCTCTCTAGCTATCACGGTTCCTGCGATACACACATTTTGTGGGACAGACAGACAGACGTACAGCGAAGGGTCATGTATTGGGTCCTGTTTTTCACTCTTTGGGTACGGAACCCTAATAAATACGAAGTCTAATAGGTATTGAACGAATTCGTACGTAAGCATTGAACTTATATTACTACGTCCATAATAATCTCAAGGTGCCTACCTTTTATTTTTTTATTCAAACAATTTTTTTTATTATTCAAACTCTCCTTTCTTCTTCTTTTGTTACCTATCGTGAATTCGTGAATAACGATAGATAATGAGGGAGTTTAAAAATTACTGTTGAGGCATCCAAAAACGGAGCAATATATATCGTCCTTACTTCTTTATAGGCATTGTCATATTTATCTAATGGCGACAGGTTGTGGCGACGAGGTCCGGTGTTGCGACAGGTAAGAGTACAAAATGTCGCCACCCCAATACATCCCAAGGGTGTCGTAAGAGGCGACTAAGGGAACACCTTCGCAAAAAGATCCATTACGTAGAGAAGGAAATCTCAAAATGTAACCCGGTTGTCAGTAAAATGACAATCGTTAAGCCAAGTTGAAGGATTTATGCTTGGCTTGAAAATTTTCAACTGCGGGTCGTGGCGACCTGCGCCTGTCCATCTACTCATCTCAGGCTCATCACCTATTACGTGAGGCATAAAACTAAAATGAGAAATGGGGGCGTATACTATGCCTCTGTCTACTCCAACGGGGATAAAGGCGTGATTATATGTATGTATGTAAATAAAGATAGCAGGCATATGACACATACATTTTACGTAATCACGCGCACGCGGTTCGCGGCAACACTGATTGAACGCTTGGTTTACCTGCTGGGAGCGTTCCGACTAGTACTGATTTTTAAATGTGTGCGTGACGCGCGGCTCGTTCTGACGCGACGCGTCCGTAGGCACTGCGCACGCACACAAGTATACCGCGCTCGGTACCTTTGATATAATTTTGTTTGAAGATGCCTAACGGTTCGGGCACGTAGACCGGTCTTAGCGAATTGCGGGGCGGCGAGCGAAATGGCCGCCATGGCGGCGGTGGACGTACTCAGAACGTGTCAAAACCATAGAGTTAGGATGAATTCCTAATGGGCTAGCGACACGGTCAATAATATTGAGTCAAGTCTGATATTTATAAATGAAAGTTCCTTCAGTGTGCGTGATTTCTTTGCATGTATGTGTGTGCATCGACGTGTATGTACACAAGATATTGACGAGGCATGACAAGTGCAGTTAGACCATGTATCGGGCCCATAATGGGCTCCCAGCACTTGACAAGTCTGATAATATGAATGAAATCAGCTTCAGTGAGCGTGATTTCTTTACGCGTGATATTGACGATGTATTAAATTTATTTGCACTAGGTTGAAACTTGAAAGGTTATAGACACATTTATTTATTTTACCTAATAAAATGGACTCGCGAATATGTGTGACGAGATGGGAGTGTGTGATTTAAGTCACTTCAATATGGGCATGTATAGTCGATAGAGATGTAAACCTTTGAGGAAGTAATATAACTGAACGGACTATAACAACTCATTACATAGGCATAGGCTGCCTCTGTGGCGCAGTCGGTAGTGATACCGCCTGTGGCGCTGTAGGTCGTGCGTTCGACTCCCACCTGAGACAAATATTTGTGTGACCCATAAATGATTGTCTCAAGAGTCTGGGTGTTTCTATGTATGATATGTATGTATTTAATTAAAAAGTATATGAGTTTTAATATCCGTGGTCTGATACCCATAACACGAGCAGGTTATTCCTAGCTTACTTTGGGATCAGATAGCGTTGTGTGAAATTTCCGTGAATGTTATTATTATTATTACTTGTCAAATAACTACCTACTAAAGCTGCGGTTCCACTTAGGCGGAGCGGAGCGGAGCTGTGGATTTTAAACCATGTGATTGGCTTAAAATCCACAGCTCCGCTCCGTTTCCCTCCCGCCTTAATACCTTAAGTACGGAGTACCCTCCGCACCGTGATTGGTGAATCGCTGCACAGCTACGCTCCGCTCCACCTAAGTGGAACCGCATCTTTATAGTCTGTTCATTAATATTTTACATCTGACAGCTTCTCATTGTACGATTTTCTGTGTACATATCGTTGTCGTCCTATGAGTGCCAGCGTTTTACCCAGCGACAGCCCATTTTACCGAATTTAAGTGGAGATTTTAACATCTAACCGTAAGCATAAAGTGTTATGTTTTTCATGTCATAAATAGTCATAATATGCTTAACTTAACTAAAACAGTGTTTCTTTTATTATACGATTGTATAAGAGTGTTACTTTTATATTTATTAATATCGGAAAAGAACATTCAGTACCATCACGACCGAAGGCAAAGTGGTTGGTTCCACAAAGTTCCATATCTCAAATAATGGCCACGCCCTAAAAAACACCAGCAAAAGATGAAAGTAACTTTCGACTAAAGTAAAGTACATAGGAGAAACAAAAAACTTATTTTGGAACACAACACACATATCAAAGTAGGCAACGAAAAGGTTGAGTGATATAATCCTATGACATTAAGATCTCTGAAAACTTGAGACTGGATATGCCGACGCATTCCACCAATTACAGTTATGGAGGAATGCATTGCCCCTTGAATATTAAACAGACTCAAACACTGAATTCATTTAAAAACCTAGTTAAAAATAATTTTCTTCCTACTTATCAATGAAACCTATGAACTATTTTCTATTCTACTATGTATGTCTATTCAATTCTGAATGTTACATACATACATTCTATTGTTTTGTTTAAATATCTTATTTTAATTCAATTCTGAATGTATGTATCTATTGTTTTGTTTAAATATCTTATTTTAGTCGACTACACCGCGTTGCTTGGTTGCACGTATCATTTATGTCCATCCAAAGGTTGCCTGCCTGGAAGAAATCGGCTTAAGCAATAAGGCCGCCCAATGTACATTTGATTATTTTCTTATGAATTGTGCTTGCAATAGATTTTTTTTGTAACAATATCGGTGTACAATAAAGAATTATCTATCTATCTATATTAACTGTCAATGGACGAAGTACAGAAACAAACCCACGAGCCACGTCGCTAGCTACCTACCTACTTATTAGAGACAGACTCAATACTTATCAACTTCATTATATGGGCACCTTTTGGGCAAGTACTAAGGTACTATATTTTTATGTTAACATACTAAAGTAGGTGTAAATTTTTTATGTTAACATCCATACATCCATATGGTCACGCCTTTATCCCCGAAGGGGTAGGCAGGGGCATATTATATGCACGCATTTTACCTTTTTAGAATTTGTCGTGGTGGTGAACCGATGTTGTGTTGAGATGGACAGGCGCAGGTTGTGACTGCCTGCTTGGCTTAACGACTGTCATTTTACTGGCAACCACTACATTTTATGTTAACAAATAAAATTAATACTAGCTGACCCTCGCAATTGCGTCAAGAGATAAATCCCGTCGCCACTCTGGGGCCGTCCCCGTAAGGAGACGAGGAGACAAAGGACGACAAAAGTCCAAAGTCCAAAAGTCTAAAAGTCCAAAAGTCCGAAACTCCTAAAGTCCAGAAGTCCAAAGTCCAAAGTCCTAAGTCCAAAAGTCAAAACTCCTAAGTCCAAAAGATTTTAGCTTTGGGAACTTAGCCATTTAAGAAAGTAGTATTTATTCGGATCGACGGTGGTGGGGACGAGAAAAAGATTGTTGAAGTTTTTCAATCCAATGGAATGTCAAGTTGGCATTAATTCAGAAAAAAAAATCAAGTCATGGAAATTAAGGAAAAAATTTAAATTTTGGCGAATTACTCATTATTTTTTAAAAATAACATTTCATTCATATAAATGCGTCGTTGATGCAAGGGCGTAATATTAAATTGTTTTGAAGAAATTTGGTAGCAGACTAACCCGTGACTGGACCGATATTCAACTATTTCAAAATTTTATTCTAAATTTCTTGCTCCCGAAAAGCGGTGGAACATTTGTGAAGCGTACCTTTAGACTATTTGTCTCGAACCAAAAAGTGCTATTCACTGCGTGATTCCTTGAGAATATTAAATTAATCGCATTCTTACTAAATTCATATAAAAATGCGATTGGCTTATTCCGCCAATCGCATTTTTATATGAATTTAGTTTATTTCAATCAATCAATCAATTTAGCCTATAGCAGTCCACACTGCTGGACATAGGCCTCTCTCATATTTATTTCCAGTCATCATATTATTCAGCCATATATTTATTATCTGACACTTAATATTTAGAAAATAGCCACTATCTTTTTTCATTTTGCCTGATGATATGTACTTACATTATTTTGGTTATTATCTCTGTGCTGTAAATTTTCATTTGAGTTGAGTCTGGGACCGGTCTACTTAATGTGAAATGAAGATATTTTATGAAATAAGATATGGCATATCATGTGAGTAACCAAAGCCAGTCTATATTAACATAAAAATTAAAAAATCAATATTTTTTCGTCCCTGAGTTCGTCCCCTTACACCGCTGTCTATGCCGCGGATTCGCTGGAGCGGCGGGTCGTGGCATGCTTCATACAACTTAGTACATTTGATCTTTCCGCTCGCCGCGCCGCACCTAGATTTCGCTCGAGCGAATTCTGCGTGGCCGCACTGTAACTCTATTAAACTCTGATAAAACGTTGTAGCTCTACCAGTACATGCGTTCCATTATCCTACTAATCCTACTTCCTACTATCCTACTAATATTATAAATGTGAAAGTTTGTGAAGATGTTTGGATGTTTAGATGTTTGGATGTTTGTTACTCAATCACGCTCTAACAGCTTAACGGACTGGACCGAAATTTGGTACAGAGATAGATTATAGTCTGGAATAACACATAGGCTACTTTACATCCCGGGAAAATGTTCCCACGGGAAGCGGGAACGGGTACCGATTTTCACGCGGGCGAAGCCGCGAGCATCATCTAGTCAGGCATAATCTAAAGACCATGTTCTGAGAAGTTGCCCTTCTTCGAAAAAAAGTTTTACACATCTAAAATGCTACGGCTCATTTGATCAAAAGTGGTCACCATACTCACCATAGCCTATGGAAGTTTACATTACCAGAGGAACTATATTCGCGCTACCAACCAACCCTAGAAATGGCAATGTCAGCATGACTTTCCATTAGACGGGCAGCATCAATTTGATGAGATAGGTAAAAAGTAGGTCACTAACGATGTTCAATAATGTAAATTTAATTTCTTTGTGTAAAAATCAGTTGTTGCATGGAGCCTTGATCGATTAGGGTAATCACCAATCACTATATGGTTCGAGTGGAAGAGACTTGTCTTATTCTTCGATCTAAAAAAATTACAAATTCTGTAGTTTTTGCATAGGTAACGTCTATTTTCAAAGTAAATCTTGTGCAAAATTTAATACCGCAATTTATCTTATGTTCTTCATTTGTAATCTGCATCAATATGAAATTAGTACGTACTTTATACATACATACATATGGTCACGCCTTTATCCCCGAAGAGGTAGGCAGAGGCATATTATATGCCCACATTTCACCTTTGTATAATTTGTCCCACGTAATAGGTGGTGAGCCGTATTGCCGTGTTTAATGGACGTACTTTATACTTATGATAAGGTGTCAAACAAGCAAACATGCCACCTTTTTTGAACGTGAGGGATCCTACATGAATGCTATGTCGGACACCTACCGACTAAAAGCCACACGTTACCTTCCTTATGCCTACTTGTTGCAGGAATTGACTGGATACGAAAAGCGCAGGACCGTGGATTCTGGCGTAATTTAATAAAACAAATCAGTATATTTTGTTATACATAGTTACATATTTACGAATTGATACGTCCAGCAGTGAACTGCCACACTGATTTGATTGGTTTGATAGTTCATTGATGAATCCCTTAATCCCTTAATCCAACAGCGTCGTCAGATTGAAAGCACTGACTAAATAATTATATATTTACAAATTTCTCATAGAAACTTTGCCACTTTAAGGGGTGAAATAACTCACTTTATAGCCACATAGCACATGAAAGAAGTTTAAATGACGCTTTTTACGAGCATTGTGCTACTTTAATTTACAAAACAAAACAAATAAAACCGCGTTGAAAAACATACTTTATCTGAGGTTATAGCTCTGACAATGTTTTCTTATTTGACAATTCAAACTTTATTAATGAGATTCGTAATATAGTTTTATTATAAGTTTTAATTCAATTCCTCAATAAGTTAATACATATATTATGATGTACTAGTTGGACCCGCCACTTCGTTTACGTCACTTAAGAAGTATGAAAGGAGAGGTATTTCTTCATCAGACTCATCAAGCAGCCTGTGAAACTGCCTTGTTTGCTTAATCATAAAAGAGCTTAAAGATTAAGTCTATTCTAAAACAATTTAGTCCAGCCGGTCGCGGACTGAATTATTTTAAAATAGCCCTTTTATGATTAAGCCAACACGCCAGTTTAAATTTACCCATTTTTAATACGCTTTTATTAGGTCGTCGTGTATGTAACTAACAATGTAATGGAATCTGAGGAAACTAATTACACCATCTTCCAAGGATCGTAGCGTCATGAAAATTGGGCAGCTGTATGTAGTTCTGATGACAATACAATAATATGGTACTGTCAAACTGATATGATGATGGAGCCGGAAGATAGGCACTGAAACTTCGAAGGAACAAGTGGAATATAAGATTGCTAATTCAACCAGCTTCCAAGGATCGTAGCGTCATGAAAATTGGCAGCTGTATGTAGTTCTGATGACAATACAATATTATTGTACTGTCAAGCTGATATGATGATGGAGCCGGAAGATAGGCACTGAAACTTCGATGGAACAAGTGGAATCTAAGGTAGCTAATTTAACCAGCTTCCAAGGATCGTAGCGTCATGAAAATTGGCAGCTGTATGTAGTTCTGATGACAATACAATAATATGGTACTGTCGAACTGATCTGATGATGGAGCCGGAAGATATGCACTGGAACTTCATGATGGAATATCGTATTATATCTGTTTTTGGTTTCGTCAGAAAAGTCTTGTAATAAACTTTGACCATGCCTAGGTTTCAAGGTTATAACAAACCTTTTTTTAATTGACTTGTAAAACTATGTAATGGAATCTCAGTTAACTAATTTAACCATCTTCCAAGGATCGTAGCGTCATGAAAATTGGCAGATGCTTGTAGTTCTGATAACAATACAATAATATGGTGCTGTCAAACTGATCTGATGATGGAGTCGTAAGATATGAACTGTAACTTCATGATTGAACATCGTATCATAGCTCTGTTTGGATTTGTTAGAAAAGTCTTGTAATGAACTTTGACCACGAATAGGGTTTAAGGTCATAACAAACTTGTTATACATATTTTGAAGTTAATATTGTGTGTAAATATTGACATAGGTACCTGCATAAAATGTACATGTATTAGAGTAATAATGAAATATTTTTTACATTAGTCGAACTCAGACAAAACACCATGTAATACAGAAATCCCTACTCATATTATAAATGCGAAGGTAACTCTGTCTGTCTGTCTGTTACGTTTGCACGCCTAAACCACTGAACCGATTTTGATGAAATTTGTTATAAGGATAGTTTGAGTTTAAGGGAAGGACATAGGCTACTTTTTAACTGACGGCGCAAAAGGAGGGTAATATTTTTATGCGATAACGACTTCTACGCGGATGAAACCGCAGGAAACAGCTAGTAAAGGTATAAATGTTGTGACTAAAAAGTATAAAATAAATAAATGGTTTAAAAAACCCTAGAAAAACACGCTTTTATAATGCAAGAAAAAAACAAAAATAAATAATGGATCGTTCAAGTTGCCTCTATTTTTGGCCTGAAGTGTAAACTATGTGCTTTTAGTTATAATATTTGATTGTAAAAGCGTGGGGCGCTAGAACAATAAAGACTGTTTTGTAAGCAAATTCCTATTAATACTAATCCTTATAAAATAAAAATCCTGGCGAAGGCTGCATAAGGTCGCAGAAGAGCATAACGTTTATGCTGCCAAAGGGAACGCTTCTTCTTTCAGGCAATTAAGTAGATACAGGAGAGGAATACGTTAACAGTGGCAAAATGTAGAGTTCTTGTTCGAGAAGGAGATATCTTTGGTTACCGTTAAAAACCCGCTTGGGGATATAATGCGTTTGTATTCTTATTACATGATTACTACATATTGTACTAAATATCTCGGAATGCCGAAACTTTAAGGACCTACCTATCAATTATCTAATAGAGATCCATAACGGTAATAGGTTTGCTCCTATTACGCGGGCGTCACGAAAAACTGGCAAAAGTGGGTGTTGAAAATGCGTAGGCGTGATTAACTTCTTTACTTTTCAAGTATGTTATGCATTTCAATTAAAGCCTAACATCGTTAATACATTTTAGAAATTTAAAATGATATTAATAACAGTAAATGTCACAATAGATATATAAAAGCGCGACAGTGTAAATTAATAGTTTTAAAACCCGAGAAAAACACGCTTTTATAAATGTGACCTTATCCTTAATCTGACAAGAGATCATGCAGCTTCCGCCAGGAAAGTCTTTCCCGTTGTAGCGCCCCACGCTTTTGCAATCAAATATTATAATTTAAAGCACATAGTTTACACTTCAGCGCAGAATTAGAGGCAACTTAAACGATCCATAATTTATTTTTGGTTTTTACGTGCATTATAAAAGCGTGTTTTTCTAGGGTTTTTTAAACCATTTATTTATTAGATTCATATGTCTATGTATGATTCTTTAAAGTGATATATCTTTTTTATTTATAAGCCGATTGACATGAAATAAACACTAAAGATTAAGTGGAGTAAACTTCAACACAATAAAGAAAACCGCATTGCAATCGGTTAAGCGGTTACTGAGATTATCGTGCACAAACGTACAAACAGATAAACAGACATACAGACATACAGACATACAGACAAACAGACAAAATGTTAAAAAAATCATTGTTATGGGTTCTATTGCGTTTATAAAGCCCCCTATAATATTTTTTTATATTTATCTTTCATGTCCAGACAGCGACCTGTTACGATTTTATATGTATTGATATTGATATAGATGATATTGATAACAAAATATACTGATTTCTATTATTATAAGGATAATACCTGCAACGGCAGCTAAGGGAGTGCTACTGGTTATAATTGGAGAGACCTAGAAGAAATTCCTGAAGATACATGAGCGTATCAGATTAGGGACATACCTTATATGTTGAAAAGTACCTCAAGGTACGTCTCAGACCTTAGTATGTGATGGGTGTCATAAATCACTCGTTGCGGACTGGCGTCAATTCCAAATCGTCAGATCAAGAAATTAGAGCATCTGTGGGTGCACTTAATACATATCCCCTTTTTAGGTTTCCGTTCCCAAAGGGTAAAAACGGGAAAAAACCCTCTGTGAGGGAGTTCGACTCGCACTTGGCCGGTTTTTTTTCATTTCTTTTATTTACGAGTGAAAAAATAATGAAGTTAAGATGCGATCGAGTAAAGCTTTCATTGGATAACCATCCCATCCCGCATGACCACCGAAAATCGCCCACAGACGACAATCACCAATTTATAAATATTCAGCTTACTTTACTTTTGTAGATAAAAACTAGTTAATCATCACCTGACTATTAGTCCCGGTTGTATAGACATTTAGTATTTAACAGCTGTTTTTGTACCACTAACATAACACATACTCGATAAGTACTCGTCAGTTATTTCATGAAAGTGTTTACGAAACTAGATGTGGGAACCGCTTCAGTTATTCATTATATTGATTTATTTTTCACTCAAACTATCGCAAACTACAAAACTTGAAAATTTATCGTGAACAAGTTACTTCTAGGATTCTAGGCCACTTCAACTACATCAACACTTATCAAATCAACAGGTTTTTATATTAGGGTGTTAACAGTAAGAAGCCTTTTCCAAAAGCCTGTAGAGAGTAAAGATTTAGTATTTATTTTCCTGACCTCACTTTCTTGTTCGCTAAGCGTTATCTGCCTTTTGCTCTATAATCTGTGGTGACACCTTATAAAATATTCGCCACTAAGAAACTTAAAATGAACTTTGCACTACTTGTGCTAAACTAATTTCTATGAAACTTTGCACACATGTTGAGTTTCCGTGACAGGATAATAATATTATGAAAGCTGAAAGTATAAAGCTTGCGCCCGGGACTCGAGTAAAGAGACGGGTGAATTGAAAAAAGGAATTTAATAAGTGTTTATAATATACTTATCTCATAGTATCTATAAATAAAAATCGGCCAAGTGCGAGTCGGACTCACGTACAGGGGGTCCTGTAAATATTTGATTTTAGTCAGTGAAAGGAAAGGGTTTTTGAATTTGTTGTTTTAGCAACAACAGAAATACGTCATCTATGAAAATTTTAGCTCTCTTGCTATCACGACAGTTGTCCTGAGATATAGCCTCGTGATGTACAGACGGATGGCGAAGTCTCAGTAATAAGGTCCCATTTTTACAGTTTGGGTACTGAACCCTAAAAAGAATCACTAATATTCTAGCATTATTGCCGGCTGCTTTCAAAACCCTCGCTTCGGAGACCAAGTACCACCTATTCTGAAACTAGATACTAGTATCTTCTACTCTCTCAATATTTTCCTAAGTAAGTCTGACGAAAACTTCTTGGTCTCCTTGAATGTTGCAATACTATGCGCACGTTTTTCAAATATGTAGATTATGCGTGTGTAAACGTATGCGCGGCAAACATCAGAGAGACCAATAAATTTGGTGCTACCTATTTGCTAAGACATTATGATGCTGATCTGCGTAAATATTATAAATGTTAAGATCATGTGCGATGTGTGATACCTTACCGAGATCTTTAGCATAGTACTATTAAACTCTGTCTTTAGGGCTCTAGCCAGCTTCACTTGCAAGTTGTGTGACTAATTCACAAGGTCATGGCAAACAAAAGTAAAACTAGAAGCAAAACCATGTCTCAATCTGTTTGACCAGCGTGCTATAGTAAGACCAAACACCTTCCAAAACCGATCGCACATAAACTATATGGGCTTTCAGAAGTGGATGACGATTGGCTGATTATATTGTTAGATTGAAAACGATCAGATATATCATCAAGTCGAGCCATAGACTTAATAATAAACCGGCCAAGTGCGAGTTGGACTCGCCCATGAAGGGTTTCGTAGCAGCAAGTAACATAATATAAAAGTTTTTATAGTTCGTTGTAACTTTGATTGATGTTTTAACACGTTCGCAGTGGTAGTGATTTTTCTAACCGAAAATTGCGGTTTATGACGTATTAAAAAAAAACTACCAGCTCTATCTCGTTCAAAACAATTTTCGTTGGTAGTTTTTATGGCAATGTACATCATATATTTTTTTTAGATTTATCACTCTCATAGTTTAGAAGTTAGAGGGGGGGGGGACACTCATTTTTCGACTTTGAAAGTCACTCTTGCGCTAACTATTCTCTTTAGAAAAAAATGATGTTAGAAACCTCAACAGAATTTTAGAAGACCTATCTATAGATACCCAGCACGCATGGGTGTGATAAAAAAAAAAAAATGTGTTTCAGTTCTGAGTATGGGGACCCCCAAAATGTACTGCTTTTTTTCTAGTGTTAAATAAGAATCTTAATGCGGTTCACAGAATACATCTAGTTACCAAGTTTCAATAGCATAGGCCGTATAGTTTCGGAGAAAATTGGCTGTGACACACGGACGGACAGACAGACAGACAGACAGACAGACATGACGAATCTATAAGGGTTCCGTTTTTGCCATTTGGCTACGAAACCCTAAAAACTACCCTGTGGCATCACTTTAGATGTTGGTACCTCTTGCAAAGATATAGGTATACTAGCTGATGCCCGCAGCTTCGCCCGCGATGGCGCTGTATGTGAAATTTTGCTGAATTTTCTTTGCTATAAACCTCACGGAGCCCGAGACCTTTCCAACGAATGCAAAACCGTGGAAATCGGTTCGTGCGTTCTGGAGTAATAGCGTCAGGAAGGAAAACCCGACTTATTTTTATATAATAGATATTTATATGCATCTTGCACATGTGTGCTACTACTACTATTTTTGGACCAGTATGAAGAGTCTTCTGGACTTCCTTATAAGATTGGACTATACATAATCAACACTTATATTATAACAAGCCAAAACAAGACGGCGGAAGACTTCACTTTAGCACAAAAGATGCAGGGATGTGTAAAAATAACCATGTGATTTGTTTTGACATTGAAGTTTATTGGTAGTTCCTTAATTATTATGAGTAAGCGTGTTCAATCAATGTTGTTTATAAAGTACATGTATTATGTAATACCTTTAGTATCATTTAATAACTGCTGCCTTCTCAGCGGGATTTTCCTTTATTAACAACAGACTTCACGGTTCTGACTTTATTTAAAACTATTCTTGAAGTTACTCGGACACATTACACTAAAATCAGTTAATCTCGAGATTTATGATTAGCAACATATTTGGCGATTCATTTAGATACTGTGTAATACTATAAAGTTCCTATACTATTTATCTACGTTAATACGTGTAGGAAGTGTACGTATATGATAGACACCTATTGTAACATTTTTATCTTGTCTTCTATCTAGTTGCACGCTTTTTAAATATCCCGTTGCACTTTTCCTTACATCCAAAGATTTCCTGAAAGAAAACTCAATGTTAAGTTCGCTTTTGTACAACATTGTTCTAACTGGATGTCAGTTCTTTGTTAGTGTGTACAATAAAGATATGGAACCAATAATGAAATAACATATTTAATTATCATTGCATACAACAATTTAACGTTACCTACGAATGCCATTCAGATTCTGGCGCATCTTCTTAGATTACGAAATGGTGTTAAGCTTCAGCACTCGTAAGCACTACGAGTCTTGGATAAACAGTAGGAAGGTCGAACTGCGGCACTCAAGTCTACTTGGCTGTCAGAATTTATGTATTAAAGATTCTATAACAAATTTTACCTAGCAAACGTTGTTGCGCGTCATGAATTGTAAGATCAAAAGTACTCAACTCAAATTCGAATTATAAGTGGGGGCAGGGGTGGAATCCTGAAAAACACTTTATGTATGACTTCCCATCTGTATAAACAGAAACATCAAAATTAGTTGTGCCATTTCGGAGAAGTGCGTTAGCACACACTATGATACGAGATATTTACTTTGAGTTAGTAACAAAAAAGACAGATTGAAATGGGTTTGGGACTCCTGGGACATTCTTCCGAGGGCTTACCCGGGGCTGTCAACCATAGGCTGTTGGGCGTTACGTGGGGTTTTTTAGTCGGTAGGAGACCGGCACAGCATCCATTACGATTTTTCCCTCACGTTAAAAAAAAATGATAGAAATGGGTTTGATTTTCTTCTAAATTAAAATTACCGAACTTTAAATACCGATGGCAACAGTTTTTATCAAAAAGTTCGGTAATATAAACTGCGATAAAGATACTAAAATAAATCAAATCAGCCTATGGGAGTCCACTGCTGGAAGTGTGACCTTGGCCTCCCCACAATACATGATGGTCCTGCCTTCCGCATCCAGTCTCTCCCGGCGATATTTTGCCAGGTATCAACAATAATTATTATTCAGACCTGGCAAAATATCGCAGGGAGGGTCTGATGTCCTGGCGAAAGCGACCTCACCTGCAATTAGTGGTCCCACTGACTAACGGAGTACGGACACAGGCACCCTTATTATTCAACCAGAGAGAGTTTTTGGTATTGTCATATCAAAAATAAAAACTCAAATCATAGATTGAATTAAAATGAAAATAAATTGATGAAGAATAAGAATGAAAGTAAAGTCCTACTTGAATTAATTATACACATACGTATTATATACGTACTTATCTTACAATACATAAATTAAACACCGGAAAATGGTGTCCACATTTTTTTAATACAGTTGTACTTGACGAAGAGTACCCAACCTTGATAACTTCTTTATACAGCGTTTATTGAATGCAAGGGTGGTCACGCCTAAGTACTTGAATATGCAATTTCCTTGAACCCTGCATACACCACGACGTCGAAGTTGTTCGCCCTCCCCCGTCAGCACTGCAATCTATAAAAGAATTGGATACCAGCCCATTGTCATCTGTGTGTTCGTAGCTGCAGTGCTGAGTTGTGTGCTTATTAACAAATAGACAAGGTACTTGATTAGTATTTACTATACTAAACAAAGCCAAGGATTTTCGCTTCAAACGGATCTATTGGTTTTGGAGTTGGATTATCTGTCGTTGAGAAGTTTTATAATTAAGTGTGGCACAAGTATTGTTTATCAAATATTATTATTATTGTTACACTCATGTTGCTTCGTGTTTGACAAAAAACGGTGAAGATATTTTAAAATTAACGACATCATCGGAAAAAATTGTGCGTAAATTAATTATTATGGGTCCGTCGAAAACTCGTCTTATTTATTAGCTATGGTGTGTTATGGACTTACTGCCCATTAAAGTTTAATGACATGTTTAATAGCTCGTTTAAATTCAATATTCGACAAACAATCCATAATTATATTTACAGGAATAACCCGGTTATGTTTTAAACCTTTTTGTTGCCTGATGTTTCGACCAAGTTGCACTGAGGTTTTTCTAGCCGAATGTCTAATTTATTCTACTTGTGCGTTTCCATGTGTGCGGTGTATTTCTCTTTTCCAATAAAAAACTCAGTTAAAAATAAAGTAGTGGAATCGAATTCAAAATTATTTTAATTCAAAATGTTGTCACAATTTTCTAGTACTTTTGTGTTCCCGTATTCCAGTGCATCAGTAGATAGTTCGATAGGTAGCGTATCTACCGTACCAAATGTTTTCACGGAGGCAGCCGCAACCGGATCGGAGAGGAGATGGCTAGGAAATGTTGAACGAAAACCAAATAGAAATGTCTCAATTTCCGTTGCTACGCTTCTTAGCGAAATTGCAACATTCCTTTCTGAGAAAAATGTTTTACCTGAAATATTTTATTTTCAGAATGAATTTGATCAGAAGTAGACTTTAATAGAGTCAGTTTAAATGTTGTGCATAGTGCCAACGATAATACTTACCTATAATAGCATTACATTCCTAATAATACTAAGATAAATGTTGGATAATTGGATAAAATTCATTCAATAATATGCGGAATACCTATGCATGAAATTGAAAACGAAAATTTTAAAATGTATCTTTATTTTTAAGATTCATTTAACTTGTTGTGGTAATGGGTTCATAGCTCATAGGTTAAATAAAAGATGATTTTATTATGTTGATGATAATGCGTTAAATAAAAGATTATAACACCTTTTTTTGTACCCATGGCCCAAATGATTGAATTGAATATTGTAAGTAATTTAATATTATATATCCGCCTCTATATAAATACTATTTTAGGTATTAGTAGGGAGTGCTGGAGAAAAATAAATCAAGTTCCCAAATAAGGCAAAATATGCAGTAGTGATGAGTCGAAATTAACAATTTGCTGCATAATTGATCATTGAAACCATTTACGCGTTCTTGTATTGTATGTTATCTGTACTTATAATTCATGTTGTTAAACAAGAAATTGAAAGAAAAAAAGTAACAAATTATCAACACAGGACACAATCAATGTCGTGAACAAATGAACATCATGATTTAATTAGCTACTTTAAAAAATCATTTGTAATTTAAAGACATTATTTTTTAAATATTCAGAAGGACTAAAGAACTTATCTACAGGTACTATCAGTCTCAGCAGTAGGTGCTTTTACGTCTTAAGTTCAGCGATTATTCGATTAGTAGCTTGAATTGTAATGAAGTACCTACTCAGACTTACAAATTAAATTTTCCTTCGTCGATGACTTACGTACACTCACCTACATAAAATATTTAATAAGCACTTTAATTTATTGCTGCTAGTAAGCAAATCCCTTTATATTTCCAGTGCCTTATTAGAAATAAAATATCATAGTCGTATCTAATATTATATTCGAATGGTAGAACAAAACATATTTCGCCGACACCAAATGACAGATACCTATTTTAATATGAGTTACTACTAATGATAATAAAGATAAATTGGGACAGGGCAAGACAATAATGATAATCTAATCATAAATATCTACCTGGGCACTTATGTCATCCATTCCAAACTTGCAGAACATTTTTAAACATTCAACCCTTAAATCTGCTAAAAATTAATTGTTTTCTTTTTATGTTTCACAGAACCCAACAATGCAAACCTCAACAATTGTAGTACTTGCCTGTTTGATGGCGGTTGTAGTTGCGGAGGCGCTACAAGAACCACAGCCAGTTGTCGACAACGTACATGAGGCGAACTTTGACACACCTGTCCACGACAGCAGTCCAAGGAACAAGAGAGGACTGATCCTATTAAAGAAAAAACTGCTTCTTGGTAAGTACCGGCCTCATTAGTCTCTCAGAGAGTCAACTTCTGTCTACGAGACTAAATCTAAGAGTAATCTTACTTGCTAAACTCTTTCAAAAATTTTCCACCGGTAGGAAGGAAGGAATACTCCTTTAAAGTAGTTTATAAACCAACTTAGCCATTATTTCGATATTTGTATAAATTTTGATCTGTATCAAACATTAAACAATGCCATGTTTATCAGGATTTGCTGCTTATCTACATACTCATAAATACCACTACATAGGTAGGTTTCATACTCAACGAAGCGGGCAAAAGCACAGCGATATTTCACTGGACACCGTTTTTGGTCAACTTTAAACCATTACCACTTGAAAATATATTATCTTTGCTGGGCGTTTATTAATGTGGCGTGCATATAAGTACAATGCAGTGATAATATTACATCTCATTTAATTTTAGTCTCTTCTGCATGAAAAGGAGGAAACCGAAACCGCAATTGAATCGCATATTGCAGAAAAGGCATGAGTCCAAATTTCTCATAAACTAAACTTTGTTCTATGAAACGTTCATCGAAGGTATATCGAGCGTTTTGTCTAAAAACGATATTAGTCCGTGCAATATCGAGTATTCTAGGAGAGCACAAAGTTTGCAGTTTGCATTTAAAACTGCTTCCAGAAAAAAAATAACTCTTTTTTACTCATTTCCCAAAGCTAATTAAAATGTGACTAAGACCCTTTCTGCAATATATGATTCAATTTCTCTTCGTCTTGATAGGGAACTTTGGTAAATCTGTTGTATTGTACGATACATATACAATATTACAACAGAATGTAACAGAGGTCGATTAAGTTGGTTTAGTTGGCTCTATCTTCCCCTAACTTACTTTCTAAGTCTTCACAGGCTTCAAGAAACTTTGGCTAACGTTCTAGTGGGTTAACTTCCCAGACGTTTTGTAAGTACTTCTCCAGAATCATTGATCGTGAGAAGAGTCATATATTATTACGAGTACTTATAAGTTGAAGGCTAGTTTCTTAAACTTTCTTTTAGACAATTGTTATTTTTGCTTCTCTTTTGATTTACTGCGGTTTAGTTCTCGTTTGTTGACTTCAAGAATATTAACCAAAGATATCCGTTTTATTTGATTTCGTGATTTCGAACCCTAAATAAAGGACGTCTAAAGGTCTGCGACATCTGTTACTGTTGTTAACGAGATTCTAATAGAAATTTCCGATCGCATTTACGTACTTACTCCAGAAATATAGGTGCTAAGGTAGGGAAACATTCGAACATAAAGTCTGTGAGACCTCTTTTTTTTCTCTTCATATACGTCCGCATAGGGATGTGTCAAATACCGTAATAATGTTAATAAACCTTGAAGTGGGCACAATTTTATTGTTGTGTGTGTAACTTACACATTAGCATGGTCACTCACAAATTTGTGTTTGGTTTTGGTCATTACCGAGGGCATACTTGTGTGCCGATGTTACGAAATGAGGTTACCATATGATTCTCAGTACCTATAGGAAGAGTATTAGTATGTTAAGTTTGCCTTTCATCACTTAAGTTTTTAACGCCCTCTGCAAAGATCACGAACAAATATCTATAGAAGCGAGCAAGGTAGGCTTTCTGTCATTTTCAGTTTATTTTTTGCCCCTCTATGAAATCTATGAATGTAAGTGGAATAATTAGGCTTATATAAACCGATGATACATAACATTCCATAGTTACGAATATGTAAATTTGTATCATAGCATACTCAAGATCAATCGATCAGAACGTTCATTTCGTTCTATTATCGACTATGAAAGAGTTTGTAGCTCTTTCGTTCTGATGATAGAGCAACGCAGCGGTGGACTGAAGGAAATTAAAAGTTATCAAATGCGACCAAAAAAGCAGACTTCATTCTTAGGCTTAAGGTTGGTAGTAGCTCTAAGACAATGTCTGTCATCTTTGCAAGCTGATAAAGGGACCCAGATATACTCGTAGTATGTAGTCAGCCATCACAATATTTAGCATGTGAATTAATCCATGTAAGCCGTTAACAAACTTTTCTTTACAATAGATATAAACTACTTCGGGGCCACATAATTTTGATAACGATTCCAACTTGAGATATAACGAAGCTATGATCTGAACAATGACATAGAAACTACTTGATATCCGTATTGACGGAACGTGAAATAATTATATTATACCACAACAGTAGCGGTATATTCTGAAAAGATCTTAGAGAAGGGAAAAGCAATAATTTAGCTGTAAATGTGCACACCTGTGTGTTTCTGGGCATTGAACTTGAGCAGGTTTTTGATGTCACAAAGTTAGCTTGGGTCTCGGTCAAGTTCAGTGACACGATGCTCCGGGTAGGTTCCAGTATCAGCCCATGAGGCATCTGCTTAAAAGAATATAATTGGACTCTTCTGTAGAGTCTCTCTGTGAAGTTAATCTTCAAATTTGTTAAGTTTTAATTCAATAGTACTGTACCTATGTAATAAGGAAATCCAACTATCTAGCTTCTTTATCTAATTGTAAAGTTTCACGTCACACGGTGCTTGATATTTGCTTGTCGTAAAGAGGTAGCAGAATACTGGTATTACATTAAGGCGATTAAGAGTAAAGCTCACCAACAAATTCACTAGTTAGCATTAAAACTATAAACTCTAAAGACGTTTGACTATTTTGAAGAACTTAGGTAAGTAGGTACCTACTCAAAATTTAATGAACAGTTAAGTACTCACTGATTATGTTGGCGTGCAAAGCTAACGTTTGAGGTACCTACCTATTAGCTATTTATTTGATGAGAAAATCAATAAGAAGCTATTGTTAGCCATTAGCCATCAATAAAATCGAAATTTTACGATAATAATAAAATAATTATTAATTATAATTGCTGCAGTAATAAGAGAACCGTGCAATTCGAATGGCAAAACTTATAGGAAAATGCCAATCGCTTGGCATTGTTTTTAAATAATTTGATGTCTATCAGTATGCTGCTAGAGAACATGACATATCCGACCTCAATGATAAAAAAAAACTAACTTAGTACACTGTACTGCCTTATAAACTTGATACCTATTACTTTTTAAAATTGAACACTTTGTAGGCTGCATTGGAGCATCTTCCTCAACGAAAGCTTTAGAATATCAAATCAATGCTGTTCACTAAGGATTCTCTGTGGGTACATTTTCTAAATCAAAAATGCACCGTCTTTTCTTGTTATTCATAATATACTATGCATAACATTTTTAAATTTTATTATGTTAATATTTTACGTATGGCAAATATCAAATCTATACCTGGAAAACAGTAAGAGTAATTTGGACACACTTTATTGAAACGAATATTATGAAAGGAATTCTTTTTATTTGATTTCGTGACTTTAAACCTTAAATTATAGAAGTCGGATGTCTGAACTATCTATTACAATTCCAATTCAATGATACCAATTTCCGATCATATTTATGTGAGTATTTATTCCAGAAATGTACTTGGTGAGGTTAAATTTCTTTTGCGAATAATACCTGATGAAGCTGCGGGCATCAGCTAGTCTAATATCATAAACTCGACCTAAACTGAACATGCACAATAAACATGGTTACATGTGTTCACTGTAACGTCTGTAACCATGGGCATGCTTTGGGCACTGAGAATCTTAATTTGAAGTATGTGTATTTCTAATTAAATCATTGTGTACAACTAATGTACATAAATTATTTTTTCCCCCTCGGGGTTTAGGGGACATGCGTTACTTCTCATGGAGCTAACGTTACACCCTGAGGGTACAGTAGTGGCTTCTTCAATCAGATCCCTAAGATTCAATATCTTAGGGATTAACGAAAAAGCCCACATTAGGAGGAAGGGCATAACGGTACTCCGTTCGTTGAGCAGCCCGCCTGGGGCAGTACCTCCGCCCTGCAGAAGACCGCGGTAATAGTAACCTGACTCCGGTTGGGTTATGTTCTCCGTCGGTTAGCAGGGATCCAGAGCTCATTGGGGCGACTTTGTGCCGGTGACGGTGAGACCAGAGGCTTATCTGGCTCCATTGGCGGATAGAGGCGCGGAGTATTGGTACGGCGGTCAGGGAGACCCGGTGAAACGGTTGACCGCTGACCGCCCGCAGGCTGTACGGGACCCGAACCTGGGGATCACTTAATCTCCGCCCCAGGAGGCTGAACCAGCAGCCTGTGTAAAGTCCCTGGTGCTGTGGTCGTGCCGGAGGAGGATACCGGAGTGGACGCGGCCACTGCATTGGGGGGGGGACCGGGGGCCCTTCCGTACGCCGTGCCAATCTTCCGCATTACCTTTGTCTGCCTTTGGTGATTTGGAGCCTCGCTTAGTCTCCTGCGCCAGCGGCACACAGGCGCCCCCTCAACCTTCTTAATTCCCCTTTTTTGAAAAACAACCATGGCTGCAAAAAAGAAAAATAAAAAGGTATCCACAGCGGCATCGGCGTCCACACTTCAAGTGGACTTTTGCAACATCAGAGGCATGCGCGCGAACATCAACGTAGTCCACCACCATCTTGAAACTGCGAAGCCGACCCTTTTTTTCTTGAAGGAGACGCAGATCTCATGCCCGAAAGACACATCTCACTTAATGTACCCTGGCTACAAGCTGGAGTACAACTTCAGGCGGAAAGCCGGGGTGTGTATGTACGTCCGGGATGATGTCTGCTGTCGCCGTCTTACAAGCCTCGAAGACAGGGACCTGTCAACGTTATGGGCGCGCGTGGATCACGGGGGCCACACCCGGATCTACGCGTGCGTGTATAGGTCTCACAGCGGTAATACGGACACAATTCGCCTTTATGACCACCTGCAGCAATCGACTGACAGGGTGATTGAGCAGTGTCCCTCCGCTGAGATAGTGGTTTTGGGAGATTTCAACGGTCATCATGTTGACTGGTTGGGCTCCCGGACCGCCGACTTTGCGGGAAAAGCTGCTCACGAATTTGCCTTGACCTATGGGTTCTCCCAGCTGGTTAAATCCCATACAAGGATACCAGACAAGGAGAATGAGCATAGTGCATTGCTGGACCTTCTGCTGACAACGCGTCCGGACGGATACAACGTTTCGAACGACGGGGGTGCTTTACCGCCGGGCATTCCGAGTTGTGGCACTTCCATGCCGGAAGTTAAATTTACACAGCGGAATGTCCGGCGGGAGCTTCAATCTCTGGACGTTCATAAGTCGAGTGGGCCAGACGGCATTCCCGCGGTGGTACTTAAGCATTGTGGTCCAGAGTTGTGTCCGGTACTTACACGTCTTTTCACACTTTCCTATTCTATGCAACAAGTCCCGGCGTCGTGGAAGATCGCGTATGTACATCCTGTACCCAAGAAGGGTGACAGGAACCGACCCGGCCAATTACAGGCCTATAGCCGTCACCTCCCTTTTATCCAAGGTGATGGAGCGTGTAATTAATACACAGCTCCTGGGGTACCTTGAGGAACACGACCTGCTCAGCGACCGGCAGTACGGTTTCCGTCACGGTCGCTCGACGGGCGATCTTCTTGTGTACCTAACACACCGATGGGCGGCGGCTATCGAGAGTAAGGGTGAGGCTCTAGCTGTGAGCCTCGACATCTCTAAAGCCTTTGACCGGGTCTGGCACCGTGGTCTTCTTACGAAACTGCCCTCATATGGACTACCCGAGAGATTATGCGGATGGGTGTCCAGCTTCTTGACCGGTAGAAGCATCAGGGCCGTCGTTGACGGCAGCTGTTCAGACTGCATGGCTATAAACGCTGGAGTACCGCAAGGCTCAGTGTTGTCCCCTACTCTGTTTCTGCTGCATATCAATGACATGTTGTCTATTGACGGCATTCATTGTTATGCGGACGCTGTCGTCCGCATAACAATGAATGCCGTCGGGGGAAATACGGGGGACACTTGTTACACGGGCCGCCCCGGTATCTCTCGGGACACAGTGGAGGAAAATCGTGAACAGCTTGTGTCTGAAATCGAGGCTACTCTTACTAGTGTGTCCGATTGGGGTGGACAAAATCTTGTCCAGTTCAACCCTTCCAAGACACAAGCGTGTTTTTTCACCGCTAAGCAAACCCCAATTACTGTAGCGCCGCAATTTCAGGGCACATCTCTTTCCATCTCCAAAAGTATAGGGATCCTTGGCGTTGACATCTCCAGTGACGTTCAGTTCCGTAGTCATTTGGAGGACAAGGCTAAGCTGGCATCCAAAAAGCTAGGTGTGCTCAACAGGGCGCGGCGGTACTTCACTGCGGCGCAAACACTGCTTCTCTATAAGTCGCAAGTGCGGCCGCATATGGAGTACTGCTGTCATCTCTGGGCGGGAGCACCTGAATATCAGCTTCGTCCATTTGACTCCGTGCAAAGGCGAGCTGTAAGAATTGTCAACGATCCTGTACTTACAGCTGGTGTGGAACCGCTTCGCGACAGCGAGACTTTGCCTCCTTATGCGTGTTCTACCGCCTGTACAATGGTATGTGCTCTGAGGAATTGTTTGATATGATGCCCACGGCTAAGTTCTATCATCGCACCGCTCGCCACAGACAGGGAGTTCATCCTCACACTCTGCGTCCGGTGCGTTCCAGCACGGTTAGATCCGATAGGTGTTTTCTTCCGCGCACGCTTAGGTTGTGGAATGACCTCCCTGCCTCGGTTTTCCCAAACGCCTACAGTATGGGGTTCTTCAAAGGGGGTCTTAGAAGGTTTTTACAGGGTCGGCAGCGCGAGTGTGGCACCTCTGGTGTTGCAAACGTTCATAGGCTGCGGTGACCACCAGTCCTTCTGGTGGGCCGTATGCTTGTCTGCCACATTAGTGGTATAAAAAAAAAAAAAAAAAAAAAAAAAATACCGAGGCTCCTAGCAATTATTTATGACTCACTGAAGTGTTACAGTATTCATATGAAATATCTTGCTTTTATGTCATGATAATTTATATTTATGACTATAAACATTAATTATCTGTTTCGAAATAGAAGTACCTAGTAGTCAAAACCAGGGGTTTAAAGAATTTGATTTATTTCTCTTGAAATTGATATGAGTAAGTCAGCAGATTATTTAAAAAAATAGGATAATATTAAAAATAATAAATATTTACGTCTATTTTCAGGTGCTTTGGGCTTGAAAGCAGCTAAGGTTGGAGCGGCGGCCGGAGCAGCTGGCGTAGTGGGCGCTCTTGCCCTCAAGTCTAAGTCTAAGCCTAAGTCAGTTCATCACGGTCATACGACATACTATCACCATGGGTAATTGGCTTATATTAACTTTCTTTCCATCGCAGTAACACCATCAATCAATCAATCAAGTCAGCCTATCAGCCACCTGCTGGACGACTTTTCCCATTTTCACCATATTGAGAGGGTGACATTATCAAATGAATAACTTACCTACATTATTTTACTTGAACTTAGTTTTTGAACATCTTTTCACCATAATTTAAGTTCACAATCACGGAGCAAAAGTTCCCGACGGATATCAATATTTTTAAAGATGAAAGGAGTTGACCAAGAAAGATTGAGTTTACAATCTTGATCAACAAGGCTGGTCTTGTAATTTCAACGACAGTTACTGCACCTATCTAAATCATTACTATATTCTATAATGTATCTTCTGATTCATTATCATCATCATCTCAGCCGATCATAACATAACCTTGGGAGACGTTTTAAGCCTTATGCTGGCCAGACTGGTTGGTATAAGATTTCATTTCGCCGTCTTTTTCTTTACAATTCTGGTGCATATACTTTAGAAGATAGGTACGCATTACTAACATATTAACTAACTAACAAAAATTTTCAATATCTGAGATCAAAAGAGATTATTGGAGCTTGATTGAAACTAACACATATCTTGTTGACTAATCTGCTAACATTTCACAGCCTACATCCATCAGTCGAAGTAGAAGTCCATCGGTAAGTTCAAGGGTTTTACCAAGAATCGGTTGCACGGCTTGAACTTGAGATGGCATGCTTTTTACTCTTTCAACTTTGCCATTTGGTGTGGTCAAGGAATCGCTTCTGATAGGTGTCGTGTGCCCTTTGTCTATTTATGTATTTACACCTTGAATAATATAAGAGTACAAAGCAATGTTTGAATTCACGTATGCACTTATGCATATTATTTTCTTTGAATGGTCGAGGTTGCATCAGCTTAGTACCTACATAGTAGTTTACGGTTAAGTAGTTAGCTACCGTACTAAGTTTATACTGTTCACTTCACAGTATACGGTTATTATACATAGGCACGGCTCTTCTGAAGGTTGATGATGACGCGTTGATAAAGATTATTGTGCCATAACAAGCTAGCTCGTCGAGATTTTCTTCTCTTTGCCTTGACGTCGTGCGTTGAGTAGGTGTACCAATTGTAGGTGGATATTGGTCTCCCTCATAGTAATGGGATAGCGCCCGAACCCTTTAGACGAGGCCGCAATGATAGCCAACGTCTGCAGGAAACCCTAGGACATCCTTTTGATGGCTTACCCGGGACTCCCGACCATAGACTCTTGTAAGGCATTGTGTGGTTTCAGTCGGTAGGAATCCGGCATAGTGTCAATGTAGGATTTCCTCACGAAAAAAAACTCTAAGTACGCTGGTGTGGACTAAATTGCATCCCAATTCAACTCATGGGGTAGCAAATTAAAAATGCTCGTAACTATTCCTTAGCTTATTATACTCTTCTATAAAATGATATAGATAGCACTCGTGCCAAAGGAAGCACTTAAGAAAATTAGAGAAATTTTCTAAGTTTTTACTGGCAATAATTTGTGAAAATAATGTTATGGCAAAATTAAAGCAGAAGGGTTTCATAAATATCAAACATTATCAAGTCTAACTTTATCAACTAATATTTCCTTTTCGTATCCTATATCCACAAGTAAAACTTCATTAAATTTATATGAAGTGGTAAGGTACTTAACCAAAATAAACTTAAGTTCTTTGTTTATAGATAATGAACTTTATGAATATGCTAAGATTATGTACGAAATGTAAATGATGCAAGAAATATTGTGGACAGGTCTTCTTAATATACTTTTATTTATTTAGTAAACACAAAACCGGTATTGTAAAATATTTCACCATGTACTGTGTGATCTATGCATGCTAATGAGCTTGGGTTTAGCCTAATAGGATGGTATGTCCGGTAAAACCGTACACGATTGATGATGGAATGCGGATTTATTGTAAAATATGTTAAAATTGCTTGTTTTTTTGAAATTAACAGCTATCATAATTTACTTCTTCATATTACGCAACCATTTCTAATATAATTTTTAGTAACTTATGAAACTTCTAGAAATTTGCAGGTCCAAATATATTTGCGGCCATATATGTATAAAATGATTTCAGATAGGTATATTACCCACTAGCTGACCCTCGCAACTTCGTTTACGTCACATAAGGTCTAATGAAAGAAGAGGTATTTCTTCATCAGACTCCCAAGAGCGTATGAAACTGCCCTGTTTACTTTATCAGAAAAGAACTAAAAGTTTAAGTCTATTCTAAAATAATTCAGTCCCCGACTTCGGCATGGACTGAATTATTTTACAATATCCTTAATCTTTAAGTTCTTTTGTGACTAAGCAAACACGCCAGTTTAGAATGAACCTTACATTCAAAGGAACCCTTTAATTATACCTAGGTTTAGCGAAAGTTGAGATGTCTATAATTTCGAAACTACAGAACCCTCAATATAAAAACTTGTGTGGAACAATCCTTAAAGTGCTTTCTTTCCAACACTAAAAAAATATTTGAAATCGGACCACGCATTGAGAAGTAACAACTAAAAAATAATTTTGTCTTTCATCCCCTCTCCCAAAAGAACTACGCAAAATATTGGGATCAAAAGTATCCTAGAACCTTCCTCGGATCATATACTCAAATTGTACCAAGTGTCATTCAAATCGCCTTAGTAGTTTTGGCGTGATACTTATTCAGGATACAGACAGACAGTCAGACAGACAGACAGACATGAAAAATTTAAATTACATTTTCGGCTTCAGTATCGATTAGAAAATGTCCTACAATTAAAATTTTCAAAATATCTTCCATGTACAGACTCTTAACCCTCAACAGTTTTATTATATGTATAGATCAGTTAGTTGTCAAGAGGCAATTATTACTATTAATGATTTTTATAAATATTCTTACGAACCTTAAAGGCGTCTTGAAAAAAATCTACAGCATGTAGCCCCAACTTGTTTAGTTCTTTTCAATATGGTGATGTGCTCAACACCGCTATATTACTCTGTATATTAGTATGGCATGACACTTGTACCATGGCGACAGTCAGCATTCACATCAATGTCGGCAAAAGATAGTAAATGTAAATCTATGTAAGAGATTCCGTAAATTCACACGATCTCATTTCCAACTCAATTCAACTTTCCTAAGCTTTTATTGTTTTGGGGATCTACATTCTTCCATGGGTCTCTACAGATGTCATTCTCAGTGTTTTGGTGAATGTGTCCAGAGTAGTTAGAGGGTGAAACACAACTCAGATTGCGATATCAATAAATTCAGGTAGGTAGTATCGGAAACATACAAAATGATGCTGTGGTGTGTGCTAGCACAGGTATTATTAAAAACTGTTGATAAGGCTGTTGGCATGGGATTGGGTACACACCTAGTTTTATGTGATTCGAACTCTCGTCATTTACATATAAAACATTTTATAGAGATTAACTTATATAACTCGATATAATAATCCTGTCGAATTCTTTGTGTAATGATATCATCAATATTTCTTTTCTTTTGTTATTTCAGATGGTGATCACCTTCGCTAGGAATTTCTTAGAAGTGTAAGCAGTGGCATTAAATAGTATTAATATGTAGGGTTGTCCAGTGATCTTCATAAATTTATGACTGTCGTATGCATAGCTTTAGATCTATCTGTGTGCCGATTGTGTTGATTGTGTCACTTTTCATTGCCTGCAGTTTTTTGTTCAAATATATTACGCGATCTTATCAATGTATCAATATATTACGTTTGTTATGATGAAAGCATTGCTCGTTGCAAGTAATGAGATCAAATCATCTTACAATGTTATAGTCAAAATAAATAATCCAGTATTATACTCTTGGGATGAAAGAACCGGGGCGTAAAGTAGCATGTCCCCAACACATTTTTTTTCAGTTCGCACATAGAAATGAATTAAAATGAAACCGCTATATCAGATTTCTAATACATCGTTTAGTTTGGTATACATAATTCCCTTAGTGATAACAGAAACGACATGACTTGCATTGAAGATTCCTTTTGATTCTTACATAAAATAAATCGCAAGCAAATAATAGGAAATAACTCGACTGTAGTGTTCCTGAAAATCAGGTCCAACTATGTTATCATCACGTATTACGTGTTATTGTAAAATCTGTATTGCACAACGCACACATTCAAATACAAGTAGGATTGCCATAACAGATAGTGTAGGAGTTCGTATGTCTTCTGACGATACATAATACGTAGTTAAAACGTGTTGATTTTATGTTTTGCGTCTTTTGTGAATCTATTATGATAAGTGACAATATATATGTATATAACTTTAGTCAATATGTAATATTATCTACCTGTGTAGTCGTAGTTGGTAAATGTTAAGACTTATATACAAAGTTGGCGATGTTTGTTATAATATTTATAACATTACCCGCAGAGCGATTGTGTTTAGTTTTAAGACGTTGTTTTGATTAAACTGATTAAATTTAAGATTTTAGTTTTTATTGACTCTCTTGTGTTCCTGGGACATAATACTTTTCTTTTGGGAATAACCGGGGCTCCCGGCCGTGGCACTGTGTGGTTTTACTCACTAAAAGGCTGGCATATCATCCATGAGGATATTCAAACGTAAAAGATCTCTTATTTTAACTGTGAGGTATATTTTGACAGTGGTAATATTTACTAACTTTTAAACTTTCGCGTTGCATGATATTACTAATTATTTAAAACGGGTATTAACGCGATCATACCTTTAAAATTGAGGCTTGACGTTTCGGCTGGGTTGCACCAGCCGTGGTCACAAGCAGACTGAGCCGTGGTCACAAGCAGACTGCTTGTGACCACGGCTGGTGCAACCCAGCCGAAACGTCAAGCCTCAATTTTAAAGTGGTAATATTTAAACAGCATTAATACTAACATTTTATATCAGCAATTCCATTACAAATAAAAGTGCTGGAAAGAATGATTGAGGTAATATTTTGGTCCTTTTATACCATTCATTCATGACCACCAAACATGTCATTAGCTACGAGACTACAAATATTATAATTTCGTTGCCGCTGATAATCTTTAGATACTCCGCTATAACTCCTGTCTCTAATGCAAAGTAGCCATTCAATATGCGAAGCCGAGGAGCCAATCACAGCGTAATATAAAGTCAATATAACAATTTTATTTACCTTTTATACCGGCTATCGATTTAAATCTCATGAAAACGTTTGAGTATCTAGTAAATCTTCGTGCAGCACATAAAAAGGTTTTAAACATAGCAATACACACGCCTGTGAAACAGAAAAATCTTCCAGTTGCTGTAAAACTTATTGTTGGAACTAATGAGATAGAAACAATTTCAGTAGCTAAGTTTAAATTGATTGTAAATTGAATACCATTTTGCCTTTAAAATGCGAAAAGTATTTATTTATTTTCTTTGAAGTAGGTACTAGGTACCTATACTTTTTGAACTTACAGTTTCATAATATGTATTTCTGAAGTCTATTTATATTATTAGTAATTGAAATCTATAATAACACATTTTGTAGTTTGTTTAAATCATGGTAGTCAATTTGTGTAGTCAAACAGCTCTTGTCAATTATACTAATATAGATCCATCATTAATTAAATGAAATTTCATTCCTATTAATACTAAATGTTCGCGATAGTATGCAACAACATGCGTTGAAAGTCTTGAGTTTGACTGAAGTTAATAATTTTATAGAGTTTACCATGACTGGTGTTTCTATGAGCTCTTCTAATCAATGCTATTTAGTCTTTTCTAACATTTTGTTTTACAGTTCTTGTAAAACAAAACATAATATTTTTTAAACATGTGAACTAAAAGGTTCATTGACTCTATTAAAACAGACTTACCATTAAAGTTTGAAACGTGAATCCAGTCTGCGTGGCTTTTTTATTTTTTATTTCCGATAAAAGATCTAAGTATCGTTTTTGTGTCATAGTCTGTGAAATCTAATTATTCGTATTTTCGCTTTAGGATTATTACATTTCAAAGTCTCTGGTTTTGAATTAGGCATTTTTTGAAGTACGGAAAAAATATTTGCTTGCTTATAATAATAATGTTTTATAATTAGAATGAATAACTATAAGTTTATTGATTGATACAAAAATTATAAATTGTAAAATTATGATAAGTTGTGTTGGTTAGGTCAAGTTATAATATCCAATTGATTTTTTCATATGCTACAGTAACCAGTTTTTTAAGTACAATAACCTCATAATGAAGAAAAACCCGACCCGACACACAAAATGACGGATTTTGTAAAGCGTTATTTTGTAAAAGGCTTCAGTCATTGACCCGTCTACAGTAGTTATTTTCTTTTTAAATATGATAGTAGAATGTTTATAAATAAAGTTTAAACAGACGGTTTTCATAGCAGACATATTTATTTTTATAATCTCTATTTAAATTGAACTTTTTGAATGAGTAGATGTGTAAAATCGTTATTATATAAATTTGCTCACAATAAAGGTATAAAAAACTTGTAGACTGATCGATTATTATGTTTATTTACGGTGAACAAATGAAAGGTGAACTAAGTATGTATACTACGGGTCAGAACGGTCCAAACAAGCCCAGTTTAGATTTCTGTTTTATTTATTTTTACACTACCAAAAAGACCACAACCTCATGAGTGTAACCGTCGTAACCGATGACCTTTGCGCCTTGGTTCGTGTCATCGCGTGATCCTATTTCTACAGCTAGTCCCGGTTAGATCTTAAGCATACAAAATATGACTTTCTTTTAACTACAGACACAATCATTCTAAAGACATTGGCCACCACGTCAAACCAGGACTCGAGCAGGATCCGCATTTGGGGCCGTCCTTTGTAATGTCACAGTGACTTGAACACACGCCCTAACCGAAACTTTCTAAAATCCCTTTTGAAGAACCTTAAACTGTAGACGACATCATATGTAATAGTTCTGCGTTCTAAATTTAATCATAATCCGTTTGGGAATCAGTCAGTTCAAGAGCAGTAACATAACTACTATTTTAGTTGTCTTTGTTATTTTATAGCACACTGTCCAATAATTACTTATGTGAATAGGTATATTGCACCTGTTCCCGAATCCTACAATAGATTTGATGGTATTGGAACAGTTAACCTGTCAATATTTTATACACAACATTCCCAGTTCCATGTGAAAAATGTTTTCACCACAAAATATGGTTTCGACGCTCTATTTTTCACCACAAATTTATAGCTGTTGCAGGATAGCGCTTTTTTATGAAACATCAATGTATTTAGAGAGAAAGCTTGTAACATGTTGTTTTTATCAAGATAATCCGATGCTATGTCGTGCTTGTCTTGACAAAGTGCACATAAAAGACACTGTAAAATTGTTTCCGAGTTTTCTGCAATGTAGTGTAAATGCTATGATTTCTTTCCTTGTTTAAAAGATTTATTTAACATACGCTACTTGTATGTATCTTAGCTGTTTCACACAGAATTTAGAAGCTATTTTAACACGTTCTTAGAGTTTTGTTGAGCTGAAATTCAGTGACGATATTTAAGTATGAACTGACGGTAAAATAATATTTAATGGTGAGGCAGTGACTCTTGACCAGTAATCTGACAAGGTTTTTCTTTTGCACCATGAGCTCTTTCAGCTGGCGGCCTATGAGCTTCGTTAGTAATGCTTTGAATAGATTTTTAATGTTGGCCTGTAATATCTATGATAATATTCCTTGCGAACTTTAAATATACACCTGGTTGGTCTATCTGGCATCTACCGAAGTCGCAGGATAAGCAAGGGTTAAAGTCATTGTAGCTAAACAAAGGACGTCCCTAAATGGAGATTCTAGATAGAGGCCTGGCTTGACGTAGCGGATAATCGAAGGGACGGAAGTTTTGAAGGATGCCATAGATATTTAATATGATTTAGTCCCAAAACCAGGACAAACATCGTCGGTTACACTCAAGAGGATAGTCTTTTTGACTGTGTAATGTCCGCTTAAAAGATACAGGAAAGAATAGTCTGTTGCAGAGATGGAAATTGAAATGCACCCCCTGTACTCAATCAGGGATATTCCCAACCAGGGATAGAAGACCAAATGCAAGAGAGTTAACATTCATCCAAGAAATTATCAACTAACCCCTGTAACGAATTTAACTATAAAGATGTTAGCAAGCGCTCAGTAGCGCTAATCTAATCAAATTAAGCCTTTTTATTAGCCCCTTACTATAAAATAGATTGCAGAGGGGTTTATGGCGAGACTTGTGTCTGTAGTCTGTGACTCTGTTGCATTAAACTACGTCACTAGGTCATGTGGATCATCTGTTCAAAGTTTGAAATAAAACAAAAATGACAACGTCAATCGGTTTGAACTTTCACTTTTACAAAACACGTTTTAGAGAGGGGCAGTCGGGTGAGACCGTCTCACGGTTTCTTGTTTAACTTTAAAAAGCAGCAACCAATCAGAAACAACAATGTGTAGTACCAATCTAAAATGTTCACTGAATTCAATTTCTTTGAAATGAAAAACTTTAGTCGAACCATGACCCATCTACGTGAAGTACACTTATTCACACACATCTTATACCTAAAAAACCAAATGTTAATGACTATAATTAATTTGGGGAACTCGTTACAACTTATCAAATTGCTTTGTCCCAGCCCAACATATTCCTTATGTTGCTAATTAACCTCCAGCTTTATTGATTCTTTAGGAAGACCGGGTTCCCGTCATCAAAGGAACATTTGTGTATTTCATGTTTGCAAGTTGCAGATTCTTCCAGCACCCTTTTCATCGAAGGGGTAGCCAGGGGCAAACTATACGCCCATATTCTACCAGTAGTATTTTTGTCTCAAGTACCGACGGGCACAAGTTACGGTTGCCGGCTGAAATGCTGTTGAAATTTTTCAAACCACGTAAGCACATTAACTTGACTTAGCGACAATCACGTTACTAGCAGCAGGGATCAACTAAACAGCTTTATGTGCATTTTGAAGAATGGAAGTGCCACAAACGTCACCACCTCAAAACTGACCATAATTAAAAACGCTCATCGTTAACAGAAAATTGAGCAAGCGAGGCTACGAGCGCTTTCACAAAATTTTCAGCCGACCTTATCATTATACAACAGCGTGAAACATCTCAGAACATCGTTTGATTAAAGACCCACGGAAGGTCGGAGCTCCGAAACAAAGTTAGCAAACTATGCCCATCAATAATTTCGTGTTAGTAATAACATCTAATTAATATTGAATATCTGAAACTATTCAGCTATTTGTTGCGTGGTATTTTTCGTTCGTGAGACGATCAATCTGACTTGACAAGTCTCACGTGTACACATACATCAATGCAAACACACGTACAAACAAAACACTCACACTAGACGCTACTTTCATAAATAAGATCTTCGATTCAATATTTAAAAAGAGTATATTGTCGGGTTCTTCCTAACAGGCTCTACCTATTAACTTGCGCATCTGGCAGTAGGTAAATGTAAGTACCTAAATGAAGAAGCAACAATCTTGACATTCATAAGTGTTACTTTGTGACATATATGAACAAATAGGAACAACACCCGAACCCCCTAGGTGAGGCCGCAGTGCCTGTTGAGGATCCAAGGACAGCCAAGGTCTGTTGGGGATCCTGGGGATATCTTTCCGGGGGGTTCCTTTTAAAGAACGTGTGGTTTTTAGTCGGGAAGAGTCCAGCATAGTATCCATGATGGATTTGAAAAGGATAAAAAAAAAAACTAGAACAAATATTTTTTTATATTTTTGGTTCATCTGAGATTGACGTGACGTCAGACTTGTCAAGTTATTGATCTCCTCCGTAACGCTTATGATAATAATGTGTTTTATTGGTGGGGCTACGAGATACATAGCTAAATGAGGACGGGTTAGGTATATGTGGTCTGAGGTGTGTGTGCTCCGCCGACCTATAAAAGTCAAAGGCAACGTTTTAACGCTCAGTTCACCAGTAATCACTTATCAGTGTTGTGTAAGACAGTGGTAGAAAAAAAGGTAGGTTGCCGAAAATTTTCAGTAATTTTTTTAAAAATTTTTCGACTATTTTGTATATCTCAGTGTCGCTCTTCGCAATGTAGTTTTCAAATATATTATGTTTAATTATGACTGTGGTAGTGAATGCGGCTGCCGATGCTGAGTTCTTGGGTTAGATTCCCGGGTCAGAGTAAATAAGTATTTGTGTGATTCCCAAATCTTAATTTCGGAGTTGAGGCGTTTTCTATTATGTAGGTACGTATTCTACCTAGAACCTATGGCACAAGTTAATGTTAGCTTAATTAATAAGAAAACAAGGGTTTTGTACATCCGTCCGGTTGTCAGTCTGTCAAGACCCTTTACTAATGAATGTGTGGGTTTTATGTAAGGAAAAACGTGTTTTCGACACTTTCAAAGGAATCAAGGTTGATAGGGTACTTCCCGTTGTCCTAGAACTATAAAATATGGAAAGTAATATTCTCATATAGGAGAATCTCGAAAAACTATTAAAATATTAAGTGCGTAATATAAAACTACGTGAAAAATTTGCACGGGACCCATGATAGGCGGGTCGACTTGCTCTTGTCCGGTTTTTTTACGTCATAAACTCATAAATAATCTAAACGTGATTGAAAATAGCTTAAGTTTTATATGTGTAAATGCCATGGGTAACTTTTATCCTGGAAAAATATCTATACTAATATTATAAAGAGGAAAGATTTGTTTGTTTGTTTGTAACGAATAGGCTCCGGAACTACTGGACTGATTTGAAAAATTCTTTCACTTTTGGGAAGCCACACTCTTTGCGGTATTTTATTTACGTATTCCCACGGGAACGGGAATTACGCGGGTGAAACCGCGTGACGTCCGCTAGTCTTATATAATAGAAAGAAGATCACTAGCGTTGTTTCGTACGCAAATACCATCACGCCATTACACCAAGTAAACGGAGCAGTAATCAATATTAGAGTTTCCGGGTAAAAATAACAAAGTACGAGGATATATGGATTAAACAGGCGCAATGGAGGTGTAAATTATATCACTAACGAAACTGTTGGGGTGCATTGATTTATCCAATACAAATTGTTTATCAATTCAAAGTATTCAAACCAATTCAAATCAAACCAAGCAAGTTTTTTAACGTTATCGTTAAGTTTTATTCATGTTACTTAACTTACAGGCGTTGACTCACTGATCTATTGAAAATTTTATTGTAAACTAGCCGTTCCCCGCGGCTTAGACTGCGTAGAAGTCGTTTATCGCGTAAAATCATAACCCTCCTTTTGCGCAGTCAGTTAAAAAGTAGCCTATGTCCTTCCCAGGGCCTCGAAATATCCCTATCCCAAACATCTCAATCGCTCTAGCCGTTTAGGCGTGAAAGCGTAACAGACAGACAGACAGACAGAGTTACTTTCGCATTTATAATATTTGTGGGGAAGTAGGGAGTAGGGTATATAAGTAGGGATTACCCTTAAAATGTAGGCACCTGTTTATAAAGGGTTTTTTCAAAATTCTATCCCTGGGAGTGAAATAGGGGTTAGTAATTCGGGAGTTCGTAAAATATCACGGTCACAGTTATTGATTAATAAAAATTTCATTATAATAGACACAAGTAAACGATAGGTACCATCCGTTCTTATTTCAGGTAAACATGAAGGTGTGTACTATAATCTTCGGGTTGTTGGTGGCGTGTGTTGCGAGCTTGGCGGCACAACGCGGGCCATTGCTCGATGGTTTGCAGCCCCGCGATGATGTTCAGGAAGTGATGGTCGTGGACCCAGAGACCAGAGAGAAGAGAAGCTTACTTCTTGGTAAGAATAAGACAACAGTATATTGCTGATTGTCTGGTTACAGGCGTTATTTGTTCTGGATACCTTCTCAATGAAGTTTCTAAGTATTCGTAGCCAGAATGTATAAGGTTACATTTATTCCACTTTGTTCACCTGGGTAAATAAATAATTTCAAATTCATTGTTTTAACCATATCACGACGGACTGGTTGTAACTTCTAGGTAACTTCTTAGTTTTATTAATTTCTTTTCTGTTTAAAAAAAAACCACGAAGGCTAAGGCGGGAGCTCCGCTCCGCTTCGCTCCCGCCTTAGCCTTCTAACTTAACCTATCCGAGTCGGATTCAAATCAATTCCACTTTGTTCACCTAGGTGATATCACCCAGGTGATTTATTTCCGAGGTGATCAAAGTAGACTAATCAATTCCACTTTGTTCACCTAGGTGATATTACCCAGGTGAACAAAGTGGAATAAGCCTATTAGTCATGTCCTATTCTTTGATGGTTTTTTTTTAACATGATGGAAAATCCTGCTGGATGCTATGCCGGACTCCTACCGACTAAAAAACCTCACGTAACGCCCAACAGTCTATGGTTGGGGTCCCTGGGTAAGCCCTCGGAAGGATGTCACAGGACTCACGGCCGCCACTGCGGCCTCGCCTCGCCTAGGTGACTCTCTTTGATGGTTTAGGAGGAGTGGTATTTATACTGCCATATTTCACTAGATGTAATTTTGTTAGTTTTAACTGTCACCAACTTTGCTACTAACGGTCAAAAATAGTTTTTAGGGTTTCGTACCCAAAGGGTAAAAAGCGGGACCCTATTCACGAGACTTCGCTGTCTGTCCGTCCGTCCGTCATGAGGCTGTATCTCAGGAACCGTGATAGCTATCAAGCTGAAATTTTCACAGATGATGTATTATTTTCTATTGCCGCTATAACAACAATAAATACTAAAACCCGAAAAAAGGGGGATGAACTAATAGCTTATACAAGAGAATGTTGCCCACCTTTCACGGTTTTGTTGTACTTTAAAAACATACATACAAAATGTACTGGACAGAAACACAAAGTTTAATGCGTCGTTGAAATATTTACATATTAAATTGGGGTCTGGCGGACAAGACCATTTTGCATAATTTTAGAATTTTCAATTTCTTATTCTATTAAAGGAATAAAACGATCAACTCGTGACCACGGGAGTAGCCCAAACTTCGATGTTTGTGCTACGAAGTTTAACATTTTATTATTATACGACTAATTTTCTACTGAAAGAATTAATACCCATGAAAAGGTATTAGCTGATGAGCACTTCTTTTAAGACAGACTCATAGGGAGAAGAAGAGGGACTCACAGTTGCCTTGCGAATCTGGCAGTAAATGTAGAATCAACAATCTTGACATTCATAAGTGTTAATTTGTGACCTATATGAATAAATGCATTTTCATTTAGATTTTCCACAAATAAAACTGTGACACAAAACAAACATCGAAAAAAAAACACGTTTGTTGTACAGGAGCTACTACTACTTTTTTTTTGATTTTTGTGTGTATTGTTATAGCGTCTCTCTAAAGATCATGGTTCCTGAGGTAAAGCCTCGTGACGGGCAGACAGATCGACAGACAGACAGACAGCGAAGTCTCATGAATAAGGTCCGGTTTTTGTCCCATTGGGTACGGAACTTAAAAATCAAACGTTTTGTATGGGTATGTAAGCAAAATTCAGCCTCTTCGTGTTTTAAAGTCCTTGACTGTGTTCAGAAAACTAAATGTTCTATACGTAACCAAATTCTTGAATAATCCGTCCTGTAATGTAAATTGCTGCGTGCGTTTCGTGCGATGGAGTAGGTTAATCCTTATTTAGGTATCTATTAAACGCATGCATAAGATAATGCATGAAGCTCTGCCATAATCGAAATACTAAATTTGACTCACTTTTATGTTCTCGATTTCTAAGTGATTGAGCATTTCCTTCCATCATTGATATGATTTATTCAAGGTGAATGTAGATTATAAATCGCACGCAATAAACGTGTCAGTCTAATTATGTCTGTGTTGACCTCTTCTTCAATAAATAATTACCGATTATTGATCTCAGTACCTAAATATACTTATACCAGATGTAGGTACTAGAAACTCCGTAGTGGCCGGTTGGGGCAAATACCGGCACATGAATTCAGATACAATAATCCAACCCTCTCTGTACCTCTCTTTCTACCAAGGTAAGATATTGGGAACTTGAAAATGCGGGAACTCAGGGAACTGGAAAACAGGAACAGGGGACCGGGAACTCAGAACACGGAATTTTGATTTCCATATTCATAGTTGGATAGCGTCTGTCGGGTCAGCTAGTTTATAAAAAAATATTTACGTACTGGTATTTTACTTTTCATATCATATGAACACATAAGTGTATAATACCCGTGGAACACCCGGTGGACTAACGTGGCACGAGTTAATCGAGGACTACTTAGGTGGACCAGGCGATATTTCTTGATTTTTTTTTTTTTTTTGAATGTAGTAACTTTCCTGCGAGCTGCGTTTAGAGATTTCCCACAGATATGAATAAGTTAGTGTACGTACGTACTACAACTCCAAACTTATCTATGACGCAGGGTCGATCTGAACCAATGCGGTCTGGTTTCGTATAACCGCACACTTATCCTTCCCTACTATCCTAACCTTAAAGTCACGGTGTGATTTGTTACAGCCTTAAAGTTACCGTAAAATATTGTAATGGCGGGAATAGGGTTAACTTTCCTATAGTGGTAGGTTTATAGAGTAGAGTTTTATATAGGGAAGCGTGAAAACATGAGAGAGATACGTTTAAAATTTTAATAGCTGTCTCTTATTTATTTAATAAGTTGAACTTTTTTGTATAATTTCAAACCGCGCGTTCGTCAAAAATTGTATAAAATTTTCATAATACTCTGAAAACTGCTATAATTTAAAAAATGTACGTTTTTGTTGGGAAATAATAATGTATTTGTGAGAAATGCACGTACGGATAAAAAAATTGTGAATTTATGGGTAAGATCCTACTATACGGGCCGCGTACGTTTTACGTAGGTACCTTCGCATTTTAAAGAAAATTGCGCAAACAGTTGAACGAGAAACTTTTTAAAATTTAAATGAAGAACGAACTATTTTTCAAAATTCTTATTTGATTTCGACGGCTGATGGGCATTTAGTATACACTGAATGCTAAATCGCACGTTACAGATACATATAGGTACACATACAACAGAACAGCCTAATATCGACAGCCGTGATCCTCCGCTGGTCGCAGAATCCTCTTTTAGGGCGGATTAACGAAGGACCGTACCTCCATAACCCTTTCGGTTGTAACGCATATAGGAGAATTATTGCTGTCACAGATTGAAATCGCTGTTACAGGTAAAGTTTGATCGAGACTGTCGTTTGGTCCTTTGTAAAATTTATGCCTTTTACGTAGTAATGTGATATTTAACTTAACAGATTTTGTTGTCGAAAAAAACGTTAAAAACGTTAAAATATAAAATATGAAATCAGGTATTTAGATTAGAGCAATGGAAACCGGTAATTTAAAATTAATTTTAATGTCTACCGATTATTTTTATTTTACTCTTTAGTATAGGCACAGATTAAATAATAGTTACTACGTAAGTATAGGTAATATAGCACTAAGGTCAATGACCATTAATTAGCTAGCTGATTTCAGGCTTCGGGGCTCAACGTGTGGTTTCCAATTTTTCTTGATCGTTGAACAATTGAAAAGTACCTACATGACATTATTATACCACTAAGATGGTATACGACCCATCTGATAGAAAGCGCTCACCAGAACTTATGCACAGGCTGTGTGCGGATACCTAATTACTGTTGAAAATGTTTATGCAAAACATCGAAAACATACATTGTAAATGTATAGTAGTGCCACCTATTTTAACCCACACCAGGACCAACAGTAGCGTAAGACGCTATCTTCTATGAAGAAAAAGTCACCACTTATGACACCAATTAATTTGAAATTTATATAATAAATATGTCGTAGACATTATGATATAAGTGGTAGTACATTTATAGACATGTCATTATAAGACAATGCAAGGAATATACAGCAAGATTCCCTCGAGAACGTCGATATGCGTCGAGCATATTATTTTGTAGAAAGCTGTCATCGCTGAGAAATTGATAATGCGTAACAAATACGTCATGTCGATCCCAGAAGACCTCGCTTTCTAGGCCTGGAGATTGATGATATCATGTTAGACAGCGGAAACGTTAGACGGATTATTCCAATGGTTATAAATCTCATGTGTAAAATAATGAAGATTTTCTAATACAGTGGTGGGCAAACTTTTTTAATGGGGGGCCAGAAAAATGAAGAAATTTCAGGGGAGGGCCAGAATGACAGAAAAAACGGATTTTGTGCTGAAACTTTTAATCATAACCATCACCTTTACAGTATTTACGCACTTGCATAAACGTTACATACATAAATATAGTCGGGCCTGTATCCCCGAAGGGGTAGGCAGAGGCCTAGTATACGCCCAAATTTCACCTTATAGACTCGCCACCATATGTCTCACGTAATAGGTGGCGAGTCTTTTGCCGTTAACAACTAGAATCAACTGTTATTCAAAGGTCCTGACATGATAGGCGTGTGGGACGTGTGTAATTGCTTTATATGTGCCATATTTCTTGAGTTGTGATGAAGTAACTTTCAGCAGTGCGAAAAGGTGTTCAACAGTAAGTCAGTTTGTGATTGAATTTTCTGCAATTCCATGGTCGAAAAAGTCTGTTCCTTCACCACCTAGCAATAGACGATATTGAGCAATAGACGCATCCACGTCTATTGCTCAACTAAGTAGAATCTTCTAAATATTGCTTCTGGACCTTTAAAATATAATTATCGCGGGTCATACACTAGGTAGGTATTCATGTCGAAGGACCGTTGGCGGGCCGGACTAAATGCTTCCGCCGGCCGTACTTTGCCCATCACTGTCTAATACATAACTAGTTGTTCTTGTGGAGACACCTCGTAATATAATTTATGTTCAAATTTGGAATTTAAGTTAAAAAGGATTTTTGAAAACTGGTATTTGGGGTATATCATATTCATAACCAGTGCCTTTACTGACTAGTTATCAGAAGAGAAGGACTCGAAAGAAGAAACATATTCTTTTATCGAAACCAGTTTCGGAAAAAGAAATATTATTCTCTTTTCGAAACCAGTTTCGGAGGAAGAAATATTATTCTTATTACGCAACTGGTTTCGAATGTAGCCGAAGGGCTCCAGATCAAAGTACTTACTCCTACTCAGTACATAATGTGACGTATTTTTATTTTCGGTACTTTTAAACTTTCCATAAACTGAAAAGTAATTTTATAACACGGATATTAAGAAGGTAGGTCTGTTTCCGCTTAGTTAAAATATGACCAGCGCTACTCACGAATACAAGGTTATGCTAAAGAACCTTTTTACTTATAAATATGTAAAATTAAACACCTTTTCTACACAGCCTTGAACTTTTAACACGCCAGTGTTATAATTTTATTAAAACGCTAAATAACAGGATACACAAAAACTGGCATAAGCGAGTCGGGCTCGACACAGAGGGTTTCGTACCGAAAAATGGCAAATAATCACGTTTGTAGTCTGAGAGGCCCCACCTGACATTTGTTTTCTGTTTTTAGTACTTAGTGTTATAGCGGCAACAGAAATACGTAATCGGTGAAAATTTTAACTCTCTAGCTATCACAGTCTATGAGATACAGCCTCTCGGCAGACAGCGAAGATTTAGTAATAGGGTCTCGTTTTTACCATTTGGGTACGAGACCATAAAAATGTAAATTCATTGGACAATAAATAATAAAAGCAAAGCAAATGAGGGAATAAATGTTGCTACAAAAAACCTGTGCAGAGCCCCACTCCGTTAGCGCAGCCACATTCAATGTAAATCTGTAGGACAATTTATATTTATGAACAATTAGATACGCAGTCTATTTAACACGATGATCCTGTATAATCTGCTCATATTTTATTTTATCTGGTACTGCTGTTTATTACACAATTCATTGCCAATTCATTATTACGTTCAGAATGTATGCAAAATAGTAAAAAAAATGGTTCTATTCACCCATTGTTATTAATTTTGAAATACCTAAATTACTGCTAGATTAGCTAGATTCAACCTGGAAAAAATCTTTTTAATAGAAGTCTGGCTTAACTACTTTAATGGGTTTACTTTTAGTTTAGATAGTAGGTAATTATGTAAATATAGATATGTAATAATTACGTTTCTCTGTAATTTTTAACAATAAATGTATAAATACAAAAAAAAAACTTTAATGGGTTATTTTTAGTCAGAAGTTGTTGTGTAGAAAGCAACATTACAACTACACCGACTCCTGGACTATCTATTGCTTATGGTTTGCGTAAGACTTCTAACCTTGGAAATAGGCCAGCATGGGACCTCACCGCTCACAGGCACTGGCTATTGTTGTCTTTTCTGTATGCTTTCCATTTCGACGTTTCATAGTTTGGTTGCTTACATTGATATATTTAATTTCTAAAAAAAGGTGAAATGTGGGCATATAATATGCCTCTGCCTACCCCTTCGGGCATGAAAGACGTGCTCATGATATATGTATGTTTCCACATCTTGTCTTTTCTGTATGCAATGCGTTGAGAAGTTTCAATAGTTTGGTTGGTAAGGTATATTGATATATTTAATTTCTATAAAAAAATTAAATAGATCTGGCCTTGGCGAGTCGGACTCGAGGGTTCCGTACCAAAAAACGCAAAAAAAAAACAGGTTTGTTGTATGAGGACTCCTTTAATTATTTTTTTTTATTGTTATTCATTATTATACAGAAATATATCATCTGAGAAAATTTAAATTCTGTAGCTATAACGGTTCCTGAAATACATGTACAGAGACAGACAGACAGACAGTCAGACTGACAGACGGATAGCGAAGTCTCATGACCGTTTTTACCCTTTGGGTACGGAACTCTTGGAAGAGAATATCAAATTCTTGATAAAATAATGAAAAAGAAAAAGATTATCACTCCATATACCAGTAATCAAGGTGTCCGGTTCTACGGCTCGAAACACGATGAATATGTAAATTTCACAGATAGTATAGTAGTAACAAAAATTAATGAACGGTGCTTTACCGAATTGAATTAGGCAGGTATTTATGATATTAATTCGCATTATAATTAACTAGCTGTTCCCCGCGGCTTCGACCGCGTAGAAGTCGGTTATCGTGTGAAATCATAACCCGCCTTTTGCGCAGTCGGTTAAAAAGTAGCCTATGTCCTTCCCAGGTCCTCGGACAATCCCTATACAAAATTTTATCTCAATCGCTCCAGCCGTTTAGGCGTGAAAGCGTAACAGACAGACAGACACAGTTACTTTTGAATTTATAATATTAGTAGGGATTTAAATTTGAATTAGTTTGTTATGCTGTTGCTCAAGTTATGAACTCAAAGCATCAAAATTATGCCGTTTTAGGGACAGGGAAATAAAAGTATCACGGAGCTGGCTTAGCCATTAACACATGCGATTTATTCTCTTCTACGTCAAGCCATGACTTTTTGAGTCTACTTAAGTTAGCTAACTTTGCAACTACCTGCCATGTAGGATATTATCAGTCGAGGGCTGTGGTGAAGAAATCTTCACCCAGATAAGGTTTCGACAGTCTTGCACGTTGTTCTCTTTGAATTTCCTCCCCTACCTCGTTTACTGTAAATATGTCGTATTAGTTTTGATTGGTAATGCATGTACATAATATTATGTATATATAGCTCAAAAATATTTTTACTAAGTATCGATTTTCAAATAAATAAAAGTAAATCAAAATTATTCATTAAAAAAAATAAAAAATACAATGAAGCATAAAACTATTAACAATATAAGTACATATAATAGACAAACTAAATTAAATCTAAACAAGGTCCCTGTGTCATTGTGCCCAAAAGACTGCAGTATTCCCCCTTTGAATAGCGATGCCTATTAGTTGGGAGCAGTAACTGCCAGCCCTTGGGTCACCGGTCGACTTGAAATAAATTGTACCATACTTAATATACCATGTTCTTCTCACAGGAGCTGGTATTCTCGGAGCTGGAGTAGTCGGTGCAGGTATCCTCGGCGCAGGTCTCATCGGAGCTAAGGCCGGTTTAATAGGCGGAGTGCTAGCTGGTGGCGCGCTTCGCGGCAGGAGCTACGGTTACGGCGGCGGTTACGGCGGCGGTTACGGCGGCGGTTACGGTGGCGGTTACTACGGTGGCGGTTACTACGGTGGCGGTTACGGCGGCGGATATGGCGGTGGATATGGCGGTTACAGGTAAGAGACGTACTTTAATTTTACTACATGAGAGGTGAAACTAAGTTAAGGGTTTGAGTTGCAGTCAGCATTAAAGATACAAACGAGAACCCACTTTTCATCAAGCAATGAGTAGTGTTTGTCGTCACAGGGAAATTATAATTTTTGGGGCCCGTATAAGGATTGTCGTTTGCTTGGAGTTGGGGAAGGTTACCTTGTTTTTAAATGTATGTGAAATAGACTTCCTGACCTCGTAAGGGTACCTGCGTTGATGTCTCCACCAAGGTTCAGCAGGTTCATTAATTACTAGTGAGGTGGCTTCTGCTTCGCAGGCCGTAGTAGGGGTGGGGCTTCATACATATACTGTGTAGTGTGTTATTTTATATACACGGTGTTTCTTTTAGGGTGTCAAGCCGCCACTAGCTGGTAGCAGGGTTCCATACCTATCGATTTAACCCCCATGTAACAAGTAAATTGTAGCCCCTGCAGTACAATTTACTTGTAAAAAGTAAATTGTACTGCAGGGGCTACTATACAATTGGTGATTATTTGTTGGATGGAGAAGCCTGGAAATGACCTGCTCTACTGGATTCTCAAAAAATTGTTAAAATGCATAGTTTTTAGATTCATTTTGTAAATAGAGCTCTAAAAAGAATAACCCGCTGAGTTTCTTGCCAGTTCTTCTCAGGTGGGTCGCGTTGTGAACTGGTAGTAGATTTTGATTTATATTCTGGACGTTTTACAAGAGCATCTGTATATGCCTATGTGAAATAAATTTGTTTTTCTTTCTTTCTTTCTTTGTATGTTCTACGATTTTTTGTAGTTTTCGAGATATAATGTTCTGCATAATTCCCTATTTTTTTATTATCGATTAAAATTTTTACATCTTGTATCAAAGTTAGGAAGGAGATTATTTTGTCCATAATACTGCAATCAATAGGCATTATAATAATAAAAAAATATCCAAGAAAAGTCGAACCAAAAAGAAGTTGTAATTATTTAAAGCCACGTGGAAAAATAACGAAAAAAAATTATATCTCGAAAACTACAAAAAATCGTAGAACATACATGGGGGTTAAATCGATAGGTACGGAACCCTGCTACCAGCTAGTGGCGGCTTGACACCCTAAAAGAAACACCCAGTATATAATTATTTCAATATACATATTACGTTCCAACTATTCTTATAATAAAAGTACCCATTTATAAAACCTTACATTGGTAAATCAATATTGAACTAATTGGACGTATGCTATGCAATTAGTCTTTGAGAAAATAGAGCCAACCCAATTAACTAAACAAATAGATTCTGCTAATTACTTCTTACTAACTATATTTCTTATTTGGTACAGGAACAAAATCCGTGTTTATTACCATTAATCCTCTGGACTGGACTTAAGTCACGAAAGACAACACGACTACTCCCCAATCTGTGCTAAATAAAAATAAATATTCACAATGATATAATTAATAGAAAATAAGCTAGTTTTATTCGTATTAGTGCAAATTCATTTTAAATTTAGTGTCACGATCTTACTATTATTTTTATTAAATTATCTCAATGTTTTTATTTAATTAAGTATACATTTATAATTACATTATTTTATAAACTTTATTATTTGTATTACATTTAGACAAATAGTATACCCACTGTCCTAATAATATTTGATAACTGTTTACTATAATATATGTAAAATATAATAACTTTATATATTTATGTACGTCTAATGCATACCTATATACTATTATATTATATATTTATCTTAAGAGTGCATTGTGTACTTACATTGTGATACATAATAATTATTATTGTGCTAAATAAATATTTTTAATTCCTATAGCTATATATTGATTTTCTACTTTATTTACCATTTTGGTCAATAAGTTTCGTAACCAGACCGTGGTGGTAACTAAAGTCTGTCTGCTTCTGACGAGTTAATCGAGGCGCGAACGAATAAGTAGCGACCGAGTGGATCTAATCGGTTCGAGCCCCGGTATTACCACTGTTTAAAAGGAATAAAGGAAATAGCATTTTTTTATACATGAACTTTGTTAAAAATTGGTTATGAAAGAATAATTTTCATCCCTTTCTTCTTCACCCCTGCACAAATACTTGTTAACCCTAGCACATTTCTTTTCAGGAGAACTTACTACGTAGAAGACCCCTACTGCTACTACTAAAACGACTGAACAATACAATACTTAGTTTTAAACACCTAATTATTTAATTGAGTGAGGACTTCAATGAAGTGAAAGTGTACAGTACATTACAGTAAAATAAACAATACATAAATAAGAACACATCTTTTAATACATTTCATTAAATCATTTACAAACTACCACATTTCCTGATTCATTCTTCCAAACGCTTGCCCAAGACTCCCAGCCTATAACATATGTAGAGCGCCTTGTCGTTTTGACCGGTAGGAGTCCGGCATAGCATTCATGAGAATCCATGAGAATACGTAAAAAATTATGTACTACCACATTTACTTGTCGCTACAGGATAATACATATAGTAATACTGAGTATTCAATTAAAATACGGCTGACAGTCACGACAATAAGTTACTCTTTTTTCCACCTTATGGACTGTGGTCAACGAGCCCATGAACGTTTGCAACACCAGAGGCTCTATATTCGCGCTGCCGACCCTGCAAGGTCCTTCTAAGACCCCTTACGAAGTATACCATACCCATATTTCTGATTGTACTTTCACGTGCAATAAGTACATAAGTAGCGATTGCGCCTTTATTCATGTAGTACCTTCGGTAATAGAATACGATAAATGGTAGTGAACAAAACATCTCCTACATTCACTATACCGAAGTAAAGTACATTCTAGTTAAAGAGAAACAATATATTCGGCTGGAAAATGTTCACGCTAAAGTCTGAAGTAAATCATGCAGTCTCTAAGGGTGCGGTTAACCCAGGGTAACCGAATAACTTGTGTTTCAGTAATTTAGAATTCAGCTGGTGCGCGCGGATTGCGCTAAACAGCATGTTTCCGCATCCCCTCCCTCTTCTACAGCCTAACTGAACCCTTGCTAAAGATGTTATACGGTTTTACAACAGTGGAAGATAATACTGTTGTAAAATTATTCTTGTGATTAACACCGTGCTGCTTGTGTAATGATGTAGGTACTTTAAATCTGACTAATATTATACGTGCGAAAGTTTGTGAGTGTGGATTTATGGAGCTTTGTTATATTTATTTATATTATACTTGTTATCCCGGGAATAATTTGTCATGGGAAGCGGGAACAGATATTCCAAGTGGGTGAAGTCGCAGGCGCCATTAAAACTCAAATAAAATAAAATATTGCTACAAATTATTCCTTTGCACTAGGTTCAAGGGTTGCTTCATTGCATTTCCCGGTATTCAGGGCAGACACTAGCGAATGGAGCCTCGCCCGTCGATACGGCATTAACGGAGATGGATGGCTTGTGCCCACGCCAACGCCTCTTTAATCTCACCTACAAAGGAGATATACGAGCAGCGCTCCTATAACGGAGTTGACATAAAAAGGGAAATATAAGCTGCATTTTAGGCCTCGGGTTTAGTCAAAGTTACTATTTTATCAGTGTTCATAATTCAGTTTGATAATTATCGGAATGAAATTTGATATTTATCTAAATGCAATTTGATAATTATATGAAATCAATTTGATAAATTTGTGACAAAAATGACATTACTTTATACATTTTACCTTTTAGATGTTCTTCGTATACCACAACCTATAATGGATCTTTTTCCACTCACATGTCCTAAAAGATACATTTTTTATAATAAATACTTTAAGGTATTAAAGTGGACATGATATGTCCACAAAGATCCATGATGGATCTTTTTAATGGATTTTAGTGGATAAAGGGCACTTGCATAAAAAGGTTACCATAGCTGTAAGTGTTGATAGAAGAGCGCTAAGTGTCAGGTGGACCACGGGTAAAAATTATTTCCCGTGGCACACCTAGGTGAACTACGGGTAATAAAAAATTTCCCGTGGTACACCAGGTGGACTACCGGTAAAAAAAAAAATCCCGTGGTTCACCTGGATGAACTACGAGGTGGACCACGGGAAATAAAGGAAAAATGTAACTATGGAAATGTTTTACCTTTCAACATTAAAATTACACATACTGTGGGTAGTATTAAATGTCCTTCGTACCGTCTACGAACTCTACGACATTCTAACACATCCAAGTTAATGCATAATATATGCGAACATTTAATTGAACCAGCAGTCTAGCACTAAAAGCATCGTTCCATTAAGAACGTGCCGCCATTCAAAGACATAATGACTAGCAATACGTACGGAATTCAAAGAAGACGTTTCGCATTTTACTACAAAGGTCATAAGCAAAATAAGATGGAATATAACAATGGGAAAGGTCTATATCGTTTTGGAACAGATCTGTGAGGGGGCAACAATGACGGAGATTAATTATCAGCTCAATAATGACGGCACAATCTTATCTTTGCTATTGATGTAATAGATTATGAGAAGGGTTTGCTTCTGAGAGCTTCATCTAATGAAGCGTTTTGTGTGTTATGTATATAAAGTGATTTATTTGATCGAGTTCTTAGACACGATGGTGATAGTGTTGATAATTTCGGGACGATTTTGAAAGTAATCGCTATGTGAATAGTGTACCGAAGGCTCCAATCTAGGTGTACTATATCCATACTAATATTATAAAGCTGAAGAATTATAAAGCTGAAGCGTGATTAGAAAACAATGTGGTATAACTGAAGATGTAGTGACAAAGATAGAAAAAGGGATGCTTAGATGGTTTGGACATGTTGAGAGGATGGATGAAAATAGACTGACTAAACAGATCTATAAGGCGAGAATGAATGGGCAAGCTGGTAGGGGTCATCCTCGGCGTACGCATGGTAACCAAATTGATGACCTGCTGGAAAAAGGCCAGGTCAAGAGCACCCTTAACCGGCGAGCGTGTATGAAAGCACTTATGAAAGTAGAAGAAGCGAAAGTGGTATGCCAGGATCGTAGCAAGTGGAAAGCCATAGTCTCTGCCTACCCCGATGGGAAACAGGCGTGATGATATGTATGTATGTATGTATGAAGAGTTTGTTTGTTTGTTCGTTTGTTTGTTTGTTTGTTTGAACGCTAGGATCTCAGGAACTACTGGTTGGATTTCGGAAATTCTTTTACAGTTTGATAGTCCATCTACTGAGGATGGCTATAGGCTATATAACATCACGCTAAGGCGAATAGGAGCGGAGCAGCAATCAAGAATGTTTAGAAAACGGGGAAATATTTTTACCGTCTGAGAGCTTCCGAGGCGTACGCTGCCTAAATGGTTAAAGTTACGTAAAAATTGTGTAGTACAAAATTGTTCCTATTAAAAAGTCCCATAAAAAATCCGCAACAGCATATGTCTATCTTTTAAGGTTCGCTCACAATAACCTAATTTGTCTTTCTCATAAGGTTAGCTCACAATATATCAAACTGAAGAGTTTGTTTGTGCTAGGATCTCAGAAACTACTGGTTGCATTTCAAAAATTATTTTACTATTTAATAGTCAATTTATTGAGGATGGTTATTGATACTATAACATTACGCTAAGACGAATAGGGGCGGAGCAGCCATGAATAATGTTTTGAGAACGGGGTAAGATTTCTTACTTTTCAGAGCTTCCATTGCGTGCACTGCGTAAATGGTTAAAGTTACGTTAAAATAGTGTATTATAAAACTGTTCCTCTTAAAAAGTTATATCTTTTACGGTTCGCTTACAACAACCCTCTTTATAAGTTTTAAAATATGAGCGAGGCGACAACGGCAGTAATCTTGGTCTGCAATGGTAGCCAGTCAAGTGAACGATGAAAACCGGTCAAGTGCGTGCCGGATTAGTACCAAAAAAGGACGGGCGGAAGTAAATACGACGGGAAACATTATATCACTTTACATATTAATACCACGCCTCTCTCCGTCTCACTCTCATGTAGCGCAAACGAAGTTGTGCGGGTCAGCTCTAATGAACATAAGCGACGGAGTAAATGCGACGGGAAACATTATATCACTAAATATTTATACCACAGTTCTCTCTTTCTTACTCCCATGTGACGCAAGCGAAGTTGCGCGGGTCAGCTAGTACCTAATAAAGTTAAAAAGGGTTTAAATTCGATTGATTTATTTGATCCAGATGAAAAAAGTGTTGGATAGATCTTTTATCGAGAAAGAAACTACCTACGAGCAGGTGGGCTTTATGCAAAGAAGCATGTTTAGTAATAAGTAGTATAAGATTCAATAAAACTGAAAATGTTCTTTTTGTACGAAAGTATGTAAATTGAAATTAAAATTGCCACTTTAGCACGAACTACTACATGAATGTACCCACGTGATAACACCTCCAACCAAGCGCGCCTTCGTGTTCATAAAATTATATACACGCTGCAGGGGAGATAAGTGTGTGTTTAAAGCAAAGACTATCTACATACTTATATATTAACAAGTCTTTATCCATGAAGGGATTTTATGAAGTTACATTATGTATCGCAGAAACGCTCTTAATTTTAAAAAAGCCTACCGCTATTAGGCATTTTTAAATTACAATCTCCAATTACATACACCCATCTCAAGACCCGCCATAGCGCAGAAATCGCTTAGAAAACAGTAAGTTGTAAAGCTACAAGAGCTTTAGAATCTTTGAGCGTGTTCAATGAATTTATAAGTTCAGCATCACAAATCAGGTCATTCATGTTTATAGTCACATAGTAACACTTCTGAACGTCTCTAGATTATTGCTTCGGCATTGATTTAATATTTGCAACCCGCGGGAGTACACCATGCATGCCATTAAAAACTGGCTAAGTGCCAGTCGGACTCACGCACAGAGGGTTCCGTGCCGAAAAACAAGATAAGTTCACTTTTTTGTATAGGAGCCTCCCATAATCGCCCCTTTTTAGGGTTTCGTAGCCAAATAGCAAAAACGGAACCCTTATAGATTCGTCATGTCTGTCTGTCTGTCTGTCTGTCCGTCCGTGTGTCACAGCCATTTTTCTCCGAAACTATAAGGCCTATGCTATTGCAACTTGGTAACTAGATGTATTCTGTGAACCGCATTAAGATTCTTATATAAAACTAGAAGAAAGTAGTAAATTTTGGGGGTCCCCATACTCAGAACTGAAACTCGATTTTTTTTTTTCATCAAACCCATACGTGTGGGGTATCTATAGATAGGTCTTTTAAAATGCTATTGAGGTTTCTAATATCATTTTTTTCTAAAGTGAATAGTTTGCGCAAGAGACACTTCCAAAGTGGAAAAATGAGTGTCCCCCCCCCTCTAACTTCTAAACTAAGAGAATGATGAATCTAAAAAAAATAAATGATGTACATTGCCATAAAAACTACCAACGAAAATTAGTTTGAACGAGATTGAGCTGGTAGTTTTTTTAATACGTCATAAACCGCAATTTTCCGTTAGAAAAATCACTACCACTGCAAACGTGTTAAAACATCAATCAAAGTTACAACGAACTATAAGAACTTTTATATTATGTTACTTGCTGCTACGAAACCCTTCATGGGCGAGTCCAACTCGCACTTGGCCGGATTTTTCAGATTTTAGTATTCATTGTTATAGCGGCAACAGAAATATAACTCACAAATATAACAACTCTATAACTGCAACGGTTTTTGACATACAGCCTCGTCACGTACAGACAGACAGACGGAGTTCTTTTTTTACCCTTTGGGTACGAAACCCTAAAAACTCACAGCCACTCTTTTCTAATCACCAGTAATTAAATTACTTTTGTTAAGCAAGTAAGTAGGTATAATAACCATCCTAGTTGGCCTACAAAATTGCTCTGCGTTAAATGCTCCAAAACATTACAACTACAACCTAAAGGGTTTCGGATGTACGCAGTAGCCACTAAACGAACTTGCCCGGCTATAAATCTTCCATCAAAATGTACGGCACTACCGATTTCTCCTGCGATACCTCCTAACCCGGGGAAATTGGAAAGAAGCGGACGCTACTCCGTTGTAGAATTCTTCAAAAGGAGATTGCCCATTATTTAATGGGCCGCCGTTTCGTAACAAATAATTTTGTATGACAGCGAAAATTTGATATTAAATTGGATGGATATCGTACTTTCATAGGAAATAAAAAATATTCTATTATTTTGTGGGGTTTTCTCTCATTCTTCGTTTTGCTGTTCAAATTAGAGGTTAGTATCGAAGCAAATGTCCATCAATCCGTCAAATCAATTTTGTCCAGAAAGGGCTAATCGTTACATGGATGAACATGGATTGAATTCAAATAAGATGGAAGTAATAGTTCCAACACTAATAAATAACCCTGATAATGTAATACCCACCTAGTTACCTATACATCAATGTTTATACATTATCATTATACAGTTCATCTAGTTGCGATAAAACTTTGTCAACCTATAGCTTGCACTTGCGTGAAAGTCATAGACATAATTTTAACTGTTTTGAACCCGGCAGCTAGCACTGCAATCTGGGTATATCTTCAGGGCTGCCGTGCGAAGCCGGGGTGGGTCAGCTAGTACTTATTAGATTATGCAGGTTTGTGTATGTAGAAGAAAATGAAAATGCTAGAATATTTTTAAGCAAGTTTTATTCATCTATGATGTCTATATCATCACCCTCATATTCATGAAATATGTTGTCCAAAAATGCAGCTGGCGGTTCAATGTATTTAAATCCAGCCCAACTTAGGTACCACAATGTAGTCAGAATGTGGGCACAGCATCCGACAATAATTGTTTGGTAGGCTTTCGTACGGTGGGATGCTCTGCCATTTTTACATTGATGAAAAATACAAATCCGTGAAGTCGCAGCAGCCCTTTTGTATATATTTGACGATATATTAGGAATATGTACAACATTTGGAACATGGTACACTTGATATGTGGGTTGTGGTGGTGGTGTAGGTATAGGCCTTAAGGGAATAGCAGATTGTGAAACACTGTCTAACTGTTGTCTTGAAATTGTGAGGACTTCTATATTCTCATGTGGTGTAACAGCACCTTCATGTATAACCTGCTGCCGCCTACTCTGATCGTACTGAGTCTGTCTCCTTACAGTTCTATACGCATTTGTCCAACAAGGCAGGCAAACTTTTTGAAGTCTGTGAACCTGTAAGCAAAGAAAATAAAGTTAAAACCGACTTTAATTTATGTCATTTAAAAAAGGCTCTGAAAAGGTGTTCCGTTAATATTAACTAAGGTTATTTTACTGCATTCTATCTGCAACTAGAGGACGTCACGCGGTTTCACCCACGTAGCCCCCGTTTCCGTGACAATACGGAAATAAAATATAACCTATATTCGCCAAGAAGAGTGTAGCTTCCCAACAGTGAAAGAAGTTTTCAGATCGGTCCAGTAGTTTCAGAGCCTATTCGATTGAAACAGACAAACAATCAAATCTTTTCTCTTTATAATATTAAAATAGATTATAGATATCACAGACTTGAAGAATGCTGTGAAAGAATGCCTTGAGGCATAGTATTATTAAAAGTATATTTACCTGTTGATTAGGTATACATGACATGATGAGATTTCCTTCAGGGCTATTAATTATCACTTTATGCGTCTTAGCTCTCAGTATGGAAGACCCACAGGCTAAGCACACTTGCTGATGCCCATAAGCTCGTACGGCTGCTGATTCACTAGATGAGCTTTGAGATGCTCTTTGTAATATTACAAAACATTCTTGACAAAGAAAATCCTTCACCGATATCTGCAAATAAATAAAATAAAATTATATACCTACTAGCCTAATATTTTCTGTTATGAATTTATGATATTGATTGGGAAAAATCTACTTTATTGTAACACATCACTGATATGGAAAACACGAGACCAGGTAAAAACCTTTAGCACAATTGGTTATTGTCATGCTTCATTATGTATTTACTTAACCATTTGAACATAACTAATTTACTATTACAAATACATTTCAAGTATGTTACAAGTACAGAATACAAAATTAAATTGAATAAGATATAGGTACTAACCACTTCTGGATCAATCCAGGAACGTAAAATTCGAATCATGACATCTGTTGCCTCCACGACTCGATGTCGAGGCAGAGGATGTACCAAAGATAGTGAACAATTCACACACAGTGGCATTTTTATCTAATCTACTGCAAAACCGCACATTAGACACCGAAAAGACTTTTTATTCAAAAGTTTTCAATGTTTGACAATTCGTATTATGCCGCACATTGATATTTGCGAATGGCGGCCATCTTCGTCACGTCAGTCCGCAGTGCGTAAAAAGATTACACCACGAATTATATCAAAGTTTAAACGCCACAAAATATATTATTCGAGTGAATGAAAAGATTGTTAAAAAAATATTAAATGATTTATCAATTTACTTAGGTAGCCATACACTTTTTACTTAGGTTTTTCAAAAAGAAACGAAGCCTGGGCGTTCTCCTTTGTGTATTTTGAGTGTTTTATGAGTAAAAAGTAGTGGATAGATCGACAACGTGCACATGTGTTGGGGAGTGATATAACGCAGTGAAACGTGACCTTTTTGTTTCTCGATAATCTCCACAGATATGTACCTACCTCTAGTAAAGTCCCACAGCTTTACTTGAGGAGAACTTGGCCATTATTGGGCATTTAAAAATGAATGCTATCTACAAGGAGTTCATAAACATTACACAATACCTATTAATTTCTGATTTTAAAATTAATTGACTTTGCCATACTCTAAATTCGACAAAGTCTTGGAAGAAAAAAAAACCCCTACCACAGAGAAACATTTCCGCATCAAAGACAATGTAAATTTCCTAACCTGATTCCGTCTAATGAAGACCTTATTCGTGGAAATAGGACGGCAGTAAACCGCGATCATACAAACTTTTCAAATAAAACCAATGAGACTCATTGTTTACGCACTTTGTTGCTTCATTCGGCCTTTCTTTGTTCAAGTTTGTCTTGCTCCGTCTGTAATTTGTGGGGTTTCAACTATTTTTATTGGGACAAAGGAAATTGTATTAGCAATTTTAATAGGTTCATGCCATTTTCATTTTGTTCTTTTATATCTTGTTTTTATTTTGCTGTGTACACAATGGTTTGTTATTAAAGTGTGGTACCTTGCGTGTCCAGTACTTAGCCCAAGATGACAGCGTGACGTGAAAGATTCACGCACGCCACGCGTCTCAATAAGCGGGATAACACCCTAAGTACCCCCAAAGACGTGGGATAGCACCTGAACCGGCCTAAGTGAGGCCGCAGTGGTAGCTAGGATAGCACCCGAACCCCTTAGGTGAGGGGGCAGTGGTAGTAGCCAAGGTCTGTTGGGAATCCTGGGGACATTGAGGGCACACATGACCCGGGGCTCCCAACCGTAGGCAGGAATAGGGAGTATGTGGTTTTTTTTGTGCCGGTAAGAGTCAATGTATCCAGTAAGAATCTATCTATGACGAATTTTCCACACGTTAAAAAAATAGAGCTATTGCTTCTGCGTAGCTTTCAACTTTGGAAAAATACTCCAGGATTGGACGATTCAAAGAAACTCATTACTGCCTATTATAAAAAGGCATCCTTGGACACGTCTATGGTCAGGCACTTACTTGGCATTGTGAACTAAAAAATACATAATACACACTCAGGGCAGTAACTATGTCTAGACTATAAAACACCTGTTCACATCCTGACAGAAGGCCTAGCTTTGATTCGTTGTCGCAGTTTTCTACTTGGAGGTCATAATTTATTGCATCAAACAAATTGGGTCAAAACAAAGATACTGCACTTCGAAGAAGTTGTTTGACTTAGTCAAGATCTTCAAACAGTGGCGATCACAATGGATCGGAAATGATCGCAGTGATAGTAGCTTCTAGGCTAAAAAAGATCTGAAAATACTCACTATGGACTGATGTACTTATATATTTCCTGGATAATGAAATAAAGTGAAAGCACAATTTCTCGCGTGACAGATGTAAAATTCAATAAAAAACGAAGCGTTATAAATATGTTTACATGACTTCAGAATTTCCTTCGGGAATAAGCAAAAGTAAGGGGCTTGTTGATAAATAAGTAAACATAGCTACATCGGGCTGCCTTTTATTAGATAACTAAGGAAACATGTTTGAACAGAATTACTGCTGCCTACAGGTAAGAAGTCATACATTTCTTTGAAATCGTAATTGTTGACAGATGTTGGTGAAATCTTGTGAATATCAGGATGACGGATGTACGTCAATAAACAGTAATTCCATACACATGAAAGCAATGTGCTAGCAATGTGAGGAATGTGCGTAAAGTTTGAAGCAATGCATGTGCTTTTAAAAAACCAGAGTTATTTCAGAAAGTTTGTGAGACGCCAGCCTGATATCAGAATGAAACATTGCTTTCATGTATATGGAATCACTGTTTATTGACGTACACCCGTCATCCTGATGTCCACGAAATATTTTTTTTTAAATTTAAATCATTTTTCTCATAGTTACATGTTTTTCACCTTATTCCTTATTGCATAGTGGAAGCTTTTATACCTTGTTGTATGCGAGTCCTCTTAGATACCTTTTGTCTTTTCATTTTTTATTACTTGTTGTTATACGAGTACATACAAACATTCATTAGGACATTGGCACTATTCACCTAAAATCCGTAAAAATAGTTCCCCTCACAATATACACCTCTCAGAAAACAATACTCGCTTGAACGCAAAAGCAGGCGAGTCATCCATCAAATCAAAGTTGATCTTTGTACGGTTTATGAAAACCGATAGTTTACTGTTCACGCCGCTATAATAATCTCTGTCATATTGGAAAACTTTATGAAGAATCGCCGCTTTTTGCCATCCTCAGAGTGTTATTCTTTCATAGCGATATTGTTGTCTCGATTGTGTGTGATTCAATCAGAGGCCGTTGCGGGATTTTCTGGATGGAAATTTAACACGAAAATGTAGTGAATCAGTTTTAATACGTTTTCTATTAAAAAAAGGATAAATTTGATTGTTTGTTTGTATAGGCTCCGAAACTACAGAACCAATTTTTAAATTCTGTTCACTACCCCTGTGTCATATTATCTTATCTAGGCTATGTTGTTACGGAAATTGAGTGACATGGGCTAGCTAGCCTACATACATACTTAAAATATTTGCAGTCTGTGCGTCTTGAAAAATATCAATTGCGGGTCGTCCCGGCCTGCGCCTGTCCATTTCAACACGACAATAGGCTCACTACCTCACATAAGATCAGGCATCACGTGGGACATAAAACTAAAAGGTAGCTACTTCTTGTAGCCATGTACTATGTCTCTGCCTACCCCTTCCCCTTTGGGGATAAAGGCATGACTATATGTATGTATGTATACATACTTAAATAAGTAAGAAATGAAGATCTTATCTTTTAGATAAAACCGAGTCAAGCATCATATAACATAGTAGGACAATACCTCGAACAGATGTCTTATACAGACATCCTGAAATCATATGTGAAATTGGTCGAAATCTGTTGAACAAACAACATTGAAACCGCTCCGTGGGAGCTTTGTTCTCGCCGCTCCGATCCAATAAATGCACATTTACATAGAGCTTTTGCATTAGGATTGTGTACTGAGGACCTAGTTTGTATACCTTATATGTGTGTATGGTATATATAATGTTGCCGCTTTTATTGGGATCAAGTTGGCGTGTAGTACTTTTAGGGTTCCGTATTTAGCTTGTAAAAGTATCTTCATTTCTGCCTTCGTAACTTATTGTAACACCATTGTGTGTAAAAATGGTTGTAACACCATGCATGGCTGTAGTAAAGTATTTCAGGTGTTTCGGTGCAATTATGTGGCAAGTCCTTGATTACCATTGTTAAGGTTAAGTTTTTGCACTTTAAATGAAAAAGTAAGCGTTTAAATATTTATTCGAGTTGTTTTGGTTGCAAACCCCGGGTAAAGCATGACATCGTAAATAACCATTTACAGAAAATAAGCTTAATGTACCTAGTCAGGGATGGAAATAAATTGACAAATTATATTGCGCTACGAGTGTTTATGAATAGCGGTAACAGCCTCCAAAAATATTCACAGTCATCCAGGCAAGTACTCACATGAACACGAAAATACAGAATATTTATTATAAAGCCACGAACAACTAAAGAGATTAAAACCGATGACGCATTGGGAAATGTTGAAGCAATTTTACAACGAAAGGATATTTCAATATGAGCGGCGGAATTTTTTATATCATGGAAAAAGTATAATGGCTTTGGAATATCGTTCTGGACATTTTGTTACTATGCAACAGCATTATTAAGCACGCAGATCCAGTACTAAGCACAGCACATTGATGCCAGTTTGGCAGGTTGATGGGTGAAGTTTGTCGATGAGCTGAGTCAGCGGTAAAAGTTGGTACGTCAATAATGCAGGGGCAGCTGGCCACCGGCCAACGTGGGGTACGCCAATTGAATATTTCAGCTGTACCTTGTTTGGCTACGTTGGATTTGCGATACAAATCTCCTGACAAGGTTAATAGGGTGACGTAGGCTATTACTTTTTTTTTACAGCTCTATCTAGCGTATAGCTGCTAGGTAATAGATCTAGATACAAAGTAAGTTCTGAAAGTTATTGAATGAAATGAAAATCACGTTTGCTGTCTGGAAGCCCTAAATTAATATATATATTATTATTACAAGTAAGGCGAACGGCGTTTCACCATAACTCCTCGAGAGTATCGAGTTTTCTAAAGTAAATTCCACGCTGAAACTTCTTTCTCTAATATGGAATTTACCATTGAAATTTCCATCTAGATAGTAAACACTAATTAACCAAATTCCGTGTATCATATTCGCAACATAAAACTGCATCCTCACATAGGTAGGTTTAATCTTACCTCCAATACAACAAACATGTGGCGACAGACTAGCTAAGTCGTGTAGTAGTAACTATTCCGACTATTATCATCATCAGTACCTGACGCTTTGAATTCATTACTAGATTATTGTACTAGGTATTGGAAAAGAGTGGCCGTGCGGTTTATTGCCAGATGCTTTCTCACAATATAGGTGCAATTCTTTACATTTATGCCGTGTAACTTACGTCGGTAGATGGTGACTACGTCGTCGCCTCAAGACGGTAATGACGCTACAAGAAGGTAAATGAATTTGTCGGTTGAGAGTAGTATTCAATGGATAGCGTGTCTGCTCCGGATTAGCAGAAGACGCAGTTTCATGTCCTGTTCGAGACCGATAATTCTTTCCAATTACATTTGAAAATAGTGCAAATAGCTAAGCAGGCAACGAATAAAATATGACTAGAAAGCCAGTAAGAAATTAGCTCTGAGTGCATTAAAACACTTTTGTGGATTTGTAGAGAAATTTGCTACAGTTTGTATGTCGGCTGCTGCATGTTTTGTGTCTAAACAGATCGGGAGTGAAAGATTAAATAGCAATCAGTTTTAAGAGCTTTCAAATCTAGCTAATCTCCACAACATAGCGTATAGGTAGTCTATTATAGACGCTCTACCATATAATTATATTATTTATAAAATAAATATTCATAGAAATTACTAACCGCGATCAAAAATTGCGTGTTGTTTTAAAGTAGTTCGATCACAAAAACCTTTACACGAAATTTAGATTCTTTTATTGGATTGGGCTATTCCCATGGATTCATGATACCTACAGTTATATGTTTAGAATGCAAAGGTCATTCAGTGCAAAAGTTGAGAATTTGTTGAGAGGTTTCTTTTGTGATTCTAATGATTACATAAATACATAATTATAGTCACGCCTTTATCCCCAAAGGGGTAGGCAGAGGTATAACTTTAAGTTTTATGTCCCACGTAATAGGTGGTGAGCATATTCTTTTGTGATTTTAGTAATAATATAAAGAAAAGTGTCTTATTAAATTTCGCCACTATTAAGTACGTTTCAATGATGCATTTTACTATCTAAAGATACTTTGACTGCCTCTGTGGCGCAGTCGGTAGTGATACCGCCTGCGGCGCTGGAGGTCGTGGGTTCGATTCCCACCGGAGACAAATACTTGTGTGACCCATAAATGTTTGTCTCAAGAGTCTGGGTGTTTCTATGTATAATATGTATGTATTTAAAGTAAAGGGTGTTTTTTTTCGAGGTATAGAACTTTGAAATGGAATAAAACAAAGGTGATTGTTTTTATTGATATGGAAATGACTTTATTCGAAAGGAAATCTTCTGGCATTATAATTTAAATATGATTTCTGGCATATAACCGCCAGGGCTGGCTCGGACGTAGTCTAATCTAGAGGTCCAATTTTCGATGACTTTCCCAACATTTGTGGCCGTATAGCGACAATATCGCTCCGAATGTTATCCTCCAAGTGGTCAATCGTTTCGGGCTTATCGGCGTAGACGAGCGACTTCACATATCTCCACAGAAAATAGTCAAGTGGCGTAAAATCGCACGACTCTGGAGGCCAATCCACGTGTCCAAAACGTGAAACTATGCGGTTACCAAACGTTTCCTTCAATAAATCAATTGTGGCACGAGCAATGTGACATGTTGCGCCGTCTTGTTGAAACCACTACTCCTGCACAACATGGTTGTTCAATTGATGAACGAAAAAGTCAGTAATCTTCGCTCTATAGCAGTCACGATTGACTGTAACATTCTGGTCAGCATCGTTTCTAAAGAAGTACGGACCAATTATTCCACCAGCCTATAAAGCACACCACACAGTCAGTTTTACTGGATGTAACGGTGTCTCAACATACACTTGAGGATCATCATCACCCCAAATATGGCAGTTTTGTTTATTGATGTATCCATTCAACCAAAAGTGAGCTGCACCGCTAAAGAAAATTCGCTTATGAAAATCACGATACGCATTTCGGAAAGAACCATGATTTTCAAAATAAATTTGCACAATTTGGAAGCATTGTTCAGGCTTCAGTCTATTTATGTTAAAATGCCAAACCATACTAAACATAAATCACTTTACAGCTGACAAAAATACTGCCGGTTAAAACAGCTAGGCCAACTTAAAGTTCTATACCTCTAAAAAAAACACCCGTTATATAAGTATTAATATCCGTGGTCTGATACTCATAACACAAGCAGGTTATTCCTAGCTTACTTTGGGATCAGATAGCGTTGTGTGACATGTCCCTGAATATTTATTTATTTATATCTATTATACTTCGGCTCATATTTTGGTGTGAGGTAAACTCGTACTCATACCTATGCTTTTTCGCCTTACTCAGCTAACAGCTTTTGTACAGTATCTTTTATTGTTCATACATACATACATATGGTCACGCCTTTATCCCCGAAGGGGTAGGCAGAGGCATATTGGATATGCACACATTTCACCTTTGTATAATTTGTCCCACGTAATAGGCGGTGAGCCGTATTGCCGTGTTTAAATGGACAGGCGCAGGTTGTGACTGCCTGCTGTTGAAATAAAGCCTTCAACTTAGCGTAACGACTGCCATTTTACTGGCAACCGGGACCAACGGCTTAACGTGCCTTCCGAAGCACGGAAACGCTTAAATAAATGTCACAAAGTGATCACAAGGATGGTCACCCATCCATGGACCGGCCATAGTGAAAGTTGCTTACTGCAGTGATCGATTACAGAACACTGAGTCCGCGGGGCCACGAGCGCTTCTCTTTTATTGTTCATGCAGTGTGTTGAGGGTTCAGCTTGGGGTTGAAGAAATGATGCGCAGACGACTGATTAATGCGTATAATAAAATAGTGAAAAATTACAGTTTTCCATGTACGTTATGGTAGGTAGTATATAGTTCGAATGAAGATAAAATTTGTACTGTCATTACGTATCGATGACGTCACGATGACGATGATTTTCGTTTGCGTTTGCGGGGACAGCTTAGGAACGCCTGAACATACCCCCGGCCTTGGAAGCACCTGCATCCAACTTCTCGACTTGGTCAAGGTCTTCGCTAAACAAAGGACATATCTTGGGAAATGCGCGACGAATGACGCCTGAGGCCACCTGGATATTGGCCACTCTGGAAATCCCATCTTTTCCTGGCATTGTGGACAGAATGCGTCCCAGTTTCCAATTAAGTGGTGAAGTGTTGTCTTCTTTGATGACCACGAGAGTATTGGGTTGTAAGCTGTCCTTATTCTCACGCCATTTATGACGAACTTGCATTTCAGAGACGTACTCTTTGCTCCACCTTGTCCAGAAGTGTTGTCGGAGCTGCTCGATTCGCTGGTAGCGGGTAAGTCGATGAACCGGAATGTCGGACAACTGTTCAGTCGCAGGCGCTGTCAGGAGACGACCAACCAGGAAATGAGCAGGACTCAAGGGAAGGAAATCGTTAGGATCGGTAGACATAGGACTAATGGGACGTGAATTTAGGATGGCTTCGATCTGTGCCAATATCGTGCTAAATTCCTCGAAAGTCAAGTGCGCGTTACCTACTACTCTAACCAGATGATGCTTACAACTACGTACCCCAGACTCCCACACCCCACCAAAATGTGCCGCGCGAACAGGAATGAAAGAGAATTTGATATTTTGTCTAGTCGCATAACCAACTACATCGTCAGAACACTTCGACAAAAAATTTGAAAATTCGTTAGCAGCACCCACGAAGTTCTTACCGTTGTCTGAAAATATTTCAGCTGGCTGACCACGACGAACAATAAATCGCTTGAGAGCCAATAGGTAGGCATCGGTAGTGAGGTCGCTGACGAGTTCTAAATGTACGGCGCGAGTCACGAAACATACAAATAAGCAAACGTAAGCCTTTGTTAGCTTCGAGCCTCTGCCTTTTCGACTCAATATGAACATTGGCCCAGCATAGTCAACACCACATCGAAAGAAAGGGTAGGTAGGTGTAATCCTCTCTTGCGGCAGATCTCCCATGATGGGAGTTAAGGATTTACCTCTCAATCGCGAACAAACTACACAGTTATGTACGGTACGTTTAGCTAAGTTTCTACCGCCTACCGGCCAATGTGTATCCCTAATACTGTACAATAATGCTTGCTGTGCCGCATGCTGTAGGCGCTTATGTTCATAACGAAATAATAATATTGAAAACCAATGCTTCGACGATATTAAATATGGGTGTTTTTTATCAAAGTTATAAGGCGAATGTTTTATTCTGCCACCTACACGAATATTTTTGTCAGAATCAATAAATAACGCTAGACTAATTAAACTATGTTTGTTTCTTAAACTACGCTTATTAGTTAATAAATTATATTCTTCCGTGAAAGATTCCCTTTGACTTAACCTAACCAAAGTTACCTCTGCGTCCCTCAGTTCATCCACTGAAAGAGGTCCATGACGTCTAGTGCTGCGGTGGCGTGTGTTAGAAATGAAGCGTAACACATAAGCACAGGCGCGTTTCATACGATTATATTGTGAAAACCTTTCAAATGGAAATAAGGATGTGTCCGCAGTGACAACCAGTGAGTGAACTTCTAGTACATGCTTAGTTTCGGGTAAATCAACGACTGTCTCGTTAGTGGACCAGGTTGCTATAGATTGTTCACAGTCAAACTCAGGGTCACGGAGAAATGAAGGACCTTCCCACCATAAAGTGGACGCTTCTATGTCCTCCAGGCTTATACCACGAGACACCAAGTCGGCCGGGTTGTCTGTACCCTTTACATGACACCATGGAAGGTCTCCGGTTATTTCGTGTATTTCTGCCGTTCGGTTTTGGACAAAGGTTTTTAATAGATTGGGAGACATTCGCAGCCAGCCCAACACGATTGTTGAGTCGCACCAGAATACTATGCGATCAAAGCTGCAATGCAGGGATTCTCGAACCTTAGCGAAAAGCCTAGCACCTAATAGGGCTCCGCATAACTCCAACCGTGGTATACTTACAGGCTTTAAAGGCGAAACCTTTCCTTTGGAAATGTATAGCCTCACTCCAACGGACGAGTCGCGATTAATGGTACGCACATAGATGCAGGTTCCGTAGGCAGACTGCGAGGCATCCGTAAAGATGTGCAGCTCTAATCGCACAGGATCAGCGCCGATGACATGCCGTGGTACGCGTATATCGTTTAGTATGTGCAGGGAACTTGTGAATCGTTCCCAGGTGCGCATGACGTCACTAGGCACTACGTCATCCCAACCTATTTTTAGAAGCCACAGGGATTGCAATAAGATTTTGACTGTGATTATAACAGGACTAAGAAGTCCCAGAGGATCGAAGATCTGGGCTATAGTGGACATTATATAACGCTTTGTAATATTTTTATTATCATTATAAAATTGTGTACTAAAATTAAATTCATCGCTTAAGTTATGCCACCCTAAGCCAAGAGTCTTAGAGTGTATGTTTTCACCTAAATTTAAATCCTTTAAAAACTCATGCGCATTATCATTTGAGATAGGATCTAATTGAAAATTAAATTTCCACTTGCGAAGTGGGAAACCACCTGATTGAAGAACGTTGTCAACCCTACGGCAGATTTCTAACAATTCTTCTTTGTGGTTACAACCTGTAATCAAATCATCAACGAAAAAGTCTTCGTTGATAATTCTTGTGACGTCAGAATCTAAGCATTCGCTTGCGAGTTGTTTGAGGCATCTACAGCTTAAGAACGCTGATGCCGCGCACCCATAAGTAACGGTTTGTAGCTGATATACGCTTATTGGTGATTTGGGATCGTCGCGCCACAATATTAATTGGAGATCCCTTTGATCCTCACTTACCAGGCACTGGCGATACATCTTCTCCACATCTGCGCAAACTGTGTACCTATGCTGCCTAAAGCGTAGCAGGATAGCTAAAAGATCGCCTTGTATCGCAGGCCCAACCATTTGCAATTGATTCAAAGATATACCGTTACTAGATGGGGCACTTGCGTCGAATACAACTCGTAGCTTAGTGGTGGCGGCATGTTGTCGAAAGACGCCGTGATGCGGGAGAATATAATGGGGCACTCCGTAGGTGTCAACGCGCTTCATGTGACCTAAGCGAATATATTCGTGAATAAATTCGCTATTAAGCGCTTTATAGTCAGCATTACGAAGCAAACGTTTTTCAAGCGCTAAAAACCTACGTTCGGCCAGTGAGTAAGTTTCACCCAACGTATCAGGGCTTTGCTTAAAAGGTATACGTACGCAAAATCTTCCGTCACTTAAACGCTTAGTGTGACTAAGAAAGTGTTGCTCGCAAGCACGCTCTTCGTCAGTGAGCGTACATCGCAGACCTTTGGGTACTTCTTCGAGCTCCCAGAACTGTCGTAGTTGCGCATCAATTGACTGTGAGAAACTACAGTGAATAGCCCTATCATAACGCGTAAGGGAACAAATAGTACCGGATATAATCCAGCCTAATTTAGTGTCCAATAAGAAAGGCCCACTAGGTAGTTTTATTTTATTGGTATTTAATAAATCCCAGAACTTATCTGCGCCTATTAAAATATCTATGTTCCGAGATTCATAATAACACGGATCCGCTAGTTGTATATGCGTTGGTATATCTAGTACGCATTGGGTTGACGTCGCAGGCAACGCCGATGTAATGTTCGGTAACACGAAACATTGTAATCGCGTGGAGTATGCGTTAGCGCGTGAATTTATATTTATGTTGCATATTTGTGAGGATGTCGTGATTGAGTTGCCTATACCACGAATCTCTTGAGTGGACTGTATTAATGGAGTTTGTAGTAAATCGCATAAAGATTTCGTGATAAAACATCGCTCACTGCCGCTATCAAGTAATGCACGGGCTAAATGATACTTATTACAATGATCAGCCACTTCGATCAACGCAGTTGACAAAAGAACCGGTCTCGCTATGCCTACCTGAGTGCATTCAACACTAGTGCGTTTATTGTTAGTTTGAATTATAGGTATATCTACTGATAAGAGTGATGAAGATGCGACCGGCGACTGCGAGACGGGAAGGGATTCAGGCGTGTCGAGCGCAGTCATTGCATTTCTTTCGTTTTGAGTGCGCCGAGTAGATAGTGAAATAGGCTGATTATTATTGTGACAAATTACAGAATTATGTTGCTGGCTACATAAGCGACACGTCCCAAACCTGCAATCATTTACTGTGTGACCGGAACGTAAACAGTTTATACAAAGTTTCTTGTTGGTTATAAATTGTAATTTATTATCTAAAGTGTAATCAAGAAACTTTTGGCATGCATATAGTGGATGACTCGCATTGAAATTAAATGACGTTCTTGTGACTTATTGGTGGAAACGTTACAGTGAATTTTAGAATGATTCGGTGTATTTTTTGTGTTATTATTTTTTGTGAAGTGACTAGCTTTGCTATGTGACACCTGTAACGTTTCCAACATATCGGCACGGTCTTTTAGGAACTTAATTAAATCACTAAGCCTAATTATTGCCTTAGGATCGCCACTCATGGAATATAATGTACCTTTGTGTTGCTCCCACTCGCGTTCCGTCGTGTTATCTAACTTAGATACCACTATGTAAATAACCAGCGTATCCCACGAGTCTGTGGGTTCACCTAATGTTTTTAAAGCCCGTAAGTTCTTAAGTACAGTGTCTATCAACTTTCTAATCAAATCTGAGGACTCTTTGTGAACATTGTGCATACTGAAAAGCGACTTAACGTGATTGTGCACCAATAACCTCCCAGGCCACACAGTAATTATCACTAGATCGTTCCACCGAGTCTATTACGAGTGCTGCGCTTCCTTTGAGGGAAGTTTTAAGGTAATGATACTTTTCAATATCGCTAAGCTCTGTGGAATTGTGAACCAATGATAAAAACGTGTCTCTGTACTCCAGCCATTGTTTATATGAGCCGTCAAAGGTGGGCATAGAAATAGTTGGAAGCTTAACCGATTTTTTATGATGACCGCATTTATTAGAACTTTCAGCATCCTTATTCTTAAGAAGCAGGTATTCAGCCTTTGATAACACTGAATAGTAAGTATTTTCAAATGAATCACGCTGCGATAACTGTTCCTCGAAGTCCGAAACTGATTCCTCGATTTGGTTCTGTATTTGGTTAAATTCGCTAAACAAATCAGTAGCACCCTTAATGCGTAATTTTAAATCAATCAGTTTCTGACTAGACAAAATATCATCTTCTAGCGTAGAAAGGTAATTGGCGAATCTTGTGAATCTACCCTTAATAATACCACGTTTTTTAATCAGCTCACGCGTAAGTGCACTTTCACTGGTTTTGCAAGGGGATTTATCGCGTGATTTACCTAGATCTTTCGGTTCTTCGGTCATTCTGGCGGTAAGCATAGAAATATGGGGTACTTACAGTTTACGGTGATGCTGTGAAACCCAATGATGCGAATGGGGTAGCAAATACGTACACAGGTAATTAGGCGAACACTGTAATTAGTTAAATAGCACGATATTAGACACTAGAAAGGGAGATAAGCGGGAGATGGGCAGGATGGCTGGCCGTACCTATTGTGCGCGTATCAGGTATGGAACCGGCTTTCGTCTGCTTACGCGTACACTCCTTTACACCTGGCTTTCCTTGGTCTTGAATACTGCAAGGGCTGCTTATCGTCCGATACTTCAACTCCTTGGAACAGCTTTTCTTGAAGCGTAACGGCTGTTGCTGGTACCCCCAACGATCGATGCGCGCTGGTGTCGATATTTAGATCCGGTGCTGAAGGTCCATATGTTGAGGGTTCAGCTTGGGGTTGAAGAAATGATGCGCAGACGATTGATTAATGCGTATAATAAAATAGTGAAAAATTACAGTTTTCCATGTACGTTATGGTAGGTAGTATATAGTTCGAATGAAGATAAAATTTGTACTGTCATTACGTATCGATGACGTCACGATGACGATGATTTTCGTTTGCGTTTGCGGGGACAGCTTAGGAACGCCTGAACACAGTGTATTCTTGAAAACTTTCACAGCCCGCAATTTTTACTGACGTTTATCCCTTCTATATTAATATCATAAACGCAAAATTAACTTTGTCTGTCTGTCCGTTAAATTTGTTGTGATTAAATTTTGTATAGATAGTTTGAGTACCTGGAAAGGACTCAAGCTACTTTTTAACCGACTATGACAATAAACCGACAATGAGAGAGTAATGATTTTACGCGATCACAGTACGTGGACGTAGCCACGGGGAACAGCTAGTAAGAAATATATTATTAAGTTTTTAGACTAGCAAATGCTCCATAGCTTCACCTGCAAAAATTTCCAGTCACCCTTTAAGGTGAGAGTTGTCAAAAATTCTGTCTAAATTTACCCATTTGTTATAAGATCTATTTTATTAGTTCTTTTTGATAAATTAGCCAGTTACTGTTGCCAAAAAACTATTATGTACGTAAGTTTAAAAAGTTCTAATTAGGTAGTAGTGTGCATTAATGCCGAACGGGCGAAAGAGATTCAAACTGGTTGGACATGTCAATACCATGTTGAGTTAACAAACTATAGAACTGACGACATCTAGCAAGTTTAGCAACTGTGTACAGTTATACCACAGTATAAAGAGAAGTTATACATTGGCATAGAAAATAACTACGCTCTGCGATTGTGTAGTTCACCCGAAGCACATTTCGAAATAGTAGTTTCTACGGGCATTTGTTGAAACCACATCGAAAACCTTACGTTCCAAACGACGTTTGTTTCAAAAACACTTGCAAATGGAACTAGTTTGTATGCAAGTGAAGTTTTTCGTAAACTTTTGCTCGTTTAAACCGCGCCAGGCGTTACTGCGAAGCGAAAAGTGTAATTAGACGAAGAATGGAAATGAATTCATTGTGTTCATTTTCTTTTAGTGCTGCTTATTTCTGTTAAATATTTGACACCTCGTTTTGATATTTTCTGTTTTTTTCTTCTCTTTGTGAACCAATATGCCTACCAAACTACTATTTCAATGTAGCACTGATACGCAATCGCACTATAGTGCTTTTCAAAGCTCAAGTTTGTCTTTGTACCTAATTTTCCCGAATAGGTTCCGTGAGTCGTTTTATCTTGTCAAAGCAAAGATAAGTCTTTGGTTTGACAAGATAAAACTAATCAGGAATCTTCGTTCGGATTCTTGGGTTGTGACATCTATGTCTCTTTTTTAACCGACTTCAAAAAAGGAGGAGGTTACGCAATTCGACCGTATATATATTTTATATAATGCTATGAAACGTCTATTCGAATATGTCCAATTAATAATAACTTTATGATAATGAGGACGTTATTGTGGTAGGTCAAAATAGTAATCAATATTTTGGGCTTTTTACATAGTGACTTAAAGCCCAAATTTAGCTAATATCAGCTAGAGATATGATCGAGAAAACTGATAAACGTACTTGCACGTTTTGGCACTATGACGACTAGAACAAGAAGCCAGCCAAATTTGAATTTCCCGAAGGTACTAGGTATAATTCTTTTAAGGGCCCTATAACTTATTAGCTATTGCAGATTTCACTAATGAAGAAGTTACTTAGGAGAGCATCAAGGAACAACATTATAGAGGCAGACACACTTCATGTCATTATTGTCAACTAGTTTACGTGTGAACATAAGTATATTGTACCGAGCGAGCACTTTCAACTTTCGTCCGCCAGCTCTGCAACAGAGTTTGTTTTGTAACTTTGTGTGAGTTATGTATTTTAAAACACTTTTTGTCCCATTTACGTTAGTTTGAAACCTGCCAATGTTCATAAATATCATAAGTCAACAATGAGATTTAACAGAAAATGGTGAGAGAGAATTCGTTACAGGTGGTGGTTCGAAGATATCGCAACCTGTTTCAACATGGTAATAGGTTTTGTTATAGGGGTTTTCTTCCGTGCACGCTTGGATTGTGGAGTGATCTCCCTCGATTTTCCCAAACGCCTACAATATGGATTTCTTCAAAACTGGTCTTAGAATGTTCTTGCAGGTTCGGCCGCGCTAGTGTTGTGCCTCTGGTGATGTATAAGTCCAAAAAATTTTACCTCTTACGTGAAACCTACTACGTAAAAAGGTGTAGAGAGTTCAGACTGCAGTCGTTTCTAACAACAATTAAAAGAAAGAAAAGTAAAGCTATTTGTAAGATTCGAGTAGGTATCACTTCCATTTTCCAGAACGCCAAATAAATCTAGCGTGGTAATAGATCAAACACGAGTATCAGGCACTATTCGGTGCATACCTTGTCGATGGTAGAGCGGGAAGCGACAGAGCACTGTCCGTAATCAAATTACGGGGCAATGGGCAGCTGTGCGCGAACTGTGCCGTGTTTGAGCGGCTACACCGACATCTCGACGTATGGCTAATACAAATTACCTGTACCCACCTGCCCGATGTAATGAAGGGAGCTCTTACTCGTGCTATCTACGTATGTGGTATTTACATTCGAGATTGGAACCAGTCAATTTCACGAGCATATGTACCTATACAAGTTTTATTGTCACAGTATGTTGTCAGTATGGTTTAAAAGGGATGTAAACTTTACCAAAGGGCGCTGATCATTACTGCAGATGTGGGCTGTGTTTAACTATAAAGAAGTTCAGTTCTTTACAGTACATAAGGAACAAACACTATATAATCGCGAAGTTTGTGTGGATAAATGCATGGATGCTTGATACCTACTCTAACTTTTTTGGAACTTTATTGTATTTTACTCGTACTTCAACATGCGGGAGGACCCACGGGTATTAGCCAGTATTTGAAAAATCCTTCTATACTTCCTGTAGTTTTGAAATTGTGGTACGTTTTAAGGAACTTCTTATTGTACGTACTATTTCATAATACATTTGAAGCGAATCTAGCATAGCAGACAGGACTGCACTAACTTTAACATTACCTTACCATTTCCTTAAAATGTTCCAAAGTTTCTCGCCAGTAAATTACATCTGTATTCACGTGTGCACGCGCGCCCGGCCCCGGTGGCCCCGGTGCACGGTGGTTCCGCCAATAGGTCGTAAATGCTAAAATTTCATCATCAATTACCCCAATTTAATTATGTATAATGTTTTACTGATAGACAAGCTACCCTAAAATACAAATATGTCACCCATTTTATCTAATTATCACTTATTTCTCGACCTCTCTGAAGTGAACACATCATTACGTTGCGCTCGCCTTATCAGTAACTCATTAGCACTGCTGTATGTGTGACTGAATTTTTAGAACTGCATTATTTTTGAGGGGGGTTTGTGAAATGGATTTCCAAGATCAAGGTAGGTTAGTTATTACTAATTAGCTATATTTTAAAGTTTTGTTTTACTTATTATGATGTAATTTTACGTGCTACGCCACACAGTATTTCTACCAAATTTGTATCTTATAGTTGATTTCACATAGACATACAAAAAAAGACGTGTGGCACTCGGGGACTGCCGCGGTAAAGCTATTACATAGCATTTTTTACCAACTATGCTAGTATAATTATTTCTATATAAGAATACTAGCTGATGCCCGCAGCTTCGCCTGCGTAAAATTTGTTACCGCGGGAAGTTATTCCCGGGATAAAAGGTAGCCTATGTGTTATTCCAGACTATAATGTATCTCCGTACCAAATTTCAGCCCGATCCGTTCAGCGGTTTGAGCGTGAAAGAGTAACAAACATCCACACTCACAAACTTTCGCATTTATAATATTAGTAAGAAGTAAGATTTTAAGGCCTATGTTCAACAAAGTAAAGTACCAAGTGCCTACTTGACTGTGGACATTTGGGCTTTTGGAATTTTGTTTTAGAACTTTTTAAGAAGAACAATTATTTTGTAATAAATCATTTTTATGTAACTTCAACCATTTACGCAGAGGCGCAACGGATACTCTTATAACGATTAAATGTTTTCCGTTTTCGAAACATTCCTCATTGCTGCACCACTCCTATTAATCTTCGCATTATGTTATGTAGCCTATAGCCACTATCAATAAATGTACCTACTTACTATCGAACAGTTTTTGAAAGCCTACCAGTAGTTTCAGTAAGGCTTGCCTTGGTATGATGTGATTCATGGTCCCTTTGCAGCGTGTGTCCAATCCAGCGCAGCAGCTACACTTCCGACGTTTGATCTGTTGGGGTCTCACTGCAGCGTTCCAATAGTCTTACGTTCGTGATGTTCTCGGGCCCATATGTACCGAGGATCCATTGGAGGCAGCGTTTGACGAAGACTTATAGCTGGTAGCTGGTGCGAAATGTCTTTACTTTAGTGACCTTCCATGTCTCGCATCCGTATAGCAGTTAGCAGTACAGTTTTAACGTTCACTTTGTTTTGAGTTTCACTCTTCGTGTCTATTTTCGCAACTGCCTACGGGGCGCAGCTGTGTAAAGGTTATTCTGGCCTTGGCGAGACTCGAAATGATGTAGGGTACTCTTCTATTCCATTAGTTTCTGACACGACACTCCCGAGGTACGTGAATTAGTGCCTCCACCACTTCTCTTGCGTCTGTCGATTTTAATTTCAGTCCAGCCATTCGCTGCCTCATCCTGCTCGTTGTCCTGCACGTTGTCCTGCAGACATGCATGACGGCGTGTGTGTGCCTCAGCAGGCACAGGACATCGGCATCATTAATATCCTCCAGGATATCAGTATAGGCCCCATTCTATGCCGCGCCGATTGTTCTTTGCGGTATTCAGCATTATACCATCTATTTTCTATGGATGGTTGTTAACTATCCTGTTATCTTCATAACGATCCTCTAAGGTAGGTACAGTATGTATTTTCAAAAGAGTTTGTGAACTCTATTTTTAATTTCTTTTTCAGAATATTGATGACATTTGATTGATGTCATTTTATACACGTTACGTCTACTACATTGATACATGTAACAAAATTCTAACACGCCGTTGTTTGTATGTAAATTGTTTATACTGAGGAAAATTCTATACTGAGGAATAGTTTTAACCATTAAGCTCTATTTTGATATAGCATACAGGGCCGATTTACACGCTACTTGATGAGTATGATTAATAAATACCTCTAATTTCATAGACCTTGTGTGACGTAAACAAAGTTGCGAGGGTCAGCTAGTTAAAAGATAAAACAATAGGTTTCTTCTTTCTACTTAAAAACTATTTTTACAAATTTTATGGTAATAATAGACATTCTTTAAAATATGCATGTATGGTATTGTTGTGACTTTTATGACACGTTTAAAGTACATAGGTATGGGATAGATGGCGCTCGCGGCTACGTCAGCGTGAAATTTTCTTCCCGCTTCCCATGGGAACGTACTCCCGGGTTTGGTTATCTTTATAGCAGTATTATATATAAATTAACAAAACAAAAAATGATACTGCATTGGTGATAATAATAATAAAATGTATGTTTATAGAGTACCTACTCCCTCATTTTCTTTCACTATTTTTCGTGACTTTCTACATTAATAAATGCACTTTGTTTATTTATATTTAAAACACTTTTTACACAAATTATACGAGTGCAGTTCACTGTTGTACATAGATGATGAATACCCTGAATACCTATACACCTATAGTCGAATTTTTATTTAGACGAAGTAAATTGACAGCAACTAATGTAATTGACAGCATCGAAATTGTCATTTCACATTAAGAACTCTAAATTCGACCAACACTCTTAATTCAACTTTGGTCGAGTGGTTAAGACGCGGATCGGTACGCAGAAGGCGCAAGATCGATTCTGGGTACAAGCATCAATTTTTGGATTATTTGACATAATAATAATAATATATAACGACTGCTGCAGAGTTCATAATTGACGTAAACGAAAAAATTATGAATTGCTAGACTAGATACACAAACGTGGCCGAAGGTAGCCGAGAGTGTGACTCGTTTTCGTGACACAATTTCTGGATTCGGTCTCCACGCAAGGCCCGCGATAGAAGCTATGCAATAGCTTAAAATTTCAACCATAATCGAATACTCTCACATATCTTATATTAAAGATCGAACTGTCTATTTTGAAAATATAAAAGGTTTTTCTGCGCCCTTTTGCATCTTTAGTTGCTATATAGGCTCTACGACTGCGTAGGCTTGTCTACGAAACACATGTTAATTATTAATGTTTCTTTTTCAGGAACTTTGATTAAATGTTCTTTCTCAAGGATGCATTTTTTGAGATTTGTTCTGCCATGGCTAGAACTATTCCTCAAAAACATCAACACGTGTTGGTAACTATTCTAGCTTTACTGGAAGAGGCCGAAAATGTAGAAATTAGGAACTGAGATAGTAAGATACTCAATTTATGTTAGTATTGATAGATTTTGGAAAGTTGTCTCTGGAAGTAAATCAAAATTTTGGTAAAATTACTCAGATTGGTTAAATGAAAATGAATGTTTTAAATTAGTAAGGGGTTCCTAATGAGAAGTGCATTCAAGAAAACGCGAACCAGCCCGGGCCATCTTACGAACGCGGACATTCCAGAAAAGATTTTTGAAATATGTCTAAGCGCTCGAAACGTAGAAGTTTGGCAGAATTATCACCAGTAGATGACTCTGCTGTGAATTCACTAATCAATACTAGCAATACTGAATATAAATTAGAATAAATTTAATAAAGAATTTTTGGAAACCGCTCGACTTTTAATTGAAGATCATCCGTGGTATAATCTCCCAGCTTCCGTTCACTAAGTCCTCATCGATGGTATTGAAGTAGCACAGTATGCTTTATTATCTATTGGGGAATTATTCGAAGAGCCAGCAGAATCTAACAACAAAAATTATAAGACTTTCAGACGGGATCACACGAGAAAAATGTCACGAGTATTTTTATTTTACGAATACGGACTAACTTAACAGACTTTTACTCAGGTGAGACCGATTCATTACTGGTCTTCAGAAATTTCCCCGTAAGAAAAAAAAGAGCGTTATGTCGAGCCAGGTTTTAGATTTATAAAGAATTTAGTTTAAATTGAAATTAGGTTTGTTGTTGTAATGATTTAGCTTAGTTGTGGTTATGATGCCGTTTGTAAATAAATTGTAGTTTTAGTTTTCTTGTCTTTTATATAAAAAAGAATATTATATTTAACCATAATCCCTTCATGAACGGCGTTAATATCATATTCAGATATATTTACTAACGAGGGAGAATAAATCTCAAATATTGTGTATTATTTTTTTTGTTAAGCAGTACATATTGTACAGCTTACTGTATATTATGTATTAAATTATGTAAATAAAGCACTAATGTACATTCATGAAGTATTTTTTTTATTATTTACCCTCAGAAAAAATCCCATTTAACAAATTTAATAAAGTAAGGTATTTATGACCGCGCTTGTTCGGCGCCTGGACCACCGTGCGGTGGCGTGGCGTGCACTAAGTAGACTTGACTTATGTGAGCTATTCGTCACTTCGCTGTATAATGTATACCCATCGGCAAGTATAGCTCTTTTGTAGTCAGTTTCAGTGTACGCAAATAAAATTTATGTGAATTTTATGATTTTATTTCATTGCATGTTCATGAATGGTTGGCCCGTGACAAGTGTCTACATATCAGTAATAAATTATAATGCTGGGGTTTGTATGTCACATTTGGTGAACCTATTAAATTTATTACTAAGGCACAAAGAGAAGAAAATGAAAAAAAAATACTTGACGCAATAAATTATCAGTAATTTGAGTCTAGTTTCTAATTTGACCAATTTTCGATTGTTCAACATCATCCCTCTCTGTAAATGAACTCAAAAGGTTTAGATATTTCAATATTTCGTATTGACCGAATCTGTTTCGAACGATTGAAGATGTATTCAATCGAATACACTACACAGCCCCATTCAAATGTGACAAGGGCCCAAAACTGAGATCCGAAACTACAAGCCGCTGGGGACTCGGGGCTCAAACATAGTTATGGGATTTACGTGGGTACACGTGCAACAAAGTTTTATTGTCCATCTGTATTTCCCAAAGGACTTTTGAAACATGTTCGAAATTGCATGTTGTGTGATGAAGTTTGACTGGATAGGTAAGATACATTATGTTGCTCATTTCTTTGAGATAATACATGTTACATTATAACAAAGATATTATAATGGTATTACAAACAGATAGGTTGAGGTGCCCTGCCTCACAGTCACACTGAGCGAGCGTCCCCACACTCGCCACAGCTGTTATTATAGTTGGAGGGTATTTTGACTGAACGTTTGCTTAGCCTTAGTGGTCACACAGATTCAAGCTTCGTACAAACAACTAATTTTTAGTATAGGTCACAGAATTGAAAACTAATAATTTGTATTGAGTTTCCGCTTTATGATTATAATCCGGGCGCATTGTATGAACCGATTATAAAGTGGCGTATATTGAAGAGAATCTTCGTCAGAACAGAATGATTCAAAAGATCGTTTCTTTTGTCGAACCATGGAAGCTTGAACGCTCTGCTAGTGCACTTTTGAGCTTGAAGGGGCTCAACGTTTGTTAGATAACTTAGAAGTCACTTTCAGTAGTCTTGTGATCTGTGAAAGAAACCCTGGCTAGATGTCGCCATGGTTTTCCATCAAGAGGACGGAACCAATTTGCCGAGCTAAATATAAAAATGTACTAATATTATTAGTACCTATAGATAGACTTTGCACCACTAAAAATCTTCGTGGAGAAGTAATAAAAGTACTGTCTGTTAGTGAGTGATACTTTTACCAAGTACGTCACTCTATACGCTACTTTAATTAACTTATTTTAGCTATTGTACTACATTATTATTAGGTTGACACATTATTATTATTATTGACACCACGACACACGGAGCCTATACGGCCTATTGGTCAGGTGTAGCCACAACCAGCACAGCATGCCAGGGGGTCGGTGTACTACTTTCCGCGAGAATGAATGAGTGTGTGACAGAGTATGAATGTGTGAGCCCAAGACTCCTTTGGCTAAGACTGAAGGTTGGACTTACCCGCATCTTTGTTTTGGGAGTGTATGCTCCGCAGGATGCGCGGTGGCACCGGTCTTCAAAAGACCAAAGCGAGAGGCAGGCATTTTGGGAGAGTATGAGTGATATTCTGGATAAATGTAAACGAAACGAGAGAATAGTGATGTTAGGTGATTTTAATGGTTGGGTGGGAGTGAAGCGCGATGGATACGAAAGTGTATTAGGAAAGTTTGGTGATGAACGAGTGAATGTAAATGGAGAAAGCTTGCTAGAAGTATGTTTGGAAAGGAATCTTGTGGTAACTAATACCATATTCAACCACAAGGATATCCACTTGTATACAAGAGAGGAGAGAGATCAGAGAAGCATGATTGACTTTGTGATAGTAGACGCAAGACTGAGAAAGAAAGTGCTAGACACTCGGGCGTACCGTGGCACCGGGATCGACACAGATCACTTCTTGGTAATTAGCCGGGTAAGGGGTCTGTTTCAGCGGTGGCGACATCGTGTGCATGAACCCGTTAGTGTACTAGAGCGAATAAAAGTTGAGAATTTACAAGAGTTAGGCATAAAAGAGGCATTTGTGAGTAAACTGAGTGAAAAATTTGAAAACCTAGATGAAATATGTGAGATTGAAGAATTATGGAAGCCGTTTAAGGAAGGACTTGTGGAAGTTGCGATTGAAGTGTGTGGGGTTAGCAAAAGACGACAAGGATGTATGGCAAAGGGAATAAGTGCGGAAGTTCTTAATGCGTTGACTGGCAAGAAGAAAGCATGGTTGGACTGGTTGGCTACAAAGGCCAATCAAAGAATGCAAAAGGCAACGGATGAGGATGTAAAAATGGCAAAGGATGAATATAAAAAGTATAAACGTGTTGCAAAAGAGACGATGATGAGAAAGAAAGAGAATGATAGAGAAAAATTTGATAAAAGGTTATCTGAAGACTTCCAACGGAATATTAAATTTTTTTGGAAGTCCATAAGAACAGTGAGGAGTCAGCAAACAATGTCGCCGCTCAATCACATCAGAAACCAGGATGGAAGTTTTGTAAGAGGAGAAGAATGTGTGCTAAAGAGATGGAAGGAATATTTTGAGAGTTTATTCGAAAAAGAAGATATACAAGGCGATACGCGTGTTTTAGAACTGAATGAATTTGGCGATGAAAGCGAGTTAAGTATGGGAGAAATAGTGGAAGCGTTGAATTGTATGAAAGTAGGAAAGGCTGCTGGAATAGATCGGATTTCTGTCGAAATGCTGAAAGCTGGACGTGGTGTGGTAGCTTGCCAGCTGTACCGCCTTTTTAACTTTTGTTGGCGAAGTGGCAGAGTACCAGCAGAATGGTGTAAAGCTGTCATTGTGCCGCTTTACAAAGGAAAAGGGTCGCAGCAAGAGTGCAAAAACTACCGCGGCATAAGCTTGCTCAGCATCGTTGGCAAATTGTATGCAAAAGTGTTGATAAAAAGAGTGATGAATGTAACTGAAGGAAAAATGTGGGATGTGCAAGCAGGATTTATGAAAGGAAGGGGATGTACGGATCAGGTCTTTTCCTTACGATGCGTAGCTGAGAAAGTTTTGGCTAAAAGTCAAAAGGTCTATTGCATATTCGTGGACTTGGAAAAGGCCTATGACAGAGTGGTGAGGAATGAACTGTGGTCAATATTGTCCATGTATGGAGTGAACAGCAACTTGATACGGGCACTGAGGTCTCTCTATGAGGGTTCTAGTGCTTGTGTCAGGATCAACGGGGCCTGCACGGACTTCTTTCACATTGAAAAGGGTGTGAGACAGGGATGTGTAGCGTCTCCGTGGCTGTTTAATCTATACATGGATAGTTGTCTGAAAGAACTGCAAGAGAGTATGTATGGCTTAAAAATGAATGAACTGACCGTCAAATGCCTCCTATACGCTGATGATCAGGTGATATTAGCATCATCAGCGGAGGAATTGCAGCTGATGGTTAATAGTATGAATGAGGCTCTAAAAAGTAGAGGAATGAAAGTTAATGTAAACAAGACGAAAGTTATGGTTTTTGAAAGAGAAGAAAGTATGACGAATTGCTCAATCTTCATTGAAGGGCAAAGAGTGGAACAGGTGAAAGAATTTGTATACTTGGGTTCCAAATTTGTAAGGGATGGAAAGTGTGACCAGGATATTGAGCGAAGAGTTTTGGCAGGAAATCAAGTGAATGGGGCTATGTACACCTTTATGAGCAGTCAAAATGTGTCTGAGAAGGCCAGGTTGGCTGTACATAGGGGAGTGCTCATCCCTACACTTATGTATGGTAGTGAAAGTTGGGTATGGCAGAAGAAGCATGAAAGCAAAATTAATGCAGTGGAAATGAGAAGTCTGCGAAGTATAGCTGGAGTGACTTTAATGGACAAAAAAAAGAAATAGCGTGATAAGGGAAAAATGTGGTATAACAGAAGATGTAGTGACTAAGATCGAAAAAGGGATGCTTAGATGGTTTGGACACGTGGAGAGAATGGATGAGAATAGACTGACAAAGCAGATTTATGAGGCGAGAATGAATGGGCAAACTGGTAGGGGTAAACCTCGGCGTACGCATGCCGATCAAATCAGAGACGTTCTGGAAAAAGGCAAGGTCAAGAGTACCCTTAACCGGCGAGCGTGTATGAAAACAGTTATGAAAGTAGAAGAAGCGAAAGTTGTATGTCAGGATCGTAGCAAGTGGAAAGCCATAGTCTCTGCTTACCCCGATGGGAAACAAGCGTGATTATATGTATGTATGTATTATTAGGTTCACAGTTGCACTTATTAGCAACTCTAACTAGGTACGACATGTCTGCGTTAACACAATATATTTTTCCAGTTTCATGACTAGTCTGTTTTCTGAATTTTAACTGAAGGTTTTTGTTTTTAACAAAAGCCATCTGTTGGTATAAGTTAATTTTCCAACGAACTTTGAAAGCGACGAGTCCACACGCTAATTGAGTTATGGTCCTGATTGAGTAAAAAAAATTAAGTGTGATAAGAACTTTTACGAAACGTACTCTTTTACAATAAAGTTGTTTGAAATAATGTAGTATTTAGAGATAGGCACTCAACTTTTTAAGATTCGGAGATTGAAAATGATGCGCAGTTGACCTTACAGGGAACTCGTGAACTTTTAACTTTTAACTTTTAACTCGTGAACGTTTGACGCCGTAAAAATAACTGAAAAGCTGAAGGTTTTCAGGAAAGGAGAAGAGATAAATGAGAAGATGAGAATTAGAATTTACAATGATATTTTATTATAGATTAAAAATTCGGGGTCGTGGTTCGTGATCGGGCAGCAAAAGGCTTTGCGATTTCCGATAGTCCTTCAGGGTTCGACTTATCTTGTGGCTCCTGGATGGTGATGCAGTCCGCGAGGTAGCCGTGCCGTCCACAAATTCGGCTGGCACGGTGTTATCAACCCGCAGGGGGGATGGTTGTTTGTAGAACCCGAAGGGTGCGTCTTCACCTTCGTGGAACCCGAAGGGTGAATTTTTCCCAATCCGTAGGGTAGACGGTTCTCGTAGAACCCGAAGGGTGGACCCTGGAATGTTCCAGATGAGGGGTTAGCTGGAACCCTTTTTCCCGCCTCTTTCCTAAGACAGCCGACCCCTGCTAACCATTGCAGGAATCGGGAGTCTTACATTGTCTGCTTACAGTACTAATTTTACAGATATGTTTTTTCATACCCCTGTTAACTACCCCCCTATAACAGGGTTGACCAACAGCCGTTAATTTTCACTGTTTAAAATTTAGATTACATTATAAACTAGCTGACCCGCGCAACTTCGTTTGCGTAAGAGAGAGAGAAATAGAAAGGTCCCCCGTCGCTTTTATTCTTATCGCGTGGTTTTCTGTCGCGTGTATTCCCGTTGTATTATTTTGGATACACAAATTGGATTTTCATTAAAATGGTTATTGTAAAAGAACCTAATTCGAAGCACTATCAGTAGGGTTACGGGATATTTTACTTTCCCGTGACTCTACTGGATGCCAAGTGAAATATGGGTCGACTCGACATGCAGCGCACCACTGGCGTTGCAAACGTTCACTATGCGAATTAGTCCACTACAGTAACCAACCATCAGGTGGACCGTAAGCTTGTCTGCCATTTTAGTAGTAAAAAAAAAGACCAAGTGCGAAGCGGACTCGCGCACAGAGGAAATAAATAACGAATAAAATATAGATAGGAATAAAGTCCTTTAATGAGTTCCATTCCGAACAACGGTTGACCGGTTTAGTTGGTCGGAGTGGAAAGACAGAGGGTTCCGTACCAAAAAAACAGCAAAGCATCGTGTTTGTTGGATGGGAGTCCCCTTAATCCCCGCCCCCCTTTTCTGACGTTAGTATTTGTTGTCATAGTGGCTACAGAAATATATCATCTGAAAATGACAGCTCTCTAGCTATCACGATTCCTGAGATACAGCCTCATGACGGACAGATAGACAGACGGACAGCGAAGTCTCATAAATAGGGTCCCGTTTAAGGGCACGAACCCTAAAAATCGTTTCTTTGTGCGCAAATATGCCATAAATCTAATTTCAAGGTTCTAGATCTCGATCAGGTACCTATCTAAGTCAGTTTTTATTTTTATATCAATCAAATCAGCATGTAGGTACGCTCCTGGACGTAGACCTCTCCTAATTTACGTCCTGCGCCTTCAGCATCCAGCTTGCAACCTTTTCTTGGTCCTCGGTCCATCTAGCGGGTGGACCAAGTCGCGATGCCCGCTTTGGAACTCGTTTGCTCAATCTGCCGTCGTCTTTCGTCTTCTGTGGCCAGCCCGCGGCACTTTACAGTAGGTACTGTTTTTATTTTTATATGTATAGATATAATTCTGACTAAATAAATTAAAATACGTACTTCGAGCGAAGTAATTCTATATTTTTTGTAAAAATTGATACCTAATGTGTTTGTTAATTGGTTTAGAGAGCATTCTCTGCTTTTGCTAAGGAATTGATATCTGAACTTTTTCTTTCTCGTATTTCTGGATTGTGTAGGTCTTCAGACTTTCGAGGCTGAGGCAACCCGTATTAATACAGTTTCTTCTATTGTCTTCACACATTTACTGTAGATTTCATCCGCTGGATGATCATCTAAAACGCCTCTGATCGTTTGTATTATCTCTGTATAAAATAAGAAAGTAAGCGAAGATGGTAATAAATACTCTGTGATAATCGGAACCGTGTACACCTTACCTAGAACTTGTTCTTTCATAATTCCTAGTCAGCCATGTACCTACAGATTTTCATTCTCACAAATGTATTTTTGACATACAAAATATGAAGGCAATTCCGCATATTGAAGAGCAAAAATCAATAAAATATGCAGTTTTAATAAAATTATTATTAGATTTTTTTGACATTTATAAAAATTGCGACCATCTTTTTTAAATCGAATTGAGCTGTCAAAAAAAAATAATTAAAAAAGTACCGACTATGGAGTATTAATATGAACTATGAGGCAAATTCCCCCTAAAATATTTTTCAACCCCATTTTAACCATATTAAAAGATAAATTTCAATAAAATACAAAACACGTCCCCCATTAATTCAGTTAAGGATGTTTCATGCCAAATTTGAAAAAGATCGGACCAAGGAATCACGTTATCCCATACAAACTTTGCAACCCTTGTTCACCCCCTTAGGAGCTGAATTTTCAAAAATCCCTTCTTATTGCTCGCCTTCGTCACATAAGGAGCATTTGTGCAAAATTTCATGGTTCTAGACCCAGCGGTTTAGGCTGTGCGTTGATCGTCAGTCAGTCAGTTCTTGTTTTTATATATATAGATAATTTAACTCACCCAATAATGGGGTACTTGACGTTTGCCGCTAAACAACTGTTCACTTAGGGAGAATCTCGCTCCCTATAAAAATTATAATAAGTTTTAAATTACTTCGAATAATTTCCGACGCACAGACACCTTCGCGACGAGTATAATTTAAATTTGTGAAAATGGTTTCTTAAACTTCGCGCGCAGCCCTATTTATAGCCTTGGACAGCGCCTCTGGCGGCAAATAGCGTCCCTACGTCTTACGTCACTCTGATTACGTCAGTGCTGTGTTGATGTGACTAGTTGTCGGCAGATGGCGCTTTCATTTATTATCACTAAAATTTCATTTTTAATTGACTAATTTTATTAATTTATGCACACGTTGTTGCACAACGTTACATTCTATAATAATCATTGCATTCAAGTTATATTTTACTAATATTATAAATAGCCATCTTAAAGAAAACCTGGATTAGCTCAGCAATACTTTTTATTCTGGATCCAAGTCGTCTAAGTTAATCAGTCAGATCATCTAAGGAAAGATGTTTTATGGAATAAATAAATAAATCTAGATATTTCTCGTCATCGCCTCGTCGGCGTCATCCTACGTAAATCTCTTTAATTTACCGTTTAAACTCGTAATAAATGGGTCGTAGGAAAATATTCACAGACAAAGTATTCGTATCTGAAATAACTAAACTAAATGTGTTGTGTGTATTAATTTCTGCAGCGGCGTGCGATGACGGAACATTTGACTGCACCGCCGCTGGTCCAACGCAGCTAATTGGATTTCCTCGAGAGCTACGACTGAAAATGGAGAACTAGTTTACTGGAACTGTGATAGTCCTTCGGTCGAATATGATTTGAAGTTTTTCTTTCAGAATATAAATGCAAAAGTTTAAAAAAGTGTTACGCAACTCAACCCATGTAATATTATTATGGAAATTCTAACAATTACTGCTGTTGTTCATAGTATGAAATTAATAAATAATAATTATAATTAATACTACCTATTACCCTCCCAATACACTTGCACTTTGTAAAACAAAATTTAAGTGCTAGTACAGAGCCACAAATTTTCGAAAAGAGGAAAGTGAACTAATAAAAACTTTTCAATTTCAATCCTCGTGTCTGATAATATTATAGTAACAAATTTAAGTATCCTAGAATCCGGAGACAACTTAACCATTGACTTATTCTTCACTACTTCAAGACAAGACTTATAAGTCTAAGTCTACTTAAGTTGACTGATAGTGAGATCAAATATGTACTCAGTGGAGTACGGAATTCACATACACAACCGCACGTAAAATAATGTATTTATAGGGTAAAATGATTCTGGCTGAATTGTTTTAGAATAGAATTTAAGCTCTTTTATGATTAAGCCAACACGCCAGTTTAGATTTACCCTCAAATTCGAAGGAACTGTTGAATTTTAGATTTTGCGATAGTTGAGATGTCTTTAATTCCTGCGGGCCTAAAAAAGCAACATTGTATGTTTCATTGTATGAAACATACAATTCATATAATTTGAAATACAGAACATACAAAGCATACCAAACATCTTACGTTTCATAATATGAAACATACAATGTTGCCTTTTTAGGCCCTCTGAACTGCGAAACCCTCAACATTGAAACTTGTGTGAAACAATCCTTAGAGTATTCTCTTTATGACACTGAAAACATTTTTGAAATCAGACCGCGCAGTGAGAAGTTACGACTAAAAAACCATTTTCTCTTTCATCCCCTCTACCAAAGGAACCTCACAAAATATCGGGATCAAAAGTATCTTAGAACCTTCTTTGGACCATAAGCTCAGATTGTACCAAGTTTCATGCAAATCGATTCAGTAGTTTCGGCGTGATACTTATTCGGGATACAGACAGACAGACATGAAAATTTTAAATTACATTATCGGCTTCAGTAGGGGAAACTGGGGATACTTGATCCTTACGGGAGACTAGGTACACAAGATTTACAGAACCTGTATAAGCCGTATTTAGTTTTATAGTGGCAATATCGATTGTATATGGTACACGATAACTTTCTAAAGATGGTAAACCTATCATATTTGACACTTTGGCAAATGGCGGGCGAGTTAGTAATTGTGGCGGCAGAAAGAAAATTTTGATTAGTTTTTATTGTGACTAACCATTTATTTAAAATAGGACTTTTAAGTGTGTATGCGTTTAATACGAGCCATTATCTATATTATTAGCAATTCTTTACGTAATAAAGTGGTAATATTATAGACATTTGAAAATATTTTTGTTTATAACCTCAAATAGCTCAGGGTATACTTGGTACACTTTATTATGGGAGATTTGATCCACCTGACTCAAGTGTCCCCTACCTTTTTTTTTCAATTCATTGCAGAACAATATGCCAAGAGCCTACAAAACCAGAGAAGGTGCCCGAAAAATGGTGCCAGGGAACGAAAATAAAGCTCGTCCATGCCCTTAAAGTCGCACAGCGAGCAATTGAACGAGCTATGCTATGGATGTCTCTAAGGGATAAAATCTGGAACGATGTTCTCCGTTAGAGAACTAGAGTGGTCGACATAGCTCGCAGAAGCATGCGCCTTGAAATGGCAGTGGGCTGGCCACATCTCTGTAGGAGAACCGATGGTCGGTGGAGCAAACGAGTTGTGCTGTTAAAATTTTTTAAGCCGCCTAAAAAGGCTTTCAACTTGGCTTAACGACTGCCATTTTACTGGCAACCGGGATCAACTGCTTAACGTGCCATCCGAAGCACGGAAACGCTCAAATAAATGTCACAAAGTGATCACATGGATGGTCACCCATCCAAGGACTGGCTCTTAGCGAAAGTCGCTACTGCAGTGATCGTTTACAGAACACTGAAACCGCGGGGCCACGAGCGCTACCAATAAAACGTGATATAGATAGATATATGAAGAAATATGTGATTTCGAAAATGAATAAACAGACAAGACATTTTTTATTTAACTCCTTAGTAAAGGTATCATGTGACCCTAAATATGGGAGACTTGTTCCCTCAGGATCAAGTCATCCAGACCGGGGGGATCAAGTCTTACGTATATAGGGGACACATGGTACGATTCCTTATTATTGATTTTAGTCAAATAACTACTAAATTTAGATATTCATAGCTTTGGCTCTTACCGCAATTATAAGCAAATAAATTTCACGTATTTTAGTACCAACAGTTTTTTAAACGGATACTCCGTATAGAAATTAGGGATAAAAAACAAAAGGGGGGATCAAGTGTCCCCAGTTTCCCTTATCGATTAGAGAACGCCCTACAATTAAAATTTTCAAAATATCTTCCATGTACAGACTCTCGACCCTCAACACTTTTATTATAAGTATAGATACAGACAGACTGACCTATTGAAGTGTTGTAGTTCAGGAATTAGAAGCATCTCAACTTTCGCTAAACCTAGAAATCAAGAGTGCGTTTGAATGTGAGGGTAAAACTAAACTGGTGTGTTGGCTTAATCATAAAGGAGCTTAATGATGTAAGATAATTCAGTCTAAATTGTTTTAGAATAGACTTAATCTTTAAGCTCTTTTTTGATTAAGCAAACAGGGCAGTTTCACACGCTGCTTGATAAGTCTGATGAAGAAATACCTGCCCTTTCATAGATCTTATGTGACGTAAACGACGTTGCGAGGGTCAGCTAGTCTATAAATATCATAAAACTGTTGAGGGTCGAGAAATTTTTTTTTTACGTGAGGGAAAATCCTCAAAGGATATTATTCCGGACTCTTACCGACTAAAAAACCTCACGCAACGTCCAACAGCCTGTGGTAAGCTCTCGGAAGGATGTCCCGGGACGGGGTCGAGAGTCTACTGAAGCCGAAAATGCAATTTAATTTTTTTGTCTGTCTGTGTCCCGAATAAGTATCACTTGGAGTCTGACGCGAGTCGTCATACGGTGCGCGCGCGTGACAGGCAGTGTTATCGATTCAACTTAATTTTATTTATCTACCCTCATTATGAATTATGATGTCGAACGATAATAGTGATGAAAACATAATAGACAATTGTGAGAAAAGTGATACGGAAATTGTTAATGAATGTGAACGTATACTAAGCAACATATCAGCAAATAACTTTGGAGAAATGGAACAAGTACCGCAATCTTTGAAAAGAAAAGAGCGAGACACTCAATGTGCGAGTACTGACGATGAATTTATTACAGTGGTAAGAAGAAAACCTAAGCGCTTATTACGTAGGGATTCATTGATAGAACAACGTATGCGAGCGTCATTGAATGATTCCGAGACGGAAGAAATAGTGACTCAAAATTACGAAGTATGCGTGACGTCATTAAAGGAGTTACCAAAACAAATGGCTATGGCAAAACTACTACAAAGTTTGAATATACAAGGTATATCTAGGATTAAGTATAAATCAGCATTCAAAGTTTTTATACAATTCGAGTCGAATATAGGCGCAGAGAAGCTTTTAAAGTGTAAGAAGTTTGAAGACCTAGACTATCGCTGTTATAAGAGCTATGAAGTTAAAATTTCGTATGGATTAGTCAAGGGTATAGACCTCGAATTGAAGGAGCAGGAAATCTTAGAGAGCTTGGAGTGTGTCTCTAAAATCATATCTGTAAAAAGACTTAAGAGAAGGGCAACAGATGGCCAGTGGATAGACTGCGAATCCGTAAGAGTTGGTTTTGACAGTTCCACCCTCCCCTCTTATGTATCAGCATATGGATGTAGAATTCCAGTTGAACCCTATATATTTCCTGTTTCCCAATGCTCTGGTTGTTGGAAGTTTGGACACATTATAAAATTTTGCCTGTCCAAAAAGTTAATATGCCCTAAATGTGGTGATAATCAACATTCTAATTGTACAATGAAGGACATAAAATGCCTGAACTGCAAAAAGCCTCACTTTGTGCTAGATAAGACCTGTCCAGAGTTTCAAAGGGAGAGAAATATTCGTGTCATTATGAGTCAAGAAGGAATAACATATAAAAAAGCACTAGAAAAAGTACTATACCAGGAAAAAGAAAAAAACAGTATTATAATGTCTTCTGTCGTCCAAACCAACGAGGCTATACCGCAGTCCATTTCGACTATAGGAAAAACCTACCGAGATGTGACTACCAGAGCGGATGTACACCATGAAAAAATAGATGATTCTGATTTTGTTACGATATTATCCAAAAAGCCGACAAAGACTGCCAAAAAAAGCAAGAGAAAAGTTATTCAGGCCGGCCGAGAAGAAAATATCTGGAATCAGGACTCGACTATACAAAGCAATGAAGAAGAAAGTAACACTTTGAGAGATGAAGAGCCTAAGAAAAAGAATAGTAGTTTAAAAATATTTTTAGAGAAAATACGGGCAATACTGTTGGCAAAGAAGTCGATCGAAGAAATTGTCTGGGATGTATTAAAGGTGATTTTTGACGAAATTAAAACCCTGTTAAAGAATATGTGTGTTGAAGGTATTTTATTAGAGAAAGCTATAGGACTATTCAATACCAATGGATAATAGAGTAAGTAAGGACATTAATTTTAAAATACTTCAGTGGAACTCTCGAAGCCTTCGACCAAAAATTGTTAGTTTTGGGGAGCTCTTAATACAAGAAAAAATCCATGTAGCTTTAATAAGCGAGACTTGGCTTGATCCTGAGAATAATGTAAATATAAGGGGATATAATATTTATAGAAAGGACAGAGACGATTCTTACGGCGGAGTGGCAATTATAACGCATAAATCTATTCGGTGTTGTGTAGGGTCAGCAAACATAAGCAATACAGATATAGAGATACTCCATCTTAAATTATTAAACTGTAGCAATCTACAACATATTTTCTCGATATATTGCCCCTCTTCAATCAGGACATCGGTATCAGACTGGGATGAAATATTCTCCATGTACCCTGGCAAGACCATTATAGGAGGTGACTTTAATGGGCACCATAGCAATTGGTCTAACAAAACAGACTCTAGGGGAAATCAGATAGCTGATTCGGCCTTGAATAATGGATTTATTCCCATAAACGATCATTCAGTGACTCGTATTAAAATGTGCAATGGGCAGCTACAGAAATCATCTCCTGATATTACGTTTATTTCATCTGACATAGTGGTCAATTACGAATGGAAAACACTCCAAGAAAATCTAGGTAGTGATCATTTTTGCATTAGAATAAATACTATTTACCATGCCGACCAACCTCCACTTACGAAACGAAATTACAAAAGAATAAATTGGGAAATCTTTACTAGTGATACTTTAAATTCTTTTACGAATACACAAAATCAAGAAACACATTGTGATTTACAACTAAAGTATGATATTTTCGAGGGTCACATTAACAAGGCAATTGATCTTAGTGTTCCATTTATTAAAATTTGTAGGAATCCAGAAGCTAATTTTAAGCCACGTGAATATTGGAACCAACATTTGTCACATGCGGTGGCAAGACGGCGATTAGCATTAACCAATTTCCGTCGTAATCCGACACCACAAAATTTCACAATATTAGAAAATGAAACCAAATCATCCCATAAACTTATCCGTGACGCGAAATACCAAAGCCGTCAAAAATTTTATGATTCTATAAATGAGAAAATAAGCGTCACTGATATGTGGCGCCGTATGCGTTTTGTGAAGGGAATACGTCAGAAAAAAAGCTCTGTCCCTCTAGATGATCAAAAAGAATTGCTTAAATCACTTACACCCGATTCGGTAACAAGTTTTAGGCCTACTTTCACTTCACACAATAACTTACTAGAATCAGATTTTACACCCTCAGAACTCGATATATGCTTAAAGAAAAAAGATACAGCACCTGGAGCAGATGGTATCACTTATTCCATGATTTATAATTTGCCCGATAATGGAAAAACATTCTTACTCGATATATTTAACCAAATATTGAATACAGGACAGGTACCAGATCAGTGGCGTAAAATTACTGTGGTAGCCATATCTAAAACTGGCCAAAATGCATCTAGTCAAAAGCTTAGACCCATATCACTAATGTCCTGTATTTGTAAAATATTTCACTGTTTGATTTTAAGGCGATTGGAATGGCACATAGAAAGATTAATGACATTTACACCTTATACTGTTGGATTTAGAAAAGCTCACTCTTGTATAGATAGTTTGGCTAGAATAGTTACACACATTCAAATCTCACAGTCTAAAAATGTTCCAACGACTGCTTGCTTCCTAGATATAAAAAATGCTTACAACAATATATTAATTGATAGGACACTCTCCATTTTAGATGAACTAAAAGTTGGTACTAAGATTTGCCAATATTTGTGGTCCTTTTTAAGTGAAAGACATCTGAACATTAGATCGGAAGCGGGGGAGACAGTGTTCACAAGGTGGACAAGTATGGGCCTGGCGCAGGGAGATCCTCTGTCTCCGCTCATTTTTAACATTGCCACTCATGGTATTTGCAAGACAATACACGGTAGCGATGTTTGTATTTCTCAATACGCCGATGACTTTGTGGTATATTATAGCAATAAAGATATAGGTGTATCTCAGTCGCGAATGCAAAACGCAATAAATTCCGTTGTTGCAGCTCTTGACGATTTAGGTCTTGAACTATCTACTAATAAAACTACTCTTTGCCTATTTAGTAGGGGCCGTAGGAAGATTCTACCATTTATAAGAGTGAAAGAGGAATTAATTAGTAATGCAAACTGTGTCAAGTATTTAGGCATTTGGCTTGATCGAAGCCTATTATGGGGGAAACATATAAAAGAGATAGCTGAAAAATGCAAAAGCTTTCTTAATATTCTCAGAGTACTGTCGGGTTCCTCTTGGGGAATGCACCCAAGTCACATGCGTCGCCTATATATTTCTCTCGTGAGAAGCAGGCTAGATTACGGAGGTTTTCTATTTGGTTCCAGTGCCAAAAGCAATACCGAAAAACTGGATAAAATTCAAAATCAAGCTTTACGCATAGTAGGAGGTTTTATTAAGAGCTCCCCAATCCATGTAATGGAAAGTGAAATGAGTGTACCACCATTGTATACTAGATGGTTATATTTAGCTCATAAGTATTGTCTGAAATGTTTTTCATTCTCTAACAATTTAACCGTTAAACTTATAAATGATTTGCGTATCCAGTGTGCAACTAGTTATTGGACGAATAAAAGGCAACCAATTTTGATAACAGCATATGAAACAGTGAAAGATGCTGATATATATTCGAGTTATCCGTTAGATATGTTTAATTTACCGATTTGGCTATCAAGAATTGATTTAAAAAACACTTTATACATAAATTTAGATGCTATTCAAGGTGCTAAGAACAACCAGGAGATCAACTCCTTGCGGACAAATGTTGTACAGGAATTAAGTTTAAAATATGGCGACTGGTTTAAAGTGTATACTGATGCATCGAAAAACAAAATGGGTAGAGGAGCAGCATATGTAGCCCCTCTTCACTCTCATATGGGAACTTTTAAAATTAATAGTTGTATATCTATTATGTCGTTGGAGCTTTTGGCTATCTCAGAAGCCCTTACATATGTTGCGTCCTGCGACGCTGCTCATATAGTGGTTTTGACCGACAGTAAAAGTGCACTACAGCACCTGGCTCGATGCGTCTCTGGACACAGAGGTGTACCGACAGCCTACGCTGTACTTCATAATGTATATCAGTTAGCTCAGAGTGGTAAAAGCCTCAAACTTCAATGGGTGCCGGCTCATATTGGGTTACGTGGCAACGAACAAGCAGATCAGTTGGCAAAGTTAGCATGTACCACAGGTCGAAGTACCATAGCTCCTGTCTATTACTCTGAGGTACTATCTAGATCTAAAAGTCTCTGTTACGCTCAATGGAAAGAGTACTTTGATGAGCGGTCGAAGTCCAAGGGTATATGGTACAAAACTATACAAAGTGAACCCATGCGAACTCCGTGGTTCATGAATGCCAAACTGAATAGATATGTAATAAAATTAGGATTAAGGATACGTTCAGGACATTACCCTTCTAAAAAGTTTGCATACCTGATGAACATATCTGAGTCACCTAATTGTGAGGAATGTGGCACTTTAGATGATGTACAACATTTAATATTAGAATGCAGGAAAAATCGGCTTCAGAGAGAGTCATTCATAAGTGAGTTTAAAATTAACATGTGTGACATGGGTGTAATACAGTCCATTCTATCTACTCCAAGATCTGAAGTAGCAGTGGCAATGTATCATTTGGTTGCCTCTTGTGAATGACTCTCTTGAACCAGTAAATTAAGATAGATTAGTTAAGTTCATTTTAAGTACTTTATTAATATTCTTTTATATCTTTTCTGTGTATAAAATGTAATAGGTTACGATAGGATTGACATATCCATTAGGATAAAAATCCTTTAAAATAAAGATTAAAAAAAAAAAAAAAAAAGTATCACTTCGAAACTACTGATTCGATTTGCATTAAATTTGGCACAATCTAAGCTTATGATCCGAGGAAGGCTCTGGGATACTTTTGATCCCGAGATTTTGCGCGATTCCTTTGGGAGAGGGGATGAAAGACAGGATTGTTTCACACAAGTTTCAATGTTGAGGGTTTTGTAGTTCAGGAATTAGAAACATCTCAACTTTCGCAAAACCTAGAAATCAAGAGTGCCTTTGAATGTGAGGGTAAAACTAAACTGGCGTGTTGCCTTAGTCATAAAAGAGCTTAATGATTAAGGCTATTGTAAAATAATTCAGTCTAAATTGTTTTAGAATAGACTTAATCTTAAAGCTCTTTTTTGATTAAGCAAACAGGGCAGCTTCACACGCTGCTTGATGAGTCTGATAAAGAAATACCTGTCCTTTCATAGATCTTATGTGACGTAAACGAAGTGGCGAGGGTCAGCTAGTCTATACATTTAATAAAACTGTTGAGGGTCGAGAGTCTATTGAAGCAGAAAATGCAAATTAATTTTTTTATGTCTGTCTGTCTGTATCCCGAATAAGTATCTCGCCGAAACTACTGAATCGATTTGAATGAAACTTGGTACAATCAGAGCTTATAATCCGAGGAAGCTTCTAGGATACCTTTGGGATCTCGATATTTTGCGCGGTTCCTTTAGTAGAGGGGACGAAAGACAAAACGTTTTTTTTAGTTGTAACTTTTCAATGCGTGGTCCGATCACAATTTTTTTTCAGTTTTATAAAGGGAATACTCTAAGGAATGTTTCACACATGTTTCAATGTTGAAGGTTTTGTAGTTCAGGAATTAGAGACATCTCAACTTTCGCAAAACCTAGAATTCAAGGATCCCTCTTCCTTGAATGTGAGGGTAAATCTAAACTAAATGTTTAGGGCCATTGTAAAATAAAACAATTCAGTCCACGCCTTCGGCGCGGACTGAATTGTTTTGGAATAGACTTAACCTTAAGCTCTCTTATGTTTAAACAAACAGGGCCGTTTCATACGCTGATTGATGAGTCTGATGAAGAAATACCTCTCCTTTCATACACCATAATATATGTGACGTACGACGAACGTTTTAGTTTAATCAATCCACATACTTACATATTTCATTACCCTCTGCCTAGTCCCTAGGATATGTAGCGTGATATTATACAGCCTATTTAAAGATCCTACCTCTAGATCGCTATTCAAGTAAAAGATTATTAAAATTATTCAGTTGTTTCTGTATTTTGAAAAAATATACAAACAGATTTTCATTGTTCTCTGCCGAGCTCCTAAAATATTTAGCGTAATAATATGTTGTCTGAGTGTAAAACCTATCTCTTACAAATATTCCTGCTACGTTTTAGTTAAATCAATCCACCGGTTTACACATTTCATTACTCTCTGCTTAGCCCCTAGGATATGTAGCGTGATAATATATAGCCTATTTGAAGACCCCACCCCTAAGTAGTATTTGTGCAAAATTTGAACCAAATCTGTTCAGTACTTTTCGAGATCTTTCCGGACAAAGCAAAGCAAACAGACAAACAGACAAACCGACAAACAGACAAAAATTTTTCTGACTATATTTTTGGGTTCGGTATCTTACGTAGAACACCTAGCGAGTATTTTTTTTAAATATTTCCAATGTACAGTTTTGGCTTTTCTATCATTTTATTATTATGTATAGATGTATAGAAGATAAATTATTTTACGAGTACCTACCTAGTAAAAGTTTCTACAATCAGTAGATACCGTGGTACCACTATACAGTACCATTGATGGTCGTGACATTTGACATATCAATAGGTTACCTACTGCCTATTACGTGAGAACACCTATGAATATTACTGGCTAATGTAGAGTGTAGTACCTATACTTCTGCCACCCTTTCAGGAAACAAGGGATATGTACGTATTTAGGGTATGTGTTTAATTATGGTCTGTTTAGGGAGGAATTCTTCTAAATGAAGACTAGGTTTCGACAGTCTCTTTCTGTTTAATATGCTGTTTGATTTATACTTTTATTGTCTGTACATTTCGTAATATCAAGCTCAAAAACAGTTTTATATTTTTTCTATAAGGTGAAATGTGGGAGTGTACTTACTATGCCTCTGCCAACTCCTTCGGGGATACAGGCGTAACTATATGAATGTATGTATGTAAAACAGTTTTTCTAAGTACCGTTCTTTGGGATAAATTGTACCCTATTAATAATATTATATCTTTCTCACAGGGGCTGGTATTCTCGGAGCTGGAGTAGTCGGTGCAGGTATCCTCGGCGAGGCCGGTTTAATAGGCGGAGTGCTAGCTGGTCGCGCGCTCGGTTGCAGGAGCTACGGTTACGGCTATGGCGGTGGTTACGGTGGCGGTTACGGTCCGTACTACGCCGGTTACTACGGTGGCGGTTATGGCAGCGGATGCGGCGGTTACAGGTAAGAGACATACTTTAATTTTATTACAAGAGAGGTGGATCTAAGTTAAGGGTTGAAGTCACAGTACTCCCAGTCAGCATTAAATCTACTAACGAGAACACACTTTTCATCCAGCAATGAGTAAAGTAAAGTAAAGTAAGTAAGTGTAGTGTTTGTCGTCTCAGGGAAACAGTAATTTTCGGGGCCCGGATGAGGAATGTCATTTTCTTGGGGGTGGGGAAGGTTACCTTGGTTTTAAATGAATTTGAAATAGACTTCCCGACCTCGTAAGGGCACTTGCGTTGATGTCTCGACCAAGGTTCAGCAAGTTCATTAATTACTGGTGAGGTGGCTTCTGCTTCGCAGGCCGTAGTAGGGGTGGGGCTTTATACATTATACTGTGTTATTTTATATATAATTATTTCAATATACACATTTATACCCAGTTATTTTTCTGATACGTTCCAACTATTCTTATAATAAAAGTACCCATTTATAAAACCTTACATTGGTAAATCAATATTGAACTAATTGGACGTATGCTATGCAATTAGTCTTTGAGAAAATAGAGCCAACCCAATTAACTAAACAAATAGATTCTGCTAATTACTTCTTACTAACTATATTTCTTATTTGGTACAGGAACAAAATCCGTGTTTATTACCATTAATCCTCTGGACTGGACTTAAGTCACGAAAGACAACACGACTACTCCCCAATCTGTGCTAAATAAAAATAAATATTCACAATGATATAATTAATAGAAAATAAGCTAGATTTATTCGTATTAGTGCAAATTCATTTTAAATTTAGTGTCACGATCTTACTATTATTTTTATTAAATTATCTCAATGTTTTTATTTAATTAAGTATACATTTATAATTACATTATTTTATAAACTTTATTATTTGTATTACATTTAGACAAATAGTATACCCACTGTCCTCCGTCAGACCGGTCATGGACGAGTGGCTGGAGAGAAGACACGGTGCTCTCTCCTACCGGTTGACGCAGATGCTTGCCGGGCACGGTAGCTTCGGTAGGTATCTGTGGCGAAAACACCGGGAAACCACGGCCGAGTGTCAGCACTGCGAGGACCGCAGCGATGACACGGCGCTCCACACGCTGGTGGAGTGCACGGCGTGAGCACAACAGCGACAGGTCCTCGTAGTGGGTCTGGGCGTGGACACTCTCTCGCTTGAGGCCATGGTGCGAGCCATGCTCTCCAGCGGGAGTAAGTGGGACTGCGCCGCCTCTTTCTGCGAGCAGGTCATGCTCGCGAAGGAGGCGGCGGGCCGGGTGCGGGAGAGAACTCTTCCACCCGAGTTCCGCAGTCGGCGCCCTGGGCGCCGCCGACGTGTCTTCGCCGAGGACTATCGGCCTCCATGACCGGGGGTCTGAGGACGGTGAGAGGGCCGCTCACCGTCCTTACAGAAGCAAGCCCATGACGGCAGCGTGACGTGAGCACTCACGCACGCCCCCCCTTAGAAGCGGGGTCACACCCGAAATCCCCCATAGACGCGGGATTGCACCCGAACCACCCCCTGGGCGAGGCCGCATTGGCGGCCGTAGGTCTGTTGGGAGTCACGGGACATCCTTCCTGAGGGCTTACCCGGGGCTCTCAACCATAGGCTGTTGGGCGTTACGTGAGGTTTTTTAGTCGGTAAGAGTCCGGCATAGCATCCTACGAGGATTTTCCCTCACGTTAAAAAAAAAAAAAGAAAAAAAAAAAATACCCATTGTCCTAATAATATTTGATAACTGTTTACTATAATATATGTAAAATATAATAACTTTATATATTTATGTACGTCTAATGCATACCTATATACTATTATATTATATACTTATCTTAAGAGTGCATTGTGTACTTACATTGTGATACATAATAATTATTATTGAGCTAAATAAATATTTTTGATTTCTATAGGTATATATTCATTTTCTACTTTATTTACCATTTTGGTCAATAAGTTTCGTAACCAGACCTTGATGGTAACTAAAGTCTGTCTGCTTCTGACGAGTTAATCAGGGCGTGAACGAATAAGTAGCGACCGAGTGGTTCTAATCGGTTCGAGTCCCGGTATTACCACTGTTTAAAAGGAATAGACGAAATCGTATTTTTTTTAACATGAACTTTGCTGAAAATTAGTTATGAAAGAATAATTTTTCTCCCTTTCTTCTTCACCCCTGCACAAATATTTGTTAACCCTAGCACATTTCTTTTCAGGAGAACTTACTACGTAGAAGACCCCTACTGCGACTACTAAAACGACTGAACAATACAATACTTAGTTTTAAACACCTAATTATTTAATTGAGTGAGGACTTCAATGAAGTGAAAGTGTACAGTACATTACAGTAAAATAAACAATACATAAATAAGAACACATATTTTAATACATTTCATGAAATCATTTACAAACTACCACATTTCCTGATTCATCCTTCCAAAACCTTGCCCAAGACTCCCAGCCTATAACAGGTGTAGAGCGCCTTGTCGTTTTGACCGGTAGGAGTCCGGCATAGCATTCATGAGAAACCATGAGAACATGTAAAAATATGTACTATCACATTTACTTGTCGGTACAAGATAATACATATAGTAATACTGAGTATTCAATTAAAATACGACTGACAGTCACGAAAGTAAGTTACTCTTTTTCCCATCTTATGGACTGTGGTCAACGAGCCCATGAACGTTTGCAACACCAGTGGCTCTATATTCGCGCTGCCGACCCTGCAAGGTCCTTCTAAGACCCCTTACGAAGTATACCATACCCATTTTTCTGATTGTACTTTCACGTGCAATAAGTACATAAGTAGCGATTGCGCCTTTATTCATGTAGTACCTTCGGTAATAGAATACGATAAATAGTAGTGAACCAAACATCTCCTACATTCACTATACCGAAGTAAAGTACATTCTAATTAAAGAGAAACAATATATTCGGCTGGAAAATGTTCACGCTAAAGTCTGAAGTAAATCATGCAGTCTCTAAGGGTGCGGTTAACCCAGGGTAACCGAATAACTTGTGTTTCAGTAATTTAGAATTCAGCTGGTGCGCGCGGATTGCGCTAAACAGCATGTTTCCGCACCCCCTCCCTCTCCTACAGCCTAACTGAACCTTGGCTAAAGATGTTATACGGTTTTACAACAGTGGAAGGTAATACTGTTGTAAAATTATTCTTGTACCTTGTGATTAACACCGTGCTGCTTGTGTAATGATGTAGGTACTTTAAATCTGACTAATATTATATGTGCGAAAGGTTGTGAGTGTGGATTTATGGAGCTTTGTTATATTTATTTATATTATACTTGTTATCCCGGGAATAATTTGTCATGGGAAGCGGGAACAGATATTCCAAGTGGGTGAAGTCGCAGGCGCTATTAAAACTCAAATAAAATAAAATATTGCTACAAATTATTCCTTTGCACTAGGTTCAAGGGTTGCTTCATTGCATTTTCCGGTATTCAGGGCAGACACTAGCGAAAGGAGCCTCGCACGTCGATACGGCATTAACGGAGATGGATGGCTTGTGCCCACGCCAACGCCTCTTTAATCTCACCTACAAAGGAGATATACGAGCAGCGCTCCAATACCGGAGTTGACATAAAAAGGGAAATATAAGCTGTGCATTTTAGGCATTTTATCAGGGTTCATAATTCAGTTTGATAAATTATCGGAATGAAATTTGATATTTATCTAAATGCAATTTGATAATTATATGAAATCAATTTGATAAATTTGTGACAAAAATGTAACTATGGGAATGGTTTACCCTTCAACATTAAACACATACTGAGGGTAGTATTAAGTTTCCTTCGTACCGTCTACGAACTCTACGACATTCTAACACATCCAAGTTAATGCATAATATATGCGAACATTTAATTGAACCAGCAGTCTAGCACTAAAAGCATCGTTCCATTAAGAACGTGCCGCCATTCAAAGACATAATGACTAGCAATACGTACGGAATTCAAAGAAGACGTTTCGCATTTTACTACAAAGGTCATAAGCAAAATAAGATGGAATATAACAATGGGAAAGGTCTATATCGTTTTGGAACAGATCTGTGAGGGGGCTACAATGACGGAGATTAATTATCAGCTCAATAATGACGGCACAATCTTATCTTTGCTATTGATGTAATAGATTATGAGAAGGGTTTGCTTCTGAGAGCTTCATCTAATGAAGCGTTTTGTGTGTTATGTATACCTATAAAGTGATTTATTTAATCAAGTTCTTAGACACGATGGTGATAGTGTTGATAATTTCGGGACGATTTTGAAAGTAATTGCTATGTGAATAGTGTACCGGAGGCTCCAATGTAGGTGTACTAAATCTATACTAATATTATAAAGAGGAAAGATTTGTTTTTTTGTATTTTTGTTTGTTTGTTTGCAACGAATAGGCTCCGGAACTACTGGACCGATTTGCATAATTCTTTCACTGTTGGGAAGCTACACTCTTTGCGGTGAACATAGGCTATATTTTATTCCCGTATTCCCACGGTAACGGGAACTACGCGGGTGAAGCCGCGTGACGTCCGCTAGTCTATAGTAATATTATAAAGAGGAAAGATTTGTTTTTTTGTTTGTAACGAATAGGCTCCGGAACTACTGGACCGATTTGAAAAATTCTTTCACTGTTGGGAAGCTACACTCTTTGTGGTGAACATAGGCTATATTTTATTCCCGTATTCCCACGGGAACGGGAACTACGCGGGTGAAACCGCGTGACGTCCGCTAGTACATAATAAAGTTGAAAAAGAGTTTAATTTTCATTGATTTATTTGATCCAGATGAAAAAGTGTTAGAAATATCTTTTATCGAGAAAGAAACCACCTAGGAACAGGTGGGCTTTATGCAAAGAAGCATGTTCAGTAATAAGTAGTATAAGATTCAATAAAACTGAAAATGTTCTTTTTGTACGAAAGTATGTAAATTGAAATTAAAATTGCCACTTTAGCTAGTTCGTGCTACATGAATGTACCACGCGATAACACCCCCAACCAAGCGCGCTTTCTTGTTCATTAAATTATATACACGCTGCAGGGGAGATAAGTGTGTGTTTAAAGCAAAGACCATTTACATAATAATACTTATTATATTAACAAGTCTTTATCCATGAAGGGATTTTATGAAGTAACATTATGTAGCGCGGAAACGCTCGTAATTTTTAAAATGCCTACCGCTATTAGGCATTTTGAAATTACAATCTCCAATTACATCCACCCATCTCAAGGCCCTCCGTAGCGCAGAAATCGTTTAGAAAACACTGAGTTAGCGGGGCTACAAATAAATAAAATAAATAAATATTTGTGGACATTCAGACACAACATCATCTAGCCCAAATCGAGCTAATATAAGCTTGTGTTATGGGATATAAACGACTGATATACGTACTTTCATATTTCTAAATACATACATAATATACATAGAAAACACCCAAATTCCGAAACAAACATTTGTGGATCACACAAATATTTGGACCGACCCAGGAATCGAACCCAGGACCTGCAGCGCCGTAGGCGGTATCACTACCGACCACGCCACAGAGGCACAAGAGCTTTAGAATCTTTGAGTATGTTCATGATTGAATTTAGAAGTCCAGCATCACAAATCAGGTTATTCATGTTAGTCACATAGTAAACCTTCTGAACGTTTGGATTATTGTTTCGACATTCTGTGCAATACGCGGGAGTACAGAATGCCATTAATAAAAAAAAAATTAACAAAAAAAACCGACTTCAAACAGAATCAGATATTATTGAATGTAATACTGAAGTCGGTGCCAATATTTCTATGAGAGTTAATAATACCTACCTACCTTTTACTTGGCGCCGATTTCAGTATTAGGTACATTTAATAACATCTGATAAATATAAATAAATACCTATTACTTTGTGCTAAGTTAATTTTATTTTTTGTTTGAAGTCGGTTTTTTTGTTAATTTTTTTTTTCAAGATTTTTAGTGACGTATAGACTAAAATTATATCTGTCTAGGAGTAATGTTCTCCCCAATACAAATTAATCAAGCCTAAACACAAGGTAACTGCTGTAAATCGTTAAGGAATTGGCTCGATTCGAGGGATTTCTTCGATTTCTCCAGGATCCCAGCATCAGATTCTGACTTCCTGTATATGGGACCACATGAGAAGCACCAGCTTTCAAATAAAAAAAGAATCCCGTCTGGGTCAAGTTGTCTTTTTTCACTTTATAATAAAATATTAAAAAAAGAATCATCAAAATCGGTTAACTCGTTAAAGCGATTTGCCGGTAAAAAACATAAAAAAAATACAGACGAATTGAGATCCTCCTCCTTTTTTGGAAGTCGGTTAAAAACTGGCTAAGTGCAAGTCGGACTCACGCACAGAGGGTCCCGTGCCGAAAAACAAGATAAGTTCAGGTGTTGTATAGAAGCCTCCGTTAATTTTTATTTCTTTTCTGATTTCAGTATTTGTTGTTAGGAGATTAAAAACGGCAAGAATCATGTTTGCTGTGTCAGTTGTGTGGGAGCCCTCATTAATCGCTCTTATTTTTCTAATTTTAGTATTTGTTGATATAGTGGCAATAGAAATACATCATCTGTGAAAATTTCAGCTTTCTAACTACCACGGTTCTTGAGATACAGCCTCGTCACGTACAGACGGACAGACGGAGTTCCTTTTTTACCATTTGGGTACGGAACTCTACAAACTCACAACCACTTTTTTCTAATTACCAGTAATTATATTACTTTTGTTAAGCAAGTAAGTAGGTATTTATTTATTTATTTATTTATTTGTTTTAGGAAGGCTTACAGACTAATAACAATGTATATATTATTACTTTATGGTTACAATATAGCTAATTACAAGCCTACACATATATATATTATACACTTAGTTACTCCTAAAAACCTCAGTTTCAGATTCTGGTTTAACAAAGCTTACACAATAACAAAAGATATGTAAAGTACGATGTGATGAGAACAAAAAGAGGAAACAATGTTTTTCCTACAAAAACAATTTATAAAAAAATAACAATAACAATGAAAGACATGCACAAAACAGAAAAAAAAAATTCAAAACAGACGTATAAAGCACTAGATCAACCTGCGGCATGTTTAACTCTAAACTGATTGGGTTCTTCGACGGCGCACAGCACCCGTACCAAAGAACTTATCACCCATGCGTCTTTTAATTATGTTTGAGCTTGTACAGAACAAATCTATATCGAGGGGTATCGAGACCTCATTAAACTTTTTTACACTTCGGATAAGAAACCCACCGCGTCTATAATTAGTTGAGGCTACAGGGACACTCAATACTGGCCGCTGTCTTAGGCCCAGTAGGTTGGTGCGGAGGCCCACATTAGCTAGAAGATCCTGACAGTCTACAGAGCCATTCACGATTCTAGCCAAGTAACTGACGTCACTCACGTCACGCCTATATTGAAGCGGGAGAAAATGATATTTTTTACATCTAGCAATGTATTCGGACGAAAACTGTTTAGCTTTAAAATCTAGGTATCGTAGGAATTTAGCCTGTACTTTTTCTATACGGGATATATAAGTATCGTACTGCGGGTTCCACACCTGGGATGCGTACTCAAGGTGACTACGGACGTATGAACAAAATAGTATTTTTACCGGCTTCAGTGATCGGAACAATGCTGAAGATCTTATGATAAAACCCATCAATTTTAAAGCTTTTTTAACTACATAATCTATGTGTTTGTCATATATTACTTTGCTATCTTGGATAACTCCTAGGTCGCGAATATGATCCACTCTATTAATACTTTGGTTGTTTAATGTGTACCTACTATCTATATATACAGGCCGCCGCGTAAAACTCATGTAGCAACATTTTGTGATATTTAACTGCAGCCTGTTACGCGAGCAGTAGGCAACAAATCTGTCAAGATCTTCTTGGAGCAGAGTAGAATCATCCAAACTATTTATTACTTTTAAAATCTTCATGTCGTCTGCGTACAACAATATTTTAGAATTGAGGAAACAGTCTTTAATGTCTGATATAAATATATTGAACAAAAGAGGTCCCAGGAGTGATCCCTGAGGCACGCCGGAAGGCACCCCACTCCATCCAGATGTGTACCCATGCAGCACAACAGCCTGTGTGCGATTGTCAATATAAGAACAGAACCACCGATACAAGTCACCGTGTATCCCAGCCGCCTGTAACTTTTGCAAGAGCACTCTATGATTGATACGATCGAAACATTTGCAATAATCTGTATAAATAACGTCTACCTGTCCATGTTGCTCCATTCCTTTTACGATGAAATCATTAGCTAGGACCAGATTTGAAGTAGTGGATCGTTTAGGAATAAACCCATGCTGCTCGTCACCCAAACTATGCTGTACAGCAGGGTAGACAGCATTATAAACTATCCGTTCTAGTGTCTTAGCAAATAAGCATAACTTCGATATTGGACGGTAGTTTTCCACGCTATATAACCATCATCATAACCATATAAGTATAATAACCATCCTAGTTGCCCAACAAAATTGCTCTGCGTTAAATGCTCCAAAACATTACAACTACATCCTAAAAGGTTTCGGATGTACGCACTAGCCACTATGCTAAGATGCCCGGCTATAAATCTTCCATCAAAATGTTCGGCACTTCCGATTTCTCCTGCGATACCTCCCACCACGAGGAAATGGGAAAGAAGCGCTACTCAGTTGTAAAATTCTTCAAAATTTGTCTATTTCGAGTGTTTTATGAGTAAAAAGTGGTGGATAGTTCGACAACGTGCACAAGTGTTGGGGAGTGATATAACGCAGTGAAACGTGACCTTTTTGTTTCTCGATAATCTCCACAGATATGTACCTCTAGTAAAGTCCCGCTGCTTTACTTGAGGAGAACTTGGCTATTTTTTCACATTTAAAAATGAATGCTATCTACAAGGAGTTCATAAACATTACACAATACCTATTAATTGCTGATTTAAAAATTTATTGACTATGCCATCTCAACTCGACAAAGTCTTAGAAGAAAAAAAAAAAAAGACGTGTGGCACTCGGGGACTGCCGCGGTAAAGCTATTACATAGTATTTTTTATCAACTATGCTAGTATAATTATTTCTATATAAGAATACTAGCTGATGCCCGCAGCTTCGCCCGCGTAAAATTTGTTTCCGCGGGAAGTTATTCCCGGGATAAAAGGTAGCCTATGTGTTATTCCAGACTATAATGTATCTCTGTACCAAATTTCAGCCCGATCTGTTCAGCGGTTTGAACGTGAAAGAGTAACAAACATCCACACTCACAAACTTTCGCATTTGTAATATTATATATATATATATATATATATATATATATATAAGTAAGATTTTAAGGCCTATGTTCAACAAAGTAAAGTACCAAGTACCTACTTGACTGTAGGTACTTGGTACTTTACTTTGTTGAACATAGTCCCATCTTCCTAGAACAAAAGAAAAAGCCAGCGCGGCAGCGGAAGCGGCAGAATATAAAAAAACAATTAAGTATAAGGGTCTCGGCTCGTCGTACAATTTTATTCCAGTCGGTGTCGAGACCCTAGGTCCATGGGGTCCCAACGCACATAATTTTTTTAAAATTTTGAAGAAGCGTCTTGTGGAGTCAACTGGTGACCTAAGGGCTGGCAGTTATTTCTCCCAACGAATAGGCATCGCCGTTCAAAGGATGAATGCTGCCAGTCTTTTGGGCACAATGCCACGGGGGCCCTATTTAGATTTAGTTTAGTTTTATTTATTCATATTGTAAATAGTTATTAATTTATTTTAACATTTGTGTAATATTTTATTGAATAAATTTTAACACTTGACTGTCGACATTTGGGCTTTTGGACTTTTGGACTGTTGGACTGTTGGACTGTTGGACTTTTGGACTTTTGGACTGTTGGACTGTTGGACTTTTGGACTTTTGGACTATTGGACTATTGGACTTTTGGACTTCTGGACTTTTGTACTTTTGGACTTTTGGACTTTTGGACTTTTGGACTTTTGGACTTTTGGACTTTTGGACTTTTGGACTTTTGGACTTTTGGACTTTTGGACTTTTGGACTTTTGGACTTTTGGACTTTTGGACTTTTGGACTTTTGTACTTTTGGACTTTTGGACTTTTGAACTTTTGTACTTTTGGACTTTGAACTTTTGGACTTTTGTACTTTTGGACTGTTGGACTGTTGGACTTGTGTACTTTTGGGCTTTTGGACTTTTTGACTTTTGAACTTTCGGACTTTCGGACTTTTGGACTTTTGGACTTTTGGACTTTTGGACTTTTGGACTTTTGGACTTTTGGACTTTTGGACTTTTGGACTTTTGGACTTTTGGACTTTTGGACTTTTGGACTTTTGGACTTTTGGACTTTTGGACTTTTGGACTTTTGGACTTTTGGACTTTTGTACTTTGGGCTTTTGTACTTTTGTACTTTCGGACTTTTGGACTTTTGGACTTTTGGACTTTTGTACTTTGGACTTTTGTACTTTTGTACTTTTGTACTTTGCCAAAAGTCCAAAAGTCCAAAGTAAAAAGTCCAAAGTCCAAAAGTCCAAAAAACCAAAGTCCAAAAGTCCAAAAGTAAAAAAGTACAAAAGTCCAAAGTACAAAAGTCCAAAAGTCCAAAAGTACAAAAGTACAAAAGTACAAAAGTCCAAAGTACAAAAGTCCAAAAGTCCAAAAGTCCAAAAGTACAAAAGTCCAAAGGTCCAACAGTCCAAAACTTCTAAAGTCCAAAAGTACAAAAATCCAAAAGTCCAAAAGCACAAAAGTACAAAAGTCCAAAAGTCCAAAAGTCCGAAAGTCCAAAAGTCCAAAAGTCCAAAAGTCCAAAAGTCCAAAAGTCCAAAAGTACAAAAGTCCAGAAGTCCAAAAGTCCAATTGTCCAATAGTCCAAAAGTCCAAAAGTCCAACAGTCCAACAGTCCAAAAGTCCAAAAGTCCAACAGTCCAACAGTCCAACAGTCCAAAAGTCCAAAAGCCCAAATGTCGACAGTCAAGTGTTAAAATTTATTCAATAAAATATTACACAAATGTTAAAATAAATTAATAACTATTTACAATATGAATAAATAAAACTAAACTAAATCTAAATAGGGCCCCCGTGGCATTGTGCCCAAAAGACTGGCAGCATTCATCCTTTGAACGGCGATGCCTATTCGTTGGGAGAAATAACTGCCAGCCCTTAGGTCACCAGTAGACTCCACAAGACGCTTCTTCAAAATTTTAAAAAAATTATGTGCGTTGGGACCCCATGGACCTAGGGTCTCGACACCGACTGGAATAAAATTGTACGACGAGCCGAGACCCTTATACTTAATTGTTTTTTTATATTCTGCCGCTTCCGCTGCCGCGCTGGCTTTTTCTTTTGTTCTAGGAAGATGGGACTATGTTCAACAAAGTAAAGTACCAAGTACCTACAGTCAAGTAGGTACTTGGTACTTTACTTTGTTGAACATAGGCCTTAAAATCTTACTTATATATATATATATATATATAATATTACAAATGCGAAAGTTTGTGAGTGTGGATGTTTGTTACTCTTTCACGTTCAAACCGCTGAACAGATCGGGCTGAAATTTGGTACAGAGATACATTATAGTCTGGAATAACACATAGGCTACCTTTTATCCCGGGAATAACTTCCCGCGGAAACAAATTTTACGCGGGCGAAGCTGCGGGCATCAGCTAGTATTCTTATATAGAAATAATTATACTAGCATAGTTGATAAAAAATACTATGCAATAGCTTTACCGCGGCAGTCCCCGAGTGCCACACGTCTTTTTTTTTTTTTCTTCTAAGACTTTGTCGAGTTGAGATGGCATAGTCAATAAAAATTTGGACTTTTTACTTTGGACTTTTGAACTTTTGGCCTTTTTGGACTTAAAAGTCGTTCCAAAAGTCCCAATAGTCCCAAAAGTTCCAAAAGTCCCAAAAGTCCCAAAAGTCCCAAAAGACCCAAAAGTCCCAAAAGACCCAAAAGTCCCAAAAGTCCCAAAAGTCCCAAAAGTCCCAAAAGTCCCAAAAGACCCAAAAGTCCCAAAATACCCAAAACTCCCAAAACTCCCAAAAACACCCAAAAGACCCAAAAGTCTGCTTAAATTCTGCAACACTTTTCAGTACTGCGCCATCGAGACGTATCGCAGGTACACGGCAAGGCTTGTTTTTTTTTGTTGAATATACCTAAAAACTTTAAAATAATTATAAAATATCCTGGTGTTATTGGCTTTCTTCAGAGGTACCCATCCTCGATTCTTCAATCCTAACGTACAACAGTTACGGATAACCAGGATAGGATTGACGAATCGAACTCCTCATCGGAGGAAATTTGGATGTAGGAGAAGAACAATATCTGTACCCTCCAGATTCTTATTTGCCTGCCTCGGTGGCATTCGGTAATATAACTGACTGTCGCGCTCGGGTCCTGGGTTCGATTCCCGGGCAGGCCAAAAAATCGTGGAATCTACCAATGTTTGTTTCGAAGATTTGATGTTTTCTAAGTATAATATGTAATTCTTTATTGCCATTAATTGTGTGCATATATGAAATTGGAATTCCCTGATACCTGCGCTAGTACAAACTGTGTTGCAGATATCAGTGTTCTCCTCCAAAATATTGACACTTGACAATATGTTTACACAGAACTATTAAAATATTAAAATTGTTTCCTACTAACTTATAAACTTATAATAATTTTACATAGAGAAAACGATAAAATATGAAACAAAACCAATACAAAATCTTAAAGCATGCTTAGGCTTTCGTGTGTGTGCGTGTGCGTGTGTGTGTGTGTGTGTGTGTGTGTGTGTGTGTGTGCGTGTGAGTGTGTGTGTGTGTGTGTGTGTGTGTGTGTGTGTGTATGTGGGTGAGTGAGTGTGTGTGTGTGAGTGTGTGTGTGTGAGTGTGTGTGTGGGTGTGTGTGTGTGTGTGTGTTGAATGTATGTTTATGTGAGTTGATTTTAAAGAACTTGTAGAAGGTCTTCCACAGATTCACATTCCATTGGTTTTAGTCACTCAGTTACTGCCGTTTTAAATTCTCCGTATGTATGCATACTAAGAAATGATATGAGTATGTATACAAAAGTTTTAATTAGATCGCAAAGAAAATGTCCAAAAGCCAAAGTACTTGAAGCAAAGTCGTTGATATACCTAATTAGAGATAATAGAAAAACCTCGCAGAACTTCAGAACAATACACACTCACACAGTACTGTTTTACGATTACCGATTATAATTATTAAAGTTAAAGTTCATTTTTAAATAATTTATTTATATAAAAAAATAATTAAGTATAGGGGTCTCGGCTCGTCGTACAAATTTATTCCAGTCGGTGTCGAGATCGAGTCCATGGGGTCCCAACGCACATAATTTTTTTAAAACTTTGAAGAAGCGTCTTGTAGAGTCAACTGGTGACATACGGGCTGGCAGTTATTTCTCCCAACGAATAGGCATCGCCGTTCAAAGGGGGAATGCTGCCAGTCTTTTGGGCACAATGCCACGGCGGCCCTATTTAGATTTAGTTTAGTTTTATTTATTCATATTGTAAATAGTTATTAATTTATTTTAAAATTTGTCTAATATTTTATTGAATAAATTTAATATATTTATTATATTATTAAACTAATTGTTGTCAAACTGATTATGATTAAACCTCTTTTCATAATCAAAAAGCGAGTACAACCGTTAAAGAACACTATGCCAAAGACAAACAAGACTGAGAAAAAATTATTTAATGACAAGCAAGAATGACAGGTTTAAATTTTTATCATCGAAGTATTTTTCATGAAATTATTCTATATTCTAAAGGTAAATTAGTGTCGAAATGGCCGCATAAATCTAACTATGGTTCCTTAAAACGAATATGATCAGGATTGATATTTAAATGTAAGTAATTATGGAGAGTCGAGATCCAATCTGTTTGTTTACTACATTGTTTGAAAGATACACGAACGTGGCCGAAGGTAGCCGAGAGTGTGATTCGTTTTCGTGACAGAATTTCTGGATTCGGTCTCCACGCAAGGCCCGCGATAGAAGCTATACAATAGCTTAAAAAACCCTACCACAGAGAAACATTTCCGCATCAAAGACAATGTAAATTTCCTAACCTGATTCCGTCTAATGAAGACCTTATTCGTGGAAATAGGACGGCAGTAAACCGCGATCATACAAACTTTTCAAATAAAACCAATGAGACTCATTGTTTACGCACTTTGTTGCTTCATTCGGCCTTTCTTTGTTCAAGTTTGTCCTGCTCCGTCTGTAATTTGTGGGGTCTCAACTATTTTTATTGGGACAAAGGAAATTGTATTAGCAATTTTAATAGGTTCATGCCATTTTCATTTTGTTCTTTTATATCTTGTTTTTATTTTGTTGTGTACACAATGGTTTGTTATTAAAGTGTGGTACCTTGCTTGTCCTGTACTTAGCCCAAGATGACAGCGTGACGTGAAAGATTCCCGCACACCCTAAGTTCCCCCAAAGACGTGGAATAGCACCTGAACCGGCCTAAGTGAGGCCGCAGTGGTAGCTAAAATCTGTTGGGAATCCTGGGGATATGCTTCCGAGAGCTTACACGGGGTTCCCAACCGTAGGCAGTAGGTAGGGAACGTGTTGGATTTTAGTCGGTAAGAGTCCGGAGTAGCATCCATGGCAGAATTTCCACACGTCAAAAAAAAGTGTGGTACTTATCACGGACTTACGCTGCTTTGGCCATCTTGTAAATATTTTTTCTCACCCAAGAATATTATAAAATAGGTTCCATGTTATAAAAGTCCACCTTTTGATTCAGTGTGCTGGTTTACTTCTAAAAGTTTGACCTTGAAAAATTCTCTTTCTCAAGTTTTTTTATTTATAAAAACTTTAAACGATGTCTTTAAAATATTTTGTTACTAACGATTAACAGCTAGGTATGTTATTTACGTTCCATATCAAAGGCAACTTGCTGTGACCATTAAAGCACTAAAGGGGTTCGTTAATACCGATATGCTGCAGAGAATTAAGTCATTAATCGCCATTACAAACCCTTTGAAGCTCCATCTAGCAATATAACCATCGCTAAATTATTCATAGTATGGGTAAGTCATTAAACCACTACTAACATTATATTATACTAGCCGATTCCCGCGGCTACACCCGCGATGATGTCGGTTATCACGACCAAAGGAATATTTATCAGACGGAAATCCAATCTTGATAATTCTAGTCTTATTTATAACTCCGTTTCTACTAAATATATTACGATGAAATCGACGTAAGATTGTAAGTCTGATCAACATCTTTCTAAAGTAAAAACAACAAAGACAAAACAAAAGAGTTTTTGCGAATCACGGAAAAACAGACGTAGGTACGAAAAAGTAGATAGGAATTTAAAAAAAAAATACTGTTAGTATTTACACACCCAATACAAAACACATAACCCAATTTTATTTTTTATTATTTTCATTGTACAGACACGACCACTTTACAATTTTATGATATAGACAGAAGACAAAATTTACTACACGCAACAACTTGTAGAAACTTTGGAATGTGGGAATATTTGTTTTGAGAAGTAAACAGTCGCCATTTAGATGCCGCATAGTGAAGATTAAATGGGAATATTATTTAAAATTAATCTATTCAGTGGTTGAAATGGTAACATATAATCATAAATGAATATAGTGGTCTGGATAAATTGAACTTCTGGTTTAATATACAATTGAATTTGTGACAGTATCAACAAACTAATGGTTAAATACGATAAAGACGTAGTTCACTGTTTTACGTGTCGTGGTTTTATTCTACTAAAATTTGTAATTAAAGTGGAGTCATTTTAATAGTTAGCATTTGATAATTCAATTTCACAATCATTTCATAATCAAATTATGTCTTGTCTAATTCTGCTCCTAAAATTTACGAAAGAAAAAATAATAATGGGACAGGCATTCGCCTAATGATTTTTAAAATTCACATATCTTTTATGTCCGTATCGATTTATTTAATTTCTCATTCAGCAGTCTCATTATGAAGATAAAACTGACAGACGTCAAATGTTACACATTAAAATGACGCCACTTTAATTCCCTCTCTGTAAGCGCTCGTAGTCCTGCTTGCTCAAAACTCGGCCAGTCCTGAAATGGGCTACAGTTTCTGATATCTATTTAGTATCGTTTTCGTGCTTCGCTGGGTACTTTAGGCTTGGTCATTGATGCTTTACGTGGTAGTCGTTAAACCAACTTGAACCTGCGCCTATCAGTTTTAACGGTATACCGTCACAATACCAGAAATTATAATGCCTTAACTTAAAATATCGTAGCCCAAAATACCCGAAATCGAAATATCAATATTCAAAATCCGCTCCGCTTCGCTTCGCTCCCGCCTTAGTCTTCTAACCTAACCTATCCGAGTCGGGATACTCTGAGTCGGGGTTTAATTTTTTTTTTTATTTTTCGTTAGCCCACTGTAGTACTTTTGTAACTCTGAATCAAAGTGTTTTAACATGAGGTAAATCCTACATGGATACTATGCCGGACTCCTACCGACTAAAAACCACACGTGTCCGACATAACAGCCTATAGTCGGGAGCCCCGGGTAAGCCCTCAGAAGGATACCCAAGGACCAACAGACCTACGGCTACAACTGTACAACTGCGGCTTCACTTAGGTGGGGGGGGGGGTGTAAATAAGTTAAAGCCAAATAACAAAACATGTGAGTGACAGTGACACATTGTATTCTATTGTCGGTATTTTAAATTAAGGATATTTGAAAATTTGTATTTTGAAGTCTGATATAACAATTATTTGTATTTTAAATTTAGATATTTTACGGTAAGGTGTACTGAAATAAGGTATTTTGAATGTTAAGGTATTTCGAATTCGGGTATTTTGGTCTAATGCATTTTAAGTAAAGGCATTTTGATTTCTGGTATTTTAATATATAACCGTTTTAACACGACAATATGCCTACAACCCATTATGGCACCGTATGACAAGCTACGCACTGAGCTGCCAGCGCCGATGGTCAGCATGACTCCAAAACCAGCCTTAAGGTTCCAAGTCCCTCAAGAAGATATAGGTATTATAAACATAAAAAAAACATATTAATAGGCACTTCGTTTATCGAGATTTTCTCTAATGTAACAGAAGGGGCAACTAAGCACTTCAGGACTCGGCTAATTACTTTATTCTCCGTATATACACATACAATAATTTGGGCAGACCTTCGACTGGTCTCAGTATACAGTACAGAATGACCGACAAATATGCTCGCACTGTCTTATATAGATGTACACTCGGAAATTGCGTCACTCCTTATGTCAACTGTCATAGTGATTTGAGGCGTGGCGTTACACTAGAAAATATACCCACTTTGCCAAATGTACCAAAGGACGACGATGAGTTCAATGCGAGCATCTTGTGTAAATATATGTTCAGTAAATAAATCTGGAGACTGGAGGGCGTAGGTTGATAACTAAATACGTGAATTACAATTTCAAATACGTTTGCTCCACTGCCGACATTTCAAATCAAATGAAAAAGAGCCACTTTAGCTAATGTACGTCGTAAAATATCAAATTTCCATGTTATTACAGAATAATCTGTTAGACTGAACTGCTGTATTACCATGCTTTACGACTTGAATCTCGGAGTCATACCTACCTATTGGATTTACTATCATACTTTTTTTATCCAGACATTCAAAATGGAAATGGATTGCTCAGTATGTATTAGCAAAAGTATTTGTAAGCAAAAGGCATTCTCTCTAAATACCACTTACTTTTTGAACATAATAATAAAATTATAGATGTAGGTAGCCAAAGGCCACTGTAAACTGTAAACTGTGAAAGTATACAGAGATATAATAGACAGACAGATGGACAGCTAAGTTTCATGAATCAGGTCCCGTTTTTACCCTTTGGGTACGGAACCCTACAAATCAATAGGTTTAAGTTGCTTGAAATTTGATTTCAAAGTTTTACAAATTATGTGAGATTTCCGGAGAACAGTTCATCAAACCGTTATGAAACCAATATTTAAATGAATAAACCAATCTCCCGTGATGGAGAAGCTTTACATTAAATTGCAACAATTTTACAAATTAAAAGTTAATTAAAATTTTACTGGATTTTATTTTTGTGTAAAGTTGTTTTTATCTTTATTATACTTGCATTCGATGTGAGTCTTTTGTGCTAATTAATTTGCTATTACCGACATGTTAATAAAGTAGATGCCTACACAATATTATTTAAAAAAGTTATCTTAGTAAGCACCGGTGCTACAAAATCATATAATATGATCTTGTTTCAATACGTCAGTAATAGGACCACACGGGACAAAACCTATTTCTAACTGGTTATAATATGTTGATGTATCCTGTTGCTTGGTCATGAACCGTTGTGTTGTGCGGTATACCTAAAAGCCTGGCTAAACTCACTCTATGTAACATAGAGCAAGCAAGGACACAGTGCTCCACACGCACAGTTTGGGTTCAACAGCGCTAGGTCCTCGTGGCAGGTCCGGACATGGTCATTCTCTCGCTGGAGTGCATGATCTTCAGTGGGAGTAAAGTCGGAAACATATTTACGTATCGTGGCGTGTCGTGTCGCGCCAGAAGCATATCTATTTCATACATTTAATATGGTTAGGGACATATTTGCATGTCGTGTCGTGTCGCAAATGGCCAGAAATCGACATACTTCTGGCGCGTCACGACACGCCACGACACCTAAGTATGTCTCCGTCTTAAGTGGAACACCGTTGCGTCTTTCTGCGAGCAGGATATGTTTCTGAAAGAGACAGCGGGGAGGAGCGGAATAGAATTCTCCCTCCCGAATTCCGCAGGCGGAGGCGCCGCAGACTTGTCTTCGCTCAAGACTATCGGCCTCCATGACCGGGGGCCTGAGGACGGTGAGGGGGCTGCTCACCGTCCTTATAGTAGCAGGCCCAAGACAACAAGTGGGATAACACCCGAACAACCCTCCAAAGATGCGGAATAGCACCCGAACCCCTTAGGTGAGGGGGCAGTAGTAGTAGCCAAGGTCGGTTGGGAATCCTGGGGACATTGAGGACACACATGACCCGGGGCTCCCAACCGTAGGCAGCAATAGGGAGTATGTTTTTTTTTGTGCCGGTAAGAGTCTATCTATCCGGTAAGAATCTATCTATGACGAATTTTCCACACGTTAAAAAAATAGAGCTAGCTAGCAGCTTCTGTGTAGCTTTCAACTTTAGAAAAATACTCCTGGATTGGACGCTTCAAAGAAACTCATTACTGCCTATTATAAAAAGGCATCCTTGGACGCCTCTATGGTCAGGCACTTACTTGAACTAAAAAATACATACACACTCTCGGCAGTTTAGGAGATATGTCTAGCTAGACTATAAAACACCTGTTCACATTCTGACAGAAGGCCTTAGCATGATGCGTAGTCGCAGTTTTCTACTTGGAGGTCATAATTTTTAATCCAAGTGAAATCAAACAAATTGGGGCAAAACAAAGATACTGCACTTTGTCAGAAACAGAAATTGTTTTACATAGCCAAGAACTTAAGACAGTGGTTATCCTAATGGATCGGAAATAGTCGGCTACCTTCTAGGCTAGAAAAGTCTTGAAAATACTCACTACGGACTGATGGATTTATTTCCTGGATTAAGAAAGTGCGTCATAATGAGTAAAGTGAAAGCACAATTTCTCGCGTGACAGATGTCAAATTCAATAAAAAACGAAGTGTTATAAATATGTTCATATGACTTCAGAATTTCCTTCGGGATTAAGCAAAAGTAAGGGGCTTGTTGATAAATAAATAAACATAGCTACATCGGGCTGCCTTTTATTAGGTAACTAAGGAAACATGTTTGAACAGAATTACTGCTGCCTACAGGTAAGAAGTCATACATTCCTTTGAAATCGTAATTGTTGACAGATGTTGGTGAAATATTGTGAACATCAGGATGACGGGTGTACGTCAATAAACAGTGATTCCATACACATGAAAGCAATGTTCTAGCAATGTGAGGAATGTGCGTAAAATTTGAAGCAATGTGCTTTTAAAAAACCAGAGTTATTTCAGAAAGTTTGTGAGCCGCCAGCCTGATATCAGAATGAAACATTGCTTTCATGTACATGGAATCACTGTTTATTGACGTACACCCGTCATCCTGATGTTCACGAAATATTTTTTTAAAATTTAAAACATTTTTCGCATAGTAACATGTTTTTCACCTTATTCCTTATTGCATAGTGGAAGCTTCTATACCTTGTTGTATGCGAGTCTAGATACCTTTTGTCTTTTCAGTTTTTATTATTTGTTGTTATACGAGTACATACAAACATTCATTAGGACATTGGTACTATTCACTTAAAATCCGTAAAAATAGTTCCCCTTACAATATACGCCTCAATAGCATTGTTTTAAACCTCTCAGAAAACAATACTCGCTTGAACGCAAACGCAGGCGAGTCATCCATCAAATCAAAGTTGATCTTTGTACGGTTTATGAAAACCGATAGTTTACTGTTCACGCCGCTATAATAATCTCTGTCATATTGGAAAACTTTATGAAGAATCGCCGCTTTTTGCCATCCTCAGAGTGTTATGCTATCATTGAGATATTGTTGTCTCGATTGTAAGTGATTCAATCAGAGGCCGCTAGGGGATTTTCTGGATGGAAATTTAACACGGAAATGTAGTGAAACAGTTTTAATACGTTTTCTATTAAAAAGAGGATAAATTTGATTGTTTGTTTGTATAGGCTCCGAAACTACAGAACCAATATTTTAATTCTGTTCACTACCCCTGTGTCATATTATCTAGGCTATGTTCTTATGGAAATTGAGTGACATGGGCTAGCTAGTATATAGTATTCCTACATACATACTTAAAATATTTGTAGTCTGTGCGTCTTGAAAAATATCAATTGCGGGTCGTCCCGGCCTGCGCCTGTCCATTTCAACACGACAATAGCCTCACTACCTCACATAAGATCAGGCATCACGTGGAACATTAAACTAAAAGGTAAGAAGTAGCCATGTACTATGTCTCTGCCTACCCCTTCCCCTTCGGGGATAAAGGCGTGACTATAATTATGTATGTATGTATACATACTTAAATACGTAAGAAATGAAGATCTTATCTTTTAGAAAAAACCTAGTCAAGCATCATATAACATAGTAGAACAATACCTCGAACAGATGTTTTACACAGACATCCTGAAATCATACGATTGTGAAATTGGTCGAAATCTGTTGAACAAACAACATTGAAACAGCTCCGTGGAAGCTTTGTTCTCGCCGCTCCGATCCAATAAATGCACATTTACATAGAGCTTTGGCATTAGGATTGTGTACTGAGGACCTAGTTTGTATACCATAAATGTGTGTATAGTATAATATTGCCGCTTTTATTAGGATCAAGTTGGCGTGCAGTATATTTAGGGTTCTGTATGTAGCTGGTAAAGTATCTTCGTAACTTATTGTAACACCCTTGTGTGTAAAAATGGTTATAACACCATTCCTGGCCGTGGCTGTAGTAAAGTATTTCAGATGTTTCGGTGCAATTCTGTGGCCAGTCCTTGATTGCCATTGTTAAGGTAATAACAAGGTTAAGTTTTGTATGAAGCAAGTCAAATTTTTGCACGTTAAATGAAAAAGTAAGCGTTTAAATATTTATTTACCGAGTTATTTTGATTGCAAATCCCGGTTGAAGCATCACACGGTAAATAACCATTTACAGAAAATAAGCTTAATGTATCTAGTCGGGGATGGAAATAAATTGACAAATTATATTGCGCTGCGAGTGTTTATGAATAGCGGTAACTGCCTCCAAAAAAATATTCACAGTCATCCAGGCAAGTACTCACATGAAAATACAAAATATTTATTATGAAGCTACGAACAACTAAAGAGATTAAAACCGATGACGCATTCGGAAATGTTGAAGCAATTTTACAGCGGAAGGATATTTCAATATGAGCGGTGGAATTTTTCATATCATGGAAAAAGTATAATGGCTTTGTAATATCGTTCTGGACATTTTGTTGCCATGCAACAGCACCATTAAGCACGCAGATCCAGTACTAAGCACAGCACATTGATGCCAGTTTGGCAGGTTGATGGGTGAAGTTTGTCGATGAGCTGAGTCAGCGGTAAAAGTTGGCACGTCAATAATGCAGGGGCAGCTGGCCACCGGCCAACGTGGGGTACGCCAATTGAATATTTCAGCTGTACCATGTTTGGCTACGTTGGATTTGCGATACAAATCTCCTGACAAGGTTAATAGGGTGACGTAGGCTATTACTTTTTTTTTACAGCTCTATCTAGCGTATAGCTGCTAGGTAATAGATCTAGATACAAAGTAAGTTCTGAAAGTTATTGAATGAAATGAAAATCACGTTTGCTGTCTGGAAGCCCTAAATTAATATATATATATTATTATTACAAGTAAGGCGAACGGCGTTTCACCATAACTCCTCGAGAGTATCGAGTTTTCTAAAGTAAATTCCACGCTGAAACTTCTTTCTCTAATATGGAATTTACCATTGAAATTTCCATCTAGATAGTAAACACTAATTAACCAAATTCCGTGTATCATATTCGCAACATAAAACTGCATCCTCACATAGGTAGGTTTAATCTTACCTCCAATACAACAAACATGTGGCGACAGACTAGCTAAGTCGTGTAGTAGTAACTATTCCGACTATTATCATCATCAGTACCTGACGCTTTGAATTCATTACTAGATTATTGTACTAGGTATTGGAAAAGAGTGGCCGTGCGGTTTATTGCCAGATGCTTTCTCACAATATAGGTGCAATTCTTTACATTTATGCCGTGTAACTTACGTCGGTAGATGGTGACTACGTCGTCGCCTCAAGACGGTAATGACGCTACAAGAAGGTAAATGAATTTGTCGGTTGAGAGTAGTATTCAATGGATAGCGTGTCTGCTCCGGATTAGCAGAAGACGCAGTTTCATGTCCTGTTCGAGACCGATAATTCTTTCACATTACATTTGAAAATAGTGCAAATAGCTAAGCAGGCAACGAATAAAATATGACTAGAAAGCCAGTAAGAAATTAGCTCTGAGTGCATTAAAACACTTTTGTGGATTTGTAGAGAAATTTGCTACAGTTTGTATGTCGGCTGCTGCATGTTTTGTGGCTAAACAGATCGGGAGTGAAAGATTAAATAGCAATCAGTTTTAAGAGCTTTCAAATCTAGCTAATCTCCACAACATAGCGTATAGGTAGTCTATTATAGACGCTCTACCATATAATTATATTATTTATAAAATAAATATTCATAGAAATTACTAACCGCGATCAAAAATTGCGTGTTGTTTTAAAGTAGTTCGATCACAAAAACCTTTACACGAAATTTAGATTCTTTTATTGGATTGGGCTATTCCCATTGATTCATGATACCTGCAGTTATATGTTTAGAATGCAAAGGTCATTCAGTGCAAAAGTTGAGAATTTGTTGAGAGGTTTCTTTTGTGATTCTAATGATTACATAAATACATAATTATAGTCACGCCTTTATCCCCAAAGGGGTAGGCAGAGGTATAACTTTAAGTTTTATGTCCCACGTAATAGGTGGTGAGCATATTCTTTTGTGATTTTAGTAATTATATAAAGAAAAGTGTCTCATTAAATTTCGCCACTATTAAGTACGTTTCAATGATGCATTTTACTATCTAAAGATACTTTGACTGCCTCTGTGGCGCAGTCGGTAGTGATACCGCCTGCGGCGCTGGAGGTCGTGGGTTCGATTCCCACCGGAGACAAATACTTGTGTGACCCATAAATGTTTGTCTCAAGAGTCTGGGTGTTTCTATGTATAATATGTATGTATTTAAAGTATATAAGTATTAATATCCGTGGTCTGATACTCATAACACAAGCAGGTTATTCCTAGCTTACTTTGGGATCAGATAGCGTTGTGTGAGATGTCCGTGAATATTTATTTATTTATATTTATTATACTTCGGCTCATAGTTTGGTGTGAGGTAAACTCGTACTCATACCTATGCTTTTTCGCCTTACTCAGCTAACAGCTTTTGTACAGTATCTTTTATTGTTCATACATACATACATATGGTCACGCCTTTATCCCCGAAGGGGTAGGCAGAGGCATATTGGATATGCCCACATTTCACCTTTGTATAATTTGTCCCACGTAATAGGCGGTGAGCCGTATTGCCGTGTTTAAATGGACAGGCGCAGGTTGTGACTGCCTGCTGTTGAAATAAAGCCTTCAACTTAGCGTAACGACTGCCATTTTACTGGCAACCGGGACCAACGGCTTAACGTGCCTTCCGAAGCACGGAAACGCTTAAATAAATGTCACAAAGTGATCACAAGGATGGTCACCCATCCATGGACCGGCCATAGTGAAAGTTGCTTACTGCAGTGATCGATTACAGAACACTGAGTCCGCGGGGCCACGAGCGCTTCTCTTTTATTGTTCATGCAGTGTATTCTTGAAAACTTTCACAGCCCGCAATTTTTACTGACGTTTATCCCTTCTATATTAATATCATAAACGCAAAATTAACTTTGTCTGTCTGTCCGTTAAATTTGTTGTGATTAAATTTTGTATAGATAGTTTGAGTACCTGGAAAGGACTCAAGCTACTTTTTAACCGACTATGACAATTTAAACCGAAAATGAGAGAGTAATGATTTTACGCGATCACAATACGTGGACGTAGCCGCGGGGAACAGCTAGTAAGAAATATTTTATTAAGTTTTTAGACTAGCAAATGCTCCTTAGCTTCACCTGCAAAAATTTCCAGTCACATTAAAGGTGAGAGTTGTCAAAAATTCTGTCTTAAATTACCCATTTTTTATAAAATCAATTTTATTACTTTCTTATTGATAAATCAGTCAGTCACTGTTGCCAAAATATGAATACTGAAATGTGAGCGTTTAAAATGCCTTTTTTCGTTCGGAGAAAAAGGCGTGACTATTATGTACGTAAGTTTAAAAGGTTCTAATTAGGTAGTAGTGTGCAATAATGCCGAACGGGCGAAAGAGATTCAAACTGGTTGGACATGACAATACCATGTTGAGTTAACAAACTATAGAACTGACAACATCCAGCAAGTTTAGCAACTGTGTACGGTTATACCACAGTATAAAGAGAAGTTATACACTGGCATAGAAAATAACTACGTTCTGCGATTGTGTAGTTCACCCGAAACAAATTACGAAATTGTAGTTCTACTATTTGTTGAAACCACATCGAAAACCTTACGTTCCAAACGACGTTTGTTTCAAAAACACTCGCAAATGGAACTAGTTTGTATGCAAGTGAAGTTTTTCATAAACTTTTGCTCGTTTAAACCGCGCCAGGCGTTACTGCGAAGCAAAAAGTGTAATTAGACGAAGAATGGAAATGAATTCATTGTGTTCATTTTTCTTTTAGTGCTACTTATTTCTGTTATTAAATATTTGACACTTCGTTTTGTGATTTTCTGTTTTTTGTTTTTTTATCTTTGTGAACCTATGTATCTACAACACAGAGCAACGCGACCAGTACAAGGGGAAAAGACATAGCATGTTTGCTCGATATGTATCTGTCTGTCATATTTTACGGGGGGAAATCATATTCTTAAACACCACTACAAAAACAATCGGCTGTGACTATGGAAGTTACACAAATAAATTAAAACAATACACCCATAATCTCCGAATTTCACACAGATATATTTCTTATATCTTGAGAAAGCACATAAGCTACCCTATGTGCTTTCCCAAGCTCAAGTTTGTCTTTATTATGTAACTAATTTACCTGAATTGGTTCCGTGATTTGTTCCTAATCTTGTCAAAGCAAAGATAAGTTTTTCGTTTGACAAAATGAAACTAATCAGGAATCTTCGTTGTATCCTTGTGTTCTGATATCTATGTCTCTTTTATGCTATGACACGTCAATTTAATATAACTAGCTGTATGATAATGAGGACGTTATTTTGGTAGCTATAATAATAAATCTTTTGGGCCATTTTACATACAGTGTCATAAAGCCCAAATTAAGCTAATTCCAGCTAGAGTTATGATCGAGAAAACTGATAACCGTACTTGTAAGTTTTTACTCAAACACAGAATCAATCAAAGTGCTCATCACACTAAAAATGTTGTTTTGCAAGGTACCTAATTGTAGTCAGGCACTGTAACGACTAGGTCAAGAAGCCAATTTTCAAATTTCCCAAAAAGACTGACTTTTTTCAAAGTCCTTATAACTTATTACCTAAAACAGAGTTCACTAATGACAACGTTACTCAGGAAAGCATCAGGAATAATATTATTATAGAGGCAGACACACTTCATGTCATTATTGTCAACTAGTTTACGTGTAAACATAAGTAGTTTCATATTGTACCGAGCGAGCACTTTCAACTTTCGTCCGCCAGCTCTGCGACAGAGTTTGTTTTGTAACTTTGTGTGAGTTATGTATTTTAAAACACTTTTTGTCCCATTTATGTGAAGTTTGAAACCTGCCAGTGTTCATAAATATCTTAAGTCGACAATGAGACTTAAGAAAATAGGTAGGTAGGCCATAAGGTGGTTTGAAGATATCTCAACCTGTTTAACATAGCTTTAGGTATGGAATACTATATTCCATACACTGATGTTGCCAGCATCCGCAAAGCCCGCCCCTGGTTCGGGCGTGAGTGCGCCGTAGCTGTTCAACAAAAACAGACGGCTTACCGCGCCTGGATCAGGGCTCGGGCTGTGCGCGACCCGAATGTGGCCCAACTCAAGGCAGCGTACAACAAAGCCACTAGGTCCAGTAAGAGGGCCTTCAAGAGAGCGGACGCCCAGCGCGTCACGCGGCTTGGTCAGGAGCTCACGTCTCATCCGACGGGCAAGTTGGAGCAAGGCAGTTGCTAGTATCCACGGCATACTGGCAACTGGCCAAAGCCGTGCAGGCCAACTTTTGCAAGCCCTCGCTGCCGCCGCTACGCTATCCTGACGGATCACTGGCTCACAAGGCCCAAGAGAAAGCGGAAATGCTGGCTAATCTCTTTGCGGCTAATTCCCGGGTTGATGACTGTGGCAAGCAGCCTCCCACTATCGCCAACTGTGAAACCACGATGCCGGATATTAAAATCCGGCAGTGCGATGTGCGAGCGTTGCTACAGTCACTCGACACGCGGAAAGCCAGTGGTCCTGATGGAATTCCGGCAGTGGTGCTGAAGAATTGTGCAGCTGAATTAACTCCAACGCTAACACGCCTGTATCGCCTTTCCTATTCCTCGGGAGAAGTGCCGGAGGCTTGGAAGGAGGCGAACGTCCAGCCGATCCCCAAGAAAGGGGATCGGTCGGATCCGGCCAACTATCGACCCATAGCCGTAACCACCGTCATCTGCAAGGTGTTCGAGCTAATCATCAACAAACAGCTCATGCGTTATCTGGAGGATCACTCGTTAATTAACGATCGCCAATATGGCTTTAGGCCGAAACGATCAACGGGTGACCTCCTAGCGTACGGAACGCACACCTGGGGTGAGGCTATGGAGAGGCACGGCGAATCTCTGGCTATTGGCCTAGACATCGCTAAAGCCTTTGATAGGGTTTGGCATGCGTCGCTTCTTTCCAAGCTGCCGGCATATGGTTTATCGCCTCTGTTATGCCGCTGGTTGGCCAGCTTCCTGCACGGGCGACGTATGCGAGTCCTCTGTGATGGTCAGGCTTCCTGCTTTTTGCAGGTAAATGCCGGGGTACCACAGGGATCGGTATTGTCCCCAACTCTCTTTCTTCTGCATATCAATGACATGCTGTCCCTTGGGTGCATTCATTGTTATGCGGATGACAGTAGTCTGCATGGGAGCTATTCTGGCCGCCCAGCGGAGGGGCGTTGTGACGTGGACGAAAAGAGACGGCAACTCGTGGCGGATCTCGACCGGGACCTGGGTCGCATTGCCCAATGGGGTTCAGACAACCTGGTCGAGTTCAATGCCAGAAAAACGCAGGCGTGTGCGTTTACAGCTAAGAAGTACCCATTCCTACCCCTACCCTCTCTTCAGAACATTACGGTTCCACTAAAGGACAACCTGGAGATTCTCGGTATAGACGTCCGGCGTGAGCTCAATCACAAAAACTACATAAAGAGTTGTATTGGGCTGGCCTCGCGGAAACTCGGAGTCCTAAATAAGGTGAGACGGTACTTCACGCCACATCAGAGATGTTTGCTGTACAAGACGCAGATTCGTCCCTGCGTCGAGTACTGTTCTCACCTCTGGGATGACTCCGCGAGGTACTTGTTGGACGCACTTGACGCTATGCAGAGACGTGCTGTCCGAATAATTGGTTGTCCTGAGGTGACGGGAGGCCTCGAACCGTTGGCGCAGCGAAGAACCGTAGCGTCCTTGGCTGCCTTCTACCGAATGTATCACGGCGAATGTTCTGAAGAGCTCTTCAATCTGATCCCACCATCACCTTTCCGATCCCGAACAACGCGTGCCGGGCAGAGATGCCACTCATACACAGTGGAGAGAATCTTCGCCAGAACCGAGCGTTTCAAAAGATCGTTCCTCTGTCGAACTATAAAAACTTGGAACGACCTGCCCGCACACGTGTTTCCCTCATCTTACAACCCCGGGTTCTTTAAGAGGAGCGTGAAGAGAAGGGCCGCCAACAGGGCCGAGGGCCGCCAACTTGAGGACCGCTGTAAGAAGTGGCCCCCAATCGCAAGATGCGCCACGGCTATCCATCGTGGCGACGTCAATTTGGCGAGCTGAATATAAAAAAAAAAAAAAAAAAAAAAACAGATATGATAGTGATAGGGGCTTCCTTTGAGATTGCGATCACTCCACAATCCAAGCGTGCACCGCTTGGATTGTGGAGTGATCTCCCTCGGTTTTTTCCCAAACGCCTACAATATCGAGTTCTTCAAAGCTGGTCTTAGAATGTTCTTGCAGGGTCTAGCGCTGCTGACCCTGTTGTGCCTCTGGTGTTGTTTAAGTTAAAAAATTGTACCTATTACGTGAAACCAACTACGTAAAAAGGTGTAGAGAGTTCAGACTGCAGTCGTTTCTAACAACAATAAAAAATAAAAGAAAGGTAAAGTTATCTGTAAGAATTGAGTATCTCTTCCATTTTCCAGAACGCCGAAAAAATCTAGCATAGTAAAAGATCAAACACGAGTATCAGGCAATATTTGGTGCATACCTTGTCGATGGCGAGCGGGAAGCGACAGAGCACTGTCGGTAATCGGGTTATGGGGCATTGGGCAGCTGCGCGCGAACTGTGCCTTGTTTGAGCGGCTACACCGACACATCGACGTATGGCTAATATAAATTACCTGTACCCACCTGACCGATGTAATGAAGGGAGCTCTTACTCGTGCTATCTACGAATGTGGTATTTACATTCGAGATTGGAACGAGTCAATTTTACGAGCATAAAGGTACCTATACAAGTTTTATTGTCACAGTATGATGTCAGTATGGTTTAAAGGGGATGTAAACTTCACCAATGGGCGCTGATCATTACTGCAGATGTGGGCTGTGTGTTACTGTAAAGAACTTCAGTTCAGGAACAAACACTATATAATCGCGAAGTTTGTGAGGATAAATGCATGGATGCTTGATACCTACTCTAACTTCTTTGGATCTTTATTGTATTTTACTCGTACTTCAACATGCGGGAGGACCCACGGGTATTAGCCAGTATTTGAAAAATCCTTCTATCCTTCCTGTAATTTTGAAATTGTGGTACGTTTTAAGGAACTACTTATTGTATGTACTATTTCATAATACATTTGAAGCGAATCTAGCGTAGCAGACAGGACTGCACTAACTTTTACATTACCTTACAATTTCCTTAAAATGTTCCAAAGTTTCTCGCCAGTAAATTACATCGGTATGCACGTGTGCACGCGCGCCCGGCCCCGGTGGCCCCGGTGGCGTGGCGTGCACTAAGTAGACTTGACTTATGTGTGCTATTCGTCAGTTCGCTGTATAATGTATACCCATCGGCAAGTATAGCTCTTTTGTAGTCAGTTTCAGTATACGCGAATAAAATTTATGTGAATTTTGTGATTTTATTTCTTTGCATTTTCGGTTGTACATCGAGAGTTTGAATAATATACGAATGGGTGGCTCGTGACAAGTGACTACCTATCAGTAACAAATTATAATGCTGGAGTTTGTATGTTCCATTTGGTGAACCTATTAAATTTATTACTAAGGCACAAAGAGACGAAAATGAAAAAAAATAATAAACTATACGCAAATAATTATCCGTAATTTGCGTCTACTTTCTAATTTGACCCATTTTCGATTGTTCAACATCATCCCTCTCTGTAAATGAATTGAAAAGGTTTAGATATTCCAATATTTCGTAATGACCGAATCTGTTTCGAACGATCGAAGATGTATTCAATCGAATACACTACACAGCCCCATTCAAATGTGACAAGGGCCCAAAACTGAGACCCGAAACTACAAGCCGCTGGGGACTCGGGGCTCAAACATAGTTATGGGATTTACATGGGTACACGTGCAACAATGTTTTATTGTCCATCTGTATTTCCCAAAGGTCTTTTGAAACATGTTCGAAATTACACGTTGTGTGATGAAGTTTGACAGGATAGGTAAGATACATTATGTTGCTCATTTCTTTGAGATAATACGTGTTACATTATAACAAAGATATTTTAATGGTATTACAAACAGATAGGTAACTCCCTGCCTCCCACTGAGCAAGCGTCCCCCCCCCCCCCCCGCCACATCTGTCATTATGCTTGGAGAATATTTTGCCGGAACGTTTGCTTAGCCTTAGTGGTCACACACACATTCAAGCTCTGTACAAACATAACGAATTTTTAGTGTTGGTGACAGAATTTGAAACTAATAATTTGTATTGAGTTTCCGCTTTGTGATTATAATACGCCAGCATTGTATGCACCGATTACAAAGTGGCGTATATTGAAGAGAATCTTCGTCCGAACAGAATGATTCAATAGATCTTTTGTCGAACTATGGAAGCTTGGAACGCTCTGCTAGTGCACTATTGAGGTTGAAGGGGCTCAACGTTTGTTAGCTAACTTAGAAGTCACTTGCAGTTGTCTTGTGTTCTGTAAAAGTAACCCTGGCAAGATGTTGCCATGGTGTTTCATCCAGGTAGCTAAATATAAAAAAGTACTAATAATATAATATAGTACATGTAGATAGACTTTGCACCACTATAAATCTTCGTGGAAAAGTAATAAAAGTACTGTCTGTTAGCGTGTGATACTTTTACTAAGTAAAGGGTGTTTTTTTAGAGGTATAGAACTTTGAAATGGAATAAAACGAAGGTGATTGTTTTTATTGATATGAAAATGACTTTATTCGAAAGAAAATCTTCTGGCATTATAGTTATATATGATTTCTGGCATATAACCGCCACGGCTGGCTCGGACGTAGTCTAATCTAGAGGTCCAATTTTCGATGACTTTCCCAACATTTGTGGCCGTATATCGGCAATAACGCGCCGAATGTTGTCCTCCAAGTGGTCAATCGTTTCGGGCTTATCGGCGTAGACGAGCGACTTCACATATCTCCACAGAAAATAGTCAAGTGGCGTAAAATCGCACGACCCTGGAGGCCAACCTACGGGTCCAAAACGTGAAACTATGCGGTAACCAAACGTTTCCTTCAATAAATCAATTGTGGCACGAGCTATGTGACATGTTGCGCCGTCTTGTTGCAACCACTACTCCTGCACATCATGGTTGTTCAATTGATGAACGAAAAAGTCAGTAATCATAGCTCTATAGCAGTCACGATTGACTGTAACGTTCTGGTCAGCATCGTTTCTAAAGAAGTACGGACGAATTATTCCACCAGCCCATAAAACACACCACACATTCAGTTTTTCTGGATGTAACGGTGTCTCAACATACACTTGAGGATTATCATCACCCCAAATATGGCAGTTTTGTTTATTGACGTATCCATTCAACCAAAAGTGAGCTGCACCGCTAAACAAAATTCGCTTATGAAAATCGCGATACGTATTTCGGACAGAACCATGATTTTCAAAATAAATTTGCACAATTTGGAAGCATTGTTCAGGCGTCAATCTATTCATGTTGAAATGCCAAACGAAACTTAACATAAATCACTTTTCAGCTGACAAAAATACCGCCAGTTAAAACAGTTATGCCAACTTAAAGTTCTATACCTCTAAAAAAACACCCGTTACATCACTCTATATACTACTTTACTTAACTTATTTTAGCTACTGTACTACATTAATATTAGGTTCACAGTTGCACTTATTAGCAACTCTAGCTAGGTACGACAATTTTGCGTTAACACAATATACTTTTCCAGTTTCATGATCAGTCAGTTTTCCGAATTTTTAACTGAAGTTTTTTGTTTTCACCAAAAGTCATCCAGTTAATTTTCTAACGAACTTTGAAAGCGACGAGTCCACACGCTAATTGAGTTATGATCCTGACTGAGTAGATTTAAAAATAAATTAAATACGATATGGACTTTTACTTAATCCTTTACAGTAACACTGTGTGATATAAATGTATATTTAGAGATAGGCACTCAACATTTTTAAATTCGGATCATCTTTGTAGGTGATCTTACAGGAAACTAGTGAATCTAACTGTGAACTAGTAAATACATAGAATATATGCTATATATTCTACTAATATTATGAGAACTGCAAACTTAAAATAAAACCATGATACACTATTACTTTTCATTCTGGGTCCAAGTCTGAGTTGAACAGTTAATGCCCTGCATTATGACTCTTACAGTGTGCGGTGGTATTGATTTCCGGTGTGTTATGTTATAGGAATTTAGGCTGTTCTATGTTTGTTTTATGTAATCACTTATCATTGCTAGAGAGTTGTACGTCTAAGAGGAATTCGGGACATTTCTCAGCAATGTTAGACTTTCGGAGCCATCAGCTTAAACTCGTAGAAATGGGTCGTACAAAAATATTTCCAGACAAAGTTATCCGTATCTGAAATAACTAGAAGCTGTGTGTGTTGTGTGTATTAATTTCTGCAGTGGCGTGCGATGACGGAACATTTGACTGCACCGCCGCTGGTCCAACGCGGCTAATTGGATTTCCACGAAGGCTACGGCTGAAAATGGAGAACTAGTTTACTGGAACTGTGATAATCCTGTGCTCGAATATGATTTTAAGTTATTTTAATGCTGTTTAAAAATGAATAAAAATTAAGGCCTTGGTATACAATAGCCCCAGATGATCGGCAACCCGCTTGTGTTTAGTGCCGAGTTTCGGTGTTTTTTATGTAAGTATTTAGATATAATATATATAAATATATATAAATAAGTATGTACGTACATCAGTTGTTGTCTAGACCCCCATATCAGAAGCTTAAATTATGTGAGACTAGCTGATGCCCGCAGCTTCGCCCGCGTAAAGTTTGTTCCCGTAGGAACTTATTCCTAGGATAAAAAGTAGCCTATAAAATTACGTTGGGCTTATAAGTGTCTAATTTTAAATTTGCCCGCGGAAATTTGCTTCCCGTTCCCGCTTCCCGTGGGAAGGTTTTCGCGGGATAAAAAGACTATGTGTTATTCCGGACTATACTCTATTCCTGTACCAAATTTCAGCCAGATCCATTCATCCGTTAGAGCGTGACTGAGTAACAAACATGCAAACATGTAAACACCCAAACATATTCACAAACTTTCACATCAATACATATAATATAAAAATTTTAAATAAAAAATAGAACCGACTTCATACAAATCCTTAAAAATAAAATTTACCTAGGACATTGTAATATGCATTTTGATTTATCAGATTTTATTCAACATCATATTGAAGTCGGCGCCAAGTAAGCCCATAGGTTTAGGTAGGTATTATTAATGGCACCAACTTCAATATTATATTGAATAAAATCGGATAAATCAAAATACATATTACAATGTGCTAGGTAAATTTTATTTTTAAGGATTTGTATGAAGTCAGTTCTATTTTTTATTTAAAATTTTTATTTTTTAATTTTAAGTGACGGGTGGATCGAAAAGTATTTCTATCTAGGTGTAAAGTTCTCATCAACACAAATCAATCAAGCCGAAACACAAGGTAACTGCTGTAAATCGTTAAGGAATTCCCTCGACTGTCTTTCGGTTCCATCATCAGATCGACTCCAGACCTTCATTAAATTTTAGTACCTACATTAAAGCACTTAATCAAAAAGTTAACAATCGCACTAGTTGTCCCTACAATTTTCGGTGGTTGCCCTCGATTTCTCCTGGATCCCAGCATCAGATCCTGATACCCTGGATATGGGACCACCTCAGAAGTAGCCTCTTTCAAACAAAAAAAGAATTTTCAAAATCCATCCATAATTGGCGCCGCTATCGCGTAACATACATACAAAAAAAAAAAAAAAAAAAACAGCGTACGAATTGAGAACCTCCTCCTTTTTTGAAGTCGGTTAAAAATCGTAACAGGTCGCTGTCTGTACATGGAAGATAAATAAGAAAAAATATTATAGGGGGGCTTCCAAAACAATGATTTTTAGAATTTTTGTCTGTTTGTCTGTATGTCTGTATGTCTGTATATCTGTTTGTCTGTACGGTTGTGCACGCTAATCTCAGTAACCGCTCAACCGATTGCAATGCGGTTTTTTTTATTGTGTTGAGGTTTGCTCCAGTTAACATTTAGCGTTTGTTTTATGTAAATCGGTTTAGAAATAAAAGAGTTATAACACTTTTAAGAATCAGATATTTTGAAAATTTTAATTGTAGGGGTTTCTTTGAATGTGAGTGAACCTAAACTGGCGTGTTGGCTTAATCATAAAAGAGCTTAATGATTAAGACTATCTTTAAACTATTCAGTCCGCGCCGAAGGCGTGGACTGAATTGTTTTAAAATAGACTTAATCATTAAGCTCTTTTATGATTAAGCAAACAGGGCAGTTTCAGACGCTGCTTGATGACTCTGATGAAGAAATACCTTTCCTTTCATACACCTTATGTGACGTAAACGAAGTTGCGGGCTCAGCTAGTTTATAATATTAGTAGGAAGTAGGATTACCCAAAAATATTTGTTTATTTATAAAAACTTAGACTACAGACTGGATTCACTTAATACATTATTGTTATTAGACCCAACGGTGTAATCAATCTTGAACTAAAATATTTTTGTAGGTTACCTCCACCTTTGTAGAGATGCTTTTATTTTACTAACTAAAAAAAATAACAATTTCCCTTATCTTATAAATTGTTTACACTATTTGTATAACTAGCTGATGTCAGAACTTCGCCCGCGAAAAAAATATGTTCTCGTTCCCATGGATAGATAGGTGCTTATTCCCGGGACAAAAGTACCCTATGTTTTATTCCAGTATATAGTATATCCCTGTGCTAAATTTCACCCCGATCCGTTCAGCCGTAGAGCGTGAAAGAGTTACAAACATTGACACATCTACATATTCACTCACAAACGCAATTTATATTAGTAGGAATTTTGTGAGTGATTATTATGATTTAGTTGGAAATATGTCCACTATATCCACAGTAATTGCATATTTCACAGGTCAGTCTAAAAGTCACACTCGCTCCCAGAACAGAACCAAATCAATAGCCAATATTGTTTGGATTCAGATTCATGAATAACTTACCTGCGGCTTAACTCGCTGGCTTTTGACTCTGTTTTGCGGCACAATCCGATTTAAATTTCCATTTACGATTATTATTTTAAAAATTGTTCAAACGTGAAACGGTTTCACTAAAAGTGTTAATACTTGCATAATTAAAAGCTTATCATAAATTGCTAGCATACAAATTGAAAGATCACTTTCAAATATATTGTATATAGAATAACAAGTGGTTTCAGTGAGTATAATGTTTACACAAAAAGGTATCTGGCATCAAATATATAATAGATAACCTTGCCTTATGTAAATGCCTGAGCATTTATTTCAATTGTGTTATGTATGTTTTTTGTTCTTTATTGAGGTACCTCATTTGTTATATTTGTATATGGCAGCTGTACTGCAAACATTCGGGCTTGGGTTTCTATAAGAGTTTGTGGGACTCTTATTATGCGTAATCGCATATAGGCCAGGTCTGATTAGAAATAAAATTACTCAAAAATGGTATGAGGATTTGATTCGACAGATTAGCTTCTATATCTCTGATAAGGAAACGTATCTGAGTATGATCAAATCCATAGTAAGAGAAATAAAGGAAACATACACAGAATATTCACATTTGTCTTGTTATTATATTTCCTCTCAGAATATAATAGTTGAAATAAAACCTCCTCTGTGACATTTCCATTTCCAGAAGTATGTCGAATAAGTCTCTGTCTTTTGGGCCCATGTCATTTGTCTTAGGAACATTTGGAAGAAAAGAAATACGTCACAGAGAATATTTACCTCGACTAGTGAAAAGATTCAGTATATAAATTTCCAATATAGCCCTTCAGTAACCATAAGTGAATTCAAAGAAAGTTTATCATTGATCTGAGTTGAATATTAACAGAGTTCATTCTTTAATGAGACAATAATGAGTAAGGTTTCTTACGAGTGTTCTAATAAAGGAGTGTTAAGTATTCGTGTATTGTTTTACAGGAGTACGGAGAAGAAATCCCAGGAACACTAACTGGGAGGCGTACACTAAGGAACTAAAAAACGAGTTAGGATCAGTTAAAGGTAAATTGAACTCTACGGTTGACATTGAACTTGAGGCTGAGCGGGTTGACAGAGCCATTAAAACGGCATGGTACACAAACTGCCCAGAGAAAGAAGCGAAAGGAACTAAGGTTCCGTGGTGGACGCCAGATTTAGAAAAGAAAAGACAGGCAATTCGCCGCATCTTCAACGACGCTAAGTCCAAGAGATGTTTTAAAGAGTACTCCCGAGCACTTACCGAGTACAATCTGGCAGTTCGCAAGGAACGAAGGATATCATGGCAATCTCACTGCCAGGACATCAATACTGTTCCTGAAAGTTCAAGATTGGTAAAGGCTATGTCTGTGAGCAGAAGTAATACTCTTAATGCAGTTAGAACCCATGAAGGGAGACTAACTGAATCTGGTAAAGAAACCCTAAAGATCATGATGAAAACACATTTTCCGGACTGTAAGATTCATGATAATTCTGGCACAGATGATCCCATGCCCGTAGAAGAGCAAAACAGGCGAACTACGAAAGCAGACTGGGATGTTGCAAAGAAGGTAGTAGAAGAAAGAAAACTCAGTTGGGTATTTAAAAACTTTCAACCATATAAATCACCAGGTCCGGACGGCATATACCCGATACTACTACAAAAAGGTCTTCCTATACTAGGCCCGCACTTGATGCGGCTTTTTTAAGGCCTGCATAGCCTTTGGATTCATTCCAAAGATATGGAGGGAAGTAAAGGTAATTACATTCCGAAACCAGGGAAGGATAGCTATGAAGAGGCCAAGTCGTTTCGTCCGATAAGTCTCTCGTCTTTCTTATTAAAAACCCTGGAGAAATCGGTAGATCAATACATAAGGGATGGGCCTCTCACAAAGAAACCATTTCATAAGCTACAATGTGCCTACCAAACCGGAAAATCAACCGAAACTGCGTTGCACCATGTAGTTGAGAGAGCCGAGAATGCTATTGATGGTCAAGAGATTTGTGCGGCTGCGTTTCTGGACATTGAGGGAGCATTTGACCGCACAACATTCGAATCGATTATGAAAGCCGCAAAAGAATACGGCATTGACCCCACCCTCTTCCGCAAATGGATTGACTTCATGCTGAGGGGCAGGAGAGTAAGGTCATCTCTATAAGGAGATGAAATTCACGCCACAACGACCAAGGGATGCCCTCAAGGAGGGGTATTGTCCCCCACACTGTGGTGTCTGGTAGCAAACTCCCTCCTAACCAAACTGAATAGAGGGGCATGCTTCGCTGTGGGATATGCAGATGACATAGTTGTCATGATCAACGGTAGATTTCCGGAAATTGTCTCGGAACTTCTGCAACAAGCTTTGAAGGATGTGGAGGAATGGTGTGCTGAAAATCATCTAACCATTAATCCCAGCAAAACTACAATTCTTCCTTTTACAAGAAAGAAGAGGTTGAGCAAATTAAAGAAATTGCTTTTATTTGACACAGAGTTAGAATGGTCCACCAACGTGAAATACCTTGGTATGACCTTAGACAAGGAGCTCACATGGAATCTGCATGCCAAGAAGGTGACAGAAAAAGCCATGAGAGCCTTCAATATGTGTAGATCGGCGTATGGCAAAACCTGGGGCCTGAAGCCCAAGGTACTGTACTTCATTTACACCACTATGGTTCGCCCAATTTTAACCTACGGCAGTGTTGTATGGTGGACAAGAACCAAACTAACATCGTGCGTGGAAGAATTGGGCAAACTACAGAGGATGGCCACTATGGCTATCACAGGAGCGTTTAAGTCCACGCCTACAAAGGCGTTAGATATAATACTAAACTTAACCCCTCTTCACATCTTCATACAACAGGAGGCGATCAAAACCTTATACAGACTAAAAACGGCAGGCGCTTTTAACTGCAATAGGCCAACAACGCGGCATACAAAAATGGAGCTTAATGATGAGATTCAAAGGAAGATGCATATGATTAGCGACGCTATGCCGTGCATAAAAATCTTCAAAAAAAACTTCAAAATACATGTCCCCACAAGGGAAGACTGGAAGCAGGAACTGCGCTCACCAGATGCAGACTGCCTCATCTGGTACACAGACGGTTCAAAAACGGAATCTGGTACAGGAGCAGGTATTTACTCAGAATCTTCACAACTTTGGAGCAGCCTGGGTCAGTACACCATGGTCTTCCAGGCCGAGATGTATGCCATCATAGCATGCGCAGAGGAAAATCTGAAAAGGAGTGTAGAGAACAAGACCATCTTCATTCTTAGCGACAGTCAAGCGTCACTAAAGGCCTTAAATTCCTACAAGGTCAACTCAAAACTTGTCCTGAATGCGGTGAAAACCCTAAACAAACTGGGCCGCAGGAACAAGCTGCGACTGCTCTGGGTCCCAGGCCATGTAGGAATAAAAGGAAATGAGAAGGCCGATGAGCTAGCTAGGACAGGATCGGCAAATGCCATGCTTGGACCTGAACCATGTATGGGCCTACCAGCATGTACATTCATAAAGGCCGCTAAGGATTACGCTGATAATAAACACATGCAAGAGTGGGATATCAGTCAAGGGTTACTACATTCGAAGAAATTCATAAGTAGCAGAACCAATGAGGCTTCAAAATTTATATTGAATAATGGAAGAAGCAAAGCTCGAGCTGTGGTTGGTGCCCTTACAGGGCATTACGGAACAAACGACATGCTTTTTAAAATGAAGATCACTTCAAATAACGACTGCAGAGCCTGCGATGATGTCAAGGAAACTATGGAGCACATCCTGTGCGAATGCGACGTCTTAGCAGCGAAGCGTATGAGCCTCCTTGGGAATGCTTATCCCAAACCGGAAGAATACAGGTTTCTTCCTCTTAGTGGGATCACCGCGCTAATAGACCACTTCTTCAAAGAGTAAGAAACATTAAGGTAGGGGCTAACACAAAAGATCCCACTGGGTCGAAGTATTGCTGACTTCGTCAGCCCCCGATGTAAGATAAGATAAGATAAGAAGGTGAGAGATAAAAACAATTTTATTAGTTCCTTATTGATAAATTAGCCAGTTACTGTTGCCAAAATATGAATGCTGAAATGTGAGCGTTTAGAATGCGTTTGCTTACTTTTTCAGAGAAAAAGGCGTGACTATTATGTACGAAGTTTAAAAAGTTCTAATTAGGTAGTAGTGTACATTAATGCCGAACAGGCGAAAGAGATTTAAACTGGTTGGACATGACAATAGTATGTTGAGTTAACAAACTATAGAACTGACGACATCTAGCAAGTTTAGCAACTGTGTACGGTTATACCACAGTATAAAGAGAAGTTATACACTGGCATAGAAAATAACTACGCTCTGCGATTGTGTAGTTCACCCGAAGCAAATTTCGAAATTGTAGTTTCTGTATTTGTTGAAACCACATCGAAAACCTTACGTTCCAAACGACGCGGCGACGTTTGTTTCAAAAACACTCGCAAATGTAACTAGTTTGTATGCAAGTGAAGTTTTTAATAAACTTTTGCTCGTTTAAACCGCGCCAGGCGTTACTGCGAAAGTATAGTAAGACGAAGAATGGAAATGAATTCATTGTGTTAATTTTCTTTTAGTGATCCTTATTTCTGTTTTTAAATACACTCGAGAGCAATGAATCCGGGTCACTTAAAGAATGTTAAAAATCTCGGAAACTAAAAATGATAGGTTAATGCAATAAATTGTATTTAATAGACAATGTAATACTCCTTAAATGAAAGTAAAAAAAATATGAGTCACCATACATTTTATTAACACAAAATTACATAAAGAAAAAACTGCTGATCTCTCCTTAAAACAAAAATAGGAAACATGAAATTTTTGAACTTTATTACGATTTTCTTGAATTTTAATACTTCGTATTGCCTCCTCGTGTTTCCATTACTGCGTTTACGCGGTTTGGCATGCTGTACACCAAGTTCCTTATACGATTTTGGGGAATATTCTCCCATTCCTCTGTGAGAGCAATTTTGAGCTCACGAAGCGTGATTGGGGGAGGGTTTCGTTGTTTTACGCATCTGCCTAGCTCGTCCCAAGCATGCTCGATCGGGTTGATATCCGGGCTGCGCGCTGGCCACTCCATACGAGTAATGTTCATCTCTTGAAGGTAGTCATTCACAATCCTACCTGTATGAGGTCGGGCATTGTCATGCATAAATATAGCATCCTCACCTAAATTGACCATAAATGGACCAACGTGATCATTGAGGATTTCTTCCACATATCTTACGCTAGTTAAAGAGCCGTTTTCTATGATCACCAGCTCTGTGCGACTTTCAGAAGAAATTCCGGCCCACACAAGTACAGACCCACCACCGTAGGCTACTTTTTCTTCGATGCATGCTTGCTTGAATCTTTCCCCTGGTCTTCGATACACTCTGTGTCTTCCATCGTGCTTGTAGAGCATAAATTTTGATTCGTCGGAGAACATAACTTTTGACCAATCTTCAATACTCCAATTTACGTGGCTCTGGGCATACCTTAGTCTCGAAATACGATGCCCACGCTCCAGTTTAGGGCCGTTTGCAGGTATAAGGGGTTTTAAGTTAGATTCAGCAAGCCGACGTCTTACTGTCCATGCACTTGGGTTACTTCCTCCGAGGCGTCGAAACTGATTGGTGAGTTCAGTTCCTGTGAGAAAGCGATTTCGAAGCATGGTGTTCACCAAGTATCGGTCTTCTCGTGCTGTGGTACACCTGGTTCTGCCCGTTCCTGGTCTGCGTAGGTTAGAACCAGTTTCTTCGTAACGTCGGAGAACTCTTTGTACTGTTGACAGCGACACACCGACAGTCCTGGCTGTATCGCGCTGACTCCGGCCGGTTTCCAGCATTGTAAGTATTCTGGTGCATTCTTCAGGCGTAAGCGACATAATTTCAGCTTGATTAATGAATATAGAGCACTATCAACATGGTTTATGTACCCACATAAATGACAGATTACAAACAAAAGCAACACCAAATGCTGTAATTTCGTAGTTCCATCTTCGAAAGTGGCCCTTTTTCAAATTTGATTTTTTTATGATATAACTTTACAATAACTAAGAAGTTTTAATACCTTCATTTAAGGAGTATTACATTGTCTATTAAATACAATTTATTGCATTAACCTAGCATTTTTAGTTTCCGAGATTTTTAGGATTCTTTAAGTGACCCGGATTCATTGCTCTCGAGTGTATTTGACACCTCGTTTTGAGATTCTCTGTATTTTTGTTTTTTTTTTCTCTTTGTAAACCTATGTATCTACAATCTTATTTCAATGTAGCACTGATACGCAATCGCACTGTGGGGATACTTTTGTAACGTTTTTTTTTGTGATAAAAGGTAGGTAGCCTATGTACTTTCCCAGGCTCAAGTTTGTCTTTGTACCTAATTTAACCGAATAGGTTCCTTGAGTCGTTTTATCTTGTCAAAGCAAAGATAAGTCTTTGGTTTGACGAGATAAAACTAATCAGGACTCTTTGTTGGATCCTTGTGTTGTAACATCTATGTCTCTTTTATTTAATGCTATGACACGTCAATTCGAATATGTCTAATTAATAACTTTATGATAATGAGGACGTCATTTTGGTAGGTAAAAATAGTAATCAATATTTTGGGCTTTTTACATTTTGACTTAAAGCCCAAATTTAGCTAATATCAGCTAGAGATATGATCGAGAAAACTGATAAACGTACTTGTATGTTTTTAGTCAATCACAGAACATATCAAAGTGCTCATCACACAATTTTTTTTTGCGTGATAATTGTAGTTAGGCTTTATGACGACTAGAACAAGAAGCCAACCAAATTTCAATTTCCCAAAGGTACTAGGTAAAATTCTTTTAAAGGCCCTCTAACTTATTACATATTGCAGATTTCACTAATGAAGAAGTTACTTAGGAGAGCATCGAGGAACAATATTATAGAGGCAGACACACTTCATGTCATTATTGTCAACTAGTTTACGTGTGAACATAAGTAGTTTCATATTGTACCGAGCGAGCACTTTCAACTTTCGTTCGCCAGCTCTGCAACAGAGTTTGTTTTATAACTTTGTGTGAGTTATGTATTTTAAAACACTTTTTGTCCCATTTACGTTAGTTTGAAACCTGCCAATGTTCATAAAATAATATCATAAGTCAACAATGAGATTTAAAAGAAAATGGTGAGAGAGAATTCGTTATAGGTGGTGGTTGGTGGTTCGAAGATATCGCAACCTGTTTCAACATGCACGCTTGGATTGTGGAGTGATCTCCCTCGATTTTCCCAAACGCCTACAATATGGAGTTCTTCAAAACTGGTCTTAGAATGTTCTTGCAGGGTCGGCCGCGCTAGTGTTGTGCCTCTGGTGTTGTATAAGTCCAAAAAAATTTACCTATTACGTGAAACCAACTACGTAAAAAGGTGTAGAGAGTTCAGACTGCAGTAGTTTCTAACAAACAATTAAAAGAAAGTAAAGTAAAGCTATTTGTAGGATTCGAGTAGGTATCACTTCCATTTTCCAGAACGCCAAATAAATCTAGCGTGGTAATAGATCAAACACGAGTATCAGGCACTATTCGGTGCATACCTTGTCGATGGTAGAGCGGGAAGCGACAGAGCACTGTCCGTAATCGGATTACGGGGCAATGGGCAGCTGTGCGCGAACTGTGCCTTGTTTGAGCGGCTACACCGACACCTCGACGTATGGCTAATATAAATTACCTGTACCTACCTGCCCGATGTAATGAAGGGAGCTCTTACTCGTGCTATCTACGAATGTGGTATTTACATTCGAGATTGGAACGAGTCAATTTTACGAGCATAAAGGTACCTATACAAGTTTTATTGTCACAGTATGATGTCAGTATGGTTTAAAGGAGATGTAAACTTCACCAATGGGCGCTGATCATTACCTACTGCAGATGTGGGCTGTGTTTTTTTTTTTTTTTTTTTTATACCACTAAGGTGGCAGACAAGCATACGGCCCACCAGAAGGACCGGTGGTCACCGCAGCCTATGAACGTTTGCAACACCAGAGGTGCCACACTCGCGCTGCCGACCCTAATGTGTGTTACTGTAAAGAAGTTCAGTTCCTTACAGTACATAAGGAACAAACACTATATAATCGCGAAGTTTGTGTGGATAAATGCATGGATGCTTGATACCTACTCTATTTTTTTTTGGATTTTTATTGTATTTTACTCTTACTTCAACATGCGGGAGGACCCACGGGTATTAGCCAGTATTTGAAAAATCCTTCTACCCTTCCTGTAATTTTGAAATTGTGGTACGTTTTAAGGAACTACTTATTGTACATACTATTTCATAATACATTTGAAGCGAATCTAGCATAGCAGACAGGACTGCACTAACTTTAACATTACCTTACCATTTCCTTAAAATGTTCCAAAGTTTCTCGTCAGTAAATTACATCTGTATTCACGTGTGCACGCGCGCCCGGCCCCGGTGGCGTGGCGTGCACTAAGTAGACTTGACTTATGTGAGCTATTCGTCAGTTCGCTGTATAATGTATACCCATCGGCAAGTATAGCTCCTTTGTAGTCAGTTTCAGTGTGCGCGAATAAAATTTATGTGAATTTTATTACCGTTTTCGGTTGTACTTCGAGTTTGAATAATATACGAATGGTTGGCCTGTGACAAGTGACTACCTATCTATAAACAATTATAATGCCGAAGTTTGTTTGCTTCATTAGTTGAACTTCCTAAATTTATTAGTAAAATAGAAAGAGAGGGGAATGAAAAAGAAACTAGATGCAAATAAATACGAGTTATTTGGGTCTAGTTTCTTATTTGACCCACTTTCAATTGTTCAGAATGTTCAGCTTCCAAGTTAACGCTGTAAATGAGTAATGGTTTAAATATTCCAAGATTTCGTATTGACCGAATCTGTTTCAAACGATCGAAGCTTGTATTCAATCGAATACACTACACAGCCCATTCAAATGTGACAAGGGCCCAAAGCTGAGACCCGAAACTACAAGCCGCTGGGGACTCGGGGCTCAAACATAGTTATGGCACAGATTAAATAATAGTTACTACGTAACAGATACATCACTCCCATACTTAACCTCAAAAATATTAGCTATAACATATCGCTACAGTGGAAAAAATGCTCTACGACGTATTCCGAGAGTCGAGATTCGTGCGCACACCGTATGATTGCGTCATCGAGTGACAACTATTGACAACATTAGGGTTGTAAGCACGTAACAAAAATACATATAACTACAAAAAACAATAAACACAGTGTCTGAAAAAAACCTTAAATAACTTCTTCTTCTTTACATAAGAATTATATTATAACTAGCTGATTGATGCTCGCAGCTTAGCCCGCGTAAAAGTTTGTTCCTTTTCCCGCTTCCAATGGGAACTTTTTCCCGGGATTAAAAGTAACCTATGTGTTATTCCAGACTACAATCTCTCCCTGTATCAAATATCAGCCAGATCCGTTGAGCCGTTAGAGCGTGAAAGAGTAACAAACATTCACAGATCTACACATCCGCACTCAAACACTTTCGCAATTAATTTTAGAATATTAGTAAGAAGTAAGATGAAAAAAAAGCAAGACTAAATAAAGCGAAATATTATTTTACTCGGGAAATGTACATTGGTTGTGCGCACTTCGCTCGGTCTGGCGTGTGGCAGCCCTCTGCCGGTCGGCCACGTTAGTTCTGCGTCATAATACTTAGGAGTAGGTGCTTATAAAACGAATTGTAGAGAGTGACGGAGGCCTGGTTATGGGATTTACATGGGTACACGTGCAAAAAAGTTTTATTGTCCGTATTTCCCCAAGGTCTTTTGAAACATGTTCGAAATTGCATGTTGTGTGATGAAGTTTGACTGGATAGGTAAAATACATTATGTTGCTCATTTCTTTGAGATAATACATGTTACATTATAACAAAGATAATATAATAGTATTACATACAGATAGGCAACTCCCTGCCTCTCACTGAGCAAGCGTCCCAACCCCCGGCCACATCTGTCATTATACTTGGAGAATATTTTGCCGGAACGTTTGCTTAGCCTTAGTGGTCACACACACATTCAAGCTCTGTACAAACATAACAAGTTTTTAGTGTAGGTGACAGAATTGAAAACTAATAATTTGTATTGAGTTTCCGCTTTGTGATTATAATACGTCAGCATTGTATGAACCGATTACAAAGTGGCGTATATTGAAGAGAATCTTCATCAGAGCCGAATGTTTCAAAAGATCGTTTTTGTCGAACCATGGCAACTTAGAGCGCTCGGCTAGTGCACGTTTGCGCTTGAAATGGCTCTGCATTGGGTAGCTAAGTTAGAAATCACTATCATTTTGTCTGTGTCTGTTAGTGCGTGATACTTTTACTAAGCATACCATAGACTACTTTACTTAATTAATTTTAGCTACTTTACTACAAAAAAAACCGACGTACTTGTAGATCGATTATTATAGCACAACAAGTTCACAGTGCCACTTATGAACACCTCTAAGTAGGTACGACATTTTTGCACTTACAAAATATTTTCATGCTTAGTCAGTTTTCCGAATTTTTAACTTAAGTTTTTTGTTTTCAACAAAAGCCATCCGTTGATATAAGTTAATTTTCCAACGAACTTTGAAAGCGACGAGTCCACAATCATGCTAATTGAGTTAGGATCCTGACTGAGTTGATTTAAAAATTAAATGCGATATGGACTTTTACGAAATGTACATAAGCTTTTACAGTAACATTGTGTGAAATATATGCTCAACATTTTAAAATTCGGGTCAATGACCTTCGTAGGTGACCTTACAGAAAACTAGTGAATCTCTGTAAAAATACATAGATTATATGCTATATATTCTACTAATATTATGAGGATGGCAAACTTAAAATAAAATCAAGATACACTATTACTTTTCATTCTGGGTCCAAGTCTGAGTCGAACAGTTAATGCCCTGCATTATGACTCTTACAGTGTGCGGCGGTATTGATGTCCGGTGTGTTCATTATAGGAATTTAGGCTATTTTATGTTTGTTTTATATAATCACTTGTCATTTCTACACATTTCTCAGAAATGTTAGACTTTCAGAGCCATCAGCCTAAACTCGTAGAAATGGGTCGTACAAAAATATTTCCAGACAAAGTTATCCGTATCTGAAATAACTAGAAGCTTTGGGTGTTGTGTGTATTAATTTCTGCAGTGGCGTGTGATGACGGAACATTTGACTGCACCGCCGCTGGTTCAACGCGGCTAATTGGATTTCCACGAGGGCTACGGCTGAAAATGGAGAACTAGTTTACTGGAACTGTGATAATCCTGTGCTCGAATAAATTTTGTAAACCAATTATAATCTCTTAAGTACATGACCAATATAACGTCCTACCATATAAAATAATACGTAGTGCTAAAAAATTACAACCTAAGTAAACAGTTCGAAATAATCAGATCCAACACGTAATACTAAATTACCCTTGATATAATCTATTAACAATGCTATTAGCAACGTTTAGTGTACTCTAATGAGTCAGCATAATCAAGGCTTATTCATAACTTAAAGGTTATACCGCAATACCCTTCCCGGCATATTGCTTAGAACAACACGTGAATTGGACCGCTCGGTGTAAAGTTCCATATTAACATAGCATAGCGAGAAACTCGTTTCCATTATCATCCCCAATTTTGTGCTCGGGAGGCACTTAAGCACTTAATGGGTGTCGGCTCCCTGTAATTTTCATGGAATTTGGATTGATAAAATTGTAAATCTTAGCATAGTAAAGTTGTTATTATTATTTGGAATGATTTGTATAAATGGAAGGGTTGTAGTAGACATTATTATTGTGCAGCGGAAAATTGTTTGTGGACTGAAGAACAGCCCTGGGGTTATTCTTCCGAGGAAGGACCCGGTTCTTCCGGCACCATGTGGGTTTAGCCTGTAGGAGTTCGACACTGTATTCATCAGGATTTCCACACGGAATAACTAGAAGAACAATATTATTATGGTTTAACACTTATTAACAGATGAGATTAACACTGGACAAAAAACAAAGGGCGACATTATGGAATTAGGTACAGCACATCTGCCTATCCCTTCGAGGATAAAGGCATGACCTATGTACCTATGTATGCACTAACAATCTGGACAGTAAGGTAAACCTACTCCTTGTCCTAAGTATACAGGGAATTGAGGAATATTTGTCAGCTAGTGTTACTGTCGTTGAGGATTCGATTCGCCGATCCTCCGTTACAATTAGTTGGAGTAAACATTGACTGTTGTACCCTAGGCTCGATGGATCGATAGGAGAGGGCCATTTGGACGTAGGCTAAGCTACGTAACTTCAGTACGTACATTTTAAACTTGTTTCTGCGTATTCTATTTTGGCGAAATCGGTGCAGGCATAGACTTTATAGCAGGATTTGGAAATCACAGAGGCTGAACAGTTTTAAGAATTCTTATCTATTGAGTTGTAGATACTAATTCATATTTCATACAGTTAGGCATTTCCTTGCTGATAGACAACTGAGCAAGCTACCCCACCCCCGCCACCGCCACCGGCCTGGATGTCATATAGTTGGAGGGTATTTTTTAACATTTGCTTAGTCTTAGTGCCCACAGATACATTCAAGCTCTGTACAAACATAACGTGTTTTAGTTTAGGTAGGAATTGAAAACGAATCATTTGTATGGAGTTTCCGCCCTGAGCTGATATTCAAACCCGGCACCACGGCAGACGGATACAACACTAACCGGAGGTAGAATGAAATCGTCGAAATGGTATTAACCACAATATGCAATATTCTGTAACGACAGTAACATGCTTACGGCATTAAGTCTACCTCTATCCAATTTCGTGCATAGAGTTTTAAATAAATAAAATATATAGGTAAATTTTTGCATTGTCGTTACGGGTGCTATTTTTGAAAAACACACTCGTAAAAGGTTTGACATTTTCGGACCGTCTGGTCTGGCGCAATCTTTATTTAGACTATTGGATTGGAGCGGAAACGCAGACAGTACTAAATGCAGTGGTCCACAAATAGCCAGGATCAATACCGTTACGGCCAAATATCACACCGACTCGACACCGACGAATTATATTTATAAACTTAGCTTAATAATATAAATCGCCGGTGTTCTTTTTGTTTTAATAACATAGATTTAGTAAGGGTTAGGAGGGATTACAATAAAGGGCTCTTCAGAACACTCCCTTAATAAATTCGATAGGATGCAGCTAAAAGACGCAATAGACTTTCTGTTACGTCAGGACAATCGATAATGCGAATGGCTCTTCTCTGCATATCGTCCAGCGCGTCCATCAAGTACCTCTTGGAGTCGTCCCGACAAAGATGATAGCAGTCTTCGACGCATGGACTCTTGTACTGCAGACACCTCTGGTGTGGCGAAAAGAGCCGCCTCACCTGTATTTAGGACTCCTCCATTTCGGCTAGACAAGCCCAATCCACAAAGTGGTTACCGCAGCCAATGGACGTTTGCAACACATTAACTCAACTTTTAAAGAACCGTTTCGAAGAACCTCATACTGCTTATTGTTGTATGCACAACTTCTATGTCCCTGTCGAAATAGGCAGAAGTAATTTTTTTTTAATATAATATTTGTGGACATTCACACACAACATCATCTAGCCCAAATTAGGCTAATAAGCTTGTGCTTTGGGATTTAGACGACTGATATACATACCTATATATTTCTAAATATATATATATTATACATTGTAGCATTTATTTTTTGTGTAGCAATCTGGTCTCGGGCTTGACAATCTGTAAAGCCGCCCTTAATCAATTCATCGCTGGTTTTTTTATCTGTGGTTTTCCTTTGACACAAGTGACAAGTTTTGTCTGTGGCAACCGATGATTTGCATTAAGGAGAAACAGGTTTTATTAAAGATTGCGAGAATATTCCAGGAGTAAGATATATGAGCTGCTTTGAGGTAGTCGGTTCCTTTTTTGGCTTGGTGAGCTGTGCCTCGAAAAGGTTTTCGCACAAGCTCTGGCATTAGTGCCTCACCGTTTGGTAGAAGTTATAACGGAGTATTTGCTGCATTTTACCCAGAAAACTGGTGAGTCACTTCTTCTTTTGCAAACCATCTCAGTCTTCGTCTGTCACGTGGTCAGTGACTTATTTGGTTGTCTGTTTCGTGACAGGGTCGCTTATTAGGGGCTGGAGGCTGCCTCTGTATGGTGGGAGAAGCCACACCCCAATCTTACGTGGACTGCGTGAGCAGGGTGCATTTGGAAGAAGCTCGCCGTCTACACCCGGCATTTACAACAAACGGAGTTGCTCTCACCCACAACGAAGGCCAGTACTTGTCAGCTACTTGTACGTGTAGTCTAGCCGCCTAAGTCACCACTCACGTTGATTTGGTTTAGTGATGTACAATTAGTACGTAACCCGTAATTCTTGTTATGTATGTCTGTGCTTTCTGTATCTATGTAATCTCATTGTCTCTGTAGTATTGTGTGTTATATAAATATATGTGTGTACACCCTACCTGGCTGTTTTCGTGAGAGCCCTGGCCTACCTTTGCACGCACACTGGAATCTCTGGAATAAGGCGCCCTGGGAAAGAGTTCTCTGCATAGCTACCTCGCGCTAGTTGGTGAGTAACACTAACATCATTGTGTTATACATAGAATATATATTATACATAGAAAACACCCAAACTCCGAAACAAACATTTGTGGAACCCAGGACTCCAGCGTGGCAGGCGATATCATTACCTACTACGCCACAGAGCCAGTCATAGTCAAAGATTCACCTAGAACAGTCTTTCAATTTGTATGCTAGCAATTTATGATAAGCTTTTAATAACACTTTTAGTGAAACCGTTTCACGTTTGAACAATTTTTAAAATAATAATCGTAAATGGAAATTTAAATCGGATTGTGCCGCAAAACAGAGTCAAAAGCCAGCGAGTTAAGCCGCAGGTAAGTTATTCATGAATCTGAATCCAAACAATATTGGCTATTGATTTGGTTCTGTTCTGGGAGCGAGTATGACTTTTAGACTGACCTGTGGACTATGCAACTGCTGTGAATGTATTGGAAATATTTCCAACTAAATAATAATAATCACTCACAAAATTCCTACTAAGGGCGAGGCCGCACTTGCGGTTATCGCGGCGGTTTCTAACCTCAAAATGTCAAAACATTGACTTGATTTCATTGATTTTGACAGTTTGATGACATTTTGAGGTTAGAAACCGCCGCGGAAAAACGCAAATGCGGCCTCGCACTAACATAAATTGCGTTTGTGAGTGAATATGTAGATGTGTCAATGTTTGTAACTCTTTCACGCTCTACGGCTGAACGGATCGGGGTGAAATTTAGCACAGGCATATACTATAGTCTGGTATAAAACAAAGAGTGCTTTTATCCCGATAATAAGTATCCATCGGAACGAGAACATATTTTTTCGCGGGCGAAGTTTCTGACATCAGATAGTTATACAAATAGGGTAAACGATTTAATAAGATAAGAGAAATTGTTATTTTTTTTTAGTTAGTAAAATAAAAGCATCTCTACAAAGGTACAAAAATATTTTAGTTCAAGATTGATTACACCATTGTGTCTAATAACAATAATGTATCAAGTGAATCCAGTACTTAATATTATAAATGTGAAAGTTTGTGAATATGTTAGGATGTTTGGATGTTTAGATGTTTGGATGTTTGTTACTCAATCTCGTTCTAACGGATGAATGGATCTGACTGAAATTTGGTACAGGGATATAGTATAGTCCGGAATAACACATAGGCTACTTTTTATCCCGGGAAGAACATCCCACGAGAAGCGGGAACGGGAATCAAATTTCCGCGGGCGAAGCCGCGCACATCAGCTATTAATTATAATTGTTATAACAGTAGCAATCAATTAAAATTAGACACTTAGTGATACCGCCTGCGGCGCTGGAGGTCGTGGGTTCTATTCCCACCGGAGACAAATATTTGTGTGGCTCATAAATGTTTGTCTCAAGAGTCTGGGTGTTTCTATGTATAATATGTATGTATTTAAAAGTATATAAGTACTAGCTGACCAGCGCAATTTCGTTTGCATGATAAATGAAGAACCGCTGGACCGATTTTGTGCAAAGTTCACATAAACCATCTACTAAATAGTCCGAACAAAGCCTAAACATTTGGTTTGGATAGGTGAGCCCGTTCTTGAGTTATAAAATAAATAAATGGTTTAAAAAACCCTAGAAAAATACGCTTTTATAATGCACGATAAAACCCAAAAATAAATTATGGATCGTTCAAGTTGCCTCTATTTCTGGGCTGAAGTGTAAACTATGTGCTTTTAGTTATAATATTTGATTGCAAAAGCGTGGGGCGCTGGAACAGGAAAGACCTTCCTGGCGGAAGCTGCATGAAGTCTTGTCAGATTAAGGATAAGGTCACCTTTATAAAAGCGTGTTTTTCTCGTGTTTTTAAACTATTAATTTACACTGTCACGCTTTTATATATCTATTGTGACTTTTACTATTATAATTATCATTTTAATTTTCGGAAATGTATTAACGATGATAGGCTTTAATTATTAAAGCAATATTTATTGTTAAAAATTACAGAGAAACATAATTATTACATATCTATATTTACATTATTACTATCTAAACTAAACCTAAATAAGGCCCCCGTGGCATTGTGCCCAAAAGACTAGCAGCATTCCCCCTTTGAATAGCAATACCTATTCGTTGAGCGAGAAAACTGCCAGCCCTTGGGTCACCAGTTGACTCCACAAGGCGCTTTTTCAAATTCTTGAAAAATTTTTGCGCATTGGGACCCCATGGACCTAGGGTCTCGACACCGACTGGACAAAAACGATACGATGAGCCGAGACCCTTATATTTATTAATTTTAACATTTTCAGCCGCTTCCGCTGCGGCACTGGCTTTTAATTTTGTTTTAGGAAGATGGGACGGGGCTAGAGTGTCAACACAAGTTGCATCCCACACCAGGACCCGACCCATCTCCCACGGTATCAAAGTTATACCATCCGGTCTCTTGCCATCGTCCCTGAAAACGCCGTTTGGCTCTAAGAGCGCAGGCAGATTGGCGGTGGCAAGAGCACGGCGGATGATGTCATTCAGCGCAGCGTGGCGTGAGAAGCGGCCTGCGCTCTTTAAACATGAAAGACCATGATGCCCCAAAGTGTCAACGTTAAAACCGCAGGGGCAACGATGTGGAGCGCAAAGCGTGACGCCAAGTCTCAAACCAACTGAAATTCTTAGGATGTCCGGTTCCAAAAAAGTTCCGGTGTTGGCTATAGGGAAAGCTTTCAACCAATCACCGGATTCCTTTCTACTGAGCGCTAATAATCTGGCCCGATCCGGGCCTAGACTAGCATTTAAAGAGGAGTCAAAGGTTAATTTTGACATAGCGTCGTCCCAGCTCCGTTGTAAATTTGGATGGGTGGGTAAATTTTGACCCGGACAAGCCATTAGCCAAGCATTCTTGGCATCTGTAAGGCCAGTCGTCTCATAGTCTGTAAGACAATTCGTCAGAATTTTACCTACGAGACTCGACGTGGCATGTACAGATGACAAAAAGGCTGGCAAAGCCACACTAGAAATTTTGCGGATCCCTAGCCCACTATATTTAATGGGAAGAGATGCCTGGGACCAAGATTGTTCGCTCAGTTGTATATTGAGAATTGATTCCAAAGAAGATTTGATTAACGAATCAATAGAAAATAAATGACTTTGATGTTTCCAAAAAGGACAACAGCGAAGCAAATAAATAGATTTGGGAACAAACATACAAAATTTCAGAATTGTGATTGTGTAATGTGAACTAATAGAATGTAGCCGATCTACATTGGATTCAAATTTTGAAATTTTTTGTGCTATTAATTCGGGAATAGCATCTTCAAATATAGGGGACCCTAGGAGGTAAAGATTCTCTCTGCTAACAATTTTAATATTCGGACATAGGGAATTGAATTTTTCAACGAGTTCCGAATTGATGTGATTATTATGAAAAAATAATTCACACTTATTAAAATTTAATTCCAAACCAATTAAATGAAATTTATTTTTAATTTCTATAAGATCTGACAGAACAGAAACTGCATCACCTCCAAGAGTCCCGTCATCTAAATACCAGACGTTAAATTTTGACTTTAAATTTTGAATGATGGGGTTAATGGCTAGGCTGAAAATGGCTGGTCCGAGGGGATCACCCTGCTGGCAACCGACTTCAGAAGAAAGTTCGTTGCATTTATACATTAATTTGGAAGGTTCGTGATAACAGTTAAGTAAATAGTTATAAATTTCAGGAACATTGCTTCTAATTTCTGACAGCAGGATGTCACGGTTTACCGAATTAAAAGCATTTTTGACATCAATTTTCAGCAAAACCTCACACTCACCTTTATTAAGGTAGGTGCGTAAGGCGTGGACCGCCGCCTCACACCCACCTTTGGTACCAAACCCTAATTGAGTCGGTTCAAATTTTTGTTGTAATTTTGACAAGATGTATCGGACAGAAATTTTGGATGCTAAACGCCTAAAAGTGGACCCAACAGCAATAGGACGGACTCCTCCGTCTTTTTTAGTGAGAGCAATGAGATTAGCTCCATAGATAACAGGAGCGATCTCAGGGTTAATGTTACCAGAGAGCATGAGGTTTACTAATTTTGTTAAACAACCGATGAGGTGCTTACCTGCATCACCCACACAGTGAGAGGTTAGGTCTTTTAGGTGTTGTGGAGAAAGACCATCAAGACCAGCTGCTGATCCGACTTTAAAAGCATTAATCGCACTCACTGTGTCCTTATCCTGTGCAAGTAAACACACATCGGGTGATGTAGGCGGGTCCAGAACGTAGTCCGAGACTGGAGCTGAGGGATGTTTTGTCTGTAAAGACGTAAGGGTATCTGTTGTATCTGGAGACAGTACATCACTTGAAAACAGGAGACGTGCGGCTCCTTTTAAATCTCCGTCGCTAACTTTTGCTTCTACAAGCTTGTTAACATCATAAATCTTTTTGTTATAATTTCCAGTAAAACAGCAATTTTGAGTCGGAAGTGTGGGGTTAGAACAATTATTTTTAATTTTTTGTGTGAGAGATATAGTCTCGTCACTAAATTTAGCATGTAATACTTTATAAGGAAATAGCAAAAGATTTTGCCAATTTTCAATGCTATTACTATCCAAACACTGCGTTATAAATTGAGACAAAAGTGTAGCGACAGAGATCCTGGCACCACGAGGAATTCGTTTAACTAAACTCACATTATTTTTTAAATTACTCAAAAGGTGATGAAAAGGCGTGCCAGAAGGGTTACTATCAGATGGAATAGAAGCATGAGGTTGTGCGAAATTATCTGAAAGTAACGTTGTTGAGTTTTGGCTGGGGCATTTATGTAATTTTGAAATATGTATACGAAGTCCTCGAGCACTTTTAAAAGATTTTAAACAAATGGAACAAGAAAAAATATAAAGTGACGTACCATCTTCCGATTGCGTCAAGCTTTGCATTTACTTATTAGTTATTATAAAACAGAAACTACAAAAACAAACACAAATAAAAATACGATAAAAATAATCTTGACGTTCGCGTTGACGCTCTGTCACCGGGCGCCGGGCGCATGCGGAGGAGCCAGCAAAACCAGAAATAATTTTCAGCCTGAAAAAATAACAAATATAATTAGATAAATCGCATTTAGACTTAAATATTACTTAAAACCAAGCCTTAGGTGGGCCAAAATTATATAATTGTTATTTAAAACAATTATATAATTTTTGTTAGACCGGTTGACATAGTTGACGTTGACGTTTTGGCTTTAATTGAAATACATAACATACTTACTTGAAAAGTAAAATAGTTAATCACGTCTACGCATTTTCAACACCCACTTTTGCCAGTTTTTCGTGACGCCCGCGTAATAGGAGCAAACCTATTACCGTTACGGATCTCTATTAGATAATTCATACATCCCGGAATGCCGAAATCTTAAGGACCTACTCCTTAAGATTTCGGCATTCCGAGATATTTAGTACATAAGTAGTAATCACGTAATAGGAATACAAACGCATATATCCCCAAGCGGGTTTTTAACGGTAACCAAAGATATCTCGTTCTCAAACAAGAACTCTACATTTTGCCACTGTTAACGTATTCCCCTCATGTATCTACTTAATTGCCTGAAAGAAAAGGCGTTCCCTTTGGCAGCATAAATGTTATGCTCTTGTGCGACCTCATGCAGCTTTCGCCAGGATTTTTATTATACAAGGATTTGTATTAATAGGAATATGCTTGCAAAAAACTCTTTCTTGTTCTAGCACCCCACGCTTTTATAATCAAATATTATAACTAAAAGCACATAGTTTACACTTCAACCCAGAAATAGAGGCAACTTGAACGATCCATAATTTATTTTTGGGTTTTATCGTGCATTATAAAAGCGTATTTTTCTGGGGTTTTTTAAACCATTTATTTATTTTATACTTTTTAGTCACAACATTTATACCTTAACTAGCTGTTCCCTGCGGCTTCATCCGCGTAGAAGTCGTTATCGCATAAAATCATTACCCTCCTTTCGCGCAGTCAGTTAAAAAGTAACCTATGTCCTTCACTTAAACTCAAACTATCTTTATAACAAATTTCATCAAAATCGGTTTAGTGGTTTAGGCATGAAAACGTAACAGACAGACAGACAGAGTTACTTTCGCATTTATAATATTAGTAGGGATTTCTGTATTACATGGTGTCTTGTCTGAGTTCGACTAATGTGAAAATATTTCATTATTACTCTAATACATATACATTTTCTGCAGTCCTATGTCAATATTTACACTCAATATTAACTTCAATATATAACAGGTTTGTTATAACCTTAAACCCTAATCGTGGTCTAAGCTCATTACACGACTTTTCTAACAAATCCAAACACAGCTATGATACGATGTTCCATCATGAAGTTACAGTTCATATCTTACGACTCCATCATCAGATCAGTTTGACAGCACCATATTATTGTATTGTTATCAGAACTACAAACATCTGCCAATATTCATGACGCTACGATCCTTGGAAGATGCTTAAATTAGTTACCTGAGATTCCATTGCATAGTTTTACAAGTCAATTAAAAAAAGGTTTGTTATAACCTTGAAACCTAAGCCTGGTCAAAGTTCATTACAAGACTTTTCTGAGGAATCCACAAACAGATATAATACGATATTCCATCATGAAGTTCCAGTGCATATCTTCCGGCTCCATCATCAGATCAGTTCGACAGCACCATATTATTGTATTGTCATCAGAACTACATACAGCTGCCAATTTTCATGACCCTACGATCCTTGGAAGCTGGTTAAATTAGATACCTTGGATTCCACTTGTTTTCTGTACCTATCTTCCGGCTCCATCATCATATCAGTTTGACAGTACCATATTATTGTATTGTCATCAGAACTACATACATCTGCCAATTTTCATGACGTTACAATCCTTGGAAGATGGTTAAATTAGTATCCTTAGATTCCACTTTTTCCATCGAAGTTTCAGTGCCTATCTTCCGGCTCCATCATCATATCAGTTTGACAGTACCATATTATTGTATTGTCATCAGAACTACATACAACTGCCAATTTTCATGACCTTACGATCCTTGGAAGCTGGTTAAATTAGCTACCTTAGATTCCACTTGTTTTCTGTGCCTATCTTCCGGCTCCATCATCATATCAGTTTGACAGTACCATATTATTGTATTGTCATCAGAACTACATACATCTGCCAATTTTCATGACGCTACGATCCTTGGAAGATGGTTAAATTAGTATCCTTAGATTCCATTACATTGTTAGTTACATACACGACGACCTAATAAAAGCTTATTAATTACATCGAAAAGTGGCATTGATTTTTATATATATAGATTAATATCCGTGGTCTGATACCCATAACACAAGCAGGTTATTCCTAGCTTACTTTGGGATCAGATAGCGTTGTGTGAAGTGTCCGTTAACATTTATTTATTTATTTATTTTATTTTATTTATTTATTTATAGGCTACTTTTTATCCTAGGAATAAGTTCCTACGGGAACAAACTTTACGCGGGCGAAGCTGCGGGCATCAGCTAGTCTCACATAATTTAAGCTTCTGCTATAGGGGTCTAGACTAGACAACAACTGATGTACGTACATACTTATATACAACGTGAACTTTTCTATAGCGCAAACCTCAGACACCCCAACTAGAGTTTCGCTGCAAAATACCGTATAAAAAAAATTAAATTAAACTAACGAAAACTGACCAAGTTATAAGCCTTTGTTTACAATTGCACTATTTTTTCCGCGAACAGCGTAGGTGTAGGTATTATACGCAAGGCAGTTAGTGACTATTCGTGTGGTATTGATAATAACATTAACAAACCATTTTCATAAGTGGTAATTATGGAACTGTGTTTAAGACAGAAACCGGCCAAGTGCGAGTCGGACTCGTGCATGTAGGGTTCTGTACCAAAATACGGCAAAAATCACGTTTATTGTATGGGAGCCCACTTAAATGTTATTTTGATCTGTTTTTAGGGTTCTGTACCCAAAGGGTAAAAACAGGACCCTGTTCATAAGACTTCGTTGTCCGTCTGTCTGTCCGTAACAAGACTCTATCGGAACCGCGATAGTTAGAGCTAGTTACAGATACTAAAATCAGATAAAAGGGGGCGATTAAACGGGATTCCCATACGACACATGCGATTTTTTAGTACGGAACCGTCTGTGCGTGAGTCCGTTTCGCCAAATGGCCGGTATTTATTATTATAGCGGCAACAGAAAAGCACTGTCTGTGAAATTTTAAACTGTCTAGCTATAATAATGGTTAGTGAGATACAGTTAGGTGACAGAGGGACAGTGGAGTCTTAGTAATAAGGTCCCATTTTTACCCTCTCCGATGGTAAGGTTCACTAGCATAAGAGCCTTAGTAAAAGGATCAAGCTGTAAAGCCTATGAAAGTAGGTACCTATGTGTTCAAGGGCTGAATAAAAAAATCTTTCTTTCTAGCTGTTACTAATTGATTACGGAACCCTAGAACTGCAAGTATGTACATACTGGCATTTACGAATAGTAGTCAATACGATTACGTGACTATTCATAATGCCTGCACACACATTAATGGACAAGCGGTGTCGGCAGGAGTTCTGACGGGGTAAATGAGGAATGATAGTATGGCGCCAATAGGCTGCATTATCAGTATCATGTAATCCTCTACGCGTAAAAGTACACAAAACACTTACACTGTTATTTTTTTAGCCACCACTCACTAAAGTTCACCCGTTGCACTTTGTCACCTTCGGTAATTCCTTATAGCTTTCGATATTGGTATCGCAGCCCGTGTATCGTGCCTCTGGTGTTCCAAACGTCCATAGGCTAAGGTTAGCAACGATCAAGTATGCTGTAAGCTTTTCTGTCACCTTAGTAGTATAAAAAAGTATAATAAAAGACATGTTGTTACACGATCGCGTATTTTGCACAGCGACACGGGATGCGGAACGGCGACACGTACGACGTCGCGCTCGTGTTATCGGTCACTGACTGGACTGGTGGGTGGCCAGCCCGGGTAGCGCGGGCGCAGGGGCGCGGCCGGGGGTGGCTGGTCGAGGGCACAGGATCGGCTGGTGGCGGATCGCTTTTGATCACGCGTAGTGATGTTATTTTATGATACATACTTCCGGTGGGCCGTAAGCTTTTCTGCCACCTAAGTAGTATAAAAAAAAAAAACTTATACATACTTTACGTTATTAGAGTGTTCAATGCGTTAAATTTTTTCGTGAAATTTCGAAAAAAATTAACATAGGTTGAAATCGGGTCCATTGGATAATGTTACTGATTCTCATCAAAGTGTTTTCAGGTTTGCGCTATACAAAATTTCATGTTGTATATATCTAAATACTTACATAAAAACACCGAAACTCGGAACTAAACACAAGCGGGTTGCCGACCATCTGGGACTATTGTATACCGAGGCCTTTATTTTTTAAACGGTTTTATTTAGCTCACCCCGTTTGTTTTATTTATTATTTATTCTTGGGTCAAATTTAGTAATTCAAATTTCACCCTCTTCCTGTCAAACGATTAATCTGAAATTTTGTATACACTTTGGATTTTGATGACAATACAATTATGTTTATTCATTATCTTTATAAATTCAAGATGGCCGCCGCTACAAAATGGCGGATAATTTATTTATTATTAATCACATCAATATGGGTATCAAATGAAAGGGCTCAACAAGCAGAATACAATATACTATAAAAAATTGAAATCCAAGATGGCGGCCGCTACAAAATGGCGGCTAACGTAGGTTTTATCAATATGGGTATCAAATGAAAGGTCTCAACAAGCAGAATACAATATACTATAAAAAATTGAAATCCAAGATGGCGGCCTCTAAAAAATGGCGGATAACTTAGGTTTTATCAATCCCATCAACATGGGTATCAAATGAAAGGTCTCAACAAGTAGAATACAATTTACTATGCAAAATTGAAATCTAAGATGGCTGCCGCTACCAAATGGCTGATAACAATTTTTTAACAATCCCACCAATATGGGTATCAAATAAAAGGGCTTGACAAGAAGAATACAATGCACCATACAACCTCAATATTTAAGATGGGCGCAGCCACTAAATGGCGTATAATAATAAGATTTAAATTTAGAAATTGAATCTGTAATTTAGGTATCTGATTAATCCAGCCTGAATCCACCACCCAAGTCAAGATTTTGTATCGTGTTGAGGACTGTGTTTCGTTAGGGTGGCTAAAAATGATACGTCGTTAGCGGTACACCACCCAAGTTAAGGTGAAAGGTTAAAACGCGCCGAGAACTGTATGGCATTAGGGTGGATAAAAATGATATGTCGTTAGTGTTTTCCCCTCAAGACTCAGGCGCATCTTGTTGTACATAGCCTTGCCCCTTTATTGGACCTCTGGGGGGGTCGACCGTTTAAATGTTCATTACTCGTGGGAACAAAATGGTAAAAAAAAATATAATAAGCTAGTTAAAAAATAAAACAATAGGTTTCTTCTTACCTACTTAGAAACTATTTTTACAATTTTTATGGTAATAATAGACATTCTTTGCATTATTTACTTTATATTAATTATTCTTTTCTTTATTATTAACCTATTAATAATAATAATAAATAATGAAGCACTAAATGAATTAAACAGAATGCGAAATAAAAACTAAAAACTAGCGGCCGCCATCTTGGATTTCAATTTTTTATAGTATATTGTATTCTGCTTGTTGAGCCCTTTCATTTGATACCCATATTGATGTGATTAATAATAAATAAATCATTTTGTAGCGGCGGCCATCTTGAATTTATAAAGATAATGAATAAACATAATTGTATTGTCATCAAAATCCAAAGTGTATACAAAATTTCAGATTAATCGTTTGACAGGAAGAGGGTGAAATTTGAATTACTAAATTTGACCCAAGAATAAATAATAAATAAAACAAACGGGGTGAGCTAAATAAAACCGTTTAAAAAAAAAAATAAAGGCCTCGGTATACAATAGTCCCAGATGGTCGGCAACCCACTTGTGTTTAGTTCCGAGTTTCGGTGTTTTATGTAAGTATTTAGATATATATATAAGTATGTACGTACATCAGTTGTTGTCTAGACCCCTATAGCAGAAGCTTCAATTATGTGAGACTAGCTGATGCCCGCAGCTTCGCCTGCGTAAAGTTTGTTCCCGTAGGAACTTATTCCTAGGATAAAAAGTAGCCTATAAATAAATAAATAAGATAAATAAATAAATAAATAAATGTTAACGGACACTTCACACAACGCTATCTGATCCCAAAGTAAGCTAGGAATAACCTGCTTGTGTTATGGGTATCAGACCACGGATATTAATCTATATATTGAAAAGCTGTTGCTTTCAGGAAAGGAGAGAGAAATAACAAGATAGAATTTAACACATAAAAAATTAATAATTTATTGGAATCAGATTTTAGCACTTGGGGGTCGTGGGTTGTGGCAATATCGGGCAGCAAGGGTTTTCGCGATTTCCGATAGTCTTTCAGGGTTCGACTTATCTTGGTGGCTCCAGGATGTTGATGCAGTCCGCCAGGTAGCCGTGCCGTCCACAAGTTCGGCTGGCACGGTGTCTTCAAACCGTAGGGTGGATGATCGCTCGTAGAATCGAAGGGTGCGTCTTCACCCTCGTGGAACCCGAAGGGTGGATTTTCCCAATCCGTAGGGTAGATGGTTTCTTCGAACCCGTAGGGTGAACCCTGGAATGTTCCAGATGAGGGGTTAGCTGGAACCCTTTTCCCCGCGTATTCCCCAAAGACAGCCGACCCCTGTTAACCATTTCAGGAGTCGGGAGTCTTACATTGTCTGCTTACAGTACTAATTTTACAGATATGTCTTTTCACACCCCTGTAAACTACCCCCCTATAACAGGGTTGACCAACAGCCGTTAATTTTCACTGTTTTAAAATTTAGATTACATTATAAATAATTTAACTCACCCAATGATGGGGTACTTGACGTTTGCAGCTAAACAACTGTTCACTTAGGGAGAATTTCGCTCCCTATAAAAATTTGTATAATTTTTAAATTACTTTGATTAAATTTGCTACGCACAGACACCTTCGCGACGAGTATAATTTAAATTTATGAAAATGGTTTCTTAAGCTTCGCGCGCGGTCCTATTTATAGCTTTGGACAGCGCCTCTGGCGGCAAGTCGCGTCCCTACGTCTGACGTCACTCTGGTTACGTCAGTGCTGTGTTGATGTGACTAGTTGTCGGCAGATGGCGCTTTCATATATTGATCTAAATTTCAATTTTAATCATCTAATTTTATTAATTTATGCACACGTTGTTGCACAACGTTACATACTCCCCCCGCTCCGGTGAGCGTTTGACGTACCCTAACACGTCAAATGCTGCGTTCGTCCCCGAACGCCCCTAACATAAGACCTATTACTCGTCTATGTGTGTGTGTATGTTAGTGTGCTGTGTGAATGAGGTGATGCTGGGTATAGCGAAGAGTCGGCCTTAACCTTAATGAAACCAACTCGCTCGTAGGTGATTCTGAAGAACTTTATGGGACAGAGAGAGAAAAGACGCATTTGAGGCTTTGGGTTGAAGGTTCAGATAATACGCACCGCCTGAAAGTGGGTGTGTATAATGAGGCTTTTTGCTGAAGGCTGGGATTTATACAACCGTCCCAGAGAAGAACATCCTACTAGGGCTAGTGTAACACTTCCGAATCATAGGATGGACTATCCCCCAGGGCAAGCCTCTAGCTTCCGAGTGGTAGGAGTAGCCATATATAAATAAAATAACATAACGGTGATCTACACCTAAGACTGTTAGGGCAAGACAAATGCTGCCAAATAACAGTATCCCATAATTCTGTTCGGGTAAGCCTCATGCTTCCTCGTAACAGTAACAACCTACAACATAATTCTGTTAGGGCAAGACCATGCTGCCAACTAACAGTAAACGACGAACTCTGTTAGGGATAGACCCATGTTTCCCACTAACAGTAACTCCCAACTAAACCAAGAAACAGAAAAGTGATAGAAAATAAATTATTTGCAGAATCCTCCGTGATGCTAGTTAATCCCTATGTCCCCATGAAGAACACGGCATGTGTTTGTCACGTTGTTATATGTAGTTATTTGAACGTCGTGTGTAGTGTGTAGTGTCCCTAACTAATTATTAGGCTATTTAGCCCTTTAACAAAATAAAATAAAAAAAAAACTAAGTGCTTATTCGCAACCTTAGTAGCAATAACCAAAAACTAAGTTCTTATTCGCAACCTTAGTGGTAGACTGTTGTGACTATTATGTCAACCCTAATAAATGACGAAGATAATTGATCTTTGGCCATTATGCCAATTATATAAAAAAATGGGACCCTTGTGTGCCACCATAGTAGTATAAAATGTATGTGAGTGTTTGATTGTATCATGTGTATGTGTGTGCGTAAGAAGTCAAGCGTGTATAATTAATGATCTTTGGCTATAATGCCAATTTCTAACAAATGATGGGGCCCTTGTGTGCTACCATAGTAGTATAAAATGTATGTGCGTACATCATTGTATAGTATGTATGTGTGTACGTAAGAAATCACCGTTGTGTAAGTTTTTGTTTTGTTTGTGAATAAAATGTTGACGTAATAATGTTGATGTAAACGTGTTATCTATCGTTGTATCTAAGGCTAGTGTTACACTACATGTCATGCTATATTAACCCGTCAGCTTTAGTCGGGAAACAAAACTTAGGACATTTGAGTCACTTTCTCTAATCTACGAATGTGACTCGCCTGTAGCTAGTCTGCCCCCTCCTTCCGCCTTTGGGAGTCATATAACATGCAATGCAAGTGTCACTATGTAAATAAACAAAAAAAAAACTGCTTGTTAAGTGTTGGGAATTGTGTGTGAAGATCATTATGATGAATGTGTGATGACTATATACTACCTAATTATTATGTAAGTGTAATAGTGAAACTTCCGTATGAAAGTGTACCTAGTTGTACAATGTGAAGAAATATGGTACCTTATGTGCCACCTAAGTATTAATATTCTATTACGGTGTGCTAACACCCTTATATTTTCCACAAGTTTAATTATCAAAAACACTATTGTGTAACTGTACTGATGTACTAGATACGCTATTCGCATACGCATCTTAGCGCAGTGTGTTACGGCCTTTACCGTTATCTGCATTCGTCTTTGTATGTTAAGGAATGTGAATATTTTTCGACCCACCCGCGGAATAACGAAAAATAAATTTGTTCTTTTTAGGGTTCGTTGAACCGAATTATAAATTGAACCTTTATGAAACTTAGTTTTTGCTTTAGGAAATACTTAAGTTTGGAAATATTACCTTCTAGGGTTCCTTCACTCAAATAAAAATTGGACCCTTCTAGATATTAATTGTCTGTCTGTCTGTCTGTGTTTGAATATAATCTAATCAGAAGCAGTAAGTAGTGAAAGTGAGGTGTATGATGATGGGTTGATGAAGTTTGCTAAATGTTTGACAGTTTTAATGGATTGATGCAAGTTTTGACCTTAATCTTGTTTTTATTTAAATGTAACAATTCCTACGAACGTTCTAGGAGTTAATTGTATATTAACTCGTTCCAACTAATTTTTTTTTTAAATAGTTCCTTACTACTACGGAACCCTTAAATAATTCGAACTGTGTCAAAGACGATTCGCACTTGGACGGTTCTTGAAATATTTTGTATCAAACTGTTGGTGTCAGGAGTATATTTTATTCACTTCCACCCACAGTTTATATGAAAAAAAAAAAAATTTCCGCTACTATCGAGCTAGTAAATAACCATACTCGTAAACGTTATGAAAGCAAAATCTGCCGTTATTTATTCAGAACCCGAATCAAAGTTATTAGTTTAAAATTGTTTTTTGGCAAGAATGTTTTCACTGCGTAATCTACGTTTGGAATGTTTTTTCCTACAGTTTTATTTCAGTGTATCAGAATTCACCGTAATTCGAAAAGTGAAACAATTATAAATCTTTTATTATTTACGTGAAGTGCAAATTCGTAAAATATTTGTTCTACCGTTTTGCTGAAGTGAAAATTCAATAGGGATTGTTACCCAGAAGTGTGATTATCGGCTGTTGGTCTGGCTGTAAATTCACATATAGGAAATACAACAAAATAATACACAAATTGAGGCGGTTTGACGCCGTAAAAATAAAAATTGAGGTGGTGATATACTTTGACTACTTTTTACGATGAATATATGCTATACAACTTACTTACGAAAATTAATGTAAGCATTTCAAATCAGACGTTTTACTTTAGAACTTTAACAAATGTAATATTTAGAATTGAAAAAACTTTTACTTTAAATTTACTTAAAAATTTTCCACCATAAAATAAATATCTGAGGGAGTGAAAAATAAATTGGGGACCGTTAAAATTTGGAAAAATTACAATATTTACGTTGAGAAAAATTCAAATTTGGCCTTGTTCTTGTTTTTGCCGAAATCTGTCTAAAATTAATAAAAACACACTAAATAAGCCGGAAAGAACAAGTTGGCAGCAGAGGTCAGGAGAGCCAAATTCCTGGGTAGTTATATTAATTTTGAGGGAAACTACCCCGCTAACGGGCACTCTTAAGACTATTTTACACAAATTAAAATATCTTATAATTATGACCTCCCGACTCCCGTCGGAAATCGCTTTCTCGCTACCCGAAACCACGATATGGGCGCCACTGAAAAGCTGTTGCTTTCAGGAAAGGAGAGAGAAATAACAAGATAGAATTTAACACATAAAAAAATAATAATTTATTGGAATCAGATTTTAGCACTTGGGGGTCGTGGGTTGTGGCAATATCGGGCAGCAAGGGTTTTCGCGATTTCCGATAGTCCTTCAGGGTTCGACTTATCTTGGTGGCTCCAGGATGTTGATGCAGTCCGCCAGGTAGCCGTGCCGTCCACAAGTTCGGCTGGCACGGTGTCTTCAAACCGTAGGGTGGATGATCGCTCGTAGAATCGAAGGGTGCGTCTTCACCCTCGTGGAACCCGAAGGGTGGATTTTCCCAATCCGTAGGGTAGATGGTTTCGTCGAACCCGTAGGGTGAACCCTGGAATGTTCCAGATGAGGGGTTAGCTGGAACCCTTTTCCCCGCGTATTCCCCAAAGACAGCCGACCCCTGTTAACCATTTCAGGAGTCGGGAGTCTTACATTGTCTGCTTACAGTACTAATTTTACAGATATGTCTTTTCACACCCCTGTAAACTACCCCCCTATAACAGGGTTGACCAACAGCCGTTAATTTTCACTGTTTTAAAATTTAGATTACATTATAAATAATTTAACTCACCCATTGATGGGGTACTTGACGTTTGCAGCTAAACAACTGTTCACTTAGGGAGAATTTCGCTCCCTATAAAAATTAGTATAATTTTTAAATTACTTTGATTAAATTTCCTACGCACAGACACCTTCGCGACGAGTATAATTTAAATTTATGAAAATGGTTTCTTAAGCTTCGCGCGCGGTCCTATTTATAGCTTTGGACAGCGCCTCTGGCGGCAAGTCGCGTCCCTACGTCTGACGTCACTCTGGTTACGTAAGTGCTGTGTTGATGTGACTAGTTGTCGGCAGATGGCGCTTTCATATATTGATCTAAATTTCAATTTTAATCATCTAATTTTATTAATTTATGCACACGTTGTTGCACAACGTTACAATATATAAAAATCAATGCCACTTTTCGATGTAATTTTATAACTCAAGAACGGGCTCACCTATCCAAACCAAATGTTTAGGCTTTGTTCGGACTATTTAGTAGATGGTTTATGTGAACTTTGCACAAAATCGGTCCAGCGGTTCTTCATTTATCATGCAAACGAAATTGCGCTGGTCAGCTAGTACTTATATACTTTTAAATACATACATATTATACATAGAAACACCCAGACTCTTGAGACAAACATTTATGAGCCACACAAATATTTGTCTCCGGTGGGAATAGAACCCACGGCCTCCAGCGCCGCAGGCGGTATCACTAAGTGTCTAATTTTAATTGATTGCGACTGTTATAACAATTATAATTAATAGCTGATGTGCGCGGCTTCGCCCGCGGAAATTTGCTTCCCGTTCCCGCTTCTCGTGGGAAGTTCTTCCCGGGATAAAAAGTAGCCTATGTGTTATTCCGGACTATACTATACCAAATTTCAGTCAGATCCATTCATCCGTTAGAACGAGATTGAGTAACAAACATCCAAACATCTAAACATCCAAACATCCTAACATATTCACAAACTTTCACATTTATAATATTAAGTACTGGATTCACTTGATACATTATTGTTATTAGACACAATGGTGTAATCAATCTTGAACTAAAATATTTTTGTACCTTTGTAGAGATGCTTTTATTTTACTAACTAAAAAAAAATAACAATTTCTCTTATCTTATTAAATCGTTTACCCTATTTGTATAACTATCTGATGTCAGAAACTTCAAAAATATGTTCTCGTTCCCATGGATACTTATTATCGGGATAAAAGCACTCTTTGTTTTATACCAGACTATAGTATATGCCTGTGCTAAATTTCACCCCGATCCGTTCAGCCGTAGAGCGTGAAAGAGTTACAAACATTGACACATCTACATATTCACTCACAAACGCAATTTATGTTAGTAGGAATTTTGTGAGTGATTATTATTATTTAGTTGGAAATATTTCCAATACATTCACAGTAGTTGCATAGTCCACAGGTCAGTCTAAAAGTCACACTCGCTCCCAGAACAGAACCAAATCAATAGCCAATATTGTTTGGATTCAGATTCATGAATAACTTACCTGCGGCTTAACTCGCTGGCTTTTGACTCTGTTTTGCGACACAATCCGATTTAAATTTCCATTTACGATTATTATTTTAAAAATTGTTCAAACGTGAAACGGTTTCAATAAAAGTGTTATTAAAAGCTTATCATAAATTGCTAGCATACTAATTGAAAGACTGTTCTAGGTGAATCTTTGACTATGACTGGCTCTGTGGCGTAGTAGGTAATGATATCGCCTGCCACGCTGGAGTCCTGGGTTCCACAAATGTTTGTTTCGGAGTTTGGGTGTTTTATATGTATAATATATATTCTATTTATAATATATATATATATATATATATATATATATATATATATATATATATTTAGAAATATATAGGTATGTATATCAGTCGTCTAAATCCCAAAGCACAGGCTTATTAGCCTAATTTGGGCTAGATGATGTTGTGTGTGAATGTCCACAAACATTATATTAAAAAAAAATTACTTCTGCCTATTCCGACAGGGACATAGAAGTTGTGCATACAACAATAAGCAGTATGAGGTTCTTCGAAACGGTTCTTTAAAAGTTGAGTTAATGTGTTGCAAACGTCCATTGGCTGCGGTAACCACTTTGTGGATTGGGCTTGTCTAGCCGAAATGGAGGAGTCCTAAATACAGGTGAGGCGGCTCTTTTCGCCACACCAGAGGTGTCTGCAGTACAAGAGTCCATGCGTCGAAGACTGCTATCATCTTTGTCGGGACGACTCCAAGAGGTACTTGATGGACGCGCTGGACGATATGCAGAGAAGAGCCATTCGCATTATTGATTGTCCTGACGTAACAGAAAGTCTATTGCGTCTTTTAGCTGCATCCTATCGAATTTATTAAGGGAGTGTTCTGAAGAGCCCTTTATTGTAATCCCTCCTAACCCTTACTAAATCTATGTTATTAAAACAAAAAGAACACCGGCGATTTATATTATTAAGCTAAGTTTATAACTATAATTCGTCGGTGTTGAGTCGGTGTGATATTTGCCCGTAACGGTATTGATCCTGTCTATTTGTGGGCCACTGCCTTCAGTACTCTCTGCGTTTCCGCTCCAATCCAATAGTCTAAATAAAGATTGCGCCAGACCAGACGGTCCGAAAATATCAAACCTTTTACGAGTGTGGTTTTCAAAAATAGCAACCGTACCGACTATGCAAAAATTTACCTATATAAACTCTATGCACAAAATTGTACAGAGGTAGACTTAATGCCGTAAGCATGTTACTGTCGTTACAGAATATTGCATATTGTGGTTAATACCATTTCGACGATTTCATTCTACCTCCGGTTAGTGTTGTATCCGTCTGCCGTGGTGCCGGGTTTGAATATCAGCTCAGGGCGGAAACTCCATACAAATGATTCGTTTTCAATTCCTACCTAAACTAAAACACGTTATGTTTGTACAGAGCTTGAATGTATCTGTGGGCACTAAGACTAAGCAAATGTTAAAAAATACCCTCCAACTATATGACATCCAGGCCGGTGGCGGTGGCGGGGGTGGGGTAGCTTGCTCAGTTGTCTATCAGCAAGGAAATGCCTAACTGTATGAAATATGAATTAGTATCTACAACTCAATAGATAAGAATTCTTAAAACTGTTCAGCCTCTGTGATTTCCAAATCCTGCTATAAAGTCTATGCCTGCACCGATTTCGCCAAAATAGAATACGCAGAAACAAGTTTAAAATGTACGTACTGAAGTTACGTAGCTTAGCCTACGTCCAAATGGCCCTCTCCTATCGATCCATCAAGCCTAGGGTACAACAGTCAATGTTTACTCCAACTAATTGTAACGGAGGATTGGCGAATCGAATCCTCAAGGACGGTAACACTAGCTGATATTATTCCCTCAATTCCCTGTATACTTAGGACAGGGAGTAGCTACCTTATTGTCTAGATTGTTAGTGCATACAAACATGGGTCATGCCTTTATCCTCGAAGGCGTAGGCTACACATACTGTACTCCCATAATGTCAACCTTTGTTTTTTGTCCAGTGTATATACCTATCTGTACCTATTATTTGGATATTCGGAATATCTGAACACGGCAATAAGTGGTGAACCTATTGTTCTTCTAGTGGGGAAATTCTCATGAATACCGTGTCAAACTCCTACAGACTAAAACCACACAGTGCCGCGAGAACCAGGTGCGTCCTCGGAAGGAAAATCCTAGGGCTATTCTTCAGTCTACACAAAATATTCCGCTGCACAATAATAATGTCTACTAAAACCCTTCCATTTATACAAATCATTCCAAATAATAATAACAACTTTACTATGCTAAGATTTACAATTTTATTCAATCCAAATTCCATGAAAATTACAGGGAGCCGACACCCATTAAGTGCTTAAGTGCCTCCCGAGCACAAAATTGGGGATGATAATGGAAACGGGTTTCTCGCTATGCTATGTTAATATGGGACTTTACACCGAGCGGTCCAATTCACGTGTTGTTCTAAGCAATATGCCGGGAAGGGTATTGCGGTATAACCTTTAAGTTATGAATAAGCCTTGATTATGCTGACTCATTAGAGTACACTAAACGTTGCTAATAGCATTGTTAATAGATTATATCAAGGGTAATTTAGTATTACGTGTTGGATCTGATTATTTCGAACTGTTTACTTAGGTTGTAATTTTTTAGCACTACGTATTATTTTATATGGTTGTACGTTATATTGGTCATGAACATAAGAGATTATAATTGGTTTACAAAATGCTTTTAAACTGTAAATTAGTGAACTTACCTTCTAGTCCATTTCTAGTTCTCTTATAGGTTGGGTTATATTATAAATATATTGATAAACTACTTTAAAAAGAAATAGCCTACTACAATGACATTATTTATACATTAATCAGATTATTTATATTGTGAGATATTGTAGAACAGTACAAGTGGTGTTATTCAATGTATTACAATCAGGTTGAGACCATGCAAATACAAGTTAGGACACCCTTTTCAATGCAACCACAGAAAGGGACTGGAAGAGGCCAGGAGCGGGTGGTGCGTTTTGGCGAAAATTGGTTACTGTTGATTTGATTTCACTGCATTCAAGTCTGTTCCCGTACGGTGTCACATATACACTCTTTACAAGCTCATACTGACAACACTCTATCGAAAATAAGGAGACATCAAAATTATCTCTAATGAGCCATCGTCAACCTCACGTGCAAGCTCGTGCACCTGCTGAACAACGGACGAGGCTCTGACGTCGGCGGTCCATTTCAACACGGCGATGGGCTCACCACCTGTTACGTGGGACCGAATTGTACACGGTGAAATGTGGGCCGGTATAGGCCTCTGCCTACCCCTTCGGGGATAAAGGCGTGAGTATATGTATGTATGTATGTATGTATGAGCCATCGTCATTAAAAATACGCTTTTCAGTTAAGAGCAGATCTGAGAATACTTGGAATTTTCTATGATTGATTCACGCACGAGGTTTGGTTATCGAGAGGAAGAGGAAAATCTTCAACATCACATAAACACTCACAAATGTATAATATCAGAGACAACATTTACATAACATATTAATATTACATACATAGTTGCCCTTTATAACAAATTAAAGTCGTTATTTACAAACTGCTTCCAGACGGTAAACGTGCACCCACCCCGAGATCGCTTTCAAGGCTCACAATTTATTTGATTTTCATATGTTCAAGTTGGTTTCAGTTTACGAGAGTCTTGAAATTTGTTCGATGGCTCCGGATCCATTTATCATTTCCAACTTTCGCTCGTCTAATTCCGTGTACAAAACATAACAACCATTTACGTATTATACTTAGTGATGCGAAGATTATTAATTGGTTTGGGCACACTATATCGATAAAAATGGAAATAAATTCGCTCATTCGGCAACTTCAATACACTAAAAAAGTTACAGTTTCTTGACACCGAGAATACGGAATGGGATCAGTTGAAGAAAGCAATCGGACTTATATGGTCGGTAAGGGCCTGCAGGAAAGCTAGCGTGAAAACCATTAAAAACTTTCCGTGATAACTTCAATTGATATAATTTCTACCTTACCTATTTTAGGTCAGAAAATTATGTATAATATGATAAGTATTACCATAAATTAACCCTTACTAAATATGAAGGGTGTAAGGAAACAGAGAGAGTTTAACTTGAGGGTCGTGGGAACAAAATTAATTACGGAATAGTCGAGAAAACTTTTAGGTTGGCGTTACGTCATCGCAATAATTGTTGCTAATTGAGTTCTATCCACCTGGAAAATGAGTAAGGCGAAGGATTACATTTGCGACTATAAGGGGGCATCTCTTAGCTCGTGTCAGGCTGCAGCTAATGACTCCACTTTTAATTACGCTCAAGTTTGCACTGGGGAGTCGGAGCTAGGATACAATGTTAAAGTAAATGTAAAATTAGAAACAAATAATGTTAGTTGCTTAGTTGGCGAATTTCGTCTTGTAATTAGACCCCTGCGGTTAGGTCATAGATTGTTTAAACATAATTATGTCCATCGAGAAAACTAAGTATCATCTACTTTTGTTTATCTAGTTTTATTTTACCTAGTCCATTGAATTTTAATAAGATTTATTGAATTTACAAAGTGCGTAATGTGTGCGTTTGATATTACAAAAGTATAAAGATTTTAATGATAGTTTTGCTTATGGTCAAAGCCTGGTATTGCCCCAGCGGTCCCTGCTCCACCAGGAGACCGTAGAGACATGGAAGGTACGACTTTAGCAACCAAAGGGGGGATTCGCCACAATCGCAGCTGTCAGAGCGGTCATGGACGAGTGGCTGGAGAGGAGACACGGTGCTCTCTCCCACCGGTTGACACAGATACTTACCGGGCACGGTAGCTTCGGTAGGTATCTGTGGCGAAAACACCGGGAAACCACGGCCGATTGTCAGCACTGCGAGGACTGCAGCGATGACACGTCGCTCCACACGCTGGTGGAGTGCACAGCGTGGGCGCAACAGCGCCAGGTCCTCGCAGTGGGTCTGGACGTGGACACTCTCTCGCTCGAGACCACGGTGCGAGCCATGCTCTCCAGAGGGAGTAAGTGGGACTGCGCCGCCTCTTTCCGCGAGCAGTTGATGTTCGTGAAAGAGGCGGCGGGGCGGGAACGGGAGAGAACTCTCCCACCCGAGTTCCGCAGTCGGTGATTTTGGTGCCGCCGTCGTGTCTTCGCCGAGGACTATCGGCCTCCATGACCGGAGGCCTGAGGACGGTGAGAGGGTCGCTCACCGTCCTTACAGAAGCAGGCCAATGACGGCAACGTGACGTTAGGAATTCACGCCCCTCCCCCCCTTAGAAGCGGGATCACACCAGAAACCCCCCCAAAGACGCGGGATAGAACCCGAACCACCCCCCTAGGCGAGGCCTGGGACATCCTTCCGAGGGCTTACCCGGGACTCCCAACCATAGGCTGTTGGGCGTAACGTGAGGTTTTTTAGTCGGTAGGAGTCCGGCATAACATCCATGAGGATTTTCCCTCACGTTAAAAAATAAAACCTGGTATTGCTTCGTTTTATTATTGCACTTTTCAAAGTCAGCAGCACAGTGCGCTATGACGATACTGAAAAGAGCTTTTGTAGGTGGAACCTATACTTACCTATCGAATCTAAATATATAAAAATCAATGCCACTTTTCGTTGTAATTTTATAACTCAAGAACGGGCATACCTATCCAAACCAAATTTTAAGGTTTTATTCGGACTATTTAGTAGATGGTTTATGTGAAGTTTGCTCAAAATCGGTCGAGCGGTTCTTTATTTATCACGCAAACGAAGTTGCGCGGGTCAGCTAGTAGTAAATAAATGGTGTAGCCTGAGAAAGTCCAGACACGATGTTAAAAAATGTAATAAAACCGTAGACCGTTTATTTGCTTTAATCATTAAAATTTTGATTAAAACCTAAAAAGGCAGAATAATATTTTAGTTAACGCAAAAGAAGGTCAGTATAATTAAAACTTTCACGGGAACAAAAGGCTTACTCAATTTGCCTTTACTTTTTTTGATCCAGTTCTTAGAAATTCTGCGTAAAAAATCATGATAAATTTATTTCAACGTGAACATGATCAAAGTCTGATCCGTACTTCCTTGACTTCTGGTTCTTCTTAGCTTACCGACTACTAAACGGAGGTCGTAGTTTAAATCCTACTTAGAACAAATCTCTTTATAAGTTGTAAATGTGTTTGCACTTAAAAAGATAAGTCTAGATCTCAAAGAATATGCTGATGTAACCTCAATTGGGGCTATAATTATGGCCCCATGTGTTACCAAAACATTTTGTCAATTTATTATTTACATCACTATTTATTACAAGCAGCGAGCAGCTCATATATATATTCACGCGACTTCTGTAAACGATGTAGTGTAGGTAAATATCATATCCGTAGACGGGCATCCGGGCCGGAAACCACATAGTGCCTCAGGATACACGCGGTCGGCCTACCCTTGGCATTCCCTTTAAAAATCATTAATGTTTCAAATTAAATTGAACGTGTTGATCATATACACAGCGTTTACAAACCAAAATTTGTAAAGCAATCGCCACGATATTAATAAAGCGATTTTTGGTATCGGTTGCGCTTTTATCTTACTAGTAATTTCATGGCTGAAGGCCGGAAGGTTTTCTGAGGTTTTGTGGACATGGAAAAAGCATTTGACAGAGTTGTACGGAAGGATCTCTGGGATATATTACCAGGATATGGGATTGATGGTGTGCAGTCTACATTGGGCTGTACGGCATGTGTGCGGGTGGGGTACATTAATACGAAAAACTTAATTCCGAAAGTCACAATCACGAATTTCATAATTCCGAATTTCATAAGTCCGAATGATTCGAAATCCCGAAAGTCAAAAATCCGATGTTTCATAAATCCTTTTTATTAAAAGTCATAATTTTAAAATTCCGAATGTTTACAATTCCGACTGTCAGAATGCCGAATTTCAAGAAACCGAACCGTTGAATTCCGAATCATTAAAAATCCGCCATATTATAAATACGAACTCCGATTATCAAAAATCCGAAATATCATAAAAACGAAGGGTGAATGTCGTTTCCACCCGTTCCTGTTTTAACCCGAAAACTTATCATTAAAGACGATTATTTATGTTCCCGATTCCACGCGTTTTTTAAATTAAGTATAGTCAAGTCTAACTACAGAAAATATTTTTTTTTTTGTTTTGTCGTTTGCCTTCCACTCAGGAAGGCAAACGACAAAACAAAAAAAAATAACCACGAAGGCTAAGGCGGGAGCTCCGCTCTGCTCCGCTCCGCTTCGCTCCCGCCTTAGCCTTCTAACCTAACCTATCCGAGTCGGGGTACTCTGAGTCGGGGTGTTAACCATTCACCTTAGCCATCGTGGTTATATTTTTTTGTTTTGTCGTTTGCCTTCCACTCACTTGGAAATAATATCTTCGACCGAAAAAAACTTAAACAGTGAATTTTTTGATATTTGAAATTCTGAATAATGTTTTTCGGGAAAATAACAGTCCGGTCTTTTGATTACTCGAACTAATGAAAGTCCAAAAGTCCAACAGTCCAAAAGTCCAACAGTCCAAAAGTCCAAAAGTCCAAAAGTCCAATAGTTCAATAGTCCAATACTCCAAAAGTCCAAAAGTCCAAAAGTCCAACAGTCCAACAGTCCAAAAGTCCAAAAGTCCAAAAGCCCAAATGTCGACAGTCAAGTAGGTACTTTACTTTGTTGAACATAGGCCTTAAAATCTTACTTATAATATTACTAGCTGACCCGCGCAACTTCGTTTGCGCCACATAAGAGAGAGTATTACCTGTTCCCGTCGCATTTACACCCGTCGCGTTGCAGTTACTCCCGTAGCGTCTCGTCGTTAATATTCAATACTACGTGAGAGAGAGAGAGAGAGTGAAAGGTTTCTCGTCGCTCTCAAAAGGAATAACTTTTCCCCCGTTTTTGAAACATTTACTATTACTGCTCCGCTCCTATTCGTTGTAGCGTGATGCTATATAGCCTATGACACTCCACAATAACGTAGCTTTCTATTGGTGAAAGAATTTTTAAAATCGGTTCAGTAGATTCCGAGATTACTCCTTACAATTTAACAAATATACAAACACACAAACTTTACTTCTTTATAATATTAGTATAGATAAATGCGAAAGTTTGTGAGTGTGGATGTTTGTTACTCTTTCACGCTCAAACCGCTGAACGGATCGGGCTGAAATTTGGTACAGAGATACATTATAGTCTGGAATAACACATAGGTTACCTTTTATCCCGGGAATAACTTCCCGCGGGAACAAATTTTACGCGGGCGAAGCTGCGGGCATCAGCTAGTATTCTTATATAGAAATAATTATACTAGCATAGTTGATTAAAAATGCTATGTAATAGCTTTACCGCGGCAGTCCCCGAGTGCCACACGTCTTTTTTTTTAAACTTTAGCACTAAGTACAAGGCGGACTTAATGCCTTAGGCATTATCTACCAGTCTACCTGAGGGTGATGCAGAGATAACATTAGGTAGGTGCTCAGCGAAATGTCGAGAGCCGTTTACAAAATAATTCAAGCCGTCAAATTAAAGTACAAAAGTGATTTTACATACATAATACATACAAACCTACATAAATACATACATAAATATATACATACACACATACATACATACTTACATAAAAAATACATACATAGATAAACATATAACCAAAAATATCATAGATGAGATAAAGGGGGGAAAATGGATTTGGTAACAATGAACCATTACTGATATTTCAGTTTTAGAGCAGTACCGAAGATTGTAGCGAAACTGCCAAGATTCTTTCCTTTATGGTACACTATAAAGTAGCCGTACTTTCTCCTTGAAGGATTCCCTACTAGGGGCTAACCTAACTTCAAGAGGGAGAGCATTCCAGAAAAGAATGGACTGAACCACGAAAGAAGAGTGTATAAAATCAGAGGAGTGAGTGGGACAGCGAAGAAGAAGGTTTTTAGATGAGCGCAAGTTTTTGTTATGATTAGAACATAGCAGTTGAAAATAAGGAGTCAAGTAAGTAGGAGCATGAGGAGAGTGTAGTATTGAATGAACCATAGTCACCGCACGCAAACCAACCCAGCTCGTCCCGATAAGCCGAGACGTGATCATATTTTCGGAGATATTGAAAAACTTCACTTGTACTGTTCCACAACATTTATTATTGTAATACCTAACCGGTTTCGCCTTTCGGCATTCTCAAAGGCTATTTACTTATTTAGATCATAATTACACTCTGAACGCATTAACAATGACAATTGTTTCCATGTAGGTATACCAACAGACAATGTTGTCAGTTTTCAAATTTACCCCAAAAATTAGGGAGAATGCAAAGTATTAAAATACTTGCAAATCAAATCATTTCCAATCATATTACAATATTTAACTAATTTTAAGGGTTGCCAGTTTACAATTTGTCCAGAAAAAAAATTTTGACTTCTGAAATTAAATAATTACAATTCAAATTTAAAAATTATTAGTATTGTTGAAGTGTCAATAGTGTTAATTAATATATTAAATGTGAATAACTCAAAATGTCCAAACGATTAAATGTCATACACTGCACCAATTTGATTTGTCATATCGAACCATGTCAAGTAAAACTAATACAAATAAATTAAATGTCAAAATATCCGGGTACTCAATTAAATGTCAAATTAACTAATCAAATTAATGTCAGAATATCCTATTAATTAAATGTCAAAATATTCAATCTTATACATATGTAGATGTCATTATCATATCACTGTTTATAATAATGCAGCAAAGGTGAACGGTTCAGGTCTAATTGTTGGTTCAGGATAATGTTCGGGTCAGTATTTAAGAGTCTACCTATTTCGAGTGTCTCAAGAGCGTTCATTTTTCTGCCTTTATCGCAGGAATGTAAAGCTTTAAAATTAGTTTTTCGATCAAAACTGTGTCCTTCAGTAAGGAGGTGCTCTGCGAAGTTGAATTCCGTTTTCTTGAGCCTCCAGCCACTACTATGTTCCGAAACTCTGATTTTAAACGATCTCCCAGTTTGACCGACATATTTTTTATTACAACACGTCAGCTCGTAAACCCCACTTTTTTGATCTATGGGAGTTGTGTCCTTGTTGTTACAGATCAAATTGTGTAGGCTGTGAGTGGTATAAAATGCTGGCTTACATTCGGAAATCCTAAACCAACAATTAGACTTGAACCGTTCACCTTTGCTGCATTATTATAAACAGTGATATGATAATGACATCTACATATGTATAAGATTGAATATTTTGACATTTAATTTATTTGTATTAGTTTTACTTGACATGGTTCGATATGACAAATCAAATTGGTGCAGTGTATGACATTTAATCGTTTGGACATTTTGAGTTATTCACATTTAATATATTAATTAACACTATTGACACTTCAACAATACTAATAATTTTTAAATTTGAATTGTAATTATTTAATTTCAGAAGTCAAAATTTTTTTCTGGACAAATTGTAAACTGGCAACCCTTAAAATTAGTTAAATATTGTAATATGATTGGACATGATTTGATTTGCAAGTATTTTAATACTTTGCATTCTCTCTAATTTTTGGGGTAAATTTAAAAACTGACAACATTGTCTGTTGGTATACCTACATGGAAACAATTGTCATTGTTAATGCGTTCGGAGTGTAATTATGATCTAAATAAGTAAATAGCCTTTGAGAATGCCGAAAGGCGAAACCGGTTAGGTATTACAATAATAAATGTTGTGGAACAGTACAAGTGAAGTTTTTCAATAGGTATGTGTAGCAAGTTCCATCAAGTGCCATCAATCAACAGTATCAATAATATTTTCGGAGATTGAAAACAAATCGAATGCAATTATTGAGAAGTCGGTCAAGCTTATTGAGCAGATCTGCATTCAGGCCGAAATAGCACACATCACCATAGTCAATAATAGGAAAGATTATCATCTATCTGCACAAGCGTTATTTTGGTACTAACAGGAAGAAAGTTTTTGAGTCTGTAAAATGCCCGTAGTGTTCCAGTAACCTTCTGGCTGATATTAGTAACCTGAGCACGCCAATCAAGAGTGGAGTCAAGATACAATCCCAGGTTCTTAACAGTAGTCGTGACGGGGATAGATAGTTTGAGCCCTGAATATACACTTTGGCAGACTTACACCCTCTAGCTTGCTCATCATTCGTAAGCTACCTATTATTATGCATTGACATTTCTCCGGATTAACTGATAGGCCGAACCTGTCACACCAGCTCCCTAAAGAATCTAAATCTCTATTTAAGCTGTCCATAGCCTCCCCAATGTTATCAACCCTAGCTTGACTATACATCTGCAAGTCATCAGCATACAGATGATACGCTCACTGAAGATCAGTAATGAGGAAATTAATAAATATAGAAAATAGCATAATCATTTGCAGTTATCCTTGCATTCGTTCTGTCCTCTTCTCTTTCGAATACCATCACTTCCACTCAGGAAGGCAAACGACAAAACAAAAAAAAATAACCACGAAGGCTAAGGCGGGAGCTCCGCTCTGCTCCGCTCCGCTTCGCTCCCGCCTTAGCCTTCTAACCTAACCTATCCGAGTCGGGGTACTCTGAGTCGGGGTGTTAACCATTCACCTTAGCCATCGTGGTTATATTTTTTTGTTTTGTCGTTTGCCTTCCACTCACTTGGAAATAATATCTTCGACCGAAAAAAACTTAAACAGTGAATTTTTTGATATTTGAAATTCTGAATAATGTTTTTCGGGAAAATAACAGTCCGGTCTTTTGATTACTCGAACTAATGAAATTAGGAAAACTAAAAATTCGTACTTATGACTTTCGGATAAATGAATATCGTCCTTTTGAATATTCGGAGCTTTGTTTCTTAGGAATTGTAATCTTCGGAATTTTGAACATAGGAATATTGAAATTCGGAAAAACATATTTCGGAATTTTTGGGTGTTCCCTAGCGGGTGGCCTGTCTCCCTGGTTTGACGTCAACATTGGCGTCAGACAGAGTTGCGTGCTGTAGGCCAGGCTGTTTGTCCTGTACGTGGACGATTGTCTTAAGAGAGTAAGATCGATCAATGTTGGATTGCGAATGGGTGACTTACTTGTGAACTGTTTGCTGCATGCAGATGATGCCGTGCTCATAGCCGAATCGCCATCAGAACTACAGTCACTAGCCACAACGATGAAACATGATTGTCTAATGAGAGGCTTACATTTGAACGCGAATAAAACGAAAGTGATGGTATTCGAAAGAGAAGAGGACAGAACGAATGCAAGGATAACTGCAAATGATTATGCTATTTTCTATATTTATTAATTTCCTCATTACTGATCTTCAGTGAGCGTATCATCTGTATGCTGATGACTTGCAGATGTATAGTCAAGCTAGGGTTGATAACATTGGGGAGGCTATGGACAGCTTAAATAGAGATTTAGATTCTTTAGGGAGCTGGTGTGACAGGTTCGGCCTATCAGTTAATCCGGAGAAATGTCAATGCATAATAATAGGTAGCTTACGAATGATGAGCAAGCTAGAGGGTGTAAGTCTGCCAAAGTGTATATTCAGGGCTCAAACTATCTATCCCCGTCACGACTACTGTTAAGAACCTGGGATTGTATCTTGACTCCACTCTTGATTGGCGTGCTCAGGTTACTAATATCAGCCAGAAGGTTACTGGAACACTACGGGCATTTTACAGACTCAAAAACTTTCTTCCTGTTAGTACCAAAATAACGCTTGTGCAGATAGATGATAATCTTTCCTATTATTGACTATGGTGATGTGTGCTATTTCGGCCTGAATGCAGATCTGCTCAATAAGCTTGACCGACTTCTCAATAATTGCATTCGATTTGTTTTCAATCTCCGAAAATATTATTGATACTGTTGATTGATGGCACTTGATGGAACTTGCTACACATACCTATTGAAAAACTTCACTTGTACTGTTCCACAACATTTATTATTGTAATACCTAACCGGTTTCGCCTTTCGGCATTCTCAAAGGCTATTTACTTATTTAGATCATAATTACACTCCGAACGCATTAACAATGACAATTGTTTCCATGTAGGTATACCAACAGACAATGTTGTCAGTTTTTAAATTTACCCCAAAAATTAGAGAGAATGCAAAGTATTAAAATACTTGCAAATCAAATTATGTCCAATCATATTACAATATTTAACTAATTTTAAGGGTTGCCAGTTTACAATTTGTCCAGAAAAAAATTTTGACTTCTGAAATTAAATAATTACAATTCAAATTTAAAAATTATTAGTATTGTTGAAGTGTCAATAGTGTTAATTAATATATTAAATGTGAATAACTCAAAATGTCCAAACGATTAAATGTCATACACTGCACCAATTTGATTTGTCATATCGAACCATGTCAAGTAAAACTAATACAAATAAATTAAATGTCAAAATATTCAATCTTATACATATGTAGATGTCATTATCATATCACTGTTTATAATAATGCAGCAAAGGTGAACGGTTCAAGTCTAATTGTTGGTTTAGGATTTCCGAATGTAAGCCAGCATTTTATACCACTCACAGCCTACACAATTTGATCTGTAACAACAAGGACACAACTCCCATAGATCAAAAAAGTGGGGTTTACGAGCTGACGTGTTGTAATAAAAAATATGTCGGTCAAACTGGGAGATCGTTTAAAATCAGAGTTTCGGAACATAGTAGTGGCTGGAGGCTCAAGAAAACGGAATTCAACTTCGCAGAGCACCTCCTTACTGAAGGACACAGTTTTGATCGAAAAACTAATTTTAAAGCTTTACATTCCTGCGATAAAGGCAGAAAAATGAACGCTCTTGAGACACTCGAAATAGGTAGACTCTTAAATACTGACCCGAACATTATCCTGAACCAACAATTAGACCTGAACCGTTCACCTTTGCTGCATTATTATAAACAGTGATATGATAATGACATCTACATATGTATAAGATTGAATATTTTGACATTTAATTAATAGGATATTCTGACATTAATTTGATTAGTTAATTTGACATTTAATTGAGTACCTAGATATTTTGACATTTAATTTATTTGTATTAGTTTTACTTGACATGGTTCGATATGACAAATCAAATTGGTGCAGTGTATGACATTTAATCGTTTGGACATTTTGAGTTATTCACATTTAATATATTAATTAACACTATTGACACTTCAACAATACTAATAATTTTTAAATTTGAATTGTAATTATTTAATTTCAGAAGTCAAAATTTTTTTTCTGGACAAATTGTAAACTGGCAACCCTTAAAATTAGTTAAATATTGTAATATGATTGGAAATGATTTGATTTGCAAGTATTTTAATACTTTGCATTCTCCCTAATTTTTGGGGTAAATTTGAAAACTGACAACATTGTCTGTTGGTATACCTACATGGAAACAATTGTCATTGTTAATGCGTTCAGAGTGTAATTATGATCTAAATAAGTAAATAGCCTTTGAGAATGCCGAAAGGCGAAACCGGTTAGGTATTACAATAATAAATGTTGTGGAACAGTACAAGTGAAGTTTTTCAATATCTCCGAAAATATGATCACGTCTCGGCTTATCGGGACGAGCTGGGTTGGTTTGCGTGCGGTGACTATGGTTCATTCAATACTACACTCTCCTCATGCTCCTACTTACTTGACTCCTTATTTTCAACTGCTATGTTCTAATCATAACAAAAACTTGCGCTCATCTAAAAACCTTCTTCTTCGCTGTCCCACTCACTCCTCTGATTTTATACACTCTTCTTTCGTGGTTCAGTCCATTCTTTTCTGGAATGCTCTCCCTCTTGAAGTTAGGTTAGCCCCTAGTAGGGAATCCTTCAAGGAGAAAGTACGGCTACTTTATAGTGTACCATAAAGGAAAGAATCTTGGCAGTTTCGCTACAATCTTCGGTACTGCTCTAAAACTGAAATATCAGTAATGGTTCATTGTTACCAAATCCATTTTCCCCCCTTTATCTCATCTATGATATTTTTGGTTATATGTTTATATATGTATGTATTTTTTATGTAAGTATGTATGTATGTGTGTATGTATATATTTATGTATGTATTTATGTAGGTTTGTATGTATTATGTATGTAAAATCACTTTTGTACTTTAATTTGACGGCTTGAATTATTTTGTAAACGGCTCTCGACATTTCGCTGAGCACCTACCTAATGTTATCTCTGCATCACCCTCAGGTAGACTGGTAGATAATGCCTAAGGCATTAAGTCCGCCTTGTACTTAGTGCTAAAGTTTAAAAAAAAAGACGTGTGGCACTCGGGGACTGCCGCGGTAAAGCTATTACATAGCATTTTTAATCAACTATGCTAGTATAATTATTTCTATATAAGAATACTAGCTGATGCCCGCAGCTTCGCCCGCGTAAAATTTGTTCCCGCGGGAAGTTATTCCCGGGATAAAAGGTAACCTATGTGTTATTCCAGACTATAATGTATCTCTGTACCAAATTTCAGCCCGATCCGTTCAGCGGTTTGAGCGTGAAAGAGTAACAAACATCCACACTCACAAACTTTCGCATTTATCTATACTAATATTATAAAGAAGTAAAGTTTGTGTGTTTGTATATTTGTTAAATTGTAAGGAGTAATCTCGGAATCTACTGAACCGATTTTAAAAATTCTTTCACCAATAGAAAGCTACGTTATTGTGGAGTGTCATAGGCTATATAGCATCACGCTACAACGAATAGGAGCGGAGCAGTAATAGTAAATGTTTCAAAAACGGGGGAAAAGTTATTCCTTTTGAGAGCGACGAGAAACCTTTCACTCTCTCTCTCTCTCTCACGTAGTATTGAATATTAACGACGAGACGCTACGGGAGTAACTGCAACGCGACGGGTGTAAATGCGACGGGAACAGGTAATACTCTCTCTTATGTGGCGCAAACGAAGTTGCGCGGGTCAGCTAGTAATATTATAAGTAAGATTTTAAGGCCTATGTTCAACAAAGTAAAGTACCTACTTGACTGTCGACATTTGGGCTTTTGGACTTTTGGACTTTTGGACTGTTGGACTGTTGGACTTTTGGACTTTTGGACTTTTGGAGTATTGGACTATTGAACTATTGGACTTTTGGACTTTTGGACTTTTGGACTGTTGGACTTTTGGACTGTTGGACTTTTGGACTTTTGGACTTTTGGACTTTTGGACTTTTGGAATTTTGGACTTTTGGACTTTTGGACTTTTGGACTTTTGGACTTTTGGACTTTTGTACTTTGGAGTTTTGTACTTTTGTACTTTTGGACTTTTGTACTTTTGTACTTTTGTACTTTTGTACTTTGGACTTTTGTACTTTTGTACTTTTGGACTTTTGGACTTTGGTTTTTTGGACTTTTGGACTTTTGGACTTTGGACTTTTTACTTTGGACTTTTAGCCTTTTTGGACTTAAAAGTCGTACCAAAAGTCCCAATAGTCCCACAAGGTCCAAAAGTCCCAAAAGTCCGAAAAGTCCCAAAATTCCCATAAGTCCCAAAAGACCCAAAAGTCCCAAAACTCCCAAAAACTCCCAAAAGTCCCAAAAGACCCAAAAGTCCCAAAACTCCCAAAAACTCCCAAAAGTCCCAAAAGACCCAAAAGTCTGCTTAAATTCTGCAACACTTTTCTGTACTGCGCCATCGAGACGTATCGCAGGTACACGGCAAGGCTTGTTTTTTTTGTTGAATATACCTAAAAACTTTAAAATAATTATATTGAGGGAGTATTCCCGTTCGTCCCCTTGACTTCGTCCCCCCGAGGGGGACGAACGGGAATTCACAAAAATAATATTTAATCAGTTCCCGATCGTCCCCCTCCTAATTCAAGAGGGGACGAATGGGAATATGTTCTTAGATTAAGTGCCATTCGTCCCCCTTTCGTCCCCCTCGGCCAAAATCAAATGAAAAAAAAAATGAAGATCGACAAAACAAATGACCTTCGGATAAACAAATGATGATCGAAAAAACAAGTGACGATCGGATAAACAAATGACGATCGAAAAAACAAATGAGGATCTATGAAACAAATGACGATCGGATAAACAAAATATGATGATCGAAAAAACAAATGAAGATCTATAAAACAAATGACGATCGGATAAACAAATTACGATCGAAAAAACAAATGAAGATCTATAAAACAAATGACGATCGGCATAACAAATGACGGTCGGATAAACAAATGACGATCGAAAAACCATGCACATCAGTAAAACAAAAGACTATAAGCAAGTTGATAAGGACGAAAATTACTTGCAGCTATATTTTGTAATCTAGATTTGATTGCCATTCAAAAAGATAGGTGCAAGCAAATCTCGATCTTAATAACACTTCTCCAAAAATGTGCTTTTTGGTGTTTATAGACATCACTGATCATGAATATGTAAAAAATATTATGCATGTCCATAAGGTAAAGAATTGCTTGCACCTATTTGTTGAATGACTATCGTATCTAGATTACAAAAAATGGGTCCAAGCAAATTTCGACCTCATGAGCATGCATAATATAATTTTTTTTTTATATATTTGTGATAAGTGATATCTAAAAACGCCTAAAAGCACATTTTTAGGTAAGTGTCATTAAGGTCGAGAATTGCTTGCACCTATTTTTTTGCTATTTATTTATACATATATACCTACAACTATGAACATATTTCTAGATTACAAAATATGGCTGCTAGTAGTTTTTGACCTTATCAACTTGCTTAGTCTTTTGTTTTATTGATCTGATTATGTTTTTTCGATCGTCATTTGTTTATCCGACCGTCATTTGTTTTGCCGATCCTCATTTGTTTTGTCGATCTTCATTTGTTTCGCCGATCTTCATTTGTTTCGTCGATCTTCATTTGTTTTGTCGATCTTCATTTGTTTTGTCGATCTTCATTTGTTTTGACGATCTTCATTTGTTTTGACGATCTTCATTTGTTTTGTTGATCTTCATTTGTTTTGACGATCTTCATTTGTTTTGTTGATCTTCATTTGTATATAAAAATAGAACTTCAAATTTGATTTTTTACCAACGCACCGGTCTTATATTATTTGTTGGGAGCAATAGAACAAAAAAAGAATGAAAAAATTATTCCCGTTCGTCCCCCCAAAAAAATTAAGGGGACCATCGGGAAAATAAAATATTGAATTCCCGTTCGTCCCCCTAAGGGGACGAAGTCAAGGGGACGAACGGGAATACTCCAAATATCCGGAGTGGTGTTATTGGCTTTCTTCAGAGGTACCCATCCTCGATTCTTCAATCCTAACGTACAACAGTTACGGATAACCAGGATAGGATTCCTTCAGGAACTCCTCATTGGAGGAAATTTGGATGTAGGAGAAGAAAAATATCTGTACCCTCCAGATTCTTATTTGCCTGCCTCGGTGGCATTCGGTAACATAACTGACTGTCGCGCTGGGGTCCTGGGTTCGATTCCCGGGCAGGCCAAAAAATCGTGGGATCTACCAATGTTTGTTTCGAAGATTTGATGTTTTCTAAGTATAATATGTATAAATAAATAGATAAATTCTTTATTGCCATTAATTGTGTACATACATGAAATTGAAGTTCCCTGATACCTGCGCTAGTACAAACGGTGTTGCAGATATCAGTGTTCTCCCCTAAAATATTGATACTTGACAATATGTTTACACAGAACTATTAAAATATTAAAATTGTTTCCTACTAACTTATAAACTTATAATAATTTTACATAGAGAAAACGATAAAATATGAAACAAAACCAATACAAAATCTTAAAGCATGCTTAGGCTTTCGTGTGTGTGCGTGCGTGTGTGTGTGTGTGTATGTGTGTGTCTGTGTGTGTGTGTGTGTGTGTCTGTGTGTATGTGTGTCTCTCTCTGTATGTGTGTTTGTGTGTGTGTGTGTGTGTGTGTGTGTGTGTGTGTGTGTGTGTGTGTGTGTGTGGGTGTGTGTGTGTGTGTGTGTGTGTGTGTGTGTGTGGGTGTGTGTGTGTGTGTGTGTGTTTGTTGCATGTATGTTTATGTGAGTTGATTTTTGAGTGTGTGTGTGTGTGTGAGTGTGTGTGTGGGTGTGTGTGTGGGTGTGTGTGTGTGTGTGTTGCATGTATGTTTATATGAGTTGATTTTAAAGAACTTGTAGAAGGTCTTCCACAGATTAATATTCCATTGGTTTTAATCACTCAGTTACTGCCGTTTTAAATTCTCCGTATGTATGCATACTTAGAAATTATATGAGTATGTATAAAAAAGTTTTAATTAGATCGCAAAGAAAATGTCCAAAAGCCAAAGTACTTGAAGCAAAGTCGTTGATATACCTAATTAGAGATAATAGAAAAACCTCGCAGAACTTCAGAACAATAGGTACACACTCACACAGTACTGTTTTTCGATTACCGATTATAATTATTTAAAGTTAAAGTTCATTTTTAAATAATTTATTATACTATTAAACTAATTGTTGTCAAACTGATTATGATTAAACCTCTTTTCATAATCAATAAGCGAGTACAACCGTTAAACAACACTATGCCAAAGACAAACAAGACTGAGAAAAAATAATTTAATGACAAGCAAGAATGACAGGTTTAAATTTTTATCATCGAAGTATTTTTCATGAAATTATTCTTTATTCTAAAGGTAAATTAGTGTCGAAATGGCCGCATAAATCTAACTATGGTTCCTTAAAACGAATATGATCAGGATTGATATTTAAATGTAAGTAATTATGGAGAGTCGACGTCGAGATACAATCTGTTTGTTTACTACATTGTTTGAATCTGTTGAATTCCACTATACCTATATGAAGTGCTCGATACACGAACGTGGCCGAAGGTAGCCGAGAGTGTGATTCGTTTTCGTGACAGAATTTCTGAATTCGGTCTCCACGCAAGGCCCGCGATAGAAGCTATGCAATAGCTTAATAAATAAAATAAATAAATAAATGATGTAGTGCTGGAACAGATGGATGAGTTTGTATATCTTGGATGTGCATTTAGCAGGAATGGACGGTACACCGCTGATGTAGAAAGGAGGGTAACTGCGGGCATTAGTGTGAATGCGTTAGGCAAACTTTTGGGTAAAAAGGCCTAGCTAGCAGTACACTGTGCGGTGCTGATACCTACGCTAACGTATGGAAGCGAGAGTTAGGTATGACAGAGAACGCATGAAAGCAGATTAAACGCGGTCGAGATGCGCGCGCTACGCAAAATCTGCGGAGTAACGCTCGCAGATCGCGTTCGGAATGAAGATGTAAGAAAGAGCGTTGGTCTGGAAGAGAGTGTTGGTGTTAAAGTTAGGAAGGGCATGCTACGATGGTTTAAGCATGTGGAGCGAATGGGAGATGAAAGAATGGCAAAACAGATATACAACGCGAAAGTGAATGGACGTAGGAGCCAGGGAAGGCCACGACACACCTACCACGACCAAATTAATCGTGTGTTAGCAGAAGGTGGTGTCAAGAGCCAAAGGAACCGACGTGCATCCATGAAAAGAAAAATGAAAGTTAAAGAAGCAAGTGAGGTGTGTATGGACCGTGCCGTGTGAAGCTTGGTTCTTTCTGCCTTCCCCGCAAGGGATTTGTGGTGAAGATAGTATAGTGTGTAGTATAGTAATTTCATCAAAGTTAACTATAAATTTTCAGAAAGAATGAGTTTTAGTAGGTAATATCTGTCTATAATACTAGATCTTATCGGAAGTTATTTGCGATGTAGGACATGTTTCAATGAACAGAATGATTTTCAATTCTTTCTTATGTTATAACCTGGGTCATTCTGCACAACCAGTTTTTGTTTTTGCCCTTAGGTACAACATGAAAGCGTCGACAGAAATTTACTGAAGAAATGTCATTATGTCTCATATAAAGTGGCATTTGTCTCTTATTTTGATTAAAAAAAACATAGAACATGCAACGGAAATTGACTGTTGAAAATGTTGTCTCATAATAAGAAACGACAAAAAATATGATAAAAGAAACTTCATCAGTATTTCTTTTGCATTTGCATAATCATATGCACACGAAGAATAAAATTGAAGATGTGTAGATATGTCCAGTAATAATAGCAGTTCAGAGGAATCTTGCCTTCCCTTTGCGAAAATGCTTGGATATTTGGGTGTTGGTTATCCAAGCAAGCTTTAATGGCTGAATGGATCTGGCTGAAATTGGGTACAAGAGTTGATTACAGTTCGGAATAACACATCACTTTTCCATGGAATGTGGAAAAAGGATAAGATTTCCAATCGCCATTTGGTACTATAATACATTTTACAACTAAAATATTTAAACTAACACGACATTTTTAGACAGCTAAAATGGACTAGTCTTTTAGCGAAACATAACACCATTTTCACGCAATGTATTAGCATAGCCTCACCTTCAACGTACTTTATTATTCAAGGCTTTGCAAACTTCGAGGCAAATTTGAACAGTCATTCGTTACTTACGTACCTACTCGTGTATTATGATGACGTAGGAAAATTCCCGGATAACGTCAGCGAGATAGATTGTCGTAATACGGTCTAATTTCTTCAGCTTTACATTATTTATTTAGCATTAGAATCTGTATATAAGGGAGAGATATTGAAACTGATGGAATCATTATGGTCTACGACATGTAATGGTCGTAATCTATCAAGTTTAACGTGGAACATTTCTTTTGAAGCTCTGTACATGCGGCAATCAAGTGGTTGTGAAATCACTTTACTTTGAAAGGAGAAGGCGTTTACTATATTATGGGACTGCGCCGCCTCTTTCTGCGAGCAGGTCATGCTCGTGAAAGAGGCGGCGAGGCGGGAACGGGAGAGAACTCTCCCACCCGAGTTCCGCACTCGGCGGCTCGGGCGCCGCCGACGTGTCTTCGCCGAGGACTATCGGCCTCCATGACCGGGGGCCTGAGGACGGTGAGAAGGCGGCTCACCGTCCTTACAGGAGCAGGCCCATGATGGCAGCGTGACGTGAGGAACTCACGCACGCCCCCCCTTAGAAGCGGGATCACACCCGAAACCCCCAAAGACGCGGGATAGCACCCGAACCACCCCGTGGGCGTGGCCGCAGTGGCGGCCGTGGGTCTGTTGGGAGTCCTGGGACATCCTTCCGAGGGCTTACCCGGGGCTCCCAACCATAGGCTGTTGGGCGTTACGTGAGGTTTTTAAGTCGGTAGAAGTCCGGCATAACATCCATGAGGATTTTCCCTCACGTTAAACAAAAAAAAAAGGCGTTTACTATATTGGCCATCCTCAGTCTTTCTACCAGAAAACGATAATGACGATATAGGATTTTATAACTGACTTCATAAACACATCAGTTTTAGCAGGTTTTAGCCCCTCTCTATAAAATAGATTGCAAAGGGGTTTATGGCGAGACTTGTGTCTGCAGTCTGTGACTCTGTTGCATTAAATTACGTCACTAGTTCATGTGGATCATCTGTTCAAAGTTTGAAATAAGACAAAAATGATAACGTCAACCGGATTGAGCTTTCACTTTCACAATAAACGTTAGAGGGGTTAGTCGGGTGAGACCGTCTCATGGCTTCTTGTTTTGTACGACGGTAAACTTATAACTCCTTATTTTGCTTAAATGTCAAAAATAATAAAAATTGATATGTAGGTAAGTACGTTTTTTTTTTTTTGTTTAACGTGAGGGAAAATCCTAATGGATGTTATGCCGGACTCCTACCGACTAAAAAACCTCACGTCACGCCCAACAGTCTATGGTTGGGAGCCCCGGGTAAACCCTCCGAAGGATGTCCCAGGACTCCCAACAGACCCACGGCCGCTACTGCGGCCTCGCCCAGGGGGTGGTTCGGGTGATATCCCGCGTCTTTGGGGGGTTTCGGGTGTGATCCCGCTTCTAAGGGGGGCGTGCGTGAATTGTCTCACTCACGTCACGCTGCCGTCATGGGCCTGCTTCTGTAAGGACGGTGAGCCGCCCTGTCACCGTCCTCAGGCCCCCGGTCATGGTGGCCGATAGTCCTCGGCGAAGACACGTCGGCGGCGCCCAGGCCGCCGACTGCGGAACTCGGGTGGGAGAGTTCTCTCCCGTACCCGTCCTGCCGCCTCCTTCACGAGCATGACCTGCTCGCAGAAGGAGGCGGCGCAGTCCCACCTACTCCCGCTGGAGAACATGGCTCGCACCATGGTCTCGAGCGAGAGAGTGTCCACGTCCAGACCCACTACGAGGACCTGGCGCTGTTGCGCCCACGCCGTGCACTCCACCAGTGTGTGGAGCGCCGTGTCATCGCTGCGGTCCTCGCAGTGCTGACACTCGGCCGTGGTTTCCCGGTGTTTCCGCCACAGATAGCTACCAAAGCTACCGTGCCCGGCAAGCATCTGTGTCAACCGGTAGGAGAGAGCACCGTGTCTCCTCTCCAGCCACTCGTCCATGACCGGTCTGACGGCCGCGACTGTGGCGAATCCCCCCTTTGGTTGCTCAAGTCGCACCTTCCATGTCTCCACGGTTTCCTGGTGGAGTAGGGACCACTGGGCCTCGATTTCTCGATAAGCGGGCCTTTGGCCCCGCTCCAGCACCTCCTTGCGCCATCTGAACAGTAACGCAAGGGCTCTCGCTTCCAGGTCCCATGGCGGGGTCCCGGCTAGGAGACATGCCGCCTCACCGGAGATCGTGCGGTATCCTCTTATCACCCTGACGGCCATCACTCTCTGCGGGCTCAGCAGTCTAGCCACATTGATGGCCGTCAGGGTCTCCGCCCATACGGGAGCCCCGTATAGGGCCATGTGCCACCACCTCACCTTGTGAGACTGCTTCCTCCGTCAGGCCTCTAATGCGCATGATCGCGTCCACGGTGGAGCGTCCCTGACGGAAGCCAAACTGACTATCCGCCAGATCAGGCCCCACGCGTGTGAAGTGCCCGACGAGGCGTTGTGCAATAATGCGCTCAAAGAGCTTGCACACCTCGTCGAGCAACACGATCGGCCGGTACCCTGATGGGGAATTTGAAAAGACCAGTTTCCCTGTCTTCCAGACCTTGGGAAACTGGCCTTTTTCGAGGCATGCGCTATAAAGACCCATAAGTCGAGGCCCAAGCTCCTCGAGAGCCAGGACCCATGCACGGCCTGGAATGCCGTCGGGTCCAGGGGCGGTGTTTCTGCGGGATTTAAGCCGCAGGACAGCCGCCCCTAACTCACCCTCGGTGACTACGGGCACGTCGTTCTCGCTGCCTTCCGCGTTGGGCGCCTGAGACGGAGCCATGCACGGAGGAACGTGTTCCTCCGCTCTCGACGGGAACAAGGAGTCCAGGACCCCCTCCAGCCGCTCCGGCTGGAGACTCTGGGTCAGTGGGGGCGCCTTAGGGCGTAATTTGCCTCTTACCATGAGGTACGGGCGCCCCCACGGGTTCCGCTCCAGAGTCTCCATCAGCTCTTCGCGGCCCAATTTTTTGGACCGCTTGATGGCGGTCTGGAGGGCCCTCTTGGCCTCCTTGTACCCATCGTAGAGCTCCGTCTCTCGGGCTGCCGCATCGTCTGGGCGGCGACGCCTTCGGCGAAACCTGGTGTACCGGCGGCGCGCGGTAACGCAATCCGCGCGCAACTGCGTGATTTCCGGCGTCCACCAGTACACCTGTTTCCTCGCCGGTCTGGGCCTAGCCCTGGGCATCGCCGCATCGCAGATGTGCGACATGGCTCTCCCGAACCACTCCACCTCGGTATCAACATCGGCAGGCCTGTCCGCTGTCGGAATCCAGGACTGCAAGATGGCCGCCTCCAGGAGAGCCTCCCGATCAAGGCGATGGAGTGCCCAACGCGGTTCCGGGGGATTCGCAATTGCTGGCGGCAGGTTAGGTGGAGGGGAGACGTCAAACCGAATATATCGGTGATCTGATGACGTCTCCTCCTCCTCCACCACGCGCCATCCCTGGACACGGCGGGCGATCTCAGGGGTCGCAAACGAAACGTCTATGACCGAGCTGAGCCCCCGCCGCGTCCAGGTTGCGACATTCCCCCGGTTCTAGGTAAGTACGCTTTCCTTCCTTTTCATTGTTTGATATTACAGTATGATAAGGGTTTGCGGGGGAGAGTTGTGAGGAGCGGGACAGTTAAATTACAACACTTATAAATATTAATTATCATTTCACAGATATATAATTAAAGGCAGATGACGCATGCCGAACAAGAAAGTTCTTATACATACATGCATACATACATAATGGTCACGCCTTTTATCCCTGAAGAAGAGAGCAGAGGCATATTATATGCGGTGTTGATATGGTAAGGCGCAGGCACAAGAAAGTGAGTTTAAAAAGCAATGCAATGATGCAAAATTCTGAAAAACTTCGCAACAAACAAAAGAATTAAAGGCAGATGATGCCTGCTGAACAAGAAAGTTCTTATACATACATGCATACATACATAATGGTCACGCCTTTTATCCCTGAAGGAGAGAGCAGAGGCATATTATATGCGGTGTTGATATGGTAAGGCGCAGGTATAAGAAAGTGAGTCAAAAAAGCAATGTAATGATGCAAAATGCTGAAAAAATTCGCAACAAACAAATATACAAACAGATCTTTCCTCGTTATAGTATTAGTATACATGACGCTCATTGTGTGGTTTATGAAATTTTATTAATACAGATTTTTTTATATGATAATGTTATAACATTTCAGTGAAAACGTTTGTGTCTCGTCATGATGAGAACGTGACCGTACATTCGGTACATACATAAAGGGATTCAGTATATTAATTAACTTATTTATACACATAGAAGCTTGTCATCCGTATGTGGGGCCGTCGGCGAGCCCGCTCCCTCACCGGTGAGACCTAATTAACATCAACTTAATGAATATGTAATGTTTGTTCGTAATTAAATTATGTTTTCCATATAAGTAGTATTGACAGCCGTGTTCGTGTACTGGAAAATTATACTCTCAGCATAATCTCTCTACTTTTTGGTATAAATATATGTACTTACCTACAGATCTGTGGCACAATGGTATGTACTTACTTATGCAAAAATATTACAGTTCACTTCGTCAAAGTAAGTTTTAGCTTAAAATGGGTTAAGTGGTTGAAGCGCTCGTGGCCCCGCGGACTCAGTGTTCTGTAAACTATCACTGCAGTAAGCAACATTTACTATGGCCGGATATGGATGGGTGACCACCACGTGGACCACTTTGTGACATTTATTTACGAGCGTTTCCGTGCTTCGGAAGGCACGATAAGCCGTTGGTCACGGTTGTCTGTAAAATGACAGTCGTTAAGCCAAGTTGAAGGCCTTATGGGCGGCTTGAAAAATTTCAACTGTGGGTCGTCACAACCTGCGCCCGGGTCGGCAGCGCGTGTGTAGCACCTCTGGTGTTGCAAACGTCTATAGGCTACGGTTACCAACCTTCCGGTGGGGCGTAAGCTTGTCTGCCACCTAAGTAGTATAAAAAAAAAAAAAAAGTGGTTATCTCACTACAAAATTGGAGGTAGTGGGTGGGTTTCTCACTCTTTATACAATGAGCACGTTGATTTGTTCAGGTGTGACTTATCTATGATTATGTATGTCTCAAAATAATAATATACAAAAGTATGATTATGACTGGTCTAGAATTCATTGTAAGTCATTATTAGCGTAATTTGATAAAACGCTCGTGGCTACTACAGTGATCCTTTACAGAACACTGAATACTACAGTGATCCTTTACAGAACACTGAATCCGCAGCATTCAGTGTGTTGTAATCACAGTAGTCTATTACGTGCCAAAGGTGAAACTTGGGCATATAATAAGCCTCTTTCTACCCGTTCGGGGATAAAAGGCGTGATCATTATGTCAGATGTAGGTAGCGCAGTGTCAAAATGTGTCAAAATATTTATGACTATGGCACTCAGGGGTAGAGCGACATTATGATGCGACTTCAAAATTCGTCAAGGGACTCAAAATTCATAAATGTTGAATGGCCTCTCAGTCTCTGAAGGTCTCAGAAGGTCAGTCTTTCAAAATAACACAAATTTCGAATTCAAATAAAATCAATAACACTTAATTTCTAGCTTCTATAAACAAAAATGAAACAGGTGACATGTTCCTGATACCAAAAATATTTCACACGAATGAATAGGTAAGCTATCGAAACAGCCGGACGTGGAACATGGTGCAGTGGTAAATTTGTCTATCTGATATCGACCGGGGTGACTGCTGCAGTACGAAAATAGTCATTCGCTTCGGTAGAGGTAGCAAATCTCTCCTCAATTTGTAATTTAAAGTCTGTATTTGTAGACTGGAATGAGGAAATCAATCTTGCGTTGGAAGGAAGAAGGTGATACGAGTATTCGGAGATTTATTATAGTACCATCTATCAATCAATTTATCAAGGTTGTTGTAGTTCAATGCTCAACGTAGGCAACTTCTAATCATGACACGTTCAAGTGTCTCACCGATATTTTTTTGAGATTGGCCTTATTGTATCATGGTCTGACCAGTTTCGTTGGTACATGGTTTTGTTTAGAGTTTTCCTTGTCTTTCACACACAGTATATCATAAAATTACACAGTACAAAAACCTCACTGTCCGCTTGTCTGCAGATTGAATATCATAAAAGCAATACGTGGTTATCCTATGTCTTTATCCTCATCACTCTTCATCACTAATATTATCTCTATCATCCATAGGTGTTCGGGTAAAGTCTCCATGGCACCCTCAGTGGATTTTTTCAGGAAGGCCATAGCTACGCAATAGATTCAATAATATAAATGGACTGTCATTTGAGTAAACATTAGATTTGTACTTAAATGATATGTTAAATGATATGTACTTACATGATATGTCCACAATGATCCATGATGGATCTTTTTAATGGATTTTAGTGGACAAAGGGAATATTTCTTGTTAACGTCTATAATATTAGTAGAAAATCCTACAAGGATGCAGACTCCTACCGATTAAGAACCACACGTGTCTAGGGTTGGAAACCCCGGGTAAGCCCTCGGAAGGATGACCCCAGGATTCCCAACAGACCCTACGGCTACCACTGCCGCTTCGTCTAGGGGAGGGTTCGGGTGCTATCCCGCGTCTTTGAGGGGTTGTTCGGATGTAATCCCGTTTCTTGGGGGCTGTGGCGTGTTCCTCACGTCACGCTGTCATCTAGGGCCTGCTTCTGTAAGGTTGGCGAGCAGCCCCCTCACTGTTATAGTAATTAATGATACGAAAAATATTATTATGCCCGTTTAAAACATCTTAGATCGACATTGTGTACGAGAAATAGCGTACAGTTCATTGTGATTATATAAGCCAACGCCGTGAAAGGCTGCGAGGCTTAGGTATACACGGACTCTATATTTCGTGAAGCAAACACATAAAAGTTGTGTGAGGCAGCTGTAAGAGGTAATGGTCTCGAAATAATTTTCCACGTTGAATACTGAATTTTTATCGAAGCTTGAGCTGCACCACTGTGTTAAATGTTGCGTTGGATATCAGTTAAAAATGTTTAGGAAGGTAATAGAAATACTAGTTTTGTACTTACATAGGTAGCAAAATATGATAGTTCTGGTATTTGTATCGAATGTTACTTGTTGGGTTTAGATTGTTCTCACTTATAATATGATCCGTGTGCAACGAGTAGAATTTGGAATCTTGTCAAAGAAAATGGAAAATGACAGATTTCAAGTATATCGTTAGCAAAATGTTCGAAAACCTGTCATTTTCGACTTATATACGTGTTGCGTATGGTCTAAGAGCCCATGAACATCTACCAGTATGTATCTGACCAGACCTGAGGTTTTGTACACTGAGACTCCTATACCTACCATGCATTATGCAGTGACTCACTAAACTCTAAGTGGAGCACGCGACGACTGCGCAGCCAGGACAGGTATCGATTTTTGACTAGTTTTAAATGCATTTGACCACGTTTGCTGTTTTAAAAATATGAAAATATATTATTATTATTATCGGAAAATAAGAATGGCTGACCATTATCGTGAGTTTTACGCAGTGGCAGACGACTTAGAAAATGCCCAAAAAAATTTTTTTTGAAAGTATTTGACCAGATCTGCCATTGAAACATTTCTTTGATTATGGTCTTAAAAGCTTATATTCAAAAAGGCAGACGTCTACATAGAGCATTTACATAAAAAAATAATAAAATCTTACCAACTACTCGGTCATATGAATACGCATTCCGTTCGCTGTTTCACATTAATATCAATAAAAATACTGTGAGACATTCACACACAACGCCATTCAGCCCAAACTAAGATAATATATAAGCTTTTGCTATGAGATTTAGACAACTGACAAACATACTTAGATATTTCTTAATACATAGGTAGGTACTTACACATTATACATTGAGACACCTAAACCCTGAAACATCTATTTGTGGGTCAAACAAATATTTGTCCGACCCATGAATTGAACCCAAGACCTCAGAGCGACAGTCTGTTTCACTAACGCCCGCACCAACGGCGCAGTCGACAATACATTATATATTTTACTTGCGAGTTCCTATCACTGTATTTTATATTTTAAAGTAATGTTTTAAAATAGTGTTTTTTACCCTTTAAATTTGTCACGACGAATATATTACTACTTATGTCTCCACGTATATATTTCAATACTATAGATGTTCCTGAGTAATTTAGAACAGCAAATGATTACTAAAAATTACCAGTTAAGAGCCCACCTGACGCTAATCAGTTTAAAGAAGATAACAGATATAAATTTCAGCGTTCAGTTTTGTGCGTTTTGTAACGATATAAATTAATTTAAAAAACTGTAATAATTAAAAAACAGCATGTGGTTCCAGTTAATTAAGATTTACTATTGTCTTTCTGGTAATTATAAAATACATTTTAAACCAGACATCAAGTATAGAAGATCCAACTGAAAATTCACGACATTTTTGACAAAAAAAAAGAGTCACTTTAGTAGACCTTACAACTCCATGATCTAGATCAAGATGATAGTCTATTTGAATTTGCCTGTTAGTCCTCTAACTACGAAACATCGATTTCGTTCAAATTAAATCGATCTGAAGTTATTCTTATCGCACATTACGGGGTTGTTATTAGGTGCACTGCGACGGCAACATTTAAATTCAAATACTAATTTTGCAAGTTTCTCTGAGCCCATGTTCCCTCTTAACTCATTTAACATTTTAAATTTTGACATGTCGAAATAACAACAAAATATAAATAGTAGGTAATCGATGATATTTATCAGCGTATACCGTATTATTTATAATTCTTTCATATTAAAATTATAATAATAAAATATATAAGATTAGTATTATAAAACTTTAGAAAGATAAATTATTTATTATAAACAGATGCGTAAATTTTTTACACTGTACTTATCATGTGATTCCAAAGTAAACTAGGATTACCTTGATTGTGTTATGAAAATCAGACAACAGGATATTAATACTTGAATCATTTTTTTTGTTAATACCTACATAGAAACACCCAGACTCTAGACAAATTATATTTGGGGCTCACATAATTTTTTGTTGCATGTTGGGAAATAATCCACGACTTCGTGATCCACATTTGGGCTTTACGATCTCTAGACCAACGAGGCAGTCATATTTAATAGTTTTTCGGAGTTCAGGTTTTTCTATGTAACTTCTAGGTATAATGTGTACCTACCTATGTATTAAGAAAGATCTAAGTATGTTTGTCAGTTGTCTAAATCTCATAGCAAAAGCTTATATTACCTTAGTTTGGGCTAGATGGCGTTGTGTGTGAATGTCCTACAGTATTTTTATTGATATTAATGTAAAACAGCGAACGAAATGCGTGTTTATCTGACCAAGTAGTAGCTAAGAGTTTATTATTTTTTTATGTAAATGCTCATGTAGAGGTCTGCCTTTTTGAATATAAACTTTTAAGACCATTATCAACCAAATGTTTCAATTGCAGATCTGGTCAAATACTTTCAAAAAAAAATTTTTTGGGCATTTTCAAAATCGTCTGCCACTAAGTAAAACTCACGATAATGGTCAGCCATTCTTATTTTCCGATAATAATAGTAATATATTTTCATTTTTTTAAAACGGCAAACGTGGTCAAATGCATTTAAATCTAGTCAAAAATCGATACCTGTCCTGGCTGCGCAGTCGCCGCGTGCTCCACTTAGAGTTTAGTGAGTCACTGCATAATGCATGGTAGGTAAAGGAGTCTCAGTGTACAAAACCTCAGGTCTGGTCAAATACATACTGGTAGATGTTCATGGGCTCTTAGACCAGTAGCGCCGTATTTCCCGATCGAAGTCGTAGGTCGACTGATGATTAGGCATTCAAAAGTTTTAAAGACAATAAATAAAAGAAGATTTGTTATATTCTACTAGCTATTTATGTTACACAAAAGATTAATATTATCATATGCACCTTTTCAATTGTTTGCTAGATAGATCAACTCAAATTATGTTACTCCAACCATACTAGGGAGTGTCACTGGTTCTCCTTAACAAGGCTACTTGTAGCCTATCTAGGAGAGCAGTACTCCAAACATGTTATTGTAGAAGAATTATCTCAGCCATTATTATAATGTTAATACAACAATGTAAACCTACAATCTGAATTATTATGAATAAATGAATTATTATTATTATTATTCCCCGCAGCTTTGCCCGCGTAGAAGTCGTTATTGCGTAAAATCATTACCCTCCCTTTGCGCAGTCAGTTAAAAAGTAGCCTATGTCCTTCCCTTGGACTCAAATTATCTCTATACCAAATTACATGTTTGGTTCAAAGTTTTGGTTCAAAGGTTTGGCTTCAAAGTTACCTGCGCGGTCGCCGGCAACGTGTATGTATTGAAAATTGGTTCTCAAATTGGTGTAATACTGCCGTTGGCTGGGGTACGCCAACGGCAGTATTACACCAATTAAAAGTAAAACGGCAGTATCATTAAAAATAAAAGTAGGGATAGTAGAGATACAACGTGATGCCCGCAGCTCCGATCGCGTGTAATACTCGTCCCGTTAATGTAAGCCATGGAATTTGTTTTAGAAATAAATAATATTTATTTCAAAATATAGAAAACGGTAGAACGTGAAAAAGTAACAAACATCCATTCATCTATATTCCTATGCATGTATTATGTAGTATGATTATGATCAAACTATATGTCCAGATAATGCTTTTCAGCAAAATTACCTTTACTGGACTGGACGACAAAACAAAATGATTATGAAAGGTACAGTCGAGACTTTCAGCGGACGTGCATAATTTAGTTGGAGAACACTGCCGTTACGTATTTTTAGTGAGTCGTGCCCATACAGCACGAACTAGCTCCACGGTTGGAAAGCTTACCAAATAACAACATTAAATGACGTTTATTATATGGGCGCGCTCTTTAATTTTTTTTCTGATATAATGTGTTTGTTGTTTTAAAGGCAACAGTTTTACATCATCTGTGAAAATTTCAGCCCTCTAGCTATTACGGTCCCTAAGATACAGTCTCGTGACGGACAGACAGGCAGACAGACGGAGGGCAAAGTCTCATGTGTCCCGATTTTACCCATTTTCGCCTGAACATCACTAAGGTCACAAATAAAACGGTCGTGTTTCAGCGTTTCACAGAATCACTCCCAAGAGTGTCTCGATCCATACGATTTACGAGTCTATCGGTCGCTCAACTGGGATAGGTAGAAATACAACTAGTTTCGTCTACGTCTCATTACATCTATTTACCAGACTGCGCGACGCAAAGGAAAGGCCATCACAAACGTAGCTATAATATATATTAATACTAGCTGACCCGCGCAACTTCGTTTGCGTCACATGAGGGTAAGAAAGAGAAAGGTATGATGGTATATGTGATAAATGAAGAACCGGTCGACCGATTTTGTGCAAACTTCACATAAACCATCTACTAAATAGTCCGAACGAAGCCCAAAAATTTGGTTTGGATAGGTGAGCCCGTTCTTGAGTTATAAAATTACAACGAAAAGTGGCATTGATTTTTATATTAGACTAGCTGACCCGCGCAACTTCGTTTGCGTGATAAATGAAGAACCGCTTGACCGATTTTGTGCAAACTTCACATAAACCATCTACTAAATAGTCTGAACAAAGCCTAAACATTTGGTTTGGATAGATGATCCCGTTCTTGAGTTATAAAATTACAACGAAAAGTGGCATTGATTTTTATATATATAGATGAAATATAGCAAGGCATATTACGACATATTTTCTATACAAATTTTCGAAGGAACACACACACAGCTATAATATATATTTCTATGACGTCATCAAAATATGTCGACAGATATAGCTTGGTATATTTTAGCATATTACTATATATTTTGTATATTAATATATATTTTCGTATATTTTGAAGATAAAGGATGTTCCGTTTGTTTACCGAACATTCGGGGAGATTGTCATCATCAGTGGTAGTACTTCTATTGTATGACTAAAGCAAGTAAATGGTAAATTAATCTTAATAAAATTAATCTTGCTGGAATCTTCCTGGAATCTTGAAATGAAGATCTTAAACGTATTAGCTGGAACTCGGCAGCAAGCAGCACTGCTGTCGCTGCAGTGCTGCCGCTGAGGTGCTGCGCAGCAATGCTGTCTGCCGCGTTGATTCTGAGCACAGCCTGCAGCAGTGTCGCGCTGCACGTGGTGGCACAAACATAAATATAGTCACGCCTTTTTCCCGACGGGGTAGGCAGAGGGACACTTCACCTTTAAGATTTTGTCCCATGTAATGTGGCGTGAATTAGGAGAGGACAACGTCCAGCACTGGACTATTATATACTTAGCTATAGGCTAGGTTGATGAATACCTGGTGAGCCGTATTGCCGTGTTGAAATGGACAGAGGCAGGTTGTGACGTTGTGGTATTCGTCCATAATTATTGTTTCGGAATGTATTTCAAAATAAACCTATACAAAATATATGGGGACCAGAGGTTCTGTAGCAGCAATGCAGCACTGTTGCCGAGCAATACTGTTTGCTGCCGAGTTCGGACTCATACCTTAATCTTAATAGAAGAAATAAATGAAGTTCGGTATAACAAATGAAGATCGACAAAACAAATGAGGATCGTTAAAATAAGTGAAGATCGACAAAACAAATGAAGATTGTTAAAACAATTGAAGATCGATGTAAGGTGAAGTCGCAAAGCGTCTATAAGTTGACTCCTTTCATGACCATAGGGCTGGCCTATTTCTCGCTCAAAGAATTAGTTTGTAATTAAAAGGGATTTTTGCCTTTTTTGTTTTTAGGATAGGTAGGTACGCTGAAATTTGAACATCCTGTACATAACATAAGCATTAAAACCGTGCGCTTGCAAGGACGGCCGCAGATCGAGTGAGGGCAAAATATATCTTATAGTATAGCTCCCGTGTGTGATAGCTTGCTATAATATAATATATATTTCGGTATATTAATATATACTATAGCTACGTTTGTGGTGGCCTTAATGTGTTTATCAGCCAATGTAAGTGTGTATGTGCGTGGCAGGCTAGAGACAAAACGCGTGGAATGATTTTGATATTTCTTACGTTTATCGATGCGTCATAATCCGGCGAGTGTTGCGGTCTTACGGAAGATATTACATTATTGAAAATTCAATATGGCGACTACCTCTATTAATATGGGATATCATTTACTTACATATTATAAAACAGAATCCCCTGCCACGTCTGCCTGTATGTTTGTTTGTTCACGATAAATTGAAAAACTACTGTAAGGATTTTCATGCTGAGGTCACCAATGCACGGTGGTTCCGCTAATAGGTCATAAATGCTAAAATTTCATCATCAATTACTCCAATTTAATTATGTATAATGTTTTACCGATAGACAAGCTACCCTAAAATATAAATATGTCACCCATTCTACCCAATTATCACTTATTTCTCGACCTCTCTAAAGTGAACGCACCATTACGTTGCGCTCGCCTTATCAGTAACTCATTAGCACTGCTGTATGTGTGACTGATTTTTGAGAACTGCATTATTTTTGAGGGGGGTTTTTGAAATGGATTTCTAAGATCAAGGTATGTTATTACTAATTAGCTATATTTTTAAGTTTTGTTTTACTTATTATGGCGTATTTTTACGTGCTACGCCACACAGTATTTCTACCAAATGTGTATGTTATAGTTGACTTCACATAGCCCTACAAAAAATTTCAACCATAATCGAATACTCTCACATATCTTATATTAAAGATCGAACTGTCTATTTTGAAAATATAAAAGGTTTTGCTGCGCCCTTTTGCATCTTTAGTTGCTATATAGGCTCTACGACTGCGTAGGCTTGTCTACGAAACACATGTTAATTATTAATGTTTTTTTTTCCAGGAACTTTGATTAAATGTTCTTTCTCAAGGATGCATTTTTTTGAGATTTGGTCTGCCATGGCTAGAACTATTCCTCAAAAACATCAACACGTGTTGGTAACTATTGTAGCTTTACTGGAAGAGGCCAAAAATGTAGAAATTAGGAACTTAGATAGTAAAATACTCAATTTATATTTAAGTCTTGATAGATTTTGGAAAGTTGTCTCTAGAAGTAAATCAACATTTCGGCAAAATTACTCAGATTGGTTAAATGAAAATGAATGTTTCAAATTAGTAAGGGGTTATGAGGAGTGCATTCAAAAAAACGCGAACCAGCTCGGGCCATCTTCCGAACGCGGACATTCCAGGAAATATTTTTGAAATTTGTCTAAGCGCTCGAAACGTAGAAGTTTGGCAAAATTATCACAGTAGATGACTCTGCTGTGAATTCACTAATCAATACTAGCAACACTGAATATAAATTCGAATAAATTTAATGAAGATTCCTTGGAAACCGCTCGAATTTTAATTCAAGAATATCCGTGGTATAATCTCCCAGCTTCCGTTCACTAAGTCCTCATCGATAGTACTGAAGTAGCACAGTATGCTTTATTATATATTGGGGAATTATCCGAAGAGCCAGCAGAATCTAACAACAAAAGTTATAAGGCTTTCAGACGGGATCACAAGAGAAAAATGTCACGAGTATTTTTATTTTACGAATACGGACTAACTTAACAGACTTTTACTCAGTGTAACGGTTCGTTACACTTCCTAATATATCATAGTTTGGCTACACCAATACTATGCTAAAATAATAAATAATAATAATAATCTATCTAAATTTAAACTAAATAAATTAATTCAGAAGCAAACCTCGCGCAAACAAGTAGTATAGCATCGCTATTGTTCATTAGCTTAGATACCTATATCTACATATACCTAACCAGTTACTACAGCGGGCGCGCGCGGAGATTATTCCAGACTCAGCCGGGCCACAGCACTTGAGATCGTTCTAACGCATACACGTATCACGCCGAGAAGCTCATTAGCTCCGTTAAATTGATTGCGCGTAGAAAAACCTGCATAAATAATTCCTTTGTAATAGTTTGGTTAAAGAATTATTTAGTAAAATTAAATTCAGTGAGTGAACCCCGAGTTTATTGGGTGAGTGTTGCATTATCTATATTTATCACTATGTAGGTAACTCGAATCTAGAACTTAGAAATACATCTAAATACATCATTTCATAATTGCTAGATTCTTTCTAATTTTGTTTAGTACAGCCTTGCTAGTGCTTATAAAATATATGTAAGGCTTAATTACATTTTATGTAAGGATTGCACTGCTAAATTTTAATGGCAACTACCTACAGCCAAACTAATCTATCACGCAATTCAGCATTCCCATTGTGTAAAGTCTTCTTACTATTCTATAACTTTGCTTTGTATGACTGCCTCATCATCGAACACCATGGTAGCCTATGATGCCACTTGCTTCCTGCTTAGCCCTCTCCGGGAGTGGTCGTTGTGGTGTTCGGGATGTTGCAGTCAGTAGGAAAACTAGGACAAACTGTGAATCGACTAAATTTCGATTCCAGGGTTCACTTTTACGTCCACTTTCACTCTTCGCCTTCATCTACACATCATCTACGTGACGTCGGTCACACTGCCGCTGCATCTACCTGCACGGCCAGAGACCTGCCTACTGCTGCTGCACGGCCGCAGCTCCGATCCTACCCGGGGACTAACGCAGGACAGTGGCATTCTTATTTCTTGTAATTGCAACCTACGGTTACGAGCATACCGAACCCCCCTGAGAGAACCTTAACCTACCTACCCCTATTTTTTTAATAAATTTTGTATACTTACTACTTAATTATTTTCTTCCTCTCTCTCCCTCCTAACCCCTAAGGTTACATCAGCTCAGACCCATTCATTACCTACTGGTCTTCGGAAATTTCCCCGTAAGAAAAAAAAAAAGCGTTATGTCGAGGCAGGTTTTAGATTTATAAAGAATTTAGTTTAAATTGAAATGAGGTTTGCTGTTGTAATGATTTAGCTTAGTTGTGGTTATGATGACGTTTGTAAATAAATTGTAGTTTTAGTTTTCTTGTCTTTTATATAAAAAAAGAATATTATATTTAACGATAACCCCTTCAAGAACGGCGTTAATATCATATTCAGATATACATATTTACGAACGAGGGAGAATAAATCTCAAATATTGTGTATTAATTGTTTTTTTTAAACAGTACATATTGTACAGTTTACTGTATATTATGTATTAAATTATGTAAATAAAGCACTAATGTACATTCATGAAGAATTCTTTTTATTATTTACCCTCAGAAAAAATCCCATTTGTCAAATTTAATAAAGCAAGGTATTTATGACCGCGCTTGTTCGGCGCCTGGACCACCGTGCAATGGATAGAGTGGTTCTAGACGAAGGTTTCAGTATTTAATTTGTTAATTTAAAAAAAAATTAAACATTATGTTTTATTCCCAGTGTAGTGAATCTTTAATTTTATTTTCCAAACTAATTCTAAACATTAACATGTTAACTGGTTTATTCGCGGCAAGGGCGGGGTACAATTAAAGATTATACCCCAATTTTTGCATAATATTAGGGCGTGTATAAAGTACTGTTGGGAAAAATATGGACGAAGCAAAACATAGCTCGGTCTTTCGGCAGATTACGAAGGTTCTAAAATGGGATCGTTGAAATTTGCAAAACAAAGGCATCCGGTAAAGATGGCCGTTTTTATTTATCTTTTGAGATTTGGGTATTAATTCCGTAATTAATAAACAGTAAAGTCAAATAATGTTACAATGATGAGAACATAAATTAACGGTAAAATAATGTAGCTGTATGTTTTAAATATATGTTTTATTAATCACTCACTAGACGTTGTATCTCTCATGTTCTTATACATTTTGAAGTAAAACGTCCTTACGCCCTTTTCAGGGTTCTGCACTCACACGGTAAAAGCGGTATCCAATTACTGAGGCTCCGCTAGCCATCTATCTGTCTCCAGTGTATCTCAGGAACTGTGATAGCTAGACAGTTGAAATTTTCGGAGATGATGTATTACTGCGGCAACCCACTATAACAAAAAATAGTACCATAATTAAAAAAAAATTACGGGGACTCCCATACAACAAACGAGATTTTATACTATATTCTGGTACATGCACCAGTTCGCTTCGCACTTGGCTGGTTTTTAGGTAGTTCTATCTATAGGTTAACTACGTTGAATTGAGTACTATAGGTACCTGATAAAATACACTACTGCCATTATTTTGGGAGCGTGATTGACCTAACTGGAGCGTGGTACCGCTCTGGTCAGATGGGTTTAAACAGGATTTAGTTCGTAACAGGTGAGAATAGCATGGCCATGGAAGATCTCGGTAGCTAGTGCTTCTTCGCACTAAATTACAAATGCATCATTCAATAATAATATTTTCTAGTATGGTATAAATTAATAAATATTTTAATTAATACTATTAAAACAACAAAACACCTACTCACATTAATCGGCTTGCCACTGGGCAAAGAAGACTTTCTGTGGTTTTCACTTATAAAAGGCCTCAAATTCTAACATATCGAATATCATGTTACGTGCAACCATAAATAAAATCAAATCATAACCTTGTTACTCTCAGAGCAAGAGAAAAATAATCACATTTGGCTATAAGGCGGCAAAATACAAAAGAATACTTCAAAATGTAGGTTGGCTGTCTCCAGCACGCTTAGTAAAAGTTTGTAAAGATGGCGTTCGAGTCCCAACGAGAAATCTCCTCGGAAGTCGACTAGATTTATGAGGGCCGTTAAAGTGACGCAGGTATTTTTCACCACCGAGAGCAAACTGACCAATACTTCAACATATTTTTCCTTAGGACTTTTATTTTTTTAATGCCTCCAAATTCTGACAATATTGACATTTTCACTTAATAATATTACCTTCACACTTGGCTTGCTCTTTGTTTAAGAGAAATGGACCAGATGTTGTTGAAAAAAATACTTGTTATAGGGTTCTGTGCAAACGGCTAATATATATTTTTTATATAGTAGCAGTCTTCTAAACTTTATGTAGACAAGGTCATTTTCTATGGTAATTTAGTTCATGGGCCTTATAATCTATTGAAAAGTCAGTCGCTACGTACTGTCACAAAAATCACTGAATAACCTAGCTGAATTGTTGTCGTATGTGGTGCTTTACGTCTGTTAGGAGTCCTGGGGTATTCTTCCGAGGGCTTACCCGGGACTCCCAACCGTAGGGTGTTAGGTAGGATACGTGTACACCACACGTATTATATACGTTCAAAAGAAGGATGTAGTCCCACTATGTCGAGTCCCGTTACGTCGAGTCTCCGCTACGTCGAGTCGCTCCTTGAGTCGGTGCAATAAAGCATAGTCGCCTCTACGTCGAGTCTCCGCTACGTCGAATCGTTCCGAGGGCAGGTGCAATAAAGCATAGTCGCCTCTACGTCGAGTCGCCGCTACGTCGATTCACCCTGAGTGTAAGCACCACCAAGTGGATGTGCTACACGTCGACTAGCCTCCACGTCTACTTTGAAAAGTTTGTTTTGCGTTTATTCCATTTATTCCCGCTACGTCGAATCAATGAAAAATGTCTCATTTATTACCGTTACGTCTACTAATTACTGAACGAAGTTCTAATAGTACAGTCGTGTATAAAAGTCAAAGTTAGATTAGGTTAGGTTAATATATACATATGTTACGGCTAAAGGTAGGTGTGAACATAAACTTAAGATTAGCCGGCTAAACTTAGGTGTATCTTCACGAAGCATGTAAAGTTCGATAACATGTTAGTTAGCTACGGCATATTCCATCTTTAGCCGGATAATGTGCACATTAACCGAACCGAAACGGCTAAAAATGTATTCGATGGTGTTGAATGGTTATAAATAAAAAAAACCACGAAGGCTAAGACGGGAGCTCCGCTACGCCTCGCTCCCGCCTTTGCCTTCTAACCTAACCTATCCGAGTCGAGGCGTTAACCATATCAAATGAATGGTTAACACCCCGACTGTGAGTACCCCAACTCGAGTAGGTTAGGTTAGAAGGCTAAGGCGGGAGCGAAGCGGAGCGGAGCTCCCGCCTTAGCCTTCGTGGTTTTTTTTTGTTTTGTCGTTTGCCTTCCATTCGGTTACACATTTCTACATTTTTAGTCAAGGGTCTGCGGTTAGACTTAAGTTTAGCCGGCTAAAGATAGAAGAAACTAACATAAGTGGTCACTGCTGCAACCTAACCTAATCTAATCATCCTTTATTGGCTATGAAGGGAGTCAATTTAGCCATTATTTCTAATAATCCGCTATCACTTTTTACACGACTGTACAAATAAAATTTACTTAAGTAGGTTTTCATTGATTCGACATAGCGGGAATAAATGGAATAAACGCAAAACAAACTTTGCAAAGTAGACGTGGAGGCTACTCAACGTGTCGGCACATCCACTTGGTGGTGCTTACACTCAGGGTTATTCGACGTAGCGGCGACTCGACGTAGAGGCGACTACGTTTTATTGCACCAGCCTTCGGAACAATTCGACGTAGCGGCGACTCGACGTAGAGGCGACTACGCTTTATTGCACCGACCGAAGGAACGACTCGACGTAGCGGAGACTCGACGTAACGGGACTAAACATAGTGGGACTGAAGATGGGGGTGTTTTAGGTGATGTGATCATTTTCCGTTCAATTACAATTTTATAACATTCCTTAGTGCAAGTTTGATTAAATCTAGGCTATATTTTAGAAAAAACATCTGTACTCACTGGCGTGACACCACTGCTAAAAGATACATTTTAATTATATAACCCTGGCTTTATTTCTAACAATAAAGCCAGGGATGGCTCAACTTTCAGTTGACTTCAACAGAGGACTTAATTAGGTGTATGGGTAGAGCTTATTGAACTGCCAATCATAATGCTTACATGGATAACAAAAAGAATATTTCCCAATACAATTTATGCGCGAAATTAGAAAATTCAGTAAACAAATTCTTTTGAGTATTTCCCGTCCAATAGCGATTGTTCTACTTCAATCCCCCACAAGGAGCAAAGTTATTGAAAATCTAGACGAATTGTTAAAGTTTCAACGTCTCAACTTTGCACGGCCATGTTTTTTAGTTTCTCTCTATTATATGAAGATCGTTTTCAGTTTGAAATAAATTGATTTCTTTGTTATGAATTTTCTTCAGCATTTATAGTTGAGAAAATAAGATAATTTTAAATATCTACTAATCCAACATTTCATTTCAAATCAGAAACAATTATCGCCCAAAAATACGTAAGTAAATCTAAATTCATCTGAGAGTTGCCGTTTGTTGGAAAAGGCTTCGACCTCGACTCCAGTTTGAGCCAGGCAATACCTACTCCCTGTTAATATTATAAGTGCGAAAGTAACTCTGTCTGTCTGTCGTTTACGCTTTCACGCCTGAACAGTTGGAGCGATTGATATGAAATTTGGTATAGAGATAGTTTAATGCCCTGGGAAGGACATAGGCTACTTTTTGACCGACTACGCAAAATGAGGGTTATGATTTTACGCGATAACGACTTCTATGCGGTCGAAGCCGCGGGGAACTGCTTGTCTTACTATAAATATTTAATGATTACAAATAAAGATTAATAAATTAAAAAAATATTTAACGTGTTGTTGAAATTTTTCTAACATAAAAATGATATCTAACTAATACAGATAAAACAGTTAGGTATGAGTAACAACGAACAAATTTACTAAAGCAGAGGTCAGTATTACTGAATGAGCAAAACAAGCAAAAATGCTGTAAACGTTCCATTGTCAGATATCTCACGGGTCTGTATTACAAAACTAATTACGAGTTTTGTACTTGTTGCTCTCATTTCTCTTTTCTCATTGAGAAACCAATCTATTTGGTGGATAACTGAGGATGCCCGTTGATCCGTTGAGCTTATACCACCGACAATATCGAAAAAGTTTGCAAAGATTCTTGAAGCTGGCCAGATTAACAGCTCTTAATGAACTTAAATGAAATGTTCCGATGACTGGTATTGAGTAAGTTAGCTATTTAATGAACAACTGAATTCTGGTCACATTGTCTGGGTCTTTATTATCTTTATTATATAATGGGTTAAGGGATAATGCTCGACAGCTTTAATTTGTAGTTATTTTGCTCATCCGGCGACAAGTTAGAAAGGATTAATCTGTTTGTGTTATGTGTGTCCAAACAACGGATATTACCACTTGCATTCTTTTATTTTCTAAACACATGTACTTATATAGGTATTGCATTCTTTTATTTTCTAAACACATGTACTTAGTAGTTCTTAGGTACAAGTAGAAACACCTAGACTCTCGAGTCGTGTGTTAATGGACAACACAAATTTTATTCCATTGTGGTAATTGAATCCATGATCTCATGATCAGCAGTAGCACTTAACGACCACTAGACTAACGAGGGTGTTAGACACATAAACATTTTTTACTACTCTAAATTCTAAATATATGGTCAAACATAATAAAAATCATAAGAATATCTAAGTCTATGATTTCATAGAAGAAGTTTAATATATTACGTTCATTGAGAGCAAACAACATAGTGTAAAAATGTCGCAAAATATTTATAGGAACAAGTCAAGTTTCTATTCTAGCAAGTCTTAGCATCCTAATTTTGCATATAAATGTATAGCTCTGAGTCTCCGAGTAAAGTAAACCCTTTTACTGTTCAACAGAGGCACTGATTGTATGGAAATACAAATGGCTGCTTACCTTTCCAATATTATTATATTAAATAAACACGCGTTTGTTTGCATTGATAGCGTTAGGGGTCTAAAAGGGTAAGATCATCCGGGGCTTAATGATGTCCAAATGGAATGACGTTCAAGTCCGTAGCATAAGCATTAGGTTAAATTTCTTAATAACCATTATATTGCAGAACCACACGAAGTCCTGCCATTTGCCTACAATAAAAAAATGATTTCTACACGGCACCCCTCTTAATATGTTTAATATTGTATGTTCTACTTAAGTGCTAAAACCGTCTATAAATTTAGATTTTTACAAGGTCGTCAGCGCCGCCTCGTGTTGCAAACGTGGTGGGGCGTATGATTGTCTGCTGCCTTAGTGGTATAAAAAAGCAAGTATGATTAGAAGCATCTAAATCTTCTCCGGTATAAAGGCTCAATTAACTGTAACGTTATATCCTACTAATATTATAAATGTGAAAGTTTGTGAAGATGTTTGGATGTATGGATGTTTGTTACTCAATCACGCTCTAACGGCTTAATGGATCTGACTGAAATTTGGTACAGGGATAGAGTATTCCCTGGAATAACATATAGGCTACTTTTTATCCCGGGAAAATGTTCACACGGGAAGCGGGAACGGGAACCAAATTTCACGCGGGCGAAGCCGCGCGCATAAGCTAGTCAAATTTAATTCCCACCTTTATCAACTAAAAAAACTCTCATTAATTGCTAGTACCTACTAATGGCCGTTTACAAACATTACTGTTTCTATACAAACTCCAGCTCAACAGTTTTTCGCAATCTGAAGACATAAACACTTTATTTCATTGAGTAATATTAAACTGAATTTAATAGCCTCAAAGGAGCTAGAAATATTCTTCACTTGATAAGTATAAACGTTAGAAACGGGCCTCTCAAGCCTTTAAGCGGATGAAAAGGTGCAAATTTTGTTATCACAGTGTACGGTTCGGGTAGACCGTTTATTTCTACACACGTGTATAAGTAATTGTGAAATGAAACGTGTAAAAATAACAGTGTGAGTTTATTCATTTTTATGGCCGTTGGTGTGAAGTGAAATTTCCAAATATTATCATTAGCTAAACTGTCTTGGCAATTAAGTTTAATTTAGAAGTCAATCCTTTTGAACTGTCGTACGCATGCATAACTACATTTTTATTTGAATTCCTTTTGATGTTGCCCTAACTTTTCAATACAAGTACAGTGGCATTTTTATGACCTAAAGAACGGCGGTGCAAGTATGTAGTAGAATTTTGCGTGAAGTTCCGACTAAATGTATTATGTAAAATTATGTGACCTACAATAATTTGTTACATATTAATGGTGGAAAACTATTAGTGAGCGAGGCTGATGAGGCTAGTGGGGCATGAACCAAACTTGGACCAGTGCCAGCAAAAAATACATTCTCCGTTGCAACAAGACCCTCTTTTATCTTCATTAATAGCTACTGTTTGGGATTAAGTTGAGATCCTCTTTAGGATACCATAACAAATTTAAATATGCATTTAACTATAACTTACATTACAAAAATAAATAAATTTGATCATTTTTTGGCCAACAGTCAAAAAATAAATTAGTAAGCGTCTACGAACACAATAAAAATCCTTTACGAGTGATACGTAAACATTGTTTTAATTTGCACACAAAGCTAGCTTCGAAAACAAAGCATGAATTAAATTTACGAGTGCATAAAATGTCTAGTGTACTTTTAACGGACATCAAGTCGTATAAACGTGTAAAATCTGGTGAGCTGACTCTGCGTTCTCATTACGTATTCCGTTTCTGCGGCGAATATTTCGACAACAAACGTTATGGTAATTTGGCCACATAACGATCTATTTTACACCTGTTTACGTAAACAAGATGGGTAAAGCTTCTGAGACGATTTTTCTCTGCATAATAGATCGTTAGATCGAATCCGGCCTGGTGCAATTCGGACTAATGCAAGGAGTGTTCCGTGGCAACAACGACAAAATATCACGTTTTTTGTATAGGAGCACACTTAATTTTTTTTCTTTTTTTTTAAATTTGTAGTACGGCAAAAGAAACACACCATCTGTAAAATTTCAACTGTCTTGTCTATCTATCATGCTTCATGAGATACAGCCTGGTGACGTACAGGCGGACGGTGAAGTCTCAGTATTAGGGTCCCGTTTTTACCCTTTGGGTACGGAACCCTAAAACGATCGTTGATGCAAAGGATGTTAAATAACTTACGCTTTGCTAAAGGTCTAATGTTTACTTACTTCAGCGCTTATCTGTGCATTCAATGTTTTTGAAAATCATTACTGAGCCTAATTATTTAAGGGAAGAGATCGTTATGGAATTTAATGGGGTATCAAAATGTTTTAGGTGGCAATATTTAGTCTTTAATTTGATACTAAACTTGTTGCAGGGGCCGTTAAATTGCTTACGTCAAGAAATTTACAGTCGATTAACTGAAACGTGTATTTCAGGAATAGGGATGTTTTAGTATATTTTTATATCTCCTTTTTATATAGTTATGCCTTCCTTGTCAATGAAAGTATCAAAACAACGGGAATTTGCTAAATATTCTTGAGTTATGGATTCTATATCTATACTAATATTATAAAGAGGAAAGATTTGTTTTTTGTTTGTTTGTTTGTTTGTAACGAATAGGCTCCGCAACTACTGGACCGATTTGAAAAATTCTTGTACTGTTGGGAAGCTACACTCTTTGCGGTGAACATAGGCTATATTTTAGTCCCGTATTCCCACGGCAACGGGAACTACGCGGGTGAAACCGCGTGACCTCCGCTAGTACAACATAAAGATAGGAAAAGAGACGGCCAGATGTCACATTTCGAGAAATCAAAATATATTGGTCTTATTGTATTATGACTAAAATGCACAGTTGTTGGAGTATTAGAAATAGACAAAAGGATAAACTAGAAAAGAACCAACCTTATTGTAATCTCGGCTACAAGTAAGAAAATCCCACCTACGGAAAACCCAAGCTTATTTCACCCTTTACAGGGTATGGCGTTTAAGGCAACAACAGGAAAAGGCTGTACCCAACTTAGATGATCACACCCTTTTCTTTTATCTCCATAATTACTTAGCTTACATTGCAAGAAGGATATTGATTAAACAATATTAAAATCTAAACGATTTTCCTCCTGTAATACGGAAACCCTATTCGAGTATCAATGATTTTGATTTTATTTACAACAAACTTTGGAGTTAGCATGAAAACTAATAATTGCGGCCAGAGCAATATCAAAGTTTAAAATTGTTTCGGTATAAGGTTTAGATTGTGAAAGCTACCAATTGTACCAATATTCATGCATATATGACAGCAATCTGAGGAGCAAGTGCATCATGATTTGACCTGTACTCTAGCAAATTGTAAGCTCTAGGGTATCAGCAAACCTAGATGTCGATGTTATACTGTACGCATTTGGAAAGTTTGTTACGTAATTTATGCAAAGTAAAAATAACATAGGTATCTTGATAAGGATATTCATCGTATTTGGTAGTAAAATGTGGTTAAATAGAAGATGTAGTGACTAAGATAGAAAAAGGGATGCTTAGATGGTTTGGACACGTGGAAATAATGGATGAGAATAGAGTGACAAAACAGATTTATGAGGCGAGAATGAATAGACAAACTGGTAGGGGTCGACATCGGCGTAAGCATGCCGATCAAATCAGAGACCTTCTGGAAAAAGGTAAGGTCAAGAGTATCTGTAACCGGCGAGCGTGTATGAAAACAATAATGAAAGTAGAAGAAGCGAAAGGTGTATGCCAGGATCGAAGCAAGTGGAAAGCCATAGTCTCTGCTTACCCCGATGGGAGACGAGCGTGATTATATGTATGTATGTATGTGTGTAGGTTGGTAGTAAAACATACGTAATGCGATAAACACTGAATATTTTGTTAGCTTGCAAGATGACGTTAAACGAAGTGTTTGGAAGTAAAAGTATGGATCCAGCACGATCCCTCTGCGGACTACCCGTGTGAGAGCCTTCGACAAGGAGTAATGACCCCAGTTCAATTCGGTTAGTTTCGAGATTTCCCTCTTTTTGTCATGACTTCATTCATTGCGGCTGAGATAGGCTTGGTCTTAAAGAAATCAAGGCTTTGTTGTAATGCTAGTAGCTAGATTATGATATAAAATCGGTACAGATGTAAAAACCTAAATCAATAGTTAAAATGTAAACGGCCCGATTTCACAGTGGCTGATGCTGGAATCTGCCTAAGAGAGCGGCTTATCTAAAAGCAAAACTAGACCCATTTTGCTTTTAGATAAGCCGCTCTCTTATTTTTCGACATATTTAACCCTGGAACCCTACATGGGGTGCTGGTGAACCCCAGACCGATTTGTTTTGTGAATATCTCGGTTACCTTACTAACCACAGATTTGCGCGTTACAGTACTTTAGTTTGGTGATTAGTGCTTGCGATTAATCAATGCGCGACGACAGTCGTATAGTATGGTCGCCTGTACAAGTGCTGTGGGGTGCGTCTGCACCCCAGTGTAGGAAAATAGGCAATGAGTGTAGGTAGTATTTTTATTCACTACTTGTTTTGGTTTCGTAGAAGTATTTGTATACACGCATGTATATATATTGTATGTATGTATATAAGTGCAATTGACAGCAATAATTCATTTTTACATTAAAACTAAAGGTGATTTAGATGTTTTTCATGCTTTGGCAAAAAAATGTTCCGTCGAAAGAGAAAACAGACATTGGCCACTGTGTTTATTTTACCAGTTACTAAATATGTTGCTGGAATTAACTCGTGGGTTTTCATTAAGTACTCAACAGTTTTGCAACAGGAAATACAAAATTCAGACGTACATTTCTAAAACAATTAGGCTCAATTGTGAACATTTGCAAAAGCGTTACCGGGTACCATCTTTGAGGCGGGATCTGAAAAAGTCTATTGGAGCTATCCTCAAAAACTCTCAAGAATCTTCAGATCCTACTACTGCCCCTTCAAGCCAAGGACATTGTGTCCTTTGTCCAAGCTTCAAGGACACAAAAATCAGGACTTTGTGCCTTAGGTGCAAAATACTAATTTTCTTAGAGCATCAGATCAAAGTTTCCACAAAGTGCTCTAATTAAGACTGATTTCATATACTAAGACTAATTTGATATCTTATGTTCCTAATTAATATTATTAAAACATACTATTTAATAATTGATGCATTTTTCAACAATTACAGAAATTTCAATTTGGGGTACTCCAGCACCCCCTGTAGGAAAATCGGTTGGCAAAATAAGTGTAGGGCTTAAGGGTTAAATTACAATTACAATAGTTGGTAACAAATATTTACATCTGATATTAATAATTTATACTTAGAAATTCTAAAAGGAATAAGAGGCTGAAAATCTAAAATAAATAGCTAATAGATTATAATAACTTATTACGTCTCGGAAGTTTGGAGCGAAAATATATTGCCAAACTACTTTTGTCTTAAATCATAATATTCAGATAATAAATATGAATATTTTTGCAGTGTGCCTATCGTGCAGTTTATCAGTTCATCTAACTCAAGGTAAGTTGATAGCTTACTAGCTGCTTTCTGCGACTTTGCTTGTTTGGAAACAGAATTTATACCATTTTGGATATATGCCAATGTATCACAATGCCAGAAAGGCAGAATTAGTGGAGTAAGTACTAAAATGTTTTGAATAACATTATGTACTATAATTTAAACATTATGATAAAATAGGATTTATTAAAATAAAAATTATTACACCTACCTTTCTAATGAACTACCACGAATGTGACCAAGTGAAGGACTTAGTTGAACCAATCTATTATTTCACCATTTATTTTGCAGTGATGGTTCACTTAACGAATATTCTGGGACATACTTCCGAGGGCTTCCCCGGGGCTCCCAACCACAGGCTGTTGGGCGTGACGTGAGGTTTTTTAGTCGGTAGGAGTCCGGCATAACATCCATGAGGATTTTCCCTCACGTTAAACAATAAAAAAATCTAATAAAAGAAAAGTTCATAAAAAAATGAACACTACTTTAGCTCAAATTCAACTTTGCATCAGTTTATTCGTAACATGCCATAACATACGATCACGCCTATATCCCCGAGGGGGTAGATAGAGGAATATTACACAGTAATGTCGAATACATGAAAATGAAAATATCTTTATTCATTTAGGGTACAAAGTAACACTTATGAACGTCAAAAGATTGATGATGATGATGATACAGATTTGATAATAAATATCAAAACCTGAAAACCATTATTGAAATCGATCCAAAACTACATGGTTCTGCGCCCTGAAAGAAATTTCTCGTTATACACATCATGCCTAACACTACATTGTGTACAGTGCGAAACTTGTACAATTGTAGTATTGTAAGAAGCGCCCCTCGAGACGTGACTATACAACTGTGTGTAGATGCAACCTCATGATTTGCAGCGGAGTGACAAGCTCTCATTGCAGCCCTGCGGCGCGACGACACTCCAACACACGCTATTGTTGACTTCCATCCACTTCACAGGTTTCCCTACACCGTTACCGTACAAATACTCACATACAATAAAAGTCTACAAAAATACACACTATTTGTGTTTTAAAAGTAAAAGTATACGTAGTATACATACAGATAATATTCTATGTGTTAGTTAAGTAGTAAGTAATTTTTATTAGTGTGTATTGCTGAAAATGTAGTTGGAATGGAAATGTAGTATTTTATCGTATATAATATAATATAATAAAACTGAGACCAAGTTAAATAGGTTTAAAAGAACAACGAGTGCATTTAAAATAGTACTCGTAGTACCGTTTTGCGTTAGCAGCAGTAAAAGCGTAAATAGCAAAGAGTTTTAACAAACAAATAAATTAAAGCTTACTGTATTCACAAAACCCCACACTCCTCTCTGTGCGCGTTATTTCCTTTAAGTAAAAGTTTTCTCTATAAAAGATCCCTGTTACTGGAATTCTTAGGGGTTGAATCTTTAATAAAAACAATTTACTCTCCAAAGCGGAAATAGCGATTTTAAGCGCATATTGTACGAACGGACAGTCAGATGTGGCGTTGTCTATTTGTATCTAATAAGATACAAAGCCCGGATTTGCATAACACGGGCCGGATCATCGGCTGTGATTGTTTCGATGCCGGCTACAACCCATGTTATTTGAAGGGATTCCGATGAATAAATGGCTTGTATTTGTTACTTTCACGAATATGTACCCTATGTAAAGTTGGAGTGTAGTAGTAGTAGGGAGTGCCTATGTATTTTGGAGTATACTCGTACAATGTAAGTTAGCCATGTTGTATAAACGGCTAGAATTTCTGTAAAAAATATTGGTACATGAACGTTTGTGGATTTGTTACATTTTTCATAAGTTTTGATTACACTTGTGTATTAGTCCATTTTAATTACAAACACATTATAATTACAAATACTCCTTAAAACAGTTTATAAATGAAGTTGAATCAAATCACATTTTACTACCATTTTTCCTACAATAAACTTGGCAATGACAAATTTCAAAAATCATACAGTTAAAAAAATTTACGGCAAGTTTCATGGAAACCGGTTGAGAAAAGAGTTGTGTAAATAGGAATAAAAACACAGGACACAAAGAAATTTTTAAATGGGAATGGAGACTCACTCTCTCTCTCATTCCTTTGGTAAAAGAGCCGCATAGGAGTAACCACTCTCCCTGGCCGCTTTCATCCAGATAATACACCACCACTTTGTTGAAAAAATGCCTAAATATTTCGCGAGGAAATTCATTACTACGAGGCTTGTTGGCTTTCAAATAAATAGGCGTTTTATTGCTTTTCTTCGTTCGTCGATGTTCGATATTTTGTATAAGGTTGAGATTAAATAATACTCATTCAGGTACTATCCTGCCATTTTTATTCCTTTAGATGTGAAGCTCTTTTTATAGCTTTGATCATTTTTCATACGAATGTTGTCGTCAAGAGCTTAGCTTTTGGGCCGTGAATTATTGAATGTAGATTATGTAAGTGATATTATATATTGTGTTTGAAATTGAATCAGATTGCGTACTAGTTCTTGATAAAAAGAATCCGGTATAATTTAATAAAAAGACATTAGTTGATGTTCTTGACTTCACCAGAGTGGAATTTTGTTTCCGTTCCCGCTTACTGACTTTGACTGCCTCTGTGGCGTAGTTGGTAGTGATACTGCCTGCGGCGCTGGAGATCCTGAGTTCGATTCCTGGGTCGGTCCAAATAGGTATTTGTGTGATCCACAAATGTTTGTTTCGGAAGTTAGGTGTTTTCGTATTTCATGTATATAAGTCGTCTAGATCCCATAGCACAAGCTTATATTAGCTTAATTTGGGCTATTGATGTTGTGTGTGTTTGATTGTCCACAATTTTTTATTAGTATAATGAGTGGCATAATAGTGTTATTCTCATAGACTTATATGTATATAGAAGTCTTTGGTTATTCTAGACTTTAAGCTATCTTTGTACTCACTTCAGCTGTTAGAGCGTGATTAGTTACAAATTTACTATATAATAATAGCTACAAATATTCAACGTGTATTATTTGGCTATAACGAGAAGATACATGATTTTTCATTGCTTTATTTTCCGACGCTAATTTCTGCATATTTAAATATTTTTTCAATATGATGGGTCCAACAATGTGTTTATGAGTAGGTACAAAAGTTATATAAGGCTACGAAACTTGTTAGGTTAGGTTAGGCTTCTTGTTAGGTTCTTCCCAAACTTCACAGTAAGCTCCAGTAAAGTTTTCATGACTTTACAGTAGAACTTTGACAACAATATTCAAATTATAATTGACGAAAATAAAATAAAGGTTCAAAAACAAAACATAAATAACAAAGAAGATTCAAATTACTTGGCCATGGCAAAATAATCAAACGGAGAAACCGCAAAAAAATAATTTAAAAAGTTCAATTCTCAATTGCAATCGTAGACGAATGAATTATGTCTTTTTTATGGTCGATTTTAATTGGTTTTATGATCTTTATTTGTTTTACCAATCTTCATCGAAGGCTGAAAAGTACTGTCATAGGTCTTAAGGCCGGAATTGGTCGTAACCATAGATTTAGAATGTACCGAAAAATCTTATGTCGTAACACATGCATAGGTTTATTCTGTTTAAAAAAGGATCGTTCTTAAACCGTATTACTTTTTCGGATAATATTCAAACTCACTTTCATTAATAATTCTACATATCATGAAAAATCTTGATTTCCTTATATCATAAAAATGGTTGACACAGAAAAATTTTACCGTATCTTAAATGTGACGCGTCATGCTTTAATAATTTTGTATTCTCTCTATGAAAGAACATACGCAGACGATTTCACTCTGAAGGATTCTGTTTGTTCATGCTTATGTAGGCATACGTTTAAATTAATAACATCTGCACTGTTGGTATTTCTATATTTGGTTCCGTATCTTTAAAACTTCTATTACAAGTTTTTAATTTTGGTAACTTTATCAGAAGAGCATGGTATTACAGTCATTATAAACGCTGGTTTCAACCAAGACCTCGTTCTCGTTAGCTACAGATTATTCATTTTTCTTCAAGTGTTACCGTCCCAAAGATTGTGTAGGCCTCATGCAGGTGGAGGTACACTTCAAAACACAGAATAACTGTCTCATAAAAAAATAAGCTTTTCGTAAACTAAGCTCCAAAGCATGGGTATCTTTGAAGGGAATATAAATATAACGTGAAGGCAAACTTTAGTCTGCGTTGAGCACCAGGGAGAGTCAGAATGTCCAGGGTACAAAGGCACAACGTGAGCCATTTGTCCGTGGTAAGTTCTTGACCAACATTTTTTATGATTCAGGAAGCTTTACATAACATCACGCCTGTCTCCCAACGGGGTAGGCAGAGACTATGACTTTCCACTTGCTACGATCCTGGCAAACAACTTTTGCTTCTTCAACTTTCATAAGTGTCTTCATACATGCTCTTCGGTTAAGGGTACTCTTGACCTGGTCTTTTCTCAGAAAATTATCGATTTGATCGACTTGAGTATGCCGAGGTCGACCCCTACCAGTTTGCCCAAGCTTTGTTCCCTGTGGACCCTTGTTTGACAAGGCCAATATCCGTTCCAAGTATACATTACATTTATAGACTCTGATACAGTCTATAAATCTAATGTATAGAGGCAATAAAGGTTAACATAAGCCTATTAATAGACAAAGCAAAACATTTTTTTTCACATTTATATTCGTAAAACTGTATACCAGAAAGCAGAAAGGTATAAAGGTATCTCCATCATTTCAATAGCAGCGTTTCGTTATTAGAAGGGCTTTTTTTTGACGGTACCCTACATAACACAAACTCGTGTGGCGTAGAGTGAAAATTGTACTCGAGGGATTGTGAGTAGAGGGATGAAATGAGATATGCAAATAGGTTCTTCAGAAACAGCCCCGCTTAAAATAAGCCCATGAATGCATGACAAATGTCATCCTACAAATCTTAATAATAACACAATGAACTGTTAATCCAGGTTTATTACGCAGATAAATAAATATATACAATATTAAACCTCACGTTCACAGGTCGGACACAATATTTTGTCAATATTCAATTTCCTGTCGTATGAAAAGGTTGGCTCTGCTACGGAAAATGTCAAAATGGCGAGCGGAAATCGAAATAAACTCAATAGTAGCGATAAATAAATAACCCGAGAAAAATTTGCAGCGTTCAGGCAAGTTGTTCACTGGGATCAGCTGTCTGAGGGTCATTCAGCTTCTGGGTATATTCTATTGTATGCCTTATCGGCACAACCATGCTTTATTATGTTAACAATAATATAAGTGGAGGCTTGATATTTACACGAACAGAACATTTAAGAATGTTGACAGAAGTGTGTGATCGATAGGCTTAGCAATATTCCCTTTAGTTTATATTTGGATTCATTTTATAGAAAAGGAACGCGACCCTTTCGTATCCGGCTCGGATGCCGAGACTATAAATACCCTTTATAAGCGACTAGCTATATGCTGCGACTTCACCCGTGATATACTTACGAACTATAGATCTCTATAGACTATTCAATGATATTGAGTCATCCTTCCGAGGGCCTAAACGGAGCACCCTACCATAAGCAAGGTATAGGACACTGTGGTTTCAGCCGGCATGGCGAGGATTGGCACATTATAAAAATGTCTTCCTCCGTAAATGCGGTTTTCAATACTATAGGAATCATTTCAATATTAACCTCCAAAAGTTTCAAATTTATATTTGAATCTTTTGGAGCTTAATGCTTTATTTGAGCTTATGCTCAGCCAAAAAAAATTTTAAGATTCATAAAATAAGTACCGAGAAAAAACAAATGTTAAAAAAGTTATTTATGACCGTTTCAACCAAAGTTTTGCAAGCCCAAAAGTGTAATACTTTCGGGTCGTAAGCTCGTCTATCAACTCAGTACTATAAAAACACCTATTATAATGCTGAGTAGTAATTGAGTTTGAACTGCTACCTTCAATATTGAATACTGAAATACTTATACAGAGATCGCGTCTCCTAGAACGAGAAAAAATATCTCTGGCTCCGAAATCAATCGAGCGAATCAGTATTATGTGCACTTGAACTCTCGTTACCCTCCGCCTTATCTAAGAAGGATCAAACGAAACGAAAAATCTATAAAACTATCGTCTATCTGTTCTTGGAAATCAAATACAGGTTGCTAGTCGTTTGCATAAAGAAACTTGGGAGTCACGACGATACGGCGGGCTCTTGTTAGCGATCGGGATGATATTTCACTACTAAGCAATGGCTCTCTCATTCTTTCGGTTAACAAAGCTCAAATGACCCTTTGCTGTCGATACCTTCTTTGTTATCAAAAGCCCTTGTTAGCGTCGACAAATATTAATTACTGCACAAATTAATTGGTAAATGTCTAGCGCGGCATAAACGACATGTTGCTGTATAAGCTCTATTGAAATTCGACATTGTGTGTTGAAATTTGTGCGTACATTTGTGATATGTAAATAATGCTCTGAAAAGGGGAATTCATTCTACTATGGTGGTATAATTGTTAAGCTATTTTATTGAATGATAACTGTGTTTTCGTATTATGCTCATCAAATATGAGTGTTTGAAGAGTTCGTAGCCCCGTTAGCTGCTTAGTGTTCTGTAAACGATCACTGTTATACGCTACATTCATTCTTGAGACATTCTGTAGAAGACATTTCTTTTTCGAACATTTACGTACTTCAGAAAGCACGTTAGCCGTTGGTTCCGACTCGACTGTCAGTAATATGGTAGTCGCTATAAAAATTGAAGTCCTTATGGACGTGGTTTAAAATTTACCCCAACACAGTAGTAACAACCTATCTGTGGCTACGAAGCTTTTCGAATGGGACTCGTGACCTACAGTGGGCGTTAACAGTTTACAGCAAAGCGAGACTAAATTATTATATCTACGCTACAAAACCTAAATTTCTGATTCTGATCTCATTTGTCATCAATCGAATCGAATGTTGAACGATTGCCAACTATTGGTGATATGAAAGGAGAAAGATTCTGCCCCAGTTTACGAATCCTACTTGTATTATGGTTTACTAATGTTTGCCATAATTTAAAATGCCATAATTTCATATGCCATACTGGTATTTGCCATAATTTCATTAGAAATAACGCTTCAGTTGCCATAATCGTGAAATGACATAAAATGACTTTCACTAATTCCATTGGTCATAATCGATCAAGTGTCATAATAATTTAAATCCATAAATGTATTTGTCATAATTTTCGTTATCGATAATGCCATTTTCCATAACATTTATTCACCATAATATAAATAAAGATAATTTATACGACTCAGATTTTTTATTGACAATTAAACCTAAAACTAAACCTCATATGGCGTCTACTAACTAAGCTCGACGGAGCCCCGCTTCACGGGGCTCCTACTTCTGGGTGGTTTGAAAAAAAAAACCACGAAGACTAAGACGGGAGCTCCGCTTTGCTTCGCTCCCGCCTTAGTCTTCTTACCTAACCTATTCGAGTCGGATTGCACTGAGTCGGGATGTTAACGATAATTAATTTCGACCTAACAATATTATTTATTATTTTCATAATTATATCAAATTTTGATTATGTCAAGAGTCGATTATGAGATGTGTTACTTATAGAAACTAATTATTATGATATATGTTGTTATAGAAAGTAATTTTATGGCAAATAAAAGTTATGACTGTTGAGTTGTTAAGGCAAACGTTATTAGTATAAGTGATAATAGTGCAAGTAAATATTATGATCGGGGATGATTATGGCAAACAATATTAGTGCAAATGAATTTATGGAAAACGAGAGAAGACCCTTGTATTATATCTCACGATCCTACACTTAGAATTTCCAGTGTTGTGTCTAGTATTTGTCAATCGGTACATTAACATATAACACAGTCATTGTGTTTTAATGTGTAGTAACACTATTGTGTGACATGGGACCAAATACGACCGTTGAAGTACATAAATCACGATTTACAATCAGAATCGGCAGCGCGGGCGTAGCACATGGTATCCAGGCTTGTCTGCTATCTTGAACGTTTTTAAACGCGTTGACGACACGCGTATAACTTAGTAAACGTAAGAGCGTTGATCTGTTGAAACCTTTGTCCACGATCCTCGCGTTTATATGGCTGCAGCTACTTGCAGCCAAGACGCAATACAGAGCCAAGATAAATACAGAGTACCTACAAGTTATGCGGGTGAAACCGTGTGACGTCCGCTAGTTATAAATATGATTGATTTTTACTCGAACTGTGTTAATAAACCTTTTTTTTAAGATTATCTTTCTATTTCAATACAATATTTCCATTGAATTTTAATAATCTTACTTCACTTACGGTTCTTCACGCCACACCAGAGATGTTTGCTGTACAAGACGCAGATTCGCCCCTGCGTCGAATACTGTTCTGACCTTTGGGATGATTCCGCGAGGTACTTTACGGTACTAGAATCGTTTGACGCTATACAGAGACGTGCTATCCGATTTGAATTATTGGTTGTCCTGAGGTGCCAAGAAGCCTCGAGCCGTTAGCGCAGCAAAGAACCATAGCGTCTTTGGCTGCCTTCTACCGAATGTATCACGGCGAATGTTCTGGAGAGCTCTTCAACCTGATCCCACCCTCTCCATTCCGATCCCGAACAACGCATGCCGGGCAGAGGCGTGACACTTGTACACAGTGGAAAGAATCTTCGCCAGAACTGACCGTTTCAAAAGATCGTTTCTCTGTCGAACTATAAAAACATGGCACGGCCTGCCCGTACACGTGTTTCTCTCATCTTACAATCCCGGGTTCTTCAAGCGGAGCGTGAAGAGGCACATCACAAGGCCGCCAACTTGAGGACCACTGTCAGAAGTGTTACGGGCTGTGAGAGTCCCCAATCGCTTGATGCGCCACGGCTTTCCATCAGTGACGACGTCAATTTGGCGAGGTTAAAATATAAAAAAAAACTAAGTACAAGTAATGTCTTTTATTGTTCCTAAGATTTAATAATAAACGAGTTTCGTCGTTTAGCATTACGATACGAGTTGGATTTTCAGTAAAATAAATATGCAGGTACGGCAAAAATGCAATGGACGATGCATTTAATTACCTATTAAAAGTGCATTTATTCGCGATAAAACATTTTGTAATATGACATTCACATCCTGAATTTGACACCATCGTTGAAAATAATTTTCTTATCCATTCGTAAGATCACTACAGAATTTAAAATATTATGAATTACTTATAACAATTTATTCTCCAAAACAAGAAGTTGGAAATGAAACTTCTAAGCACACAATACTTTTATCGATAACATAGATCTTTCATTTTTGGTCTCGTCTTCAGTCTGACACTGTTCATTTTGTACATTCTAAATCTATGATCACTACATATTATAAAACAAAATCACATGCCGCGTCGGATTGTATGTCTGTTTGCGATAAACTGAAAAACTACTGGAAGGATTTTCAAGCTAAGATCATCAATGGATAGAGTGGTTCTTGAGGAAGATTTCAGTATATGCTCGTAATTTGTTAACTTTAAATAATTTTAAAGGTAATGGTTTTATTATCAGTGTAGTGAATGTGGAATTATATTTCCTAAACTAATACTGAACATTATGTTTACTGGTTTATTCGCGGCAAGGGCGGATGGGTACAATTGAAGATTACCCCAATTTTTGCATAATATTAGGGCGTGTATAAAGTACTGTTGAGAAAAATATGGATGAAGCAAAACAAAGCGTCGGCCTTTCGGCAGATTACGAAGGTTCTAAAATGGGATCGTTGAAATTTGCAAAACAAAGGCATCCTGTAAAGACGGCCGTTTTTATTTATTTTTTGGGTTTTGATTATTAATTATGTAATTAATAAACGGTTAAGTCAAATAATGTATTAATGATGAGAACATAAATTAACGGTAAATAATGTAACTGTTTGTTTTAAAAATGTTTTATTAATCTAACTACACCAGGAAATAACTAAATTTATCAATCAATCAAATCAAAATCTCTTAGTCCACTACTGGACGTTCGATCTCTCATAGTCTTTTTTTTTAAACTTTTGCAATAACACTACATATTAATAAATAGTTTGATAACACTTACGCCTTTTTTAGGGTATCGTACTCGCACAATAAAAGCGGTATCTAATTACTGAGACTCCGCTAACCGTCTGTCTGTCTCCATGCTGTACCTATTTCAGGAACTGTGATAGCTAGAAAGCTGAAATTTTCAGAGATGATGTACAACCCACTATAACCACAAATTGTACCTACCATATTCTAAAAAAAATACGGGGACTCCCATACAACAAACGATTTTTTTTTTTTATACTACTTAGGTGGCAGACAAGCTTACGGCCCACCGGAAGGTTGGTAACCGTAGCCTATAGACGTTTGCAACACCAGAGGCGCTACACACGCGCTGCCGAACCGGGCGCAGGTTGTGACGACCCACAGTTGAAATTTTTCAAGCCGCCCGTAAGGCCTTCAACTTGGCTTAACGACTGTCATTTTACTGACAACCGGGACCAACGGCTTATCGTGTCTTCCGAAGCACGGAAACGCTCGTAAATAAATGTCACAAAGTGGTCCACGTGGTGGTCACCCATCCATATCCGGCCATAGTAAATGTTGCTTACTGCAGTGATCGTTTACAGAACACTGAGTCTGCGGGGCCACGAGCGCTTCAAAATTTGGAGTATTCCCGTTCGTCCCCATGACTTCGTCCCCCCGAGGGGGACGAACGGGAATTCGCAAAAATAATATGTAATCAGTTCCCGATCGTCCCCTTCCTAATTCAAGAGGGGACGAATGGGAATATGTTCTTCGATTAAGTGCCATTCGTCCCCCTTTCGTCCCCCTGGACCAAAATCAAATGAAAAAAAAAAAACAAATGACGATAAACAGATGAAAAAAAAAGCAAATGAAGATCGACAAAACAAATGACCTTCGGATAAACAAATGATGATCGAAAAAACAAGTGACGATCGGATAAACAAATGACGATCGAAAAAACAAGTGACGATCGGATAAACAAATGACGATCGAAAAAACAAATGAAGATCTATGAAACAAATGACGATCGGATAAACAAAATATGATGATCGAAAAAACAAATGAAGATCTATAAAACAAATGACGATTGGATAAACAAATAACGATCGAAAAAGCAAATGAAGATCTATAAAACAAATGACGATCGTCATTTGTTTGTTGAATTTGTCATTTGTTGATCGAAAAAACATGCAGATCAGTAAAACAAAAGACTGTAAGCAAGTTGATAAGGTCAAAAATTACTTGCAGCTATATTTTGTAATCTAGATGCGATTGCCATTCAAAAAGTTAGGTGCAAGCAAATCTCGATCTTAATAACACTTCTCCAAAAATGTGCTTTTTGGCGTTTATAGACATCACTGATCATGAATATGTAAAAAATAAATAAATATTATGCATGTCAATAAGGTAAAGAAATGCTTGCACCTATTTTTTTTAAATGTTTATCGCATCTAGAATACAAAAAGGGTCTAAGCAAATTTCGACCTTATGAGCATGCATAATATCTATTTATTTTTTAATTATATTCGTGATCAGTGATGTCCATAAACGCCTAAAAGCACATTTTAGGTAAGTGTCATTAAGGTTGAGAATTGCTTGCACCTATTTGTTGAATGATTATCGTATCTAGGTTACAAAAAATGGGTCTAAGCAAATTTCGACCTCATGAGCATGCATAATATCTATTTATTTTTTATATATTTGTGATCAGTGATGTCTAAAAACGCCTAAAAGCACATTTTTAGGTAAGTGTCATTAAGGTCGAGAATTGCTTGCACCTATTTTTTTGATATTTATTTATAGGTACATATAAACAACTATGAACATATTTCTAGATTACAAAATATGGCTGCAAGTAGTTTTTGACCTTATCAACTTGCTTAGTCTTTTGTTTTATTGATCTGATTATGTTTTTTCGATCGTCATTTGTTTATCCGACCGTCATTTATTTTGCCGATCCTCATTTGTTTTGTCGATCTTCATTTGTTTCGCCGATCTTCATTTGTTTTGTCGATCTTCATTTGTTTCACCGATCTTCATTTGTTTTGTCGATCTTCATTTGTTTTGACGATCTTCATTTGTTTTGACGATCTTCATTTGTTTTGTTGATCTTCATTTGTAAATAAAAATAGAATTTCAAATTTGATTTTTTACCAACGCACCTGTCTTATATTATTTGTTGGGAGCAATAGAACAAAAAAAGAATGGAAAATTATTCCCGTTCGTCCCCCTAGGGGGACGAAGTCAAGGGGACGAACGGGAATACTCCCAAAATTTTATACCATATTCTGGCACGGACGGGAGTTCGCTTCGGACTTCGCAGGATTTAAGGTGGTCCTATCTATAGGTTAACTAGGTTGGATTAAGTACCATAGGTACCTGATAAAATAGAGGACTGCTATTAATTTGGGAGGGTGATTGACCTTACAGTACCACGCTCTAGTTAGATAGGTTGGAACAGACTAGCATGGCCATAGAAGACATCGGTAGTGCTTCTTCAAACAAAATTGCGAATGTCTATAATAAAATTTTCTAGTATGGCATGAATTAATTAATATTTTAGGCAATATGGTCTAAGAGCCCATGAAAATCGCGACGAATGCGCAGCCAGGTCAGGTATCGATTTTTGACTAGTTTTAAATGCATTTGACCACGTTTGCCGTTTTAAAAAAATGAAAATATATTATTATTATTATTAGTGGAAAATAAGAATGGCTAACCATTATCGTGAGTTTTACTTAGTGGCAGACGATTTTGAAAATGGCCAAAAATTTTTTTTTTCAAAGTATTTGACCAGATCTGCCTTTGAAACATTTGGTTGATTATGGCCTTAAAAGCTTATATTCAAAAAGGCAGACGTCTACATAGAGCATTTACATAAAAAAATAATAAAATATTACCTACTACTCGGTCAGATAAACACGCATTCCGTTCGCTGTTTTACATTAATATCAATAAAAAGACTGTGGGACATTCACACACAACGCCATCTAGCCCAAACTAAGATAATATAAGCTTTTGCTATGAGATTTAGACAACTGGCAAACATACTTAGATCTTTCTTAATACATAGGTGGGTACTTACACATTATACATAGAGACACCTAAACCAGAGTTTAATAGAGTTAGGCATCTTCAAACAAAATTATATCAAAGGTACCGAGCGCGGTATACTTGTGTGCGTGCGCAGTGCCTACGGACGCGTCGCGTCAGAACGAGCCGCGCGCCACGCACACATTTAAAAATCAGTACTAGTCGGAACGCTCCCAGCAGGTAAACCAAGCGTTCAATCAGTGTTGCCGCGAACCGCGTGCGCGTGATTACGTAAAATGTATGTGTCATATGCCTGCTATCTTTATTTACATACATACATATAATCACGCCTTTATCCCCGTTGGAGTAGACAGAGGCATAGTATACGCCCCCATTTCTCATTTTAGTTTTATGCCTCACGTAATAGGTGATGAGCCTGAGATGAGTAGATGGACAGGCGCAGGTCGCCACGACCCGCAGTTGAAAATTTTCAAGCCAAGCATAAATCCTTCAACTTGGCTTAACGATTGTCATTTTACTGACAACCGGGTTACATTTTGAGATTTCCTTCTCTACGTAATGGATCTTTTTGCGAAGGTGTTCCCTTAGTCGCCTCTTACGACACCCTTGGGATGTATTGGGGTGGCGACATTTTGTACTCTTACCTGTCGCAACACGGGACCTCGTCGCCACAACCTGTCGCCATTAGATAAATATGACAATGCCTATAAAGAAGTAAGGACGATATATATTGCTCTGTTTTTGGATGCCTCAACAGTAATTTTTAAACTCCCTCATTATCTATCGTTATTCACGAATTCACGATAGGTAACAAAAGAAGAAGAAAGGTGAGTTTGAATAATTCACTTACGTACCTTGAGAGTATTTTAATGTAGATGTATTATCCCACCAAAAACATCCCTGTTGAAAAGGAGGCCAAGTTCCTATGGGCTAATTGTTCGCCTAAAAAAGGGTTGAAATCCAATCTAATGCCAAGTTTAAATGTACTTTAAAATCGATCATAATCATCTTCATCAACAGCCTAATCCACTGGTAAACATTTGCCATTCCCAAGACTCGCCACCACACTCAGACCTCCACCTTTCCAATCCAGCCATTACCCACCACCGCATTCACGTCAACGGTCCATCTGGCCGAAATTCACTTTACCATACACCCAACTTAAAATATGGTGTAGTTGTAAAAATACGTAGGTACCTACTTGGTTAAAAAATATCTAAAATAATGTTACTTCTAAATTTGAACTTGGCAGGGTTTCGTGCAGTACGTAACACTTGATTAATTGTATAATTAAATTTATTATGTAATTAATTAAATTAACCTGCCTATATGTGAGGCATCCAAAAAGGCGTGACTATATGTATGTATGCAGTGAGTGAACACTGACTGACTGATAATCGAAACTTTACTTTGGTGGCACTTCAAACGAATATAGAACCTTCAAAAGAATGCAAATTTATAGTGTTTAGTGTATGAATTAAGGAAAAGCTAAAATATTCTAGAATTTCGGTCGTTTTTAAGGTTCCCTACCCAAAGGATAAAAACGGGAGTCTATTTATGAGACTACGTTGTCCGTTTGCTGTCTTTGAACTTTGTCTGTCCTTCCGTCATGAGACTGTATCTCAGGAACCGTGATAGTTAGAAAGCTGAAATTTTCACATTAATTCTGTGATCCATAAAATGTTGCCATCATTAATATGGGAATGTTGTGCTGAGGTCCCAGGTTGGATTCGGGTGGAATCGAATAAATTGTGTGTTCCTCAAAGTTTTGTATCAGAGTTTTGATGTTTTTGTATACCTACTATGTATTTATTTAGAAATATATAAGTACATATGTCTATCAGTTGTCTAGATCCCATAGCACAAGCTTAAACTGGCCTAATTTGGACTAGATGATGTTGTATGAGAATGTCCAATTGTTTAACCTAACCTGTCATTTACGACGATTGAATAAACTAAAAGTGACAGCCCTGATACTATAGGTAAGTATCGTGCGGTCGGGGTCGGAGATACCCTACTATATATAATTCTACTATGCCTAAACCAGAGATTCTACTATGCCTAAACCCTGAAACAACTATTTGTGGGGGTCAAACAAATATTTGTCCGACCCATGAATCTATACTATCAAAACAAAAAAACACCTACGCACAAATTTCTTTCTTGCCACTGGGCAAAGAAGACCTATTTTGTGATTCCACTTTTGTATGGTCTCAAATTCTAACTTATCGAATATCATGTTACGTTCAAGCATAAATAAAATCAAATCATAACCTTGTTACTGTCAGAGCAAAAGAAAAATAATCACATTTGGCTATAAGGTGGCAAAATACAAAAGAATACTTCAAAATGTAGGTTATCTATCTCGAGCACGCGTAGTAAAAGTTTGTAAAGATGGCGTTCAAGTCCCAACGAGAAATCTCCTCGGAAGTCGACTAGATTTATGAGGGCCGTTTAAGTGACGCAGGTATTTTCCCCCACTGAGAGCAAACTGACCAATACTTCAACATATTTTTCCTTGGGACTTTTGTTTTATTAATGCCTCCAAATTCTAATAAATATTGACATTTTCACTTAATAATATTACCATCACACTTGGTTTGCTCTTTGTTTAAGAGAAATGGACCAGATGTTGTTAAAAAAAATACTTGTTATAGGGTTCTGTGCAAACGGCTAATAATATAATTTTTTTTATATTGTAGCAGTCTTTTAAACTTTATGTAGACAAGGTCATTTTCTATGGTAATTTAGTTCATGGGCCTTATAATCTATTGAAAAGTCAGTCGCTAGGTACTGTCGCAAAAATCACTGAATAACCTAGCTGAATTGTTGTCGTATGTGGTGCTTTACGTATGTTAGGAGTCCTGGGGTATTCTTCCGAGGGCTTACCTTAGAGAGTTTTTTTCGGTAGGAGTCCGGCATAGCATCCATGTAGGATTTTCCTCATGTTCAAAAAAAGGGTGCTTTAGGAGATGTGATCATTTTCCGTTCAATTACAATTTTATAACATTCCTTAGTGCATGTTTGATTAAATCTAGGCTATATTTTAGAAAAAAAATCTGTACTCACTGACGTGACACCACTGCTAAAAGATACATTTTAATATTCCTGCGGTTAAATATGTTGAAATATAAAGTAACCCTGGCTTTATTACTTAACAATAAAGCCAGGGATGGCTCAACTTTCAGTAGACTTTAACTAAGGACTTAATTAGGTGTATGGGTAGAGCTTACTGAACTGCCAATCATAATGCTTACATGGATAACAAAAAGAATATTTCCCAATACAATTTATGAGCGAAATTAGAAAATTCAGAAAACAAATTCTTTTGAGTATTTCCCGTCCAATAGCGATTGTTCTACTTCAATCCCCCACAAGGAGCAAAGTTATTGAAAATCTAGACGAATTGTTAAAGTTTCAACGTCTCAACTTTGCACGTCCATGTTTTTTTAGTTTCTCTCTTATTATATGAAGATCGTTTTCAGTTTGAAATAAATTGATTTCTTTGGTACGATTTTTCTTCAGCATTTATTGTTGAGAAAATAAGATAGTTTTAAATATTTACTAATCCAACGTTTCATTTCAAATCAGAAAGAATTATCGCCCAAAAATACGTAAGTAAATCTAAATTCATCCGAGAGTTGCCGTTTGTTGGAAAAGGCTTCGACCTCGACTCCAGTTTGAGCCAGGCAATCCCTACTCCCTATTAACATTATAAATGCGAAAGTAACTCTGTCTGTCTGTCTGTCGGTCTGTCTGTCTGTCTGTCTGTCTGTCGTTTACGCTTTCACGCCTGAACAGTTGGAACGATTGATATGAAATTTGGTATAGGGATAGTTTAATGCCCTGGGAAGGACATAGGCTACTTTTTGACCGACTACGCAAAAGGAGGGTTATGATTTTACGCGATAACGACCTCTATGCGGTCGAAGCCGCGGGAAACAGCTTGTCTTACTATAAATATTTAATGATTTTAAATAAAGATTAATAAATCAAAAAAAAAATTCAGCGGATCGTTGAAATTTTTCTAACATAAAAATGTTATCTAATACAGATAAAACAGTTATGAATAACAACGAACAAATTTACTAAAGCAGAGGTCGGTATTACTGAATGAGCAAAACAAGCAATAAGTGCTGTAAACGTTCCATTGTCAGATATCTCGCTGGTCTGTATTACAAAACTAATTACGAGTTTTGTACTTGTTGCTCTCATTTCTCTTTTCTCATTGAGAAACCAATCTATTTGGTGGATAACTGAGGATACCCGTTGATCCATTGAGCTTATACAACCGACAATATCGAGAAAGTTTGCAAAGATTCTTGAAACTGGGCAGATTAACAGCTCTTAATGAACTTAAATGAAATGTTCCGATGACTGGTATTGAGTAAGTTACCTATTTAATGAACAACTGAATTCTGGTCACATTGTCTAGGTCTTTATTACATAATGACAGTTAAGAGTTGAGTGATAATCCTCGACATTTGTAATTTGTAGTTCTTTTACCCGTCCGGCGATTAGTAAGAAAGTATTAATCTGTTTCTATTATGGGTACCAAACAACGTATATTAGAACATGCATACTTTTTTTTTGTAAACACACCCTTACTCGTACAAATACAGACTTTCGAGTCTTAGATATATTAATGAATTACACAAATTTTATTACATAGTGATAATATTGAACCCTTTTGATCAGCAGTAGCACTTAACGACCACTAGACCATCGAGGCAGTCCCGCATGATAAGAATCATAAACATATCTAAGCCTATGATCTCATAGTAGAACATTATTATATTACGTTCATTAAGATAAAATGATATTTTGTAAAAATATGTAAAAATATTTATAAGAACAAGCCAAATTTCTATTCTAGAGAGTCTTAGCATCCTAATTTTGCATATAAATGTATAGCTCTGAGTCTCCGAGTAAACCCTTTTACTGTTCAACAGAGGCACTGATTGTATGAAAATACAAATGACTGCTTACCTTTCCAATATTATTATATTAAATAAACACGCGTTTGTTTGCATTGATAACGTTAGGGGTCTAAAAGGTTAAGATCATCCGGGGCTTAATGATGTCCAAACGGAATGACGTTCGTACCATGGGCATTGGGTTAAATTTCTTAATAACCATAATAGTACAGTTTTACCCATCAAAATCTTACCGGCTAGAACCACACGAAGCCCTACCATCTGCCTAAAATAAAATCTTTTAATTTCTACACAACACTCCTCTTATTAGGATTAATTTTGTATGGTCTACTAAGTGCTAAACAGTATACAAATTTCGACTTTTAAAAGTTCGCCAGCGCGAGTATAACGCCTCGTGTTGGAAACGTGGTGGGGCATATGATTGTCTGCTACCTTAGTGGTATAAAAAGCAAGTATGATTAGGAGCATCTTAATCTTCTGCGGTTTAAAGGCTCAGTTAACTGTGACGTTCGTTACATCAAATTCAATTCCCACCCTAGTCAACTAAAAGAACCCTTATTAATTACTAGTACTAATGGCCGTTTACAGACGATAGTTTCTATACAAACTCCAACTTAACAGTTTTGCGCAATCTGTAGACATAAACACTTTATTTCATTGAATAATATTAAACTGAATTTAATAGCCTCAAAGGGGCCAGAAATATTCTTCACTTGATAAGTATAAACGTTAGAAACGGGCCTCTCAAGCCTTTAAGCGGATGAAAAGGTGCAAATTTTGTTATCACAGTGTACGGTTCGGGTAGACCGTTTATTTCTACACGCGTGTATAAGCAGTTGTGGAAGTCAAATAACAGTGTGAGTTTATTCATTTTTATGGCCGTTGGTGTGAAGTGAAATTTTCAAACAATCTTATTCACTAAACAGTCTTGGCAATTAAGTTTAATTTAGAAGTCAATCCTTTTGAACTGTAGTATTGTATTGTATTGTAGTACGCATGTATAGACTACCTACCTATCTACATTTTACTTTGAACTCCTTTTGATGTTGCCCTAACTTTTCATTACAATTACAGTGGCATTTTTATGACCTAAAAAACAAGTATGTATTAGAATTTTGCGTGAAGTTCCGACTAAATGTATATGTAAAATTATGTGACCTAAAATACTCCATAATAGCACGAGAATTGTGTAGTACATAATTTGTTACATATTAATGGTGGAAAACTATTAGTGAGCGAGGCTGATGAGGCTAGTGGGGCTTGAACCAAACTTGGACCAATGCCAGCAAAAGATACATGCTACGTTGCAACAAGACCCTCTTTTATCTTCATTAATAGATACTGTTTGGGATTAAGTTGAGATCCTCATTAGGATTCCATAACAAATTTAAATATTCAGCTATGCAGAGTATGTGAAAGAAATTGTACATTACAAATATAAGCCCCGTGTGACGACGGGGTCCCGTGTTGCGACACGGGTAAGAGTTCGAAATGTCGCCACCCCTATACATCACGAGGGTGTCGTAAGAGGCGACTAAGGGAACACTTTTGCAAAAAGAGCCATTGCGTAGAGAAGGAAAACTCGAAATGAAACCCGGTTGCCTTATGGGGCGGCTTAAAAAATTTCAACTGCGGGTCACGGTCCTATGCCTGTCCATTTCAACACGGGGCGATAGGCTCACCACCTATTACGTGGTACATAAAACTATAAGGTGAAATGTGGGCGTATACTATGCCTATGCCCACCCCTTCAGGGATAAAGGTGTGATTAAATGTATGTATGTACAAAAATAAAAAAAAAATGATTATTAAATCTATTAAAAAATAGATTAGTAAGCGTCTACGAACAAAATAAAAATCCTTTACGAGTGATACGTAAACATGTTGTAATTTGCACAAAAAGCTAGCTTCGAAAACAAAACATGAATTAAATATAATAAAATGTCTAGTGTACTTTTAACGGACATCAAGTCGTATAAACGTGTAAAATCTGGTGAGCTGACTCTGCCTTCTCATTACGTATTCCGTTTCTGCGGCGAATATTTCGACAATAAACATTATGGTAATTTGGCCACATAACGATCTATTTTACACCTGTTTACGTAAACAAGATGGGTAAAGCTTCGTAGACGATTTTTCTCTTCTTAAGGCTGCCGTATTCGACCTTGACAAATCCTAAGGCAATTCGCTTTTATTCGATTCTAATAAATTATATTACTGTTATAAAATCTGAGGGGTTTTAAGAAAAAATCTAACCATAAAATATTGTTCTAAATACCGATAAATCTATTTTATGACTACTTTTTATGAGGATTAAACTAATTTACGATATATAGTGTACGATTTTCATCTGCGTTACAAACAACTGCCTACAATAAAAACATTAAAAGCTAAGTTATCTGAGGCTATTAATTTTAATGGGTCTGAAAAGACGTTGAGAAAAATTCTTTATGAAATGGGATTTGCGTTCACAAAAATAAAAGACAATAGAAAAGTTCTAATGGAAAAGCACGATGTAGCTCTCAAACGAATTGAATATCTGGACAAAATACGCGAATTTCGCGAAGCAGGAAAAAACATTATCTATATGGATGAGTCCTACATACATACACTAAAGGAAAAACTTGGATTGATGATAAGCAAATAGGAGTAAAACAACCGATTTTAAAAGGTCAACGTTTGATAATTGTTCACGCAGGTAACGAAAAAGGCTTTGTACCAGGGGCCTTTTTAACGTATAAATCCACGGACGCTAAAGGTGATTATCACAACGAAATGAATAACGAAAACTACGAGAAGTGGCTGGTTAATCAATTAATTCCAAATATACCTAATGATTCTGTTCTGGTTATCGACAACGCACCCTATCACAATAAATATGTTGAAAGACCCCCCAACTCAAACACCAATAAACAGGAAATGATAAATTAGTTACAAAGACACGAAATTTCAGTTGATCATAAATTAACAAAACCTCAGATATATAATATTACTAGCGGTACCCTGCCACGCGTCGCTGTGACTTTTTTATGGTGGTGCTATGTACCTATGAGAAATGAGTAACAAACTAAATGATACGTTACTATTTTACACACGTAAGAAGTGAAACTTCTTCACGACCTTATTTTTCGATACAAATATCATGAAATATACATAGGAGTTAGTAGTCCAAAAGTTCAAAAGTCCAAAGTCCAAAGTCAAAAAGTCCAAAGCTCCAAAACTCCAAAACTCCAAAACTCCAAAATTCCAAAAGTCCAAAAGTCTAAAGTACAAAACTCCAAAAGTATAAAAGTCCAAGAGTCCAAAGTCCAAAAGTTCAAAACTCCAAAGTCCAAAGTCCAAAACTCAAAAACTCCACAACCACAAAACTCCAAAACTCCAAAAGTCCAAAAGGTCAAAAGCCCAATAGTCCAAAAGTCCAAAAGTCCAAAGCCCAAAAGTCCAAAATTTCAAAAGTCTAAACTCCAAAATTCCTAAAGCCCAAAAGTCTAAAACTACATAAGTATAAAAGTCCAAAAGTCCAAAGTCCAAAAGTTCAAAGCTCCAAGGTTCAAAGTCCAAAACTCCAAAACTCTACAACTCTACAACTCCAAAACTCCAAAGCTCCAAAACTCCAACTCCAAAAGTCCAAAAGGTCAAAAGCCCAAAACTCCAAAAGTCCAAAAGTTCAAAAGTCCAAAAGTACAAAAGTCCAAAACTCCAATAGTCCAATAGTCCAAAAGTCCAAAAGTCCAAAAGTCCAAAGTCCAAAAGTCCAAAACTCCATAACTCCATAACTCCATAACTCCATAACTCCATAACTCCAAAACTCCAAAAGTCTGAAGTCCAAAACTCCAAAATTCCGAATGTTCAAAAATAACATGCAAAACATATCTGACCTTCTTATTAGGTAAGTACTCTCTTTTATTATTCTGAATGCAAGGAGGCCGCAATCAAACTTCTCTTATTCTACGATTTTTAATTCGAGTCAGTAAAATGACAATTGCAACTGTCACTGATACGAAAAAGGGTGACCCGCTACAATAGTGATGTTCGACAATCAATAGACTTAGACATTTTAGTCATTCTTTATTTTATTAGGTATGAAAGCTTTTTTTTTTATTGTAAATTTGTAATAGATTAAATAATTCGAGAAATATGGACCTTACCAGCATATTAAAATTGTTTACTATAACATTATTATAAAAGCTGGGAAAAAATGTTTAAAAAGATCACGTCATGGAACGATCTGCCCGCACACGTGCTTCCCTCATCTTACAATCCCGGGTTCTTCAAAAGGAGCGTGAAGAGGCACATCACAGGGCCGCCAACTTGAGGACCACTATCAGAAGTGGCCCCCAATCGCTAGATGCACTGCGGCTTCTTTCCATCAGGCTGGTGGCGACGTCAATATGGCGAGCTAAATAAAATAAAAGATTCAGAGAAATTAAGTAAAACAATTCATGTAGTTTTTAACCGACTTCAAAAAAGGAGAAGGTTACTCAATTCGACCGTACATAATTTTTTAACCGACTTCAAAAAAGGAGGTTACTCAATTCGACCGTATATAATTTTTTAGAATGATTTTTCGCGAATAACTCCGTCCGTCGTTTATTAATCGATTTGAAAAAAAATTTTTTCGTTCGAAAATAGATAGGTACTCCCAAGGTGGTCCCATTTTAAGGAAGTTAGGATCTGATGATGGCATCTTGGAGAAATCGAAGGGAACTTTTAAATTTTTTCGATTAAGGGCTTTAAAGTAGTACAACTTAATGAAAATCTGAAGTCGATCTGATGATGGAGACGAAAGACAGAAGAGAGAATTCCCTAACGATATACAGCAGTTACCTTGTGTTTGGGCTTGATTAATTTGTACTTTCGAGAACTTTACACCTAGATAGATAGATTTTCAGTCTACACGTCACTAAAAATAATGAAAAAAAGAACTTCTGACAGTGGTCCTCCAGTTGGCGGCCCTGTGATGTTCCTCTTCACGCTCCTCTTGGAGAAACCGGGATTCCCTCCCGCACACGTTTCCATGATCTCACAGATGAGGGAAACACGTGTGCGAGCAGGTCGTTCCATGTTTTTATACTTCGACAGAGGAATGATCTATTGAAAAAATTAAAATAATAAGTATGTACTTATCACCGTTAATGTCCCCGCGGTTTTAGAACCCCAAATTATACGGGAGGATGGTAAGCGACCCGACGGGATGTCTTTAGTACCCTGGAGAATGGGACGTGCGTTAGTGTGGAATGCCACTTGCACTGACACTCTTGCGGCGTCCTACCTCCCGGCTACTAGCAAAAGAGCGGTGGGCCGGCTAATGCTCGCGAGTGGTTAAAGATCGGCAAGTATAGTTGTCTCGGTGCCAATATGAATTCGTTCCATTTGATGTCGAGACACTGGGTCCACGGTGTCGCGGTGCACATGGTCTTTTCACGGCTCTGAGTAAGCGTCTGAGGGAAGAAACGCGTGATCCCCGCGCTGGTAGCTATTTCGCGCAAAGGCTTTCCATAGCTATCCAGCGTGGGAATGCTGCCTGCGTCATAGGTAGGAAGGGACCCAATTTGTATATTGATAGATAGTTAGTTTTTATTTTAAGAGTTTTTATTTTAAGTTTAGTGTAATGATATAACTTTTAATTGGTTTTATTATTATTGTTTATGAATGAATTAATGTTGTTTAATTAATTATGTACTTATAAAAAAGTTTCTTGCTATTTCGATGATTTTTAATAATTTACAGAGATGTTTTTTCTAATGTAAATTATTTTGTACATGTCACACGTGTCATTTAATGAAGCGAGTTCTTAAATATTTCCTAAGTCCAAAGTGTCTTTTCGTGCATTTAACGGACGGGCCCCTTAATCTCCAGGTAAATTGGTGTGAAATGTTTGTATAAGACAAACTACGGTTCCTTGAAAAGTGGTGATGATCGGGATTGATATTTTAGTGTAAATAATTATGGGGCAATCGAGGTCCAAATTGTTTGTTTACTACATTATTCGAATGAGTTAAAATTCGGTATAGGTGGTTTTATGCAATATTTAATTACTGTTTGATATCGAATAAAAAAATATAATCTCGACTAACTTTTAATCGTAAAACTCGATTCAACCACATCACTATTTATTTGTGACAAAAAACCCGCCACACTGAAAATGTCATTTTACTGACTCGAATTAAAAATCGTAGTATAGAATACATCAATCTGGTAGGTACATTCTAAATAGGTTGATTATAATATTTTGTTCTGAAGCTGGCAGAATATAAATTAAAAAAAACGACCAGCGCCATCTATTCGTAAAATCACTTTTTAAAGCTATTTTATTCTTATTGCTGTTATGATAAAAGTGTATAAAGTAGCCTAAAACCATCTCTGAATCCTATTGTATATCGTGTCCAATTTTGAGCTCAGTCGATTCAGTAAATTTTGAGTTTTTAATAGATACTTAAACGCACATAACATTTTTATATATATAGATATGTCAGCACAAGGACAGATTTACAGAGTTTTCCGTGAACAAGATACTAGCCGAACATGGGCACACTGTGTTGCGATTGCCACCGTACCATCCGGATTTTAATCCAATCTATACATATAATAAATCTGTTGAGGGTCGAGAGTCTGTACATGGAAGATATTTTGAAAATTTTAATTGTACTGCGTTCTCTAATCGATACTGAAGCCGAAAATGTAATCAAAATTTTTCATGTCTGTCTGTCTGTCTGTCTGTCTATCTGTCTGTCTGTCTGTATCCCGAATAAGTATCACGCCGAAACTACTGAGTCGATTTGAATGAAACTTGGTACAATTCGAGCTTATAGTCCGAGGAAGGTTCTAGGATACTTTTGATCCCGATATTTTGCGCGGTTCCTTTGGGAAAGGGTATTAAAGACAAAATAGTTTTTTAATTGAAACTTCTATACGCAAGGTTCGATTCCAAAAATTTTTTCAGTGTTATAAAGGGAATACTTTAAGGATTGTTTCACACAAGTTTTAATGTTGAGGGTTTTGTAGTTCAGGAATTAGAGACATCTCAACTTTCGCAAAACCTTCAATTAAAGGATTCCTTTGAATGTAAGGGTAAATCTAAACTGGCGTGTTGGCTTTATCATAAAAGAGCTTAATATCATAAAAAATCTTTAAGCTCTTTTATGATTAAGCAAACAGGGCAGTTTCATACGCTCCCATGGGTGTGTTGAAAAAATACCTGTCCTTTTATACACCTTATGTGGCGTAAACGAAGTTGCGCGGGTCAGCTAGTTGAAAATATATGGCCTCAACTAAAAGGCTATGTAGCCGCGAGAAACGTGGATATGAATTTAAGTTCAATAAAGACATTATTAACTGAAAAATTAAGCATAATCGGGGCTGATGAGTGGAAAAAGGTTTGCGATCATGCGATAAAATGCGAGAATGAATATCGAGGAATTCAACACGCTATGGACGACAAAATAGATAGATTGGATAGGCTAGTAATAAATACAGCTGATAGTGGCAGTGACACAGACCTCAATGAGAGCACAGATAGTGAAATGGAAGGAATTGAATATACATGATTTTGTTTTTATTATACTAATTCCGTATTTTTCCCCGTGCGGTGTTCTATTAGAATAAGAAAAATAATTAAAAGTTGGCAATCATTCAAAATTCGATTCGATTGATGATAAATGAAATCAGAATCAGAAATTTAGATTTTGTAGTGTAGGTATAATAATGTAGTCTCGCTTGGCGGTAAACTCTAAATGCCCAAGCAGCTACGTCTCGAGTTCCATTCGAAAAGATTCGTAGCCACAGGCAGTTTGTTACTTCTGTGTTGGGGGAATTTTAAACCCCGTTCAAAGACCTTCAAATGTGAATAACGACAGAAACGTGCAGAAGTACAGAAATGTTCGAAAATAAAAACGTTACAAACAGTTCCCATTTCAAGAATGACTGTAGCGTGTTAAAGCAGTGATCGTTTACAGAACACTGAGCAGATAACGGGGCCACGAACTCTTCAAACACTGGTTTTTGATGAGTATATTATAAACGAAAACACAGTTATCATTGAACAAATAGCTTACTACAGTACGGGGCCATAAAGAATGCACATCGGCAATCATCGCATTTCCGAATGCAAACGAATGCTCATTTCCATGTACATCAATTATTAGATTAGTCGTTTATCAGAATTTGAATTTAGCACTAAGTACTTTATTGTTGTTATGTTTTGATTTCACGTGAAATATATAGAGCTGTAAAACACGATGTAACTATTTTTAATTATTGCTATATTCTTGTTAGGAAAAAATAATCTTCATAAATATATATTTTATATAAGATCGACAAAAAGTGTAATATTGTGGTGACAAATTGCTAGGCCATCGGCCACAACACGGTTTAACCCTGTACCCTTAGTCGACTTATGCGACATACCTAATGATATGAAAAAAAAAATCTGTCCCAGTTTAAATATCCTGCTCTTATTATATCTTACGATCCTACACTGAGGATTCCCAGTGTTGTGTCTAGTATTTGTTATATGATTAACAGATAACATAGTAATGTATTTAATGTGTAGTAACACAATATGATACATGGGACCAAATAAGACCGTTGAAGTACATAAATCACGATTTACAATCAGAATCGGCAGCGCGAGTGTAGCACATGGTATTCAGGCTTGTCTGCTATCTTGAACGTTTTTAAACGCGTTGACGACACGCGTATAACTTAGTAAAGGTAAGCGCGTTGATCTAAACCTTTGTCAACGATCCTCGCGTTTGTTTGGCTGCAGCTATTTGCAGCCAAGACGCAATACAGAGCCAAGATAAATACAGAGTACCTACAAGTTATGCGGGTGAAACCGTGTGACGTCCGCTAGTTATAAATATGATTGATTTTTACTCGAACTGTGTTTAAGCCTTTTTTTTTAAGATTATCTACCTATTTCAATACAATATTTCCATTGAATTTTAATAATCTTACTTCACTTATGGTACTTTACGCCACACCAGAGATGTTTGCTATACAAGACGCAGATTCGCCCCTGCGTCGAATACTGTTCTGACCTTTGGGATGATTCCGCGAGGTATTTTACGGTACTAGAAGCGTTTGACGCTATGCAGAGACGTGCTATCCGATTCGAATTATTGGTTGTCCTGAGGTGCCAAGAAGCCTCGAGCCGTTAGCGCAGCAAAGAACCATAGCGTCCTTGGTTTCAGTATATTCTCGTATTTGTTAATCTTAAATAATTATAAAGGTTTGTTTCCCAAACTAATACTGAACATTATGTTTACTGGTTTATTCGCGGCAAGGGCGGATGGGTACAATTGAAGATTACACCAATTTTGCATAATATTAGGGCGTGTACAAAGTACTGTTGAGAAAAATATGGATGAAGCAAAACAAAGCGTCGGCCTTTCGGCAGATTACGAAGGTTCTAAAATGGGATCCTTGAAATTTGCAAAACAAAGGCATCCTGTAAAGACGGCCGTTTTTATTTATCTTTTGGGTTTTGATTATTAATTATGTAATTAATAAACGCTTAAGTCAAATAATGTATTAATGATGAGAACATAAATTAACGGTAATTAATGTAGCTGTATGTTTTAAAAATGTTTTATTAATCTAACTTCACCAGGAAATAACTAAATTTATCAACCAATCAAATCAAAATCTCTTAGTCCACTACTGGACGTTCGATCTCTCATAGTCTTTTTTTTTAATTTTTGCAATTACACTACATATTAATAAATAGTTTGATAACACTTACGCCTTTTTTAGGGTACCGTACTCGCACCAGTAAAAGCGGTATCTAATTACTGAGACTCCGCTAACCGTCTGTCTTTCTCCATGCTGTACCTATTTCAGGAACTGTGATAGCTAGAAAGCTGAAATTTTCAGAGATGATGTACAACCCACTATAACCACAAATTGTACCTACCATAATAAAAAAAAACTACGGGGACTCCCATATAACAAACGATATTTTATACCATATTCTGGCACGGACGGGAGTTCGCTTCGGACTTTGCCGGTTTTAAGGTGGTCCTATCTATAGGTTAACTAGGTTGGCTTAAGTACCATAGGTACCTGATAAAATACACGACTGCTATTAATTTAGGAGGGCGATTGACCTTACAGTACCACGCTCTGGTTAGATAGGTTGGAACAGACTAGCATGTCCGTGGAAGATATCGGTAGTGCTTCTTCACACAAAATTGCGAATGTATTATTTTATATTAAAATTTTCTAGTATGGCATGAATTAATAAATATTTTAATCAATATTATCAAAACATAAAAACACCTACGCACAAATTTCTTTCTTGCCACTGGGCAAAGACGACCTATTTTGTGATTCCACTTTTATAAGGTCTCAAATTCTAACTTATCGAATATCATGTTACGTTCGTTGAACTATAAATAAAATCAAATCATAACCTTGTTACTGTCAGAGCAAAAGAAAAATAATCACATTTCTCTTTAAGGTGGCAAAATACAAAAGAATACTTCAAAATGTACGTTGGCTGTCTCGAGCACGCTTAGTAAAAGTTTGTAAAGATGGCGTTCGAGTCCCAACGAGAAATCTATTCGGAAGTCGACTAGATTTATGAGGGCTGTTAAAGTGACGCAGGTATTTTCCCCTACTGAGAGCAAACTGACCAATACTTTAACATATTTTTCCTTGGGACTTTTATTTTCTTAATGCCTCCAAATTCTAACAATATATATTGACATTTTTACTTAATAATATTACCTTCACACTTGACTTGCTCTTTGTTTAAGAGAAATGGGCCAGATGTTGTTGAAAAAATATTAATTATGGGGTTCGGTGCAAACGGGGAATATATATATTTTTATATAGTAGCAGTCTTCTAAACTTTATGTAGACAAGGTCATTTTCTATGTTAATTTAGTTCATGGGCCTTATAATCTATTGAAAAGTCAGTCCCTAGGTACTGTAAGGTACTGTCGCAAAATCACTGAATCAACCAAGCTGAATAATTGTTGTCGTATGTGGTGCTTTACGTCTGTTAGGAGTCCTGGGGTATTCTTCCGAGGGCTTACCCGGGACTCCCAACCGTAGGCTGTTAGGTAGGATACGTGTGGTGTTTTGTCGGTAGGAGTCCGGCATAGCATCCATGTAGGATTTTCCTCATGTTCAAAAGAAGGGTGCTTTAGGAGATGTGATCATTTTCCGTTCAATTACAATTTTATAACATTCCTTAGTGCAAGTTTGATTAAATCTAGGCTATATTTTAGAAAAAAACATCTGTACTCACTGGCGTGACACCACTGCTAAAAGATACATTTTAATATTCCTGCGGTTAAATATGTTGAAATATAAAGTAAGCCAGGGATGGCTCAACTTTCAGTCGACTTCAACCGAGGACTTAATTAGGTGTATGGGGAGAGCTTATTGAACTGCCAATCATAATGCTTACATGGATAACAAAATGAATATTTACCAATACAATTTATGAGCGAAATTAGAAAATTCAGAAAACAGATTCTTTTCAGGATTTCCCGTCCAATAGCGATTGTTCTACTTCAATCCCCCACAAGGAGCAAAGTTATTGAAAATCTAGACGAATTGCTAAAGTTTCAACCTCTCAACTTTACACGTCCATGTATTTTAGTTTCTCTCTATTATATGAAGATCGTTTTCAGTTTGAAAAAAATTATTTCTTTGTTTCGAATTTTCTTCAGCATTTATAGTTGAGAAAATAAGATAATTTTAAATATCTACTTATCCAACTTTTCATTTCAAATCAGAGTTTGAGCCAGGCAATACCTACTCCCTGTTAATATTATAAGTGCGAAAGTAACTCTGTCTGTCTGTCTGTCTGTCGTTTACGCTTTCACGCCTGAACAGTTGGAGCGATTGATATGAAATTTGGTATAGGGATAGTTTAATGCCCTGGGAAGGACATAGGCTACTTTTTGACCGACTACGCAAAAGCAGGGTTTTTTTTTTGTACGTGGGGGAAAATCCTCAGAGGATGTTATGCCGGACTCTTACCGACTAAAAAGACCTCACGTAACGCCTAACAGACTGTGGTTGGGAGTCCCGGGTAAGCCCTCGAAAGGATGTCCCGGGAGCCACGCAAAAGGAGGGTTATGATTTTACGCGATAACGACTTCTATGCGGTTGAAGCCGCGGGGAACAGCTTGTCTTACTATAAATATTTAAGGGGCGGTTATTGCGCACAAGTAGGCATTTGGCGCTCCCCTCGCCCCGGGCGCAAAACACACCGCGCGCCGCGCCGGCAGCGGCAGTGAACTCTCATGCCACAGTATACAGTAGAGTAGAAAGAAACAGCATGCTAACTTTGTTTGACGTAGTAAATGCATCTAACTTTATTAAGTGTAGTGATTTATTCGAGTTTCCTAAATAAATGAGTTAATTATACTGGTTGAATTTATAGTCGTTCTGGACCCGAGAGGGGGTTACTCGGAATCAATAATGGAACCATTTCGGAGTGTCAAAACAGCTGTGCAGGTTATAATAAAAAAATGACTTCTATGTCATTTTTTTTCACTCGTTCGAGTTGAAACATTAGTAAAGCTTCGATTATTCATTGAAATTTTCAATGAATGAAACTCCGAAACCCATAGGCACCTACGCCGCGGCGCGTGTTTCCATGTGATCAGTTCATTGACCGAATGCATCGTTTCGATAATAATAGGTACTTAGATAATGTTAAAGGACTCCAATTTCTCCTTCATACTTTACACGGGCTTAGGATCGTCGGAAATACTTTAATATTGTTCTATTTTACGGTGAATTAATAAGGTTTATGTAATAATAATGAAAATAAACACGAACAAATAGGGAGTATTTCCGGCGTATTTAAAAAATTGGAGCTATTTACAAAATAATCAACTTAAATACCTAGACCTACCTATTCACAGTTTATTTACACTTCCCTGTACCTTAGCAACTGCTCAAAATGGAGTCCACAACGTTCGATACACAAACGGGCACGTTTTAGGCTATTGTCTTTTAGTTTACTCAATGTGTCTCTGTCACTTTTCACTATATAAAAGGCGTCCACTATCGCACTGCGTAATTCATCACGAGATTCGTACTCTCGAGTGTAAACTAATCGTTTTATTTCCGACCACAAATAAAAGTCGATCGCGACGACAATACTGCGCGCGAGTTATAGTCAAACTGCGCGCCGCGGTCGCCGGTCGGCGCGGTTGGCCGAGCGTATTTACCTACCTACAAGACGTAACTAGTCGAGTACCTACCTACGTTACTTGGCAACGAGTCCACGTGGATCGATGCATTCATGCGTTGTGATTGGCCGAATTTTCCCGGCGCGGTGACTCTTCTTACTGATTGGAACGTTAGACATTGAATGAAAAATTGTAGTAGAAAATCGTAGTAAACGTATTTCGTGAAATTTAAAGGAATAACCAGGAGTTCTCGTTTTTGGCAAACGATGTAGATTTTGACATTTTCGTAAATTTTTCTTGTTGATTTTCAAATTGACAGTGCCGATCGGTTCTGTTATCGAAACTGTGCCTAAACCTTTCCGTTCCAAAACGACTATAAATTCAACCAGTATATATTATACTATTATTTTAAGCTAATGAGTTTGTTTGTTTGTTTAGTTGTTTGAACTCTAGAGTCTAAGAGACTGCTAGTTGAATTTCAAAAGTTCTTTAACAGGATGTCCATTTTTGAAAAATACCAAAATATATAACATCACGCTAAGAGCTGAGCAGCAACGAAACATTTTTCGAAAACTAGGATATTTCATTTCTTTTGAGAGTTTCCGTTGCGTAAGTTTGCTAGATGGTTACAGTTGCGTAAAAAATGTAAATTACATTATAACTGGTCATAAAAATTACTAAAGTTTTCTAAAGTTCGTATGCTAAGTATGAATCACTTGATCATTTTGCAATCCAAAATGGCCGCCGCGGTGTAATCACCAAATTTCATGATGGGTATCATTTAAAGGGTTTTTTGGTAGCCTGAGTACGAATCACGTACTAATTTTGCAATCCAATATGGGCGCCGCGCCGTTATCACAAAATTTCATGATGGGTATCGTTTAAGGGGTTTCTTGGTATGCTGAGTACGAATCACGTACTAATTTTGCAATTCAATATGGCCGCCGCGCCGTAATCGCAAATATCCATGATGGTTATCGTTTAAGGGGTTTTTTGGTATGCTGAGTACGAATCACGTACTAATTTTGCAATTCAATATGGGCGCCGCGCCGTAATCACAAAATTTCATGATGGGTATCATTTAAGGGGTTTCTTGGTATGCTGAGTACGAATCACGTAATAATTTTGCAATCCAATATGGGCGCCGCGCCGTAATCACAAAATTTCATGATGGGTATCGTTTAAGGGGTTTTTTGCTATGCTGAGTACGAATCACGTGATAATTTTGCAATCCAAAATGGCCACCACGGTGTAATCACAAAATTTCATGATGGGTATCGTTTATAGGGTTTTTTGGTATGCTGAGTACGAATCACGTACTAATTTTGCAATCCAATATGGCCACCGCGCCTTAATCGCAAAAATCCATAATGGTTATCGTTTAAGGGGTTTTTTGGTATGCTGAGTACGAATCACATGATAATTTTGCAATCCAAAATGGCCACCGCGCCGTAATCACATAATTTCGTGATGGATATCGTTTAATAGTTTTTTTCGAATGCTGAGTACGAATAACATGATATTTTTAATATTCAATTTGGCCGCCTAAGCTATTAACAGTAGTAAACTAAAAAGATTTGCTTATTAAGTTTAGGCCTAGCAATGCGAAAATACTGTGATAAAAGATTTTTATTGTAAAATTAAGGCCAATTACATTAAATTGGTACCTAGCATATGAAAGAGTCCCTTAATCGATACCCATCATGAAATTTTGTGATTACGGCGCGGCGGCCATATTGGATTGCAAAATTATCAAGTGATTCGTACTCAGCATTTCAAAAACCCCTTAAACGATATCCATCATAGAATTTTGTGATTACGGCACGGCGGCCATATTGGATTGCAAAATTAGTACGTGATTCGTACTCAGCATACCAAAAAACCCCTTAAACGATACCCATCATGAAATTTTGTGATTATGGCGCAGCGGCCATATTGGATTGCAAAATTATCACGTGATTCGTACTCAGCATACTAAAAAACCCCTTAAACGATACCCATCATGAAATTTTGTGATTACGGCGTGGCGGCCATTTTGAATTGCAAAATTATCACGTGATTCGTACTCAGCATAGCAAAAAACCCCTTAAACGATACTCATCATGAAGTTTTGTGATTACGGCGCGGCGGCCATATTGGATTGCAGAATTATCACGTAATTCGTTCTCAGCATACCAAAAACCCCTTAAACTATACCCATCATGAAATTTTGTGATGACGGCGCGGCGGCCATATTGGATTGCAAAATTATCACGTGATTCGTACTCAGCATACTAAAAAATCCCTTAAACGATACCCATCATGAAATTTTGTGATTACGGCGTGGCGGCCATTTTGAATTGCAAAATTATCACGTGATTCGTACTCAGCATAGCATAAAACCCCTTAAACGATACCCATCATGAAATTTTGTGATTACGGTGCGGCGGCCATATTGGATTGCAGAATTATCACGTAATTCGTACTCAGCATACCAAAAAACCCCTTAAACTATACCCATCATAAAATTTTGTGATTACGGCGCGGCGGCCATATTGGATTGCAAAATTATCACGTGATTCGTACTCAGCATACCAAAAAACCCCTTAAACGATACCCATCATGAAATTTTGTGATTACGGCGTGGCCGCCATGTTGGAGTGCAAAATTATCATGTCATTCGTAGACATTTTAATGCAATAGGTAGATGGTTACCATGTCGTGAAAACACTTAAAAAGTAAAAGACCACCACATTTACCATGAGTCGCGTATGGGAATTTTAGTGTAATCCCTTCATCACTCAGGAATTAAGCTGATGGTCTTCAAAATGTATAGCTAAGTACCATCATGGATACATTGACTTACGATCAAAAAATCGCATCAAAATCGATCCACCCCTTGGGCCGTGACAAATTCACAGGACAGAGTTGTTAATTATGAGAGTTCGTTAATTGAATTAATGAGTAACTAGTAACAATGTAATTAGATTAACGTGTAATTCCATTACTCAGTAACTAGTTACTGCTAGTACTCATTGTAAATAATTACTCAAGTTATAACACAATGATGTTACTCACCAACTAGCGCGAGGTAGCTATGCAGAGAACTCTTTCCCAGGGCGCCTTGTTACAGAGTTTCTAGTGGGTGCGCAAGGGAGGCCAGGGCTCTGACGAAAACAGCCAATAGGGTGTACACACATATATTTATTAAATACACAGAGATACACAGAGACACACAGAGAGCTTATTCACTGATAGACACAAATATCACAGGTACACAGAAGTATAGTCAGGGCTTAGGTTCTAATACTACAGTAGTGGAATATTGGGCATTCTGTCCCACTTTAAGTTCGCATCGTCGCTATCGCTCCTTGCTCACGTGGGACAGATCGCCCAATATTCCACATTTTAAAAATGTAACCTAACCAAACATTTTTATAAAAAATAATTTATAAAATAAAACTTGCTGAAGCAAATCACCATCTCAACCTATCGCTGTCCACTGCTGAACATAGACCTCTTTAAATGATTTCCAGCCAGACCGGTTCATTGCCACCTGCATCCAATGAGACCCAGCAATTTTCACCAGGTCGTTGGTCCAGCTGGTAGGTGACCGTCCCACACCGCGCCTGCCGGTGCGCGGCTTGAGTGGACAAGGATCTTTTTGCCCCATCGACCGTCCGATCTTCGCGCTATGTGGCTGGCCCATTGCCACTTCAGCTAACTAATCCTGCGAGCTATGTTAGCAACATTAGTTCTTCTACGGATGTCCTCATTCCTGATTCGATCACGTAGAGAAATGCTAAGCATAGCCCTCTCCATAGTTCGCTGCGCGACTTTGAGCCGTCTGAAAAGACCTTTTGTGATGCACCACATCTCAGAACCATAAGTCATCACGGGTAATACACATTGGTTGTACACCTTTGTTTTAAGACACTGAGGCTGAAGCAAATAGGTATCTTTTATGTTTCAACATACGTCAAACGTAAACACATCACTCATATCAAATTTCTCAGTTTTAGTTAATTTAATTGTTGAATATTATATTACTTTCCGTTTCCGCTTAAACATTTCAACAACAAGATTTTTGTGAAATCATCCATTCATCATATTTTATGTCTAATTAATTTTATGTGATCGAATTCTTTTCCTGTTTAAATTGGATATAATGTTATCGGACTCTTTTCCTGTTTGAATTGCATATAATGTTACATTCATAATAAATAATTTTCAACATACCTAGTATAAAAAATGCAACTGCTGATATTTCAAATAACAGCTTTTGACTAAACGTGTAAGAATATATAATTATATGATACAAATGCTTACATGTGTTTTCAAATTAACAAGACAGCTAGCGTCATCTAATGGTCAGGGGAGTAAATGTTTCAACAAGTGTGTCCAATATCTGTTAGATGGCGCTGTGCCTCTCTCATTATTGTTTTTCAGCGTCTAAAATATTACATATAAATAAAATAAAAGTGTGTGTGTGTGTGTGTGTGTGTGTGTGTGTGTGTGTGTGTACTTAATTTTAAACAACAGCTTTTGACTAAACGTGTAAGAATAAATATATGATACAAATGCTTACATGTGTTTTCAAATTAACAAGACAGCTAACGTCATCTATCGGTCAGGGGAGTAAGCGTTTTAACAAGTGTGTCCAATATTCGTTAGATGGCGCTGTGCTCAATCTCAAAAATAATTTTAATTGTTTTTCAGCGTCTAAAATATTACATATAAATAAAATAAAAGTGTGTGTGTACTTAATTTTAAACAACAGCTTTTGACTAAACGTGTAAGAATAAATATATGATACAAATGCTTACATGTGTTTTCAAATTAACAAGACAGCTAACGTCATCTATCGGTCAGGGGAGTAAGCGTTTTAACAAGTGTGTCCAATATTCGTTAGATGGCGCTGTGCTCAATCTCAAAAATAATTTTAATTGTTTTTCAGCGTCTAAAATATTACATATAAATAAAATAAAAGTGTGTGTGTACTTCATTTTAAACAACAGCTTTTGACTAAACGTGTAAGAATAAATATATGATACAAATGCTTACATGTGTTTTCAAATTAACAAGACAGCTAACGTCATCTATCGGTCAGGGGAGTAAGCGTTTTAACAAGTGTGTCCAATATTCGTTAGATGGCGCTGTGCTCAATCTCAAAAATAATTTTAATTGTTTTTCAGCGTCTAAAATATTACATATAAATAAAATAAAAGTGTGTGTGTACTTCATTTTAAACAACAGCTTTTGACTAAACGTGTAAGAATAAATATATGATACAAATGCTTACATGTGTTTTCAAATTAACAAGACAGCTAACGTCATCTATCGGTCAGGGGAGTAAGCGTTTTAACAAGTGTGTCCAATATTCGTTAGATGGCGCTGTGCTCAATCTCAAAAATAATTTTAATTGTTTTTCAGCGTCTAAAATATTACATATAAATAAAATAAAAGTGTGTGTGTACTTCATTTTAAACAACAGCTTTTGACTAAACGTGTAAGAATAAATATATGATACAAATGCTTACATGTGTTTTCAAATTAACAAGACAGCTAACGTCATCTATCGGTCAGGGGAGTAAGCGTTTTAACAAGTGTGTCCAATATTCGTTAGATGGCGCTGTGCTCAATCTCAAAAATAATTTTAATTGTTTTTCAGCGTCTAAAATATTACATATAAATAAAATAAAAGTGTGTGTGTACTTCATTTTAAACAACAGCTTTTGACTAAACGTGTAAGAATAAATATATGATACAAATGCTTACATGTGTTTTCAAATTAACAAGACAGCTAACGTCATCTATCGGTCAGGGGAGTAAGCGTTTTAACAAGTGTGTCCAATATTCGTTAGATGGCGCTGTGCTCAATCTCAAAAATAATTTTAATTGTTTTTCAGCGTCTAAAATATTACATATAAATAAAATAAAAGTGTGTGTGTACTTCATTTTAAACAACAGCTTTTGACTAAACGTGTAAGAATAAATATATGTTACAAATGCTTACATGTGTTTTCAAATTAACAAGACAGCTAACGTCATCTATCGGTCAGGGGAGTAATCGTTTCAACAAGTGGAAACGAAGCATCTAAAATTCCTCGAAGAGGTAGGCACAGGCATACCAACCAACATAATAGGTGCTGAATTCATCGCTAAGATCTCAAACAAATTTCTGGATTCGAAACCATGACTTTGGTTGACAGATAGTTGGTGTAATAATGTATAATATTAGACTACTTTTATCCTGAGAATATATTTCACCGGTAAAATATCAGCCACGGACGCCCACTAGTACCAGTTATAAAAGACTTAAATTGATTAGGTTTGTTTAAAATATGATTCATGATCAATCGGGCGTAAGCAACATAAATATAATGATACACTTGCAAATATATTTTATTAAGGTTCAATTTGTAGTGAGGTAAATTATTGCTGAATCGAGATTTTATTTGTATAAAACTCGGAATTTTTGAATGAAAAATCACATTCGAACCAGTATCTCACAAGTGACAAGTGACAAGTGACAAGAAATAACCAGATTTCTATCATGTGAGTAAGTTCTTCTTTTAATAGTAGAAATGCTCAGCTATGGACCTAGTTTTTGTCTGCTAGCTGTGTTCATTTTCATCTTCTCTTCATCTTAGTGCATTCTCAGTAGCTACCAAACCCTACTGGGATTTGGAGCCTGGGGTCCAGTTTTATTTGGTTGCTAGAGCAGCTATTGTTTGACTTTTGATTTTCAACATTGATGGTAGCGATTGCTGTCTAACATCCCAACCCCCTAGGAATGCCTTTATCGTTCCCTCATCCGTTAGTCAACAGGTGCACCGCTTAAAGGTGAGGACGCTTGGACCTCATGCACCCATTTTCATATCCTATCTATTCCTCATGATGTTGTTCAGTTACGAACCCGGTTTTTGTCTGTCGGCTGTGTTAACTTTCATGTCCTATCTATTCCTGATGTACTGAAAATCTGAGAATATTTTATTTATGATTTGATTGTATCTTAACAGGTCTGATTCGGAGTTTGAAACGTGTTCTGTAGTGGAGTCTGTTGCACCAAAGAAACGTAAGCCGGTGGAGAAAAAGCAAAAACAATCGAAGATCCTCACTTCACCTCCGTTGGAGTCAGACAGCGTTCGACGAAAAAGAAATTCATCTGACCTTAAAACCACACAGAGGTAGGTTTCACTATGTTCTTTTTTTATACTACTAAGGTGACAGACAAGCTTACGACCCACCTGATGGTAAGTGCTCACCGCAGCTTATAGATGATTGTAACACCGGAGGCGCTACACCCACGCTGCCGACTCTGAACGCCGTATTGCCATGTTGAAATGGATAGGCGCAGGTTGTGACTACCTGCTATTGAAAATTTTCAAGGCGCTCAGAAAAGCATTCAACATGGCTTAACGACTGCCATTTTACTGACAACCGGGACCAACGGCTTAACGTGCCTTCCGAAGTACGGAAACGCTCGCACAAAGAATTGATACAAATTGCTCACCCATCGAGGACCAGCCACAGCGAAACTTGCTAACCACAGTGATCGTGTACAGAACACTGAGACCGCGGGGCCACGAGCGCTTCAAAACTTCAACTTTTTTCAACTAAGTTTGTGTTTTGATTGTTAACATTCATACTTAGTATACTTTGATCCCAAGTTCTTAGTCACTTTGATTCAGTACGTTTATAATTAACACTTTGTTTCTTTTACAGAAAAAATAAACCAAACTTCCTGAATATTTTGCGGTCCGAAGAAGCCAGTTGCAGTGAACCAGAACGACGTGAACTAACTTCCAGTTTCTCGAGCCGTGTTGCAACGGGAACGTCCCGTCGCTCCAAGAAGACGGGAGGAGGGTATGTGATTGATTTTAAACTGTATAAAACTAATGACTACATATCACACGCCGCTGATGTGCGCTATAGGACTGCCCTTGTGACTGTAAAACTACAGTGTGACGAGTCCTCACTATCTTGGGAGTCACTTCAAGAGTTTCTAGGACTCGCATTTAAAGAATTTCAAGACACTGAACCAGTGCATTATTCTGATAAGATTTTTATAAAGTAGTTTTATTCTCTATTTTTTATAAATTAAGCTATAGACTGAAAAAGTTTCGTATGTATTCGGTTTATAAATTGGGTTATATATAATAATAATAATAATAATAACGCCTTTTTGTACTACGTGTAACACATCCGAGGAGGGTATGTGATTGATTTTAAACTGTATAAAACTAACGACTACATATCTGTGGTGACTGTAAAACTACAGTGTGACGAGTCCTTACTATCTTGGGAGTCACTTCAAGAGTTTCTAGGACTCGCATTTAAAGAATTTCAAGACACTGAACCAGTGCATTATTCTGATAAGATTTTTATAAAGTAGTTTTATTCTCTATTTTTTATAAATTGAGCTATAGACTGAAAAAGTTTCGTATGTATTCGGTTTATAAATTGGGTTATATATAATAATAATAATAATGCCTTTTTGTACTGCGTGTAACACATCCGTACCCAGTAAATCATGGATAGGACATTTACGAAGTAGTTTGCATAGGAAAAGTACTCATACAATAAAACATAGTGATGGAGTAGAAATCGTAAACTCAGCGTTTCGCAATCGTATATTAACATATAAAATATTGTCTTGCGATGAACTTCAGGGAGCGTCAGTAGAATCTTTTTTTTTAAATATTCGTAACCAATTAAAATCTCTTCTAATCGAATTTCTTGCTAAGCATAATTGTGTTAAGGTAAACTTTGAGTATTTTGGTACATTTTTAAAATTCAAAGATAATTCCCAAGAAGTGAAATCTTTTGGAACCAAAAATAAAATATTGTATTCTAATTTTGATTTCGAAAAATTTTATATTGAAACAGTTAATTATTTAAAAACAAATATTGAAGAGTTTGAAGGTCGTGATAGTGGTTGGACATTTATAAACCATTTGTATGTTGAGATGAATCTCAATAAATACCAACCACTTGGTGGGTCGAGTTTCATCAGTTTACCCAAATCAATTCAGGCTAAAAAAGCGTGTTTGAATATTATGAATAAAGATCGATATTGTTTTTTATGGTGTGTAACAGCGGCTTTATATCCAACTAAAAAACACCCTGAAAGAACGCATTCTTATCCTAATTTTCGAGAATTATTTAATTTAAAGGGAATGTCTTTTCCCGTGACCTTTAATGATATTAAAACATTTGAAAGAAACAATCCATGTATTAAGTTTATAATTTATGGTTTAAAAAATCATAAAACCTTTGTAGGTCCTTTGTATAAATCTGAAATCGATAAAAAGTACAAAGGAAAAATTATTCATTTACTGTTTCTTGAAAATAACAGCTCTTCTCATTATTGTTTGATCAAAGACTGTTCTAGACTTTTTAGAAGTCAAGTCACATCTCATCACAACAGATTACATCTTTGTGATTTATGTTTAATATTTTTCAATACCGCTGACGAACTTAACAACCATTTATGTGGAGGTATAATAACTCTCCTCCCAAATAAAGGTTCAGTAATTAAATTTAAAAACTATGAACGCAAACAAACTATGCCTTTTTGTATTTACGCAGATTTTGAATCGATGTTACAAAAAAATACTGAGCCTAATAATAATTGTTCTAGTAAAAATACGAATATATTCCACCAACACGTGCCGGTTGCTTTTGGTTATTATATTGTATGCTCTGATGATCCTCGTTATAATCGTTACGTGTCATATCGAGGTAGAGACTGTGATAAGCGCTTTGTTGACTATATAACTAAAGACGTACAAAAAATTTATGATATAATTAAGTCGCCTGCTGCAATGATATTTTCCTCGGAGGACAGGTGTGATTTTGAAAATGCAACACGTTGTCATATCTGCCAAAACTTTATTTTTTGTGACAAAGTCCGCGATCATTGTCATCTTACCGGTCGTTATCGAGGAGCTGCGCATTCGTTCTGTAATTTGCAATATAAAATGCCCGCATTTGTCCTCATTTTTTTTCATAACTTAGCTGGTTATGATTGTCATTTATTTATTAAAGCGTTGGGTGACGTCCCTGGTGAAATAAAAATAATACCTAAAAATAAAGAAAACTATATCTCATTTACGAAATTTGTATCAGTTTCAAATAATAAGTTTTTTCAAATGCGTTTTCTTGATTCATTTAAATTTTTGGGTATAAGTTTAGACAAATTAAGTAAAACTTTAACACCAGAAATGTTTAAACATTTACAAAATCACTTCCCTGTTCCTGATGAATTCCAACTACTTACTCGCAAAGGTATTTATCCATATGAATATATGGATTCGTGGAAACGGTATGATGAAAATTTTTTACCTCCAAAGAAATACTTTTATAGTTCCCTTAATGATGAAAATGTTTCTGAAGATGATTACCGGTATGCAAATTTAGTTTGGTCAAAATTTAGAATTACTAGTTTAGGTGAATATACGGATTTATATCTAAAAACTGATGTGCTTTTATTAGCAGATATTTTTGAAAATTTTAGAAAGACATGCAAACAACATTATCACTTAGATCCATCTTTTTATTTAACTGCACCCAGTTTATCTTTCGACGCTATGTTATTAAAAACAGGTGTTGAATTGGAACTAATTAATGACTTGTCTATGATACGCATGTTACAAAGTGGTATAAGAGGAGGAGTGTGCCTCTGCTCTCACAGGCATGCTAAAGCAAATAACACATACTTAGCTAATTACAAATCTTCGGAACCTGATTCCTATATCTCTTATATAGATTGTAATAATTTGTATGGGTACAGTATGTGTCAATACTTACCATTATCTAATTTCAAATTTCTCACTCAACAAGAAATTGATAATTTAGATATAACTAAAATTGCAATTGATGCTGATTATGGTTATATTTTGGAAGTGGATATAGCATACCCTAAGCATTTGCATAACTTGCACAACGATTTACCATTTTGTTCCGAAAAATTTATACCCCCCGGGGGAAAGAGTTCTAAGCTAATACCTAATTTATATGATAAATTTAATTATGTCATACATTACGTGCATTTACAAACTTGTATGAAACATGGGTTGATATTGAAGAAGATTCATAGAATAATCAGTTTTCTACAAAGCCCATATTTAAAACAATATATTGATTTAAACACCAAACTGAGACAAAAAAGTTCTTCCACTTTTGAACAAGACTTTTTTAAGCTCTTGAATAATAGTGTATTTGGAAAAACTTTAGAAAATACTGAAAACAGGGTTAATGTCCATTTAGTTTCTCAGTGGCAAGATATCGAAAACATAACTAAACGAAGAAAATGCGCTCAAAACCTTATTGCTCGTCCAAATTTCCATAGTGCAACGGTTTTCACAAAAAATCTAGTAGCGGTGCAGTTAAATCCTGAACAAATAGTTTTGAACAAACCAATATATATTGGATTTGCTGTTCTAGAATTATCAAAAAGTCATATGTATGACTTTCACTATTCAGTCATGCAACCTTTTTACAAGGATAGGATACGGATGTGTTACACGGACACAGATAGTTTTGTTTATCATATACAAACCCATGATTTCTATGAAGACATAAAAAATAACTTTTTATCTTACTTCGACACCAGCAATTTTTGTAAAAATAATGTGTATAATTTACCCATACAGAACAAAAAAATACCAGGCTTATTTAAAGATGAAATGGGTGGTAAAATAATAAGCGAATTCGTTGGGTTGAGATCAAAGTTATATTGTATCAAAACCATTGATAGCACTATTAAAAAAGCCAAGGGTATTAAAAAGAATGTTGTACGTGACATTAACGTTTTCGATTACAAAAAAACACTTTACAACAATGAAATTGTTCATAAAACAAATGTTTTATTTAAGTCAATAAAACATGAGCTATTTACATGTGCTGTAACAAAAATTGCGCTGTCTGGTGATGATGATAAACGAGTTATTGCAAAAGATAAGATTTCAACTCGAGCATGGGGTCATACCGATATTTTTAATTTTTATCAAAAATTAGGTGTGCTATCCTGTCTTCACATAGTATTCGCAAATTATAATTATTGTAATCAACTAAACTAACTAAAATTGTAAAATTTATATGCAGTTTTGTATTATTATAAGTACCTAATCTTAAGAAATTAAACCAAGTAAGAGCATGGGGTCATACCGATATTTTTTATTGTGTGCTATCCTGTCTTTACATAGTATTCACAAATTATAATTATTGTAATCAACTAAACTAACTAAAACTGTAAAATTTATATGCTGTTTTGTATTATTATAAGTACCTAATCTTAAGAAATTAAACTAAGTAAAACTGAGAAATTTGGAATAAATGCATTATTATAAATATAGTATTCTGTTTTTTCTTTAATTTCCTAATACATTTGCAATACCTACTATCATGTACCATGAGAGATTTTCGCGGTCGCGGGAAACCGCTGTCGCGCTGGCTATGCCCGCCATGAAACTTGTATGTCAGGATCGTAGTAAGTGGAAATCCTTAGTCTCTGCCTACCCTGATGGGAAACAGGTGTGAAAATATGTATATGTATGTATGTTATGATGTCTTAAGTTACATACTTCGAAGTAAAATTTCTTAGAAATGTGAAATAGGATATCTATGGTTAGTAGTAGTGGACTATTGGACATTCTGAAAAAAATCTTCAAAACCTGGGACCTTGGTAGCGACAGTCACAACCTCATAACACCTGATGATATGCATCATCATTCACGTTACAACACGTTTACAATTCATAAAAATTTCGCAACTTAAGTAAGTACATAACAATGTGCATTACATCATTCTTAAGACATGTTTGAACATGTTCGTCATAGTGAACGATGACACTTGCAAACTTGTAGGGAGTATCTCGTTACAACTTATTGCAAAATAAACTAAATCAACAGGTCAGAACTTGAATTAATACGTAGTACAGTGTATGTGTCACTAGCGGGTCATGTTTCTATTTAATTCACCTATTACTCATAATTACATTCAGTTTCATACTTGTTCTCTTTACATTCACACAAAGCAGTCTTTTAATTAATAATGTTGAAGCAACAGCAGTGCATCTCTGAACCTCAAACCAGTTACTTTGCTACAAGGAATAGGAGGATTCCAAAATACGTAATTAAAATAGATGTATTAGAAGCTGAAGATACATCAGATAACGAAGTAGAAATACATACAAGAGTGAAAACCCAATATATTGTTTACGATCAGTGGGATGAAATATATTATAAAACAGAGAAATTACTGAGCCAAATATTTAAAACGTTAGAAGATCGTGGCAGAGGAGGACGAGGCCAACCAGATATACCTCAACATTAATACATTATAAATAATGGCAGATGCATATGGTGACGGTATTGTTCAATACGCTCAAGACCCCTTTGACTTCTCACATATTTTACCTCTTTCTCCTACGCAAGTTGAACCAAAAAGAAGAAAACCAACTATTTGTAGAAAATCTAAAAAGACAGCTCATAAATCTTTTGTAATCAGCAACCAACCAAAAGGAGTCAAGCTAATTCAGATAAAGATCTTGGACATCACCAACGACAAAGACAAACCTTCGTTGCCGTTTTGTGAAGATAGTGACAGTGTGATACTTAGTGCTCAATACGTAGTTCATGATACAGTTGATGAAATCATGGACATGGCTGAAGGTATTATTAAGAAAATATCTAAGAAAATTCATGGTGATAGCTTATCATTTTAACTAATGTGTTTTTAGTTTTAAGTAAGTTATACATCATCTTAATACTTAGAGATGTACTGCTGACGCTTCAACATTTTGTACGCGTCATTTTTTATCATTGTGTTAGGTTTAAGATCAATGTAATTTTTTGAGACATTAAATAAATGGTATTATGATTAATTTTTTTTTTCATTTCAATTTCGACTTGGGTAGGAAATAGTATGAAAAACAAACACAGTATAGTAATAAAACATTTATTCGGTTTATTAAACTTATGAAATACAAAAATTATTTTCTAAACACCATTGTTTAATACACAATACATTCCTTAAAGCACAATAGTTCTTATGAGCAAAACAATTATACAAAAATAGGTCTTTACAGTAAAGATCACTAAGAGTCTTTAAGTTAGGAATACTTTTATTTTTACATATGTCGGAAACATTATTATGACCACATAGCTCTTGAACCCAATTAATTTTCTCACTACCTTTAACAAGAACCTTTTTTTCCTTCAAATAGGGTTTGATTATTCTAGAAAATTCTCTGTAGTCTATATATCCTTCGCTCCAGCGGTAACCTCTATTCCTTTCAATCCACCAAATGTGTCTTCTTTCTTCATCAGTTAGCGAGGATAACGGGTAAGGAGGTTTTATTAAGAATATATGAGTATGTTCCAACGTAGCTACAGCTAATTCTTTGACTATAAAGTTATTATAACGATCTTTAAAACCCTGAACATCTACTATAATAGTATTTTTGTTCATGATATCTTTCTGACGACGCTACTTAACGGCTTATACTCGATTATACAGTCGTTCAATATAAGACAATATGCTGAAGTTTGATCTGGTATATCAATATCACTTTCAATTTCCACTCTAACATCCACAACAGGACCTGATTTAAGATTATCTGGTTGTCTAGAACAATCTATTACAAATAACGGAGCAATATTTTTAAATTGTTTCTCATTTAATAATGGCTCGGCGCGACGTCCATAATACGACTGTTGAAATCTAGTATATTGTTCATATATTAAAGCAATTCGATTATTCGAGAAACTTGAATTTAAATTTTCATAAGGGAAGTAGGTTGAATTTAGGTATACTCTAACATCACGAACATCACAGTGATCAAACTTAGACATATCCAATTTAGAATTATTTTTTCTATTTGTTTGCAGACCAATAATAACAAATCTTGGTTTCTCTATTTGCGACGATGTTTTTATGGACCAAGTATGCTTAGTAGTTTTTGGTAAAGCCGGATATTCATATAAATCCCAATTCCTAAATATCATCTGGAGTGGTCGATCTTTTTCTAACAGTTTTAACATATTTATTTTTTCCCTATCGGACACTTTGACATGTGGTACACGCCATATTATTTTATTTATAATAATATCTTCTACAGTTTCACCATCGTTAAGTTTTAGGGCGTTCAGATTAGTATTACTTCGTAACAATATTAATTCATGTTTGCTGTTTATCACTACTTTCTTGAAATCTTCTGCAAAACCAAGAATGTTACAGAGGGGTATAGAAGCAGAAAAGCTTCCCCCATTTGCACTATTTATGCCTTCGATATTCCATCCCCAAGCATTAGATGCTTTAGCCTCGTTTTCGTTCATTGATATTAATGATTTCATTGTGGTAGTTATACCAGCGTTTTTTATTTTATCTATTTCCACTCCATTTATCTCATACCTTATATCTTGAAACAAATAAAGTAGACTATTGTTTGTGAAATGAACGTTACTGACTCTTTCCTTCGAATTTCCACCCTTGTTTACAACAACAGTTCCTTCCAAAAACAAAGTGCTTGCTGATGGTAATATATACAAGTCTTGTTGATTAATAGGTATCCTGATTTCATCGCTTCTATTGAAACTTGTTACGTAAGGCTTGTAAGAGTGAAATTCAATTCCTTCCACAGCGTTGTTGTATGCAGGAGTGGACAAAACATCTAGTATATTCATTTCAACAAACCGATCGCTTTAAGAAATGCTTTATTATTGTTATTCAATTTTATAACCCTTTTGGACCGAGCTCTTATTGGTTTGATAGTTTTAGTAGAACTGTTATTTTTAGTTGGATGTACCACATATTTATTATAATCTATCATTGTTTTCTTCTGATATGTAGATACAACTGCACTTCTTCACCTCGCAAATTTATTAAGTTATTATTTATATCCAACAACCTTATCTGTATGCAGCTTATATTGGTTTGATTTATTGGAAAGTAGATTGCGTTTTTCGGAATTTCTATAATCCTGTATCCAGGTGGAACATTAAGTGCAAATTCGTGTAAGATGTGACTGGATTGACCGTTTATATAGGAACCGCTAACTATGTCACATTCAATCCTTATGACAGTCGTTGGCAAAATGTTTACTGGAAACTCTGATACATGATATTTATTTGCTTCTAAGATCTGCTTTTTAACCCTTAGAGCTCCTCGCGGCGACCGGTCGCCGCACATAATAATCAAGTTTTTCCGTAAAGCCCCGCGCGGCGACCGGTCGCCGCACCTACCCAGACGACTTTAAACTTAAATTTAGCGTTCTTACGTCCTACTTTTCTATGAACAGGTTTATTGCATGTGTAGTTTATAACATTTTCTTGTTTTTGGAATCTTATAAAATGACGTCAATGGGCCAGAATTATTTACAAAAATCGAACAGTTGAAGTTGAGAGTGGATTGCGCATGGATGGCGTGCGTTTGTGTAGTACGTGTGTGTTTCGTGTTTTTATTATAAATAATGTGTTTGCATTATTATTTATTATTATACACAGTAAAATAAACAATATATCAATAATCCGGTTGGTGTTCACAGGATCGTAAAATATGGTGTAGTGGTAGAGTAATCAATGTTTTTTTTGTTGAGTGCGTGTGTACCAAGTGCGAGTGTGCGTGTGTGTTTTGTTTTTTTATTATAAATAATGTGTTTTTATTATTGTTTATTATTATACACAGTAAAATAAACAATTTATCAATAATCCGGTTGCTGTTTGCAGAATTGAAAAATTTGGTCTGGTAAGTGAGAAAAAAATTTTTTTTTGGGAAATGGGAAATCTTTTTTCATTTTTAGGGTGGTGGAGCTAGGTCCGCGTGATTACCGATTTTCGATATATTTTTTTAGTGTGTTGAAGGGTTAAATCCCAATAAACTTCCAAATGTATCTTCTTTAGTAAAATCTATAGTTGATGTACAAAATAACACAGTTTTTAAGGTGTTGTTATTACAATTGAGTGTTATAGATGCATCTTTTATCTCAGTTTTTAAATAGTCACTAATATCTTGTAATTCATAGGTTCCTTCAGGTATCTCAATAACATTTTTAGAACCATAGTATAATTTATTGTTTGTATTATCAAAATTTGGAATAGAATTATATGTAGAGAAATGTAATAATGCACATTCATACTCCTCAGCTAATGGCAACGTGTCTGGATAATAGGTAGATAATACCGATGAGTTTCCAGTTATCGATAAGGTGAGTGACATCTTGCAAATGATGGAAATGAAAGAGTGGTATAAGATTTATAGTATTTTTATTTAAAGTATTATAATTATAATAAAGATTTATAGTATTTAATCCAAAAAGTTTGCAAATAACTTAAACACATATGTCCACAAACTATTGTGTTAAATTGTTGATATCTATCATAGTTATAATGAACATTCTTAAAATATAGCATTAACTCTCTTGGCGGTTTTAAATCACCATAGCTATCAAAATATTCACAATAATTGTTTATTTTAACATAAGCTACCCAATGCGTTCCATCATTTCTCGAATTATCTAGGTTAACTATAGCACATTCAATTCGTTTAGGTGTTTTTGGTAACTGATCCTTCATATAAACTCCTCGAAAATGTGGAATACAATGACCATACTTCTGAATATCGATATTAGTTAAAGCGCGATTAGGTAGCTGATCAATTAGTTTTTTGATGGATTTATAAACAATCCCTGACCTTGCTTATGCGGTTTAATGTATAGACCTTTACCTATTGCTATAGCCTCCATAGTTTTATTATGACGTTCAGTTTCTTGTAATTTTTTCTGACCGTGTTTATAATCATTCACAGTTTTTGCAATACCAGCTGCACCACCAGCTAATGCTCCTAAAGCAGATAAACCAGCAAAAATTGGGATTAAAGGTAGAATGCCTCCAGTTTTTGGTATAGGTATCATTCGAGGTACTCGAACTTTTGGAATGCATGGAACTAATTTTCGGGCAACCATATAAGCCATATTTATTAATGACTTATCATCTTTAGGTGAGAGTTTTTTGATTTTTCTTTTTATTTTTTTAACAAAGTTATAAAAGGTCTTAACACCAGCACCAGACTTCAATTTAGCTTTCATAACTTTGTTTACTATCCACGAACTAATCTTTTCCCCTGTTCGAGCATCTTTTGCTTTAAGTCTTTGCTTAGCCATATCTAAAAGACGTAAGTCGGCTTTTTGACGGTTAGGCAAGTCTGTGTAGTTTGCGTATGCAATATCGTGATGCATACAAGCTTCGTCTAACTTATTTACACCGTTATCACCACGTAGTAATCGTTTCGAAAGCTTTGTTCCTGGTCCACAATAGTTATAACCAGGTATGTGTAGTTCGAATGGTAAATGATTAATGATATTGTTTATTAGTCCACCACCTTGCATCGTCCAAAGAATAATGAATATACTTTAAAATTACATATCACTTATATAATTAACTCATTCCACTATTGCAGTATTATCAATCCAACTATTCTCTTTGTTATTCAAACCCAACCATTTTACAAACAGTTTGTTTCCTTTCTTTTTTAATACCTTTTCTATCAAATAGACACCAGGACAGGACGACTTTTGAAGCTCTTGTTCGTAAAAAGTTCCTAATATGACTTGTTTTTGATTATCTTCGATGCGATATGTTATTGGTATAGTGTTATTTATCTTTTTTATAGTAAATAATTCTGTTGACCAGTTAGGAGTGTATCCTTTCTCGAATATATGTTTGTACTTGCTAATTCGAACTTTGTCACCAATTTTAAACTTTGGACGACATTTTTGGACTACCTTTATCATGGAATTCGTAATATTATTTTTAATGTTAGTTTCATTAAACTTATTGACATTAACAGGTGCAAATTTAATAGTACGATGTTTTGTGTTATTATATGTCTTCACAATACCGTTCAAGCCACCATCTATCCACTTATAGTGTCCGTTCAAGCTAAAGTATTTGTACAATTTATTTTTAATAGTTTTAATAACTCGTTCTACAATTGAAGCCTTTTTGGTTGAAAATGTAGAGTAGTGATTAATATTATAGTTCTGTAAAAGCTTTTGAAATGTTGAATTATAGAACTCAGTACCCATATCAGTTTGCAGATGATTTGGTATCCTGTGATTAGAAGAAAGTATTTTTTCAAATGCAAGAGAGACATCATGTTTGGATTTAGTTTTTAATGGTTCCACCCAAACGTACTTGGAGAAGCAGTCGATAACTATTAAAATATAGTTATATCCTTTATTAAAGGTTTTTAGGTTTTGCATATCAGCTAAATCTGCTTGCCACAAATCATCAATACCTTTTAAAATTACAGATCGTCGAGGAAAATTTTTTCGTGCTGCTTTATGTATTTCATTGACGATTTGTTGTTTCGTCATTTTAACAAACTTTAAGGGCTATGTTTTTCGATCTTTTAATATAGATTGAATTGCGTCTTGAACTAGTTTATCAACTGCTTTTCTTGTGTAAAATTTGCTTTCCAAATGAGTGTCTATCTCAGACATTATTGTTTTTAAAGCTTTCTCTATGTGGTTTTGAACACTATTTGGAATAGAACTTTGCAATTTTCGTAAGTCACGGATTAGTACACCTTTCAATTCATCTACATATGCTTTATTTACTGCATCATCTGCGTCTTGAGGAGGTTTAACACCTTTTAGCCTCGATGTCTTCAAGTCATAATCTCCATAATCAGATTTTATTAATGCGTTATCATTAAAATCAAGTATTTCTGATATCCGCATTCGCTTATGAATATAATGTCCAAATTTGTCTACATTCATATTAAAGGTGTATTATGTTGAACGGTATATAGTAAAATGACACACATATAACATTAGTAGATCTATTTATTTAATGATTTTGCTTTCACGTAGTTCTTCAATGATAGATATTATTTCATTGTCTAGTCCTGTGTTCCCAGCATCTCGAGAAGCAATTAATAACTTTAATCTATCAACCAATTCATTGGGATCATCCCAATATACAAAATCTGTGTTTTTTTTCCACATTTTTGTTGAAGGTAATCCTTTTCCTACTTTCTGTCTACAACTTGGACTTCTACTTTCTTGATCGAAAAGTGGTTTAATAACTTGCAAATATTTTTGTCCTTTATTACTTTTAATTGGTTTTTTTGAATCGAAATCACGACGATGTGCATTCGTTACAAGTAACATTGTCTTATAATTTTGCTTGTCACAGTCATTAACCAAGCTCAGATCAATGTCTTTTTTTAACAGTAACTCTCGCAACCCAGGTGTACTTTTGTATTTGTGTCCGGCTACAGTAATAACTTTATCCCCAATAGTTATGTTAGAGGAACCCAACATTAGCTTTCCACGTTCATTTCTTATACCAAATGGAACATCTGATAGTACTTGTGAAGATAACGACCAAGATGATGCATCTGGATTAGTACCGACTAATGACTGAAATGAAGAGTCCGATGAGGGTTCCGATTCGTTACTAGCAATACTGCTATCATCTGTTTCTTTCATATCTTGGTCTTGCGGTTCATTGGGTTCTACTTTTTCCTCCTTTTTTGTTAGAGCTAAGTGGTTATTAGTGTTGGCTATTAAATTGAGAGATTCTGTGACAGGTTTAAAAACTGTATCAAGAGCATGCTTATTATTATCTTCAAAATCCTTCATTTTACGTATTTTTTTCTTGACAGCTTGTGTCGCATCAACAATTTGTTTTTTCAATGATTTATCCATTATGTAAAATAGGTGGTAATCGAATAAGAATCAATTAAAGAATAACAATAAACAGACTGCAGTCTACTTAAATATTCAAATTTCATCTAATAATACAAATGTGTCAAACGTTTTTCTATAGCAACCATTGTTTTTAGAACAATCTTTATTAATTACCACATAATCAAAAGGTTCTTTCCATATTAAGGAACACATTTCTCGAAATTTCAACCATGTCATATCGGTGTTAACATGTTCTTCATAAACATGTTTCAAATTAACTTCATCTTGCTTAAAAAGCACAATTAGGTTAGCATTATCTCTTACAAGTTGTTTAGGTATTTTGGTATAAGTTTGATTTAAATAAAAACTATCAATCAATTTATGTCTTCCCATGGCAAAATAATCACAGAATTTGGTTTTGCATCTGAAACTTTTAAAACGTCATCATTTGTCTGATATTTATGAAGAGTGATACCTGGTACTCGTTGTAAAACCTTTTCTAAAAAGATGTACTTTGGTTGATGTAGAGTTTTAGAGTATACATAAACATTTTTAAATGTCAAGCCATTTTCATGCAATAGAAGACCAATTAATAAATTAGTTTTTCCACAATTTGATGGTCCACAAATGATGCAACGTACAGTATTCGGTAATAATTCTCCATGACGTAATTTGTTTTTTGTCAAATCGTCACAGATTGTATTGACCTGTAACGATTGTCTTTGTTTAACGAATTTCATGTTTGCTATGCAATACTGATGGACTCATAATGAAAAGATGAATTTATAACATAAATATTTATAACTACAAGTAGTCGAACCCAACTGGATACAGAAAACGTTGTGGGTTATAAATGGTAAGTAATGAACATGGAGGGAGCTTCAGCAATTTTTATTTTTTAAATTATTTTTTATAAAAATGTTAGGTTAGGTTACATTTTTAAAATGTGGAATATTGGGCGATCTGTCCCACGTGAGCAAGGAGCGATAGCGACGATGCGAACTTAAAGTGGGACAGAATGCCCAATATTCCACTACTTACTACTCAATAGACCACTGCCGCGTGAGCAGGTAAAACGGGTAAGCAGCTAACTACACTTATAATTGGGTGACAATTACTGGCCTTGAGTCAAGCTGAGAGCAGCACAGCACGAGAATGCCACGTGGAGGCGGCTGGTTCCTCTCAAAACACCTCGCTCGTGTAGTCCACGTGTCTTTGGGTGTGGTTTTGCTAACCGTGGACAGGCCGCTTTTCCCCGTAGTAAAAAACCCTGTTATGACAAGTAAACGACAAATGAAATAACTGACATCGCGACCGACGAAATTCGAACCGCTTTGCAAACAAGAAATGACACTTACCGGTATCCCGGGTGTAGGTTGAAACAGAAACTTATTCTTTCTGAGGAAAATAAGTAAAGTCAGACTAATTCCTTAACAGGTCCTCAGGTTGCAACTTACAACCTCCAAAGAAAAATTGAGGCGTGCCACTCAGAGTAATATCAATTTCCCTCGTCCTTAGCCGATCGTAAAAAGAGCCTTGGAACTTTGTATCAGGGCTTTATCCCCTCTCTCACGTGGAATCGTCTCGAATTTCATCCAAAACCTGCTTTCATTGAATGCAAAAACGATTCGTCACTGATCCTTATGACATCCTGTCATTCTGACAGCAGAAATGTCACCACTGACAACCGATTAAAAAAAAGATAACTCGATTAAGCTGCTTTCACATACTGAATACTGCATCTATAGAAAATAAATGCTACAACCACCCCCCCTTTAATAGTATTTCCTGCGGATATGACACGCTGGGAATACACAATAAAGAAAACAGAAAAGTACTGACTAATAAACAAAGACAACCAGCTTGGTCCTTCAAACACCAGCTGACTACGACCATTACAATACCACAGAGAGATCCTCCCATACACCTAACTAGACACTGACTCGTGTACCGGATAGGCTAAGTAACTAGAGTCTAATGCCCTTCATAGAAAACGAATGCTCCCTTTACTCACTGCCGATACCCTAACACTACCCAAGCTCTCAGGATATTGTAGAGTACTGAGAAGCGAATGAGAGAAAAACGCTCGGTGCGGTGCATAGAAGAAACTACAACGTGACAATTTAAAGTCACGTACACATATAGAAATACAAACAAAAGATTAAAATAGTCTTACATAATGATCACATAGCACTGGTTTAATAAACTAGAGAAACAGTGCTATGTAGTTACATTAGGTATTGGAGACTGCTCCTCCTGATACTTCAGGATGTCCTTGATATGGTACTCCCCAAGATCCTTACCGTCCAGATCTGACAGCCTATATACTAAAGGGGATCGTTTAGCAGTCACCACACATTTAAGGAACTTAGGGGCTAGCTTAGAAGTAAAATTCTTGGCCTTGTTGGACAGGTAGAACGTGCGTTTGTAAACTATCTGTCCCACTTTCAGCTCTACATGCCTTTTTCTGAGGTTGTAATACTTTTCATTACGCTGGTGGGCAACGTTCAAATGTTTCCTCACCTGGTCGTAAATGCGTTGTATTTCTCTCAGCTTGACACCGAAGGCTGATGGATCGTCTACAGAGACTGAAGTAGGATGGCACGCGATATCTGTCTGCCTGTATAACACTCCATCCCCAATAAATTCCCTACCATGTACCAAAAAGTAAGGGGTGAAACGAGTTGCTTCGTTAACTGCAGTGTTTAAAGCACACTGTATCTCAACCAAGAACTGATCCCAAGACTTGTGTTGTGACTTCACATAGCATGAGATCGCTTGAACCACATTGCGAATAGCTCGTTCCGCCTGATTAGTTTGGGCATGATACCTAGGGTTATAATATATATTAGGTACATTGTATTTAGCCAACAGATCCTTAAATGGCTTACTCACAAACTGAGGGCCATTATCCATGTAAATAGTCTTGCAGACTCCGTGCACGAGAAACACACTCTTCTCTATGAACCTCGCGACTACAGCGCCTGTGGCAACCCGAACAGGGCACAACATGACGTATTTGCTAAAGTAGTCGGAGACCACGATCAGGTGTACGTTTCTATTGCTCGAAGTGGGAAAGGGACCAAGCAGATCGACAGAGATAGCTTCGAATGGCTTCGAAACCCGCTTCGGGCTACCCATTAGGCCGGGACGAGACGTACTTACGGGTTTGTACTGCTTGCATGTTTCGCAATTCCCAACATATTCTTTGACGTCCTCGTACATCTTGGGCCAGTAATAATTTAGGGCTAACCTTTTATGCGTCTTCCAAACGCCACCATGGGCACTAAGTGTGTCATCGTGGTACTTAGAGAGCAGGGGCAAGCGATCCTCCTGAGGTACCACCAGCTTCCAGTCAAAGTCTGAAGTCAAAGAATATTTATTTTTAGTTAACCTATATAGAAGGTTGTCACGAATGTCATAATTTGGTGACTTCCTAGGGTTCTTCCGAACACTATTCATGGTGTGGTCATACCACGGGTCTTTAGTGGGTACTGCATCGAGGGAATCAATTTTGATACGAGACAGAGCATCAGGTACAACGTGGTCTTTACCTTTTCGATGCTCTATGTCAAAGTCGAATTGACTGAGCCTCATACTCCAACGTGCTAGACGACCCGTGGGATTTTTCAGTTTATGGAACCACAGAAGAGATGAATGATCCGTGACGACCGTACACTTTTGGCCTTTTTTTTTTTTTTTTTTTTTTTTAACGTGAGGGAAAATCCTCCTAGGATGCTATGCCGGACTCTTACCGACTAAAAAACCTCACGTAACGCCCAACAGCCTATGGTTGAGAGCCCCGGGTAAGCCCTCAGGAAGGATGTCCCGTGACTCCCAACAGACCTACGGCCGCCAATGCGGCCTCGCCCAGGGGGTGGTTCGGGTGCAATCCCGCGTCTATGGGGGGTTTCGGGTGTGACCCCGCTTCTAAGGGGGGGGGCGTGCGTGAGTGCTCACGTCACGCTGCCGTCATGGGCCTGCTTCTGTAAGGACGGTGAGCGGCCCTCTCACCGTCCTCAGACCCCCGGTCATGGAGGCCGATAGTCCTCGGCGAAGACACGTCGGCGGCGCCCAGGGCGCCGACTGCGGAACTCGGGTGGGAGAGTTCTCTCCCGCACCCGGCCCGCCGCCTCCTTTGCGAGCATGACCTGCTCGCAGAAAGAGGCGGCGCAGTCCCACTTACTCCCGCTGGAGAGCATGGCTCACACTTTTGGCCTTCGACGTACTGACGAAATTGTTCCAAGGCGAAAATCACGGCCAAAAGTTCTCGCTCAGTTGTGCTGTAGTTCACCTCGTTCTTGTTGAGAGAACGGCTACAGTAGGCGATAGGGTGCTCAACACCATCGTGAGTTTTTGTCAGTACAGCAGCAACTGAGTAAGCTGACGCGTCACTAAGAATGCGGAAGGGCATCTCAAAGTTAGGCATTTTTAATATAGGGGCAGAAACCAAGGCTGACTTTAGCAGGTTAAAGGACTGTTCAGCCTCAGGGGTCCATTCGAACTTAAGGTTCGTAGAAGTGAGTTTGCACAGAGGTTTACTAATCTTCGAGAAGTTGTTAACAAAGCGACGATACCAGCCGGCCATTCCCAGAAATCTCTTAACCTCCTTAGGGTTAGAAGGGGTGGGATAGTTGAGGATAACCTCAACTTTACCCGGGTCTGTCCGTAAGCCATGTTTGTCCACATAATACCCCAGGTATTTGAGTTCACTCCGACAAAAGTGGGATTTTTTCATGTTAATTGTTAGGCCAGCATCCTTGAGTTGCTGATAGACTCTATGTAAGAGCTCTACAAGCTCCTCAAAGGTGCTGGACACACAGACTATGTCATCCTGAAACGCAAATACCTTGTTGTCGAACTCTTGACCAAACAGACGGTCCATGAGGCGTTGCATCGTGGCACTGGCCCCGACAAGACCGAAGCACATGGAATTGTAATGGAACAATCCTCTCCGGGGAACCGTAAAAGCAGTCTTCTCAGCAGACTGGAGTGAGTCGAATGGAATCTGCCAGTAGGCCGCACTCAGATCTACAGAGGTTAAATACTTAGCATTATTAAGATGGTCCAAGATTTGATTGATATAGGGTAAGGGGTAGGCGTCACTCTTAGACACAGAGTTCAGCTTGCGAGAGTCCAAGCACAATCTGAGGTCGCCGTTCGCCTTCTCCACCATGACCACTGGAGAGTTCCAGGCGGACTGAGACGGGGACACTACTAACATCTCCAGCATTCGGTCCAGCTCGGCTTCCAGGGCCTTCTGCTTAAGGGGAGAGAGCGGATAATAACGCTGCTTGATCGGCTTGCTGTCACCAGTGTCAATGACATGGTGCACAAGTGAGGTCCGACCTAAACCCACCTTATCAGTGTTCAACGAGTCGAATTTTTCAATGACCTCGTTGATTACACACCTTTGTTTAGTTGTCAAGTTGTCGTAATCCTCGAGGCCACCGTTAAGGGACACAGACTCTATAGGATTATTATCACTAAAACTATCAAGGCTAATATTTTGTAAAATTAATTTATCACTTAACTTAAATTGTTGCCAGAAATCCACACCAAATATCATGGAGGTGGTTATTCCTGGGACAACATAGAACTTGACAACTCGGATAACCGAATTGTACTCAATTGGCAAAGAGATACAACCCAGACATTGCAAGTGAGTGCTGTCTGCAGTTGTAATACGAAAAGTAGGATTGATACTCACAAGATCAAAACCCAGTTCCAAGAAGATGCGGTGCGCTCCCTTACCTAGTATAGAGCAGGAGGCACCGGAATCTAGAAGGCCTAAGACATTTAAATTTAAAACCTTAACAACCAGATACGGTCTAATGTCACTATCCCGTTTAGGAAACAGGACCTTATCAGAAATAGACTCAGATACAGAGTAATGCACAGAGTTCCTAACAAGGCCCTGGCCTACGCGTTTTTTGACTTGCTAGTACAGTGTGAGCAGTCTGGGGTCCTGACTCCTTTGAGACCACACCGGAAACACACCAGCTCCCTTGACTGTGTGCAGCTGTATGCAGTGTGACCGCCCCCGCCGCAACGAAAGCATTTGCGATCGTGGGGGGTAACCGGCGTCTCCACTGCAGACACCTGCTTAGCGGGCTTTTGTACACCTTTGTTCTTAAGCTGGTGTAAGTCAGATGAAATCTCAAACTTGTCAAGAGCAGGCTCATGGAAAGCGTCTGCCCTAGTACGCGCAAGCTCCAAGCGCTTACCCAAACGTCTCAAGTCATCTACAGAGTTGACATCATGCAAGGCCAGTTCCTTCATGTAGTCAGGTCTAATGTTGTGCATGAGAATGTCCAGCTGTTCCTCACTGGGCATCTTACATGACAACCTTTAGAACATGGCTTGCATTGTACATATATAGTTAACCAAGGACTCAGAGCGGGCTTGTGTACGCTGTCTTATCTCGTTCCTGAGGCGGTAATCATAATCAGGAATATCGAAGGTATCTCTAAGCTCACTAATAAGATCCTCATATGAGATGAAGTTAGCTTTGTTTGTACGGAACCAAGACAAAGCCGGTCCATCCAACAGGTCGGAGAAAGCCATAAGGAGTCTAGGCTTAGTAACCTCCCGAGCACATCTAAGTTCCTCTAATCTCTCTAAAAACACACGTACACAAGTAGAACCATCATATTTTAAGTTAAATGAACATAAGTTAAGGGGACGTTCTTTATACACTATGTTACATGTAGAACTATTCCTACTTGAACTAGCTCGCACCGAGCGGTCCTCTCTCACTACTGGTGAAGTATATTCCACCTGGTCACGACCCGAAGGATCATCACCATCATCATCCGAACCTTCGGATTCAGAATCACTACTGTGTTCAGCCCTAGCGATGATCTTCACTAGCCTACCACGAATATCCACCAGGTCGGGGCAATCCAGACCACAACGAGCTAACCTACTCAATAAGTAGTTGGCTCTGATAGACACCCTAAGACGACTACCCTTATTAATGAAGATGTCACCTGACTGAATAGCCTCCTCCAGCTCGGCGACTTTTGGAAGGCAGATCGAGAGCTCAGCCGATGCATCAGCGGGTACCGGAGCACTCGCTTTGATGCTACCTCGACGGATGAGTCGGTGTGCCGTTCTTAGCTCACTCCGAAGGCCAGACACTGTCGTTTCCGGTTCCACTGAAATACCCATGTGGGACAGCTCGTTAGCAAGTTCATCCTTTCTTAAATAATTAATATATTTTTTCATCTGTGCCATTATGTAAAAATTTACTTACAACAATTATAAAGATAAAATGGCACAGATAGGGATCAATTACAAAGTAAAAATGTAAATTGAGTTACAACAAAGTGTACTAAGTTAGGTAATTATGTTTCAAATTGACTTTTAGAATTTAACAAAGATTAAGGGTATACTAAGAGAGAAAAGTTTCTAAATTTTCTGATAACACAGTTCAGGTTAATAATTAAATTTCAAGGTATCTACACACCTTCAACAAAGTTTATAATTACACAGAGAGATTTACTAAGTTTACCCGAGTAACATTTCCTGCTAATTCAAACCACCCAATGAGTCACAAGCATGCAGCTTTCCAATCTATGGTGCATAGATTACTTTCTATTCCAATGTCAAGGGAGTCGTTCAACAAAGAGTTGAACACAATAAGAGCCATAGCACACAATAATGGCTATCCGTCGAAGTTGGTTGACGGGATCGTGAGCCGGAAAAGATCTAAAGTAGTGTTAAACTTAGCATACCAAGCCGATACAAAAACTATGGGTACCGAAAAGAAAAGGTGGGCACGTATACCATACATAGGCAGGGTATCTTACAAATGCTCTAGACCGTTAGACAAAGTCAAGCCAGCTTTTTATACAAATAATAATTTAACACGTCACCTGTGCAATAATTCTGATAAAACTCCCATGGCACAAAAGAACGGAGTGTATGAATTAACATGTGCAATGTGCAACAAAAAATACATAGGACAGACAGGAAGGTCATTCCAAACTAGGGTAGCGGAACATGCTAGTGGCTGGCGTTTAAAAAAGACGGATTCTAATTTTGCTGAACATTTGTTGTCAGAGAAACATTCTTTTAATCCGCAATTAAATTTCAAGGCGTTACATATATGTGACAAGAGTAGAAAATTAACTGCTCTAGAAGCCCTAGAAATTAATAAATTATTAATTGGTAACCGCGACGTTCTGTTAAATCAACAGTTGGACATAAATTCTTCTCCATTATTGAAATATTTCAAGTAATGTCATCCACATGATCGGCTGGAGTTTAAATAGAATGTTTTTACAGATCGATTTTATTATTAATTTATCGGACATAGTAAATAAGTACATATAGAAATTTTGACATTTAATGTAATATAATTTATTTGGACATTTATTTTTGTTGAATATTTAATGTAACTTGGATTAAATTTGACATATAATTATTTTGTAATGATTTTTTTAGTGACTTGAATTTATTAATACATTAAGTTATTTTATTGCTGAATTGTGTGTCGATTTGAATTTGAATTGGATAGTTAATTTTGAAGGATTGTAAATAAGGTTGAATTAACCGATAAAATTGCAGTTCCCCATTTTTAGTGAAAATTCTTCTGTGGGACAACCCCATTTATTTTTGTATACCCACATGCACAAATTAGTAAAAATACTGTGTTAGAAGTAACAGTGGAAGAACATTATAATACCTTTGAGAATGCTATAAAGCGAAACCGGTTAGGTGTTAAATCAAATTAAATTGTGGAATATAAGTGCAAGTGTGTGTTTCAATAATGTATTACAATAAGAAAAGGAAGTGGGTATGCCAAATAAAATCAAAAAGTTTTTCCAAAATCACAGCTATTTTAAATTTTTGAATTTAGAATTTAGTGTCTTTTCCAGCCAAAGATGTAGGTAGCTGGAAGAAGACGAAAGGGATAATTTTGTGCTTAGCTGTTAGCACCACCAATTAACGTCCTGGAGCGTCTCGGACGAGACACCAGGATGGTTTCGCCAGAGGTAACCACCTATGCACACACACTAGACTGAGGCTACCGCAGAGTAGACCCAGAGATTTGCCACTACGTTGGGAGCCAATTTATAACACAATGATGTTACTCACCAACTAGCGCGAGGTAGCTATGCAGAGAACTCTTTCCCAGGGCGCCTTGTTACAGAGTTTCTAGTGGGTGCGCAAGGGAGGCCAGGGCTCTGACGAAAACAGCCAATAGGGTGTACACACATATATTTATTAAATACACAGAGATACACAGAGACACACAGAGAGCTTATTCACTGATAGACACAAATATCACAGGTACACAGAAGTATAGTCAGGGCTTAGGTACTAATACTACTCAATAGACCACTGCCGCGTGAGCAGGTAAAACGGGTAAGCAGCTAACTACACTTATAATTGGGTGACAATTACTGGCCTTGAGTCAAGCTGAGAGCAGCACAGCACGAGAATGCCACGTGGAGGCGGCTGGTTCCTCTCAAAACACCTCGCTCGTGTAGTCCACGTGTCTTTGGGTGTGGTTTTGCTAACCGTGGACAGGCCGCTTTTCCCCGTAGTAAAAAACCCTGTTATGACAAGTAAACGACAAATGAAATAACTGACATCGCGACCGACGAAATTCGAACCGCTTTGCAAACAAGAAATGACACTTACCGGTATCCCGGGTGTAGGTTGAAACAGAAACTTATTCTTTCTGAGGAAAATAAGTAAACTCAGACTAATTCCTTAACAGGTCCTCAGGTTGCAACTTACAACCTCCAAAGAAAAATTGAGGCGTGCCACTCAGAGTAATATCAATTTCCCTCGTCCTTAGCCGATCGTAAAAAGAGCATTGGAACTTTGTATCAGGGCTTTATCCCCTCTCTCACGTGGAATCGTCTCGAATTTCAACCAAAACCTGCTTTCATTGAATGCAAAAACGATTCGTCACTGATCCTTATGACATCCTGTCATTCTGACAGCAGAAATGTCACCACTGACAACCGATTAAAAAAAAGATAACTCGATTAAGCTGCTTTCACATACTGAATACTGCATCTATAGAAAATAAATGCTACAAAGTAATCTGTTACAGAGTAATTGAATTAAGCATAACAAAGTATTGTAATTCGTAACGGTTAATCTAAATACATTTTGCCCTTTACTGATATTTTTATACTGTGGCGCGATTTCAACGTAATTTGGCATAATAATTACGAAATAGTTGCGAAAAAAACTGACACAGGTCCTGCCACGGCGGCCATATTGGATTGCAAAATTATCAAGTGATTCGTACTCAGCATTCCAAAAACCCCTTAAACGATATCCATCATAGAATTTTGTGATTACGGCACGGCGGCCATATTGGATTGCAAAATTAGTACGTGATTCGTACTCAGCATACCAAAAAACCCCTTAAACTATACCCATCATGAAATTTTGTGATGACGGCGCGGCGGCCATATTGGATTACAAAATTATCACGTGATTCGTACTCAGCATACTAAAAAATCCCTTAAACGATACCCATCATGAAATTTTGTGATTACGGCGTGGCGGCCATATTGGATTGCAGAATTATCACGTAATTCGTACTCAGCATACCAAAAAACCCCTTAAACTATACCCATCATAAAATTTTGTGATTACGGCGCGTCGGCCATATTGGATTGCAAAATTATCACGTGATTCGTACTCAGCATACCAAAAAACCCCTTAAACGATACCCATCATGAAATTTTGTGATTACGGCGTGGCCGCCATGTTGGAGTGCAAAATTATCATGTCATTCGTAGACATTTTAATGCAATAGGTAGATGGTTACCATGTCGTGAAAACACTTAAAAAGTAAAAGATCACCACATTTACCATGAGTCGCGTATGGGAATTTTAGTGTAATCCCTTCATCACTCAGGAATTAAGCTGATGGTCTTCAAAATGTATAGCTAAGTACCATCATGGATACATTGACTTACGATCAAAAAACCGCATCAAAATCGATCCACCCCTTGGGCCGTGACGAATTCACAGGACAGAGTTGTTAATTATGAGAGTTCGTTAATTGAATTAATGAGTAACTAGTAACAATGTAATTAGATTAACGTGTAATTCCATTACTCAGTAACTAGTTACTGCTAGTACTCATTGTAAATAATTACTCAAGTAATCTGTTACAGAGTAATTGAATTAAGCATAACAAAGTATTGTAATTCGTAACGGTTAATCTAAATACATTTTGCCCTTTACTGATATTTTTATACTGTGGCGCGATTTCAACGTAATTTGGCATAATAATTACGAAATAGTTGCGAAAAAAACTGACACAGATCCTGCCTCCACAAGCGCTAGCGCGAGACTGATCGGCCGTCAGCGGCGCAATTCTATTGCGTTTGGTAGGTATTCGTACATGATAACTATGTAAATACTTGTGTATAAAAAAAAACGCTTTAATTGAGTGCAAAAAAAAAATATAAAATGTTAATAGTTTAGCCACAGTATTGAAAAAACTTTTCTGAGAGAGTCAACTTTGGGATTTTTTTCTATCTAGTGAAATTTATTGGATCGTGTAACGGGCTTGGAATATGTTTAGCTTATATCCTTAACTATTATATATATATATATTTATCAGAATTATAAACCCTTTACTTTTTGAGTAGGATTGTTTCAAAAAACTCAAAATCTGACCCACGCGGCCTTAATGATTACAAATAAAGATTAAAAATAAAAAAAAAAAACGTGTTGTTGAAATTTTTCTAACATAAAAATTATATCCAACTAATACAAATAAAACATTTAGGTATGAGTAACAACGAACAAATTTACTAAAGCAGAGGTCGGTATTACTGAATGAGCAAAACAAGCAATAAGTGCTGTGCTGTAATCGTTCCATTGTTAGATATCTCACTGGTCTGTATCACAAAAATAATCACGAGTTTTGTACTTGTTGCTCGCATTTCTCTTTTCTCATTGAGAAACCAATCTATTTGGTGGATAACTGAGGATGCCCTTTGATCCGTCGAGCTTATACCACCGACAATATCGAGAAAGTTTGCAAAGATTCTTGAAGCTGGCCAGATTAACAGCTCTTAATGAACTTAAATGAAATGTTCCGATGACTGGTATTGAGTAAGTTACCTATTTAATGAACAACTGAATTCTAGTCACATTGTCTGCGGCTTTATTATTTAATGACACTTAAGGGTTAAGGGATAATGCTCGACATTTGTAATTTGTAGTTCTTTTACCCGTCTGGCGATAAGTAAGAAAGGATTAATCTGTTTGTGTTATGTGTACCAAACAACGGATATTAATACTGGCATACTTTTTTTTCTAAACAAATGCTTATAATACATACTTACAAGTAGAAACACCTAGTCTCTCGAGTCGTATATTAAGGGACCACACAAATTTTATTCCATTGTGGTAATTGTCCACGATTGACAAAAATCCACGATCGCGTGATCAGCAGTACCACTTAACGACCACTAAACCAACGAGGCTGTCAAACATATAAACATTAATTTTAACTACTCTCAATTCTAAATCTATTGTCAAACATAATAAAAATCATAAGAATATCTAAGTCTATGAAGAATATATTTCATAGAAGAAGTTTAATAGAATACGTTCATTGAGAGCAAATGACATTGTGTAAAAATGTCACAAAATATTTATAAGAACAAGCCAAATTTCTATTATAGCGAGTCTTAGCATCCTAATTTCATATATAAATGTATAGCTCTGAGTCTCTGAGCAAACCCTTTTACTGTTCATCAGGGGCACTGATTGTATGGAAATACAAATGGCTGCTTACCTTTCCAATATTATTATATTAAAATAAACAAGCGTTTGTTTCCATTGATAACGTTAGGGGTCTAAAAGGGTGAGATCATCCGGGGCTTAATGATGTCCAAATGGAATAACGTTCGAGTCCGTAGCATAAGCATTAGGTTAAATTTCTTAATAACCATTATATTGCAGTTTTACCCATCAACCTATACCGGACTCTTACCGACAGGAACCACACGAAGCCCTACCATCTGCCTACAATAAAACTTTTGATTTCTACGCGCACCCCTCTTAATATGTTTTATATTGTAAGTTCTACTTAAGTGCTAAAACCGTCTACAAATTTAGATTTTTACAAGGTTGTCAGCCCGAATGTAGCGCCGCGTGTTGCAAATGTGATGGGGCGTATGATTGTCTGCTACCTTAGTGGTATAAAAAAGCAAGTATGATTCGAAGCATCTTAATCTTATGCGGTTTAAAGTCTAAATATATTCCATGATGTTAAATTCAATTCCCATCCAAATGAAAAAACTAGTGTCCGACCGAAACTGGTTTTCCGGCCGAAACCGAAACCGAAACCGAACTTTCGGCCCCAGGGTCAGTTTCGGCCGAAACCGAAACCGAAACCGAAACTCACGTGTTCATATTGAAAAAAAAAAAAAAACCAGCAAAGTGCGAGTCGGATTCCGCACAGAGGGTTCCGTTACAAAAATTGGGCACAAAAATTAAGTTTGTTGTGTGGATGCTTTTTTTTATTTGGTAGGTATTTTTTGTTATCGGAATCAGAACAGAGTGAGGTGGTGGTGGCAGTGTCTCTTGACATCGCCAACGCTTTCAGCACCTTGCCCTGGAGCTACGTTTGGGAGGTGCTTATTTACCATGGAATACCTCCATACCTCCGTCGAATTGTCGGGGCCTATCTTTCCGAGAGGGCCATAACTTACCCGAGCTGGCTAGGGCTGGGTCCGCGAGATGTGTAGTTCGGTGTTCCATAGGGATCGGTCTTAGGACCACTTCTGTGGAACATTGGTTACGATTAGGTGCTGCGTGGTTCGTTGCTCAGAGGTGTCGGCGTAACGTGTTACGACGACACCCTCATTACAGCGCGAGGAGCAACGCACCGAGATGCAGCCCTGAGGCCACCTGCGTGATCCAGCTTACACATAGGGGGCGTCAGCATCGGCATCGAGCTTTCGATGACGTATCTGGGGCTCGCACTCGATAGCCGGTGGAACTTCTCATACCACTTCCGAAGTTTGGTCCCATAGCTGAGGGAGGGGGTTCAGCCGCACTCTCACGGTTGTTGCCAAATATCAGGAGACCCAACGCTCCGTGCAGGAGACTGTACCTTGGGATCGTGGCCCTATACGAGGCCCCCGTATGGGCGGAGATCCTGATGGCCAGCAATGCGGCTAGATTGCTTAGCCTGCAGAAGGCGACGGCTGTCAGGGTGATAAGGAGATACCGCACGATCTCAGTTGAGGCGGCATGTCTCCTAGCCAGGACCCCTCTATGGGACCTGGAAGCAAGGGCCCTTGCATCATTGTTTAAAATGGCGCAAGGAGGCGCTGGAGCGGGGTCAGAGGCCTCTTTCTGTCGACCCATTCTATCAGCCCCCATGACCGGGGCCTGAGGACGGTGACGGGGATGCTTACCGTTTTTACAGAAGCAGGCCTTAAACGATAGCATGACGTAAGAGATTCATCCACGCTTCGCTCAAGAAGCGGGATAACAACTGAACAAGTCCCCAAAGATGCGGCCGCAGTATGCATCATTCCGAGGGCATACTCGGGGCTCCCAACCGTAGGCTGTTAGGTAGGATACGCGTGGTTTTTAGTCGGTAGGACTAGTACTGTACAGTGGAAATTTTAGGCCTAAATCTGGCACGGTTCCAGCGATACAGCCTCGTGACTGATAGACAGACGGACGGCTAGGCCTCATGTCTCGTTAATAAGCTTTAACCCCTCCATGTGTGAGTTAGACTCGCACTTGGCCGGTTATTTTTTCAATAGGCGCAGCAAGTTCCACCAAGTTCATTTTAGAAAGATGAGTTTCTTTCCAATTCCACCTAAAGATGAGTTTCTTTCTTTTACGTGTCAATGACATGTTGTCTATTGACGGCATTCATTGTTATGCGGACGACAGTACGGGCGATACTTGTTACACGGGCCGCACCGGTATCTCTCGGGCTGCAGTGGAAGAAAGCCGTGAACAACTTGTGTCTGAAATCGAGACTACTCTCACTAGAGGGTTCGATTGGGGAAAACCAAAATATTGTTCAATTCAACCCTACTAAGACACAAGTTTGTGTATTCACCGCAAAGAAAGCCCCATTTACTGTAGCGCTACAATTTCAGGGCATAACTCTCTCCATCTCTGACAGCATAGGTATCCTTGGTGTTGACATCTCCAGTGACGTTCAGTTCCGATTTGGAGAATAAGGCCAAGCTGGCGTCCAAGAAGCTCGGTGTGCTCAACAGGGCGCGGCGGTACTTCACTGCTACTGTATAAGTCGCAAGTGCAGCCGCACATGAAATACTGCTGTCACCTCTGGGCGGGGGCACCTGAATATCAGCTTCTTCCGTTCGACTCGGTACAAAGGCGAGCCATGAGAGTGGTCAACGATCCTATGCTTGCAGGTGGTATAGAACCTCTCCGCGACAGGAGAGACTTTTCCTCCTTGTGCGTGTTCTACCGCCTGTACAATAGTTTGTGCTCTGAAGAATTGTTTGATATGATGCCCACGGCTACGTTCTATCACCGCACCGCTCGCTATAGACAGGGTTTTCATCCTCACACTTTGCGTCCGGAGCGTTTGAGCACGGTTAGATCCGGTAGGGGCTTTCTCCCGCATACGCTTAGATTGTAGAATGATCTCCCTGCCTCGGTTTTCCCAAACGCCTACAGTATGAGGTTCTTCATAGGGGGTCTAAAAAGGTTTTTACAGGTTCGGCAGCGCGAGTGTGACGCCTCTGGTGTTGCATACGTCCATAGACGTATGCGTACGTAGTGACCACCGGTACATCAGGTGGGCCGTATGCTTGTCTGCCACCTTGGTGGAATGAAAAAATAAAAATAAAAAATGTGTGGAATTACTCATAGATGCTATTGGGAACTCCAACCGACTAAAACCACTTTTTATTATTTGTAGCTATAGCGGCAACAGAAATACATCATCTGTAATAATTTTAACTGTCTAACCATCACGGTGCATGAGTCTGCTGACAGACAGACAGACGATCAACGAAGTCAACGGAACTGACAACAAAGGGTTATGTAATGTGCTTAGATCACCTTTTAAGATTCTGTAAAAATTGTATTATTATAACTATTGATTGGAAGTACTTTTTAAATCTGTAAATCTTCGGTTAGTAACATATTAGCTGGTAGGGCTGACCCCAACCACGTCACAAGTAGAGCCAGGCACTCAAAATTAATGAACACGTGAGTTTCGGCCCGGCCGAAAGTTTCGGCCCATTTTGGCCGAAACCGAAACTGCGGCCGAAACTCGATTTTTTGGCCAAAACTCTCCGAAACCGAAACCGAAACCGAAACTTCGGTCGGTCACTAGAAAAAAACCCTCATTAATTACAAGTACTAATGGCCGTTTACAAACGTTATAGTTTCTATACAAACTCCAGCTCAACAGTTTTCCGCAATCTGAAGACATAAACACTTTATTTCATTGAATAATATTACTGAATTTAATAGCCTCAAAGGGGCCAGAAATATTCTTCACTTGATAAGTATAAACGTTAGAAACGGGCCTATCAAGCCTTTAAGCGGATGAAAAGGTGCAAATTTTGTTATCACAGTGTACGGTTCGGGTAGACCGTTTATTTCTACACGCGTGTATAAGTAATTGTGGAAGTCAAATAACAGTGTAAGTTTATTCATTTTTATGGCCGTTGGTGTGAAGTGAAATTTTTAAACTTTCTCATTTAGTAAACTGTTTTGGTAATTAAGTTTAATTTAGAAGTCAATCCTCTTGAACTGTCGTACGCATGCATACACTACGTACCTATCTACATTTTTACTTTGAACTTCTTTTGATGTTGCCCTAACTTTTCATTACAATTACAGTGGCATTTTTATGATCTAAAAACGGCGATGCAAGTATGTACCTAGTTGAATTTTGCGTGAAGTTCCGACTAAATGTATATGTAAAATTATGTGACCTAAAATATTCCATAATAGCACGAGAATTGTGTAGTAGGTACATAATTTGTTACATATTAATGGTGGAAAACTATTAGTGAGCGAGGCTGATGAGGCTAGTGGGGCATGAACCAAACTTGGACCAGTGCAGCAGTGCCAGCAAAAGATACATGCTCCGTTGCAACAAGATCCTCTTTTATCTTCATTAATAGCTACTGTTTGGGATTAAGTTGAGATCCTCCTTAAGATTCCATAACAAATTTAAATATTAAGCTACGCAGAGTATGTAAAAGAAATTGTATTTTAATATTTAACCATACTTACATTACAAATATAAGCCCCGTGTGGCGAAGGCGCCATCGAATCCGAGCCGGACTGGCCCACAGCTAGGGCCATAGTATCCGATAACAAGGTAAGATGGGCAATCGAAAGCTTCCAACCATATAAATCACCGGGACTAGACGGTATATTCCCCGGACTTATGTTATGGTGTATAGAGGCTATCACTACGCACCTGACAAAGATCTTCACGGGATGCATCGCGTTCAGGTACGTGCCAAAGTCATGGAGAGAAGTCAAAGTACTCTTCATACCTAAACCAGGTAAAAGTGACTACACTCATCCTAAGTCCTTCAGACCAATAAGCCTCACTTCATTCCTATTAAAGACTCTAGAGAGGCTATGCGAGAGAGAAATAAGGGAGAAAGTACTCCGACAAATACCAATGCACACAAAGCAGCACGCTTACTGCTCCGGAAAATCAACCGAATCAGCACTGCATGAGGTAGTATCGTACATAGAAGACTCCCTAGAGAGTAAATCATCAACACTGGGCGTCTTTATAGACATCGAAGGTGCCTTCGACAAGACGACCTTTGTAAGTATCGAAAGAGCCCTGCAAAAGCATAAAGTACACCCCACTGTGGTAAGTTGGATAGTGAATATGCTACGACACAGGGCTATACAAATTACAGTGAACTCCACATCTAGAGGGATCGTAGCCAAAGGATGTCCGCAGGGGGGGGTTCTATCTCCGCTCCTGTGGAACCTCGTGGTGAACGAGCTCATAGACGTACTCAATAGAGAGAGATACTTCACTGTAGGTTACGCTGACGACCTCACCATACTGGTAAGTGGCAAGTTCCTAGGTACAATAACAAACCTGATGGACAACGCCTTGAGGATCGTCGAAAAATGGTGCATCAGACATGATCTCACGGTAAATCCGACGAAAACAGAAATGGTTCTGTTCACCAACAAACGCCAAATAGATAATCTGAAACTCCCACAGCTCTTTGGCACAAAACTTTCCTTAGCAAATGAAGTCAAGTACCTGGGGGTCACACTGGACAGCAAACTGCTATGGAATAAGCACCTCACACAAAAAATCAGTAAGGCCACCATTGCATTCTGGCAATGCAAACGAATGATCGGTAAGAAGTGGGGACTCTCACCGAAAATCATACATTGGCTCTACACCACAGTCATAAGACCACAGGTAACGTATGGCGCAATAGTTTGGTGGCCCAGGGCCGAACTAGCTTCAGCCATAGATAAAATGCAGCAGTTCCAGAGAGCGGCGTGTTGCGCCATCACGGGATGCTTTCGCAACACACCCACAGCAGCGATGGAGGCAATGCTCTGCTTACCGCCTCTGGACCTGTTCGTTCACCAGGAAGCGGCCGCCGCGGCGGCACGACTTCAGGCGTCTAAACAATGGACGCGCTCAAGGGTAGGTCATAGGCGCATACTAGAGGACGCAATAGAGTATGAACCTCTCGTGGAAGCCCCTAACGACATGATACCGAAAACATACGTGTTTGACCGTAAGTACAATATATCGCTGGCAGAGTCCGCCAAGGACCACTCCGGTATAAGAGAACTCAGAGTGTACACGGATGGATCCAAAACAGACCACGGATCAGGAGCAGGCACCTACTCCCCGGAGCTCAACATGCACTCATCAATACCTTTAGGGTCTCATTCGTCAATCTTCCAATGCGAGTGCATAGGTTTAATTAACGCAGCCAATGCAATCGACTCCAGGAAAATTGAGCACAACCACATCAGGCTCCTCTCCGATAGCGCAGCAGTGCTAAAAGCTCTGAGGAGCTCCACAATCGACTCTGGGCTGGTGCTTCAATGCCACCAGGGGCTACAAAAGCTGGCCCTAACACACAAGGTAAGCCTTCAGTGGATAAAAGGTCACAGCGGATCGAGCGGCAATGATGCAGCTGACGAACTGGCCAGATTGGGTTCCAGCACCACACCGGTGGGACCAAGCCCGATTATACCAATACCATTCTACCAGGTAAGGGCATGGCTGAGACAACGCACGAAAGAGCGGCATGAAAAGAGATGGGCACAAACAGTAAGTTGCAGGCAATCAAGGGAAGCTCTACCGAGACCCAGGCCAAAACTAGCTAGAACGTTGCTACATCTGAATAAAGGTGATCTACGAACCATGGTAGGCACAATAACAGGTCATTGCACAGTAAATAAGCACTTGAATGTCTTAGGTATCACGGACAGCACGCTGTGCAGAGCGTGCCTGTTAAAAGAAGAAACCATAGCTCACGCAATCTTGGAGTGCGAGAGCCTGGTTACATACAGAGTCAACATACTTGGCAGCCCCACAACACTCCGGGAGGCGTGTGAGGACCCGAAGAGGATCCTGCGCTTCTGGTCGGAGCTGGGTTGGCTGGAGTGACAGCCAACACTCACGCACAATGGGTCCACTGGCGGACCTAAGTGCGGAAAATGGGAGCCCAAGAAGACTGAAGACTGAAGACTGAAGCCCCGTGTGGCGACGGGGTCCCGTGTTGCGACACGTGTAAGAGTACAAAATATCGCCACCCCAATACATCCCGAGGGTATCGTAAGAGGCGACTAAGGGACCACTTTTGCAAAAAGAGCCATTGCGTAGAGAAGGAAAACCCGAAATGAAACCCGTTTGCCTTATGGGGCGGCTTGAAAAATTTCAACTGCGGGTCGCGGTCCTATGCCTGTCCATTTCAACACGGGGCGATAGGCTCACCACCTATTACGTGGTACATAAAACTATAAGGTGAAATGTGGACGTATACTATGCCTCTGCCTACTCCTTCGGGGATAAAGGTGTGTACAAAAATAAAAAAAAAGATTATTAAATCTATCAATAAATAGATTAGTAAGCGTCTACGAACACAATAAAAATCCTTTACGAGTGATACGTAAACATGTTTTAATTTGCACACAAAGCTAGCTTCGAAAACAAGGCATGAATTAAATTTACGAGTGCATAAAATGTCTAGTGTACTTTTAACGGACATCAAGTCGTATAAACGTGTAAAATCTGGTGAGCTGACTCTGCCTTCTCATTACGTATTCCGTTTCTGCGGCGAATATTTCGACAACAAACATTATGGTAATTTGGCCACATAACGATCTATTTTACACCTGTTTACGTAAACAAGATGGGTAAAGCTTCGGAGACGATTTTTCTCGGCATATTAGATCGTTGGATCGAAACCGGCCATGTGCAAGTCGGACTAACGCAAGGAGTGTTCCGTGGCAATAACGGCAAAATATCACGTTTTTTGATTAGGAGCCCTTACTTTTCTTTCTTTTTTTAAATATTTGTGGTTAATACGGCAAATGATGTTTGGAGTCAGGACTCCCAAACTATGTTCCAGGGAACATCCTTGGGAGTCCTGGGACATCCTTCCGAAAGCTTACTCAGGGCTCCCAACCGTAGGCTGTTGGGCGTTATGTGAGGTTTTTTAGTCGGTAGGAGTCCGGAATAGCATCCATGACAGATTTTCCCTCACGTTAAAAAAAAGAAAAAATACGGCAAAAGAAATACACCATCTGTGAAATTTCAACTGTCTTGTCTATCTATCATGCTTCATGAGTTACAGCCTGGTGACGTACAGACGGACGGTGAAGTCTCACTTATAGGGTCCCGTTTTTACCCTTTGGGTACGGAACCCTAAAACGATCGTTTATGCAAAGGAAGTTAAATAACTTACTCTTTGCTAAAGGTCTAATGTTTACTTACTTCAGCGCTTTTCTGTGCATTCAGTGTTTTTGAAAATCATTATTGAACCTAATTATTTAAGGGAAGAGGTCGTTATGGAATTTAATGGGGTATCAAAATGTTTTAGGCGGCAATATTTAGTCTTTAATTTGATACTAAACTTGTTGCAGGGGCCGATAAAGTGCTTACGTCAAGAAATTTACAGTCGATTAACTGAAACGTGTATTTCAGGAATTGGGAATGCTTTAGTATTTTTTTAAATTTTCTTTTCATGTTATGCCTTCCTTGTCAATGAAAGTATTAAAACAACGTGAATTTGTAAAATATTCTTGAGTTAGAGATTTTATACAACACAGAGATGAAAAATAATGATCTTTATGTATTAGGACAAAAATGCACAGTTATTGGAGTATTATACCTGTATATTTTATCTGGCGTGCAATAAAGTGTAAAATAAATAAATACTAGAAATAGACATAAGGAAAAACTAGAAAAGAACCAAACTTATAACATAACGTCGTTGCGCCTGACAAGTTCCATATGTGCATTTTTTCGATTCTTCGATTTTTGCATATTTATAATCTCCGTCTAAATCTACACATGCCAGTAAAATCCGTTGTGTAATATTTAGCTTAGAACCAATTTTGCAATATTCCGTATGTGTTTTAAGCTTTGGAAAAAAACGTTATGTGCACACACGCACATATGGAATATGCGATCTTGCCAATATCGCGCGGAAAACATGATAAATATGTGACATTATGGCGACAAACATGGTCTAAGGTGACGTTAACCATCATTTTAATTAGTATTGAAAAGAAAAGTGTGTCGAAATTCGTAAGTAATGTGCTTTTCATTTATTTATTATCATTATTTGATAAGTTTTGTTATGTATAGATTCCTACCCACAATATAGGGGCCACTTTCGGGTCTCACCAGCGAGTGGTGCTCCTGCTGATTAACGGATGAGGTCATGACGGAGAGAAAAAGAAACAAAATAAAGCACTACGCACTACTAACGCACTACTTAGCCATCTGGTCAACGTCGTACAATAAGGCCCAAACCCCTACCAATATAAAAGCTTATAAAAATAAACGGCCCCCAGTTCCCTGCACTTCCGCTGCTCTGGTCGCGGTAGCGGTTGCAACAATGGCGGGAGGGAAGTGCAAAGAATTTACGGGCTAAAACAGGCTACCATTCACGACTGATCCTGGCTCCATATAACCACGCACTTTAGGTACACTCCATAGCAGAACGAGCATCTTATCAAACTCAAGGTAGAACTGAGTCGCAAAGACATACTAGACCTGTGCGAGGTCCGGATAAAGGGTATCTTCACTTACACACTTTAATTAAGGAACACTATAACACGCTAACCCTCACACCAGATGAAACGCCCTATTTTTAGCAAAGTGATGGAAGGACCTCCGACAGTGGTGTCGATTTTATGGTGACAATTTACCTCATTAGCAGTGGTGTGGAAGTCAGCAGCACATCGGCTCGGGTAGCATATCATATATTGGAACTCATCGACAGGAACTCCCTGAATGTGATACAGGTGTTTGCCACTACCTCGAGAAGCACGTAAGAGGCAATCGAGGCTGTGTACGACGACATAGCGAAGATACTACAAGGCACTGCCAACTTCAATGTTAATGGGGATTGAAAATCCCCATTAACTGTAGGGTATAAGGTGATCGCAAAACCGTGATACGGTGAATGACTGGGGCACATACCTTTTTGTTGATTTTCCCTCCAATCTCAGGGTCACTTCTTGGCGAAGTCTTTCTTTAATATGAGGCCCCATAGAAAGTAGATTTGATGAAGCCCGACAAAGTCACAATTAATGAGAAAGTATTTATCATAACGGACAATAGTAGTGACTTTGTGATTGTCAGGTGGTTTAATGCCGGTTGTGATCGCTGACTTTTCCCAGTATTTTCAGAAAGAGCCTAGGTTATAAAGCCTGTTCTTCGACCTACTACGCGCCACATAGAATTGGGATCCGAAAGGTTTCAATTAAAACTTCGAAATCGTTTCGATTTGCTAGAACCCACTGACAACGATAAAACCGACACAGTGGTAAAAACGTTACAACAAGTGCTCGAAGGTTTTTGTCCAGGAATGGCAAAAAAGGTGCCTAAAGCTCCGAGACTCGAGAGTCTCGGAGCTTTGAACACCTTTACCATAACTTCGAGAAGTTATGAAAATTAGACGGGAAATGAGACCTACGCCTGCGTATTCGTCAGAACGGTTTGACCTTAACGTCAAAATTCAAACGCTGATAAGACACGACCTCAGATGTAATAACACCAGTGTTTTCGAGGCTACGAGTGAGCAGAACAGGGGCTTTAAGCTCTGTATCCAACAGTTCAATAGCAGCAAACAACCACAGGTAGCAAAATTGTACCCTCAAGGTTAATTTCATTAAGATTCTCGAGGAAATGGACTGCTTTTACAGATACCTATAATTATCACGGATTAATTAACCTACGTGGCCTAGTAATGATGGCCACAGGGTTCCACTAACGCACCAATGTACCAGATATCAATTAGAGCGAAGTCAGCGCGGCTCTTGAGCATCTCAAAAATAATAAATCCGAATTAATAAACAACACCTTAAATTTGGTGGAACTCTGGTCCCTAAAGTGTATTAAATTTCATTCTCCGGCTGGAACAGACGGCTAAAGCGGGGAGAGGGAGTGTAGTGACTCTGATCTTTAAAAAAGGTGACAAGGCCTGCCCCATGTCAATTGTGCGCGAGCTTGTGTGTTTACAAGTTGTTCTCGAGAATAGTGTCACAAATTGCCTCACCGTAAAGAAACGACGTAGCAGGGACTAATCCTAATCGAAAGATTGAGGTTTGTGGTAGCCCGGGGTCTACTTACCTTGAAACCTGATTTGAAACAATGTTATCCGTCAGAATACCATCATTGTCGACATAGCTCTCAGAGCATGCGTTTTGATGGTAGGTACACATCTATAAAAGAAACGACAGCCGAGCTTGATGAACGTAGGATAGGACGATCCCTCTCCTGATGGCTCGACCGCCTGAAAAGGTCACAGAGAGTGACTGAATGCGGAAGACGTAGGACCGTATGTTCCGGCGTAATTTGGGCGAGGCCCAAATTACGCCGGAGTATTGGATTGCCTGAATTTGGCTACCTAATTAAGAATAGGCATAAAACTGAGCACGGTTCTACAGAGATAAGATCGTACGTAATTATTCAAAAGTTTAAGCTCCATCTATTTTGTTCTGCACTCTGCACTGAACTCGTATAAGTGGATTAAGGACTTTATAGAGGGGTTTATATTGTGACTTTTAGGTATTTTAAAATACATTTAATTTAACTTTTAGGATTAAGAACAGAAGTTTTAATTAATACTAATACATTATAAAATGACCGACCAATAATTGTGAAAATGAAAGTAGTACACTGAATGTTTAATACCGAAGTGTCACATAATAGACTACTTTTTGAGAAAACAGTGTTAACATTATCCCATCGTGCATGAAAACGGCACATGAACAATTTGCATGCACAGTGCCAAAACAGGTATGTGCAGATTTACAGAAAAATATAATAAAATCTTCAAATATATGTAACATTGCATTTCATTTGTATATCTTACATATGTAAAAAATGAATGTTCATAATAATGCATTTACAGATTTTTGATTACTTACACACTTTTTGAAAAAACATGTTTTTTTTAGTTTCCCAAAACCTTGTAAAAATCACATCTGGAACTTGTCAGGCGCAACGACGATAATCTCGGCTACAAGTAAGAAAAACCCACCTACAAAAATCCCAAGCTTATTTTCATTCTTTACAGGGTATGGCGCTTAAGGCAACAACAGGAAAAGGCTGTACCCAACTTAGTTGACCACACCCTTTTCTTTTATCTCCATAATTACGTAGCTTACACTGCAAGAATTGATTACACAATATTAAAATCTAAACGAGTTTCCTTCTGTAAAACGGAAACCCTATTCGAGTATCAATGATTTTGATTTTACTTACAACAAACTGTGGAGTTAGCATGAAAACTATTAATTGCGGCCACAGCAATATCAAAGTTTAAAATTGTTTCGACAACTGAATTTGAACCTTAGGAGGTTGGTTTAAGGTTTAGATGGTGAGAGTTACCAATTCTACCAATGTTCATGCATATTATGCCAACAATCTGAGGAGCAAGTGCATCATGATTTGACCTGTACTCAAGCAAATTGTAAGCTCTAGGGTATCTGCAAACCTAGATGTCGATGTTACACTGTATGCATTTGGAAAGTTTGTTACCTAATTTATGTAGAGTATAAATATCACAGGTTTTTTGATTAGGATATTCATCGTATTTTGTAGTAAAACATACGTAATGCGAAAAACACTGAATATTTTGTTAGCTTGCAAGCTGACGTTAAACGTAGTGTTTGAAATTAAAAGTATGGATCCAGCACGATCCCTGGGGACTACCCGTGTGAGAGCCTTCGACAAGGAGTAATGACCCCAGTTCAATTTGGTTGGGACCATAATTTGAAAGTATAGATATAATACTTATGTGAAAGTGGAGAGATGGAACGACGATGTGAAAAAGATTGCGGGACTGGAAGCAGGAGGCGCAGGATTGTGTGTTGTAACTTGTAACGTAAACTGGGCTGGGCAATGATAATTGAGGGAGCCCTACGCGTCCATCAGTGGACTGCCATAGTCTGATTTAATACAAATATTAATGTGTAAATAAGCACGTATACCATATACTATAATAGCTACAGTAGGGAACAGAATGTTACGAAAATCTGCCTTAATGGTGATCTACTATGTTTAAGCGTCAAATAACGTACGGATAAAAATTAATAAAGTTGAGTTCTAAAAAAAAAACTGAAGTATGCTGAACTGATAAAGTGATAAAGAAATGCTAGACTATCAAAAGTAGCCTATTGCAGTCCACTGCTGGACGTAAGCCTCCCTCAGTTATTATTAGAGGGTGATAGGCCTTACTGTACCGGGTTGAACAGATGGGTTAGGTTAATACATGGGTTAGTTTCAAGATTTCCGTCTTTTTGTCATGACTTTATTCATTGCGGCTGAGACAGGCTAGTCTTAAAAAAATCACGGCTTTGTTGTAATGCTAGTAGCTAGACTATGATATAAAATCGGTACAGATGTAAAAACCTAAATCAATCTTTAAAATGTAAACGGCCTGATTTCACATTGGCTGATGCTGGAATCCGCCTAAGAGAGCGACTTATCTAAAAGCAAAACGGGTCTATTATTTTTCGACGTATTTAGATTATAATTACAATAGTTGGTAACAAATATTTACATCTGATATTAATAATTTATATTTAGAAATTATCAAAGGAATATGAGGCCGAAAATCTAAAATGAATAGCTAATCTATACTAATATTATAATCAGGAAAGATTTGTTTTTAATAAGCTTTTATTAGGTCGTCGTGTATGTAACTAACAATGTAATGGAATCTAAGGATACTAATTTAACAATCTTCCAAGGATCGTAGCGTCATGAAAATTGGCAGATGTATGTAGTTCTGATGACTATACAATAATATGGTACTGTCAAACTGATATGATGATGGAGCCGGAAGATAGGCCCAGAAAACCAGTGGAATCTAAGGTAGCTAATTTAACCAGCTTCCAAGGATCGTAGGGTCATGAAAATTGGCAGTTGTATGTAGTTCTGATGACAATACAATAATATGGTACTGTCAAACTGATATGATGATGGAGCCGAAAGATAGGCACTGAAACTTCGATGGAAAAAGTGGAATCTAAGGATACTAATTTAACCATCTTCCAAGGATTGTAGCGTCATGAAAATTGGCAAATGTATGTAGTTCTGATGACAATACAATAATATGGTACTGTCAAACTGATATGATGATGGAGCCGGAAGATATGCACAGAAAACAAGTGGAATCTAAGGTAGCTAATTTAACCAGCTTCCAAGGATCGTAGGGTCATGAAAATTGGCAGCTGTATGTAGTTCTGACGACAATACAATAATATGGTACTGTCAAACTGATATGATGATGGAGCCGGAAGATAGGCACTGAAACTTCGATGGAAAAAGTGGAATCTAAGGTAGCTAATTTAACAAGCTTCCAAGGATCGTAGCGTCATGAAAATTGGCAGCTGTATGTAGTTCTGATGACAATACAATAATATGGTACTGTCGAACTGATCTGATGATGGAGCCGGAAGATATGCACTGGAACTTCATGATGGAATATCGTATTACATCTGTTTTTGGATTCGTCAGAAAAGTCTTGTAATGAACTTTGACCAGGATTAGGTTTCAAGGTTATAACAAACCTTTTCTTAATTGACTTGTAAAACTATGCAATGGAATCTCAGGTAACTAATTTAAGCCGCTGCGATCCTTGGATCTTCCAAGGAATGCGTCATGAAAATTGACAGATGTTTGTAGTTCTGATAACAATACAATAATATGGTGCTGTCAAACTGATCTGATGATGGAGTCGTAAGATATGAACTGTAACTTCATGATTGAACATCGTATCATAGCTGTGTTTGGATTTGTTAGAAAAGTCGTGTAATGAGCTTAGACCACGATTAGGGTTTAAGGTTATAACAAACCTGTTATATATTGAAGTTAATATTGAGTGTAACTATTGAGTGTAAATATTGACATTGGTACCTGCAGAAAATGTATATGTATTAGAGTAATAATGAAATATTTTCACATTAGTCGAACTCAGACAAAACACCATGTAATACAGAAATCCCTACTAATATTATACATGCGAAAGTAACTCTGTCTGTCTGTCTATTACGTTTTCATGCCTAAACCACTAAACCGATTTTGATGAAATTTGTTATAAAAATAGTTTGGGTTTAAGAGAAGGACATAGGTCATTTTTTAACTGACTGCGCGAACGAAGGGTAATGATTGTATGCGATAACGACTTCTACGCGGATGAAGCCACAGGGCACATCTAGTTAAGGTATAAATGTTGTGACTGAAAAGTATAAAATAAATCAATGGTTTAAAAAACCCTAGAAAAATACGCTTTTATAATGCACGAAAAAACCCAAAAATAAATTATGGATCGTTCAAGTTGCCTCTATTTCTGGGCTGAAGTGTAAACTATGTGCTTTTAGTTATAATATTTGATTATAAAAGCGTGGGGTGCTAGAACAAGAAAGACTTTTTTGTAAGCATATTCCTATTAATACTAATCCTTATATAATAAAAATCCTGACGAAAGCTGCATGAGGTCGCACAAGAGCATAACGTTTATGCTGCCAAAGGAAACGCCTTTTCTTTCAGGCGATTAAGTAGATACATGAAGGGAATACGTTAACAGCGGCAAAATGTAGAGTTCTTGTTCGAGAACGAGATATCTTTGGTTACCGTTAAAAACCCGCTTGGGGATATATGCGTTTGTATTCCTATTACGTGATCACTACATATTGTACTAAATATCTCGGAATGCCGAAACTTCAAGGACCTACCAATGAATTATCTAATAGAGATTCGTAACGGTAATAGGTTTGCTCCTATTACGCGGGCGTCACGAAAAACTGGCAAAAGTGGGTGTTGAAAATGCGTAGGCGTGATTAACTACTTTACTTTTCAAGTATGTTATGTATTTCAATTAAAGCCTATCATTGTTAATACATTTCCGAAATTTAAAATGATATTAATAATAGTAAAAGTCACAATAGATATATAAAAGCGTGACAGTGTAAATTAATAGTTTAAAAACACGAGAAAAACATGCTTTTATAAATGTGACCTTAGCCTTAATCTGACAAGACATCATGCAGCTTCCGCCAGGAATGTCTTTCCTGTTCCAGCGCCCCACGCTTTTATAATCAAATATTATAACTAAAAGCGCATAGTTTACACTTCAGCCCAGAAATAGAGGCAACTTGAACGATCCATAATTTATTTTTGGGTTTTTTCGTGCATTATAAAAGCGTATTTTTCTAGGGTTTTTTAAACCATTTATTTATTTTGCTTGTTTGTTTGTTTGTAACGAATAGGCTCCGAAACAACTGGACCGATTTGAAAAATTCTTTCACTGTTGGAAATCTACACTGTTTGCGGTGAACATAAGCTATATTTTATTCCCGTATTCCAACGGGAACGGGAATTACGCGGGTGAAACCGCGTGACGTCCGCTAGTAGATTATAATAATTCATTACGTCTCGGAAGTTTGGAGCGAAAATATATTGCCAAACTACTTTTGTCTTGAATCATAATATTCAGATAATATATTTATGAATATTTTTGCAATGTGCCTATTGTGCAGTTTATCAGTTCATCTAACTCAAGGTAAGTTGATAACTTACTAGCTGCTTTCTGCGACATTGCTTGTTTGGAAACAGAACTTATACCAATTTGGATATATGCCAATGTATCACAATGCCAGAAAGGCAGAATTAGTGGAGTAAGTACTAAAATGTTTTGAATAACATTATGTACTATAATTTAAACATTATGATAAAATAAGATTTATAAAATAAAAATTATTATACCTACCTTTCTAATGAACTACCACGAATGTGACCAAATGAAGGACTTAGATCTATTATTTCACCATTTATTTTGCAGTGATGGTTCACTTAACGAATCCAATAAAACAAAAGTTCCAAAAAAAAATAACACTACTTCAGCTCAAATTCAACTTTGCATTACTTTATTTGTAACATGCAATTTTTTTTTTGTTTTAACGTGAGGGAAAATCCTCATGAATGTTATGCCGGACTCCTACCGACTAAAAAACCTCACGTCACGCCCAACAGCCAGTGGTTGGGAGCCCCGGGGAAGCCCTCGGAAGGATGTCCCAGAACTCCCAAGAGACCCACGGCCGCAGCTGCGGCGTCACCCAGGGGGTGGTTCGGGTGCTATCCCGCGTCTTTGGGGGGTTTCGGGTGTGATCCCGCTTCTAAGGGGGGGGGGGGGGGCGTGCGTGAATTGCTCACGTCACGCTGCCGTCATGGGCCTGCTTCTGTAAGGACGGTGAGCCGCCCTCTCACCGTCCTCAGGCCCCCGGTCATGGTGGCCGATAGTCCTCGGCGAAGACACGTCGGCGGCGGCCAGGCCGCCGACTGCGGAACTCAGGTGGGAGAGTTCTCTCCCGCACCCGGCCCGCCGCCTCCTTCACGAGCATGACCTGCTCGCAGAAAGAGGCGGTGCAGTCCTACTTACTCCCGCTTGAGAGCATGGCTCGCATCATGGTCTCGAGCGGGAGAGTGTCCACGTCCAGACCCACTACGAGGACCTGGCGCTGTTGCGCCCACGCCGTGCACTCCACCAGCGTGTGGAGCGCCGTGTCATCGCTGCGGTCCTCGCAGTGCTGACACTCGGCCGTGGTTTCCCGGTGTTTTCGCCACAGATACCTACCGAAGCTACCGTGCCCGGCAAGCACCTGTGTCTACCGGTAGGAGAGAGCACCGTGTCTCCTCTCCGTGTGTTGTGCGAAACTTGTACATTTGTAGTATTGTAAGAAGCGCCCCTCGAGACGTGACTACACAACTGTTTGTAGATGCAACCTCATGATATGCAGCGGAGTGACAAGCTTTCATTGCAGCCCTGCGGCGCGACGACACTCCAACACACCCTATTGTTGACTTCCATCCACTTCACAGATTTCCCTACACCGTTACCTACCGTACAAATACTCAGATACAATAAAAGTCTACAAAAAGTAGACACTATTCGTGTTTTAAAAGTAAAATTATACGTAGTTTACATAAAGATAAAATATTATAATAATAATAATAAGTATACAGTCGTTATCTTTTCATGGGATTAACGCAACCCTATGAGGGCATAGTAGATTTGCTTTTTGAGTCATCCACTTTTTGAGATCAACAAAAAATATCTCACAAGGTTATAAAAAAGCACACATCCGCAGGGCAGCTTGTGGCGAGCTGAATGTGCGTGGCTACACATCGGTCCCGATTCCTCAGAGTTTTGTTGCGCTCCTCGACCAGTTAGCATGTAATGGGCTAACGGGAGACGGTACTCCCGGGAGTGCAGCAAATCTCAACTCTGGCTTGCCTTCATTGACTGGTCAGAGGGAGGAAGCCAGAGCTTTATGCTCGGGGGTGCAAGTGTCATTTTCAAGGGCATAACTACGGGGAAACCCGCTCCGGGTCTGACCCGCGATGGCGAAACCGGCGCCGCACCGCTTGACACCCCTTGGACCAATATGTCCCCATGTAAGCCTACCAAAAGACCGGGTATCTTCAATAAAAAAAAAAGAAGATACCCGAGAAAAGAAGAAACATAATAATAATATATTCTTTATTGTACACCAAAGCTTATAAATATTAACAAAATATAGGAGGTATTCTACGGTACAATGGGCGGCCTTATTGCTAGAAGCAATTTCTGCCAGGCAACCTTCAGATGGACTGGACTGTGTTATACTTTAATAATGGGGTTTCAGGTTTGGTGTCACATAATACTTATTAGCAAACTAAAATAAAATACAATCGATCAATATATACCTACATAAATACATACATACCTACACATATACACACATAAATACAAAAAATATACATACTTAAATACATATATACATACTTAAATACATATATACATACAGACATACAACTATACATATGTTATTACACTTCCTACACATATAATATACGCACAAAAACTCAGTATACCGGTGGTTTAAATTGAAAGTTAGTATTCTTTCACCCTTACCTTAAATGCGCCCAACGTTTGTGCACGCCTGGATATGGACCGGTAGTGTATTCCACAGCCGTACTGCTTCAACAGTAAAGGATTTATTGGCAAATTTTGTCGAATGTGCTGGCATATGCAATCGCAAGTTCTTTGAAGACCTCAGGAATCTGGAATGAGTATCACACTGGAACTCAAAGCGTCCCTTGAGGTAGGAAGGAGCTAGTGGGTTAAATAAAATAGTATAGAGCAAAGAAAGAATATGAGTATTTCGTCGAAAGCGAATTGGGAGCCACTTGAGTTGATTGCGGTATTCAGAAACGTGGTCATATTTGCGTAAACCAAATATAAACCTTATACAGAAGTTTTGAAGGCGCTCAAGCTTATCTAGTTGCTCCTGCGTGAGATCAAGGTAGCTGGCATCGGCATAGTCTAATATGGGAAGTAGTAGTGATTGTGCAAGCGAAATCTTCGTCGGTATCGGGAGAAGGTCACGCAATCTTCGCAAAGAGCCTGCCGAGGCAAACAATTTGCGATTGACTTCCTGTAGCTGAGGCCTCCAGGACAGAGTACTATCGATAAATATACCCAGGTTTTTCACTGTATCACTGACAGGTAACGGCATGCCATTGAAGGTAATTTGTGGTAACTGAGGCCAGGGAACTCGAGATATCATCCAGTTACTACCTATAAGAATTACCTGAGTTTTTGTTTGATTCACCTGCAAACCGTAGCTCGATGCACATATTTGTTCCAAATCACTATTGGTCGCATTATATTCTATGTATTAGTGAAGTAACTACTTTTTATTAGTCTGTGTTGCTGAAAAATGTAGATGTTCACTTTATCGTGATGGAAAACTAGTCAAATAAAAAAAAACCAAGAATAGTACAAAAATATCCGACGATGTATTAATCTAGTTTCACTTGCATCGTCATTTCATATAACCACACCATAATAATTGCAGCTGAAACCTGCTCTGTTAGCCTTTGATTTTTATATTTTGAACATATTGGTCACTTGTATACCTACTCGATGAAACTCCGTACACGTTCCCGCTTCCCGTGGAAAAAAAATCCCGGGATAAAAAGTAGCCTATGTGTTATTCCGGATTATAAGCTATATCTGTACAAAATTTCAGCCAAATCCGTTTAGCCGTTAGAGCGTGATTCAGTAACAAACATCCATACCTTTTCACAAACCTTCACATTTATAATATTAGTAGGAAGTGGATTATTGATCCTGATACTGCTAGTAGAGAGACTTTACAAGACTACATTCTTAATTAATGATGATATTAAGAACTACACCTACACAAATACAGCCTTAAGAGCAGCTTAAAGCGCATCTCTATCTAACAAATACACACAAAGCATGAGACCGAATTAACTGAGACCAAGTTAAATAGGTTTTAAATAGTGTCCGACCGAAACTGGTTTTCCGGCCGAAACCGAAACCGAAACCGAACTTTCGGCCCCAGGGTCAGTTTCGGCCGAAACCGAAACCGAAACCGAAACTCACGTGTTCATATTGAAAAAAAAAAAAAAAACCAGCAAAGTGCGAGTCGGATTCCGCACAGAGGGTTCCGTTACAAAAATTGGGCACAAAAATTAAGTTTGTTGTGTGGATGCTTTTTTTTATTTGGTAGGTATTTTTTGTTATCGGAATCAGAACAGGGTGAGGTGGTGGTGGCAGTGTCTCTTGACATCGCCAACGCTTTCAGCACCTTGCCCTGGAGCTACGTTTGGGAGGTGCTTATTTACCATGGAATACCTCCATACCTCCGTCGAATTGTCGGGGCCTATCTTTCCGAGAGGGCCATAACTTACCCGAGCTGGCTAGGGCTGGGTCCGCGAGATGTGTAGTTCGGTGTTCCATAGGGATCGGTCTTAGGACCACTTCTGTGGAACATTGGTTACGATTAGGTGCTGCGTGGTTCGTTGCTCAGAGGTGTCGGCGTAACGTGTTACGACGACACCCTCATTACAGCGCGAGGAGCAACGCACCGAGATGCAGCCCTGAGGCCACCTGCGTGATCCAGCTTACACATAGGGGGCGTCAGCATCGGCATCGAGCTTTCGATGACGTATCTGGGGCTCGCACTCGATAGCCGGTGGAACTTCTCATACCACTTCCGAAGTTTGGTCCCATAGCTGAGGGAGGGGGTTCAGCCGCACTCTCACGGTTGTTGCCAAATATCAGGAGACCCAACGCTCCGTGCAGGAGACTGTACCTTGGGATCGTGGCCCTATACGAGGCCCCCGTATGGGCGGAGATCCTGATGGCCAGCAATGCGGCTAGATTGCTTAGCCTGCAGAAGGCGACGGCTGTCAGGGTGATAAGGAGATACCGCACGATCTCAGTTGAGGCGGCATGTCTCCTAGCCAGGACCCCTCTATGGGACCTGGAAGCAAGGGCCCTTGCATCATTGTTTAAAATGGCGCAAGGAGGCGCTGGAGCGGGGTCAGAGGCCTCTTTCTGTCGACCCATTCTATCAGCCCCCATGACCGGGGCCTGAGGACGGTGACGGGGATGCTTACCGTTTTTACAGAAGCAGGCCTTAAACGATAGCATGACGTAAGAGATTCATCCACGCTTCGCTCAAGAAGCGGGATAACAACTGAACAAGTCCCCAAAGATGCGGCCGCAGTATGCATCATTCCGAGGGCATACTCGGGGCTCCCAACCGTAGGCTGTTAGGTAGGATACGCGTGGTTTTTAGTCGGTAGGACTAGTACTGTACAGTGGAAATTTTAGGCCTAAATCTGGCACGGTTCCAGCGATACAGCCTCGTGACTGATAGACAGACGGACGGCTAGGCCTCATGTCTCGTTAATAAGCTTTAACCCCTCCATGTGTGAGTTAGACTCGCACTTGGCCGGTTATTTTTTCAATAGGCGCAGCAAGTTCCACCAAGTTCATTTTAGAAAGATGAGTTTCTTTCCAATTCCACCTAAAGATGAGTTTCTTTCTTTTACGTGTCAATGACATGTTGTCTATTGACGGCATTCATTGTTATGCGGACGACAGTACGGGCGATACTTGTTACACGGGCCGCACCGGTATCTCTCGGGCTGCAGTGGAAGAAAGCCGTGAACAACTTGTGTCTGAAATCGAGACTACTCTCACTAGAGGGTTCGATTGGGGAAAACCAAAATATTGTTCAATTCAACCCTACTAAGACACAAGTTTGTGTATTCACCGCAAAGAAAGCCCCATTTACTGTAGCGCCACAATTTCAGGGCATAACTCTCTCCATCTCTGACAGCATAGGTATCCTTGGTGTTGACATCTCCAGTGACGTTCAGTTCCGATTTGGAGAATAAGGCCAAGCTGGCGTCCAAGAAGCTCGGTGTGCTCAACAGGGCGCGGCGGTACTTCACTGCTACTGTATAAGTCGCAAGTGCAGCCGCACATGAAATACTGCTGTCACCTCTGGGCGGGGGCACCTGAATATCAGCTTCTTCCGTTCGACTCGGTACAAAGGCGAGCCATGAGAGTGGTCAACGATCCTATGCTTGCAGGTGGTATAGAACCTCTCCGCGACAGGAGAGACTTTTCCTCCTTGTGCGTGTTCTACCGCCTGTACAATAGTTTGTGCTCTGAAGAATTGTTTGATATGATGCCCACGGCTACGTTCTATCACCGCACCGCTCGCTATAGACAGGGTTTTCATCCTCACACTTTGCGTCCGGAGCGTTTGAGCACGGTTAGATCCGGTAGGGGCTTTCTCCCGCATACGCTTAGATTGTAGAATGATCTCCCTGCCTCGGTTTTCCCAAACGCCTACAGTATGAGGTTCTTCATAGGGGGTCTAAAAAGGTTTTTACAGGTTCGGCAGCGCGAGTGTGACGCCTCTGGTGTTGCATACGTCCATAGACGTATGCGTACGTAGTGACCACCGGTACATCAGGTGGGCCGTATGCTTGTCTGCCACCTTGGTGGTATGAAAAAATAAAAATAAAAAATGTGTGGAATTACTCATAGATGCTATTGGGAACTCCAACCGACTAAAACCACTTTTTATTATTTGTAGCTATAGCGGCAACAGAAATACATCATCTGTAATAATTTTAACTGTCTAACCATCACGGTGCATGAGTCTGCTGACAGACAGACAGACGATCAACGAAGTCAACGGAACTGACAACAAAGGGTTATGTAATGTCCTTAGATCACCTTTTAAGATTCTGTAAAAATTGTATTATTATAACTATTGATTGGAAGTACTTTTTAAATCTGTAAATCTTCGGTTAGTAACATATTAGCTGGTAGGGCTGACCCCAACCACGTCACAAGTAGAGCCAGGCACTCAAAATTAATGAACACGTGAGTTTCGGCCCGGCCGAAAGTTTCGGCCCATTTTGGCCGAAACCGAAACTGCGGCCGAAACTCGATTTTTTGGCCGAAACCGAAACTTCGGTCGGTCACTAGTTTTAAAGAACAACGAGTGCATTTAAAATTGTAGTACCGTTTTACGTTAGCAGCAGTAAAAGCGTAAATAGCAAAGAGTTTTAACAAACTAATAAATTAAAGCTTACTGTATTCACGAAACCCCACACTCCTCTCTGTGCGCGTAATTTCCTTTCAGTAAAAGTATTCTCTATAAAAGATTCCAGTTACTGGAATTCTTAAGGGTTGAATCTTTAATAAAAACAATTTACTCTCCAAAGCGGAAACAGCGATGTTAAGCGCATATTGTACGAAAGGACAGTCAGATGTGGCGTTGTCTATTATTAGATACAAAGCCCGGATTTGCATAACACGGGCCGGATCATCGGCTGTGATTGTTTCGATGCCGGCTACAACCCATGTTATTTGAAAGGATTGCGATGAATAAATGGCTTAGATTAGATTTACAAAATGTATTTGTTACTTTCACGAATATGTACCCTATGTAAATTTGGATATTAGTAGGGAGTACTATGTAGGAGTCACGGGACATCCTTCCTGAGGGCTTACCCGGGGCTCTCTACCATAGGCTGTTAGGCGTGGCGTGAGGTTTTTTTAGTCGGTAAGAGTCCGGCATAACATCCTATGAGGATTTTCCCTCACGTTAAACAAAAAAAAAAAAAAAAAGGAGTACTATGTATTTTGGAGTATACAATGTAGGTTAGCTATGATATATAAATGGCTAGTATTCCTGTAAATAATGTACATGAACATTTGTGGATTTGTTACATTTTTCATAAATTTTGATTACACTTGTGTAAAAGTACTTTTTAATTACAAACACATTTCAATAACAAATACTCCTTAAAACAGTTTATAAATAAAGTTGCATCAAATAAAATTTTTCTACCATTTTTCCTGAATAAAACTTACCAATGAAAAATTAAAAAAAAATCATGCATTTGAAAAAAAAAAAATTTTTTTTTTCATACTTAAAACTACCATTACAGGTTGCCTCAATGCGATAGCTAATAATAACTTATAGTAAATAATGTCACCCTTGTGAATTCACTCATAGAACATGAAAACAAGTCTATTTTGACCGCCACCCTGTTGAGGGTCCGTAAAGACCGTGTAAGATGCGACTCGCCCAGAAGATTTGGGCGCGCGCTCGGTACCTTTAACAATTGTGGCCTGTAAATGTACGGTAGGTTTTATGGAAACCAGTTGAGAAATGAGTTCTGTAAATAGAAATAAAAAGACGGGACACAAAGAAATTTTCTAATGGGAATAGAGATTCACTCACTCTCTGATTCCTTTGGTAAAAAAACCGCATAGGAGTGACCACTCTCCCTGGTCGCTCTCATCCAGGTAATACATCAGCACTTGTTGAAAAAATGCGTTAATATTTCGCGAGGAATTTCATTACTACGAGGCTTGTTCGTTTCAAATAAATAGGCGTTTTATTGCTTTTCTTCGTTCGTCGATGTTCGATATTTTGTATAAGGTTGAGATTAAATAACACTCATTCAGGTACTATCCTGCCATTTTTATTCCTTTAGATGTGAAGCTCTTTTTATAGCTTTGATCATTTTTTATACGACTGTTGACGTCAAGAGTTTAGCTTTTGGGCCATGAATTATTGAATATAGATTATGTAAGTAATATTATGTAAGTGATATTACATATTGTGTTCGAATTGATCAGATTGCGTACTAATTCTTGATAAAAAGAATCTGGTATAATTTAATAAAAAGACATTAGTTGATGTTCTTGACTTCGCCAGAGTGAAATTCTGTTTCCGTTCCCGCATACTGACTTTGACTGCCTCTGTGGCGTAGTTGGTAATGATACCGCCTGCGGCGCTGGAGGTCCTGGGTTCGATACCTGGTTCGGTTCTAATATTTTTGTGATCCACAAATGTTTGTTTCGGAGTTTAGGTGTATTCGTATATCATGTATATCAGTCGTCTAGATCCCTTAACACAAGCTTATATTAGCTTAATTTTGGCAAGATGATGTTGTGTGTGTGTGTGACTGTCCACAAATATTTGTTTATTAAAAAAGAAATACCAGGGTATAATGAGTGGCATAATGGTGTTATTCTAGACTTTAAGCTACCTTTTTACTCACTTCAGCTGTTAGAGCGTGATTAAGTTACAAAATAGCTACAAATATTCAACGTTGTATTATTTGGCTATAACGAAGAGATACATGATTTGTCATTGCTTAATTTTCCGTCGCTAATTTCTGCAGATTTGAGATTTTTTTTCAATATGATGGGTTCAACAATGTGTTTATGAGTAGGTACAAAAGTGATATAACGCTACGAAACTTGTTAGGCTAGGTTAGGTTAGGCTTCTTGTTAGGTTCTTCCCAAACTTCACAGTAAGCTCCAGTAAAGTTTTCATGACTTTACAGTAGAACTTTGACAACAATATTCAAATTATAATTGATGAAGATAAAATAAAGGTTCAAAAACATATAAAAGTTTAAAAAACTAAAAAACACGCTTTTAACACGCACTAAAAATTTCAAAATGTCATTATTTTTTTCGTATCCCATTCAGCGAACCCTTTCATTTAATACCCATATCATGGGGGTGCATTTCAAATAGCCAATCCGCCATCTTGGATTTCCGCCATGTTGGATTCAAGTCACGTGACTATTTTTTTCGTATTCCTGACAGCAAACCCTTTCATTAAATACCCATATCATGGAAGTGTCTTTCAAATAGCCTGTCCGCCATCTTGGACGTCCGCCAAATAGGATTTAAGTCACGTGACTATATTTTTTGTATTCCTGACAGCAAACCCTTTCATTCGATACCCATATCATGGTGGTGGATTTCAAACAGCCAGTCCGCAATTTTGGGGAGGCCGCCATATTGTATTTGTAATGACGTTTTTTTAGCTAGTCATGTATTGTCATCAGAACTCAGAGCGTGTGCAAAATTTCAGCCTGATCGAAGGACGGGAAGTTGGTCAAATTAACATTCCAAGATTTTCTTACATACATAGTTACAAGTGAAGCTAATATTAGGTGCTTACACATCAAAATGGCGTTTTTCGTACTGGCCACTTTAATTACGATTTTCTCCTCCTTGATAAGGAATTCCAAATTCAAATTTTCCCAGCTATTTACTCATGTATTTATCCTTCGATGACCGTCATTCATTTGCTTTTTTCTTCTGTTTTTTTCTGTTTGCGTCACTCATTTTATAAAATGGAAAACTTAAAATATCGCATTATTTACGAGTACGAGTTCCGCCGTGGCACTAGTGCTGCGGAAACGACTAGAAGGGTGAATGATGTGTATGGCGGTCATGTTGCAAAAGAAAACACAGTTCGTTTTTGGTTCCAACGTTTTCGTTCAGGAAATGTCGACCTGCAGAACAAGCCCCGTGGACGGCCTGAGACTCAAGTTGATAATGAAGTATTGAAGGCTATTGTGGAAGCGGATCCATCGCAAACCACGTCCGAGTTAGCTGCAGGCTGCGGTGTTAGTGATAAAACTGTTTTAATTCACTTGAAGCAAATTGGGAAGATTAAAAAGCTTGAAAGGTGGGTACCTCACGAATTGACTGAAGCAAACCGGCAAAAGCGCGTCGACTGCTGCGTTACATTACTGAACCGGCACAATAATGAAGGTATTTTAAACCGAATCATTACCTGTGACGAAAAATGGATTCTTTACGATAATCGAAAGCGCTCAGCGCAATGGTTGGATCCTGGCCAGCCAGCCAAATCCTGCCCCAAGCGAAAATTAACCCCAAAAAAGTTACTTGTAAGCGTTTGGTGGACTAGTGCCGGTATTGTTCATTACAGTTTTCTCAAATCTGGCCAGACTATTACGGCTGATGTCTATTGTCAGCAATTGCAAACCATGATGGAAAAGCTAGCGGCTAAACAACCTAGGCTGGTCAATCGCTCCACGCCACTGCTGCTTCACGACAACGCTAGACCACACACTGCACAACAGACGGCTACCAAATTAGAAGAGCTTCAATTGGAATGTCTAAAACATCCTCCGTACTCCCCGGATCTTGCTCCAACAGATTACCATTTTTTTCGAAATTTGGACAACTTCTTGCAAGGGAAAAAATTCAACTCTGATGGGGCAGTCCAAATCGCCTTCACAGATTTTATTGATTCCCGTCCGACTGGTTTTTTTAGTAAAGGGATCAATGAACTACCTATGAGATGGCAAAAATGCATAGAAAACAATGGTTCATACTTTGATTAATTAAATATATTATATTTAAAAATATTCGACTTTTTGTTCCTCCTATACAAAACGCCAATTTCATATGTAAGCACCTAATATTAGCGTGTTAAAAACAAAACATAAATAACAAAGAAGATTCAAATTACTTGGCCATGGCAAAATAACCAAACGGAGAAACCCAAAAAAAAAATTCAATGAACTACCTATGAGATGGCAAAAATGCATAGAAAACAATGGTTCATACTTTGATTAATTAAATAAATTATATTTAAAAATATTCGACTTTTTGTTCCTCCTATACAAAACGCCAATTTCATATGTAAGCACCTAATATTAGCGTGTTAAAAACAAAACATAAATAACAAAGAAGATTCAAATTACTTGGCCATGGCAAAATAATCAAACGGAGAAACCCAAAAAAAAAAATGTGTGCGTGTACTAGTGTACACACGTAAGAAGTGAAACTTCTTCATAACCTTATTTTTCAAGCCCAAAAGCCCAAAAGTCCAAAAGTCCAAAAGCCCAAAAGTCCAAAAGTCCAAAAGCCCAAAAGCCCAAAAACCCAAAAGCCGAAAAGCCGAAAAGCCCAAGAGCCCAAAAGCCGAAAAGCCGAAAAGCCGAAAAGCCCGAAAGCCGAAAAGCCGAAAATCCGAAAAGCCCAAAAGCCGAAAAGCCGAAAAGCCGAAAAGCCGAAAAGCCGAAAAGCCCGAAAGCCGAAAAGCCGAAAAGCCGAAAAGCCGAAAAGCCGAAAAGCCGAAAAGCCGAAAAGCCCGAAAGCCGAAAAGCCGAAAAGCCCAAAAGCCGAAAAGCCGAAAAGCTCAAAAGCCGAAAAGCCCTAAAGCCCAAAAGCCCAAAAGTCCAAAAGCCCAAAGTCCCAAAGTACAAAAGTCCAAAAATCTACAAACGACATGCTATCCCTGGATAAAGTACTCTTAATTCGAATCCACCGTGGTGGGGAACAGAACAAAGATGGCGCGTAACCAAAAATCGTAACGTGACGTGACGTGACGTGACGCAAATTTTTTTCCAACGCCGATAAAGAAGTTTCACTTCAAAAAAAGATTTTAAAAGTTCAATTCTCAATATCTGTGAAGTAGGTACTGAATTTATTTACTTATCGTTATTTTTCTATGTTTATTTTTGTTTGTTTATACCTACAGAATTTTTGTTACACAACTAAGCCTAGCCCTCTTCGGTAGCTATCGTAACCGTGCTTTATAACCATTACCTAAGTAGTTTACCTAAAGTTAAATTGTAGTCTTTCTTCATAGCCAAGTTGCAATCGTAGACGAATGAATTCTGTCTTTTTTTATGGTCGATTTTAATTGGTTTTATGATCTTTATTTGTTTTCACCAATCTTCATCGAAGGCTGAAAGGTACTGGCATAGGTCTTATGGCCGGAATCGGTTGTAACCATAGATTTAGAATGTACCAAAAAAATTTAAATCTATTGTCGTAACACATGCATAGGTTTATTCTGTTTAAAAAAGGATCATTCTTAAACCATAATTACCTTTTTCGGATAATATTCAAACTCACTTTCATTAATAATTCTACATATCATGAAAAATCTTGATTTCCTTTTATCATAAAAAATGGCTGACACAGAAAATTTTTACCGTATCTTAAATGTGACGCGTCATGCTTTAATAATTTTGTATTCTCTCTATGAAAGTACATACGCAGGCGATTTCACTCTGAAGGATTCCGTTTGTTCATGCTGTTGTAGGTATACGATTAAATTAATAACATCTGCACTCTTTTGTAGGTATTTGTAAATTTGGTTCCGTATCTTTAAAACTTCTATGACAAGCTTATAAATTATGGTAACTAACTGGCTTCACTCTCAGGCTTCACAGTCCTCGGAATGTTATTTGTGTGTTTAGTAGGTACGCTTCAAAATACAGAATAATAGTCTTAAAAAAAAAAGGTTCTTCTAATTACTACGCTCCAAAGCATGGGTATCTTTGAAGGGAATATAAATAACGTGAAGGCAAACTTAAGTCTGCGTTGAGCACCAGGGAGAGTCAGAATGTCCAGACTACAAAGTGAGTGTAGAGAGAGAGAGTGCAGTACTGTATAAGTATATAAGCTGTGAATAGATAAGTAATTACGTATAGTTTACATTTTGCTTTGTTTTAATACCTACTAAGAATCTAGGTTGTACGTATGCGTAATGGCGACGTTAATACATATAATATAGATTGTTGTTTAATAGATTTTTTTGTTATCTGAAGAAACATCTTTTACTAAATTAAGTTTTGAGAATAAAAAATATGTAATTCAATTGTGACTATAGATTATAAAAGAAAAGACTGCTCCTATAAACATTTTCATAGTTCGTTTTATGATAAATATACTTGGATGACAGGTTCTTGTAAACTCAATAAACTTTACTGTTTCTAATGTTAATTATTTTCCGATTCTAGTAGCGTTTGGAGTCGTACAGGGTTTACTTACATCAATAATATAGGAAATTCGACGAAAAAACATGTTCTGACTGAAAAACACATTCGTAGTTGTTTAAGCTTTCATGACTTTGGCAATAGCAGAATTGAGACATTTTTGAATAATAATTTTGAAGTACACAATAGGAAGGTTGATCGCAATCGTCATCTATTAAGACGTTTCATAGATACTGTAGTTTTGTTAGGTAAACAGGAGTTAGCGTTCCGCGGCCACGATGAGAGCTCCGGGTCGAATAACCGCGGTAATTATATTGAAATATTGCAATATTTAAGTGCGTATGATGCTGTATTGGAGTCACATATGGAACAATGTTCTTCAATGCATAACCCCGTGTTTTCTGGACATCTACATGTACCTAGGTAAGATTTTTTTTACTAGCTTCCGGTTCAGGTATACCCGAAGGGGTAGGCAGAGGCATATTATATGCCCACATTTCACCTTTTTATAATATGTCCCACGTAATACGTTGTGAGCCGTATTGCCGTGTTTAAATGGACAGGCGCAGGTTGTGATGCCTGCTGTTGAAATAAAGCCTTCAACTTGGTTTAACGACTGCCATTTTACTGGCAACCAGGACCAACGGCTTAACGTGCCTTCCGAAGCACGGAAACGCTCAAATAAATGTCACAAAGTGATCACATGGATGGTCACCCATCCATGGACCGGCCATAGTGAAAGTTGCTTACTGCAGTGATCGTTTACAGAACACTGAGTCCGCGGGGCCACGAGCGCTACTAGCTTCCCTTTTGAAAATAACCAGTTCTCGCCACTGGTGCCTATCTAGCAGCGCGATAAAATCGTCATGGTGTGTTCCTAGTGATCCGGCGTTATGAAAGCCAATTTTCAAAAATTTATCATGGAGCATTACGACATAATATGCACTTAATGCAATTGGCGAATATTAAACATATTATACTTAACTCACACCAGGACATAGTAGATGATTCTTGTCTACGATACACGGGCTCACAACATTCAATAGTTGATTCCCAATTACGTGACTGATTAAACACAGATTTCATACAATTTACTTTGTTAGCATTGGCGTATTCATTGCAATATAAATATAAAGAACTATAGTATGTGATTCGGAAAATATAATAGGCAGATAATATAAACAGTATGATAAAATTTACATGAATAATAATAATATACGTATTAAATAATACACCTATAATTAAAACATTACCGTGTGTGTAGTGTGTAAAAGTGTAAGCTTGTTGATTAGACTTTTGTGCGGCTGTTTTGATACAATATATTACGTATCCACCTCTCGTGAGGCACACAATAAGCAGGTTTAAAAACAGATTAGGAATACAATAAGTAGGGGTGTAGTTTATATTTCTGATATTAAGTAAAGTGAAACTCTTTGGTAACTTTGTAGCAAAAATCTTACAAACATAATCAGTGAGCTTACTACCGGGTGTTAACCTAATATGCTTAACTACACTCAACAAAAGTTTATATTTTAAGATAGTACCTATATGTAAATTGCATTTACGACAGAAACAATACCCTGTCCGTTTTTCTTTCATAAAAAATGAATGCAATGTTAATAATAAAAATAATAAAAAATCGCTTTTGATACATTGTGTTGGCAGTATTTGCGAGAAACAGTACATTATCAAACAACACATCATCCAAAAATCTTATTTAAATCTAAATCCGTAATAATACGCTCCGCCGGCTTGCCCTCATCCTTACGAGCAAATATTTTACCGTCTTTAGACCACACATATTTCCATTGCTTCTGGTGGCCCAAATCACGAGCGCGTAGAAGCTCGAGAGCAATGAATCCGGGTCACTTAAAGAATGTTAAAAATCTCGGAAACTAAAAATGATAGGTTAATGCAATAAATTGTATTTAATAGACAATGTAATACTCCTTAAATGAAAGTAAAAAAAATATGAGTCACCATACATTTTATTAACACAAAATTACATAAAGAAAAAACTGCCGATCTCTCCTTAAAACAAAAATAGGAAACATGAAATTTTTGAACTTTATTACGATTTTCTTGAATTTTAATACTTCGTATTGCCTCCTCGTGCTTCCATTACTGCGTTTACGCGGTTTGGCATGCTGTACACCAAGTTCCTTATACGATTTTGGGGAATATTCTCCCATTCCTCTGTGAGAGCAATTTTGAGCTCACGAAGCGTGATTGGGGGAGGGTTTCGTTGTTTTACGCATCTGCCTAGCTCGTCCCATGCATGCTCGATCGGGTTGATATCCGGGCTGCGCGCTGGCCACTCCATACGAGTAATGTTCATCTCTTGAAGGTAGTCATTCACAATCCTACCTGTATGAGGTCGGGCATTGTCATGCATAAATATAGCATCCTCACCTAAATTGACCATAAATGGACCAACGTGATCATTGAGGATTTCTTCCACATATCTTACGCTAGTTAAAGAGCCGTTTTCTATGATCACCAGCTCTGTGCGACTTTCAGAAGAAATTCCGGCCCACACAAGTACAGACCCACCACCGTAAGCTACTTTTTCTTCGATGCATGCTTGCTTGAATCTTTCCCCTGGTCTTCGATACACTCTGTGTCTTCCATCGTGCTTGTAGAGCATAAATTTTGATTCGTCGGAGAACATAACTTTTGACCAATCTTCAATACTCCAATTTACGTGGCTCTGGGCATACCTTAGTCTCGAAATACGATGCCCACGCTCCAGTTTAGGGCCGTTTGCAGGTCTAAGGGGTTTTAAGTTAGATTCAGCAAGCCGACGTCTTACTGTCCATGCACTTGGGTTACTTCCTCCGAGGCGTCGAAACTGATTGGTGAGTTCAGTTCTTGTGAGAAAGCGATTTCGAAGCATGGTGTTCACCAAGTATCGGTCTTCTCGTGCTGTGGTACACCTGGTTCTGCCCGTTCCTGGTCTGCGTAGGTTAGAACCAGTTTCTTCGTAACGTCGGAGAACTCTTTGTACTGTTGACAGCGACACACCGACAGTCCTGGCTGTATCGCGCTGACTCCGGCCGGTTTCCAGCATTGTAAGTATTCTGGTGCATTCTTCAGGCGTAAGCGACATAATTTCAGCTTGATTAATGAATATAGAGCACTATCAACATGGTTTATGTACCCACATAAATGACAGATTACAAACAAAAGCAACACCAAATGCTGTAATTTCGTAGTTCCATCTTCGAAAGTGGCCCTTTTTCAAATTCGATTTTTTTATGATATAACTTTACAATAACTAAGAAGTTTTAATACCTTTATTTAAGGAGTATTACATTGTCTATTAAATACAATTTATTGCATTAACCTAGCATTTTTAGTTTCCGAGATTTTTAGGATTCTTTAAGTGACCCGGATTCATTGCTCTCGAGTGTAGTTGTTGGTTTGCGCGGGTGAGTCGTTCGTTGACATAGATCCGCTGCGGAGCCCCCCGCATCTCGATATCAGCTGTTGTCAGGAAGCGACGAACTCGGGCCGCCGCGCCCGCAGTAGGCAGTCGCGCGCTGCGCGCCGCGTAAAACGTACCTCCACTATACGGGGTCGCTGCGTGAGGGTGTCTGCAGAGGTATCATTATTTTTTAAATTTCTGTTGCGATGCGTTGACCCAATGCGCTCGATATGCACAATATCTGTATTGTTCAATTCCACACCCAACTTCGCGGCAATCTCTCTGGCACCCCGGCGAATACCACGTCGTTAGACAAAAGCTGTTGGTCCCGCTCGTTTAATTCTCTCCGAAGTTCCATTATTACTTTATCTGCAGGGCTGTTGTTGGTAGTGACACTTTCATCTACTTTGCATTCTAGAGCCGACAGCCTGTCTTCCACAGAAGACATTCTGGCATTATATTGAGACTGAATTGACTGAAACTCCGCAATCTCCTTCCGGCATTCCCGTATTTCAGCCCTCATCTCACCAAGTTCTCGTCTAAATGAGCGGATTTCCAACGCGAGATCTGCTTTTATTTCGCCAGGTGGACTATAGGAGTCGCGTTGACTACCACAACACTCTGTATCTGCCTCCAAAATAGCTTTAAGAGGTGTCTCTTGGCGGTTATTTCTCGGGTGATTTTTAGAGCATTCCGGGCATAACCAGTTTGGTAATTTAGCGGCTGCCTTTGATTTGCCCAGACAAGCGAGATGATAAACAAGTGAACACTTGCTGCAGCTAGCGCCATCTGTCTTATTCATGAAGCGACCGCAAGCCCCGCATGCAACCATGGTGTCAAAAGGTCAAAGGGTCAATTGAGTGGAGAGGCTATTTAATTTTAATTCGATAGATGTCGCTACATATACTGATTATGCAAAGATTACGTAATCACCTTTGATTATATAATAACAACAAAGGTAAACGGTAGGTAAACAATATAAAAGACTTGTAACAACTTTGAAACTATGAGTAATAGATTAGTTTTAGGGTATTAAGTTTGCAAAATCAGCTAAAGAAAATGTTTATCACTGACTTATGATCACTTACGTACACGAAGTAATTTTCTGTTTATTGTATAATTTGGCATCACAACACTCAGCAAACTTTTTACGTTACACTTTAAACTACTGTCACACAATATATAATAACTGCTAGCACTTTTCCAGCGTTGTTATATTTTTAATTATTATTTTATTACGGAACAAACACAGGATATCTATACTTTACGGCAGCGCCGCCTGGTGTGTGTGTTTACGGATTATAGTGGAGATTATAACATCCAACTGTTAGAACGAAGAGTTTTGTTTTTCATGTTGTAATGTACTTAACTTTACTAAAACAGTGATCTTAAAACCATACGATTGGATTTTTTTTTATGAATATCTGAAAAAAAACATTCACTACCATCACCAACGGCGGTGAAGTTGCTGCTACCACAACATTCCACATCTCAATTAATGGTCACACCCGAAAAAAACGAGAAAGAAGAAAGTAAGTTTCGATTAGGTTCATCATCACGCCTTTATCCCCGAAGGGGTAGGCAGAGGCATATTATATACCCACATTTCACCTTTTTATAATTTGTACCACGTAATACGTTGTGAGCCGTATTGCCGTGTTTAAATGGATAGGCGCAGGTTGTGACTGCCTGCTGTTGAAATAAAGCCTTCAACTTGGCTTAACGACTGCCATTTTACTGGCAACCGGGACCAACGGCTTAACGTGCCTTCCGAAGCCCAGAAACGCTCAAATAAATTTCACAAAGCGATCACATGGATGGTCACCCATCCATGGATCGGCCATAGTGAAAGTTGCTTACTGCAGTGATCGTTTACAGAACACTGAGTCCGCGGAGCCACGAGCGCTTCGACTAAAAGTTAGATAACATGGGAGAAACAAAAACTTATTGGGGTAACACAGCAATCAAGATAGGCAACCTAAGTGCTAGAGGTAATATATCTCTGAACGGACTATAGACTCTATACTAGCAGCATCAGGATCAATAATCCTACTTATTACTAATATTATAAATGTGAAAGTTTGGGAAAAGGTTTGGATGTTTGTTACTGAATCACGCTCTAACGGCTGAACGGATTTGGCAAAAACTTGGTACAGAGATAGCTTATAATCTGGAATAACACATGCTACTTTTCATCCCGGGAAAATGTTCCCACGGCAAGCGGGAACGGGTACTGAATTTCACGCGGCGGGAATGGGTACCGAACTTCACGTGGGTGAAGCCGCGAGCATCATCAAGTAGGTATATAAGCGACCAGTCTGTTCAAAATATCAGTTCAAATATAAAAATCAAAGGTTAACTCAATGGCACAGAACAGGTTTCAACTGCATATTGTGGTGTAGTTATATGAAACCACGATGCAACTGAAACTAGATTAATTCTTCGTCGGATATTTTCGTGCCATTTTTAGTTTTTCTTTGTTATCTGACTACTTTTCCATCACCTTAACTTAAACAACTACATTTCCAGCAACACACACTAACAAAAGTAGTTACTTGACTAATACATAGAATATAATATGTTATCCTTATGTAAACTACGTATTATTTAACTTTTAAAACACAAATAGTGCGTATTTTGTAGACTTTTATTGTATGTGAGTATTTGTACGGTAACGGTGTAGGGAAACCTGTGAAGTGGATGGAAGTCAACAATAGGGTGTGTTGGAGTGTCGTCGCGCCGCAGGGCTGCAATGAGAGCTTGTCACTCCGCTGCAAATCATGAGGTTGCATCTACACACAGTTGTATAGTCACGTCTCGAGGGGCGCTTCTTACAATACTACAAATGTACAAGTTTCGCATAATACACGATGCTGTGTTAGGCATGTTGTGTGTAACGAGAAATTTCTTTCAGGGCGCAGCACCATGCAGTTTTGAATCGATTTCAATATTGGTATTCAGGTTTTGATATTTATTATCAAATTTGTACCTGTAGTGTGGCCAGACCTTGGGCGGGGTGAGCGGAATGATAAACACGAGTGTAAGGGAAGACGATCGTTTATTCACTCTCTAGATACGACATGTATCCAACACTTATACTAGTTACACACATATAGAGTACATACACATATACCCCACTACACCTCGGGGGCTACAATAAAAAAAAAGTACAAACTTTAGTGTATTTTTTTTTACAAGTTATACATTTATAATAAAATGATAAGACACATAAAAACTCAATACATGATAACATTGGCAACTGATAAGTAGTACTACTGCAGTTACTCAACTGATATGCTTAGGATTAAGTTACATAAGGTTTAGTTCTATTCTTGTGAACAGTTTCTATTTTATCACCCTTATCAACTACAACATTAGGTTCATTTTCACTTATCACTATGTATGGTCCATTAAACAATTCATCCAATTTTTTACCGGTTTCATTTTTTATTAAAATTAATTCTCCCTTTTGATATGATATTGAATTACATTTTCTGTCATAACAATTTTTTCTTTGTAACTTACTTAAAATTAAATTTTGTTTAGCTTCTTTATTCGCTAATTGAAGTCTATACTTAAATTCTAATGCATAGTTATCCGAGTTATATAACGGTTCTACAACATTATTTAATAAACTATTAGGTAAATTACATGGTTTACCAAAGACAAGTTCATGAGGCGAGTACTTTGTTTCCGTGTGAACGGTTGTGTTATACGCGCAACACCAGTATTGCAGCCACTGGCTCCAAGTTTCTGAATGCCCGTCACATTGAGTTCTCAGAAATGCAACAAGATGTTTATGGGAATTTTCTAGACTACCAATTGATTCATGCCTGTAGGCAGTCGAATTTAATTTTTCGATATTCAAAAGCTTACATACCTCGGTCATTGTTTCTGACATAAACTCCGTGCCTCGATCCGTAGCTATAGTCTTCGGTACGCCATACCTTAGTATAAAATTGTTTACAAAGGATTGCGCTACGCTTACCGTATCTTTTCGTTGTAGAGGATATGCCTCGATGTACTTGCTTAGTTCGCACTGGAGAGTTAAAATATAAACATTACCTTCTAAATCCTTATCTAAGGGGCCCACTAAGTCTAAATATACCTTATCAAAGGCGCTCGAAGCCGTAGTCGTAACGACCATGGGTTCGACTATTTTCTTAGAATACTTGTTTATTTGACATTTATGACATTTATTTACGTAGTTACGTACATCACGTTCTAGTGTCGGCCAAAAGTATTTACCTTTTATATTGTTAATCATACGCCGTACACCTGCATGTCCGCTTGTAGGCAACAAATGATAATCATGTAGGATATACATCCTTTCGTCACTATCAGAGACTCGTCTTATTCCTCTTAAAATATTTAATGTCGGTCCGGACCATTTTTCTCTACTCTTTATTTCACATATTAATTCTTTTAAGAAATTCGAATTATTTTCATTTCGTATAAAACATATATTTGTTATATTTATTTTCTTACAAAAATCTTCTAGCATATTCGCAAATTCGACTCGCGTAAATTGCGACATATAACTAAGATTTATCAATAAACTCGACTCACTTTCTATATAAACTAAACACTTATACTGGTACGTAATATCCTTTTTATTTATATCTTTTCCCGAAATAAATTTTAACTCGACGTAATCACTTGGTTTTCTTAATATTTCCGCGACTCTTGGTTGGCCAGACCTTGATTCAGGAGGTATATTAAGAGACCTCATGTTAGTCTGCCTAATCTTTTCGTTTTCAAGATTTGCTTTTTGAACTCTTGTCATTACCATTACATCTAATTTTTTATTCATTGATTTTAAATCATCCGAAGTCATGGTCACCCTACTCAAACAATCTGCAACTGTGTTATCGGAACCCTTTATGTAAACAATGTTGAAGTCGTATTCTTCTAATAATAATCTGAACTTTATAAGTCTTGTAGATGGATCTTTCATGCCGAATAAATAAATTAAGGGTTTATGATCTGTCATAACTGTAAATTTTTTGCCATACAAATACGGTCTAAAATATTTAATACTCCATACTATAGCTAATAGCTCTTTTTGTATGGTCGGGTAATTTAATTCGGCTTTATTTAGCGGTCTGCTGGCATAAGCCACTGGTTTCATATTACTATTACATAGGACTGAACCTATGGCTGTGCCTGAAGCATCTGTCTGAAGGACAAATGTGTTTTGAGGTGAAAAATTCGGATATTGTAAAATAGGTGGAGAAATGAGTTTATTTTTAAGGGTTTCGAAACTTTTCTGACACGTACTATTCCACTCGAAACTTATATTTTTGCGGCATAATTTATTTAATGTTATTTCTGTAATGGTAATGTTATTTCTGAAAAACATGGTATGAATTTCCTATAATAGTTACAGAATGCTACAAACCTTCTAACATCATCTGAATTTTTCGGACTGGATAATTCTGTAACACTCTTACTTTCTCGGGGTCAGGTAGGACGCCCTCGGCTGTCACTACATGCCCTAAATAAAGTAACTCCGTCTTTAAGAAATCGCACTTCTGTGGATTTAATTTAAGGTTCATTTTTCTTAATCTTTCAAATACAGATAATAAATTTTTATTATGATGTTCCATGTTTCTACCCATGACAACGATATCGTCACAATATTGAAAACATTTGTCATATGTAAGTCCTGACATTGCTAAAGATACTACTCGACAGAATGAATTCGGGCTGACCTTGAGGCCCATTCCCAATCTTTTCATGCGAAATTGTCCTGTGTTGGTTGTGAAGCTCGTAATATCTCGACAATTTTCTTGGAGACCAACCTGATAAAATCCTTGATACAGGTCTAAATGACTGAAACATATACATCCCGACAGAGAATCTAATATCTCCGTAATGTTAGGTAACGGGAATTTGTCATCCTGAATCGACTCGTTAACCTTCCTATAATCCACTACTAAACGCCATTTTTTGACTCCATCAGATTTTTTAGGTACTAAAAGTATAGGACTGTTCCATTCACTAATACACGGTTCTATAATGTCATCATTTAACATTTTTTGAACTTGTCTATTTATTTCTGGTTTCAAAGACTCCGGTAGCCTATAAGGTTTAGTATATACAGGTTTCGTATTAGGTTTCACTGTTATGCATTGCTCGGGAACGTTTGCAGTATCTAACCGATCCTTTTCTAAGAAAAAGATATCAGTATACTTAGCGCAAATGATTTCAATTTGCTTTTTATCGTGGGAATCTAAGTGGGAAAGTTTTAATTGAGGAAGTAATTCTTTGACACGTTGGACACCTTTTAAGGGTTCGTTAAATAAACAAACATTATAGCTATCTAAATAATCTAAATTCTTGTATTCAATAATTTCATCTTTGCGTATTTTAATAGAGTTTTCGCTAGTATTTAAGATTTTTATCGGAATTTTGCCTCGTTTGGGTGTTATTATACTTCCGGCTAAAAATAGATGCTCTTCCAATTGTTTTGCGTAGATTACACGGTCTTTGTACATACTTTTATTTACATCAATATAATGTAATGATTCACAACGCGCTGGTATAATTAAATAATTATCCGATTGCAAAGATTCAGTTGAACATTTGTTTATTCTAAGTGTGCATTGGTACTTGTTATTGCATTGTAATGTAACTGTATCTGCTACCAAGTCAATGTTTGCATTATACTTTCTGAGAAAGTCTAACCCGATAATACCGTCTACTTGGCATGGGATTGTTTTTAGTAGGTACAACTTATGATGTAATTGTATACTATCTTCTGACTGCAATGAAACATAAACATAACATTCTGGATGTATTTTGCCACCTAGCCCGTTTATAACTGTATTATTCGAATACTTTTGAATGCGATTACTTATCAAATCACTATTTATTACTGATAATGATGCTCCTGTGTCTAGTAAGAACTTAAGTTTTTTATTTTCGACATATAAGTAAATATAATCTAAACCCATACATGTTAATGCATAATTAGGCTCGAAAAAACTGGTTTAAATTATCGGATTCGTCCTCTTGCGACTCTGCCACGTACATATTATCAGGTTGACTACTACCTCGACCTGGGTTACTACCCCTAAATGTACCTCTATTGCCTCTGAACCAATTTGTGCCACCTCGGTGATAGTTAGACCTACCACGGAAGCTATTTCCACGACCTTGACCCTTATGACTATAATAGTTACCATTATGAAACTGAGTGTAGCTCCATGGACGCCTCGAACTCGGTGCATGTCCTCGGTTGTTATAACTATTTGAGCTATTTTGAGTAAACTTAAAATTACGACGATTACCTCTAGAAAATGAATACACAGCATCCTGCTGCGCGGGACGAGCAGCTTCTTCATCCTGGGCTGCACGCACCGCCTCCTTGAGAGAGCTATAGTTCCGCGCTGTTAGTATAGTACTCAGACGGCGATTTCTGAGCCCATCGGAAAATCTTTTAATTACGATTTTTTCGTTTATAGGACTTAAGATAGTACTAGCATGTGGGTTACCATCAGACTGTGCTATAGTAAGCTCTGTAAACAGTTGTTCCAGCTTGTCTCCGTACTCATTAATAGATAAGTTATTCTGTGAAAGATTATTAATTTGCGATAACAGAGAATTAGCTGACTTTTTGGTTAATAAATAAGTTTTTATATCAGCGACTAAACTTTTTACGTTTGTGTAATTTGGCTGTAATTTTAACTTAGCTAATTTTGTTAACCTTGTTTTAAGAACAAAATTTATCAGTAATTCTCTGGTGTCATCATCCTTTAAACAACTATCATACATCTCAATGCCTTCTATTATACGTTCAACGGTTGATTCTTTTCCATCCATCAATGGAATCAAAGTACTGGCCGTACGTAAATCAAAAGTAGTCATTTTGATGGTTATTGGCTCTACCTTCACTTTATAGTCTAAAATTTTATCATAAATCTTTTCTATGTCACTACAAACTAGTTCAAATCTATGCGACAACTCTGTGCTTTTAAAAATCTTTTTATCTATCGTGCTTATAAGTACTTTATATTTATTAAATAAAGTATCAGCATATTGAAATTTTTCTTGTCCCAACTTTTCAGAACGTCTTTTAGGTCCTAATTTCCTTAAATTTTCACAAAGATTTTTCAATTCTTGGAAATATATTTGTAATGTATCCATATGCCATTACTTTATTATATATCTATATTTATCTTATACACTAACACTTTATTATAACACATAACACGCACTTTCACTATTCTTGAACATTTAGTAAGATGGGGGGGGGGTTTCATACCTTCGAAGTCTGGACCTCAGTATCTCCGGTCGGATTGCGTCGGCGGCTGTAGAAGGACCTCCTATTTGCACTGCCTTCAAACTCCCTTCGAATCCAGTTGGAATGGCAAGCCTTGTACATCTTGAATGCGCCGTACAGAAATCCAAGGCCAAGAATTATTGCTATGACTGTCATCACAATGCTCGTCGACGACAAATGTTGCGTAATTTTGTCAAAGTCGGCATTATTTGTACTGCCCACTGCGTTTTGGGCAACGACGGTTGTGTCCCTTGGTTGTCTTGAACCACACATTTTACCGCACAAATAACGCATGTCCATACAACGCGATGATTGAATGCATAATGCGGCGCGAATTGCACAATCCGGGATCAAATTCGCGTCCGCCTGGCCGGGTCGCCATGTAGTGTGGCCAGACCTTGGGCGGGGTGAGCGGAATGATAAACACGAGTGTAAGGGAAGACGATCGTTTATTCACTCTCTAGATACGACATGTATCCAACACTTATACTAGTTACACACATATAGAGTACATACACATATACCCCACTACATACCATCATCTTCAATCGTTTGACGTTCATAAGTGTTACTTTGTACCCTAAATGAATAAAGATATTTCCATTTTCATGTATTCGACATTACTGTGTAATTATCCTCTATCTACCCCCTCGGGGATATAGGCGTGATCGTATGTTATGGCATGTTACAAATAAACTAATGCAATGTTCATTTTTGTATGAACTTTTGTTTTATTGGATTCATTAAGTAAACCCTCACTGCAAGATAAATGGTAAAATAATAGATTGGTTCAACTAAGTCCTTCATTTGGTCACATTTAGTTCATTAGTAGGTAAGGTAGGTATAATCATTTTTCTTTTATAAATCTTGTTTTATCATAACGTTTAAATTATAGTACTTAATGTTATTCAAAATATTTTAGTACTTAGCACACTAATTCTGCCTTTCTGGCATTGTGATACATTGGCATATATCCAAATTGGTATAAGATCTATTTCAAGAAAAGCAAAGTCGCAGAAAGCAGCTAGTAAGTTATTAACTTACCTTGAGTTAGATGAACTGATAAACTGCACGATAGGCACATTGCAAAAATATTCTTATTTATTATCTGAATATTATGATTTAAGACAAGTAGTTTGGCAATATACTCGTATTTTAGCTCCAAACTTCTTACGCGTTATGAATTATTATAATCTATTAGCCTATTCATTTTAGATTTTCTGCCTCTTATTCCTTTTATAATTTCTATCAGATGTAGATATTTGTTACGAAATACTAAATTACAATCTAAAATTGACAAAAAATAATAGGCCCGTTTCGAAATAAGATTTCAGAATCAGCCAATGAGAGTAGTTTAGTTGCGAAATCAGAGTAATCTCGAAGCTAATGTCGAAACGAACCTTTTAGCCCCTCTCTATAAAATAGAGTGCAGAGGGGCTTATGTCGAGACTTTGTCCGTAGTCTGTGACTCTGTCGCATTAAACTACGTCACTAGGTCACGTGGGTCATCTGTTCAAAGTTTGAAATAAAACAAAAATGACAACGTCAATCGAATTGAACTTTTCCAATAAACGTGGTAGAGAGGGGCAGTCTGGTGAGAACGATCGCACGGCTTTCTCTGACATTCTTTCTTTCTTTCACATTTTTACAAATTTAGAAAAAATATTGATTTGGGCTTGTATAACAATAAAATATCACCGCGATCTTTTAAGACCAAGCAAACGTCAGCTGCAAGTGGTGTATCACCTGACAATTAATGAAATCATGACGAAGAGAAGGAAATCTCTAAACTTAACCGTGTACTAACCTAACCCATCTGTACAACCCGGCACAGTAAGCCCCTCCTATAATAATTGAGAGAGGTCTACGTCCAGTAGTGCATTGAACTTTATTATTCTAGCAGGCCTTTATCACGGTGATTGAAATAACAGGTTCAGCATAGTTCAGCTTTCGTCTACGTACTTAGTTTTATTAACATTCATCCGACCATTATTTGACAAAAAAACAAGGCTCAAAGGCATCAACGATCTTACCGTAATATTCTATCCTCTGCTGTAGTTATTATACTATATGTGTATGTAGTTATTAAACGTATATCAGTATCAAATCAGCCTATGGCAGTCAACTGTTGGACGTAGGCCTCCTTCAGTTATTATTGCACAGTACAGCTGTTTACGTCACAACACACAACCATGCACCTCCTGCTACTAGTCCCTGCCTGCGATCTTTTTCAGGTCGTCGTTCCATCTGTCCATTTTCACATAAGTTATATACTTTCTTTGGTCACAACCGAATTGAACTGAGGTCATTAGTCTTTGTCGAAGGCTCTCACACGGGTAGTCTCCAGGGATCGTGCTGGATCCATACTTTTAATTCCAAACACTACGTCGTTTAATGTCAGCTTTCAAGCTAACAAAATATTTACGTGTTTTCCGCATTACCTATGTTTTACTACTAAATACGATACCTTTTATGCTTATCAAGATACCTATTTTATTTATATTCTCCATAAATTAGGTAACAAACTTTTCAAATGCATACATTGTTACGTCGACATCTAGGTTTGCAGATACCCTAGAGCTTACAATTTGCTAGAGTACAGGTCAAATCGTGATGCACTTCCTCCTCAGATTGTTCTCATATTATATGCATGAACATTGGTAGAATTGGTAGCTCTCACCATCTAACTAAACCTTATACCAACCTCCTAAGGTTCAAATTCAGTTGTCGAAACAATTTTAAACTTTGATACTGCTGTGGCCGAAATTAATAGGTTTCATGCTAACTCCACAGTTTGTTGTAAGTAAAATCAAAATCATTGATACTCGAATAGGGTTTCCGTATAACAGGAGGAAACTCGTTTAGATTTTAATATTGTTTAATCAATACCCTTCTTGCAATGTAAGCAACGTAATTAGGGAGATAAAAGAAAAGGGTGTGGTCAACTAAGTTGGGTTCAGCCTTTTCCGGTTGTTGCCTTAAGCGCCATACCCTGTAAAGGATGAAAATAAGCTTGGGATTTTCGTTGGTGGGGTTATTTTACTTGTAGCCGAGATTAGGTACAATAAGGTTGGTTCATTTCTAGTTTTTCCTGTTGTCTATTTTTAATACTTCAATAACTGTGCCTTTTAGTCCTAATACATTAAGATCGCTATGTTTTGATTTCTCGAAATGCGACATCCGGCCTCCTCGTTTCTTACTTTTATGTTGTATAAAATCTATAACTCAAGAATATTTTACAAATTCACGTTGTTTTGATACTTTCATTGACAAGTAAGGCATAACATGAAAAGAAGATATAAAAAAGACGTGTTGCACTCGGGGACTGCCGCGGTAAAGCTATTACATAGCATTTTTTACCAACTATGCTAGTTATTGTGGTTGGCAGCTCACGAATGATGGAAAAAGTACAATGGTCAACCCTCACGAAAATTGTTTTTGATGGTGTTACCCTGCAGGTTAGCAGCGAAGTCAAGGATTTGGGGATTATAATCGACAGCACACTATCTTGGCGTCCTCAAATGAAGGAAACCAGCCGTAAGCTTTTTGCATCTGCAGGCTCATTGCGTAGATTACGCAATTTTCTTCCAACTGCCACTAAAAAAGCGCTTGCAGAATCCCTTCTCCTTCCTGTACTCGACTATGCAGATGTCAGCTATCTAGATGTCACTGAGGAGCAGCTAGATAAACTTGAGCGACTTCAAAATTTTTGTATTAGATTTATATTTGGGTTACGCAAATATTATCATGTAACACAATTTCGTCAAGAGCTCAACTGGCTCCCTATTCGTCTTCGTCGAAACATTCATATTCTGTCTTTGCTTTACAGCACTCTTTTCAATCCCTATACTCCAAATTATTTAAAAGAACGTTTTACGTTCCTGAATGACACACATTTGAGATCTCTAAGGTCATCAGAGTCACTGCAATTAGAAATTCCTAGACATTCCACAAATTTTTACGACAAATCCTTCGCTGTACAAGCAGTTCGGTTGTGGAATGCTCTACCTTTAAACATTAGGCGTGCGCAGTCTTTAAACACCTTCAAAAGACTGGTAAAGGAGCACTACTTAGCTTCATAGTGTTTGCAAATGTAAATAATTATTTATCTGTGTGTATAATTAATTAGTGTGTATGTATGTATATAACATCTATATTTCTGTATGACACCAATGACTACCCCTTTTACAACGTGATTCTTGTAGTATTTTTCCATCCAAAGGTTGCCTGTAAAAGATTGCTTTTTAGCGATAAGGCCGCCCTCTGTACATTTAAGAAATGTAATATCTATATAAGAAATTTTAACATTGGTGTGCAATAAAGTTTATTCTTATTCTTATTCTTATTCTTATAATTATTTCTATATAAGAATACTAGCTGATGCCCGCAGCTTCGCCCGCGTAAAATTTGTTACCGCGGGAAGTTATTCCCGGGATAAAAGGTAGCCTATGTGTTATTCCAGACTATAATGTATCTATGTACCAATTTTCAGCCCGATCCGTTCAGCGGTTTCAGCATGGAAGAGTAACAAACATCCACACTCACTAACTTTCGCATTTATAATATTAGTAAGAAGTAAGATTTTAAGACCTATGTTCAACAAAGTAAAGTACCAAGTAACTACTTGACTGTGGACATTTGGGCTTTTGGAATTTTGGCCTATTGGCTTTTTGGACTTTTGGACTTTTGGCCTTTTGGACTTTTGTACTATTGGACTTTTGGACTTTTGGACTTTTGGACTTTTGGACTTTTGGAATTTGGTTTTTTGAACTTTTGGACTTTTGGACTTTGGACTATTGGGACTTTTGGGACTTTCGGGACTTTTGGGACTTTTGGGACTTTTGGGACTTTTGGGACTTTCAAAAGTCCAAAAGTCCCAAAGGCCAAAGTCCAAAAGGCCAAAATTCCACTCCACCTAACCTCACCCCACCCACCTCACACCAATTCACCTCACCACACCCCACTTCACTTCACCCCACCCTACACACCTCAGCCCACCCCACTTCACCCTACTTCACTTCATATACATAGGTACACGTTATGCAAACGCTCACGTGTACACGTTGGTATATGAAGTGCGAGATACACGAACGTGGCCGAGCGTGGCCGAAGGTAGCCGAGAGTGGGATTTATTTTCGTGACACAATTTCTGGATTCGGTCTCCACGCAAGGCCCGCGATAGAAGCTATACAATAGCTTAATAGGTATTTTGTTTTAGAACTTTTTAAGAAGAACAATTGTTTTGTAATAAATTATTTTTATGTAACTTCAACCATTTACGCAGAGGCGCAACGGATACTCATAGAACGATGAAATGTTTTCCGTTTTCGAAACATTCCTCATTGCTGCACCGCTCCTATTAATCTTAGCATTATGTTATATAGCCTATAGCCACTATCAATAAATGTACCTACTTACTACCTAACAGTTTTTGAAACCCTACCAGTAGTTTCAGTAAGGCTTGCCTTGGTATGATGTGATCATGGTCTCTTTGCAGCGTGTGTCCAATCCAGCGCAGCAGCTACACTTCCGACGTTTGATCTGTTGGTGGATAGGGGTCTCACTGCAGCGTTACAATAGTCTTACGTTCGTGATGTTCTCGGGCCCGTATGTACCGAGGATCCATTGGAGGCAGCGTTTGACGAAGACTTATAGCTGGTAGCTGGTGCGAAATGTCTTTAGTGACGAGACTTGAAATTATGTAGGGTGAGTACCCTACATCATTTCGAGTCCTCGAGAGTGTCGTACGTGAATTAGTGCTTCCACCACATCTCTTGCGTCTGTCGATTTTAATTTCAGTCCAGCCATTCGCTGCCTCATCCTGCTCGTTGTCTTGCACGTTATCCTGCAGACATGCATGACGGCGTGTGTGTGCCTCAGCAGGCACAGGACATCGGCATCATTTAAATCCTCCAGGATATCAGTATAGGCCCCATTCTATGCCGCGCCGATTGTTCTTTGCGGTATTCAGCATTATATCATGTATTTTCTATGGATGGTTGTTAACTATCCTGTTATCTTCATAACGATCCTCTAAGGTAGGTACAGTATGTATTTTCAAAAGAGTTTGTGAACTCCATTTTTAATTTATTTTTCAGAATATTGATGACATTTAATTGATGTCATTTTATCTTCTGTCTTATAAATTTTCATTGTCACCCTTTCTATCGCTACTGAGCAGCAGTAGAAAGCGACAACGACAGCCAGACGGGTGCTCCGTGTTTATTTTGCCACGGCGACCACGTCGCCTCGAATTGCCGCGGTAAAAAATTGTTTTTTAATGTGCGACATTTTTTTTTTTAATAAAAAAATTACCCCCCCTTTTTTATTAAATATTTGTATTTGATTTCCGATGGCAAGTCATCTCATGAAATTTGGAGAGGTAGTTTTGTTACACCCAGTATACTGCCTCCTTTCTTACTTTTGACATGTGACCAAAACAGTTTAGGGTTGTCAGCGATCGCAGTCTCAATCCTTTCAATGTAGCCCCTATAACAGATAGCTTCCATTTTTTTCACCTTGTCACGAAGTAAGTTAAATAAATACCTATCGGAAAGTCGGCTGTAAGTTTTTAATTTTTTGAAATATTTAAATTTTTCCTGTATACACTTAATAAGGGCGGAACTGTACCATGAGGGGTATTTGTCATTTGGTTTTACTTGTGGGTATGTTTTGCATAGCTTCTATCGCGGGCCTTGCGTGGAAACCGAATCCAGAAATTGTGTCACGAAAATAAATCACACTCTCGGCTACCGTTGGCCACGCTCGGCCACGTTCGTGTGTCTCGCACTTCATATACCAACGTGTACACGTGAGCGTTTGCATATCGTGTACCTATGTACATGAAGTGAAGTAGGGTGAAGTGGGGTGGGCTGAGGTGTGTAGGGTGGGGTGAAGTGAAGTGGGGTGTGGTGAGGTGAATTGGTGTGAGGTGGGGTGGGGTGAGGTTAGGTGGAGTGGAATTTTGGCCTTTTGGACTTTGGCCTTTGGGACTTTTGGACTTCTGGCCTTTTGGACTTTAGGACTTTTGGACTTTTGTACTTTTGGACTTTTGGCCTTTTGGGCTTTTGGAGTTTTTTGGACTTTTGGACTTTGGTTTTTTTGGACTTTGGACTTTTTACTTTGGACTTTTGGCCTTTTGGACTTTTGGACTTTGGACTTTGGACTTTGGACTTTGGACTTTGGACTTTGGACTTTGAACTTTGGACTTTGGACTTTGGACTTTGGACTTTGGACTTTGGACTTTGGACTTTGGACTTTGGACTTTGGACTTTGGACTTTGGACTTTGGACTTTGGACTTTGGACTTTGGACTTTGGACTTTGGACTTTGGACTTTGGACTTTGGACTTTGGACTTTGGACTTTGGACTTTGGACTTTGGACTTTGGAGTAAAAAGTCCAAAGTCCAAAAAAACCAAAGTCCAAAAGTCCAAAAAACTCCAAAAGCCCAAAAGGCCAAAAGTCCAAAAGTACAAAAGTCCAAAAGTCCTAAAGTCCAAAAGGCCAGAAGTCCAAAAGTCCCAAAGGCCAAAGTCCAAAAGGCCAAAATTCCACTCCACCTAACCTCACCCCACCCCACCTCACACCAATTCACCTCACCACACCCCACTTCACTTCACCCCACCCTACACACCTCAGCCCACCCCACTTCACCCTACTTCACTTCATGTACATAGGTACACGATATGCAAACGCTCACGTGTACACGTTGGTATATGAAGTGCGAGACACACGAACGTGGCCGAGCGTGGCCAACGGTAGCCGAGAGTGTGATTTATTTTCGTGACACAATTTCTGGATTCGGTTTCCACGCAAGGCCCGCGATAGAAGCTATGCAAAACATACCCACAAGTAAAACCAAATGACAAATACCCCTCATGGTACAGTTCCGCCCTTATTAAGTGTATACAGGAAAAATTTAAATATTTCAAAAAATTAAAAACTTACAGCCGACTTTCCGATAGGTATTTATTTAACTTACTTCGTGACAAGGTGAAAAAAATGGAAGCTATCTGTTATAGGGGCTACATTGAAAGGATTGAGACTGCGATCGCTGACAACCCTAAACTGTTTTGGTCACATGTCAAAAGTAAGAAAGGAGGCAGTATACTGGGTGTAACAAAACTACCTCTCCAAATTTCATGAGATGACTTGCCATCGGAAATCAAATACAAATATTTAATAAAAAAGGGGGGGTAATTTTTTTATTAAAAAAAAAAATGTCGCACATTAAAAAACAATTTTTTACCGCGGCAATTCGAGGCGACGTGGTCGCCGTGGCAAAATAAACACGGAGCACCCGTCTGGCTGTCGTTGTCGCTTTCTACTGCTGCTCAGTAGCGATAGAAAGGGTGACAATGAAAATTTATAAGACAGAAGATAAAATGACATCAATTAAATGTCATCAATATTCTGAAAAATAAATTAAAAATGGAGTTCACAAACTCTTTTGAAAATACATACTGTACCTACCTTAGAGGATCGTTATGAAGATAACAGGATAGTTAACAACCATCCATAGAAAATACATGATATAATGCTGAATACCGCAAAGAACAATCGGCGCGGCATAGAATGGGGCCTATACTGATATCCTGGAGGATTTAAATGATGCCGATGTCCTGTGCCTGCTGAGGCACACACACGCCGTCATGCATGTCTGCAGGATAACGTGCAAGACAACGAGCAGGATGAGGCAGCGAATGGCTGGACTGAAATTAAAATCGACAGACGCAAGAGATGTGGTGGAAGCACTAATTCACGTACGACACTCTCGAGGACTCGAAATGATGTAGGGTACTCACCCTACATAATTTCAAGTCTCGTCACTAAAGACATTTCGCACCAGCTACCAGCTATAAGTCTTCGTCAAACGCTGCCTCCAATGGATCCTCGGTACATACGGGCCCGAGAACATCACGAACGTAAGACTATTGTAACGCTGCAGTGAGACCCCTATCCACCAACAGATCAAACGTCGGAAGTGTAGCTGCTGCGCTGGATTGGACACACGCTGCAAAGAGACCATGATCACATCATACCAAGGCAAGCCTTACTGAAACTACTGGTAGGGTTTCAAAAACTGTTAGGTAGTAAGTAGGTACATTTATTGATAGTGGCTATAGGCTATATAACATAATGCTAAGATTAATAGGAGCGGTGCAGCAATGAGGAATGTTTCGAAAACGGAAAACATTTCATCGTTCTATGAGTATCCGTTGCGCCTCTGCGTAAATGGTTGAAGTTACATAAAAATAATTTATTACAAAACAATTGTTCTTCTTAAAAAGTTCTAAAACAAAATACCTATTAAGCTATTGTATAGCTTCTATCGCGGGCCTTGCGTGGAGACCGAATCCAGAAATTGTGTCACGAAAATAAATCCCACTCTCGGCTACCTTCGGCCACGCTCGGCCACGTTCGTGTATCTCGCACTTCATATACCAACGTGTACACGTGAGCGTTTGCATAACGTGTACCTATGTATATGAAGTGAAGTAGGGTGAAGTGGGGTGGGCTGAGGTGTGTAGGGTGGGGTGAAGTGAAGTGGGGTGTGGTGAGGTGAATTGGTGTGAGGTGGGTGGGGTGAGGTTAGGTGGAGTGGAATTTTGGCCTTTTGGACTTTGGCCTTTGGGACTTTTGGACTTTTGAAAGTCCCAAAAGTCCCAAAAGTCCCAAAAGTCCCAAAAGTCCCGAAAGTCCCAAAAGTCCCAATAGTCCAAAGTCCAAAAGTCCAAAAGTTCAAAAAACCAAATTCCAAAAGTCCAAAAGTCCAAAAGTCCAAAAGTCCAAAAGTCCAATAGTACAAAAGTCCAAAAGGCCAAAAGTCCAAAAGTCCAAAAAGCCAATAGGCCAAAATTCCAAAAGCCCAAATGTCCACAGTCAAGTAGTTACTTGGTACTTTACTTTGTTGAACATAGGTCTTAAAATCTTACTTCTTACTAATATTATAAATGCGAAAGTTTGTGAGTGTGGATGTTTGTTACTCTTCCATGCTGAAACCGCTGAACGGATCGGGCTGAAAATTGGTACATAGATACATTATAGTCTGGAATAACACATAGGCTACCTTTTATCCCGGGAATAACTTCCCGCGGTAACAAATTTTACGCGGGCGAAGCTGCGGGCATCAGCTAGTATTCTTATATAGAAATAATTATAAGAATAAGAATAAGAATAAGAATAAACTTTATTGCACACCAATGTTAAAATTTCTTATATAGATATTACATTTCTTAAATGTACAGAGGGCGGCCTTATCGCTAAAAAGCAATCTTTTACAGGCAACCTTTGGATGGAAAAATACTACAAGAATCACGTTGTAAAAGGGGTAGTCATTGGTGTCATACAGAAATATACTAAATCTGCTATACGTCTCAAGTCAACATAAATATAAGAAGGTACATAAGTACCAATAAATACATACATAAATATATACAATAAATACATAGGTAGATGTTATATACATACATACACACTAATTAATTATACACACAGATAAATAATTATTTACATTTGCAAACACTATGAAGCTAAGTAGTGCTCCTTTACCAGTCTTTTGAAGGTGTTTAAAGACTGCGCACGCCTAATGTTTAAAGGTAGAGCATTCCACAACCGAACTGCTTGTACAGCGAAGGATTTGTCGTAAAAATTTGTGGAATGTCTAGGAATTTCTAATTGCAGTGACTCTGATGACCTTAGAGATCTCAAATGTGTGTCATTCAGGAACGTAAAACGTTCTTTTAAATAATTTGGAGTATAGGGATTGAAAAGAGTGCTGTAAAGCAAAGACAGAATATGAATGTTTCGACGAAGACGAATAGGGAGCCAGTTGAGCTCTTGACGAAATTGTGTTACATGATAATATTTGCGTAACCCAAATATAAATCTAATACAAAAATTTTGAAGTCGCTCAAGTTTATCTAGCTGCTCCTCAGTGACATCTAGATAGCTGACATCTGCATAGTCGAGTACAGGAAGGAGAAGGGATTCTGCAAGCGCTTTTTTAGTGGCAGTTGGAAGAAAATTGCGTAATCTACGCAATGAGCCTGCAGATGCAAAAAGCTTACGGCTGGTTTCCTTCATTTGAGGACGCCAAGATAGTGTGCTGTCGATTATAATCCCCAAATCCTTGACTTCGCTGCTAACCTGCAGGGTAACACCATCAAAAACAATTTTCGTGAGGGTTGACCATTGTACTTTTTCCATCATTCGTGAGCTGCCAACCACAATAACTAGCATAGTTGGTAAAAAATGCTATGTAATAGCTTTACCGCGGCAGTCCCCGAGTGCAACACGTCTTTTTTATATCTTCTTTTCATGTTATGCCTTACTTGTCAATGAAAGTATCAAAACAAAGCCGGGGTATGTATGTACGTCCGTGATGATGTCTGCTGTCGCCGTCTTACAAGCCTTGAAGACAGGGACCTGTCTACGTTATGGGCGCGCGTGGATCACGGGGGCCACACTCGGATCTACGCGTGCGTGTACAGGTCTCACAGCGGTAACACGGACACAGTTCGCCTTTTTGACCACCTGCAACAATCGACTGACAAGGCGATTGAGCAGTATCCTTCTGCGGAGATTGTGATTCTGGGGGACTTCAACGGTCATCATGTTGACTGGTTGGGCTCCCGGATGACCAACTTTGCGGGGAACGCTGCACACGAATTTGCCCTGACCTATGGGTTCTCCCAACTGGTTAAATCCCATACGAGGATACCAGATAAGGAGAACGAGCATAGTGCATTGCTGGACCTCCTGCTGACAACGCGTCCGGATGGATACAACGTCTCAGTGGATGCTCCGCTCGGATCGTCGGACCACTGTATCATTCGGGCGCATGTGCCTCTCGCAAGGCCTGAACCACCTCGGCCCAAGGAGTGGCGACATGTGTGGCACTATAAGTCAGCAGACTGGGATGGACTGCGGGAGTTCTTCGCGTCGTACCCGTGGAGGCGGCTTTGTTTTGCCTCAGACGATCTGGATTCCTGCGCTGCAGCAGTCGCTGAGGGGATCCTGGAGGGCATGGAGTGCTATATTCCCAACCGCTGGATCCCCGTAGGAGCAAAAAAGCGACCGTGGTTCAATCGGCTCTGCAGAGAAGCTTTGATGCTGAAAGAATCTGCCTACAGAGCCTGGACCACGGCTCGTGCAAATTCAGATCCTAACATCTCTGAGGTGAAACGCAAATTAAATGCCGCCTCGAGGGCCAGCAAAAGAGCAATTGTCAGGGCTAAATTCGATTTCGTCGGCAGAATTGGTGAGCGGCTAGCAGGGTACCCTTCAGGGAGTCGTGAATTCTGGTCGCTTGCCAAAGCTGCCGAGGGAAACTTCTGTCAGTCAGGTTTACCACCTTTGCTTAAACCCGACGGTAGTCTGGCCCAGAGTGCCAGGGAGAAGGCCGACCTTTTGGGTTCTCTCTTTGCCTCTAACTCGACCATGAGCGACGGGGGTGCTGTGCCGCCGGACGTTCCGTGGTGTGGAACTTCCATGCCGGAAGTTAAATTTACGCAGCGGGACGTCCGACGGGAGCTTCGTTCTCTGGACGTTCATAAGTCGAGTGGGCCAGACGGTATACCCGCGGTAGTACTTAAGCAGTGTGGTCCAGAGTTGTGTCCGGTACTTACACGTCTTTTCTCGCTTTCTTATTCCATGCGACAAGTCCCGGCATCGTGGAAGATCGCGTATGTGCATCCTGTGCCCAAGAAGGGTGATAGGACCGACCCGGCCAATTACAGGCCTATAGCCGTCACCTCACTATTGTCTAAGGTGATGGAGCGTGTAATAAATACACAGCTCCTGAGGTACCTTGAGGAAAACGACCTGCTCAGTGACCGGCAGTACGGTTTCCGTCACGGTCGCTCGACGGGCGATCTTCTCGTGTGCCTCACACACCGATGGGCGACGGCTATCGAGAGTAAGGGCGAGGCTCTAGCAGTGAGCCTCGACATTTCTAAAGCCTTTGACCGGGTCTGGCACCGTGGTCTTCTTAAAAAATTGCCCTCCTACGGACTGACCGAGAGATTATGCGGATGGGTGTCCAGCTTTTTGGCCGATAGAAGCATCAGGGCTGTTGTCGACGGCAGCTGTTCTGACTGCATGGCCATAAACGCTGGAGTACCGCAAGGCTCAGTGTTGTCCCCTACCCTGTTTCTGCTGCATATCAATGACATGTTGTCTATTGACGGCATTCATTGTTATGCGGACGACAGTACAGGGGACACTTGTTACACAGGCCGTCCCGGTTTCTCTCGGGACGCAGTGGAGGAAAGTCGTGAACAGCTTGTGTCTGAAATCGAGGCTACTCTTACTAGAGTGTCCGATTGGGGTAGACAAAACCTTGTCCAGTTCAATCCCTCCAAGACACAGGCGTGTTTCTTCACCGCTAAGAAAGCCCCAATTACTGTAGCGCCACGATTCCAGGGCACATCTCTTTCCATCTCTAAAAGTATAGGGATCCTTGGTGTTGACATCTCCAGTGACGTTCAGTTCCGCAGTCATTTGGAGGACAAGGCCAGGCTGGCGTCCAAGAAGCTCGGTGTGCTCAACAGGGCGCGGCGGTACTTTACTGCGGCGCAAACACTGCTTCTATATAAGTCGCAAGTGCGGCCACACATGGAGTACTGCTGTCACCTCTGGGCGGGGGCACCTGAATATCAGCTTCGCCCATTTGACTCGGTGCAGAGACGAGCTGTGAGAGTTGTCAACGATCCTATACTGACAGGTGGTGTGGAACCTCTTCGCGACAGGAGAGACTATGCCTCCTTATGCGTGTTCTACCGCCTGTACAATGGTATGTGCTCCGAGGAATTGTTTGACATGATGCCCACGGCTACCTTCTATCATCGCACCGCTCGCCATAGACAGGGATTTCATCCTCACACCCTACGTCCGGAGCGTTTGAGCACGGTTAGATCCGGTAGGGGTTTTCTTCCGCGCACGCTTAGGTTGTGGAATGATCTACCTGCCTCGGTTTTCCCAAACGCCTACAGTATGGGGTTCTTCAAAAGGGGTCTAAGAAGGTTTTTACAGGGTCGGCAGCGCGAGTGTGGCGCCTCTGGTGTTGCAAACGTTCATAGGCTGCGGTGACCACCGGTCCTTCTGGTGGGCCGTGTGCTTGTCTGCCACCTTAGTGGTATAAAAAAAAAAAAAAAAAAAAAAAAAAAAAAAAAAAACAACGTGAATTTGTAAAATATTCTTGAGTTATAGATTTTATACAACATAAAAGTAAGAAACGAGGAGGCCGGATGTCGCATTTCGAGAAATCAAAACATAGCGATCTTAATGTATTAGGACTAAAAGGCACAGTTATTGAAGTATTAAAAATAGACAACAGGAAAAACTAGAAATGAACCAACCTTATTGTACCTAATCTCGGCTACAAGTAAAATAACCCCACCAACGAAAATCCCAAGCTTATTTTCATCCTTTACAGGGTATGGCGCTTAAGGCAACAACCGGAAAAGGCTGAACCCAACTTAGTTGACCACACCCTTTTCTTTTATCTCCCTAATTACGTTGCTTACATTGCAAGAAGGGTATTGATTAAACAATATTAAAATCTAAACGAGTTTCCTCCTGTTATACGGAAACCCTATTCGAGTATCAATGATTTTGATTTTACTTACAACAAACTGTGGAGTTAGCATGAAACCTATTAATTTCGGCCACAGCAGTATCAAAGTTTAAAATTGTTTCGACAACTGAATTTGAACCTTAGGAGGTTGGTATAAGGTTTAGTTAGATGGTGAGAGCTACCAATTCTACCAATATTCATGCATATAATATGAGAACAATCTGAGGAGGAAGTGCATCACGATTTGACCTGTACTCTAGCAAATTGTAAGCTCTAGGGTATCTGCAAACCTAGATGTCGACGTAACAATGTATGCATTTGAAAAGTTTGTTACCTAATTTATGGAGAATATAAATAAAATAGGTATCTTGATAAGCATAAAAGGTATCGTATTTAGTAGTAAAACATAGGTAATGCGGAAAACACGTAAATATTTTGTTAGCTTGAAAGCTGACATTAAACGACGTAGTGTTTGGAATTAAAAGTATGGATCCAGCACGATCCCTGGAGACTACCCGTGTGAGAGCCTTCGACAAAGACTAATGACCTCAGTTCAATTCGGTTGTGACCAAAGAAAGTATATAACTTATGTGAAAATGGACAGATGGAACGACGACCTGAAAAAGATCGCAGGCAGGGACTAGTAGCAGGAGGTGCATGGTTGTGTGTTGTGACGTAAACAGCTGTACTGTGCAATAATAACTGAAGGAGGCCTACGTCCAACAGTTGACTGCCATAGGCTGATTTGATACTGATATACGTTTAATAACTACATACACATATAGTATAATAACTACAGCAGAGGATAGAATATTACGGTAAGATCGTTGATGCCTTTGAGCCTTGTTTTTTTGTCAAATAATGGTCGGATGAATGTTAATAAAACTAAGTACGTAGACGAAAGCTGAACTATGCTGAACCTGTTATTTCAATCACCGTGATAAAGGCCTGCTAGAATAATAAAGTTCAATGCACTACTGGACGTAGACCTCTCTCAATTATTATAGGAGGGGCTTACTGTGCCGGGTTGTACAGATGGGTTAGGTTAGTACACGGTTAAGTTTAGAGATTTCCTTCTCTTCGTCATGATTTCATTAATTGTCAGGTGATACACCACTTGCAGCTGACGTTTGCTTGGTCTTAAAAGATCGCGGTGATATTTTATTGTTATACAAGCCCAAATCAATATTTTTTCTAAATTTGTAAAAATGTGAAAGAAAGAAAGAATGTCAGAGAAAGCCGTGCGATCGTTCTCACCAGACTGCCCCTCTCTACCACGTTTATTGGAAAAGTTCAATTCGATTGACGTTGTCATTTTTGTTTTATTTCAAACTTTGAACAGATGACCCACGTGACCTAGTGACGTAGTTTAATGCGACAGAGTCACAGACTACGGACAAAGTCTCGACATAAGCCCCTCTGCACTCTATTTTATAGAGAGGGGCTAAAAGGTTCGTTTCGACATTAGCTTCGAGATTACTCTGATTTCGCAACTAAACTACTCTCATTGGCTGATTCTGAAATCTTATTTCGAAACGGGCCTATTATTTTTTGTCAATTTTAGATTGTAATTTAGTATTTCGTAACAAATATCTACATCTGATAGAAATTATAAAAGGAATAAGAGGCAGAAAATCTAAAATGAATAGGCTAATAGATTATAATAATTCATAACGCGTAAGAAGTTTGGAGCTAAAATACGAGTATATTGCCAAACTACTTGTCTTAAATCATAATATTCAGATAATAAATAAGAATATTTTTGCAATGTGCCTATCGTGCAGTTTATCAGTTCATCTAACTCAAGGTAAGTTAATAACTTACTAGCTGCTTTCTGCGACTTTGCTTTTCTTGAAATAGATCTTATACCAATTTGGATATATGCCAATGTATCACAATGCCAGAAAGGCAGAATTAGTGTGCTAAGTACTAAAATATTTTGAATAACATTAAGTACTATAATTTAAACGTTATGATAAAACAAGATTTATAAAAGAAAAATGATTATACCTACCTTACCTACTAATGAACTAAATGTGACCAAATGAAGGACTTAGTTGAACCAATCTATTATTTTACCATTTATCTTGCAGTGAGGGTTTACTTAATGAATCCAATAAAACAAAAGTTCATACAAAAATGAACATTGCATTAGTTTATTTGTAACATGCCATAACATACGATCACGCCTATATCCCCGAGGGGGTAGATAGAGGATAATTACACAGTAATGTCGAATACATGAAAATGGAAATATCTTTATTCATTTAGGGTACAAAGTAACACTTATGAACGTCAAACGATTGAAGATGATGGTATGTAGTGGGGTATATGTGTATGTACTCTATATGTGTGTAACTAGTATAAGTGTTGGATACATGTCGTATCTAGAGAGTGAATAAACGATCGTCTTCCCTTACACTCGTGTTTATCATTCCGCTCACCCCGCCCAAGGTCTGGCCACACTACATGGCGACCCGGCCAGGCGGACGCGAATTTGATCCCGGATTGTGCAATTCGCGCCGCATTATGCATTCAATCATCGCGTTGTATGGACATGCGTTATTTGTGCGGTAAAATGTGTGGTTCAAGACAACCAAGGGACACAACCGTCGTTGCCCAAAACGCAGTGGGCAGTACAAATAATGCCGACTTTGACAAAATTACGCAACATTTGTCGTCGACGAGCATTGTGATGACAGTCATAGCAATAATTCTTGGCCTTGGATTTCTGTACGGCGCATTCAAGGTGTACAAGGCTTGCCATTCCAACTGGATTCGAAGGGAGTTTGAAGGCAGTGCAAATAGGAGGTCCTTCTACAGCCGCCGACGCAATCCGACCGGAGATACTGAGGTCCAGACTTCGAAGGTATGAAACCCCCCCCCCATCTTACTAAATGTTCAAGAATAGTGAAAGTGCGTGTTATGTGTTATAATAAAGTGTTAGTGTATAAGATAAATATAGATATATAATAAAGTAATGGCATATGGATACATTACAAATATATTTCCAAGAATTGAAAAATCTTTGTGAAAATTTAAGGAAATTAGGACCTAAAAGACGTTCTGAAAAGTTGGGACAAGAAAAATTTCAATATGCTGATACTTTATTTAATAAATATAAAGTACTTATAAGCACGATAGATAAAAAGATTTTTAAAAGCACAGAGTTGTCGCATAGATTTGAACTAGTTTGTAGTGACATAGAAAAGATTTATGATAAAATTTTAGACTATAAAGTGAAGGTAGAGCCAATAACCATCAAAATGACTACTTTTGATTTACGTACGGCCAGTACTTTGATTCCATTGATGGATGGAAAAGAATCAACCGTTGAACGTATAATAGAAGGCATTGAGATGTATGATAGTTGTTTAAAGGATGATGACACCAGAGAATTACTGATAAATTTTGTTCTTAAAACAAGGTTAACAAAATTAGCTAAGTTAAAATTACAGCCAAATTACACAAACGTAAAAAGTTTAGTCGCTGATATAAAAACTTATTTATTAACCAAAAAGTCAGCTAATTCTCTGTTATCGCAAATTAATAATCTTTCACAGAATAACTTATCTATTAATGAGTACGGAGACAAGCTGGAACAACTGTTTACAGAGCTTACTATAGCACAGTCTGATGGTAACCCACATGCTAGTACTATCTTAAGTCCTATAAACGAAAAAATCGTAATTAAAAGATTTTCCGATGGGCTCAGAAATCGCCGTCTGAGTACTATACTAACAGCGCGGAACTATAGCTCTCTCAAGGAGGCGGTGCGTGCAGCCCAGGATGAAGAAGCTGCTCGTCCCGCGCAGCAGGATGCTGTGTATTCATTTTCTAGAGGTAATCGTCGTAATTTTAAGTTTACTCAAAATAGCTCAAATAGTTATAACAACCGAGGACATGCACCGAGTTCGAGGCGTCCATGGAGCTACACTCAGTTTCATAATGGTAACTATTATAGTCATAAGGGTCAAGGTCGTGGAAATAGCTTCCGTGGTAGGTCTAACTATCACCGAGGTGGCACAAATTGGTTCAGAGGCAATAGAGGTACATTTAGGGGTAGTAACCCAGGTCGAGGTAGTAGTCAACCTGATAATATGTACGTGGCAGAGTCGCAAGAGGACGAATCCGATAATTTAAACCAGTTTTTTCGAGCCTAATTATGCATTAACATGTATGGGTTTAGATTATATTTACTTATATGTCGAAAATAAAAAACTTAAGTTCTTACTAGACACAGGAGCATCATTATCAGTAATAAATAGTGATTTGATAAGTAATCGCATTCAAAAGTATTCGAATAATACAGTTATAAACGGGCTAGGTGGCAAAATACATCCAGAATGTTATGTTTATGTTTCATTGCAGTCAGAAGATAGTATACAATTACATCATAAGTTGTACCTACTAAAAACAATCCCATGCCAAGTAGACGGTATTATCGGGTTAGACTTTCTCAGAAAGTATAATGCAAACATTGACTTGGTAGCAGATACAGTTACATTACAATGCAATAACAAGTACCAATGCACACTTAGAATAAACAAATGTTCAACTGAATCTTTGCAATCGGATAATTATTTAATTATACCAGCGCGTTGTGAATCATTACATTATATTGATGTAAATAAAAGTATGTACAAAGACCGTGTAATCTACGCAAAACAATTGGAAGAGCATCTATTTTTAGCCGGAAGTATAATAACACCCAAACGAGGCAAAATTCCGATAAAAATCTTAAATACTAGCGAAAACTCTATTAAAATACGCAAAGATGAAATTATTGAATACAAGAATTTAGATTATTTAGATAGCTATAATGTTTGTTTATTTAACGAACCCTTAAAAGGTGTCCAACGTGTCAAAGAATTACTTCCTCAATTAAAACTTTCCCACTTAGATTCCCACGATAAAAAGCAAATTGAAATCATTTGCGCTAAGTATACTGATATCTTTTTCTTAGAAAAGGATCGGTTAGATACTGCAAACGTTCCCGAGCAATGCATAACAGTGAAACCTAATACGAAACCTGTATATACTAAACCTTATAGGCTACCGGAGTCTTTGAAACCAGAAATAAATAGACAAGTTCAAAAAATGTTAAATGATGACATTATAGAACCGTGTATTAGTGAATGGAACAGTCCTATACTTTTAGTACCTAAAAAATCTGATGGAGTCAAAAAATGGCGTTTAGTAGTGGATTATAGGAAGGTTAACGAGTCGATTCAGGATGACAAATTCCCGTTACCTAACATTACGGAGATATTAGATTCTCTGTCGGGATGTATATGTTTCAGTCATTTAGACCTGTATCAAGGATTTTATCAGGTTGGTCTCCAAGAAAATTGTCGAGATATTACGAGCTTCACAACCAACACAGGACAATTTCGCATGAAAAGATTGGGAATGGGCCTCAAGGTCAGCCCGAATTCATTCTGTCGAGTAGTATCTTTAGCAATGTCAGGACTTACATATGACAAATGTTTTCAATATTGTGACGATATCGTTGTCATGGGTAGAAACATGGAACATCATAATAAAAATTTATTATCTGTATTTGAAAGATTAAGAAAAATGAACCTTAAATTAAATCCACAGAAGTGCGATTTCTTAAAGACGGAGTTACTTTATTTAGGGCATGTAGTGACAGCCGAGGGCGTCCTACCTGACCCCGAGAAAGTAAGAGTGTTACAGAATTATCCAGTCCGAAAAATTCAGATGATGTTAGAAGGTTTGTAGCATTCTGTAACTATTATAGGAAATTCATACCATGTTTTTCAGAAATAACATTACCATTACAGAAATAACATTAAATAAATTATGCCGCAAAAATATAAGTTTCGAGTGGAATAGTACGTGTCAGAAAAGTTTCGAAACCCTTAAAAATAAACTCATTTCTCCACCTATTTTACAATATCCGAATTTTTCACCTCAAAACACATTTGTCCTTCAGACAGATGCTTCAGGCACAGCCATAGGTTCAGTCCTATGTAATAGTAATATGAAACCAGTGGCTTATGCCAGCAGACCGCTAAATAAAGCCGAATTAAATTACCCGACCATACAAAAAGAGCTATTAGCTATAGTATGGAGTATTAAATATTTTAGACCGTATTTGTATGGCAAAAAATTTACAGTTATGACAGATCATAAACCCTTAATTTATTTATTCGGCATGAAAGATCCATCTACAAGACTTATAAAGTTCAGATTATTATTAGAAGAATACGACTTCAACATTGTTTACATAAAGGGTTCCGATAACACAGTTGCAGATTGTTTGAGTAGGGTGACCATGACTTCGGATGATTTAAAATCAATGAATAAAAAATTAGATGTAATGGTAATGACAAGAGCTCAAAAAGCAAATCTTGAAAACGAAAAGATTAGGCAGACTAACATGAGGTCTCTTAATATACCTCCTGAATCAAGGTCTGGCCAACCAAGAGTCGCGGAAATATTAAGAAAACCAAGTGATTACGTCGAGTTAAAATTTATTTCGGGAAAAGATATAAATAAAAAGGATATTACGTACCAGTATAAGTGTTTAGTTTATATAGAAAGTGAGTCGAGTTTATTGATAAATCTTAGTTATATGTCGCAATTTACGCGAGTCGAATTTGCGAATATGCTAGAAGATTTTTGTAAGAAAATAAATATAACAAATATATGTTTTATACGAAATGAAAATAATTCGAATTTCTTAAAAGAATTAATATGTGAAATAAAGAGTAGAGAAAAATGGTCCGGACCGACATTAAATATTTTAAGAGGAATAAGACGAGTCTCTGATAGTGACGAAAGGATGTATATCCTACATGATTATCATTTGTTGCCTACAAGCGGACATGCAGGTGTACGGCGTATGATTAACAATATAAAAGGTAAATACTTTTGGCCGTCACTAGAACGTGATGTACGTAACTACGTAAATAAATGTCATAAATGTCAAATAAACAAGTATTCTAAGAAAATAGTCGAACCCATGGTCGTTACGACTACGGCTTCGAGCGCCTTTGATAAGGTATATTTAGACTTAGTGGGCCCCTTAGATAAGGATTTAGAAGGTAATGTTTATATTTTAACTCTCCAGTGCGAACTAAGCAAGTACATCGAGGCATATCCTCTACAACGAAAAGATACGGTAAGCGTAGCGCAATCCTTTGTAAACAATTTTATACTAAGGTATGGCGTACCGAAGACTATAGCTACGGATCGAGGCACGGAGTTTATGTCAGAAACAATGACCGAGGTATGTAAGCTTTTGAATATCGAAAAATTAAATTCGACTGCCTACAGGCATGAATCAATTGGTAGTCTAGAAAATTCCCATAAACATCTTGTTGCATTTCTGAGAACTCAATGTGACGGGCATTCAGAAACTTGGAGCCAGTGGCTGCAATACTGGTGTTGCGCGTATAACACAACCGTTCACACGGAAACAAAGTACTCGCCTCATGAACTTGTCTTTGGTAAACCATGTAATTTACCTAATAGTTTATTAAATAATGTTGTAGAACCGTTATATAACTCGGATAACTATGCATTAGAATTTAAGTATAGACTTCAATTAGCGAATAAAGAAGCTAAACAAAATTTAATTTTAAGTAAGTTACAAAGAAAAAATTGTTATGACAGAAAATGTAATTCAATATCATATCAAAAGGGAGAATTAATTTTAATAAAAAATGAAACCGGTAAAAAATTGGATGAATTGTTTAATGGACCATACATAGTGATAAGTGAAAATGAACCTAATGTTGTAGTTGATAAGGGTGATAAAATAGAAACTGTTCACAAGAATAGAACTAAACCTTATGTAACTTAATCCTAAGCATATCAGTTGAGTAACTGCAGTAGTACTACTTATCAGTTGCCAATGTTATCATGTATTGAGTTTTTATGTGTCTTATCATTTTATTATAAATGTATAACTTGTAAAAAAAAATACACTAAAGTTTGTACTTTTTTTTTATTGTAGCCCCCGAGGTGTAGTGGGGTATATGTGTATGTACTCTATATGTGTGTAACTAGTATAAGTGTTGGATACATGTCGTATCTAGAGAGTGAATAAACGATCGTCTTCCCTTACACTCGTGTTTATCATTCCGCTCACCCCGCCCAAGGTCTGGCCACACTACAGGTACAAATTTGATAATAAATATCAAAACCTGAATACCAATATTGAAATCGATTCAAAACTGCATGGTGCTGCGCCCTGAAAGAAATTTCTCGTTACACACAACATGCCTAACACAGCATCGTGTATTATGCGAAACTTGTACATTTGTAGTATTGTAAGAAGCGCCCCTCGAGACGTGACTATACAACTGTGTGTAGATGCAACCTCATGATTTGCAGCGGAGTGACAAGCTCTCATTGCAGCCCTGCGGCGCGACGACACTCCAACACACCCTATTGTTGACTTCCATCCACTTCACAGGTTTCCCTACACCGTTACCGTACAAATACTCACATACAATAAAAGTCTACAAAATACGCACTATTTGTGTTTTAAAAGTTAAATAATACGTAGTTTACATAAGGATAACATATTATATTCTATGTATTAGTCAAGTAACTACTTTTGTTAGTGTGTGTTGCTGGAAATGTAGTTGTTTAAGTTAAGGTGATGGAAAAGTAGTCAGATAACAAAGAAAAACTAAAAATGGCACGAAAATATCCGACGAAGAATTAATCTAGTTTCAGTTGCATCGTGGTTTCATGTAACTACACCACAATATGCAGTTGAAACCTGTTCTGTGCCATTGAGTTAACCTTTGATTTTTATATTTGAACTGATATTTTGAACAGACTGGTCGCTTATATACCTACTTGATGATGCTCGCGGCTTCACCCACGTGAAGTTCGGTACCCATTCCCGCCGCGTGAAATTCAGTACCCGTTCCCGCTTGCCGTGGGAACATTTTCCCGGGATGAAAAGTAGCATGTGTTATTCCAGATTATAAGCTATCTCTGTACCAAGTTTTTGCCAAATCCGTTCAGCCGTTAGAGCGTGATTCAGTAACAAACATCCAAACCTTTTCCCAAACTTTCACATTTATAATATTAGTAATAAGTAGGATTATTGATCCTGATGCTGCTAGTATAGAGTCTATAGTCCGTTCAGAGATATATTACCTCTAGCACTTAGGTTGCCTATCTTGATTGCTGTGTTACCCCAATAAGTTTTTGTTTCTCCCATGTTATCTAACTTTTAGTCGAAGCGCTCGTGGCTCCGCGGACTCAGTGTTCTGTAAACGATCACTGCAGTAAGCAACTTTCACTATGGCCGATCCATGGATGGGTGACCATCCATGTGATCGCTTTGTGAAATTTATTTGAGCGTTTCTGGGCTTCGGAAGGCACGTTAAGCCGTTGGTCCCGGTTGCCAGTAAAATGGCAGTCGTTAAGCCAAGTTGAAGGCTTTATTTCAACAGCAGGCAGTCACAACCTGCGCCTATCCATTTAAACACGGCAATACGGCTCACAACGTATTACGTGGTACAAATTATAAAAAGGTGAAATGTGGGTATATAATATGCCTCTGCCTACCCCTTCGGGGATAAAGGCGTGATGATGAACCTAATCGAAACTTACTTTCTTCTTTCTCGTTTTTTTCGGGTGTGACCATTAATTGAGATGTGGAATGTTGTGGTAGCAGCAACTTCACCGCCGTTGGTGATGGTAGTGAATGTTTTTTTTCAGATATTCATAAAAAAAAATCCAATCGTATGGTTTTAAGATCACTGTTTTAGTAAAGTTAAGTACATTACAACATGAAAAACAAAACTCTTCGTTCTAACAGTTGGATGTTATAATCTCCACTATAATCCGTAAACACACACACCAGGCGGCGCTGCCGTAAAGTATAGATATCCTGTGTTTGTTCCGTAATAAAATAATAATTAAAAATATAACAACGCTGGAAAAGTGCTAGCAGTTATTATATATTGTGTGACAGTAGTTTAAAGTGTAACGTAAAAAGTTTGCTGAGTGTTGTGATGCCAAATTATACAATAAACAGAAAATTACTTCGTGTACGTAAGTGATCATAAGTCAGTGATAAACATTTTCTTTAGCTGATTTTGCAAACTTAATACCCTAAAACTAATCTATTACTCATAGTTTCAAAGTTGTTACAAGTCTTTTATATTGTTTACCTACCGTTTACCTTTGTTGTTATTATATAATCAAAGGTGATTACGTAATCTTTGCATAATCAGTATATGTAGCGACATCTATCGAATTAAAATTAAATAGCCTCTCCACTCAATTGACCCTTTGACCTTTTGACACCATGGTTGCATGCGGGGCTTGCGGTCGCTTCATGAATAAGACAGATGGCGCTAGCTGCAGCAAGTGTTCACTTGTTTATCATCTCGCTTGTCTGGGCAAATCAAAGGCAGCCGCTAAATTACCAAACTGGTTATGCCCGGAATGCTCTAAAAATCACCCGAGAAATAACCGCCAAGAGACACCTCTTAACCCTTAAATTCATAGTGTAGGATTTAGACTACACAATATTCTGATGCCTGGATGTTATCCGCTTTCGCTTAAAATTAATTTTTATTATCTCTCGTCTATCGAAAACAGGTCTATTTTTAAATATTTTATGTTTGCAGTACTGTTTTTTTTATTTTGAACTTGAATTTGATTGCTAAAACTTTTTGGGGGACCGCGATTTGCAAAAGTTGTAATTCAATTTAATTAGTGAACATTTTTTTTTGAAAATTTCAAGGTAAGTTGTCCTGTTTAATTTTTACTTTATTCTTCAAAGTGTTCAATATTGAGTGTAATTAGTAAAAGTTTCAATTGTATTAGGAATGACCACAAATCTTGGAAATTTTGTTCTGTAGGACTTATCCTACACTATGCATTCAGTACTAAGTAGAATATTGTATGAGATATTTGTAATAGAGGTAGAAATTATATATTTCAGATGTCTAATTGAAGATGGACTGGTTTTGATGACCAAATAAGCTCCTACGTAGCTGTATTCAATGACAATGAATCAGAAGATGGTGCTGAAAAAGATTTCAGTGAGGGAAATGATGAAGAGGAGCAGGTTTATTATAGGAACTGAGTGTCGAGTTTTGAATCTGAAGAGGCTGTAGATGGTCCTTTGGAAGACGAATCTCTTGGTACTGATGTAGACCATAGTGCTGAGGATCCCACCTGAGTGGAGTAGATCTCATGGGGCAGTTATATAGGAAAATATCACAAATTCATAAGAGTAAAAAGTAGAGCATTGTTCCATGGCCTTGTAGGCCTAGTTATGATAAATTCATGAGCAGCTTACAAGAAATTGTTGTCACAAAAACCAAAAATGAAGTGGGTAACCTTTTCTTTTAATGTCAGGAAAAATCCTTCATGGATGCTATGCCAGACTCGTACCGACTAAAACACCTCACGTAACGCCCAACAGTTTACGGTTGGGAGCCCCGGGCAAGCCCTCGGAAGGATGTACCAGGACTCCCAACAGACCTACGGCTACCACTGCGGCCTCGCCACCACTGTGGGTGGTTCGGGTGCTATCCCGCGTCTTTGGGGGATTTCGGGTGTCATCCCGCTTCTTAGCGTGGTGACACCCGAAAACGATGCGTGAATCCCTCACGTCACGCTGCCGTCATGGGCCTGCGTCTGTAAGGACGTTAAGCAGCCCCCTCACCGTCCTTAGGCCCCCGGTCATGGAGGCCGATAGTCTTGGGCGAGGATACGTCGGCGGCACCCTCGCCACCGCCGACTGCGGAGCTCGGGTGGGAGAGTCCACTCCCGCTCCCTTCCCGCCGCCTCTTTCACAAGCATGACCTGCTCGCAGAAAGAGGCGGCGCAGTCCCACTTACTCCCGCTTTAGATCATGGGTCGCACTATGGTCTCGAGCGCAAGAGTGTCCACGTCCAGAACTTGGATGGATATCCACGTCCAGAATATGGAATCTTGAAGTAGCTGAAACCTTATACTTTTTGAGAAAGAAAAGAACTAGGTAGACCCAGTCCTTCTCTAGGACAGGAAATAAGGTGCTTTCCTATAAAAGGAAGAACGGTGTTTCCCTGGTTTCACCATCAGAAGATATTAGTTTAGATGAAGATTTTGTTTTTCTGGCCATTTTTTTGATAAAAGTAACATGTAAAATGCCTGTGTTCTGGTTTTACCCAAACCATATGTGATTTTTTTATATTTCTCTACCTTACATTATGAGAAAAAACTGATTTAGAAAATACCATAATAAAATAATAAAACACCTAATCTAATTGTTTCAATTTTGAAGAAAACCGCGCGACATATACACCTACTTACATACATACTCTTTTTAGTTGGAGTGCATAATGTAGGCTACATCCTACACAGAAAAAATGAGGGATTTAATGGACTAAATCTTCTTCGATATTTTTTTTATTATTTTTCCAGTAATTTCTGTACTCTTGAGATAATACGTATATTTTTTTCATTGAAAAATAAAAAATCATGCATTTAAGGGTTAAAGCTATTTTGGAGGCAGATACAGAGTGTTGTGGTAGTCAACGCGACTCCTATAGTCCACCTGGCGAAATAAAAGCAGATCTCGCGTTGGAAATCCGCTCATTTAGACGAGAACTTGGTGAGATGAGGGCTGAAATACGGGAATGCCGGAAGGAGATTGCGGAGTTTCAGTCAATTCAGTCTCAATATAATGCCAGAATGTCTTCTGTGGAAGACAGGCTGTCGGCTCTAGAATGCAAAGTAGATGAAAGTGTCACTACCAACAACAGCCCTGCAGATAAAGTAATAATGGAACTTCGGAGAGAATTAAACGAGCGGGACCAACAGCTTTTGTCTAACGACGTGGTATTCGCCGGGGTGCCAGAGAGATTGCCGCGAAGTTGGGTGTGGAATTGAACAATACAGATATTGTGCATATCGAGCGCATTGGGTCAACGCATCGCAACAGAAATTTAAAAAATAATGATACCTCTGCAGACACCCTCACGCAGCGACCCCGTATAGTGGAGGTACGTTTTACGCGGCGCGCAGCGCGCGACTGCCTACTGCGGGCGCGGCGGCCCGAGTTCGTCGCTTCCTGACAACAGCTGATATCGAGATGCGGGGGGCTCCGCAGCGGATCTATGTCAACGAACGACTCACCCGCGCAAACCAACAACTACACTCGAGAGCAATGAATCCGGGTCACTTAAAGAATCCTAAAAATCTCGGAAACTAAAAATGCTAGGTTAATGCAATAAATTGTATTTAATAGACAATGTAATACTCCTTAAATAAAGGTATTAAAACTTCTTAGTTATTGTAAAGTTATATCATAAAAAAATCGAATTTGAAAAAGGGCCACTTTCGAAGATGGAACTACGAAATTACAGCATTTGGTGTTGCTTTTGTTTGTAATCTGTCATTTATGTGGGTACATAAACCATGTTGATAGTGCTCTATATTCATTAATCAAGCTGAAATTATGTCGCTTACGCCTGAAGAATGCACCAGAATACTTACAATGCTGGAAACCGGCCGGAGTCAGCGCGATACAGCCAGGACTGTCGGTGTGTCGCTGTCAACAGTACAAAGAGTTCTCCGACGTTACGAAGAAACTGGTTCTAACCTACGCAGACCAGGAACGGGCAGAACCAGGTGTACCACAGCACGAGAAGACCGATACTTGGTGAACACCATGCTTCGAAATCGCTTTCTCACAAGAACTGAACTCACCAATCAGTTTCGACGCCTCGGAGGAAGTAACCCAAGTGCATGGACAGTAAGACGTCGGCTTGCTGAATCTAACTTAAAACCCCTTAGACCTGCAAACGGCCCTAAACTGGAGCGTGGGCATCGTATTTCGAGACTAAGGTATGCCCAGAGCCACGTAAATTGGAGTATTGAAGATTGGTCAAAAGTTATGTTCTCCGACGAATCAAAATTTATGCTCTACAAGCACGATGGAAGACACAGAGTGTATCGAAGACCAGGGGAAAGATTCAAGCAAGCATGCATCGAAGAAAAAGTAGCTTACGGTGGTGGGTCTGTACTTGTGTGGGCCGGAATTTCTTCTGAAAGTCGCACAGAGCTGGTGATCATAGAAAACGGCTCTTTAACTAGCGTAAGATATGTGGAAGAAATCCTCAATGATCACGTTGGTCCATTTATGGTCAATTTAGGTGAGGATGCTATATTTATGCATGACAATGCCCGACCTCATACAGGTAGGATTGTGAATGACTACCTTCAAGAGATGAACATTACTCGTATGGAGTGGCCAGCGCGCAGCCCGGATATCAACCCGATCGAGCATGCATGGGACGAGCTAGGCAGATGCGTAAAACAACGAAACCCTCCCCCAATCACGCTTCGTGAGCTCAAAATTGCTCTCACAGAGGAATGGGAGAATATTCCCCAAAATCGTATAAGGAACTTGGTGTACAGCATGCCAAACCGCGTAAACGCAGTAATGGAAGCACGAGGAGGCAATACGAAGTATTAAAATTCAAGAAAATCGTAATAAAGTTCAAAAATTTCATGTTTCCTATTTTTGTTTTAAGGAGAGATCGGCAGTTTTTTCTTTATGTAATTTTGTGTTAATAAAATGTATGGTGACTCATATTTTTTTTACTTTCATTTAAGGAGTATTACATTGTCTATTAAATACAATTTATTGCATTAACCTATCATTTTTAGTTTCCGAGATTTTTAACATTCTTTAAGTGACCCGGATTCATTGCTCTCGAGCTTCTACGCGCTCGTGATTTGGGCCACCAGAAGCAATGGAAATATGTGTGGTCTAAAGACGGTAAAATATTTGCTCGTAAGGATGAGGGCAAGCCGGCGGAGCGTATTATTACGGATTTAGATTTAAATAAGATTTTTGGATGATGTGTTGTTTGATAATGTACTGTTTCTCGCAAATACTGCCAACACAATGTATCAAAAGCGATTTTTTATTATTTTTATTATTAACATTGCATTCATTTTTTATGAAAGAAAAACGGACAGGGTATTGTTTCTGTCGTAAATGCAATTTACATATAGGTACTATCTTAAAATATAAACTTTTGTTGAGTGTAGTTAAGCATATTAGGTTAACACCCGGTAGTAAGCTCACTGATTATGTTTGTAAGATTTTTGCTACAAAGTTACCAAAGAGTTTCACTTTACTTAATATCAGAAATATAAACTACACCCCTACTTATTGTATTCCTAATCTGTTTTTAAACCTGCTTATTGTGTGCCTCACGAGAGGTGGATACGTAATATATTGTATCAAAACAGCCGCACAAAAGTCTAATCAACAAGCTTACACTTTTACACACTACACACACGGTAATGTTTTAATTATAGGTGTATTATTTAATACGTATATTATTATTATTCATGTAAATTTTATCATACTGTTTATATTATCTGCCTATTATATTTTCCGAATCACATACTATAGTTCTTTATATTTATATTGCAATGAATACGCCAATGCTAACAAAGTAAATTGTATGAAATCTGTGTTTAATCAGTCACGTAATTGGGAATCAACTATTGAATGTTGTGAGCCCGTGTATCGTAGACAAGAATCATCTACTATGTCCTGGTGTGAGTTAAGTATAATATGTTTAATATTCGCCAATTGCATTAAGTGCATATTATGTCGTAATGCTCCATGATAAATTTTTGAAAATTGGCTTTCATAACGCCGGATCACTAGGAACACACCATGACGATTTTATCGCGCTGCTAGATAGGCACCAGTGGCGAGAACTGGTTATTTTCAAAAGGGAAGCTAGTAGCGCTCGTGGCCCCGCGGACTCAGTGTTCTGTAAACGATCACTGCAGTAAGCAACTTTCACTATGGCCGGTCCATGGATGGGTGACCATCCATGTGATCACTTTGTGACATTTATTTGAGCGTTTCCGTGCTTCGGAAGGCACGTTAAGCCGTTGGTCCTGGTTGCCAGTAAAATGGCAGTCGTTAAACCAAGTTGAAGGCTTTATTTCAACAGCAGGCATCACAACCTGCGCCTGTCCATTTAAACACGGCAATACGGCTCACAACGTATTACGTGGGACATATTATAAAAAGGTGAAATGTGGGCATATAATATGCCTCTGCCTACCCCTTCGGGTATACCTGAACCGGAAGCTAGTAAAAAAAATCTTACCTAGGTACATGTAGATGTCCAGAAAACACGGGGTTATGCATTGAAGAACATTGTTCCATATGTGACTCCAATACAGCATCATACGCACTTAAATATTGCAATATTTCAATATAATTACCGCGGTTATTCGACCCGGAGCTCTCATCGTGGCCGCGGAACGCTAACTCCTGTTTACCTAACAAAACTACAGTATCTATGAAACGTCTTAATAGATGACGATTGCGATCAACCTTCCTATTGTGTACTTCAAAATTATTATTCAAAAATGTCTCAATTCTGCTATTGCCAAAGTCATGAAAGCTTAAACAACTACGAATGTGTTTTTCAGTCAGAACATGTTTTTTCGTCGAATTTCCTATATTATTGATGTCCGTAAACCCTGTACGACTCCAAACGCTACTAGAATCGGAAAATAATTAACATTAGAAACAGTAAAGTTTATTGAGTTTACAAGAACCTGTCATCCAAGTATATTTATCATAAAACGAACTATGAAAATGTTTATAGGAGCAGTCTTTTCTTTTATAATCTATAGTCACAATTGAATTACATATTTTTTATTCTCAAAACTTAATTTAGTAAAAGATGTTTCTTCAGATAACAAAAAAATCTATTAAACAACAATCTATATTATATGTATTAACGTCGCCATTACGCATACGTACAACCTAGATTCTTAGTAGGTATTAAAACAAAGCAAAATGTAAACTATACGTAATTACTTATCTATTCACAGCTTATATACTTATACAGTACTGCACGCACTATTCCACTCACCAATACACCATGCTATTTAATTATAATTAACCAATAAACAGCAAAAAAACGACCAACAAACTAATTATTCAATAATTCTGGGAGTGCACTGCTGCATTGCATTGTTTAGAGAAAATATAAAGTAGTAAATAAAAGTTCAAAACTTCAAAATATTCGAAAGCGGCGCTAGTGTGCGTAAAGAATGTTCGACGAGCGTACTTAATTCATTAATTTTATTTAGTTATTGAAAATTCCAAATGATTGCGTCGTAAATATCATTATATAATTACATTGTATGAAAATACATATAATTAGACTCCATGAGTGATTTTATTTCGTCAACAGTAAATTTTAGTACGTTTATTGACTTTACTTTATTATTGACGATTTTTCTCCGTCTCGTATTAAGCTATTTCCGAGTGGATTTAGAACGAGGCCCGATCGCTGGCCGAACGATGGAGATTCGCAAGTATAATCTTTCGAAACACTCGGAACGTAGAGAGAGAAACCGACATTTGCGTATTATTAACGAAAGGGACGCCAATATTCAGCAATCCGGCTTATTTCTCATATTCCATGATCGTGTTTTTGGAGTTCACTGAACTTTGACTGAACTGAGCGATGCACAATATTAATTATTTTGCAGCAGGGGTTTTTCGTTGAGAAGAAAATTTTATCATCTTATCTACTGACCGAGATTTAGTAATGATGTAACTTCACCTTGCTGTCAGTTCTGAAGGGGAAGCCAGCGGGAATCGGCTTCTATGGACCCTACGCCCCTGATAGGCACAGAGTAGATGTTATGGCGGTGAACGAAACGTGGTTGCGCCCGGGCGAGGAAGGCCGCGCGCCGGTTGTTCCTGGCTACAGATTACGTCATATACCGCGGCTATCCCGTGTACGCTCGGGAAGAGGAGGAGGAGTGGGATATTTTATACGACGTGGTTTTAATGTGCGCACTTGGAACCCTTCGCTAGATCCAAGATTCAATACTGTAGAACAAATGTGGCTGACGCTCACGATAAACTGCAAAAAAATTGCAATTGGTACTGCCTACCGTCCACCTTGGCAAGATCTACAGTTATTCTTGGACGCTGTCACTGACAGCATAACCGCTCTTGGTCACTGCGACCACTATATATTACTAGGCGATTTCAATGCAGATATGTTGATCACAAATGATAAATCAAGAAGGGTAAACGAATTTTTGAATAGCCTTAGCCTGAAGCATTTCCACTGCTACCCATTATAAGAACGACAGTGAAACATTGATTGACTTAGTGTGTACCGATCTGCGCGCGAGACATATTCACGTAGAACCATTTAGGAACACAAATGGTCATTCAGTCATTACTTGTGAGTTCAATATTAGGAAAGAGAAATGTAAACCTTTTTATGTCAAATTTAGACCCCTAAAGGTAGCATGTCAGGATAATATTATCACTGATTTAGCCAAGTTAAACTGGGTAAAGCTGAACACTAGTGAGCCGATTAATAATATGGTTGAAACTCTCAACCACAATGTTTTGACCGTCATCAATGCACACGCGCCACTTAAAACCAGTCTCATCAAAGAACCATCGTACCCATGGATCACTGACAATATCAAACTCATGATGAGATTGCGTGACGATGCGCTGTCTAAATACCGTAGAACGAAGTTAGATTCGAAAAAAGAATACTATAAACAGTTAAAATCCCTTGTAGTAACATCCTTACATAGTGAAAAAAAGGCCTATTTTAAATATCACATAAATAACAACATTAAAAATCCTAAATTATTATGGCGAAACCTAAAAACTACTGTCTGCCAGCTGAAACCACATAGGGATCTACCATCTCACTTTACAAATCCTACACAAATAAATAATCACTTTTTGGAAGTACCTGGTAACACATCTGTCAGCATGCTTGACATAGCTTATTTCAGAACTCACAAGTATGGTGATACCACTTTTACGATCATGCCTCAATCACAGGAAGCAATTTCACGAATTTTGAGGGAGATGAAATCGAACGCCGAAGGTTATGATAACATCTCATTGAATATGATATTCTTAACCTTACCCTATACCCTGCCTTTCATAGCGGCCATAATAAATCGATAAATAGAAACTTCTGTATTCCCAGACATATGGAAAATTGCCACTATTCGTCCTCTCCCTAAAACTCCAAACCCAACTACCGTTAAAGATCTACGCCCTATAAGTATTCTGCCCTGCCTATCAAAAGTTTTAGAAAGAACGGTATGTAAGCAACTTACTGATTATCTGGAAAATAACAACATCTTACCAGACTTACAATCAGGTTTCAGAAAAAAACGAGGCACAGCTACTGCGCTGCTAGATGTGACTGACAACATATTGGTCGCACAAGATAAGGGCATGTGCACTGTTTTAGTATTGTTAGACTTCTCCCGCGCATTTGACAGCATCCATACGGGCCTGCTTTTATCTAAATTAAGCTATTATGGATTTGATGAAAAATCATTATTATGGTTTCAGAGCTATTTGGATAATCGCAGGCAAATGGTGGAGCTGAAATTGAGTGATGGGACTTCTTTAATCTCGCCTCCTGCTTTTATTACTCGAGGCGTTCCACAGGGCTCCATCCTAGGCCCGATTCTGTTCAATTTATACTGCACAGATATCGTTAAGTGCCTCAAAAACTCACAGTATCACATATACGCAGATGACGTCCAAGTTTACTTATCTTTCAAGCCAAGTGATTATCAGTCAGCTATTGAAAAACTCAATGAGGATCTCTACCGAATAGGAAAGTGGTCGGAACGCAACTGTTTGGTTCTGAATCCCCTCAAAACAAAATACATGTTGTTTGGAACCAAGTACCAAATTGCTGCGGTTCCCACTTTTCTGAACCTTACACTCATGGGAGAATCAATTGACCGAGTTGTTCAAGCACGTAATTTAGGGTTGTATGTTGACTCTGACCTAAGGTTTGAGCATCATATAGCAGAGGCGGTGCGGAATTGCTTCTATCGTCTCAAAGTTTTATATAAAATGAGACCATATCTTACGGAAGAACTAAGGATGCAACTGGTTGAGGCTTTGGTACTATCTAAGCTCAACTATGCAGATGTTGTTTACGGCCCGCGTCTGCTAGCGAGAACGAATCGGCTCATTCAACGAGTCCAAAATGCATGTGCGCGGTTCTGCTTCTTGATACCACCTAGAGGGCATGTCACAACTTTCCTCAATGAAAATGCAATTATAAAAATGAAAACTAGAAGAAAAATGCATTTGGCATGCCTTCTTTTTGGTGTTATTCGATTTGCAGAGCCACAGTATTTACATGACAAACTCGACTGGTTGAATAGCCGAAGAGAATGCGCTAGAAGACAGTGCTCGCAACAACTATCGATACCGTTACATAGAACCGCATCGTTTAGAGGTAGTTTCCGCTATTCAGCCTCCAAAATATGGAATAACCTTCCCCCACCGTTGCTTTCGGCCAAATCAATAATAACATTCAGGAAGGGATTACGCATATATATTTTGGAAGCGCAACGGGGGCTGGATGGCGTTAATTGTGATATGTCACTTATTTAACTTAAATCAACATACATATATCGAACTATTCATCCTTTAATTTTATTTTTACTTTTACTTTTATTTAATTTTTATTTATTTTATATACGTTGGGCGTAAGGAGTTTGAAAAGCTGTGGCTTTCAGGAAGAGAGAGAGAAATGAAAAGATTGAATTTAGAATATAAAAATTAACAATTTATTTGAATTGAGCACTTGGGGGTCGTGGGTGTGGTAACTTCAGGCAGAAAGTGCGGTTTCCGAAGGATTTCGCAGGGTTCGACTTATCTTGGGTAGGCCTTCTTGGGTTGACGCCGTCCGCGACGTAGCCGTGCCGTCCACAACTTCGGCTGGCACGGTGTTCTCAACCCGTAGGGTGGATTTCCGCAACCCGCAGGGTAGATCTTGGCAACCCGTAGGGTGGAAGGTTCTCGTAGAACTCGAAGGGTGGATTTTCCCAATCCGTAGGGTGGATGATTGCTTGTAGCCCGTAGGGTGAATGATTGCTTGTAGCCCGTAGGGTGAAACTTGACAACCCGTAGGGTGGATGATTGCTTGTAGCCCGTAGGGTGAACCCTGGAATGTTCCAGATGACGGGTTAGCTGGAACCCTTTTTCCCGCCTATTGCTAAGACAGCCGACTCCTGTTAACCATTTCAGGAATCGGAGGTCTTACAATGTTTGGATATATTCTAATTTTACAGAGACATTTTTTCACACCCCTGTAATCTACCCTCCCATAACAGGGTTGACCAACAGCCGTTAATTTTCACTGTTTTAAAATCTAGATTACATTATAATTAATTTAACTCACCCAATGATGGGGTTATTGACGCTTGCAGCTAAATCACTGATCACTTTGGGAGTATTTCGCTCCCTATAATATCTCTTTATTTTGATTAGATTTATTTTCTGATACACATACGCCTTCGCGACGAGTATATTTTAATTTTTCGAATAATGGTCTTTGAAATTCGCGCGCGGTTGTATTTATATGTTTGTACAGCGCCTCTAGCGGCATCACTCGAAACTACTCAATCGTCAAGACCGCATCTATAACTACGAATCAAGGCTTCCGTCGTTGCGACACTTACTCGGTAGATGGCGCTTTCATATGTTGACCCAAATTTTAATTCTAATCACCTAATATTAAACAATATCTGCACCCGTTGTTTCACAACGTTACAAGTTAACTAATATAATTACATTAGGTTATACTGTTTGTATTGTAAAATAATATACATAGTTTATAATATGTTTATATAAAAATAAAAACAGTGTTTATAATAATACGTAAATATAGGAATATTTTAGGTTATGGTAATTAACAATAGTTAATTTAAGGCACAATTATAATATTATTTATTTATTTATTTTATTTTTTTATTTTTGAAGAAGGCTTACAGACTAATACAGAAATAAATAATTAAATAAGCTCCATATGTTGCTAACAACAAGCCTCCATATATAGGTAATAAATTATAAATACTTAAGATAAAGAAGAAAAAAGAACTACTAAATTACTCAACAAGGTACACCCAAACAAAAATTAAGTATACATATTTACACACATTTATGTACACGTATAAACTGATATTATAAGTACACATATTTTAAACATATTATTTTAAATTCCACAAGATAATAATAATTGTCGTCGCTCTAATGTAGATGGCCCCTAATAATTGCGACCACCGCGTTATGGGCTCCCGACACGGGACACAATTATATTGAGTTAAGTCTGATATTTATGAATGGAAGTTACATCTGCGTGCGTAATTTCTTTGCATTTGTGTGTGCATCGACGTGTATGTGCACGTGATATTGACGAGGCATGACAATTGCAGTTTGACCGTGTCGCCAGCCCATTATTTGGCCCCAAACCAAAGACAACAATTATCAGTGGCATAACTACCATAGAGTTTCAAAAAAGAAAAATTCTATATTTGTGTTTTCACGTCTATGGTTCATGCAATCGCCATCTGCATCTGTCATTAAATTTATGTTACAAAGTTAATTAAATATTTTAATCTACAAATCAATGAATACTTACACAAAAAGTACAACACAATTGGTTACTTATGTTGACCTATATACCACGATTACCAAACTATGCCGATGAATGTATTATCGGAAAGAAAGAGAAAAACATCCACTGTGTTTGTAAACAAAGAAGCTAGGTACATCAACAAAACAAATTGAAACAAAACCGTGTTAGTGCCCAAATTATATGTATAGTGCTAATATATTGTATTTATCGATTATTTAGTGCATCTACAGGCCGCAGACCGATGAGAACAATCCGACCCAACTGCCCCTGCATCATGATTGTACCAAATCAAAAAAGTCCTTTGACATGATTCTTCTCACGGTATTAGCCCGTGTGCAGAATAAATCAAAGTTTAAAGTAGGAGGAAGATTATTATAGCTAGATGCACTTCTCAAGAAAAATGAGTTGCGTCTGTAATTTGTTGTGGCAAACGTCACATTTAGTACCGGTCGCTGACGCAGTCCAATTAAATTGGTCCTTAATCCTATATTACACAATAGTTCACTACTATTTACTCCGCCACTGGCTATGTTTGTTAAATAACACAAATCATTAATGTGTCGCCTATGTTCAAGTGTCAGAAAATGATACCGTCTGCATCGGTGGTTATAATCCATGGACCTTTGCTGTGTTCTAAAATCTAAGTATCCCATGAACTTTTTTTGGACTTTCTCAATAGCTGACTTGTAAATCTCATATTGAGGATTCCAAACTTGAGATGATATTTATGATAATAACGCTACACGAGTCTATTTATATGTTTAAAAAAAATTAACATCTTGGTACATTAAACATAATAATATTGGTATGCATTTTGTTACTGTTATAATATTTATTTACACATTCACACTACACTATCTTCTCACACACACAGCCACACACAAAACATGGGTTCCAGTCGAAAATCAGCGCCAAGGTCCGTCGCCTTGGTACATGCTGAACTGGACACCCCTTTAATACAATCTTGAGGCACACAATGCAAATAAATGTACAATTTTAGGTTAAGCAATTAATGTGTCCTACTTGCCTGTATTAAATAAAGGTGTCTTTCTTTCTTTCTTTCTTTTCTTTCTAAAATGTCGTAGGCTGGCACTCATAGGGGGACTTTACTGCTATGCCAACACACAGGAAATGATCGACAAGTTGTCAGTCAGAGGTAATATAACTGTGAACGGACTATACATATACTAGACTATATTCTTAAGAAATGATGACATTAAGGACCACACCTACACAAATACAACCCTAACAGCAGCTTCAAGCGTATCTCTATCAAACAAATACACACGAATCATAAGACCAAATTAACAGAATAAAACGGAGACCAAGTTAAAGTGGTTTGAAAGAAAGACGACATACATACATACATACATACATACATAACATCACGCCTGTCTCACAGCAGGGTAGGCAGAGACTATGACTTTCCACTTGCTACGATTCTGGCAAACAACTTTCGCTTCTTCAACTTTCATAAGTGTCTTCATACATGCTCTTCGCTTAAGGGTACTCTTAACCTGACCTTTTCTCAGAAGATTATCGATTTGATCGACATGAGTATGCCGAGGTCGACCTCTACCAGTTTGCTCATTCACTCTCGCTTCATATTCAATCTGTTTCGTCAGCCTATTTCCATCCATTCTCTCCACATGTCCAAACCATCTGAGCATCCCTTTCTCTATCTTAGTCACTACATCTTCTGTCATACCGCAATGTTCCCTAAAAAAAAAAAAAAAAAAAAAAATGTTCCCTTATCACACTATTCTTTACTTTATCCCCCAATGTCACTCCAGCTATACTTCGCAAACTTCTCATTTCCACTGCATTAATTTACTTTCATGCCTCTCCTACCACTCCCAACTTTCACTACCATGCATAAGTGTAGGGACAAGCACTCCTCTATGTACAGCCATCCTTGCCTTTTTAGACACGTTCTGACTGCTCATAAAGGTGTGAATGGCTCCATTCACTTGATTTCCTGCCAAAACTCTTCTTTCAATATCATTGTCACACTTTCCATCTCTTGCAAATTTTGCATCAACTGCAACTCCTCCGCCGATGATGCCAGTATTACCTGATCATCAGCATAAAGGAGGCATTTGACGGTTAGCTCATTCATTTTTAATACCTACGCGCACTCTTGTAGTTCTTTCAAGCAACTGTCCATGTATAGGTTGAACTGCCATGGTGACGCTACACAGCCTTGTCTCACACCTTTTTCGATGGGAAAAAAGTCTGTGCAAGCTCTATTGATCCTGACACAAGCACTGGAGCCCTCGTATAGAGATTTCAAGGCTCGTATCAAGTTGCTGTTCACTCCATACATGGACAGTGTTGACCACAGTTCATTCCTCACCACTCTGTCGTAGGCCTTTTCCAAGTCCACGAAGATGCAATAGATTTTTTGATGTTTTGCCAAAGACTTTTCAGTTGGGCATCTTAATGAAAAGACGTGATCCGTGCATCCCCTTCCTTTCATAAATCCTGTTTGTACATCCCACATTTTTCTTTCAGTTTCATTCATCACTCTTTTAAACAAAACTTTCGCATACAATTTGCCTACGACACTGAGCAAGCTTATGCCGCGGCAGTTTTTGCACTCTTGCTGTGACCCTTTACCTTTGTACAGCGGCACTATGACAGATTTGTACTATTCTTCTGGTACTCTGCCATTTCGCCAGTAAAGATTAAAAAACCGGCCAAGTGCGAGTTGGACTCGCCCATGAAGGGTTTCGTAGCAGCAAGTAACATAATATAAAAGTTGTTATAGTTCGTTGTAACTTTGATTGATGTTTTAACACGTTCGCAGTGGTAGTGATTTTTCTAACCGAAAATTGCGGTTTATGACGTATTAAAAAAAAAACTACATGCTCTTTCTCGTTCAAACCAATTTTCGTTGGTAGTTTTTATGGCAATATACATCATATATACTTTTTAGATTTATCATCCTCTTAGTTTATAAGTTAGAGGGGGGGGGGGACACATTTTTCCACTTTAGAAGTGTCTCTTGCGCAAACTATTCACTTTAGAAAAAAATGATGTTAGAAACCTCAATAGCATTTTTGAAGACCTATCTATAGATACCCCACGGGTATGGGTTTGATGAAAAAAAAAAATTGAGTTTCAGTTCTGAGTATGGGGACCCCCAAAATTTACTGTTTTTTTTCTAGTTTTATATAATAATCTTAATGCGGTTCATAGAATACATCTAGTAACCAAGTTTCAATAGCATAGGCCTTATAGTTTCTGAGAAAAGAGGCTGTGACACACGGACGGACAGACAGACAGACAGACAGACATGACGAATCTATAAGGGTTCCGTTTTTGCCATTTGGCTACGAAACCCTAAAAAGGCGGTACAGCTGGCAAGCACGACCCGCTTTCAGCATCTCGACAATCCCAGCAGCCTTTCCTAATTTCATACTATTCAACGCTTCCACAATTTCTTCCATACTTAAGTGGCTTTCATTCTCAGGTTTATTCATTTCCGAAACAAGAGTCTCCTTTTGCATATCCTCTTTTTCAAATAAACTTTCAAAATATTCCTTCCACGTTTTTAACACACATTCCTCTCCTATCACAAGACTGCCATCACGGTTTCTGATTTGCTTAAATTGTGAGGTTGTCTTTTCAGTACTCATTGTTCTTATAGACTTCCAAAAGAATTTTATGTTTTGTTGGAAGTCATCAGATAACCTGTTATGAAAGTCATCATCATTACTCTCTCTTACTTTTTATGACTTCTTTCGCAACACGCTTATACCTTTTATACTCATCCTTTGCCATTTTTACATCCTCATCCGTTGCCTTCTGCATTCTTTGGTTGGCCATTGTAGCCAACCAGTTCAACCATGCTTGCTTCTTATCAGACAAAACTTTTAAAACTTCAGCACACATACTCTTTACCTGACATCCTTGTCTTCTTTTGCTTATGCCACATACTTCCACTGCAACTTTTACGAGACCTTCCTTAATCGGCTTCCATAATTCTTCAATCTCACATATTTCCTCTAAATTTACACATTTCTCGCTCAATTTACTTACAAATTCCTCTTTCACGCGTATATCTTTCAAATTTTCGACTTTAATGCGCTCCAATACACCAATGGGTTTATGCACACGATGCTGCCACAGCTGAAAATGAACTTTTACTCGGCTAATTACCAAGAAGTGATCTGTGTCAATTCCAGCACCGTGGTATGCCCTGGTGTCCCGAACATTCTTTCTCATTCTTGCGTCTACTATTACAAAATCAATCATGCTTCTCTGGCTTTCTTGTTTCCTTGTATACAAGTGTATATCTTTGTGGTTAAATATACTGTTGGTTACCACAAGATTCCTCACCAAACATACTTCTATTCTATCCATTTTCATTCACTCGCTCATCCCCAAACTTACCCAATACACTTTCATATCCATCACGCTTCACTCCAACCCATCCATTAAAATCACCTTACATTACAATCCTTTCGTTTCGTTTTCATTTACCCAGAATACCATTCACACTCTCCCAGAATGCCTGCCTCTCACTTTGGTCCTTTGACGACCGGCGCCACCGCGCATCCTGTGGAGCATACACTCCTAACACAAAACTCCAGTCCAACCTCTAGTCTCAACCAAACGAGTCTTGGGCTCACACATTCATAATCTGTCACACATTCATTAATTCTCGCGGAAAATATTACACCGACACCCTGACAAGCCACACGGGCTGTGGCTACGCCTGACCAGTATGCCGTATAGGTTCCATGCGTTGTGGTGTCGCATCCTTTCCGCTTTGTCTCATTCACACACAAAATATCCAGTCGCCTCTCTCGCATTATCTTGCATACCTCCTCAATTTTATCATCCATACCTCCTCTTACACTCAACGTAGCACAGCGGCTATCATTAGCCCACTTTTCGCCCCGATGGGAGACGAGACGTGACGGGTTGCGAACCACATCGCCGTCATCCTGGATGTTTAAATTCAACTCCATTGCGTTCCCACGAGTAGCAAGGGAAAAACATGTCCACCTGAACAGAGCCCCGCTTGTCCAAGTAAGGCTAACCTTATTCTGGCTTCGCTCAGTCCCAGGGTAATAGGCACGCTTAAGACTACGCTCGCCCGTAGCCACGCAGCTCATCGGCACGGCGACCTTCGCTTGGCGGATAGTGGAGGGGATGAGGATGGGGTAGGAAGGAATTTGCGGATAAGGAAATGAATAAGGTAGGAAAGGACGGGGTAGAAAAGGATCCCAAAATCATTCTGTAATCCGAGCTAAAAATTCCAACAGCCAGGACAGATGTTAACATTCAAAATACAATCTCTATAGTCCGAGCATAAAAGAAAGCCGAGTGCATTTAAAAAAGGTAGTACCGTTTTGCGTTAGCAGCAGTAAAAGCGTAAATAGCAAAGAGTTTTAACAAACAAATAAAATAAAGCTTACTGTATTCACAAAACCCCACACTCCTCTCTGTGCGCGTTATTTCCTTTAAGTAAAAGTTTTCTCTATAAAAGATCCCAGTTACTGGAATTCTTAGGGGCTGAATCTTTAATAAAAACAATTTACTCTCCAAAGCGGAAATAGCGATGTGAGTAGCGGAAATAGTGAGTGAAAAATCATAAGTTTCATGGAAACTTATGATTTTTCACTCACTCTCTCATTCCTTTGGGAAAAACGTCGCATAGGAGTGACCACTCTCCCTGGTCGCTCTCATCCAGATAAGGTAAACACAGCTATTAACGACCCATCGAAAATTCGCAGGTATTACCGATCCATTTCATTAACCTGCAATTTTTACGTTACTGGAACAGTTTATGCTAGAGACATTTGACGAAATACGCACATTTGTTCATTGAGTGTCGCAAATACTCACGTTAGTGTGCGTGGCATTCCGGGAAACAGACGAAATTCGTTTGTTTCTATGACGATAGTAAACTTGCCGATCGTGTGGTACAAATCCTTAATCTTACAGATAAGCACACCAAAACTTCGTTTAACAGTTTTTAAAGAATTGTATGAAACCTATGATTGTTCTGTATTATTGAATGTGTTCATTTAGATGTGAGGTCTTAATTTCTTACAGTATTTCATAAAGTTTGATTAATTAAATATTATAAAACTTCACATTTAATTAAAGCGGTAAAACCTTCAATTATTTAAATAGTAGCAGCTATTGCCGACTCATGGGCCGGTGATTGCGATGCATATTAAATTTTGTTTTACCTCTTTCTCGTCGATATGTGACAATAAAGCAATTATTTTAATATGACATCTTAATCTAATACAGTCAGCCTTTGTAACACACAATTACCGATCTATACTATTTGGTCTAGTTTTCTTATTTAATCGTTTTTTGTTTACTACGAAATACAACCTTAATCATCAAAGGAGCATTATAAAATTACTTTTTATTGCATTACATTGTTTGTATTAATTAATATTATTTGCAACACTATTTATTTAAAATCTCTGCTATGGCTACAAAAATCAAATAAATACATATAATCTACTTTTTATAAGTCGGCCATACAATTTCGTAATTATGTATTATATCGACTATTACCAATCTATATGAGTCGGTGATAGCAAGTACGGGAAGCTATTGCCGATTCTATACAAATCCTGGTCGTTTATGTAACATAACACTAGTTTAATGAAATATTGGCTTATTATCCAAACAATATTTTGAAAATAAAAATCCATAAAAACTCTTTTACAACATGTCTTAGTCAAATAGCATGGACCAGAGTATCTAAGTGACTTTTCCTATGAAGTATAATATGAAAGTGTATGAAAGGTAGTATGAAAGGACTTAGAGCAAACCTACAATATGATTTTCTGCAAAAACACCATAATGTGTTTCTTCTTAATTAAACAAAATACCAGCCTATACATTATTCTTGTTTTTAACAGTCGGTAATAGGTTCATAAAAATCGGCAAATAGCTTCATAGCCTTTCGTATGGGTCGGTAATACAAACAATGGACTTGATCACTTAATTATTTTTTTATTTTATTAGTATTGTGTTTAAGGGCAATTTAGGGCTTTAAACATAAACTAGACAAACTAAAGTTTCATATAAAAACAAAACATTGGGCGTGAACTCAATCACCATTCTTAATAACTATCATCAATTTTAAAATTGTCTTAACAGGGTCGGTAATACCTGCATTTACCTTAATACATCACCACTTTGTTGAAAAAATGCGTTAATATTTCGCGAGGAATTTCATTACTACGAGGCTTGTTGGCTTTCAAATAAATAGAGTTTTATTGCTTTTCCTCGTTCGTCGATGTTCGATATTTTGAATAAGGTTGAGATTAAATAACACTCATTCAGGTACTATCCTGCCATTTTTATTCTTTTAGATGTGAAGCTCTTTTTATAGCTTTGATCATTTTTTATACGACTGTTGACGTCAAGAGCTTAGCTTTTGGGCCGTGAATTATTGAATGTTTTTTGATAAAGAGAATCCGGTATAATATAATAGCAAGACAATATAGTTGATGACGAAGATAAAATAAAAGTTCAAAAACAAAACATAAATAACAAAGAAGATTCAAATTACTTGGCCCTGGCAAAATAATCAAACAAAGAAACTTCAAAAAATGATTTAAAAAGTTGAATTCTCGACATCTGTATAAAGAACCAACTTTAATTATCATTATTTTTGTATGGTTATTTTTAAGGGTTAGCTTATACCCGAATTTTTGGTTATACTACTAAACCTGGCACTTTTCGGTAGCTATCATAGCCGTGTTTTGTTACCAGTTACCTCAGTAGTTTACCTAAAGTCAAATTGTCGTCTGGCCTCTTTGATTGAAAACAAATGAATTCTGTCTTCGTAACTACCTAGATTTGATTGATATTGTCGATTTTAATTTGTTTTATGATCTTTATTTGTTTTACCAACCTTCATCGACGACGGTTGAAAGGGACTAGCTTAGTCAACTGGTCAAAATTAGTCACCGTAATACATACACAGTTTATTCTGTTTAAAAAAAGATCGTTCTTAAACCATATTACTTTTTTGAATAATATTCACACTCACTTTTATTAATTCTACATATAACACGAAAAATCTTGATTTCCTTTTATCATAAAAAATGGCTGACACCGAAAAATTTTACCGTATCTTAAATGTGACGCGTCATGCTTTAATAATTTAGTATTCTCTCTATGAAAGTACATACGCAAGCGATTTCACTCTGAAGGATTCCGTTTGTTCATGCTTATGTAGGTATACGTTTAAATTAATAACATCTGCACTGTTTTGTTTGTATTTGTAGATTGGTTCCGTATCTTTAAAACTTCTATGACCAGTTCATAATTATGGTAACTTTAACAGAAGAGCATGCTATTATAGTCGCCATAAATGCTTGTTTCAACCAAGAATTCACTCTCGCTAGCCACAGATTGTTCATTTTTCTTCAGGTTTTGTTGTCCCGAAAATTGAGTAGGCTTGACACAAGTGGAGGACAGTCTTCGGGATATAATTTGTGCTTTTAGTAGGTACGCTTCAATACAGAGAATAACAGTCTTTGAATAAAGAAGTACTTCGAATAACTAAGCTCCAAAGCATGCGTATCTTTGAAGGGAATATAAATAATATGATGGCAAACTTTAGTCTGCGTTGAGCACCAGGGAGAGTCAGAATGTCCAGAGTACAAAGGCACAACGTGAGCCATTTGTCCGTGGCAAGTTCTTGACCAACATTTTTTTATGATTCAGGAAGCTTTGTTCCATGTGGCCCCTTGTTTGACGAGGCCAATATCCGTTCCAAAGATACATTACATATATAGACTCTGATACAATCTATAAATCTAATGTATACAGGCAATAAAGGTTAACATAAGCCTATAGATAGACAAAGCGCTCGTGGCCCCGCGGACTTAGTGTTCTGTAAACGATCACTGCAGTAAGCAACATTTACTATGGCCGGATATGGATGGGTGACCACCACGTGGACCACTTTGTGACATTTATTTACGAGCGTTTCCGTGCTTCGGAAGGCACGATAAGCCGTTGGTCCCGGTTGTCAGTAAAATGACAGTCGTTAAGCCAAGTTGAAGGCCTTACGGGCGGCTTGAAAAATTTCAATTGTGGGTCGTCACAGCCTGCACCCGGGTCGGCAGCGCGTGTGTAGCGCCTCTGGTGTTGCAAACGTCTATAGGCTACGGTTACCAACCTTCCGGTGGGCCGTAAGCTTGTCTGCCACCTAAGTAGTATAAAAAAAAAAGCAAAATAGATTTTTTGGCATTCACATTCGTAAAACTGTTTAACTACCAGAAAGCATAAAAGTGTAATGGTACCTACATAATTTCAAAAGCAGCGTTTCGTTATTAGAAGGGCTTTTTCTTTACGGTACCCTACATAACACAAACTCGTGTGGCGTAGAGTGAAAATTGTACTCGAGGGATTGTGAGTAGAGGGGATGAAATGAGATATGCAAATAAGTTCTTGAGAAAGAGCCCCGCTTAAAATAAGCCCATGAATGTATGACAAATGTCATCCTACAAATCTTAATAATAGCACAATAAACTGTTAATCCGGGTTGTATTACGTAGATAAATAAATTTATACAATACTAGCTGATGCCCGCAGCTTCGCCCGCGTAAATTTTATTACCGTTACCGCTTCCCGTGGGAACTTATTCCCGGTATAAAAAGTAGCCTATGTGTTGTTCCAGACCATAATTTATCCCTGTACCTAGTTTCAGCGAGATCCGTTCAGCCGTTAGAGCGTGAAAGAGTAACAAACATCCACACTCACAAACTTTCGCATTTATAATATTAGTAAGATTAAACGTCACGTTCACAGGTTGGACACAATATTTTGTCAATATTCAATTTCCTTTCGTATGAAAAGGTTGGCTCTGCTACGGAAAATGTCAAAATGGCGAGCGGAAATCGAAATAAACTCAATAGTAGCGATAAATAAATAACCCGTGAAAATTTTGCAGCGTTTAGGCAAGTTGTTCAGTGGGATCAGCTGTCTGAGGGTCATTCAGCTTCTGGGTATGTTTTATTGTATGCCTTATCGGCACAACCATGCTTTATTATGTTAACAATAATATAAGTGGAGGCTTGATATTTATAAGAACAGAAAGAATGTTGACGGAAATGTGTAATCGATAGGCTTAGCAACATTTCCTATGGTTTATATATTATTTGGATTAATTTAATAGAAAAGGATCGCGACCCTTTCGTATCCGGCTCGGATGCCGAGACTATAAATACCCTTTATACGCGACTAGCTATATGCTGCGACTTCACCCGTGATATACTTACAAACTATAGATCTCTATAGACTATTCAATGATATTGAGTCATCCTTCCGAGGGCCTAAACGGAGCACCTTACCATAAGCAGGGTGTCGGACACTGTGGTTTCACATTATTATTATTCCTCATTAAATGCGGTTTTAATACTATAGTACCTAATCATTTCAATATCAACCTTCAAAAGTTTCTAATATAAGCTCAACCAAAAAACATTTCAGAATTATAAAATTAGCACAGAGAAAAACAAATGTTAAAAAAGTTATTTACGACGGTTTCATCCAAAGTTTTTTCTGCCCAAGAGTATTATTACTGAAACCACTTTCAATCAGATGGCCCGCAAGCTTGTCTATCACCTCAGTACTATAAGAAAACCTATTATAATGCTGAGTAGTAATTGAGTTTGAACTGCTAGCTTCAATATTGAATACTGAAATACTTACACAGAGATCACGTCTCCTAGAACGAGAAAAAATATCTCTGGCACCGAAATCAATCGAGCGAATCAGTATTATGTGCACTTGAACTCTCGTTACCCTCCACCTTATCTAAAAAGGATCAAACGAAACGAAAAATCTATAAAACTATCGTCTATCTGTTCTTGGAAATCAAATACAGGGTGCTAGTCGTTTGCATAAAGAAACTTGGGAGTCACGACGATACGGCGGGCTCTTGTTAGCGATCGGGATGATATTTCACTACTAAGCAATGGCTCTCTCATTCTTTCGGTTAACAAAGCTCAAATGACCCTTTGCTGTCGATACCTTCTTTGTTATCAAAAGCCCTTGTCGTTAACGTCGAAAAATATTAATTACTGCACAAATTAATTGGTAAATGTCTAACGCGGCATAAGCGACATGTTGCTGTATAAGCCCTATTGAAATTCAGCATTGTGTGGTGAAATTTGTGCGTACATTTGTGATATGTAAATAATGCTCTGAATGCTGGAATTCGTTCTATGGTGGTATAATTGGTAAGCTCTTTCATTCAATTATATGACTGATGATTCAATGAATAATTATGTTTTGGTATATTATCCTTTCGTCTGTGTCACTCCCCAACCGCGCGGAACCCGCATCTGTGTACCCTACTCCAGAAGCGTTCGCGTAGTCGGCGCGGCGTCGGCTGATGTTCTTAAAATTGCGATTTCTCATAACTTTTCTATGGCAGCCATATAAAATACTTACCTCACTGGAATCGTTATGAAACAAGCTAATGATAAAATGATAGATAAGACCAGTTTTGCCTTGTAATGTATGACTAATTTCTATTAGAAATAAGAATTTGTAATTTTTCACCAGTTTTCTCTACAAAAGTTGTTAAAAAAAAAGTATTGTAAAATTCCAAATTTTTTGTAATTTATTTTATTAAATACATCCTATTTCACAATATTCAACAGAAAAAATACAACTCGTCATACATTTTTTTTCAATTTACAAGCTTCTCAAAATACGACTCATTTCGGCGACCCGACCGCCGAGCGCCAAAAAAAGGTTAAGTTCATGCCATGATTCTGAGAAAACTGTGCTTCAAGTGGCTTAGATTCTTTTTTCATTCGTAAGTATGATCCTTAAACTTTTTTTACACAGAGTTTTGGTTGACAAAAGCGTTTAGTTTATCAGAAATTGAACAATGAACCAAGCACTTAAAAAAAGGTCCAAAAAAAGGTACTCGTAAACTTTTTTATTTTTTGAATTTTTTTTATGTATTTTTTTTCATAAAAAAATTACAATCTACAGCTACATGACTTTTCCTAATCGATAAACAAGGTATGCTGGCATAAAAAAAAGGTATGCTGGCATACAAATATATTTCAGAAATGAACAAAGAAAGTGAACGATTTCGATCCAAAAATGATAGAGAATTTCGACCAAGTTTTACACAAAATTATTGAAATAATTTTAAATTCAATGCTTGAAAACAATAAAAGAATACGTAAAAATACATAAAATAACAATAGGTTGTCATTATTACAGTATTTATTCTTTGTAATTCATCCAAATGTATGGGCTTGGCGCCGTAAAATTACAATGAATGTTCGTTGAAAATAACTATTTTAGGTACAAAATCTTTATGAAATACACAATCTATGAATAAAAACTGTTCAAACACTCACCCAGTCATGATTATGTATATCAAAAACCAGTGTTTAAAGAGTTCGAGGCCCCGTTAGCTGCTCAGTGTTCTGTAAACGATCACTGCTTCAATACGCTACGGACATTCTTGAGATGGGGAACGTTTGTGACGTTTTCATTTTTGAACATTTCCGTAGATACTTTAGAAAGCACGCGAGCCGTTGGGTCCGAATGTCAGCAACATGGTAAAAGTTGAAGGCCTTATTTATGGACGGGGCTTAAAATTTCCCACAACACAGTAGTAACAACCTGCCTGTGGCTTCAAAGCTTTTCGAATGGAACTCGTGACGTAGCTGCTTAGGCGTTAACAGTTTACCGCCAAGCGAGACTAAATTATTATACAGTACAAATCCTAAATTTCTGATTCTGATTTCATTTATCATCAATCGAATCGAATGTTGAACGATTGCCAACTTTTAATGATGTGGAAAGAGAAAAATTCTGTCCCAGTTTAAATATCCTGCTCGTATTATATCTCACGATCCTACAGTCCCTACAGTAAGGATTATATGATTCACAGATAACACAGTCATGTATTTTAATGTGTAGTAACACAATATACATGGGACCAAATACGACCGGTGAAGTCTTCTCAGTCGGTCACTCTTGTCAGAGTGGTCGTGGCTACTGATGAGCAGGATTGCGATTCGCCGTCGCCATCCTCTTTCGGGGCTGTTGCACATCTTACAATGTCCCTCCACTTTTTGCGATGTTCGGCACTGCGAGAGCATTGTACTGCGGTCGACTGAGTAGCAGTTCTGACAAGATCCATCCAGCGGGTTGGGGACTTACCCCGTGACCTTGTGCCCTCCACGCGGCCCTGTATCACTAGTCTCTCCATTGAGTCCTCGTTTCTAGAGATGTGCCCAAAGAACTTCAGTATTCGCATCTGAACAATCGACGATAATCTATCCCTTATATGAAGCTCCTTGAGGATGGAATTGTTGGTGCGGAAGGCAGTCCAAGGTATTTTTAAAAGACGTCTCCAGCACCACATCTCCAGGGCATCAATTTTTCGGCGATCCCGCAATCTAAGCGACCAGGCTTCGGCTCCGTACAGAAAGATTGGAAAGACTAGGCATTTCATTAGGCGGACTTTTGTGTTCTTCGTTATCCTTCTGTCTTGCCAAATTCTTCCCAGTCGCTCCACCGCCGATCTAGTGATCGCGCATCGACGCTTGATCTCATCCTCACATCCTCCAGCATTCGAGATAGTGGAACCGAGGTAGATATATCTTTCCACTACTTCGCAGTTGGCTATGCGTTCAAATGTACCATTTTTCTCTGCTCGATCCACTACCATTACCTTTGTCTTGTCTCTATTCAAGGCAAGACCGAATTGGAGACCAGTATTTTCCAGGCGAGTCAAGAGCTCCTCCAAGTCCTTTCTTGATGTAGCCAGAAGAGTGGTATCATCGGCGTATCGCAAGTTGTTAATGACGCGACCCCCGACAGAAACACCCCCACTTCACCCATCCAGGACAATGCGCATTATATATTCGGTGTAGGTGTTGAATAAAAGGGGCGACAGGATACACCCTTGGCGAACCCCAGATTCCGTTCAAAAGGCATTTGAAGTTACATTATCCACCCGTACTGCTGCCGTACCATCTTTGTACAGTCGCTGTATTAGCGATACCAAGTGTAGTGGCACCCCCATCTCCAATAGAACCACCCAGAGACGCTCCCATACAACAGTGTCAAACGCCTTTCGGAAGTCCACGAAGCAGATAAAGAGCGGTAAGTTAAATTCTCTGGCTTTCTCGATAATTTGCCGCAGTATGAGTATCTGTTCCCTCGTACCCCTTCCCTTCACGAATCCAGCCTGTTCCGGTGCAATTTGGCTTGAGAGGTATGATTGCAGCCTTGTGTTAATAATATAGAGCAACACTTTACTTGCATGCGATATGAGCGAGATGAGACGAAAGTTGTTGCATTTCTTGGTGGAGCCTTTTTTGTGCAAGGGTATAAATATTGATCGGGACCAATCCTCCGGCCACATCCCAGTTTCCCATGTCTTGGAACATATGGTATACAAAAAGTCGACTCCCACCTCTCCCATTGACTTGAAAACCTCAATTGGAATCTCATCTACGCCCACTGCCTTATTGCTTTTTAAGTGCTGTATGGCTGCTCGTATTTCATCTCGCAAGATATGGGGTTCTCGGCCACAGGTGCCGCTCAAGGAGTATAACTCTCCTGCTGTAGAGTTACCAGCGAAGAGGGATCTGCAATATTCCTTCCAAACGTCCACTATATCTCCAATCTCAGTGACTGTTTTTCCAGATGCATCCTCTATCGCCCATGTTTTGGATTTAAACTGACGAGTAATCAATCGCACCTTGTCATGGAGATCCCCGGTCTGCAATTTGTCAGAATGTCGTTCAAGCTCCTCGCAAATCATGGCCAAGGCATGGTTGCGGTCTCTTCTTGAAGCAGCTTGTATGGCGGCATTTTTTGCACTTATTTCGACACCAGTAACACCTCCAGCTTTTAAGGCTCTTCGCTCTTCAACTAATCGCCAGGTATTCACTGACATCCAATGTTGCCGTTTCGCTGACATTTTACTTGGCTGCGACTCCGCCACTGCCTCCATCACACATCTCTTGGCAGATATCCACAGAGAATCAGGGTCCTTGGCATCAGCATCCGTTCTCCACGTAGAATGTTTACTCTCAATTGAGTTTTTGAGAGAGTTCTTATCAATTATATGCATACGCCTCGGTCTTTTTGTCCGTTCAACCCTCTGCAACCTGAACCTTAGCCTTCCGACGAGCAGCTGGTGGTCTGATTCACAGTCGGCACCCGGTAATGTATGTGCGTTGGTAATAGAGCTCCTCCATCTTGATCTAACCAGTATGTAGTCAATCTGGTTACGACGTCGATCACCAGGGGATATCCAGGTATATAAGCGTCTTGGATGGTGTTTGAAGGTAGTGTTCATAATGGTCAAGTTGTTATTAGCTGCAAATTCCATGAGGCGCTCTCCTCTTTTGTTTCTAACCCCAAGACCATACCTTCCGACAATGTTACGAATTCCATCATCCATTGTTGTCTCCCCGACCTTAGCATTAAAGTCCCCGATAATTATCAACAGCTCTCTTTTTGGAATCGCAGCCACAGAAGACTCAAGATCCCCATAAAACTTTTCCACCTCCTCATCACTGGACAAAGATGTGGGCGCATACACCTGTATGATATTAAGTGGGGTTGGTGATGCGCTGAGCCTTATGGATATGAGCCGATCGCTGATAGGGTTGTAACCTAAAACAGTTTCTTTCCACATCTTTGGTATTGCGACTGCCACCCCAGAAAAACTACTCTCATCGTTTCCGGAAAAATAGATGGTATGCTTTTCAGAGTCAAAATGTCCGCTTCCTTTCCAATGCGTCTCGCTGATTCCTATAAATGCCAGTTTGCATCGCTCTATCTCCTTCTCCAAAACAGGAAGCTTGTGCTCTTTCAGGAGACCCCGAACATTCCAAGTTCCGAAGAGATGTTGTCTTCTCAATCTGAAGCTTCTTCCAGTAGCATGTTTTCCATGGGACGCCTGGTTGCCTGCATCTCCATGGCCGGTAGCCAATTTCACACCCCCAGCCCCGGAAAGCTCAGGGCGCCGGTCGCTACGCGGATTGTCAAGCAAACTCGCTCTAAATCTCTGTGTGTTCATCAAACAGCTCTCATGGGATAGATAATGTAGTAGTTTCCCCTTGCTTTCTACATCGCGGTATTGTAACCTCAGTGGATACAATAATCCTTAAGTGAACCGTTTCTGATTCAGAATCTCTCGCTTCACTTAGGTACTGGTGGTTACCGCTGCCCTCCACCAGGATCCAGGTACTACGCCCCTGTGGCTCGCCTCTTCCGCTGGTCTGGCCGTTCCGACACCTGCTGTCTCCACCCATTCCACCGTTGAGGTCTTCACTCGTACCCCTGAGCAAGGGTTCCATGTTATACCCCACAGAACTGGGTCCTCATCCGAACTTGGTCATAATCTCTCTCTGGCCTACTAAAGAGAGTTACTTCCAGCCCCGCGACTTGGACGCGCCGGATGAGAGTTACCCCAGTGAGAGATAGAGAAGGTCACTCTACCCTTCCTGGGGTCGGGTTAACGATCTCGTATGAGCCCGAGACCGAAGCCGGTGAAGTAGGAACATCATATTTACTATCAGAATCGGCAGCGAGAGTGTAGCACATGATGACACAAACGTCCATTGGCTCCGATAACCACTTTTGTTAAGGTAGGTAATAGGTATTCAGGTTTGTCTTCTATTTCGAACGTTTTTAAACGCGTTGACGACGCGCGTAAAACTGTATCAACCCTATCACACTTAGTAAACGCCCGTTGATCTGTTGAAACCTTTGCCCACGATCCTCGCGTTTGTATAGCTACAAATAGATACAGAGTGCAAGCTTACGCAAGTTTATGGTTAATACTAGCTGATCCCCGCAGCTTCGCCTGCGTAAAAATTCCCGCTTCCCGTTTCCACTGGAAGCGAGAATTTTTCCCTATTCTCGGGATAAAAAGTGGCCTATGTGTTATTCCAGACTATAATGTATATCTGTACCAAATTTCAGTCCGATCCGTACAGCCGTTTGAGCGTGAAAGAGTAACAAACATCCACACTCACAAACTTTCGCATTTATAATATTAGTAAGATATTATAATGTTGAGAACGAGCAGTAATGTCAAAGCCCATAAGATTTAGGAGAGTAGAGAAAAATTCTAAATCTATGTCAAAACCGCAAGATGTCGTCAACGCCTTAAAAAACGTCGTGTGCAGAGACTTACTGATAAAAGAAAATAAGTATATTTTTAATAGAATTATCAGTAGTGCTACGTAACTTTGAAAAGTATCAATTTTTTTTAAAAGCTGCTGAAAATATTCAACGAAGGACAGCATTGTGCTTTAGTGCAGATGGAAACGGTTTAATTAGATGAATAACTGAGCGAGCCGACAAAGCTTTTAGTTTTGTGAAGTCAGGCTTACGTCGTGGAAGTTAACTAGGCCGTTAAAAGGACTTATTTTTAAATTTAGTTTGATAACTTTTAGGTATTGCGAGGCCTAATATTTTTCAAATTTCTTTCATTCAATGGAGCATGTGTGGGAGTGATGTTAATTGGCAATAGAGTGCGAGGTTCTTTAGAAAAATCATTTCCAAAATTTAAAAGTTTGTTAAAATAATGATTTTTAATTTTTATACTATCCTCAAAATATAATATTATTTGACAAATGCGTACATTCCTTACAAGTTTCGGAATGTATCTATTGAACTCATGGGACAGTCGCTCATCTATACTAATATTATAAAGAAGTAAAGTTTGTGTGTTTGTTAAATTGTAAGGGGTAATATCGGCATCTACTGAACCGATTTTAAAAATTCTTTCACCAATAGAAAGCTACGTTATTGTGGAGTGTCATAGGCTATATAGCATCACGCTACAGCGAATAGGAGCGGAGCAGTAATAGTAAATGTTTCAAAAACGGGGGCAAAGTTATTCCTTTTGAGAGCTTCGTTGCGTGTGCTGCGTAAATATTTATTTTATAGTTATGTTAAAAATGTGTACTACAAAATTGTTTCTCTTAAAAAGTTCTAAAAAAATTGCTCGATAGCATGTTGAAAAGCTGATGGCTTTCAGGAAGAGAGAGAGAAATGAAAAGATTGAATTTAAAATGTAAATAATTAGTAGTTTATTAGAATTGAGCACTTGGGGGTCGTGGGTGTGGCAACTTCGGGCAGCAAGTACGGTTTCCGAAGGCCTTCGCAGGGTTCGACTTATCTTGTGGCTCCAGGATGTCGATGCAGTCCGCCAGGTAGCCGTGTCTTCCACAATTTCGGCCGGCACGGTATTCCCAACCCGCAGGGCGGATGTTCGCTCGTAGAACTCGAAGGGTGGATTTTACCAACCCGTAGGGTAGACGGTTTCTTGGACCCGTAGGGTGAATGTTCCTTCGTGGAACCTGAAGGGTGGACTTCTTGAACCCGTAGGGTGGACCCTGGAATGTTCCATATGACGGGTTAGCTGGAACCCTTTTTCCCGCCCATTGCTAAGACAGCCGACCACTGTTAAACCATTTTGGGAGTCGGTTGCCTTACAATGGTTGGTTCTATCCTAAGTTTACAGAGACCTTTTTTTTTCACACCCCTGTAATCTACCCTCCCATAACAGGGTCGACCAACAGCCGTTAATTTTCACTATTTTAAAATCTAGAATCATAATAATTAATTTAACTCACCCAATGATGGGGTCTTCTATTTATAGCTATTTGCTCCTTATCCTTGACAAATATTTACGAGGATATTTGCGATGATATAAACGATTATTTTTAAACTGATGTGATTCTCACAATTTCCAATTACACTGATACGTTCGTGATCTATTTTAAATATTAATCTGGCGGTCCTCCTGCATTGACGCAATGCCTTATATATCAATGAAATAGCGCCTCTAGTGGCACCGCTCGAAACTACTCAATCGTCAAGACCGTATCACTGCCTATAGCTTCCGTCGTTGCGACACTAACTCGGTAGATGGCGCTTTCATTTATTAATCTAAGTTTTCATTTTAAAACCCCTAACGTTGAACCCCTATTTGCACCCGTTGTTTCACAACGTTACATACTCCCCCTCCCCAGTGAGCGTTTGACGTACCCTAACGCGTCAAACGCTGCGTTCGTCCTCGAACGCCCCTAATATAATACCTACTACTCGTCTATGTGTGTGTGTATGTTAGTGTGTTGTGTGAATGAGGTGATGCTGGGTGTAGCGAAGAGTCGGCCTTAACCTTAATGAAACCAACTCGCAGGATGTATTTGGGTGATTCTGAAGGATCTTATAGGACAGAAAGAGAAAAGACGTATTTGAGGCTTTGGGTTGAAGGTTCAGGTAATACGCACCGCCTGAAAGTGGTGTGTGTATAATAAGGCTTTTTGCTGAAGGCTGGGATTTATACAACCGTCCCAGAGAAGAACATCCTACTAGGGCTAGTGTAACACTTCTGACTCATAGGATGGACTATCCCCCAGGGCAAGCCTCTAGCTTCCGAGTGGTAGGAGTAGCCATATGACGAAAATGAACATAACATAAAGGTGACTTACACCTAATACTATTAGGGCAAGACAAATGCTGCCAAATAACAGTACCATATATCTGTTCGGGTAAGACTCATGCTTCCTCGTAACAGTACTAAACCTACACCATAAATCTGTTCGGGTAAGCTTCATGCTTCCTCGTAACAGTAACCTACAACATAATTCTGTTAGGGCAAGACCATGCTGCCAACTAACAGTAAACGACGAACTCTGTTAGGGATAGACTCATGCTTCCAACTAACAGAAAACTCCCAACTAAACCAAGAAACAGAAAAGTGATAGAAATAATTTACTCGCAGAATCCTCCGTGATGCTAATTAACCCCTATGTCCCCATGACGAACACGGCATGTGTTTGTCACGTTGTTATGTGTACTTATTTGAAAGTCGTGTGTAGTGTGTAGTGTCCCTAACTAATTACTAGGCTATTTTAGCCCTTTAACAAAATAAAATAACAAAACGAGTGCTTATTCGCAATCTTAGTAGCAATAACAAAGCTAAGTGCTTATTCGCAACTTTAGTAGAAGAATGTTGACTATGACTATTATGTCAACACTAATAAATAACGAAGATAAACGCTCTCTGGCCATTATGCCAAATCTCCAAAAAAATATGGTATCCTTGTATGCCACCATGGCAGTGTAAAATGTATGTGCGTGCTTAAATAAATAATATGTATGTATGTACGTATGAAATCTCCCCTGTGCAAGTTTTGTTTTGTTTGCGCGTAAGCTGCTGACGTAATCGTGTTGATGTAAACGTGTTATTTATCGTTGCATCTAAGGCCAGTGTCACACTACTTTCCATGCCATATGATAACCCGTCAGCTTTGGTCGGGAACAAAACTTAGGACATTTGAGTCACTCTCTCTAATCTACGATAGTGACTCGCCTGTAACCAGTTTGCCTCCTACTTCCGCCTTTGGGAGTCACACACCATGAAATGCAAGTGTCACTATGTAAACAAACAAGAAAAATTAAAAAAAAAAACTGCTTATTGAGTGTTTGGAATAGTGTGTGAAGATAATTGTGATGAATATGTGATGACTATATACTACTTAATTATTATGTAATTGTAGTTGTGAAACTTCCGTATGATCATATGTATGCGTGTAACATGACACGAAATGTGGTACCTATATGTGCCACCCAAGTATTACTATTCTATTACGGTGTGCTAACACCCTTATATTTTCCCAAAAATAATTATCAAAAATACTATTGTGTAACTGTACTGATGTACTAGATAAACTATTAGCAAACGCGTCTTAGCGCAGTGTGTTACGGCCTTTACCGTTATCTGCATTCGTCTTTGTATGTTCAGGAATGTGAATATTTTTCGACCCACCCGCAGAATAACGAAAAATAAATTCTACTTTTTAGGGTTCGTTGAACAGAATTATAAATTGAACCTTTATAAAACTTAGTATTTGCTTTAGGAAATACTTAAGTTTGGAAGTGTTTCCTTTTAGGGTTCCTTCACTCAATTAATAGATTGGACCCTTCTAGAAATTAATTGTCTGTCTGTCTGTCTGTGTGTTTAATGTAATCTAATCCGACGCAGTGAGTAATGAAAGTGAAGTGTGTGATGATGGGTTGACGAAATTTACTAAATGTTTTTCAGTTTTGCACGAATAATGCAATTTTCTACGCTGCTATTATTTTTATTGAAATGTAACTATTTTCACGAACGTGGTAAGAGTTAATTGTATATTGACTCGTACCAACTATTTTTTTTTTAAATAGTTATTTACTACTACGGAACCCTTAAATATTTCGAACTGTGTTAAAACGATTCGCACTTGGATGGTTCTGGAAATAATCTGTATCGTAGTAACTAACTTTTTTATGTAGATTGTTCCTTACCACTGCGGAACCCTTGAATATTTCGACTTGGTTGAAAACCGATTCGTACTTGGACGATTCTGGAAATATTCTGTATCAGACTGTTGGTGTCCGGAGTGTATTTTATTCACTTCCACCCACAGTTTATATGGAAAAAAAAATTTTTTTCTAATATCGAGCTAGTAAATCAACTTACTCGTAAACGTTATGAAAGCAACATCTGCCGTTGTTTATTTAGAACCCGAATCAAAGTTAATAGTTTACTATTGTTTTTTGGCAAGAATGTTTTCGCTGCGTAATCTACGTTTGGAATGTTTTTTCTTACAGTTGTATTTCAGTGTATCAGAATTCGACGTAATTCGAAAAGTGAATCAATTATGAATCTTTTATAATTTACGTGAAGTGAAATTCGTAAAATCTTTGTTCTAACGTTTTGCTAGCGTGAAATTTCAATAGGGATTGTTACCCAGAAGTGTGATTATCGGCTGTTGGTCTCGCTGTAAATTGACATATAGGAAATACAACAAAATATTACACAAATTGAGGCAGTTTGACGCCGTAAAAAAAATAAAAATTGTGGTGGTGATTTACTGTGACTACTTTTTACGATGAATTTAGGCAATACAATTCACTTACAAAAATTAATGTAAGCGTTTCAAATTAGAAGTTTTACTTCAGACTTTAATAAAGTAATATTTAAAATTGGAACAAAACAAAAAACTTTTACTTGAAATTTACTTAAAATTTTTCCACCATAAAATTAATATCTGAGGGTGTGAAAAATAAATTGGGGACCGTTAAAATTTGGAAAAATTACAACTTATGTTGAGAAAAAAATTCAAATTTTGCCTTGTTCTTGATTATGCCGAAATCTGTCTAAAATCACTAAAAAAAACACACAAAATAATCCGGAAAGAACAAGTTGGCAGCAGAGGTCAGGAGAGCCAAATTCCTGGGTAGTTGTAATAATTTGGAGGGAAACTACCCCGCTAACGGGCACTCTTAAGACTATTTTACACAAGTTGAATATCTTATAATTATGACCTCCCGACTCCCGTCGGAAATCGCTTTCTCGCTACCCGAAACCACGATATGGGCGCCACTGAAAAGCTGATGGCTTTCAGGAAGAGAGAGAGAAATGAAAAGATTGAATTTAAAATGTAAATAATTAGTAGTTTATTAGAATTGAGCACTTGGGGGTCGTGGGTGTGGCAACTTCGGGCAGCAAGTACGGTTTCCGAAGGCCTTCGCAGGGTTCGACTTATCTTGTGGCTCCAGGATGTCGATGCAGTCCGCCAGGTAGCCGTGTCTTCCACAATTTCGGCCGGCACGGTATTCCCAACCCGCAGGGCGGATGTTCGCTCGTAGAACTCGAAGGGTGGATTTTACCAACCCGTAGGGTAGACGGTTTCTTGGACCCGTAGGGTGAATGTTCCTTCGTGGAACCTGAAGGGTGGACTTCTTGAACCCGTAGGGTGGACCCTGGAATGTTCCATATGACGGGTTAGCTGGAACCCTTTTTCCCGCCCATTGCTAAGACAGCCGACCACTGTTAAACCATTTTGGGAGTCGGTTGCCTTACAATGGTTGGTTCTATCCTAAGTTTACAGAGACCTTTTTTTTTCACACCCCTGTAATCTACCCTCCCATAACAGGGTCGACCAACAGCCGTTAATTTTCACTATTTTAAAATCTAGAATCATAATAATTAATTTAACTCACCCAATGATGGGGTCTTCTATTTATAGCTATTTGCTCCTTATCCTTGACAAATATTTACGAGGATATTTGCGATGATATAAACGATTATTTTTAAACTGATGTGATTCTCACAATTTCCAATTACACTGATACGTTCGTGATCTATTTTAAATATTAATCTGGCGGTCCTCCTGCATTGACGCAATGCCTTATATATCAATGAAATAGCGCCTCTAGTGGCACCGCTCGAAACTACTCAATCGTCAAGACCGTATCACTGCCTATAGCTTCCGTCGTTGCGACACTAACTCGGTAGATGGCGCTTTCATTTATTAATCTAAGTTTTCATTTTAAAACCCCTAACGTTGAACCCCTATTTGCACCCGTTGTTTCACAACGTTACAATGTGTCTATCTTTGGGTTGGTGCACACAATAACCAATCATTTTTTTTCTACAATAATGCCACGGGATACCTCTTTCATAAACGAAATTTATTGTTCTTAAAAATAATGCGACGGGAATACACGCGACGAGAAACCTTTCTCTCTCTCTCTCTCTCTCTCTCTCTTTCTCTCTCTCTCTCTCTCTCTCGTAGTATTGAATATTAACGACGAGACGCTACGGGAGTAAACGCAACGCGACGGGAGTAAATGCGACGGGAACAGTTAATACTCGCTGTATGTGGCGCGAACGAAGTTGCGCGGGTCACCTAGTATCTGATAATGAGACAGGATGATCGGCCCTGCGACACTTGGCGACAGTTACTAGCAAACTACGCTAAATACCTGAATTGCACAATACTAGGCTACACCTTGATTATATATTAGGCAACAGATATAGCCTAGAGAGACCGTATTCTTAGCATTCCATGGATTCTCCGTGCGGGCGCCGGGTCCATAGCGTGGCACAGGGGGGAACACCCCGACGGCGTCTGGGACTTGCGACCCATTCGAGTAGGTTTAGGGTGGCCACCTTACTATGCGCATAAACGATCACCTTCCACCGTCAACAATGTTCCCCCCCCCTGCCCAACCAGATTTGGTAAGATCCTATCAATGCCGCTTTGGATACTCGTTTTAGTAAAGAGCTTACTGAAGCTCTTGGCAATCCAAGGTCCTTAAATAAATTATACAGGGATTTAGGTGGAATTCCCCTCGCTCCTACTTCTACGGCATAGAGTTTAACCACATAGCCATTTTTGGTTAACTCATTGGTCAAGTCAAAGTATTTATTTGTCTTCATGGCGTGGTCCTTCGGTACGTTGGTCTCCCACGGCACCGTCAGCTCCACGAGCACCGCACGCCTGTGTATCCTCGAAAACAGGAATATGTCGGGTCTGGATGACGAGGCACATACATCCTCCGGGATTTTGTAGTGTTTTTCATACGTGTCTGAGGGTATAGTCCAATCGGCGGCAGCCATCAAAATTGAGTATAGCTTTTGAGGTACTTTCTTTGAACAGCCTTCCTTTACAAACGCAATGTCATTTCTTTTGTTTGTGGTTAATCCCTTTTTCGCTCTCGCTACCGCCAAACTGACAGCCTCACGTATGATTTCCAATACTCTATCGTGTCGGCGTGAGTAATGACCCCGGTCTAGTAACTTCCTACAACCTACCAGCAGGTGCCTAGCAGTTCCAATCGCTTCTCCACATGCATTACATGTTTTATCTGTGGCTTTCCCCCACCTGACCTGATTACTTGGGTCGGGGAGGGTCAATTGAAACGGGTTCAGGTAGAACTTAAGCAAAGCCGGCGACCAGTCGTACAATAAGGTACGCCACTGCAAGGCCATGGGAATACAAAATTCGCCCAGAGTAAGCCATTCATTCTGCATCTCCAGGTTCATCGCGTGCACCTTATAGGCATCGCTCTCATCCTGCTCCAGAAAAGATTTTGTAATGTCTTTGTCTGTTCGTCTCCGGATACTACCCAACCCCGCTCGATCAGTCTGCGAACCCACCATGAATTTGTTGTGGAATTGGAGGCGCGACTCAAGCTCTGCTATATTTTTATCCTTTGGAAGAGTTTGAACGATTTTGTCTCTTGATTTTGCCAAGACGTGCATTTTGGTAACTCTTAGATGTTTATAGAGTTCCGACGGCTTCTTAAACGTCATTCCGAAGTTATTAGAGCTCTGTATAATGCCGACGGGTCGGCCGATTGAGCTAGCCCTAGCCACGACTTCAACGTCTTCGTAACATTCGCATCCAATTTTCTGAGAAGGCTTTGGCTCATATCGTACACAAGAAACGGCCAGTTTAGACGTGATGTTAAATAGTTGTCGTATATCCATGCTTTCTTGACGTTACCTATTGGTTGTTGGTCTACCTTTTTTATGTCAACAATGAAACTTTCAATTATGTCGTCCAAAGCTGGAGTACAACCTCTGTTATTTATCTTTCTGCCAAGAAATTTGAAAGGCACGGTTTCCGATATAATAGAAACTTTTTCCCCGCCTATAGCAAGCCCGGGGTCATATGACGTAAACTTAGTACCCCGCCTACCCAGACATAGACAGTAGCATTTGCTAGGTTTTGTCCTCATTCCATCTGTCCATGTACAGAATTCATCCACTTTACGCAGTAGGTCTTGGCACTGCTTTGGGCTGCGAGTCAGAATTGCGAGGTCGTCTGCAAACGCCAGGATGGACTCTGTATATTTGCCATTTAATTTAAACCGATATCCCCACTTCTTCTCATGAGTAATAATACTGTCAATTAAAATATTTATTACTATATTGAAAACTATTGGTGATAAACAGCAACCCTGGAACAAACCTACTCTATACTTTAAGGGTTGCGTATGTCCTTCTTTTGTATTGATTACTCGTATAAAAAATTAGTATAAAGGCCCAATAGTATCGACTATTTAATTGGGTCTGCAGAAACAGTCTGGTTGACCTCAGATGACGAGTGAGACAACACACACTTATAATGGACCTATGAGTCCTGGCTTTTAAACTTTATCATTCTTTACTTTAAATATAAAGTAAAAAAAGATAAAGTTAATTTTATTATTATCAACGACGGGTTTCTTTTTACAAAAACAAAGGTTGCAAAACGCTTAGATTAAAAGACAAATACAAATAGGCTTTAACTTAAATTTGTTAAATAAAACGCATGTGTGCACGGTATAGCTGTATTTCTGAGACTAAAGCGCCACCCGCCGCAATATAAAAGTAATACTTAGTAGGTACTAATGTATACCACAGACAACAACTTATTTTCTAATGCTTAGACACAACATCTATCAATATAAAACGTTATTCGACACGCAAGCTACCACTTTCATCAATCATTACGGTTCAAGGAGCACAATCGACAGCTAGGTAAGCAGGTAAGCACCCACCAGTGAAGCCACTACACTACCCACTACCGTGGTGGAAGTGATTATGCACTTTGGCGTCAGTGCCTATCCAATTTAACGCCATTTGCGCGACCCGCGACGCGTTCGGCTTAACAGGCAATTAATGAGAGCTATTTAGCTACTCGTAATTTGGTTATAGAGATGTTGGGTTAATGACATTTGAGGTAGTTTGTTGAGGTGTGACCAGTAATAAAAAAATAAACTTTGTAAGTTTTGAAAAGTGTGTTTTAAATAAACCCCGTGTGGCGACGGGGTCCCGTGTTACGACGGGTAAGAGTACAAAATGTCGCCACCCCTCCATACATCCCGAGGGTGTCGTAAGAGGCGACTAAGGGAACACTTTCGCAAAAAGATCCATTGCGAAGAGAAGGAAAACTCGAAAGGAAACCCGGTTGATGGTAAAATGACAATCGTTAAGGCCTTATGGGCGGCTTGAAAAAATTCAATTTCAACTGCGAATCGCGGGGACCTGCGCCTGTGCTTTTCAACACGGCAATAGGCTCACCACCTATTACGTGGGACATAAAACTATAAAGTGAAATATGGGCGTATACTTTGCCTTTGACTACCCCTTCGGGGATAAAGGCGTATTTATATGTATGTATGTATGTTTTAAACAAAAATCATTACCTGCATACCAAGTTTTTTTTAACGTGTGGGAAAATCCATCATGGATGCTATGTCGGACTCTTACCGACTAAAAAACTTCACGTAACGCCCAACAGCCTATGGTTGGAAGCCCCGGGTAAGCCCTCGGAAGGATTCCCAACAGACCTACGGCCACGACTACGGCCTCGCTCAGGGGGCGGTTCGGTTGCTGTCCCGCGTCTTTGGGGGATTTCGGGTGTGATCCTGCTTCTAAGGGGCCGAAGCCGAAGCTACCGTGCCCAGTAAGTATCTGTGACAACCGGTAGGAGCGAGCACCGTGTCTCCTCTCCAGCCACTCGTCCTTGACCGTCTGTTCATTTAGATTCAATATCTAAAAAGAATTTTCTTATTATTACTGTATGACGTAGGTATAACAATAACTGCAATATGCGAGTATAAAAATACAAACTGAAACTGCTAAAGTTCTGAGTGGTTTAGAAGTAGAGTTCCGATGTCGGAACGTCCAGTAAACATTGCATGCAAATCAGTACACTGGCCGACTTTAAGCAAAACTTTACTAAATTAATTTTGATCGCGTTTTAATACCAGACGTTCTTAAGTATTAAATTTCAATTTGTTACCGCACAGAATTTATTCCGCTAGTTTATGAATTAGTTTTAAACTTCACTTAAGTTGTTACTGCATTTATTGGATACTAGCAAAACGCTCCAGCTTTCCGCTGCTTAAATGAGAAATAAACTGCGTCTTAAGTACCGATTTTTTTGTGAAACTTATCATAAATTTGGCAATTCTTTAACAAAAAGGTGTGTATTAGCGCAGGGACGTAATGGAAACAGAGCGGCAAGTGCGAGTTTCAGCGTGCGCCTGTCGACATTCACAGGTGAGCGCGTTATCGCCGATTTGTATGGAATCGAGACAAGTTCCCGCGTTTACAGCTAGGTGGCGGGTGTCGATTCCATACAAATTGGCACGCCGTGAATGTTGACAGGCTCACCCAAAAACTCGCACTTGCCACTCAGTTGAATATAGAGCTGTCTGAAAGTCAGTACGCAAAATTTTCGAGAACTCTTGCTGTCTGTGATGTAGTGAACTGAAAAAAAAATACACGAAATTTAAAAGTGCATATAATTTGACATAATCATTTAATTTATTCTATGAAAATTTGTACAATTATTGAAAAGGATATCAGGATGCTCCTCCAATTTTGAGATCCTGCTTGGATTCCTTTAAGTAGACCTCCTGCTTGCCCAAGTAAGGTGTATGTCGAATGCCAAAACTTGATGCCCGTATCGATGGTCTAACCGCGTTGAACTGTGAAGTTGGGGAAAAACAAGAATTAATAATAATTGTCTCCCTAGTATTTTGTTCTTTCCACTTTTTAGAACTAATTTATTGTAGTTTTAATGAAACCTGGACCTTAAAATGTGAGGAAAGTTGAGATTAAGACAAATAACGTATGAATTAAGCAACTGGGAATAATGCAAGTCTTTTTTTATCACAATATGTACTATTTATTCTTCCATATAAATTGTCTAGTAGACGCCCAGGTTTCCAGCTGTATGAAATTTAGAAATTAAATTTCATCCTATAGATGTGGAATAAAATAAAACAAATTTTTAGTATGGCCTATATTATAAGGATAGCTTACCCTAAAATTGCAATATTCAAGTAAAAGGGTTTCGACTTAACGTTGATAAGTGAAAGTAGTATCCCGAACAACGCGTGCCGGGCAGAGATGCCACTCATACACAGTGGAGAGAATCTTCGCCAGAACAGAGCATTTCAAAAGATCGTTCCTCTGTCGAACTATAAAACCTTGAACGACCTGCCCGAACACGTGTTTCCCTTATCTTACAATCCCGGGTTCTTTAAGAGGAGCGTGAAGAGGCACTTCACAAGGCCGTCAACTTGAGGACCACTGTAAGAAGTGGCCCCAATCGCTAGATACGCCACGGCTTTCCATCATGCTGGTGGCGACGTCAATTTGGCGAGCTAATTATAAAAAAAAGAAGATCGATACAAAATATTGGCTAGTAGTCGTTACTACTAGCCAATATTTTGTATCGATCTTCTTTATTAACAGATAAAATAAAATTTTTTGAACAGATAAAATTAGTACCTACCCTTTTCTCACAATAGGTATTAGGAGGAGGTGATGGAGGTGGTGGTAAAGGCTTCCGTGGAGCTCCGAATGAGTACGAAGGCTTGCTGCGTATAACGTATCTATAATTTGGTTCGTGGGACCCGGGGCCCGGTATATCCTGAATGCGAAGGGCTTTGTAACCGTCGCCAAATGTGTATGCTGGAGGTTTTCTAGAAACAGAAAAGTTAGGGTTACTAATTATTATCTGAGACAGGCACTGCAGCTCTTTATAACATTCCATGTAAGTAGTATCTGTTTAAATAAAAAAGTAATTAAGGTTTATGGGTGGTTCAGGAATAAAATATTCAGTTTCAGACAAGAACTAAAGTTTTGGAAAATTTCGTAGCTATCTGCCCTACAAACATTGCCCCTTTTTTACTTGTGGAAATGCTTATTGGATACCATGCCAAACTTCCGTCGACTAAAAACCACATGTTACTCTGCAACTGCCCATGGCCAAAAGGCCTAGGAAAACCCTCAGAAGGATGTTCAAGAACAGACTTTGTCCTACTACATGATGCTTAATATTTTTTTACTTTAGCTCCAACTCCTAAGGTGTCTGCAACTGCCCATGGGCAAAAGGCCTAGGAAAACCCTCAGAAGAACGTTCAAGAACAGACTTTGTCCTACTACATGATGCTTAATAATTTTTTACTTTAGCTCCAACTCCTAAGGTGTCTGCAACTGCCCATGGGCAAAAGGCCTAGGAAAACCCTCAGAAGAACGTTCAAGAACAGACTTTGTCCTACTACATGATGCTTAATAATTTTTTACTTTAGCTCCAACTCCTAAGGTGTCTGCAACTGCCCATGGGCAAAAGGCCTAGGAAAACCAACAGACTTTGTCCTACTACATGATGCTTAATAATTTTTTACTTTAGCTCCAACTCCTAAGGTGCATAAAAACTTACTTCAATAATATCGGTGGAAGATACAAATTAGGTGGAGGCGTCCATTGGTCCCAAGCTTGATATGGTGGGCGAGCTTTCGGCATTGCGGTGTACGCTGGCGGTCGTTTATACCGGGAATCCCCTCGTGGGACGTAAGTTCCTGGCCCTGGCACCTTGGTCTTGTTGCTCGGCTCTTCTATGTGTGGTGTCACTAAGCTTCCAGGAATTCTGAATGTACCTGTTTGATTTGTTAATAAGATCATACTACATTTCAGGTTCACGTTCCGGGATGGAATCCGAAATGAAATGAAATCTATCTTTAGTGGGTTACAAAGCGCTCATAAATGGAATGATGATTGCGTCTGCGGGCCTAAAAAGGCAACATTGCATGTTTCATTATATGAAACATACAATTCATATTATAATTTGAAATACAGAACATATAAAGCATACCACACATTTTACGTTTCATAAAATGAAACATACAATGTTGCCTTTTAGACCCTCAGTTCATCCTCTTGAAGTTGAATTGATACGAACTTATAGTTTCGACTGTACGTTAAGATTATAGTGCTGTAGGTTTCTAAGCGAGTAAAACAGAAGGAGTTTCCCTTCTTGTGCATTTTTTTACTATACATAATACCAGATTGACACGTCAATACATGCCGTTACTTTTTTATACCAATAAGGTGGCAGCCCACCTTATAGACAGAAGTGGTCACAACTACCTACATTAAATTACCTTTCGTCCCGATTCCACGCACGTCGATCATCTGCGCAGTCGTTTTGAGTGCTGGTTTGTTAATAAGTTTGGTTTTATGACCAAAAGTGTAAGCTGGCATCCGTTTTATATGTGAATATCCCGGTCCACCTGCAAATCAAAATATAATGCATCATAATTATGTAATTCAGCTGTTTAACTGTAGTAAATTATGTACTGAACTGTACTGAACTGCAATGAGGGTTGTGACAAGAAATAATTCTTATATTATTAACGCAATTTTTTTAAAACTCTTTTACACTCTAACGCATGAACAGATCTAGCTGGAAGCTGGCGCCGGCGCCGGTGGCAGCGTTGGCGGTAGATTATAGTAGCTTTGGAAATCTCAAAAAAACTTCCACATCTTGTACCTCTTCCGGGTTGATTTTTGCAAATCTTTAAATTTCCAAGTTTGTAGGTGGTTTATAGGTGAATTTGTCACCCGGTAATTTTATTAGTATAAATATAATACCAGATTTTCGCAGTAAGGAATCTTATCTAATACTTTTAAAGGGTAAAGCTTGGTTTTGCTTTGTTAAGTCATCAAAATGAAAACAAGCTTTCTTTACAAACAAGATGACCACATATACCTAGTCGAAATATTTTTGAAGCAAGTCATGAAACTTGGACAAAATAGTGATTATAAAATGTATTGTGCAGCTCACAATATAACTCCGGTGCGTCGTAATAGTTTGGGCCAGGCATCTCTATCTCTTGTGCTATCCGGCCCTTCCGCACCATAGGATCCAGTATTTTCTGTTTTACTAACTTTTCTCGGCACTCCCATCCCCACGGCATGATTTGTATCTTTAAAAATATTTATTAAAACTAAAACTTCCGCAGAACCTATAGTAAAATACTAAAATAATAACAATAACAAGTCTGTTTACATAAACTAAACGTATAATGATGAAGTAATGTGTCAAGGTTGTGTCAAATATGTGACTTTATTTTGAATTTGGCCAGTGACATTCACGTCTCTCTATAGAAAAGAGACTGATACGGATTTGAATTGACCGTATCTCTCAGCACGGAATAAAGCTCTAGCTCGCTTTAACGCTCAGAGAATAAAAATGGTACGACTGAAGGAATCAGGAGGGCAAATAAAAACTCCGTAGAATTTTCAACGGTCCGGAAATTGAGCTGCACCGGATATCGTCGCACCGGAACGACGTGCGACGGAGCAATGGCTTCCGGCCGAGGTAGGCTCTCCTTCATTTCCAACCATTCTCTCACATTCCAATATTGAAAAATGTTTCAATAATGAAACGGTAATTTTAAGTTCGACTTTTCAACGTACCTAAGTATAAGCTTTTATCGTTTAAAATTTCTTGCGAATTTTGAGGTCGTTGTTATGCTCCGACCCAGGAACATAGCTGCAGCGTTATCCAGCGTTTATGTTTGAGAACTGTGATAGGACTTTCTCAAATTTATCTTTTATAATTCATATTTATGATAGACTAAGATCTAAGGTCCAAATCCGTGAGCAACAAAAGAATAAAACAAGCTAGAAAATGCACTTCGAGAAAATAACCACAGCTGAAATAAAACTCTTGAATGATCCACATACTATTCAATAATAAATAATCCAATACATCCGTAGATTATACACTGTCTCGTTTTCCTTCATAATTTATTCATGCACGTAATGAAAAATTAAAAACGAACACGAGCAATATGGCGGATGGTGAGGCATTCATTATTCAGGTTATATTGCCGGGATATGGAGGTTGCAGGCTTCACGTATAGTTCCTACCATGATATGGGCTGTTGTTTTTTCATAAAAACTTTAAGAACTCAGTTTTAATTAAGAATTAAAAAAAGGCAAGAGGGTCAGACAAATCTTCTCTTCTCTTGGTGGTAAAAACAAAATTAATAATGGTTAAGTATATTGTTTATGAATTCCATTCTAAGGATTTACTTAATGTAGTTTGTATACAATGAGAAATTTACCGGTTGCAATATTTGGTTTTTAAAAATTTAGGTAAAAATATTTAAATTAGATTTGTAGCCTGCGTATTGCTTTTTGGCAAAATTGGAGTCAGTCAAATAACCCCATCGTATCTCAATCTTCTCGAAATCGTAGCTACGTGAATAGATTTGCGTAGCGCGTCTGTCTCTCCTGTAGGTGATAAAATATTTGGGTTTCTTTCCGCCTAGGGCCAAGTTGGGTCTGCAAACTGATAGAGGAGTCCCCTCCGATTACATTTGCCTTGCACCAAATTCTCCATTAACATACTCATAACCCTTGCTCTATATTTTCAGATTTCTATTTAAAACGATACCTGTTTTGACTGAAAGCCACAATTACCTGGTAATTAAATTGTTGACACTGATTGTATGGGTAATGGCCCCAATAATGGGTACTCTCAAAACTATAAGCCAGTCGCTAAGGCGGAAAGTCAGGAACCCCTTGAAGTACGCTCTCTGGTGCAGTCCAGACTACAATTTAGAGCGTGATGCTCCCCTGTTTCTCACAAATCTTAAGCACCGTTCCACTGAGTGGAATTACTATTCTGAATTGTTGTGTTAGTTCCTTGTATGTTAGAAATGTTGAATTTACATTTTAAAGACATATTATTTGCTTAAGAAAGTCTTTTTGGCAACGTAATGGTACTAACTTTTAATGATATACACTTCGTTATTTCATCCTGTTGTCTGACGGACTATTGTTCTGAAGATAAATCAAGCCACAGTGCTTGTTAGTACAAATTATTATTCCTTTCATATATTTGATATTATGTATGGACCTGTTGTTATTATTTTTACCACTGAAATCAGAAACACGAGCAATGTTAGCATAGCGAGGCGAGGCCGGGTCACCGCAACATCAAAATTGATTCTCTGGGTTGTGAAGTAATTAGTGATTCTTGGTTTTTACAGATTATAACGGATCAAACCGGCATTTTTTTATGATAATACCGTGGCGATCAAAATAATACAGAGCACTTGAAGCGCAGCTCGCGAAAAATCACATTTTGCAAGCGCATTGAAGCGTTGATCACACAGAAATCAGAAAAAAGTTAAATTTAATCTTTTTTCTGATATCTGCGGTTGATCAAGTCGCGGCAACACGTACCTACTTACGCAAACCACCATGCATGCCATTTCTCATGTTTCTAATTTCTGTCAATTATTTACATAAAGATTATTTTCATGAAAAGTAATTTCAAATCAAAAATCCTTACGAAATATTTAGAGCATATTAAACTATAACTTAAGTACAAAATAAGAAATTAACTTATGGACGCTGCTTTTCCCGCATGGTGAGGATTTCCCGTGCCCGGTTCCCAACAGGACTTTGTTCCTGAAATGAAAAGTAGCCTTCCTAAGTTCTATTCTTTCTTTGTCTATACTAATATTATAGAGAGGAAAGATTTGTTTTTTTGTGTTTTTCTTTGTTTGTTTGTAACGAATGGGCTCCGGAACTACAGGACCGATTTGTAAAATTCTTTCGCTGTTGGGAAGCTACACTCTATGCGATGAACATAGGCTATAGTTTATTCCCGTATTCCCACGGGAATAAAATATAAACCGCGTGACGTCCGCTAGTACCAAATGAAATAAAAAATGGTACGCGATTCAGAGGGTCAAAACTTAACAGGCAGATAAAATTACTTCTGCAAATATACCTGTCTATAAATGAGTTGGAATTTACCGAAAAATCTCGATTTCAGTACGTAGATACCCTTAATACAATTAAGTAAAAAACCATGTCAAGTTTTGTATAGACAAAACTTAGAATTTTGGTGCGTAAGTAGTTTTGGCTTTCAAATGACCATTTATGAAGCAGATACATATATCGCGATAAGTCTCCAAAAACTACACTAAATTTTATATACAGATGCTATTTCAAACTACTGCGGTAGGTATTATTTTTATCGATATCCTCACAGTTCAGCTTTGTACCAGATAAAAAGGCTCTTTCACTTGAGAGCACTATACTCGTCGTACAAGGATGTCTGCACGCTGCGGTTCCTGTAGTATTGCTTGAAAACTGTTTGAGAATAAAATGCAGTTTTGTTTAAAATATTTCATATTTTTCTTCACAATTATAGAGTTCCTAACTTAATTTTATTAATAAGAAAATTTGTTAGATATTAAGAAGCTTTGCCATATATACACATTACTCTTTAGCCTCCAATTTGTGCGTATTTTCTGTAAAAACGTCACATAAAGTGACGGTGTTCTTATTCTTTGAGATTGAAAATGATGTAGGTATTCTGAGAAATCGTGGCGTAGATTTTTATCAGTTCAAACGACGTAACGTAGACATATACTGCTCGTTCGCTCTAACTTTGCCGCTCGGCTCCATACTGAAGTCGAATTTTTAATTAGACGAAGTAAATTGACAGCAACTAATGTCACTTCTTCATACAATGTTGCTTATTTTCTATGACGAAGTGACATTAGCTACTGTCAATTTACTTCGTGTAATTAAAAATTCGGGTATACGCCTCTACGCCAGCGGCAAAGTTAGAGCGAACGGGTAGTAAGTAAAAATATGTTCTGTTTAGTATGTAGAAGTAGGTATTCTGGGAAAACATGGAGTAGATATTTACTATTTAACTTAGGCGCCATGTTCTTCGTCCACATTCGCGTAGGACCTTTATAACATAGACTTACATTTTGGCAGGTGAGTACCTATATAAAAGGACTGGTTCAACTTGATTTTTCAAGCGTTGAATATTTCGCGTATCATCACGAATAAACTTGGTTAAAAGTCAAGTGTAGCCGATCTTGTTAGAAAATCTGCCGCTTCGTTGCCTCCTGTGCATTTGCGGTTCACTAAACTTTATTACCTACAAGGTACTTTTGTTTTAGGCGACATATCCTGCCACAAGAAGAAGATATCAGCGGAATTCGAAAAATAGCACCTGTATGGTACGTGGTGAATAGATAACAGAACTTAATGCAGAGTAGAATAAAGCAGAATTTACCTTGATTCGTATGTAAGCTCAGAAGGATAAAAGATAATCACCGCTGGGCTCTTACGGTATTTATCACTGATGTACTTAGTCTTACTACTGTTATGAATATGATGTTTGAGTCAATAACGCTCTAAACCCCGAGATTGAGAGTGTAATTTACATACACATAAATGACATTGAGTTATGTCCCAAGAACAAGATCTGTGGGCAACGGGTGCTAGGAACTTTCTAGACGCACGATGCCTCGGGCATTAGCTTGTCTATACACTTTGTATGTAATTCCATATACCTACAATACACACTCACTATTGATAACAGTCAATGTCTCTGCGGTGAGTAGCTGAGGTATACAGTTCCAATGGTCATTACTAGATCACGAAATAGGTCTGTCTACGTTGATTGTGATTCGAGGACTGAATTTATTTGCATTTATGAATATCAAGCCATAACGGAATATCAAGCAACAATATTGTATGGTACCTTCTAATACTTGTCTACTAGGTTTCTTTACGTCACAGTCAAAGAAACAAAATTAGACGTCCAACAAAAAAAAACAAATTTCTATAGGTTTCACAGATTTCTTCTAAAAACTTGAATTAAATTTATACCATTATGTCAAAGTTTTCGTCGTAGGTATTTGTATATTTTCTGATAAACGCTATAAAACAATCAGGACAAAAAGGGAGACGATAAAGTTAAAATAAACAGAAAAGGTCGACTCGTCAGCGCTCGACTTAAAACTCTCTGAAAAATGTTGCCAGTTGAAATTGACTTTCGCTGTTGAAGGCCCAAAGTTACAGTATGCTTCAGTTACCCGTATTACGGCTGACCCATTTCACGGTATTGTAAGGATACCGTAGCTAGTTAGGGTTCCGTACCCAAAGTGTAAAAAACGAGACCCTATTGATAAGACTTCGCTGTCCGTCCGTCTGTCTGTCCGTCATGAACGGTGTTAGCTAGAGAGCTGAAATTTTCACAGATTATGTGTTTCTTTTGCCACTTTAACATAAAATACTAAAATCGCAAATATAATTATTTTAAGCAAATATAATTACATACAACAAACGTGATTTTATTTTAATTTTGGTACGGGACCCTACATGCGCGAGTACGGCTCGCAGTTGGCCGGATTTTTTTATGGTTGCTACCGTTAGTATCAGTCTGTTTACTCACTCATTATAATAAGAACTCACAACTATATTTCAAGAAACATTACTACCAGGAGACATCACAGTTAGCGTAATGGCGCTTAGGTATTAGATGCGTACCTTATCGATTAGACAAATATGTGCTACTATAAACACTAAAAATCATATTTAAATCAATAAAAACAGTCGAGATCAGAAATTCTGTCAAAATAAAGTATGGAATATTTACAATCTGATGTTAAATGAAATCATCTAAGAGCAATTATTTTAAATCTGTTCTCTTATTCAGTTAAAAACCAGACGGACGTACACATTAGCATACTTTTGTCAAAATTATTGTTTTTCATATAACATAATGCTATTAAGCATCAACATAAACGCATTTACCTGCTTAAAAAAAGCTTTTGGAACGAATCATAACAAACACTTTTGTTTTTACCTTAGTAAATAACGCTACGCTGAATAATTAAATTTATTATCGTATTACTTTTCCCTCCTTGTTAGGAAATCATATTTCAGGACGTCACTTACAACTTGATTTAGAGGGAACCTATTGAATTATCTTTGCTATAACACACTCTGAATATTTCTATGGGAGTTTATGTGTTTTGAGCAGATTGATATGTATTTGATTTTTTTTAAATATTGGGCTCGCCAAATTGACGTTGCCACCAGCCTGATTTGGGGCCATTTCTGGCAGTGGTCCTCAAGTTGGTGACCCTGTAATGTGTCTCTTCACGCTCCTCTTGAAAACCCCGGGATTGGAAGATGAGGGAAACACGTGTGCCGGCAGGTCGTTCCAAGGTTTCATAGTTCGATAGAGGAACGATCTTTTGAAACGCTCAGTTCTGGCGAAGATTCTTTCCACGGTGTTTCCACATTGTGGCATCTCTGCCCGGCACGCGTCGTTCGGGATCGGAAAGGAAAGGGTGAGATCAGGTTGAAGAGCTCTTCAGAACATTCGCCGTGATAGATTCGGTAGAAGGCAGCCAAGGACGCTATGGTTCTTCGCTGCGCTAACAGTTGGAGGCCTCCCGTGACCACAGGACAACCAATTATTCGGATAGCACGTCTCTGCATAGCGTCATTCCAAAAGTGAGAACAGTATTCGAGGCATGGACCAATCTGCGTCTTGTACGGTAAACATCTCTGATGTGACGTGAGTTTCTTCTGGTTGTTGTTTTGTTGTTATGTGAGAAAAAGGAATGAAACTTAAGCACGTTAATCTCTATAATAATGAATATACTTATAGAATTTTTTTTTTGTACTTTTGTAGAACCTAATTGCTAAAAAGTCGTTTACTGCTTTGCAACAGCAGTTATACAAAGCCACTCAAGGCCAAAAAAGTATCGAAGAGTATGGTAAATATATAGAACAACTATTTGTTGTTCTAACGCGTAATAACGCGATAGTTTCCAGAACCAATGGCCGATGGAGTAGACTATTTTTAGATTGGCGGCTACTGCTAGACAAAGGTAACATAGGACGTCCCCAGCTAGATAGGTCAATGACCTATGATGGTCGCAAGAGCTCGATACTGCTTTGGCCAGATTGTGTGTTAAAGCGAAAATTGGAAAAGAACCCTACACAAGAAAGTGAACTGCAATAGGGTGATTTGAGTGCTGGATCAAAAAGTAATAACAAATATTGTTGCAGTGTTTGTTATTTTGAACGCAGTATAGTGGTAATAACTGAGAAAATTTTGGACATACGCTCTTCCACCACAATATTGCTTATTGCAGCCCATATTATCTGAATTACCTTCCAGAAGTCACGTATGGAACTTACGGAGACCAACGAAACGGAAAATGTATCCAACTAGAGAGGTTATACCCGGGTAATATAAGTTTATTTCCTGTGAAACGAAGGTGCTCGTATCTTTACTGCCTGGCTTTGTAACTTTTGAACAAGTCGTAAAGGTAGCAATGTTACAAAGTATTTGAAGTTTTTAATCCACTCTCGGAATTAAACGAGCCGTTTTATTTCTGTACTGATATGATAACAACGGCAACTGTGTACGACGTCCTGGGCGCTTCTCGAATACACTAACAGGCTGAGACAGCCAATTTTGTGTTGCAAAACTTTTTACATGTGCAATGCAGCATGTAAAGTTTTCGTAGCTTTTGTGGTTTTAAAACTATTTACAATTCACCGTAGATTTGCTTGTGATTCTGCCATACCAATTGAGTCTATTGTATGTATAGGTAATGTTTTACTATTTTTAGGTGGGTGATTATTATTAGACAACATTGTTTTGTTTTGAGTTTTGGACCTTTTCCGTTAGTCAGAAGGTCCTGGTGGAGGTCGTTAGACAATCGAGAAGTAGGAGCTTCTCGATTGTCTAACGACCTCCACCAGGACCTTATTAAACCTTTAAATATTACCTTATTTTTGGATACCTGACGTTATTAAAATATACTCGCTGTCAACCCTAAAGTGGCATTTTTTTTTATACTACTTAGGTGGCAGACAAGCTTACGGCCCACCGGAAGGTTGGTAACCGTAGCCTATAGACGTTTGCAACACCAGAGGCGCTACACACGCGCTGCCGACCCGGGCGCAGGTTGTGACGACCCACAGTTGAAAATTTTCAAGCCGCCCGTAAGGCCTTCAACTTGGCTTAACGACTGTCATTTTACTTACAACCGGGACCAACGGCTTATCGTGCCTTCCGAAGCACGGAAACGCTCGTAAATAAATGTCACAAAGTGGTCCACGTGGTGGTCACCCATCCATATCCGGCGATAGTAAATGTTGCTTACTGCAGTGATCGTTTTGCCATTTATGAGCATTTCCGTTCTTCAGATGGCACCCTAAGCCGTCGGTTCCGATTGCCAGTAACGTAGCAGTTTTTAAGCAAAATGCCACACGATTTTAGGCTCATAACCTATTACGAGGAACAAGATACAAGTATTAAAATGTGGGCCTGTAATTTCGGGGATAAAGGCGTGACTGACTATGTATGAATGCAAATTCATAACAAGCCACTACAATCCCATTTTACTAGGTACTAAATATTGCAAACCACAATACCGTATTCCACGATGACATCCATTTGTATCAACCGATCAATATTGTGAATCACACGTTGCAATTCCGCCGACGATATTGTATTGGAGGTTGCATGCTTATGGCTGCCACACACGTTCAAGTAAATTTGCGCAAGCCTAGGAGCCATGAAAATTGTGGAGATATTATCGTCGCATTGTGCGTATTTTCATACAATCTCTTGTCGGGATAATATCGTCATGTGTAGACAGGTTCATAGACAGTGGATAAAATACTTGGCAGGACGATAATATCGCCGCTATTTTGTCGCTCTTGTGGACGACCTCTAGACTTGCGCAAGTATACTTGAACGTGTGTGGAGACCATTACATCGTATTGTGTGCACAAGTGTACATTAGTGTTGATCTTTGTCAACATGCCTATTCTATTTACAGAACACCCCTTTACAAAGCTTTGTTTATTTGAATCGTACTTACAGGTTGCTCTTTTTCTGAATCGTTTTTGTCCGTTGGTACAGCCTCATACCAACCATAAGTCAGGGTATATTAGAATTGAGTCTCATGCTTACGACCACAGTATCAGACATGGGTTGAAAGGAGGGCGCCTGAAATAAAAAGAAAGTTTTTCTGTAGAGGTCAAGTGCGTAAAAAAGGATGCGGGAATAAGAGTAAAATGTGGAACTCTTAGAAGCTGCAGAAACGGGTCAGGATCTAAGGTATTTTCCATCTAAAGGCTATACAGTTCCAGGAACGACGTACCTCTATACTAGTTTTTTGACGTGACAACGTCTTATAATTCGATGGAGCCGGCTGCACGAACGAAAAAAGATGACGCAATTCGTCGTTACTACCCGTTCGCTCTAACTTTGCCGCTGGCGTAGAGGCGTATACCCGAATTTTTAATTACACGATGTAAATTGAAAGTAGCTAATGTCACTTCGTCATAGAAAGTAAGCAACATTGTACGAAGAAGTGACATTAGTTGCTGTCAATTTACTTCGTCTATAGAGTAACGTCACGGACGTTGAGCGGAATGACGCACTGTGGATCGAAAATCGGGTTTCGAAGACATAGAAACTTAAAGTATCAATGGTCACTTTTTTGTCTTGAAATGGATTCGGTTGATAAATACTATGCTACAAAAGTAATATGAGACAATGGGCAGTAAAAATTACCGAGTTATAATTTTTTAAAGAAAATTTTGTATGGAGAAATCATGAAAAATGAGTACATCTCTGGAATCGCACGGTTGGCCGTTATATCCTTACACACTGTTATAGTACTATTTAATTATGATTTTTTGACATACTTCATATTGCGGAACCACTTGCGATTTTTTTTCTAAAATTGTCGAAAATTTTATAATATTTTTTTACGTTAATAACCCATTTAAATACTAAACCGCTTCTATTATGTGTAAGCCAAATCTCGTTTATAATATTATAAACACCAAAGGCCAAAATAGTCTGCAATATCATAAAAAACTATCTTGACTTAGGTAGGTACCTAGTAGTCAAGAGGGGAATACCCAAAAGTTCTGAAATATGTTTTTCCGAATTTCAATATTCCGATGTTCAAAATTCCGAAGATTATGATTTCTAAGAAACAAAGCTCGGAATATTCAATAGAGCGATATTCATTTAACCGAAAGTCATAAGTACGATTTTTAATTTTTCTTAATTTATATTACTTAATTTATTAAAATTATTTAGTACGAATAATCATCCGTACTGTTAGTACAATCCCGAAAAACATTACTATGAATTTCAAATTTCCGAAAATACATACATACATACAAAAAATAGGTTAAAGATAAAGTTTATATAATTCAGATTTTATAAATAAATAAGTATATTGAATGATTTTGTAGTTAAAAAGGGTAATTATCCGTGTAACGTAAAAATGAAATTGAAACCCGACTCGCTGTGGTGACTCCGGGTAAGGATACTCGGAGTGGCAAGATTCAATTAGGTTAGGTAAAGTTAGAACTGTGACCGATTCGCATTGAAACATCGGTTAAAAGCGTGGAGGAAGGACATTCCACGATTGCAATATAGCTTGTCTCGTCACTCTCAACTCGTCACGCAATTTTGGAAAGCTAATGAATACCTACATGCATGTCCGCCTGTATGCTTGCTTGCACATGGTTAAGGTTTCGTGTAATTTATAATCAGTAAACTACGTTGCAGCCATAACAAAAGTAGCTTACTGCCAGTGATCATTTACAGAAACTCAAGCGGGGCTACGAGCGCTTCAATGCGAGTTTTACAACACTTTTAAATTATGGACATGTGTTTTTCTTTCGAATTTTCGATAATTGGAGTTCGTATTATCAAATTTACGATATTTCGGATTTTTGATAATCGGATTTCTTATTTATAATATGGCCGATTTTTAATTATTCGTAATTATACGGTTCGGTTTCATGAATTTCGGCATTCTGGCAGTCGGAATTATAAACATTCGGAATTTTGAAATTCTAACTTTTAATAAAAGGGATTTTCGATAGTATTCATTAGCTTTCCAAAATTGCGTGACGAGTTGAGAGTGACGAGACAAACTTGTTATATTGCAATCTTGTAATGTCCTTCCTCCACGGTTTTAACTGATATTTCAAAGAACGCGTATGCCGCTTCCGCGGCACGCTCGCTCGGCTCGTGCAAAAGCGGTCACAGTGCTAACTTAACCTAACTTAATTGAGTCGGGTTTCAATTTAATTTTTATGTTACACGAATAATTACCCTTTTTAACTACAAAATCATTCAATATACTTACTTATTTATTTATAAAACTCTGAATTATATAAACTTTATCTTTAACCTAATTTTTTTGTATTTAAGTATGTATTTTCGGAATAATGTTTTTCGGGATTGTACTAACAGTACGGATGATTATTCGTACTAATGAAATTAGGAAAAATTAAAAATCGTACTTATGACTTTCGGTTAAATGAATATCGCCCTTTTGAATATTCCGAGCTTTGTTTCTTAGAAATCATAATGTTCGGAATTTTGAACATCGGAATATTGAAATTCGGAAAAACATATTTCAGAACTTTTGGGTATTCCCCTCTTGACTATTAGGTACCTACCTAAGTCAAGATAGTTTTTTATGATATTGCAGACTATTTTGGCCTTTGGTGTTTATAATATTATAAACGAGATTTGGCTTACACATAATAGAAGCGGTTTAGTATTTAAATGGGTTATTAACGTAAAAAAATATTATAAAATTTTCGACAATTTTAGAAAAAAAATCGCAAGTGGTTCCGCAATATGAAGTATGTCAAAAAATCATAATTAAATAGTACTATAACAGTGTGTAAGGATATAACGGCCAACCGTGCGATTCCAGAGATGTACTCATTTTTCATGATTTCTCCATACAAAATTTTCTTTAAAAAATTATAACTCAGTAATTTTTACTGCCCATTGTCTCATATTACTTTTGTAGCATAGTATTGATCAACCGAATCCATTTCAAGACAAAAAAGTGACCATTGATACTTTAAGTTTCTATTTCTTCGAAACCCGATTTTCGATCCACAGTGTGACGTCACGGACGTTGAGCGCGACGAAGTGTCATTGAACAGCTGATCGTAAAAAAATTTTTCAATAAAAATAAAACCGACTTCAAACAAATCCTGAAAAATAAAATTTACAAAGCACAAAGTAATATGTATTTTGATTTTATCAGATTTTATTCAATATCATATTGAAGTCGGCGCCAAGTAAACCCATAGTTTTATGTAGGTATTATTCATGGCACCAACTTCAATATTATATTGAATAAAATATAATAAATCAAAATACATATTACTTTGTGCTTTGTAAATTTTATTTTTCAGGATTTGTTTGAAGTCGGTTTTATTTTTATTGAAAAATTTTTTTTCATTATTTTAAGTGACGAGTAAACTGAAAAATATATCTATCTAGGTGAAAGTTCTCATCAATACAAATCAATCAAGCCCAAACACAAGGTAGCTGCTGTAAATCATTAAGGAATTCCCTCGACTGTCTTTCGGTTCCATCATCAGATCGACTCCAGACATTCATTAAATTGTAGGTAGTACATTAAAGCACTGAATTAAAAAGTTAAAGAACGCACTCAAGTTGTCCCTACAATTTTCGGTGGTTGCCCTCGATTTCTCCTGAATCCCATCATCAGATCCTGACCTGGTGAAATTGGGACCCCCTCATAAGTGAACTCTATCCAACAAAAAGCAGATTTGAAATTCGTCTATAATTGAAGAAATATCGGTGAACATCCATAAAAAAAAATACAACTCCTTTTTTTTTAAAGTCGGATCTATAAATCTAGGTGTACCTAAAGTTCTCATCAATACAAGTCAATCAAGCCCAAACACAAGGTAACTGCTGTAAATTGTTAAGGAATGCCCTCGTCTGTCTTTCGACTCTATCATCAGGTCGACTCCAGACCTTCATTAAAGTGTAGAACATTAAAGCACTTAATTAAAAAATTAACAAACGCACTAGTTGTCCCTACAATTTTCGGTGGTTGCCCTCGTTTTCTCCTGGATCCCATCATCAGATCCTGACCTGGTGAAAATGGGACCTCCTCAGAAGTAAACCCTATTCAACAAAAAAAGAAATTTTGAAATCCGTCTATAATTGACGGAAATATCGCTTGACATACATAAAAAAAAATACATACAGACGAATTGAGAACCTCCTCCTTTTTCTGAAGTCGGTTAATTAAAAAAGATAAACAAGTGTAATTTGAAAAGAAACTTTCAGCAAACTTTATACAGTGATAAAATTACTCATGTTAAGTGTTATCTAACGAATGTGGTACAGTAAAATACTTTAAATTGAATTTGGAAAAATTCAGCAATAGTGACTACCTAAAAACTACCCGATACTAATAAATAAACACAACAAGATCAGTGGAATAACGTTTTTTATTTAATAGAAATATAGTATACATATTTCGCAGTGTATTTCGTCTAAGATATTAAAGATTAGATGCCGTAATTAGAGTGTAAAGCCTTGAAATACAGTTTCAAACATATTTTGTATAACAGCGCCATCTATGACAACCTAAGCGAACTAAACCAAGTGTCCTTTGCAAATTACTTGCATTTCATCTGCTTTTGTATTGTGGTTGCTGGTGCCACCTGCTGACCTAAAAGAGACATCCTTAGTACAATGGCTAAGTGTTCACTTTGTGGCAAGTTTTTGCCTGCTAAAGGAAAAGAGGGCGCCCAAGGGTGCAAGTGTGGCTCTGCAAAATCTTCGCAGAGTAAGAACAACCCACGGCGGAGTCCTAGCGCTGGCCATGAGGATGCGGCGGAGGCATTGCAGGAAGTGCTTCAGCAGGCAGGAGGCGATACGTCCACCAGGCTAGATGTTGCGGAGGAAATAAGATTATTTAGAGCGGAGTTACGAGATATGAAGGAAGAGTTGACTAGGGAGATAAGGGACTTGCGCCGAGAGGTCGGGGAGCTTAGGAGCAATGTAACAGCTTGCGAAACCCGAATGCAGAAACTACAGGACAGGGTCAAGGAGCTCGAAAGTAGTCAGGCGCACGCTGGGGATCTGGAGAAATCCGTGTCGCTACTAAAAATGGAGCTGAACGACCGGGACCAGGAGCTGCTAGCATCTGACATCGAGATCTCCAACCTTCCCGAGGAGAGCGGCGAAAACGCCTTGCACCTTGTCGAGGCGGTGGCTAGGAAGCTGGGGGTGCAGCTGGAGGTGAGAGACATCGTGTTCGCCGAGAGAGCTGGCCTGCCGCCCGCCCAGGGGCCCGCGTCCGCCGCGCGCCGCCCGCGCCCCCTGGTGGTGCGCCTGGCGCGGCGCGCGCTGCGGGACGAGCTGATCAAGGGCGCGCGCGTAAGGCGCGGCGCCACCAGCGCCGACCTGGGTCTGCGCGCGCCGCCCCATCGCTTCTACATCAATGAGAGGTTGAATAGAGAAAATAAACGATTATTTTATCAGGTACGTCAAGCGGCGAGTCATCTCGGTTGGAAGTATGCGTGGACGAGGCGCGGTAGAATCCTGGCTAGGCAGGCTGATGGCAAACCGATCCACAGTATCCGGACGGATGCGGATTTGCGGCGTGTTTTTGGGCCGGATGCTCTTCGGTCTCCCACTGTTTAACAGAAATAACATAATTAGCATTGAAGCATTTGTGTGTTGGTCCTTTTTTGTGTTTGTTTACCGTATACTATTTAATCCCACCATATATTATTTGTTATTAATTTTATTTGCTTGTAAAATCTATAACAGATTTACAATTTTATGCCCATGGAATGATTGTTGTGTACTGCATCAATGTCTTGGCACTGTATACTTTAAGAGAGTTGTTAGTATAAATAAAATCCGTTACAGTGTTCCTCTTAGTATAAATTCTTTTCATATTATCAGTACTATTAGGCTCACTGTGAACCTATACTTACTTGTGATATTGTTTTACATATTTTGTTATTACTTGTCTATGTATCGTTATTGCACATACAAAGTACATAATTGCTTATTCATTGAAACTGAAATAGTGTTACTCATGACTAGGAATGTGAAGGTTTTTCTTCTGGAATTATTAATCGCAGAAGTGAGTGGTTCTCATTATATATGTAAAACTTCACGAAGAAATATATTAAGAACATCAATACATTTGGCTGGAAATATGTGTAGTGGGATGAAGGGACATGCATAGAAATAGTAATAAAAGTTTGAAGGTCGGTTTGTTTAATGCGGGGTCACTTGGGACGGGTCATGAAGAGTTTATAGTGGCTATGGGGAATCTGGCTGTGGATGTTATGGCCATAAACGAATCGTGGATACATGAGGGTGAGGAGGAGCGGGCGCCGACAGTGCCAAATTACAGACTTCATTACACACCACGCGGCGCACATATAGCTACCAGGGGAGGGGGGGTTGGCTTTTACATACGACGGGGTATACATGCGCGCATCGAACAACACCCGGTTTCTGCTAATGTGGAACAGATGTGGTTGAGACTCGGCAGAAATTCACAGTCCATCATCATTGGCACCGCATATAGACCACCACTCAGCAATGTTAACAATTTTATAGATGCATTGACCGACTCTATTTCCTCCTTCTCTAGGACTGATAAAATTATTCTCCTGGGTGATTTCAATGTTGATCAGCTGGACAGGACGGAATACAAATGGAGACTGTTTGACTCCTTCCTGGTTAGCACGGGCCTGGCGAACTTGATAACTGAACCCACCCACTTTACAGATCACAGTGCAAAGGCAATTGATTTGATCTGCACAGATGCTGGGGCGCGCAACGTCTCAGTGCTGCACATTCCTGAGCTTGGGCGGCATGCCATTGTCTCGGCAGAGATCGACTTTCGGGTGGAGAAGCCTAGACCGTAATGAGTTGTATGCAGGCCTATGCATGACATTTTGACTGATATATTTGAACAAGACCTTAACGCAGTCTGCTGGCAGAGTGTCATAAGATTTGACCATGTTGACAACATGGTGGAGGCTTTCAATCAAAATGTTATATCATTGTTTGATCTCCATGCTCCGGTTAGGAGAATTTTAATAAAAAATAAGAGCAATCCCTGGATCACAAGCACGGTCAGGGATATGATGCGTATCAGAGACAGATATCACAAGAGAGCAAAAATAACCAACCAGGAAGCACATATAAATCTGTACCATGACCTCAAATACACAGTGAGAGCTGCCATAGAAAGGTAGAAACAGGCATACTTCAAAACAAATATAGATAACAATATCAATCACCCAAAGAAACTATGGAGTAAGCTCAAGTCCAGCATTTTAACAAATAACAAAAGAGGTTATGCATTGCCTGCCCTATGTGGCTCTCCAGACTACTTAAACCAGCACTTTCTGGATATACCGGGAAATGGGGCAGTAAGTATATCGGATCTGACTTTCTTTGAATTTCATCGCTTCAGCCACAACAGCTTTCAGCTGAGGATGGTTGATGAAGCTGAGGTTTCAAAAATCATTAGAGGTATCAAAACGAATGCAATGGGGGCTTATGAGATTTCATTAGAGATGCTGAATATGACACTTCCCACAACCCTCACTGTTATAACACACATTGTCAATACATCCATAGGCACATCAACCTTTCCCAGTGCTTGGAAGACTGCTAAGGTGAGACCTTTACCGAAAGTTCCAAACCCCTCTACCGCTACGGACCTCCGACCCATCAGCTTGCTGCCATGCCTATCTAAGATCCTGGAAAGAGTTTTTAGTAACCAACTAATAGCATACATGGAAAACTACAATATTCTTCCGTTAATGCAGTCAGGTTTCCGGAAGGGTCACAGCACATCGACAGCCCTGATGGACGTAGTAGATAATGTGTTACAGGGGCGAGACCAGGGGATGAGCACAGTGCTGACACTCCTTGATTTTTCCCGTGCCTTCGAAAGTATTAATATTTCTTTGCTTCTGTCTAAGCTTGCTTATTATGGGTGCAGTAGAGAGGTAGTTAAATGGTTTCACAGCTACCTCAGTGGTAGGTACCAGTTTGTTCAGGTGAAGGATGATAGCACGGGCTATATGGTTGACTCTGCGCATCGCCAGGTAACCAGGGGCGTACCGCAGGGTTCGATCCTTAGTCCGTTACTCTTCATCATCTATACTGCTGATATCACCAACGCAATCACAAACTGCAGATTCCACCTTTATGCTGATGATCTTCAGCTGTATCAATCTTTTTCTCCATCTGATTGCTTGATATCTATAATTCAAATTAATGAGGATTTAAGAAACATAGCAGAATGGTCGAAACACAATTGTCTGGTTTTAAATCCTGACAAGTCCAAATTCATGGTCATGGACACAAAAAAACAAGTGGAAAGTACATGTGAGCATCAGATTGATATAGCTGTTGGTGGGAGTCTTGTGAAACAGGTGACAGAGGCACGAAATCTGGGAGTGGTGTTTGATCAGCAGCTGTTGTTTGAGACGCATGTTCTGCAGGCAGTCAAAAATTGCTTCTACAGGCTGAAAGTGCTATACAGGATCCGCCCATACATCAGTGTCAGCATCAGGAAACTATTATGTGAGTCACTTATACTCTCGAAACTCAACTATGCAGACACTGTGTATGGGAACTGTCTGCTGAGTAGAACTGAACGGGTCATCCAACGAGTGCAGAATGCTTGTGCACGGTTTTGTTTTAGTATTCCACCAAGAACGCATGTGACACCCTATTTAAATAATGGAAATTTGTTAAAAATGGAGGAGTGGAGGGAGTTGCACCTCGCCACGTTACTCTTTGGTGTAGTGTTGAGACATAGACCCAAGTACCTGTATGACAGGCTGTTTTGGTCAAGAGACTGCAACAGATATACACAAGGGCATCGGCCTACCTAATGTTGATACCGATTCACAGCACTGCCGCGTTCAGGAGGTCGTTCCGATTCGCCGCCAGTCGCATATGGAATGACCTGCCGCCGCCGATCCGTGCTCTAAAAACAATAACCTCATTTAGAAATAAATATCGACAGCACCTGCTGCATAAACAACAAAATAATTCAACTCACTCTGGAAATGCACGCTGGGAGCGGTAATGACGAATGCTGGGACGGCTGTCGGTCGTTTGTGGGTTGTTTTTTGTATTACATGGAAGACTCGGTGAAAGCGCCGGGCTTTTTTATGGTCGCTGCTCTTTGCCGTGTTGTTGTGCTGGTCGTAGTGGTCGTCAAATGTCTTTTGGCGCCTAGACGCATGACGGTACGGTATGCATACGGCACCAGAACATTTTTAAAATATATTCACAAAATACAATAAAAACATAAATACATCCACACTCACAGAGAACATTTTTATTAAAAATCGTCAACTATTTTAAACAATAATCACAACACAATGCAACACAGTGACATGACAACAAGGATCAGCCATATTGTAATTTGTACTAGTATGTTTATCCATTTTCGGATAGGCAAAGGCAATTTAAGCCATACAGCCTAGACTTATATTATCAGATTATCATTATGAAATGAACACTAAATGTTAAGCAGAGCAAACCTTAACACAATAAAGAAAACCGCATTGCAATCGGTTAAGGCTAGTATTTCCGAAATCGACCAAAATCGACCCATTTTGAAGCGATCTTTATACTAGGAAATATTCTTTGATTTGATCTGATAAAAATGTATTACTATAGTTTAATAGATGCTCTTGCTTCCTTTAATTTTTAAAACACGATTAATAAAACTTTATATGATAAAAATCGTTCTCGAAAAACTGGAAATGTGCAAAAATTTTAAAGATGAATGTTGTTATTGCTCAAAATATACTTGTTTATTTTATATAAACACATGTCTATATTAAAGATATTGATCTTATGAACAATATTCATGCTAATATTTATTTTTTAAACACCTCAGATTTTAAAACAATGATAAAAAGTGTAGAATCTAGAACAATTATGCATTTAGCGTACACTTCAATCACTTCATACGCCTGACAGGGCTGTTCTGGGTAGGACCTGTGTCGCTCTGTCATCCGTGACCCGCCGTTCGCGCGAATCGATCGTTTTAATTAGAAGTAGTTGCAGAAATCTGTAAATATTATTTTGCTTTTATTTGTAAATATTAGGATAAGTACGTTATTGTGTATAAATAAATAAATAAATATCGTGTAATATAGTGATTAGTGACTAGGTACTCAGTGAATATGGGTAAATAAAAGCCAAGTGAAATAAAATGCCCAGATGTCAATTGCGGCTACTACGACGGCAAGTATGGTAAGTTCCTACAAGTTTTGTTTTATCTTTATTATATTTATAAAAATACACAACCAAATAATTCACTGACGGGCATGATGAAATTATGAGGTTGATGCTGAGCGAAGCGACTGAAGCCAACAGCTGCCATTATTTTGCTACCTGCTGAAGAGGCAGTACAGTAGCTAAACGTACTCATATAGGCTTAGAGATCTCCCATTCCAGTCCTCTTCTACGTAGGTACAGGTAGGTGTCATTTAGCAAAGGCCAAGTAAGTTAGATCACGGCTGTTTTTGGTAATGAATGACTGTGAGAAATGAACTCGGTGCCCCAAAGTTGCTTGGGACCTTACGATAAGAAGAGGGATAGTATTTACCTAAACCACAGTAACTACTAGGTATAAAATATTCTCTTTTTACTATGCCTGAACAATCAACGTATTGCCCGTTCGCTCTAAGTTTGCCTTTCTCCTCCCATACTACGCCTGTACACCATCCTGTCCGCCAGCGGCAACCTTAGCGCGAACGGGTAGTAAATAATATAATGTTTGACGCTTAGAGTATAATAGTAGATTCACGTTGTTATTGCTACACTGTATAAATTATAACAGTAGTACCTACCCACTACCGACATAAAAGAATAAACGTGTAGTTTTATTTTTCGTTGTAGTCTAGCCGTTTCGTTGTAGTGTACCCTCAAAGTCTTTTTTTTTTCAGCTCATCGATTCCGAGATTGAACGGTGGTTCATTTGCAAAAAAAGATACACGTGAATCGTAAGTACCTAGTACTCGTAGGTACTTTCATACTTTAATTTTGAGTGTAATAATTGTTACTTTCTTAGTAAATATGAATGTATGAAAAAGTGGATAATTTTTAGGGTTCCGTAGGTACCCAAAGGTAAAAAAACGGGACCCTATTCATGAGACTTCGCTGTCCGTCTGTCTGTCTATCGATCAGTCTGTCTGTCGGTCAGTCTGTCTGTTTGTCTGTCCGTCTGTCTATCTTTCTGTCTTTCCTTCACGAGGCTGTAGCTCATGAATAGACATAGCTAGAGATCTGAAATTTTCACAGATAATGTGTTTCTGTTGCCGCCATAACAACAAATATTGAATTTTGCATGCCAATATTTCTATCAATAAGCTGATTCACCGAATTGACATACGAGAGCGAGACTTTGAGGACATGTACCTTTTTCATTCAACTTTGTAACAGCTTTTTTTTTCTTTTTAACGTGAGAGAAAATCCTCATGGATGCTATGCCGGACTCCTACCGACTAAAAACCTCACGTTACGCTCAACAGCCTATGGTTGGGAGCCCCGGGTAAGCCCTCGGAAGGATGTCCTAGGACTCCCAACAGACCCACGGCCGCCACTGCGGCCTCGCCTAGGGGTAGGTTCGGGTGCAAACCTGCGTCTTTGGGGGTATCGGATGTGATCCCGCTTCTGAAGGGGGTATGCATAAATCCCTCACGTCACGCTGCCGTCATGGGCCTGCATCTGTAAGGACGGTGAGCAGCCCCCTCACCGTCTTCAGGCCCCTGGTTATGGAGACCGATAGTCTTGGGCGAAGACACGTCTGCGGCGTTCATTTCAAGTGTGTACTTGTTGCCGTTATTAATAAAAAGGGCAAAAAAAAATCACGTTTGTTGTATGGAAGTCCCCCATAAATATTTATTATTTTTCTGGTTTAGGTACTCAATTCAATCCTTTATTTTTGCAAACAAGGGTTTATATCCCTTGTGCTTCCACGGACCTCGGAAGGGGCCACCTGCGGGATCCAGCTTGCGGGAGACTAAGAATAGGTTTTTGAAAACTTTCTAGGCAACCTAAGTTCCTAGTCTATATACATAATAAAAAGATCTAAAGTCAAAACTGTACATTAAACATATTTAAAAAAATACTCGCGGGGGTTCTACACAGGACACCGAAGTCGAAAATGTAGTTAGAATTTTTTTGTCTGTTTGTCGTCTGTTTGTCTGTTAATTTTGCTTTGTCCAGAAGGATCTCCAAAAGTACTCAATATTTTTGATTAAAATTTTGCACAAATATTAACTAGGGGTAGGGTCTTCAAATAGACTTAAAATTGACTTCAAATTGACTATGTTGGTGTAAGCGCCATCTATCATTGGTTGTATTTTGTAACACAGGTCTAAGCTGACATGCGGCGTGCGTGTTACTTGTCTTATTCATATTATAATGTAAAATAAATAAACGCATTATTTTACTCACAAGATGCATTCTATTATTTTTTGCTACTTATGTTATACCTATGCTTACCTCTTCGAAGACTGGTCGAATTGATTTCATAAATTATTGACGGATTTTTTTCTTATTATCTTTTCTCGGCTCGTCTCACAATTAAAATGATGATAAAAAAAAAGTAGTAAAAAATAGAACCGACTTCAAACAAATCCTGAAAAATTAAATTTACTTGGCACAAAGATAAATGTATTTTGATTTTTCATATTTTATTCAATATCATATTGAAGTCGGCGCCAAATAAACCCATAGGTTGAGGTAGGTATTATTAGTGGCACCAACTTCAATATCATATTGAATACAATCTGATAAATCAAAATACATATTATTACTTTGTGCTATGTAAATTTTATTTTTCAGGATTTTTTTGAAGTCTGTTCTATTTATTACTAAAAATTTTTTGATCATCATTTTAAGTGACGGGTGGACCGAAAAGAATATCTATCTAGGTGTAAAGTTCTTATCAATACAAATCAATCAAGCCCAAACACAAGGTACGTGCTGTTAATCGTTAAATAATTCCCTAGACTGTCTTTCGGTTCCATCATCAGATCGACTCCTGACCTTCATTAAATTGTAGTACATTAACAGTGGGCGCACACTAGGCGTCTTGTCACGGCGACAAGCTGTGGGCGCCAAATTACATACATTTTGTTCTAAGCTCCGCACACTAGGCGACATGTCGCCGCGACTCCGAGACAAGCAAGGGGAGTCTTCGCGTCTGTCGCGCTATTGTCGCGGCGACACGGCGACAGTCGCCCAGCGACAGCTTTGGACAACGTGTTCCTTGCACAACGTCTGTCACGGCGTCAAGTCGCCCGATGCATGCGCACACTGCACGACAAGTCGCCGCGACATGTCGCCGCGACTGTCGCCTAGTGTGCGCCCACTGTAAAGCACTTCATTAAAAAGTTACCAAACGCACTAGTTGTCCCTACAATTTTCGGTGTTTGCCCTCGATTTCTCCTGGATCCCATCATCAGATCCTGACCTGGTAAAAATGGGACTACCTCAGAAGTAAACCCTATTGAAGAAAATAAAAAAGAATTAAATCCGTCTATAATTGACGGAAATATCAGTGAACATACATAAAAACATACAGACGAATGTAGAACCTCCTCCTTTTTTGAAGTCGGTTAAAAATAAGGAAAGGTTTCTTACAACCGCATTTTGAATATACCTGCTAACAGGCACTTACTTAATAAAATGTCTTATAAAGGTTTGATAAACTTATACTTCTGTTGTAATTTATTTGGTGGTACAAAAAGTGCGGCATGAAATACACGCTGCACCAACTGTCAACGTCTAATGGCACCAACTGGCAACGTCCAAACAAAGTGCTTGGGGTCAAATGAGTTCATGTCGATCGCATGCTACGGGGGTATCGCCCGCGGTGAGGTGAGGTGGTAAAAATACCTAATGCGCTCTGGCATTCGGCCCTTAAGCGGTTACTGAGATTAGCGAGCACAAACGTACAGACAAACATACATACAGACAAAATTTTAAAAATCATTGTTTTGAGTATTTTTTCTCATTTGTCTTCCATGTACAGACAGCGAACTGTTGCGATTTTATTGTATGTATTGATATTAATTTGTTTTATTTACTTCATTTTTTCTTACTTTTTATTTTTGTTACTTTATAGTTCTATTTTTGTTTTATTTTTGTTGTTCCAAATGTGCGTGACGTCACTAATGGCGCCATCTGAAAACCAGCGCTGCTCATACCATCTTACGGTTGGGCAGCATTATGCTGAGATGGCGACCTTATTTGGGTTCGCATAGTGTTTATATTTTTATGTGATAATTTTTTATTGTTTTTATTGTTTGTAATTTCATTGTGCGTGTCCTAAATAAAAATATTTTCTTTCTTTCTTTCTTTCTTTTCGTCTAATTAAAAATTCGACTTTAGTATGGAGCCGAGCGGCAAAGTTAGAGCGAACGAGCAGTACCTCCCTCGCGTTACCTAGCTCGCTCTGAGGTGTTCCATTTATTTTAGTAATGTTTTCAAACAGATGGCGGTATAATTAATTGATGTGTTTTCATATTTGTTTGTTTTAGTTTTTTTTTTATTTATATTTTTATTGTTTTTTATTTCATTTTTTTTTCTTACGACGTTGTCACGTTAAACCATCGTCAGTAAACCAACTTTGCAGACAACCGATTTTTACTTAAATTAATTTACCTCACTGATAACTGCAATTATATAAAAGCTTTTAAAGATGGTATATCTACATGCGTTTCCTTTTTTTTATTAGAATTCTCATTGATGCTATGTCGGACTTTTACCAACTAAAACCACAATGTGCTCTCCCACCTGTATAAAGCCGGGAGCCCCGGGTATGCCCACAGAAGGTTCCCGAACGAAAGAATTAGGTTCAATCCCACATGGAAAGTTAGATACGAAATATCTGAAGCTCATGATCACTCCAAACTTCTCACGTCTTTAGGTACTGGCAATAAACTGACTCCTTATCTAATCAATTACGTGCACACGCGAAGTTAAACCTCACGTAGTTATTCCACTTGTGTTCGTAGGATAACAGTATTGTTATATTATGGCCAAAGAAATAAACGTGTTTATTGAGTCTACAAGAATTCTCAAAGGAAAAACTTTTCTGGCTTTATTGTATAGAATTTTTGAAAAATTTCAATACTTAGATTTCTTTTAAGGGTTTTTTTTTTAGGGTTTTTTTTGTGCTGCGTGGTCCGTTGCTCAGAGGGGTCGGCGTAACGTGTTACGCTGACGACACCCTCGTTACAGCGCGGGGAGCAACGCACCGTGACGCAGCACTAAAGGCCACGGCAGGGGTTGCTCAAGTCGTGGGTCGGATTCGGCGGCTGGGTCTCGAGGTCGCCCTTCACAAATCCGAGGCTCTGTGCTTCCACGGACCTCGGATGGGGCCACCTGCGGGATCCAGCCTACAGGTAGGGGGCGTCAGCATCGGCATCGAGCCCTCGATGAAGTATCTGGGGCTCGTACTCGATGGCCGGTGGAACTTCGGACATCACTTCCGAAGTTTGGTCCCAAAACTGAGGGGAGCATCAGCCGCACTGGCGCGGCTGATGCCCAACATCAGGGGACCCAACGCTCCCTACAGGAGACTGTACCTGGGGATCGTGCGAAGCATAGCTCTATACGGAGCTCCTGTATGGGCGGAAACCCTGACGGCCAGCAATGTGGCTAGATTGCTGAGCCCGCAGAGAGTGATGGCCATCAGGGTGATAAGGGGATACCGCACGATCTCCGGTGAGGCGGCATGTCTCCTAGCCGGGACCCCTCCATGGGACCTGGAAGCGAGAGCCCTTGCGTCACTGTTCAGATGGCGCAAGGAGGCGCTGGAGCGGGGCCAAATTCCCGCTAATCGAGAAATCGAGGCCCAGCGGTCCCTGCTCCAACAGGAAACCGTGGAGACATGGAAGGTGCGACTTGAGCAACCAAAGGGGGGATTCGCCACAATCGCGGCCGTCAGACCGGTCATGGACGAGTGGCTGGAGAGGAGACACGGTGCTCTCTCCTACCGGTTGACACAGATGCTTGCCGGGCACGGTAGCTTCGGTAGGTATCTGTGGCGAAAACACCGGGAAACCACGGCCGAGTGTCAGCACTGCGAGGACCGCAGCGATGACACGGCGTTCCACACGCACGGCGTGGGCGCAACAGCGCCAGGACCTCGTAGTGGGTCTGGACGTGGACACTCTCCCGCTCGAGACCATGGTGCAAGCCATGCTCTCCAGCGGGAGTAAGTGGGACTGCGCCGCCTCCTTCTGCGAGCAGGTCATGCTCGTGAAGGAGGCGGCGGGACGGGTACGGGAGAGAACTCTCCCACCCGAGTTCCGCAGTCGGTGGCCTGGGCGCCGCCGACGTGTCTTCGCCGAGGACTATCGGCCACCATGACCGGTGGCCTGAGGACGGTGAGAGGGCGGCTCACCGTCCTTACAGAAGCAGGCCCAAGACGGCAGCGTGACGTGAGCAATTCACGCACGCCCCCCCTTAGAAGCGGGATCACACCCGAAACCCCCCAAAGACGCGGGATAGCACCCGAACCACCCCCTGGGCGAGGCCGCAGTGGCGGCCGTGGGTCTGTTGGGAGTTCTGGGACATCCTTCCGAGGGCTTCCCCGGGGTTCCCAACCACAGGCTGTTGGGCGTGACGTGAGGTTTTTTTTTTTTTAGTCGGTAGGAGTCCGGCATAACATCCATGAGGATTTTCCCTCACGTTAAACAAAAAAAAAAAAAAAAAAAAAAGGCTTTCGTACACAAAGTATAAACGGGACCCTATTTCTATTATGATTACCAGAGTCTAATACGCTACTACTGAGACTCTGCTGTCCGCCTGTTGTCAGTGACGGCTTTACCTCATGATAGCTAACAGTTCTCCGTTAAAGCGGCAACAGAAATACGTAATCTTTGAAAATATTTAACAGTATGTTTTTCTGTTGACGCTTTACCAGCAGCATAAACAGACAAATAGATAATAAATTATGGCGGGCTTTGATACAACAAACGTCATTTTTTTGTCCATCTTTTGTACAGAACCCTCTGTGTACGAATTCGACTCGAACTTGTACGGTTTTTAAGGTGGAGATCCTCATAAATGCTATGAGGTATCGCTCATGAAATAAATTCGAAAGAACAGCATTATAGGAAAATATCAGGTAACATACGGAGATGAAGTCTCCATCATGCAATGCCAATAACGACAAAATATAGTTCTATTTTTCTGTAAAATGAAAATTCTGTTCAGTAAAGAATATTTATTATTACTAATTCCATTAAAATACCAAATTTTAAAAAATGATGCAATAACCCTCCTCAGATTCTACCCCACTGCCACAACTGGCCTCCTCTGAAAACCAGTGCTCATATCACGCTAGCCGTGAGACAGTAATAAGCTGAGAGGAGGCCATGTTCTGCAAAGGTGGCGGGTTTTACAATAATTTATGTTGTGACCATTGTAATATGTATCTAACTTGTCACTTTTTGTGGAATAAAACACATTTTTGTTTTGTTTGTTTGTTTTATTCTTTTGCTATAGTAATATAAGGTAGAAGAAATCAGACGAAATCATTGGCAACCGCATTATTAAAATAAACAAAATTATGTGTCATCGTACAGACTCTAGGTATGTTGCACTATTTTATTATATTTTTCGCTATAGGTGACTTGGAAGCAATGGCAAGAGTGTAGGTAGAAAATCGAAATAGATGATAATCTAGAATCTAGAAAGCTTTTTTCTGTCATTTTCTATTACTATACGTATTAGAGGCAACTTATCTCGTACCTAAGGTTGTTGCTATTATTATAATATTTTAAAAAAATAAATATTTCGTATTGGGAAAATTAGGCCAAATTGGAAAAATATGGTGAATTAAACATTTTGTTGGTATTTCAAATTCACGTTTCATGTTTTAAACTACGAATAATGTATTCTTTACGAATAATTATTCTCTAGTATACATTATTCGTAGGTTTTACATAATATAACTGTGTCCGTGAGCAACAATCTTACAATAAATCACACCGCAGTATAACATTGTCCAACATTATCCGTTTACAGCAATGCAGATGTGGTAATACATCATAATTTGTACTGCAATTTATGAATATTGTAGATGTCCTGATTAGGGGCGTGTAGCCACGTCTTGATCATGAGACGTTTGCATGGCTTTGAATATTCATCAGAGCAATTACAACTAGGTAAATCTCTGGTGGCTTGTTGAAGTTGTCCCACTAGGTATTGTGAGAGATATTTGAGTTGGAGATATAAAAGTATGGGAGTGATAAAGATATTACTGTACAAACTGTTTCTGTATTCTGTATGTGTGATCTCTATCTGTAATTAGTGATAACATATTTATATCCTACAAAATATGCTACTTGGATACAACAATTGCACTGAAACTTAGCAAAACAAAATCAAGCAACCCTTTTTTCTTTTTTTTTTTCTTTTTAACGTGAGGGAAAATCCTGCATGGATGATATGCCGGACTCTTACCGACAAAAAACCTCACGTACTCTTATCCTGCCTAAAAGCCTACGGTTAGGAGCCCCGAGTAAACCCTCGGAGGGATACCCCAGGACATCAAGCAACTCTAAGCAGTTTAACCACGTTTCTTTGAAGTTGATACCTCATTGAGAGCATATGCATTTAGGAATAATAGTGATATGGAAAAGGAACATAAGGGATTTGGTAATAAAAAACCAGCCAAGTACGAGCCGTACATGTGCACGTGGGTTGAGTACCAAAATATGCCAAAAGAATCACGTTTGTTGTGTTCAGTTTTTAGTATTCGTTGTTTTAGCGGCAACAGAAATAAATAGGTACTGTGAATATTTTCAACTGCCTGTTACAGGCGAGACAGACAGACTGACGGTCAAGTCTCAGTAACAGGTTCTAGTAGATTAAGGCTGAGTAATTAGTATAATATCATTTAATACAATATTAAACACAAACTTGGAATAACAAGGCGCTCATCGACGCTATGTGATATGGGTGTGTCTGACCTCACCTGATCCTGACCTGATCTGACCTGAGTCCTGGGACATTCTTCCGAGGGCTTACCCGCAGCTCCCAACCATAGGCGGTTGGGCGTTACGTGAGAGTTTTTAGTCGGTAGGAGTCCGGCATAGCATCCATGATGGACTTTCCCTCACGTTAAAAAAAATAGTTGTATCTGTGTGTGCTCAAAGTCTAATGAGGTATACGCAAATTTTTTAACGTGTGTGGAAATCCTCATGAATATTATGCCCAATTTCCGACTAAAACCACACAGTGCCCTACCTTTTGCCTACGGCCGGGAGTTTCAGGTACGTCCTTGGAAATTAAATACTAATTATTGTACTGGTGCCAACTGGTACATCTTTGCTAGTTTCTTTTTGAGAAGGGACATGTTAGGAAAGTTCTTATAATGACTTCTGAATTTCCTCCATAATACTTCACAAAACTTGATTTAATGGGATCCCTTGAAACATACTCGTATATCTCTAGTTTACTTCGTCGAACACAGTATGTCAATCAGTAAGCGATTTTTGGCTGATATGACAGACAGGTCTGATTATTGGGATTGGCATTTCTGATATCGCTCTCTAGTCAAATCGAAAGATATTTCACTTTTCTGATACAATTCCTTCAGTTACGTCGTAAGCGGTCACCAATTTTCTCCAGTAGAACCGTTTGAAGCTATTATTTTTTAGGGCAGGTATTCAAATTATATTTGGCGCCGGATTTCATGATTCTTTTTCTTCGTTGAAAATAAATAATATTTTTCTCATAAATGCGTAAATTACACGGGTTTTACGCGAAAAGTTGGGTAAAGTTATATTGTCAGAAAAGAATTATTTTGTTTTTATTTACCTGTTTTATTCTTATAGCTAAAAATATTATTATCCTTATACAGCAAAAGTTAAAGCGTTTTATCAAGGGTTTAGATGCGGGTTAAAACTCTAAATAATATTGTTATTTTATAATAATAATATTGTTATATTATCATTATCCAAAGCGGGGATGAAGGTAGAAAAGTATTATAATAACTGTAAGCAGAGTAACTTCTATCATTATTCAAAAATACAATATCTGGTAATATAAATTATTGCTTACATCAAGTACCCACTCAGTCTGTGTCAGATTATTATTAAATTTTTGGTAGGTACAAACAGCTCATGAAACAAAGCTATAAACCAATTGGCTGAAGTGTTTGTTTAGTAGTACGTGCCTATCTCTGGAACGATTGGTATGAATTAAATAATTACCAGATGGGTCATTTATAAAGGAAGGCTGATGACTATATCAATATCATCACACTATTATCCATAGGAGTGGAACAATAAAATTATGAATGTCATCATAGTGAACAAAGCGAGATGATTTCCATTTGAGGGCACTTCTATTATAAACAAAAAGTTGTGCAGACTAAATTAACTTAAAAAAAACACAGTTTCGCTTACTTTCATCCCTACTAATATTATTAGGTGCTTACACATCAAATTGGCGTTTTTCGTACTGGCCACTTTAATTACGATTTTCTCCTCTTTGGTAAGGAATTCCAAATTCAAATTTTCCCAGCTATTTACTCATGTATTTATCCTTCGATGACCGTCATTCATTTGTTTTTTTCTTCTGTTTTTTTCTGTTTGCGTCACTCATTTTACAAAATGGAAAACTTAAAATATCGCATTATTTACGAGTACGAGTTCCGCCGTGGCACTAGTGCTGCGGAAACGACTAGAAGGGTGAATGATGTATATGGCGGTCATGTTGCAAAAGAAAACACAGTTCGTTTTTGGTTCCAACGTTTTCGTTCAGGAAATGTCGACCTGCAGAAGAAGCCCCGTGGACGGCCTGAGACTCAAGTTGATAATGAAGTATTGAAGGCTATTGTGGAAGCGGATCCATCGCAAACCACGTCCGAGTTAGCTGCAGGCTGCGGTGTTAGTGATAAAACTGTTTTAATTCACTTGAAGCAAATTGGGAAGATTAAAAAGCTTGAAAGGTGGGTACCTCACGAATTGACTGAAGCAAACCGGCAAAAGCGCGTCGACTGCTGCGTTACATTACTGAACCGGCACAATAATGAAGGTATTTTAAACCGAATCATTACCTGTGACGAAAAATGGATTCTTTACGATAATCGAAAGCGCTCAGCGCAATGGTTGGATCCTGGCCAGCCAGCCAAATCCTGCCCCAAGCGAAAATTAACCCCATAAAAGTTACTTGTAAGCGTTTGGTGGACCAGTGCCGGTATTGTTCATTACAGTTTTCTCAAATCTGGCCAGACTATTACGGCTGATGTCTATTGTCAGCAATTGCAAACCATGATGGAAAAGCTAGCGGCTAAACAACCTAGGCTGGTCAATCGCTCCACGCCACTGCTGCTTCACGACAACGCTAGACCACACACTGCACAACAGACGGCTACCAAATTAGAAGAGCTTCAATTGGAATGTCTAAAACATCCTCCGTACTCCCCGGATCTTGCTCCAACAGATTACCATTTTTTTCGAAATTTGGACCACTTCTTACAAGGGAAAAAATTCAACTCTGATGGGGCAGTCCAAATCGCCTTCACAGATTTTATTGATTCCCGTCCGACTGGTTTTTTTAGTAAAGGGATCAATGAACTACCTATGAGATGGCAAAAATGCATAGAAAACAATGGTTCATACTTTGATTTATTAAATATATTATATTTAAAAATATTCGACTTTTTGTTCCTCCTATACAAAACGCCAATTTCATATGTAAGCACCTAATATAAATGCAAAAGAAACTCTGTCTGTCTGTCTGTCTGTTACGCTTTCACGCCTAAACGGCTGGAGCGATTCAGCGGTCTCTGCTCTACAAGGTAACCGTTGAGACATGGAAGGTGCGACTCGAGCAACCAAAGAGGGTATTCGCCACAATTGCGGACGTCAGACTGGTCACGGACGAGTGGCTGGAGAGGAGACACGGTGCTCTCTCCTTTTTTTAACGTGAGGGAAAATCCATCACGGATGCAATGCCGACTATGTCGACTCCTACCGAATAAAAAAAACCTCACGTAACGCCCAACAGCCTATGGTTGGGAACCCTCGAAAGGATGTCCCAGGACTGCTAACAGACCTACGGCTACCACTGCTGCCTCGCCTAGGGACATCCTTCCGAGGGCTTTCCCTGGTCTTGAGGCATTCGTGTGGCCGTGACATCATTTGAAATAGTTAATGTATCGAGAAATAGTACAATATGCATTTAGACTCTTGAACGTATTGGTATAATAAACTGGAGTATACTCAATCGAAGAGTACCCTCTTTTCAAAACTAATATTATAAAAAGGAAAGATTTGATTGTTTGTTTGTTTACATGACCGATTTGGAAGTTGTAATGCTACACTATGCTCTATATTTTATTCTCGTATATGGGACTAAAATATAGAGCATAGTGTACGAAAACGGGAGTTACGCGGGTGAAACCGCGTTACGTTCACTACTTATTTTTACTTTACGAAACGTTTTATAAATGTGTGCATGTATTCCGATTGAAATATTGGTATAAAAACTTAATTACCTATTTAGAATACAAAAAATCCGACTGCCAAGTAAACATACAACTAAAAAGCAAAAAAGAAGCTCTACATTTCTTTTGTGATTTTCTTTAGCTACTTACTGTTTTACTTTGTCGGCAACATTTGCAGGCGGGAAGAAGCTATGTCAAGCGAGTGGTGGTTTACAAAATAGCTACAGGTTCCCATAGCTTGTACTTGCACTCACACAATCACGACGAATCAAATGACACCTCGTATGTTAAAATCCGTCAAGCAGTTGAGTCTGTAGAGCGCGCAAGAAAAAAAATCAACGTTTTCATTTTAGCGCCAAAAGTTAATCATTTTGATATTTTTGAAATTTTAATGTACCTGGTGTCACTCACACAATCACGACAAATCAAATGACACCTTGCACGTCAAAATCCGTCAAGCCGTTCAGGCTGTGGACGTGACAAAGAATTGGACATACATATATACATATATTATCTCGAAAAACCTTACCCTCCTGTCTTCGGCAGTTAGGGTAAAAAAATAAACGATAAAATTTTATTTGTGAGATCACTAAGATCACTAATTTTATCGTTAGCTATTTATTATGTAGAGACATAGAACTAACCCTTTACAACAGATTTCCCAGTAGCTTTATCAATAAGGACAATAGGTACCCCATGTACGCCTTGTCCATCTATAATGAGAAAATGTCTAAACCAACTCCTCTGAAATAGATTTATTATTTTCATCAATAGATATAAATTGGTGAGGTTCCATTATTCTCGTGAGACAACTTTGTTCTTATCCCAAAGTTACGACATGCAATTATTTGCGCTTCCCAATTATATTTCTGACACAGTCGTAATTTAGTTCCAAATAACCTTTTCTTCAATCCCAGCGGGATACATTGACTTATTTTTTGAGATGTGGCTTGGTAACTTCTTGCTAAGTTGTTATATTGCAAATGTGAGAGTTCGTGATGGATGTGTATCATTATTAGGTACTCTTTCACGGAAAAGACAGAAGATCGGTTTCAACAAATATTTAAAATGACATAGACCCGAGCGGGTAGGCAGAGGCGAATAGCGTAAGTTCCCACACTTTGCTAATTGTTTATTCGTCGGTCTCGCGTACTAGAGAACAAGCCTATTGCCATTACCGGGCACAATTTAAAGGAGATAAGCCTTAACCATTCTGTTGTCTGAAGTTCAGAACCAAATTTCTATCAGTTAGTACACATGCTTTACAATTACAAACACAATCTCTACAGTTCGAGAATAAATTAAAGAAAAAGTTAAGTAACTAATCATAAACTTAGAGAATAATTGAATAAGTATTTTTTTTATTTCTGTTACATCAGAATAACGCTGCCCGTTTATATACTTAAATATTTATTTAAAAATGACGTCGTGGCTCATAAAGGCACGAGGTACCATTTGGCATCAAAGCCCGCGGGTGACAGTTCCGCCAGGGAGCCAGCGTTGCGGAAAATAGCCAGCTCACGATACTACAGAGCCGTTGCCGGCGGCCATTCTCAAGTTTCGATTACGTATTTTATTTATGACGAGCCAAGAAGACTCGTTTTACACTGTGCCTTTAAGTATATACATAAGTTCACGCTCGTAGCAGGTTTTGTATCAGGGGGTGTTTGAAAATAATAAAAAGACAAAGTTATAGTAAAATAAGCCTTATTATCAATATTGTTAATGTCAAATATTGTTAATATTTTAACATTTCAGGAGGGGTTTGACCCCGCAATAAACCCTTTTTTTACACGTGGAATCGCTCATGCTACGCCGGATTCCTACCATCTAAAACTATGGTGCCTTACAAACTGCGTACGACTGGGGAGTTCCTGCCCTTGGCTACGCCTCGTGGAATTGATTAGATCATAATATATACTAAAAGGTAAAATTTTCTGTGATTTATTAACTTGCTGTGCCCCACGACTTTGACTGTGACATAAAACGAACCCCGAAGCACCAACACAGAATATAATACATATGGAAAAAATTCCGTGCTTTGGAAGGAACGTTAGGACGTTGGGTACGGTTGCTATAGTGACATGGCAGTCATTTAACCAAGTTGAAAGCCTTATGAACAGCTTGGAAACTTCAAAAGCAGGAGCTCACAAACAGCATATGTCCTTTTCAACACGGCTATTTGCGTGGGACATCTTATTACAAAACGGTTGGAGTACCCTTCGGTATTATTCTTTCAGTGTGACATTTGGATTGCTCATAAATGTATTTTCTCGTGAGAATAAGATGTGTTTCTGGGATGAAAAGCTTTTAAGGTACTCCACAGCGCACTCCGAAATCTCTCGCAGTTGACACTTTTATCTGATTTATGTAATATTTTTGATACGTATTCGGAAATTTACGCAACACCCAAAAGAAAAACAAGCTGTGCAATCCGGCTTCACCTGTAAAATACAAGAACCCCGTAGCACGTGGGGTACTATGTACTAAAAATCTGCCATTGGATTGTTGAAGTTGGCGTATGTTTTTAATATGAGGAAAATTCTACATGGATGCTATGCCGGACTACTACCAACTAAAAACCACACATTTTCCTACCAACTGCCTACGGTTGGGAGCCCCGGGTAAGCCCTCGGCAGGATGATTCCAGAACTTCCAACAGACCTTGGCTACCACTGCGACCTAACCTAGGGGCTTCGAGTGCAGTCCCGCATCTTTGGGGGGTTGTGCGGGTGTTATCGCGGAATACCACGATTAAGATTTATGCACGCCACACGCAGTAATTATTGTAAGCAAATAATAAGTGGCACTCAGGCCGGCGCGGCGGCGCCTATACCTATTCACATATTTAATCAATTAATCTAATGCAAAAATTGTTTTATGATCAACAGAAAAAATCATTCTCTTTATATTCTTATCAGACAACAACTTTAACGAGTGGGTGGAGAGGAACCACGGCACTCTCTCCTACTGGTTGTCACAGGATGCTTATCGGGCAGGGGAGATTCGATGAGTATTTGCGGCGAATACACCGGAAAACCAAGCACTAAGCCGTGCTAGCACTGTGAGGAATGCAGCGAGGACACAGCGCTCCACACATTGTTGGAGTGCTCAGCGTGGGCGCAACCGCATCAGGACCTCTCGGCAGGTCTAAACCTGGACATTCTCTCGCTCGATGATCTCCGGTGGGAGTAAGTGGGACTTCACTGCATCTTTCTTCTAGCAGGTCATGCTCATAAAATAGGTGGCGGGGAGGGAGCGATAGAACTCTCCCACCTGAGTTCCGCAGTCTGCAGCTGGGGCGTCGTAAACGTATCTTCGCCCAAGTCTATCGGCCTCCATGACCCGGGGCCTGAAGACGGCGAGGGGGCTACTCACCGCCCTAAACGCGTGCATGAATCTTTCATTTGTTGAAACATACGTCATGGTACTCAGGTCACCGCACCGCGCCGGCTTGAATGCCATGACTTATGCTTTTTGCCTACAAAATAACTGCCTACTGGCATCTGCCTATGCTATAACCAACAGTGTAAAAATTACATCTGAAGAATTCATTTTAAGACAACAAACATAAAGGTTAAATATTTTTTTCATTTAAAAAATAAAATCAACGTTTTAATACACATCCTAAACCATGATAATCAATATTGTTGTAGGTAAAATTTGAGAAAGTACGACTACGAGCGTAGAGCGTAGTACCTACTTTAGATACGTAAAAAAAAGAATATTAGAATGACTATCATTAGTCTAGATAAGCTTATTTCAGCAAGAGCTTTTACAGTCCTTTGGAATTATTTGCTAACAGTTCTAACCTAAGTTCAGTAAACTTTTCGTTAACTTTTGCTAATACACTTTACGTGAAACTTATACTGAAACTAATCGAAAAACATTTGACGATGGAACGTGTAGTGTCATTGAATCTTTTATTTTTATTTTCTTTTACCCTGAAAGTTTGCACTTTGGAAAATAAACGGAAAATGCAGTGCAAATTTAATAGAAGAATTTATTTTATGAATTCTGGAAATGCAATGAATGCCACAAGAGAATAATCTTACTGCTATAGCAATGATTTCATTGCATGCAACGGTACTTTGAAAAAATGGAGAGTATCACGGCAAAATATATATTATTGTGAATGAACGTTTCTCATTATTGCCCGTGATTTAATTTTAAGTTTAAAAAATCGTTTGTGTAACTCGTTCTGACTTTCATTGCCCGTAGTAACGTCATAAGTGCATTCATGTTATAATACAATAATGTTCTTATTTTAAATGCATATTATTCGTTTCATATTATAAAATGAAAACGCTTTTCTGTGTGTGCGCTTATTTCTTTTAAGCTACTGAACGGATTTTAATGCAGTATTTAGCAATAGATAGAGTGATTTACTAAAAAAGTTGATATACATACAGAAAATTAGGGCTATAATAAGTATAACCTAAATCCTACTATCCTACTAATAAGATGAATGTGAAAGTTTGTGAAGATGATTGCATGCACAGAAATCTGATATCTGTGATTACATGTTTGTTACTCAATCACGCTCTAAAGGCTAAACCACATACCTGGTAATCGTGCGAAACATGGCCCTGTACGGGGCTCCCGTATGGGCGGAGACCCTGACGGCCAGCAATGAGGCTAGACTGCTGAGCCCGCAGAGAGTGATGGCCGTCAGGGTGATCAGAGGATACCGCACGATCTCCGGTGAGGTGGCATGTCTCCTAGCCGGGACCCCTCCATGGGACCTGGAAGCGAGAGCCCTTGCGTCACTGTTCAGATGGCGCAAGGAGGCGCTGGAGCGGGGCCAAAGGCCTGCGTCTCGAGAAATCGAGGCCCAGCGGACTCTGCTCCACCAGGAAACCGTGGAGACATGGAAGGTGCGACTTGAGCAACCAAAGGGGGGATTCACCACAATCGCGGCCGTCAGACCGGTCATGGACGAGTGGCTGGAGAGAAGACACGGTGCTCTCTCCTACCGGTTGATACAGATGCTTGCCGGGCACGGTAGCTTCGGTAGGTATCTGTGGCGAAAACACCGGGAAACCACGGCCGAGTGTCAGCACTGCGAGAACCGCAGCGATGACACGGCGCTCCACACGCTGGTGGAGTGCACGGCATGGGCGCAACAGCGCCAGGTCCTCGTAGTGGGTCTGGGCGTGGACACTCTCTCGCTCGAGGCCATGGTGCGAGCCATGCTCTCACGCGGGAGTAAGTGGGACTGCGCCGCCTCTTTCTGCGAGCAGGTCATGCTCGTGAAGGAGGCGGCGGGCCGGGTGCGGGAGAGAACTCTCCCATCCGAGTTCCGCAGTCGGCGCCCTGGGCACCGCCGACGTGTCTTCGCCGAGGACTATCGGCCTCCATGACCGGGGGTCTGAGGACGGTGAGAGGGCCGCTCACCGTCCTTACAGAAACAGGCCCATGACGGCATCGTGACGTGAGCAACTCACGCACGCCCCCCCTTAGAAGCGGGGTCACACCCGAAACCCCCCAAAGACGCGGGATTGCACCCGAACCACCCCCTGGGCGAGGCCGCAGTGGCGGCCGTAGGTCTGTTGGGAGTCACGGGACATCCTTCCTGAGGGCTTACCCGGGGCTCTCCACCATAGGCTGTTGGGCGTTACGTGAGGTTTTTTAGTCGGTAAGAGTCCGGCATAGCATCCTACGAGGATTTTCCCTCACAACAAAAAAAAAAAAGGGCTAAACCACATAAATCAGAAAAAAATTCTGATATCTGTGGGCTAAACGGATTAAGCTGAAATTTGGTACATGGATAGATAATAACCTGGAATAACGCATAGGCTACTTTTCATCCCGGGAATATGTTCCCATGGGAAGCGGAAACAGGTAACAAGTTTCAATCATCTAGTGTATCTAGTATTATAAATGTGAAAGTTTGTAAAGATGTTTGGATGTTTGTTACTCAATCATGCTCTAACGGCTAAACGGATTGGGCTGAAATTTGGTACAAAGATAGCTTTTAGTCCGAAATAACACATAGGCTACTTTTCATCCCGGGAATATGTTCTAATGGGAATCGGGAACTGGCACCAAATTCATCTAGTAAATTAAATAAATAATGGCGGTTTAAGAGTTGCGTCTTTCTTGGTCTGAAAGAAATGTATAAATGTATACATTTAGGCGACTGCAATAGGTTGCTTTGATTGAATGGTGCTTTTATCCTCAAAATGAGCCAGCACTAATAATTTAAGTACCTACATTAAAGAATTGTAGGTACTTAATTATTGTTAAGACAGTGTGGAAGATAGAATCATATCATATATCATTAAAGGGAAAGAACGAAATTAGCAATATTGGAGGTAGGTATTATAATTACCCACTGGCAATGTCTGCTCTACATAAGAGTATATCTGATATATTATTTTTATAATTGGTAAGGCGAGATTTCTTCTCATGAGACTGACTTTGTCCTTATTTTTCCAGGTCAATTAATATGTTTCTGACTTCGCACTAATTTAGTTCGGAATAATTTGTTTATTCTTAGCAAACATATTATCACTGCCAGTGGCGAATTGTCCATAGAAGCCCATTCCTTGTGGCTTCCCTTTTCAGATCGGGCAGTGACATGTAATATTTACTCATAACTAATAAACACAATTATATATTCTCGAACACCCATTCAAATATAAAAATATTTGCAAATTTACATGGTAAGTCGGCATTTTCGTCTCAACCCCTGCTACAAAAGTCATAGCAATAAATTTTCGAGTCAAAGTTCAAAGACCCTATCTCTGACATCACGCGGTAAGCCCGGCTTCCTGATCATTTTGCGTCTGCTTCGTTAGTACTACGCAAATGTATATATGCGTCCTATTCTCTCACATTTTTTCAAGATTTGATTCGTGGATTTTCGCCTAAAGTAAGCCATGAGTTCGTGGCTTACACCTGAGACAGTCATATTAATAGAAAAGGACAACGTATTTGACTTGAAAACTCGACCAATTTAAATGCACCTAACGCACGTCGAAACGTTTTGCATCGAAGTGTGTTTTTAATTTGATGTGTTGTTATTAACTTCATTTCACATGCGTTTCCCGTGATTAATAATAAAACATAACATAGTTTCAATTGACTTTATAAAGTATTGTGCTGTTTATTAGTTAATTATAAATAATTATCTACTTCAAGTACTAAATACATCGTGAAAGTGTGTAAAATTGTGTTTTGTGTTCTGTATTTTGTTGTGATTTCTGTACACATGATTATTGTTTTGGAGTCACATAATGCTCACTGATGGACGTAGGCCTTCGGTATTACGGGTTCGATAAAAAATAAAGGTCAGTGTTTTTTTTATATTTATCAAGTAGGTATCTCAGAATACGCTAGTGATATTAGTTCAATGGCTTGGGATACCTAATAATCTTTATTTTGGCTGAATGTTTCATTAATAGTTTATAACATAATAAAGCAGTTTTGTTCCATAGAATCACTTTGTCAGATATTTTTGAAAAAATAGATAAGAAGTATGTTTTTATTTCAATTTTGTATTGTAAAATATCGCGGTTTTTAATACTCTATAGGTACTTGAAATCTTACTAATATTATAAATGTGAAAGTTTGTGAGTGTGAATGTGGATGTTTGTTACTCTTTCAGGCTCGAACGGCTGAACGGATCGGGCTGAAATTTGATACAGATATCCATTATAGTCTGGAATAACACATAGGCTACTGTTTATCCCGGGAGTAACTTCCCACGGGAACTAATTTTACGCGGGTGAAACTGCGGGCATTAGCTAGTACATGCATATTATTAAAAACATTAGAAGTACCTATACCTATTTCGCGTCTAAGTCCCAAATTTATGAATTATTTTCAATTAACTTCAATTGAGACAATTTGAAATAGGTAGGTATGAGCTTGCAGAGAGTAGTAGAATAATTTCAAAACATGGTTAGTGTTCAAGTCAGGTTTTAGTTCAAAATATGTAACTAGATGGCATCACTTTTTTGTATATAGTATCTAGATCGCGGTATGGTTTCGTTACCTGAGCAGACATATATAGGTGTGAATATTATTTTAATAAAAAGAATTTTAGTACAAGGATATACAGTCTATTATTTACACCTAAGGTCGGTTAAGACCTTTTCAGTTTTCGTTTCACTTTTCAGTGTAAATTTGAATATCTTTTTAGTCATCAGTAGATAATTTATGATACTTTTTTATAAGCCAATTTATCATGCACGTAAGACATTGTTTTGAATTAAATACATGGATCTTACGAGTATAGAACAGGTGGCAAACAAAACACAAAAGGCATTACACCGCCGCGCGCCACCATTTAATAAATACGCAAAATACCTACACTACTGGTGTGACCAACTGGATATTATTTTTTTCACCGGCTTTCCTTTTGAAAAAATTCAGCCTTCGCCGCTGATCACTGCCTTACACATTAGTAGAATTACAAATCTAAATCTGTAATCATAAGGTCGAGATTTTATTGAAGTATTTCTGTATTAGTAAATGTTGTTGTAACTTTGTTCGGGAGCTGGGTCAGCATCCGAATTTGGCAGGTGTCATAAGCACCAGACCATTATGATAGAAGTCGTGGAATGTCATTCAAAATGAATAAAATTCGTTTGATTTTTTCCTTATTCTATACTGTTATGTATACGCAGTCGTTTGTATCGTTACAGAGAATTTGAAGTTTGTAAAGGGTGTTTTTTTTAGAGGTATAGAACTTTGAAATGGAATAAAACAAAGGGAATTTTTTTTATTGATATGAAATTGACTTTATTCGAAAGACAATTTTCTGGCATTATAATTTAAATATGATTTCTGGCATATGACCGCCACGGCTGGCTCAGACGTAGTCTAATCCAAAGGTCCAATTTTCGATGACTTTCTCCAACATTTGTGGCCATATATCGGCAATAACGCGCCGAATGTTGTCCTCCAAGTGGTCAATCGTTTCGGGCTTATCGGCTTAGACTAGCGACTTCACATATCCCCACAAAAAATAGTCAAGTGGTGTTACATCGCACGATCCTGTAGGCCAATCCACGGTACCAAAATGTGAAACTATGCGGTTACCAAAGGTTTCCTTCAATAAATCAATTGTGACACGAGCAGTGTGACATTTTGCGCCGTCTTGTTAAAACCACAACACCTGCACATCATGGTTGTTCAATTGATGAACGAAAAAGTCAGTAATCATCGCTCTATAGCGGTCACCATTGACTGTAACATTCTGGTCAGCATCGTTTTTAAAGAAGTACGGACCAATTATTCCACCAGCCCATAAAGCACACCACACAGTCAGTTTTTCTGGATGTAACGGTGTCTCAACATACGCTTGAGGATTATCATCACCCCAAATACGGCAATTTTGTTTATTGACGTATCCATTCAACCAAAAGTGGGCATCATCGCTAAACAAAATTTGCTTATGAAAATCGCGGTACGTTTTTCGGACAGAACTATGATTTTCAAAATAAATTTTCACAATTTGGAAGCGTTGTTCCGGCGTCAGTCTATTCATGTTGAAATGCCAAACCAAACTAAACATAAATCACTTGACTGTAGACAAAATTACTGCCAGTTAAAAAAGCGGTGGGAACTTAAAGTTCTATACCTCTAAAAAAAACACCCGTTATAAGTACGTTCCAATAGCGATTTTTTGGGGAAAGCTCGTAAGTCGATAATAAAAGAGGAGAGGGAGGATTACTGTTCTACGAAGGATTTCCGCCTCGTAATGCTTGATTCCATTAGCTAAGCTTGCGGATATGCCTTGGTTTATCATTAATACGAACCCATACATTGTCCTTTAAATATTTGCTTTAAATAATAATATTTGTAACGACGTAGTTATAGTTCAATATTCTTCATTGTCTAAATTTAAATTGCACATTAAATTCTTGCTTAGTGTTTGTTAATAATTGTTGTTTTTAGTATCTTAAGCTACGGTCAGTCCGAGATGTTTGTAGACGTTTTCATTATCGAAGGATCCCGTGATTTTAAATGCATGTTGTGTTGCCCTTGTAAAGATTTAAATAATGCCTCTGTGGCGCGGTCGGTAGTGATACCGTCTGCGGCGCTGGAGGTCCGGGGTTCTTTTCCTGGGTCGGTCCTCCACAAATGTTAGTTTCGGAGTTTAAGTGTTCTCTATGTATAACATGTATGTATTTCTCGAGAGCAATGAATCCGGGTCACTTAAAGAATCCTAAAAATCTCGGAAATTAAAAATGCTAGGTTAATGCAATAAATTGTATTTAATAGACAATGTAATACTCCTTAAATGAAGGTATTAAAACTTCTTTGTTATTGTAAAGTTATATCATAAAAAAATCAAATTTGAAAAAGGGCCACTTTCGAAGATGGAACTACGAAATTACAGCATTTGGTGTTGCTTTTGTTTGTAATCTGTCATTTATGTGGGTACATAAACCATGTTGATAGTGCTCTATATTCATTAATCAAGCTGAAATTATGTCGCTTACGCCTGAAGAATGCACCAGAATACTTACAATGCTGGAAACCGGCCGGAGTCAGCGCGATACAGCCAGGACTGTCGGTGTGTCGCTGTCAACAGTACAAAGAGTTCTCCGACGTTACGAAGAAACTGGTTCTAACCTACGCAGACCAGGAACGGGCAGAACCAGGTGTACCACAGCACGAGAAGACCGATACTTGGTGAACACCATGCTTCGAAATCGCTTTCTCACAGGAACTGAACTCACCAATCAGTTTCGACGCCTCGGAGGAAGTAACCCAAGTGCATGGACAGTAAGACGTCGGCTTGCTGAATCTAACTTAAAACCCCTTAGACCTGCAAACGGCCCTAAACTGGAGCGTGGGCATCGTATTTCGAGACTAAGGTATGCCCAGAGCCACGTAAATTGGAGTATTGAAGATTGGTCAAAAGTTATGTTCTCCGACCAATCAAAATTTATGCTCTACAAGCACGATGGAAGACACAGAGTGTATCGAAGACCAGGGGAAAGATTCAAGCAAGCATGCATCGAAGAAAAAGTAGCCTACGGTGGTGGGTCTGTACTTGTGTGGGCCGGAATTTCTTCTGAAAGTCGCACAGAGCTGGTGATCATAGAAAACGGCTCTTTAACTAGCGTAAGATATGTGGAAGAAATCCTCAATGATCACGTTGGTCCATTTATGGTCAATTTAGGTGAGGATGCTATATTTATGCATGACAATGCCCGACCTCATACAGGTAGGATTGTGAATGACTACCTTCAAGAGATGAACATTACTCGTATGGAGTGGCCAGCGCGCAGCCCGGATATCAACCCGATCGAGCATGCTTGGGACGAGCTAGGCAGATGCGTAAAACAACGAAACCCTCCCCCAATCACGCTTCGTGAGCTCAAAATTGCTCTCACAGAGGAATGGGAGAATATTCCCCAAAATCGTATAAGGAACTTGGTGTACAGCATGCCAAACCGCGTAAACGCAGTAATGGAAGCACGAGGAGGCAATACGAAGTATTAAAATTCAAGAAAATCGTAATAAAGTTCAAAAATTTCATGTTTCCTATTTTTGTTTTAAGGAGAGATCAGCAGTTTTTTCTTTATGTAATTTTGTGTTAATAAAATGTATGGTGACTCATATTTTTTTTACTTTCATTTAAGGAGTATTACATTGTCTATTAAATACAATTTATTGCATTAACCTATCATTTTTAGTTTCCGAGATTTTTAACATTCTTTAAGTGACCCGGATTCATTGCTCTCGAGTGTATATATGTATGTCTATCAGTCATCTAGATCCCACAGCACAAGCTTATTAGCTTTATTGGGGCTAGATGATGTTGTGTGGTTGTACACTATTTATTTATTTATTATTTAATGTTGTGTGAATTTCATTCAACAGTCGCCATAATAGCAGACACCCTAGACGTTCCCCTGGCGACTTGTGGATCCCCCTGGCGACTTTCTTAACCCTCTAACTCCCACCAAAACTTAAGCCACCCGCTATTATTCTTTTATTTCTGAATCACAAATCACTTCAGTCCTTCTCATAATTTATTTGTGACACAAAACCGATTTATTCCCTTCATTATTAATCTAGTAACGCAAATTAGGAAATGAGAACAAATAGAGTCAATATTGTGGAGAAAATAAATACAAACCCCAGTCGTTGGTCATTTGCACGGGACGTGCGTGCAGGTACATTTATCTAGATAGACAAGATTACTTGTTTGTATTGTCTCGCTTTGGAGACGAAAAAATAAATTGCAGTAGTATAACTCTGTTCCAAGGCATATTTGTTTCCTGGGAAATCCTTCTGAGGTCTTACCTGGTCTCCTGGTTGTAGGCAGATGTAGAACACCGTGTAGCCGGTAGGTATCCGGCATATAATACCATGAGGATTTAACTTGGAACACTCTGCCAGCGCCCGTATTTTCCTCTTGCTTTTTTGACATGATTTGGTTTGAAATCATTTAATTTAACAATTTACTTTTATGATTTATTTGTTGAATCTTTGAATAATTTGTAATTATTAATTTTGTCTATTTTTATATATACTAAAGTATTTTTTTGTTTTTTACTTTTACAAATATATTATTTATTTAAGTCAAAAATTACATAATTCAAAAACACATCAATTTATGATTAAAACTAATAAATTAACCCGTCCCTCACAGTATCCGGTGCAAAGGTGCCCATTACACTGGCTGCATTGCCACGCTGGATAGCAATGGCCAACCTTTGCACCAGATACGAGCCGGAGCGGGAGTCACCCGTCTTGTCCATTAACCGCCTGCCCAATTCTTTAATCAAAACCTTGGCGTCTGCACCCCAACTGCCCATCGTGTCGACAGCGAAGGGAACAAATAAATATTGGTCTGTCAAGGCCGCATATTTACGTCGTTTTTTTCTCTGCTGCATCTTCAGCAGCAGCTGCTGGAGAGCAGACGGTACGACTGAGGTGGCTAGGGGCGACGGAACACAAGTGGCATCCCACAAGAGGCACCTACCGTTTTTCCATTGCACCAAAGTCATGCCGTCCGGTCTCTTGCCGTCTGATCTACTAAGGCCTGGCGGCTCCAAAAGGCACGGGACATCTGCCGAAACAAAGGCTCTCCGAACAATGTCATTCAGAGCATGGTGACGCGGAAACCTACCTGTGCTCCTACGGCCTACGTACGGCAACTCAATGCGTGGTGACCGTCTTCCCCCACCGTGGAACCGCAGGTGCATACATGGGATTCACACACCTTGCAGCCCAGGCGGAGAGCCATCGCCACCCGCAAAGAATTGTCATCCAACAGGGTGCCCAGGTGAGGTGAAGGCAGCGCGTGTAACGTGTAGAGCCAGGTAGGCGCAGTCCGCAAGAGATACGTCATCTTAGGGAGCGCGAAGCACATGCGCAGCAAGACGATCGCTGTATGTGCAGACAGATTTTTGAGACGCTCTTGAGCGGTAAGGAGAAGTTTGTTATGAGAAGAAATTGCATCTGGCCCTCCATCAGGAAATATAGGGGACCCTAAAAGGGTGAAAGAGTGAGAAGGAATTTCCTTAAGGCCAGGCAAAAGTGAAGTGAAGCGTGAAAAACATGCGCGAGCTTCAGTGCTGCATGGGAAAAATTCGCATTTTGAGGGGTTCACTTCCAGACCCAGGTCTTTAAAACCCGTGATCACAGTGTTCAGATCCTGGTAGACGTCTTCCGGTGAACCCCCCAGGGTCCCATCGTCTAGAGTAGCCAAATGGCAAAAAAGGAATCCTTATAGATTCGTCATGTCTGTCTGTCTGTCTGTCTGTCCGTCCATGTGTCACAGCCACTTTTCTCCGAAACTATAAGACCTATGCTGTTGAAACTTGGTAAGTAGATGTATTCTGTGAACCGTTACCAGTTAATTTTGGGGGTCCCCATACTCAGAAGTCTCAGAACTGAAACTCAAAAAAAAAAAATTCCTCAAACCCATACGTGTGGGGTATCTATAGATAGGTCTTCAAAAATGCTATTGAGGTTTCTAACATCATTTTTTTCTAAAGTGAATAGTTTGCGCAACAGACACTTCCAAAGTGGAAAAAGTTGTGTTCCCCCCCTCAAACTTCTAAACTAAGAGAATGATAAATCTAAAAAAAATATATAATGTACATTGCCATAAAATCTACCAACGAAAATTAGTTTGAATGAAATCGAGGTGGTAGTTTTTTTTAATACGTCATAAACCGCAGTTTTCGCCGAGAAAAATCACTACCACTGCGAACGTGTTAAAACATCAATGAAAGTTACAACGAACTACAAGAACTTTTATATTATGTTACTTGCTGCTACGGAACCTTTCATGGGCGAGTTCAACTCGCACTTGGCCGGTTTTTTTAACTTACCCTTGTACTTTATTTGCACTATATTCAGACTCATGTTTACGTAGCCACTACCAATGACATCTTTCATATGAATTTTAAAATTGATATTTTGTTTTGTATTATAAAAATAAATTCTTTATTTTCGCAAAAAAATGTACTTAATAAGTGTCATTATGCGTTTATACAGTTTCTTCACAATACATGGTCGAGCCTTTATCCCCGAAGGGGTCGGCAGTGGCATATTATATGCCCACATTATTTTCACCTTCATAGAATTTGTCCCACGTTACCAGGATCGTCGCGTTGTACCAAATATAATAGATACTATTTTGCATGACGTATAGTAAACGTAAATATTTATTCATGAAACTTTATTTAATATATAGCGAAATTTGATCCCAAAGTAAGCTAAGATAACAGCAGGTTATCTTAGCTAACTTTGGGATCCGTCGTCCTATACCCATAACACAAGCATGTGTTATTAAATAGTGATAGGACGACGGATACTTATAGATAATAAACCAATCAAAAGTAATGCTATGCAAAAAGAACTCTTTGAATATGAACTTTTAACAAATAAATTAACTTTTACAAAATAATGTCAAATAATAAATTTGCAAGCTAATGCAGTACATTGCTTAAATCTAGGGCATTTGATTTCTTACACACTATTCGACGTTCGTCCATAGTACACTTATTGCCCGCTGACAAAAGCTAAAATTTGATTTGAATTACAATTTAGACTACTTTTTATCAAAAATATGGAGCCTTATTATCAAAAATATAACAACTCACTAGTCTAGGTGTGCACGTTAATGAGTTTCTCATTTCACAGTACGCGATATCCATGGTTTGCCTTATTACACGGCACTTTAGTCACGCCTTTTTTTTTCGTGAGGTAAAATCCTATGGATGCTATGCCGGACTCTACCGACTAAAAAACGGTCTACGGTTGGGAGCCCCGGTTAAACCCTTGACATGTTACCCCAGGACGTCTAGTCACCCTCGCTTGTAGTCAGTTGCTAGGATTTACCGTTCCTGAGCACTTTTCCAGGTCGAGCAATGTACGTGGTCAATGGTCAGAGCTATGATTAAACGTCTTGTTATTGCGTTGCATTGCATTGCACATGCGTTTTTTCCACACATTGATTTTAAATTACTTTACCTAAATGACATTTGGTATTATATTTTACAAGAAAACTACCATAAAGCAAATCTGTGTCATACTAAGTCCTAAAAGAAGTAGTAACTGGTATTATAGCCTACAAAATTTTGTAGACTATAAAAGGTCGGCTTTCTTGGACATCAAACCAGTGTTTTATACTTTTCCTATTATCTATCCTCTGGTGGTCGCTATTTTGACGAAATAGGACGTTTTACGATATCATGTTTTGATACAACCATTCACCGATTGCCTATGAAACATTCAGACACCTAACTGTACACTTAACGATTGGTCACTTTTGTTCATCTTTTTAATCTCTGACTGTAAAAAAGGAGAGGTGCCACCACTTTAAAACTGTGTATAACATCTATTTGTATGTGGTATCATAGCTCTCAAACGGATAGGTCAATTTACAATTATTAGTGAATACTTAATACAAGGCACGTACATCGTAAAATACGATGGACAGAAGTTAAAGAAATAAAATGAATTGATGTTCTGATTTCCCTGTACAATGGCCTCAGTACACCTTTTACTAACGGCGAGAAGTATATTTTATGTCGCCGTACAGCCCACGTTTCCGTCAAATTTGTCGTTCGGAATAGGAAGGTGTGACGCTTAGTAACGAGACTACGTCACTGCGGTATCTCTTCACGAACTAACAATAATTCATTCCATCAGCCTGCCAACAAATTCTGTTGTAATATGTTTCCACCTATTTATTGTGAAATTCCTAGACTGACTGACAGGTCATTTATGTTTTTTCTGTTATTTGACCATTGGGACAGCAGAATGAATGATGTTTATGATTGTTTTTTGGTGCAGAATTTTATTTAGAAAATAAGGAAGCTGATGATAAAATGTTCTAATAGTAAAACGGAAAATCATTTATGAGCCGAGATGAAATTCGAAAACTACAGTAAAGCTCAATCAAATACCCACCAACTAAACACACACTAACTAAACTGAAGACATCGGAACCACATAATTAATTTATTTTGTGTTTCTAGCACTATTTGCATAATTAAGTATGTTTTTCTGCTGGGTAGGGACGAGAGCCTGCCGTTGAATAAATCACCCCGGATTTTTATTTATATTGAAATACCCGAAGCAAATATAAACACTAACCATATTGGAAGTGATTGGTGTTCAGTAAAAAGGTCTATTTGTTTTACCAACAAATTTTCAGAGAAAGAATTTCACGTCGTTTATTTCACGAACATTTAACTAAATCGATAACATTTCAAGCGCCTTGATCCTGATTAAGTAGCAACACGCGTTACGGCGCACGTATGTAAACATCTTTATTTGGCTTAGAAGATTTTTTCCGTGTTTTGGGGACACGTTTAGCGTCGTAAATAATTGGGTGAAATGAAGTGATTTAGTTTAAATACATTGAGAAGAGATGAAACTTGGTACTACAAAAAGTTTGTATATATATATTATCTTGAAATACGAGGCATAGTAATAATATCATGCCTTTATCGTGACTGCAGGATTCGTACATAAAGACTTATAGGTAGGTATTAAAAATAATATTCATAAATCAGGTTCTAGAGTTATTGCTATAGAAGCTGAGCGCTTCTAGAGCTTGCTGTAATTTACAGCAGCATCAAATTCATATACCACTGTACCTACTTTATTAAAACCACCAGTGAAACTTTCTTGTACGCAAAATCGATCTATAACAATTCTGTACAATTATTGCCTATCGTTTTACACAACAATAACGAAATGAAGTGAATAAGAAAATTTATGCCATTCTAAACAATTAAGCCTTTCCTGCTATCTCAGGCCACCAGTTAACTTTACAGGAAGTTATTTGACGCAATACAAACGGAATTCGACATAAATAACAAAGTAAATTGCACAAGGGTTCGTTTAAGTCCAGTAAAGTTTACGTTAATTTCAGGGACTTCTAAACCAGGTGAGAATTGCTTGAATTTCAGCGCTCGTAAACACACCTTGCCCCTACAATATGCAAACCTAACCAAACCATTTTAATTGGTTCGCTAACGCTTTGTGTTTCAGTTTAATTAGTAACACGTATATTTTTTGGATAACGTTACCTACTTAGAAAAAAAATTGAATCTTTGTAAAAATGTTCTGATGTTTGTTACTCATAATCTTCATCAATTAGTCAGCGTCAAACGGCTGAACGGATCGGACTGAAATTTGGTACAGGGATAGATTGTCTGGAATAACGCATAGGCTTAGAGAATATGTTTCCAAGGGAGGCAAAATAAAATAAAATAAATAAAATAAAATTTATTCCCTTTGAAATTTTTAAAAAATTATTTAGGTTTGTCAAAATTTTTGTGACTCTACCGGGGGTTCGGAAATGCTACAGACTGAGAAGAACACCCCAAGAAACTCAGTCCGGTCCCTCATAATCATCTTAGTATCTAATACAGTTTTTTTTTTAAATGTAGAAAGGAGCAATTCGTGTCACTGCCAGGCAGTCTTGTCTTCTAGAAAGTCTTTAATGCTATAATAAGCTTTCTGGCACAATTTAAGTTTTACTAGTTTTTTAAATTTATTAACTGACAAACCTGTTATGGCTGTCGGCAATGTATTGTACATTCGAATACAATTGCCCGCAAAAGAATTGCTTATTTTATTAAGCCTAAATCTAGGTACAGCCAATTTATTCTTATGTCTTAAGTTTAGGTTATGGATATCACTATTTTTAATAAATTTACTGTTATTTTTATGAGTATATAATAAGTTTTCATATATGTACTGTGAATACACAGTAAGGATGTTGATATCCTTAAACTTTTCTCTTAATGACTCCCGAAACCCCATACCATAAATAGCCCGGACAGCCCTTTTCTGCAACACAAAGATACATTCGATGTCGGCAGCGTTACCCCATAATAGTATGCCATAGGTCATGACACTGTGGAAATAGCTAAAGTAGACAAGACGCGCTGTTCTAATGTCTGTCAGTTGTCGGATCTTTTTAACGGCATAGGCTGCAGAGCTCAGTCTGCCCGAGACTTTCTCGATATGAGGCCCCCACTGCAAGTTGGAGTCTAACTTTATGCCCAGAAAGACAGTTTCATCGACCAATTCTACTTGATCATCCCTAATCCTAATACTGGTGTTAACGAGCCTAACATTTGGCAAGGTGAATCTAATACATTTTGTTTTAGTTTCATTTAACAATAAACTATTAGCGTTAAACCAGTGGACTACCCTAGAGAGGGCATTGTTTACTTCGTCAAGATCGCGTTGTCCACGTTCAACTTTAAATATTAAAGATGTGTCATCAGCAAACAAAACTACCTCGTGATCGTCTCTTATAAGGTGAGGGAGATCATTTATGTACACTAAAAATAGAAAAGGTCCCAGAATTGAACCCTGAGGCACCCCCATTGTTACAGCAGAACCATTTGACTGTTTACCATTTATAACTACTCTCTGTACTCTATCTCTAAGGTAAGAACTAATTAAATCCAAGGCCGTCCCCCGGATTCCATAATGATCCAGTTTTTTTATTAAAGTCTGATGCTGGACGCAATCGAAGGCCTTAGATAAGTCGCAGAATACACCATAAGCATCATACGACTCCTCCCAGGCCTCATATATACACCCTAACAATTTGATTCCAGCATCCGTGGTAGACTGACCGCGCGTGAAACCGAATTGTTTAGTATGGAATAGTTTATTTGTATTAAAATGATTTTGCATTTGATTAAGCATTACCTTTTCAAAGATTTTACTAAACGTGGGTAGTACAGAAATAGGACGAAAATTGGACGGATCTGAGGTGCTACCCGATTTAAACAGAGGAGTTATTTTACTAAACTTCATTAAGTCAGGAAACACACCACTATCAACACAATTATTAAATTTTATTGATAATTCAGGGGCAACCATTTCAATTAACGAATTAACTAGATGTACAGAAATTCCCCAGAGGTCAGCCGTTTTCTTAATATTTAAAGATTTAAAAGTGTTTATTATAGTGTGTATACTAATTTTACTGAATTTGAATATTTCATTACAGCAAGGAACATTTGCTTTTAACAAGGATTCTGCTATTGGGGTAGAAGAACCCAGGGCTCTGGTCAAATCTACTGGAATACGAGAAAAAAATTGTTCAAATTCGTTAGCGACTTCGGCATCTGTTGTAATTATGTTACCATTTACTTTAAGTTTAAAATTATTATCATTCGATTTTGCTTGGCCTCTTTCTGCGTTAATTATTTTCCAAGTAGATTTAACTTTGTCTACACTATTGAGAATTTTATTACTTATATACTTTCTTTTGGCTGCTAAGCAGTCTGCTTTAAACTTTTTTGAATAAGTTTTAACATAATTTAGAAATTCATCTGTTCTATTAAGCTGTCTTTCTGAGTATAGTTCATACAGTTTTTGTCTACTTTTATGTATATCCTCAGTGGCCCATTCACTGAAGGCTGGCCTATCACCGATTGTGACTTCCTTAGACTTGAATACGGAGTTGAACTCATTGTTAAAGGAATCAAAAAATAACTTATACATTACATTTGGATCTAAGCCAGTGTCTAAAAATGAAAGTTTATTGCAAAGTCCAACTCGCATACGTTCCAAGCGGTCACTAGTTACTGGTCTACATAATATTTTACGTCTTTTAACTTTTTCTCTTGTGATCTTGAAAGATGCTATTTGCCCAGTATGATCTGATTTTATCTTATTTATAATACTCTTACTTTCTGGCAACATATCACTGTATATATTGTCCAGACAAGTAGCTGTTGTATCACAATATCTAGTAGGCTCTAAAAATAAGTTAGTGAGATTGTGTGATTTAAATAAATTTAAGATATCATTGGTCTGACGCGTATTTATAAGTATATTAACATTAAAATCACCGCACACTATTAGGTGTTTATTAGTTTTTCCAAGTTTAAATAGCACTTTATCCATTACTTCCTCAAACTCACAAAAGGGTGAGACTCCAGGTTTATATACGCATACTACTATGAATTGCTCCAATTCTACGCACGATATTTCAACTGTACACTCTACAGAGAGGGACACAACATCTTTCCGTTCCTTATATTTTAATTTCTTATTTAATAAAATCAACGAACCCCCCCGTGTTGTGTTGACCCTGCAGAACGCACTACCAACCCGGTAACTACTGAAACTGAACATGAGCTCATACTCCTTACGCATATGTTCTGTAAGACAAACAATTTCAATATTTTCTGAGCTCATGAACAGCTCCAATTCAAACTCTTTGACCTGCGTTAATGTTGCAATATTATAATGCACCAGGCTGATGTAATTTACATTTTTTAATTTAGTTTTGTTCGGAGGACAGTTTCCGATAAAATTATGGTTTGCAATTAAATTTAACTCTATTAATTTACAATTTTGGCTAGAGGGTAATTCCTCTGTTGTCCCAGCAGTTAATTTAAATAACTTGGAACAGATTCCAAAGTCCTAAATCTACTCTGCTCAAATAAAGCAGTTTTGTCAGCCAAGTTTTTGGCTACAGAATAAAAATAATTAAATAGCAAACTTGCTATTTGTCTTTTATAATATTTGGGTAGACAATACCTACCCTTGTGATTATTATAGACTATAAACTTGCTATGTGACAAATTTGTGTTAAATACAGAATTAAAGTCAATTATATTAAATTTATTATTAAACTGACTTATTAAATTTAAACGTAAATTCATCTTATATCTAAATGAATTTTCCGAATCTGGCACACCTTTTATAAATGCTGGGATGCGGGGTCCTACTAACATCTTAAGGACCCCAATGGGTCGGATCCTCCTCGTGGTGCATCCTGGGCAACGGAGTAGCGACCACTCCCCTTCCTCTGTGGGGGAGTTGTGCTACTCTGGCTAATTCCGGCCGAGGCGGGAGTAACCCACCTGTGGGTTGCTCGGTGGTGTGTGTTGCTGCCGGCCGTGCCGTTATTCACGGCCGGCAGCAGCAATGATGGGTCGCCGTCGCTTCGCCTCCTTTCCTGGCGAGACGATGGCGGCAAAGTGGGAGAGGCACTGCGTGGGGGGCGGGAGTTTGGGTAGATGCTCCCGCCCTGCCATGCAGTTCGGGCTGCCGGCCGTGAATAACGGCGCGACCGGCGGCAACAGTGCTGGGCCGCTGTCACCTCGCCAGTTGACGAGGTGATGGCGGCAAAGCGGGAGGTGCACTGTGCGGGGGAGCGGGAGTAACCGATAATGCTCCCGCTCTGCCGTGCAGTTCGGGGGCGCCGCGGTGAGGAGTTACTGCGCGCCCCCGATTGTTTCTTGACCGTGGGCGTAAGGTCGGGGGACCCCGCCCACCAACGGTCACATGGCGGTGGGCACCTTTTCCGTGTTCCAGGGGTGCCCATTAGCGCACGCCTGCGCCAGCCGCTCTCTGTCTCCTCTATTACAGAGGGGCGCTCGAGAGCGGTGCAGGCGTGGACTTCAGCTCCTTAAGGAGCTTTGGGGAGCCGCCCATCTGGCTCCCCCGAGGAGAGCCCCGAATAAACGGGGCGCCCCTGGCCGGGTCGACGTGAATAATCTTTTGATATCCCTCGGCCCGGCTAAAGGGTGAGGAGGAACACCGCGGGGTTTAGTGGGTAGAACGGTCCATTCCGGACCGGGCCGGGAGTCCCACACACCATCCCAGCTGCCCCCGCAGCTGGGATGAAGGCGCTTAAATGCGTTCCCCGCGTCAACAAAAAAAAAAAAAAAACCTTTTATAAATGCTGGCATAAATGGGTACCGAATTCGAAGAGGGCAAAGTCGAGAAATCATCAAGTGTAAAATATAGAAATATCGTGTCACAGTGTTCGTACTCTTCCAAAACAGCAGATTTTTTAAGCTATTGCATAGCTTCTATCGCGGGCCTTGCGTGGAGACCGAATCCAGAAATTGTGTCACGAAAACGAGTCACACTCTCGGCTACCTTCGGCCACGTTCGTGTATCTAGACACGAACGACACACTTCATAAATTTTTTGTTTACGTCAATTATGAACTCTGCAGTCGTTATATATTATTATATTATGTCAAATAATCCAAAAATTGATGCTTGTACCCAGAATCGATCTTGCGCCTTCTGCGTACCGATCCGCGTCTTAACCACTCGACCAAAGTTGAATTAAGAATGCTGGTCGAATTTACAGTTCTTAATGTGAAATGACAATTTCGATGCTGTCAATTACACTAGTTGCTGTCAATTTACTTCGTCTAAATAAAAATTCGACTATAGGTGTATAGGTATTCATCATCTATGTACAAAAGTGAACTGTACTCGTATAATTTGTGTAAAAAGTGTTTTAAATATGAATAAACAAAGTTTATTTATTAATGAAGAAAGTCACGAAAAATAGTGAAAGGAAATGAGTGAGTGCTCTATATACATACATTTTATTATTATTATCACCAATGCAGTATTATTTTTTGTTTTGTTAATTTATAATACTGCTATAAAGGTAACCAAACCCGGGAGTACGTTACCATGGGAAGCGGGAAGAAAATTTCACGCTGACGTAGCTGCGAGCGCCATCTATCCCATACCTATGTACTTTAAACGTGTCATAAAAGTCATAACAATACCATAAATGCACATTTCAAAGAATGTCTATTATTACCATAATTTTTTTAAAAATAGTTTTTAAGTAGATAAGAAGAAACCTATTGTTTTATCTTTTAACTAGCTGACCCTCGCAACTTTGTTTACGTCACACAAGGTCTATGAAATTAGAGGTATTTATTAATCATACTTATCAAGTAGCGTGTGAATCTGCCCTGTTTGCTTAATCAAAATAAAGCTTAATGGTTAAAGCTATTCCTCAGTATAGAATTTTCCTCAGTATAAACAATTTACATACAAACACCGGCGTGTTAGAATTTTATTACATGTATCAATGTAGTAGACGTAACGTGTATAAAATGACATCAATCAAATGTCATCAATATTCTGAAAAAGAAATTAAAAATAGAGTTCACAAACTCTTTTGAAAATACATACTGTACCTACCTTAAAGGATCGTTATGAAGATAACAGGATAGTTAACAACCATCCATAGAAAATAGATGGTATAATGCTGAATACCGCAAAGAACAATCGGCGCGGCATAGAATGGGGCCAATACTGATATCCTTGAGGATTTAAATGATGCCGATGTCCTGTGCCTGCTGAGGCACACACCGCACACACACGCCGTCATGCATGTCTGCAGGACAACGTGCAGAACAACGAGCGCCGCTGAAATGCTCAATCACGTGACGTCTGACCGGCAATCGCTAACTCGCCTGCTGTTCATCGCGTTTATGGTACGAAATAAGACGTCCGTTCAATTATCGGCTGATATTGGCCTGTTTTAAGAGCTTATGGTAGGCCACCAGGATGAGGCCGCGAATGGCTGGACTGAAATTAAAATCGACAGACGCAAGAGATGTGGTGGAGGCAATAATTCACGTACCTCGGGAGTGTCGTGTCAGAAACTGATGGGATAGAAGAGTAGTTACCCTACATCATTTCGAGTCTCGCCAAGGCCAGAACAACCTTTACACAGCGCCCCGTAGGCAGTTGCGAAAATAGACACGAAGAGTGAAACTCAAAAGTAAACGTTAAAACTGTACTGCTAACTGCTATACGGATGCGAGACATGAAAGGTCACTAAAGTAAAGACATTTCGCCTTTTGGACTTTTGGACTTTTGGAATTTGGTTTTATGGACTTTTGGACTTTTGAACTTTTGGACTTTTGGACTTTTGAACTTTTGGACTTTTCCAAAAGTCCAAAAGTCCAAAAGTCCAAAAGTCCGAAAGTACAAAAGTACAAAAGTCCAAAAGGCCAAAAGTCCAAAAGTCCAAAAGGCCAATAGGCCAAAATTCCAAAAGCCCAAATGTACACAGTCAAGTAGGTACTTGGTACTATACTTTGTTGAACATAGGCCTTAAAATCTTACTTCTTACTAATATTATAAATGCGAAAGTTTGTGAGTGTGGATGTTTGTTACTCTTGCACGCTCAAACCGCTGAACGGATCGGGCTGAAATTTGGTACAGCGATACATTATAGTCTGGAATAACACATAGGCTACCTTTTATCCCGGGAATAACTTCCCGCGGTAACAAATTTTACGCGGGCGAAGCTGCGGGCATCAGCTAGTATTCTTATCTAGAAATAATTATACTAGCATAGTTGGTAAAAAATGCTATGTAATAGCTTTACCGCGGCAGTCCCCGAGTGCCACACGTCTTTTTTTTGTGTATGTGGGTTAGTGTGTGTTTCAATAAGGATATGGAAATAAGTTACCGACTAATGTTTAGTTTCTAAATGGTTCTCTAACAAGTACTGCTCACTGAATAATGAATAGAAATTATTCTAAGTTAGTTCATACAAATAAAAACCATTTATTAGCAATCAAAACTCAAACTAACGACCCATAAATTAGACTACTTTAGCGGTACTTTGTGATATTCAAATTTTCTGCAGAAATATGTTTTTACTATGCAAAATAATGGATAAAGCGTATGAATTTTATTGCTGGTAATTTCTCATTGCTTCAGCTGGCTTTAATGCTGAAAAATGAAAGTCGCCGCCACAGCGGTAGCGATATTAGGTAATGTATTCCTCGAGAACTTAGCAGTTGACTAATTATGTAGTAGGTACCTATGTAACTACGTAGGAAAGCGGCTGTGGAACATGTGCGTTGTTTCAAAAAGGCAAATACCTTTCAGAATGTTGAATTTGTTTGTATAAAGAAAGTATGTTCATGTTATTGTATGATAAACGGAACGGGATATGAATAGCAGATTTTGGAATATTCCGGAGGGACATGCGGCTTACGCCTTAAGTTCCGGTAAGATGAAGCTAACGGAAAGTTTCTTAAGTAACTTAAAAGGTTGAAGTATCGATGTATACCTATATAAGCTGGATTTTGTTATCTGATCAGCTTACTCGATCAAAAATATCATTACTTTACAGCCCATTTTGACGTAAATCCCAGAAGTCTTGGTTGAACCACACTGTGTAATAATTTAGGTTTGTTTTAAGGTTTGGGTGTCTGTTTATGTGTATATCAGTTGTCTAGATCCCATAGCACAAGCTTATATAAGCTTAATTTGGGCTAGATGATGTTGTGCGAGATTGTCTACAAATATTTATTTTTTATTTTAGGTCACAAATCTTTCTGTGTATTTAATCTGATTTAACTCCCCACGTAAGGATGCATTTATACGTAAAAACTTTTCTCTAGAATGGGGAATTCTCTACAATAGTAGAGAAAAGTTTTAACGCATAAATCCATTCCTTATTGGAAAACGTATAGGTACAAATCAGTTTTAATTATATTACAATTTGACAGACGAGCGTTGATAGAGATAGATTTTTTAAAAGTTTAGAATTAATTTGCTCTAAATCTATTAAGGTTAATACATTTTCTAGCTAAACCCAGTGCAAACTCAATATTGTTTTACACTTAAATTAAGTTAAAAACACAAAAGGGACGGACGCGTAACAAACACAACAACTAAATGAAAACGTGACTCATTTATTTCAATCAACATTTCGTATTCTAAACAACGCCGTTGTTACCGTTATCAAATAAATTGCTTTTTTTCTGTAAACAAGTAATTGGGTTTGACCTTCATCATTGAATAATACCTATTCTAATAGAAAGAAACCCTCACAATTTATCCACGGGAATTAATCTTTATCTTTTTTAGAAGCTGTTGAGAATTTTGACATACCTACTCTGTAAAATTTGTAGTAGGTACCTATTAGAATCTGATACTACAAATTTTACTTTGGAGTTTTCTTTTATCTAATAATTAGATAAAGGAAAACTCCTGGGGTACCCATACTTTCGAGGGGCTTACCCGGGGCTCCAAACCGTAGGCTGTAAGGTAGATTACGTGTGGTTTTTAGACGGCAGGAGCCTGGTATAGCATCCCTGAAAGATTTTCGTCACGTAGAGGAAAAATATAAAGGTAAAAGAATATTATTCAAAACTTGTACCACATTAGGGATGATTCTTCTTGTGTACCTACCCAATAAACAGGTAAACATGATTAAGACGAGACTTACCTTCAAATTAATGACGTCATTTATCTACGTCTACCTCAGTTTCATCACAAAGACGTAGGTGAGATTAAATAAATAGTTTCGCCGTTTCTCACCATGGTCAAAGAAAATTATTTCTAGGCAACTGTTCGTTTTAGTGAAATAAGGCGAAATACAAATATGTATTGGAAAAAATCCCTCATAACAGTATAGCTAATAATTGATTCCCTGTAGTATAAAATATTTAATATGGTAACACTAATGAATAAAATAAAACCGGCCAAGTGCGAGTGAGACTCGCGCACGGAGGGTTCCGTACCAAAACACGACAAAAAGTCTTGTTTGTTGCATGGGAGCCCCCTTTAATGTCCATTTTGTTTTAATTATTTATGAACATACTCTGCTCGATATTCTGTGGGTATTTCAAGCGTTTACCGGTTGCCCTTATTACCTAATATCACTACATATTATAAAACAAGTATTGCTCTGTGGTGGTTGTTAACTATCCTGCCATCTTCATAAAGATCTTCTACGGTAGGTATAATACAGTATGTATTTTCAAAAGAGTTTGTGAACTCTATAGATGTTTAATTTCTTTTTCAGAACATTGATGACATTTGAATGATGATATTATAAACACGATACGTCTACAACATAGGCACATGTAATAAAATTGTGTGTTGGTACGTAAAATGTTTAAACTGGAGAAAGATCTAAAATCTTTTGGTCTTTCGGTTGTCAGTAACATGACAGTCGTTAAGCCTAGGTAAGTACGTACATAAATAAATCAGAAAATTCCATTAGGTACAGTAAACAGGTAATACTCCTTTCTACCTACCGTTTCTCAACAACGTTGAATATGTCCGATAAATATAGGGCTATGCTTACTGAGGTGACGGTCCCACGCATTTCAGGGGCGCTAAGCCGTTTTGGCAGGCGTCTCTTCACCTGATCTAATAAGTCGATCAGAAATTGACACTCATGTTTTAAAGAAGTTTTCACAGATAATACTGTTAAAATAATAATAATTTCATGTTTAATGTTTATTGTGGATCAAACATCCCTATCCCTACAAATGCGAAAGTAACTCTTTCTGTCTGCCTGTCTGTTACGCTTTCACGCCTGAATCACTGAAGCGATTTAGATGAAATTTGGGATAACGGTAGGGTGAGTTCCTGGCAAAGATATAGGCTAATTTTTAACTGTTAACTGACTGCGTAAAAGAAGGGTAGGTAATGATTTCACGCGATAACGACTTCTTCGCGAACGAAGCCGCGGGGATCAGCTTATTCACAATAAGCTAGACAGAAAAAAAAACTTTCATACAACTTAAATACAACAAACAAGCATTTCAGAATTCTTCCACATCATTGCTGAAAGCATTGCCATGTTGAATGGTTAAAATACTAATTCTTTTGTGTAAGAAAAAGCAAGTCTTTTGGTCCCGCTAATCATCTATTATGTTAAATCTTTGGTTGGTTTCGAAGTTACCTGTTTGGTCGCCGGCAGCGTAATTGTATCGAGGATGTCTTTTCCTCTTGGTGTAATACGTCTGCTGGAGTGCCACAGGGCGGCGTTCTGTCTCCTTTACTTTTCTCAGTGTTTATAAACTCCATCACTAACGACTTATCTTCTTCCTATCACCTTTACGCAGATGACCTCCAAATTTATTCTCAAGCTTCGTTGGATAATTTGAGCGTAGCCATTGACAATATCAATGCAGACTTGGACACTATTTGCAGATGGAGTGAATCGCACGGATTAAAAATGAATCTAACCAAGACTCAGGCGATAATAGTTGGGAGCCCTAGGAAGATCTCCAGAATCGATTGGACAGTGAATCCAAAACTTATATGTAACGGCACTGACATAGCGTACAGTAACTCTGTCAAAAATCTGGGCATACTTATGGATTCATGCCTGTCTTGGGGTCCTCAATTGCAGGAGCTGAGACGCAAAATATTTGCTGCTTCAGGGTCCTTGCGCAGACTGAGAAATTTTCTACCAATTTCAACTAAGATTGCGCTTGTACAATCACTTCTTTTTCCTATCCTTGATTATGCCGATGCCAGCTATTTAGATCTCACTCAAGACCAACTAAATAAACTTGAGAGACTCCAGAATTTCTGTATTAGATTTATATTTGGACTACGCAAATATGATCATATCTCCGAATATCGTAGAAAACTCAAGTGGTTACCTATCCGCCTTCGCCGGAATGCTCATATCCTATTTATATTATATAGTATTCTTTTCAACCCTGTCACTCCGCCATACCTTAAGAGACGCTTTAATTTTCTAAATGTCTCCCACTCTACAAACCTGCGTTCATCGAGGAATTTGAGATTGAAGATGCCAGGTCACTCCACTAATTTTGTGAACAACTCGTTCAGTGTACAGGCCGTTCGCTTGTGGAATGCGCTACCAGTGACAATTCGACATGCAAAGTCGCTGCACACATTCAAAACATTAGTTAAGAGCTACTACCTACGTGTCAATGACTGCATATACTGCTCGTTCGCTCTAACTTTGCCGCTCGGCTCTATACTAAAGTCGAATTTTTGATGAGACGAAGTAAATTGACAGCAACTAATCTTACTTCTTCTTGTAGTGTTGCGTATTTTCTATGACATAGTGACATTAGCTACTGTCAATTTACTTCGTATAATTAACAATTCGGGTATACGCCTCTACGCCAGCGGCAAAGTTAGAGCGAACGGGTAGTAACTTATTAGTACATCTCCACTATTATCACAAGTATGTTTTAATGTATATTTTTGTATTTATTATGTATTAATATGTATTATTATAATTTATACCTTGTAGTTAACATACGTATCTGTGTATTTATATGTGTGTGTATGTATGTATGTACATGTGTATGTATGTATGTACACAATTATTTTAATTTAGATATATACCTACTTTATTTATACCGCACCCCAAACTGCCCTAAATATTTCCCAACCTCCGGTTTCCATCCAAAGGTTGCCTCCAAAAGATTGCCTTGTGCGATAAGGCCGCCAATTGTTATACCAACAACTTTATTAATAATTTGTTTGATGTATTTCCTGGTGTGCAATAAAGAGTATTTGTATTGAATTGTATTGTAAATCTTTTATCACTTGGTGGATATAGGTCCAATCATCCTTATTCCGGTCCTTATACCGCAGCCTATACAGCAATGCATCCATCCGAGGAATTACCTTGGGCTCCCGGTACTAGGAGGATAGGTTGCGACCGTTTTGTTTTAGAACGGTGGTGTAACCTCCGCGATGATATGCCATAGATAGCTAAATGTCAAAAAATACCCAACGTAACAAACAAATATATAACACCCCATTTTAAAATGTGTTGAGAATTTTAGACACTAGTTGGAATATTTATTATACAAGTACATAGATACAAATAAGCGGCTAAGTTCATTTACCCTTTAGATTGGCTTTACTGTTGTCGCGTAATTGAATTATGAGCAGAAACCTGTTGAAAATATTAAAATAGAATATTTCTACTTTATCATAAGGCGATTTCACTATATTTCTCTATTTACATCAAAGGTGTTTGTACAATGAGCCACTCACCTTTCTTCAGACAATGGCGCCTCGGGGGCCTCGATATTTGCATCTATCCATCATTTAGCTATCAAAACTTCGTCTCTCCGAGTTCCATAACGGATCATACCTGTTTTAATATTTGTGTTTATGGATTGGATAGCACAGGAAATTGTCTGAAAATATTATTCACTGTCGTAAAATTTTAAGCCTTCATGTTTATAACTGCAGAACGTTATGTACGGAAAACTAATAAGCTAAATTAGACATCAAACTCTTTTGAATATGCGTACGTTAATATCTGAAATGAATTCATAAAAGTAGAGAACTTTAGATAAGCTGTGTCTTTTTTGATAAGGCTCAATAATTAAGGAAATTTAGATTGGTTAAGAAAGCTTTTACTGTTTACATTTTGATGTAACTGACTGCCTCTGTGGCGCGGTCGCGTCGGTAGTGTAACCGCCGTGTTTTCAATGTATAATATGTGTATGTATGCACACATAATGTATATAAGCACGTCTATGAGTCGTCTAGATCCCATAGAACACGCTCATATTAGCTTAATTTGGGCTAGATGATGTTGTGCGAGATTGTCCACAAATATTTATTTTATTTATTTTTTATTTTAGGTCACGAATCTTTCTGTATAACTAATCTGATTTAACCCCCCATGTTAGAATGCATATATACGTAAAAACTTTTCTCTAGAATGGGGTATTCTAGAGTAAAGTTTCTACGTATAAATCCATTCCTTATTACAGTGAAATAATGTAGGTTGTTTCGAGGTTTGGGTGTTTGTATATGTGTCTATCAGTTGTCTAGATCTCATAGCACTAGCTTATATTAGCTTAATTTGTGCTAGATGATGTTGTGTGAGATTGTCCACAAATATTTATTTTTTATTTTAGGTCACAAATCTTTCTGTAAGTATAATTAATCTGATTTAACCCCCCATGTAAGGATGCATTTATACGTAAAAACTTTTCTCTAGAATGGGGTATTCTAGAGAAAAGTTTTTACGTATAAATCCATTCCTTATTGGAAAACGTATAGGTACTAATCAATTTATATTTTATTACAATTTGACAGACGCGCGCTGATAGAGATAGATTTTTTAAAGTTTAGAATTAATTTGCTCTAAATCTATTAAGTTTAATTCGTTTTCTAGCTAAACCCAGTGCAAACTCAATATTGTTTTACACTTAAATTAAGTTAAAAACACAAAAGGGACGGACGCGTAACAAACGCAACAACTAAATGAAAACGTGACTCATTTATTTCAATCAACATTTCGTATTCTAAACAACGCCGTTGTTACCGTTATCAAATAAATTGCTTTTTTTCTGTAAACAAGTAATTGGGTTTGACCTTCATCATTGAATAATACCTATTCTAATAGAAAGAAACCCTCACAATTTATCCACGGCAATTAATCTTTATCTTTTTTAGAAGCTGTTGAGAATTTTGACATACTCTGTAAAATTTGTAGTACCTATTAGAATCTGATACTACAAATTTTACTTTGGAGTTTTCCTTTATCTAATAATTAGATAAAGGAAAACTCCTGGGGTACCCATCCTTTCGAGGGGCTTACCCGGGGTTCCAAACCGTAGGCTGTTATTTGGGATACGTGTGGTTTTTATTCGGTAGGAGTCTGGCATAGCACCCCTGAAAGATTTTCGTCACGTAAAAGAAAAATATAAAGGTAAAATAATATTATTATTCAAAACATGTACCACATTAGGGATGATTCTTCTTGTGTACAGTCACCTCCAATATTGCATGGGCCCCTTAAGATCTATAATCACATGCACATTTGAGTCCAAACTATAAAAACTCCGCTAGATGGCGCATCTTTACTCGAATATAATATTGCATAGACACCTTAGAATCACAAAAAATGTACTAGATGGCATATTTACATTACTCAAAAGATTAATGAGTTGCTATTTTGACAATAATCGCGTTCCTGTGTGAGGTATTAAAAAAATCGGCAACGCTAGATACTTGACTTGCAATGTTATCCGATAGATGGCGTCCATTCTCAGTGCAAAGCAATTTCGTTTCGGATTGACCATGCATTCTCAAATTCGTCTGTACCTACCCAATAAACAGGTAAACATGATTAAGACGAGACTTACCTTCAAATTAATGACGTCATTTATCTACGTCTACCTCAGTTTCATCACAAAGATGTAGGTGAGATTAAATAAATAGTTTCGCCGTTTCTCACCATGGTCAAAGGAAATTATTTGTAGGCAACTGTTCGTTTTAGTGAAATAAGGCGAAATACAAATGTATATTGGAAAACATCCCTCATAACTGTATAGCTAATAATTGATTCCCTGTAGTAAAATAATTATTACACTAAAAAAAGAGAGAGAGTTTCTTTTGGTCTTTCGGTTGTCAGTAATATGACAGTCGTTTAGCCAAGCTGAAGGTCTTGAAGGTCTACACAAGTTGCACCAGAATCAGTAGCGTGTGTGTAACGCCTTTTGTAGTGAGAAACTGCAAACGCAGCACTAAGCGTCAATAAAAATTCTCATAAATGATATTGACGCCATAATTATGAACTAAAATTATAAAACAACTTTAGTAAGTACGTACATAGAGAAATCAGGAAATTCCATTCGCACTCAGTACAGTAAACAGGTGACTCCTTTCTACCTACCGTTTCTCAAAGTTCAATATGTCCCGATAAAGGACATCATTCATTTTGGACCAAAAACTGAAAGTGCCGGCCAGAAAAAGAAAATGTGATATTCGCATAGAAGACACAATTTCTAGCAAAAAATACTACTACATTAACCCTGTGCGTGCTATGGTTTTTTAGTTACATGCTTTTAAAATTCGTGAAAAATGTTATATCGAAGGTGTCATTCTAATTGATATGAGCAGTTGAATAGTGTTTTGTTTTATTAATTATGTCTTTCAGCACACATATAAGCACACATACATATAATTAAACCTGTTTCTCCGAAGGGTGAGGCAGAGGCATATTTTATGCCCAATTTTGATTTCTCGTTCCTACATAAAGAAGCATGTAAAATAAAGATAAAGAGTATTTTATTTCGACAGAGTCAAAGGCCTTCTCGTAGTCCGCAAAAGCCATACACAGCGGCTGATTGTACTCGTTTGTTTTCTGCACAATCTGCCGTACAGTAGGGATGTGGTCCACGGTTCTGAAGCCTTTTCGAAATCCGGCTTGCTCCTTTAGCTGAAACTCGTCGAGCCTTCCGGCGAGGCGGTTTGTGATTACTCTCAAGAACAACTTGTAAACATGGCTCAGGAGTGAGATGGGTCTGTAATTCCTCAGCAAGGTCTTATCACCTTTCTTGAAGAACAGAGCCACGCTTCAGGTGTTTGTCCTTGTTGGAGGACGGTATTAAACAAACTCATCAGCTCGTTGAGAACCGGAGCCCCCCCACCCGCCTTCAGTAGTTCAGTTGTAATTCCATCCTCCCCAGGGGACTTGTTGTTTTTAAGTTGCCCGAGAGCCGCCCTCACCTCGCTCTGATCGATGTCCGAAATGTCCTCGCTATAGTGGCGCGATAATGGGACTCGGTGGTCACAATCAGTAGGGTCCTACTCGTCGGCCTTTTTGTCCGTAATGCATAAAGGTCTCTGTAAAAGCTCTTTATTTCCTCGAGAATCTCGAACCTTCAGGTCACAGTTCTGCCATCCGCTGTCTTCAGTTTCATCAGACGGGGTCTTCCAAGCTGTTAGGCAATTACTTTGGTACCCCTGTTCTGCTCGATCGCTGCCTCGACGATGCTGCTGTTATAGCGTCTAAGGTCGCGTCGTATCAGCTTTCGTGTTCTGAGATTTAGATCCCGCTGGTCTGACGAAGACGAGTGCGTAGATGGCGTTTCCCGTCTTATTCTCATAAGTTCGAGAGTCTCGGGCGAGAGCTTAGAGCACCTGTTATTGCTTTTTCCGAACAAAAACCTTCGGGACACTTGCTGTAACGTCCTGACCACATTGTCGGCCTTATCGTGAATATTGCCAGTGGTTTCCAGCAGATCAAAACGATTTTGAAGTTCTAACTGGAACCTCTCAGCCACTGAGGCTAACTGGAGCGCGGTAGGTCGGAGAGTAGGCTTCATCATACGGGCTCTTTCAGCTCGGAAGTCCAAATTCAGAGATGCTCGTACAAGTCGGTGATCACCACCGGTATTAAACCTGTTAACCACAGAAACATCTCTAAATATAGACTGCCTGTCCGTCATGATGAAGTCTATCACGTTCCTTGTGACCTTGTCGGGGCATCGCCAAGTCCATTTTCTGTGGGGCTTCTTCTTAAAGATAGCGTTCATCAAGAAGAGCCTCTGAGACCAAGAAAACTGACAAGCATATGGCCCCGGTCATTTCAGCGCCCTACACCAAAGGGGCCGATATTCGTTTCGCCGCCTTCTTGAACTCCCACTTCGGCATTGAAGTCCTCCATCACAAGGCTGTAGTGAGTCTTGGCAGTACCATGCAGTGCTTTTGCTATGTCCTCATACACGGTCTCAACTGCCTCGACAGTGCTTTTCTAGGTCGGAGCGTACACTTGTATCACCTTCAGGGTGTACCTGTTGGTGAGTCTCAGTATTGAGTACGCTACCCGATGGAAAACACTCCTGATCTCCACAAAACTGCAAACGAGGTCCTTTTTCACCATAAAGCCAATCCCGCCCTCGGAAGAATGTCTTCCGTCACCTTCCCGAAAGTAAAACAGGTCGCCTGATGCAAGGGTTAGCGTGTCCTCCCCCTTTCTTCGGACCTCGCACAATACTGGATGTGCCAGTTAATACGACCTAGTTCTCGAGTTCGGTGAGCCGCTCGTCCAGGCGCAGAGTAATTCCATTAAACGTAGCCAGGGTCAGTTTTGTATGGCAGCCTCCCGTAACCCGGAGATTCTTAGCACCCCCCCTCCCGCCGTCACTCCGACCGCTGCCGTGATCGGAAACAGCGGGAGTGCCGTGAACTGGGGGCTGTTGTTTTGTTGTGTGTATCATAGGAGGATATTTGGCCTTACTGTATCACGCTGGCCAGACGGGTTGGTACAGAGTTTAGTTTCGAATTTTCCTTTTTTGTGCGCCATGACCTCGTCCGTTTATCAGCAGGTGCACCACTCGCAGGTGAGGCTGGCTTGGACCCCGGGGTTGGTGGTAGGGCCCCATCGCACCCATCGGGCGTCGGAAGGTGGCGGGGTGATTCGCCAGGTACCTGTCGCTTGAGTCTGGGCGGCTGCGCGCGCGGCATCTTTGTCTAAGTTTTTTGAAACAAGTTTGGATTTGTTGTGAATCGTTAGGTACGTTTTGTTTGTGCGTAGGTACGTAGATAATTAATAAAATGATAATTCTTTCTTATTACAATAGAATAACGTAAAAACAAATCACTATTCAAGTGATAAAATGTATGAAAATACATCATCAAAATAACATTTCTCTCGTATTTTAAAAGCATGTAACAACAAAACCATAGCACGCACAGGGTTAATGTAATAGTATTTTTTGCCAGAAATTGTGTGTTCTATCCGAATATTAGATTTTTTTTTTCTGGCCGGCACTTTCAAAATTGGCCCAAAAATGTATGAAACGTGAATGATCTCCTTTGGGGCTATGCTCACTGAAATGACGGTCCCAAGCATTTCAGGGGCGCTTAAATAAGCCGTTTTGGCAGCCGTTTCTTCACTTCCTTATACCTATTCTAATCAGTCGATCAGAAACTGACACTCATGTTTTAATGAAGCTTACACAGTTATACTTTTAAAATAATAATAATTTAATGTCATAAATGTAATGATATAATGTAATAAAAGCGTATTATCATTCAAACTTTCACAATAAGCTGAAAAACAACAAAATAAAATCTTTTATACAACTTAAAATACTACATACAAGAACCGTAGAATTCTTCCACATTATCGCTGAAAGCATTGTTACGTTAAATCTCTGAAATTCTTATCCTTTTGGTTTTGTGTAAGAAAAGGCAAGTTCTTTGGTCCCGCTAATCGTCGATTATGTTAAATCTTTTATCACTCGGTGGATGTGGTTCCAGTGATACTTGTACCGCAGCCTATAGCAATACATCCATCCGAGGAGTTACCTTGGGCTCCCGGTGCTAGGAGGATAGGTAGCGACCGTTTGGTTTTAGAACGGCGCGTGGTGGCATAACCTCCGCGAAGATTTGCCCAAGATAGCTAAATGCGATGTCAAAAAAAAATTTTTTTTTTTTTTTTACTTATAATCTTGCAATCAGTCATAAGACTATAAACAGATGTGCTGTGAGTTTTGCTGGCGTTTAGAGCGTCGCCCCCAATGAGACCTGCTCTTTTTTTATGTATGCCTGGATTCTACTGAATCCTACAGTCATCAAATATATCCCGCCGCTTTTTCAGCCGTCGCATGGTTTCAGGGATGGTAAGCTGTCCCGCTAATTGGTTCGGGTGCTTTAATAGTCTCAACATGTAGTCGACTCCATGGGCTTCTATTTCCTCCCTAATCATTGGAATGTCTAGAGTTTCATGGATAACTTGCGTCCTTATAAACCAGGGTGCATTTGATATTTGTTTTACAATATAATTTTGTGCTCTCTGTATCTTCATTACATTTGAGGCGCTCGCGGAACCCCACAACTGTATACCATTTGTCCATATGGGTTTCAGGATTGTGTTATATATGAGCAATTTATTGTCCAAACAGTTTTGAGTTGCGTCCCAGAAGCCAGTAGAGACCTTTGTACTTTAGATTTATTTCCTCTCGTTTTGCTTCAATAGGTTTGCACCAGGTAAGTCTACGGTCCAGGTGCATGCCCAGGGACCTTACTGTCTGCTGGTGAGTCAAGTAAACCCATAGGTTTAGGTAGGTATTATTAATGGCACCAACTTCAATATTATATTGAATCAAATCTGATAAATCAAAATACATAATTACTTTGTGGTAAGTAAATTTTATTTTTAAGGATCTGTATGAAGTCGGTTCTATTTTTTATTTAATTTTTTTTTGTATTTTAAGTGACGGGTTGAGCGAAAAGTATATCTATGTGTAAAGTTCTCATCAACACAAATCAATCAAGACGAAACACAAGGTAACTGCTGTAAATCGTTAGGGAATTCTCTCGACTGTCTTTCGGTTCCATCATCAGATCGACTTCAAACCTTCATTAAATTGTAGTACATTAAAGCACTTAATCAAAAAGTTAACAAACGCACTAGTTGTCCCTACAATTTTTGGTGGTGGCCCTCGATTTCTCCTGGATCCCAGCATCAGATCCTGATACCCTGGATATGGGACCACCTCAGAAGTAGCCTATTTCAAACTATTACAATCCATCCATAATTGGCGCCGCTATCGCTTAACATACAAACAAAAAAATAGCGTACGAATTGAGAACCTCCTCATTTTTTTGAAGTCGGCTAAAAAATACTCAACGTAACAAACTATAGTAACCCTCATTTGTGGAAATTTGTTGACAATTTCAGACACTAGGTGGAATATTTATAAAACAAATACATGGATACAGTAACCCTCATTTGTGGAAATTTGTTGACAATTTTAGACACTAGGTGGAATATTTATAAAACAAGTACATGGATACAGTAACCCTCATTTGTGGAAATTTGTTGACAATTTTAGACACTAGGTGGAATATTTATAAAACAAATACATGGATACAGTAACCCTCATTTGTGGAAATTTGTTGACAATTTTAGACACTAGGTGGAATATTTATAAAACAAGTACATGGATACAATTAAGTTCATTTACCCTTTCTGTTGGCTTTACTGTTGTCGCGTAACTGGATTTTAAGCAGAAACCTGTTGAAAATATTAAAATATAACATTCCTACTTTATCATAAGGCTATTTCAATATATTTCTCTATTTACATCAAAGGTGTTTGTACAATGAGCCACTCATCTTTCTTCAGACAATGGCGCCTCTGGGGCCTCGATATTTGCATCTATCCATCATTTAGCTATCAAAACTTCGTCTCTCCGAGTTCCATAATGGATCATACCTGTTTTAATATTTGTGTTTATGGATTGGATAGCACAGGAAATTATCTGAAAATATTATTCACTGTCGTAAAATTTTAAGCCTTTATGTTTATAGCTGCAAAACGTTATGTACGGAATACTAATAAACTAAATTAGACATCAAAAACTCTTTTAATATGCGTACGTTAATATCTGAAATGAATTAATAAAAGTAGAGAACTGTAGATAAGCTGTGTCTTTTTTGATAAAGCTCAATAATTAAGGAAATTTAGATTGGTTAAGAAAGCTTTCACTGTTTACATTTTAATGTAACTGACTGCCTCTGTGGCGCGGTCGTGTCGGTAGTGTAACCGCCGTGTTTTCGATGTATAATATGTGTATGTATGCACAAATAATATACTTATATAAGCACGTCTATCAGTCGTCTAGATCCCATAGCACAAGCTCATACTAGCTTAATTTGGGCTAGATGATGTGTGAGATTGTCCACAAATATTTATTATATTTATTTATTTTTATTTTTTTAACTGTGTCTACGACGAAGAAAATTCTGATCTAAAAACAAGTCGAGTAGGTAGCCATATTAATAAGTCATAGTAGTTATAATACTCCAGTATCTGATACTGTAAAACAGACCCCTTGTATTGAAATAATTTCAGTTAGGACTAAAGTATTGCACCCCTCCAAAATTGATACTTTAATTTTACAAATTTTCCATCAATTAACTACGACTTGGTGACAAAATGATTATGCAAATATTCCAGGCAGGCGATAGCTTCCACGTTGGTACCTCGGTGTAATTAAAGTTCGTCAGGCATTCGCGTCGCGTCTGCCTTCCACTTGTATATTGCTACAGCTACAAACCTACAATTTAAAATAGACCTTCATTATTACCTATGTTCAACCCCGCAGTGGTCGTACTATCCAAGGTTAGCGGGGGGAGGGGTAATCACACCTACAATGGATTTTACCTGTTTGCGGCAAGAAGCTGTGTTAGCCTAACTACCGTCATAAATAATGTTCTGGTGGTGAACCGGTTGAGAGTTTTTCGTAGCCAAAGTCTTTAAAGAGCACTCAAGGGAACGGTTCATGCTAGAATTTCTTGCTTGAATTAAACCAGCGCTACACGTTAGGGAATTTGCCTAGTTCTATACTAATATTAGTGCAGATAGTCGAGAGCCAGGAGCACAGGAGCTTGCTAGTTAAGTGCCGCTTTTACGGAGCATGTATAATGTACGTTGCACTTGTAGGTAATCTAAATGGCATTGAACGCGTTGATTGCTTTTGTGCAATGAATTGTTGAATTGATTAATTTAACTGTAGTGACTGAATATACTATTTGGGAACTAAAGTGAAAAATGTTAGGATTTTGTAACTAGATTACTACAGTTACGTTAAAATTGCACGGCAAACTTTGAACTGCAAATAATCCCCCAATTCATTGGATAATAGTTCCCGCACGCTTAGATTGTGGAATGATCTCCTTGCCTCGGTTTTCTTAAACGACTACGGTATGGGGTTATACAAAAGGGGTCTAAAAAGTTTTTACATGGTCGACAGGGTGAATGGCGCCTTTGGTGTTGCAAACGTTCATAAGCTGCGGTGACCACCATTCCTTCAGGTGGGCCGTATGCTTGTCTGCCACCATAGTCGTGTAAAAAAGAAAACAAACATTTATACACAGGATTTAATAACGTTATTTCATAACATTAAAGTCTTTGGCGTCAATCTCTTTGACTCGAGGAAAATTAAAGACAATTTTATTAGATTTGTTTTTTGTATAGAGCAGATATGTCATGATGTGATTAAAATAGCGACTTCTGTACCGCTTTTGTTTCAGAAAATACTTAGTTTTTTTCATACCACTAAGATGGCAGACAAGTATACGGCCCACCAGAAGGGCTTGGTTAATGTATTATTATGTGTTTTAGATTTTTATGTACTCAACGTACGTATTCCCGCTTGCCATGGAAAAATATTCTCGAAAGAAAAAGTAGCCTATTTATTCCGGACAATGATCTATCCCTGTGCCAAGTTTCTGCTAGATCCATTCAGTCTTTAAAGTGTGACTGAGTGACAAATATATTAACATCTTCACAAACTTTCACATTTATAATATTAGTAGGATATTAGAATTTAAATAAAGGGGCCTTACAATGCATTCTGCTTATTTCAGATATCATGATTCATAGTAACATTTACTCCTTATAACCAACACAATCGATATTCATATAGAAATAATACCTATAAGTTTTATTTTTCAAAACGACCGGGTTCGATTCCCGAGCTGTACAACAGCGTTTTTAAAAATTTAAGTATGCCGTTGTTATTTTCTCTAAAATCGATGACATGGTTCCTAAGAACAGATCTTTGTATCTCTTATATTTACAGAATTGCCCATACTGACCGTTTCGAATGTTACACCCGGTATAATGTGTTACAAGATCATAGAATCGGCTCCTATTTTTTAGATTAATGCTTTATTTTTATGACTTAAAAGTTTTTCAAAGCGAAGAAAAAAATACCAATATACATTGTATTTAATGAAGAAAACATAAGTACCACCAATATGTTTTCTTAGATTTTGAATAAGTATGAGTATTGACTTTTGTATGCTCATGTTTATCCACGACCTTAAGTGCAGCGAAAGTCCTTTACCACTTGCTAAGAAAATTGCAAAAAAGCCTAATGAATCAAATCATATTCAAGTATATCGAGAAAATATATAAAATCAAATCATATTCAAGTATATAGTAATAATGTTAATATTTATAATGTTATAATTTTATGTTTCACTGTAATTTTTAACTATAGTACTTTTAAATTTTGTCGTTGACTCGATCAACTCGAAACTCATACGTCTGAAAACTTCACTTATTTATATTTATAATAATTAGAGATATAAAGGTCCTACTACTATCTACCTGTTTGTATATTATAATTGGATATTATAAGTAGGTTACACGTGTTTGTCGTAACGGCATAAAAGGTTTCGCTTAGTAACATTCTTATTTGAGGTGTGGATGTGATTTTGTGGTAAGAATATTGTTGTGATAAGAATAACTGACTGAACTGTCCTTTCCTACATATAATGCTACATCGTTTTCAACGTATTTTATATCATAAGGTAACAGATTTATACGCTGTATACACAATAGAATACAGCGTATAAATCTGTTACCTTAAATTAGATATATAGATATTATATAATACGTTATTTACAAAGAAATAGATGTTTCATTAATTTGAGTTTTTCGTGGAACCTCAATAAAATTTAACCTTTTATTTTTTTTTAATATCAATATATAGATTCTATAGATCTCACAGATCCGTTTCAATGAATTCAAATCTATATAAATCGAAATAGGGCACCACCAAACGAAATCAAATCCAACAGGCACATTATGTTAATGTTATTATCATCCAAACAGGTAACAAACATTCAGCAACACCGTTAGTGAAATGTTACATCAGCTTCCGTAAACATAAGTAGGGTAATATTGGGGCTTCTGCATCACTTCACCTCGCATTCGCTCGGTTCGCGATGCAGTACGCCCCAATATTACACTATTAAGCTGATCTGCGCTCGGTTCGCAATGCAGTACGCCCCAATATTACACTATTAAGCTGATCTGCGCTCGGTTCGCAATGCAGAGCGCTCCAATATTACACTACTAAGATGATCTGCTATACTCCATTGTATTATAAGGTGTTCCAGTATTGTCATATACTAGTTAAATCAATAAGAGTATTATCGATTCTAATTATCCGAGCCCACAGCATCAGTCCTTCAAAACAAATTTCAAAGAATCTACTGTTTTGTTTTCTGGTAGGTATTAATATAGCACTGTACTGCTCGTAGTTTATGATTTTTACAATATGAAGTCCACATAATCGCCATTCTACTATTACTACCTGAACTACATAGATCTCCAATTTTTAAGGTCATGTTAAGAAATCTTTGATTTTAGATTATTAGCAAATGAAACGATTATATTGTTCACTAAAAAATTTTATTGTGTAAAGTAAATTTTATTAAAGATATGTTTCTTATTATCTGAACACCATTTATTTAAACACATAACATTTTTTAAAGCGCAAATAGAGTCATGATAAATACAACTATACACATCAAGGGAATGATCGTATTTGTCATATGAGCTTAACAAATTAGGACAGCCTTTATCTTCTAAATTACATACGTTATCACTATTTAATATATTTTTTAACCATTGCACTTTTTCAACACCTTTGACATAAACACATTTACGTCTCAAAATATCTTGAATCAAATTCTGATGATTTTCGTACGGTACAATTCCCTCATTCCAGTATATTTTACGATTACGTTCAATCCAGCTTACTTGCCTTCTTTCTTGTTTTGTCAAAGCATAAAATGGAAACGGTGGTTTTATTAGAAACATCTGCATTTTTTTATTACCAATTATGGCAATTTCTTTTACAATAAATTCATTTGCTTCTGTTTTAAAACCTTGAACATCTACAATAGCCGTCATGATAATCTACGCACAATATTACTCAGAGGTCTGTATTCCACAACTCTGTCATTTATAATTAAACAATATGCTGTTGTATTATCTGGGACCAGCGTTGAACATTCAAATTCTAAGCGCACATCAACTGGTCCTGTTTTTAAACTATCGTTTTGCCTTGAACAATCTAAGATGAAAAGCGGTGCCTTTTCTTTAAAGTCTTTCAAATCAAGCAAGGGATCGACAGGGCTGTTGTAATACGACTGGCGAAATTTCACATACATATCGTATAATATACTGTATTTATTCTCAGAGAACTTTAAACCCAAAGGCTCATATGGATAATATTCTGAATTCAAAAACAATGTTACATTAGTTACTTCACAATGATCGAAAAGCGAGCTATCTATGAGTTTATTACTTTTTCTATTAGTTTGTAAGCAGAAAATTACATATCGAGGTTTTTCTAATTGTGACGCCGTTTTAACTGACCAAGAATGTTTTGTGCTTTTCGGCAGTAAAGGATATTCATATAAGTCCCAATTTCTAAACGCCATTTGGATAGGTTTATCTCTTTCTAAATGTCTTAAAAGTGTCAATCGTTCACGATCTGACACTTTTATATGAGGTACTTTCCATTGTACTCTTAGTACGTCTATTTGAAAATGCGCAATGTCATCAGTAAGTATTATACTATTTAAATTCGAATTACTTCTATTCAGTATAAGTTCATGCTTACAATTTATCACGATCTTATTATAATCTTCAGCAAATCCTAAAATTTTATTTAACGGTATAAAAGCACTAAAATGACCATCACTTTTGAATCCATCCAAGTTCCATCCCCATAAGGCAGCAACTTTATTTTCTCCTTCATTTAATGAAATATATGATTTTATCGTCGACGTTATACCTGAATTTTTAATTCGATCTATTTCCATACCATTCACTTCATATCTGATGTCTTGAAACAAATACATAACGAAATTATTAGTGAATGCAATGCTTTTCTTAAGCGGTTTCCCATCTTTACCGAAGATTTTTGCCTCGCCTTCGATGTAAATTGAACTGGCTGATGGTAGCGCATATATGTCTTGCTGGTGTATGGGGATTCTGATTTCATCGTTTTCTCTAAAGCTATTGTTATAGGGATTATAAGAATGGATTTGATAACTTTCAATCGAAGTATCGAAGCGCGGTAATTCAGTAACCTGTAGTATATTCATAGTGTGAAACCTAGAGCTTTAAGAAAATCTTTATTCGACTTCGTCAAGTTTATTAATTTTTTCTTACGTCTTCGCTCCTTGAACGTCTTAGTAGAAGTAAGGCGCTTTATATTGGCTATAGAGTTTTTATAATACAAAATCATTTTGTTTTTCTTAGATACTGCAAATGTAGTTCAATATGATCTTCTTTAAAATGTATATTAATAGAGATAGTAATAGCTGGAGACAAGCTTACATACTGAACTAGTTTCAAAGGTCTTCTTTATTTTATCCTTTGATCACTCCAAAAGTTGTTTAAAAAGTTCAAACATAGATGTCCGCAATTAAAAGGATGATTTCCCTGTATATTATCATAATTATAATGAACTTTAGGGCCTGCATATCTTATAAATTCCTTTGGGGGTTTAAGATTACCATAACTGTCGAAATATTCTATATAGGTATTATATTTTACATAGGCTACCCAATGAGAACCAGGATTTTTAGAACTATCTAAATTAATGATCCCACATTCTTTTCTAAAGGGTCGATTTGGGAGCTCATCTCTCATAAAGACTCCTCGAAAATAGGGAATGTTATTTCCGTATTTTAAAATATCTAAATTAGTTAAGGCTCGATTGGGTAGCCGATTCTTTAGTTTTTTTCTTTAGAGACATAAATTCCAAATCCATCCTTATGTGGCTTAAGATGTAATCCCTTTCCAATGCAAAGAGCTTCCATTTTTTCATTATGTCTTTTCAATTCAGCTAATCGCTTTTTAGCCATCCTGTATTCAGTAATAGTTTTAGCAATACCAGATGCACCTCCTGCTAAGGCTCCCGCAGCTGACAGTCCCGCAAAAATAGGAATTAAAGGCAATACTCCGCCAGTTTTTGGTATTGGAATAATACGAGGAAGTTTAATAGATGAATTATCAACTAATTCTCTAGCAGCAGCCATAGCTAATTCTATTGCCGTTTTCTTGCATTTTGGTTTAAATTTTTGTATATGTTTTTTCGTTTTACTAATAACATTTCCTAACTTATTTTTCAAGCCGCTGTCTAAAGCTTTTCTGGAACCCATTTTTTTACAGTTTCTTTTAAGACCTGCACCTGTTTTAATTTTTGCTAGCATAGCTTTGCTTACTAGATGAGCTGCGAATTTTTCACCTGCACTCGCATCAGAAGCATCTGCACGTTTTTTTGCCATTTCTAACAATATGAAATCTGCTTTATGTCTATCTTTTAAGTTTGCTGATCTATGATAAGCAATATCGTGCTCTTTACAATATTCGTCTAATTTATTAACACCTTTTTCACCACGTTTAAGTCTCTTCATTAATTTTGTGCCAGGGCCGCAATAATTGTATCCAGGTAAATGCAATTCAAATGGTAAATGATTTATAAGCCAATTGAGAAGACCGCTCTCTCTAAAACACATCACGAGACTGGTAGATAATGGTTTGAACGCTGAATAAATATGTTTTATTATAATATATTCCATTTATCAATCCAGCTATTTTCAGCAGAGGACAAGCCTAGCCATTTCACTAAAACCTTGCTGCCTTTCCGCTTAAGAATTTTTTCGACTAAGTATATTTCAGGATGCATTGTTTTTTGAAGTTCTTCAGCATAAAATGCTCCTAAAATAGGCTGACCTTTAATTGTATCTTCAATTAAATAAGTAATTGGAGCTGTGTTTTGTATTTTTCGAATTTTGAATATTTCAGTCGACCAGTTAGGAGTATAGCCCTTTTCAAATGTTCCTTTGTACTTACTGATTCGCACATAATCTCCTGCTTTAAACTTATTCTTTACATTAACTTTTTCTGCCAGCGTTTTATATCTTTGTAATACGAGTTTTTTATTATTATTATCAACGTTTGCTGGTAGCTCATCTATAGTACGATGGTAGGTATGATTATATTAAATATAACATTTTGAAGAGCGCTAGTTATCCAATCATAATTACCTTGTAAACTAAATTCTTTGTATAATTTTGATTTCAATGTTCTAATAAATCTTTCAACTATTGAAGCCTTCTTAGTGGAAAATGTTGAATAATGATTAATATGATATGATTTCATAAGATTATTAAATTTATTATTATAAAATTCTGCTCCATTATCGGTTTGCAGATTTTTAGGTATGCGCCCTTTATCCAACAAAATTTTAAGACTCTTACATACAATGTCTTTCTTTTTACTTTTCATTGGAAATACCCATGCAAATTTTGAAAATGTATCGATAATGGCCAAAATAAATCTAAATTTTTTATTTTCTTTACAAATTGATTGCATATCAATTAAATCCGCTTGCCACAGATCATCTATATCTTTCATAATAACATTTCGTCTTTGGAAGTTCACCCTAGCATTTTTATGAATTTCATTTACCACATCAACTTTGCTCATTATTTAGATTTTTATGTTTAACAATGTTCAGTATGAAGAACTATATGATACTGAATTGAAAGTTTGCTATGCATAGCATTTATTCTTTTATTATATTAGCTTCTTTCAATTCTTCAATTATGGATAAAATTTCATTATCATGGTTTGAATTGCCTGCATCTCTTGAAGCTACCAATAACTTCAATCTCTCAACCAATTCATTAGGATCGTCCCAATATACCAAATCAGTGCTTGTTTTATATTTTTTGAGTTTTGGCAGACTGCCTCCATGTTTTAAAATGACATCGCTTGAAGTCTCTGAAAATAGCGGTTTAATAATTTCTCGATATTTGATTCCTTTGTCCCCTCTTAGCTGACCTTTAGAACTATGAGCATTTGTACGATGTAACATATCTTTGTAATCAAGTTTATCTTTGTTTGATATTGTACTTAATTCAGGTTTTTTCCGAAATAAAAGTTCTTTTAACCCCGGTGTTAAATTATAGGTTTTATCTCCAATTCTAATCAAAAACATATTTCCTTTATCCAAACTTTTAGAGAGTGCTACCACTGAATTACCCATCATTAGAGTATTGTTTTCTTTTCTTATTCCAAACGGAACATTTAGCCCATCATGAATATCGTAAATATCATCGCGTTCTAACGAAATTTCTAAATTATCTTCATTTTTAGGATATTCTTTAAAATTTACATCAGCATCGTAAAAGTCATCATGCATGGTAGAAAAGCTTGCATTGTTTTTGTCTGACTCGATTGCTTCAGAGTTGGCACGGGACAATTTTTCTGTATGTTGAATATTATCTGGAGCTTTCTTTGAATAAACTAATATTTTAAGCGGGTCTGTGACAGATTTTAGCATTTTATCAAGCGATAAGTTAATCACATGTTCCTGATTTTTCATTTGGGTTAACTTATTTTTAATGTAGTCAGCAGACTTAATTAATTCCATTTTAATATTTTGCTCCATATTATTACTTAATACTGTATTCAGCCGGTGAATTATTAACACTGAATATATTTTTATGAATGAAGTTAATTTATATACCTGTTCGCATTATTATTTTCATTCAAGGTGAAAAAAAACATCGAAATTTTTTCTGTATCTCCCGCTGTTCAATGAGCAGTCTTTGTTAATGCAAACGAAATTATATGGGTTACTCCAAACTGTACTTCAAACATTTTTGAATTGACTCCACGACATATCAGAACTCGCATGTTCTTCGTAAATATGCTTTAAGTTTATATCATCTTGTTTGAATATTATAAGAAAACTAGCATTATCACGCAGCAACTGTTTTGGAATTTTTGAGTAAGTTTGAGATAAATAAAAGCAGTCTATCTGTTTATGTCTACCCATAGAGAAATAATTACGAATATTAATTTGATTTTCGCAAGCAACATCATCAAATATAAATATAGAATTGGTCAAAGCTTCACTCGACGGTATTACATCTTTATCATCATTGAACTCATAAAACTTAATCTGCGGTATCGTACTTAGGACTTCTCGTAAAAAACTATATTTTGGTTGAAAATTAGTTTTCGAGTAGAGATAAAGGTTTTTAAACTTGAGTCCATTTTCATGCATGAGTAAACTGATCATAACATTTGTTTTGCCGCAATTCGATGGACCGCATATTATACAACGAATTGTATTTGGCAATAGCGTGCTATGTCTTATCTGTTGCGCAGGATCAATAAAATTTAGACTACCTATTAACATTTAGTGATATGGGTTGTTTGATCAACTTCATCTTTGTTTCTGCTTATATATTTGATTGATCATCATATATATTCTCATATTATGCAAGATATATAGGTACCTACATATAAATTATATTGAACACAGCAGTATTCAACTAACGCGTTTCTACAGGTTTAAACAGGTTGCATCATGATAAAACTCTATATTCTCATTATAACTAATAGGTATAGGATGTCGCTTGTTTTAAATATAATTATAGTATACACGGCGTATTATTTAGTTAATGCATTTCCACAGGTTTAGACACGTTTCTATCATGAATGAAAACATTCTAGTCTCATATTACTTTAATATAGGCTGTCGCATTTCTACAGGTTTAGACATGTTTCTATCATGAATGAAAACATTCTAGTCTCATATTACTTTAGTATAGGTTGTCGCATTTCTACAGGTTTAGACACGTTTATATCATGAATGAAAACATTCTAGTCTCATATTACTGTAATATAGTTTGTCGCTTGTTTAAAATAATTTACAACTAAGTAATAACAATTGCATCATTCCATCATTGTTTCGCCAATTAGCAGGTCGTCCAGATTTCAGCACGTTTTTGAGGTAAGTTTTATTTTTATTTTTACTTTTCTTTTTTAATTTCACAATATAATAATATGTAATCCATATTTGTTTACAGAATTATGGCTAACTCACCGTCCTACAGTCCCTCTATTGATATCATAGACAACATGCGTGAGGTAGGTGTATATAACTGCATAATTATTTTGTTTAATCTTAAGGCATAAATTACATTTATAATTTATATTTTTTCTTTCTTTCAGAATCTGATAGAAGACTCCAACCCAATTACGAATCCATTTTATTATGCCCAAGACAGAGAGGGCTGGTACGCAGAAGTAGCGGCAAAATCCAGCGAGGAATATCGACAGCAAAATGCAGAGGCTCAAACATTAAAGAAAAAGAAACAAAAATCTAAAATTTCGAGCAAATCATCGTCTATAATGCGTAAGGAGTCGGGGCGAGCTCGTCATCTCATAAAAAATTTTATACATGATTTTGAAAATCAAAATATGGATAATATAAACACTGATCCTGATAATGCGAGTGTTAATGTGCAATATTTGGTGACAAGTGACTATAATGATATTATAAATGAGACTGAGCATTTAGTGGGTAAAATAGTGAAGAAATTGAGTAAACCTAGTATTTAATCTTTTCATAATGTAATAAATAATGTAAATTGTTGTAGGACGAATTTTAAAAAATTAATCATTGTTTAATTTTGTCAATCAATTACACTTTAATGGAATTGTGTGAATTATAATGGAACAATAAAATAAAAACTGTTTACGATTATAATTTTTTTATTATACTCTTTACATTACAACAATACATTAAGATATAATTTGTTAAATTAATTAGTTATAAATAAAATTATTACAATTGTATATCTAATTATAAAATCGTAAAATAAACAATTGCTTATAGAATATATTATACTTTGTTACATAGCATAGACGAACTTTATTACAAGAAGCTTCAATCATTGATATTTTCTAATAAATAATATGCGAGAAATCGATTATTTGTTTCAATTAAAATGCTGTTTTGTAATGACCCCATGCTAAAGTACTTATTCTATCATCCATTATTTGTCTTTTATCGTCATTTCTTGACAAAATTACTTTATTAATTTTTTGAGTAAATATTCTATGACTTTTAGATCTAATTGTATACATATCATCTCTAAGTATTTCATTCCCCAGTAAAACTTTTTTATAATTATCTATATTCAATTTTTTAGTAACACACTTCTTAACACCTTTTGCTTTCTTTATCGATACCACATGAGTATCTATACAATACAATTTTGCACCTAAGCCCACAAATTCAGATATTATTTTTCCACCCATCTCATCTTTAAAGTAGCCAGGTATCTTAGCATTAACATTTGGTACATTAAAAATATTATCTTTTTCAAAATTACTAGTATCAAAATATTTCAAATGTGTCTTCATATCTTTGTAAAAATCTTTTGTGCGTATTATATACAAAAGACTGTCGGTGTCTGTTTAGCAAAGTCTCAATTTATTTTCATAAATCTTTTTCATTATTGAATAATGAAATCTATATAAGTGACTTTTCGCGATTTCTAAAATACTGAAACCAATGTAGATAGGACGATCCAGAATTATTTTTGTTTGTTGCATTTGAATTGATACTAGAGATTCTGAAATAACTAAAAAGTTTTTAAAATTGGGAGCACTTACATATTTTTCTGCCCCGCAAAACTTGTTAGTTCGATTAGAATGATCTCTCTAAATATTGACAAGTTTAACATCAACTTGTTTTCTTTTATTCTCAATGGTTTTACCGAATATGGAATTATTTTGTTTCTTAACCCTTAAATTCATAGTGTAGGATTCAGACTACACAATACTCTGATGCCTGACTGTCATCCGCTTTTGTCTTAAAATTAATTTTTAATATCTCTTGTCAATCGAAAACGGGTCTATTTTCTAAATTATTATGTTTGCAGTTCTGTTTTTATTTCGAACTTAAATTTTATTGCTAAAACTTCTTGGCGAACCGCGATTTGTTAAAGTTGTAATTGAACGTATTTACTGAACATTTTTTTTCGAAAATTTCAATGTAAGTTGTCCTGTTTAATTTGTACTTTTATTCATCAAAATGTTAAATATTGGGTGTAATTAGTAAAAGTTTCAATTGTATTTGGAATGACCACAAATTTTCGAAATTTTGTTATGTAAAACTTATCCTACACTATGCATTCAGTACTAAGTAGAATATTGTATGAGATATTTATTATAGAGGTAGAAATTATATATTATAGATGTCTAATTGAAGATGGGCTGGTTTTGTTGACCAAATAAGCTCCTACGTAGCTGTCTTCGATGACAATGAAACAACAGATGGTGCTGAAAAAGATTTCAGTAAGTAGAATGATGAAGAGGAGCAGGCTTATTATACGGACTGAGTGTCAAACTTTGAATCTGAAGAAACTGTAGATGGTCCTTTGGAAGATGAATCTCTTGGTGCTGATGTAGACCACAGTGCAGAGGATCCCACCTAAGTGGTGTAGATTTAATGGGACAGTTATATAGGAAAATATCACAAATCCAAAAAAATAGAAAGTAGTATGCGATTGTTCCATGGCCTTGTAGACCTAGTTATGATAAATTCATGGGTAGCTTACAATAAATTGTTATCACAAAAACCTAAAATTAATTGGGCAGCTTTATATCTTGGGTACCCTTTTTTTTAACGTGAGGGAAAATCCTTCATGGATACCAGACTTCTACCGACGAAAAACCTCAGGGGGTCGTGCTTGAATCCCTCACGCTGCCGTCATGGGCCTGCTTCTGTAAGGACGGTGAGCAGCCCCCTCACCGTCGTCAGGCCCCTGGTCATGGAGGCCGATAGTCTTGGGCGAAGACACGTCAGCGGCGCCCTCGCCGCCGCCGACTGCTAAACTCGGGTGGGAGAGTTCACTCCCGCTCTCTTCCCGCCGTCTCTTTCACAAGCATGACCTGCTCGCAGAAAGAGGCGGCGCAGTCCCACTTACTCCCGCTGGAGACCATGGCTCGCACCATGGTCTTGAGCGAGGGAGTGTCCACGTCCAGAACTTGGATACCTTTCGTCTTGAAGTAGCTAAAACACTTTACTTTTTGGGGAAAAAACTAGGTAGACCAAGTTCTTCTTTAGAACAGGAAATACGGGCGAAAAGGAAGAAAGGTGTTTCCCTGGTTTCACCATCAGAAGATATTAGTTTAGATGAAGATTTTACTTATTGACCTCTTTTTTGATAAAAGTAACATGTAAAATGTCTTAGTGTCCTGGTTTTACCCAAACCATATGTAAAAAAAAAATATATTTCTCTACCTTACATTAAGAGAAATAATAGTTTTAGGAAATACCATTATAAATTAATGAAACACATGATCTAATTGTTTCAATTTTGAAGAAAATCACGTGACATATACACCTAATTACATACATACTTTTTTTACTTGGAGTGCATAATGTAGGCTACATCCTACACAGAAAAAAATAGGGATTTAATAGACTTAACCTTCTTAAATATTTTTATTATTATTTTTCCAGTAATTTCTATACTCTTGAGATAATAAATATATTTTTTTCATTGAAAAATAAAAAATCATGCATTTAAGGGTTAAAAAAGTCTCTTTCAAAATCCGATGTTGCTTTTTGCCTTAGCATAGTATTTAAAGAAATATATGGTTCTAAGAAATTAGCTTGCTGGAATTCAAGTATTCTATATATTTTAAATAGTTGCAAACCATTCTTTAAGAGGGTTAACATATTTCGCGCCACATATTGCTCAAAAACCATACTTTTCATTGCATTTAAAGTCATTAAATATTTATCGTACAAACATGGTATTCACTAACATACTTAGTAAATTTAGCTCTCTAAACGTTTCATAAAACATATTTTACCTAACAACGGATTACATATGGTTAATATCAACGAAAGTGAAACAGGTTTTTCAAATCATACGATTTGCATAGATTTCGATGCTTAAATTCATGTCAAATTACTGATAAATTTAATAAACAAGGGATACGAAGCAATTGCAAAGGGCGTTGGCTATCTGTTTGTAGAATAACCTGATATCAGGTAGGTTCCTTTTTTTAGAGAAAAATGACTGTAAAGTTTGCTCAAATACTGAGAAATTTCACCAAAATAAAGTAGTCTTTTCACCAGCTTCTATAGTTTAAATCATTATGATAATTATGTAATATTATGTCAAAACTTCTCCTTTGACAATAAAAATGTTTATTTTTAAGTAACTAGATACAGATTTTTTTTTACAAAGTATTTTGTGAACCCCTATAAATGCAGATACGCGAACAAATACGATTTAGTACCGCCGAGAGGCTCTCAGAGAGTGGTCATGTCGCTCGATGTTCCATTTTTGAATACGAAAAAATGAACAAAAATAGTCTAATTCTAGCGTGATCAAACAATCTTAGTACTTTGTGACGTATAATATAATATATATAAATATTTATGGTCGATATACAACGTGAACTTTTGTATAGTGCAAAGCTCCAGACACCCCGACTAGAGTTTCGCTTCAAAATACTGTATAAAAAAAAAAAAATGAAACTAACGAAAACTGACCAAGTTATAAGCTTTTACAGTTGCACTATTTTCTTCACGAACAGCGTAGGTGTAGGTATTATACGCAAGGCAGGTAGTCACTATTCGTGTGGTATTGATAATAACATTTAACACACCATTTTCATAAGTGGTAATTATGGAACACCTGTGAGGAACCAGACCAGGATTGGGACGGCTATAAAGCCGCTAAAGCAAAATACAAGTAGCGGCTGAGATACAAAAGTACCAAGTCTTGGAGAAACCTCTGATAGAGTCAGACTAATACTAGCCAAACAAGGGACAGAACTGTCCGTATCTATAAAGAAACCTGACGGCGCGGCGGCCTGACCCACACATGAAAAGAATTATTTATACTGTTGATTGATGGCACTTGGTGGAACCTTTCGACATTTTCAAAGGCAAATTAACATTATATAATGACCACTTAATTACTCGAAAACAATAAATTAATAACATATAAATTACCACTACATCATTCTACTAACGTTAACTATCATGAAAAGAAGCCGATAGTATTTTGATACAAACGCACTTCCCAGAATGCCAATTGCTGCAGATACTCATGTGGCTGGTGGAAAACGTATCCACAGAAGAAGTCCAGTGGGAGCTCGCAAGACCTGTTCTAATCTATTCTGTCAACTTACAAAAAACTGAATGGGTAATTAACAGCTTCAAGTCTTTCAAATCTCCAGGACAGGATGAAGTCTTCCCTGCAGTGATAAAATGGGGGAGGACACAAGTTGATATTGTCAGTTACATAGTATCTATACGCCAGACAATGAATGGGACTGTGACCCAGACTGTGGAGAGAGGTCTAAGTGATCTTCATACCAAAACCCGGTAAAGGGATTATGTTTGTGATTCAGACCTCTGGTTAAACAGACCGATGAGCCCTTCGTCTTTTCTGCTAAAAACTCTGGAAAGATTGTGTGACAGAGACAATCGAGGGACGGCCCTTCAAAATAAACCACTGCATTCCAACCAACGCGCATAATGCCCCCGGCAAGTCTACAGACTCAGCACTACATGCAGTGGTACACAAAATAGAAGAGGTCATCCAGAATCAATCAATCAATGTGCCTCGGCACTTTCATAAACATAGAGGGAGCTTTCGACAGAAGAAGCATAACTACGGCACTGGCAAAACACCGAGTATACACGGTAGTCAGTGAATGGATAGATAACATGCTAAACAAACTCATTTTAAAGCTACAGACAAGCAGAAACCAGTGCGCAGCCATGGCCAAAGGTTGTCAACAAGGGGACGTGGTCTCACCACTGCTAAAGAACCTTGTTGTAGACGACCTAATAACCAATCAATCAATCAATTTAACCTAGAACAGTCCCTATATACATGGATGTGGAACAAGCCAAAGCAGATGGTAAAATTAAATTATGGAGAAAAACGGATCTGTTTACAAAGCTTGACTGGTATTTTAAAATCCAAGACCAACTTCAAATCAAGTGAGAAGCTGCGTTTATTTTATCTTCTAGTGATCTTGTGTATATAATAAATATTTTTAATGAATTGTATTAAAATTACTTTCAGTCAAGCCAACATTTATCGATTTGCGGTGTAGACTGAACACTAATTTGCCCATAAGCACTGTAAATATTTCGAAAGACGACGAGTTCTGGACTACGAGGATGGAACCTAAATTGTTAAATTTTTACGACTAATGTCTGTTGCCCAAAATAATTGAGCCCAGAAAGAGCCGATAAAATAAAATAAAATAAAATTTATTCCCTTTGCAATTTAAAAAAAAAATAGGTTTGTCAACATTTTTATGACTCTACTGGTGGTTGGGAAATGCTACATACTGAGAAGAACACCCCAAGAAACTCAGTTCGGTCCCTCCCAAAATTAATCTTAGTAGGTCTCTAATAATCGATCAATGCCGATACGGAATGGCTTTTTCTTGGCGGTGTGCATTGTTATGCACATACCTCTTAATTAGTATTTGGTTGTTGTAAATGAAAAACACCTACTATCAATTAATATTTGATTTAGATCCCATAGCTCAAGCTTATAGCTTAGTTCGGGCTAGATGATGTTGTGTGAGAATATCCAACAATATTTATTGATTATTTATTAAAAATATTTTAATGTTCCTGCCAGCACTGAATCTACAGTAGGCAGCAAAACATCGGACCATGCCAAGCGCCTGCGCGTTTTTAACTATGTGTATTGTCAAATTTAAATATTTATAGTGTAAAATAGAATATTGTCCATTACTTTCTACAATTTGCGTATATTTAGATACTTTAAAAATAAACTTATGGACCGTTTTCATGTATGTGTGTATTTTATACTGTACTATCTTCACGCCAAATCCCTTGCAGGGTAGGCAGAAAGAACCGAGCGCTACACGGCACGCTCCATACACACCTCACTTGCTTCTTCAACTTTCATTTTTCTTTTCATGCATGCACGTCGGTTCCTTCGGTTCGGTATTTCTAATTGCAATATTGATATTAGTTAGGTAAATAAATGTCAACTTTATTAATTTCATGATGGCAGTGTCTATCACTACTTAATATCAATCAATTTGCAATAAAATAATCAATAATTATTAACTAATATTACTAACATAAAAATTAAATTAAAAGATTGAACGCTTAGACTAAGAATATAACACCGGTAATACATCAAGGAAAACAAAAGTATCAAACTTGTTGGTAGCAACAATTGGCACTATACGGCTATGTGCGCCGCGCCGCGCTGATTTCTTACGATCGTAAAGAAATTTGAAAACCGAATTTACGCTCTTAAGCACTCCTTCAAATGAATGTAATGAATGATATATCTATGTTTGTCATATAGATTTGCAATGAGTTTCGCATTTTGACCACCAAATGGCACAAATTTTTCAGGCGCGAATGGTAAATCAGAATGACTATCATGTAAGTAGCTCGGGTAATGAAGGTCTACTTCTAAAATTAACCCTTTTTCAGAATCAGATGTGAATCTCATAACGTCAAAACTTAATATTTCGCTTTCAAGGAGAAATCTAAAACAGCCTACTGGCAACTTTTGCATCATTGCGTATCCATATAAATTTACACAATCAAGGTAAACTAGAAAATCATCAGGCTCTGCACTATTATAATCTGGGAGGTATGCATTATTGGCCTTAGCATATCTCAGCGAACATTGAGCAAGTCCTCCTCTTATTCCTTTTTCTATCATTTGATATATTTCCACATTAAAGATTAGATCTAACTCTATTTTGGTATACAATAACATAGCATCCCAACTTAGAGATGGTGATGAAACGTAGTAACAAGGATCCAGGCCATAATGCTTTCAACTCATTTTTCTGAATTTTTCAAATACGTCACAAAGAAGTAAAACATCGCATTTAAGGTACAAATCTGTATATTCGCCTAAATTCTTAATACCGAAAGAGTTCCAAACCTTTATGGCGTGCTTATAGTCTTCATCGCTAATAGTTTCAGATGTAAGTTTGTTAAAAAATTTGGATGGTTCTGGTAATTTAGTTTCATCATATCGTTCCCAAGAGTCCATATATTCATAGCAGTATATTCCTTTTCTACGTACAATATCAAATAATTTTTTATTAGTAAAGAAAGACTTTAAATTTTTGAAGTCTTCAGGGTTCATCGTTTTAACCAATTTATCCATGCTAGAGGATAAAAAATTGAAAGAGTCTATAAATTTCAATCGTGCGACGTTTGTAGCATTGATTGGTATGAATTTTGTAAATGAAATATATTTCTCTTTGGTTCTTGGTATAAGATGGATTCGACCATTTATATTTGAAAGTTCATTAATAAACAAATGACAGTCATATCCAGATAAGTTATGGAACACTATTGGTATAAAAGTACATTGTTTTGCGCTCAAGTTACATGTGTTATGCGCAGGTCCTCGGTATTTTCCAGTAAAGTGGTCATGGTCTTTAACAATAATATCATTGTATAAAAACTTATTTCTACATATATGACACACGGTTCCGCTGATAAAATTTATTTGTTCTTCTTCAGTAAGCGGAATCATATTTTTACTTTCTAATAATAATTTATACAAACGTTGCACATCATTAGTCAAAGATTTTACAAAGTTCTTAGAACAATTAGGCCCTCGATAACATACATAATTATTTAAATCTGGATTTGTATTGCAACAAATATAATAAGCAAAACATGTAGCCTCATGAACTTGCACATTTTCAACATATGTAGATTTATTTTTATCAGAATACTCGCGCAATAAACTTTCAAAGTCTCCATATATTACTATTGGCACTGTCTGAGTTCTCTCGTAATTCAAAAATCTTATTTTGCTTCCCTCCTCAGGTAAAATAGTTTGTATTCCTGTACATTCGTGGCAATTCAATTTGTCTTGACTATCAAAGTAAATAAAACATTCCTCACATAAATATTTTTTTTTTTATGTTTAGTCAATTGTTTGTGCACAAGTTTTTCAAAATTTTTAATTAAACAAAAATGAGTCTTTTCATATTTGGTAAAGCAAAGCAGATTAATGTGGTCTATTCGACGTGATGATGTTTTATACAATGGACCTGTAACTGTATCATTATAATCTAAGCCGTAAATGTTAACGCTGATATTAGGATTGTTTATTTCAAAGCGCTTAATATCATTAAAACTGGGAGGAAAACTCATATCAGAAATATTTAATAAATCAGAATAATGTGGATATGAAGTTGTTCTATTTGGATTGCTCTGTGTTGGAAACATATCAGCTACAATACTCCAAAGAAAACAATGCTGGTCGCTGTTTTTAATATTGAGACATGATTTTGTGCTTATAATACGCTTAGGTAGTGGTAAATAAGAACCTGCTCGCAAAGGGTTATATTTTACTATGTTAATTTCTAAATGACCAATTGAATCAACTGTCCAGCCTGACTCGGATAGATCAAATTCAGAAGTTTTGCAAATAAGTTTAGAACAAAACTTTTTATAAAGGGATGAAATATTCGTGTTTTGTAAAACTGCATTATATTTTGTATTAAACGATTTTAAAGATTTCTCATAATTTTTTGGTAGGATATACCAAATAAATAGTTCAAAATTGACCTTTATTGACGTATGTTTCATGAGCATGTCTTTGATTAAATAGCAAACTGTTTCTGAAATTTGCTTCATAAACAAATCAGGCGAAATGTTATTTACTTTAGGTTTAACTCTATAACTTATTATTCGGTTCCTAAAAGCAGTTGCAACAATATGAACATTATCAAAACGTGTTTGTAGCAAACAATTCGATTTGTGTGCATTTGTTTTTTTATGTGCAGAATATCTCGGTACTGAAACATTACAAACTTGACAGTAAAACATGATTAGTTTAAATAATATTTTGATATATTTAACTATTTTTAAGTAAAGTAGATTTTTAACGATTGTAAATTACTAATAAATGAGTAACTATGTATCTAAAGCAAGTGTCTATTATTTTTAAATCTGAGTATATCAATATCGAAAATATTAGTCCTGAGTAACATCGGGGGTTTACAATATAAATTCGAGAACTGCAGTTTCTATGTTTCGAGACAAAGAAAATTGGGGTTATAAGGTTTCGAGATTTCAAGGTTTCAAGACCTCCAATTTCGAGTTTTCGAGGTATAGAAATTTTGAATTATCGAGGTTTCGAGTTATCGAGGTTTCGATTATTGAGGTTTCGATGATCGAGGTTTCGAGTTATCGAGGTTTCGATTATTGAGGTTTCGATTATCGAGGTTTCGAGTTATCGAGGTTTTAAGCATTCGAGTTTTCGAGGTTTCTAGTTTCGAGGTTTCGAGTTTAAATAAATACAAAATAATACATATCTATTATTTTATATATTTGAACTTCCTGTAAAATAGACATATTAAGTACACACCATGCAAGAAAGAATAATTAAGCAACCATTTGAACTATAACTAAAGAATAATATAATTACGCATTTAACAAGGGGTATAATTAACCGTATCTATATAAATACTAACAATCTCTTTCAAATAATATTGTATGGATACAGTATCAGCTGTATACCCTTAAATTCAGCTTTTGCCGATGCAACTAGCCCGGTAACAGTTTTCCAAGTCGGCGAATTGGCATATAAAGAAGCCTTGTAATTTAGAAGTGACTGTTTCCATCTGTTGTTCCCCAACTTCTCAGCATCCCGACGGTTATAAACCCTTAATTCAATGTAATAGTCTCCGGTACGATTTAAGTCCTGTTGGAAGGTGTATCCTGATGCCGTTCTTCGACTCAGCGATGACTTCAGCACCGTTGCTCGCACCGGTTCAGGCTTTTCCTCCTCTTCCTGTAAATAAAAATAAACCTTTATTAGTTTGTTATTTATTCATATTCGATAAACTGTTATAGAATCGAGCGGGCAGCCACAGCCTGCGCCAGTCCATTTCAACACGGCAATAGGCTCACCATCATTATGTGGAACAAATTCTAATAAGGTGAAATGTGGGCATATTATATATGCCTCTGCCTATCCCTTCGGGAATAAAGGCGTGACTATATGTGTGTATTAATGTACCTAACATTACCAACAATATATGGGAATGAGAAACAATGGAAATAATAGACATAGCATGATCTAGATACCTATAAATATCTCAGACTAACCTCCGGGGAATATAAACATGATGTTATATAAATAAACACGTCTAACACTTAGGTTTAAAAGCAGCTGTTAAAATCAGTTGATAAAATTGACACAATGACTGTCATAGTAGTCATCTCGTTGCATCGAGGTCCGTGGGTTCGATTCCGTATGAGGCAAATATTTGCATGATCTGCGGCTGATATTGATTTCAGTCTGAATGTCCGAATTCTAGAAATAAGGTTTATGTTCATTGAAGTAAAAAATGTTAAACTCACCGAGGACTCAAATAGGTCGATGCGATTATATTTTCTGGGTCTTTTTGGAGGCTCTTCCGAATCCGAATCGCTTTCTTTTAAATCCTTCGGGTGTGGCGCTGGTTTCTTAGATTTGACTTTGACAGATTTCGGCTTCAAAGTCTTTGTCCTTTTTCGGGACGAAGGCTCAGCCGACTCCACTTCGGAATCAAAGGGATTCACAATTGTCGACCTGAAATAAAATAAAAGTTGGATATAAATTAGCTGACATTGCAAAAGCTTTCGCTCGGGTACAACAAGGAAATAGTATTAAAACTCTACATTAATTAGAATTGGAAATAGAATTTTTCTGACTACACACATTATCATTAGTAATAAATCAAATTGGAGCGTAAACCTCCGTCGAGACCTGCGGGAGGTTCAAGCCAACCTCTCCGACAAGCAGTGCGCCCGTCAATCAGAAAAAAGAACTCTCTCTCTCTCAAAAGAACTCATAGCCTAGGTCCTAGGCTCCAAAGTCCAAATTTTTTATGTAACCGGGATCAGTGCTTAGATGAAATGTGATAAATTAAATAACTATTAAACTACACTGGGATAATAAGTAAAATAAAAAACCATAGTGACACATACATACTTACTTGTTGCTGACGATATTAGATTTGACGGAACTTTTTACAATTCACAACAGTAGCTGCGCCGATAGACAGTACTAGAGCGTGTTCAACAATTATGAATTTTTGACTGATGGATGATCAGATAAAATCATGTTATTTATACCCGTTTATTGTAAGGTAGCGGTTTTATTAATTTTTGCAAACATTAATTATGCATTTTACTATTATTTTTGTTGAAAGTTATATTTAAAGTACTCTAAAATAAAGTCTGTAATTGTTTGCCATTGATTTTACACTATGACCACCGCCTTAATCTCCCTAATTCGGATGCGGTGACGCACTGTCGCGGATATCTGAGACGAAATTCTAAAAAGGAAGTCGTATGTACCTTATCTGCACCTCAACTGTTTAAAAGAAGTGTCTTTTATAACTGGTTATTGGGATTTTCATATATATAAACCAGCATAATCTGAGCTCGGGCTTTTATACTCACGCTTTTTCCCGAATGGAGTATGCAGAGCATTTTCACGGGTTTCATAATCACTGTAGGATTCAATCTTCAAGCTTGTGCTCGATGGTTGAAGAGACTTTAGAGAGCATTTTTTAAAGTCTCTCTTGCGGGCTCAAGGGTGATGGAGACCTGCTCGACTAGTGGCCTAACTTATAGGACGAATGCCGTCTGAAGAAGATCCGGTTTTAATCACTTTGATTTCAACATTCGCATCCTACTCACAGCCCCGCTTGGCCCATATGGTAAAACAAGTACAAATGTAGGTCCCATATTATCGTTCCTAGTCCACCAAGAATTTGTATAAAGGCCATAATGCTTTAAACTCATTTTTCTGAATTTTTCAAATACGTCACAAAGAAGTAAAACATCGCATTTAAGGTACAAATCTGTATATTCGCCTAAATTCTTAATACCAAAAGAGTTCCAAACCTTTATGGCGTGCTTATAGTCTTCATCGCTAATAGTTTCAGATGTAAGTTTGTTAATGAATTTGGATGGTTCTGGTAATTTAGTTTCATCATATCGTTCCCAAGAGTCCATATATTCATAGCAGTATATTCCTTTTCTACGTACAATATCAAATATTTTTTTATTAGTAAAGAAAGACTTTAAATTTTTGAAGTCTTCAGGGTTCACCGTTTTAACCAATTTATCCATGCTAGAGGATAAAAAATTGAAAGAGTCTATAAATTTCAATCGTGCGACGTTTGTAGCATTGATTGGTATGAATTTTGTAAATGAAATATATTTCTCTTTGGTTCTTGGTATAAGATGGATTCGACCATTTATATTTGAAAGTTCATTAATAAACAAATGACAGTCATATCCAGATAAGTTATGGAACACTATTGGTATAAAAGTACATTGTTTTGCGCTCAAGTTACATGTGTTATGCGCAGGTCCTCGGTATTTTCCAGTAAAGTGGTCATGGTCTTTAACAATAATATCATTGTATAAAAACTTATTTCTACATATATGACACACGGTTCCGCTGATAAAATTTATTTGTTCTTCTTCAGTAAGCGGAATCATATTTTTACTTTCTAATAATAATTTATACAAACGTTGCACATCATTAGTCAAAGATTTTACAAAGTTCTTAGAACAATTAGGCCCTCGATAACATACATAATTATTTAAATCTGGATTTGTATTGCAACAAATATAATAAGCAAAACATGTAGCCTCATGAACTTGCACATTTTCAACATATGTAGATTTATTTTTATCAGAATACTCGCGCAATAAACTTTCAAAGTCTCCATATATTACTATTGGCACTGTCTGAGTTCTCTCGTAATTCAAAAATCTTATTTTGCTTCCCTCCTCAGGTAAAATAGTTTGTATTCCTGTACATTCGTGGCAATTCAATTTGTCTTGACTATCAAAGTAAATAAAACATTCCTCACATAAATATTTTTTTTTTTATGTTTAGTCAATTGTTTGTGCACAAGTTTTTCAAAATTTTTAATTAAACAAAAATGAGTCTTTTCATATTTGGTAAAGCAAAGCAGATTAATGTGGTCTATTCGACGTGATGATGTTTTATACAATGGACCTGTAACTGTATCATTATAATCTAAGCCGTAAATGTTAACGCTGATATTAGGATTGTTTATTTCAAAGCGCTTAATATCATTAAAACTGGGAGGAAAACTCATATCAGAAATATTTAATAAATCAGAATAATGTGGATATGAAGTTGTTCTATTTGGATTGCTCTGTGTTGGAAACATATCAGCTACAATACTCCAAAGAAAACAATGCTGGTCGCTGTTTTTAATATTGAGACATGATTTTGTGCTTATAATACGCTTAGGTAGTGGTAAATAAGAACCTGCTCGCAAAGGGTTATATTTTACTATGTTAATTTCTAAATGACCAATTGAATCAACTGTCCAGCCTGACTCGGATAGATCAAATTCAGAAGTTTTGCAAATAAGTTTAGAACAAAACTTTTTATAAAGGGATGAAATATTCGTGTTTTGTAAAACTGCATTATATTTTGTATTAAACGATTTTAAAGATTTCTCATAATTTTTTGGTAGGATATACCAAATAAATAGTTCAAAATTGACCTTTATTGACGTATGTTTCATGAGCATGTCTTTGATTAAATAGCAAACTGTTTCTGAAATTTGCTTCATAAACAAATCAGGCGAAATGTTATTTACTTTAGGTTTAACTCTATAACTTATTATTCGGTTCCTAAAAGCAGTTGCAACAATATGAACATTATCAAAACGTGTTTGTAGCAAACAATTCGATTTGTGTGCATTTGTTTTTTTATGTGCAGAATATCTCGGTACTGAAACATTACAAACTTGACAGTAAAACATGATTAGTTTAAATAATATTTTGATATATTTAACTATTTTTGAGTAAAGTAGATTTTTAACGATTGTAAATTACTAATAAATGAGTAACTATGTATCTAAAGCAAGTGTCTATTATTTTTAAATCTGAGTATATCAATATCGAAAATATTAGTCCTGAGTAACATCGGGGGTTTACAATATAAATTCGAGAACTGCAGTTTCTATGTTTCGAGACAAAGAAAATTGGGGTTATAAGGTTTCGAGATTTCAAGGTTTCAAGACCTCCAATTTCGAGTTTTCGAGGTATAGAAATTTTGAATTATCGAGGTTTCGTGTTATCGAGGTTTCGATTATTGAGGTTTCGATGATCGAGGTTTCGAGTTATCGAGGTTTCGATTATTGAGGTTTCGATTATCGAGGTTTCGAGTTATCGAGGTTTCGAGTTATCGAGGTTTCGAGTTATCGAGGTTTCGAGTTATCGAGGTTTCGAGTTATCGAGGTTTCGAGTTATCGAGGTTTCGAGTTATCGAGGTTTCGAGTTATCGATGTTTCGAGTTATCGAGGTTTCGATTATCGAGGTTTCGAGTTATCGATGTTTCGAGTTATCGAGGTTTTAAGCATTCGAGTTTTCGAGGTTTCTAGTTTCGAGGTTTCGAGTTTAAATAAATACAAAATAATACATATCTATTATTTTATATATTTGAACTTCCTGTAAAATAGACATATTAAGTACACACCATGCAAGAAAGAATAATTAAGCAACCATTTGAACTATAACTAAAGAATAATATAATTACGCATTTAACAAGGGGTATAATTAACCGTATCTATATAAATACTAACAATCTCTTTCAAATAGTATTGTATGGATACAGTATCGGCTGTATACCCTTAAATTCAGCTTTTGCCGATGCAACTAGCCCGGTAACAGTTTTCCAAGTCGGCGAATTGGCATATAAAGAAGCCTTGTAATTTAGAAGTGACTGTTTCCATCTGTTGTTCCCCAACTTCTCAGCATCCCGACGGTTATAAACCCTTAATTCAATGTAATAGTCTCCGGTACGAGTTAAGTCCTGTTGGAAGGTGTATCCTGATGCCGTTCTTCGACTCAGCGATGACTTCAGCACCGTTGCTCGCACCGGTTCAGGCTTTTCCTCCTCTTCCTGTAAATAAAAATAAACCTTTATTAGTTTGTTATTTATTCATATTCGATAAACTGTTATAGAATCGAGCGGGCAGCCACAGCCTGCGCCAGTCCATTTCAACACGGCAATAGGCTCACCATCATTATGTGGAACAAATTCTAATAAGGTGAAATGTGGGCATATTATATATGCCTCTGCCTATCCCTTCGGGAATAAAGGCGTGACTATATGTGTGTATTAATGTACCTAACATTACCAACAATATATGGGAATGAGAAACAATGGAAATAATAGACATAGCATGATCTAGATACCTATAAATATCTCAGACTAACCTCCGGGGAATATAAACATGATGTTATATAAATAAACACGTCTAACACTTAGGTTTAAAAGCAGCTGTTAAAATCAGTTGATAAAATTGACACAATGACTGTCATAGTAGTCATCTCGTTGCATCGAGGTCCGTGGGTTCGATTCCGTGGAAATATTTGCCTCATAAGGCAAATATTTGCATGATCTGCGGCTGATATTGATTTCAGTCTGAATGTCCGAATTCTAGAAATAAGGTATTATGTTCATTAAAGTAAAAAAATGTTAAACTCACCGAGGACTCAAATAGGTCGATGCGATTATATTTTCTGGGTCTTTTTGGAGGCTCTTCCGAATCCGAATCGCTTTCTTTTAAATCCTTCGGGTGTGGCGCTGGTTTCTTAGATTTGACTTTGACAGATTTCGGCTTCAAAGTCTTTGTCCTTTTTCGGGACGAAGGCTCAGCCGACTCCACTTCGGAATCAAAGGGATTCACAATTGTCGACCTGAAATAAAATAAAAGTTGGATATAAATTAGCTGACATTGCAAAAGCTTTCGCTCGGGTACAACAAGGAAATAGTATTAAAACTCTACATTAATTAGAATTGGAAATAGAATTTTTCTGACTACACACATTATCATTAGTAATAAATCAAATTGGAGCGTAAACCTCCGTCGAGACCTGCGGGAGGTTCAAGCCAACCTCTCCGACAAGCAGTGCGCCCGTCAATCAGAAAAAAGAACTCTCTCTCTCTCAAAAGAACTCATAGCCTAGGTCCTAGGCTCCAAAGTCCAAATTTTTTATGTAACCGGGATCAGTGCTTAGATGAAATGTGATAAATTAAATAACTATTAAACTACACTGGGATAATAAGTAAAATAAAAAACCATAGTGACACATACATACTTACTTGTTGCTGACGATATTAGATTTGACGGAACTTTTTACAATTCACAACAGTAGCTGCGCCGATAGACAGTACTAGAGCGTGTTCAACAATTATGAATTTTTGACTGATGGATGATCAGATAAAATCATGTTATTTATACCCGTTTATTGTAAGGTAGCGGTTTTATTAATTTTTGCAAACATTAATTATGCATTTTACTATTATTTTTGTTGAAAGTTATATTTAAAGTACTCTAAAATAAAGTCTGTAATTGATTGCCATTGATTTTACACTATGACCACCGCCTTAATCTCCCTAATTCGGATGCGGTGACGCACTGTCGCGGATATCTGAGACGAAATTCTAAAAAGGAAGTCGTATGTACCTTATCTGCACCTCAACTGTTTAAAAGAAGTGTCTTTTATAACTGGTTATTGGGATTTTCATATATATAAACCAGCATAATCTGAGCTCGGGCTTTTATACTCACGCTTTTTCCCGAATGGAGTATGCAGAGCATTTTCACGGGTTTCATAATCACTGTAGGATTCAATCTTCAGGCTTGTGCTCGATGGTTGAAGAGACTTTAGAGAGCATTTTTTAAAGTCTCTCTTGCGGGCTCAAGGGTGATGGAGACCTGCTCGACTAGTGGCCTAACTTATAGGACGAATGCCGTCTGAAGAAGATCCGGTTTTAATCACTTTGATTTCAACATTCGCATCCTACTCACAGCCCCGCTTGGCCCATATGGTAAAACAAGTACAAATGTAGGTCCCATATTATCGTTCCTAGTCCACCAAGAATTTGTATAAAGTCAAAATTATCCAACCCGAGAGGATGGAACCCAGGACTTCCATATTGCAAGATGATTTTCAATATGCTCTATCAAGCAGTAAAAAAACTACATACATACATACATATGGTCACGCCTTTATCCCCGAAGGGGTAGGCAGAGGCATATTATATGCCCACATTTCACCTTTGTATAATTTGTCCCACGTAATAGGTGGTGAGCCGTATTGCCGTGTTTAAATGGACAGGCGCAGGTTGTGACTGCCTGCTGTTGAAATAAAACCTTCAACTTAGCTTAACGACTGCCATTTTACTGGCAAGCGGGACCAACGGCTTAACGTGCCTTCCGAAGCACGGAAACGCTCAAATAAATGTCACAAAGTGATCACATGGATGGTCACCCATCCATGGACCGGCCATAGTGAAAGTTGCTTACTGCAGTGATCGTTTACAGAACACTGAGTCCGCGGGGCCACGAGCGCTTCTCAGCGAGTAATCGTTTCATACATGTAAAAAAACTAAAAGTTAATAAAATGCGGCGTGCAATTAATTATCAGTAAATCATTGTGAACATTATAATAATAGAACTAACTAACTATCTATCTTCACGCTGTATCCCTGACGGGGTAGTCAGAGAGGACAGATTGCCAGGTATCGCGATCCATGCATACTTCTTTCGCTTCCTGCAGATTCATTAATCGTTTCATACATGTACCTACGTAATATAATTATTCGAAAAGGTCTATTTATATGCATAGGTTTTTATACACATTATGTATAAAACTTGTAGGACTAAAATGCCTTATATTTAAGGCATTGTATAATTTAAAGATGAAAGATGCATGTTTATCAGTTGTCTAGATCATATAGCTTATATGCGAGTAAGCTAGTAAGATGCTTAATTTAGATTAGATGGTGTTACGTGAAAATGTCTGAAAATTGTATGATGAAATGAATGTCTCATTTACAATATCATATTATGACAGATTCAAATGGCGGTCTGTTGTCTCTGCCTACCCTGGAGGGAAAGAGGCGCGACTGTATGTGTGTATGTATGTATGTTATTGGGTTTCAATTTTTTAATAACTTCGTAAGCATGTACCTAACTTATAAAATAATGAACGACTCGCTATAATTATATCGATTTCATATACGTCCAGCGTTTTCCTGACTTTGCGGAGTCGATTACCGGTCTAAGTCTAAACAGATGCGGTTGAATATCAAGATTTGTATAGAGCGATCAGCGCATCTGATTATATTGCACAAATGATTAATAACAGCGCTCGTAAAATATGAGACATGCTCAGAAGTCATACGTTCAAAGTTAGCAAGCCGCTTTAATTGTTATAATAATATTATGTAGACATCAGATTACAGCGCGAGGCTAGCATATGACTAATTCTTTTCAATGCAACATCGCGGGCTATTGAAATTGATATTAATATCTATTGAGTTGTGGTGTACATGCGATGCGATGCTACATTGTATCAGTTCGATGTTATGCTGTTGAATAAACAAATTACACTCGATCTGTATTGCAAACTGCACCTCAGTGCAGATCATATAAAATATTGGGGCGTACTGCGTCGCGAACCGAGCGAATGCGAGGTGAAGTGACGCAGCCGCCTCAATATCCCCCTACTAACATATAAATCTAGATGACTGTTGAAAAAATAGTAGAAAATACTACAGTTTATTCAAACAGGGAACTTAATCCGTTGGTTAAAGAGGAACTATTGATAAATAATAGAGTTAATACGCCCTTACCGGTGGGGTGTGCTGAACATATTTTTCCCCAGCGATCGACGGGATTGTATTAATCACTTCGGCTTCGTAAATCGTACAATGTCGTCTGCAGTAGAATATTGTGTGCGAAATGCGTGACAATGTTCTGACTCCTCGGGTCGCCTTTGTGTGGTATGACATTCACATGAATGCCATACCATGTAATTCAAATCTTTTTTCTACTCATATGGGTCACCCTGAGATCTAACCAAATAGATCCGTACGGTACCCTCACGTAGGTGTCTTACCATGGAAACGGATATAGCCATGAAAGGAAACCCCTAATACCGTGACCTACATCGACCCTGACTGTTCTTATTGCGAAATTAAATCTTCAACGCAGCCTCTTTTTGCACATCAATGCTATCCATACTATAATATTATAAAGCTGAAGAGTTTATTTGTTTGTTTGAACGTTAGGATTTCAGGAACGGTTGGATTTCGGAAATTCTTCTACAGTTTATAGTCCATCTATTGAGGATGGCTAAAGGCTATGTAACATAACGCTAAGGCGAAAAGAAGCGGAGCAGCAATCAATAATGTTTTGAAAACGGGGAATACTTTTTACCGTCTGAGAGCTTCCGAAGCGTACGCTGCATAAGTAAATGGTTTAAGTTACGTAAAAATTGTGTACTACAAAATTGTTTCTCTTAAAAATTTCAAAAAAAAAGTCCGCAACAGCATAATTATGTCTATCTTTTAAGGTTCGCTTACATACACCTAATTTGTCTATCTCTTAAGGTCCGCTCACAATATTGTAAAACTGAAGAGTTTGTTTGTGCTAGGATCTCAGAAATTACAGGTTGCATTTCAAAAATAATTTTACAGTTTAATAGTCAATTTATTGAGGATGGTTAATGACAATATACCATCACGCTAAGACGAATAGTGGCGGAGCAGCCATGAATAATGTTTTGAGAACGGGGAAAATTTCTTTCTTTTCGGAGCTTCCTTTGCGACCACTGCGAAAATGGTTAAAGTTACGTAAAAATAATGTTTTATAAAATTGTTCCTCTTAAAAAGTTATAAAAAAGTCCTTAACAGCATATTTATGCCTATCTTTTACGGTTCGCTTACAATTCAACTTTTCGTTTCGTTTCGTTCGACTACCTCTGTGGCGTAGTCGGTAGTGATACCGCCTGCGGCGCTGGAGGTCCTGGGTTCGATTCCTGGGTCGGTCCAAATATTTGTGTGGTCCACAAATGTTTGTTTCGGAGTTTGGGTGTTTCTATGTATAATATGTATGTATTTAGATTTAGATTTAGAAATATATAAGTATCTATATCAGTCGTCTAGATCCCATAGCACAAGCATTATAGCTTAGTTTGGGCTAGATGATGTTGTGTGACAATGTCCAAACATTTATTTATTATTTATTATTTACAATAACCCTCTTAATGAGTTTTAAAATATGAGCGAGGCGATGACGGCTATAATCGTGGTCTGCGGTAAAAACCGGTAAAGTGCGAGTCGGATCCGTACCAAAAAAGGAAGGGTGGAAGTAAATGCGACGGGAAATATTATATCACTGTACATATCAATTCCACGCCTCTCTCCTTCTCACTTTCATGTGACGCAACCGAAGTTGTGCGGGTCAGCTCTAATGAACATAAGCGACGGAGTAAATGCGACGGGAAACATTATATCACTAAATATATACCACACCTCTCTTTCTCACTCCCATGTGACGCAAACGAAGTTGCGTAGTTACTATTATAAATGTGAACGTTTTTAAAGATGTTTGTTAGCAAATCACGCTCTAATGGCAGAACTTTAGATTGGATGAAATTTAGTACAGGAACAGATTATATATAGTCTGGAATAACACATAGACCTTTCATGACGGGATAATATTCCTATGGGAAGCGGGAACAATCCGAGCCATCATTCGCTCCCTAAACATCAGTCCACGACGGGGATACCTAGTGCCCCCGCCGTTAAAGTACTTCACAAGCGTATGCCCAGCTTTAGCTGAGTGACGCTGCGTCACCCTTCCCTAGAAGGTCCATCGCATCCGATGAGTCTCCAAGGCCCAAGGGCTAGAGGCTCAAGGTAGAGTTTAGTCAGTAAGAGTCTGACGTAATCACACCCCTCGCTACCGGGTGGTGCCATAGGGCTCAAAAAAAATGCATAAGAAAATTTATTTAAATGTCAGTATGTTTTAAGTTTAAAATGAAAATCTTGCAACAGTTTTGAGGAAAGCTTATGAAAAAACTTTTCCCTCTTCAAACTGCACAAAATATCCTGCAAATCGCGCAATTAGTGCAATGAAACGTGGAGTTTTACAGCTACTCACTTTTATACTTATGAGATCTAAAGTGATGCTGTTCTTAACGACCTCAGAATTCGTTGAATATTATGTTCAAAAGCCTCATTATTATAATATTGTATTTCTTTCCTACAAAATTCTTATACTAATCTCCCAACGAATAATTTGGAACATAGTAAAAATTGCATTAAGCGCTGTTTTGAAACATTAGCACATCTGTTGGACCACATAGTGCCCAGTGCTAAGTAAACAAGACGAAGTTGAGAAATCGATAACGTCGTGAAAGGTACCGCATTACAGCCGGCTGGAGACCAATAGGTGTTTTATTGGGTAATAAGCATCAAAATTGCTGATGACACGTAATGGCTAAGCTCTCCAAGGCGCCAATAATTCAGACATTTTCTCCGCCCTCGTGTTTGTTTAGGGTCGGGGAAATGTTGAAGTAATTCTTACATAGAAATATGAGTACCGGAATTTCGAGGAAGATGCTTTGTTTTGTCAATATTATATAACTAGCTGACCCGCGCAACTTCGTTTGCGTAAGAGAGAAAGAGTAATAGAAAGATTGCCCGTCGCGACTATTCTTATCGCTTATCGCATGATTTCCGATCGCTTGTTTTCCCGTTGCATTATTTTGGCACAAATTAGATTTCCATTAAAATGGTTATTGCAAGCGAACCTAATCTGAAGATTGAGGAGCCAAATTAAACTCTTCGTAACTTCTTCAATTCCAGTACGATAGGACGGAGATCGTTAGTAGTTATCCTACGTATTAAGAGGGTTAACATATTTCGCCCCACGTTTTGCTCAGAAACCATACTTTTCATTGCGTTTAAAGTCATTAAATATTTATCGTACAAACATGGTATTCGCTAACATACTTAGAAAATTTAGCGCTCTAAACGTTTTATAAAACATATTTTACCTAACAACAGATTACATATGGTTAATATCAACGAAAGTGAACAAGGTTTTTCAAATCATACGATTTGCATCGATTTCGATGCTTAAATTCATGTCAAATAGCTGATAAATTTAATGAACAAGGGATACGAAGCAATTGCAAAAGGCCTAGGCTATCTGTTTGTAGAATAACCTGATATCAGGTAGGTTCCTTTTTTTGGAGAAAAATGACTGTCAAGTTTGCTCAAATACTGAGAATTTTCACCACAATAAAGTAGTCTTTTCACCAGCTTCTGTAGTTTAAATCATTACGATAATTATGTAATATTATGTCAGAACTTCTCCTCTGACAATAAAAATATTTCTTTATAAGTAACTAGATACAGATTTTTTTTTACAAAGTATTTTGTGAACCCCTATAAATGCAGATACGCGAACAAATACGATTTAGTACCGCCGAGAGGCTCTCAGAGAGTGGTCATGTCGCTCGATGTTCCATTTTTGAATACGAAAAAATTAACAAAAATAGTCTAATTCTAGCGTGACCAAACAATCTTAGTACTTTGTGACGTATAATATAATATACTAGCTGATGCGCGCGGATTCGCCCGCGTGAATTTTGGTTCCCGTTCCAGCTTCCCGTGAAAACAATTTTCTGGGATAAGAAGTACTATGCCTAAGAACCTATGTGTTATTCCAGACTATACTCTATCCCTATACCAAATTTCAGCTGGATCCATTCAGCCGTAAGAGCGTGATTGAGTAACAAACATCCAAACATCTAAACATCCAAACATCTTCACAAACTTTCACATTTATAATATTAGTAGGATAGTAGGATATAAATATTTATGGTCGATATACAACGTGAACTTTTGTATAGTGCAAAGCTCAGGCACCCCGACTAGAGTTTCGCTTCAAAATACTGTATAAAAAAAATTAAATGAATCTAACGAAAACTGACCAAGTTATAAGCTATTACAGTTGCACTATTTTCTTCACGAACAGCGTAGGTGTAGGTATTATACGCAAGGCAGGTAGTCACTATTCGTGTGGTATTGATAATAACATATTAACACCCCATTTCATAAGTGGTAATTATGGAACACCTGTGAGGAACCAGACCAGGATTGGGACGGCTATAAAGCCGCTAAAGCAAAATACAAGTAGCGACTGAGATACAGAAGTACCAAGTCTTGGAGAAACTTCTGCTAGAGTCAGACTAATACTGGCCAAACAAGAGACAGAGCTGTCCGTATCTATAAAGAAACCTGACGGCGCGGCGGCCTGACCAAGCCATGAAAAGAATTATTTATACTGTTGATGGATGGCACTTAGTGGAACCTGCTGCACATATTCATTAACGGCACTTGTACTGTTCCACAACATTTATTTATTTTACACCTGACTGGTTTCGCCTTTCGGCAATTTTCAAAGGCAAATTAACATTATATAATGACCACTACATCACTTAATTACTCGAAAACAATAAATTAATCTATATATATAAAAATCAATGCCACTTTTCGTTGTAATTTTATAACTCAAGAACGGGCTCACCTATCCTAACGAAATGTTTAGGCTTTGTTCGGACTATTTAGTAGATGGGTTATGTGAAGTTTGCACAAAATCGGTCGAGCGGTTCTTCATTTATCACGCAAACGAAGTTGCGCGGGTCAGCTAGTAACATATAAATTACCACTACATCATTCTACTAACGTAAACTATCATGAAAAGAAGCCGAGAGTATTTTGATTCAAACGCACTTCCCAGGATGCCAATTGCTGCAGACACTCATGTGGCTGGTGGAATACGTATCCACAAAAGAAGTCCAGTGGGAGCTCGCAAGACCTGTTCTATTCTATTCTGTCAACTTACAAAAATCTGAATGGGTAATTAACAACTTCAAGTCCTTCAAATCTCCAGGACAGGATGAAGTCTTTCGCAGTGATAAAATGGGGGAGGACACAAGTTGATATTGTCAGCTACTTAGTATCTGTACGCCAGACAATGAATGGAACTGTGACCCTGACTGTGGAGAGAGGTCTAAGTGATCTTTATACCAATACCCGGTAAAGGGTTTATATTTGTGATTCGGACCTCTGGTTATACAGACCGATAAGCCCTTCGTCTTTCCTGCTAAAAACTCTGGAAAGATTGTGTGACAGAGACAATCGAGAGACGGCCCTTCAAAATAAGACACTGCATTCCAACCAACGCGCATATTGCCCCCGGCAAGTCTACAGACTCAGCACTACATGCAGTGGTACACAAAATAGAAGAGGTCATCCAGAATCCATCAATCAATGTGCCTCGGCACTTTCATGAACATAGAGGGAGCTTTCAAAAAAAGAAGCATAACCACGGCACTGGCAAAACACCGAGTATACACGATGTCAGTGAATAGATAGATAACATGCTAAATAACTCATTTTAGAGCTACAGACAAGCGGAAACCAGTGCGCAGCCATGGCCAAAGGTTGTCCAGAAGAAGGCGGGGTCTCACCACTGTTAAAAAACCTTGTTGTAGACGACCTAATAACCAATCAATCAATCAATTTAACCTAGAACTGTCCCTATATACATGGATGTGGAACAAGCCAAAGCAGATGGTAAAATTAAATTATGGAGAAAATACGGATCTGTTAATACAAAGCATGACTGGTATTTTAAAATCCAAGGCCGACTTCAATTCAAGTGAGAAGCTGCGTTTATTTTATCTTCTAGTGATCTTGTGTATTTAATAAATATTTTTAATGAATTGTATTAAAATTACTTTCAGTCAAGCCAACATTTATCGATTTGCGTACACCGCAAATCGATAAATGTTGGCTTGACTGAACACTAATTTGCCCATAAGCACAGTAAATATTTCGAAAGACGACGAGTACTGGACTACAAGGATGGAACCTAAATTGTTAAATTTTTACGACAAATGTCTGTTGCCCAAAATGATTAACCCCAGAAAGAGTCGATAAAATAAAATAAAATTAAATTTATTCCCTTTGAAATTTAAAAAAAAATAGGTTTGTCAACATTTTTGTGACTCTACTGGGGGTTCGGAAATGCTACAGACTGAGAAGAACACTCCAAGAAACTCAGTTCGGTCCCTCCCAAAATTCATCTTAGTAGGTATCTAATAATCGATCAATGCCGATACGGAAGGGCTAATTATTTAGCATTTTTCTTGGCGGTGTGCATTGTTATGCACATGCCTCTTAATAAATATTTGGTTATTGTAAATAAAAAACACCTACTATCAATATTAAGATTAGAGTTAGATCCCATAGCTCAAGCTTATAGCTTAGTTTGGGCTAGATGATGTTGTGTAAGAATATCCAACAATATTTATGAATTATTTATTAAAATATTTTAATGTTCCTGCCAGCACTGAATCTGTAGTAGGCAGCAAAACATCGGACCATGCCAAGCGCCTGCGCATTGCTACGTAAATATTATTTGTTTTTAACCATGTGTATTGTCAAATTTAAATATTTATAGTGTATAATAGAATATTGTCCATTACTTTCTACAATTTTCGTATATTTAGATACTTTAAAAATAAACTTATGAAACCGTTGTCATGTATGTGTGTATTTGTAATTTCAATATTGATATTAGTTAGGTAAATAAATGTCAACTTTATTAATTTCATTGATGTCAGTATCTATCACTACTAGAGTCGAAATATTTCTTTTATTTATTGAGACAAATGTTACAATAAAGCATAATAACTATTTACAATATGAATAAAACTAAACTAAATCTAAATAGGGCCCCGGTGGCATTGTGCCCAAAAAACTGGCAGCATTCCCCTCTTGAACGGCGATGCTTATTCGTTGGGAGAAATAACTGCCAGCCCTTAGGTCACTAGTTGACTCCACAAGGCGCTTCTTCAAAATTTAAAAAAACTTTATGCCCATGAACCTAGGGTCTCGACACACACACACACTACTAAATATCAATAATTTTGCAATAAAGTAATCAATATTTGTTTTAAACTAACACGCGTTGAACTATTTTATTATTAATTAAAGGTTTCGGTACCTTCACTTTCCGAGGCGACCTCGGGACCACGATAGGTGTAACCCTGTCGAAACGTCGAGGAAAGTGAAGGTACCGAAACCTTTAATTAATAATAAAATAGTGCCACGCGAAATCCCGTTTTGTATAAAAATAATCAATAATTATTAACTAACATTACTAACATAAAAATTAAATTAAAAGATTGAACGCTTAGACTAAGAATATGACACCGGTAATACATCAAGGAAAACAAAAGTATCAAACTTGTTGGTAGCAACAATTGGCACTATACGGCTATATGCGCCGCGCCGCGCTGATTTCTTACGATCGTAAAGAAATTTGAAAACCGAATTAACGCTCTTAAGTACGTAATGCCTACTAAATGATACAAAAAGGGAAATCGATAACATAATATCAGTTTCGTTAAGAGATTCAAATAACTCCTTTATCCAGATGTTTAGATTGAGGAGACACTTTGACATAAATCTAACTTTTTATCTATTGGCCTACAAATTCCAAAAAAATTTCTAATTTTTTTATATGATTGTCTACTAAGGACTTCATTTAAACTTAATTTAAAAAGTGAGGTTGCTCCTCAATTCTTACGGACAATACTAATACTACTGGCAAATAGTAGTGTCAAGGGGAAAGTAGGTACATTAAATAACCCTTAGCACTACCTCTACCGCTTAACAGGGATACGGGACTTTTTTTACGTTCCTGTGACTCTACTGGTAGTGCCAAGGGTCGGTATGCAGCAGCACCTCTGGTGTTGCAACGTTCATACGCTACAGTAACCAACCATGAGATGGGCCGTAAGTTTGTCTGCCCATTTAGTAGTATAAAAACCAGCCAAGTGCGAAATGGACTCGCACACAGAGGGTGTCCTATCAAAAAAGGGCAAATATCACGTTTGTTGGATGGAACCTCTTTTTCTGACTGCATTAATTGTTGTCATAGTTGCAACAGAAATATATCATCTGAATTTTGCAGCTCTCTAGCTATAATGGTTCCTGAGATACAGCCTCATCAGACGTACAGATAGACGGACAGCGAAGTCTCGTGAATAGGGTACCTACGAATCCAGACTGACGTGAGGGATTCACGCACGCCCCGAAGAGGCGGAATAACACCCAGGCCGCAATGGTAGCCGAAGGTAGTGGGTCTGGACGTGGACGCTCTCTCGCTCGAGACCATGGTGCGAGCCATGCTCTCCAGCGGGAATAAGTGGGACTGCGTTGCCTCTTTCTGCGAGCAGGTCATGCTTGTGAAAGAGGCGGCGGGGCGGGAACGGGAGAGAACTCTCCCACCCGAGTTCCGCAGTCGGCGGCTTGGGCACCGTGGAAAGCGTGACGTGAGGAACTCACGCACGCCCCCCCTTAGAAGCGGGATCACACCCGATACCCACCAAAGACGCGGGATAGCACCCGAACCACCCCCTGGGCGAGGCCGCAGTGGCGGCCGTGGGTCTGTAGGAAGTCCTGGGATATACTTCCGAGGGCTTACCCTGGGCTCCCAACCATAGACAGTTGGGCGTTACGTAAGGTTTTTTAGTCGGTAGGAGTCCGGCATAACATCCATGAGGATTTTCCCTCACGTTAAACAAAAAAAAATGGTAGCCGAAGGTCTGTTGGGAGTCCAGTGGTATCCTTCCTTCCCGACTTATCTGGGGCTCCCAATCGTAGGCTATTAGGCAGGATACTTGTGGCTTTTGGTCGGTAGGAGTCGTATAGCATGTATGTAGGATTTTCGGGGTACGAACTCTAAAAATCGTTTGTTCATGCGCACCTACGCCATTATTAACTTAAAGGTTCTAGATCGATCAGTTAGTCAGTTTTTGTTGTTATATAATTCTATCAAATCAGCACGTACGCTCCTGGACGTAGGCTTTCCTAATTTGCGTCCACAACGTACGGAACAAAAAAAAAAGAGGCTGCAGGCTTTGTCCTCTTACTGTTTTTGTGCTTATGTACTTTGTTTACAAAATGCTAATACAGTTTCTCCTATTGTGACCAGACATTTACTGTAGATTTCGTCTGCTAATTTGTTCATCTATATTGCTCTGATTGTTTGTATTCATCTAATTGGCTATCCCTGTACAAAATATAAGTGTAAGTGAAGATGGTAATAAAAAACAAATCTTTGTTATTCGGATGAACCGTGTACAGTACACCTTACCTAGTACTTATTCTATCATAATTCCTAGCCAGCCATGTTCAGGTTTTCATCTCACAAATGTATTTTGACATACAAAATAATATTAAGTCAATTTCGCTTATTGAAATAAATATACGCCTATTCCATACAAAATGACAGCTACTTTTTTGTGCCGATTCAAAGCGCCGCCGTCCACCCCCCCGAGTGCACTGAGAACTAAATTAGTTTGCAAATGGCCGTTGTTTGTTTATTTCAGAAGGAGTTTATGTGTGAAATATGGAATATTTTTAAGTTATTACTGTGATTGCTATAAATTTGAAGTGTTTTGATATATACATTTAGTTTATTGTGTAATTAAGTAGATATTTATCATGAGATCGTGTGTATATTGTAAAACAAGATACGAGAAGGGCTGTGGCGTCTCTTTTCACAAGTAAGTAAATCTAAGAAACTAATTCTTAAACAATTATTATAAAACCATAATTTAGGTTTTTTTTTACTATCATAAGCGAATACCCTTCGAGTTTCGGGGATTATACGAATATTTTTATAACCTACTAGCTGACCCGCGCAACTTCGTTTGCGTGATAAATCAAGAACCGCTCGACCGATTTTGTGCAAACTTCACATAAACCATCTACTAAATAGTTCGAACAAAGCCTAAATATTTGGTTTGGATAGGTGAGCCCGATCTCGAGTTATAAAATTACAACGAAAAGTGGCATTGATTTTTATATATATAGATAATGTTTAATAGGGATGTCAAAATGTATATCGATAATTTTCTGTCCAATGCCAAAATTCGTAGTTTAAAAAACAAGAGGCATGGTAAAAGTACTTTAATAATTTAATGAACATATTCAAATTATTAATAAAGACTTAAAATTGTAGTAGATAATCGAAACAGTAACTAACAGCGTGTGAAATATAACTGAGCATCTATGGTTAATTATTTATGTATTGGACATAGTCGTTATAAACACACATCAATCAGATTTATTCTTAGTGGACACAAGCCTATTTTAAGAGAATTTACTTTGTTCTTCAATCTTTTTAAAATATGTGATAATTTTCTTTTAAAAATTATACAGATGTGCATTTAAAAATATCCCGTAATAAATGTGTGATTTCATATTTTTTTAAATACCTTCCCTCCTCTGTACTTACCTACTGCAAACAAACAAAACTACAATAAATCCTAATCCTAATTAACCAGTCACTTAACAAAATTCCTCTCTGGGCACGGCTGCTTCGGGAAGTAAATGGGAAATAGTTGCCATTGAGGCGGAATAGCAAGTTGGCATTGGCTGCTTCGGAGAGCACGCTCGCACGGCTCACGTTAAGCGAGGCGTCCACCAGGCGGACCGGACCGCAGCGCAGAGCAAAAATTCGCGTGCCTTACGTTTCATATGAAATTGTGTAGCATCTGCCTTTACTAGAGGCGGGCCGCAACGAAACACAGTTTCATTAAAAACGTATGGCATGCGGATTTTTGCGTTGCGGCCCGGCCCGGCCCTTCCGCCTATTGGACGCCTAACTTTAAGTTCTAACATAACCCAATTATGATTAAAGACAACCTTAATGACTGTGTGGGCTGTGTCCGGTGTCATTTTTCAGCCGATTTACAATAGTAACACTACTTTGGCAACATACCTGCGACCACTGTTTAAGCAAACAAACTCTTTTTTTTCTCGCCAAACTGAATTCGCGAGCCTGATGGTTAGCCTACTTAGGTACTTTAAAGTAGTCATTCATATTATGTAAAACATCATTGGTACAAAAATAAAATTAACATTGTAGTCGATATCTGGTAAAGTTTTTATCGACACCAAGACAGGTGTTGTACATCACTAGTATTAGTTCCAAGTACATTCGCTAGCTGCCGTCAGCGCCAAATGGCGATTTTCAATTAGGCACACTTTTATGGAACCGATCACCAGTCCAGATACTATTACAGGTCAGTGTTGCCGAGTAAATGTAATGAAAAAAAAAGTCGAAATCACGATTTGATCGCTGTCATTATTTATTGTTTGTTTGGCGCCGTTTCTAGAAAGTATTAATACGATTAATTTTGAATATTTTCGTTTATTCTGTTTCAAATATTGTTGTTTTGCATTTAAAAGTATCCTGTCATGTTGTTTAACAGCTGTGATAAATATTTTCAGTGTAATTCGAAGTTAAATTTGTAAAATTTGATAAAATAACACGCGAAGGTCACCATTATTTTTTGTTGTTGTTTTTGTTGTGCAGTGCTCGTATTTAACCGATATTTGTTGAGATTTTCTCAATAGAAACTATAATCTTTTGTCAAAATACCATTTAACATTTAACATATGAATAATTTATGTGAAAATCAATAATAAAAATGGAGAGGGTTTTTTTTTAATAATTTAAGATTACATAGCCTCGATATCCCCAAAATAAACAAAAAAATAAACAAATAAATAGGCAGTAATATTTTATTTTATTTTCGGAGATTTTATATCTGCAGATTATTATTTTTTTGGTGAAAACGAATTGTTGATGTGTATATTTTGTAAATAAAATAATTTATGTCAGAAAACTGCTTTTTATTTTGAATTACATGGTAAAATCTGAGAGTACTCCTTCATTTTCCCCATCCTAATTTTCGGCCAAATATCATAAATCCATTACACATGGGGTGTTCTCGGATTTAGTGTAGTTATTTTCGTCAGTTATCCAGCATGATGAAACAGTAAGTATTTATGTAGTACGACTCCTGTAAAAGAAATAAGGATATATTGTGTGACGTCCGGCGTGCAGCCGCCGCTCCCGCCAAAGGCGTGGGCACCGCCTATGGATACGCCGGCGTGACCACGCCACCGGCGGGATTGAGCAGATAAATAAAATACACAGTTTTAGTAAAATTACATAACACGATTTGAAATGTTTTGACGTTTATCAAAAATAAGACCAATTTTTTATTAAAAATTCAGCTGTCATGTGTCAAAAAAAAAGTTTAAAAAGTACCGACTAAGGAGTATCAATGAGGCAAATGTCCCCAATTTTTTTTTCTAACCCATTTAAAACATGTTAAATGATAAATTTCAATAAAATAAAATACACGTCTCCCATCAATTCGGTTAAAGATGTTTTATGCCAAATTTGAAGAAGATCGGACCAAGGAATCACGTAGTCCCATACAAACTTTGCAACCCTTGTTTACCCCCTTAGGAGTTGAATTTTCAAAAATCCCTTCTTATTGCTCGCCTACGTCACTTAAGGAGCATTTGTGCAAAATTTCATGCTTTTAGATCCAGCGGTTTAGGCTGTGCGTTGATCGTCAGTCAGTCAGTTCTTGTTTTTATATATATAGATATGTATTCTGGTGGTTCACTGTTGTATTATAGGTTGTTTTTTAAAGAAGATAATAGAGACATACTGATTTAAAAAGTTCCTGCGCAATTGGATTATTTTCAGGGCAAGCTCTTGATCGTTGTTTGTTTGAACAATCTTATCAGTGACAAACTACACAAGTTTGTTATTTCATAATCCGGATGTAGGTATTTTAATTCCCGCAATTTCTTAAATCACTCTCAATAAACGGGTATTGAAAAAACCACAGTTGAGAGCAACTGTGGTCGTAAAAAAATTTAAATGAAAAATGTAAAAAAAGATCTAAAAATTCAAAACACCCTTAGGTAACCTATCCAATTAAGTTTTCTTTCACAACACATCAACCAGGAATTATGCACAAAGTTGAGTTTCAAACTGTCATAAATGTTATGGATCTTCTCACCAGCCGTATATACATACTGTCGACAATTTGCTACGTAATCGCCGCAATGAATGTAACACCAACTTTGAAAGTATCGATGTGTTCGGTCGTTTTTTACAGCTTTCTTTGATGGATGTTTTTGTTGCTGATATTTTTTATTATTTGTCGCCACAGTTTCGCTATTTTTTTTAAGAAACTGGAATTAACTAAGTTAAGTTGGGCACAATGGCCAACTTAACTTAGTTAATTGGGCCTTAGGCCCCCGTGGCATTGTGCCCAAAAAAAAAAGCCAATGGCTATACCTATTCGCTGAGAGAGAAAACTGCCAGCCCCCGGGTCACCAGTCAAAAAAAGTACTTAAGTAAAGATTTTCATTTTAAACTTAAAACATTTTAAAATTTTCTTATGCATTTTTTTGAGCACTATGGCACCACCCGGTAGCGAGGGGTGTGTGATTATGTCAGACTCTTACTGACTAAACTCTACCTTGAGCCTCTAGCCCTTGGGCCTTGGAGACTCATCGGATGCGATGGGCCTTCTAGGGAAGGGTGACGCAGCGTCACTCAGCTAAAGCTGGGCATACGCTTGTGAAGTACTTTAACGGCGGGGGCACTAGGTATCCCCGTCGTGGACTGATGTTTAGGGAGCGAAGGATGGCTCGGATTGTTCCCGCTTCCGATAGGAATATAATCTCGTCATGAAAGGTCTATGTGTTATTCCCTTAGATCATCTAACCACAGGATGCGCCTTACTTAAGCATTGTTTTCTGCCATTGCACATAACCATTTGGTCTTTTGGCTTTATAAAAAGCACAGTACATCAGTACATCATTTTATATGATTAAACTAGTACATTTCATTGTAGTTGACTGTACAATAAAAATTAACACACAACAGCCATTACGCGTTTGTCGATTAATACATTTTTAAATGCAATGAAATTTTATATGTCTTTGTGTTTCCCCCTTCACTTGTATGAAAACTGGCAGAATATTTTTGTATGCGGTGGTTCGCAAAGGCTAGTCCCGTGATATATTATGGTCTAAGGTTATTCCAGACTATATATAATCTGTTCCTGTACTAAATTTCATCCAATCTAAAGTTCTGCCATTAGAGCGTGATTTGCTAACAAACATCTTTAAAAACGTTCACATTTATAATAGTAACTACGCAACTTCGTTTGCGTCACATGGGAGTGAGAAAGAGAGGTGTGGTATATATTTAGTGATATAATGTTTCCCGTCGCATTTACTCCGTCGCTTATGTTCATTAGAGCTGACCCGCACAACTTCGGTTGCGTCACATGAAAGTGAGAAGGAGAAAGGCGTGGAATTGATATGTACAGTGATATAATATTTCCCGTCGCATTTACTTCCACCCTTCCTTTTTTGGTACGGATCCGACTCGCACTTTACCGGTTTTTACCGCAGACCACGATTATAGCCGTCGTCGCCTCGCTCATATTTTAAAACTCATTAAGAGGGTTATTGTAAATAATAAATAAATGTTTGGACATTGTCACACAACATCATCTAGCCCAAACTAAGCTATAATGCTTGTGCTATGGGATCTAGACGACTGATATAGATACTTATATATTTCTAAATCTAAATCTAAATACATACATATTATACATAGAAACACCCAAACTCCGAAACAAACATTTGTGGACCACACAAATATTTGGACCGACCCAGGAATCGAACCCAGGACCTCCAGCGCCGCAGGCGGAATCACTACCGACTACGCCACAGAGGCAGTCGAACGAAACGGAACGAAAAGTTGAATTGTAAGCGAACCGTAAAAGATAGGCATAAATATGCTGTTAAGGACTTTTTTTTATAACTTTTTAAGAGGAACAATTTTATAAAACATTATTTTTACGTAACTTTAACCATTTTCGCAGTGGTCGCAAAGGAAGCTCCGAAAAGAAAGAAATTTTCCCCGTTCTCAAAACATTACTCATGGCTGCTCCGCCACTATTCGTCTTAGCGTGATGGTATATTGTCATTAACCATCCTCAATAAATTGACTATTAAACTGTAAAATTCTTTTTGAAATGCAACCTGTAATTTCTGAGATCCTAGCACAAACAAACTCTTCAGTTTTACAATATTGTGAGCGGACCTTAAGAGATAGACAAATTAGGTGTATGTGAGCGAATCTTAAAAGATAGACATAATTATGCTGTCGCGGACTTTTTTTTTGAAATTTTTAAGAGAAACAATTTTGTAGTACACAATTTTTACGTAACTTAAGGCCATACCCAGGGCTAACGACCTTGAGCAAATGGGCGATATGAATCGCCAACATAGAGTAGCGCAACTACAGAGACATCAGAGTAAAAGAAGAGATGAAGAAACTAGTAGCGGAAATGCGTTCCGGGCTTCACCAAATAAACAAGAAAGTCTCACCCGACTGCCTCTCTCTAAAACATTTATTGTGAAAGTTTAATCCGATTGACGTTGTCATTTTTGTTTTAGTTGAAACTTTGAACAGATGACCTAGTGACGTAGTTTAATGCAACAGAGTCACAAACTACAGAAAGTCTCACCATAAGCCCCCCTGCAATCTATTTTATAGCGAGAAGCTAAAAGTAAATTAAAAAACAAACGTTTGTATTTCAATTTTGCATATAAAATACACTACAAAAAACGTGATTAATTATTACGTAAATTGAATGTGACGAGTTCACAAATTTGACGAATGTTCATATATTCATTGTTTTGTACTTAAATTAATACAAATCCAGACAAAAGGGGTCTTCCACCCGCTTGAAATTTTTATTCCTTTTGAGAAACAAAATTTCATTTCATTTTATTATTACAAACCAACAAAAATATGTACGTACGTAAGCGTCGTAAACGCAGTTGCGAGGGTCAGCTAGATATGTATAAATAAGAAGCGCTCATGGCATTGCGGACTCGGTGTTCTGTAAACGATCACTGTAGTAAGCAACTTTCACTATGGTCAGTCCTTGGATAGGTGACCATCCATGTGACCACTTTGTGACAGTTATTTAAGCGTTTCCGTGCTTCGGAAGGCACGTTAAGCCGCTACTCCTGGTTGCCCGTAAAATGGCAGTCGTTAAGCCAAGTTGAAGGCCTTTTTGGCAGCTTGAACAATTTCAACAGCAGGCAGTCACAACCTGCGCCTGTCTATCTCAACACGGCAATATGGCTTACCACCTATTACGTGGGACAAATTCTAAAAAGGTGAAATGTGGGAACATAATAATATGCCTCTGCCTACCTCTTCGGGGATAAAGGTGTGACCATGTATGTATGTAACTAGCTGACCCTCACAACTTCATTTACGACGCTTAAAGTGTATGAAACATGAGGTATTTCTTCATCAGTCTCATCAACCGGCGGGTGAAACTGCCCTGTTTGCTTAATCATAAACGAATTTAAAGATTAAGCATATTGTAAAACTAGCTGACCCTCGCAACTTCGTTTACGTCACATAAGGTTTGCAAAAGGAGAGGCACTTCTTCATCAGACTCATCAAGCAGCGTGTGAAACGGCCCTGTTTGCTTTATCATAAAAGAGCTTAAAGATTAAGTTTATTCTAAAACAATTCAGTCCCCGAATTCGGCGCGGACAGAATTATTTTACAACAGTCTTAATCATTAAGCTCTTTTATGATTTAGCCAACACGCCTGTTAAGATTTACCGTCACATTCCAAGGAACCCTTGAATTATAGGTTTTGAGAAAGTTGAGATATCTCTAATTCCTGAACTACAAAACCCTCAGCACTGAAACTTGTGTGAAGCAATCCTTCAAGTACTACCGTTATAACACTGAAAAAAAAATTGGAAACGGACCACGCATTGTAAAATTACAACTAAAAAACCATATTGTCTTTCATCCCCTCTCCCAAAGGAAGCTCGCAGAATATCGGAATCAAAGTATCCAGGAACCTTCCTCGGATTATAAGCTTTAATTGTTCCAAGTTTCATTCAAATCGATTCTGTAGTTTCTACGTGATACTTATTCGGGATACAGACAGACAGACAGACAGACATTAACATTTTAAATTGCATTTTCGGCTTCAGTATCGATTAGAGAACATCCTTCATTAATAATAAAACATAATAATAAAACGGGGCTTAATCATTAAGCTCTTATAGTTAAGAGCTTAATGATTAAGCCCCGTGAAAAATTTTAGAATCGATTTTAAAACAATTCAGTCCACGCCCTCGGCGCGGCCTGAATTATCTATACTTATAATAAAACTGTTGAAGGTAGAGAGTCTGTACATGGAAGATATTTTGAAAATTTTTATTGAAGATTGTTCTCTAATCGATACTGAAGCCGAAAATGCAATTTAAAATTTTCATGTCGGTCTGTCTGTCTGTATTCCGAATAAGTATCACGTAGAAACTACAGAATCAATTTGAATGAAAAAATCGATAAAGCAACACGCAGGTTTAGATTTATTCTCACATTCAAAGGAACTCTTGAATTCTAGGTTTAGAGAAGTTGAGATGTCTCTAACTCCTGAACTTCCTCGGATCAATTTTCATTCAAATCAGTAGTTTCGGCGTGATACGTATTCGGAATACAGACGGACATGAAAATTTTAAATTTCATTTTGGCTTAACACGTTCACTGCGTTACGGGGTTTTTTGAACCTCGTGCAGTGATGTCGTTCAGTGCGGACGAAAAAATCTAGGGTGTGCTCGTTGGTGCGGGAGCTGTATCTATGGAATTATTTAGTGTATGATAGAGATAAATATATATTTTTCATGTACGCTGTTTGAAGAAACAGTTGCTATTTTAAAATTATACGGGGTCTTATTAACCCCGTTACGACCAGAAAGCAAAACTTATCTTCCAGTGCGATACGGGGTTCAAAAAGCCCCGTATGAATTATTGTGTTCTCGTACGGGGTCGTGAGCTCATTAGCATTAATGCTGTTATTAGCACAAGACGTAGTGTTTACTTAATGATAATGAAGCGATCGCAACGTATGTTGCAACTGTCACAGATTAAAAAGGATGATGAAACTCCTTCATCTCCAAGTTCATCCCAACGACAGTCTGCATCCTCAATAAGGCAATGTTTAGAGTGCTACAATTTAAAACATTGAATGCATCATATCCGGGTTGTAACCTACGTTGATCATATTTTTATTATAATATAATAATGAATAATAAACAAATTTAATACAACTTTATTATTTTTGAATTTAGTGTTACAGTGTATTGTAGCAAGCTAAGTTGTATAACTCTCAGTTTACATATTTTTAATTCAAATAATTATGTACCTTTAAAATGTGTAACCTAAGTTCCGAAATAAAGTTCCTAAGCTGAAATAAATATTTTTATTCAAGAAATAAAATTTATCGTTTCTCCTATTTCCCAACACTATAATTTTATCGATATAATTGAGTTCTGTGCGTAACGGGGCAGTACAATCCCGTATTTTATTATATCAGGTGCGGTACGGGGTTTACAAGACCCTGAATATTTTGTTTTCGTTATATTTTCGTCAATTTTTGCCAAATCTAGTGGCGAAAAGACTATAACATAGCTCATTTCATAATCTATCAGACTATAAAGTAAAACAAAAGCAAACGTAAAATTTCAGCCAGTTATAGATTAAGAAAGCAATAAGGGTGTACGGGGCACTTTTACACCCGTATCGCACTATGAAGGAAGCACTTCACGGGGCGCATAATATCTCGTAACGCACTCGAATTCAAGACGGCTTTTGAGCTCACGCAGTGAACGTGTTAAGTAGGTATCGATTAGAGAACGCGTTCTTTTTTTAAAAATAGCTTACATATTCAGACTCTCGACCCTCAACAGTTTTATTATTATGTATAGATATAGACTAGCAAGAAACTCGGCGGGCACTCACTTTATTCACTTTTATACCTTAACTAATTTGCCGGTAGATGGTGCCTACTTGTGGCGACCCATAAGACGTAATAAGCTAAAAGAGTCAATTCTGTCAGTGTCTCAAAAAAGCAGTGTGTTAATAATAACTATAATATAAGTATTTTCATCAGTTGTCTATATCCCTTAGCACAAAGTTATAATAGCTTAAGTTGTGTGCGAATGTCCACAAATATTTCTTCATTTATTTATATTGAAAAGATTAAGTACCGTTTACAATATAAGCATGATTACCTTTCGAAGTAATTTAATAAAACAATACGAAAAATAAGTTGAAATGCATTATATTCTCATGTAATGCAGTATGCATTGTGTAACTCGGGCTCTGGCTCTGTTACACGCATTACTCTGTACATGAATGAAAATATAACATTTTACGAGAATATTTTGCAGACCAGAGCGACACACGTCCGTCTAGCAACACGACTCCCTCCGCACTAGATTTTCGGGCGAGCGCGGGGAAGCAAGCAATGTGATGTATACTTTGAATACATTATTAGTTATAATTAGTTAAAACTTATACTAATTCAAAATTGAAGAAAACCATTTTAGAGGTCTATGTTTTCTTTAGTCTCTGATATAAATTTTATTATCATTCATTATTAAATATATGTCATACAACGACTTCTTCTAAAAAATATGAGCTATTTCAGTGAAGTTTTACTAGTTATTTATAATAAATACACAATTTCTGATGAAACCATCCTCTGGAACACATCTTGTAGATTTCAAATCTACTTTTGGCTGTAATTTTTCGTATACTAATACCGAGAAGAACGTCTTTATTTGCACCTCTTTTTCGTAAACTTTGTCAACCACTCCCCTTAAACCATTTACTTATGCAGCGTACGCTTCGGAAGCTCTCATACGATAAAAAGTATTCCCCGTTATCAAAACATTATTGATTGCTGCTCCGCTTCTTTTCGCCTTAGCGTTATGTTACATAGCCTTTAGCCATCCTCAATAGATGGACTATAAACTGTAGAAGAATTTCCGAAATCCAACCGTTCCTGAAATCCTAACGTTCAAACAAACAAATAAACTCTTCAGCTTTATAATATTATAGTATGGATAGCATTGATGTGCAAAAAGAGGCTGCGTTGAAGATTTAATTTCGCAATAAGAACAGTCAGGGTCGATGTAGGTCACGGTATTAGGGGTCTCCTTTCATGGCTATACCCGTTTCCATGGTAAGACACCTAAGTGAGGGTACCGTACGGATCTATTTGGTTAGATCTCAGGGTGACCCATATGAGTAGAAAAAAGATTTGAATTACATGGTATGGCATTCATGTGAATGTCATACCACACAAAGGCGACCCGAGGAGTCAGAACATTGTCACGCATTTCGCACACAATATTCTACTGCAGACGACATTGAACGATTTACGAAGCCGAAGTGATTAATACAATCCCGTCGATCGCTGGGGAAAAACATGTTCAGCACACCCCACCGGTAAGGGCGTATTAACTCTATTATTTATCAATAGTTCCTCTTTAACCAACGGATTAAGTTCCCTGTTTGAATAAACTGTAGTATTTTCTACTATTTTTTCAACAGTCATCTAGATTTATATGTTTACGGAAGCTGATGTAACATTTCACTAACGGTGTTGCTGAATGTTTGTTACCTGTTTGGATGATAATAACATTAACATAATGTGCCTGTTGGATTTGATTTCGTTTGGTGGTGCCCTATTTCGATTTATATAGATTTGAATTCATTGAAACGGTTCTGTGAGATCTATAGAATCTATATACAGGATGTTGATCTGCATTTGTGCATTACTTGCACACATGACTGTACTGCCTACACTCGTTGATATTCCGGGATAAAACGAGACACCTTTTTTTACACTTTTTTTTTTCTGCTTAAATTCTTTTCTATTTGCTACGGGAACTCTACTGCTTATACTAAACCAATATTAAGTGAAAAAATGGGGCAGTAAAATTAAGTTCTTAATAATTATTAAATAAAATAAATTTAAAAAGCAACTCGTATGAATCGGTTCTAAATATTCTAATAATACAATTACCTACATAGGTACATTTTCACCGTTCATTCAAAACCGTTTCTTCTTTGCTTACAGTTTAGTAGGCACATACAAATGTGTAGGCATAGGCAAAGGAGGCCTGCGGTGGCGGCGCGGCGCGTGTAAGTTACCCCTCCAACCCCCGCGCAGGAGCGAGCGGCTCAGGAGGCGCCTTTGATTGAAATTTTGAATTAATTAGTCGCTCGCCCGCGTTCAGCGTGAGTATAACCGCACGCGCCGATATCTACGTAACGTCCGTAACAACACCGGTAACGATGTCAGAGCGTTACAGTAACGTTGAGTTGGTGGAAATGGTGAGCCTTTACGCTATTTCTAATAATAACGTTGTTGATGCAATTCGCATGTTCCGGGAAATGTTTCCAGACCGACCAATACCATCTCGTCGCATGATGCTTGCCGCCACACAGCGCTTAAGGGATCACCGACAGTTCGAGGTTCCTCGACATGCACAAGGTCGTGGTACACAAGGCCTATCAGCTGATCGGCAAGAGCAGATTCTCAATTATTTTGAGGAAGAACCTCGAGCCAGTACGCGTGAAGCCGGTCGCCGTTTCGGTGTTCATCATACCACAGTGTGGAAGCTGCTGAATCGCGAACTAATGCATCCGTTCCATTTCCGACGTGTTCAAGAGTTGCATCCGCAGGACAATAACGCTCGGACAGTTTTTTGTCACTGGCTCCTTGAACATCAGGACGTGAACATTTTGTGGTCCGACGAATCATTGTTTACGCGCGTGGGCGTTTATAACGTCCACAATGAACATTGGTGGGCTCACCGACAACACAACCCACATGTTACTACGCGGGACTCGTTCCAGGTCCGGTTTAGTCTGAATGTGTGGACTGGTATCATCGGTGATCATCTACTTGGCCCATATTTTATTGACGGTCGTTTGAACAGTGCTACATACTTGGTGCTACTCCGACATGTGGTTAATGAGATGCTCGATGACATTCCACTCGCATTTCATAGGGACTTGTACTTCCAACAGGACGGTGCGCCACCTCACTATGGACGCCAAGTGCGCGAATATTTAAGTGAAGTGTTTGGTATGCAGTGGATAGGCCGTGGTGGACCGGTAGCCTGGCCGCCGCGTTCACCCGACCTAACGCCCTTAGACTTTTATTTGTGGGGAGATATTAAAAGACTTGTTTACAATGAAGACATTGTGAGTGTTACACAATTACGTGAAAGAATTGTTTTGGCATTTGAACAAATAAAAACAAATGTGCTAGTGCTTCGCAGCTTAAAACGCAACTTAGTGCGCCGCGCCAATCTGTGCATAGACACTGGGGGTGAGCATTTTGAACAATTATTGCGTGTTACATGATTTTGTAAATAGGTATTTAAGCTTTGATTCTCAATTAATTCTGTAAATAAGTTGATTTAAAATTTTTAACTACGCCAGAAATGCTTCATTTCAGAATACTTTTCTCATACCTAATGTTTACTAACAGTACTTAATGTTTTTGTTTGCAATTGCATGATAAATAGCGTGTTTCTGCCGGTCCTAAGCCCTTGAAGTAGGAAGGAATCTTTTAAATCAACATAAACTCATCATCAAATCATTAATATCAAATCAAAAAAGTACATAAAGGTCACCGAACTTGTCAGCTGGAACTAAAAACTTTGTCTAAATTCGAAAAAAGTGCGTCACTACACACTCAGTGGTGTCAGTAGCCTGCGCACGCACATTGCCGCCGTTTGTAATGAACAAAGAAATTTGTGTGGCAGAGTTTCCAGGAACAACATAATTTGCTCCTGACCACTGTTTGACGCTGATAATTGGATCACATACACCAAAGCACTAATTATTCACTAATTATTCACTTAAATCACGCGCCGGCAAAGCACCGGCACACACGATGTCGGCCAAATAGTGTAGAGAGGTACTTCGTGAACGCACTTCCCGCATCTTTGGGCCAATTGACTGAGGCGCAAAAATCGACAGCAAATAAAGTCGCCTGAGGGGAGGTATAGTTTTTGACGAGGTAAGCCGAAGTGCCTCTTTACACTATCGTATTCATTTAACTTCGTTCAACTTCGCGGGCAGTGTAGAGGAGCCATGAGATGCGATACGTAGCCGCATTATCTAGGTACCTACTATTGTCTAGCTTTAAGCCCAGGCCACACCGCCAGCGGGCGGGCGAGCGAGCTAGGCGGGCGGGTGAAGTGAGATATTGAAGTTATGCAAACTACGCGACATTGCCGAGCTAAACTATGGGGTTTACACCAAAAACTACATACGGAAGGGCGAACCGGGTAGTGCGGATGAGACTAGACACGTGGACACTGCTATTCGAATGACAAGCGACGACTAGTCTGAGTACCCGAAACGGGGAGGACGGTAGTTAAGCTAGCGAATCGGGCGCGCCTAACGACGAAAACGAGTAGCTTCGCTCGCATCAGCCACGTAGGTTATTCGGCAGCTCGCAATCTGCCTAGCTCGCTCACCCGCCCGCTGGCAGTGTGACTTGCGCTTTAGCGTTGGCTCGGCGACGTAAACATTAAATACACGGGTGAAGATTTTTTCTTCGTAAATCCTATTTCACTAAAAACAGGATTTTTGGGGTTTTGTTATCTACGTATGTTTGTGTTGCTTGCAATCGATAATACCTATAGTACACTACGCACTGAAGGAGGCTTGTGCACGACCAAATCAACAGCTTGTATTGATATAAAAAAAAAATAAAAGGTTAAATTTTATTGAGGTTCTACGAAAAACTCAAATTAATGAAACATCTATTTCTTTGTATAAATAACGTATTATATAATATCTATATATCTAATTTAAGGTAACAGATTTATACGCTGTATTCTATTGTGTATACAGCGTATAAATCTGTTACCTTATGATATAAAATACGTTGAAAACGATGTCGCATTTTCTATCTTAAATCCTTTCATACAAACAATATGTAGGAAAGGACAGTTCAGTCAGTTGTTCTTATCACAACAATATTCTTACCACAAAATCACATCCACACCTCAAATAAGAATGTTACTAAGCGAAACCTTTTATAAACGTCGAATTCAGAAGTACATTGCCAAAGCGTTGAGCCAAAATACTTTGAAATAGATTTAAAATTTTGTTTGAGAGTTGAATTCCTTTGAACTTATCGCTGTATAAAATTTAGCGCTAAATCGTTTCGCCACATGCAGTTCAAGTTTTTCATCGCCCAATCTCTTTTACGGTGTTGAAATTTGTAGATTTCAGTGACGTTAGCACTACCAAGTTTAGAAACTATAGGCGAGGCGACAAGGGTAGGTAGACAGGCCGTTGTGGAGCCCACCATCTAAATTGAATTTCTAAGTTATTCCTTAACTAGTGAAGGCATGAAGTAAGCTCGTTCCCTCAGTTGCTGTTTCTCGACTTGGGAGTCAATGATTAGAGGCAAAGCACGAACGACTTCGGTTTAGACCAACTTCTCGCTTTATAACATACTGTTTGGATCGCTACTGAGCGGCATTACAAGTAGACATCGATTATTTTGTCGCAATAAGGGTGATCTATACGTGACCGTGTCGCACAAGTATCTACAATAAAAGATTATTGTAGATACTTTTTAGTAGAGTTTTATAATTTATAGTAGAAAACGCAACTAATTTGGTTTGTTTTTACTTCTAAATTATTTAACCCTTAACCACCTACCATACGTCTCACAGATCCAGCAGATATTTAAAACGTAAATATATCTGAGACCGAGTCGTTTACGAACTCGTCCGTTCCTGTACCTTTTCCCCGCCCCCTTTCAGTGAAGTGCAACTGTTCATCAAAGTCGTACATGCGTTAATTGTGCGGTAATTGCAATAATTGCAATAATTGTCGTGAAAAACTATAAGTTTAGGGCTTGAAATTTTGTTTTAATTTAATTTCATTTTCATCTTTTTGTTTTTTTTTGCTATGGTTGATTATTGAATAAGTAAAAAATTATAAAAGAAGTTACTATTCATGTGATTATTTTTTATAGATCTCATTTACCAAATGACTTAGTTTGTAAGCTTAAAATAGGAGATATTGTTGATTAATAGTAATTAAGACAAATGCCTATAAAAATGATTCTCTTGTACCTTTACTAAAGAGTTTAATACTTTCCTAAGTTGATTATTACTAAAAAAATATACCTCAATAAACAAGATATTACTTTAAAGAACCATTTTACTCAGGAGTCTCATAGACGTATGATAGGTGGTTGTGTGACAAAAAGTTATGGTAGTTGACTGAGGGTTAAAATGTTCTATCATATCCTTAGACTATTGCTAAGAGACACAAATATTAAGGTAAGATTAGAAGCGACCTCTGTTCCTTCAGCGATTTGTAAACAAACGATCTCCACTCCCTACTACTACGGTCAGTTTCGAAAAGGGTGATCGTTTGTTGAATTTATATTACCTAATGAACGTTTCCGTGTTTTAGGACGCTCAGTAAACCATTGGGCCCTAACACAATATACAGATCTATAGGTAGGTATATTATGCCCCTAATGCCCAAGCAGAGTGGCCAAATTCTTAAGTTCGTGTCCGTGAATTTTATTAATCTTTTTTCATTATGTACTTCGACTTAAAAGGAAAGTTTGCAAACGTTTCCTCGTGGGAATATGATACTTTTCCGGGATGGGATCTTCCATAATCGAAATCAATATATTTCTTACGACGTGAAAGAATTAGTTTAGCGGACTAATCTAAGTAACTTTTTTAGTTTCGCTTTCTTTTTTGTACGTATCTCTTGAATAATGAATTCACTGAAATAAAAAATGAATTCACGGAATCACGCGCGAACAGATGGATCAATTTAGTTTACTTTGTATTTGTTTTATTATTGGCGAGATTTTTATGAAAAAAAAAACTACTGCAAAATTTTAAATCAGAAGCCGTAAAAGTCAGGAACGTAAAGGAATTTTGGGGCGGTATAAAGTTCGCCGAAACTATTGGAAATAATTGTATTCTTTAATAAACTAAACAAACAAATTTACAACCCCCTACTACGTCATTTTTAGTGCAGTCGAATGTAAGTTTTGTCCTAAGTACCAACAATATACTTCTACTCGTTGATGTTCCGGAGCCCTCTTCATATGGTGTACCTATATTAAAATTTTGTTTCATTTCAATTCTAATCTCGTTAGCAGGTAAGGATTACGCGATATCGTTCTCAATTATCTAAAACAACACAAGGTATGCGTGTATGAGATGGCGGTTCCCTGGATCAGGTATAATGGAAATTCATTTACATGTAAACTGTTGCCTTGTGCGAGATACTTAACGTATCGTTGTTTGACAGGCATTTCATTGCGGCACTCGCATAGAGCAACACGACCTACGACTTTGATTGCGAGGGTAGCCGCAATACGGAGACTTTGTCCTCTGTCAATATTCATACTGCAAATAGTTTACATGAAATTATGAGCGTATTGTTTTAATTGTTTTAGGTAGGCTATGTAAGATCACATTGACAGCCGATTGCTTTTGTAGTGGTGTGTATGAATACGATATCCTCCCGCAACATAATAATTAATTAATAAATAGATATTTGTGGACATTCACACACTACATACTTTTATACAAAACGGGAATTCGCGTGGCACTATTCTATTGTTAATGAAAGGTTTCGGTACCTTTACTTTGCTCGACATTTCGACAAGGTTGCACTTATCGTGGTCCCGAGGCGACTGATGCATGTAGGCTGGAAATTCTGCGATGTGTCGGGAGTTTTCGAAGTACCCCCGAAATTGTCAATTTGTGGAAACACACGGCACACAACGCTGACCATATCCGCGGACGCGTTCACTATTTTATTGCGAGACTTTAAGCTAATAAAAGCTTGTGCTTTGGGATCTAGACGACTGATTGACATACTTATATATACAATTAAATATTATACATAGAAAACATCCAAACCCCGAAACAAACACTTTGACCCCTCCCCCCCGGACCACGAAAGTGAGTGGACGTGTGCATACGCAATTTCTTAAAATTTAAATAGAAAATCAAATATTTTAACTTTTAATACAATAAATTCAGTTGATTAAATAAGAATAATCACCGGCCGAGTACCAGGCTAACATATATCATAGCAGACAGTGAAACGAGCGAGTGTTGCCAGTGGTAGAAAACTGCGACAAATTGTGGGAGATCTTGGCTGTGTTGGACCATAAACTGTAAGTTCTATTCTGCTTTGAGTTAAAGTATATGCCATGCCCCTTCGGCGCTCTCCTCCTTCTACTGCAGCTACTTCAGCTGCCGCCGCTGCACGTCCCAACCTCTGTGCCTCTACAACATACGAATCCGATGGTGCTATTGAGAGAGGTAGTGGCGGAAGTACCAACGTGAGACAGAAACGTAGACGTGAAGATGAGGACATAAAAGACCTAAAGGGTTTGATTGCATCGTTATCGTCCAAGGTCGATGAAAGCTTTTTGGAACTAAAAAAAGCAATGATGAGCTTAGGGGTAGTCTGCAATTCATTTCAGACAAATATAAGTCAATCCTAAAGACATTACAGAAATTACAGGAGGACAAAAATGAAGACAAGAAGACAATTGAAAGGTTGCATGAAAGAATTGAAGTGCTGGAGCGTAAAAATAGGTCTGCTAGTTTTGAGATTCGAAATGTACCTATACACTTGAAAGACAATAAAAGATATGAATCAAGGGATGACATTTGTTTGGTAGTGAAGAGTCTCTCTGCTGCTGTCAATATCGATATTAACGATAATGACATACGAGATGTGTACAGAATTCCGATTCATAAGGAAGGCAGCAAACCCATCATGGTTGAACTAAATAATGTTCAAAAAAGAGACGACATACTAAAAGAAGTTAAAAATTTTAACAGGGGAAAGCAAGAAAATGGCCGACTAAATACTGGGCACCTTAATATGCCTGGTCCAGTGAAACCTGTCTATGTGTCTGAGGCTCTGACTCCAAATGCCCAGAAACTTTTCTATGAGGCCAGACAGTGTGCCCGAGCAAATGGATTCTCATATTGATGGACATCAAGAGGCGTAGTTTACATGCGAAGAACTGAGGGAGATCCTCAAATTCGAGTAAAATCGGAGGTTAGTCTTAGAAACATTACGAAAAAATGACTACAATGTTACTATTATAACTGTAAGTTAGCTGTTCGACTGTCAATCATTGTTTGTCTATGTGACCAATGTTTGATGGTGGATTTGTGTTTGTTATCTTTTGTTATAAACTTGTATAATATGGTTCATCGGTGTCTACTATTTCTAGATACTGTATTCTCATTATGTTTTTATTCATTTACTCCTATCGCTGTTGTAACGCAGAAAACTAGCACAGGGCACTTAAAACATTATTGTGAGGTTTTTGAAATACATAAAGTAAGCTACAACATTTACACGAACTGCAACACATGACAATATTCATATACACACTCCATAGGCTCTCTTTCCGTCTCAACAGCACAGGACAAAATTAAACCAACATATACACTTTATTATTTGAACTATTATTGCTTCACAGCATTAATGCTCTATTGGTCCTATCAAGCTTTAAATAAAATTCGATAACTTAAACGAATTTGTAGAATCTGTTGAGTCATTTAATGTTTCCCGGGCATATATGGGGTTCCCGAATCAATGCATTAAGCACCTAAATACCGCAAATCCTACCAGGCAAACGTTGAATATTCTTCATGTTAATATACGAAGTCTAAACCGCAATTTTGCCGGTCTCAGCGTCCTATTGCATTCCATGGACGTCAAGTATGACGTAATAATTCTCACGGAGTGTTGGTTGAGCAAGGTCACTGATTACCCTGTAATAAAAGGATTTACTCCAGCAAAGTCCTCACATGCGAATCAAAATGATGGTGTTATTGTTTATATTGATTCTGTGTCGGGTTATACAATAATTGAGCCTGTCTTTCGAGACGCAAACTGTCTTATTGTCAAACTGAATTCTGATATAGCTATTGTTGCAATCTATCGTTCACCATCTTTCAGAGATGCGGAAAATTTTATGGACTCTCTAAATGCTACTCTGGAATCTCTGACATCTACACCAACAGTTGTGGTGATCGGAGATCTAAATATAGATATAAGACCAAATAACGAGGATTCGCGCTCCGAAGCTTACTTAGATATGATGGCATCCATGGTCTCCTCCCGACCCACGTATTTCCTACCCGTATTAGAAAGTGTCTCGATCACGTTTTTCTTAAGACCGATAAACCTTCCACAACCTTGGTACTAGAGTCATCTCTTACTGACCACAAACCAGTAATGCTCTCAGTTGAGCGATGCTCTTCCAATGCTACTAAACATAAAAGAAAAGTCCAACACATAAACGTACCTGATGTCATCAGACATCTAGAAAGCACAGATTTCTCCAGTGTTTTTAGCAGTGTCGATCCTAATCAGGGTGTGCAACAGCTTATTTACATTTTGTCAGAGGCAATAGATGGCCACAGCACTGTAAAGAATATATGCCGTAAGAACAGACTAATCAAGCCTTGGGTAACACCTGGGCTCCTAAGGTGTATGCGCAATCGAGACCAGCTACATAAGAAAGCAATGCAAAGCCCACACAACCTCGTGGCCAAACTGACATATACAAGGTACCGTAACTACTGTAACAACTTATTAAAGCGGATAAAACATGAATTTCACCAAAATGAGCTGAGTAAAGCAAATGGTAATCCAAAAAAGACTTGGGATGTAATAAAAGATATTACCTATAAGAATGACTCCCGTACAAACAAATCTGATGAACTCCTTAAAATGGACAACAATCCCGAATCATCTGTTAATGCGATAAATCGATACTTCGTTAATGTTGGGCCGACCCTTGCTCGGCTCGCTGAGCAGGGACACCGCATGGTCACATCGGGCTTCAAATATAACTCTTTGAGCAATCCCTTGGGAAACTCATTCGTGCTTCTCGAAACGAATTCTACAGAGATAGAACATGTAATTTCTGAGTTAAAATATAATAGTGCCGTCGGCCATGATGGAATTCCGGCTTCCATCATTAAATCAGCTAAACATGTCCTTGTGCCATCAATCACTCATATTTGTAATTTGTGCATTTCCAAGGGTGTATTCCCCGACTCTTTTAAGAAAGCGTTAGTCACTCCGATCTTTAAGGGTGGAGATGGAGGCCGTGTCGAGGACTATAGGCCAATATCTGTGCTTACTACATTATCTAAAATCTTAGAAAAAGTCATAAACAGGAGACTGCTTGGTTACCTTGAACACAATAAAGTAATTGCTCCCAACCAATATGGATTCAGAAGAGGCCTATCCACTGAGGATGCTGTATTAGAATTAACATGTCAGATAGCTAAGAACCTGGATTCTAAGAAAAAAACTATAGGAATATTCCTTGATTTAGCAAAAGCTTTCGACACGGTGTCTACCTCCATCCTTTTACGCGGTTTGGAGGAACTGGGAATAAGGGATATAACCTAATAAGGGATATAACGTAAGCGCCAAATGCTATGGCAATTTCGTAGAGCACCAAATAGCTACAACAAAATGTTATTCAAAAATCATTCGCAAAGATTGAAAAACATTATACGTCTTACTCAAAAAGCTCAAAATAATTATTTTATAAATAACGCTGCTAATAAAAGCAAAGCCACATGGCAGGTAATCAATAAAGCAAAAAGCAATTATCCATCGGAGGGCATACAAAAAATTATGATAAACAATAAAACTATATATAATCCTATTGATATAGCTCAATCTTTGAATAATTATTTTATAGATGAAATCAAACCAAATATTAAAAATAAGCATCATAACATTAAGTTTGACCCTATGTGTAATGATTCAATCTTTTTGACCCCCACTGTGCCAAGTGACATAGTTAAATTAATCAATTCATTAAAGAATACTAATAGTTGTGGTTATGATGACATTTCAACAAATATTATTAAATCAGTTGCGATTATGATTGCGCCAGTGCTTAGCCACATAATAAACTTATGTTTGGAATCAGGTATCTTTCCTGATCGACTAAAGATATCAGTCATTAAACCTCTTTTTAAAAGAGGTAATAAACTCGAACCGGGTAATTATAGACCGATTGCATTGCTTCCAATTTTTTCAAAGCTAATTGAAAAAGTAATTTATAATCAGTTGTACTCTTTTTTTGAATACAAAAATATTTTCAGCGAAGAACAGTTTGGCTTCCGAAAAAATAAAAATATAAATATGGCCATGTATAAACTATATAAAAGAGTAATTACCAGTATTGACTCTAGAAGCCCTGTGGCGGCCCTATTCCTTGATATGAGTAAAGCCTTCGATTATGTGGATCGTTCTTTGCTCATGGATAAGCTGGAAAAATATGGCATCCGGGGTAACGCCCTTAACCTCCTCAAATCATATTTATCTGGTAGAAAACAATTTACACGTATTAATCGACTCTGTGAGAAATCAAAAATAGTGAGAACACACTCTTCCAAACAAAGAACCACCTATTATGGCGTTCCTCAGGGGAGTTTATTAGGACCTCTCCTATTTATTATTTATATAAATGACATGCCGAAAATAACACAAAGCCCTATGATCCTATTCGCTGATGACAGCACGGTAATTTTTGAATCTAGTGATAATTTGACATTAGAAAAAGAAATTAATGACTGCCTTGGGAAATTAATAAATTGGTCAAATGCAAATAACTTAAAGATAAATTTTGACAAAACTAAACTTATGACATTTCAACAAAGGACTAATAATATTAAACTTGACATACAATATAATAATAATATAATTCTGGAATGCAAATCTACAAAATTTCTGGGGCTAGAATTAGACCGAGACATGACTTGGCTAACGCACACAAGTAGCGTGTGTAGGCGTCTGAGTCAGTATTCATATGCACTTTACAACCTGTCAAAGGTAGCAAGTCAGAAGACATTGGTTACCGCCTACCATGCATATGTTACGTCCACCTTACGGTACGGCCTTATATACTGGGGTAACTCCTCCAATGTGGAAACTGTTTTCAAAGCCCAGAAAAGGTGCGTCAGATCAATTTGTGGTGTACGACCCCCAGATAGCTGTAAACAGTTTTATACAAGTCTCTGCATAATGACTTTGCCGAGTCTATACATATATGAGGTTGTCATGTTTGTTAGGAAAAATTTTTATTTATTCGAAACCCTTAAAAGCTCACGAAATAAACATAAAATACGATTTAGTCAACACAAAAAAGCTATTTTTAACAAGGGTCTCCTAAATATGGCCCCCAGGTTATACAATAAATTACCTAAATCTTTATTGGAGAGTAATGATTTGAGATCTTTTCAAAATAAATTAAAAGCTGTACTGATAGAAAAGGCCTACTATTCTGTGAATGGATACTTGTCGGATAGAATTATTGTTTAGTACCTACTGTGTGAAACGATTGACAAAGTGACATGTTTAATGACGTGGTTGTGGATATTGTATTTGTATTTTATTGGTGATTTTTATTAATTTTATTTTACACGTTTTGAATTGTATCATGCATGCCTATTGGTAGAAACATACTGACTATGCATTATCTAATATCTTTTATGCCGATTATTGTTTATGTTTCGCAAGAAATAAAGAATAAAGAATAAAGAATAAAGAATAAAGAATAAAGAATAAAGAACCTTAAAACTTTTCAGAGACTACCTTACTAACCGTAGCCAGCGAGTAAGGGTGGGAGACTACATCAGCGATGATGAAAGCCTAACTTTTGGCGTTCCGCAGGGTAGCGTATTGGGTCCCACTCAATTCCTTATTTATGTTAACAGGTTATGCCAGCTCTCTATCCCAAACACTACAATATTAGCCTACGCTGATGATACTGCTCTTGTCGTGAGTGCGGATACGTGGGATGCAGCTCATACCAAAGCTGAACAGGCGCTTAAAATGGTGATGGCTTGGCTCTCTTTAAATCTACTTACACTAAACATCACAAAAACCCATTTTGTTCCTTTCTCAGCAAACACTTGCACACAGCCTATTATGCCGGACATTAGAGCCCACAGATGCCAATCTACACTTGTGCCTTGTAATTGCCCCTCTTTACTTAGAAGTTCCTGTGTAAAGTATTTAGGAGTATACATTGATAACACGCTAAGCTGGATAACTCATATAGACAATACGGTGTCTCGTGTCCGTAAATTAATATATCCAATAAAAAAACTGAGGGCTGTTGTTTCCGCCCCACTATTAAAAACTGTTTATTTTGCCTTAGCTCAATCCCTTCTCACCTATTGTATCCCTGCATGGGGCGGTACATATAAATCCCACTTACTTCGTGTCGAGAGAGCTCAAAGAGCGGTTCTGAAGGTTATGCTCAGAAAACCCTATTGGTACCCTACAACGCAGTTATATGAGGATATAGCTGTACTTACTGTCCGACAATTATGCGCGCTCTGTATCATTCTGCGCAAACACGTATCACTTACATATAACCCGACGATGATGATGCATAAACGCCGCAAATTTCGTGTATGCCAACCAGCTCCTTCAAAAACAGCCCTAGCGAGCCGACACTATCCAATTCTCAGCTGCCGTCTTTACAATACCATTAATAGAACTTGCAATATATATCCCCTGACTAGGCACAAATGTAAAAATGTAGTAAAGGGTTTTCTCCAAAGACTGAGCTATAATGAAACCGAAGAACTTTTTTCCAAAAATATGTAAATTACGTCCACCACACACGTACACATAAAACACACACACACGCGCTCGCACACACACACACACACACACACACACACACACACACACACACACACACACACACACATTAACGCACACAGAATTGTTGCAATTTTGGTATGAAAACAAAGAAAAAAAAAACAAAATAAAGAAATGTTCTATTAGACAGTGCCTTGGTTACTGGGAGGAGGGCGTCAGTGTCTGTAACACAGTTTACACTAGCACAGGCACTGACGTTCATTCATTTAATCTTTATACAATTATACATTTGTAAGAATGAAAAATTAAAATAAATAAACCTTGATCAAGATCAGTGAAGATCAAATCAGTCGTGACAGTGCAGTTTATTATTGTTCACTTTGACCATTTTATGTTGTATTTTTATTATATTATGTAGTAACTATACAAAAACAGTTGTTTACACACAGTTATTTAAAGAAAAATTAATGCATTGTTAAAAGTAGTTAAAAGTTATTATTCTTAATCAAATTATTATTATTATTTTGTATTGTGGAAGTTGCTGAGGGAAAATCTATGAAGCCCACGATTGGATGTTATGATGCATGGGGAGATTTCACTTTTATATTGGCAACACTCTTTTGAGTGACGATCATATCAGCGGAAAGGAAAAAAAATCTATTCCTACCCACATAATGTGCACTTTGGTTGGTTTATAGCTTAGTCCAGTAGACTGATTTATACTTTGTTTTGATTGTTTATTCAGTTTCTTTTAGATATTTCCTTCAGTAATCAGGCATGATTGTATTTGTTTCATAGAAGATCATGGATTGATGGTTTTATTGTGCGTGAATTCAGTGTTTTAAAAGTAATTTGTGATTAGATGAAAAAATAATAAAGAACTGCTTCATTTTAACATAATAATACGACTGAGACAGGTGAGGTTTATTTCTATCATATTATGAATACCGATTACTTTCCAAATACTAAGTTGGTATTAGCGGTTATTATTCTTAAAAATATGATGTCTTTATTAGTATAAAAAATTGTAAAGACTTGTGTGCCCGTAAAAACGTGAGAAACTGAATTTACTTAAACATTACGTGTAAACATAATGTACGTGTAAACATATTTGTACTTTTCATTGTGATTAAGTATCTTAGAGTAAGTACCTACCTACCTATAATTACCTTTTAGAATATAGTACCTACTTGTGTAAGTGCCACCAATGTATAATTGTGTTTTTGGTGATACAATAAAGATTTAACTTAAAGATTTAACATTTGTGGATGAGACAAATATTTAGACCGACCCAGGAATCGAACCCAGGACCTCCAGCGTCGCAGGCGGTATCACTATAGACCACGCCACATAGGCAGTCAATAATGACAGACAGATATGTATAGAGTAAACATGATATGTTCGCGTAGCGAAATATTCTAAATCTATAAGGGATTCTACTCCCCTTGTACTGGTCGTTTTGCTCTATGGGCACACGGTACTCTGTTGTGGTTTGAACAAAGCGTGTCGCAAGTGATTTCGTGTTAGGAGCTTGACGCGATGCCCTTGAGAGATAGCTTGTTCATTTCGTGAGTTCATTGGATTGATTCCCCCGTTCAAGACATGAATTTAAAATGGCCGATTTAAAATTTCTGTTTCGTTTGGGAGCAATCTCAAGATTTTATATTTATTTATAGTTAGTGTAATTATAATAATTAACATGTGTGCTGAAACACAATTACCTCTCAAAATCACTGTTTGTCTAATAGGAGCTGGAGCTGTTTGTTTGTACTACTAAGATGGCAAACGGCGCGCATTATTAACGGTGATCTTCCTAGCTACACTCACATGTGTTACACTCGCGCTGATACCGGTGCCATGTTGAAACTACAACTTGAATTTATCACTACCAAATAAAACTACCTACCTTCGACCTGTCATATTTATAAAACTAGCTGACCCTCGCAACTTCGTTCACGTCACATAAGGTCTATGAAAGGCGAGGTATTTCTTCATCAGACGCCTAGGAGCGTGTGAAACTGCCCTGTTTGCTTAATCAGAATAGAACTTAAAGATTCAGTCTATTCTAAAAACTGAATTATTTTACAATACCGTTAATCTTTAAGTTCTTTTATGACTAAGTAAACATGCCATTTTAGAATGACTCTTACATTCAAAGGTATCATTAAATAATAGGTTTAGCGAAAGTTGAGATGTCTCTAATTTCTGATCTACATAGGTAACTCTCAATATTGAAACTTGTGTGGAACAATCCGTATAGTTTTAACACTAAAAAAGACGTGTGGCACTCGGGGACTGCCGCGGTAAAGCTATTACATAGCATTTTTTACCAACTATGCTAGTATAATTATTTCTATATAAGAATACTAGCTGATGCCCGCAGCTTCGCCTGCGTAAAATTTGTTACCGCGGGAAGTTATTCCCGGGATAAAAGGTAGCCTATGTGTTATTCCAGACTATAATGTATCTCCGTACCAAATTTCAGCCCGATCCGTTCAGCGGTTTGAGCGTGAAAGAGTAACAAACATCCACACTCACAAACTTTCGCATTTATAATATTAGTAAGAAGTAAGATTTTAAGGCCTATGTTCAACAAAGTAAAGTACCAAGTGCCTACTTGACTGTGGACATTTGGGCTTTTGGAATTTTGTTTTAGAACTTTTTAAGAAGAACAATTATTTTGTAATAAATTATTTTTATGTAACTTCAACCATTTACGCAGAGGCGCAACGTATACTCTTATAACGATTAAATGTTTTCCGTTTTCGAAACATTCCTCATTGCTGCACCACTCCTATTAATCTTCGCATTATGTTATGTAGCCTATAGCCACTATCAATAAATGTACCTACTTACTATCGAACAGTTTTTGAAAGCCTACCAGTAGTTTCAGTAAGGCTTGCCTTGGTATGATGTGATTCATGGTCCCTTTGCAGCGTGTGTCCAATCCTTCAGCGCAGCAGCTACACTTCCGACGTTTGATCTGTTGGGGTCTCACTCCAGCGTTCCAATAGTCTTACGTTCGTGATGTTCTCGGGCCCATATGTACCGAGGATCCATTGGAGGCAGCGTTTGACGAAGACTTATAGCTGGTAGCTGGACGGTGCGAAATGTCTTTACTTTAGTGACCTTCCATGTCTCGCATCCGTATAGCAGTTAGCAGTACAGTTTTAACGTTTACTTTGTTTTGAGTTTCACTCTTCGTGTCTATTTTCGCAACTGCCTACGGGGCGCAGCTGTGTAAAGGTTATTCTGGCCTTGGCGAGACTCGAAATGATGTAGGGTACTCTTCTATTCCATCAGTTTCTGACACGACACTCCCGAGGTACGTGAATTAGTGCCTCCACCACATCTCTTGCGTCTGTCGATTTTAATTTCAGTCCAGCCATTCGCTGCCTCATCCTGCTCGTTGTCCTGCACGTTGTCCTGCAGACATGCATGACGGCGTGTGTGTGCCTCAGCAGGCACAGGACATCGGCATCATTAATATCCTCCAGGATATCAGTATAGGCCCCATTCTATGCCGCGCCGATTGTTCTTTGCGGTATTCAGCATTATACCATCTATTTTCTATGGATGGTTGTTAACTATCCTGTTATCTTCATAACGATCCTCTAAGGTAGGTACAGTATGTATTTTCAAAAGAGTTTGTGAACTCTATTTTTAATTTCTTTTTCAGAATATTGATGACATTTGATTGATGTCATTTTATACACGTTACGTCTACTACATTGATACATGTAATAAAATTCTAACACGCCGGTGTTTGTATGTAAATTGTTTAAACTGAGGAAAATTCTATTCTGAGGAATAGTTTTAACCATTAAGCTCTATTTTGATATAGCATACAGGGCAGATTTACACGCTACTTGATGAGTATGATTAATAAATACCTCTAATTTCATAGACCTTGTGTGACGTAAACAAAGTTGCGAGGGTCAGCTAGTTAAAAGATAAAACAATAGGTTTCTTCTTTCTACTTAAAAACTATTTTTACAAATTTTATGGTAATAATAGACATTCTTTGAAATATGCATGTATGGTATTGTTGTGACTTTTATGACACGTTTAAAGTACATAGGTATGGGATAGATGGCGCTCGCGGCTACGTCAGCGTGAAATTTTCTTCCCGCTTCCCATGGGAACGTACTCCCGGGTTTGGTTATCTTTATAGCAGTATTATATATAAATTAACAAAACAAAAAATGATACTGCATTGGTGATAATAATAATAAAATGTATGTATATAGAGTACTCACTCATTTTCTTTCACTATTTTTCGTGACTTTCTACATTAATAAATGCACTTTGTTTATTTATATTTAAAACACTTTTTACACAAATTATACGAGTACAGTTCACTGTTGTACATAGATGATGAATACCTATACACCTATAGTCGAATTTTTATTTAAACGAAGTAAATTGACAGCAACTAATGTAATTGACAGCATCGAAATTGTCATTTCACATTAAGAACTTTAAATTCGACCAACACTCTTAATTCAACTTTGGTCGAGTGGTTAAGACGCGGATCGGTACGCAGAAGGCGCAAGATCGATTCTGGGTACAAGCATCAATTTTTGGATTATTTGACATAATAATAATAATATAACGACTGCAGAGTTCATAATTGACGTAAACAAAAAAATTATGAATTGCTAGACTAGACTAGATACACGAACGTGGCCGAAGGTAGCCGAGAGTGTGACTCGTTTTCGTGACACAATTTCTGGATTCGGTCTCCACGCAAGGCCCGCGATAGAAGCTATGCAATAGCTTAAAAAATATTTGAAAATGGGTATACTACGCCAAATCGAATGCCAAATAATCCAACGTTCAAAATATCGAACGTTCAATATATCGAACGTTCAAAATATCGAAGATTTCAATATCAATGTTCGATATATTGAACGTTCGATATTTTGAACGTTATTTGGATGTTCGATTATTTGGCATTCGATTTGGCGTAGTATACCCTTTGAAAACGGACCACGCGTTGAGAACTTACAACTGAAAACCCATTTTGTCTTTCATTCCCTCTCCCGGGACAACCGCGCAAAATATCGGGATCAAAAGTATCCTAGAACCTTCCTCGGACTATAAGCTCGGAATGTACCAAGTATCATTCAATTTGGATCAGTAGTTTCGGCGTGATACTTATTTGGGAAAGATCCAGACTAACTAGAGAGCATAAATCGAGCGTGTGTCCGCTAAACGTATTCTAAGCGCCACCAAATGCACAACGTCCGCCTATCTTAATTGCCTTCACAGATACGATCGAGGAATTTATCTGCGGTTCCACTGGAATAAGTGCGGGACTTTTTAGCGGTTTGTGAGGTAAAAAGCTTAATGCTAGTGCCAGACCGCTATCTTGCAAAGTTCTTTTATTTTTTGCAATTAAAATAAATGCTACTTTATATTTTTGAGAAAATGCGCAATGGTTTTGTTTATTTCTGTGTTTAGTGACGACGGCGACGGCGACGGCGACATGATAAAATACCTTTTTTTTTTTTTGTTTAACGTGAGGGAAAATCCTCATAGGATGTTATGCCGGACTCTTACCGACTAAAAAACCTCAAGCCACGCCCAACAGCCTATGGTTGAGAGCCCCGGGTAAGCCCTCAGGAAGGATGTCCCGTGACTCCCAACAGACCTACGGCCGCCAATGCGGCCTCGCCCAGGGGGTGGTTCGGGTGCAATCCCGCGTCTTTTGGGGGTTTCGGGTGTGACCCCGCTTCTAAGGGGGGGGGGGCGTGCGTGAGTTGCGCACGTCACGCTGCCGTCATGGGCCTGCTTCTGTAAGGACGGTGAGCGGCCCTCTCACCGTCCTCAGACCCCCGGTCATGGAGGCCGATAGCCCTCGGCGAAGACACGTCGGCGGCGCCCAGGGCGCCGACTGCGGAACTCAGGTGGGAGAGTTCTCTCCCGCACCCGGCCCGCCGCCTCCTTCGCGAGCATGACCTGCTCGCAGATAGAGGCGGCGCAGTCCCACTTTCTCCCGCTGGAGAGCATGGCTCGCACCATGGCCTCGAGCGAGAGAGTGTCCACGCCCAGATCCACTACGAGGACCTGGCGCTGTTGTGCCCACGCCGTGCACTCCACCAGCGTGTGGAGCGCCGTGTCATCGCTGCGGTCCTCGCAGTATGATAAAGTACCTATGATATTTTTGTATATTTAAAAATAATGCTTCTCGTTAGAAGCATACTGTTAAATATTCACGTATACACGTAACACGTTCTAAATACGTGTAACTAAATACAGTTGGTACAATGTGAATGTTTGGTATAATCTGCTGACTCAGCAACTATTCCCTTTTTTTACGTGAGGGAAAATCCTCATGGATGTTATGCCGGACTCCTACCGACTAAAAAACCTCACGTAACGCCCAACAGCCTATGGTTGTGAGCCCCGGGTAAGCCCTCGGAAGGATGTCCCAGGACTCCCAACAGACCTACGGCCGCCACTGCGGCCTCGCCCAGAGGGAGGTTCGGGTGCTAGCCGCGTCTTTGGGGGGGGGGGGTTTCGGGTGTGATCCCGCTTCTAAGGTAAAAACTCACGCCCGCCCCGTGCGTGAGTTTTTCACGTCACGCTGCCGTCATGGGCCTGCTTCTGTAAGGACGGTGAGCGACCCTCTCACTGTCCTCAGACCCCCGGTCATGGAGGCCGCCGACTGCGGATCTCGGGTGGGAGAGTTCTCTCCCGTACCCGCCCCGCCGCCTCCTTCACGAGCATGATCTGCTCGCAGAAAGAGGCGGCGCAGTCCCACTTACTCCCGCTGGAGACCATGACTCGCACCATGGTCTCGAGCGAGAGAGAGTGTCCACGTCCAGACCCTCTACGAGGACCTGGCGCTGTTGCGCCCACGCCGTGCACTCCACTTGCGTATGGAGCGCTGCGTCATCGCTGCGGTCCTCGCAGTGCTGACATTCAGCCGTGGTTTCCCGGTGTCTTCGCCACAGATACCTACCGAAGCTACCGTGCCCGGTAAGTATCTGCGACAACCGGTAGGAGAGAGCACCGTGTCTTCTCTCCAGCCACTTGTCCATGACCGGTCTGACGGCCGCGATTGAGGCGAATCCCCCCTTTGGTTGCTCAAGTTGCACCTTCCATGTCTCCACGGTTTCCTGGTGGAGCAAGGACCGCTGGGCCTCGATTTCTCGAGACGCAGGCCTTTGGCCCCGCTCCAGCGCCTCCTTGCGCCGTCTGAACAGTGACGCAAGGGCTCTCGCTTCCAGGTCCCATGGAGGGGTTCCGGTTAGGAGACATGCCGCCTCACCAGAGATCGTGCGGTATCCTCTTATCACCCTGACGGCCATCGCTCTCTGCGGGCTCAGCAATCTAGCCCAGCAACTATTCCCTTGTTATAAAAGCGAGTATCAAAGCGCATTATAAACACTAGACACCTCTTTAATAGTCGTATCCTTTTTATTTTATTTGCTCAAAAAGATTCTAATAAAAATAACAAGTATGCTATTTTAAAACACTCAATCCCCACTAACACTTATTAAAACGTATAATACATGTTATAGGTTTTGGAATTTGTGCTCTCATAAATAAACGCCTCCATGAAATCCTCGCAAGTTCGATAATACGACCAACATAATTATCGATCCTCAAGAGGTGTCCTAATAATACTTTGTCTGAATAATATTTAATGAAAGAAACGCAAATAGCGTTAATTCGCCAGTTGGCACGGCGCAGACCAGTGCAGCCTCCGTTAATTCCGGAGAGCAGTCACGTAGCCGGTAAATGTGTCATGTTAATGGCTCCTATTAAAATATAGCGCATTTTCATTTAATGGCCTTCCAATTTTACTGCTTCTGATATTCGTTGTAAAATGACATCACGCCAACGGAGAACGATATTTGGCAAGATACTCCGCCCTTTGGGAGGTAATTGATGACGTAATTTTAGAAATTCTTGTGGCATTTGAAAAGGTCATTAATTCCGACGATGTATTGTTTCGATAAAAAGTGCCATAAATAAAATTTACATTGCGGAAAAGCAATTAACTGCTTTCACGTGTATAACATGAAAGTTTTTGGAAATGAAAATTTGCACCCTTCTAGAGGTGCTACACTAGCACTGCCGCCCTTGAAACACCGGCCGTCTTAGATTTACAATACTGTAGGTTATTAAAATCAAATTAAATTGTCGTCAGCACTTAACCTCCTAACCCCTGAAGGTATAAAATCTTTCTAAATTTTATGAAACTTAGTGTAGATGTTAGGTATGGTATGAAAGCCATGGGAACCACATTAGCGACATTCAAGCTCATGAACAAAAAATATTTTAATAAAAAAATAGAACCGACTTCATACAAATCCTTAATAATAAAATTTTAGACTTTATTTCAAAAAATGCTTGTATATTGCTACAAAATAAGTTGAAAAGTTCAAAAAATACAAAAAAGAATGAAACTAAAAACAAAAATTTACAGAAATAATGTCTTAGTAATCAGACTCTTCAAAGTAATGTTAGCACAATAACACTATTTGACTTTTCATGATAATGTGTGGGGTGCGTGAATTCCTCACGTCACGCAATTTAATTTAATATGTAATTCATCAAGCAGTTTTGTAGTAGCGAAAATAATATCTACCATAACTTAAAAATGGCTAAGTGCCAACGTTTCTGTAAGAGCTTAGGAAACGGAGGAGCTGATTCAATATTTTCTTCGAAATCTGATAACGATAATGAATTAGAAATATTATACTCTTGAAATGTAGGGTCATCGTCAGAATCTTCTGAAAAATCATGCTCGGATTCGTCTAATATCGTCAAAATTAAGCTAAATAAAACCGGCCAAGTGCGAGTTGGACTCGCCCATGAAGGGTTTCGTAGCAGCAATTAACATAACATAAAAGTTCTTAAAGTTCGTTGTAACTTTCATTGATGTTTTAACACGTTCGCAGTGGTAGTGATTCTTCTAATCGAAAATTGCGGCTTATGACGTATTAAAAAAAACTACCAGCTCTATCTCGTTCAACCCAATTTTCGTTGGTAGATTTTATGGCAATGTACGTCATAAATTTTTTTTAGATTTACCATTCTCTTAGTTTAGAAGTTAGAGGGGGGGGGGGACACACATTTTTCCACTTTGGAAGTGTCTCTTGCGCTGACTATTCATTTTAGAAAAAAAATGATGTTAGGAACCTCAATAGCATTTATGAAGACCTATCTATAGATAGGTCTTCATAAATGCTGGAATCTATAACATTAACACGTATGGGTTTGATGAAAAAAAAAATTTTGAGTTTCAGTTCTGAGTATCGGGACCCGACATGACGAATCTATAAGGGTTCCGTTTTTGCCGTTTGGCTACGAAACCCTAAAAATATGAACATCAATCACACCATTGGCACCTGATGTATTATGCATAGTACATCAAAATAGTTAAAAAACAGTTACTTGACCCCTGTTGTACTATATATGTAGGACATATGTACAAAATATTTGACCTTGTAGTGACAAACCTATTGAAACCAAAACCAAAATACATCGTAAATATTATCATATACCTCATAATCAAATAGAAAACACATTGCAATCTTAAGATGGGTTTACACTAGACGAGCCGAGCACAAGCGGAGCACGAGCCGAGTCGCTCTGCTCGCGATAACAAGTGTCGCTCGAGGCTCGGCCGTCGGTATACACTACACGAATTTTGGCTCGGCTCGTGCCCCGCTCGTGCTCGGCTCGTCTAGCGTCGACCCACCTTTAAAATATTATCCTGGAGAATGAATCAATATGAATTACTTACTATGTTTCGAACTAAGAAGCGTACACCTGTTTTGAGATTTTTTCTTACAAAGAAATTTGTCAATCTGGTGAAGGTGGTAGTATTTTTTTAAAAGAGACGTTCACAGACCATGCTTTAGCAGAAAAAAAAGGCAATTTTTTAATTAGCTATCTCGTCAGATTTTTTTACTTTTGATGTACTATGTAGGTATAGTACGCCAGGGGTTAGAAGGTTAAGGTGTGTACCGAATATCAGACCTATTTGTCAACAAAAAGGGGGTCAAATTTCAATTACATACCAAATTGAACCCAAATAAACAAAAAACCGATATAAAAAGCGATTGAAATCCCAAACGACGCTCATTGTCATCAAAGTGACGATCAGTTTCGTTTAAGCGTTAAAGTATTCTTGTTGAATACCACAGCGTTCAATTTTGGATTGGATCATCTGTTTTGAAATCTCCGACAGGGTGTGGACCCTTTGGTGGTAAACTCTCCAACCTGTTAGATCTCGGGTTGCTCTTCGAATACAGTTACCGTTTATGAGCAAGCAATTTAATTGAGATGTGTAAGAGCAAATCTAACTTGTCTTAATAGTCTGCTTAAAAGACCCATTAAGGTCTTTGAGGGCGCAAAAGGACATCATTATGCCCCCTTAATCTAAAGTTTGGATAGTGCACTGTCGTTTTATGATTTCTTCGCCAGTTGTAATGTTTGTCTTATTATGATAGCTGTAGTAGCTTATTACTCTTACTAGACAATCGTTAAAACTTTTTAAGCCACTCAAGCACTTAAACAACATATATATACTGTGACTCAAGGTTTTTAATTTTGCTTAATGACTACCACATTAATGACAACCGGCAACAACGCGCGACTGCCTAAAGTGCCTCCTGCCTAAATGAAAATGTTTCAAAATGTATTTTGACTTTCAGGGCGACAAAATGATCACCTTAATTTCGTCTCACTAGTTCCGTCACGAAACTTCTAGCGCGGAACAACTGGGACTAAAGGGGGTTAGGGATAGGCTTAATGTAGTGGTCGTTTACGATACACTGAGTTAGAAGCGCTTCAAAACTATTTGTCAAATGTGTCAATTTCACTGTACAAAATGAAATAGATTTTTGTTTTTGCCATACCAGTAGGTACCAGAAATGGGTGTCCAGTTCCGCATAACTCATGTGTAAACAATGAATGGACATGTGAATACAAAGAACTTTCATCGAGTGCAAATATTTATGAAATCGAACGACTGTTTTTACGACACGACTGATAAAGAATAATAAAGTACTCTTTCTGCAAGTAGGTCATGATCGTGAAAGAGGCGGCGGGGAGAGACCGGGAGAGAACTCTCCCACCCGAGTTCCGCAGTCAGCGGCGTCCGGGCGGCGTTTTGGGTGCCGCCGACGTCTTCGCCAAAAGACTATCGGCATTCATGACCAAGGACGGTGAGTGGACTGCTTACCGTCCTAACAGAAGCAGGTCCATGGCGACAGCGTAACATGAAGAATTCACGCACGCCCCCCTCTAAGAAGCGGGATCACAACCGAAAACCCCCCATAGACGCGGGATAGCACCCGAACCACCCCCCGCCTAGGCGAGGCCTCAGTGGTAGCCGTGGGTCTGTTGGGAGTCCTGGGACATCCTACCTAGGGCTTACCCGGGGCTCCCAACCATAGGCTGTTGGGTGTTACGTGAGGTTTTTTAGTCGGTAAAAGTTCGGCATAGCATCCATAAAGGATTTTCCCTCACTTTAAAAAAAAATCTACTCCATTTTACTGCCAGACTCCAATTTCAGAACAGTTTTTGAAACAACAGGCATGATGCTGAGAATTGGTTTAAAAAATCTGCATTTTTTTTCTGCTCCAAATCAAGAACAAAGTACAGACGGCAAAACACGTAGCACAGAGATAAGTTGCACCAAAGCTTTCTCCTTTAGTATTAAAGTATCCACTCTTAGTAATGTCAAAACTGAACTAAATTGGTACTCTCCGGCGGCACTTGTTTAACTCGGAGCTAGACGCCCAGTGTCAGTGCCAACGAAACTTTGCACCGGCAAAGTTGTTATTATTCATTGCAACACCGGCTAACTGATAATAAAACTTTGGAATGCTTCGATGTTAGATAATTTGGAGTGCCTGCCTGTGTTAATCTCAAGTATTTTACTAACTTACGTGTTAATTGAAATGTGCTATAAATATAGGTTGAATATTATTGAGCCGATGGAAAAATAACTGAAACTAACATGTCACAGCATTCTAATTATTATTAATGAGACTTCGCCGTCCGTCTGTCTGTCTGTCCGTCATGAGGCCTTATCTAAGAAACTGTGATAGCTAGATAACCGAAACCGTTACAGATCTATTGCCGCTATAAAAAAATATATCAGAAAAATAATAATGTTTAAAGGGGGCTTCCATACAACAAACGTGATTTTTGCCGTTTCTTGGTGCACAACCATCCGTGCCGTCTGAGTCGGACGGCACGTGAATAGCCAGTTAGTACTTCATAAATAAATTTACTCTTTTAATACGCTATCTTCAGAGACGTACAGAATAATAACTGTAAAATTTTGTCGGAAAATAATTATATGGATAGAAGGAATAGTTTCTCTTGAATATAACTTTGACTCGTAATCACACACTGAGTAAACTTTGTATTTTTAGACGGCCTTTGTTTTTTTGGGGTAGACGCCCAGTGTCAGTGCCAACGAAACTTTGTGTGTGGGTGCAGACGAGACGTAGAGACGCGAGAATGCAATCATTTCATAATTGAGGAGGTCCAGAACAAAAGCCGATAAATCCACTTTTCGTAATTTTTCAGAAAATACAAAAGAATGATTTCGTAAGAATACTTATGTGGTTTTTTAAACTAATATAACCTTAATTTGGCGTGTAGGAAGGACTTTCAAATAGTTATGACTAAAAAAATCTAGTATTGATAGTTTCCTTACAAATTTAGTTTCAAATATGGAATAATCGGGTTTTGGTACGACCATGTTGTATTTATCGGGATTTGACTGGCTATATTTAAATTATCGGCTTTTGTCCCGGAACTTCTGCAAAAATCGATATTTCGATAATTGTAAGTTTTTGTTTAATGGATAGGTAAAACTAGTAAAATGCATGTGGGATTGTATGGCAAAATAAATGCTTGAATTTACTTGAAAAAATACTTTTATTTAACACACTCAAAATTTGCACCGTTACACCGTAATTAACCGACATGAACAACGTATATGACTAGTCGCCATTCGTCTCCGTTCTCTCTCACACCCATACTTCCCTCTCACTCTCATCAGCTGCGTTCCGTTATTGCTTGTCTAATAATTTATCCCACATGCATATTAATTTTTGTTTCATCAACATAAAATAGTTTATTTATCAAAAAGTACAAATTTTATACCAAAACGATGGTGAACCAAAGGGTTTCTGCTTCAGTACAGTCGCACATAAGTGTTCATCATCAGATTGATGCTCACGATGGCTTTCATTTTGTGCTGAATCTCTGTGCCACTTAAATTCGTCATTAATACTCGAATCATCACCGAACTGTTATTTATTACAAATGAATTAAATAAATTATTAAATTTTAATTTAATTTTTTACATTTTTTTTATTAATTTTAATAGGATAGAAGTATTAAATTTATTATTATTATATTCAATATGTGTTGCTACCTTTCTATAAACTATTTCTACCTCAAAACTAATGTTTTCAGTCGAAAAAACAATATAAAATACTTATGTCGGTAAATGGACTGAACACGAAAAAAATCTAGAAATTTTGTATAGGATTTATCGGTTATTGTTCCGAAAATTAAAGAAAGCCTTTAAAATACGTGTATTTGTCGAGTTTTGATCCGGCTGCCCATCTTTAGAGCCTTATTAAGTACGTTTTTAACGGGATCTGTTGCGGCGTGAGTGTTGTATATCATGTATAACTACTTCAACTACCAAAAAAAACTATAAAATGATATTTGGTGCAAAGTGGATTTATCGGCTTTTGTTCCGGACCTCCTCAATTACCAATTAGCTTTCTGCTATTATCTGCAAATTTGAAGGCAAGACATTATACAGATACATGAGAAAATTTGTATTCTTTAATGATGTTTCCCAAGAACATCAGCGTTTTTCAAACATTTTCTAAACTTTTGATCGTAGTTATATAATGGCGTGATCGCATTTCTTGGTTCCCCTCCTCCCTATGTATTGGGAAAAAAATCTACCCCCTCCTTCACACTAAGTAAATAACTATAATTATAAACTTCCACCAGTTACTTTCTAAAAAGATTTAATGTAAATTTCGCTTACACCGAATACGAAACCCCTTTCCAAATATCAGAAAATGTTTTACGAATTCTTTTAACAACATAATTAACTTCCTATTTAAATGGGTATTTAATTAATGAGTATTTGCCTGGGAGCGGCGACGGCCCGGGCGAACAGTCGCCTTAGCGGAAGCAAGCCCAAGGCGTGGGGTATGTTCGCATTATCACTTTCCGGGTTCCGTATCCAATAAAACGAGACCTTAATCATGGGACATCGCCGTCCGTTTGTCTGTTTGTCCATTATGAGGCTGTATCTCAGAAACCGTGATAGCTAGAGAGCTACTGCTGAAATTTTCACAAATGATTGTATTTCTGTTGCTGCTATAACCAACAGATACAAAACACAAAAAAAAACTTGAAGAAGAAGACACACGTCCGAGTGTCAGCACTGCGAGGACCACAGCGATGACACAGCGCTCCACGTGCTGGTGGAGTGCACGGCGTGGGCGCAACAGTGCCAGGTCCTCGTGGTGGGTCTGGACGTGGACACTCTCTCGCTCGAGACTATGATGCGAGCCATCCATGATCTCCAGCGGGAGTAAGTGGGACTGCGCTGCCTCTTTCTGCGAGCAGGTCATGCTCGTGAAAGAGACGACGGGGCGGGAACGGGAGAGAACTCTCCCGCCCGAGTTCCGCAGTCGGCGGCTTAGGCGCCGCCGACGTGTCTTCGACTATCGGCCTCCATGACTGGGGGCCTGAGGACGGCGAGAGGGCTGCTTACCGTCCTTACAGAAGCAGGCCCATGACGGCAGCGTGACTTAAGGAACTCACGCACGCACCCCCTTACAATCGGGATCACACCCGAAACCCCCCAAAGACGCGGGATAGCACCCAAACCACCCCCTGGGCGAGGCCGCAGTGGTGGCCGTGGGTCTGTTGAGAGTCCTGGGACATCCTTACGAGGGCTTTCCCGGGGCTCCCAACCATAGGGCGTTGCGCGCGGTTTTTGAGTCGGTAGGAGTCCGGCATAGCATCCATGATGAGGTTCTTTCTTTTCACTGTTTAAGAGTGACACCATTAAAGTAGAACTACAAATATTATTCTCCTTTTACTACGACTAAGGCCTACTTGAAAGATGCCTTTCTCTGCTACACAAATCATACAGACATGGGCGCAAAGCGCAAAGCAATGTGTAGGTAATGCAAGTCTGTTGGAGTTTGATATTCTTATCTCACATTGCATGTGAGGGGATTCAACATTATAAAAAGTTAAAAATAAAAACCTCTATAAATGTCTACCTTTCTTATTGTTTCATTGTTAATCTCGGATTTAATAAAAACTGGCTATTTCAAATTTCCTTGACCCACATAGTACACTTCGACATAATTACCAAGTTGGCATTATTCCCGCCACCAATCTGGAACTTTTCTAATTTGAATATTCATCAAGTTTTTATTCGCCATATTATAGTTAACTGAGTTTTATTGTGATCGCTTTACCGTGTGCTGGTGAAATTTTTGCTTTTAATTGCGTTTTTACCGAGATGGAATTTTAACAGGTTCCACGTGTCGATAACATCTTTGTAGGTACTCTTTTCTTATAAAAGTAAGTCACAATATTGAGGGTAGATTCTTATACATTTATGGATTTAAGTGAACGTGAAAATTACTGGCGTTTAGGTCCTTTCAAAACATTCATTGAATTTGTGACTGGGAATTAAAATATGTTTAAAGTAGGCCGTGACTTCTTAACGGAACCTTAAAAAGTTGTAAAGTAGTGGGAGCCATTTAGCGCAACTAACCCAGCCTTATATATTTTTTAAGGGCTATTCTAACTTTTTTATATAATTTATTGATAAATTGAACTTATATGTATTGCCCTGTCCCTAACTATGTGTAATAGTCTACTCATTGACCCCAGCAATTTAAGTCCTATGTACTCAACGTGACCTTAATCTATTTCTTATCGCATCTAAGTAGCTTCCGGCGACATGGAATAACACTGTAAGAGGAAATCGTATCTTATCAAACAGCTAGGGTGGTGGCTCCATAAAACAATCAATCAACTACGATTGACTACGGGAAACAAAATGCAGGAAAGGAAAGATAAAATAATCATAATATCAACAACATTGCACAATAAAAAACAATGAAAGTGTAATTCTTGCCACTGATTTAACTCCGGAATTGTTATTAATCTTAAACTAACTAGCTGAGGAAGGAAAATAGTGAATAAAAACCTTTTTGGAAGAATGTTTTTTTTATTTCGTAAGTGATAACCTACCGCCCGCTTTATGAAATGTTTTGTCGAAATCTAGTGATTGAGGCCCACTCTCTCAGTCTAGAAGGCTATTGACAATGACCCTCAAGTTGTAGCATTTATTTTCTATAGATGCAGTATTCAGGATGTGAAAGCAGCCTTATCTAGTTATCTTTTTTTAATCGGTTGTCAGTGGTGACATTTCTGCTGTCAGAATGACAGGATGTCATAAGGACGAGTGACGAATCGTTTTTGCATTGAATGAAAGCGGGTTTTAGATGAGAATTCGAGACGATTCCACGTGAGAGAGGGGATAAAGCCCTGATACAAGGTTCCGAGTCTTTTTTGACCATCGGCTAAGGACGAGGGATTGATATTACTCTGAGTGGCACGCCTCAATTTTTCTTTGGAGGTTGTTAGTTGCAACATGAGGACCTGTTAAGGAATTAGTCTGAGTTAACTTATTCTCTTCGGAAGGAGTTGGACTCTGTGTCAACCTACACCCGGGATACCGGGTTTTTTTACTACGGGGAAAAGCGGCCCGTCCACGGTTGGCAGAGCCACACCCAATGACACGTGGACTACATGAGCGAGGTGTTTTGAGAGGGACCAGCCGCCTCCACGTGGCATTCTCGGGCTGTGCTGCTCTCAGCTTACTCAAGGCCAGTAATTGTCACCCTATTACAGTGTAGTTAGCTGCTTACCCGTTCTACCTGCTCACGCGGCAGTGGTCTATTAAGTGGAATTAGACTTTATTTCTGTGTACCTGTGATATTTGTGTCTATCAGTGAATAATCTCTCTGTGTGTCTCTGTGTATCTCTGTGTACTTAGTAAATATATGTGTGTACACCCTATTGTCTGTTTTCGTCAGAGCCCTAGCCTACCCTTGCACACAGACTGGAAACTCAGAAATAAGGCGCCCTGGGATAGAGTTCTCTGCATAGCTACCTCACGCTAGTTGGTGAGTAACACAGAACATCATTGTGTTACAAATTGGCTCCCAACGTAGTGGCAAATCTCTGGGTCTACTCTGCGGTAGTCTCAGTCTGGTGTGTGTGCATAGGTGGTTATCTCTGGCGAAACCATCCTGTAATATCGTCCGAGACGCTCCAGGACGTTAATTGGTTGTGCTAGCAGCTAAGCACAAAACCTTCCCTTTCGTCTTCTTCCAGCTCCCTACATCTTTGGCTGGAAAAGACACAAAATCTAAATTCAAAAATTTAAAATAGCTGTGATTTTGGAAAAACTTTTTGATTTTATTTGGCATACCCACTTCTTTTTCTTATTGTGTTTTTTTTTCTTTTTTTATGGTGCACACATATATTTATTATATTATTAGTGTAGATTAATATATAATATATATTATCCTATAGCTTCACCTTGTAAGGTAAACTTAGTGAATCTCTCTGTGTTAACTTAGTGAATTTCTCTGTGTAACTTAAAACTTTTTTATAAGGTGTGTACATACCTTGTAATTTTGAATGTTAACCTGAACTGTGTTATCAGAAAATTTAGAAACTTTTCTCTTTTAATATACCCTTAATCTTTGTTAAATTCTAAAAGTCAATTTGAAACATAATTACCTAACTTAGTACACTTTGTTGTAACTCAATTTACATTTTTACTTTGTAATTGATCCCTATCTGTGCCATTTTATCTTTATAATTGTTGTAAGTAAATTTTTGCATAATGGCACAGATGAAAAAATATATTAATTATTTAAGAAAGGATGAACTTGCTAACGAGCTGTCCCACATGGGTATTTCAGTGGAACCGGAAACGACAGTGTCTGGCCTTCGGAGTGAGCTAAGAGCGGCACACCGACTCGTCCGTCGAGGTAGCATCAAAGCGAGTGCTCCGGTACCCGCTGATGCATCGGCTGAGCTCTCGATCTGCCTCCCGAAGGTGTCCGAGCTGGAGGAGGCTATTCAGTCAGGTGACATCTTCATTAATAAGGGTAGTCGTCTTAGGGTGTCCCTCAGGGCCAACTACTTATTGAGTAGGTTAGCTCGTTGTGGTCTGGATTGCCCCGACCTGGTGGATATTCGTGGTAGGCTAGTGAAGATCATCGCTAGGGCTGAACCCAGTAGTGATTCTGAATCCGAAGGTTCGGATGATGATGGTGATGATCCTTCGGGTCGTGACCAGGTGGAATATACTTCACCAGTAGTGAGAGAGGACCGCTCGGTGCGAGCTAGTTCAAGTAGGAATAGTTCTACATGTAACATAGTGTATAAAGAACGTCCCCTTAACTTATGTTCATTTAACTTAAAATATGATGGTTCTACTTGTGTACGTGTGTTTTTAGAGAGATTAGAGGAACTTAGATGTGCTCGGGAGGTTACTAAGCCTAGACTCCTTATGGCTTTCTCCGACCTGTTGGATGGACCGGCTTTGTCTTGGTTCCGTACAAACAAAGCTAACTTCATCTCATATGAGGATCTTATTAGTGAGCTTAGAGATACCTTCGATATTCCTGATTATGATTACCGCCTCAGGAACGAGATAAGACAGCGTACACAAGTCCGCTCTGAGTCCTTGGTTAACTATATATGTACAATGCAAGCCATGTTCTCAAGGTTGTCGTGTAAGATGCCCAGTGAGGAACAGCTGGACATTCTCATGCACAACATTAGACCTGACTACATGAAGGAACTGGCCTTGCATGATGTCAACTCTGTAGATGACTTGAGACGTTTGGGTAAGCGCTTGGAGCTTGCGCGTACTAGGGCAGACGCTTTCCATGAGCCTGCTCTTGACAAGTTTGAGATTACATCTGACTTACACCAGCTTAAGAACAAAGGTGTACAAAAGCCCGCTAAGCAGGTGTCTGCAGTGGAGACGCCGGTTACCCCCCACGATCGCAAATGCTTTCGTTGCGGCGGGGGCGGTCACACTGCATACAGCTGCACACAGTCAAGGGAGCTGGTGTGTTTCCGGTGTGGTCTCAAAGGAGTCAAGACCCCAGACTGCTCACACTGTACTAGCAAGTCAAAAAACGCGTAGGCCAGGGCCTTATTAGGAACTCTGTGCATTACTCTGTATCTGAGTCTATTTCTGATAAGGTCCTGTTTCCTAAACGGGATAGTGACATTAGACCGTATCTAGTTGTTAAGGTTTTAAATTTAAATGTCTTAGGCCTTCTAGATTCCGGTGCCTCCTGCTCTATACTAGGTAAGGGAGCGCACCGCATCTTCTTGGAACTGGGTTTTGATCTTGTGAGTATCAATCCTACTTTTCGTATTACAACTGCAGACAGCACTCACTTGCAATGTCTGGGTTGTATCTCTTTGCCAATTGAGTACAATTCGGTTATCCGAGTTGTCAAGTTCTATGTTGTCCCAGGTATAACCACCTCCATGATATTTGGAGTGGATTTCTGGCAACAATTTAAGTTAAGTGATAAGTTAATTTTACAAAATATTAGTCTTGATAGCTTTAGTGATAATAATCCTATCGAGTCTGTGTCCCTTAACGGTGGCCTCGAGGATTACGACAACTTGACAACTAAACAAAGGTGTGTAATCAACGAGGTCATTAAAAAATTCGACTCGTTGAACACTGATAAGGTGGGTTTAGGTCGGACCTCACTTGTGCACCATGTCATTGACACTGGTGACAGCAAGCCGATCAAGCAGCGTTATTATCCGCTCTCTCCCCTTAAGCAGAAGGCCCTGGAAGCCGAGCTGGACCGAATGCTGGAGATGGGAGTAGTGTCCCCGTCTCAGTCCGCCTGGAACTCTCCAGTGGTCATGGTGGAGAAGGCGAACGGCGACCTCAGATTGTGCTTGGACTCTCGCAAGCTGAACTCTGTGTCAAAGAGTGACGCCTACCCCTTACCCTATATCAATCAAATCTTGGACCACCTTAATAACGCTAAGTATTTAACTTCTGTAGATTTGAGTGCGGCTTACTGGCAGATTCCATTTGACTCACCCCAGTCTGCTGAGAAGACTGCTTTTACGGTTCCCCGGAGAGGATTATTCCACTACAATTCGATGTGCTTCGGTCTTGTCGGGGCCAGTGCCACGATGCAACGCCTCATGGACCGTCTGTTTGGTCCCGAGTTCGACAACAAGGTATTTGCGTTTCAGGATGACATAGTCTGTGTGTCCAGCACCTTTGAGGAGCATGTAGAGCTCTTACATAGAGTCTATCAGCAACTCAAGGATGCTGGCCTAACTATTAACATGAAAAAATCCCACTTTTGTCGGAGTGAACTCAAATACCTGGGGTATTATGTGGACAAACATGGCCTACGGACAGACCCGGGTAAAGTTGAGGTTATCCTCAACTATCCCACCCGTTCTAACCCTAAGGAGGTTAAGAGATTTCTGGGAATGGCCGGCTGGTATCGTCGCTTTGTTAACAACTTCTCGAAGATTAGTAAACCTCTGTGCAAACTGACTTCTACGAACCTTAAGTTCGAATGGACCCCTGAGGCTGAACAGTCCTTTAACCTGCTAAAGTCAGCCTTGGTTTCTGCCCCTATATTAAAAATGCCTAACTTTGAGATGCCCTTCCGCATTCTTAGTGACGCGTCAGCTTACTCAGTTGCTGCTGTACTGACACAAACTCACGATGGTGTTGAGCACCCTATCGCCTACTGTAGCCGTTCTCTTAACAAGAATGAGGTGAACTACAGCACAACTGAGCGAGAACTTCTGGCCGTGATTTTCGCTTTGGAACAATTTCGACAGTACGTCGAAGGCCAAAAATGTACGGTCGTCACGGATCATTCATCTCTTCTGTGGTTCCATAAGCTAAAAAATCCCACGGGTCGTCTAGCACGTTGGAGCATGAGGCTCAGTCAATTCGATTTTGACATAGAGCATCGAAAAGGTAAAGACCACGTTGTACCTGATGCTCTGTCTCGTATCAAAATTGATTCCCTCGATGCAGTACCCACTAAAGACCCGTAGTATGACCACACCATGAATAGTGTTCGGAAGAACCCTAGGAAGTCACCAAATTATGACATTCGTGACAACCTTCTATATAGGTTAACTAAAAATAAATATTCTTTGACTTCAGACTTTGACTGGAAGCTGGTGGTACCTCAGGAGGATCGCTTGCCCCTGCTCTCTAAGTACCACGATGACACACTTAGTGCCCATGGTGGCGTTTGGAAGACGCATAAAAGGTTAGCCCTAAATTATTACTGGCCCAAGATGTACGAGGACGTCAAAGAATATGTTGGGAATTGCGAAACATGCAAGCAGTACAAACCCGTAAATACGTCTCGTCCCGGCCTAATGGGTAGCCCGAAGCGGGTTTCGAAGCCATTCGAAGCTATCTCTGTCGATCTGCTTGGTCCCTTTCCCACTTCGAGCAATAGAAACGTACACCTGATCGTGGTCTCCGACTACTTTAGCAAATACGTCATGTTGTGCCCTGTTCGGGTTGCCACAGGCGCTGTAGTCGCGAGGTTCATAGAGAAGAGTGTGTTTCTCGTGCACGGAGTCTGCAAGACTATTTACATGGATAATGGCCCTCAGTTTGTGAGTAAGCCATTTAAGGATCTGTTGGCTAAATACAATGTACCTAATATATATTATAACCCTAGGTATCATGCCCAAACTAATCAGGCGGAACGAGCTATTCGTAATGTTGTTCAAGCGATCTCATGCTATGTGAAGTCGCAACACAAGTCTTGGGATCAGTTCTTGGTTGAGATACAGTGTGCTTTAAACACTGCAGTTAACGAAGCAACTCGTTTCACCCCTTACTTTTGGTACATGGTAGGGAATTTATTGGGGATGGAGTGTTATACAGGCAGACAGATATCGCGTGCCATCCTACTTCAGTCTCTGTAGACGATCCATCAGCCTTCGGTGTCAAGCTGAGAGAAATACAACGCATTTACGACCAGGTGAGGAAACATTTGAACGTTGCCCACCAGCGTAATGAAAAGTATTACAACCTCAGAAAAAGGCATGTAGAGCTGAAAGTGGGACAGATAGTTTACAAACGCACGTTCTACCTGTCCAACAAGGCCAACAATTTTACTTCTAAGCTAGCTCCTAAGTTCCTTAAATGTGTGGTGACTGCTAAACGATCCCCTTTAGTATATAGGCTGTCAGATCTGGACGGTAAGGATCTTGGGGAGTACCATATCAAGGACATCCTGAAGTATCAGGAGGAGCAGTCTCCAATACCTAACGTAACTACATAGCACTGTTTCTCTAGTTTATTAAACCAGTGCTATGTGATCATTATGTAAGACTATTTTAATCTTTTGTTTGTATTTCTATATGTGTACGTGACTTTAAATTGTCACGTTGTAGTTTCTTCTATGCACCGCACCGAGCGTTTTTCTCTCATTCGCTTCTTAGTACTCTACATTATCCTGAGAGCTTGGGTAGTGTTAGGGTATCGGCAGTGAGTAAAGGGAGCATTCGTTTTCTATGAAGGGCATTAGACTCTAGTTACTTAGCCTAACCGGTACACGAGTCAGTGTCTAGTTAGGTACATAGGAGGATCTTTCTTTGGTATTGTAATGGTCGTAGTCAGCTGGTGTTTGAAGGACCTAGCTGGTTGTCTTTGTTTATTAGTCAGTACTTTTCTGTTTTCTTTATTGTGTATTTCCAGCGTGTCATATCCGCAGGAAATACTATTAAAGGGGGGGTGGTTGTAGCATTTATTTTCTATAGATGCAGTATTCAGGATGTGAAAGCAGCCTTATCTAGTTATCTTTTTTTAATCGGTTGTCAGTGGTGACATTTCTGCTGTCAGAATGACAGGATGTCATAAGGACGAGTGACGAATCGTTTTTGCATTGAATGAAAACGGATTTTAGATGAGAATTCGAGACGATTCCACGTGAGAGAGGGGATAAAGCCCTGATACAAGGTTCCGAGTCTTTTTTGACCATCGGCTAAGGACGAGGGATTGATATTACTCTGAGTGGCACGCCTCAATTTTTCTTTGGAGGTTGTTAGTTGCAACATGAGGACCTGTTAAGGAATTAGTCTGAGTTAACTTATTCTCTTCGGAAGGAGTTGGACTCTGTGTCAACCTACACCCGGGATACCGGGTTTTTTTACTACGGGGAAAAGCGGCCCGTCCACGGTTGGCAGAGCCACACCCAATGACACGTGGACTACATGAGCGAGGTGTTTTGAGAGGGACCAGCCGCCTCCACGTGGCATTCTCGGGCTGTGCTGCTCTCAGCTTACTCAAGGCCAGTAATTGTCACCCTATTACAGTGTAGTTAGCTGCTTACCCGTTCTACCTGCTCACGCGGCAGTGGTCTATTAAGTGGAATTAGACTTTATTTCTGTGTACCTGTGATATTTGTGTCTATCAGTGAATAAGCTCTCTGTGTGTCTCTGTGTATCTCTGTGTACTTAGTAAATATACGTGTGTACACCCTATTGTCTGTTTTCGTCAGAGCCCTAGCCTACCCTTGCACACAGACTGGAAACTCAGAAATAAGGCGCCCTGGGATAGAGTTCTCTGCATAGCTACCTCACGCTAGTTGGTGAGTAACACAGAACATCATTGTGTTACAAAGTTGGCGGGCCAATAATGTTATTTTAAACTATCGCGGTTTTTGCACTCTACATATAGTACTCGGGAATTCACGCGAGATATTTTTCACTTACATGCACCGACGACGTTTTGTCGTATCGTATCGTATAAGTAAAATGTATTTCGTGTAAAGTTCCGAGTACTATAAGTATGGGTCCTATGATTCCACTTAGTAAATAAAATTGTGTGGCTAGAATATTCCGATATACATTTTACATTACAGGTAGGGTTTTCAGGATGTTCTATCATGGAAAAACGGAAACATAATACCTATTCTGCGCTCTCGGTATGTCAGTTTTTGGACATTTGGCAAGTGAAAAGGGGTGGCATTTCCATTTATGAGCGTTTCCGTACTACAGAGGGCATGTTTAGTCGTTAAGGTAAGTTTTTTTTTTTTTTTTTTTTTTTTTTTTTATATTCTGCTCGCCAAATTGACGTCGCCACCAGCCTGATGGTAAGAAAGCAGTGGCGCATCTAGCGATTGGGGGCCACTTCTTACAGTGGTCCTCAAGTTGGCGGCCCTGTGATGTGCCTCTTCACGCTCCTCTTGAAGAACCCGGGATTGTAAGATGAGGGAAAGACGTGTGCGAAAGTTGAAGGTATTTTAGGCTGCTTGAAAAATTTCTACAGATGTAGCCATAATTTTGCCCCTGTTTATTTAAAGATGGCAATTGGTTCTTCAGGTATTGCTAATGCACGCGTTTAGAATGCTTCTGAGAGGAAAAAGTGTGAATTTAGGTATTAAATATTAATGTAATACCTTGGAGATAGTTGCTTTCAACTAAGAACAAATCCAAACTTTTGTGTCCAATTTGGCGGAAAAGAACAAATTTAAAGACACTAATGAAAAAGTAGAACAGTGATCATAAGCGTAGTAATTAGCACATAAATTGAATTTGAACCTTTATCTAAGTTTATTCAAAAATGATAGGTACTAATAGTACTTTATTAATTTTAGTAAAGTTAATAGTTACAAAGTTAAGTTACTGTCCTAGAAACTGACTATAGAAAATTTTCTTTACAAGTAGAACTGCTTAATAAATAATGCACGAGGCTTTCTATCGATTGTAACTATTTTCAACAACTGAACTGGTGGTACTGCCACCAACTACGAATATATTGGTTTCTCGCTATTGTACTATATTGTGGAAGTAGATTATTTTTCTATCGCCTCAATTTTTTTCGTTTAGCTCTTTCACGTGGCATTACAATCAATGTGATGGCGCTCGGATCACCTGACCTTACTGAATTTTATATTTAGCGAAAAGTTAAAATGCCTCTAATTTTTGAACTAAAAACGCTCGTAAAAGTACTCCCTATCTAACACTAACAACACATTGAAATCGGACTGGAACTGGAATCGGACTGGAAACCCATTTGGCTCTGATGCGCCCATTGGGCCTATTTGGCGATATTCTGCGCGATTTCTTTGGTTTCCGAAAGCCTTACTCTGGATCATACGCTCATTTAATTGTATTCTGTAGTTGCGGCGTAATACCAATTTGAAATGCAGACAAACAGACAGACAGTAAAAAAAAATACATTTCGGCAACATCGAATAAAGAATGCGCTACAATTATAATTTTCAAAATTATATTTCAGGTACAGATTTTCAACCGTCTACTTTTTCACTTTTTAACTGACTTCAAAAAAGGAGGACGTTCTCAATTCGTCTGTATGTATTTTTTTTTATGTATGTCAAGCGATATTTCCGTCAATTGTAGGCGGATTTCAATATTTTTTTTTTGTTGAATACTTCTGAGGTGGACCCATTTTCACCAAGTCAGGATCTAATGAAGGGATCCAGGAGAAATCGAGGGCAACCACGGAAAATTGTAGGGACAACTAGTGCGCATGTTAACTTTTTAATTAAGTGCTTTAATGTTGTACATTTTAATGAAGGTCTGGCGTCGATCTGATGATAGAGTCGAAAGACAGTCGAGGGCATTCCTTAACAATTTACAGCAGTTATCTTGTGTTTGGGCTTGATTGATTTGTATTGATGAGAACTTTACACCTAGATTGATAGATTAGACTTAAAAAAAAAGAAAGTTCTCAATGTTTTATGTATGTTCACCGATATTTCCGTCAATTATAGACGGATTTAATTTTTTTTTGTTGAATAGGGTTAATTCAGTGCTTTAATGTCCTACAGTTAATGAGGGTCTGGAGTCAATCCGATGATGGAACCAAAAGACAGTCGAGGGAATTCCTTGACGATTGACAGAGCAGCTACCTTTTTTTTTTTTTTTTTTTTACGTGCGGAAAAATCCTCAGAGGATGCTATGCCGGACTCTTACCGACTAAAAAACCTCACGTAACGCCCAACAGCCTGTGATTGGGAGTCCCGGGTAAGCCCTCGGAAGGATGTCCCGGGACTCACAACAGACCTACGGCCGCCACTGCGGCCTCGCCCTGGGGGTGGTTCGGGTGCTATCCCGCGTCTATGGGGGGTTTAGGGTGTGATCCCGCTTCCTGCTTGCCTGGCCTGCTTCTTTAAGGACGGTGAGCCGCCCTCTCACAGTCCTCAGGCCCCCGGTCATGGTGGCCGATAGTCCTCGGCGAAGACACTTCGGCGGCGCCCAGGCCGCCGACTGCGGAACTCGGGTGGGAGAGTTCTCTCCCGTACCCGTCCCGCCGCCTCCTTCACGAGCATGACCTGCTCGCAGAAGGAGGCGGCGCAGTCCCACTTACTCTCGCTGGAGAGCATGGCTCGCACCATAGTCTCGAGGGAGAGAGTGTCCACGCCCAGACCCACTACGAGGACCTGGCGCTGTTGCGCCCACGCCGTGCACTCCACAAGCGTGTGGAGCGCCGTCTCATCGCTGCGGTCCTCGCAGTGCTGACTCTCGGCCGTGGTTTCCCGGTGTTTTCGCCACAGATACCTACCGAAGCTCCCGTGCCCGGCAAGCATCTGTGTCAACCGGTAGGAGAGAGCACCGTGTCTCCTCTCCAGCCACTCGTCCATGACCGGTCTGACGGCCGCAATTGTGGCGAATCCCCCCTTTGGTTGCTCAAGTAGTACCTTCCATATCTCCACGGTTTCCTGGTGGTGTAGGGACCGCTGGGCCTCGATTTCTCGATAAGCGGGCCTTTGGTCCCGCTGCAGGGCCACAGAGCAGCTACCTTGTGTTGGGGCTTGATTGATTTGTATTAATGAGAACTTTCACCTAGATAGATATATTTTTCGGTTCACCCGTCACTTAAAATATTGAAAAAAAAATTTCAATATAAATTCAACCGACTTCGAACAAATCCTGAAAAATAAAATTTACTTAGCACAAAGTAATATGTATTTTGATTTGTCAGATTTTATTCAATATAATATTGAAGTTGGTGCCATGAATAATACCTACCTAAACCTATGAATTTACTTGGCGCCGACTTTAATATGATATCGTCAACATTTTCCCTAAACCGTATTACTTACAAATAATTTAACTTATGCAAAGTTCAGAAAGTTATTGACGCGAAATATGCTCGGTATATGTAGAGGAAAAAACCTAAGTACTACAAGGGATATGTTATTTATCATTCTCATATTACCATAAGAAAGGCAGTTCATTCATCATTACGGGACTGACTTTCTTTTCATGCTAAGAAGCGAGTGTAAGGCATAATAGGGATCCAACACAACGACTATTCGCACAGAATAATCTGTTAACAAAAGTACAAAAAGTCTAACTTTTTAATTTATTGCTTTTGGTCCAGGAGCCACCGCCTGTGTTTTTTATTGATTAAAAACAGGCTGAATCTTTGTGAGTAGTTTCCGTTCGACGAGACGCCCAAGTTTTTCCTCTGTGAAAATTCTCGAAAGAGTAGCTAATAAAGTGCGCAGCTATAAAACATGTCGATTTGATGGAGTGTTGAAATTGTCTGACTAACCGTTTATTTTTTATTACAATGTTTAAATAATTGTATTATAAACTGGGAGGAATAATTGTCCTACAAAACGGATGGTTTGTTTAAGAGCGTCCTCCACTCCGAATATGTCGAAACGACGGGGCCATAAAAATAATTAATAACAAGCAGATTTTTTGTATGCACCTTTGTAAATATTGTTAGAATGGAATGACCGTTTAGTCCTACAAATTTAGTGGTAGGATTTCTCAGTCCGACACTTCGAAGTCAATTATATGGTAATATTTTTTTCATTAATAACAGCCTAGTTTAATTTTTTTCCTATCGGGGATAAAGTGTAGAACACTATTTTATCACTGGCCTACAAAAAAAGTAGTATGTATATGAATTTTTCAAAAGGGATTGGATGGCCAAATCTGAAACTATAAGGAATAGCGAAAAATGCTCAAAGGAATCACGAGCCCGATTTTGATGAAACTTAAGACCCCATCATTAGATTTTTGCTAAACCAATAATCCTAGCTGGTAATCGAACCTATTGATTTTGAAAAAAAAAACACGCCCTATATTATTACACCATATGATAGAGTTGCTATTAAGGATCTTGTTCTGGGAAGTAATGACATACGGCAAATTAAAGGAAAGTGCTGATCTTTAACAAAATACAATTTATTTTTCATACGTTAACTGATTAATTGTTCAAAATGTAAACCATTGTTTTCAATACATAGCTGGAATCAAGATCTCAAGGATCGTACTGCATAAAATATAATTAATTCTGTTTAGAATATTCTCCAAAGGATGATTCTGAGCATGACACGGAATAGTTGCGATCTATTCTGGGATTTCGAACGAAACAAATTATGATACAAAATTTAGGTAAATTTGGTCCTACTTTGCACCAAAATTTGCTCCAGCTGCTTTATTTACTTCACTAAAATTAAAATGTAACCTAAATTATGACAGTGATGTTTTGTATGTATAAGTATGTTATTGAAATTTAACCTGGTGTATAGAAAAATATTATATTTGTTGAACAACATTTTTTTTTTATTAATTTCTTTTGGAGCAAAGTAGTTCTTTCCTTGGTGGTTTCTTTGCTCCTTATTATTTGTTATACGTTTCTCGAATATTTTTCAATGGAGCTATGTTTTAATTGTACTTTATTACATTGCTCCAGTAGAACAACTTAATAAAAACAAAAGATGCTGCATAATCAACTTTATTTCTATTTTTATCATCTAAAAATCACAATTTGCTTTATGGTAGAAACATTTTTTCTTAATTATTATAATATTACAGTAAAAACATTTCGAAAACTCTCATAGTAGGAACAGGTGCTAAGTCTACAAATAATCAACACGATAATCAAAATTATAATAAGTAGCCGTTGAATGCCGCATGAAACCCGAGTTGCCAATCTCCCGCACAGTCGATTGCTTTGGCAACCAAGGCGGCCAACTTTTTTCGTTTGGTTCTCCTCGCACATTTTTCGATATCTATGGCTGTATGGTCGCGGGTCTAAGTCTTTCTGTATAAATTAATGTGTAGAATTGGTTATGGTACTGAATGAGATAGCTTGCCGAGTGAATGTAATGAAAAAAAAAGTCGAAATCACGATTTGATCGCTGTCATTATTTATTGTTTGTTTGGCGCCGTTCCTAGAAAGTATTAATACGATTAATTTTGAATATTTTCGTTTATTCTGTTTCAAATATTGTTGTTTTGCATTTAAACGTATCCTGTCATGTTGTTTAACAGCTGTGATAAATATTTTCAGTGTAATTCGAAGTTAAATTTGTAAAATTTGATAAAATAACACGCGAAGGTCACCATTATTTTTTGTTGTTGTTTTTGTTGTGCAGTGCTCGTATTTAACCGATATTTGTTGAGATTTTCTCAATAGAAACTATAATCTTTTGTCAAAATACCATTTAACATTTAACGTATGAATAATTTATGTGAAAATCAATAATAAAAATGGAGGGGTTTTTTTTTAATAATTTAAGATTACATAGCCTCGATATCCCCACAATAAACAAAAAAATAAACAAATAAATAGGCAGTAATATTTTATTTTATTTTCGGAGATTTTATATCTACAGATTATTATTTTTTTGGTGAAAGTGAATTGTTGATGTGTATATTTTGTAAATAAAATAATTTATGTCAGAAAACTGCTTTTTATTTTGAATTACATGGTAAAATCTGAGAGTACTCCTTCATTTTCCCCATCCTAATTTTCGGCCAAATATCATAAATCCATTACACATGGGGTGTTCTCGGATTTAGTGTAGTTATTTTCGTCAGTTATCCAGCATGATGAAACAGTAAGTATTTATGTAGTGCGACTCCTGTAAAAGAAATAAGGATATATTGTGTGACGTCCGGCGTGCAGCCGCCGTTCCCGCCGAAGGCGTGGGCACCGCCTATGGATACGCCGGCGTGACCACGCCACCGACGGGATTGAGCGGGTAGGTAACAAAAAGATGGTATCAAGAAGATCTTATTTGCCCCATATTTGGTCCAGTTCAGGTAGGTACACTATAAAACTCTCTGAGTCCATGTTTTTTTCTTCCCCTGTTGGTAACAATATTCTGTGTCCATGCGTTTCTTTTTATTTCTAGACTTTGTATAAAAGAATCATTGATTGCTTCAGTGTCAACTGCATGTGGTAGTCGTTCTAGAAGAGGAGTAATATCCAGTGGGTATATTCCGCATTTATCAAATCCAGCTTTCAGATTATTTGCACTATTTGGCGTTATTGTATCAATTAAACGTTTTAACATTTGTGGGAAAATGGCTTTTGGCAGAATTGTATCCTTGTACCCACTTGCACTAGATTTCCAATCGGAAAGAAGGAGCAATGTATCCTCAAAAATTGGCGCAAAGTTTTTTTTTGCTAAAAAAAAAAAACAAACATACAATGACTGAGATTACTGTGTAAATATTAGTCGATTCAGTTAGATTATAATATACATACATACATACATACATATAATCACGCTTGTCTCCCATCGGGGTAAGCAGAGACTATGGCTTTCCACTTGCTACGATCCTGACATACAACTTTCGCTTCTTCTACTTTCATAACTGTTTTCATACACGCTCGCCGGTTAAGGGTACTCTTGACCTTGCCTTTTTCCAGAACGTCTCTGATTTGATCGGCATGCGTACGCCGAGGTTTACCCCTACCAGTTTGCCCATTCATTCTCGCCTCATAAATCTGCTTTGTCAGTCTATTCTCATCCATTCTCTCCACGTGTCCAAACCATCTAAGCATCCCTTTTTCGATCTTAGTCACTACATCTTCTGTTATACCACATTTTTCCCTTATCACGCTATTTCTTTTTTTGTCCATTAAAGTCACTCCAGCTATACTTCGCAGACTTCTCATTTCCACTGCATTAATTTTGCTTTCATGCTTCTTCTGCCATACCCAACTTTCACTACCATACATAAGTGTAGGGATGAGCACTCCCCTATGTACAGCCAACCTGGCTTTCTCAGACACATTTTGACTGCTCATAAAGGTGTACATAGCCCCATTCACTTGATTTCCTGCCAAAACTCTTCGCTCAATATCCTGGTCACCCTTTCCATCCCTTACAAATTTGGAACCCAAGTATACAAATTCTTTCACCTGTTCCACTCTTTGCCCTTCAATGAAGATTGAGCAATTCGTCATACTTTCTTCTCTTTCAAAAACCATAACTTTCGTCTTGTTTACATTAACTTTCATTCCTCTACTTTTTAGAGCCTCATTCATACTATTAACCATCAGCTGCAATTCCTCCGCTGATGATGCTAATATCACCTGATCATCAGCGTATAGGAGGCATTTGACGGTCAGTTCATTCATTTTTAAGCCATACATACTCTCTTGCAGTTCTTTCAGACAACTATCCATGTATAGATTAAACAGCCACGGAGACGCTACACAGCCCTGTCTCACACCCTTTTCAATGTGAAAGAAGTCCGTGCAGGCCCCGTTGATCCTGACACAAGCACTAGAACCCTCATAGAGAGACCTCAGTGCCCGTATCAAGTTGCTGTTCACTCCATACATGGACAATATTGACCACAGTTCATTCCTCACCACTCTGTCATAGGCCTTTTCCAAGTCCACGAATATGCAATAGACCTTTTGACTTTTAGCCAAAACTTTCTCAGCTACGCATCGTAAGGAAAAGACCTGATCCGTACATCCCCTTCCTTTCATAAATCCTGCTTGCACATCCCACATTTTTCCTTCAGTTTCATTCATCACTCTTTTTATCAACACTTTTTCATACAATTTGCCAACGATGCTGAGCAAGCTTATGCCGCGGTAGTTTTTGCACTCTTGCTGCGACCCTTTTCCTTTGTAAAGCGGCACAATGACAGCTTTACACCATTCTGCTGGTACTCTGCCACTTCGCCAACAAAAGTTAAAAAGGCGGTACAGCTGGCAAGCTACCACGCCACGTCCAGCTTTCAGCATTTCGACAGAAATCCGATCTATTCCAGCAGCCTTTCCTACTTTCATACAATTCAACGCTTCCACTATTTCTCCCATACTTAACTCGCTTTCATCGCCAAATTCATTCAGTTCTAAAACACGCGTATCGCCTTGTATATCTTCTTTTTCGAATAAACTCTCAAAATATTCCTTCAATACAATACATATTAAATGGCGATTGTTACAATTTTATTAATAAATTTAGAAGATTTAAGTAGATTTTGTTCACCTTTTAATTATGTCTTTACGCAGTGCTGCAGCTCTTTGACACATAGTAAATCAAAATAGCCGAGCTTGACATCTCTCAACTACAATGTTGCTAGCTGAATAAATATGTTACCAAACAAAATATTGAAATAGACTAAAAACCAAAGTAAGAGTATGTAACATTATGTTCACTCTTTTTTCGATAAGCGGAGCAATGTTACCACCCTAGGAGCAAATTAGGCCCAAGTTACTACATAGAATATGAATTCTATTAAAATTCCAAACTTTCCTTAAATTTTTCGTATATCATTACTTCGCAGAATTTGATCCTTATCAGTGACACTATCGTATGGTGTAATAATAAAGGGTGTGTTTTTTTTCTTCAAAATCAATGGGTTCGATTCCCAGCTAGGATTATTGGTTTTTCAAAAACATTTTTAAAAAAATTTCAACATTCGACATTTTAAAAAATATATCAAATTCCAAGAAGGTTTCTTAGAACTGCACAGCGAGTGCGCTGAATTATCAGAATCAAGCGAAATATTCCGGGTTCTTGAAGAGTACGTGTGCAGACTAATTATGCTCTAAAAACTAAAAATGACGTAAACAAAGGACGGTATGAGTTATTTCAAAAAGGGTACAAATGCAGCAACCAAGAAGAGAAAATTGTCACGAAAAAAGTTGTCGGATACGATCCCTCAGTTCTACTTAACTAAAAATGACGTAAACAAAGGACGGTATGAGTTATTTCAAAAAGGGTACAAATGCAGCAACCAAGAAGAGAAAATTGTCAAGAAAACAGTTGTCGGATACGATCCCTCAGTTCTGTCCCACCAACGAAACAAGAGCTGTTGCAGCAGATGAAGCTCACATCATACATTTGCAGCATTTGGTGTAATGCACACATGCGCAGCCCCTCGGATAAAAATCCGGAAAATTGCGGATGGGCATTAATTGATGGAAAGTACCATTATTATTGGTTTGATGGTCCGCACAGTCCATCTCTGGGAGAGTTGACTGCTGAAGTTCAAGGTATTTTATTGGTTTTCATACGTTTGATTATTATACTGTAATTTGTTAATTTTCCGGAATATTTTGTTACAGAATCAGATGACATTTCTTCTGATGACGAGGAAGATGGAGACGACACAGAAGCATCGGATGAAGCGTCGACATCGGAATTCGACGACGATTAATTTTTTTATTCTTCTGTTTCTATGTGTTTTTATTTATTTTAATAATTGTATTTTTTATTTTCATTTTTGAAAAATGTTTTGTTTAAAAATGTATTGATCAAGCTAGCGAATATGTACATGTCTCCAAGCACCAAAACAACAGCAACGAAATAATGTCATATATTTTTTATTTTCTTGTAGGACTAGCGATACATACCCATTTTTTTGTAGGACACTGTTTGATTTAGGCAAAGGATGCCCTAACTCATGATGTGTTGTTTTGTCCTACGGTTATTAATGAAAAAAATATTACCATAGAATTGACAACTTCAAAGTGTCGGACTGAGAAATCCTACCACTAAATTTGTAGGACTAAACGGTCATTCCATTCTAACAATATTTACAAAGGTGCATACAAAAAATCAGTTTGTTATTAATTATTTTTATGGCCCCGTCGTTTCGACATATTCGGAGTGGAGGACGCTCTCAAACAAACCATCCGTTTTGTAGGACAATTATTCCTCCCAGTTTATAATACAATTATTTAAACATTGTAATAAAAAATAAACGGTTAGTCAGACAATTTCAACACTCCATCAAATCGACATGTTTTATAGCTGCGCACTTTATTAGCTACCTCTATCGAGAATTTTCACAGAGGAAAATCTTGGGCGTCTCGTCGAACGGAAACTACTCACAAAGATTCAGCCTGTTATTAATCAATGAAAAACACAGGCGGTGGCTCCTGGACCATTTTTCTTTAACCTTTCCTTAACCTTCCATCCAAGTATATGTAATATCTAATAGTTATCGGAATCGATTTTTTTACATTTCATTCGAAGAGACTGTTTCATTATTGACTACGCTATTTCCTTTTGTCTGAAAATTAGTACGCTTTCGATTTAATAAATCCAACTAGGATGTAAAAAATCGAAGAAAGTGTCTCAATTCTTATTTACGTTGTCTAATCCTCCCACCAAAATAAACACCGGGCGTCACGGTTTTAAGATTACCTCCGAAATAGCCCGGTGATTACAACGAAGTTCTGTTCTTTATTACCTAGAATCAGCAATACTACTTATTCTATTAATCATTTCCGCATTAAGGCTGACTGAAAAAAATGCCTACGACATTAAGTTCACCTTTGTACAATTTTGTGATTATAGTTTTTAAATAAATAATTGTCATCAAGAATTACTGTACTGATTACAGATTATACATGCTAACCGAAATATAATCGTGAGAGAATAAGAGAAGAAGACACTGCAAGTGTATTTCACATCACTGATGTCTCACATTTATCGTAGTCGTAGTAACAGTAAACATGTGTACGGAACCTACATAATGCAATAGGCATAGCTGGCTAGCCAGAGAGCATAAATAGAGTGTGTGTCTGCGAAACGTTCCCGAAGCAAATCTAAAGCCAAAATGTTCACAATCACAATATTCACACGCCTTAAATTGACTTCTGTAGTAAAACATTTATTGTAAAAAATTATAGTGAAACATAAACATACTAGCTGACCCGCGCAACTTCGTTTGCGTGATAAGTGAAGAACCGCTCGACCGATTTTGTGCAAACTTCACATAAACCATCTACTAAATAGTCCGAACAAAGCCTAAACATTTGGTTTGGATAGGTGAGCCCGTTCTTGAGTTATAAAATTACAACGAAAAGTGTCATTGATTTTTATATAAATAAGAGAGATACAAAAGATACAAAATGGAAATCAAAGACCGTGGTTGAGGGAAAAGTACTCTTAGTACTGATGATGGCAAATTTTGCTGAATAGAAGCATTGATTTATTTTCAAAAGTTAGAAAAACTGCACATAAAGATTTTTGAAAAATCACCTGCTCGAGCCGCGAATCAAACCGGTGGAATGTGAAAAAAAAAACCATCCGGTATTTTTTGATATCAACTGAAAGGGTCTTTCATAAGAAACAATTTCTTTTAAATAACATAGTATCCTAAAGTAAAGCAAGACCAGGTAAAATATTCTTTTACTAGATGATGCTCGCGGCTTAGCACGCGTGAAGTTCGGTACTCATTCCCGCTTCCCGTGGGAACATGTTCCCGAGATGAAAAGTAGCATTTGTGTTATTCCAAACTATTAGTTATCTTTGTACCAAGTTTCAGTCCTATCCGTTCAGCCGTTAGAGCGTTATTGAGTAACAAACATCCAAACATCTTTACAAACTTTCACAAGTAGAATTATTATTGTAAAAATATTATGTCGGCTGAAATATTGGTATCAGTAGATGGCTGAAAGATAGTTAAGGTAGTAAAACAGGTTCGTGGCGGACAAACAGACAGAAAAACAGACAGACCGACAGACAAACAGACGGACAGCGAAGTCTCTTGAAGAGGCCGTTTTTAGGGTTCCCGTTTTTAGGCAAAAACGGAACCCTTACAGATTCGTCATGGCTGTCTGTCTGTCTGTCCGTCCGTGTGGCACAGTCACTTTTCTCTGAAACTATGAGGCCTATGCTGCTGAAACTTGGTAAGTAGATGTATTCTGTAAACCGCATTAAGATTTTTATGTAAAACTAGAAAAAAAGCAGTATATTTTGGGGGTTCCCATACTCAGAACTGAAACTCGAAAACATAATTTCTATCAAAGCCATATGTGTGGGGTATCTAAAGATAGGTCTTTAAAATGCTTTTGAGGTTTTTAATATCATTTTTTTTAAGTGAATAGTTTGCCCAGGAGACACTTCCAAAGTGGAAAAATGTGCATCCCCCCCCGCCCACCCCCCTCTAACTTCTAAACTAAGAAAATGATAAATCTAAAAAAAAAATATGATGTACATTGCTATAAAAACTACCAACGAAAATTGGTTGGAACGAGATCTAGTTGGTAGTTTTTTTTTAATACGTCATAAGCCGCAATTTTTGCCTAGAATAATCATGAACGAATTGTATGTAGGAAAAGAAAGTTCAGTCAGTAGTTCTGGTAACAACAATATTCTTACCACAAAATCACATCCACACCTCAAATAAGAATGTTACGAAGCGAAAACTTTTATAAACGTCGAATTGAGAAGTACATTACCAAAGCGTTGAGCCAAAATACTTTGAAATAGATTTAAAATTTTGTTTGAGCGTTCAATTCCTTTGAACTTATCGCTGTATAAAATTTAGCACTAAATCGTTTCGCCACATGCAGTTCAAGTTTTTCATCACAAAATCTCTTTTGCGGTGTTAAAATTTGCAGATTTCGTTGACGTTGGCACTTCCAAGTTTAGAAACTATAGGCGAGGCGACAAGGGTAGGTAGACAGGCCGTTGCGGAGCTCACCATCTAAATTGAATGTCTAAGTTATTCCTTAACTTGTGAAGGCATGAAGTAAGCTCGTTCCCTCAGTTGTTGTTTCTCGACTTGGGAGTCAATGATTGGAGGCAAAGCACGAACGACTTCGGTTTAAACCAACTTCTCGCTTTACAAGATATTGTTTGGATCGCTACTGAGCGGCATAGCATTTAGACATCGATTAATTATTTTGTCACAATAAGGGTGATGTGATGTATACGTGACCGTGTCGCACAAGTTCCTTAATTGTAAGTACTTTTTAGGAGAGATTTATAATTTATAGTAGAAAACGCATCTTTCTGGTTTTCTTTTCATTTCTACATTATTTAAAATTTTCTATCATAATCCTTGGATTTAGGCTTTCCCTAAGGGACACAAAGATTAAGATAAGATTGGAAGTGACATCTGTTTCGTCAGTGATTTGTAAACGATCTCTATTAAGGTCAGTTTTCCAATGGGTGATCGTTTGTTGCATTTTTATTAATGAACGTTTCTGTGCTTTCAATCGCTCAGTAAGCCATTGGGCACTGACGCAATATACAGATCTATAGGTAGGTATATTTTGCCCCTAATGCCCAAGCAGAGTTGCCAAATTCTTAAGTTCGTGTCCGTGAATTTTATTAATCTTTTTTCATTATGTACTTCGACTTAAAAGGAAAGTTTGCAAACGTTTCCTCGTGGGAATATGATACTTTTCCGGGATGGGATCTTCCATAATCGAAATCAATATATTTCTTACGACGTGAAAGAATTAGTTTTGCCGTCTAATCTAAGTAACTTATATAGTTTCGATTTCGTTTTTGTTGGTATCTATTTATAATGAATCCACTGAAACGAAAAATTAATTCACGGCATCACGCGCGAATAGCTGGATCAATGTAGTTTACTTTGTATTTGTTTTATTGTTGGAGAGCTTTTTTATAAAAACAAAAAAATACCATCGCATGGATGGATCGGATGGATGTATGGTTCTATACTCTTCATATGGTGTATATTAAAATTTGTATTAAACCTTTAACAAGTAGATTTCATTTCAATTCTAATCTCGTTAGCAAGTAAGGATTACGCGATATCGTACTCAATTATCTAAAACAACACAAGGTATGCGTATATGAGATGGCAGTTCCCTGGATCAGGTATAATGGAAATTAAATTACATGTAAACTGTCGCCTTGTGTGTGAGAGACACTTAACGTATCATTGTTTGACAGGCATTTCACTGCGGCACTCGCATAGAGCAACATGACCTATGAATTTGATTGCGAGGGTAGCCGCAATACGGATACTTTACCCTTTGGTCAATACGCACTACAAATAGTTTAATATGCGTGTGTCTGAAATTATGAGTGTATTGTTTTAATAGTTTTGCGTAAGTTTCACAGTGACAGCCGATTGCTTTTGTAGTGGTGTGTATGAATACAATTTCCCCCGCACCATAATTATGACAGACAGAAATATATACAACAAACATGCTATGTCTACTCCCCTTGTACTGGTCGCTTTGCTCTATGGGCATACGGTACTCGGTTCCCTTTTGAACGAAGTACCTAAATTGCACAATGCCTATGAAGCAAATTGCCTAAAGTCTATGTCTAAAACGCAGGATGCCTATAAAGTTTTAATGTCTATAAGGTTATAATGCCTACGAAGCAAAATGGCTATGTTGTTTAATGTCTACAAAGTATAATGCCGGTGATAGTTAATTGCCTACAAATCAATTAGAGTATGACAGCATCATTATGCGCTTTACTCAAAAAGGATTCATTACATTATTTCGTTTAATCACATTTTACAAAATTGATGTGAAACAATTTGTCACAAAGTGTTATCATAAATGGTAAACCAATTTGGCCGACCGTACCTGAATGGAACCGTACCTGAAGCGCTCGTGACCCCGCGGTTTCAGTGTTCTGTAAACGATCACTGTAGTAAGCAACTTTCACTATGGCCAGTACTTGGAAGGGTGACCATCCATGTGACCACTTTGTGACATTTATTTGAGCGTTTCCGTGCTTCAGAAGGCACGTTAAGCCATTGGTCCCGGTTGCCAGTAAAATAGCAGTAGTTAAGTCAAGCTGAAGACCTTTTAGGAGGCTTGAAAAATTTCAACAGCCAGCAGTCACAACCTGCGCCTGTCTATATTAATACGGCTAACCACCTATCACGTGGAAAAATTCTAAAAAGATGAAATGTGGGCATAATATACCTAGTAGGCCCACATTTCACCTTTGTCTACCCCTTCGGGGACCAAGGCGTGATTTTAAGTATACCTGAATACCCCCGTACCTTGTATTGTGCTGGCTATCTTCATTTTAGGCATTTCCATTCTTAGGCATTAAACATTGTTGTCAAAGTATGTTGTAGGCAAATTAAGTTTTTAGGCATCGTGCAATTTAGGTACTTCGAGTTTCAGGTATTTCGCGTTTTAGGTAGTATGCAGCAGTGGCATCGTGCAATTTAGGTACTTCGCTCAAAAGGGACTCGGTTGTGGTTTGAACAAAGCGCGTCGTAAGTGATTTCGTGTTAGGAGCTTGACGCGATGCCCTTGAGAGATAGCTTGTTCATTTCGTGAGTAGATTGAACTGATTCCCCCGTTCAAGACGTGAATTTAAAATGGCCGATTTACAATTTCTGTTTCGTTCGGGAGCAATCTCAAGATATTTGATTAAATTTGTATACCTTGCAAAAGTAATCAACATTTGAATTAGATTTCTTTTTTAGTTATTTACCAACTGATATACTTATCCTTCATACTAATAATTAACATGTACTTAAAACACAATTACCTCTTAAAATTACTGTTTGTCTATTTATGAGTTTGACATGTTTGTTCACACTACTAAGATGGTAGGCATGCATATGGATCGCCTTTTGACGGTGATCTCTTTAGCTGGATATTTGCCACATCAGAAGTTTTACACTCCCGCTGATCCTATTGTCGCGTTGAAACATCATCGAATCTGCAATATAGTTTAATTTGTTATTTAGAAACATATGAGTTAAGCAGAGCGTTCGTGCCCAATCCGAGGCTCTGTGCTTCCACGGACCTCGGATGAGCCCTCGAAGAAGTATCTGGGGCTCGTACTCGATGGCCGGTGGAACTTCGGACATCACTTCCGAAGTTTGGTCCCAAAACTGAGGGGAGCATCAGCCGCACTGCCGCGGCTGATGCCCAACATCAGGGGACCCAACGCTCCCTACAGGAGACTGTACCTGGGGATCGTGCGAAGCATGGCTCTATACGGAGCTCCTGTTTGGGCGGAAACCCTGACGGCCAGCTATGTGGCTAGATTGATGAGCCCGCAGAGAGCGATGGCCATCAGGGTGATAAGGGGATACCGCACGACCTCCTGTGAGGCGGTATGTCTTCTAGCCGGGACCCCTGCATGGGACATGTAAGCGAGAGCTCTTGCGTCACTGTTCAGATGGCGTAAGGAAGCGCTGGAGCGGGACCAAAGGCCCGCTTATCGAGAAATCGAGGCCCAACGGTCCCTACTCCAACAGGAAACCGTGGAGACATGGAAGGTGCGACTTGAGCAACCAAAGGGGGGATTCACCACAATCGCGGCCGTCAGACCGGTCATGGACGAGTGACTGGAGAGGAGACACGGTGCTCTCTCCTACCGGTTGACACAGATGCTTGCCGGGCACGGTAGCTTCGGTAGGTATCTGTGGCGAAAACACCGGGAAATCACGGCCGAGTGTCAGCACTGCGAGGACCGCAGCGATGACACGGCGCTCCACACGCTGGTGGAGTGCACGGCGTGGGCGCAACAGCGCCAGATCCTCGTAGTGGGTCTGGACGTGGACACTCTCTCGCTCGAGACCATGGTGCGAGCCATGCTCTCCAGCGGGAGTAAGTGGGACTGCGCCGCCTCCTTCTGCGAGCAGGTCATGCTCGTGAAGGAGGCGGCGGGACGGGTACGGGAGAGAACTCTCCCACCCGAGTTCCGCACTCGGCGGCCTGGGCGCCGCCGACGTGTCTTCGCCGAGGACTATCGGCCAACATGACCGGGGGCCTGAGGACGGTGAGAGGGCGGCTCACCGTCCTTACGGAAGCAGGCCCACGACGGCAACGTGACGTGAGCAATTCACGCACGCCCCCCCTTAGAAGCGGGATCACACCCGAAACCCGCAAAGACGCGGGATAGCACCCGAACCACCCCCTGGGCGAGGCCGCAGCGGTGGCCGTGGGTCTGTTGGGAGTTCTGGGACATTCTTCCGAGGGCTTCCCCGGGGCTGCCAACCACAGGCTGTTGGGGGTGACGTGAGGTTTTTTAGTCGGTAGGAGTCCGGCATAACATCCATGAGGATTTTCCCTCACGTTAAAAAAAAAATAGCGTTCGTGCCCTCAGTGTTCTGCAAACGATTACTGCTGTAGTAAGCAACTTTCGCTGTGGCTGGGCAACAGTTGGATATTTCCATTTTCAAGCGTTTCTTTGCTTTAGAAGGCACGCTATGCCAATAAAATTAATTAATTAATACCAATACGGTTATATATTAAAATACCAGAAATCAAAATGCCTTTACTTAAAATGCATTAGACCAAAATACCCGAATTCGAAATACCTTAACATTCAAAATACCTTATTTCAGTACACCTTACCGTAAAATGTCTAAATTCAAAATACAAATAATTATTATATCAGAATTCAAAATACAAATTTTCAAATATCCTTAATTTAAAATACCGAAAATAGAATACAATGTGTCACTGTCACTCACGTTTTGTTATTTGGCTTTAACTTATCCCCCCCCCCCCCCCCCCCATACGTGTGGTTTTTTTTAGTCGGTAGGAGTCCGGCATAGTATCCATGTAGGATTTACCTCATGTTAAAACACTTTGATTCAGAGTTACAAAAGTACTACAGTGGGCTAACGAAACATCAAAAAAAAAATAACCACGAAGGCTAAGGCGGGAGCTCCGCTTCGCTTCGCTCCCGCCTTAGTCTTCTAACCTAACCTATCTGAGTCGGGGTGTTAACCATTCACAGATTTATAGCATCCATGTAGGATTTAAATAATGTTAAAAAAAAGGTATTTTGTGTTTGAACATTTTAGGATAAGGTATTTCATAAATTTATTTTTTGAGTTTCGGTTATTCGACCGTAAGGCATTTTAAATTATTTATATTATAAATATTTGCCTTTTGAATATTGATATTTCGATTTCGGGTATTTTGGGCTCGGGCATTTTAAGTAAAGGCATTATGATTTCTGGTATTGTGACGGTATACCACCAATACACTAACGATTGCCAATAAAATGGCAGTCGTTAAGTCAAGTTAACAAGGTAACTTGTTAACTTGACTTAACGACGAGGCGCAAGTTGTGAGAGCCAGTAATGGCTCTCACAACTTGCGCCTGTCTATTTCAACACGACTACTAGAAAAACTTAAATTGAAATTTGGGCGAATAGTGTGGCTTTGCGTAGTATAGTAGGTCCTTCTGGGATAAAGGCGTGATCACGTGAAATAAGGTAAGTAATAAAATTATGGTGTTTCTGGTAAAGTGTGTGACGTGTAAAAATTAGTAAAATAAAAAAAAACATACAATTGTACAAATACAGTCATCTTAAGGGGCGGTTATAGCGCACAAGTAGGCATTTGGCGCTCCCCTCGCCCCGGTCGCATGACACACCGCGCGCCGGCAGCGGCAGTGAACTCTCATGCCACAGTATACAGTAGAGTAGAAAGAAACAGCATGCTAACTTTGTTTGACGTAGTAAATGCATCTAACTTTATTAAGTGTAGTGATTTATTCGAGTTTCCTAAATAAATGAGTTAATTATAATTATAAACAAATGGTTAAAAAGTATCATTACTTATGTGAAAAGTTAGTGTAAACACCTTTGAGAATGCTATAATAGCGAAACCGGTTAGGTATTATTAAAATTATAATAAAAGTTGTGGAATAGTACAAGTGAGTGAGTTTTCATAATGTATAACAAGTTCCATCAAGTGCCAACAATCAAAAGTATAAAGGAGTTAATTAAATATATTATACTATTATTTTTAAGCTAAAGAGTTTGTTTGTTTGTTTAGTTGTTTGAACTCTAGAGTCTAAGAGACTGCTAGTTGAATTTCAAAAGTTCCTTAACAGAATGTCCATTTTTTAAAAATACCAAAATATATAACATCACGCTAAGGTGAATAAGAGCTGAGCAGAAACGAAACATTTTTCGAAAACTAGGATATTTCATTTCTTTTAAGAGTTTCCGTTGCGTGAGTTTGCTAGATGGTTAAAGTTGCGTAAAAAATGTAAATTACATTATAAAAAAAAAAAAAAAAAAATTATAAAGTTTTCTAAAGTTGGTATGCTAAGTATGAGACACGTGATCATTTTGCAATCCAAAATGGCCGCCGCGGTGTAATCACAAAATTTCATGATGGGTATCATTTAAAGGGTTTTTTGGTATGCTGAGTACGAATCACGTACTAATTTTGCAATCCAATATGGGCGCCGCGCCGTAATAACAAAATTTAATGATGGGTATCGTTTAAGGGGTTTCTTGGTATGCTGAGTACGAATCACGTGAAAATTTTGCAATCCAATATGGGGCCGCGCCGTTATCACACAATTTCATGATGGGTATCGTTTAAGGGGTTTCTTGGTATGCTGAGTACGAATCACGTGATAATTTTGCAATCCAAAATGGCCGCCGCGGTGTAATCACAAAATTTCATGATGGGTATCGTTTAAAGGGTTTTTTGGTATGCTGAGTACGAATCACGTACTAATTTTGCAACCCAATATGGCCGCCGCGCCGTAATCGCAAAAATCCATGATGGTTATCGTTTAAGGGGTTTTTTGGTATGCTGAGTACGAATCACGTACTAATTTTGCAATCCAATATGGGCGCCGCGCCGTAATCACAAAATTTCATGATGGGTATCGTTTAAGGGGTTTCTTGGTATGCTGAGTATGAATCACGTACTAATTTTGCAATCCAATATGGGCGCCGCGCCGTAATCACAAAATTTCATGATGGGTATCGTTTAAGGGGTTTCTTGGTATGCTGAGTACGAATCACGTGATAATTTTGCAATCCAAAATGGCCGCCGCGGTGTAGTCACAAAATTTCATGATGGGTATCGTTTAAGGGGTTTTTTGGTATGCTGAGTACGAATCACGTACCTACTAATTTTGCAATCCAATATGGCCGCCGTGCCGTAATCACAAAATTCTATGATGGATATCGTTTAAGTGATTTTTTGGAATGCTGAGTACGAATCACGTGATAATTTTGCAATCCAATATGGCCGCCGCACCGTAATCACAAAATTTCATAATGGGTATAGCCTTTTTATAGTCAAGATACAACACGTCCACCTGTTTTCCATCATCCATGTCCAAAACAGCTTGATCTATAAAGTTAATAAGATTAGTTGAAGTCGATCTACCTGTCCTGAATCCGTGTTGTGCATCGGAGAGCTGCATATTTATCTGGCGGGTGATGTCACGGTTCAATATGGACTCAAAGACCTTGCCGAATGCCGACAGAACAGCTATGGGCCTATAGTTTTCTACCTTCGCTTTGGAACCGTCCTTGAGTATGGGTGTGACCCTTGATACTTTCCACTTGCTAGGGTATGTACAGGTTTGCAAAGCAAGATTAAATATGAACAGTAATGGCGATTTGACTGCTTCATAACAGTCCTTAACAATGAACGACGGTATGCCATCGGGTCCTATTGATGAATGTGCTTTTAGTTTTTTGACTGCACGAAATAAGTCATGACAAGTTATGCTATCCACCGCTATTCGCATCGAACATGCAGAAGACAGCGCTCCAATATTAGTAGCATTGGTAGGAACTGCAGGGCTGCCTGGCAAAAACACGGAGCTGAAGTATTGTGCAAAGGCATTTGCAGTTTCGCCACCAACAACTGTTGACCCATTATACTCAAACTCCTCGCACTGGTTCGATGCGCGCAGTTCCCTAACGAATTTCCAAAATAGTTTGGGGTTGCATTTTATGTTTGCTTCTGAGATGGACAGGCGCAGTTTGTGATTGCCTGCTGTTGAAATTTTCAAGCCGCTTAAAAAGGCCTTCAATTTGGCATAAAAACTGTCAGTTTTTTGTACATATATGAATACAGTCACGCCATTATCCTCCAAGGGGTAGGTAGATGCATACTATACGTCTATCTATAATTTTATTGGACTATCTATGTAATAAAGACAACTACTGTTACTGTCCAAACATGTTTGGGTATAAATAGTATATAAAGTATGGGTTGCTATAACAGTCAACGAGCTTCTCAATATGCATAATAAGACAGCAGTGCCTTTCATTCAATACACTACCCTAACGTTTTTTATTCCCAGTGATTAAATTCTTGGCTATTGGGTGTGTAGATTATACGGGCAGATATGAAATAAGGGTTTTTTTATTCTAGATGTAGGAATTGATAGATAAAATTTATAATTTTTTATGGTGCAGAGGCCATATTGGATTCCAAAATTATCACGTGATTCGTACTCTGCATACTAAAAAACCCCTTAAACGATATCCATCATAAAATTTTTTGATTACGACGTGGCGGCCATTTTGAATTGCAAAATTATCACGCGATTCGTACTCAGCATAGCAAAACACCCCTTAAACGATACCTATCATGAAATTTTGTGATTACGGCGCGGCGGCCATATTGGATTGCAAAATTATCACGTGATTCGTACTCAGCATACTAAAAAACCCCTTAAACGATACCCATCATGAAATTTTGTGATTACAGCGTGGCGGCCATTTTGAATTGCAAAATTATCACGTGATTCGTACTCAGCATACTAAAAAACCCCTTAAACGATACCCATCATGAAATTATTGATTACGGCGCGGCGGCCATATTGGATTGTAAAATTATCACGTGATTCGTACTCAGCATTCGAAAAAACCCCTTAAACGATACCCATAATGAAATTTTGTGATTACGGCGCGGCGGCCATATTGGATTGTAAAATTATCACGTGATTCGTACTCAGCATACGAAAAAAACCCTTAAACGATACCCATCATGAAATTTTGTGATTACGGCGTGGCGGCCATATTGGATTGCAGAATTATCACGTAATTCGTACTCAGCATACCAAAAAACCCCTTAAACTATACCCATCATGAAATTTTGTGATTACGGCGCGGCGGCCATATTGGATTGCAAAATTATCACGTGATTCGTACTCAGCATACCAAAAAACCCCTTAAACTATACCCATCATGAAATTTTGTGATTACGGCGTGGCCGCTATGTTGGATTGCAAAATTATCATGTAATTCGTAGACATTTTAATGCATTAGGTAGATGGTTACCATGTCGTGAAAACACTTAAAAAGTAAAAGATCACCACATTTACCATGAGTCGCGTATGGGAATTTTAGTGAAATCCCCTCATCACTCAGGAATTAAGCAGATGGTCTTCAAAATGTATAGCTAAGTACCATCATGGATACATTGACTTACGATCAAAAAACCGCATCAAAGTCGATCCACCCCTTGGGCCGTGACGAATTCACAGGACAGAGTTGTTAATTGTGAGAGTTCGTTAATTGAATTAATGAGTAACTAGTTACAATGTAATTAGATTAACGTGTAATTCCATTACTCAGTAATTAGTTACTGCTAGTACTCATTGTAATTTATTACTCAAGTAATCTGTTACAGAGTAATTGAATTAAGCATAACAAAGTATTGTAATTTGTAACGGTTAATCTAAATACATTTTGCCCATTACTGATATTTTTATACTGTGGCGCGATTTCAACGTAATTTGGCGTAATAATTACGAAATAGTTGCGAAAAAAACTGACACAGGTCCTGCCTCCACAAGCGCTAGCGCGAGACTGATCGGCCGTCAGCGGCGCAATTCTATTGCGTTTGGTAGATATTCGTACATGATAACTATGTAAATACTTGTGAATAAAAAACCGTTCGGAAAATGTGTATAAAAACTCAATAGCTTTAATTGAGTGCAAAAAAAAATATTAAATGTTAATAGTTTAGCCACAGTATTGAAAAAACTTTTCTGAGAGAGTCAACTTTGGGATTTTTTTCTATCTAGTGAAATTTATTGGATCGTGTAACGGGCTTGGAATATGTTTAGCTTATATCCTTAACTATTATATATATATTTATCAGAATTATAAACCCTTTACTTTTTGACTAGGATTGTTTCAAAAAACTCAAAATCTGACCCACGCGGCCTTAATTTATTTCAGTCGATAAATGACCGTGCTGAACTATCCCAAAACAACAAATTTCATAAAGGTCATCAACATTTTAGGGTTTCGTAGCCAAATGGCAGAAACGGAACCCTTATAGATTACTACTACTCGATCACAGAATACATTTAGCTACCAAGTTACTACTACTAGATTACTAACTTGGTAGCTAAATGTATTCTGTGAACCGCATTAAGATTCTTATATAAAACTAGAAGAAAAGCAGTAAATTTTGGGGGCCCCATACTCAGAACTGAAACTCAAAATTTTTTTTTTCATCAAACCCATACGTGTGGGTTACCTATAGATAGGTCTTCAAAAATGCTATTAAGGTTCTTAAAATAATGGTTTGTCTAAAGTGCATAGTTTGCGCAAGAGACACTTCCAAAGTGGAAAAATGTGAGTCGCCCCCCCCCCCCCTCTAACCCCTCTAACTTCTAAAGTAAGAGAATGATATATCTAAAAAAAATATATGATGTACATTGCCATAAAAACTACCAACGAAAATTGGATTGAACGAGATGGAGCTGGTAGTTTTTTTTAATACGTCATAAACCGCAATTTTCGGTTAGAAAAATCACTACCACTGCGAACGTGTTATAACATCAATCAAAGTTACAACGAACTATAAGAACTTTTATATTATGTTACTTGCTGCTATGAAACCCTTCAGGGGCGAGTCCAACTCGCACTTGGTCGGTTTTTTATTTTATTTGTAAGATGCGTATTTTGTTCAGTCTGACTTAAACCGTCTAAAACCTGAATAGGAGGCTTACCTACAATACTATGAATTCTGGAACGGATTTTGCTGAAACACATTGGCACCGACATTGTGGCGATTTGATTACGCAGTCCATTTGTACACTGTTCAGCGTCCAATAGTGTGTCCACGCGTCTACTGTTAGATATATGCGTCAGCCTAAAACTGATGAGCCTCATAGAAACGAAACATTTGGGGATCACATAAATATTCTTTCCAACCCGATATTCGAAACCAAGACTAAGCAACAGCAGTCATAACTATTCAGTTATTGGGCATTGAGGCAGTGAAAAAATTAAACCAAGGTATAAAATCGGATCTGGCAGAAATTTGGTTCAAGAATAAAATAAATACAAAAAAAATGTAGACATTCACACACAACATCATCTAGCCCCAATTAAGCTAATATAAAAGCTTGTGCTATGGGATCTAGACGATTGATATACTTACATACTTATATATTTTTAAATACATACATATTATTATTATACATAGAAAACATCCAAACTCCGGAACAAACATTTGTGAATCACACAAATACTTGAACGATCCAGGAATCGAAACCAGGACCTCCAGCGCGGCAGGCGGTATCACTACCGACTACGCCACAGAGACAGTCGTAGTAGTAGACATTAACTATACGTAGTCTGGTATTAGTAAAGAACTTTATATAAACTGATAGAAGTCTTTGGGTATTAGCTGTTACATTATACTTTTATCTTTTTTGTTACTATGTTCCCAGGGAATGAGGGAACGGCCGAAGCCACGAGTTTTAGCTAGTTTATAATTATGTTAAGGACACTCATAGAAAACTACTGTCATATGACATTCTACACAAAGGTCGGATATCTATATAAACCATTCTACAGAACAATGGGTATAATGCTCCTCCGTCTACCGCGCTGCAAGTAACTGTTCACATCACTCACGACTCATATTTATCATAGTTACAGTAGACGTTTGTGTTCACAACCTACATAATGCAGTAGGCGTAGCTGCTGGGCGCCAATTCTCAATTCATATGACGTGAATGCGTGGATGGCAATTTACGGGTGTAACGTCACCTGCCACATATTTACGAACGGCAAAACATGAGACAGACAGAATGACTTACCATTCGTAAATTTTCGTCTACGAATTCACGTCGTGGGGTCGAGAATTGGGGCTCTGACTAACCAGAGAGCATAAATCGAGCGTGTGTCCGCTAATATTCTAAGCGCCACCAAATGCACAACGTCCGCCTATCTTAATTGCCTTCACAGATACGATCGAAGAATTTATCTGCGGTTCCACTGGAATAAGTGCGGGACCTTTAGCGGTTTGTGGGGTAAAAAGTTTAATGCTAGTGCCAGACCGCTATCTTGCAAACTTCTTTTATTTTTTGCAATGAAAATAAATGCTACTTTATATTTTTGAGAAAATAGGCGATGGTTTTATTTATTTCTGTGTTTAGTGACGTCGTGATAAAATACCCATAATATTCATGTATATTTAAAAGTTTGCTTGTCGTTAGAAGCAAACTGTTAAATATTCATGTATTTAGCGTTCGAAATACGTGTAACTAAATACATTCGGTAGAATGTAAATCTTTGGTATGTGTCTGCTGACCCAGCAACTATTTTCTAGTAACAAAAGCGAGTATTAAAGCGCATTAAAGACTTATAGTCAGATTCTAGTAATTCTAATTATTTTATTTACCTTAAAAGATGCTAATAAACAACAATTAAACTGCTATTTTAAACAAAGCAATCCTCAGTAACACTTAATAAACACAAAAAATACCCAAGTATACCGGTATCGGAATTTGTGCTCTCGTAAATAAACGCAACTGTGCAATCTTCACAAGTTCATACAAATTCAAAAGCGACTGAAACATCGATCCTCAAGAGGTGTCTTAATAATACTTTGTCTGAATAATATTTAATAAACGAAACGCAAATGGCGTTAATTCGCCAGTTGGCACGGCGCAGACCAGTGCAGCCTCCGTTAATTCCGGAGAGCAGTCACGTAGCCGGTAAATGTGTCATGTTAATGGCTCCTGTTAAAATATTGCGCCTTTTCATTTAATGGCCTTCCAATTTTACTGCTTCTGATATTCGTTGGAAAATGACATCACGCCAACGGAGAACGATATTTGGCAAGTTGCTCTGCAGCTAGGGACGTGTTTTTGAAATGATGACGTAATTTTTGAATTCTTTTGGAAATTGAAAGAGTCAATATTAACGAAGATAGATTGGTTCGATAAAAAGTAGCATACCACTGTTCCATAAATAGAATTTACATCGCAGAAAAGCAATTAACTGCTTATTTGCGATGTGAAAAAACCACACACCCTTTTTCACGTGCATTCTTTTTTCTTTTTTTTACGTGAGGGAAAATCCTCATGGATGTTATGCCGGACTCCTACCGACTAAAAAACCTCACGCAACGCCCAACAGCCTATGGTTGTGAGCCCCGGGTAACCCCTCGGAAAGATGTCCCAGGACTCCCAACAGACCTACAGCCGCCTCTGCAGCCTCGCCCAGGGGGGGTTGTTCGGGTGCTAATCCGCGTCTTTGGGGGTGGGTTTCGGGTGTGATCCCGCTTCTAAGGGGGGTCGTGCGTGAGTTCCTCACGTCACGCTGCCGTCATGGGCCTGCTTCTGAATAAAAATGATGAGAGAGGCGCTACGCTAGCGCTGGCACCCTTGAAACGGCCATCTTAGATTTACAATACTGTAAGTATGTATTACAATTAAATTGTATTGTCATCAGCACTGGTGTGCACCGAATATCAGACCAATTTTTCAACAAAAGGAGGTCATATTTCAATTACATACCAAATTGAAACCAAATAAACAAACCCGTCAAGCTAAATAAAACCGATTTAAAAAGCGGTTGAAATCCCACATGACACTCATTATCATCAAAGTGACGATCAGTTCCATCTAAGCGTCAAAGCATTCTTGTTGAATAACACAACGATCAATTTTGGATTGGATCATCTGTTTTGAAATGGCCGGCAGGGTGTGGACCCTTTGGCGGTAAACCGTCCAACCTATTAGATCTCGGGTTACTCTTCGAATACAGTTACCGTTTATGAGCAAGCGATTTAATTGAGATGTGTAAGAGCAAATCTAACTGGTCTTAATAGTCTGTTTAATGGGTCTTTGGGGGCGCAAAAGGACGTCATTATGCCCTCTTAATCTAAAGTTTGGATAGTGCACTGTCGTTTTCTTGTCTCTTTGCCTGTTGTAATGTTTGCGTTTGATAACTATGGTAGCTAATTATACTTAATAGAAACTCATAAGAACAGGCCGTATATACCAGCTGCTGAAGTTTTTAAGCCACCCCTGGTTTAAAATTTTGCTTGACGACTACCGTACTAATAGCAACCAGTACCAACGCGCGGCAACCTAACGTGCCAAACAAGACACGGAAATACTCGTAAATGAAAATGCTACAAAATACATTATGACTTTCAGGGCTACAAAATGGTCACCTTAATTCCGTCTCACTAGTTCCGTCACGAAACTTCTAGCGCGGAACAACTGGGACTAATGGGGGTAAGGGATAGGCTTAACGTAGTGGTCGTTTACGATACACAGAGTTAGCAGCGCTAAAAGACTATTTGTCAAATGTGTCAATTTCACTGTGAAAAATGAAATAGGTTTTTGTTTTTACCATACCAGTACCAGGAATGGGTATCCAGTTCCGCATAACTCACGTGTAAACAATGAATGGACATGTGAATACAAATAACTTTCATCCAGTGCATATATTTATGAAATCGAACGACTGTTCGACGACGCGACAGATAGAGAATAATAAAGTACTCCTAAAATAATAGTAGCGAAAATGAGTTTCAATTAGAATGAAATCGTTCTGGTAAAAAATGTACCCATTTGATTCCAATGAAATCAGGCGGAACATGGCCGAAACCTATTGTTGAAAATAGAGAAGAGGGAGAGGAGGAATCAGACATTTTAGATCCGCAATTAATACGCCTGCAGTATGGGGTACTTCGAAAGGGGTGTTAAAACAAAATATTAAGGTATCTCTGTTTTTTTTATTGTGAGGGAAAATCCTCGTAGGATGCTATGCCGACTCTTACCGACTAAAAAAACCTCACGTAACGCCCAACAGCCTATGGTTGAGAGCCCCGGGTAAGCCCTCATGAAGGATGTCCCGTGACTCCCAACAGACCTACGGCCGCCACTGTGGCCTCGCCCAGGGGGTGGTTCGGGTGCAATCCCGCGTCTATGGGGGGTTTCGGGTGTGACCCCGCTTCTAAGGGGGGGCGTGCGTGAGTTGCTCACGTCACACTGCCGTCATGGGCCTGCTTCTGTAAGGATGGTGAGCGGCCCTCTCACCGTCCTCAGACCCCCAGGTCATGGAGGCCGATACTCCTCGGCGAAGACACGTCGGCGGCGCCCAGGGCGCCGACTGCGGAACTCGGGTGGGAGAGTTCTCTCCCGCACCCGGCCCGCCGCCTCCTTCGCGAGCATGACCTGCTCGCAGAAAAAGGCGGCGCAGTCCCACTTACTCCCGCTGGAGAGCATGGCTCGCACCATGGTCTCGAGCGAGAGAGTGTCCACGCCTAGTCCCACTACGAGGACCTGGCTCTGTTGTGCCCACGCCGTGCACTCCACCAGAGTGTGGAGCGCCGTGTCATCGCTGCGGTCCTCGCAGTGCTGACACTCGGCCGTGGTTTCCCGGTGTTTTCGCCACAGATACCTACCGAAGCTACCGTGCCCAGCAAGCATCTGTGTCAACCGGTAGGAGAAAGCACCGTGTCTTTTCTCCAGCCACTCGTCCATGACCGGTCTGACGGCCGCGATTGTGGCGAATCCCCCCTTTGGTTGCTCAAGTCGCACCTTCCATGTCTCCTCGGTTTCCTGGTGGAGCAGGGTTCGCTGGGCCTCGATTTCTCGAGACGCAGGCCTTTGGCCCCACTCCAGCGCCTCCTTGCGCCATCTGAACAGTGACGCAAGGGCTCTCGCTTCCAGGTCCAATGGAGGGGTCCCGGCTAGGAGACATGTTGCCTCACCGGAGATCGTGCGGTATCCTCTTATCACTCTGACGGCCATCAATCTCTGCGGGCTCAGCAGTTTAGCCACATTGCTGGCCGTCAGGGTCTCCGCCCTTACGGGAGCTCCGTATAGGGCCATGCTTCGCACGATCCCCAGGTACAGTCTCCTGTGGGGAGCGTTGGGTCCCCTGGTGTTGGGACTCAGTTTTGGGACCAAACTTCGGAAGTGATGTCCGAAGTTCCACCGGTGATCGAGTACGAGCCTCAGATACTTCATCGAGGGCTCGATGCCGATGCTGACGCCCTCCACCTGTAGGCTGGATCGCGCAGGTGGCCCCATCCGAGGTCCATGGAAGCACAGAGCCTCGGATTTATGAAGGGCGACCTCGAGACCCAGCCGCCGAATCCGACCCACGACTTGAGTCACCCCTGTTGTGGCCTTTAGTGCTGCGTCACGATGCGTTACTCCCCGCGCCGTAACGAGGGTGTCGTCGGCGTAATACGTTACGCCGACCCCTCTGAGCAACGGATCACGCAGCACCCAGTCGTAACCGATGTTCCACAGGAGCGGCCCTAAAACCGATCCCTGTGGAACACCGCACGACACATCTCGCTGACCCGGCCCTAGCCAGCTCGGGTAAGTTATAGCTCCCTGGGAAAGATAAGCCCCGACAATTCGACGGAGGTAGGGAGGCACTCCATGATAGATAAGCGCCTCCCTGACGCAGCTCCAGGGCAAGGTGTTGAATGCGTTGACGATGTCGAGAGACACCGCCACCACCACCTCCCCTCGTGAGACTGCTTCCTCCGTCAGGCCTCTACTGCGCATGATTGCGTCCACGGTGGAGCGTCCCTGACGGAAGCCAAACTGGCTATCCGCCAGATCAGGCCCCACTCGTGTGAGATGCCCGACGAGGCGTTGTGCAATAACACGCTCAAAGAGCTTGCACACCTCGTCGAGCAACACGATCGGCCGGTACCCTGATGGGGAATTTGCAGGCCCCGCCTTTCGAATTAAGACCAGTTTCCTGGTCTTCCAGACCTTGGGAAACTGGCCCTTCTCGAGGCATGCCTTGAAGAGCCCAATCAGTCGAGGCCCAAGCTCCTCGAGAGCCAGGACCCACGCTCGGCCTGGAATGAAGTCGGGTCCAGGGGCGGTGTTTTTGCGGGATTTAAGCCGCAGAACAGCCGCCCCTAACTCACCCTCGGTGACTACGGGCACGTCGTTCTCGCTGCCTTCCACGTTGGGCGCCTGAGACGGAGCCATGCGCGGAGAAATGTGTTCCTCCGCTCTCGACGGGAACAAGGAGTCCAGGACCTCCTCGAGCCGCTCCGGCTGGAGACTCTGAGTCAGTGGGGGCGCCTTAGGGCGTAGTTTGCCCCTTACCATAAGGTGCGGGCGCCCCCACGGGTTCTGCTCCAGAGTCTCCATCAGCTCATCGCGGCCCAACTTTTTGGACCGCTTGATGGCAGTCTGGAGGGCCCTCTTGGCCTCCCTGTACCCATCGTAGAGCTCCGTCTCTCGGGCTGCCGCATCGTCTGGGCGGCGACGCCTCCGGCGAAACCTGGTGTACCGGCGGCGCGCGGTAACGCAATCCACGCGCAATTGCGCGATTTCCGGCGTCCACCAGTACACCTGTTTCCTCGCCGGTCTGGGCCTAGCCCTGGGCATCGCCGCATCGCAGATGTGCGACATGGCTCTCCCGAACCACTCCACCTCGGTATTAACATCGGCAGGCCTGTCCGCTGTCGGGATCCAGGCCTGCACGATGGCCGCCTCCAGGAGAGCCTCCCGATCAAGGCGATGGAGTGCCCAACGCGGTTCCGGGGGATTCACGATTGCTGGCGGCAGGTTAGGTGGAGGGGAGACGTCAAACCGAATACATCGGTGATCTGACGACGTCTCCTCCTCCTCCACCACACGCCATCCCTGGACACGGCGGGCGAGCTCAGGGGTCGCAAACGAAACGTCTATGACCGAGCTGAGCCCCCGCCGCGTCCAGGTTGCGACATTCCCCCGGTTCAGGATGACTAGGCCACGTGTAGTGACCCAGTCCTCCAGTATCCTCCCCCTGCCTCTGGTTTCCCGGGAGCCCCAGGCCTGCGACCAGGCAATGAAGTCTCCTAGGACCAGGACAGAGCGAGGCCGGCATGCAGCGAGAACGACGTCCAGCTCAGGGAGCCTTAGCTCAAACTGATGCTGGTCGAGGCTCGGCGAGATGTAAACGGCCACGACAGCAACACCCTCATATTCCGCCGCAACGCAACCCGGGCCCCTAGCAATAAGCGCTAGGCGCGAGTCGTCCGCGCCGGTCCCCCCAAGGATAGTCGCCAGGCACTCCAGATCCACCGGGCTTCCCGGGTGAACCCAGTACGGCTCGGCGACAACGACGATGTTAATGGACCACTGCCTGATGCTCTGGTACAGAAGGTCCTGAGCACTGATTCCGAGTCTGGCAACACTATCGAACTGTCAAAAATTTTAGCTCTCTGAAAACATTTTTTAAATTAATTAGTTACATATTTAGTATTTAAACAATTTTAAACCAATTAAAACCAATATCATCGCATTAATAGTGTCCTAAAATAGTCAGATTAATATAACAAACGTGTTCTGTCCGTGTATTTTGGTGTAAAAAGTGACGAGTCAGGTACCCGTTTTTTTCGAATGTTAAATGTTTTCTTTTTCACGCAAATACATAATAAATCGACTGTTTCTCGTGAGTAGAATTATTATACTTGTATAAGCGTTTACTCGACGTTGACGACGGTCGGTGTATTTGCGTAAGTACATAAAAATATTAAGTATAATTTATTGCCGGTACATAACCTTGTTACTTCTTACCATAAACTGTACAAGGAGCTCCATCATATAATTCGCGTTTAATTGCACTTACTTATTAATAATATGAATACCCGTAGCCGCAGAGCTCTCGGCCGCCAGCAGGAAGAGCCCAAACTTCAGTTGGTGTTGCTGGAGCTTAAATCTAAAACGGAGCTCTGTGTACAGTTGGAAAAGGAAAGAGAGGAAAATGAAAACCTATTGATAAACGCTCTGAATGACACAAAAAAATTAAAATGCGAAAAGACTTCATGTTAGTTACGATGACATTGTTGCGGAGCGGGACCATCTTTAGTCAATTGTAGATAGGTTCCAAGAGTGCAGTGACGAGTATGAGCAAACCTTGAGGAGGACTACCTTTCTGGAACAGGAGCTAAGGGATGCCCAGGGACAGATCTCACACCTGGAAGAAGCTGCTGAGAAAGTTACTGCCCAACAAACTGATAATCTTTTTAGTGAGTTAATGAGTGGTATCCCGCAGTTTATTCCTTCTGCAAATTCTCAAAACCTGGACTTGACTACTATAGATCTTACAGGTGACAGTCCATATCAACGGGACAAGTCGGTTTTGTTTTGCAGCAGAAATAAACTAAAAAAATATCTAAAAATTAAAAAGTTCATACAAAAATCAAAAAAGCAATTAAAATTCCATAAAATGTTAATCAAAAAGTGTAAAAATATAGGTTCTTGTTTAAAATTTAGAGAACAAGCTAAATTGTCAATGTTAGAGCTGGAACAAAGCCATTTAAAATATTGCACTGACACACAAAAATTTGAGTCAAAAATACAAAGTTTGCAATTTCAGCTACAATATATGACTAAAAAATATGAATGGTCCCTTAAGGACTTTACTAAATGTTCTTTAACAATAGACAAGGTACTCAAAACATCAAATGATAACACTGAGCGTCTTAATTATTTCCTAAATGACCACTTATGCAATATTAACTGCCCTAAAGCAATTGAGCCGGTGGAGGCCCAGGGCGAACCGGTTACCACTGAGACCCTAGCTCCCATTACCACATGCTCGCCCAGTACATCAGTGGATATATTGTGTGACAGTGTAAATAATAGTAATAGTTGTACTAAATTAATTGTATTTAGTGATGATATTGGTACCAATCTAAGTTCAGTTTTAAAACAAAACTCAAATTCAAGTTATTACTCGGTTATTAATAATTGCTATCCGGGTGCTTCATTAAGTGGTATTATGCAAAAGATATTAGAATATAAATTTGAAGCTAACAGTAAAATAATAATTTTCTGTGCAAACAGGGGGAAAATTAGCAATGATGATTTGTCCCTATACCTACATGAATTACATCTTAAACTTAAATGTCATACAAGTTGTAATGTTCACACTTCCATTTATAAAAGGTGTGCCAGATTCGGAAAATTCATTTAGATATAAGATGAATTTACGTTTAAATTTAATAAGTCAGTATAATAATAAATTTAATATAATTGACTTTAATTCTGTATTTAACACAAATTTGTCACTTAGCAAGTTTATAGTCTATAATAATCACAAGGGTAGGTATTTTCTACCCAAATATTATAAAAGACAAATAGCAAGTTTGCTATTTAATTATTTTTATTCTGTAGCCAAAAACTTGGCTGACAAAACTGCTTTATTTGAGCAGAGTAGATTTAGGACTTTGGAATCTGTTCCAAGTAATTTAATTTAACTGCTGGGACAACAGAGGAATTACCCTCTAGCCAAAATTGTAAATTAATAGAGTTAAATTTAATTGCAAACCATAATTTTATCGGAAACTGTCCTCCGAACAAAACTAAATTAAAAAATGTAAATTACATCAGCCTGGTGCATTATAATATTGCAACATTAACGCAGGTCAAAGAGTTGAGTTTGAATTGGAGCTGTTCATGAGCTCAGAAAATATTGAAATTGTTTGTCTTACAGAACATTATTACAACAGGAGTATGAGCTCATGTTCAGTTTCAGTAGTCACCGGGTTGGTAGTGCGTTCTGCAGGGTCAACACAACACGGGGGGGTTCGTTGATTTTATTAAATAAGAAATTAAAATACAAGGAACGGAAAGATGTTGTGTCCCTCTCTGTAGAGTGTACTGTTGAAATATCGTGCGTAGAATTGGAGCAATTCATAGTAGTATGCGTATATAAACCTGGAGTCTCACCCTTTTGTGAGTTTGAGGAAGTAATGGATAAAGTGCTATTTAAACTTGGAAAAACTAATAAACACCTAATAGTGTGCGGTGATTTTAATGTTAAATACTTATAAATACGCGTCAGACCAATGATATCTTAAATTTATTTAAATCACACAATCTCACTAACTTATTTTTAGAGCCTACTAGATATTGTGATACAACAGCTACTTGTCTGGACAATATATACAGTGATATGTTGCCAGAAAGTAAGAGTATTATAAATTTAATAAAATGATAGAAAAGTCAAAACTGTACATTGGAAATATTTAAAAAAAAATACTCGCTGGGTGTTCAACATAAGATACCGAAGCCGAAAATATAGTTAGATTTTTTTTTGTCTGTTTGTCGGTTTGTCTGTTTGTCTGTTTGCTTTGCTTTGTCCGGAAGGATCTAGAAAAGTACTCAATGGATTTCATTCAGATTTTGTACAAATATTAGCTAGGGGTAGGGTCTTAAAATAGGCTATATATTATCACGCTACATATCCTAGGGGCTAACTAGTGACCGCTTGGAACGTATGCGAGTTGGACTTTGCAATAAACTTCCATTTTTAGACACTGGCTTAGATCCAAATGTAATGTATAAGTTATTTTTTGATTCCTTTTACAATGAGTTCAACTCCGTATTCAAGTCTAAGGAAGTCACAATCGGTGATAGGCCAGCCTTCAGTGAATGGGCCACTGAGGATATACATAAAAGTAGACAAAAACTGTATGAACTATACTCAGAAAGACAGCTTAATAGAACAGATGAATTTCTAAATTATGTTAAAACTTATTCAAAAAAGTTTAAAGCAGACTGCTTAGCAGCCAAAAGAAAGTATATAAGTAATAAAATTCTCAATAGTGTAGACAAAGTTAAATCTACTTGGGAAATAATTAACGCAGAAAGAGGCCAAGCAAAATCGAATGATAATAATTTTAAACTTAAAGTAAATGGTAACATAATTACAACAGATGCCGAAGTCGCTAACGAATTTGAACAATTTTTTTCTCGAATTCCAGTAGATTTGACCAGAACCCTAGGTTCTTCTACCCCAATAGCAGAATCCTTGTTAAAAGCAAATGTTCCTGGCTGTAATGAAATATTCAAGTTCAGTAAAATTAGTATACACACTATAACAAAAACTTTTAAATCTTTAAATATTAAGAAAACGGCTGACCTCTGGGGAATTTCTGTACATTTAGTTAATTCGTTAATTGAAATGGTTGCCCCTGAATTATCAATAATATTTAATAATTGTGTTGATAGTGGTGTGTTTCCTGACTTAATGAAGGTTAGTAAAATAACTCCTCTGTTTAAATCGGGTAGCACCTCAGTCCAATTTTCGTCCTATTTCTGTACTACCTACGTTTAGTAAAATCTTTGAAAAGGTAATGCTTAATCAAATGCAAAGTCATTTTAATACAAATAAACTATTCCATACTAAACAATTTGGTTTCACGCGCGGTCGGTCTACCACGGATGCTGGAATCAAATTGTTAGAGTGTATATATGAGGCCTGGGAGGAGTCGTATGATGCTTATGGTGTATTCTGCGACTTATCTAAGGCCTTTGATTGCGTCCAGCATCAGACTTTAATTCAAAACCTTGATCATTACGGAATCCGGGGGACGGCTTTGGATTTAATTAGTTCTTACCTTAGAGATAGAGTACAGAGAGTAGTTATAAATGGTAAACAGTCAAATGGTTCTGCTGTAACAATGGGGGTGCCTCAGGGTTCAATTCTGGGACCTTTTCTATTTTTAGTGTACATAAATGATCTCCCTCACCTTATAAGAGACGATCACGAGGTAGTTTTGTTTGCTGATGACACATCTTTAATATTTAAAGTTGAACGTGGACAACGCGATCTTGACGAAGTAAACAATGCCCTCTCTAGAGTAGTCCACTGGTTTAACGCTAATAATTTATTGTTAAATGAAACTAAAACAAAATGTATTAGATTCACCTTGCCAAATGTTAGGCTCGTTAACACCAGTATTAAGATTAGGGATGATCAAGTAGAATTGGTCGATGAAGCTGTTTTTCTGGGCATAAAGTTAGACTCCAACTTGCAGTGGGGGCCTCATATCGAGAAAGTCTCGGGCAGACTGAGCTCTGCAGCCTATGTTGTTAAAAACATCCGACAACTGACAGACATTAGAACAGCGCGTCTTGTCTACTTTAGCTATTTCCACAGTGTCATGACCTATGGCATACTATTATGGGGTAACGCTGCCGACATCGAATGTATCTTTGTGTTGTAGAAAAGGGCTGTCCGGGCTATCTATGGTATGGGGTTTCGGGAGTCATTATGAGAAAAGTTTAAGGATATCAACATCCTTACTGTGTATTCACAGTACATATATGAAAACTTATTATACAGGGTGTGGCGTAAATAGTGGTCTAACCGTCAAGGTGTGATAGAACAAGTGCCCCACTATAACATACTACAATTTCATCCAAATTTACCCAAGGGTTACAGAAAAAAAGAACTTTTTTTGAAAAATCGTCCCTTTTTCGTAAAGTTGGCTGTAGATTATAGGTAAACCGCTATTTCTGATTTCTGTTTTTTCTCTCTTATAGCTAAATACATAAGCTATCAAAAAATAATATAGTTAATAAAACTCCATCACAAACGTTTGAAATAAATATAAGTTCATCTCAATTTTCTTTCTAATTTTAAGGTATCAGAAAAATTGTTCAGCGTTTTTTACAAAAAATATGTACTACACTGATGCTACCCAAACGTTTAAAAATATGCCTATGTAATACTGATTTCAAAATGGTGCCTTAAAAAGATTTCACATAAAAAGAAAATAGTAATTTTTACTTTTAAAGTTCAAAACGGGTTAAGAAAATGACCAAAATCAACTTACATACATCACACTTTTAACGTTTTTTTTTTCATAGTAATAGTTCATAGTCAACATTATTATTATTTATTTAAAATCTTATAACCTAGATAGCGCCCGCGGCTTCACCCACGTGGGATTTTGTAACTATTCTCGCTTTTATTTATTTTCTATATGAAATTCTGTTCCCTTATCTGAACTTTAACAGTAAAAATTACTAGTTTCTTTTTATGCGATATCCTTTCATGGTACCATTTTGAAATCAGTATTACATAAGCATATTTTTAAACGTTTGGGTAGTATCAGTGTAGTAGATATTTTTTATAAAAAACGCTGAACAATTTTAATGATACCTTAAAATTAGAGAGAAAATTGAGATGAACTTATATTTATTTCAAACGTTTGTGGTGGAATTTTACTAACTATATTATTTTTTGATAGCTTATGTATTTAGCTTTAAGAGAGAAGAAACAGAAATCAGAAATAGCGGTTTTCCTATAATCTACAGCCAACTTTACAAAAAAGGGACGATTTTTCAAAAAAAGTTCTTTTTTTCTGCAACCCTTGGGTAAATTTGGATGAAATTGTAGTATGTTATAGATGGGCATCTGTTCTATCACACCCTGACGATTGGACCACTATTTACGCCACACCCTGTATACTCATAAAAATAACAGTAAAGGACAATGGGCATTTCGGCCCATGAGCGGCCATCAATGAAACTAGTGTCATTTAAAAGGGGATATTTTTGACAACAAATATTGTTTAAGGAGTACTATGAAATACCGTTAGGGAAAAAAAAATAGTTAAAATACTATTTTTAAAATACAATTTTTTTTTATTTCTTTTATGTACGCTAATATTCAATACTTTTCTTATTTATGGTCTAAGGACCTTTGTGAAAACCGGTCTCGACATGTTTCATGCGTCAACCAATCAGCGACAAGCACTCTCGACCCGACGATTACCGTTATGTTCAAGCGCACATCGCAGTCCATCGTTGACATTTGTTTCGTTGAGTACTGTGCGATTATTATTGTTTGACAATCTCTTTCGACTCAGGCTTGCATATCGGACTTGTTAATATCTATCTTGATGACTTGTGCTCGTTTTTTTTTATTTTTTTAGGCAGATTCCTATAATAATGGCAGATAATCGTCAAGTGTGTATTTTATGTAATCGATCCGTGATAAACAGAAGAAGATACGAAATATATAATAATAAAAATATAATAAAAAAATAAAAATAAAATAATAAAAAAATATTAAAATAATATATTAATATATTATTAATATAATATATTAATATATAATTAATATAATATATATATATATATATATATATATACATACATATACATATGGTCACGCCTTTATCCCCGAAGGGGTAGGCAGAGGCATATTATATGCCCACATTTCACCTATGTATAATTTGTCCCACGTAATAGGTGGTGAGCCGTATCGCCGTGTTTAAATGGACAGGTGCAGGTTGTGACTGCCTGCTGTTGAAATAAAGCCTTCAACTTAGCTTAACGACTGCCATTTTACTGGCAACCGGGACCAACGGCTTAACGTGCCTTCCGAAGCACGGAAACGCTCAAATAAATGTCACAAAGTGATCACATGGATGGTCACCCATCCATGGACCGGCCATAGTGAAAGTTGCTTACTGCAGTGATCGTTTACAGAACACTGAGTCCGCGGGGCCACGAGCGCTTTATATATATATATATGTTAATATATTAATGTAATAATATATTAATATATTATATTATATAATAAAAATATATTACTCCTATATTATTGTAGATAGACAGAAAAGCGGCAGAGAAGCCATAGAAAATTATTATTGTAGTGTCTAAGCGGTGAGCACACTCTTGGCTGCTGTGCCCACAAAATGTGTGTAGTGTGGTATTTAGGGTGGGCGAGAAACCAAGAAGAAGAAATTCGTTTACCAGCTCATTTTTTAAATGATGTAATTGTAGACAACAGTTAAATCCCATTATTTTCTTTTTTTAAAGGAATACTAGCATTATGTGGTTAGACACATAATGCTAGTATTCATTGCCACGTGTTTGAAATGTTTTTGTTTTCATGTCTAAAATCGATGTATTTAATAATTAATAAACCTTTAGTTTTATTTAACCCATCATTATCTTATACTTTTGTGCATTACGTTTTATTATTTACGTACTTTTGGTTTAATTAATTCGATTTTTTTAATATGTTCAACCCTTTATAACTTTTTATCCAAACAAGTTACCGAAATATTTTTTTGCAGTCTTAATATATACATAATTGTCGACTAAAATATATATAGGATAGGATATAGGACAGATGTGGCCGCCGATGGGACAAGCGCCATACATTTTTGCCCATTGTACTTTATTAAAAATAGTGATATCCATAACCTAAACTTAAGAAATAAGAATAAATCGGCTGTACCTAGATTTAGGCTTAATAAAATAAGCAATTCTTTTGCGGGCAATTGTATTCGAATGTACAATACATTGCCGACAGCCATAACAGGTTTGTCAGTTAATAAATTTAAAAAACTAGTAAAACTTAAATTGTGCCAGAAAGCTTATTATAGCATTAAAGACTTTCTAGAAGACAAGACTGCCTGGCAGTGACACGAATTGCTCCTTTCTACATTAAAAAAAAAACTGTATTAGATACTAAGATGAATAAGAGGGACCGGACTGAGTTTCTTGGGGTGTTCTTCTCAGTCTGTAGCATTTCCGAACCCCAGTCACAAAATTTTGACAAAACTAAATATTTTTTTAAAAATTTCAAAGGGAATAAATTTTATTTTATTTTATTTTATATTTTATTTTTAGCATCAGCCTTGGGGCCACTGGTGGTGCCAGAGACCTCGAGGAGGCGTGCTCCGGTGCGCGTCACCTTGCACCGGAGACCTCCTTCAATCTCGAGGACCTTGAGGCCGACTGAGGCTTTCGCCTGCCTTAGTACCTCGGCGTACACCACGCCCCTCGCTTTGCCCTCTGTCGTCGTATCTCTTAAAACGTAAGGTTTGTCTTATCCATTAGAAGGTTTTAACACGTTCGGCAGCGCAATTGTGGCGCTACTGGTGTTGCAATGGCGGCTGCGTGACATGAGGGATTTAACCCCCCCCCCCCTCTAAGAAGCGAGATCACACCCGAAAATCCCCCATAGACGCGGGATAGCACCCGAACCACCCCCTAGGCAAGGTCTCAATGGTAGCAGTGGGTCTGTTGAGAATCCTGGGACATCCATCCGAGGGCTTACCCGGGACTCCCAACCATAGGCTCTTGGGCGTTACGTGAGGTTGTTTGGTCGGTAGGAGTCCGACGTAGCATCCATGAAGTATTTTCCCTGACGTTATAAAAAAACCTACTCCATTTTACTACCAGACTCAAATCTAAGAATCGTTTTGGAAACAACAGGCGTGATTTTAAATTTAAAATGTTGTAATTTTTAGGGTTTCGTAGCCAATTGGCAAAAACGGAACCCTTATAGATTCGTCATGTCTGTCTGTCTGTCCGTCTGTCTGTCCGGCGGTGTGTCACAGCCACTTTTCTCCGAAACTATAAAGCCTATGATATTAAAACTTGGTAACTGGATGTATTCTGTGAACCGCATTAAGATTCTTATGTAAAACTAGAAAAAAAGCAGTAAATTTTGGGGGTCCCCATACTCAGAACTGAAACTCAAATTTTTTTTTTCATCAAAACCATACGTGTAGGGTATCTATAGATAGGTCTTCCAAAATGCTATTGAGGTATCTAACATCATATTTTTCTAAACTGAATAGTTTGCGCAAGAGACACTTCAAAAGTGGAAAAATGTGTGTCCCCCCCCCTCTAACTTCTAAACTAAGAGAATGATAAATCCAAAAACCAGATATGATGTACATTGCTATAAAAACTACCAACGAAAATTAGTTTGAACGAGATAGAGCTGGTAGTTCTTTTTTTTAAACCGCAAATTTCGGTTAAAAAAATCACTACCACTGCGAACGTGTTAAAACATCAATCAAAGTTACAACGAACTATAAGAACTTTTATATTATGTTACTTGCTGCTACGAAACCTTTCATGGGTGAGTCCAACTCGCACTTGGCCGGTTTTTTCTACCTAAAATCAAGAACAAAGTACAGACGGCAAAACAAGTGGCACAGAGACAAGTTGCACCGAAGTTTTCAACTCTAGTATTAAAGTATCCACTCTTTTTAATGTCAAAACTGAACTAAATTGGTGCTCTCCGGCGGCAGTTGTTTAACTCGGAGCTAGACGCACAGTGTCAGTGCCAACGAAACTTTGCTCCGGCAAACTTGTTATTATTCATTGCAACACCGGCTAACTGATAATAAAACTTTGGAATGCTTCGATGTTAGATAATTTTGAGTGCCTGCCTGTTTTAATCTCAAGTATCTTACTAACTTATGTGTTAATTGAAATTTGCTTTATTATAGGTTGATTTTTATTGAGCCGATGGCATAATATCAGAAACTAACAAGTTACAGCATTCTTATTATTATTCATGAGACTTCGCCGTCCGTCTGTCTGTCTGTCTGTCATGAGGCTTTATCTAAAATGATGTATGGCCGCTATAACAGAAAATATCAGAAAAATAATAATTTTTAAAGGGGGCTTTTTTTTTACCGTGAGGGAAAATCCTCATGGATGCTATGCCGTACTCCTACCGACAAAACAACCTCACGTAGCGCCCAACAGCCTATGGTTAAGAGTCCCGGGCAAGCCTTCGGAAGGATGTCCCAGGACTCCCAACAGACCCACGTCCGCCATTGCGGCCTCGCCTAGGGGGTGCTTCGGGTGCTATCCCGCGTCTTTGGGGGGTTTCGGGTGTGATCCCGCTTCTAAGGGGGGGGCGTGCGTGAATCCCTCACGTCACGTTGCCGTCATGGGCCCGCTTCTGTATGCTTCTGTAAGGACGGTGAACAACCCTCTCACCGTCCTCAGACCCCCGGTCAAGGTGGCTGATTTTCTTCGACGAAGACATGTCGGCGGCGCCCAAGCTGCCGACTGCGGAACTCGGGTGGGAGAGTTCTCTCCCGTTCCCGCCCCACTGCCTCTTTCACGAGCATGACCTGCTCGCAGAAAGAGGCGCCGCTGTCCCATTTACATTTCTTTCTTTCTTTCAGACCCAGGACCTGGCGCTGTTGCGCCCACGCCGTGCACTTCACCAACGTGTGGAGCGCTGTGTCATCGCTGCGGTCCTCGCAGTGCTGATACTCGGCTGTGGTTTCCCGGTGTCTTCGCCACAGATACCTACCGAAGCTACCGTGCCCGGTAAGTATCTGTGGCAACCGATAGGAATGAGCGCCGTGTCTCCTCTCCAGCCACTCGTCCCGACCGGTCTGACGGTCGCGATTGTGGTGAATCCCCCCTTTGGTTGCTCAAGTCGCACCTTCCATGTCTCTCCGGTTTTCTGGTGGAGCAGGGACCGCTGGGCCTCGATTTCCCGAGAAGCGATTCTTTGGCCCCGCTCCAGCGCCTCCTTGCGCCATCTAAACAGTGACGCAAGGGCTCTCGCTTCCAGGTCCCATGGAGGGGTCCCGGATAGGAGACCATCGCCCTCTGTGGATTCAGCAATCTAGACACATTGATGGCCGTTTTTAAAGGGGGCTTCCATACAACAAACGTGATTTATGCCGATTTTTGGTGCGCAACCATCCGTGCCGTCCAATTACTTACTAAATAAAATAAAACTTTTAAAGTTTTAATACACTATCTTCAGTGACGTACCTACAGAATAAAAAGTGTACAATTTTGTCGGCAAATATAGATGGATAGAAGGAATAGTTTCTCTTGAATATAACTTTGAAACGTAATCACACACTGAGTAAACTTTGTATTTTGAAGTTCCGTGTGGAGACGTAGAGATGCGAGAATGCAATCATTTCATAATTAACAATTATCTTTTTGCTTTTGTCTGCGAATATGGAGGCAACGCTTCATACAGATACATGAGAAAATTTAAATTCCTTAATGATGTTTACAAAGAACATCAACGTTTTTCAAACCTTTTCGAAACTTTTGATTGTGGTTAAATTGCGTGATCACATTTCGTGGTTCCCCTCCTTCCTTTTATTGGAGGGAAATCTAACCATTCCTCCACACTGAGTTAATAAAATATAGTCCTTAACTATAATCATAAAGTTCCATCAGCTACTTTCTAAAAATAATCAATGTAAATTTCGCTAACACTGAACACGGAAGCCCTTTCCAAATATCGGAAAATGTTTTACGAATAAAATTCTCCTAACAATATAATAGGCTTGTGTCCACTAAGCATAAATCTGATTGATGTATGTTTGTAACGACTATGTCCAATATATAAATAACTAAAAGTAATATGAATTGGTACACAAGCTAAGGATTACTATTATTTTTAGAAAATAAGATTGGAAAAAATAAGCAATCAGTCACGTGACATCAAACACCTCTATCAGATAGTGTGACGTCACAGTATGCTTTTTTACGTTTGAAGCACTCTGGCAGTCTCGAGTCTTGACATCTTGTATCACAAGTCGTGTCATTTTGTGTAATTGTTTAGATTCTCATACGTTTTCATAAAATACAATAGATCTCATTTCATTCAGGCACTACACAGCACTTGTAATACGACGGATTGATTTTAAATTAATATGGAAAGCAGACGAACGCTAACTTATCACTGTCAAACAGTGATGCCAATGGCAATTTTTTATTCAATTAATTTATACTGACTTTGGTTACTTAGACCATATGCCAAAGTGATGCCAACTCCTACGGAATGTTCCTCTAAAAACCAACTTCAAATTACCAGATTCCCCTAAATAACGATTAAAACCCCTAAACGTTTCTTTTTTGTACTAAAACTTTTAATCTCAAAACAAATCATTGAAAGGACTCATAAAAAAATACACATTTTCTTTTTGTTTTGTTTGGCGAGATTCTTTGGCGGGAATTTTGTAAATTTGCAAAATTAGTGTATTTCGAGTGTTTTGTGTGTTTCAATGGTGGATTCTTAAACATAAACGTTTGACAACGTGCACTAGTGTTAGGAAGTGATAAAACGCAGTGAATCGCAACTTTGCAGTGACAAAAAATCCAAAGAAACTTTCAGAAATTTATCCACTGCTTTTCTGAAGGAAGACTGACATTGACTTAGGGATGATGTACTTGACTTTGACTGGACTTAGAGGACGAGGACTGTGACTTTTTAAAGTAAAATGAAGAGATAATAAATATACAAGACTTGGCTGTATGGCTCAAATTGCCTTTGCCTATCCGAAAATGGATAAATAAAACTACTACTACTTTTGTTTGGCATCAAGTGACGTCACACAAGGCGCCATGAGCGTTTTCGATACAAATTGAAATTCATTTTTTAAATCACAAAATAAACTATGTAAATGATTGTTTTAAATCAAAATATTACATTTTTGTGATCATTTAGATATAAAGCTACAAAAATAAACGATTTTTGAAATTTAGGACACAAGCCTATTAACTTCCTGTTTAAACGGGTATTTTATTAATGAGCATTTGCCTGGGAGCGACGGCTCGGGCTAACTGTCGCCTTAGCGAAAGCAAGCCCAGGGCGTGGGGCATGTTCGCATAATCACTTTCCGGGTTTCGGGTTCCGTATCCAAAGTATAAAAACGAGACCTTAATCATGAGACATCGCTGTCCGTTTGTCTGTCTGTCCGTCATGAGGCTCTATCTCAGAAATCGTGATAGCTAGAGAGCTACTGCTGAAATTTTCACAGATGATTGTGTTTCTGTTGCCGCTATAACAACAAATACAAAAATCAGAAAATAAAATAAGGTGGGGTCCGTTACAACAAACTTGAATTGAAAAATATTCCAATTTGTTCTCTTAGTTTGTCACGAGATGGGTGGATCAGCCACCTATCTCGGTCCAAATATAGGTATATTTACCAAGGAGATAAATATGAACAATAGGGTTGAAGTAATACTGCAGTTATCTGCGTTTATTATGTAGGTACAGCGAGTACAAGTATATACAATAGGTATATGGTAGTGAGCAAGTAGGCGAGGGTTCTTCCATAAGTCCTAGACCACCAGACCCAGTGATGACGCGCAGATGGAGTACATCACCTGGAAAGCAGCCGCTGGCGTAAGAGCAGGCACCGCGCGTGCAGCCGTTTATATAGGGGTCTGGCAGCTGCGCGGGGCGAGGAGTGCAGAGGTGCGCGTTGAGCGCGCGCCTCATCGTGGTGGGAGACGATGATGACGTCATCGTCACATATCACATATCGTCATATTTACTTTTTAGGCGAAAATTTTTCATGGGAAAATTCGACTCCTGCACTTCTAGGACAGCTCCCATGAAGGCTCCTGACACTCTGCTGCACACCTGGAACAAAAAGTAGGCGTACATAAGGGGTGCAAGGGTGCTTATGTAGTAGGGGTAGAAGGTCAATAGCTAGGTCAGCTCAGATATAGGACGTGGCTAGACCGCGTAGCATAATTTTAGTAAGATTACAAGAAAAAATATAAGTAAGTACAATTTCAGATAACATAGGTAGTAGGCGGCATGCGGCGCGTTGTTAGCTAGCTATAGGCTTGTGTGAGCGCAGCTGATAACCAGTACCTACACACGTAAGCTGTGAGCGAGAGAAATCGAAGTATGATTTGACTTCTAAGAAAAGATAAGATTGCAAAACGTACATAACAAAGTCTATATCTTCATAACAAAGCAATAATACACCTGACTATCCTGCGACGTAGTCTTGGAATCGGAATGTTAGCCCATAGTCAGGTGGAATGCAGTATTCAGTATTCAGTATTTTATTTGCCATTCCACAGTACATATTATACCGTAGCATACTTATAGATAGAAGTACATACATAACATTTTAGTTAACAGCGAATACTAAGTAAGTATGTATAATGATTGCGCCGCTCACACAATGCACTGTAGTAAACATGATGACAGGCGTCATAGTCATGTAGGTCTGTTTGTCACGGTTCAACGCTATAACTAGAGAATGGCTGAACCGATTTTGACAAGTTTTAGTTTAAAAATAGATAATTATTTTAAGATAGTAGTAATTTTTTTAGAAATATGTTATAGTTACCACAGAATAATATTTTTAGTTTAAGATTGTAGGAACAACTATTGCAATGATGTGGCGCTATTAGGGCTGATTGTACCCTCTAGTGTAGAAGGTAAATAGCTTAGCGATTCGTCGTAGCTGTACGTGCTCATCAACGCTCATCAACCATATGAGAGTAGGATATATGGTGTGAACTGTACCTTTTAGTTTTATGAATAGAAACAACGATGAATGAATCAAGTGACTGAGTTGCGATCGAGTCTCCGCTTGTTAGAAGATGTTTCATTAAATTAGGAAAAATGTGAGCGGTCGCACTCAGATCGACTGTTAGAAACACAAAAGAATTTTATTAATTATCGACGTAGGAACTTAGGTATACAACGCCGAAACATTTTATGATTAGAAACCAAGATTGATTCTAAATTTTTAGGGAAGAGATTATATTTTCTCCAAAAGTCCATTCCTAAAATGAGATTATTTTTTATATTAGGTACAATGTGAGCAACAAGAGATACAGTTTTATTTAGAAATTTGAAAGAAATATTGGCAAAGCCAAGCGAAGGATGGTTATCACCATTAGCTGTGACAAAATGTAAGGGTTTAGAATTATTTATTTTTACATTTTTTTAAGATTTTATGGGAACCATTACCCAGAATAGTAACAGCTGAACCCGAGTCAAGTAAACCAACAGTATCAATCCCGTTCAGAGTAACAGGGATATAGGGGATACGAGGAATATGATTTATTGTAGTATTTTTAGTTTTAGGACTTCGGTGTAAATTTGAAAATTTTGAAACAAAATTTAGCCAACTTTGCCAATCAACCGCGTCAAATTTATTGTTTACTTTAGTCGTATTATAAACGGGACTTACGATGTTAATTGGTATTTTATTTGAGGCTTGATTGCAGTTAGGGCAGTCAGTAGTGCGAAAATGCACTTAATACATACTAGATAACGAGGTTCAGTGCATGTTTTTAAGGAATGCGAGTAAGTACGACATCTTGGGCAGAATTGTTTAGAATTTTTAGCGGTCATAGCCGCGTTGACCTTGAACGCTGTGGCGCTAGCGTTAGAGGGAGATGGCATGTCAGATGCGATAACATTATTATAAGTTGACTTAGATACCTTATAATTTCTGTTAGTGGAATAAGTATGCAAGTTAGAATTATTTTTAGGGCATTTATATGCGAATTCAGGAGCTATCGTATCTGAAGTTATTGTTGGAGGTTCAACAAAGTACTTAGTGCGACTGTGGTATTGTTCAAATCTTCTACAGACGCTCAATAAAGAAGGAACATCTACTACATTCGATGTTAGAAGCGAATTTACATAACAAGGCCTGATATTATTTAGTAAAATTTCAAGCTTATCAGACTCGCTGATTGGAGTATCGAGACGAGAAAATAACCCTTGCATTTTAGAGATGTAAATGGTTATATTTTCTACTTCGCCTTGAGAACGGCGTCTAATTTCCGACATTAGTTTATAGTCCTAATTATGGGGACTGAAGTCTCGTTTTAGTAGCATACATAACTCGTCCCAAGATTTCACACTGTCCTTTACAGCTTACATACCAGTGGAGGGAGTCGTCAGAAAAGATTTCGAAAGCAAAGGATAGTACCTTTTCCGAAGGAATATTTCTACAGGCAATGAATTCATTAAGATTTTGTATGAAAGCACGCACACAAGTCTTTCCGTTATATTTAAATTTAGCTAATTCAGAAAAAAGTTTACGTTCATAATAAAGATCAGAGGAAATGGGAACGCGCGAGTCAAGAGTAGGTTTTGCCACGTCCGTAACCTTGGCATCCGTAGGGGACAAACGGGTCAATCTAGTATAGTAATCATGGAACTCATCCCATAGAGGCTTTATTACTTCTACATCAGACAATAAGGTTAAGTCAATTCGAGATAATCTAAAGTAAACGTGGTGTAAGACCGATTCAGTTCTAGCAAAAATGTTACTACCAAATTTAGATTCTAGCGATTTAACGTTATTAGATACTTTAAACAAAGAAACTTTACAGGCAGATATATCGTCATCCGCTTTATAGGGAGATGTAGCAATGTCCTCCGAGGACACGGTTAGGGAAAGTTTAGAAATTTGCTTCCGGAGCTCATCGACCGTATTTGATTTAATTCCACCCCGAATTAAAACTTCGTATTCTAATTAGTTTTTACCTAAATGTGTAAACTTGATGGGGTAAGACATTTTTACGGTGGATGCTTTCCGTAGCGAGAATAGATATAGTAAGCAGAAAAATGCGTGCGCTGTATTATTAGTTATTACGCGTTTGGAAGATTAACCTCGCTTATGTTATTGCTAGAATGAAATAAGCGAAGTTAACATAGAATTTACCTTCTGCACTGAAAAAAAAAATGTATTAGTAACAATGAATATAAAGTATACGTCCTGAATGTAGTGGTCTAGGATTTTTCTATTCCCGGGGGCGCCATTGTCACGAGATGGGTGGATCAGCCACCTATCTCGGTCCAAATATAGCTATATTTACCAAGGAGATAAATATGAACAATAGGGTTGAAGTAATACTGCAGTTATCTGCGTTTATTATGTAGGTACAGCGAGTACAAGTATATACAATAGGTATATGGTAGTGAGCAAGTAGGCGAGGGTTCTTCCATAAGTCCTAGACCACCAGACCCAGTGATGACGCGCAGATGGAGTACATCACCTGGAAAGCAGCCGCTGGCGTAAGAGCAGGCACCGCGCGTGCAGTCGTTTATATAGGGGTCTGGCAGCTGCGCGGGGCGAGGAGTGCAGAGGTGCGCGTTGAGCGCGCGCCTTATCGTGGTGGGAGACGATGATGACGTCATCGTCACAAGTTGAACATAAATAGTAGAACATATTGGAATACACGGATACCGTTTTTGATACGGAAACCTTTATGCACACATGCGACTCGCACTTGGCCGGTTTTATACTTAACTCGCCAAAACGACGCAGCCCGAATGATAGATGGCGACATTTAGCAAATAGAAACCACTCTCACAGTCCAGAAAACGATTGATGAAGGAGGTGGTCAAGCTAGAGACCCAAAGATGTGCCTCGTCACGCTCCACTTGAGGAACCCGGGATTTGAAGAAGAGGTAAACAAGTGTATCGTCAGTGCACTCCAATTGTCTATGGTTGGATAGAGAAACGATTTCTGGGATTTGGCGCCGAACTTACAGACTAACGTTTACCTCAGCTAAAAAGTGTTTCAAAACTAGTGTGGTTTTTGAGTGTTTATGTATAATTTATGGTGGATTCTTAAACATAAAGGTTCGACAACGTGCACAAGTGTTGGAAAGTGATATAGCGCAGTGATACGCGACTTTTTAGGTTTATCGACAAATTTCACAGCAAGCTCTAGTAAAGTACCACCGCTTTACTAGAGTAGAACTTAGTCCAAAACAAAGAAACTTATTTAGAAGTATAAGTTCCTTGGTCCAACCTTGAACATACTCGAATACGCTGTTGATATTATAAGGAATCTAGATTTGGCATTTGGTCTAAGTAACCAAAGCCAGTATAAATTAAATTTAAAAAAAAAAGAAACGATTTCTTGAATCGAAAGGTTCTTTCTTTCCACTGTTTGAGAGTGACATAATTAAAGCAGAATTACATACATTATTATCTTTTTACTACGACTAAGCCTACTTGAAAGATGCCTTTCTCTGCCACACAAGTCATACACATATGGGCTCAAAACCCGAGTGTAGGTAATGCAAGTATGTTGGAGTTTGATATGCCTATCTCACATAGCATGTGAGGGAATTCCACATTATAAAAAGTTAAAAATAAAAACCTATATAAATGTCTTTCATATTGTTTCATTGTTAGTCACGGATTTAATAAAAACTGGCTATTTCAAATTTCCTTGACCCACATAGTACACTTCGACATAATTACCAAGTTGGCATTATTCCCGCCACCAATCATCTGGAAACTTTTCTAATTTGAATATTCATCAAGTTTTTATTCGCCATATAGTTAACTGAGTTTTATCGTGATCGCTTTACCGTGTGCTGGTGAAATTATTGCTTTTAATTGCCTTTTTTCAGAGTTGGAATTTTAACAGGTTCTACGTGTCGATAACATCTTTGTAAGTAAGTCACAATGTTGAGACTAGATTTTTAAACAATGTAGATTTTTAAGTGAACGCGAAAATTTTTGGCGTTTAGGTCCTGTCATAAGATTCAATTTGATCATGCCCCAGTTAGTGACCGGGAATTAACCTATGTTTATTGTCACTGTGACTTTTCAACGGAACCCTAAAAAGTTCTAAAGTAGTAGGAGTAATTACTAACTAATCTATTAATATTTTTTAAGAGGCTATCCTAGCTTTTATTTAAAAATTGATACATTTGATTTATTTTATTGTCCCTAACTATGTAAGAGCTATACCAGACTTATTGACCCCAATAATTTAAGACCTATGTACTCAACGTGACCTCAATCTATTTCTTATCGCATCTAATTAGCTTCCGGCGACATGGAATAACACTGTAAGAGGAAATCGCGGAATAATTTTTAAAGCGCTCGTGGCCCCGCGGACTCAGTGTTCTGTAAACGATCACTGCAGTAAGCAACATTTACTATGGCCGGATATGGATGGGTGACCACCACGTGGACCACTTTGTGACATTTATTTACGAGCGTTTCCGTGCTTCGGAAGGCACGTTAAGCCGTTGGTCCCGGTTGTCAGTAAAATGACAGTCGTTAAACCAAGTTGAAGGCCTTATGGGCGGCTTGAAAAATTTCAACTGTGGGTCGTCACAACCTGCGCACGGGTCGGCAGCGCGTGTGTAGCGCCTCTGGTGTTGCAAACGTCTATAGGCTACGGTTACCAACCTTCCGGTGGGCCGTAAGCTTGTCTGCCACCCAAGTAGTATAAAAAAAAAAAAATCGTATCTTATCAAACAGCTAGGGTGGTGGCTCCATAAAACAATCAATCAACTACGACTGACTACGGGAAACAAAGTGCAGGAAAGGAAAGATAAAATAATCATAATATCTACAACAATGCACAATAAAAAACGATAAACGTATAATTCTTGCCGCTGATTTATCTCCGGAATTGTTATTAATCTTAAACTAACTTGCTGAGGAAGGAAAATGGTAAGTAAAATCCTTTTTAGTAGAATGTATTTTTTTTATTTTGTAAGTGATACCTACCGCCCGCTTGATGAAATGATTTGTCGAAATCTAGTAATTGAGGCCCACTCTCACAGTTTACAAGGCTATTAACAGTGACCCTGAAGTTGGCGGTCCAATGATGTTATTTTTAAACTATCGCAGTTTTTTACTCTCTTCTTATAGTACTCGGGAATTCACGCGAAATACTTTTTACTGACATGCACCGACGACGTTGTAGTATCGTATAAGTAAAAAGTATTTCGTGTGAAGTTCCGAGTAGGTACTATATAAGTATGGGTCCAATGATGTGTCTCTTCACACCCGTATGCTCCAGGGATGTAATAGGAAGGAACACATGCGGTGACAGAGCCTTCTAAGATTATATGTCCCTGCAGTGAATGCCGAGGTAATGAAAACCAAATAGCAAAAAAAATTCATTTCACTTAATAAATAAAAATGTGAAGCTAGAATATTCCGAAATACATTTTACATTATAGGTAGGTTTTCAAGATGTTCTGTCGCGGAAAAACGGAAACATACTTATACCTATTCTGTGCTCTCGGATTGTCATTTTTTGGACATTTGACAAGTGAAAAAGGTGGCATTTCCATTTACGAGCATTTCCGTACTACGGAGGGCACGTTAAGTCGTTATGGTAAGTTGAAGGCATTTTAGGCTGCTTGGAAAATTTCAACAGATGTAGCCATAATTTTGCCCCAGTTTATTTTAATATGGCAATTGGTTCTTCATGTATTGCCAATGCACGCGTATAGTATGCTTCTCAGAGGAAAAAGTGTGATTTTCGGTATTAAATATTAATGCAATCCCAAGGAAATAGTAGCTTTTAACTAAAAACAAAATCAAACTTTTGCCTCTAATTTGGCGTAAAAGAGCAAATTCAAATTGTTTATCTCTGAATCGTCATATTTTTCCGTAAACCGTATTACTCACAAATAATTTAACTTATGCAAAGTTCAGAAAGTTATTGACGTCAAATATGATCGGTATTATGTAGAGAAAAAAAACCTAAGTACTACAAGGGATACGTTATTTATCATTCTCGTATTACCATAAGAAAGGCAGTTCATTCATCATTACGAGACTGACTTTCTTTTCACGCTATGAAGTGAGTGTAAGTATAATAGGGATCCAACACAACAGTTTCTACCGTGATCACAGCATACCATGCTTATGCCGAATCTGTGATACGGTATGGTGTAATATTTTATGGAAACTCTACGAATTGGGAAAAGGTATTCAGAGCCCAAAAGCAATGTGTTAGATCCATCTGTCGGATTCAAAAAACCGATAGCTGCAAACCGCATTTTATTGAATTAAAGTTATTGACGTTTCCAAGTGTACATCTTGGAAGTAGCGATATTTGTGAAAAGAAATATGCAGTTCTTTGAACATCTTCGTGGCATTCGGCATCAACATAAAATTAAAATTATTGGTAATAAGACCGCTCTAATGAATAAAAGCATTTTGTGTATGACAGCGAGGATTTTCAACAGACTGCCTATGGAATTACGCTGCACTGACAATCTATATGAATTTAAATGTAAATTAAAAAATATTTTACTAAAAAAGGCATACTATAGTGTGAAAGAATATTTAGAGGACAAGTACGTATAATTCCTTTCTTTTTTGATACTAAAATATAAAATTTGGAACTTATTCAATTTGACATTACATTGTGATTTGTTATTGACATTGCCTAATTTTAAGATAGTTGGATCCTTGTCATTAACTATAAGTAAAATTTATTAATTGCAACTTAAACATATTTAATGTACATACTTAACGTAATATTATTGTTAATTTTTTTTCTCTTTTTTTTGCGTGTTATCATGGCAGTTTTGAGACAATTGTCATGATGAAGCGTGGGGAGGGAGAGAAAAAAAAAACATTTGAGGCTGAATGTGGCTTGTGAGACCGTATTCTTAGCATTCCATGGATTCTCCGTGCGGGTGCCGGGTCCATAGCGTGGCACAGGGGGGAACACCCCGACGGCGTCTGGGACTTGCGACCCATTCGAGTAGGTTTAGGGTGGCCACCTTACTATGCGCATAAACGATCACCTTCCACCGTCAACAATGTTCCCCCCCTGCCCAACCAGATTTGGTAAGATCCTATCAATGCCGCTTTGGATACGCGTTTTAGTAAAGAGCTTACTGAAGCTCTTGGCAATCCAAGGTCTTTAAATAAATTATACAGGGACTTTGCTGGAATTCCCCTTGCTCCTACTTCTACGGCATAGAGTTTAACCACAGCCATTTTTGGTTAACTCATTGGTCAAGTCAAAGTATTTATTTGTCTTCATGGCGTGGTCCTTCGGTATGTTGGTCTCCCACGGCACCGTCAGCTCCACGAGCACCGCACGCCTGTGTATCCTCGAAAACAGGAATATGTCGGGTCTGGATGACGAGGCACATACATCCTCCGGGATTTTGTAGTGTTTTTCATACGTGTCTGAGAGTATAGTCCAATCGGCGGCAGCCATCAAAATTGAGTATGGCTTTTGAGGTACTTTCTTTGAACAGCCTTCCTTTACAAACGCAATGTCATTTCTTTTGTTTGTGGTTAATCCCTTTTTCGCTCTCGCTACCGCCAAACTGACAGCCTCACGTATGATTTCCAATACCCTATCATGTCGGCGTGAGTAATGACCCCGGTCTAGTAACGTCCTACAACCTACCAGCAGGTGCCTAGCAGTTCCAATCGCTTCTCCACATGCATTACATGTTTTATCTGTGGCTTTCCCCCACCTGACCAAATTACTTTGGTCAGGGAGGGTCAATTGAAACGCGTTCAGGTAGAACTTAAGCAAAGCCGGCGACCAGTCGTACAATAAGGTACGCCACTGCAAGGCCATGGGAATACAAAATTCGCCCAGAGTAAGCCATTCATTCTGTATCTCCAGGTTCATCGCGTGCACCCTATAGGCATCACGCTCATCCTGCTCCAGAAAAGATTTTGTAATGTCTTTATCTGTTTGTCTCCTGATACTACCCAACCCCGCTCGACCAGTCTGCGAACCCACCATGAATCTCTTGTGGAATTGGAGGCGTGACTCAAGTTCTGCTATATTTTTATCCTTTGGAAGAGTTTGAACGATTTTGTCTCTTGATTTTGCCAAGACGTGCATTTTAGTAACTCTTAGATGTTCATAGAAATCCGATGGCTTCTTAAACGTCATTCCGAAGTTATTAGAGGCTCTGTATAATGCCGACGGGTCGGCCGATTGAGCTAGCCCTAGCCGCGACTTCAACGTCTTAGTAACATTCGCATCCAATTTTCTGAGAAGCTTTTGGCTCATATCGTACACAAGAAACGGCCAGTTTAGACGTGATGTTAAATAGTTGTCATATATCTTTCTTCTTGATATATCCATGCTTGATATATTTACAATATAAAACCTTTTTCGTACCCATGTTCGCAAAATAAATGATTGAATTGAATTGAATTGAACAATGACTATTCGCACAGAATAATCTGTTAACAAAAGTACAAAAAGTCATACTTTTTAATTTATTGCTTTTCCTTTAACCTTTTCTTAACCTTCCATCCAAGTACCAATAACATAATAATTACTAGTACTAGTACTAACATAATAGTGACTAGTATTCGGATTTTTTTACATTTCATCAAAAATAATATTACATACTTTCATCAAAGAAATGTTCGTTTCGTGACTACGCAATTTATTTTTGTCTGGAAGTAGTACTTTTTACGATACATCTTTAGGATGTTAAAATCTAAGAAAGAGTCTTAATCGTTATAATGTAGGTATTGAAATGTGATTATAACGTCGTCTATCCTTACACAAAAAACAAGAATTTGTAACGCCTGCCCTAGCTGTTGAACTTTTTATTACAGGATAGTTTAGATTATCTGCTATATATAGCAACCGGTGACGGTGATCGCAACGAGAATCACTTCTATTACTCTATATTTCTCTATACTACTGTAAAATGTGGTCTTTAATATGTAGTTGTCATCAAGAATTACAAGAACAAATTACATACTTCACGAAATATCATCGGGAGAGAAGAGGAAAGTGTATTTCACATCACTCATGTCTCACATCGTGTCATGCTCTCCAGCAGAGCACCTTCATACATAGCGGTCAAGTTTTTCTCGAAACAATGTTCGCCGAACGTACATAGTGTACATGTATTGTATATAACTGTACGCATACGGAATAGAGGAATAATGTCCGTTGAATGGGGCTCTGCTGCATATCATACTCCCTGGCAGCGCCACCTAGAACAAGTACTTAGGATAGACGTAAAGGAGTGGTTTTCATGAAAATTGCTGTACGTACACTGTTAATTATGTACGTGTTAAAAAAATACTTGTCAATGTAGTCATTTTATTTATTTTTACTATTCTAAATTTTTATACGTTCAGTAAATTACGGCGTTCCACAAGGGAGCATCTTAGGCCCGACTCTCTTTCTGCTCTACATTAATGATCTCTGTACTCTTAATCTACCTAATACTAAAATCTTTACCTACGCAGATGATACAGCTATCTTAGTAAACGGACCCAACTGGCAAATAGTAAAAGAGAGAGCAGAATACTCCTTGTCTATAATAAAACACTGGCTAAATAAAAACTTACTTACACTAAACTTGGCAAAAACAAATTATATACCGTTTTCTATTACAGCAGTTGGAAGTCCACCTCAAAACTTTTCACTAAAGGCACACACCTGCACAACACCAGCTGTATGCACCTGCAATGAAATTACTAGGGTAGATTCCATCAAATATCTAGGCGTGTTGATAGATAGTGGATTAAGGTGGGACAAGCATGTTGAATTGATGGCCAGTCGTGTGAGACGCCTAATTCATTTATTCAAATCGTTGCGTGATATTATCACTCCGGAAAAGCTAAAATTAATTTATCTAGCGCTCGGACAGTCCATCATTCAATACTGTATTAGTGTATGGGGAGGGGAAGCCAAAACTATTTTAATCATCTTGGAACGAGCACAGAGAGCTGTATTAAAAGTACTATCAAAAAGACCTTACAGGTACCCTACTGTAACGCTCTACTCGGACATGAAAGTTTTGACAGTGCGTCAACTGTATATTCTTCGACTAGCCTCAAAAAAGCACCGAACTCTCCCAGTCCCTGATCCAAATAGACGGAGCAAGAAAAATATCATCCCTAGTATACGCTGCAAAACCTTCTTTGGCAGACGACAGTTTTATTGTCTAAGCTGCAAAATTTACAATTTAATTAACAAAAAACTAAATATCGCGGGCCTAAATCATCACGAAGCAATTAATAAAGTAAAGAACTGGATACCACAACTCGACTACTTAATGACTGAAGAATTATTGAAGCATGTGGTATAAGTTTCAAAAAGATTGCCTCAATATAAAACTAGAGCTCTTAGCATACACAGACATACAACACACACGCCACGCACACACACACACACACACACACACACACACACACACACACACACACACACACACACAACGCACTTGTTCTTTTCTTTAAATTTGTAAGTTATGTTGCCAATATATATATGATAAACCAGTGTTAAAGTATGTATGAAATTAAAATAATATATAAATAGTACCTATATTCCTTTATACGTCGAACTCTGCTGTGCAGAGCGATATCACGGCACTTTTTGACTCATATTTTAATTAATCATAATCTCCACGACTGAACGCTGTCCTCCATAATACAGGCTTTTGCCTAGTATGGAATACAGTATCAGCACTTTTTGTGAACACTCTGTGTAACTTTAGTGTAAAATATTGTATTCATTGTAAAATACTTGTGTCAAATAAACATTTTTTATGACTGGTATCTAACTAAATTACTACCTGAAAAAATAAAAAATATGAACTCATGAATAATGAAGTCTGCAAAACGGGGTTAAATTTTCAAAGCTTTTACTGGATATGAGTGCCTCACTGCAGGCAACAAAGCTGATGGGTATAAAAACTATCAAATGCAAACCGTACATTAAATTGTGAAAAAAGTTATGGATTACGCAATGACTTGAATGAGAGTAAATTGGTGTGAGTTAATTCTTATACGTTATTTTATATGTAATATTATGTTCTACGAATTAAGCTACCAAATAAAGTATAGCTTACATCTATTAGGAAAGAATAACTATTTGTATAAAAAGTTGCGTTAACTAAACCATAATGTAATTCAACGGACATTATTCCTGTATTCCGTATGCGTACAGTTATATACAATGCATGTACACTATGTACGATAGAAGAACATTGTTTCGAGATAAACTTGACCGCTATTAATGAAGGTGGCTCTGCTGGAGAGCATGACACCTCACATCTATCGTAGTCGTAGTAACAGTAGACGTGTATACGGAACCTACATAATGCAATAGGCATAGCTGATTAGCCAGAGTGCATAAATAGAGTGTGTGTATGCAAAACATTCCCGAAGCAAATCTAAAGCCAAAATGTTCACAATCGCAATTCACATGCCTTAATTGACTTTTGAAGTAAAACATGTATTGTTAAAAAATTACAGTGAACAATGATTACATAATTACTATCTAAACTTAACCTAAATAAGGTCCCCGTGGCATTGGGCCCGAAAGACTAGCAGCATTCCCCGTTTGAAAAGATTCTTTTCAAACGGGGAATGCTTCTATTCAATAGAATAACTTTGTTATTGACCTATTCGCTACGAGAGATAACTACCAGCCCTCGGGTTACCAGTCGGCTTAACTATGCGCTTTTTGAAAATCTTTAAATATTTATGCGCATTGACTTCTTAAACGATCGAAGAATGTAAATATTGCGTCCGGAGAATGTGTACCTACCTATTTATTTATATAACACTCGTTGATGTATGTCAATGTGTTTTTCTCGTACCGGTTTTAAGGGTAAATAGCTGTCTCTGTAAATTTTGTCTTAAATCGGTCCAAGGCGTAGTTCAAACGTGAAAACGTAACAATCAGAGTTATATTCACATTTTCAATAAGAAAATAATGGACAAATAAATAAATGCATATTTACTCAAGCAGCCACTGCCAGATCCAGGGTTTGGCGTCTGGTCCCATCAACTTTCTATTCGGTGTATTTCCTGACTCTTCAAATCATCGTATCAAGGGTGTTGTACTGAGTAACATTCGATAAACAGTATTCTGTTATCTATCAGCTCTGAAATACTAACAGACATATAATACTACCTGGTATTTAACTGATGGTTTACTGTTGAGTCACGAAAAATCAAGTGCTAATGTCTATTTCAAAGAGTTTTTTTCTGATTTTACAAGAATGTTTTTATAAAATATGAAGAAAGTGGCCAAAACTGAGTATTATGATAGGTATAACTTTTTAATATCAAGGAAACTTACTCTCGAAGAGTTTTAGCTCTTGGATGTTTGACATTTATCCGGAGTGAATTTCGATTACGGAAATTGTACTGGGTCTTAGACCATATAACACGGGACTAGCCTTTGCGAACCACCGCATACAAAAATATTCTGCCAGTTTTCATACAAGTGAAGGGGGAAACACAAAGATATATAAAATTTCATTGCATTTAAAAATGTATTAATCGACAAACGCGTAATGGCTGTTGTGTGTTAATTGTTATTGTACAGTCAACTACAATGTAATGTACTAGTTTAATCATATAAAATCATGTACTGATGTACAGACTTTTCATAAAGCGTAAAGACCAAATGGTCATGTGCAATGGCAGAAAACAATGCTTAAGTAAGGCGCATCCTGTGGTTAGATGATCTAAGTACTGGGTTAAACTGATTAAATTACTTAGTGGTTTTGATGAACTTTTGAGAATCATTTACATTAATTTTAACGTAACTTGTTCCATTTTACTAATTGGTTTGAAAGAAGAAATAAGTTTTAATAAACGTTCTTGCTATGTTTTATTTTATAAATAGCATTTCAATTCATGTGATAAATGTAACTTTGTTATTGAGTATTTAAGGATGCGATGCGACTCTACTGAGAACTTTGGGATTTCAGACGGGCTCACTTGTAAGTAATGCACCTGCTGATTGACGAATGATATCGTAACGAAGTGAAGAAAAAACCAACCAAGTGCGAGACGGACTTCCGCACGGAGGGTTCCGTACCAAAAAATCACATTTGTTGTATAAAAGCCTCCATTAATCCCCTGTTTTCAGATTTTAGTATTCGTTGCTACATCAGCTGTGAAAATCTCAGCTCTCATGGTTAATGACACCCTTTGGGTACGGAACCCTAGAAACTATTAACAAGACCCTATAAAAAAACGTTTGGCCAGCACTTAACTTACTGTATTTTATTAGCCTTGTAAATTATCCTCTCAAAATTATTGGGAGAGATCTACATCCAGCAATAATGAACTGCTATAGTTTCCATTTGATGGATTGGCTCTTTTAATAATCTAAGTTTTTGTTCATAGATATTGGACAGCGTAAAATTTCAAGTGAATAGGTAAACGGATACTGAAGAAGTCATAGGTTTAATACTTGAAAAATATTCATGATATACAAACGAAAGGCAAATAGTCGTTATACCATGAGTTGGCACGTTAGCGCAGACCAGTGCAGACCTCGTTAATTCCGAAGAGCAGTCACGTAGCCGGTAAATGTGTCATGTTAATGGCTGCTGTTAAAATATAGCGCATTTTCATTTAATGGCCTTCCAATTTTACTGCTTCTGATGGTTCATGTAAAATGTCGCTCCGCCAATGGAGAGCGATATTTGGCAAACGGTTCCTAGTTTAGACATAACTGACGACCTGACCTTTATTAATTAAATTACGCATCCATTGCTACATTTTTCATCAGCATCATTCTTTATTATTTACATACCTATCATATTTTATAACACAGTCCAAGTTTGCTTTTTACAAGATATAGACGCTATTTCTTCAGTTTCTAAGAAAACGAAAATGCATGCATGTTTCATTACTCAGCTCATTGCCATAAATCGAGGTCAAAGCAAAGATTCTTGCAGTGTATTTGACATAAAAGTAGGACCATGCTACTTCACACCTGCACTTAACCCTAATAATAATATGCTACTAGCCGATCACTGCGTTTTCATACCAACACAGGACTGACATTTTTATTCTTTTTTTTGGCGTACAGGGTATTTGTTAGCGAAAAATTCTAAATATTTGGTATTTGTAATATTCTCAGTTCTTAGCGTCCATGGGTGACTTGTCACAATTGTCACTCGCTAACAAGTGCTGCTCTGACAGTGAGTTATGACGTCAAGTCAGATGTAAAAATTTCAAAACGGGTGACTCTGAAACTGAATTATTAAAGTGCAGTTCAGAGACTGTCTTCGGATATAGAAATATGTGTCTAGATACCTGTATCTAGACACATATTTCTATATTATAGAAGTAGTCAACAGCAGAACTTATTAGAAGCATTGAAGGTGACTCCGCTGTATTCCTTAAAAGTAGGTTAAAACAAGTGTTCCATATAATACACATTAACTTTTAAAGGCTGACCTCAGAGATCGCGATAAGTTTATAACCTTCAATTTTGTTAAACTCCATTCCAATTAAAATGCTATTTACCACTCAAAATGGTTATGGCACGTGGCGCAAATTGCTTTCATAAACATTATTAACAGGGAATTATCGCGGCCTTTCGGGAACTTTCTCTGCAAAAGTTATTATTTAGTACAATTATTATGAACATCGAACTCGGAAGTATCCGGATACAAACATTGTTATGGTATAACTTGATTTGGCCTATCTAAGGAAGCGGGGAAGGAATCTCCAAATATAATTATGAATTTGATATTATTACTTATATTTTGTTTAACAATCAAATATCTATACTTATTCAAATTTGTGTCGAAAATTGAGGAAAGTACATGGTTTTTAATAATGACATTCTCATACCTAGTAGTAAATCCGTTTCAACTTTTAAACTACAAAAAAATCAAGAAGTTCAAAATATTTGTGAGGTTTGTTAACGATAAAATTTACGAAATATCTAGGAACATGATTGTTGTGCCATAGATAAGATATTTCAAACAGTCAAAATAATTGAACATCGTCCCTTTAGTAAAATATTTATTGGGTTTTAATTTTATTGACCCTGGAAAGGAATCGTCATTAAAACCCCAATAAAGGGAGGTGTTCAAAGAGCATCAATACAGGCAAAAATTAAAATTGTCGACCTAAGTTAGATTATCCATCTAATGAGAAACTTTGTGATTGAAGATATAATGAATATGTGTTACTCTTACGCGCTTTACATAAGTGCCGAACGGATGTGATCGAAATTCGGTACGTGGATAGACTATAGTCTAGAATAATACATAGGCTGATATGACGTCCCGGAATAACATCCCATGAAATGCGAGAACAGAGACTTAATATTATCAGGACGGAGTCGCGAGCACCCTATAGGTAGCATTTCATATTTTAATTAACATAATAAATAAGTATGACCAAGTAATTGTGAACTCTTTTGAATCGCTGTGATTTTTACATCTTCATTCGCTATAGACGACGCAACCAAATTATGTCATTGTTATTTCAATGACTTTCTGACAATTAATTGGTCTACAATATTTGAAACCAGGAAGAGGCCCGGATACGATATTAACAACAACACATCAACTTACTTTGATCACATAAAGTACCTAACCACGGTATTTACAGTATACACTGCTCACTGCTTAATGCTGATGTCACGGACTGTGTAGAACTATAGAGGATAAAACGACTACCTGGGTTGCCAGAAATGCGTCGACCGTAATGCAATGTTTCATTGGTCGTGTGCTTGATGTGCGCCATCTGAATACTCGTTAAAAGTTTTGTATACTCGCTGTGTCCCGTAGCTTTGCCTGTGATAAATTTTGATGAACTTGAAGTTCTTTGTTACATAGTAGGTATGTGTATTATAAGGTTAGCTGATCCTAAAACAAGTTGCTAGGTGGAAAGATTTCAGCGCGGCGTTGACAAGTATGAAACTCTTACGCACTCATTTGAGTGACCCCGTAATTTTTAACATGATAATTATACTGTACAAATTATTAATTAATCTGTAATTTCCCACACAACTGTCGACAGAAAGCTAAACATTAATTAATAGGATTCTTCTGATCCGTGAAATATGCACTCCTTCGCTTTCTCTGTTTAGTCACCTAATATGGGACTGCATTCAATACCTACATAAAAACTTCCATATTTAAGTTTTTTTTTCATTCTCATTCCCAATCAACAGTAACCTTTCTAATATGAATATTCATCAAGTTTTTACTCACCACATAGTTAAGTGGATTTCTCATGATTGCCGTGTGCTGGCTAAAATGTTAATTATTGCCATTAATTGCGTTTCCACTGGGTAGGAAAATTAATAAGTTTTCCAAGACTTAATTTAGAGATAGCATCTTTGTAATATTCATAATTTATAACTTGTGATTACTGTAATTGGTTTGTAGGCACCTTGATATACTTTGTAACTGTAGGAACCCATAACATTATTTAAATTTAATATATTTTACAAAATTAGTACTACAATCTTTGTAAATAGTGTTTCTGCTACTATCATGCTCTGTGTTATTCATTTATTGACCGAGCGAGCAAAGCGAACGAAAATCTCCGATTCAACGGTATGGACGATTTTATTTTCGTCCGGTTGTATGTCAGTTCCGATCTAGAGGACGCATTTCTTGACCGATTTTCAACAAAGTTGTCACACGTGTTTTTTGTTTTAAAATACAACTTCTGTCAAGAGCTTTTTCGATAGAGCGAAAATCGATAAGAAATGGGGTGAAGATTGTTGTCGTTATTTATGTATGGATCTTGATAATTTGACTTGTGTTTTTTTTCCTGAGAACTCACGAGGTATACTATTCGGTTTGCAGAAGTACTAGTAGTTTATTTTTTAAATTGTACGAGGTAGGTTACATTATCAAAAACCAAGGCAGTAAAATATAAAAACAACACATTTTATAGACTACCTGTAAAATAGTTTCTAGTTTCTTCAATGAATTTAATTTATAACAGTACAAAGTAAAATACAAAGCAAAAATTTCGAAAAAGACATTAAGAAGATATCTCCGGCATCACATAAAGACATGCTTCAATTGTCGCCGCAAAAACCACTGAGGCAGCTTAACCGACCTAATTAATGGCGGCTGCCCTTCGAGGCAAATTAAACCACACATCAAACCTTTCCGGCGGTCGTACGGTCCGCAAGCCATCGATCCTTTTCTTGTAAGCTACTGTCAATCAAAATAAGTCTGGTTTTGCCATGAATATCTCTGACTAATACACAAAAAGTGAGAGACTGTAGTGAATATAAAAATGCAAAGGTGTACTTTTTTTTAGTTACTACTACTACTACTACTTCCTGCTATTATTACAAATGTGGAAGTTCGCAAAGATGTTTGGATGTTTGTTACTCAATCACGCTGTAACAGCTGAACGGATTGGGCTGAAATTCATTACAGAGATAGCTTATAGTCTGGAATAATACACAGGCTTCTTTTCGTCCCAATAAAATGTTCCCACGGGAAGCGGGAACGGGTACCGAATTTGCGAGCATCATCTAGTATTATAAATGTTGACGTTTGCGAAGATTTTTGGATGTTTGTTACTAAATCATGCTTTAACGGCTATTTAGCGTCTACTCCCACCTGTTCTGTTGACTAGTTCTGTCGGCAGAACTACTGGTATTTTTTTCCCATTAGTTCTGTGACTTATAAGACTATGCTTTACACCTGACTTTCGTAAGCTATTCCCATCACCTGTTCTGTTGAGTAGTTCTGTTGGCAGAACTACGGGTAATTTTTGTTCCCATTAGTTCTGTGACTCATAAGACTATGATTTTACACATGACTTGTCTTTCAACTATTCCCACTAGTTCTGTTACTTAGTATTACTTTAGTTGGAAAGTTTATTGATTGGGTATGTAATTATACTAACGCGGTATGTTTCTGTGCTTTGGAAGGCACGTTAAGCCGTTGGTCCCGGTTGCCAGTAAAATGGCATTTTTAAGCCAAGTTGAAGGCCTTTGCCTTTTAGTTAGGCGGCTTGAAATATTTCAACAGATGGCAGTTACAAACTGCGCCTGACCAAATCAACACGGCAATACGCGTCGAATCACTACCATGGGCCGTGGGCATATAATATGTCTCTGCCTACCCCTTAGAGCTCTGGGGAGAGCCACCCATCTGTCTCCCCAAATTTGCAGGGCGCCTAGCCAGCTCGACGTGAATAATCCTTTTCATTCCTTCGACCCAGCTATAGAGTGAGGAAGAACACCGCGGGGTTTAGTGGGCAGGACGATTTCTTTCCGGGGCCAGAGCCTCACACACTGTGTCAGCTACCCCGGCGGCTGGGAACGGCACGTAAACGCTTTCACCGCGTCGACAAAAATAAAATCTCTGTGGACAGAACTAATGGGACATAAAATTCCATTAGTTCTGCTAACAGAACTACTCAGCAGAACAGGTGGGAATTGAATTACCATTTGTTCTGTGGACAGAACTAATGGTAAAAAAAATTTGGCTGTAGTTCTGCCAACAGAACAGGTGGGAATTGCATTACCATTTGTTCTGTGGACAGAACTAATGGGAAAAAAATTACCAGTAGTTCTGTTAACAGAACTACTCAACAGAACAGGTGGGAGTAGACAAAGGATTGAGCTGAAATTTGGTACCAAGGTAGGTTGTAGTTTGGAATAAAACATAGGCTACTTTTCATCCTGGAAATATGTTCCCAAAGGAAGCGGGAACGGAAACAAAATTACAAGCGGGCGAAGTCGCAAGCGTCAGCTAGGCTAGTCTAAAAGAATTAAATTAAATTAAATAAATTAAATATTCACGGACATTTAATTAACAAGAAATATAATTTATTGATAACTTCATGAATTTTCCAAAACGAGAACATCTGTGATCATAGCATTTGCAACGGTGCCGAAACATCAGAAACTCAATGAAACAATGACACATGTTAAATATCAGCATGAAAACATGTAAAAAATAATTATAATCTTATTTTATATACATACATGTATATAGTCACGCCGTTATCCCCGAAGGGGTAGGCAGAGGCATAGTATACGCCCACATTTTACCTTATAGTTTTGTCCTACGTAATAGGTGGTGAGCCTATTGCCGTGTTTTTTTTGTGCTAGTGTGTGTGCTTAATACCTTTAATTGATTCTGTTATTCATACTGTCCAAATTTTGTAAGACATTAATAAATTTTCGGAGAAATAGCATAGTAGTTAGCAACTTCGATGCCTTATACTATAATTTCTTTGACCTGAGTTATACTCATGCTTGCAAAATTTTGTTAAACCAAACCAGAATAGAGCAACTTCTACAAACAATATTACTTTGAATTGCATCGAACAAGATTGCACCAAAGTTTATTCTTTTGTATGAGAAGCTGATATTTCCATGACAACATGAATTTTACTGAGATTCAGCAAGCGCGCGGAAGCAACATTGAGGGAAAGGCTATAATGTTGTACGATGTTATATCGTTTCTCATTTCAGCGAGTAAAATTTTATAATGGAAACTGCAATATTTTCTGCAAAATGTTGAGAAACATTTAGAAATTTTAAATTGGTTTTTATTTACTTCTATTCAACACGAGGATTAATATACATACAATCATGGTGTCTCTACTGAAAATGACCTTGGGAACTAGTACTATGGAAAGGTATTTCCTTAGAAAATGCAGAAGTGATTGTATCGAAAATAAGTATGCAAGTATATACTCTCTCGCTCGAGGCCATGGTACGAGCCATGCTCTCCAGCGGGAGTAAGTGGGACTGCGCCGCCTCTTTCTGCGAGCAGGTCATGCTCGCGAAGGAGGCGGCGGGCCGGGTGCGGGAGAGAACTCTCCCTCCCGAGTTCCGTAGTCGGCGCCCTGGGCGCCGCCGACGTGTCTTCGCCGAGGACTATCGGCCTCCATGACCGGGGGTCTGAGGACGGTGAGAGGGCCGCTCACCGTCCTTACAGAAGCAGGCCCATGACGGCAGCGTGACGTGAGCAACTCACGCACGCCCCCCCTTAGAAGCGGGGTCACACCCGAAACCCCCCATAGACGCGGGATTGCACCCGAACCACCCCCTGGGCGAGGCCGCATTGGCGGCCGTAGGTCTGTTGGGAGTCACGGGACATCCTTCCTGAGGGCTTACCCGGGGCTCTCAACCATAGGCTGTTAGGCGTGGCGTGAGGTTTTTTTAGTCGGTAAGAGTCCGGCATAACATCCTATGAGGATTTTCCCTCACGTTAAACAAAAAAAAAAAAAAAAAAAATATGCAAGTATATATAATATTTGTGGACATTCACACACAACATCATCTAGCTCAAAGTAAGCTAATATATGCTTGTGTTATGGGATCTAGACGACTGAGAGACATACTTATATATTTCTAAATACAAACATTAAGAAGAATAAGAATCTCGTACTGTTTACTATTATGGTATATAACTTCATATAAAAACTAGGTATGAAAAAAATGAACTTCAAGCTTAATATATCAATATACGTATAACTAAATTTAGTAGTTTTAATCAAGCTACTTCTACTCAGTTTTGTTGTTACACAAAATTGTTTGATTATTACTTTTAAGTATTTTAAGTAGGTTCAATATATACACATTATAATAAAACCTAGTTCAAGCTTTATTATCATTTCCGCTGAATCGATTTCGATGAAACAAATAGCAATATTTAAGTTGAATACTTTTCATGAAGCTACAGAATTTCACTCCAACCCCTAACAAATAAACAATCAAACCGACACGAAGAAAAAAATGATAGATTTAGACTAAGAATCCTAAATTAATCGATTACTATTAATTTATCGCGAATGTAACGTCACAGCTATTTTTACAATTTTATAATAGCAGAGAAAAATATGAAAACGCAAAATAGTGTGTGATGACTATCATTATCATTACTCCAACCCGTCTTAAATTATCTGAAACAATCGTAACGTAATATTCTAGAATCGAAAACAATAAAAAAAAAAATTATTACTGTCAGAGATTTATCTCCGGAATTGTTCTTAATTTAACAAACTCACCAAAGAAGGAAAACGGTGACAGAATTTCTTTTTCTAAGAATATCTATAGCGAATGGCGGGGGAATGAAAATCGAATAATACAAAAATCTGATTCGGCATAATGGACAAAACTTTGTTACAAAATTATACAGTTCAAAATACTATAAAAGCGATTTCACATTATTAGATTTCACAGGACATAAAACTGATACGGAGGTTTTTACATGAGAAACTAGAAATATATTTACGAGATGAACGTTATGTATTAAAATATAGCTTGTCTTTTTTATTGAAATTGTTATATAATTTAACTAGATGAACCCCCGCAACTTCGGTTGCGCCACATGAGAGAGAGTATTACCTGTTCCCGTCGCATAAATTTACTTCCGTCGCGTTGCGTTTACGCCCGTAGCGTCTCATCTAGGGAATGCAATCTCGATCTCGCGAGATCTCGAACTCGCGAGATCTCGGCCTGTTTTTACGAGATTGATCTCGGCCGACAAATAGGCGAGATCTCGCGAAGTTAACGAGATTGCACTCGAGTATACAAATATTGCATTATTAATAAGAAAGTTACGAAATTGATGACATTTTATAAGATCACGTACTAAAATCGATATACTCTGCAAATATACATGAAGCAAAAATTTGGGAAAGATATAAAGTTGTTACTTGATTGTAAAACCCGATGGTTGAGCCTAGCAGACATGATTTCTACTCGTACATATTAATAGAGTCAAGATGTGCGTCAGCAAAGCTTTGTTTTGGTTCGACTTGGGCCTGAAAGCTGGTCCTAACTACTCTTTAAGTGCGGAAGAACATGCGTTTTTAGTGAACTTAGACAAGGCATAAACGGACTAATGACAGCCTGAGATCGATGATTCCCACTAGCGTTGAATCTCAGTGACTTGTAATATGAACATTAAAATAAGAAGCCTTTTAACAAATTGTACTCTGAACATTTTGTGTTTTTAAAGAAGCTACTATGAAATAATTCATAATATTTTTTTATGTTCAGACATTTTTTGTTAATTAATATTATACTTAGCATTTTGTTAATAAGACTCTAAATTTCTAATATGTTTTGCAATAACCTATTTTTTTTTATTTAAAAACGATATAGGTATTTTTTATAAACATTTACTCAAATGTTGATTTCACTATATGTAGGTACCTACCATTCTTATTATTTTATTCCTAATTTATTCAAATATTTTGATTATTTCTAGGAATAAACACACAAAACTGTCAATCTCGCGAGATCTCGTAATTGGCGAGATCTCGCGGTATTGTTATCCATAATCTCGCGAGATCTCGCCTGAGCCGAATCTCGCGAGATTTGCATTCCCTAGTCTCATCGAAGCTCTCAAAAGCAATAACGTTTCCCCCGTTTTTGAAACATTTACTATTACTGCTCCGCTCCTATTCGTTGTAGCATGATGTTATATAGCCTATGACACTCCACAATAACGTAGCTTTCTATTGGTGATAGAATTTTTAAAATCGGTTCAGTAGATCCCGAGATTACCCCTTACAATTTAACAAACACACAAACTTTACTTCTTTATAATATTAGAATAGATAAGTAGGTAGCCTACTAGGTATTGGAAAATTTCGATTACAATTTGCTTGTGCACCGCAGTCACTGTCACCCTGTCCGGTGCTTTCGTCGTGAACGGTGTAGTATGAGAACAGTAATTGTAATAAGCAATGATGCTGGGTGCTGTAGATTTATATTTGTACCGTCAGAGTACCTCTTATTATCAACCTATGGCAGTCTATTGCTGGATATAGGCCTCTCCGAAATTACGCCACAATATTTTGCGCCTTACGCGTCCTGTAACTCTTTGCGACTTTCTTCAGGATCATTATTATCAGAGTATACCTTTCTGATTATAAATTTAATTGTCACAAAATTTATAATTGTAAAAAAAAAAGTAAAAAAGAGTTCTACAACCTGATAATATGAACTCTCCTTAACAGCGCTGGGTACTACATAATGCGCGCGGTTTTCTATTGATTTTGGCTATTTTGAGCAACGGCGGCGCCGCTGTTGCTGCCGCTATCGTATTGTCTCTACCAACCCTAAGTGCTCGTTTAAGGAGACGCGGCGCTTCGAGCGGCGCGGCCCGCCAGGCGGGCCGCCAGAAACACAAACGTATGGAAATGTTCAGAGCGTTCAAGGAGAAGCGTTTTTGCAAGCGTTTGTTTGAGTTCTAGCTGCCACAGCGGCGAGTGTCGTCGCGTCGGAAGCGGCAATTGAAGCGACGGGTGATGCCGCGGAGGACGCGGCGGGTAAACCAGCGAGTCTCGCAATGGAGGAACGCGGCGGATGAAGCTGCGGGTGACGCCGCGAAGGACGCTTCAAGAAAGGGGTGGGAGATGTGCGGGGTATGCGTTAGGTAGGAATGTCGGGCAATATCGTTCATAGAAAATATCGATATTAAAATAAAAATATTTATCAAAATAAAATATCGATATTTTATTTTGAAAATGTAATCGATGTTTATAACCCTCTGGAGCAGAACGTCATGAAAGCAAAATATCACGTATGCAAAATAAACGATACATCGATACTTATGAAAGATTGGCGTTCAATTCCATACGTCGAACTCGAACATTTCCATACGTTTCAGGGTGGCGTTCTATCTCCTCTTTTATTCTGTATCTTCATCAACTCGGCTACGAGTCTTATTTCCAGTAACTTCCATCTCTACGCTGACGACTTGCAGCTGTACCGACGTTTTTTGGCCACTGACGCCCCATTTGGCATATGTGCATTAACCGCGACTTAGACGAAGCGACTGGGCTAATTCGGTCGGACTGCGCATCAACCCTCTGAAGTCGCAAGCCATCGTCATTAGCAGTAAGTATCAAACTGACAATATGCCGGTGTCTGAACTGGATCCAGTTCTTTTGGCCGGTATTCAGATACCCTACGCAGACACTGTGAAGAACCTGGGAGTGATCATGGACACCACGCTATCCTGGAGTGCCCATATTAGTGACGTCAGCAAGAAAGTGCACTTCTCCTTTCATTCGTTGAAGTGCCTCCAGAGCCTCTTACCCTTGAGGACGAAAATTAGTCTTGCTCTAACTATTATTCAGCCCATTATTGACTACGCCGACGCCTGCTATTTAGACGCCACTGAGGAGCTTCTGGATAAACTTGAGAGGTTGCAAAATTTGTGTATACGCTTTATATTCAATCTTAGAAAGTTCGATCATGTTTCTCACTTTCGCAAAGAACTCAAGTGGCTCCCAATCCGCCTTCGCCGTAACACTCGAATCCTCTGCCTCCTTTACAATATCCTTTATAATCCATCTTCACCTCCCTATCTAAAGGAAAGGTTCTCTTTTGTTCGTTCTCCTGATGCTCTCTGCAGATCTCACCTACGCTCAAATCTTAAATTTCCTTCTTACATAAAAATTTTAAATAAAAAAATAGAACCGACTTCATACAAATCTTTAAATATAAAATTTACCTAGCACATAGCAATATGTATTTTGATTTATCAGATTTTATTCAATATCATATTGAAGTCGGCGCCAAGTAAACCCATAGGTTTAGGTAGGTATTATTAATGGCACCAACTTCAATATTATATTGAATAAAATCTGATAAATCAAAATACATATTACTATGTGCTAGGAAAATTTTATATTTAAAGATTTGTATGAAGTCGGTTCTATTGTTTTATTTAAAATTTTTATTTTTTTATTTTAAGTGACTACGTGACGGGTGGACCGAAAAGTATATCTATCTAGGTGTAAAGTTCTCATAAACACAAACCAATCAAGGCGAAACACAAGATAGCTGCTGTAAATCGTTAAGGAATTCCCTCGACTGTCTTTCGGTTCCATCATCAGATCGAGTCCAGACCTTCATTAAATTTTAGTAAAATTAAGCAATTAATCAAAAAGTTAACAAACGCACTAGTTGTCCCTACAATTTTCGGTGGTTGCCCTCGATTTCTCCTGGATCCCAGCATCAGATCCTGATACCCTGGATATGGGACCACCTCAGAAGTAACCTCTTTCAAACAAAAAAAGAATCGCGTAACATACATACAAAAAAAAAAAAAAAAAACATAGCGTACGAATTGAGAACCTCCTCCTTTTTTGAAGTCGGTTAAAAACCGGTTTTTATTCATCCTCTTTCACCGTGCATGCAGTCAGACTATGGAACTCACTTCCGCCTGGTATCAGGGACAGTAAAACTATCACCACTTTTAAAAAGCAAGTCCGTGGACACAATTTTTTTTTTGTTGCCTACGGATTTTTAGTTTTTGAATAATTTAATTTACCTACTTTTTATTTATTTGAATATTTTGTTGATTCAATGTGAAAAACATTTAAATTTCAACCTTATTGTTCTACAACTTTAATTTGTGTTGATTATGTAAGTACTTACTATTTCTGTTGTTTATTATTAATGAATAAAACTTGATATGGTATTTATTTTATAAAAAAATAAATGTCAAATTAGGAAAAAATCGATTAATTTAAAAAAATTGATTATTTTCTTGAGAAAAATCGATAATTTACTAATTGATTTTTCATGCTAAAGAAAAAATCGATTAACTAAAAATCGTTTTTTTATGTACAATGTCACATCCCTATGTCGCACTGAACGACGCCGTATATGAAACTGCGTGCAACGCGGCGGATGCAGCGCCGAGTGAAGCTGTGTGCCACGCGGCGGACGCAGCGCCGAGAGAAGCCACGCCACGCGCGTCGCTCGACGCCCCGCGTGTCCTTAAACGAGCTCCTACATTTCTATATGTTTGATTTTGCGCGTGACGCTACGCGGGCCGCTTCACGCGCCGCCTGACTATAAACGGTCAAATCGCTTTACGCGCCGCTGCAAGCCACGCCGTACGCGACGCTTGACGCCCCGCGTCTCCTTAAACGAGCCCTAAGTTAAACTTTATTATTGTTTGTATTCATTATTTCTTTTCATTACCTACGTTTCAATTCTCTTTGTTTTTCACCAACGAAATTCGTTCACAATCACTCAATCTTTCTTTTCCGATTAGCTTTCCAAAAGGCGTGATTATGTGTATACGGGTGAATTTTTCAAACGGGATTGGGTGGCCAAATCCGAAACTATAAGGAATAGCGAAAAATGCTCAAAGGAGTCACGAGCCCGATTTTGATGAAACTTAAAACCTCATCATTCGATTTTTGAAAAACCAATAATCCTAGCTGGGAATCGAACCCATTGATTATGAAAAAAAAAAACACACCCTATATTATGACACCATACGATAGTGTTGCTATTAAGTATCTTATTCTGGGAAGTAATGACATACGGCAAACTAAAGGAAAGAGCCCATTTTTAACAAAATACAATTTATTTTTCTTAAGAAAACTGATTAATTGTTCAAAATGTAGACGATTGATTTCAATACATAGCTGGATTCTCTTTTTTTTTTATTCCACTAGAGTGGCAGACAAGCATACGGCCCCACCAGATGTACCGGTGGTCACCGCAGCCTATGGACGTTTGCAACACCAGAGGCACCACAATCGCGCTGCCGACCCTTTAAAAACCTTCTAAGTCCCCTTTTGAAGAACCCCATACTGTAGGCGTTTGGGAAAACCGAAGCAGGGAGATCATTCCACAACCTAAGCATACGCGGAAGAAAGCCTCTATTAGATCTTACCGTGCTCGAGCGCTCAGGACGCAACGTATGAGGATGAACACCCTGTCTATGGCGAGCGGTGCGTAGGCATCATATCAAACAATTCTTCAGAGCACAAACCGTTGTACAGGCGGTAGAACACACACAGAGAAGCAAAGTCTCTCCTGTCACTAAGAGGTTCCACACCACCTGCAAGTATGGGATCGTTGACAACTCTCATAGCTCGCCTTTGCACCGAGTCAAATGGACGAAGCTGGTATTCGGGTGCCCCCGCCCAGAGGTGACAGCAGTACTCCATATGCGGACGCACTTGCGACTTATAGAGAAGCAGTGCTTACGCCGCAGTAAAGTACCGACGCGCCCTTCTGAGCACTCCGAGCTTCCTGGACGCCAGCTTGGCCTTGCCCTCCAAGTGACTGCGGAACTGCACATTACTGGAGATGTCAACACCAAGGATCCCTATACTTTCAGAGATGGTGAGAGATGTGCCCTGAAATTGTGGCGCCACAGTGAATGGATTCGAGACTTCAAGGATCGTCCTGCATTCAATATTATTGATTCCGTTTAGAATATTCTCCAAAGAATCATTCTGAGCATGATTTAAAACATGGAATAGTTACGATCTATTCTTTCTGATTTCTATTCGGGATTTTTGGAAACATATTTCATGAATATGAGGGTGATGATATAGACATCATAGATGAATAAAACTTGCTTAAAAATATTCTAGCATTTTCATTTTCTTCTACCAACACAAACCTGCATAACCTAATAAGTACTAGCTGACCCACCCCGGCTTCGCACGGCACAGTCCTATACCCAGATTGCAGTGCTACCTTCCGGGTTCAAAATATTTCAAATTATGTCTAAGACTTTCACGCAAGTGCACGCTATAGGTTGACAAAGTTTTATAGCAACTAGATGAACCGGGCGCGACTATGCACTAAGTAGAGATAACATATAAACTTTGATGTATAGGTAACTAGGTAGGTATTACATTATCAGGGTTATTTATTAGTGTTGGAACTATTACTTCTATCTTATTTGAATTCAATCCATGTTCATCCATGTAACGATTAGCCCTTTCTGGACAAAATTGATTTGACGGATTGATGGACATTTGCTTCAATACTAACCTCTAATTTGAACAGGAATGAGAGAAAACCCCACAAAGTAAGAGAATATTTTTTATTTCCTATGAAAGTACGATATCCATCCAATTTAATATCAAATTTTCGCTGTCATACAAAATTATTTGTTACGAAACGGCGGCCCATTAAACAATGGGCAATCTCCTTTATGATACAAAATTTAAGTACATCTAATATATAAAATTCTCGTGTCACAGTTTTCGTTGCCATACTCCTCCGAAACTGCTTGACCGATTCTCATGAAATTTTGTGAGCATATTGAGTAGGTCTGAGAATATGCCAACATCTATTTTTCATACCCCTAAGTGACCGGGAACAACATTCCACGCGGGCGGAGCCGCGGGCAGCAGCTAGTAAAATATGAATTTTATTAAATTTCAAACTTTCCTTAAATTTGCCATATATTATTACTTCGCAGAATTTTATCCTTATCAGCGACACTATCGTCTGGTGTAATAATAAAGGGTGTGTTTTTTTTTTCAAAATCAATGGGGTTGATTTCCAGCTGGGATTATTGGTTTTTCAAAATCTATTGATGAGGTTTTAAGTTTCATCAAAATCGGGCTCGCGACTCCTTTGAGCATTTTAGCTATTCCTTATAGTTTCGGATTTGGCCATCCTAGCCCTTTTCAAAAATTCAGCCTGTATATGTCGCTTTCTAACATTGTGTTGTAGCCCTTGATTTCCGCTCTATAAAAAACCTTAGGATATCACTTAGTCGTTCTTATACAGATGAGTAAAAAACCAAAACAACCCATCTTACTAATATTATAAATGCGAAATTTTATGAGAATGGAAGTCTGGATTTTTTTTCACTCTCACGCACTAACATCTTAATGCGTTTGGCTGATATTCGGTACAAAAACTAATTTTCTTTTACGTGAAGGAAAATCCTCAAAGGATGTTATGCCGGACTCTTACCGACTAAAAAAACCTCACGTAACGCCCAACAGCCTGTGGTTGGGAACCCCGGGTAAGCCCTCGGAAGGATGTCCCGGGACTCTCAACAGACCTACGGCCGCCACTGCGGCCTGACCCAGAGGGTGGTTCGGGTGGTATCCCGCGTCTTTGGGGGTTTCGGGTGTGATCTAGCTTCTAAGGGGGGGCTTGCGTGAGTTGCTCACGTCACGCTGCCGTCATGGGCCTGCTTCTGTAAGGACGATGAGCGACCCTCTCACCGTCCTCAGACCCCCGGTCATGGAGGCCGATAGTCCTCAGCGAAGACACGCCGGCGGCGCCCAGGCCGCCGACTGCGGAACTCGGGTGGGAGAGCTCTCTCCCGCACCCGGCCCGTCGCCTCCTTCACGAGCATGACCTGCTCACAGAAAGAGGCGGCGCAGTCCCACTTGCTCCCGCTGGAGAGCATGGCTCGCACCATGGTCTCGAGCGAGAGAGTGTCCACGTCCAGACCCACTACGAGGACCTGGCGCTGTTGCGACCACGCCGTGCACTCCACCAGCGTGTGGAACGCCGTGTCATCGCTGCGGTCCTCACAGTGCTGACACTCGGCCGTGGTTTCCCGGTGTTTTCGCCACAGATACCTACCGAAGCTACCGTGCCCGGCAAGCATCTGTGTCAACCGGTAGGAGAGAGCACCATGTCTTCTCTCTAGCCACTCGTCCATGACCGGTCTAACGGCCGCGATTGTGGCGAATCCCCCCTTTGGTTGCTCAAGTCGCACCTGCCATGTCTCCACGGTTTCCTGGTAAAGCAGGGACCGCTGGGCCTCGATTTCTCGAGACGCAGGCCTTTGGCCCCGCTCCAGTGCCACCTTGCGCCATCTGAACAGTGACGCAAGGGCTCTCGCTTCCAAGTCCCATGGAGGGGTCCCGGCTAGGAGACATGCCGCCTCACCGGAGATCGTGCGGTATCCTCTTATCACCCTGACGACTATCACTCTCTGCGGGCTCAGCAATCTAGCCACATTGCTGGTCGTAACTAATTATAGTCTACTTATTAATAAAGGCTACTTCTTATTTCAGGAATTAGTTACCATGGGATGTCGAAACATGAAAAAGTTTCGTAATATATAAAAATATTTAAGCCCATTGAACAATTTCAACAATCTAATCTAATCTATTATTCTAATCATCTAAGCATAATTGTTTTATTTTTGGATTGAAAAATCTAAGCCAAGAAAAACAATTTTATATCAACCTCTAATGTTAACTATTCTAAGTACCTCGTATGTAGATAATAAAACATTTTTTTCGAGCTGTCGTACTCATAAGGTAAATGGAATTGATAAATCAAAACGATACTTCAAGCACAAGAGCCTCAAGATTGCAATTTAGAATTCAGAATTCTCCCAAGAATGTAGCACTCGCAATATTACTAAGGTTATAGTCATCTGATGTGCCTTAATATCGGTAGCGGAAAATTGAAATCTCCAATAGAAATTGTTCTTGAGAATATTCTTGAAAATATAGGTAAGATAATATTCTGACTCACAGTATATTGTCTAAACTCTTGTATGTACGCGTTGTTACAACTTGTAATGTACCTCTAGCTTCTCAAATCGTATACCTAATAAAAAAGGTTGCCTGTAGAACATATATTATAATGTAAGAGTAACGAGGCCATAATTTTATAATAGGTATAATTATGCGATAAGACATATCTCTGTACATTTATAAGACTAGACTGAAGTTTGAGTACATAGCATTTTTTTCTCTGGTTAAAGCTGCTATATTATTTTTAGTTATAGTCAGTTTTAACCTAGCAAAAATTACTGTACTTTGTAAAGTAACAACTAAAAACCATATTTCTCTATTCACTTAGTTATATTGACCTTCCTTACACAACAATGTTGTCAAACCTTTTATGGAAAGAATTCACATCCATTTTTTTATACACAAAACAAACGCCATTCTTCAAGTTCCCGCTCAAAGTCCTCGATATAGACGGAACAGGAATGCTATAGCAGCATTTTTAAAGTGCGTTTTTTTTCAGATGTCAACCAAAAAGGTAAAATAAAAAGGAAATATTCACGAACATTGTTAACACAGTGCCAAGAATTAACTAATGTTATGAGGCCCCGTGTGGCGACAGGAAAGAGTGCAAAATGTCGCCACCCCAATTCGTCACGAGGGTGTCGTAAGAGGCGACTAAGGTACTTCCGCAAATCGATCCATTGCGTAGAGAAGGAAAACTCGAAATTAAACCCGGTTGTCATTAACATCTGCTAAGTTGAAGGTCTTATGGCGGCTTGAAAAGTTTCATACGTAGGTCGTCGCAACTTGCGCCTGTTCATTTCAACATGGCAATAGGGTCAAAACCTATAACGTGGGACCTAGAACTGGCGTATACTGTGTCTCTTCTTCCCTCTTCGGGGATAAAAGCGTGACTATAATTATGTATGTGTGCATGATTTGGGTATTACCCAACGGAAACACCCAAATTCTCGAGACAAATATGGATCACAACTTTTTTTTCTCGTGGTGATAATCAAACACACTATCCAGTGATCTTCAGATGCACTATACGACCCCTAGTCTAAAGGTAGGTAGGTGTGACCTCGTTGTCAGACTACAATTCCATACATTTGTATATGTCGCGGCATCACTGACGCTATAGGCGCTTGCTTTGAAAATCCACCTTAAAGATTCAAACAAAGCAATTTCAAACTAAGTATAAGTAAGTCGTCTCGAATGTTCTTAAAGTTATGTCCTTTATAAATGGGGTCGAACAAGAAGGCTTAATTTATACGCTAAAACTGCTTTAAAGCAGGCTACTTTGTCTGCTTAATATGACGTCATAAAACTCAAGATCTACAGTAATCATGATCTAGCTCTAGCGTACAAATGACTTTATACCGCAACAGAGGACTGAAGTACGAGCAAATTATGAACGATTACTGCAGCAAATTCAAGGAATTTTCACAGTTTATTGTTTTATAGGCGCAGCACTTTAATTGTGTAATGTTTTGTGAATAAAATATTGTTTAGGAATTGAAACGTTAGCTATTAAAATAATAAATATGTATTTATTGTTAAAAATTACAATGAAACATAATTATTACATATCTATATAATTATATACATTATTACTATCTGAACTAAACCTAAATAAGGCCCTGGTGACATTGTACCCAAAAGACTAGCAGCCCTTTGAATAGCAATACCTATTCGCTCAGCGAGTAAACTGCCAGTCCTGGGTCACATTTCGTATTCCGGAATGTCGAATCGGACTAAAAGACTCAGTAGTCCGATGTTTTATACTCATCTGCATCATCGGACTACTGAGCCGGAAAAGTCTCAGTAGTTCGATCATCGGACTATTTAATCGGACTACTGATACTAGGGGCACCATTCGACTCTACAAGGCGCTTTTTCAAATTCTAGAAAAAACTTTTTAAAATAATTGATTGTTCTAGCTATCAAACCCTCTTATTTTTGCACTGCGTAATAATGACAATACATTTATTTTTTTATTTATTTATTTACATAAATGGTCCTTCACAGCTGACAATAAATTTTACACACTATTGAACCCAACAATACGCCAATAATGAAGTACACTTTAACTGACATAAATAATTACAAGAGTAAACACTAATCAATAACAGTTACAAACGTAGTTTACAGGTATCTATGAAAATATGAATGTTATGTGTGTGTGTGTGTGTGTGTGTGTGTGTGTATGTGTGTGTGTGTGTGCATGCGTGCGTGCGTGTGTACGTGTGTGTGTGAGTGTGTGTGTGTAACCCCTATGCATGCACACAGAATGCAGACCTCTAGAACTTACATGGGCAACTCCTATGATAGAATTAAATTAAATAATTTTATTTTTATACGAGTTGCGCGGTGTATTACATGGATCTAGTCCTGAAAATTTGTGATAATATGTGTCTGATATGCGGAAAAAAGGTGAAGTCTTTATGTAGTTAGTTGTAGCAGGTGGGGATGTCAACAACGACATAATGATAAATACTGACGAACATAATTCATAATTTGCCAGCGCATGTGTATTTCTTTTCTATTAACAGCGGGTTCTATTTTTTCTCTTTTAAACCTTATTCTATATGCCATCAACATGAGGGCCGCTGTTAATAGTCTCTCTCTCTTTCTCTCATCTGGTTATGATAGAGACCCTCAATTTCTGAGCATATCCATGGCTTGATTTTGACGAGCTATAGCCCCCCCCCCCCCCTCCACACACACAAAGCTATTACAACGGGATTCTCCTCTAGCTAGGCGAACCTATTACATCTGGCAGACCATGTCCATGGACTGCCTCTGTGGCGTATTCGAACCCACGACCTCCAGTGCCGAAGGCGGTACCGCCTGCTGCACTGGCGGTCGTGGGTTCGATTCCCACCGGAGAAAAATATTTGTGTGACCCATAAATGTTTGTCTCATGAGTCTGGGTGTTTCTATGTATAATATGTATGTATTTAAAAAGTATATACTTAAGTATTAATATCTGTGGTCTGATACCCATAACACAAGCAGGTTATTCCTAACTTACTTTGGGATCAGATAGCGTTGTGTGCAGGGTTCGAAATAAAAATCCGATTTTTATAATAAATATCAAAAAAATAAATAAATACAAGTATCATGTCGGAACGGGTTTTTTTGGGCTAGGTTCCTAGTGACATCACACTTCAATTTTTCTTCGCTAAGTAACGTTTGCCACCTTACTATTGAGAGAACAAATTATCTTAAACATGGAACACTGTTTATTGTAATATTCTAACCCGCTTAACTCAAATAAGGCAATTTACATGTAAATATAAATTGACTGCAGCATGCGTGGAATATACCGTAGTTTGAACACTTAACGGTCACTAGAGTGAACTTTACCATTAGCTCAGTGATTACATACTTTCGAAATTAGTTCGTTCCAGTGGTACCAAAGTGAGGGTCCTCTTAAATCCCTGGGCAGGATTATGATGCTTAGGACCGCATTCAAAAAGGTAAGTTTATAGGATTAACGCTATACTCGGAACTAAACACACCATAATTTAATTACTAATATGAAGGCAGTATTGAGCCAGTTAGACCGACGACCTGGGAAATGTCGCAGAGAGGGACTGAATGCTGAAAGCACAAGTTCGTGTATCGTGGCGTAAATTGGAAGAGGCCAACGTCCAGCTGTACTGACTGGACTGCTATAAGCTGATTGGATTGATTGATTGAGTATTGAGCTAACAATTAATAAAGCAATTTACATAACAAGTAAATGTCTAAAAATATGTATACATTACGTCCATACCCGGGTCGTATTCCATATCCTAATACATAAATACGGAGTTAGCCAATGTAGATAAAAAACTATGCCAAGATTTGAATGAGTAAACATGGTCAAGCTAAACAAATCCTCTTGGTCTTGATGGATACATTTTAATACCCTCAGCATTCAATATCATAGGATTTGTGAACAAAATAATAAAAGTAGAATCTTGAAGAATCGGATTTTCAAGAATTTGTTTCAACATGAATATTTTTGTTTGTAAAAATACCTGAAGGGCGTGTTCAATAGACACGCGTACGCTAAGCGCACGCCACGCTTGTCAGCACGCGTCTAACACGTGTTATTTGTTTTTAAAATATAATTTAAGCCCTATTATCACATCAATAGATTTCAAATTGCATTAATGAAAATCCATCCGCACACGCCACGCGCCCGCCCTGCACCCGCCACGCGTCCGCCCCGCACCCACTACGCGGGCGTCCCGGACATGCAATTTAAGATCTTTAGATATGATAATAGGGCTTAAATTATATTTCAAAAAATAAACAAAGCGTGTTAGACACGTGCTGACGAGCGTGGCGTGCGCGTAGCGTGTGCGTATTGTCTGAACACGCCCGAAATCTCTTCTCTATTTAATTCCGATCACGTGTTTGCTATGAGCTAGTAAACAAATCTACACACAGCGATCTTGTAGTATCAAGGGGTAATTTGAAATCATTTAGTTTAGCCATATAGACACTGGTTGCCTAGCCTGACGGAAAGCCATGGTAACACATTGCGATTAGGGGCATACTCACAGTTCGTAAGACTTCTGACATGGCGGCCCTATTATGTGCGTCTTCACGCTGCGCTTCTAGAACCCAGGATTGTAAGAGTAGGGAAACATGTGCTCTGACAGGTCATGCTAGGTTTTTATGGCAGTTAATTAAAGTATGAGGACGCTCATATTTGTATATTATTATTTATCATCTAATGCAGCTTTTGCATTTCCTAAGACTGGAAGTAGACGTCTCCCGATTCTCCGTGCTATCATTTTAGAAGTCTGATTGGCCCTATTGTACCCACCGAGATATACATAGCTAGGACGAGACTGGTTGATACTGGATTTAATCTTGCATTTTGCTTCTTTGGCATAATTTCATCAGTTAGTCAGTAGGCATACTATTTTTGTGTCGGGAACTCTGGGGTAATCCTTACAAAGGCCGAGAGTATATCCTGGACTCCCAGCCGTAGGTAGACAAAATGGCATCGAGTAATTTAGTCGGCAGTAGTTCGGTATAACATCTACGAGGATTTCCAAACATAAAAATGTATAAAGTATGGTATATTACTGCGAGCGCACGCTGGTGGAGTGCACGGTGTGGGCGCAACAGCGCCAGGTCCTCGTAGTGGGTCTGGACGTGCACACTCTCTAGCAAGAGACCATGGTGCGAGCCATGATCTCCAGCGGGAGTAGGTGGGACTGCTCGTGAAAGAGGCGGCGAGGCGGGAACGGGAGAGAACTCTCGCACCCGAGTTCCGCAGTTTGGGCGCCGCCGACGTGTCTTCGCCGAAGACTATCGGCCTCCATGACCGAGGGCCTAAGGACGGTGAGAGGGCTGCTTACCGTCCTTTCAGAAGCAGGCCTATGACAGCAGCGTGATGTGAGAGATTCACGCACGCCTCCCTTAGAAGCGGGATCACACCCGAAACCCCCAAAGGACGCGGGATAGCACCCGAACCACCCCTTAGGCGAGGCTGCAGTGGTAGCCGTAGGTCTGTTGGGAGTCCTGGGACATCCTTCCAAGAGCTTACCTGGGGCTCCCAACCATACGCTGTTGGGCGTTCCGTGAGGTTTTTTAGTCGGTAGGAGTCCGGCATAGCATCCATGATGGGAATTCTCTCACTTTAAAAAAGATCTTTTTCTTAAACACGTGTTCAGCATATATGTTTAAGTTTTGTAAAAAAAAAGAAAAACTTATTCTTACTTATATACTTATTGTGTAGTAAGATTAAAAGGGTCTTACTACTGGTCTAGCATCTCTAGTCTAGTGAAGTTTTTTAGTCGGTAGGAGTCCGGCATAGCATCCATGATGTATTTGCCCACACGTAAAAAAAGAAATAGAAGATAATGGTGTATTTCATAAAAGAATACTTGTAAAAAGGTATGAAATTTCTTCGTAATTGTTTAAATTTATGAATACAACTCCAGTCTCTTGCGTAGTACATTGTCGATATAATAAACCTATCTTTAACCTTGTTCAATCAATGGGCAAGTTATAGAAGATTTTTTCCCTTTAGGTTCATAACGTCAACTGTCCCAAAACGTCAATATCCGATTATTAGTTTTCAGATAAGCGCGTTGAACTAAACGTGTTATTTAGCTTTATGGTATTAATATCTAGATTCGTAGAAGTGTTGGAGCTTCCTGGTCAAATTCTACATCGAACAAGAAAGCCGTGAGATTGGTCTCACCAGACTGCCCCTCTCTAACACATTTATTGTGAAAGTTCAATCCGATTGACGTTGTCATTTCTGTTTTATTTCAAACTTCAAACAGATGATCCACGTGACCTAGTGACGTAATTTAATGAAACAGACACATAGACTACAGATGAAATCTGGACATGAGCCCCTCTACACTCTATTTTATTGAAAGGGGCTAAAATTCATTATCTGCCGTTGAAGACGTAGCGCGTAGCAGTAACTCATAGCAGAACGGCTACGCGTAGCCCCTACCGCTACGCGCTTCAAATCTGTATAATTTGGCATCAAAATAGTTTGATTGCCATTTCATAATTCATAATAGGTAATAAATAATTATAATAGAAGATAATATTACTTGAATAGAATTCTAAAGCGATATGGTTACACGCCAGCGCGAGCGCGTCAGCGTGTTGATCGCAGTAAAGTAATACCAAGTAATACCAATAGTAACAATAACTACTGAAAATGTAATTCAATGAGCTATTCAAAAGAATTGCTTCAGAGGGTTAAATTATATTGAAATACTTTCTTATTCCATGAACTAGTCACTTTTTCTATATACTTCTCTTTTAATATGACAAACAATCGAAAAGATGTCACATCTTTAGAAGAAGTTATGTAGTACGAATTTTGGTACAATCTAAATCGTTCTACACAACCTTAAGTTCGTTACATTGAGCTGTAATTTTATTCAAAGTACTCATACATTCCTTTCCATTATATCCTGAAGCTTCTCGCCACTGATTATAAAAGTCTCTCTTATGGAATTGTCAATGAATCTGGTATATTAATGAAAAAAAGTATGAATTAATTTATTAAGCCAAAACAAAAATCCCCAGTAAGCTATCGACTGATTGAAAGTAACGTTTTTTAAAACTAATTCTGTGTCAGCCTTCCGCGAAACCCGACACAGAATTAGTTTTAAAAAACGTTACTTTCAATCAGTCGATAGCTTATTAATTAAACTTAATAAAACGTATTATCTTTGATAGGATTTCTTTCATATTTGTACAATATTTGTGTGCTTCTTATTTTACAAAAAAAAAACCTTATCCAGAAATTATTTTAGTCAACCCAATACAAATGTAATCAAAATACGGAAGTTAATATGTAATCGAAGGGCTGAAGACCTCCCTAAAAATACGATAAGAAAGCTATCACAGAGCTGACTATCGTTGCGGCAAACATAGGACCAACCGTTCATGAATAGTTAAAATGTGAACCTGTTAGGCAATGTCCACACCAGCATGAAAAGCACACACGAAATAACAATAGGGCCTTTCGCTGAAAACTCAATATTCCAACTTCAACAAACGTAACTGCTACATAAAACATTGCGGATTCAGTCGCCGATAGAGTTGTTGTTTAAATAAAAATCAGTTTCAGGGGATGTGCAAGCTCTTTAGATATTTGTGTGAGCTTGGGTTTACTGTGATGGAGGCATGCGCGGTGCGCGGGTTTTGGTCCCGCGAGGTACAGTAGCATTCGGCGAGACGCGGAGTTCGCGCGCGACTCCTGCTACGCCGTTTCATGTACCGCGTGCGTACTTACGTAAGTCACGTAAATGTAGTAAAAATAAAAACTTATAACTCGAATCCACGTATATATCCCTACTTGTGATTTATAAAGACTAGAGTTTTATACGTAAATAGTGTCGTCGATGTGTAAGTGTGTGAACATTACGATTGAGTTTGTTTGACATTTCTGTGCTAATACGGCCTGTATTGGTGTTCATACGAATGAACGTGTTGTTTGGTAAGTGTAGACGTGACCTTAGAGTGTATTTCAGAGATAAATACAGTAGTACCTACTTCACGATGCTGTTAAGTGTGTAGGTACTGCATTAGGTATTGTGTATATGTTTAGTCTAAGTAAGATTTAAGTACTTATCAGTTCTCATTAAAATTAAATGAAAACGATGCTGACTCCTTAATCAGATGGACTGGGCATTACGTGTGTGTATATGTGTATATAGGTGCAATTTGTACACACATTTTCAGGGCCCAAGCCTGTCTCATTTACTAGTGGTACACCTGCAGACTATAAAATGAGGTCATGGCAAAGATAATGAAACCTCGAAACATAACCTTAAAATTATAGAGAGCCCACGTCCAGCAGTGGACTGCGATAGGTTGAAATGAATTAATTGGCACTTATAAACTCTATATTATCTATCTATTGCCATAATATTTTTTATAACACGAACATACAGTCAGATCAGGTATCGTAGGTGAATTCAATATTCGTTTCTAACTAGTATACTTAGAGGCCCCATACACGGACAATAATATTGATCAATATTTTTATTGTTCAATATTATTAATCACAGTCTTTTGAATACACACCTTTAATTATATTGACTCAATAACATTGCCTCAATATTTTTATTTTCGTCCGAGTATATGTCTGACGAAGAAGTAAATTCTAAATTCTAAATTCCGATATCCGACTAACGCTGATCTGAAAAATATTGATCAATATTAAGCCTATACGGTGCAAGAAAAAAATATTGAATAATAAAATTTAAGCTCCGGCAAACTTTCGTTTAGTGATTGTTCAAACCTCAATATTAACCCTACACGGTCAATTTATTGAACAATCATTTATATTGATCAATATTATTGTCTGTGTATGGGGCCTTTAACGAGTAGCTCACCCAAATATATCAAGTCTACCTGGGGAAAATACTCTCACCCTAGAGCTATGTACACAGAGCTGCTCAAAAAGTCAAAGGACACCACAATTTCATTCAAATGTCTGCTTTGACTAACCACTGGGAAGGCGACTTTCTAATTTTGAACGAAATTGATTATTTATAAGATGTTTTAACTCCCCGGTTAAATGATTCACCGCATACTCAAAGCGAAAAAACCATAATAACCACTTGAAGTATGTTTACGTGTTTTAATTTAAGCCTGTTATTCCATTTTATGATATTAATCCACCTCAAATTTGTAATTAATAAAAAAAAATTGAATTTTATCACATATTTTCATTATTGCTATTTATAAACTTAAATTAATTTAGCAAATTTTTGTTGAAACAAAATTGAAGGACCTCGTAAAGCTCATCACAGTTTTCCAATAACTAGGTATTATAATTTGGGAATAATTGTCTAAGCACTCGTAACGTTCCCACCTTGTTTATTACAATAAACTATGAAACGTACCTACATTTTCATTGTAATGACCGCATTATTAGCCTGCCTCGTTGGTCTAATAGTCGTAGAGTGCAACTGCTAAACATGAAATCGTGAATTCGATTCCCGTAACGGGATAATATTTGAGTGGTTCATAAAATAAAAATATTTGTCGAAGAGTAAAATAAGCCTGGGTGCTTATTGAATTTACGAACCTATGTATGTAAAGAAAATCATAAGAAGATTTTACTTAGATTAATTTAGGATGTAGACCGGTGTATAAGAATGTTCGTAAATACTATTTTTACTTGTACATTATTTTAAAACTAGGAATTTTAATAAACGCTGAATATTCTAACGCAAAGTTGAGTGACTCTACAGTTTCAAAGAAGCACACCAAGTGTTTCTCAATTTGTCTCAAATGTAACTAGACAAGGACTTAGGAGGTACTTGTACCTTAAATCTATTCGATATCTTATTATCTGTTCAGACGTATAAAATTCGAAATCTTGTTGAGAATAGCAGTATTTTATAACTAAACAATTTTTACGTATTGATGTTTGTGTACTAATAATATATAAATATAGTACTCTTAAATTAAGAAATAAATTTCAATACGATGGCAGCGCGAGTGTAGCGCCTCTGGTGTTACAAATGTTCATAGGCTACGGTGACCACCAGTCTATCAGGAGGGAGTGCTTGTCTTCCACCTTAGTGGTATGAAAAAGAAAACAATTCACAGGTATAATAATGTCAAACATGCTAAGGTTACTAGGTATATCAGAAGTAAATATGGTGGTTAAACTTTAAATTTTTTTTGATACTCCGCGCAACAGTTTTAACATGTTCTATCATACAGACCTACCCCTGCCTATAATAAATACAACAAAATAGAATTATCAATATCAGTTCAACAATTCACGTCTGACGTTATGTAAAAATTCGCCGTAAGACTCTTAAGCCGTTAGGCTCTTCTGAGGTGAGTTCCATTTCGGTCTTCTGGCCTATCCTACGACAAAATTGAGGCAAACCGAAACAATTTAGCCGTTTAATGGGTAGTCTGACATCTTTCTAGGGCTGGAAGACCCACAAAAAATCCTTATACTCCCGCAGCAGACTAATAGCAAAATACCATAATGTATTCCTATACGTACAAAAAGAGAACATTTTTCACTAGCTGTTCCATTAAGTTTTCTTTTCATGAAAACCTTTTCCTGACAACAACGAATACATCAAAAAATAATATGCAATTTGGTGCAATTTTAAAGTTATGGCGGCGTGACGAAGAAAAATAAGGATTCATTTTTACAATAGTTACTTTAATTGTTTTCGTAGACATTTTGAGTATAAACATAGTTTGAATGGTGGATAATAACCACCGTTATTCGGAACAGCTGCAGCTCTAAAAAGGTTCTAGTGTTTTTAACGTACAAATTAATGTTCATTCGGTCAGCTTGAAATAAATAGAATAAATTATGTCAAAATTGGAAATTTTATGAATTTACTCGAAAGTAAAATGAACTTAGCTTTACTTATGCTTAAAGCAGCTTCTTCTTATCTATCGTGTAATTATCGGCAAATAGTACAAGTAACGTCAGTTTATAAATTTTACTGTCGAGTATAATCGTCGTGGGCTCAAATTTAATGTTACACTGCGCCTTAATGTAAGACAGTTAACACGAGCTTTGAGCTGAGTAATTAGTAAGTCGTAGTTTAAACTGAAGCAAACGATAACACTGAAATAGCGAAATGAACAGTAGGCGCACACTTTTTTTTTAACGTGAGGGAAAATCTACCATGGATGCTATGCCGGACTACTACCAACTAAAACACCTCACGTAACGCCCAACACCCTATGGTTGGGAGCCCCGGTTAAGCCCTCGGAAGGATGTCCCAGACAGTAGGCGCACACTGGGCGACAAGTCGCCGCGACTGCGCCTACTTACGTTAAAAGAAAAGGAATGATGTCGTTTTATCCGACCGTATGTGTTTCTTGCATGTTTGTTAATATTTCGCTATAAAAACCAAAATATTTGCACTCGTGTTCACATCTTATTATATTAAAACTACTACCTGCTAATTAAATTTGCAATAGCACAATTATATTTTAAAATCGGTTTTTGTTTTCTTTTTCAAGAAATTAATTCTTTTATTACAAAATATGACTACTGGCATAAATTTTCTTTTTATGAAAAAAAAAAAAAGAATAGAAACAAAAAACAGAGTGATAAACGAGTGGAAGTCTCAGCGGATAATAAGTGATTATCACAGAAAAAGTTCCAAAAAGTTCCAAGCTCAGTAGCTACTAAAAGTAACTTTTAAACTATTGTCGTGTTATGGCGAAATGGATCAAAATAAGTTGGAACACAAGTCAGAAAACTCAGTGTAGAAGAAAATACGACAGATACTGGGACTTAGAATAGGATAATAACCTTGGAAATATGATTTAACATTGCGTAGTAAAAAAATAAATAAATGAACACATTCCTGATCTAGTCTCTCTCCCAGAAGGCAAAAGAAAGTTGACTTAAAGAAGCGTAGATTGCAGTTAACTCCAGTTGATTATTTTAAAATCGTTCAAATTGTATTCTGGAATAAAACGTAGGGTTTTTATCTCGGAAATCCATTTCTAATTTCCCAAGGAATGCGGAAACGTGAACAGAATTATGGTGGAGCCGCGGGCGCCTCCTAGTTTATAATAATAATAAACAGTTCATTTAATTCGGGCATCATAAACCTATAGAACTTAACATTAATATCACATTTAAAATAACAACATAAAATACACATGAAAATATTTAAATTCAATAAATATTAATCAAAAATATTATAAATTTCAAAAATGACAAATTAAAATGAATTACAAATTCATACAAAAAAAGTCAAAAATTAAAATAAATTCATGATTAAAATACATAAAAACATAATAATAATACGAGTAATAAATAACAAAATTATAATAAATACATTCACATTATTAAGATAATGTTAGTACAATTACATCATTACCTTTATCGTAATCAAGCTTGAAATATACCTTCTTAATTACTGCATTTGAGATATTACGAATGCTATGAAAATAGAGCGAGAAATGACAAGAGCTATACTCAAAATTGGTACTTAATATTTATATGTCGTAATGCTATATTCCTTTGCGCCAAAACACAGAGATATTTATAAAAGCAATGCTAATATTCTCATTTTCCAACTGAGTGACTATGATCTTATTCCTTTGGGAAATTCTTTTCCCCATTTAGTGTCCACTGCATAGTAATTTGTTTTTACTCCTTGGAATCAGTAATTTTTTGTACATTGGGTTTCTCACTATTACCGTATATTAATAATAAACACCCGACTACTGCTTGTTCATTATCATTACCCGAATGCTACTCCCGTTTACTTCCAAAAATCTCGCATTGGAGCAGGGTCAAAATAAAATAAAATAAAATAAATTTTGAAGCGCTCGTGGCCCCGCGGACTCAGTGTTCTGTAAACGATCACTGCAGTAAGCAACATTTACTATGGCCGGATATGGATGGGTGACCACCACGTGGACCACTTTGTGACATTTATTTACGAGCGTTTCCGTGCTTCGGAAGGCACGATAAGCCGTTGGTCCCGGTTGTCAGTAAAATGACAGTCGTTAAGCCAAGTTGAAGGCCTTACGGGCGGCTTGAAAAATTTCAACTGTGGGTCGTCACAACCTGCGCCGGGTCGGCAGCGCGTGTGTAGCGCCTCTGGTGTTGCAAACGTCTATAGGCTACGGTTACCAACCTTCCGGTGGGCCGTAAGCTTGTCTGCCACCTAAGTAGTATATAAAAAAATAAAAAAATATTCCCTTTGAAATTTTTAAAAAATTATTTAGGTTTGTCAAAATTTTTGTGACTCTACCGGGGGTTCGGAAATGCTACAGACTGAGAAGAACACCCCAAGAAACTCAGTCCGGTCCCTCTTATTCATCTTAGTATCTAATACAGTTTTTTTTTTAAATGTAGAAAGGAGAAATTCGTGTCACTGCCAGGCAGTCTTGTCTTCTAGAAAGTCTTTAATGCTATAATAAGCTATCTGGCACAATTTAAGTTTTACTAGTTTTTTAAATTTATTAACTGACAAACCTGTTATGGCTGTCGGTAATGTATTGTACATTCGAATACAATTGCCCGCAAAAGAATTGCTTATTTTATTAAGCCTAAATCTAGGTACAGCCAATTTATTCTTATTTCTTAAGTTTAGGTTATGGATATCACTATTTTTAATAAATTTACTGTTATTTTTATGAGTATAAGGTGAGTGTAGTGAAGAGTATGAGTATGAGTACTTTGGAGAAATGTATGAATATCTCCCGGATGCGGGCACTGTGAGGGAGGCGATGACTGATCTTGCGGTGCAAGCATCAAGCGGAGATATTACTTTGGAAGAGATTGAATGGTCGATACGAAGCTTGAAAAATGGAAAGTCTGCGGGAATTGATAGGATATCTGCTGAAATGATCAAATTAGGTGGTCCTTGCGTCCGGGACGCCTTCTGGTCATTGAGCAATCTATGCTGGAAGACTGGAAGGGTCCCAATGGACTGGAGGCGTGCTATCGTCGTGCCCTTGTATAAAGGCAAGGGCTCACGTATGGAGTGCGCCAACTATAGGGCCATCAGTTTGATCAGTATAGCAGCTAAAGTGTATGGCAAAATTATTGAAAGGAGAATGAGGGTGGAATCTGACGTATTACTGTGGGAGGCGCAGGGTGGTTTCCGAAATGGAAGGGGATGTATGGACCAAGTTTTCTCGCTCCGCAACATCGTAGAGAAGCAGCTGGCTGTAGGCCGGAAGGTTTTCTGCGGTTTTGTGGACATGGAGAAAGCATTTGACAGAGTTGTACGGAAGGATCTCTGGGATATATTGCCAGGATACGGGATTGATGGTGCGCTGCTTCGTGCTGTGCAGTCTACATATGTGGGATGTACGGCATGTGTGCGGGTGGGCGGCAGCCTGTCTCCCTGGTTTGACGTCAACATTGGCGTCAGACAGGGTTGTGTGCTGTCGGCTCTGCTGTTTGTCCTGTACCTGGACGATTGTCTTATGAGAGTAAGATCGATGAATGTTGGATTGCGAATGGGTGACTTACTTGTGAACTGTTTGCTGTATGCAGATGATGCCGTGCTCATAGCCGAATCGCCATCAGAACTACAGTCACTAGTCACAACGATGAAAGATGATTGTCTAATGAGAGGCTTACATTTGAACGCGACTAAAACGAAAGTGATGGTATTCGAAAGAGAAGAGGACAGAACGAATGCCAGGATAACTGTAAATGATGTAGTGCTGGAACAGGTGGATGAGTTTGTATATCTTGGATGTGCATTTAGCAGGGATGGACGGTACACCGCTGATGTAGAAAAGAGGGTAACTGCGGGAAATAGTGTGAATGGAGCGTTAGGCACACTTTTAGGTACCAAGGCCTTAAGTCAAAAGGCCCAGCTCGCAGTACACAATGCGGTGCTGATACCTACGCTAACATATGGAAGCGAGAGTTGGGTATGGCAGGAAACGCATGAAAGTAGAATAAACGCGGTCGAGATGCGCGCGCTACGTAAAATCTGCGGAGTAACGCTCGCAGATCGCGTTCGGAATGAAGATGTAAGAAAGAAAGTTGGTCTGAAAGAGAGTGTCGGTGTTAAAGTAAGGAAGGGCATGCTACGATGGTTCGGGCATGTGGAACGAATGGGAGATGAAAGAATGACAAAACAGATATACAACGCGAAAGTGGATGGACGTAGGAGTCGGGGAAGGCCACGACACACCTACCACGACCAAATTAATCATGTGTTAGTGGAGGGTGGTGTCAAGAGCCGTAGGAACCGACGTGCATGCATGAAAAGAAAAATTAAAGTTGAAGAGGCGAGTGAGGTGTGTATGGACCGTGCCGTATGGCGCTCGGTTCTTTCTGCCTACCCCGCAAGGGATTTGGCGTGAAGATAGTAGTAGTAGTATTTTTATGAGTATATAATAAGTTTTCATATGTGTACTGTGAATAAACAGTAAGGATGTTGATATCCTTAAACTTTTCTCTTAATGACTCCCGAAACCCCATACCATAGATAGCCCGGACAGCCCTTTTCTGCAACACAAAGATACATTCGATGTCGGCAGCGTTACCCCATAATAATATGCCATAGGTCATGACACTGTGGAAATAGCTAAAGTAGACAAGACGCGCTGTTCTAATGTCTGTCAGTTGTCGGATCTTTTTAACGGCATAGGCTGCAGAGCTCAGTCTGCCCGAGACTTTCTCGATATGAGGCCCCCACTGCAAGTTGGAGTCTAACTTTATGCCCAGAAAGACAGTTTCATCGACCAATTCTACTTGATCATCCCTAATCTTAATACTGGTGTTAACGAGCCTAACATTTTGCAAGGTGAATCTAATAAATTTTGTTTTAGTTTCATTTAACAATAAATTATTAGCGTTAAATCAGTGTACTACCCTAGAGAGGGCATTGTTTACTTCGTCAAGATCGCGTTGTCCACGTTCAACTTTAAATATTAAAGATGTGTCATCAGCAAACAAAACTACCTCGTGATCGTCTCTTATAAGGTGAGGGAGATCATTTATGTACACTAAAAATAGAAAAGGTCCCAAAATTGAACCCTGAGGCACCCCCATTGTTACAGCAGAACCATTTGACTGTTTACCATTTATAACTACTCTCTGTACTCTATCTCTAAGGTAAGAACTAATTAAATCCAAGGCCGTCCCCCGGATTCCATAATGATCAAGTTTTTGAATTAAAGTCTGATGCTGGACGCAATCGAAGGCCTTAGATAAGTCGCAGAATACACCATAAGCATCATACGACTCCTCCCAGGCCTCATATATACACTCTAACAATTTGATTCCAGCATCCGTGGTAGACCGACCGCGCGTGAAACCGAATTGTTTAGTATGGAATAGTTTATTGGTATTAAAATGATTTTGCATTTGATTAAGCATTATCTTTTCAAAGATTTTACTAAACGTGGGTAGTACAGTGGGCCTAAAAAGGCCACATTGTACGTTTCTTTTATGGATCTTATAGTGTTTCTCTTCACTAAATTGTCATTCACTAAATTGTCTTGAAGAATCTCATTGTAAATCATCTGAATTGACAGTTTTGTATGGAAATTCGTAAAATGGCTACATCCATGAATAATTATTTATTAATAATGTCAAATTCTATGTTCAAATTGGTGAATTATTAGATTGGTAAGGGGGGGACTAAGATTTCACGTTTAAATTTAGCATTTTTATTGTCATTTGTGTGTTTTTAAGTTCTTTTGGACAAAATTGCAGACTTGGAACTCTATAGAAACTTTTTAAAGCGTACACGTCAAGATAAACTCGTATTTTCATTAATGAACAGTGTAACCTTTATACTTTTAATTGGTGGCACTTGATGGAACTTGTTATACATTATGAAAATTCACTCACTTGTACTATTCCACAACTTTTATTATGATTTTAATAAGACCTTTGAGAATGCTATAATAGCGAAACCGGTTAGGTATTATTAAAATTATAATAAAAGTTGTGGAATAGTACAAGTGAGTGAGTTTTCATAACAGTGTAACCGTAGGTAGGTTACCCTGGTAGTTGAAAACGTTTTCAACACAAGTGATACAGTCGCTCTGCCGACCCTGGAAAATGTCTAAAAGACATAACATAGAGTTAAGGAACTTTGAGAAGTCTGACCCTGAGTTTATTGGTTGTTTTCATTAATTACCTTAGCCTTTGATTAGAATCAAAAGGCTAAGGTGACATTAGGTATATAATTATATACCTAAACCTAATAAATAGTACTCTAAGATACTTATAATGTCACCTTAGCCTTTTAACATGATATAGTGGTCATCAAGTTATAACAACCTTACCTTTGAGAATGCCGAAAGGCGAAACCAGTCAGTTGTAAAGTAAATAAATGTTGTAGAACAGTATAAGTGGTGTTATTCAATATGAGCAGCAGGTTCCACCAAGTGTTATCAATCAACAGTACAAATAACCTTTTTGGGCTACCTACATGTCACAATGTTTCAGGGAGTGCCACGGGTCCTTCTAAGTTCACATGGCATCCGCAGTGGTAGCTTATGGGATGTGCTATGGGTCCGGAATGCATTAATTGTTGGATTTATAAGCCCTTTTGGGCTAGCAAAGAAGACCTACATATCGAGACAGAGATATCTTATTTGCCATTATTCCGGATTGACCAATCCTACGGGAGCCACAAATCTTTCTCCAATATTTACATGGCACCCACAACGGTACCTCATGGGGTTGTGGCATGGGTTCGGAATCCTAGGGGTACCATGGACTCTCCTCCAAAGATTATATGACACCCCCAGGGTACCATGAGTCCGGAATGTATTATTCCTGGATGTAGCACAATCCTTCTCATAAGTTAACATGGCACCCCCGGGGTATCCTATGGGTCCAGAATGCTTTTCCAACAGTGTTAAAAGCACAAGCCAACCTGTCCAAGCCAAACTCACCTGTCAACTAGTACATCTGCTAATCTGCTGTCATTCCTGTAGACCTGAGGCTTCGATGTGAAAGGATTTTTTAGATACATTGATGGTAAAGGTGAAATTAGAGATATAAAAATGATATAGAAACTTTGTACACTTAAGTATTGCTTAATTTATTTATTCATTCATAATAACAGTGCTCTAGCCATGGTAAAAAAATTGTACAATTCGCATACACAAAATCTTCAACATTCTATTGGTGTCGGTTAAATCTTTTTCTTTTGTATATGTCCTTCCAAACCGGTCATAATTAACATTGTGCATGTACATTCACATTCATTAATTGCTGCAACACATTGTTGACGTTAATGCAAGCCATGATGAAAGTAGTCATGACTCCTCGAGAGCTCGTCCAATAAATACTATTTGGAAAATTATCTTGCATCTGAAAATGAAACAGTTTTCAATTAGGTAAATGTGCATTTATGTTGCATAAAAGAACTTCTTGTATTATTTGAAGATTATTTATCAAGTTTTTATGTGATTCAGGCTCCTTCCTCTAGTTTAATGATTGCTATTTTGAAAACTGAACCCAATATCCTTTATTGATAATGATAACTTAGCAATTTGCACTAGGAGTTAGGAATTTGTTGCAAGATGCATTCGGTGGCATCGGTCATGAAGGCCTTGTCTTTTAGCCTGATGACCTGTAGAAGTGACCCGTTGCATAACAAATGCTTATGTAATACCAAGCCATTGTCAATGGTGTTAGATTACTGTCATGGAGCTCTCTCAACAATAGGAAATACCTAAGCATGTATGCAGGTATAACAGATAATGCAAAACTAAACCCGGCCCTGATTCCCTGGTAGAAGCCGATTGACTGCAGAATAAAGGACACATCACATGCTCAAGCAAAAGCTTTGGTAAGCACGACCTAATTATAAGATAATTTGCAATCTAGTAATTAAGAACTATGAAATAAATATGTAACTAATTATTGAATTATAATTTTGTTTACCTTTTATTGATTTTTATTTTGATACAATAAGTATGTAATAAAGTTGAGCTTTGGGTCTTGCAAAGGACTTGAATGTGACGAATGTCCCTTGTTTATAAATCTTGATTGCCTCAGAGTGTAGGATAGCACGTTAGTAATCAATTATTTGAATTAAATCACAGAAAGAGAAAGACATCTTTTTTCATATATATTGGTGCCTTGTTATCGTTGAAGTAGATTTACTATATTCTTTGATACAATTTCTTGTTTTCTTTTTGGTGTTGAATTCAAGCTTGAAACTGATGCCTAGGTCACAGAAACCAACAATAATATCTCTTTGAAACAATACATAATAATGTAGTAGGAATGTTCTTTTTTTTTAGCTACAATTATTGATCAAATTGACAATGACATGACACCTATGACAGATGCAATAATGTCTGGCGTAAATTACGAGCGACCACAATAAAAAATAAAGTGCATTAATTATGTAATTGAATGCTTCATTTTTACTTATTTTATATTCTATAGATGAAAATGACGATATATAGTTAAACTATATATAAAACTATCGTTTTACGTAGTAATATTGGCAAAATACTTTTACAATTCGGCGTTTCCCTGTATTTTTTTAGAGCAGCAACATCGATTTCAAATATGTTGGGAGAATTGCAAAGATTCATTTTTTAATGTTATCTCTAAAGCATTTCTTGTGCAACTCTGCAAATGAATCTGATATGAATGAAACGCGCTATGTTGCCTTTTTAGGCCCGCAGGTCAATAGTCCAACCCTTTTTACGTCACTTCTCTTTAGTAATAACTATTGTAACTCTGTAGCTCTTGCTATTTTAAAATATGACAGTGATTCTCATTATGTAGAAGTAAAATATTGTCATTGATTCTCTTCAGCATGTAGGCATGTTAACGACATCCCATGTGTCAAGTTTGTATTACCAAAGATAGCAAAGACTCTTCTCATTTCATTCATTTAGAAATGTAAACCCTAGTTATAATATGATCTCACATAAAATTTTGGTGTGACTGGTAAACTAACTCCTTAGTCGAATGTTTTTGAGTCAGTGGATGAAAAAATAAATAGGTCAGATGCCACTATGCAAGGGCGACAATGCACCATTTTCTAGCCCAAGCGAGCACTTTCAATTTTTTGTATACCTACAAGAGTGCCAAAAGTTTTCCGCACTGCGTCTACGGCCACATGCCTGACTGAATATGAATATGTATGGCGGTGACTTGCCAATTCGAATTCGGTTGCTTTATTCAACACACTGGAATAATGTCGGTGATAATCCCCTTTCCGTTATTTAAAATACACGTTAAGTAAGTCTAAGCTTGCTTGTGTAGCGCGTAATGAAAAGCGGGACGTGAGAGTCAGAATATCATGCTAGTGCATTCATTTACTTTATTAAACAGTTTCTAAAGACGATGTAATTACAGAATTCCGGGTATCCTTTCATTAAACGATGGAACAGTGTACTACTCTCGTTCCAACACCTTTATTGATATTTAAGAAGACATAGACCATAAATATTTATTTATATTTGTTATGGCACGGCAATAGGCTAACCACCTATAACGTGTGACATAAAACTATAAGGTAAAATGTGGGCGTATACTATGCCTCTGCCTACCCCTTCGGGATAAAGACGTGATTGTTTGTAGAAGTTAAAGTCAGGCAGAATTTTAGTTGATCAGAATGAAAAGACGGGTTAGTCCCTTAGTGTGCTCTTCCTAGTTCATGAAGCATCAAACTACCTACAATGGCTACGCATGGAGGGTTCCGTGCCAAAAAGCAGTATAAAATCTCGTTTGGTGTGTGGGACACCCCTTAAATTAGTTTTTTTTGCGTTTAGTGTTTGTTGTTATAGCGGCAACAGAAATATATTAAATCATTTGGTAAAATTTCGACTGACTAGCTTTCATGGTCCACGTGATACAGCCTGGTGACGTACAGACGGACAGAGGAGTCTTTGAAATAAGGTTCCGTTTTTACCCTTTGGGTACAAGCCCCTAAAAAGAATCTGCATTTCCATATAGGTACTGTATGTTAATTCAATCTAATGTAAGTAAATCCCCTCGCCTTGGCGACTTCGGTATGGAAATCAGGAGACTGGCTAGAGTTGCAGATAAAATGAAGACGACCTCTGCCACAGAGATACCATATTTCACGTTCAAACGGTCGTACTTTCAAAATTAAGCATGCTTTTCTTCATTTGAATCCTCCTTTGAATCGAAATGAACCTTAAAGGTAGACATCATTAATCTATAGTTAATAGAATATGTAATGTCACCTGTATGCTGACAAAATGTAGATAGTACACCTATCATCAACCCATCTCGTGGGTGTCGTAAAAGGTGACTAAGGGAACATATCCGGTAAGTGCCCATTACGCAGAGAAAGAATACTTTAATTTAACTTTATAGCAACCCATCTGTACTATCCGTTCGCTCTAACTTTGCCGCTGGCGTAGAGGCGTATACGCGAATTATTAATTAGACGCATTAAATTGACAGTAGCTAATGTCACTTCGTCATAGAAAATACGCAACATTGTATGAAGAAGTGACATTAGTTGCTGTCAATTTACTTCTTCCAATTAAAAATTCGACTTTAGTATGGAGCCGAGCGGCAAAGTTAGAGCGAACGAGCAGTATTGGCCATTGATATACAAAACTACCTGCCCAAAACGGATTGGTTTATATTATTAATCCTTAGGAGAGGCCTATGCTTAGCTGACATGAATCTTGTACATTTACATTATTAATTATGATAAAATAACCTACTTTGACATCGGGACACGGCATCCTCGTAATTTAATTACCTACAAGCTGGCAAAAGTTTTCAATGAAACATTGTAGGTATGTAATTAATTGGTAAATAAATGATCGCAAGCCCCAGTCGCGTCGAACGTAGTACATACTTATTACCAACTATTCTAACATAATTTAAGATCTTGTTGCTGACTATCAACTATTTTAAAGTACTTTGAAGAGTATAAATAAATTTAGAGTGACTGGCTCGACCAATTTATCTTATCCTATGTTTTGTTGTATTTGTTGTTATCGGTAGAATGTAACTATTAAGAAAAACGTAAGAAAAATTGAATGAAAAGCCATATGGTCGGAATTGGTTAAGGTTTTCATTTTTCATACTTCCAGACTCTTCAAGTAGAGCGTATAAGGGCATTATTGGTCCGCCAACATGAGGGCCATTGACAATGGCCATCAAGTTTTGGGGGCTGTGATAAAGACTCACTACATTTCATCATGTCTTTCCATTACGCGTCATTTTGAAGACCTTTATATAATTATATAAAAAAAATTACAACCAATCGTTCTCGCTGCTAAAATATGGGTCTAGTAATTCGTAATATCTGATACAGCTCTACAGACGCACGCTCATGTTATGCGTATCATTTGGAACATTCTGACGATAACAATATACAGAATACGAGCATTCTGCCTGTTACATTCATATACGGTATGGTTCACGTGACCTGAATACGAAAATTCTGATCAAATCACGATTAACCCCCTTCCAACAGATTTTAATATAATAAACATTCTTCATTGTAATGCGTCTTACCAGTAAAATGGGTGGTGCTTTCATATTCGGCGCGTGAGATTTGACACAGTTCTTGCTCAACATTATCAATTTTATGGTTGGCATCATTTAGCTATTGGGAAGTGTAATATTACATTTAGAGATTTTACTATTTATGTAAGTACATAAAAAAAGGCCACCTTGACTGAGAATTCGGAGTTCTTTGAGAGTTATAAAATCTTGTGCGTGATTGATTTAGGAAATTTAGAATTCGAATAAAACCAAAACGTGTTTTTTGAAGCTTTATATTTTTTGAAAAATTCGACACTAACAAATGCCAACTTTACAGGAGAAGCCAACAAAGGGAAAAGTGTGATAATTTTTAAAGTGATTAAGATAATCATTTTAAATTTTGTACGTTTTAAAATAAACTTAACTTTACTATAATTCCTCATATTCACCTTTTTAAAATTGTTTTTTTTTTTATGATTTCTCGTTTGTTAGCAGTATATAGACGTAATTTAGCAATATTATTTTCCAAATGTCACTAACCTAACTAGTGTCAGCGTAATTTATTATGGAGTACCCACTTAGAAATAAAGAAAGAGTTCAATTCCCTGTCTTGCCATACCACTAGATTAATATACAATTAACACTAGATTAAGATGCTAAGTAGTAAATTTACGAACTAGAAATAATACAGGACTGCAGTATACTACACTAGCTATGAGTTAGCGTAGCCAACACAGACATTTAACAAACCTCCTAACATTATAAAAAACAAAACTTAGCGTATAGCTATAATACATTTATATACTTTGAAGTACAAAATAAGCTTTAATAACCTAAAAGCATTCAATACAACGACAAGTAGAGTACCTAATGTAATCCAACCAGTAGTGCGTTACAATCCTTGAACATGCAGCGCTAATATTAGTTAGCCTAACATAGATCAAGTAATTTTCAAAAGTAGGTCTAGTTAAAATTTGAAACTATTTCTTTTTTCAATAATCTTGCACAATTATTTCATCACATAATAAAACACCTTATTTTAAGCATTTTGGCATCAAAAAACTATTTTATTTTAGCCATAAGTCGAGTTAGCGTAGTATAAATAGCTATGTTTTAAAGACTCTGCCCTTCAAGGGTAGGGTCTGAAGAATGTCGAGCAAAACCGTAGACCTTTTTTTGAACCTCAAACTTCTATTAAAAATACTAAATGTGAATTGAGGTTGAAAGAAAAATTCTGAGACATTTATTTGCCGAGTTATCTTATGTAATACTAGCGGACTTCACGCGGATTCACCCGCGTAGCTTCCGTTACCGTGAAAATACGGGAATAAAATTATAGCGTTGTTCACCGGGGATAGCGTGAGGATTTTTCAAATTGGTTCAGTAGTTTCGGAGCCTAATCGAGTCAAGCTCTCCTCTTTATAGAATAAGTATAGAACAGTTCTAAACTATTATTATAAAGAAAAAATAGTAATATAGATAAGCCAGGTAAATTTTGTATGAAGCTGACGCATCCTCCTTTATATTCACTGTTTTTTAATAATGAGAAAAGAACAGTGTAATATCAAAAAATCCGATAGGAAATATTCACTTCACCGTTTGTTGTGAATCCCATAGGAAATAAGTCAGAGTATTTTTTCGTTCAAGTATCCTACATTGCCCCAGGGAGATTCAGAGGTCAGAACAAATACACTGCCAATGAAGCTGAAAAATAAAGTAAAATTACGAAACTAATAGCCAACAAACAACAAGAGCTTTGAATTCTACCATAGCAGGCTTTAAAGGTAATTTGTGTATTGCAAACTCCCATCTTCCATAGGGATAGACTATGGTTTTCCGCGTACTACGATCCTGGCATTCAACTTTCACTACTTCTTCTTAAAGGTACTCTTGACCTGACTGTTTGTACCTACTTGTTTCGTGGAGTAACTACCCACGAAATACATAGTAATAAGTAATGTAGCTCAGTGGTAGTCGTCCTAACAGATTTTTATCACCAAAGGTTAAGGTTAATTAATCTTGAAAATAAAACTCTCGAGAATTAGATGACATAGCAAAGGCAATAACAAAGTTATACCCCTGAGGCTTATATGGGCTTATATCAAATAACGTATGTACCACAAACTCTAATCTTAATATAATTGGTCTCCTTTGACGAGCGTATTCATTTTAACGAGGAATATTCCTTGGCCTTTGGGTGGTTTACGTGGAGATAAGAACAAACATAAAAAGATCATAAAACATGAACATGACTGATAGGTACTGATGGTATTATTTTATCTAATAATGCCTTTATGTTTTCTTCCTGACGTGACGTGTGATTTTTTTTAGAATTGTCTTCTCAAAATAGCCTTTTTAAAAAATAATAAATGGCGATGAGGCTCTTGGGTGATTTTAGGAGAACACAAATAATGAAACTCGAAGCATTAGCCCTTTTCCAAGCCGTAGGTCAGCGTGGTACGGTAATGCCATACATCCTCCCTAGATATTGGGAGACGCCTACGTAAATTGGGCCAGGCCCACAAAAATGAGAGAACCTCAAAACTTGGGGAGAGTCATACTTACGAAACTGAGAGATGCTACGTCCAGCAGTGGACTGTAATCCCTACTAATATTATAAATGCAAAAGTAACTCTGCTGTCTGTCTGTTACGCTTTCACGCCAAAACGGCTGAAGCGATTTAGATTAAATTTAGCATAGAGATAGTTCGAGGCCCTGGCAAGGACATAGGCTACTTTTTAACCAACTGAGGTTATGATTTTACGCGATAACGACTTCTACGCGGCTGAAGCCCTGGGGAACAAGTAAAACTGTATAACTATTTGATAGTGTGTGATAATAGAGGTAATAATATGGTTTTCCTCAGTAATTACAATATTAGGTACTTACAAAATTCATTATCTGCATTGCAGCAAACCTGAAATTCTGTGTTCAATCATTTTATGATAAAGGTAAGATAATTTAAAGACCTAATTAACCTGTCCACTGAAAGCGGACAGACAGCTCATTATTGTTAAATAACTTTGTAAACAACATGCACAGCAACGAGAGCAACAGTTAAAATAATAATGTTTAACTTCAAACAACGAAATGTTTAATTAAAATTGTAATTGCAATATACTGAAATAGGTACCTAAGCATTTATATATGTAACGGCATAGAGCAATACATGGCAATAGGTTCACCACCTTTTACGTGGGACTAGAACTATAAGGTGAAATGTGGGCGTATACTACGAGTATGCGTGTATGTATAGAACAATACGAGCTATGACTTTGCTCGGGAGGGCATACGAAGATTTTTCACGCTGTCCACTGTCAATACATACTTCAAATGGTATAACAAATATTTATGAATGTGTCTGAAACTATGTTAGTTGCTTAGTATAAGTTCCATAGTCACAGCTGCGTGTATATGAATACGATTTCCCCCCGCAACATATGACAGACAGATATGTATAGAGCAAACATGCTATGTCTACTCCCCTACTGATCCCGTTGCTCTGTGTTATGACAGTAATTAAAAACTTTTATTAATTTCAAAAGCATATTAATCTTGAGACATGTTTACAAATTTAAGTTTGGGCGTTATCTTCTTTGTAAATAGATTAAAAGTAAATTAGAGGAGACGAAACTCAGTTAAACAATGATTAAATGAAAATTAGAGATTTCAGGTTTGGAAGAATAAAAATGTTTTGTCTTTTTTTTTGTGCTCAACGCGACGTAATTATTTAAATAAAAATACAGAATCTTTTATCATTATCTGGATGCTGTTCAGGTATTTTTATACCTAGTACCTACTTTATTGACCGACAAGCATACAACAGTACACCTTAACGGTGTCTGCAGCCAATTGCCGTGCTCAACTTGAGCCTAGGATCTGTTGTCGTGATCTTCTCCCGCCTTTTCGCATGGTCTTCCGGGGTCATACCAGCGCGTATGTCTTTACACATGAAGGCTACCACGCGGGTATTTTTTACGCAGTTCAGACGATTTTTATCTTTACCTCTCAATTCATAAGTCATAAACTCAAGTAACATCAAAACAGCATAATCACAGTCTACTACTGGATGTAAGTCACTTCCAACACGCTGGCCAGAGATTGGTACAGGTTTTTATTAAGATTTTTTTTGAGTTTTTCAAGACCGCGTACATTAGCCAACAGGTGCACCACTTACAGAAGAAGCTTATTTGAACTCTGAAGATCTGGGCAGGCCTTTCGGACTTACTTCAGACAAACTTTCAGTGTTTTCAATGTAGCAGTAATTAGTTTGCAAGATTGGAATGGACCAATATTTTTCACTGAGATCCCAAAAGTCTTGATAGGGATGAGTATAAATTTTGGAGTCTTGGGACATCCACCATAGGGTTGGGCGTTACGTGAGGTTTTTTTAGTCGGTAGGAGTCCGGCATAGCATCCATGATGGATTTTCCCTCAAGTAAAAAAAAGGGATGAGTATAAAAAAAATATAAACAGGTCATTTATTTGCCATGAAAAATGTAGATTCAAATCGAACTTATTAAATGACTGATGAATCTGATGATATTGGTTGTCTGTACATTGTCAGTTTCGTACGCAGTGACAGAAGCTTCCTAAAGAAAGCTACAAAGGGTAGGGTTTCACAGAAGAGTCCTCGACATAAAGATAGAGAACGTTAATAAAAGTCACATTTATATTTCAAGCCGTAACGCACTGATATACCTATCCATGTAACTACATAAACTTGGAAGGACCTATTCAAGAATTCTTTGAAAATTACCTAAGTCCCTCATGAATTAAAAAACGTCAAAGCTAAGTTCCTCTAAGTTACTTAGTTTTCCAGGTGGAAGTCGTACCACAAGGAGTTTTTACTTTAAAGAGGGGAGACGTCACCCGGTAAAAAGTGGTCTGGTACTTATGACTAACTTATTTGCCAATGCAACTAAATTACTCGATTTTATAGTCTATAGATATTATTGTGATTCAAACATTGCCCACAGTCTCCTTCTATTTAAAAGCATGTAACTGTTATAGAGAGAAAATAATTGTTTGTAACTCTGAAATTCCTAAACCAATTTTTACTTTACAATTATTTCGCCATTACTTAGTCAAATTATTATTAAAACAATGCCTCGTTGGTCTAGTGGTCGAAATGTGCGACTGTGGATCACGAGGTCGTGGGTTCGATTCCCCTCCTTTATGATTAAGCAAACAGGGCAGTTTCACACGCTGCTTGATGAGTCTGATAAAGAAATACCTCTCCTTTCATACACCTTATGTGACGTAAACGAAGTTGCGGGGTCAGCTAGTTATTAAAATATATTAATGCAAACCTCAAGCACAGTGCTGTCAATAAAGCAATGGCGTAATAATTATGTCACAGTATTGTGAGCCGAAATATAAATAAGATTAGGTTAGGGTGGAACAGTGACTATTAACGCGCGTAGGCGAGCTAGCGAAGCAAGCGGGCCGCGCGGTGGAGGCCGCAGACCTCCTAATGCCTTATTAGTTTTTTTTTATAAGTTTGCTTTTCGTTACCTTACAATCCAACGGAAAATAATTCGTGCGATTGTAAAACATGAAAGTTTACCATATTGCTCTGGTAGATTACAAAATAACGGTTGTAAAAATTTACGGTGTCACATACCTACACTATACTCGTAGTTACATTCAATCGCTCATAAACTGCGCCAGTTGTAACTAATCTCACGTGTATCTCCTCTCACTAAGATTATTTTTGAAAAGCAATTTGTATGCTAACTGATCATAAATTTTAAATATGGAAAAAGAATTGGTTTCGAGCAGGATTCGAACCTGCATCTTCTCGCCTTCCGTGCAAGATGCTTAACCACTTAGCCACCGAAACCTACTCGGAACCTTCTCTCACTCACGGCATATCTCATCCAATGAGATAAGCCCTGAGCTTTTATTGCCTTGATATTTTAAAAATTCACAGTACTCTAACATTATGTTGAAATCATAAGCTGCTGAAGATCTACACATTGACTGGTATAATTAAAGACGCGAGACGCTCTCTCACTTTTACTTAATATAGTTGTTTGTACCGTAACTTTAGAAGTGTGAAAATTGGCTATTGTGATTCCAACAAAGTTGTATCTTGGGCTAACTTATCGACAAGTTTCATGACAATTCAGAAGTTTAGTTGTCAATAAACGCAATGACATTGACAGCCAAACTTCTTACTTATTTCTAACTGAACTTATTTATGACAAAAAAATCGAAATAAAACCCAATAGAGACTCGCGTATCGCCATTTTTTTACTGATTTTATTTGTATCTATTTATTTTACTGGAGATTGACAAAATCTTTGATAAACGGAGGGCCTTTTATGAAGGGAAAAAGAAAAAGACGAACTTATTTATTAGTATAACAAAGTAGAAATAGCAAATAAATTATTTCGTACACTGCAAATAAAGTCAATTACCTTATTTACATTTGCATTCTTGTTAAATTTATGTCTAAATAGACTCCTATTTATATTATTAATTAATGCGTTTTAGGGAAATGGCATCATGTCCGCATAAGCTCATTTGAAATCCAATCATATCCTGACTGAAATAACTGCTTTTCCGCATCTGTTGGTCATTAATACGATTGCCTGACCAAAACGGCCCGGATACATTACAATTTCATTAGCATTGTATGATAATGTGAAGTTCATTTATCATCATAAATTCAACTAGAATTTATTATCATAAAGCTTTTCTTTTTTGCTTTATTGAATAAAATATAGAACTTGTTTTTAAAAGTTTGTTATCAATACAAAATATTAATAGAATATACGTAGATATTTTTTGAAAATTTTCTTGAAAAATGTCTCAGCAGTCTGACTTTTTTCTTTACATTCACGCTACGAAAATTTTTACAAGAAAGTTCAATACTTTTAATTTGAAACGTTCTACAATGATAATCTCTACTAACAGCCAAATTGTTATTGCGAGAATTAACGCTTTGTGACGTGTAATGTTATCCTTGAAATGGTTTTCCTTTGAAATAATGTCTTTGAACACGTCAAACGGCGTTAATGAAGTAAATTACTAAGGAAGAAAATTCAATATTGTAGGTATAAAGAGGTTTAATAGGTTATACGAGTAAATCCCAAACAAATTCAGTACTCGACTGAATTCTATTTTCTCCTTTAGTTAATTTGGGTAAAAATTAAAGCAAACCTCATCTACAATTCTATACAAAGGTAGGGCTAGAAGATTGGACCGCAGTTGCATCTAGTAGAAAGAAAGTAGTGTAACCAAACCAAAATGAAAACTGCGCCAAGCTTAGGTCCTGGGTTCCATTACCAATTGTTTGTTTCGAAGTTTGGAAGTTTCTATAATATGTATGTACATAAGATAAGAATATTTATCATTTGTCTAGATCCCATTCTAAAAGCGTGTATTAGCTTAGTTTGAATTGGGCTCGTGGTGATGTGAAAAAAATATCCCACAATATTGATAGTGCAAGAAAATCACTGTCTTACACTAAAAGAAATTTTCAAAATGTATGATTTAACTAATAACATAAATTCACACCCAGATTTCTAGTACCAAGTTCGCATAACACGTTACCCTAACGACTATAAAAATATATAACAGTTTTATGTACCGACGTGGAAATGCAGTCGGAGCGGTAACAATTACGAGGGTGGTGCCTTTCATTAAAGTTCATGAACTTACTACGATTTATGTTCGTGGAGTTGCGAAGAACTTCTCTCCTGTTTTCTCCCGTGAGCGACGCGAGCACACGATGATTCAACTGTGCCCAACCATGCTTGTTTGTCGTCAGCTAGTCAACTGTACCAATTAGTTTTTGATTATGAAGCTATTTTCTCTAGGGTGATTAAGTTGAGACTGCTTTAAAGCTTTTCTGAGTGATATTTTGCATTTTACCATATTGACTACAAGATAAGTTAGGATCTAGACCTAAATTCTTGTGCTCAAGTGTTGCCAAGACGTCAGTCCGAGGTCTCAGTTGGACGTAACAATAAGCTCTTTGTTATCTACTTCTTAGGGTCAAAAGAATAGCCATCACGCGCCTTTCTTAAATATGAAGTAGGCCTCCCTCACTACTCACAAAGTTTATTGTTGTTTTAGATTAAAGAAATCTTGTTTCAAATATGGAGCTTCGTGAAAAATATTCTTCATTCTTACTGTACATTAACGCATAATTTTGCGTCATAAGTAAAAATATAATCTATTGAACCCTTCTGAAAGCTGTTGAAAAGGGATCGCATAGGAGAGGCAAAATAATAAAAAAGAATAATTACCATTAAACAAAAACCCTTTTAATAAGGGTACGGGAAATTTTCTTTGTATTGTACAGCGTTTCAACACTCTCCAGGGTTACCTAACTTATAAATGAATGCATTGTTTTCATTATTACAGACTTGTTAGGTTCTATTCTCACAATTTTTATTGTACATTTTTCACAATACTAAGGGATAAAAATACTTAATAATGATGATTGATAGGAGATACCAAATTCTATCCGATTTCGAATGTTATACCCGACATTTTTATTGTAAAAGGTAAATATTTTTGTAAATGAAAGATAACAATGTGAGATATTTGTAATGATTCTATGAGACTGTATCTACGTATGTTTATGCCTAGAAAGCATTATTATATTTTCTGTGTCTGCCTCTAGATGGGACATGAATGAATTCCGAACCTCCTAAAGGCTTTCTCTAATCTTCTTATTTACTAAGGCTTCAGTATACGCATGGGCTATTCTCTTATAATATAAAGAGCTTTGACCTCGCAGTGCTTTTAACTTTATGGTCTTTATAAAATAACTAGAGCACGTCCGCGAAATCGTTCACGTGAATTACAGCTATTTAAAACACAATTTGTACTGTTTCACAATATTAATTTATTACTCTGACCCATGTCACTTCACGTTTCCGTTTCAGTATAAGTGGCGTTTTAAATAAGTGTAGCAAGTTCCACCAAGTGCCATCAATCAACAATGTAAGTAAATTGAATAACAGATATCACTAAAATGTGGTCGGTGTAACTTTTCTGGTCTTGGTCATTGCTGTAGATCTTAGTTTATACAGGAGTCACAATAATAGGAGTGTTTGTAGGAATAGTATCAATATTGTTTATTCAAAATTTTTAACAAAAAAAACCGACTTTAAACAAAAACTAAAAAATCTAAATATATATAACTCAAAGGTGACTGACTGACTGACTGACATAGTGATCTATCAACGCACAGCCCAAACCAATGGACGAATCGGGCTGAAATTTGGCATGCAGGTAGATGTTAAGTCGTAAGCATTCGCTAAGAAAGGATTTTGATAAATTCTGCCCCCAAGGGGATAAAATACGGGAAGCGGGAACGGGAACAAATTTTACGCGGGTGAAGCTGCGGGCATCAGCTAGTTAAAAATAAAATTAACTTATCACAAAGTAATAGGTATTATGTACCTATTTAGATGTATCAGATATTATTAAATGTAATACTGAAATCGATGCTTCTCCTATTTTGGAAGTCGGTTAAAAGGGCAGGGACAGGTAGTGTCTGCTTGTTCTGAAATGCTTAAAAAATGCGTTTTAATAAGGCCTTCAATTTGGCTTAAAACTACTGCCATACTATAGTAGAGGTATTGTCAGCAAAGACCGACAACTTTACGTGCTAACCAAAGCACGGAAATGCGCTATAACGGAAATGTCACAGAATTGTCGCACTACGGTCACTGTGCTACTTGTATCAACATAAAATAATATTCGAACATTATAGTGAATTATCATGTATAAACAGGTTTGTTGCATCTATGATTTTCTAATAAACAATAATACTAGCTGCCTGACCGAGATGCAAATCTCTTGTCACAATTACTCTATAACCGTATCATGACACCAAATAGTTACTCAAACATTTAAATAATCCGTAACATACATTCATCATTGTAATAATTATATACAATACTGACCCTGATAGTTCCTAAAATAAATAATTAGTCATATATGCCCAGTATAAACTTACATAACACCGTTAATTTTATATTATTTATACCTACTTAATGATTCAGATTACCTAGGATCAGCACTTTCTCATGTATATCTGCCCTTAAAAGCTAAATTAATCCTTGAAAAAAGGTTCAAAAAGAAGTCCCTATTTTCTTTTCCAAACAATGGACCGTTATTTTAATTAATAAAAAATGTAATTAAGACAGTACAAATAATAAGAAGCACTCGATTAAATGTCGTAAAACAATGACAAAAAGGTTCTCTGCGGAATCAAGAGTTCTTTGCCAGCCTGTAATACTGATGCACAGATAGACAAGAGCTCATCAAAATTTAAATACGGTCCATTTTGCTGTGTCGGGCTGCGGTCGTAATGAAAATATCCTTTACATTTCCCTATATTGGAGTTATTATTAGACTTGAGCCCCCTATTAAGCTGGACCGATAATTCCGTGATTGCGGCTTGACTTTTATATATACAAAGTATACAGATTTATGCTATTATTGTATAGGACACTAGAAGGCACCCGCATCTCCACCCGCGAACAATTCTGTTCCCGTTTTTGCATCCCATGGGAACATATTCCCGTGAAAGAGTAAAGTAGCATGTGTGTCATATCCAAGACTGTAATTGATCCCTGTACCAAATTTCAGCCAGATTCCTTTTGTCTTTAGAGCGTGAAAGATTAACAAACGTCTATACATTCACATTTATAATATCAGGGCTAGTAAGAATTGTAGCAACATCGTTTAGGTACTAGGAGGGACGTTACAGGCGTGGAGATGATTGGACCTTGAGGTATATGAATATATATTATATATTATGTATGTATGTGCTCAGTCGTAGATACCCATATAGGTAGTGCCAGGTGACAGCAATAATCTTGACCCCAAATGAGGAGACAGTAAAATTACTCATTTTGTAGTTCATTTCTACCTACCCTTTGCTATGCATCAACTGGTCTAATTAAAGACACAACACGCTGTCTCACTTTTAGTTTTTTCGTGGTTTGTACTCTAACTTTAGAAGTGTGAATAATGGCTATCGTAATCCCGATGAAGTTATATCTTGGGCTAACTTATCGATAAGTTTTACGACAATTTAGAAGTTTAGTTGTCAATACACGCAATGACATTGACAACCAAACTTACTTATTTCCCACTAAACTTATTTATAAGTACATATAGCAAACTAGAACTCGCAAATATACATTATAAATTATTTTAACAAACAAGCACGTACACTGCAAATAAAGTCAATTACTTCATTTAAATTTGCATTCTTGTTGAATTCATTCTGTTTAAATTAATATCTAAATAGAAGCCTATTTATATTATGAATTAATGCGTTTTAGGGAAATGGCAACATGTCCACATAAGCCCATTTGAAATCAAATCATATCCTGACTGAAATAGCTGCTTTTCCGCATCTGTTGGTCATTAATACGATTGCCTGACCAAAACGGCCCGGATACATTACAATTTCATTAGCATTGTATGATATTGTGAAGTTCATTTATCAGCATAAATTCGACTAGAATTTATTATTATAAAATGCTTTTCTTTTTTGCTCTATTGAACAATATATAGACCTTGTTTTTAAAAGTTTGTTATGAATACAAAATGTTAATAGAATACACGTAAATATTTTTTGAAAATTTTCTTGAAAAATATCTTAACAGTCTGACTTTCTTATTTGAATTCCCGCTACGAAACTTTTCACAAGAAAGATCAATAGGTTTAATGTGAAACGTTCTACAATGATAATCTTACTAACAGTCTAGATCTTAATTGTTATTGCGAAAATTAACGCTTTGTGACGTGTAATGTCTTTGAAATAATGTCAAATGGCGTTAATGAAGTCAATTACTAAGGAAAAAAATTCAATATTGTAGGTTTATAAAGGTTTAGTAGGTTATACGAGTATAGCCCAAACAAATTCAGTTCTCGACTGAATTTTATCCTATCCTATAGCTAATTTTACTAAAAAAATCGAAGCAAACTTTACCTACAACTTGATGCAATGGTAAGGCACCGCAGTTGCATCTAGTAGCAAGAAAGAAGTGTAACCAAACCAAAATGAAACCTTGAAAATGTCATTGATTGTAGCCGATTGCAACTGCGACACACTAATAATCTGGTTTCGATTCCCGAATATAAACTCTTTTGCAAAAAAAACGGGCACTTTAGATTTTTTTCTCTACTTCAATGAAGAAGAACAAGAAATAGGTTTTGTTAATTTGACGATGTATTGGCATGTTTTTTGAAGCATCCTGGCATGATTCTTTGCTGATCTTTACTTCTTTAATGATGAAAAATAATGATTATTGTGGATTATTCTAAAATTGCTTTACTAATGGCGCGAATCGCTGAAACGATTTTTAACTGATTACGATATTTCAAATTTTTATGGATATTTTCTGCAAATTAAACAATTTAATGTTTCTTTTTACATTAAATACCACTTTTTTTATGAGTGATAAAGCGATAAGGGCCAGAAAAATTAAAGCCCTACTTGAAGAAGGTTGTTCGCAAACTTACGTGTCTCAGCGGCTAAATGTGAGTCGTTCAACTGTCCAGAGGGCTTGGCAACGGTATCAAGAGACTGGTTCGGTCAAAAGAAGACACGGTTTGGGAAGAAAACGATGCACAGAACCAAGAGATGACCGCTTTTTGGTAAGTCAGGCGTTGCGTAATCGTAAGGCGTCAAGTGTGGACCTGAAGAAGAGCCTTAAAGAAGTAAGAGGAGTAGAAGTTAGCTTGTGGACGGTCAGGAGGAGGCTTTTGGCTGCCAATATCAAGAGTTACCGCCCAGCTCGAGGCCCTAAATTACTCCGTGAGCACTGTGTTGCTCGACTTCAGTTTGCTCGGAACTGTGCTTCATGATCTCTGGAGGACTGGAATAAAGTATTGTTTTCTGATGAAGCTAGAATCTCTTTGTGTGGAGAGGACAGACGCCGGCGAGTGCTGCGAAGACCACGGGAACGCTATGCGGAAGTGTGTTTCGAAGAAATCACTCCTTATGGCGGAGGCTCCGTTATGTTTTGGGCAGCAATTAATTCCACGGAGCGTACGGAGTTAGTTTTCATAGAAAATGGAACAATAAATGCACACCGGTACATAATGGAAGTCCTAATTCCATATGCACAACCCACATTGACTGCACTTGGGGAAGATTCCATTTTTATGGACGATAATGCTCGCCCGCACCGTTCTGGTGACGTGGAAGCGTACATGCAAGAAGTTGGGATCCGTCGTTTAGATTGGCCAGCTCGAAGTCCTGACCTCAATCCAATTGAGCATGTGTGGGATGTTCTAAAGAGACGGGTAAGATCAGTGCAACCTGCTCCACAAAACATCAGGGAGCTAAAAAGAGTCATTGCAGAAGAGTGTGAACGTATTCCTCAAAAATTTATTAAAAACATCGTGGAAAGCATGCCCAGAAGGATTCAGGCTGTGATTTTGGAAAGAGGAGGGCACACTCGTTATTCGGTTTTTACATTTGTAACTTTATTTAATTAAAAACAGTAAAAAAAAAACTTGTCTTTATTGCCGACCACTTCTTATTGTTTGGGCGTGTGCATCGATTTTAAAGAATCCATCGTTTTTTTCTTTTAATTGCTCGAATTCACTTCACGCGCATTAATTTACACGATTATAAGTAAACAGACTACATACGTCAAAGAAATAAATTTCATTCATTTAACTAAAATCGACCTTAGAACGTAAATTTCCTTAGGTGCCCGTTTTTTTTGCAAAAGAGTGTATTTTTCGAAGTTTGGGTGTTTCTATGTATAACAGTCTAAATCACATACCATAAGCTTGTAGTTGCTTAGTTTGGGTTGAGCTAGATAGCGATGGGTAAAAATATCCCATATTATTTTATTTTTATTTTAATAAAAATTTTAATCGTGCTGTACAAGAAATTTTCGAAATTTTGGCAAATTTTATACTTTTATCTAGCCGTAGTCTTGTTCTAAATCTATCATTTAACTACGAAATATAACATAAATTCACACTCAGACTACCGAGTTTGCATAACACGTTGTCCTAACGACTATAAAATTATATAACAATTTTATGTAGGTACCGACGTGGAAATGCTGTCCCAGCGGCAACAATTACGAGGGTGGTGCCTTTCATTAAAGTTCATGAACTTACTACGATTTATGTTCGTGGAGTTTCGGAGAACTTCTCTCCTGTTTTCTCCCGTGAGCGAGGCGAGCGCACGATGTTTCAACTGTGCCTAACTATGCATGTTCGTCGTCAGCTAGTCAACTATACCAATTAGTTTTTGATTGTGAAGCTATTTTCTCTAGGGTGATTAAGTAGAGGTTGCTTTAAAGCTTTTCTGAGTGATGTTTTGTATTTTACCATATTGACTATTTAAATTCTCATCAATCTCAGCCATAAAGCAATGCGAACTATAAAAGGGCGCGCGTTGCTCTGTGATCTCAGCTGATCGATGCAAACTTCGGGCAATAGGTTTCCCCCAGTGAAAACCAACAACATTTTGGTCGTACGCTATCCTTAAGTTATTAAAATTCGAAACTGTTTTAAAGCATTTAAGAATATTGACAAAAAAAGTTAAGTAGTTGACAATTTTTAGTAAGTAATCCAACACACATACATAGGTACAAACATTTTAATTTAAACTTTTGTGGGCTTAACCACCTGCACCACCACACAACATTAACTTCTTTACTAATAATTATAATTAACCGTAAAGTTAGAGAAATTATTATTTTATATATCAGTTCTCAGTTCAAAGACCGCAAGCTGAGATTACCTCTCTCAATTAGACAGGCCCAGACATTGCAGAAGTTTAAAATAAATGTTAAAACCTATTACTTATCAGAAATTTGTTAAAAGTTCATTTGGCTTTTAGGTATTAAATATAATATCTGGTTCTGTGAACGATCACTGCAGTAAGCAACATTTACTATGGCCGGATATGGATGGGTGACCACCACGTGGACCACTTTGTGACATTTATTTACGAGCGTTTCCGTGCTTCGGAAGGCACGATATCGGTTGTCGGTAAAATGACAGTCGTTAAGCCAAGTTGAAGGCCTTACGGGCGGCGGCTTGAAAAATTTCAACTGTGGGTCGTCACAACCTGCGCCCGGGTCGGCAGCGCGTGTGTAGCGCCTCTGGTGTTGCAAACGTCTATAGGCTACGGTTACCAACCTTCCGGTGGGCCGTAAGCTTGTCTGCCACCTAAGTATAACGATCCTTTACTGACAGGTGATGTTGAACCTCTTTGCGACAGGAGAGACTTTGCCTCCTTATGCGTGTTCTACCGCCTGTACAATGGTATCTGCTCTGAGGAATTGTTTGACATGATGCCCACGGCTACGTTCTATCATCGCACCGCTCGCCATAGACTGGGATTTCATCCTCACACCCTACGTCCGGAGCGTTCGAGCACGGTTAGATCCGATAGGGGATATCTTCCGCGCACGCTTAGGTTGTGGAATGTTCTTCCTGCCTCGGTTTTCCCAAACGTATATATTTCACGTAAGTATGTACTTTGTTTAAATTGAAATATTTATTGTGTATAGGTATAACAATACATATTTGACGCCAACCACTACCAGTTTAGTTCCTATCAACTCCAAAGGTTGCCTTGCAGAAATTGCTTCAAGCGATAAGGCCGCCCATTGTATTGCTATTTTGTATCATATTTCTGTACTATAATACTATCTTGGCGTACAATAAAGTATATAATAAATAAATAAATAAGTTAGAATCTAGACCTAAATTCTTGTGCTCAAGTGTTGCCAAGACGTGAGTCCGAGGTCTCAGTTGGACGTAACAGTAAGCTCTTTGTTTTCTACTTTTAAAGGCTTACTAAAAAACAACGTAGGGTCAAAAGAATAGCCATCACGTGCCTCCCTAAAATAAGAAGTAGGCTTCTCTCACTACTCACAAAGTTTATTGTTGTTCGAGATTTAAGAAATCTTTTTCAAATCTGGAGCTTCGTGAAAAATATTCAGCTATCATATATACATTAACGCATAATTTTGCGTCATAAGTGAAAATATAATCTATTGAACCCTTCTGAAAGCTGTTGAAAAGGGATCGCAAAGGAGAGGGACGATAGTAAAAAGAATAATTACCATTAAACAAAAACCCTTTTAATAAGGGTACGGGAAATTTTCTTTGTATTGTACAGCGTTTCAACACTCTCCAGGGTTATCTAACTTATAAATGAATGCATTGTTTTCATTATTACAGACTGTAAGGTTTTATGCTTACAATTTTTATTGTACATTTCTCACAATAATGAGGGATAAAAAACTTAATAATGATGATTGATAGGAGTCACCAAATTTCTATCCGATTTCGAATGTTATACCCGACATTTTTATTGTAATAGGTAAATATTTTTGTAAATGAAAGATAACAATGTGAGATATTTGTGATGATTCTATGAGACTGTATTTACGTATTTTTATGCCTAGAAAGCATTATTATATTTTCTGTGTCTGCCTCTAGATGGGACAAGAATGAATTCCGAACCTCCCAAAGGCTTCCTTTAATCTTCTTATTTACTTAGGCTTCAGTATACGCATGGGCTATTCTCTTATAATATAAAGAGCTTTGACCTCGCAGTGCTTTTAACTTTATGGTCTTTATAAAATAACTAGAGCACGTCCGCGGAATGGTTAACGTGAATTGCAGCTATTTAAAACACAATTTGTACTGTTTCACAATATTAATTTATAACTCTGACCCATTTCAGTTCACGTTTCCGTTTCAGTATTAGTGGCGTTTTAAATAAGTGTAGCAAGTTCCACCAAGTGCCATCAATCAACAATATAAGTAATTTGAATTACAGATTTCACGAAAATGTGGTCGGTGTAACTTTTCTGGTCTTGGTCATTGCTGTAGATCTTAGTTTATACAGGAGTCACAATAATGAGAGTGCTTGTAGGAATAGTATCAATATTGTTTATTCAAAATTTTTAACAAAAAAAAAACCAACTATAAACAAAAACTAAATAACCGGCCAAGTGCGAGTCGGACTCCCACACGGAGGGTTCCGTACCAAAAACAACAAAAGTCTTATTTGTTACATGGGAGCCCCCCTTTTTCTTTTTATATAACGTTAAGGAATAGTAGTTTTCGATACAAGTGTGGGATTTCTGTTATTACGACGAGTTTCGACAGATGTTGCCCCGAGCCGAAGGCGAGGGTGGACAGTTGGAACGAGTTGAAATAACAATCCCACACGTTGTATTGAACAACTATTTTTAATGCAGTTGCGAAAAAATTAAGCAATTTAATAAAATAATAAAAACACAACCACAACCTGAATTGTCCAAAATGGCGGCAACCGTAGAAGAATATATACCTATCTAAGCAGAGACTATGGCAGTGCACTTCATACAGCCAACTTTTTTTATATTTATAAATTTAATTTGGCTGATACTTATATTAATTTATGCTTAAATTTTAATTAAAATTACTTTTAATCTGATATTGAAACAAGTTAGTATCCTTTTTTAGAAATATTTGCATGAATCACAGACATTATTTTGACAATTGAGAAAGAAAACGCACGAGTGCGGGAATGGTAAAGAAAAAGCACGAGTGCGTAATAGCCCACATCCCGAACGCTATACGCCCCTGTAATACGCCACTTTTTGAGCAACTGTATTAAAAAATCCTTTATGGAGCTATTCCAGACTCCTACCGACTAAAAATCCTACATAACGCCAAACAGACAACGGTTGACGGTTGGGAGCCCCGGGTAAGCCCTCGAAAGGATGTCCCAGTAAATGTCCATTTTGTTTTAATTATATTTTTTTTATGAAAATACCTTGCTCGATATTCTCAAAGTATTTCAAGCGTCTACTGGTTGCCCTTATTACCTATTAACACTACATATTTTAAAATAAGTATTGCACTGTGGTGGTTGTTAACCACAGAGCAACGCGCACCTTAGACAGTTCGCGTTGCTCTATAGCACTTTAGTGTTAACTATCCTGTTATATAGATCCTCTACGGTAGGTACAGTATATATTATATTTCAAAAAGAGTTTGTGAACTCTATGTTTAATTTCTTTTTCAGAATATTGATGACATATATACAGTCTCAAGCACCGAGCATATAATTGAATTGTGTGTTTGTATGTACATTGTTTATACTGGAGAAAAATCTAAAATATGGGCTCTTTGTTAACTATTTCCTATGAAATTGCTATCTTTGAAATATTACACCTACCTAAAGTAATCTGCTGAAAGCGTTGTTCACTCTTTAAAAAAAAATATTTACGATGAAAGTCGAAAAATAAATTAGTATGTGAATGTGACCCGTGTAATGTTCAATCATAGCGACACGAAATTAATTTCATTGAGCAATATTTGATGGTGCTATACCTCCTAAAGTATTCATTTAATTTGTATGGTGTAAAGGGAACGAATGATCTTGATTATATGTTTAAGCCAACTAACGTATTTAAATTGAGAAGGATACCTTATTAACTAATAAATAAGATGGCGAAAAAACACGTTTGTTGTATTGGAGCCCCCCTTTAATCTATATATATAAAAATGTTGTGTGCGTTTGTGTATCTATTAAAAACTCAAAATTTACTGAATCGATTGAGCTCAAAATTGGACACGATATACAATAGGATTCAGAGATGGTTTTAGGCTACTTTATACACTTATATCATAACAGCAATAAGAATAAAATAGCTTTAAAAAGTGATATTACCAATAGATGGCGTTGGTCGTTATTTTTTTTAATTATATTCTGCCAGATTCAGAACAAAATTATTATAAACAACCTATTTAGAAGGTACCTACCAGATTGATGTTTTTTAAGAGAAGTTTGATTGCGGCCTCCTTGCATTCAGAATAATAAAAGAGAGTAGGTACGCACCTAATAAAAAGGTCAGATATGTTTTGCATGTTATTTTTGAACTTTTTGGACATTCGGAATTTTGGAGTTTTGGACTTTAGACTTTTGGAATTTTGGAGTTTTGGAGTATTGGAGTGTTGGAGTTATGGAGTTTTGGACTATTGGACTTTTAAGAATTTGGAGTTTTGGACTTTTAGAATTTTAGACTTTTAGACTTTGGAGTTATGGCCTTTTGGACTTTGGACTTTTGGACTATTGGACTTTTGGACTTTGGACTTTTGAACTTTTGGACTTTTGGACTTTTGGACTGTTGTACTTTTGGACTTTTCGAGTTTTGGGCGTTTGACATTTTGGACTTTTGGAGTTGGAGTTTTGGAGTTATGGAGTTATGGAGTTATGGAGTTTTGGAGTTTTGGAGTTTTGGAGTTTTGGAGTTTTGGAGTTTTGGAGTTTTGGAGTTTTGGAGTTTTGGAGTTTCGGAGTTTTGGACTTTTGAACTTTTATACTTTTGGAGTTTTGGAGTTTTGGAGTTCTGGAGTTTTGGAGTTTTGGAGTTTTGGAGTTTTGGAGCTTTGGAGTTTTGAACTTTTGGGACTTTTGGACTTTTGGACTTTTGGACTTTTGGACTTTTGGACTTTTGGACTTTTGGACTTTTGGACTTTTGGACTTTTGGACTTTTGGACTTTTGGACTTTTGGACTTTTGGACTTTTGGACTTTTGGACTTTTGGACTTTTGTACTTTTGAACTTTTCGAGTTTTGGGCGTTTGACATTTTGGACTTTTGGAGTTGGAGTTTTGGAGTTTTTGAGTTATGGAGTTATGGAGTTATGGAGTTATGGAGTTTTGGAGTTTTGGAGTTTCGGAGTTTTGGACTTTTGAACTTTTATACTTTTGGAGTTTTGGAGTTCTGGAGTTCTGGAGTTATGGAGTTATGGAGTTATGGAGTTATGGAGTTATAGAGTTATGGAGTTTTGGAGTTTTGGACTTTTGGAGTTTTGGAGTTTTGGAGTTTTGGAGTTTTGGAGTTTTGGAGTTTTGGAGTTTTGGAGTTTGAGTTTTGGAGTTTTGGAGTTTTGGAGTTATGGAGTTTTGGACTTTAGGACTTTTAGAATTTGGAGTTTTGGACTTTTAGAATTTTAGACTTTTAGACTTTGGAGTTATGGCCTTTTGGACTTTGGACTTTTGGACTATTGGACTTTTGGACTTTTGGACTTTTGAACTTTTGGACTTTTGGACTTTTGGACTGTTGTACTATTGGACTTTTCGAGTTTTGGGCGTTTGACATTTTGGAGTTGGAGTTTTGGAGTTTTGGAGTTTTGGAGTTTTGGAGTTTTGGAGTTTTGGAGTTATGGAGTTATGAAGTTATGGAGTTATGGAGTTATGGAGTTTTGGAGTTTTGGAGTTTTGGAGTTTTGGAGTTTTGGAGTTTTGGAGTTTTGGAGTTTTGGAGTTTTGGAGTTTGGAAGTTTTGGAGTTTCGGAGTTTTGGACTTTTGAACTTTTATACTTTTGGAGTTTTGGAGTTCTGGAGTTTTGGAGGTTTGGAGTTTTGGAGTTTTGGAGTTTTGGACTTTTGGACTTTTGGACTTTTGGACTTTTGGACTTTTGGACTTTTGGACTTTTGGACTTTTGGACTTTTGGACTTTTGTACTTTTGGACTTTTCGAGTTTTGGGCGTTTGACATTTTGGACTTTTGGAGGTGGTTATGGAGTTATGGAGTTATGGAGTTATGGAGTTTTGGAGTTTTGGAGTTTTGGAGTTTCGGAGTTTTGGACTTTTGAACTTTTATACTTTTGGAGTTTTGGAGTTCTGGAGTTATGGAGTTATGGAGTTATGGAGTTATGGAGTTTTGGAGTTTTGGAGTTTTGGAGTTTTGGAGTTTTGGAGTTTTGGAGTTTTGGAGTTTTGGAGTTTTGGAGTTTTGGAGTTTGAGTTTTGGAGTTTTGGAGTTTTGGAGTTTTGGAGTTTTGGAGTTTTGGAGTTTTGGAGTTTTGGAGTTTTGGAGTTTTGGAGTTTTGGAGTTTTGGAGTTTTGAGTTTTGGAGTTTTGGAGTTTTAGAGTTTTGGAGTTTGAGTTTTAGAGTTTTAGAGTCTTAGAGTTTTGGAGTTTTGGAGTTTTAGAGTTTTGGAGTTTGAGTTTTAGAGTTTTAGAGTCTTAGAGTTTTGGAGTTTTGGAGTTTTGGAGTTTTGGAGTTTTGGAGTTTTGGAGTTTTGGAGTTTTGGAGTTTTGGAGTTTTGGAGTTTTGGAGTTTTGGAGTTTTGTAGTTAAGGAGTTTGGAGTTTGGAGTTTTAGAGTTTTGGAGTTTGAGTTTTAGAGTTTTAGAGTCTTAGAGTTTTGGAGTTTTGGAGTTTTGGAGTTTTGTAGTTTTGGAGTTTGGAGTTTTGGAGTTTCGGAGTTTTGGAGTTTTGGAGTTTTGGAGTTTTGGAGTTTTGGAGTTTTGGAGTTTTGGAGTTTTAGACTTTGTACTTTGGAATTTTGAACTTTTGTACTTTGGACTTTTGAACTTTTATACTTGTGGAGTTTTAGACTTTGGACTTTAGAATTTAGAACTTTTGTACTTTGGACTTTTGAACTTTTATACTTTTGAAGTTTTGGAATTTTGGACTTTTGGACTTTTGGACTTTTGGAATTTTGGAGTTTTGGAGTTATGGTGTTTTGGACTTTATGAATTTTAGACTTTTAGACTTTGTAGTTTTGGACTTTTGGACTTTGGACTTTTGGACTTTTGGACTATTGGACTTTTGGACTATTGGACTTTTGGACTTTTTGACTTTTTGACTTTTTGACTTTTTGACTTTGGACTTTTGAACTTTTGGACTACTAACTCCTATGTATATTTCATGATATTTATTTCGAAAAATAAGGTCATGAAGAAGTTTCACTTCTTACGTGTGTACAATAGTACACGCACACATTTTTTTTTAAATGTACCCATCATTTAGTTTGTTACTCATTTCTCATAGGTACATAAAACCACCATAAAAAAGTCACAGCGAAGCGTGGCAGGGTACTGCTAGTATTATTATGTTTTTGTTTTTAGTATTTGTTGTTATAGCGGCAACAAAAACACATAATCTGTGAAAATTTCAACTCTCTAGCTATCACCGTTCATGAGATACAGCCTCGAGACGGACAGACAGACAGACAGACAGACGGACAGCGAAGTCTCATGAATAGGGTCCTGTTCTTTACCCTTTGGGTACGGAACCCTAAAAATGAAAAATAAAATTAACTTATCACAAAGTAATAGGTAGCATAATATCTGATAAATCTAAATAGGTACATATTTAGATTTATCAGATATTATTAAATGTAATACTGAAGTTGGTGCTCCTCCTTTTTTGGAAGTCGGTTAAAAAGGGCAGGGACAGGTAGTGTCTGCTGGTTTTGAAATGCTTAAAAATGCCTTTTAATAAGGCCTTCCATTTGGCTTAAAACTACTGCCGTACTATGGTAGAGGTATATTCAGCAAAGACCGACAGCTTTACGTGCTAACCAAAGCACGGAAATGCTCTATAATGGAAATGTCACAGAATTGTCGCACTAAACACTACGCTACGGTCACTGTGCTACTTGTATAAACATAAAATAATATTCGACTGTTATAGTGAATAATCATGTATAAACAGGTTTGTTCTATCTCATGTTCTATATCATATCTATGATTTCTTATAAACAATAATACTAGCTGCCTGACCGAGATGCAAATCTCTTGTCATAATTACTCCATGACCGTATCACGACACCAAATAGTTACTCAAACATTTAAGGCCGCGTGGGTCAGATTTTGAGTTTTTTGAAACAATCCTACTCAAAAAGTAAAGGGTTTATAATTCTGATAAATATATATATAATAGTTAAGGATATAAGCTAAACATATTCCGAGCCCGTTACACGATCCAATAAATTTCACTAGATAGAAAAAAATCCCAAAGTTGACTCTCTCAGAAAAGTTTTTTCAAAACTGTGGCTAAACTATTAACATTTTATATATTTTTTTTGCACTCAATTAGAGGTATTAAGTTTTTATACACATTTTCCGAGCGTTTTTCTATAAACAACTATTTACATAGTTATCATGTACGAATATCTACCAAACGCAATAGAATTGCGCCGCTGACGGCCGATCAGTCTCGCCCTGGCGCTTGTGGAGGCAGGACCTGTGTCAGTTTTTTTCGCAACTATTTCGTAATTATTATGCCAAATTACGTTGAAATCGCGCCACAGTATAAGAATATCAGTAATGGGCAAAATGTAATTAGATTAACCGTTACAAATACATACGCGACTCATGGTAAAAATGTGGTGATCTTTTACTTTTTAAGTGTTTTCACGACATGGTAACCAGCTACCTAATGCATTAAAATGTCTACGAATTACATGATAATTTCGCAATCCAACATGGCGGCCACGCCGTAATCACAAAATTTCATGATGGGTATCGTTTAAGGGGTTTCTTTGTATGCTGAGTACGAAGTACGTAATAATTTTGCAATCCAATATGGCCGCCGCGCCGTAATCACAAAATTTCATGATGGGTATCGTTTAAGGGGTTTGTTCGTATGCTGAGTACGAATCACGTGATAATTTTGCAATCGAATATAGCCGCCGCGCCGTAATCACAAAATTTCATGATGGGTATCGTTTAAGGGGTTTTTTGGTATGCTGAGTACGAATCGCGTACTAATTTTGCAATACAAGATGGCCGCCGCGTCGTAATCACAAAATTTCATGACGGGTATCGTTTAAAGGTTTTTTTGCTATGCTGAGTACGAATCACGTGATAATTTTACAATCCAATATGGCCGCCGCGCCGTAATCACAAAATTTCATGATGGGTATCGTTTAAGGGGTTTTTTCGTATACTGATTACGAATCACGTGATAATTTTACAATCCAATACGGCCGCCGCGCCGTAATCAAAAAATTTCATGATGGGTATCGTTTAAGGGGTTTTTTGGTATGCTGAGTACGAATCACGTACTAATTTTGCAATACAAGATGGCCGCCGCTCCGTAATCACAAAATTTAATGATGGGTATAGTTTATGGGGTTTTTTGGTATGCTGAGTACGAATTACGTGATAATTTTGCAATTCAAAATGGCCGCCACGCCGTAATCACAAAATTTCATGATGGGTATCGTTTAAGGGGTTTTTTAGTATGCTGAGTACGAATCACGTGATAATTTTGCAATCCAATATGGCCGCCGCGCCGTAATCACAAAATTTAATGATGGGTATAGTTTAAGGGGTTTTTTGGTATGCTGAGTACGAATCACGTGATAATTCTGCAATCCAATATGGCCGCCGCGCCGTAATCACAAAATTTCATGATGGGTATCGTTTAAAGAGTTTTTTGCTATGCTGAGTACGAATCACGTGATAATTTTGCAATTCAAAATGGCCGCCACGCCGTAATCACAAAATGTCATGATGGGTATCGTTTAAGGGGTTTTTTAGTATGCTGAGTACGAATCACGTGATAATTTTGCAATCCAATATGGCCGCCGTGCCGTAATTACAAAATTCTAAGATGGATATCGTTTAAGGGGTTTTTGGAATGCTGAGTACGAATCATGTGATAATTTTGCAATCCAATATGGCCACCGCGCCGTAATCACAAAATTTCATGATGGGTATCGATTAAGGGATTCTTTCGTATGCAAGGTAGCAATTTAATGTAATTGGCCTTAATTTTACAATAAAAACCTTTTGTCACAGTATTTTCGCATTGCTAGGCCTAAAATTAATAAGCAAATCTTTTTAGTTTACTACTGTTAATAGCTTAGGCGGCCAAACTGAATTCCAAAATTATCATGTTATTCGTACTCAGCATTCGAAAAAACCCATTAAACGATATCCATCACGAAATTATGTGATTACGGCGCGGTGGGCATTTTGGATTGCAAAATTATCATGTGATTCGTACTCAGCATACCAAAAAACCCCTTAAACGATAACCATCATGGATTTTTGCGATTAAGGCGCGATGGCCATACTGGATTGCAAAATTAGTACGTGATTCGTACTTAGCATACCAAAAAACCCTATAAACGATACACATCATGAAATTTTGTGATTACACCGTGGCGGCCATTTTGGATTGCAAAATTATCACGTGATTCGTACTCAGCATACCAAGAAACCCCTTAAACGATACCCATCATGAAATTTTGTGATTACGGCGCGGCGGCCATATTGGATTGCAGAATTATCACGTAATTCGTACTCAGCATACCAAAAAACCCCTTAAACTATACCCATCATGAAATTTTGTGATTACGGCGCGGCGGCCATATTGGATTGCAAAATTATCACGTGATTCGTACTCAGCATACTAAAAAACCCCTTAAACGATACCCATCATGAAATTTTGTGATTACGGCGCGGCGCCCATATTGGATTGCAAAATTAGTACGTGATTCGTACTCAGCATACCAAAAAACCCCTTAAACGATAACCATCATGGATTTTTGCGATTTCGGCGTGGCGGCCATATTGGATTGCAAAATTAGTACGTGATTCGTACTCAGCATACCAAAAAACCCTTAAAACGATACCCATCATGAAATTTTGTGATTACGGCGCGGCGCCCATATTGGATTGCAAAATTTTCACGTGATTCGTACTCAGCATACCAAGAAACCCCTTAACCCTTAAATGCATGATTTTTTATTTAGTTATGAAATAAATATTTCAGTATAGATTTTGAGTCACAAATAAAGGGAAAAATAATAAAAAAAATCTTGGTTTGATTAAAAAGTATATTTTTGAAAAAATACAGTATGTAGACATTTGGCTACATTATGCGTCTAGGGAAAAACAAATTTCAAATTATCAATGCGGTAGGTGAGATCGTAATCTAATAACGTATAATCTTAGGGGTTATTTATGTATGTAACGCAGCAAAACAATTTCTGTGTTTAGTAAGACGAAGGGCCATCTGACACTTGATACATTCTATTCGTGAAAACACCTTACATCCTGGTAATTTGCACCTATTTCTTGTATCACACCTTCTCTTATTGTGATCTACCCCGTCAGTTCTAAAATCTTTAGGTGGAACAGGCTTCATAGGTCCTCAGTGATTTTTAGCATCATATTCTGCATTCTCACGCTGGAGACCATGGTGAGGGCCATGGTCTCCAGCGGGGGAAAGTGGGACGCTGCTATGTCTTTCTGCGAGCAAGTTATGCTCGAGAAAGAGGCAGTGGGGAGGGAGCGGGAGAGAAATCTCCTTCCTGAGTTCCGCAGTCGGCGACGGGGCCGTCGCCGGTTGCTTTACGCCCAGGACTACCGGCCTCCATGACCGAGGGCCTGAGAACTGCGAGTCGGCTGCTCGTCGTTCTTACAGAAGCAGGCCAAGACGGTGGAATGTCTCTTCGCCACTAATAGTAGTGGGATAGCACCCAATTAAATAGTTCGGGTACTATCCCGCGTCTGGGGGGGGGGATCCCCAGACGCGGGATAGTACCCGAACCATCTAGGCGAGGCCGCGGTGGTAGTCTGCCAAGAACCTTGGGACATCCTTCCGAGGGCCTACCCGGGCCTCCCGATCATATACTGTTGTAAGGCATGGTGCGGTTTTAGTTCATAGGAGTCTTATACAACACCCAAGAATTTATAACCTACCTTCTGGAAAGCCGAAGGTACCATTTTCGACTTTCTGATCCTTTACCTTCCTAAGAAACTGTCAATTAGGTCTACTCCGCCCATATAGGCACTGTAGTCCTTTATGATTTTTGGGCAAAGTATGGTATATTTGAGATAAGGTTTCCGCCACAGGTTCAGCCGTGGTTGCACCACCTGACAAGTGCTCCTCTTCATAGAATATGGGAGGGTCTTCGTTGTTGTTCAAGGGTTGATCTTCCAGTACATGCAATAAGTCCCCTAAATTTGAATAATAATCGATATTATCATCATCGAAATCTTCATCATCTTCGGAGACATTACCATCATGAAAAGCAGCAAGAGCTGTCTCAATTTCCTTTTCTGCCAGCGAGCCCTTCATGCTGAAAAGAAAAGAGAAATAACCAAAACACCAAAACTATACCCAAATAGGCAAAATAAAACAAACGCATGATGTAGACATTTGGCAACATACATAAAAATCAAGCTACAGACACATCCAGGATAAATTGCCAAGAAACCCGTTATAATAGTGGTTTCTTACCTTACGTCTAATGTATTTCTTATTTTTTTAACTCATTTCAGCAATAACTTCTCAGTAAATCTCAATTCAGAAATCACTAATTATCACACAATCAACTTTTTCCCCTTTCGCTTTCATGATTTCAAATTGCGTGGTAATCTTAATTTCTAACAATTCTCTGTCATGCTTTTTTGTTTCAATATGTTATTAGCTATGACATAAACATATATTCAGAAACACTTGTCACATGTGTCACTTTTTAAAAGTACAAAAGTAGTTTGTAGACTTTTGGCAACAATATGCATTTAAGGGTTAAACGAAACCCATCATGAAATTTTGTAATTACGGCGCGGCGCCCATGTTGGATTGCAAAATTATTACGCGATTCGTACTCAGCATACCAAAAAACCCTTTAAATGATACCCATCATGAAATTTTGTGATTACACCGCGGCGGCCATTTTGGATTGCAAAATGATCACGTGATTCATACTTAGCATACCAATTTTAGAAAACTTTAGAATTTTTTATGACCCGTTATAATGTAATTTACATTTTTTACGCAACTGTAACCATCTAGCAAACTTACGCAACGGAAACTCTCAAAAGAAATGAAATATCCTAGTTTTCGAAAAATGTTTCGTTGCTGCTCAGCTCTTATTCGCCTTAGCGTGATGTTATATATTTTGGTATTTTTCAAAAATGGACATTCTGTTAAGGAACTTTTGAAATTCAACTAGCAGTCTCTTAGACTCTAGAGTTCAAACAACTAAACAAACAAACAAATTCTTTAGCTTAAAAATAATAGTATAATATATATAATTAACTCATTTATTTAGGAAACTCGAATAAATCACTACACTTAATAAAGTTAGATGCATTTACTACGTCAAACAAAGTTAGCATGCTGTTTCTTTCTACTCTACTGTATACTGTGGCATGAGAGTTCACTGCCGCTGCAGGTGCGCGGTGTGTCTTGCGCCCGGGGCGAGGGGAGCGCCAAATGCCTACTTGTGCGCTATAACCGCCCCTTAAATAATCCGTAACATACATTCATCATTGTAATTATATATAATACTGACCCTGATAGTTCCTAAAATAAATAATATTAGTCATATATATGCCCAGTATAAACTTACATAACACCGTTAATTTTATATTATTTATAGCTACTTAATGATTCAGATGACCTAGGATCAGCGCTTTCTCATGTTTATCTGCCCTTAAGCTAAATTAATCCTTGAAAGAAGGTTCAAAAAGAAGTCCCTATTTTCTTTTCCAAACAATAGACCGTTATTTAAATTAATAAAAAATGTAATTAAGACAGTACAAATAATAAGGGCCACTCGATTAAATGTCGTAAAACAATGACAAAAAGGTTCTCTGCGGAATCAAGAGTTCTTTGCCAGCCTGTAATACTGATGCACAGATAAACAAGAGCTCATCAAAATTTAAATACGGTCCATTTTGCTGTGTCGGGCTGCGGTCGTAATGAAACTATCCTTTACATTTCCCTATATTGGAGTTATTATTAGACTTGAGCCCCCTATTAAGCTGGACCGATAATTCCGTGATTGCGGCTTGACTTTTATATATAAAGTATACAGATTTATGCTATTATTGTATAGGACACTAGAAGGCACCCCGCATCTCCACCCGTGAAGAATTCTGTTCCCGTTTTTGCATCCCATGGGAACATATTCCCGTGAAAAATAAAGTAGCATGTATGTCATATCCAAGACTGTAATTGATCCCTGTACCAAATTTCAGCCAGATTCCTTTTGCCTTTAGAGCGTGAAATAGTAACAAACGTCTACACATTCACATTTATAATATCAGGTCTAGTAAGAATTGTAGCAACATCGTTTAGGTACTAGGAAGGACGTTACAGGCGTGGAGATGATTGGACATCGAGGTATATGAATATGTATGTATGAATGTGCTCAGTCGTAGATAATTTTGACCCCAAATGAGGAGACAATAAAATTACTCATTTTGTAGTTCATTTTTACCTTCCCTTTGCTATGCATCAACTGGTCTAATTAAAGACACAACACGCTGTCTCACTTTTAGTTTTTTCGTGGTTTGTACTCTAACTTTAGAAGTGTGAATAATGGCTATCGTAATCCCGATGAAGTTATATCTTGGGCTAACTTATCGATAAGTTTTACGACAATTTAGAATAGTACGAGAGCCCACGACCAAAACCATGTCTCATAGCAATACGGCAAAAACCCTATAAAATCGTTAGATTGTATGATTCTGAACCCGACTAGGTGTGTAGTAACGGTCGAAAGTGTAGCAACTGCGTGGGAGGCCATTTCTGCTGTGTCAAAAAAAAAAGGCAGTCGGTATTATAGCAATACGTCTGATAGTGAAAATGTACATAGATTTTATAATTGTATTACGAAAAAGTTTGTTTTCAGACATTTTGCGCGTAGCACATAGCCTGAGCGCATTTTTGAAAATGTCAACAAATTTAGCCGACCTGTATCATAGCAATACGGATAATTTTTTTTTTAAACATTTCGTATTGCTGCCATGATTACCAAAAACCTGTTTTCAGACACTTTAAGTGTAGCATATACTCCCAAAAACGAAAATAACGTTTCGGAGTCGCCTGGCCGACACATCCTGGACGACGATTCCGAATCCGACAGCGATTGAATACGAGAATATTTTGTAACTTTGAATAAGCCGTTTTTTTTTCAACTTCATCCCAATTTCCTTTCGTGCGATTTATTTCAGTCCTTCAACTTCAATGTTACGGTTTCGGGTAAATTCTTTGTTAATTATCATCTAATAAATTCAGGGTCGCAACGTATTCATTGGTTTGTAACGGAGAATTCAAGATGCCTCAATACGATTTTTATATATATTTTTTATTTTTTTATTTATTTATTCACTTCACTCACCACTATCATTACAGGTGTGTACACCCAATGCGATCTGATACTACATTACAATAAAATGATACATACATGATAATAAAAAACCTAAAACTAAAAAGAAAACCTTAGAATTTGATATCTGAGTATCGAAAAGTTGTCTGATAGAGAAGGTGCTACACTTAATTTGTCTGATATAAATTTTTTGCACATGTGGACAACTTATTTTATCATGTCTAACAATTTTCAGACATATTGCTATGATACCGATCGGTAAAATTTGTTAACATTTTCAAAACGGTCTCAAAATTTAATGCGTTCACCTTTCCGTCTGAAAATTGTTTTGTTCGCATCAAATAACCAAAATTTACCAATAAAAAAGATTTTCAGACGTATTGCTATAAGACATTTTTTTTGTCTCATTTTTAATTTTTTTAAGTGATTTTACGGGTTTGCGCTACACCACTAACGTCTGAAAAATATGTTTCCGGTATCTCAGTACTATCATTCAACTACAGTCTGCAGATCAGACATATTGCTATGATGCAGTTCGGTAAAATTCTTTGACAATTTTGAAAATTCGGTCAGATCAAACGCTACGCGGAATATGTCTGATATTGGTATTTTCGAGTTCAGGATAATCGTATCTATCGATTTGATGCGGTTTTGGCTGTATTGCTATGAGACAAAAATTTTGGTCGTGGGCTCTCGTACTAGAAGTTTAGTTGTCAATACACGCAATGACATTGACAACCAAACTTACTTATTTCCCACTAAACTTATTTATAAGTATAGCAAACTAGAACTCGCAAATATACATTACAAATTATTTTAACAAACAAGCACGTACACTGCAAATAAAGTCAATTACTTCATTTAAATTTGCATTCTTGTTGAATTCATTCTGTTTAAATTAATGTCTAAATAGAAGCCTATTTATATTATGAATTAATACGTTTTAGGGAAATGGCAACATGGCCACATAAGCTCATTTGAAATCCAATCATATCCTGACTGAAATAACTGCTTTTCCGCATCTGTTGGTCATTAATACGATTGCCTGACCAAAACGGCCCGGATACATTACAATTTCATTAGCATTGTATGATATTGTGAAGTTCATTTATCAGCATAAATTCAACTAAAATTTATTATTATAAATGCTTTTCTTTTTTGCTCTATTGAACAATATATAGACCTTGTTTTTAAAAGTTTGTTATGAATACAAAATGTTAGTAGAATACACGTAAATATTTTTTGAAAATTTTCTTGAAAAATATCTTAACAGTCTGACTTTCTTATTTGAATTCCCGCTACGAAACTTTTCACAAGAAAGATCAATAGGTTTAATTTGAAACGTTCTACAATGATAATCTTACTAACAGTCTAGATCTAAATTGTTATTGCGAAAATTAACGCTTTGTGACGTGTAATGTTATCCTTGGAATGGTTTTCCTTTGAAATAATGTCAATTGGCGTTAATGAAGTCAATTACTAATGAAAAAAATCAATATTGTAGGTTTATAAAGGTTTAGTAGGTTATACGAGAATAGCCCAAACATTTTCAGTTCTCGACTGAATTTTATCCTCTCCTATAGCTAATTTTACAAAAAAAATCGAAGCAAACTTCACCTACAATTTGATGCAACGGTAAGGCACCGCAGTTGCATCTAGTAGCAAGAAAGAAGTGTAACCAAACCAAATTGAAACCTTGAAAATGTCATTGATTGTAGCCCATTGCAACTGCGACACACTAATATTCTGGTTTCGATTCCCGAATATTTTTTCGAAGTTTGGGTGTTTCTATGTATAATAGTCTAAATCACATACCATAAGCTTGTAGTTGCTTAGTTTGGGTTGAGCTAGATAGCGATGGGTAAAAATATCCCATATTATTTTATTTTTATTATAATAAAAATTTTAATCGTGCTGTACAAGAAAATCACTCTAATTGAAACTAAAAGAAATTTTCGAAATTTTGGCAAATTTTATACTTTTATCCAGCTGTAGTCTTGTTCTAAATCTATCATTTAACTACGAAATATAACATAAATTCACACCCAGACTTTAACTACCGATATAGGTATTTAAACTTTCATGGTCACTGACATTAGTATTAAAGTTTGCGGGATATTTACCATGTATTGTTGTGAGTTTCCGATATTTCGGCGCTGTTACAAGCACCATGATCACGGAGGAACTGAAGTACTGGCGGTTGAAAGCGAAAGTCTCAGCACATATATCGATCTACCCTCCTTCGCAGTCGTTTATTACGCGTTACACCACTACCACTGGTCTCACTTTCGATTTCACTAACTCGATTACGTTCACGACACACAATGCTCACAGTATCTACTCGTGGTTTTGTTTGGAACTGTTTTTGGTTATTTATACACAAACGGACCACTGGATGCCAGACGCTCGGCAACTGAAACCCATCCTCACGATTGAAATTCTTGAACTTTTTAATTTCAATAGCTTCTCTAACCATTCTCGGTATGTAGTGACGTTCAGTTGAGAGCATCTTAGGGTTATGTAACTCAATCCAGTGGTCTGTGCCGGACTCCAACAGGTGTTCAGCGACTGCAGACTTGTGTGGTTCGTTGTTTTTGACTGCCCTAATATGTTCTTTGATTCGGCACGTAACAGTTCGCTTTGTTTGGCCTTTATACGAACTGCCACAACTACAGTCAATCTTGTACACAAGACAACACTAGACAAGCCGGGAGTGTCAATTGAACTCAACTGAACGTCACTACATACCGAGAATGGTTAGAGAAGCTATTTAACTACCGAGTTTGCATAACACGTTGTCCTAACGACTATAAAATTATATAACAATTTTATGTAGGTACCGACGTGGAAATGCAGTCCCAGCGGTAACAATTACGAGGGTGGTGCCTTTCATTAAAGTTCATGAACTTACTACGATTTATGTTCGTGGAGTTTCGAAGAACTTCTCTCCTGTTTTCTCCCGTGAGCGAGGCGAGCGCACGATGTTTCAACTGTGCCCAACCATGCTTGTTCGTCGTCAGCTAGTCAACTGTACCAATTAGTTTTTGATTATGAAGCTATTTTCTCTAGGGTGATTAAGTTGAGGCTGCTTTAAAGCTTTTCTGAGTGATGTTTTGCATTTTACCATAGTGAATATTTAAATTCTCATCAATCTCAGCCATAAAGCAACGCGAACTATAAAAGGGCGCGCGTTGCTTTGTGATCTCAGCCGATCGATGCAAACTTTGAGCAATAGGTTTCCCCCAGTGACAACCAACAACATTTTGGTCTTACGCCATCCTTAAATTATTAATATTTGAAACTGCTTTAAAGTATTTAAAAATATTCACAAAGAAAGTTAAGTAGTTGAAAATGTTTAGTAAGTAATCCAACACACAGACTGAGTACCTACGCCCCGATAGGTACAAACATTATAATTTATACTTTCGTGGGCTGAAACACCTGGAACTATATTAATTTTCATTCACACAACATTAACTTCTTTACTAATAATTACACTTACTCGTAAAATTTGAGAAATTATTATTTTATATATCAGATCTCAGTTCAAAGACCGCAGGATAAGTTAGGATCTAGACCTAAATTCGTGTGCTCAAGTGTTGCCAAGACGTGAGTCCGAGGTCTCAGTTGGACGTATCAATAAGCTCTTTGTTATCTACTTCTACAGGCTTCCTAAAAAACAACGTAGGGTCAAAAGAATAGCCATCACGTGCCTCCCTAAAGTACGAAGTAGGCTTCCCTCACTACTCACAAAGTTTATTGGTTGTTCGATATTAAAGAAATCTTGTTTCAAATATGGAGCTCTGTGAAAAATATTCTTCATTCTTACTGTACATTAACGCATAATTTTACGTCATAAGTGAAAATATAATCTATTGAACCCTTCTGAAAGCTGTTGAATAGGGATCGCAAAGGAGAGGGAAAATAATAAAAAAGAATAATTACCATTAAACAAAAACCCTTTTAATAAGGGTACGGGAAATTTTCTTTGTATTGTACAGCGTTTCAACACTCTCCAGGGTTAGCTAACTTATAAATGAATGCATTGTTTTCATTAGTACAGACTTGTTAGGTTTTATTCTCACAAGTTTTATTGTATATTTCTCACAATAATAAGGGATAAAAATACTTAATAATGGTGATTGATAGGAGATACCAAATTTCTATCCGATTTCGAATGTTATACCCGACATTTTTATTGTAAAAGGTAAATATTTTTGTAAATGAAAGATATCAATGTGTAATATTTGTAATGATTCTATGAGACTGTATCTACGTATTTTTATGCCTAGAAAGCATTATTATATTTTCTGTGTCTGCCTCTAGATGGGACGTGAATGAATTCCGAACCTCCCAAAGGCTTCCTTTAATCTTTTTATTTACTTAGGCTTCAGTATACGCATGGGCTATTCTCTTATAATATAAAGAGCTTTGACTTCGCAGTGCTTTTAACTTTATGGTCTTTATAAAATAACTAGAGCACGTCCGCGGAATGGTTAACGTGAATTGCAGCTATTTAAAACACAATTTGTACTGTTTCACAATATTAATTTATAACTCTGACCCATTTCAGTACACGTTTCCGTTTCAGTATAAGTGGTATTTTAAATAAACGTAGCAAGTTCCACCAAGTGCCATTAATCAAAAATATTAATAATTTAAACTACAGAAATCACGAAAATGTGGTCGGTGTAACTTTTCTGGTCTTGGTCATTGCTGTAGATCATAGTTTACAGGAGTCACAAAAATGGGAGTGCGTGTAGGAATAGTCTCAATATTGTTTATTCAATAGGGCAGGGACAGAGTGTCTGCTTGTTTTGAAATGCTTAAAAATGCCTATTAATAAGGCGTTCAATTTGGTTTGAAACTACTGCCATACTATAGTAGAGGTATTATCAGCAGAGGCCGACAGCTTTTATATACCTAATCCATAACATACATTCATCATTATAATTTTATACAATACTGACCCTGATAGTTCCTTAAATAAATAATTATTCATATTAAGCCCTGTATTAACTTACATAACACCGGTATTTTCTTTTAAATTTATACCTACTTATTGATTCAGATTACTTGGGATCAGCGCTTTCTCATGTTTATCTGCTCTTAAACCTAATTAATCCTTGAAATTAAGAGGGTTCAAAGAGATGTCCCATTTTTCTATTCGAAATAATATACCGTTTTTTCAAATTTATAAAAAATGTAATTAAGACAGTACAAATAATAGGAGGCACTCGATTAAATGTCGGAAAACAATGACAAAAAGGTTCTCTGCGGAATCAAGAGTTCTTTGCCGCCTTTAGTACTGATGCACAGATAGGCAAGGGCCCATCAAAATTTAAATGCGGTCCATTTTGCTATGTCGGACTGCGGTCGTAATGAAAATATCCTTTACATTTCCGTATATTGGAGTTTTTATTAGACTTGAGCCCCTTATTAAGCCGGACCGATAATTCCGTGATTGCGGCTTGACTTTTATATATCGCTTGCTTATTGCAAGAATGTCATAACAAAAAAAATGAAGTTTTACAGGAGAGCGGTTTTAAAGTATCAATTTGATTTATTCGTCTATATTACAAATAAATACTAGGAAACCATATGTCATGTGTTAGTGTTTTACTGTACTTTAAAAATCTTATATTAAATAGTAAATAAATATTACCTATTATAAGTAGTTTTAAAACATAGTAATATAGTCCTCACATGTGTCATTGTTGCATAAAAACGCTAAATATTAAAAGTATTTTCTCCAAATAAGTCATTATTACACCACAAAATACGCAAGAATTCGCGATCTAAAACAAATAATGACGGTATTGCAAAAAAAGGTTGAATTCGTTACCTTGAAATAAGACAGCCTCTGCAGGTTTAAACTTTTATTTTCAAATACAAAAATAACGAAATTAAATCAACTTTCAATAAAACTTCTTTACTTACTAACTACTTATTGCAGATACCTTAGGCACATTCTTTGTAATATTTAAAAACATTATAAAATCAGCATAATCCAATCTTTAAAATATAAAAAAATATTCGAAAAAGATAGTAACATGGACACTTTAAGCTTAAACTTAAAAACACAATTCTTAACACAAATGTGAACCATATCTCAGGTACTCATTATTAACAGTCTCGTTATTTCAGTCTATAATCTGTTAGAGACCTTATTCTTATCATTCCATGGATTCTAAGTGCGGGCGCCGGGTCCATAGCGTGGCACAGGGGGGAACACCCCGACGGCGTCTGGAACTTGCGACCCATTTGAGTAGGTTTAGGGTGGTCACCTTACTATTCCCTCCCCTGCCCAACCAGATTTGGTAAGACCCTATCAATGCCTCTTTGGATATTCGTTTTAGTAAAGAGCTTACTGAAGCTCTTGGCAATCCAAGGTCTTAAAATAAATTATTCAGGGCTTTAGCTGAAATTCCATTTGCTCCTACTTCTATGGAATAGAGTATAGCCATTTTTGTTAACTCATTGGTCAAGTCAAAGTATTTATTTATCTTCATGGCGTTGTCCTTCGGTATGTTGGTCTCCCACGGCACCGTGAGCTCTACGAGCACTGCTCGCTTATGTATCCTTGAAAACAAGAATATGTCGGGTCTGGATGGCGAGGTACATACATCCTCCGGGATTTTGTAGTGTTTTTCATACGTGTCTGCGAGTATGGTCCAATCGGCGGCAGCCATCAAAACTGAGTATGGCTTTTGAGGTACTTTCTTTGAACAGCCTTCTTTTACAAACGCAATTTTATTTCTTATGTTTGTGGCTCTAGCTACCGCCAAGCTGATAGCCTCACGTATGATTTCCAATACCCTTTTGTTGGCGTGAGTAATAACCCATGTCTAATAGCGTCCTACAACCCACCAGCAGGTGCCTAGCAGTTCCAATTGCTTCTCAAGTTTTATCTGTGGCTTTCCCCCACCTGACCATATTACTTTGGTTAGAGAGGGTCAACTGAAACGCGTTCAGATAGAATCTAAGCAAACCCGGCGACCAGTCGTAGAACAAGGTACGCCACTGCAAGGAAATGGGAATACAAAACTCGCCTGTGGCTTACCACTCGTTCTGCATCTCTAGGTTCATCGCGTGCACCTTATAGGCGTCATTCGCATCCTGCTTCAGAAAGGATTTTGTAACGACTTTATCTGTTTGTCCCCGGATACTACTCAAACCCACTCTACCAGTCTGCGAACTCATCATGAATTTCTTGTATAATTGGAGGCGTGACTGAAGTTCTGCTATATTTTTATCCTTTGGAAGAGTTTGAACAATTTCGTGTCTTGATTTTGCCAGACGTGCATTTTAGTAACTCTTAGATGATTATAGAATTCCGACGGCTTCTTAAACATCATTCCGAAATTATTAGAGGCTCTGTATACTGCCGACGGGTCGGCTGATTGAGCTAGCCCTAGCCACGACTTCAACGTCTTCGTAACATTCGTATCCAATCTTAAACAGTTTTAAAAACAAATGAAAGAATTTTATATATTTCTGGCTTTTGTCAAAATATTTTGCCTCCATTGATCCTCTCTCCTAGCGCGCTTCCTTACCTTCTTTTCAGGACTAATAGAAATTGTCGTTGGTAGTGTAGTGTTGAGAACTGTAGTTGTTTGAGAGACGCCTAGAATGAAAAAAGAGCAATAAGAAACTGAAAAAAAAACACTTTTCGTTTCTTGCTATAGTAACATATTTTTACATAATACTTATAAAATCTGAATATTTTCTGCTAGGACGGTTTAATTTTAAATGTGACACTTCGTTTTAAGTTACAAAATGCAATGTCGTAGTTACAATAATGACTTAACATAAAATATTACAAACACATCCTTAGTTTTACAAGCAATAACGTCATATTGTTTAATAATAGAAATATTTAAACTTATTTCTTTATTGTAATAACGTCATAACCCAAAATAATTATATATTGTACTAAAGGATTAATCGGAAAATAGTTCTTACCATTTGTTGCAAGAACATTTTAACTCCAAATATGACATCCTTGAGGAACAAGACGCGTGCGCCCGCGTCGACCACTTTGGCGTAACTGAGATAGCACTATATTGAAACAAGCCGATGCCGCCACAAACAGCGTGCAAAAACGACATTTGTCGCCACCTAGCGGCATCGAGTAAAATTATCTTTCTGACGTTCTAGTACTGAAAAATATGCTAATAAAAGACTTCTTTTTTATTGTAATCTGAAAATCTTGTGATTTTGAGATATGTCGGTCTTGCAGTAAGCAAGCGATATGAAGTATATAGATTTATGATATTATTGAATAGGATACTAGAAGGCTCCCACGTCTACGCCCGCGATCAATTCGTTTCCCGTTTTCGCATCTCATGCGAACATATTTCCGGGATAAAATTTAAAGTAGCATCTAAGACCTAACTTTCTTAGACCTATGGCACATAAAAATAAATACAGTCTACCTAAATATAATAACACTAGCTGACCCGCGCAACTTCGTTTGCGTCACATGAGAGTGAGAAAGAGAGTGGTATAGTATTAATATTTTAAGTATGTAGGTAATATAATCCCGTCGCATTTACTCTCGTCACGTGTCTTAGGTAGGTATATTTATTAAAAAGGTGTGATGGGTTTTAATATTTAAAGTGACATAATTTTTTCCGACGCGTCGCTTATATTCATTACCATTAGAGTTGAACCGCACAACTTTGTTGAAGTGATATAATGTTTCCCCTCGCATTTATTTTTGTCCGTTTTTTGGTATGAAACTCATCGTGTGTGAGTCTGACTCGCACTTGGCCGCTATTATCTTTCAGTTGACTGGCTACTGCTGCAGAAAACGTTTACTCCCGACGTGTAGTCGAGTTGCGTCGCACATATTTTAAAAATTATTAAGGTTATTGTAAGTGAACCTTAAAAGATAGGCATATTCTGTTCAGTAATTTTTTTTGTAACTTTTTATGATAAAACATTTTGTAGTAGGTACACCATTTTTACGTAACTTTAACCATTTACGCAACGTACGCAATGAAAGCTCACAAAAGAGATAAATTTTCCCCGTTCTTAAAACATTATTCATGGCTGCTCCGCTCCTATTTGTCTTAGCGTGATGTTATATAGCCATTAGCCATCCTCAATAAATGGACTAAAAAACTGTGAAATTATTTTTGTAATGCAACCAGTAGTTTCTGAGATCCTAGCACAAACGAACTCTTCAGTTTGATAATATTGTGAGCTAACCTTAAAAGAAAGACAAATTAGGTTATTGTGAGCGAACCTTAAAAGATAGACATATGCTGTCGCGGACTTTTTTATAGAACTTTTTAAGAGAAACAATTTTGTAATACACAATTTTTACGTAACTTTAACCATTTAGGCAGCGTACGCCTCGGAAGCTCTCGGACGATAAAAATAATTCCCCGTTTTCGAAACATTCTTCATAGCTGCTCCGCTCCTATTCGTGTTAGCGTGATGTTATATAGCCTATAGCCATCCTCAATAAATGGACTATCAAACTGTAAAAGAAATTTTGAAATCGAACCAGTAGTTCCTGAGATCCTAGCGTTCAAACAAACAAACAAACAAACAAACTCTTCAGCTTTATAATATTAGTATGGATAAGTATGCAACAAGAGTTGCGGAGTATTTGAAACAAAATTTCATTAATAAACTGCCAAGACAATTGCAAGCATTATATTTGGAGAGTTCCAAAAGTTTTAAATATAAATCAAAGCGTTATTACATCGAAAACAATTCTGTGTATGTTTAGTTATGGTTATAGTAGGTAGTTATGTCTGGTGTCAATATACATAATGTAAACAAATGAACGACTCGCCAACACACAGTTAAACCCTTTAGAGGTTTGTGTTTGTGGTAATTAACAATGAAATATTGTAAAATTACTGTTATGTGAATAAATAAATAATAATAATAAATGTTATATCCAAGACGTAATTGATCCCTGTACCATAGTTACGTCAGATTCTTTTTGCCTTAAGAGCGTGAAAGAGTAACAAACGTCCACATATTCAGACACTTACAAACATTGGCATTTATAATATTGGTTATAAAATGTATGTATGTGCTCAGCCATAATACACAAATAGGTAGGTATATAGTGCCGGGTGGCAACAATAATCTTGACCCCAAATTTTGAGACAATGAAATTACTGATTTTGTATTTCATTTCTTCCTTCCCCTTCGGTAATAAAGGCGTAATTATTAATTTTTGAAACGGGTAATAAAAGTTTCACATTTTCCTTGATTACATGTCCACGCAGAAAATCTAATACTAAAAAGAGTCGGATTTTTCTCAAATATTTACATTTCATTTTAACATAAAAATAAAATTGATAAATATCCATGGTGTGTAATATGTCTATGTATAAATGCATTTCGGCTTAGTTTCTATTTTAAAGATTTGTTCAATTTGTTTGCTCGTAATATTTTATTTCATAGCCATTTCTTTTGCTTTATTTGTACGTGGTATAGGTAATCATCATGTAGATAAGAACTTTATGCAGGACTCCGAGCCCAGGAGTGGGTTTAGAGTATTCATTATTTTCCCATTGTGGTGTTCCAACTAGCCTTTACCTATATAAAGGATAGAAAAACCTTAGTATATCTTACTTACTATAACTGCGAAAGTTTGTGGGTGTGGATGGGTCTAACTGCTAAACGGATCTGACTGAAATTTGGTACAGGAATAGAATATGGTCTCACATAAGTAACTTTTTATCCCAGGATTAAATTCCCACGGGAAGCGGGAACGTGAACAATTTTTATGCGGGTAAAGCTGCAGGCATCAGCTAGTTACTTATAATTGAATGCCAATTATATGAACACACAGATACTAAAAATGTTGTTTTGATCTCAGAAGCCTTCATAAACATCAATTAGGTAAGCAAATACCTTTGATGTGCTCCTACCGTAGGTAGACTACCTCAGTGGTTATAAGTTATTGTGGAGTTATAAAACGACTTGTATCTTTCATAACTTACAAATGATTTCTGCAACATAGCGCAAATTCAGTGCAACGCATTTTTAAACATTTCATAATCCTTCCATAAACTTGCTTTACAGTACAGACTCTCGACAACCCACAAGAGAAATATAGCGCTTTCATAAAACCCGAGGTGTCATTTCCTTTTGAATAGTTCGTTATATCTGCACTGACACGAAGCACTGAATAAAAGTCTCAGGTTCTTGAGGTTATTACGAGCTGTACCCACGATCCTTCCACGTCATTGCGGGTCAAGCATGTTACAAAATAGGTACTAAATCGTACCCTTATTGACAAATGATGGGGCTCGTTACCCTGTATCGGTTTTCATGATCGTACTATTTTATATTTTCCTTCTATTCCTTTGATGTTGTATGATCGTAAACTGGGTACAGTCCCTTTTCAAGATGCGTAAAATTGAATATCCCCTTTGATATAATATATGGTATTGTGTATATAAATAATATATTAAAGACGATTTGTTTTAGGATTTTATTGATGTTTTAGTTCCTAAGATTAATAATTTTCATATTCTTGTTTTGTTTTCTTGGAAATTATTTAGTGCTAGGAGAACTTTTAAGTTAGGGGAAATACAATTTAAGGGAACTGAATAGAAAATAAACGTTAGAACGGAGGACTTTTAAGAATAGTATATTACTCCAGTTTTAAATTCGCCATCAAGATGCAATGCTCGGACTGGCAGATATTAAGTGATTGGTGGATGAGTGGTTTTAGTTCGGATTACTAGAGGTTATGGTTATGGTTATTCCTGTTTGTAGTGTCTAGTAAAGCGGCAGTTGCTTTGTTCCCTATCTACAAAACATCTTGCAAAGTGTGGGCGTGTAATTCCTCTTGCTTACCCCGTCGGGGATAAACGCATGATTGAAAATTACATCATGTTATCAAGAGAAAATAAGTGATGAAATTGTGAATGAAACTATATACCTACCTAAACGACTTTATTGTTTTTCTATATGCTTTTATAGATTTTGCTTTGTAAATTGCTGAATCACGCTGCTAACCAAATACGTTGTATTTACTTATTTTTTATACAAAGACATAAATCACCCCTTTCAATTCTTTTATATCTAATACTGAAAGAATTTATTGCGATTCGATAAGTATGTATAAACCTTCTTTGTAGGGTCGGTCATAAATCACTTAAATGAACCCCGCGGCGCCATTGACACAAGAAGTAGTAAATAAATAAATACATTCTTACACACTTCCATCCCTTGTGCTGAATGATCTCTTTCGAATAATGTTCTCTTTGTGCAAACAATGGTGAAGTAGGCATTTACATAAACACACTTCACATTTGTCAAAGGAGTTCTTTTGTGGTGATTTTTGTTGTACGATTTTGCAAATCTTCTCCCCTAATTCATTCTTGGCATGAAATCGATACCTATACAATAGGAATGTTGTTGAAAGGATGGTAGAGATTTTGAAGACGTGGATTAACCGGTTGTAGTGTTCCTAAAATACGAAGGTTGCTTGGAAGACATTGTCGTAGAATCGATAAGGTGACGAAGAGTTTTCTCTATTTTGGTTTACCATTTTTGATACCTATGAAAACTTCTGAAATAAAGACTTTAAAAAAGATAAAATTTACCGGGTGGTAACGTAACGTACCACCGTCTAGTTAATAATAATAATATAGCCTTGTTTATTCCTTAATAAAATACAATTACAATAAAATATAAACTTACATTTAAAGTTTCATTACAATTTAAATGACATTAAATTTTTTATTTCATGCAATTTTACTTTAATATAAAATTTATTTGCTTAATTTATTTCCATAACATAAAATAAAAATATAAAACCAACATAAAATTCAATTTCAATTCCAATATCCAATATAAAAAAAAGATATTTTATTATTTTAGAATAATTAACATATATTTATATTAATTAAATTGTATTATGTTGTCTATTATTTACTGTTATTATTTCAATTCAAATGACATTAAATTTTTCATATCATGCATTTTTAATTTAATATAAAATTTATTTCCATAACATAAAATAAAAAACAAAACCATAAAACTAACATAAAATTCAATTTCAATTTCAATATCCAATTTAAAGAATTATTTTATTATTTTACAACAATTAGCATATATTTTCATTAAGTTCTATTGTAATATGTTATCTATTATTTACTGTTATTAAGGACCTCTCTACTGAGTAAAGGCCTCCTCCATTTTTCTCCACTGGTCTCTGTCCATCGCCTTTTTTGTCCATATTTTGTTCTTTTATGTTTTAATTTTAATTTGAGAGTGCTCCGTTCCATGGCTCTTTGGGTTGTTAGTATTTTGTTACTTGTGAATTTGTTAAATATCCATGTTTGTAGAGATGGCAGAATACAAGAGTCCAGGACTTGTTTCTTTAGTCTCACTGGAAGATTTGATTTTAGAACTTCTTTTAGGCTCCAAAATTTATTCCAGGCCATTTTTACTCGTCTATGCAGCTTATCTCGATGTCTCGATTTTTTGAATGATATTTCTTTACCTAGATATATATACTCATGGACATATTCTATTGGAACATTTGCAACAACTATAGGAACTTTTTTTCTATTGTCATAATCTTGGTTTTGCTTGTGTTTAGTTGTAGACCAATTTCGCAGCTGACATTGTATATTTCTCTTACCATCTTTTCAAGCTGTGGTCCAGTTTCCGCAAAGAGAACTATGTCATCAGCAAATCTGAGGTTACTAAGATATTTGCCATTGATGTATATACCTTTACTCTCCCATTTTAGATTCTTCATGATACTTTGGAGCACGGTTATAAAAATTCTGGGTGAGAGTGGGTCACCCTGCCGGACGCCTCTACATATATCTATTTCAGATCCTGGCTTTTCCAATACAACTCTACTTTTACTTTTCTTATATATATCTTGAATAAGTTCTATAGTTTCCGAAGGTACATCGCACTCTTGTAAAGCTCTCCAAATACTGTTATGCGAGATAGAGTCAAATGCTTTGGCGTAGTCTATAAACGCTAGGTAGAGCGGGCGGTTCATTTCTTTGTACTTCTATATAACGAGTTCTAGAGAGTGGATGTGGTCTATCGTTGAGTAGTTGAAACTCATAATAATGTAATTGCAATAAGGATAGCTATTTCATATGGACGGAGCAGCGGGTGTCGATGATAATGGTGAGCTGATCACTGGGGATAAGCACATAGCGTGATGCCGTATTTATTGTACGTATATCATTATCTTCTGTATAAGAACTTCTCCTACCTTGATGACGGTTTTGTAATATCAATTCTGAAAATTCCACCGGTCTCCATATTCCAAGTATATATTATATAGGTACATATAGTTAAGGGGATTTATAATAATTTATCTAAAAAGTTAATTTACCTTATAAAAACATGTTTGTTATAAAATCTCATAAAACACTTATATAGGTATCAATATCCCAATAGCACACAATAGATGCGTACGAGGACTTTGTTATCAAATTCACTTCAAAGGATAGAGGAAAAGGGCCAAGTCAATTGGAAGTAATCTTCATTTTCAGGAAGTAGCGCGACATGTCATGATCTTATCTCTAGAGATGGTGTTCATACTTTCAATAGACATACATTATACTCATCTATATATATAAAAATCAATGCCACTTTTCGTTGTAATTTTATAACTCAAGAACGGGCTCACCTATCCAAACCAAATGTTTAGGCTTTGTTCGGACTATTTAGTAGATGGTTCATGTGAAGTTTGCACAAAATCGGTCGAGCGGTTCTTCATTTATCACGCAAACGGAGTTGCGCGGGTCAGCTAGTACTTCATAGATTATAATTAAAGACATTTATGTCTCATTGGTTCTATGAAGACAGGATTATGAAGAATATTTCAAGAGTAAATTCATGAAAGTATGATATGGGTAGTAGATACTTAATCATATAATATACTTAATCCATGGGTTATGTTGGCCATCGCCAAATTGCTTTGACTGAGAGAAGTGTGATTTTTCAAAATTACTGGGTCAAATGGTCTACTAATAATAAAATTATAACCTCGTATATGATTTTAAGGATGTCTGTTACTCCATTACGCTCTAACCTCTGAAATCTGGTTTAAAGATAACTGAGACGAGAAACCTTGGCTAAAAAACGGGCATGCCTAAACTTTAGGAGTGGGCTAACTACCCAAATAATAGGACAATTCTGTTTAGTACTGTGAATACAAAACCTTTGGCAGTTGATTCGAATAAGCTTAGAATTCTTTTTTCTTTAAATAGAGTATGAAGAAGCATATCTCTAGAATGACAACTTGGAGCCACTTACCACCAATTAGGTGGTGTTATTTTGATGACCTAAACATGCAACCTGTAGTGAATTACATTTATAAAATAAATAGCTGTTCCCCGCGGTTTCGACCGCGTAGAAGTCGTTGTCACGTAAAAGTCGCGTAAAATCATAACCGGATAACCCTCCTTTTATGAAGTCGGATAAAAAGTAGCCTATGTCCTTCCTAGGGCCTCGAACTATCCCTATACCAAATTTTATTTCGATCGCTCCAGCTTGAAGTTAGGTGTGAAAGCTAACAGACAGACAGACAGAGTTACTTTAGCATTTATAATATTAGTAGGGATGAAGGACCTGACTTTAATACTGATATTAAATTCGATAGTACGTGATTAAACGAGGTACTATGACTCATCGTTCGTTTTTCTGGTATTTACAACAATCAGTCGGTGACTGTTCGACAGTCTGAAGAGTGTGGACAGGAACAGGGGATAGTGCTCTACTGGTAACCAGCCAGACGGTTTATCTACGGTTAAATGATCTGAGGTAACTAGTGAAGGTAATACACACAATATTTAACAACAATTTGACAACAATAATGAAAAACAACTGTTCAAATATGAAAAAACTAGATTGGGAATCCTTGGTACAATATATTAAAATTATTCTACACAGTTCCAATTTTTTATTGGTTAAGATCAGTACCTATACTATATTTTAACAAACTACATTCAACAGTAATTGTAATTTAATTATTGTATTATTAAACATTAATGTATTATTTAGAGGCCATAGCTGCGTGTTCTTGATATTAATTCTCCTTGGCAGTGTTTTAACGGCTTGGCTAAGCCCACACGAGGAGAAATAAAATCATTTTCATTAGTCAATCAATCAAATCAACGTGTCACAGTCTACTGTTCGATGTAGAACGTTCAATTAATATTGGGAAGATGATTGGACTTACTGTACCAGGCTTGGTACAGTAAGGGCCATGTTTCAAATTTACCTTCTCTTTATCATGATTTTATTCAAAATATTTCATTTCCACAGGAAACACATGTGCCATAACTAAATTTCACGCAAATGGAGTCACGGGTGTTCGAAAATTACTTTATATGGGATTTTGAAAACCAATCCCTTAGCTAGTTATTTTTACGGTACCCACGGGAAACAGTAGAACCAGTTTGTGATGTAACCCAATAACGTTGTACGCGGGAACCACAGAGTTCGTTCAGAAGCCTTCCCAGTCTTACCCTCTCTCAGCGAGTATTCATTTGATTTCAATCTTATTTTGCACCAAGTCAAATGTAAAATTCTCTGAATAAAATTTCAATTTTCTAAAATGCATTCCCTATAGTGATTGGTTGGTTTAGGTACTGCCGGATAAGGCGGATATTAAGTGACGTAGATGTGGCCATCACCAATTCTCTTCGGAAATGATGTGCGGAATCGGCAAGTAAAAGGCATTAAATCTGTCTGGGGCGTTCGATTTGCATAGAGAAAATTGCATTTTCGAAACGGCGCGGCGGCGACAAGTAGACGGCGCCTGAGAATGTTTGCAAATATGCAGTGAAAGCTTTGCTCTGGAGTTTTGCCGTTGGCATTACTGCTGGCAGTATGACACTGTATACGGTAGAGAATTTTATACAAGGCAAACAGTATAATTAATCACCTTGTACAACTTAATAAATTTGAAGAGTTTTATTAATAAGCTACAGAGCAGTCTTTTAAGTATGATAGATATAATTAAGTAGAAATTTTAATAATATCTTTGATATCTTTGGAAAGACAGCAATAATAATTATAGTTCTAAAATTCCGAAGGGTTACCGCCACATATTACCGCCGATTCCGTTAATCAGCACTTTCCAGTCGATGGAGGCTTGAGTGTATCAGAAGAAGTATTTAATACAAGTTTACGAATTATATCTAAAGTTGGAACTACATTTTATTTTAATTAAATGTTTGAACTTTAAGATTAGATACTGTTCTGTGAACACAGTTATTTTTTAGGGTTCCGTACCCATAGGGTAAAAACAGGACCCTATTCATGAGACTTCGCTGTCCCTCTGATTGTCTGACACGAGGCTGTATCTCATGATCAATGTTTGTCGTTATTTGCTACGAAATTCTCCATGCGCGATTCCAACTCGCACTTGGCCGGTTTTTTTCATTTACAAGTTATTTTTGATGTAGTCACTAAAGAGTTTTAAACAGTTTGAGGAGGTGGTTTTAAAATAAAACCTCACCCTCGATAAAAATAAACAAAGCTTTAAAGAAGTGAAAAAGAATGTGCTCATTTTAAATTTGACACGACAAAAATTATTTAGTTTGGGGAAATCAAAATTCTAGTAGATATCAATTTTAAAAGCTACAAAATTTAAGTAAAATAACGAAAATCATTTGAAATGGAATGTTGCCTAAAAGATTGTAAAAATAGTTTTTGTGTAAGTCCAGCATTTACCTCTGGTCCAGAATGTTGCGAGCCCATGTCTATATGCTTTGAGGAAAAACCGTGTCTATATTGCTGCGAAAAGAAGTCCCACCCAAAAGTTGTTTATTGTTGTGATAACAAGGAAGTAGTGTATAGTTGCAATAAGAAACCGTCGGGTGGAGGGCAACATTCCGAAAAGAAACCAGCAAAAGTACTATATTGTTGCGAAAAAGAGCCTCCTAAGGTCGTATACTGCTGTGAAAAACCATGTCCCAAAGAGCCGGCATGTACGCCAGTTAAGACTAAATACATTATGCCCTGCTACAGATATGAGGATGGACGAATAGTAAGTTAAACATTTATCAAAATATATCAAAATCCGTACTGAAACCAACTTCAGAACAATCTAGCATAAAGAATTGATTTTTGTTGTTAAATTTTTTTCTTTTCACGGAATAAACCCTTTTGAATTACACTGAATATTTGCCATAATACCAAACCAACTGTGGCTCTTTGTGACTTTCGTGAATCCCATTGTTTTGTTGTTAGTTTCAGGAACGGTATGTTCCAACTCGTCACGGTACGCTTCCCAGAACGGCGTACAGTCGAAATGGAATGCAGGACCAAATTCACGGCTATCGAGGTGCTGTACGATACTTGTGTTCAAATTTTCACCCAAATTACGGGCATTGTGTCCATACTGTGGTTGAACCCTTAACCACTGTATATTCCAAAGTGACAAAAGAGGTGTATCCTATAAAAAGACGAAAGGACAAGAAGAATGTCTGTTGAAGTAATTTCGTGGTTAATCATATAAAATGTCTTCTTATATAAGAAAAATCATAAAAGACGCCCCTGACAGGTAAATATTCTGCCATCCTCTTCGCTAAAGCGTAACGGACTTCAAGACCAACAGTTTTTAGAATGTGGCGCCATTGCTCATATTCGGAAGAGTTGGGCAGACGCCGTCTGGAGTAATCAACCTTTTGCTATACCTGTTAAACCTAACAAGAAAGTAGCAGCTGTAACTAAGAAATGCTGAAAATATGGTGCGTAAAAAGATTTCTTTATAGAACGGTAGAGGATTGTAATAAAACTATCTCATCAAAATTTAATGTTAAAATACTAAATCCAACAATTCTTTCAAACCCGTAGGTACCTACGAGGAAATTCGCAATGCCTGCTTTATTAAATTACAACTAAACAAAGAATATCTGCTCCATTGCAGGTTCAGAAGCTACCCATATCGGCATTCAAGCGCAATGGAATGCAAGACCAAGAGCACTCGAAGCTCCTGGGCACAGTGAATTTCCTCGTACGTTGTCCTCAAGATGTGTCCATTGAATGTAGCTCGTGCAATCTCAAAGTAGGCGATCCTGTAAAAGTCGCGCGTTACATGAAAAAGAAACCTATTGTAGTACCTATTGAAGATATACTGGATTAGCGTGAGTGAGCTTGCTTATCGAATTCTACTGCAATTGTACGTAGGACGAAAGAAAAAAGTGAAGCTTATAAATGTATTACATTACAAAATTTGAGAATTTCACTTAATTTTTTTATTTTTTAATGAATAATATATTTTATTTTTAAATAGGTATGGAGCTTTGGCTTTATTCCACGTTTTTTATGTTAGCCAAAATTGGGGTCAGCATTGGGATCAAACCTGGGAAGCTAATTGTTTGGAAATAATTCCACCTATCCAAATTGAGATCAATACCTAGAACCCGATCGACACGATTCCTCATGGTCTACAGTACACGCTATGTACTATATTGTGAAACAGGATGACTTTGGCAAAAGAATTTATCGGGCTAGGCGACAAGGAAGTCTGATGCCCAGTAATCACTATAAAACTGGAATGGAACACGAACAATAGTATCCTGTGAGCCCCAATATCAACTAACAAGCGAGGATACCGATTCCTGTCAACAGAATTTTCGTTCAACCTTTGCTAATATAAACTGTTCTTCAAACCTTTAAACATAATTTCCCGAAGAAATTTCTTGAAATGGAATTTTCGGGTCTTACTCTTTGATTAGGTACTTAGGTTTCAAAGAAGGTTTTATTGTTTCAGAATCAACAGACGGTGCTGATGCGTCGCGCTTGCGAAGTTGCATGCGGGCGCCGTAAACCTTTTGTTGCATCTTCCTATCACGTAGATACGGACCACGAAGAAAGACGCTACCATTCAGAAGATGGAAAGGTATATAACTTTAAATAAGCTTATAGTATCTTGTGCTGGGACCTAGACAGCTGCTAATCATACTTATACTTTATGAACCCATTGATTGCTAAAAAACATTTACGACTTGAGGAACGTCCTCCCTTTTTTGAAAAAATATAAGACCCCAATTTGCAAAAAGCATTTCATTTTGGGTATCACACAAATATTTGGTTCCACTCCGGAATCAAACCTGGGAACTCAATACAGCAGTCGTATACACTAACCACTGCGTCTCCGAGGTAGTCAATATAGCTGTCCCTAAGCGAACGCCAGGCTCCAAAGTTCAACCAAAACATCCAATAATATAAAGTAGTCAAGTATATAATAATCTTAGAAAGGTTAACAATAATAGAAATTATTATTTACCTTAACTTGAATTCTGTTTAAATTAATTCATCCAAATTCATTAAAATCCAATAGGGACCATAAAGTTTATTTTCATCATCCCAAAACGACTTTATAAAATTGCTTTTAGTATGATTCTTTCTCAACAAAAAAGTTTTGGTTGGTTCCAATTGAACTCCGTGGTATTTTATGAAAAATTAAAATTCAGTAGCTAGACGAGAGCCCACCACCTGAATTGATTCCCACGCAATATCCTTTTAAAAGATAAAGCAAAAAGCCGAATAAACGTCGTCAGTGACGCCGCCCGAGGAGAAATTCAATTTCATTACAAGCTCAGTGGAGTGCTAGAATAATCTGACGCGGACCACGACCGGAAAGTGAAAGAGTAGAAAGCAAAGTAAAACTGAAGAAAGGGCAAATATTTTGATCGACTGAATTAATACGTAAAAATTATGACCATAATATTCACTCGGTAGCGTTTTGTAATTGATCGCAATGTAAAAGCATGGTATGTAGTTAAAATGTTACCTAGGCACTATAATTATGTCAATGGATAAAAAACGCAATCACTTCAATTGTTTCTTCGGCGTGTTTAATCCGCGAGTTGTTCCTATTCATATTTAAGTCCTTAATAATTAGTAGGAGGTATGTAAAGCGATATAACATACCTAAAGTAGCTATACTTCGTTGAGTTCATAGAGGTTATGCTCAAACAACAGGTAGGAGTGGTCAGGGTCGGAGATCATGACGTGTCGGGATGCCAGAGATTCTTTTATAGGTACCTATAACAAGTCTTCTGCCCACGTATATTAGCCATGATACGAGATTTTATTAGAATTCCTACATTAGAACTGGCAGCTATTTACGACGTCATAAAACGTTATTCGTAGTGATTTTTTTATCAATTGTACCGTAATGTAGATCACAATGTGTATAATACATACATGAAGAATACGAAATGAGTACCTACAGATAGGGATTTTTTTTGGACTGGGGTTCCAGATATCGTGATTAAAATTTTTTGAGCCGTATTTACCTATTTTTTTAAGGAAAAGAACTAAACTGGCTGTCAAATAAATATTGTATTCTTGTTTGATAAAGCTCTACTAAATACTCGTAATATCTAGTGTCCAAACGCGAGTCTTTCTATGATAAAAAACATCTTGATGGCTCACTAAATATTCAGCCGTCTGCGAGCTTAAATATAATCTCGAAAACGGAATATTCAACGCTTTGTAATAAACCATCACCTGGGCCATTTGGCATCATTTAACGAGAAAAGAAAGTTAACAGATCCCTAACTGAATTTAAACACTCCTCTAAGCCCAGTAATTAACAGAAAGCGTAGTTATTATCCGAAACAGGAAAACTTTCTGGATAGGAATTCCAACTTACGATTTCTGCTTTTTTTACCTGCAAAGTTAATTAATTTACGGAATTCCAGTTGGAAATCTTATCTGCTTATGCAAATGAGGGGCGTTTGGTTCGGTGTGAAAATAGAAAAATTAAGTTTTTAATTTGTTTTTTTACTTCTCGCTCTGGAAGACTTGTTTAGCGTTTTGTTTTTTTTTTGTTTATCGCAGGGTAACTTATGCTTCCACTACGAAAGAAAGAGACCCGAAATAGATCATTGCTGTATGTCTACGGTTTGCTGTGATCCAGCGTATGTGCCTTCAAGTTGCCATCCTGTATGCCGGCCGTCTGGAGGACAGTATGTGTCATGCTTACCTGCACCGTCCTGTGGCCCACATAGTTGCTGTTATTACTCGTTTTAGAACATTTAAATTGTATAGGTGTGTAAAATATTTGTGATGTTCTTTGTGACCTAAACAATTTGGCGGCTATATTAAAGGTTTTTAAGAAAAAAAATGTTTTTGTTCGTCGAATCAGTGGGTGGAAACGAAACCTATTAGTTTCCATTACACTAATAATAGTGCTGATCAATGGCAAAAGCAACAGTAAATTAATTTATTCGGTATGGTCGTGGGGTAGGTGCGAAGTGTTTATTGTACAATCAATTCTGAGATCTAGCCCAAATTGAGCTCTAATATAAGCTTGTGCAATGGGATCAAGACGACTGATATACATACTTATATATTTCTAAATACGTGATACGGACCCGTCACTCCGATACAAACATTTGTGAATCGCGCAAATATTTGGACCAATCGAACCCAGGACCTCCAGCGCCGCTGACGGTATCACTACCGACCGCCACAGAGGCAGTAATTATAATTGTGTGCATCTGGATTGAGAGGGCCCAAAAATTAAATCTTCGCAAAACAGAATAAGATTTACAGGGACGTTAGTTAAAAGTTTCTTAAACTTAGGGCACTATGCCAAAAATTTCTTAAACACGAAATAAAGCTTTTATGATGAAATAACTTGGGCCCTCAATCCAGATGCCTGCATTTAATGAACTTGTACTGAGGAATCATCAAAATATGGGTTTGTCTAAAGAAATACTTAAATACGACTGTAATATATTTTACTTAACCGCGTCTATAAATTCCTTAAAAAGAAATAATCACAAAAAAGTAAATAGTTAAAATTTAAATTGGTAATTGAATTTTCCTAAAATGTCTGAACTGAGGGCCCAATATTTTCGGCAGTATTGACTAGGATAAGGCTTCTACATTACCGCACATCAGGGTAAGTACTTTAAGAAATTTTTAATTAAAATATATCAAAGCGTTTATTCTTCTAAATGTCATACTTTAAGAGAAATTTGACTTTTAATTTTTTGTAGGAGAATACTCCTTAGGGTGACCATAATTTCCATGTAAGTATACAAAAGTATTCGATGTGTTCTTGTAGTATTTTGTAAAGCGCAGGTGGACACGTCCACAAATAAATATCAAAGTATCCAGTAATTACCAGTTCAGAAGCTGGCCCGCTTAAGAAGAACTGGCAAGAAACTCGGCGGGCATTTCTTTTTATTCTCTATTTACAATAATTAAACTAAAAATCACAAACTATTGTTGCATGAATGCTGTAGAGCAAGCAGATCATTTCCAGGCTTCCTTGTCAAGCAAATAATCGTCAATTGTATAGTAGCCCTTGCAGTATAGTTTACTTTTTATACACTTTTTGAACTTAGTTAAGGGCATACTTTTTATTGCATTTAGAAGCCAGTTGTAAAAAAACGAATACAGTTAGAGTATACAGGTAGGAAGAATTACTGACCGAGTGACTCAGTCTACATTGATGACCAGCAAGGCTATTTCCTATGTTCCGAACCTGACCCGAAAATCTAACCCGGTTGTGGGTTAGGTTAGGAACTTGAAAAAAAACCCGACGTCTCGTTCCTATCATAACCCGAATTGCGCAGATTGGTCATTCTCTGTAATCTTTCTCAAAATAAAAAGTACATATATGTGTCAAATCAGTATATAATATTTACTATTTTGTGATAATTAACAGAACGATTAATTCAACCATAATAAGTGAATGGTTAACACCCCGACTCGGATGGATTAGGTTAGAAGGCTAAGGCGGGAGCGAAGCGGAGCGGAGCGCCCGCCTTAGCCTTCGTGGTTATTTTTTTTGTTTTATCGACGAGTTCTTATTTTACATTATTTCGATTTATTTACATTTACGATTTTTACATTTTTCGATTACAGAGAATGACCAATCTGCGCAATTCGGGTTATGATAGGAACGAGACGTCGGGTCAGGTTAGGAAGAGGGTTACGTTCGGAACAGATATTACATTTTTATTCAAGTTCCTAACCTAACCCGCGACCGGGTCAGGTTTTCGGGTCAGGTTCGGAATAATCGGGCTATTTTTATGTCTGATATTTATATTATTTATATACGAACTATCTAAAATTATTTATAACTTAACGAAACTAGATATTTTTTTATAAAGATTATCGAAATAGGTATACCTATTGCGATGCTACAGTGAGAATATTTATTAATATTTTTTTTATATTTATCATTCTCTTAGCTTAGAAGTTAAAGGGTCACACATTTTTCCACTTTGGAAGTGTCTCTTGCGCAAACTATTCACTTTAGAAAAAAAATTTGTTAGGAACCTCAATAGCATTTTTCAAGACCGATCTATACATACCCCATACGTAGGTATAGGTTTGATGAAAAATAAATTTGTTCGCGTAATATTTTAGAATATATCTATTATATAATCTGTGGTAACATTGCCCCAGAGATACCATGATACAGCGAACATGGATAAAGTACAATGTCAAAAAATTCTTTATGAGTTTATTACACTCATGGACAAAATTAGGGGAACGCAAAGAAATGTTTAGGTAGTAATAAAATAAACGATTTATTTATGTTTAATACAGTTTCATTTGAGTATTCTTAATTAATTTAACTTTCTAAAATACAGAAATGTACAATTTACTGTTAAAAATAGACAAATATTGAAGTTATCGCTTATTAACGAGAATGTTAAGGAAACAATGAAATTTAATCTTATCATGAAATTTATGGAATGTCTGGTTTCTTCTCTAGTAAAAGTTAACATGACCACTCGTAGGTACATTCAGTATTTGGTGTTACCTCCTCTTGCTGTTAAAACTGCCTCCAATCGTCTGGGCATACTTTTTATTAATTCGTCTATGAAATTTTGTGGCATTTGGTCCCGTTCTTCTACCAACGCCGTTTTAAGTTGTCGTAAGTTGGTTATTGCAGGGATTCTTTTTTTTATTTATCTTCCCAGTTTATCCCAGACATGTTCAATCGGGTTTAAGTCTGGCGAGCGGGCTGGCCATTCCAAAACATCGATTTCGAACCCTTGAAGGTATCTTGAAACTACAGCGGCAGTGTGTGGCCGAGCATCATGCATCAGTAGAAAATTATCACCTATGTATGGGACAAATGGTATCACAATTTCTTCTAAAATGTTAGTTACGTAGCGTGCCGCTGTCAGAGATCCATTTTCGAAGACGTGGAGCTCCGTACGCCCTCCTAAGGAAATGCCGCCCCATACTATCACTGACCCTCCACCGTAAGGTTCTCTTCCGACAATGTTACACTGTGCATATCTTTCTCCTGGTCGTCTCCACACTTTCACCCTTCTATCAAAATCAGGACTCATCAGTGAATAATACTCTTCCCCAGTCATTGTCATTCCAGTGACGGTGAATGCGAGCAAAGTTACTCCGAGCTACACAATGACCTGTGGTAAGAAGAGGTCCTTTGGTAAATGCCCCTATTCCGGCTGCTTTAAGTCTTCTTCGTATCGTTTTAGTGCTAACTGCCACATTTCGGACTTCTTGGAGCCTTGCTCTTACCTCAGAAGACGTCGAGGTACGATTTCTTAGCACACTGCTTACGATAAATCTATCGTCCCTAGCTGTGGTCTTCTTTTTTCTCCCTTGTCCTCTGCATCTTGTGTACTCGCCTGTCTGCCTGTATCGTTTTACGCTGCGAAAGATAACTGATTTGGAAACTCGCAACATTTGAGCCACTTGATTGTAAGTGTAACCTTGTTCGATTAAAGTTACAGCTTTGGACACCTGTGCTACGTTGAGATCCGGCATTATCACTTCAGTCTTTTTAAAAAGTCTCTAAGTAACACTCTGACGAATAATTTATGTAAAAAAAAAGATTTACTAAAGTTTTCAAATAGGTACGAAAATAAATTCTTAAATTGTTCTCTTACGAAGTTACGACACACATTTATTACATTACTACGTAGAGAAAAAAAAAACAAATGATATTCTGAAACAAAAGACGATAAAATGTCTTTCTTTAAATAATACAAATGCTGTTATAGGTGGCCAGTGTGTAAGTATAAAAAAATTAACGTAGTCGACCTTTTTTTTTGCGTTCCTCTAAATTTGTCCCTGAGTGTATAAGAAATTAATATAACTCTCTATGTAATCAATAATCAGAACGGGTGGACCGATTTCACTAAATCTTTTTTTGTTGTGTAAGGTATTGTCAGGAGAAGGTTCTTATGGAAGAAAAAATATTGTAGTAGTTCCCACGGGAACGGGAACTACGCGGGTGAAACCGCGTGACGTCCGTAAATAAATAAATAAATATTCACGGACATTACACCCAACGCTATCTGATCCCAAAGTAAGCTAGGAATAACCTGCTTGTGTTATGGGTATCAGACCACGGATTTTAATACTTATATACTTTTTTTTAAAATACATACATAATATACATAAAAACACCCAGACTCTTGAGACAAACATTTATAGGTCACCCAATGATTTGTTTCCGGTGGGAATCGAACCCACGACAGGCGGTATCACTACCAACTGCGCCACAGAGGCAGTCAATCAAAAAAATCAATTTGGTTTTTTTTTCATTACCTATTCAAAAGTATTCTGGTTTGTGCGCGAGTATGCTTCCGAGGGTAGGTTTGAAAAAAAAGTACCTACATACATGAGATTACGTTCTGTTCCTTATTATTTTGTTTCCATAGCTAGTGACCCTCAGCGCTCCATACGCTGGTGGAGTGCACAGCATGGGCGCAACAGCGCCAGTTCGTTGTAGTGGGTCTGGACGTGGACACTCTCTCGCTCGAGACCATAGTGCGAGCCATGCTCTCCAGCGGGAGTAAGTGGGACTGCGCCGCCTCTTTCTGCGAGCAGGTCATGCTCGTGAAAGAGGCGGCGCACAGTGGATCGATTCATACAAATCGGCGGACATAGGAATCTTGAAAAACTTTTTACTGATTTTACAAAAAATAATGATGCCAATGTGTTTATCTTAATAATTGTAGTCGAAAACAATACTACACCATTTTGATTAGACTTCAATTTAAAAAAAATATTCGACGAAAACTGATTTCAATGTATGGAAAAGCACATTAAAAAAGGGATAGCTTGCGATTTTCTCGTGTTTTCTGATTTTAACGCTTATAGTGACTTTTAATGGGTTGTTAGCAAAATATCGTCCAAACATTTTAGGTACCCCTAGGCACCCCTCTGGGAGCTATATGACAAAATATCATTTTTCTCATTTTCTTTAAGAAAATATGTCTAGATCGTTTTTTTTTACAGTTATAATTGTTGATAAACTACATTTTAGCTTAGTACTGACCTACCCACATCAAAAATAATATAACTAGCAAACGGGATCGGGAGTTTTTGAGAGATACTTATAAGCAGGCGACTATAAGTTTATCCTACTTTTTTAGCAACATTTTTGTATTGTATAGTGATTTACCATTAAGATTTGAAGAAAATAATGTAATAAAACAATAACGCGTTATATAAAACATGTATCATAGTTATAAAAATACAAAAACTTACTTATAAAATAAAAAGTGGTAAATTTAATAGCTTAAAATAAATGAAAATATGGAACAGAAACGATTCAATTAACATGTAGGTATATACATTGAATAATCAAACAAAATTAGAATTACATAAGCTTTAAAAAAATAGTAGCTTAAAATAAACAAAAATATATAACAAAGACAATGAAATTAAAACTATGTACATTAAATGATCAAACAAAATAAGAAATATGTAGACAAAAAAAAATCCTTTTCCGAAGCTTTCGTTTCTGAATCTTCTTCTGCTTGCGCAGAGACTAACAAATCATCAGTATCTATGAATTCAATTTCAGAAACTTCTAGAATTAGTAAATTTAAAGTTTCTTTCAACAATGCCTTTTTTGCTTTTTATCCATCCGTGGCCGTATTTGTTCTAAAATTGGGTTGAATGAAATCAGCAAATTATTTAGAACATCTTCATTGCAAGCAATGCTATTTAATTTACGTGAATGGTGTTCTCTGTATTTTCTGAAATCCTTATTACTTGACTCCTTAGACCATATAACACGGGACTAGCCTTTGCGAACCACCGCATACAAAAATATTCTGCCAGTTTTCATACAAGTGAAGGGGGAAACACAAAGACATATAAAATTTCATTGCATTTAAAAATGTATTAATCGACAAACGCGTAATGGCTGTTGTGTGTTAATTGTTATTGTACAGTCAACTACAATGTAATGTACTAGTTTAATCATATAAAATGATGTACTGATGTACAGGCTTTTCATAAAGCCAAAAGACCAAATGGTCATGTGCAATGGCAGAAAACAATGCTTAAGTAAGGCGCATCCTGTGGTTAGATGATCTAAGCTTGACTCAGGTAACTCTTCCGAAAGAAGTCCTATCGGAACTATAGATAAATGTTGAATAATTTACGGCCCGTGAACTTATAACTTATGAATACTTGATGTCATGTAGTACCAGGGTGGCAGAGCTTTACATAGAATATTGTACCCTTGGTACTTCATGCCACAAGTATTCATGAGTTATTTTGTTAGTTACTAATTCCAGAAGTTTCTGAAATTGAATACATAGATACTGATGAATAATTAGGATCTGCGCAAGCAGAAGAAGATTCAGAAACGGAAGCTTCGGATATTTTTTTTTCTGTACATATTTCTAATTTTGTTTGTTTATTTAAAGTACATACATGTTAATGGAATCGTTTCTGTTCCATATGTTTATTTATTTTAAGCTAATATTTTACCACTTTTTATTTTATAAGTAAGTTTTTGTATTTTTATTACTATGATATATGTTTTATATAACGCGTTATTGTTTTATTTGATTAATATATTATTTTCTTCAAATCATAGTGGAAAATCACTATACAATACAAAAATGTTGCTAAAAAAGTAGGATAAACTTGTAGTCACCTGCTTATAAGTATCTCTCAAAAACTCCCGATCCCGTATGCTAGTCATATTATTTTTGATGTGGGTAGGTCAGTACTAAGCTAAAATGTAGTTTATCAACAATTATAACTGTAAAAAAACGAACTAGACATATTTTCTTAAAGAAAATGAGAAAAATTATATTTTGTCATATAGCTCCCAGAGGGGTGCCTAGGGGTACCTAAAATGTTTGGCAGATATTTTGCTAACAACCCATCAAAAGTCACTATAAGCGTTAAAATCAGAAACACGAGAAAATCGCAAGCTATCCCTTTTTTAATGTGCTTTTCCATACATTGAAATCAATTTTTGTCGAATATTTTTTTTAAATTGAAGTCTAATCAAAATGGTGTAGTATTGTTTTCGACTACAATTATTAAGATAAACACATTGGCATCATTAGTTTTTGTAAAATCAGCAAAAAGTTTTTCAAGATTCCTATGTCCGCCAATTTGTATGAATCGATCCACTGTGCGGCGGGGCGGGTACGGGAGAGAACTCTCCCACCCGAGTTCCGCAGTCGGCGGCCTGGGCGCCGCCGACGTGTCTTCGCCGAGGACTATCGGCCTCCATGACCGGGGGTCTGAGGACGGTGAGAGGGTCGCTCACCGTTCTTACCGAAGCAGGCCCATGACGGCAGCATGACGTGAGGAAATCAAGCGGGATCACACCCGAAACCCCCTCAAAGACGCGGGTTAGCACTCAAACCACCCCCTGGGCGAGGCTGCAGAGGCGGCTGTAGGTCTGTTGGGAGTCCTGGGACATCCTTCCAAGGGCTTACCCGGGACTCACAACCATAGGCTGTTGGGCGTTACGTGAGGTTTTTTAGTCGGTAGGAGTCCGGCATAACATCCATGAGGATTTTCACACACGTAAAAAAAAAAAAAGCTAGTGACCCTAGAATACTCACACACACATTGAAGCTTGATTTAAGCATTCACATTACGTGAATGCGAACGAACATTTTTGTATGAAGTTTCCACCCTGTGCTATAAATGACAATATCAAACTCAAATCATCAAACTGATAATAATTATTATAAACTGCATTATTTAATTATAATTATCGCACCACACAAAACATCGCTTTTGACGGTTCAAGCAATAACAACCTTGTATTAGGGGACATGCTGATTAGTCTCAAAAAGTAACAAAATCATATCTACCCTACAGTATTTTATCCTACAAAAAATTGAAAAATCAATTTTCTCTAAAAGTATGACATTTAGAAGAATAAACGCTTTGTTAGATTTTAATTAAAAATTTCTTAAAGTACTTACCCTGATGTGCGGGAGTGTAGAAGCCTTATCCTAGTCATTACTGCCGAAAATATTGGGCCCTCAGTTCAGACATTTTAGGAAAATTCAATTACCAATTTAAATTTTAACTATTTACTTTTTTGTCATTATTTCTTTTTAAGGAATTTATAAACGCGGTTAAGTAAAATATATTACAGTCGTATTAAGTATTTCTTTAGACAAACCCATATTGATGATTCATCAGTACAAACATTAATGAACTGAGGGCCCAAGATATACCGCAATAACTCGGTAATATCGTATTCTACATATTTGGGAATTTCTTAAAAGTTCTAAGAAATTCTTAATTAACTCCTTAAATAAAAATTATCAGCCCAGAGATAGTACTTTCTGAGAATCAGACTATGCCACTTAATGCAGGCATCTGGATTGAGGGCCCAAGTTATTTCATCATAAAAGCTTTATTTCGTGTTTAAGAAATTTTTGGCATAGTGCCCTAAGTTTAAGAAACTTTTAACTAACGTCCCTGTAAATCTTATTTTGTTTTGCGAAGATTTAATTTTTGGGCCCCTTAATCCAGATGCACACATTATTCACACAATAAATTGTTGTGTATAGATTTAATTGAACTTCAGGTTTAAGAATGTCATTTAACTGTAAAAACTTTTTGTACTGAAAGATCTGATGTCTGTTTCTGTACCTATAATAATAATATAAATAAATATTCACGGACATTTCGCACAACGCTATCTGATCCCAAAGTAAGCTAGGAATAACCGGCTTGTGTTATGGATATCAGACCACTGATATTAATACTTAAATACTTTTAAATAACCTTTGTTGCCCGTGGCACTACCGCTTGGCACTACCAGTAGTGTCACGGGAAATTTTACTTTCCCGTGGCACTACCGTTCCTATTGGCTGATTAAATCCATATAGTATAATTTCCCATGGCACTACCAATTACCAATGGCACTACTAAATACCAAACATATCAAATCAAGAGCGAACATGTTCTCACATGGTCCCATGATGACAATCGGTAAAACAAATGAAGATCGGCGAAACAAATGAAGATCAGTGAAACAAATGAAGATCGGCAAAACAAATGAAGGTCGATAAAACAAATGAAGATGGATAAAACAAATGAAGATCAGTGAAACAAATGAAGATCGGCAATGTACGTGAATATTATATTATAAATAAATATATTCCAGTTAAGGCGCTCCCTCACCGGGAGCATTCGCGCGTAATGTAACGTTACGAGTCGAGAATTACAGCAGTGAGGGAGGTGAACTGAGCATTGTAATGCGATTGCGCACCTTGTAATGATACAAGACGAGGTAACATCAGTGACGGAGGAGAATCGAGCATTACAATGCGCGCCTTGTAATGATACAATGTGTAACGTTTTGATACAACTCGTAACATCAATGCGCTTTGCGCACCTTGTAATGATACAATGTGTAATGTTTTGATACAACTTGTAACATCAATGCGCTTTTTTGTTGCGGCTGGCCGGCCGCACACTGGTCCGGATTTTAAAATAGGTGGACATACGATCTAAGATGTCAAATGCTTTTGGGAAAAAAATAGTAGTACGAGCATAGATTTAGAATTTTTCGCTACTCTCAATAGATATACAAAGCGTGCGAGCGAGACCTCATTATCCATAGCACTTAGCTCGAGAGGAAAAGAGAAAGCAAATTGTGTACTCATATGTCAGTATTTTGAATCGCTGAGCCCGCTGGGATCCTATGGCGGCTCTATGTTATTCATAATATCCAGTAATCTGTAGTGATCTTACGATTAAAATAGAAAATTTTATATTTTCAACAATATTGTCGTGTTTAGTGTGTGAATAGGATATTACAAAACGCAATTATACGAAGAAAGACTCGTTTAACAGGTTATTTGTGACTTCGTTCATTCCATTTTTGACGTACATATTTTGCCAAATTGGATGTAAAATTTCACTGAAAGTCCAACTCATAACGTAGATTATGCATTTTCCTTCATACATAACACAATATTTAATGTGTAAATGCATTTTTGGAGGATATATAAGGCAGAAATAGAAAGGGTTGTTTACAGTAAAATAGTCATGGGTAGGTATCGATAAGGATGTCGATAGTTCATTATAGTGGCATTGCTGCAAACAAACTTATCTGGATTTAATTTACTATAAATATGATTGATAACTCGAACTGTGTTATTTAACCTTTTTTTAGGGTTTTGTGCCTATTTTAATATAATATTTTCAAAATTTGTGATCCATTTTGAGTTGAATTTTTATAATTTTACTTCACTTAAGGTACTCCACGCCACACCGGGGTATTTGCTGTGCAAGGCGCAGATTAGCCTCTGCGTCGAATACTGTTCTCACCTTTGGGATAACTGTGCGAGGTACTTACTGGACGCGCTTGGCGCTATGCAGAGACGTGTTATCCGATTTCAATTATAGGTTGTCCTAAGATGACGGTAAGCCTCGAGCCGTTAGCGCAGCAAAGAACCATAGCGTCCTTGGCTGCCTTCTACTGAATGTATTACGGCGAATGTTCTGAAGAGCTCTTCAACCTGATCCCACCATCTCCTTTCCGATTTCGAACAACACGTCGGGCAGAGGTGCCACTCATATATAGCGGAGAGAATCTTCGCCAGAACTGAGCGTTTCAAAAGGTCGTTCATCTGTCGAACTACAAAATCCTGGAACGACCTGCCCGCACATGTGTTTCCCTCATTTTACAATCCCGGGTTCTACAAGCGGAGCGTGAAGAGGCACATCATAGGGCCGCCAACTTGAGGACTACTGTCAGAAGTCTTGTGTGCTGTAAGCATGACCCCCATTCGCTAGATGCGCCACGGCTTTCCATTAGTTTCCATCAGTGGCGACGTCAATTTGGCGAGGTTAATATATTTAAAAAAATCTACGAGTAATATCTTTTATTGTTACTAGGGTTCAATAATAAATAAGTTTCTAGGTTTAGTATTACGATAAGAGTTGGATTTTTAGTAAAATTTCAAATTCAATTTGCAAAATATATATGTACGGCAACAATGCAATGTACGGTGCCATAAATTACATGTTAAAAGTGTATTTTCACATTCACACACTGAATCAAAATTCGTAAAATCACTACAGAATTTCTAATATTACGAGTTACCCCATATAATCCCATTTTTACTTTTTCATAGTCGATTACATTCAAATTAACAATTTATTCCCCAAAACAAGAAGTTGGAGATGAAACTTCTAAGCACTTTGTGTGCTTAGAAGTTTCATTTCCATTCCATCCATTTATACAGATACTTTTATCGATAACATAGGTGTGACCATTCAACAACACTATTTAACCCACACATAGATCTTTCATTTTTGGTCTCGTCTTCAGTTTGACACTGTTCATCTTGTAGCCCTCTCGGGCATTATCGGCAGGGACCTGTCGCTGCCGGCGGTGGTGCGAGCCATGGTCGGCAGCCAATCGTGCTGGGCCGCCGTTGTCTCGTTTGCTAGCGAGGTGATGGCGGCTAAACGAGAGGAGTTGCGAGTTCGGGAGCGTGCTGGTCAGACGCTCCCGCCCAGCCGTCCCGTTCGGGGGCGCCGCATGGCGGCGTGGATGCGCGCCCCCGACTAGTTCCTTGAATCGTGGGCGGTGGTCGGGGGACCTCGCCCACGATGATCAAACTGCGGTAGGCACCTCCCCGTGTTCCAGGGGTGCCTTTTTTCGGTTCGAGGGCGCCTTACGCCCACCCGCTCGACTGCTCTCTACCCCCTCTGCTTACAGAGGGGCATCCGAGAGCGGTACGATGCCACCTGAACTTATAACTCCTTTAGGAGTTCAGGGAGGGGGCAGACCATCAAGTCCCCCCCGTGGAGAGTCCCTACGTAATGGGGCGACCCTTTGCCGGGCCGCAGTGATTTATCCACCGGCCTATCCTGCGACCCGGTTAAGGCGAGGCGGAACACCGCGGGGTTTAGTGGGTAGGACGGTCCCGCATATCAGACCGTGAGTCCCACACGAAGCCGTCTTGTTCCCCCGAAACAAGGCGGCGAAGTGCCTAACCTGCAGTCCCCGCGTAAAAAAAAAAAAAAAAAAAAAAAAAAAAACTGTTCATCTTGTACATTCTAAATCTATGAGTACGAGTACGAATTTGAGGTTAATATTGCAATCCAATATGGCCGCCGCGCCACTGTTGAAAAATTTCATGTTGGATATCGTTTATGGGGTTTTTTGGTATGCTGAATACTAATTTCAGGTTAATTTTGCAATCCAATATGGCCACCGCGCCACCGTGGTAAAATGTCATATTGCATATCCCATAAAGGGTTTTTTGGTATGCTGAGTACGAATTTCAGGTTAATTTTACAATCCAATATGGCCACCGCGCCACCGTGGTAAAATTTCATATTGCATATCCTATAAAGGGTTTTTTGGTATGCTGAGTACGAATTTAGGGTTAATTTTGCAATCCAAGATGGCCACCGTGCCACCGTTGTAAAATTTCATGTTGAATATCGTATGGGGTTTTTGGTATGCTGAGTACGAATCACATGATAATTTTGCAATCCAATATGGCCGCCGCGCCGAAATCACAAAATTTCATGATGGGTATCGTTAAAGGGGGTTTTTGGTATGCTGAGTAAGAATCACATTATAGTTTTGCAATCCAATATGGCAGCCGTGCCGAAATCACAAAATTTCATGATCGGTATCGTTTAAGGGGGTTTTTGGTATGTTGAGTACGAATCACATGATAATTTTGCAATCCGATATGGCCGCCGCGCCGAAATCACAAAATTTCATGATGAGTATCGTTTAAGGGCTTTTATCGTAGGCTGAATACCATTTTAATGTAATAGGCCTTAATTTTACAATAAAGACATTTTGCCATAGTATTTTCGCATTGCTAGTTTAGAAAGCCTAAACTTAATAAGCAAATCATTAAAATTTGCATGGAAACATGGAAACTTGATTTTATTATAAGACATCATAACTTTTGTTTAATTTCTTTTTCGAGCTAAAAATAAAAAAATATTCAATATAGGGTAAACCACCCAATCGTTGGCACTCCTCCAATTATTGGCACTTTAGGTAATTTTGCCCATTTCTAACAGAAAAAGAATGCTATTTTACTTTTTAATGCATACCTACAACTACATAATGGGCAACACCGAACTGAAATAAACTAGTTTTCCCTTATTTTTCGAAATATACTCTTAACTAAAGTGCCAATAATTCATTCTAAAAGTGCCAATAATTGGGTGGTTTACCCTATTGTTATTTATTTCTTTTTGCATTTTTAATATAACTAACCATATTATTTCTTTTTTTTATCTGTTTAACTGATTTTTTTTGTTTTACGTGAGGGAAAATCGTCATGGATGCTATGCCGGACTCCTGCCGACTAAAAAACCTCATGTGCCCTGCCTAACAGCTTACGGTTGGGAGTCCCGGGTAAGCCCTCGGAAGAATACCCCAGGACTCCCAACAGACCTTATGGCTACCACTGCGGCCTCACCTAGAACTGATCTTCATTTGTATAAGCGACCTTCATTTGTTTTTACCAATATTCATTTGTTTTTACGATGTTCATTTGTTTTAGCGACCTTCATTTGATTTTACCAATATTCATTTGTTTTTACGATGTTCATTTGTTTTAGCGACCTTCATTTGTTTAATCGATATTCATTTGTTTTAGCGATGTTCATTTGTTTTAGCGACCTTCATTTGATTTTACCAATATTCATTTGTTTTTACGATGTTCATTTGTTTTAGCGACCTTCATTTGTTTTAACCGATATTCATTTGTTTTAGCGATGTTCATTTGTTTGTACGATGTTTATTTGTTTAAGCGATCTTCATTTGTCTTGGCGATCTTCATTTGTTTTAGTAATCCATATGCTAGTAGTGCCACGGGAAATATTATTTCCCGTGGCACTACTGGCAAATGGTAGTGTCAACGTAAATGTACAATTACCCGTAGCACTACCAGTAGTGCCAAGCGGTAGTGCCACGGGCAACAAAGGATATTCCTTATATATACATATTATACATAGAAACACCCAGACAAACATTTATGGGTCACACAAATATTTGTCTCCGGTGGGAATCGAACCCACGACCTCCAGCACCGCAGGCGGTATCACTACCGACTGCGCCACAGAGGCAGTCTATATTTAAAATAAATAAATAAATAAATTCGTAAATATCTGTGGCGAATACAAACTACGGCCAAGTGCTAGCACTACGAGGAGCGCAGCAAGGACACAGCGCTCCACACATTGGTGGTGCAGTGCACGGCGTGGGCTAAACAGCACCAGATCCTCATAGTAGGTCTGGAAGTGGACACGCTCTCGTTGGAGACCATGGTGCGAGCCCTACATCACAAGCTGATCTGGACAATGGGACAAAAAGTTCCCAATGGACAGACTAATCTAACCATCGATCTGACCAACGGGAAAAATCGAGCTGATCTGTACAATGGGACAAAAAGTTCCCACTGGACAGACTGATCTAACCATCGATCTGACCAACGGGAAAAACCGTTTTTCCCCTAAATTCCATTAAAAAGATCCATCATAGATTCTCTTAAGGTATTAAAGTGGACATATCATGTCCACTTTAATACCTTAAAGTATGAGCCATGATCTCCAATACTGAGTTGCAAAGTGGATATAGAACCTTTGAAAACCTCAAAACTCATTCCACAGTGTAAGAGACGTCAAGCCTATGGCCACACTCAAAAATACTGCTCCAGAGAACCTAAATGCGTAAAATGCACGGGTAAACACCTAACGAAAGACTGCCGGAAACCTGCAGAGGTAAAGCCAAAGTGTGTACACTGTGGCGAACCACATCCTTCTAACTATAGAGGGTGTATGGTAGCTAAAGAGCTAGAAAAAATTAAAAATAAGTCCGTAAAATCAAAAACATCTATGACAGCCACCAAGATGTCTAGTGAACGTACTGGCATAAAAGCGAATCCCGAAAAGCGGGTCACAAAAACCGTATCGTACGCACAAATGACTAAGGACATTCACTTGCAACCTCAGCCACCACAACAACAGTTGTTGTCAACAAATCAACAACAACAACCAGTAAGTTCTAATAATGACGATAAAATTAATCAAATTCTTAGCCTAATGACATCGTTTGATGAAAGGTTAAAGAAACTTGAATTAAACACTTACAGAAAATAAACATGTTGTATTCAATCAAAATTATGGCATGGAATGCAAATGGACTCCTAAAGCATCAAAATGAGTTGCAGGCAGTCCTAATTACAGAAAATATAGACATATGTCTGATATCCGAGTCACATTTTACTAGAGAGTTGATAACTTTTATAGCCCTTAATTCTAATATATCATATATTAGAATTAAGGGCTATAAAAGTTATCATTCGTTGCACCCCAACAACACTGCAAGAGGTGGTAGTACCATAATTATTAAGGATACTATTAGTCACTAGCTGACCCGCGCAACTTCGTTTGCTTCACATGAAAGTGAGGTATGGTATTAATATTTCGAGTAGGTATTATAATGTTTCCCGTTGCATTTACTCCCGTCGCGCTTATTATAGTCGCGTCGCGTCGCTTGTATTCATTATGGCGCATCACATGAGAGTGAGAAGGATGTGACTTTAACAACTCTCGTTAAAGTGATATAATGTTTCCCGTCGCTTTTACTTCCACCCATCCGTTTTCCGGTATGGAACTCATCGCGTGCGAGTCCGACTCGCACTTGGCCGGTTTTTATCGTTCAGTTGACTGGCTGCCACTGCAGACCAAACTTACTCACGTCACGTCGCTCATACTTTAGGGTCCGTTCACACAGACCGGCTCGAGTCATTATGTAGAACATAAATGTGAAGAACAATTTATACAAGCTATAGCTGTTACTATTAAAACTAAGCGATACCCCATTACGATATACTGTCCACCAAGGCATAGTTTAAAAGCAGAGCAGTACAAAACTCTTTTTAAAAGTCTTGGTAACAGATTAATCCTTGGTGGCGATTTTAATGCCAAAAATATACACTGGGGATCGAGATTAACGAACTCTAAAGGCAAACAGTTACTTTGTGCTATCAGAGAAATGAACTGTAATGTTATATCAACAGGTAAACCTACCTATTGGCCTACTGAAAAAGGGAAATTACCAGATTTAATAGATTTTTTCATCTACAAAAATTTTTCGCCCGGCGTCTTATAAATTGAAGAAGGATTTGACATGAGTTCAGACCATTCACCCATATTACTGACCATAGGTGAAACTTTTATTCAAAAAGAAAGCAAGCCCTCTTTTTAGTCAATAAAAATACAGACTGAGATAGCTTCAGATGCGAATTAGAAGAAGCTATTAACTTAAAAGTACCGCTAAAAAATCCGCAACAACTAGAACTTGATGTGTCAAAATTCATAACAGATATACAAAAATATGCCTGGCGTAATACACCGGAAATTAGGCGAAGAATTAAAAATAACTACTATCCTATGAGTATTAGAAATATTATAGCTGAAAAACGTATACTGCGAAAAAAATGGCAAAGAACCAGATATCCCCCTGACAAAACTCAACTAAACAACATCACCAAAAGACTCAGGAGAGAAATTCAAAATTTTCGTAATAAAACGGTGAATAGTTACTTAAGTCAGTTAACAAGTGATCGCACGACAAATTACTCCCTATGGAAATGTACAAAACATTCCAAAAAGCCAACTTTACAGATCCCCCCCATTAAAGATACCAATGGCGGTTGGGCTATAAATAATGAACAGAAAGCAGCCAGATTTGCACAACACTTAGAGCAAATTTTCCGACCAAACGATGAAACCTCCGGAAACATACCTTAGACGTGGCATCAAGCGATGGGTTAGAAATAAGATTAGTTACACCGAGAGAGGTTTTCAATGAAATAAAACGCCTAAATACAAACAAAGCCCCTGGCTATGACCTAATTACGGCAGAAATTTTACGCAACTTACCACGTAAAGCGATTATTAAACTTACCACCATTATTAATGCCTCATTTAGACTAAACCATGTACCTGACGTGTGGAAAGTGGCCGAAGTTATTATGATACTTAAACCTGGCAAACCACCCCATGAAACTACTTCATATAGACCTATTTCCTTACTACCAATAATGTCAAAATTATTTGAAAAGCTGTTCCTGAAACGGTTAAAGCCCATCATAGAAGAACGTCAGCTGATCCCAAACTATCAATTTGGATTTAGACAAAATCACTCTACAATCGATCAAGTACACCGTATTACTAATATCATTGAAAAGGCTTTAGAAGACAAGAAAGTGTGTTCTACAGTCTTCCTAGACGTAGCTCAAGCTTTCGATAAAGTTTGGCATGAAGGTCTTGCACAAAAACTCGAAAATATGCTCCCAAAAGAGTTCACCGCCATCTTAAAGTCCTACTTGACTCAAAGAATGTTCAGAATTCGACAAGATGATGCATACTCAGACTTAAGGGAAATAAAAGCTGGAGTGCCCCAGGGAAGTGTATTAGGTCCGGTCCTGTACCTATTATACACCTGCGATATCCCGGTATTGGAAAACCATACCATTGCAACATTTGCAGATGACACAGCCATTATGGCCACAGGTGTTACTCATGCAGAAGCCGTGGAAAAGGTTCAAAGTGCAGTCAACATCGTATATGACTGGACAAAAAAGTGGAAAATAAAATTGAACGAAGCCAAATCAGTTCACATAGACTTCACTAATAAAAGATCCAACTATCATGCAGTGTATATAAATAATACGATCATTCCCTACGAGAATACAGCCAAGTATCTAGGCATGACACTAGATGCTAAGCTTCGTTGGAAGGCTCACGTTAAGAAGAAACGCAGCGAGCTACAGCTTCGCTACAAAAATATGTACTGGCTTCTAGGCAAACATTCTTCGCTGTCAGTACAAAACAAATTACTACTGTATAAACAAGTCCTTATGCCAGTGTGGACTTATGGAATACAGCTATGGGGCTGTACCAAATCAAGCAACATCCAGATTATACAAAAATTCCAAAATAAAGTACTGAGGGGTATCGTGAATGCGCCTTGGTACATTAGAAATGACGACCTCCATAGGGACCTTAAAGTGGACCTCGTAGCTAATGTAGTGCAAAAGTACGCCGAAGCTCATCAAAAAAGACTTCATCATCATGTGAATGTCGAGGCTATCCGACTCCTTGACCACACAGATTTAGTGAGAAGACTAAAAAGGACAAAACCCTTTGAATTAGTTTAGTGAAGTGTCAGTGTGACATAGTGTAATAAGTGCAACTTGTAATAAAGAACACAATATGAACTAAGTGACTTCCCCTTAATAGAGACATTAAGAAAAGTGTTAATCGACACATTCTTACAATTTACTCTATATTAGCAGTTTAGGTTAAATGTTAATTACTTATTAGTCTTATAGCTAGATTGTAATTTCTATGATATGCTATTATTGTAGCACGTCATTACATAAAAAAAAATGATCTCCAGCGGGAGTAAGTGGGACTCCGCTGCCTCTTTCTGCGAGCAGGTCATGCTCGAGGAGATGGCGGGGAGGGGGTGGGAGAGAATTCTCCCACCCGAGTTCCGCAGTCTGCAGCGAGGGCGCCGCAGACGTGTCTTCGCCCAAGACTATCGGTATTCATGACCGGGGGTCTGAGGACGGTGACGGGATTACTCACGGTCCGTATAGAAGCAGGCCCTAGATGACGGCGTGATGTGAGGGATTCACACACGCGATAACACCCGAAAAACCCTGGGGGGGGGGAGTTTCGTGTGCGTGAAATAGCACCCGAACTCCCCCTAGGTGAGGCCGCAGTGGTAGCCGTAGGTCTGTTGGGAGTCTTGGGGTAATCCTTCCAAAGACTTACCCGGGGCTTCCAATTCACGACCAGTACAATTTTAAGTAGGAATAGTTTATAATACTCGCTAACTGGACCAAATTAAAAAAAGATAAAATGGACAATTTGTGAATTGGACCAATTATGCATAAAGATTTGAGCCGGTTTGGGCTTATCCGCAGATTGCCCTTAATCTACTACACTAAGGTGGCATAAAGCAAAGCATTCAGTTCAACTTTTGGAGAGTCCATCTAGTCACGTAGGCTGGATGTTTGCAACACCAAGGGCGCTTTACTCGCGATGCCGACCCTGTAAAATCCCAAGACCCCGGCCCCTGTGAAGAACCACATTCCACAATCTACTAAAAAATATAATAAAATTCGCCAAATCTCTTGTCTGATTTCCATTTCTATTAGCTTTGTGAAACTGTAGCTCAATCTCGAAATCATAATTCTCAATCAAACATGGACGTTTCGGGAAATAGACTTCCAGAAAAGTGGACAATGAGGGTGGTAGATTTCAGGACAATGAACTTACGGGAAAGTGGACTATCCAGGATTGGACATTTAGGGAAATAGATTTGCCGATAGAACCGACTGGACATTCCGGTAATACGACCTAAAGTGTCGAAGGGACTCAAGTTAGCATACAGTTATAGTCAAAGTTATTATAGCGACTTTTTGCGAAGGAGACAATCAGCCAAAGCGAAAATCACTAGAAAAGACAATTAGCGAAAGCACGATATTATACGTCATTAGTGCAATTCGTGGTTGGTCCACATTCAGAATGGACCACATTTAATGCCACCAGCCCCACTAGCAGTCCAATGATCGGATTGTCCGTTCTTCTCTCTCATTTTCTCGCTCTTAAGTGTTTTACCCAGCACCCGATAGCAACCCTTTACGATGCATAAAACTACGCAATACACCTAGCTCGCGTTATGACTAGTCCAAAGGTAGGGTATGCATTATTATGCGTTACTTCGATATGCATGCGTAGACTCAGCAGCTGTATAGGTCAAATAATAATAATTAAATCTAATCCGGACTGCCACGGAACTACTGGGAAAAAAGTCTCCATATCCCAGTAGTTCCATTGCGTAGATCCATGGAACTGTTATCTTGTTTTGTCGTGTCCCAGTAGTTACATTACACGAAAAAAATGTTTATTACAGTAATTCACATTTTTAAATAGTTGTCATTAGTTGGTACAGTCACTTGGTTCGAATTTAGCCTTTATTCCAAACAATTCGACTAGTACCTAGTCTTATGATAATCCAGTTACACTACTGAATTCGTCACCGAGGCAGACATACTACTGGTAAGACTAACAAGGTATTAAGAATAGGGTTTTGGAAACCCTGGGACAAACTTCCGAGGGCTTACCCCTGACTGTAGAAACTTCTTAAGGCTTCGTGTGGGTTTAGTCTGTAGGAGTCCGACATAGCATCCATACAGGATTTTTACACGTGAAAAAACCCCCTTTTTGATCTTTTCTTTTGTTTGAGTATTCGTTTGTTTGATCTTTCTAGAAAGATCAAACCGGATAACGATCAAAATAAAAAATGTACAATTGTTTGTTGTGTAAACGCAAATTAGCCCTGAACTCTCTCGAACTGACCGTTTCCTCGTGGTCATACTAGTTTGTCACTCCAGTATGACCACGAGGATGGGGGCATGGGTCGGAAAAACACTGAATTCCCTATAACAAGGGCATGGGATAACCCTGATCTCCTTCCGACATGCTTATTTTCTTTTTTTTTTCTAGGTGTCTTCTTTAATGTTTTATTTTCAATCTTTTAACTTTTTTCTTCTGACTTCATGACTTCTACAGAGGCGATTCTTTCTTCTATTTTGGATCGTCTCACCATGTTTCTTCTTTAATATTTTTATTGCTAAATCTTTCTTCTAGACCATTATGTACCTATTTGATTATTTTTGCTTAACTTCGTTTACCTCACATAAGAAAGAGAGAGAAAAGTGAATTTACTCATCTGGCTCAAAGGAAAACTGGTGTGTTTTCTTTAACATGATTGTCTTAAAGAGTTTATCCTACTTCCTACTAATATTACTAGTACTTCTGCGAGGAGTAGACCTCGCGAGCTACTAGAAACCAAACCAAAAAATTCTGCGGGGGGGCACCTATTATACAAAATAAAAAATAAAAAAAAAATTGTGTACATTCGCACACAACATCATCTAGCTCAAATTAAGCTAATATAAGCTTGTGCTATGGGTTCTAGATGACTGATATACATACTTATATATTTCTAAATACATACATATTATAAATGTAAACACCCAAACTCCGAAACAAACATTTGTGGATCACACAAATATTTGGACCGGTCCGGGGAATCGAACCTAGGACCTCCAGCGCGGCAGGCGCTATCACTACCGACTACGCCACAGAGGCAGTCAGAGGAAGTCAGTCGCTGTCCATCTGTTCGTCATGAAGCCGTATCTCAGGAAGCGTGTCAGCAAGAAAATTTAAACGCAGATGACGTATTTCTGTTGCCGCTATAAGAACAAATACTAAAATCAGAAAAATAATAATATTTAAAGGGGGCTACCATACAACACACGTCATTTTTGTCGTTTTTGGGTACGGAGCCCAGCGCTTGCGAGTCCGACTCGCACTTCCCACCCTTTATATTTAGGGTTTCGTACCCAAAGGGTAAAAAATGGGACCCTATAATATTCATGAGACTTCTCTATTCGTCGGTCTGTCTGTCCATCACGAGTCTGTATTTCGGGAACCGTGATAGTTAGAGAACTAAAAATTTCAGAGATAATGTATTTCTGTTTCCGCTATAACATCAAATACTAAAATAATAATAATAATAATTTTTAAGAGGGGCTCCCATACAACGAACGTGACTCTGTTTGGTGCGCGATGCTGAATCGCACTAGGCCGGTTTGTTTTTTTACAGCAATTTGCTGATGGAATAATATTCTTTATGTTTTAGCAAAAAATCATCAAGATCACTCATAAATAACGCTACACCAATCTTCCGCCCTTTTCTCCCCCATTTTCCCCCTTATCAAAAGAAGCTCTAGACAAAAGTTGTATTTTGAATCAAAGAACACGTGTGCCAAGTTTGGTGAAAATCGGTTAGGAAATAGGTCCTCAAGACCGGAACTGACCATTAGACATGCGCAAAACGTTACACTAAAAAGTAATGTCATATGGCATTACATTTTGTACCGCGTCACATTACTTTGTACTATGACTTTTATCATGACAATTTCATGCGGCGGCACAAAGTTCTAAAATATTAATCGCGCGCTGCGTGCGCGCCAAATCCAGCATTCGTTCGCATCGCATTACAGTCACAGGACGAAGTGTCGTACGTTGTCCTAACTGAACGTGACTTGGCTAATGCGAATGTACGCACGCACGTTATGGTGTAAATAAAGTAACGTATGATGTGGTTTATGTGTAATTGTATGCAGTAAAGTATATTTAATAGTGTTCGAATAGATATTATATATAATAATAGATCTAATAAACTTAATTGAAAATTGTTAGTAGTTAGTTTTAGTTTGGTGTGAATGTGTGAAAGTTAATGAAGTAAAAAATAAGGTATATAGGTATGTAAAAACAATTGATCTTCCTTCATAGTTTATGTACCTACCTACTGAAAGTAATCTTGTTTTGTTGTAGAAAATTTACAATGATCATGCTTTTTTTTAATTTTTTAGAATAGAATGCGCGGTTTTTCATTATTAAACGCTAACTAAACAAACTGCTAAGTATCACAGAGTCAAACATAGGTAGGTACGTAACGTAATGAATACGAACGAAGCAGCATTGAGAAAAAATAGACCTTATTGCGTCAACGTAAAGTTAAAATAAACTTGTCGCCTGCCGGTCGTGCCGCCCGAGTCGGGTAACGCGTGGCGGCTTGTACTAAACAAATGACGCTTTTTCGCTCACACACGTGCGGAACGGCAACGTGTGACGAGTGACGATTACATGGAAGGCGCGCGTATCGACATTCAACTCCGCAGACGGCACGTTTGTCCCGATTGTACTATATTTTGTCATGATACATTTCGTCGAGTAACGTACACTGTCATGGTACTCGAGCGAGTCACATGACAAGTAACGCATTACGTACGTTACTTACACATGCCTACTGACCATACATAAGTCGCGCGCATCAGCTCGTTGTAAAATAATTCATTCGCTCTGGGAGTGGACTAATTAGGTACCTATTGCGTAGGTCTCTAATGCCGTAAGTATAGATAACATTTTCTGTTTAGAATGCCCAATGTTTTTTTTAATGGGATGTACAGATTTTCAGACCTCAACAGTTTTATTAAAATTAAGTATGTAGATACTAGCTGTTGCCCGCGGCTTCGCTCGCGTGAAATTTGGTACTCGTTCCTGCTTCTCGTGGGAACATTTTCCCGGGATGCAAAGTAGCTATGTGTTATTCCAGACTATAAGCTATATCTGTACCAAATATCAGCCCAATCTGTTCAGCCGTTCGAGAGTGAAAGAGTGACAAACATCCACATTCAACGGATTTACTTCTGAGGTGGTCCCATTTTCACCAGGTCAGGATCTGATGATGGGATCCTAGAGAAATCGAGGGCAACCACCGAAAATTGTAGGGACAACTAGTGCGTTTGTTAACTTTTTAATTAAGTGATTTAATGTACTACAGCTACTTCAGTATTATATTTAATGATATCTGATAAATCAGAATATACTAACTTTGTGCAAATTATTTTTCTTTTCAGTTTTTAGTTTTGTTGGAAGTCGGTTTCTTTTTTGTTAAAATTTTTTTTTTCACTAATTTTAGTGACGTGTAGACTGAAAATATATCTGTCTAGGTGTAAAGTTCTCAACAGTACAAATTAATCAAGTTAGGGAATTCTCTCTACTGTCTTTCGTCTCCATAATCAGATCGACTCTAGACCTTCATTAAGTTGTACTACTTTAAAGCCCTTAAAAAAAAATACAAAAGCCCTACATGCCCCTAAAATTTTTAAAAGTTCCCCCTAGGTTTAGACTTAATGGGTTCCATGACGGGCCGTCATGGAACCCATTAAGTCTAAACCTAGGGGGTCTAGGGGGTGTCGTGCTTACAGCCGTATTATCAAACGAATATAATTTTGTAATGTAGTGATGTAAATAGTTCTTATTGTCCACGAAAATTGTTACAAAAAAAAAATAATAAACAAAGGAACTGAATTCGAACATAATTATCCTGAAAAATATAATTTACTTAGCACAAAGTAATATGTATTTTTATTTATCACATTTTATTCAGAAGTGGAAGTCGGTTCTATTTTTAACCGACTTCAAAAAAGGAGGAGGTTACTCAATTCGACCGTATACATGTTCTTTTTTAATGTTTGTTCGCGCAGAACTCCGTCGTTTATGGACCGATTTGAAAAAAAAATTTCTCGTTCGAAAATAGATACTCCTAAGGTTTCATTTTAAGGAAGTCAGGATCTGATGATGGCATCCTGGAGAAGTCGAAGGGAACTTTTAAAAATTTTAGGGGCATGTAGGGCTTTTGTATTTTGTTTTAAGGGCTTTAAAGTAGTACAACTTAATGAAGGTCTAGAGTCGATCTGATTATGGAGACGAAAGACAGTAGAGAGAATTCCCTAACTTGATTAATTTGTACTGTTGAGAACTTTACACCTAGACAGATATATTTTCAGTCTACACGTCACTAAAATTAGTGAAAAAAAAAATTTTAACAAAAAAGAAACCGACTTCCAACAAAACTAAAAACTGAAAAGAAAAATAATTTGCACAAAGTTAGTATATTCTGATTTATCAGATATCATTAAATATAATACTGAAGTAGCTGTAGTACATTAAATCACTTAATTAAAAAGTTAACAAACGCACTAGTTGTCCCTACAATTTTCGGTGGTTGCCCTCGATTTCTCTAGGATCCCATCATCAGATCCTGACCTGGTGAAAATGGGACCACCTCAGAAGTAAATCCGTTGAATGTGGATGTTTGTTACTCTTTCACTCTCGAACGGCTGAACAGATTGGGCTGATATTTGGTACAGATATAGCTTATAGTCTGGAATAACACATAGCTACTTTGCATCCCGGGAAAATGTTCCCACGAGAAGCAGGAACGAGTACCAAATTTCACGCGAGCGAAGCCGCGGGCAACAGCTAGTATCTACATACTTAATTTTAATAAAACTGTTGAGGTCTGAAAATCTGTACATCCCATTAAAAAAAACATTGGGCATTCTAAACAGAAAATGTTATCTATACTTACGGCATTAGAGACCAACGCAATAGGTAGGTACCTAATTAGTCCACTCCCAGAGCGAATGAATTATTTTACAACGAGCTGATGCGCGCGACTTATGTATGGTCAGTAGGCATGTGTAAGTAACGTACGTAATGCGTTACTTGTCATGTGACTCGCTCGAGTACCATGACAGTGTACGTTACTCGACGAAATGTATCATGACAAAATATAGTACAATCGGGACAAACGTGCCGTCTGCGGAGTTGAATGTCGATACGCGCGCCTTCCATGTAATCGTCACTCGTCACACGTTGCCGTTCCGCACGTGTGTGAGCGAAAAAGCGTCATTTGTTTAGTACAAGCCGCCACGCGTTACCCGACTCGGGCGGCACGACCGGCGGGCGACAAGTTTATTTTAACTTTACGTTGACGCAATAAGGTCTATTTTTTCTCAATGCTGCTTCGTTCGTATTCATTACGTTACGTACCTACCTATGTTTGACTCTGTGATACTTAGCAGTTTGTTTAGTTAGCGTTTAATAATGAAAAACCGCGCATTCTATTCTAAAAAATTAAAAAAAAGCATGATCATTGTAAATTTTCTACAACAAAACAAGATTACTTTCAGTAGGTAGGTACATAAACTATGAAGGAAGATCAATTGTTTTTACATACCTATATACCGTATTTTTTACTTCATTAACTTTCACACATTCACACCAAACTAAAACTAACTACTAACAATTTTCAATTAAGTTTATTAGATCTATTATTATATATAATATCTATTCGAACACTATTAAATATACTTTACTGCATACAATTACACATAAACCACATCATACGTTACTTTATTTACACCATAACGTGCGTGCGTACATTCGCATTAGCCAATTCACGTTCAGTTAGGACAACGTACGACACTTCGTCCTGTGACTGTAATGCGATGCGAACGAATGCTGGATTTGGCGCGCACGCAGCGCGCGATTAATATTTTAGAACTTTGTGCCGCCGCATGAAATTGTCATGATAAAAGTCATAGTACAAAGTAATGTGACGCGGTACAAAATGTAATGCCATATGACATTACTTTTTAGTGTAACGTTTTGCGCATGTCTAATGGTCAGTTCCGGTCTTGAGGACCTATTTCCTAACCGATTTTCACCAAACTTGGCACACGTGTTCTTTGATTCAAAATACAACTTTTGTCTAGAGCTTCTTTTGATAAGGGGGAAAATGGGGGAGAAAAGGGCGGAAGATTGGTGTAGCGTTATTTATGAGTGATCTTGATGATTTTTTGCTAAAACATAAAGAATATTATTCCATCAGCAAATTGCTGTAAAAAAAACAAACCGGCCTAGTGCGATTCAGCATCGCGCACCAAACAGAGTCACGTTCGTTGTATGGGAGCCCCTCTTAAAAATTATTATTATTATTATTTTAGTATTTGATGTTATAGCGGAAACAGAAATACATTATCTCTGAAATTTTTAGTTCTCTAACTATCACGGTTCCCGAAATACAGACTCGTGATGGACAGACAGACCGACGAATAGAGAAGTCTCATGAATATTATAGGGTCCCATTTTTTACCCTTTGGGTACGAAACCCTAAATATAAAGGGTGGGAAGTGCGAGTCGGACTCGCAAGCGCTGGGCTCCGTATTCTATAATCCTTTGTTTATTATTTTTTTTTTGTAACAATTTTCGTGGACAATAAGAACTATTTACATCACTACATTACAAAATTATATTCGTTTGATAATACGGCTGTAAGCACGACACCCCCTAGACCCCCTAGGTTTAGACTTAATGGGTTCCATGACGGCCCGTCATGGAACCCATTAAGTCTAAACCCAAAAACGGTATTAGCTGCATACCACGGTTACGTGTCTTAAGTACTAAGCTACGGTCTAGTCTTATGGGGGAACTCCACAGACTTACAGCAAGCTTTTCTGGCACAAAAAAAATGTATTAGGGCAATTGCTGGTATTCCGCCATGGCAACCCTGCAAACCATTATTTAAAAACTTTCAAATACTAACATTAACTTGCATGTACAAATTAGAGGCAGCCAAATTTGTAAAGACACACCCAGGTCTATTCAAAACGGCTAAGGACGTATTTTTAAGGAATACCCGGAACCCGGACCGAATTGTTTTAGCAAAAGTACCTAGAACGACATTGTATCAAAAGAATTGTACCGCAATGTGTGGACGTATTTATAACGCTGTACCAGAAGAATTTAAAAAAATGCCAAAGTGTAGATTCTGTCGCAAGTTGAAATCATGGCTCATTGACAAATCATTTTACACTTTGCATGATTTTTTTAATAGTTGTAAATCAGATCTAATTTATTCATTCTATTGACATTACTTTGATTACTTGTGGATTGACATAGCTTGAAATGTATGACATGATTTATAATTTTAATGGCGACAGCACTTGATCTTCGACATTTTATTTTTTAGTAGGTAAGAGTAGGTGATTTTTCTGCATGACTGTTAATTATTTAATTACGTTTGTCAAACGTAACATATATTATAATAAAATTGTTAATAATAAAACTGTAATCGAAAAGCACGCCTTCTCTTTAGGCTGAATATATGGACCTAACAATCATATTGTATTGTCACCATGTATCATACCTATATTCTTGCAAATAAATATTATTCTAGGTATTCTATTCCTAAGAGGAAATCATAAACCTATCTTACAGTTTGTTTCATAGCGTGTCATTACAGAAACAAAAGTCATTCCTCGCCATTTAATTAATGAGATGAGACGTCAGACGAGACGTCCTACAACTGTTTCGATGTGATCTACGGGTAGTGACCGTCCATTCTGATGCTCACCTACGTATTCATGTCGAGCGCTCCGAGAATAGCACATCTATATCTTTAGGACTTTATTACCACTAGACATTTCAATGAACTTAAATTACACAGAGTGCGACCGTTAGGGAATATTTATAAATGAATAAGATGACCTTTACATCTCTGTTTACGCCACATGAATGAGAGAGAGAGAGAGAAATGTGTTTATAAGTTCCTTTATGATAGCACTCCAGTTTAGCACGCTCTTTGAGCTTGATGAATAAACACACTTTTGTTTCTCTCAGTGACGTAATCGAAGTTGTGAGGGTCAGCCTAGCCATAAATATAAGTCCCTATAGATAATTTATTTTATTTTTTATTTATTTATTTATGTACTCAGTCATAAGAAATACAACAAAAACAATATACAGAGATAGAGGTACAATGGTTCTGCTTATTTCAATAAGAAATATCTACCAGCAGACCGGCGAAAGGAGAACAAGAAGAAGGAAAAAGAACTTACAAAAGTGTCTAATAAGGGAATAGGATAGAACTAAATTAGTACATAATATACAAAATTAATAAAAGAATAAGTACCTAAATAAATCTCAATATGTTATTGATAGGTTTAAATAAAAATATACAAATATGTAAAAATATAAATACGGGACATACTTACATACACTTAATAAATACATAAATAGGTTTATAGTGTAGATATATAATATTCACGAACTTTCCTTTTGAAGGTAGTGATAGTTTTACTGTCTCTGATGTTAGGTGGTAGTGAATTCCACAATCTGACCTGTGATAATGATTGATCACAATATTATTAAAGTGACTAATTATGCAATAGACAATATTGATGAAGCAATTCACGTAACAGATACTTTTTATTTTGTTTCAGACAACACGCCGGCTATAATCCGGTGCCCGTTCAAACGGAAAAGCGAAGATCGTGGAGATGCGTAATAAAACAGCAATAAACTGACTACGTACCGTAGTGAAATAACAGTAAACGAATTTGTGTTTGTGTGCTATGAAGCGAATGGGGGTAAATCGGGTTTGTGGTAGTGAATTGTGTCAGTGTGTGTTGTGATCGTGTGCGTGTGTGCAAATGCGAAGAAGACGCGGTCGGGAGGCGGCGGGTGAGGCGCGAGGGGCGCGGGGGGCAAGGTGACTGCCCGCGCGCATCATGCGGCCGCTGCTGCCACTGCCACCGGTGCTGGTGGTGTTTGCTGCGTGCGCAACGGTTGCGCAGATTGCCTGGACGCCAATCTTTCTTGATGGCAGCAGTAAGTTTACTATTGTTATGAACAATGCCTACTTTATATAACCAAAAGATCAAACGAGTGTCTGTTACCACAGCCTACAGATCATAGGTGCCAATTTCTTTTTATACTGTGCTATTACTGAGACTTCACTTTCTGTCTATCTGTACGTTCTTGAGCTGTATCTCAGAAACCGTGATAGCTAGAGAGCTAAATTTTTCACAGGTGATGTATTTCTGTTGTCGCTATTGCAACAAATACCAAACTAAATTGATAAACTAAAAACAGAAAAATAAATATATTTTACATTTATCCCATACATTGAACATGACGTCCAACTGATTTAGTACGGAACCCTCCGTGCGTGAGTCCGACTCACACTTGACCGGATTTTTATTTGTAACTAACTCATTAAAACTACTCTACCCGCCCGATGAAAAGCCATGGCAATATCTAGCAAATGTAAGGTCACAGTTCACAAGACTATTAATAGTGGCGCTCAAGTTGACGGCTCCATGCTTTACCTCTTTACGCTCCGTTTGAAGAACCCGGGGCTGTATAAGGAGGGAAACGTGCTCCGCATTCAATCAAATGAAATATTGTTGTTTGAATTTATCATAGCTCCATGCAGGTTCGTGGTTAGATTTACCCTTACATTCAAAGGAACTCTTGAATTCTAGGCTTGACGAAAGTTGAGATGTCTATAATTCCGGAACTACAAAACCCTCAATATTGAAACTTGTGTGGAACAATGCTTAAAACACTCCCTTTCTAACCTCCATGCAGATTTCTTAGCAACAAGATAGCCCGATTCACACTGGCCACCAACCATTAGAAACAATAAATTTTCGACGAATTTTGTAACAATTTATTTATTTATTTATTGTTATTAGTGTGACATGGGTGGGTACAAAGATCTTAAAGTAACACTTAACTGGTTCTCCAAGTCTGCCAGTGGCTTACACAATTCTTATTCTATTGTCATCTTATTATATAAAAATAAGTCGGGTTTTCCTTCCTGACGCACAGTGGATCGATTCATACAAATCGGCGGACATAGGAATCTTGAAAAACTTTTTACTGATTTTACAAAAAATAATGATGCCAATGTGTTTATCTTAATAATTGTAGTCGAAAACAATACTACACCATTTTGATTAGACTTCAATTTAAAAAAAATATTCGACGAAAACTGATTTCAATGTATGGAAAAGCACATTAAAAAAGGGATAGCTTGCGATTTTCTCGTGTTTTCTGATTTTAACGCTTATAGTGACTTTTAATGGGTTGTTAGCAAAATATCGTCCAAACATTTTAGGTACCCCTAGGCACCCCTCTGGGAGCTATATGACAAAATATCATTTTTCTCATTTTCTTTAAGAAAATATGTCTAGATCGTTTTTTTTTACAGTTATAATTGTTGATAAACTACATTTTAGCTTAGTACTGACCTACCCACATCAAAAATAATATAACTAGCAAACGGGATCGGGAGTTTTTGAGAGATACTTATAAGCAGGCGACTATAAGTTTATCCTACTTTTTTAGCAACATTTTTGTATTGTATAGTGATTTACCATTAAGATTTGAAGAAAATAATGTAATAAAACAATAACGCGTTATATAAAACATGTATCATAGTTATAAAAATACAAAAACTTACTTATAAAATAAAAAGTGGTAAATTTAATAGCTTAAAATAAATGAAAATATGGAACAGAAACGATTCAATTAACATGTAGGTATATACATTGAATAATCAAACAAAATTAGAATTACATAAGCTTTAAAAAAATAGTAGCTTAAAATAAACAAAAATATATAACAAAGACAATGAAATTAAAACTATGTACATTAAATGATCAAACAAAATAAGAAATATGTAGACAAAAAAAAATCCTTTTCCGAAGCTTTCGTTTCTGAATCTTCTTCTGCTTGCGCAGAGACTAACAAATCATCAGTATCTATGAATTCAATTTCAGAAACTTCTAGAATTAGTAAATTTAAAGTTTCTTTCAACAATGCCTTTTTTGCTTTTTATCCATCCGTGGCCGTATTTGTTCTAAAATTGGGTTGAATGAAATCAGCAAATTATTTAGAACATCTTCATTGCAAGCAATGCTATTTAATTTACGTGAATGGTGTTCTCTGTATTTTCTGAAATCCTTATTACTTGACTCCTTAGACCATATAACACGGGACTAGCCTTTGCGAACCACCGCATACAAAAATATTCTGCCAGTTTTCATACAAGTGAAGGGGGAAACACAAAGACATATAAAATTTCATTGCATTTAAAAATGTATTAATCGACAAACGCGTAATGGCTGTTGTGTGTTAATTGTTATTGTACAGTCAACTACAATGTAATGTACTAGTTTAATCATATAAAATGATGTACTGATGTACAGGCTTTTCATAAAGCCAAAAGACCAAATGGTCATGTGCAATGGCAGAAAACAATGCTTAAGTAAGGCGCATCCTGTGGTTAGATGATCTAAGCTTGACTCAGGTAACTCTTCCGAAAGAAGTCCTATCGGAACTATAGATAAATGTTGAATAATTTACGGCCCGTGAACTTATAACTTATGAATACTTGATGTCATGTAGTACCAGGGTGGCAGAGCTTTACATAGAATATTGTACCCTTGGTACTTCATGCCACAAGTATTCATGAGTTATTTTGTTAGTTACTAATTCCAGAAGTTTCTGAAATTGAATACATAGATACTGATGAATAATTAGGATCTGCGCAAGCAGAAGAAGATTCAGAAACGGAAGCTTCGGATATTTTTTTTTCTGTACATATTTCTAATTTTGTTTGTTTATTTAAAGTACATACATGTTAATGGAATCGTTTCTGTTCCATATGTTTATTTATTTTAAGCTAATATTTTACCACTTTTTATTTTATAAGTAAGTTTTTGTATTTTTATTACTATGATATATGTTTTATATAACGCGTTATTGTTTTATTTGATTAATATATTATTTTCTTCAAATCATAGTGGAAAATCACTATACAATACAAAAATGTTGCTAAAAAAGTAGGATAAACTTGTAGTCACCTGCTTATAAGTATCTCTCAAAAACTCCCGATCCCGTATGCTAGTCATATTATTTTTGATGTGGGTAGGTCAGTACTAAGCTAAAATGTAGTTTATCAACAATTATAACTGTAAAAAAACGAACTAGACATATTTTCTTAAAGAAAATGAGAAAAATTATATTTTGTCATATAGCTCCCAGAGGGGTGCCTAGGGGTACCTAAAATGTTTGGCAGATATTTTGCTAACAACCCATCAAAAGTCACTATAAGCGTTAAAATCAGAAACACGAGAAAATCGCAAGCTATCCCTTTTTTAATGTGCTTTTCCATACATTGAAATCAATTTTTGTCGAATATTTTTTTTAAATTGAAGTCTAATCAAAATGGTGTAGTATTGTTTTCGACTACAATTATTAAGATAAACACATTGGCATCATTAGTTTTTGTAAAATCAGCAAAAAGTTTTTCAAGATTCCTATGTCCGCCAATTTGTATGAATCGATCCACTGTGTGACGCTATAACTTTAGAACGCACGAACCGATTTCCACGGTTTTGCATTCGTTGGAAAGGTCTCGGGCTCCGTGAGGTTTATAGCAAAGAAAATTCAGCAAAATTTCACATAAAGCGCCATCGCGGGCGAAGCTGCGGGCATCAGCTAGTAATCTATATAAAATTTCATTTTTTATATTATTATTACATTTCATTGTTTGTATGGAACACCAATATCTTCACACAGCACCTGCGTATTGTGTGATGATTTTGGTGTGAGGAATGGTCTCATAGTGCCATTCCTCGAGTCTCTTTGACACTGAACTGTGTACACTATATTAGGCGCATTATATAAATGCAGCTTTAATTGAAAGAAGAGAGTTCCATCACCCTAGCCGTATAGTTCTAATGAGGAGTGACTTAATATTAGCAACACCTCAGTCACTTATGAGCAATGCTGTTAAAAACTATTGTATGTGACAAACAGTCCCGGACATTCGTTTTGGTGCACTGATTCTTACTTTATATTGCATTATCATCTATGTTTTTATTTATCTCATACTATACTATTTCAGATAGGTATATAGATAGGTGTATTCATTCACCACATACTATTTCATGAAACCCGGTTATCAGTAAAAAGACAGTCGTTAAACCTAGTTGAGCGCTTGTCCATTGCAACACGGCAATAGCCTCACCACGTACGTGGGACGTAAATCTATAAAGTGAAATGTGGGCGTATACTATGCCTACCTCTTCGTGAATAAATGCGTGACAATATGTTTGTATATATGTATACTATGTCATGGTAGGATAGGGACTTAGGGTATAGGCATGTTAGTTTTATTTATTACCTACTATAGAATCGAGCGCACACAATCCGTTACAGGTTACGGTGCCGACTGTGCAAGCATCTAAACTACACCATTTTCTACAGGTCAAGTGGATCTTTGGACTCAGTCATCATCAGGCTGCGCGTGTCCTGGCGACGGTGGCGAGGACTGCGCCTGCTGTGTCCGCGACGGCGCGTGTCCTTGCGGGGATGTTGCACCTACACGCTGTGCGCAGTGTGGACTTGAACAGTCCTGTGCCAATAGTAAGTCCTAAATACTAAACAACTACCGTATTGGGTTCTAAAAAGTTATTGCTGGGTCGACAGCGCGAATGCTGCAAACGTACTTGGGCTGAGGTTAACACTTTACTTCAGGTAGACCGTAAGCTTGTCTTCCACCTTAGTAGCATAAAACACTATATTAATCTAACTCTATACTGTAATGATATTAAAGAAAAGCCAACAAATATCAAAATATCCCAGCACAAATTCCTGCCTGAAAATTTGCAGGGACGTTTTTTGGGTATTCCTTTTTTTTTTGCTCGTCAAATGGTACCACCGACGCCCGCCTGATGAGAAGCCATGATATTGACCTTCAAGTCCATAAGACTATTGACAATAGCCCGTACTGGATTCCGAACGATATGACTCTGATTCCGTTTGAAGAAGACAGGGTTATTTCAGTATTTACCTGCTTAAAAACATAATATTTATTTCTTACTAATTTCATTATTAAAAGGAAGAATCTAGTTGATGCAGGTTGTATTATGTCGCACAAAGCCACTTTAAATCTAGTTTCTTGCTAAAACCTTAAACAGATACGTGTCGAAATTTCTAATGGATGCTGATCTCTAATGGAAGCTAGGAGCATTTCATTATATCAAACACTGTGACACGCATGACAATGTAAAGAAAGTGATAAATTCAGTCAATTACCGTAATTATAATACAACATGAATATTTATAAAAACAAAATAGAATTAATAGTTGCCATTTCAAATGAAAGCATTCCGCATTGTTGATTAATTATTCGTAGGTAAATGAGCCATGACATACAATGTGTGGGTGTGGGTATGTCAGTAATCCATGGAATAATTTTAAGGGCTAATGGGTCCCAAAATTTTACCTTTATCACAGCTCCTGACAAACCCAATGTGCGTTCTAAAAATAACGTCGGAATAAATTAAGATTCCCATTTAGGATAACAACAATAATAGAAATGCGCATTTATTTTTGCTTCTACTGTATGCGATGATCATGTCGATACTTGCCACCACACTCAGACCTCCACCTTTCGAATCCAGCCATTACCCACCACCGCATTCACGTCAACGGTCCATATGGCCGAAATTCACTTTACCATACACCCAACTTAAAATATGGTGTAGTTGTGAAAATACGTAGCTACCTACTTGGTTTAAATTATCTAAAATACTGATACTTCTAAATTTGAACTTGGCAGGTTAATTCAATTATACAGGCTGAATTTTTCAAAAGGGATTGGATGGCCAAATCCTAAACTATAAGGAATAGCGAAAAATGCTCTAAGGAGTCACGAGCCCGATTTTGATGAAACTGAAAACCTCATCATTAGATTTTTGAAAAACCAATAATCCTAGCTGGGAATCGAACCCATTGATTATGAAAAAAACACACCCTATATTATTTCACCATACGATAGTGTTGCTATTAAGGATCTTATTCTGGGAAGTAATGACATACGGCAAACTAAAGGAAAGTGCTCATCTTTAACAAAATACAATTTATTTTGCTTACGCTGACTGATTAATTGTTCAAAATGTAGACCATTGTTTTCAATACATAGCTGGATTCGAGACCTCAAAGATAGTACTGCATTCAATATTATTGATTCCGTTTAGAATATTCTCCAAATAATCATTCTGAGCATGATTTAAAACACGGTATAGTTACGATCTATTCTGGGATTTTGAACGAAACAAACTATGATACAAAATTTAGGTACATGAAATACGAATTCTATTAAAATTCCAAACTTTCCTTAAATTTGCCGTATATCATTACTTCGCAGAATTTGATCCTTATTAGTGACACTATCGTATGGTGTAATAATAAAGGGTGTATTTTTTTTTTCAAAATCAATGGGTTCGATTCTCAGCTAGGATTATTGGTTTTTCAAAAATGTAATGATGAGGTTTTAAGTTTTATCAAAATCGGGCTCTTGACTCCTTTGAGCATTTTTAGCTATTCCTTATAGTTTCGGAGTTGGCCATCCAAGCCCTTTTCAAAAATTCACCCTGTATACATAATAAATTTAATTATACAATTAATCAAGTGCTACGTACTGCACGAAACCCTGCCCAGTTCTAATTTAGAAGTATCATTATTTTAGATATGTTAAACCAAGTAGGTACCTACATATTTTCACAACTACCCCATATTTTAAGTTGGGTGTATGGTAAAGTGAATTTCGGCCATATGGACCGTTGACGTGAATGCGGTGGTGGGTAATGGCTGGATTCGAAAGGTGGAGGTCTGAGTGTGATGGCGAGTCTTGGGAATGGCAAATGTTTACCAGTGGATTAGGCTGTTGATGAAGATGATTATGATCGATTTTAAAGTACATCTAAACATGGCATTGGATTAGATTTCAACCCTTTTTTTAGGCGAACAATTAGCCCATAGGAACTTGGCCTCCTTTTCAACAGGGATGTTTTTGGTGGGATTTCAATACTTTTTTTCAAGAAACCGTACCTATATTTTCTTTAATAAGCTTTAAAGTATGCATTATGTATACTTGACATTATTTTATACCCCTCCCCCTCTTCTCCCCCGCCCTCCTCATTGTATTCTCATTTTATCACTGATTCATAAATATTTTTATAAAAAAATCGATTTTCGATTAAGCGTTATAATATGAAGTCCACGTTTACAGCTTACATACTTCTTAACAATATTCGTGCAAAATTTTCAGTTTAATCAATCCAATAGGCTAATCCCCAATTTACATAGTAGAACACTCGCCCGCGTCGCTCGTGCCCCTCTGAATATACTTGGACAGACTCGGGTTTTTCGCGCGCTGACGTCACGGACTGAATAGAGGCTATAGTGTTATACAGCGCGCGTCTTTAGACAGTTCGCGTTGCTCTATAGTGTTAACTATCCTTGTATAGATCCTCTACGGTAGGTACAGTATATATTTCAAAAATAGTTTGTGAAATCTATGTTTAATTTCTTTTTCAGAATATTGATGACATTTGAATGACGACATTATAAACACGATATCTACGTCTACAACATAAATTGTGTGTTCGTACGTAAATTGTTTATACTGGAGAAAAACCTAAAATATGGACTATTTGTTTACCATTTCCTATTAAATAGCTATCTTTGAAATATTACACCTACCTAAAGTAATCTGCTGAAAGCGTTGTTCACTTTTTAAAGAACAAATATTTACGATGAAAGTCGAAAAATAAGTTAGTATGTGACCCGTATAGTGTTCAATCATGGCGACACGAAATTAATTTCATTGAGCAACATTTTATTGTGCTATACTTCCTAAAGAATTCATTTAATTTGCATGGTGTAAAGGGAATGAATGATCTTGATGAAATGTTCAAATTAACTAACGTATTAAAATTGTGAAGGATACCTTATTACCGAATATATAAGACTAAGTCGCTAAAAACACCTTTGTTGTATGGAAGCCCCCCTTAAATATTATTATGTTTTTGTTTTCAGTATTTGTTGTTATAGCGGCAACAAAAACACATAATCTGTGAAAATTTCAACTCTAAGTATCACCGTTCATGAGATACAGCCTCCTGACGGACAGACAGACAGACAGACAGACGGACAGCGAAGTCTCATGAATAGGGTCCCGTTCTTTACCCTTTGTGTACGGAACCCTAAAAAGGATAACTCACGCTACGCCGTGCCGGGTCCGACCCGAGTGCCGGCCGCAGCAAGGTCAATATTATATATATTTTGTGTGAACAAACTCACGTTAGGCCATAGATTTAGAATTTTTCGCGCTAAATCTACGCGTTAAACCGAGCGGCAACTGAGTGACAGCCGAACTACGGAAAGCGCTCGGAAACAACTCGGTCCCGCCTCGGCACGGCCACGGCCCGTTGCATAAATATAGTGCCACCGAGCTTCGCCCGAGCAGTCATGAATGCAACCAGCTCGGTGACCGTGCTACAGCCGACACTCGGCTCGGACCCGGCACGGTCTAGCGTGAGTCATCCTTTAGAATGCTTGCTGATCTCTAAACTACTGGACGGATTTGATCCAAAAATTTACAAATATGAATAACAATATTCAATGTGCAGAATTGACTTTTCCATAATTTGTATGTATAGAGCATTTGATTGACATTAATCAAAACATTGACAACATCTTTCTCAAATCTGATTGAGTTTTTAAACATGACATGTGTGAAAATAAAAAGTAAATTAAATCAAAAGAGTCCTCTCATCACTAAGAAGTATTGATACAAATTCGAATCAAAACCCCCAGAAGAAAACAATTGTTACCCGCTTTTAGCCATGTTCTGGAATGAATTTCAATAAAATACGAAACACATCTTCTATCAATTATGTTAGAGATGATTTATGCAAAATTTGAAGAAGATCCGACGAAGGAATCCTGTGGTCCCATACAAACTTTGTAACCCTTTTCCAACTCACGCTTGACCGATTTCTTAAATTTCTCAATTTTTCGTTAATCTACATATAACACCCGATCTGTGTGTCTAATTTCATAACGCTAGGACAATTGGAAGTGGCCTAGAGGTTTTGATGACCGATCAGTGAGTGAGTCAGTCAGTGCAAAAATTAGCTATATTCACAGGGTCTTATTTCAGGATCTACTAAAGCTACATCTATGAAATTGCATCAACACATGCCTTAGTACTAGTATATGATTACGTACGTACAATTTTATTTCTGTACTTGCAATAGGCACTGAGCTACAGGGGGGTCAAAAGTGGGTCGAAGCGGTTCGTGTAAATAGAGTACGGCATGCGCTCGGCCTGTTGCTGGAACTTGGCCTGCGCACTGCCGTGCGCTTAGATGTTCGACTGACTTCAAAGAAGGAAGTTGCTTATTCGGTTATTTGTATAATATGTAAGGTATTTCATAACTGTGTCATCATAAAATGCAGGGACCGAATAACCGATTTAATTTTAAATTAAAGACATTCCTTAACGTTCAATATATGCGTTTTATCCAATATCCTAGCATAAATCAACTAAAACCAGTGTCTAGAATACAAAACCGCTATTTTAAGTACTTACAGCCACTTATATGAAATAACTTTTAGACTGAAAATGTGGACTTTAATATTTGTACCCACAACCAAATCCTCTTAAGTCCAGACAAGCTTCTTGGATGTATCCCAGGCCGTATAATCTCATTTTCGTTCCCTTTTATTTTGTATGTACCGATCTGCCGCACAAGCAAGATGTATCTTTGTTACAAGAAATTCAATTATTGCCGTCTAGGCGGCTGGCTTCGTTCCAATTCTGTATTGATATGTTTCCGTTTCCGCTCGGAAATTAATATTTTTTAATTTTATGGTGGGCTACACATGATATCAGTACAATTACAAATTCGTTTTGTGTAACTAATGAAAATGAGTGTCTGTGAATAAAACAGTGATTTTTTTATTTATTTATGTATCTGCTTAGTAAGTACTGATTTTCCTTTTTAGGATTATGTACCTAAAGGGTAACAAGTGAACCTAATTACTGAACTTCGCTCGCTGTCACACAGACACACACAGATGCTGTCTGTCTGTCATGAGACTGTATCTCAAGAACCGCAGTAATTAGACAGTTGAAAATTTCCCAGATGATGTATTTCTGTTGCCGCTTTATGAACAAACACTAAAAATATTATTTAAAGGGGCTCATACTACATACAGTAAACGTGTTTTTTTGGCGTTTTTGTGTACAGATACCTCTTTATATTTATCTCTTTAGAATTAAACCTGATAATCTGCCATGGCAACATCAAGCGAATTAATTAGTTTAGTGAAATATGATATCTTCCTTTCAACTAGGTAAGTAGAGCGTTATAAGGTCATGAAAATAGATCCAAACAAAGGATCTATTTTCATGGCAAAACATAGTTCAAACTGATTCTGAAATAACAGTGGACCTCACAAACAATTAATTGTACATCGGTTGAGACAGGCACCCTTTTGTACGGGCGAATAGGCTTCACCCCTCTTGATATTATTAATTCTGTGGAATGTGAATGAAAATCTACCTGATATCTCTTTTGTAATTAAACCATAGCTTGTGTTAACAACGATGAAGCAAGCTCTTTTTTGCCAGTTTTCTTCTTTTCTCTGTTCTTTTAATTTTTTATTTATTTGTAATGTTACTGTTATTTGGTGTGTGTATGTATGTTGTGATCTAACATAAAAATATTTTCTTTCTTCTTTCTCTTAACACAGTAATTTGTATATTTTTAGAAAAACCGGTCAAGTCGAGTCGGACTCCCTCACGCAGAGTTCCGTACCAAACAACTATAAACAATCATACTTTTTTCTTGTATGAGATCCCCCTCCCTTTTAAATTTTAGTTTTTCTCTTTCTTCATCTTTTGTGAATATTTCAACTCTCTAGCTATTAAAGTTCCTGATATACAGAATGGAGACAGAAAGACAGACAGACGGTCAGACGGAGCTGAGTCTCAGTAATAGCTTCCCGTTTTAACCCTTTGGGTACGGAATCCTAAATACGTTTACAGTTATTTGTGTGGAATAGTAATACGAAGAGTTTCATCCTAATTTATTTCAAATCTGTGGATAAATGACTCTTCAGGAAACTTTCTATTTCTGCTTTCATTTTCCCCGGAATCAAAACTCGCCAACAGAATTTTTAAAATCTATACCCTCGCTCACTACGTACGTTTACTTCATTCAATTAATATTAATCAAATAAGCATATTGGCAATCCACTGCTTGACGTGGCCAGTACGTTTACTTAGCCTTAAAAATACTTATATCACAGCGATATTTTTTTAGACCACGAAAATTGTAGACCTCAGTAGGTTCAGCCTACTTGACTAAAATTGGTCACCACAGACTTTTACAATACTAGATATGGTACACTCGCGCTTCAATTCTAGCTATAATACATCCACATTAGTACCTGAAATTCCGTAGCCAATACAATAAATGATAATGAATAATTATACTCTATACATACTCCAATTCGACACAAATCTATTATTTTTACTTGCCAACAAAATTCCGACTCAAAATTCGAATAAGCATTTCACAAGGGTGAGCCTCGAGTTTTAATTAGTGATATTAACTAATTAATATAATTGAACTGCCTACCCGAATGCTCAAAGAATTTAGTTCTTTGTTTGTTTTGCTCCAAGTTCTTGTTTTGTTCTATGCCTCATTATGAAGTAGATTAAATCTAATTGTTATAATTTTCCATCTAGAACTTCACTTTTCTCTACATTTCTCGGAACAAGGCTAATATTCTCCCTCTTGAATTGACTTTATCTAGTAATATTACGAAAGGATTGTGGGAATACAGGAGGACTAAGCCTCTCAGTCGATTCGCAATATTATCATGCACTGGTAGTCTCTGTAGATACGAGATTTTCTGTATGTGAAATGAAACCTTAAAGGTAAACAAGGTTCGAGCACACACAATTAGATCTCCGTAAATAGTAAAGTTATGTTTTTGTGTCGTATTTTCTTGTGTTTATTTAAATATTAAATAGTAATAATAGGATTAATTTCCTTGAGTATCACAAAATAAAATAATATGGAAGAATGAGGTGTGATAATGTTCTTCCTCATGCAAGATGCAAAGGTTTACGAAAAACTGTTGTGTATAACTTATCTCACAGTGCGTGCGATGCCATGTTTTCAGTTTCTAATTAGCTTGATTTTTTTTCACTGTGTGGTGGGCGCGTGGTAACATATTCTATTCACTTCGATGTTTAACAGCTATTTGCAAAAATCCGTATGAATTTAGCACATATTCATGGCTATGACTTAAAGACTATGTTGTTACAGTGTGCAACATCACAATCGACTCGCGGGTCCTCAAGAGCAAGTCAGGCAAGACTTTTGGTCAGATCAAGTCCCCTTCCATCGAGGGACCTGGTGCCTGCTCATACTTCTTGCAGCCGGATGCGGGACAAAGAGTCGAAATACAACTTTACCGACTTGTTTCTGTCGGCAAGTTCAATGGTACTAGGTAAGTACTACCTGTAATGAAATGCTAGTAGAAATAATTTCGTTTTTTTTATTTTTTCATTAAAAGTATGTGTAATGATAATAATGAGGTGGAGAAGAGAGGAATTGATAGATTATTTGACATAAGGAATTAGACCTTCAATTATTATTATCAGAACTGTATTTGTAAAATGATAATAAAATACGAAAGAGGAAAACGGAACTCATCATACATCTTTTCGACCCGTCGATCTTCCTGCAAAACAGTCCAACTTTCCTCCCAAAAAGGTATAACTTAGAAGATTGGATTAATATTATTTAAAATTATTATGTAGGTATGTGTTCTGGAATTAACAAGTACCTATGTTTAAAAAGTTTCTGATTTTAGTATTTGTTGTTAGGCGCTCGTGGCCCCGCGGACTCAGTGTTCTGTAAACGATCACTGCAGTAAGCAACATTTACTATGGCCGGATATGGATGGGTGACCACCACGTGGACCACTTTGTGACATTTATTTACGAGCGTTTCCGTGCTTCGGAAGGCACGATAAGCCGTTGGTCCCGGTTGTCAGTAAAATGACAGTCGTTAAGCCAAGTTAAAGGCCTTATGGGCGGCTTGAAAAATTTCAACTGTGGGTCGTCACAACCTGCGCCCGGGTCGGCAGCGCGTGTGTAGCGCCTCTGGTGTTGCAAAACGTCTATAGGCTACGGTTACCAACCTTCCGGTGGGCCGTAAGCTTGTCTGCCACCTAAGTAGTATAAAAAAAAAAGTATAGCGGCAAAAGAAATATGTCATCTATGAAAATTTCAGCTCTCTAGCTATCACAATTCCTGAAATACAGCCTTATGACGGACAGACAAACAGACAGACAGTGAAGTCTCATGAATAGGTTTCCCATCTTTACCCTTTGGGTACGGAACCCTAAAAACGAATAACGTCTGCATTTAAATAGCAAGAATATTATGCCCCATTCCCAGAATGTTATTGTCCATTGAACCCTAAAAGAGCGGAGGACAATGAGATGCGTACCTACTCTTACATTTGAGATTAAGTAAGGCTTCTACTTGGCTTTATTTAAGTGAAATTTTAAAATTAAAGTAGGACACATGGTAATAGCAGTGGGCGTGTTTTTGTATTCACGGAGTGAAAAGGTTAGTCATTTCTACAATTTACTAGTTTATCGTATTACCAGCACATGTTACCCTTTGAACCGTCGGGTATAAATCTCACCAAAAGTGTTGTATGGAAAAATATGCTTTATGATTTGAAAGTAGAGTTCAAATTTCTTTAGATTTTTTTTTGACTGTGAATAGTTAGACTGAAACCTTTGTAAGTTTGACCTGTCATTATTTTATGGATAGACTATAGTCTGAATATACATATAAGTTACTGTTTATCCCTGGGATATATTGTCAGATCTCACTTTAGTACTGTTATATAACAGAGACCAGAACAAAGGCCTCGTATATTCTTTTCCACTATTCTACTTTTTGCTTTTAAGGTCATTCTTTAAAAGCAAAAAGTCGCAATGAGCAGAAATTTGCGCACCCAGTTGAAGAACCATAGATAATGATCTATGGTTCTTCAACTGGGTGCGTAAATATCTGCTTCTTGCGACTTGCCGATGTCCCTTAAATTTTATTTAATTTTGTTAAAAACGTGTTACGGACATTCGTTAAAGTTTACGTACATAATTACTTACCTGCATTACGAAATACAGCAAATAAACAAATATTCACATTTCTGTAATTCTGAATCTTCAATATACTCCTTATTTGTAACCCAAAAACTGGTAAAACGAGAATATTTTGCCACGTTGAACAAATATAATAGTGAATACTTAGGGTAGCATACGAATGGCGGAAAAGAATGGAGTGTGACGCGTCTGAGGTTGGCGAACACACGTTGCCTTGATCAATGTCCCGTCAAATTGAATATTCTCAACATTTCGCCTGGACATTGAAGTTTTATAAACATATGCATTTTATATCGACATGTAGAGTAGTTTCCTGTTAAATGACATTATGTTATTATCTATTACTAGTAGGTATTCGCCTACAGCTTCCACTGTGTATTGTGTAAGAAGGTATTGTCCTTTTCTCAAATAAATTACGAAAAATAAACAGAGAGAAAAACAACAAATAACCATATTTTTTAATATTCCGATGCGTTGTAATGCAAATACAAGGGTATAATTAGGTATAATTTTATTTACTGTTATAAATTTAATTAAAAAAACGTGTGTTTACTATTTTATAATAACTTATCAGTAAATTCACAAGAATTAATCACATATTTAAATGTATGTTAAGTAAATACTTGCTTCAATATTAAACTTTATTATTTTGAGTATTTTATTACCTATTTTGAATCTCTTTTACATAATTTCTCATTGTCAATGGAAGTGAATGAAAATATAAAATGGTTTTTTTTTCATTGTCAATGGAAATGAATGAAAATATATGTTTTTCGTCTACCTTCTTATATTATGGACATACACTAAATACTACCTAATACCCAATATTACGAAACATTTAAGAAGGGATGGTAAAGATTTTTTCTAACCAAATAAATTTGAGACAAAATCTGGGTTGTCTGACCCGACATGTGTTCGACCCGGATGTAAATAACCCGGATGTAAATAAGTTCTCCTCCGATTTGTTTACTTTGGGATAGAACAAATAAGCCTAATACTTATTATAATGAGACGACCCGTATCAATAAATAAACCACTCTCGGTTATTGAAATAATGGAAAAACTTAATTAAAATATTTTTCCATGAGTAAAGAAAATTACATACAACTTAGATTATGAAGCAACAAACAAAATTCAATACAATAACGTAATTCAGACTGCCTTTGTGGCGCAGTCGGTAGTGATACCGCCTGCGGCGCTGGAGGTCGTGGGTTCGATTCCCACCGGAGACAAATATTTGTGTGACCCATAAATGTTTGTCTCAAGAGTCTGGGTGTTTCTATGTATATTATGTATGTATTTAAAAGTATATAAGTATTAATATCCGTGGTCTGATACCCATAACACAAGCAGGTTATTCCTAGCTTACTTTGGGATCAGATAGCGTTGTGTGAGATGTCCGTGAATATTTATTTATTTATTTATTTAGTTATGATAAACATTAAACCAATACGAACATTAACTTTAGATTAAGTGTGACATATTATCAGGTACAATAGGAATTTATCGAGATTTTTGATGCCCTGCCTGCGACAGAGGCGCCTCAGCCAGAAGGGAGTTGTGCGCGCGCTCCCGACATGATTGAATTACACGGCATTTTACGGTTCTCAATAGTTCTTTTTGTTCATAGTTGCGTGGGTGGCTGGCTTCAACTGGCCGGAGCGAGTGCAGTACCGTCAAATGGCGCAGCTGAAACACGACTTTGTGGCGCCAATGAGCGGTACAGTCCGCCTGTGGTGCTTTTCGCCGACCACGGTGCTTCTATTTTAGAATTTAGGTAAGAATTTTTGTTTGTCTTGTTCTTTTTTAATACTACTGAGGTGGCAGACATGCTCACGGCCCACCTAATGGTAGGATACAGTAGAAACGCTACAAAAGCGCGGCCGATTCGGGTGCAGGTTGTGAAGACCCACAGTTGAAATTTCCAGCCGCGCATCAGGCCTTCAACTTGACTTAACGACAGTCATATTATATTACTGACAACCGGGACCAACGACTTAACGTGCCTTCCAAAGCACGAAAACGTTCGAAATTAAATGTCAAAAAGTGGTCACAGGGTGGTCACCCATCCAAGACCGGCCATAGTTAAAGTTGCTTACTACAGCGATCGTTTACAGAACACTGAGTCCGCGGAGCCATGAGCGCTAGTGTGCGCGTGTTCTGTCTTCTATTCAAACCACAGATGAACAAACAATGATTGAAAGTAAATCTGAACGGAGATAGATAGAACAACCTTATACCACAGAACATCAGATGCCCTTATTCTTTATGGGGTCTTTTCGGGTAGGTAAGTGTAACAGTTTAAAAACTTTGATCTCCTTCCAACATTTTAGTTACATTGCAATAACCGTAAAATTTTAATACGCATAAAAGATCGGAAAACTATAAAGCTTCGCTTAAGTTTGTAATATCATTATAATGACAGTATATTTGGTAGATACGTATAAAAAAATTAATTGAAAAATGACTGCTTCTACTTTCATATTTATGACAACACTCTACAGAGGCCACGCTTAACGACAAAATAATGTTAAGTTTCATGAATTTATTTCAAAAATTTTGGCAAGTAGTTTAACTTTTAGAAATTGTTTTACTTTGAAATTTGATACCTATCTAAATATTTTTGCAAAACGAATGTCGTTGTTTTAACGTAACTTCTTATTTAGTTTAAAGTAATGTCTATTTAGTTCTTTGTATTTTCTTCATTTTATACTCAGCAGAAAATTTAATGAAAGCACAAATTTATTTAGACCAACATCACGAGTTGCCTACGTAGTTATTATATTTTAGAATAAACTCATTGTTTGTGGTAGCAAATGAAAATTATGTTGATACAAACAGGTAAATACTGATCATTAAACCTAGCTCGTTAGAGGCAATACGATCTGCTCACGTGATGGTAATTAATCGTACTAAAATGAACAATAATTAATTACATTTTCGTTCGCTAATGGGCGCGGCACTCAAATGAGCATAATTTCCCTATAGTGAAGCTATGCGGTCGCATGGAGGATTTCAGAATTTATCTCCATTTGTAGTTCGTTTCGGAAGCGTGAGTTCCGGTTGTGAACGGTACTCCGAATCGGAACAAAAGGTCGACACAGCGGAACCGGTAATGCTCGATTCGTAATTGTCATCGGGTGACACTGAATGCAGCAAAATGCTCTTGTCTGCTTACGACGAACTTCGTGCAATTTCTAAAAGACTAGCGGACTTTACGCGGTTTCACATACGTAGCTCCCCTTCGCAAAGAATTTTTGAAATCTGCACAGAATTTTTGAGTTTATTTATTACAAACATTATGTATGTAACAGTAGATGAATACGTACCTATTTCTTGGCTCTTCCTATAGTTTTCTATCAGTCAGTGTCGAGAGCCTAGATCCATGGGGCAATAGATTAAGCTCCTAGTTGAGTCGATTGGTGACCCTAGGGCTGACAGTTATCTCTTATCTAGGTATATATATAAAAATCAATGCCACTTTTCGTTGTAATTTTATAACTCAAGAACGGGGTCACCTATCCAAACCAAATGTTTAGGCGTTGTTCGGACTATTTAGTAGATGGTTTATGTGAAGTTTGCATATAATCGGTCGAGCGGTTCTTCATTTATCACGCAAACGAAGTTACGCGGGTCAGCTAGTAGTGTATATAGGTATGTATAGCTATTCAAAGAGTGAATGCTGCCAGTCATTTGTGGACAATGCCATGGGGGCCTAAATTAGAATTACTTTAGTTTAGATAGTTATAATGTAACTAGATTATTTAATAATCATGTTGGACCAATATTATCTATTCTTTTATCGTTATATTCTATAATGATAGAAAAGGGTTTTAATGAAGAAAAGAGTGGAAATTTTTTAAATAAAAGCCAAGGTCGGAATGTGCCTGTACGGAGATCGCCGGACAAATAGTAGCTTACATCATGGACTTATGTAGGTTAAGATTATTTTCGTAGAGCAATGGTTATGGTAGAATGTGACTTTATTTTGACAACGCCGGCGAAATACGCAAATAAAAAACCGGCCAAGTGCGAGTTGGACTCGCCCATGAAGGGTTTCGTAGCAGCAAGTAACATAATATAAAAGTTTTAACACGTTCGCAGTGGTAGTGATTTTTCTAACCGAAAATTGCGGTTTATGACGTATTAAAAAAAAACTACCAGCTCTATCTCGTTCGAAACAATTTTCGTTGGTAGTTTTTATGGCAATGTACATCATATATTTTTTTTAGATTTATCATTCTCTTAGTTTAGAAGTTAGAGGGGGGGGGACACACATTTTTCCACTTTGGAAGTGTCTCTGGCGCAAACTATTCATTTTAGAAAAAAATGATGTTAGAAACCTCAATAGCATTTTTGAAGACCTATCTATAGATAACCCACACGTATTGGTTTGATGAAAAAAAAAATTTTGAGTTTCAGTTCTGAGTATGGGGACCCCCAAAATTTACTACTTTTTTTCTAGTTGTATATAAGAATCTTAATGCGGTTCACGGAATACATCTAGTAACCAAGTTTCAATGGCATAGGCCTTATAGTTTCGGAGAAAAATGGCTGTGACACACGGACGGACAGACAGACAGACAGACAGACAGACAGACAGACAGACAGACATGACGAATCTATAAGGGTTCCGTTTTTGCCATTTGGCTACGAAACCCTAAAAAGAAGAAAAACATACTTATATCTCTTCATAACATTTTTTCTGTTTCGTAAAAGGTAATGGTACATCTAGGCAATTTCGTTATGGTAAATTTATGAGTAAATAGCTACCTTCATAGCTATTCATATAAGTAAATGTATTACGATTTATTAATATTTGACCTTTCTTTGTTACCAGGATAACAGAAAAGACTGTGAGGTCACAGTTCCTCGCGTTTTTCAGTTTTACCTCGTTAAGTAATACGCAGGGTGTTGGATTTCATCCGAGAGGTGGATCACGAATACCGCACACAGGTAAGGATACTATGATTTCAATATCTTCGATTTTTATTGTGTTTTGGGAAAAAATAGCAGGAAAGTTGACCAAAGTTTATGGAACGTATTTAGAATTTCCAATAATATAAAAACCGAACAATTTTGGTGACCCATACTTGGTTGTTTTTTAGATCAACTAGCTGATGCCCGCAGCTTCGCCCGCGTAAAATTTGTTCCCGTTCCCGCTTCTCGTAGAAACTTATTGCCGGGATAAAAAGTAGCCTATGTGTTATTCCAGGGATTGTGTGTACCAGGAATACCTGTACCAATTGTCTTCATAAACTTGCTTTGGTGACCACCCCCAGCAATCCGATTTGGATGGGTTAGGGTAGAAGGCTAACGCGCGAGCTCTGCTCCCGCCTTAGCCTTGGTGGTTTTTTTTATTACCACCTGAACAAAACCACACCAAATACAAATTATTACACTGATCGTTCTGAATAACATAGACACAAATGGTGCGTGTTCAAACGTTAAACAATCGACTGCGCCTACTTATAACATGCCTTTTTAAACATTTACCGTGGTTTTAAAGTATGTTCAATTTAAAACTATAAAAATCATTTTCTACCTACATATATTTTTTATTTCACTTCGTAAATGTTTCTTTCCGAGTATGAGTGACGATATTATGGTAACAATGTTTAGGGATAAAAGCGTTATGATAAACAATAGTAGGAGTTTCAATATTATTTGCATATATAATGTTACTAATTACAATTTTGGGAAACATTAGTGTTATGGACATCGCCAGTAGCACTACTAATAGTATAAATGAAAACTTCAGGATAAAAAAAATTTGGACGTGTGATCATTCGAATTAGAAATCATTAGGAAGAACAATTTTGGGTAAAGAACTTTGGGTCAGCCAATAAGGACCCGTTATTACAGATGTATCCCTTTACAAAATTTCAGCGAAATTTTGTAAAGGGATACATCGGTTTGAGCGTGAAAGAGTAAAAAACAACCACACACCCACACTGACAAACTTTCGTATTTATAATATTAGTAAGATGTAAGATTCAGTTTCAAACAAGTTTTTAGTACATTTTATCAGTTGCTTGACTGATTATTCGTAAACTTGCGAAGCCTACTTATCGTGTCAGATTTCCTTTTATTGTTAACAATATCTAGAAATATTACATAACTAGAAACAACTACATTTTGCTGCAGCTTAAAGGGGAGTCCTTTATTATATTAGTATAAGATGTAAGGTTCAGTTTTAAACAAGTTTTTACTACATTTTATCAGTTGCTTGACCAATTATTCGTAAACTTGCGAAGCCTAATTATCGTATCAGATTTCCTTTTATTGTTTACAATATCTAGAAATATTACATAACTAGAAACAACTACATTTTTTTTCTTTCTTTCTTTCTTTTCTTTCTATTTTGCTGCAGTTCAAAAGGGAGGCCTTATAAAGATAAGTAATTCACAAATGAATCGCTTTTAATATTTTTTAAAGGCCAGATATATATGAAAAGAAAAAAGAGTAAGTATACTTTATTCATCCGTGTAAAAAAAATATTTTTCAAGATTTCTACTACATTTAAACACGTGACTAATACAATTTATAATTTTCCAAATTAATGACTTCTATTACCAAAGGTCTCCCGGTTAGGCTGCGGAAATTATAAGAACGTATGGGTCCCGTGCTGAGTCTAAAATTCTTTTATTAATTTAAATTTAATTTCAACGGTATGTTATTATATAATTTTGCGCCCATTTACAAGGCCTCAAGGGTAGGTATTCCAGGAATATAATTGACAATAATAAAGTTGAAAACTACATTTTCTTGGTTACTTTAAGGGCGCTTTCAATTTAGACGTTTCGTGTCGGACCGCTGTTGCACGTTTACCGTGCCGCTGGTAATAGCCCGCTGCCGTACTGCTACCGTACGGTAGCAGTCCGATACCAAACGCCTAAATTGAAAGCATATCTGACTGCCGTGCGTTTGTATGCTAGTGCTGTTATAAATATATTTGGCAGCAGTTAAGCCATGGACTCTGACTTAGAAACATTATTGTGAGTGCTCTTGTTTTTAAAATATCAAACAAAAACAAAAACGACGTCCCCGTACAAGAGCATCACCAATGTTTTCGTTAACATGCAATTTTGGTGATTTCCATAATCTTTACCCTAGGCTAAAACAATGTCCAAGCAATTTTTTTAATTACTTAAGAATGTCTGGAGAATGTTACTACGAATTACTTGAATTAGTTGAAAGCAAAATTCAGCGGCAAGAAACTATATTCAGACATACTATATACGCTCCAAATAGCAGATCGTATTTAAATTTCATTTATAAATTCTTCCACGTATATGTATTCCATTTTAAGCAAACATGAAATCTAGTCACCGCACTATTCAACAGCGCAATGAACACGTGGAGCTTACGAAGTTGCCGTCCTGTCGTCGTGCGTTCGCGGTACAGATGCCGCACTGTTGCTGCACCGTGCGCTTTGTATTAAAATAAACGTCCGTGCGTGCGCCAAACGAGAAACGCACCGCTTCGGCACTGCTGCGGTCCAACATGAAACGTCTAAATTGAAAGCGCCCTTAGAGTTCAGAAAATTATACGTCAAAGAAAATTATACGACGCCGACGTACCTACCTATTTAACTCGATTATACGGTCAAGAAATTCTCTTTCACTAGTTAGTGCTCTTTGTTCCTCGACTGAATAATTGTTAGCTAAGCGAGGCAAGTAAAAGCCGAATCATAATTACCGACGCGGCTGTTTTTATTTTATAAAAAAAACTTTATTATTTTCACGGGCAAGGTATTGTTACAGTTAAAATTCAAACGAGGTTGAATTTGTTTTATAGGCTAGTAGAACTAGTTAGAGCCAAAGATAATACCTCATTTAAAAAAAGAACCGCCAAGATTCAAATATTTTTTGTTTTGACCCCAATAAAAGGTCGTGAAAACTCTATACAGGGAGTAGCGGTTGTCAGCGTCAATAATACTATATCCTGTTCAAAATAATCATGTCACCGCACTGCACACACAACAGGAAACCGTGGTGCGGCAGCGGAAAATAAGTATGCAGTTATCTGATGCGAGTTAAGCGGATTCATTAATGGCTCGCTCTGTTCACGGTGGAAAACGGGCTTACGGTTTTCCAAACATAAAATTGGTAGAGACTAATTTCTAGAAGTGAACTAGGAAAAGTTGATTTGATTGTGAAATGAGTTTTCTATACTTCTACACATATAATACATACGTAATGGTCACGCCTTTATCCCTGAAACGGTAAGCAGAGGCAATTCATTTGCCTACATTTCACCTTGTAAGAATTTGTCCCACGAATAGGTGGTGAGCCGTTTTGCTGTGTTGAGATGAACAGGCGCAGGGTGTGACTGCCTGCTGTTGAAATTTTTTAAGCCGCCTAAAATGGCTTGACTGCCATTTTACTGGCAACCGGGACCAACGGCTAAACGTGCCTTCCGAAGCACGAAAACGCTCAAATAAATGTCACAAAGTGGTCTCACGAATGGCCAACCATCCAAGAACTGGCCGTAGTTAAAATTGCTTACTGCAGTGATGGTTTACAGAACGCTGAGTCCGCGGGGACACGAGCGCTTTCTTCTATACTAAACTTACTTATATTATAAAGCGGAAAGATTTGATTGTTTGTTTTTTTTTGTTTGTTTGTATGTTTGTTTGCATCGAATAGGCTGCGAAACTTCTAACCCAATTTCAAAAAAATTTCACTGTTGAGAACCTACCGTATCTCCGGATGACATAGACTATATTTCATTCCCGTATTCCCACGGGAACGAGAGCTACGCGAGTGAAAATAATTTCAGATCAATGTCTATGTCATGAATTTGGCATTGGGTATAGGACGTCTTGGCATGATATTTTCCTATCTTGCGAAAGTGTGCAAACGACCCTCGTCAAAACTTGACTGAATATAGTCCTGCGTTTACTCAATATAATACGTAAACCGTGTTTTATTCATCCTGAGTACATACAATCATGTTATTAGTTTTCTCAGATTTATACATAAAGAAACGAACGGTAAGGAATTGGGTAAAGAAGTATCTGGAGCTTCATGTTTGTTGATATAAAATAAATAAATATTATGTAGGTATAGTAGTGTTTCTTGACACGCGAGTAATTTTGATAATTAAGTAACGATAACTACCCCTAGATTATTTTGATTTAGTAGAGTTATTGCTATGTGAATAGTGAAACTCTATAATTTCATGTATAGTAAAAACATACTAAAGAATAAATAAATAAATATTTTTGGACATTCTCACACAACATCATCTAGCCCAAATTAAACTAATATAAGCTTGTGCTATAAAATCTAGACAACTGATAAACAAATATTTCTAAATACATGCACTTTAAATACATATAAATAAATATATTACACCTAGATTCAGACCAAGTCAATGTGCTCATCACTCAAAGAGATTTCTCCTGGATGGGAATCGAACCCACGACCTCCGAATCCGTAGTCAGGCACACTAAACACTGGACCACGAGGCCAGTCTAAGAAGGACTTGTAGTCCCGCCGCCGCCAGCCCAGCGTTCTGTCTACTATCGACTATCACAGTACTAAGCACGTCGGTTAGCCCTGAAATGTACGGCCGTTGCTAACATTTTAAGAGCTCTTACGTACTTAAGAAGGCATGGTGCTATTATTTTTTCTAGTATTAAGGCGTGTCTGTTTAAAGTGCTAATATGGGTCTTGAATTTTACGGGCGATATGCCGTCACTCAAGTTGCCAGAATTAAGTTATGCAAATTGGATATAAGTAAGTGGATAGCCACATTCTCTGCCTACCCCGATGGTAAACAGGCGTGATGATATGTATGTATGTAGGTAAAGTTGATATTTATGGGTGACTTGAAATTTCATCAACAGATAGTCATTACCTGCACCTGTCTATTTCAACACAGCAATAGGTGAGAGACAAAATGTAACTGATGAAATGTTGTAGGTATAATAGTGACACAGGACCTTAACAATGGCGGCAGGGCTGTCACACGCACTAACTACTACCAGCACTCCCGAGAAATAAAGAAAATCAAATTTACCTTTGCCCGTAGCGTGATAATATTTTATGTCCCACTCTCGTAGTTAATAATATCCTTGATATATGAAGACAGAGTTGTAGTGGACATAGACCAATAAGTTAGCTTCATACGACTGTAGCTGGTATATTTTTGGCTGTAACATAATTATGTATTACATACAGCCAAGATTTTATCTTATGGCTCTAAGATTACTGTGGAAATTCCTCTGAACTGCATAATAAATAAGGTTGATTTTTCCTTGAAATTATAGTGACTATTGTGATCTTTATCATGTGTTCTACTTTGTCATGCCATTTATCAAGTTTGAATTAGCACAGTTAACAACAACTTACTTCTGTGAGAATAGTCAACCGTCAAGTGATAATTTGATCTCATAGAAACATTTTGCTGATACTAGTAGAACACTTTCTTGGACGAATGTTCGCATAAAAGTGATACTGAAGTTGCACCCTATGCAAGTATTATAATGCCATGATTAATTTTACTTTCTTTACTTATATTATTAAGAAGAAGGATTTGTTATTTGGTGATCATTAAACTTTGTAACTATTGAACCGAATAAATAAGTTATCCATTTCATACTAAGTCAAATTATTTTGAAGTTACAAAGGCATACGAGTATCTGATACATCATGCTACTACTGAAGGCTCCCTTGGGTAGTACAATATGTGTGGTGTGGTGGATATTACTAATTATTATAAATGTGAGAGTTGTGAGTGTAGATGTCTGGAACTTTGTTACCTACTGTTTCACACTCTAACGGATGAACGAATCTGGCCTCAATTATGGACACCGATAGATTATAGTCTGGAATAAAGCCGGGAATAAGTACCTATGCGGCCATGGTAAGAGGGAATGGGAACAAAATTTCACTCGGGCGCCATCTCGTTCAAAGTAAATTGTCAAAAATTTATTTCCATACATTATTGTAAATATGGGCACGTATGTTAAATGGGTGCTACGCGGTTCTTAGCATGTCATAGGCAAAGCCGTAGTACTTTCACTGGGTGCATCAATTATTATGTTTAAGAGCCTACCAGACGCCAAATTGTTAAAAGCAGATAGCAGATATACATTTCAGCGCGCAAGAAAGAGAGAGATGCGATCGGTTTTTGTGTGCTTTAAACGAAATAAATTAATTATAAAAAAACTATAACCAATATGAAAAAATGCTCTAAATAACATACGAGATCTAGCTTAAAATTTCACGAAATTGAGGTATTTTCAACACAAAAATCTATCGAGGATTTTATCAGTAATCGTGTTTCAAGCCTAGAGCGTTTTTAGTTCATGAACTGATGTTGTCTGTGTTCAAATTTTAATTTAGCAGACCTCACGAGTCCTGAGATCTAGATCAAAGTAATAGTCTTTTTGGCGTCATATGGACTCTTAACTATTTTCTATTGTTGACAGATTGTGACTGGTTATACCAAGATGTGTCGTGTCGCGGTCCTGGTGCGTGTGTACTAGCCAGTCCTGGGTACCCTGGGTTGTATCCTCCACACCGCCGATGTAAATATCTCTTCGCTACGAACTCAGTGCACACAAGAGTCAAGATAATATTCACGTCTATATTGCTGCCGAGAAAGTGAGTAGAACTTTGATAATATTTGATTTACATACTAAAGGCGCATTGTGTAAATTACGTAATATATCCGTAATATTATAGGGAAGAGGTGTATGTCTTTTGCCTCGCACTACTTGTGCAATTCATCAATTTTTCATGTCAACTCGTTTTAATTTTTAATAGTACATAAGAAGTCTTTTCCGATGTACATTACAGAGGTTTTTTTTTTACTTTATAAAAAGATCCAAATGATTTAGTAGATTTTAAATCGGACTTTTAAGAGTTTTCTGTCACTCGTCTATTTTAAAACTATTTAATTTTGTTGTGAGTTTAAGCAGCTCTGCCATTGTGTAATGCGCACTGGAGCAGAGCTGCGTCGAATAATATTAACATTCTCTTCACATGGGTGTAAGCAATGAGCCGGAAAATGTATTTTTATTTCCTGACCTTAATGCGGGCAATAAAATCAATCAACCCCACAAAAATACTCAAATGTAACCAATTTCGGTTAAACTCTTCACCTTAACCATCGTGGAACACGCGATCCTCACTTTTCAAGGAATTATTGCGCTTAAGTATTCGTATGAAGTAGGTACTTACGAATAAATTTTCACATAAATAAATAAAATGAGATTGCCTATTTGTAATGACCGAATAATCGATTATTTCTATTGTATTCACGAGATGGTGTACAATGTACAAGGTAGGTATGAATAACAAAAAAGCAATTTGTATATTGTCTATTCCGGGTAATTATCCATACGTCTGGACTGAGATTGATGGGAATTTCACTGTTCAAGAAAAATAAAGAATTTTATTGTTACGAAAATAACTTAATATATACTATTAGGTATACAACTTACTACACAATTTATATACATAATACTATATTAATTTTGTTAGATATTAATTATAACAGCACGCTCACCTCAAAAAAGCATATAGAATATACAATACAAAACACAACTAAAACTACAAACTTTCAATATGAATAGAGAGCGAAAGTTGTTCAATCTTGAAACGCAGTTCGTCACAGGTAAAGCCAGAGCACAGCTAAAACACTCATAATAGCAATAACAAAAACCCCAGCAAAACTTAAAGTTTGATGTCAATTGTGTACGATTGTAATATTAGATCTCCATTATAATATTATGATTACTTTTCAGTGAATCTCTTTCGATTGTGCTTGGATAAACATAAACGAAGATTATTCTCTCGCCGTTCGCAATCGAATGCCACACAGCTGTTGAGACACTCAGAATGATTATTATTATTAAGCTGTTTATTGAAGATATCGCTACTAGATTTAACGGGAAATTGTATTGGTTTACGATAGTCGTGTCATCATTCTGAGTATTAAACATCCTCGAGGGGCTTTTCCTAAATTTATTGATACCTAGTATAAATCCGTATTTAATTATTTAAGCTATTGAAGGGTGTCATTATACAATACAATCCCTACTTTAGTGTAAACATTTTTCGTAAATTTCTGTGCTTTCTGACTGCTAAAGTAGCAGACAAACCAAGCTTATGCTCCACTATATGGAAAGCAGTTACCTTAGCCTATCCACTTTTGCAACAACACATGCTGCCAACGCAGGGGCAGGTTGTAACGACCCACTGTTTACATTTTTTAGCTACCCATAAGGCCTTCAACTTAGCTTAACGACTGCTTTAGAAAGCACTTTAATCCATTGATCTCGGGTGCCAGTAACATGCTAATTGTTGAGTTGAATAAGGATTTATAGGGGCTTGGAAGATTAAAATTGAAGATCCTTTATCTTGTGAATACGTAGAGGCATCAAATTGAAATTTAAACCACTACGCACTATTCTTGTATACAGGCCCTTGAAACTGTAAAAAATCTAAGTTGAATGATGTATACTGCAAAAAAAGGTTACTGTCTTTTAAGACGCAAAAACTTATTATTTCGATCCTTTCAAAGGAATCAAATTTCAAATTATTTAATATAAACTCCAAGTAACTTTATGGAAATATCTTGGAACTAGATAGTTTTAATGAAATCATAGAAAGTAAAGTTTTTATTGAAAGTACGTAATCTAAAACTGCGAGTCACGATACCTAGTAAGTAGGTATTTACAAATTTGTATGAAACCTCGATGATCGAGTCCGACTCGCACTTGCCTGGATTTTTACAACTCCTGTCACAAATGATTTTAACGAGGGTTCAAAGTAAGTCTCTGGTGACGCCGCTGGGTATAAGCTGGTTTGCAAATAAAAATTATAACCCATTTTTACACAATACCAATACTGATGAAGCCATTCATTTCGCAATCAATCGACGTCACGTAGGGCGAGCGCTCTTTCGAAGTATTTTTATCAACCCGTATACAATTCAGTTATTATGAAAAGCATGGAACAATCGTTTGAGTAAATAAAGGGATCGCCATTTCGTATTTCACTTCCAGTCATGTGGGTTTCTCATATAAACACGTACAATTCACATTTAACACTTCACACAATACACGTTTTCTTCTTGTACTGTATGATTAATGACTCCATTTTTTTATTGCGAATTAAAAGGCACAGGACTGTGTGTAATAGAAATATTTAAAAAATGTGCCATTTTTCAAATTTACATTGAAATGTACAACAATGGACAGCGATTCGTAATTTAATTGTTTGATTGGTAGCGGAAAAGTGCTTGTAAGATAAGAGAGAAGCGATCATAGCCCCGCTAGTTCAGTTTTCTGTAAACGATCTCTGCGTTAAGCGTACTGAGATGGGTGATCTTTTGTGGCATTTCCAGTTAAGAGTGCGATATACCTGCCACGGCGGATAATATTTCAACCGTGGCACGGTGGTCCACGCGCCGAACAATCGCGGTCATTAATACCTTACTTTATCAAATTTGTTAAATGGGATTTTTTCTGAGGGTAAATAATAAAAGAAATACTTCACGAATGTACACTAATGCTTTATTTACATAATTTAATACATAATATACAGTAAAATATACAATATGGTACTGCTTAGTAAAAATTTTAATACTCAACATTTGAGATTTATTCTCCCTCGTCGGAAATATATCTGAATATGATATCAACGCCGTTTGTGAAGGGGTTATCGGTAAATATAATATTTTTTTATATTTAAAAGACAAAAAAAACTAAAACTACAAATTGTAGTTTTAGTTTTCTTGTCTTTTATTTATAAAAAAAAAATATTTACTAACGTAATCATAACCACAACTAAGCTAAATCACTACAACAACAAACCTAATTTCAATTTAAACTACATTCTTTATTAATACTTAAAACCTACCTCGACATAACGCTCTTTTTCTTACCAGTTTCCGAAGTTTCCGAAGACCAGTAATAAATGGGTTTGAGCTGAGTAAAAGTCTGTTAAATAAGTCTGTATACGTAAGTACCTACTCGTGACATTTTTTCTGAAAGCCTTATAATTTTTGTTGTTAGATTCTGCTGGCTCTTCGGATAATTACCCTGTTATATAATAAAACCTACTGTGCTACTTCATTTTACCATGGATGAGGACTTAGTGAACGGAAGCTGGGAGATTATACCACGGATATTCTTGAATCAAAAGTCGAGCGGTTTGCAAAAAATATTCATTAAATTTATTCGAATTTATATTCAGTGTTGCTAGTATTGATAAGTGAATTCAAAGCAGAGTCATCTACTTGTGATAATTCTGCCAAACTTCAACGTTTCGAGAGCTTAGACAAATTTTAAAAATCTTTCTTGGAATGTCCGCGTTCGGAAGATGGCCCGGGCTGGTTCGCGTTTTCTTGAATGCACTTCTCATTACCCCTTACTAATTTGAAACATTCAATTTAATTGAACCAATCTGAGTAATTTTGCCAAAATTTTGATTCACTTCTAGAGACAACTTATCAAAATCTATCATGACTTTAACATAAACTGAGTATTTTACTATCTAAGTTCCTAATTTCTACATTTTTGGCCTCTACCAATAAAGCTAGAATAGTTACTAACACGTGTTGATGTTTTTGAGGAATAGCTCTAGCCATGGTAGACCAAATCTCAAAAAAATGCATCCTTGAGAAAGTACATTTAATCGAAGTTCCTGAAAAAAAGACATTAATAATTAACATGTGTTTCGTAGACAAGCCTACGCAGTCGTAGAGCCTATATATAGCAACTAAAGACGCAAAAGGGCGCAGAAAAACCTTTTATATTTTTCGATTATGGTTGAAATTTTTTGTAGGTCTATGTGAAGTCAACTATAACATACAAATTTGTTAGAAATACTGTGTGGCGTAGCACGTAAAAATACGTCATAATAAGTAAAACAAAACTTAAAAATATAGCTAATTAGTAATAACATACCTTGATCTAAGAAATCCATTTTATAAACCCCCCTCAAAAACCATGCAGTTCCGAAAATTCAGTTACACAAACAGCAGTGCTAATGAGTTACTGATAAGGCGAGCGCAACGTAATGATGTGTTCACTTCAGAGAGGTCGAGAAATAAGTGATAATTAGGTAAAATGGGTGACATATTTGTATTTTAGGGTAGCTTGTCTATCGGTTAAACATTATATATAATGAAATTGGGGTAATTGATGACGGAATTTAAGCATTTATGACCTATTGGCGGAACCATCGTGGCAGGAATAGAACTATTGAAATGTGCTCGTTTAGTATGCCACTGCCTATCCCTTCAGGAAATAAGTGTGACTGCATGTTAGCAGACAGAATAGAACAAATTTTACTGTACAGCAATATACAACATTCGTATTAAACATGCAATTCAACAATAGAAAATAATTGGTTCAGAGAAAAGTAGTCAAGTGCGTTTAACGGAGCCATATTTACGGTTGCCTCAAGAGAAAACGTCCCAACAATCACTTCTTATGGTATTAAATAAATACTCAATAAGGTAACAAAATTTTATTTATGCAGAGAAACCTGAAAAATATATCGAGAGCTTTTTTGCAACGAAAAGTGTTTTGTGTACAATATGGAAAATTGATTATTTTATCAAAATACAACTTTGACTTTATGCACAATAATTTATGCCCTTTATAGCTACTAAACTCTTTTTCTTTAAATGTTTCCCATTAAGACAAAACAATTTAAAAGGAAACATAACCTTGATTAAAATGCGTAAGCGTGCTGAGCTCGAGTGCAGCAGTTAACTGTCTGAAAAATGTGAAGAAGAGAATAACCTCTACACTAGTTCCTTGAAAAATTCCGAGAAAGTGTTTGAAAGACATAAAAAAGCTAGACAATAAATTTACCCGTCTCCGTATACTAATAGGTAAAACGTTCACATACGAGCGAGGCCACTTCACCTACCAGATTTAGTGCAAACACGCTCGCTATAAAGTTCTGTAAGAAGCACATGGCACTTTACGAGTCCTTTTAAAAAGGTAAACGGTTATATATTCAGGTACTTACATAAAGTAAAGACTAAAGTCGTCTAAGAGATTGCTTTAAACCAATAAATTATAAAGCCCTTTACTATCTTGAAGTGCTTTTTGAGACTCAGAAATTATGAAGTCATATTTTAGAAATGGCAGGCAAATGGAATTAAAAGCACATTTCTTCCAAGAAATAGTATAATTTCAATGATGATTTAAAACTATTTTCTTAGTAAACAGCTATTTTATTAAGTAAATTTACAATTATCCTTCTTAGCATTGCAAAAAGTTACTTATTTCGATAGGTTTTGTGTTCACATGCTGTGTATATGCACACACACAATAATAGAAAGTCTCACAAATAGTTTACTATTAAAATTAACTGGTTACAATGAAACTAAAACACTATAGATTTGTTTGTTTACATTGCCAGCTTTGATAGTTGACGAGGGCTTTGCCACCCCGCTTTGATGTTGAAGCTGCATCCAATTTGGTTATGCAATAAATTTGTTATTCCATTGTAATAAAAAATCAGCCTTGTCTCGATTTCCAGATCTACAACTAACAATGTTAAAGAATGACAAGCAAACATAATACACATCCATGCTTCAAGCCTCAACAATACCAGTTTAACTATGTGCTGGCCATAAACATTGAGGGCACAGGTGCGCGTCCGTCCCAAAATCTTTTTATTTTTGAATTGAATTTCCTTCTTTTGTACTGGAGAGAGAAAAGCTATTATCTTCCATGATTCACAGTGGAGGGACGAGTTAAGATTAACAGTGCATGAAACTTGTGACCTAGATTCACTTTAGGGAGTATTTCTTGCTATATATCAGCGTGTACTTAAGATTTAGTTTCTAGCTAAAACTAAAGTTTGAATAGAGAAAGGGCTTGAGTTTTAGAGTGCAGTGTTGTCCTGTGACTTTGATCTTTGGGGGTCGTGAACAAACTGCCCAACAAATAGAATATCGTTATTTTTAAACTATCGCGGTTTTCTACACTCATACTTATAGAATTCGGGACTTCACGCGAAACACATTCACTTACATTTTCACACCGACGTTTCGAGCACGTTGCAGCGCCCGTGGTCGCGGTTGGACTGAGGCGAGAATCGACGAAAACCATGAAGTAACTTCTTGCCAAACTACCCTCCGCTATTGTCACAACGAAGGATAAGGCCGGCGACACACTACACTCACTATGTCAGTTTTAATTGGCACAGTTTTACGTTCAAGTTTATTAATTACTGCATTCCACATCTGCCAGATGGTTATACAGCGCTGCTGCGAAGTTGCATAGAAGGAATCTACTTCCTTTACCACAACCAATACTACCTCCAGATAGACGGCGTGGCTATGGGCAGTCCATTGGCACCAGTAGTGGCCAATATTTGGATGGAGCATATAGAAGACATGTTATTCCAGGATGTCCGAGTTCAGATCAGGTTGTGGAAAAGGTATGTAGATGATATATTCTGCATATTTAAAGGCAACAGGGAGCAGGTGATTTGTTTTACCGAGTATCTCAACTCATTTCATGTGAAAACACAATTTACCTATGAGATTGAGAACAACAGGTCGTTGTCTTTCCTTGACGTCAAATTAATGGTGAGAGCAGACGGTTCCTTGGCCCACACTGTGTATCGCAAACCCACTCACACAAATAGATACCTGCACGCCTCCTCGCATCATCACCCACTTCATCTCAAATCAGTCAGCGCGACGCTCGTCAAGCGGGCTAATGACCTCTGCGACCCTGAGCATTTACAGCAGGAGTTGGACTATGTTCAGGAGATACTCAAGATGAATGGGTACGCAGCGAGTAGTAGGAAGACACGACGTGCACCGAGGAAAGTGAAGCCGGGGGTGGAACGTCAACCAGCTTATATGCCGTATATAAAGGGAATAACGAACAAGATCGGATCGTGTTTATGGTGGTTCTCCATAAGGACGATTTTTAAACCGTTAACAAAGGTAGCTAGGTACGTACGAACACCTAAGGACGTCCTTCCTCTGCAAACACCAGGTGTCTACAAAGTGGATTGCAGCTGCGGTAGTTCCTACATAGGCCAAACCAAGCGGACCATCGCGGAAAGGGTCAAAGAACACATTGCAGCTGTGAAAAACCGTCAGTTTAACAAATCGGCAATAGCAGAACACCTCGATACGGGCAGTAATCACTGGATCGAACTTCACCAACCAAAAGTACTCTCCACTGATCAACACTATTATCCACGTATGGTGCGTGAAGCCATTGAAATTAAAAAACACGAAAATTTCAATAGGGATGATGGATATAAGCTCTCCGGGATGTGGAATGCAGTGATTAATAAACTTGAACGTAAAATTGTGCCAATTAAAACTGACGTAGTGAGTGTAGTGTGTCGCCGGCCTTATCCTTCGTTGTGACAATAGCGGAGGGTAGTTTGGCAAGAAGTTACTTCATGGTTTTCGTCGATTCTCGCCTCAGTCCAACCGCGACCACGGGCGCTGCAACGTGCTCGAAACGTCGGTGTGAAAATGTAAGTGAATGTGTTTCGCGTGAAGTCCCGAATTCTATAAGTATGAGGGAAATAGAATATCATCGCAAAGGAAAGGAAAACTTATAGCGAATTCCTATACTCGACTCAACTGGCCAGTGTGATAGAGTAGCACTAACAAAATGATTGGATGGTCAGCAATGAACTGTGAATTAATTTTCTTTTCATTGAATTCTTAGAACACACGTCGACGACTGTCATTTTTTTTACGAATCTTATGGTTGTCTCTTACCGACTAAAACCACACGGTGCGCTATCACTGCCTACGGCTGGGAGCTCCGGGTAAGCCCTCGGAAAGATGCCAGGATTCCCTACAAACTTAGCTACCATCGCGGTTATATCTACTCGTACCAACTTTACAGTCTACGCACGGTCGGCGTCTACATTGTACTACGGCCTACGCCGTAGACGTGTGGACGTCACTACTACACGTCTACGTCATTCTACAAAGATTTCCGTAGTGACTTGGTAATTTTAACCACTCAATTGGAACTCCGAAATGCATTGATTATATTGGACATTTCCATAGAATAATGTTACTAGCGACTACTAAGTGTAATACTATATTAAAAAATATAAGGTAGTTATTGTAAAAACGCCGCTTAAGTATACTGTTCACAACGTTTTTCCACATCAATCTACAGCATAAATGGTTGTTGTTATTGAAGTTGGTTGACGGGCGATAATTTTAAGTGACAACATATAAGAAAACATAAACGTGATTGGCCGATGGAGTGGAAGAGAGATAAATGCGTCACAGGCCGAATGCTTACACCTTTCGCGTCTCTCTACCACTTGCATGCTCGGCTCAGGCGGAACGTGAGACCTTTTCATTCGTGCAGCTAGTATTCTTCAGTTGATAACATCTTATCACGTCAAAAACATACCTTGTTTAAAAGCAATCTTATATTAAACACACAAAGACAGATCATCAGTTAACACAATGTGATAGAGACAAACATCGAGTGCTAGTTATCAATAAATATCATTATTATCATGCCACAAAGCGTGCCTTCTTGTCGCGTACAGAGAACATAACAATTTATCTAACCCACATCTGTTTCAACTTACCCAGAGGGAAGACCCCCAACCTATTGTTTCAAATTTAGTATCAATTTTGCCTTCAACTGGAAACGTCGTCGTGGGATCGAAATGATATATTATGCTTCTATAATAGCTTGTGACCGGGTACATTCAGTTAAGTAAATGTTAACGGGTTATAAAACGATTTAAGCAACGCGTGATATTAATGATTATGATTTATAATTATACATTTTGGATCTTTATATAAAACTCTACATTGATTGGGATTTTTCTGCACTACTACTACAAATTGTAGGGAAATACAATTTGTGAGGTTGTAGGGAATATTCAGTGGATATCCTGGGCTACCTTTTACCAATTAAAAGCCACCATGTTTGTGAATCTCGTAGGCCATGATCAAGCTACCGCATAATGCGGTTTAAAAGAGGACCAACTTTCATAAGATCTCCTGGGTCCCAATAAAAAAACCACCATATTATTTGTGAAACTCATATTATGCTATATTATCATCAAGCTATTGCACAGTGCAGTCCAAAAATGGACCAACTTTACAATAAACTTTCATACCATTATATTCAATTTAACTAAAAGACGTTCGTTTGAAGTGTAGGGCGTAACGGGTGTTGTAGTATATCATGGACAAATTCGTGATATGCATTTATTTTTTAGTTATTACCATGAGTTTTTCAAAACGTTATGGCTGACTACGGCATGGTTTTCATCTTCATAACTTTTATCAGGTGCGCAATATCATCGAGTTCCTTTCACATACACTTATGTTGTGAAATGAGTTCTTCATCTAAAACAGTTTTTTCTAGCTCCAATAAAAATCGAAAGGAATGAAAACACATAAAATACCAAACAAATAACGAAACTCCACTTTAAAACTAGTCTCATATAATCCAATAAGAGTCACCCACGCTGCTGTTATAATCTAGCAGCTTGGAAACTCCGTTTATCTTTTATATTCAAGCAAAGCGCATACATTCATAAGTGGGCTTATTCCTTTTCTATTCGCTGTGTATTCTATCTGTACTGCGAATGTATATTTAAGCAGCATTGTTTTACAGTCGTTGTACGACGGATTATCTCACACTTCGAGCTGGGAGTTCACCCTCGGCGTCGCTCTTGGGTACTCTGTGTGATGAGCGCACGGCTACACTCGAGCACCCGGGCCCAAATCTACTCTTGGAATTCAAGTAAGATCTTTTATAATGTAGCTTGACAAAAAAGGGTTAACTAATATTTTTGTATGATGGTTTCATTTTTGTAAATACTGAGAGATTGTTAATTATTTCAGTGAATACAAACGAGTTGCTAGGGCTGTGGTACTCCTTTAACGTTTTCTTACTAATTACTATGTGAAATATGTACTTAAAAGATTATAAGTGTAAATATTTAGTAATCTTTATTTAACTTATTAAAAGAATTCCAGTTAGGGCACTATTTTGAGCATAACGGACATAAAGTGGCAAGGAAACCATTATATTTACCATCAATAGCATGTAAAATATCGAAGTTCACACGCACCACAGACAACAACTGGGTTAGGAAAAGGCTGGGTGGATGACGATGATTAAATTTACGATCAAAATATTGTTATTAATGTTAAAGTCACACACAATAATACCAATAGTCCGTATTTTAATAAAACTCGACTCTTATTTAGTGAGTTGTGACTTGTAAATTATGTTACGTGTCACATAACATACAAGGCTATGTGAGCTCATAACAATTTACACGCAATGGAATCATTAACATTGTGATACCTTACAGTTCCGGACCATTAGCGCCACCCTACGACTATAACGGATTTATAGCCAAGCTCGAGTTTATTGAGAGGATTGAGAGCAGTGGCTCGCCACCCACTGCGGTTCCCGCCTCACCACCATTAGCGGCGCTAACACATTTCATGCAGCATGGTAAATATACCTACCCACTATTTTGATTGTAATTATATTTAGCAAGTGAAATTTAAAAGTGGTATACCTACATCATGATAAAAGTGTATATTTTAATTGTGTGTTTATTAAGTACAAGAGCGAGTGAAAAATCTAAATCAAAAATAGCTCAAGTTATCTATGAATCTTTTTCAGATTGTACTCTAAAAAATAATTCGAAGTGTTCTGTGGTTTCGCTAGTTCAGTGAAATAAGAATATCTTTTATAGAGATAAAAGGTGCTTACTGAACTAACAGTGCTCTTTAAAAGAACACTGCGTTAGGCATCTTATTTTACGTATAATTTCAAAACCCCGATATGTGTATTTTTAAGCAACAGTTATCCTTGCATTGACAAAAAAAACTTTGTAAATAACTTGAATGACGATCTCTTACAATTCAAATCATTGATTTTACAACTTTCGTAACTAGATTAGTAATTGATGTGAAACCAAACCTACTTTTCTACGACAAAATAAAAAGGTACTCTCATAGGTAATCTTTATGATACTATCTGTAGCGTTTACTTAAGACTACATACTTTTACATCAGATATTGAATAAACATGTAAATAATCAGAAAAGCACACAAAGGTATATTCAGTATATCTGCTTTCAGTACAGGCAATTGTCAGATACGTACCTATTTCATATTCGTATTCGTGTAATAAAAGTATGAGTCCTAAGTTATACGAATTACGTGAACTGTGTACTCATTGTTGAATAGCTCTGTATATTTTTACCACAAAATGTATGAAAGAGATTTGAATTATTTAAGTTGTGAATTATGGAATTCATTTTGTTCCCAGTTTTAAAAGCACCTTACCTTTAAATTATTTTCTTTAGTAATATAATGAAGAGTGCACAGTACACAAGGTTTAAGAAACATAAATACAACAAGTTGACCACATTCCCGATAAGCTTTTTCAATTTATTGAACAAGTACCGTGCGCAGGTCCGCCTTTAGATAAGCTTTATATTGTTTTGTACACCAGCTGATAAAGTATGGTGTACAATAAAAATAAACCATGTTGTTTGCGAGTTGAAATGTGTTTTGTTCTTTGCAGCAGATAGGATACAAGTAGATAGTAACGGGATGACAAATGAAGTGTCCAATGGGAATGGAGCGAGGGTGGGGTGCGGTGCCACTGTTCGAGGGTATGGCGCAGGAGGGACCCGCTCGGGCCACTTTGACTCAAGAGCGTCCACGTGGCGAGCGCAGTGTGTCATACACCTCTTCGGAGCCCATTCTGATGTCGTCCAAGTCTCACTATTTAATTATAATTTAAGGTAAGTAGGTACGTGAATTATGTGTTATGTGGGTAATTTCTTAGTCACTATTTATTATATGTCAAAGTCGTGGGCAGCGTCACTCTATCTGTCTGATTGTGACAAAGTTACAGCTACTTAACGGTTTATCATTCATTCGTGAGAAAGGTTTGTGTTTTGTGTAAATTCATTGAAATAAGTATGACAATCATTATTTGAAACGTCGGTCTATAGAAATTAAGCCAAATTAGGGCATTTATCGAGAATTAATAAACAACAATAAAAAGCAATTCAAAAGATAATTAAAATAATTGGATAATATGGGTATAATGAGTTAGTAGCATATTTATTAGGGTCTGAATCGTTTAGTAAGCGTGTTATGTGCCTATCTCTTCCAAACTGATTACGTTATGAACACAATGCCCATGAATACAGAGCCGTAGCCGTTGAGATTTATAAATAATACGTGTAGGTACTATATTTTGTTCGCTTCGCCGGTTCAAACCTTATTTGGTATGATAGCTTTGCTCGCTACGCCAATTTGCAGCATGAAATTCTCTTTGCTCGCGTTGAATATTTTATATTCCGGCTAAGGTTAGCGACACTAGAATGTACCTATACCTTTCTACTATTCAATATGTTTGGATTATTTTCTGTGTGAATAAGTACCTAAATTCTTTTGTGTTTATCATAAGTTACGAATTTCAAGCTAAGATTAATACTATACAAATCGATGAGGTCCTACTCTAGATTGTCAGGCCCAAGAGCCTCGTTTACAACTGGTACACCTGCTAATTACCGCATGAAGTTAATTTTGAGATTGACCTTAAGTAAACCGTACTATCCAGACGAACCCTACTATACAGTTTTAATTAAATTTATCCTTTCGATACTTTAACATTATAATATATCAATATCCATGAATGTTTCTTGTAGACACTAATTTTCCCATTACGTCGTCAACGCTCCTTGAGATCCTCAGTAAACATAGACATTTTTACATTGGTATTTCGAGGAAGATATTACCGCTTTCTGGTAATATCGTAGCAAAGCTTAAGCGATAATTATTATATTTTAACTTTCAATATGTATATCAATCAAATCAGCATATCAGTCCACTACTGGACGTAGGCTTCTACCAGTTCACGCCACGTAAATATTTACATAGAAATTGTTATTTTATTGAATAAAATCATTAAAACTTGTATCACTTTGGTAATAACTGACTTCCCAAGTCAAAGTTGCGGGTGAAAGCCATCGCAAATATAATTGTATTTATAATTTGGTAGGCCTCTGGGTGTTGTTGATTGATATCTCAACCCTTAGAAATCATAAATTTCTAATTACAGAATTTAATTTAAGATGATCAATAAATCTTGCTGTGAAGAGAATTTCTCTAGAAAATTAATCAAGCGATTTGATTGTTTTAAGGAAATATTTTGAGGAAAGTTATACATACAGAATAAATTCTCTTTTTATAAATTTACATTCAACTTAACCAAAACATTATTGAAAAAGAGTAAACAAAAAAAAAACACTTTTGTATAAGTTTCTTACACCAATGTTTTGCATATTAAAAAACTTCACTTGTACTGTTCCACATTATTTATTAATAATTGATGTGTAGCAGGTTTCGTCAAGTACCTACCATCAATCAACTCAAATACCGAATGTTTTGGTGAAGTTGACAAAGGCTGACCTATTTTTTTAATAAATTAGTAGGAAGGTTAACACAATAAATCAATATCAAGTGTTTGTAGTCTCACTTGTTATTCGTCTATTCTAGTATAGGTACAAATATATCATAAGTAAGAAATTGAATTAACAGCCTCGATCGTGCAGTAGCAAGTGTACACGACAAGCAACGTGAAGTTTTAAGTTCGAATCCCGGGAACAATTTGTGTGATCCGTACAAATGTTTGTTTCGTATTTTGATTATATTCTGTGAGAATGTCTCAAGAATATTAATTTACTACATTGTAACCGCGGTTCCGCCTGCGTGGACTTTTGTTCTGTACATGCATAATATGCATAAGTTCCCATGATATTATCATGGGAACTTGCTCCCGGGATAAAAAGTAACCTTTTAATAAAGCTGGATTTGACCAAAATCGAACCAACTAACAAGCATAACGTAACTATGGTAACCATTCTGAAGTGACATAACTAAGGAGTAAGCTGCATGTTTGGTTATCATTTCACGTTGTTTTATTAATTGTTGATTAAATGGAAAACCACTTTACTTGTAGAAGTATTTGTTGTGTGAAAGTTTTTGTTATTTTCTAGAACAGCCTTGAAAGAATAATAAACATCCACACCTAAAAAATTTCGCTTTTATATTTTACTAACTACAAAATTTATGTTTTAGAACACTACTATTTATTTGGTTGTCTGCAGATTGCAAAGCTGTAGATCTCATATTGAGATTTTAGAGGGTATACACGAATTTGGAGGGAGAGGAGAGAGAGATAGGTCTGAGAGGGGAGATCGTGCTCTTCTTAGAGTATGTGGACCAGCCGTCAGGGAGGCTAGAGATCCCTCAGGCCGGTTCCTGATACGTCAAGCCGTGACGTCCAAAGGTGCTAACTTGACAATTTTAATACGAAGAGCTAGTGCTCAGACGTCAGATGAAGAGGAATTTGTTGATGGTGCTTTTGCTTTTCATGACGGTGAGTAATTTTATATGACCTAGTCTCAATCAATCAATCAATCATATGTCAAAATAGTGTGTTCTTTCTATCATAGCTCGACATACGCTATACCCAAGACTTGTTCTGTGATCGCAGACATTTCGCACTGTGCAACTCATAAGTTCACAAGTGCAGAAAACTGTGTTTGCGATGAGTTTAAGATGTTTATCCTTGTTTAAAAGTAGCCTATGTCAATCTTTAGACTTACAAATAATTAAATTCAATTTTCAAATTACGTCAACCAGTCTTAAACACACTCGTAATTATAACATTAATGAAAGATATAATATTAGTAAGGATATTAGAATAATAAACAAAAACTTAAGTAGAACATTTGAATAAGTTAAAGATTTGTTTTAGAACAACATGAAGGCACAGCGTCACCAGATGCGACGTGCGCATCCACACACTATGGGCTATCGTCGCCTTCGCATGGGGGCGTTTCCGCGCCCTCACATCATCACATATTCTGGAACATTGAGGAGAGGCTGATATGTACGCATCGGTTTATACCAGCCTCTAATCAAAGCGTTACTATAGAGGTAAGTGCAGAATTATAAACTTGATTGATTTTATATTCAGTCATCCATTCGATTTCACTGCGTTGTTGGTCTACTGGTCGAATGTGCGACTGTGGATCACGAGGTCGTGGGTTCGATTCCCACCGGAGACAAAAAATTGTGTGATCCATAAAATTAAATGTTTGTCTCGTGAATCTGGGTGTTTCCATGTATGATAAGTATAAGTACTTATGTATTTTAAAGGAGATAATTATTAATATCCGTGGTCTGATACTCATATCACAAGAAGTTTAGCTTACTTTGAGATCAGATAGCGTTGTGTGAAAATGTCAATAAATATTTATTTATTTATTTACCAATAAACATCAAATAAATATTCGTTACGAAGAAACGCAAACTATCCTTTACATTCAACCTTCTGAGTACAGATAATTAAGAAACCTCAAAGGATATAACAGTATATCAGTCGAGTCAAAATTAAGCTTCACTGTTGAGGACGGGGTTTCCGCTTAATGAATAAAGGTATTTCAGGTTGACCTCCATAATTATATCTTTCACTAGAGCTTAAGCAGAAACTTAAGCTAATAGACCACTTCATGAGGAATTACTATGTTATATTAATTGAGGATAACTGTTTCTTTAATGTTGATTTTTATAGTTTAAACTACTCGTATCATATTTCAGTATAATTTAAATCGAAATGAGAACTAGATTAAAAATTAAAGCATAAACTATGAATTAATGAAAATACATAGGAAAATGTTACGGAAAAATTTACTTTGAAAAAAAAAAATGCTTTTTCAAGATTTCAATAACTAAAAAACGAGTTTAGAACAGACTGAAAATTTCTAAATGTTCTGAAGCTAAATATTCAGAGTCAGATTAAGATAAGTCCACTTTTTAGCTGCTGGGTGAAGTTATTCAACAAGTTTTACAGTAAACCCCTTTTGCTTATTGTGATAGATCCAACGATTAGAGCGAATGTGGAGTGCTGAGCCTACAGGTACCGTCGTCGGGTCAGGTGGCTGTCGTACTGCCTGTGGTGACGCTGGCTGTGAGTGCCGCTCCAACACACCCTTGTACTATCATGACCACGTGGCACTGGTTGCAGGAGATGGCACTCATCTTTCGTGCTTGTGTGGAGACTTTCAGGTGAGAATACTTTAAGGTTTTACTTACTGTGTCAGATTTAGATAAGTTAATACATACTACTGAGGTGGCCGACAAGCTTACGGCCGACCTTGGGGCAGGTTGTGACGACCCACATTTTTAACAACTAGGCTTAACGACTGTCATATATATTACTTTGTTTGATGACAAATTAACAACTAAGGTAGCTGTGGCAGGGTTTGTGAACCTTCATTTAATTTTTTAATTTTTTACAGCCTAGGTAGTGTAGTGTTCTTATAGGTACACTGATATGAATTTTAAACGAAATTAAAGACAATTTTAGATATATTATAAGAATAAATATAGTGGACGTGAACCTTATATTGGAAATATTGGGCCGGGGTATATTTATTAGATTCCGACCATTACAATCTGTATTGTACTCATATTGTTTCTTTTCAGCCGGTTTTTTAAAAGATTTCTTTATTGGTAATTTATTTTATACTCTTTAGAGAATATCTTCTCAAAAATAGTAGCCCTGAAAATTTAAGTATGTAAGTACGTAGTTAAATTTTTTCCACTTTTACAACTTACCTACCTATAAATTGAACGTAAATCTCGGTGCCTGCCCCACTTTGGATATTTGATGAGGTTATTTTAAAGCACGAAATTTTTATGGCGGCCTTGATTTGCAATTCAACAAATAACAGTTCTCGATGAGACACTCATCGGGATTGACATTCATTAGAACTCGTCCAACGTAACAGTGAACGAACAAAATATTCGAAACCAATCGACAAGTGAATCGCCGATAATTGTTTGCAATATTACGGGCAACATTGGATGCCTGTCTAATGGCCGGTAAAAATTATAAGTTAAGAGGAATCAAAACTTTGTAAATATTCGGTTCCCGTTCATTCTTGTTATGAAAATAAAATAACAAGGTTATAAAATTTATGGATGAAAATACCTTCGATATATAATGGATAAGAACTCTAAAGGAATCCTGCTAAGACAAAGAGTTCATTTACCTTATTTAGAACACAGGCCAGCAAAGAACAATACTTTTTTTCGTTCAGTGGTTCTTTTTTTTTTATACTACTTAGGTGGCAGACAAGCTTACGGCCCACCGTAAGGTTGGTAACCGTAGCCTATAGACGTTTGCAACACCAGAGGCGCTACACACGCGCTGCCGACCCGGGCGCAGGTTGTGACGACCCACAGTTGAAATTTTTCAAGCCGCCCGTAAGGCCTTCGACTTGGCTTAACGACTGTCATTTTACTCACAACCGGGACCAACGGCTTATCGTGCCTTCCGAAGCACGGAAACGCTCGTAAATAAATGTCACAAAGTGGTCCACGTGGTGGTCACCCATCCATATCCGGCCATAGTAAATGTTGCTTACTGCAGTGATCGTTTACAGAACACTGAGTCCGCGGGGCCACGAGCGCTTCAAAACGGTTCACGTAGCTTTTAACTCCACATTTTAAGTCTGTGCCACTGGACTGGTCAGTTCTGAGGAACTTAATCGTTATTTAAGACACCACCTTTATTTAAGGCTTCGAATAAGCGACAGCATGAGAAGAGATCAACGCCCTGTATCCCTCACTTGTGATAGAATGAAGCCAGTCAATTTATGTTTATTTTAAAACCATTGGTAGTCTCTTGTAGTATAGTGGTGCACGAACTAAAATAGCTATACTAATGTTATAAAGACGAATTGTTTGTTTGCACTGAATAAGCTCCGAAATTACTGAACCGATTTGAAAAATTCGTTTACTGTTGAAAAGCTGATAATAATCCCGGGTAACATGGTTTTACTTTATTCCCGTACTCCAACGGGAACGGGATCTACGAGCGTGATTTCCGCTGTACTTCATAAACATAAAAATGAGGAAAGTGGTATTAGTATTAAACCTTTGCATTTAGTTGCTTCCTAAAATAATTAACATCAAATTGTTCCAGCGGGTGACGCCATCTTATACAGCCAGAATATTTTAGTTGTACAAGGGTCTTAAACAAACAAATTAAAACAAAACACAAAGATCCAATTATTAGCCTGTCCTTCATAATATATGGCAGTGAATAAATTAAGCGTGTTACAGAAACCTTATGCTAACACGTACGTCAGAGGAACAAACCCTTTCGTAGCGATAACTCGTGTGCCTGTAGAAAGATCCGCATAATTAAGTAAAGGGATCTCTACATGTAAAACGTGACTATTCTAGTATACTAGGGCGTCGATTCACGATCGTAGGGCTTGAAAGCGAAGTCGAAAGTTTTACGTTGAAATGTCCTGTGACTCATCATTTGCGTTTATAGTCATGGCTTTATCCCCAAAGGGCCACCCCTTTGAGGATAAAGGCATAGTATACTCCTACATTTCACCTTATAGTTTTTGGTACCACATCAAATTACATTTCATCAGTAAATTTCCGTCTACGCATTCAAGCCATACCTACCTATGGTCGAGAATTTCCGTCCTGGGATTCAGATAAAAGTTCCTAGATAGTGAAATTTATTCATTATTTACATACATACAACTCCAGTTGGACCTTTAGGTTCTAGAGAAGTTAACCCTTTCCATCACTTACACACAATAGATACTTACGTGGTGCTTGTACTCTCAAAGTAATCTCGAGTATTTAGCAGTTTATTCAAGAATTTCATTCCATTCCATCTAAGAATCTTCTTAGGTATATTTAAATCAATCTTTAACTATACTTATGCATACGATATAAAATAAAACAAATTAATAGGAATAGAAGTTATTCAGAAAATCGAAAACACACAAACATTAATAAAATCCAACATATTTTTTTTAAAGACGATTAAAAATAAAAACAAAGCTTGCGACGTTTTAACAGTATTCGTGTGTCTCAATTTTATTGCGACGATATAAATAATTCAGACCGCATCAGATTGAACAGAGTGGTTTTGATTCTGTTGTATTTATGTTCAATTAATATTTATGTGTTTACGCAAAGGGAAGTGGCACGTAGCCGAAATGTAGAGAGATATCGTGTAGCGGTTTGTTATCTTATATCGTAGGATGCTTGCCTAATTTAATTATTAACAGTGTTTTGCCCTATCACTGAATTGATACGAAGCCACATAGTTCAATATAATAGTCTTTTGATACCACGTGTACACGTTTACGGTTTCAAATGGCTTTTAGCAGTACACGACCTGAACTAATAAAACATGGTCTAGCTGCATGCTAGCCGTTCGCAGTTATTAGTGGCCAGACAATTACGCACCTCAGGGCAACGGATTGGCCCCGAAAATTCAATTACTTAGTGGCGAACAACGTATGTATGGGTAGAACGCTGCACGCTGAACGTTTCAGTACTCAGCTCACGTTCTTATTTATGAACACTTTGTGTAGGATCCATGTTTCATGTTTTTTTGCCCAAGCTAAACATTTTACTCTTTAACTGTGTTAGAAGAATAGAAAAATTTATTGAATAAGAATTACCTTCTCTTTTCAAATATTATATCATTTTAGGGTTCCGTGCCAGAAGTTTAAAAATGGGACCCTGTTCATGAGACTTCGCCGTCCGTCCGTCTGTATGTATGTCCGTCACGAGGCTGCATCTCAGTAACCGTGACAGCTAAGAGCTGACATTTTTACAGATGATGCGTTTTTGTAGCCGCTATAACCACAAATACTAGAATCATAAAAAAAATAGTATTTAAGAGGGCTCTCATACCACAAACGCGATGATTTGCCAATTATGGTACGGAACTCTTTGTGCGCGAATGTGACTCGCACTGGGTAGGTTTTATTTTACTTATATATTATTTTTTATTGTTGTCAGGCGGATTGGTTGCCAGTGGTCGTTCGCATTTGGACGAGTGTTCGCTTGGAGTACTCCGTAGCTCATTATACGTATGCCAGCCGGGGTTTCGATTACGCCGCAGCGTACAGTTTCAACGATGACGCTACGTGCGGTCAGCGCACATACACAACACATTCAGGTGAGACAAATTATCTGTTATAATTACATGATTCTCATGTGTCTTACGATGATATCTCGAAACGTAACACGAAGCTGAAAACCGATTAGATGACCGGTTTTCCGCCAAACAGCCCAAGATTTCCTTATTTTTAGGAACATTCTACTCGGGGTGAAACAATAGGTACGAGTACCATGTGGTTTAAGTAGATACTGGTCCGACATACTCATTCTTCCAATTTCATCCAACATCAGTTTGATAGTAGAAAAACAAAAACAAAGTCACAAACATTTCAATTTATAATACAAAAGTAAGATTTAAAAATAAAATCAAGAAATGTTGTTGAAGCAACCTCGACAGAAAAGACCATCCATAATCGACAATTTATCTCAAATGAACTTATACAGAATCTAAAACCAACAGTTCATTTGACATTCAACGCTCGTAGCAGACGTTTGGAAAAAAACGTTCGGATATTGTTGTCGACCACGCTGCGGGGCGCGACCAACCCCATTACGTGGCTCGACTTCATCCCAACTCAGTTTTACGCCTCTTAAGGTAAAACTGAAGCGAAAAACCTTGAGCGGCATCGCAAAATTCCAATTACAACCTCCCTATTGCGGCAAATCGTTGTCTTTCCTTAATGTCGCATTACCGTCCACGTAGATGGATGTTTGGCTGTCACCGTTTTAATTTCCTTTTTGTAAAGAACTTTATTTTATTTCTTTTGTACAGGTGAAATATCGTCTAGAAACGTGTCGGTTACGGGCAGTCTGAATGAGTTTTTCTATCAACAATGCACTTGGGTATTAGACTCGAACGTCGAGCGGCAGTTGTTTATTGACATCACGTCTGAGCAGGTAAACCGCGATGAAAGCTTGTAGAGCTTGTCTTTACTTTATTTTTCTCATTTTGTTGTGTTAGTCTGTTCTTTGAACTTTCTAAGTATACAATCTTGTTTCTTTTGTAAACTAGATTGAGTTCATTAAGTTTTAGTTTATTATTCTCAAACTATTGTACATGAAAATACGTTAGAAACTAATAAAGCACAAATCTTGACGAACAATAATGAAATTGTCTCAAACCAATTATAAGATTCTCTGAAGTTGAACAGGTATTTTCTTTGAGACAAAAAAAATACCTGTTACTATGTTAAGTGCTAACAATTTCTTAAAGTTTTCATGTATTAGTAGACTTCAGTAATATTTATGTAACTACATATTTCTTTTATCTTCAAAAAGCACCGATATTTTCATTCCCAATATTGATTTAAGGTAACAATAGAAACATTTCTCTCTAAAGGTTCCTAAATTAAAATTTTACCCGAGAGCATTGATTTTTCCCAGCATTTGATGAAAGTATTTCCGTAGGACAAATCATGCGGGTCATGGAACATCACTCTGCATGAGTGGTCGGGCCCCGGAGCAAACGACGTGGGCTTAGCGAGCGCGGCCGGCGAGCTATTATACACCTTCTGCGCACGACATAAGAACCATACTTACACTTTGCCTTGGCGACTTAATACTGTCGTCATCAGGTATGTATAGATAATTATACTGACCTGACATCAGTTTTGGTGAATTTTACCATGAAATTTAGATAGTAGGTAAGTATTTAGCATTTCTGGTAGCGCACTTTTCTAAAAGTATGAATGTACGTTCATTGCCTGTTCGTCTGTAGTTATCAGATAATGAAATTCTTCAAGTCATAACGAATAGATAGAAAATTTATCTCCCAATAACCGTGTGGGTGGGTTAACATTAAGGGAAATTGCCTGTCATGGCCATAATTATGCCTGCTACCGAGACAGTGAACGGAACGTAGTAGAGAAGAAAAAAAACCTACAAAGCCAAGGTTCATTCGTCAAAGTGGGTTACAATGTATGTGTATTTATTTTGCGTCTATATAGAATAGAAAAGAATAACATGCTTTGACCTCTGACGCAGCGAGACGGTAACCGTAGCGAATTTTCGAAAGTCGTGGATCAAAATGTTATTGTTTCTGATTTTAGTTATCTAGTCCTAGCAGGTTGCTGGTTCCTGGGGTCATCCTTACGAGGGCTTGCCTGGGGCTCCCAACCGTAGGCAGTAGGTAGGGAACGTGAGGTTTTTAGCATTATAGCATCGATGTAGGATTTTCCTTACGTTGAAAAAAAAAGGAGGTTCTGTTGTTTTAAATGACCCTTTATGATTAATTTATTATACCTACGTTAGTCTATACATATAAAGTCAATGATTTATCCCTCGGTATCGATAAATAAAGGTGCTAAACTATATAGATATGTACTTTTACTTACATACACCGACGTTTCGGGCACGTTGCACCGCTGCGCCAGTCTCACCGGAACCACGGGCGCTGCAACGTGCCCGAAACGTCGGTGTATATAAGTAAAAAGTATTTCGCGTGAAGGAACTCCTGAGTTCTATAAGTATGAGTGTAAAAAACCGTGATAGTTTTAAAATAAAATTATAAAGATTATGATTCCAATTGCAAATTTTTATCACTCCAAAATGACCATATGGTCAATGTGGTTAAGATAAAGATATGTTGCAGCTCAAGTCTAATTCCCGTCAAGTCATATTAATTCAATTCTATATCCTTATGGAATATGATACACATATTCTGAAATTTAGTTTGTGCATTCGAGGCATTATCTTGTTATCGAAATTCAATGAATGTTATGTTTGCATTTTGAATAATTCGAACTAAATGCCAAATAATTTAATTACCGAATGTTTATGAACTGTTGCGTATAATATTATGTTATGAATATTATAATAAACCGGATGTACGGGGCAATAGTCCAGGAATTTTGGTAGAATATTAAAATATGAGTTCAAGATAAAAAATGGTATAGTATCTCTGGTTGTCAGTACACCGAACCGAATGGTATTTGTCAATGCACTGGTTCGATAAACATAATGTATTGGCGTTGATCGACATACGCTCGTACACCGGGTGTTATAGATTAAGTTAGTAACACACAAATTATACATTTTTAAATTAATCCGGATCAATAAATTATTTCGATTTGGCGTGAAGGTAGATTAGATTTTCTTAAAAAATTTTTTCATAAATTTTTATTTATAGTTGACTGCCACCAACCAACGAACTACATGTAGCAGAGCTTACACATCCTCTTATTTAGCTACTAAACTTTTCTTTCAACGTAGATATAAAGAACTGTAAGGGGTATACGCACCAGTTTTCAAACAATATTTTCGTCCCGAAAAAATTTGAATAACGACATGTAAAAACATGCCTTCACAGATAAACCAAGTGGTGTACCTAAACCAGGTGGTGTATGTAAAACTGTCCATTTCATGGACACAGGTGGAAGAGTGAACACTATATCCCCTTTTAGTGTTGATTGTTTCGTTTTAGGGCTCCGTACCCAAAAAGTAAAAACGGGACTTATTGCCGAGACTTCAATTTCCGTCTGTCTCCAGGGTGTATCTCAGGCATGTGATAACTAGACAATTTTGACAGAAAATGTATTTCTATTGACCCTATAACAAAGAAAACTAAAATCAGAAAAAATAATATTGTACAACAATAATACAACAGTCGCGGGCCGGGACTGGATACAGAAGCCGCAGAACCGTGTGTTGTGGCGTAAACTGGGAGAGGCCTACGTCCAGCAGTGTACTGCCATAGACTGATTTGATTGATTGATACAACAAATGTGATATTTTTGCGTATTTCGGTACGGAACCCTCTGTGCGCGAGTACAAATCGCACTTGGCCGGTTTTACTTCTCTACTGTTTTGATAGTTCCAATAAACTGCACTGCTGAAACGTGTACTCTTTTAAATGTAAGCTTGCTAGCGTTGGGCGATGTTAAAAAGAATCAAAAAACTCAACTCACAATAAATGAAAATCTAGGCTGAGTTGAACAAAACGGAATAAAAACTGTTTTACTGTATCAAAGGTTCGCTTTTATTCCATTTATGGATTACTCTCGCATTTACTTAAACCAAACCAACTCGATTCCATATCCACCCAGCGGAAAAAAGGAAACTCAATTAACAAAACTAGAACTGTGAAAACTCTATTATTTTACTACGAAAAAAAGAGAAATTAAAACAAGCTATGTACACTATTTATTACTTAAAACGATTGGAACGGTTATTACGATACTTAATTTCTTAAAGCAGTAAATACTTCTGTCGCGCCACAACGAATTATTCCTTAGAATAACTTTAATAAATATAATTATTTTTTCCACAGGCTTATAGCATTATCAAGACAGCAACCTCTATACACAATACGGTGGCGATCTCAAGTGGTCCGAGCAAATACCAGATTAGGTCCACCTACTCCTGCTCCGGCAGCGTCCGCAGCCGCTTGTACCCATACTCTTGCACAACTGCTCCTGTACAGTATGTTTTTGATAGCAGGACTTGAACTCATAAAATGGTAAGGTTGAAAGACAAAAGTGGACTTTTTAATGTGAAGACTTAATTATGGTAATGTGAACATATGTGATGAAGGTAATATTAACGTATGCTTTTAATGATTTTCGGTATGGATGTGTATATCGTAAACATTTTGTTAGCACTAAAAATAAATGAATGTGTGGCAGATTATGAATAATCATTATAACTGTTGTACGATCACTTTATCCGATATAAATAATTGAATTGAATTAATACCAATGACAAAAGGTGTCTTGGTAATCTTTCCGGATCTACACAAAGATTCAAGAAGGAAATAGAAAAGAAGTCGGTTAAATAATAACAATGCACTTAATTTTTAGATACAAATATTTGAAAATCGTTACTATATCTGTGTTTATTTGAATATCAAAATAGTAATACCTTATGTAGGTACTTGAATAAAGAGGATGAAGTAATCTCGCCTGTAAAATCAAAGGTAGATACAAATATTATTAGCGAAGCTTATATTTTTGTTTGTATATGTACGTGAAATGTGAGACTTGTCTGTGTATTTATATAAATTTCATAAGTGGTACATGAATTGAAAAATTTGTCAATGTATCGACTGGGATATGAACTGTAAATATTGTAATGCAGCCTAGCTTAGCTTTTTCTAAAAAGGCAAAATTAAAAATAGATTTACTAGACTTTATTAGAGTACAAGAATAAAATAAACACAGCTTTATGAATATATAGTTTCAAAAGAATTAAATTTATCTGTTAATATGTATTTATCTGTTAATAATATGTTTGACACCAACGGGAAATTATTTTTGTAGTATTTTACTATGAACAAGTTGCCAACTCAAACAATAGCCGATTACGTTTCAATGTAAATCTATTTTTAGTTTTAGTTGCTAAATCCAATTTCATAGATTTATTAGCAGATCATAAATCTCACTGCAGGAAAAACTGCTGAAGTGTACTACGTGAAAACAAGCACATATATCAAATGGCTTGCCGAAAGTATTTTACTGTGTTCGTAACCGTAATTTATTATTTTTACTATTTTCTAGCTGCATTGCTCTGCTAACCAGTGAGACTTTGAATACAAATGAATGTATGTATGTAATATACGTTTATACTCAAAATATACATTTGCGAAATAGAGCGAAATCTCACAGATTTTTGAACAATATCAGATTAAATCTAAATGTCACCTTTCAATTTTCACTTCTCTTTGTATTTGATCAAATATGGTAGAATTAAAAATAAAATGGCTGATTATGAAGTAGGAAACTGTCTCATTGTCAATTAAAAGTTGTTAGTAAATACAATTGCATTATATTCCGTCATCTTTTGTCACTTTAACTGGTTACTTCTATGTAATATTTCTATTGAGTACTACAGTTTATATAATTTTAATGTTCCTTTATTGAAAATTAGACTTACACACGAAGGGTTCTGCACCAAAAAGCGCTTAAACATTACGTTTGTTGTATGGGAGCCCTTGATGGGATTTTTTCTGATTTTAGTATTTGTTGTTATATAGCGGCAATAGAAATACTCATGACCTGTGAAAATTTTAGCTCTGTAGCTATCATGGTTCCTGAGATACAGCCTCGTGACTGACAGACCAACAGACAGACGGTCGGCGAAGTCTCATGAATAGGGTCCCGGTTTTACCCTGTGGGTACGGAACCCTAAAAAGAAATGTGTTGGGGTAGCAGCACAGCATAAATCAGTATTTGTATAAATTCTTCGTTTTTTAAAAAAAAACAACACATTATGTTCAAGAGAAATAATTTATTTTAATAAATAAAAAAAAAATGTATAACGCAAAATATACTGTCACTGTACAAAAAAAATCTGTATTTGACACCCCTTTCATTGAACGGGGTTTAAAAGCAACGTACGTAAATAAATGTAAATTAGAAGCATATTAAATGTTAACTTTTAAGGATTTTGGGCACTTTACAAAAAATTAAACACGTTTGAACAGAAAAAAGGTTTATTCAGATGGCGATGAATATTTTTCATCTAACGGCTATTCCGCACTCCATTTGTGTTTTTGGTGTTGCGATAAATGAACGCAGAGTTGTATCAGCAAAATCCTATCACTTCTGTATACCCAATTTATGGGGAAAGCGATTCTATTTAGCAATTTAATCAATTTTTGAAATACAAATGTTTATTCTTCAATTTAAGTATCGGTTAGTTGTAGACTTACAAAGCACTGACTAGTAGGGGATATGGTCGCCCTCGCTGAGGCCGCAGTGGTAGCTAAGGTCTGTTGGGAATCCTGGGGTCACCCTTCAGAGGTTTTACCCGGAGCTCCCAACCGTAGGCATAAGACATGTCTAGTTTTCTGTCGATGAGACCAGCATAGCATCCATGTAAGATTTTTCTCACGTTAAAAAAAAGGGGGATAGGGTCGAAAATTTTTTGAGATCGCCAACATTTTGGGCTGGCAAAGTGGACAAAATAATGACCTAATTAAGGTCTCAATGGACATCAAATAGCTGAGCTGATGATGATTTATAATTACTTTCACTCCAATATGTATAGACAGTTTTATTTTAAAATTATTCTACTACTTGCACTTGAAATTTGAAGGCTGTATCGTCGTAAATCACTCTGAGAGCTATAAATATCAACTCCACCACACACTTCGCCTATGTATATAAGATGCGACAAGTTTACGTTCGACAAGTGTTTTGATAGCAACTTGTTGAGTGAGTGTTCGGGTTTGATACACGCTGATACACGTGAATAAATATTCAATAGATATTTTGTTACAAATCTGCATGTGACATGGATCACTTACAGTAGTAACGTTATTAGAATGGAGTTCTTTCTTTGAGTGCGTCGTATTATTGTGTAAGAAAGAGAATGATAATGTATGTTGTTTAAAACGTACGGCTAGTTTTTTTGGGAATCTGGCATTGTTTTTTATAAATAAACCAAGTAAAGGTACTAAGTATTAAATTATTACATTTCAAAGGCTTTAAAAAAATTAAGATTTGTAGATAGGCCAGGTATTTTGGAATAAGACTTATGTAGCAAGATTTTTGAAAAATTACTATAGAACTCGAAGTCATAGCACCTGTGTTTCGTTTATCGCACACTCAAAGCTCAAACTCGCACAGTTCAGAGTTTCAGAGATAAAGAGTCCACACGTCTCTGATAAAATAGTCAAATATGGTAACAGCTTTATAATGATTTAAAAATTAAACATTACTTTTATGTATGTAAAGCCTAATTATCACATAATAGTAATGAAATAGTAGATAACATAGATTAGTGATGTACATAGTTTTGTCGATGTTGCTATTACCAACGACTGCAAAAAGTGTGTATTGATAATATCTGCATTGATTCCTAAGATAAACAACCACTAGTTATAATAGGTAGATGATTCTATAAATAATGTTTGTTACACTGAAATAGATAAATTGAATGCAATGACTCATGTTTTATTGTACATTTATAAAGATTTCGAAATATCCCTTATCACTTTCTGTCATGGATACAAGCAAATCATTTCTAGTCCTGTGCAATGTTGAAACATGGTAAGTGGATGAAATCTTCGTGTGGTGGCAGACCTGATGCGCTACGCACTTGCTAACGACCCAGACGCAGGTTGCGACGACCAGCTATTGATTTTTTCAAGTCGCCCATAACACCTTCAACTTGGCTGAATTGAAGTATATCACAAAGTGGTCATGTGGTGATCAAGGACCGGCCCTAGTGAAAGTTGCTTACTGCAATGATCGTTTACAGAACACTGATTCTTCGAGGCCACAAGCGCTTCAAAAAGCTCCTAACGATTGAAAACTTTTTGGGATAGGGTACCATCCCATTTGTCTTTCCACTCTGACTAACTAAACCAACTTGTTGTGCAGTACAGAAATGTTCTACAGAAAATTTCAACAAGCCTACTGGTTAAAACTATCACGTATTACTACTGGTTATAATTTACATGTTTACATAGTTGCGCTGGTCAGCTAGTGATATTATGATAACCATCCATAACCTGAATTTAAGTCTTATCCATTCCACAATTGGAACTGGGTGTAGAAAGATCAGATAGTCACGATTATACTATAAAATTGAAGACTAGCCACCACTACTATATTACTACCGTGTGTAAATTCCAACCGACGTGCTTGCGGTTCCTACGACTGCATAATGAATCAGAACTTGATTCTCAATAAAGTACTGCTTCAGTATATTCAGCAATGGAATTTGCAAATATAACCAGTTTCACTTACAAATAAAGTATTGCAGTGACTATTATTGGGTGCAATGGGGCTCTACTAACAACCACAGTGTCCAAGCCTGCCTGACCTACGAGTAGTGCATCTGCTGATAAACGGACGAGGTCATTGAAAAGGAAAATTTGAAACAAAACCCTGTCTGACCAGCGTGGTACAGTAAGTCCAAATACCATTCCATGGAAATTGGGAGAGGCCTACGTCCTGCCGCGGACTGCCATAGGGTGATTTGATTGATTGATTGAGTGACTATTATTGTGATGATCACTGAAATGTGCGCCTACCGTATAAAAGAACCTCCAAGGAATTATAAAATCTGGCTTCAAAGAAGTTCACAATGAATTTCATTGAATATACATACAAACTGCTGTTAGAGAACTTAATAAGACCATTGAAGCAAACGGTGAAGGGAGTGCTATATTGGAGTTTAAAATTTTTTGTTTGAAATGTTTGCCTTTATCTTCCTTCAGCCTCGTTGCCTTTGAGGTAGCTAAAACGGAAAACCTTTTTTCGATAAATTTCGAAGTCTTAAATGTTTTTATTTTTCAGTTTTCTATTTTTCTATTTATTAGATGAATGGTACGGCCACTCTCCGGGAAGCAAATTTTTTGTGTCCGAGCTCGTTTATGCCGTAATGTTACCCAATTTTATCATGAATAGGTATAGTTTTTATGCTAGATAGCAATCGTACCTAGCTGTAAACAAAAATATAGACTTCTGATATGTATTAGGTTTTGAAGGCTAATATTAATTGAATCTATGTTCAAAATACCCTGTTCTCCAATTACCGTAATATGTCCGCGCACCAGCTTTTTGTAAAAATATGCCTGTAATTTATATTACGTAAAAATTACTTCAATCTACTCAGTGTTTTAAATAGTGTTATACCACTTGTATCGCATAAAAAATAAGGACTAAATAGCTCCAGGCTGTAATTAATTACCATCTAGAAACTGCGTGTCCGCTTGAAAGCAATAATTTGTTTTTCGATGCACTGCCCTGTGTAACAGTATTTGATACATCACTATCGCATGCATCGCGACCTCTCGATGTGTGCCACGACTTAGTAATATTAGCACGTGTCTATTGTTATCATACCGCAAACTACGCACGTAAGTATATAATTAAGGTAACTTTGGTTTTAAAATTTACTAATTGCCGTTGTACTTATTTTAAACTTATTTTGTTGAGTTGGGCTGAAGCTATTTATGTAAATAAAGAATAAATTTTGTTCTCTGAACGTTGTAATACGTCAGTATTTGCAGTCTGCGCAGGTTTTCGAATTTTTTGCAGAAAACCGATTGTTTTCTAATTACAGTATACCAATTACCATATGTTCATAATTACCGTTGTATGAAAAGTGAGTAAATGCATCCTGTACTTCCCTAGAATGGGACGTGGCTACGATGTCGTAAAAGCGCGTCCTCGAATAGTTTGGATCGTGGACGGCGTTCTGAGTACCTCGTCCACCGATGTACAAAAGGATAGCATGCTCTCCGTGTGTTCCGGAGGTGCCTCTAGATCCCTTCCACCCAAATCTCTTAAGGTTTTTAGGGAGTGCCGGGGGAGCCAAGTATCTGGCTCTCCCTAGGAGAGCCTCAGCTTTACCAGAGAACTATCCTCGGACCTGCCTTGCGACCTTACAAGGTTAAGGAGTAGCTTTAGTTAATGGGTAGGACAGCTTCTCTCTCCGTAGTCGGGATTTCCACACGAAGCCGTCCTGCATCACAGTAGGTACCAAATGCATTTCAGGAGTCAGAATGATGCAGTAAGCAACTTTCACTGTAGCTGGTCCTTGTCGTTAAGCATTAAAAAATATAATAGGTTGGTCGTCACAGCCTGTGCCTGTCAATTTCAACATGGCAATAGGCTCACCACTTAATGCGCGGGATAAAAAATTAAAATGGTTACAGTTGATTTATTTTTGCAAAATACCAGTACTTGGTGTTACTAAAAGCAATGAAACATTAAAGTATTAAACATCATTATACTTAAGTTTTTCATATTCATATTCATTTATTCATTGTTTGTTACAGGTTTTCAAGATGTTACAAATTTACAATTAATGATCTACCGTAACATGCCTTACTGGCGTACAATAATATTTTTAGGTACAAAATTTCTTATGTGTCAAATTCATTAATACAAATTTCAGTTTTACTTACATCTAAAACAAAGTATCATTTGTTATTGTAATTATTAAACTAATTTCCATTCAATAGTCAAATTTATTCATCTAGATGTCAATAACAAATTTAAAACAATTATTAGAATTAATTAACATTATTAAATCCAAAATAAATAAACAAACTCTTGCTAACAAAATGTCATAAATTTTTATCATCAATCAATACATATAATAAAATCGTAACAGGTCGCTGTCTGTACATGGAAGATAAATAAGAAAAAATATTATAGGGGGGCTTTATGAACGCAATAGAACCCAAAACAATGATTTTTAGAATTTTTGTCTGTTTGTCTGTATGTCTGTATGTCTGTATATCTGTTTGTCTGTACGGTTGTGCACGCTAATCTCAGTAACCGCTCAACCGATTGCAATGCGGTTTTTTGTATTGTGTTGAGGTTTGCTCCAGTTAACATTTAGCGTCTGTTTTATGTAAATCGGTTTAGAAATAAAAGAGTTATAACACTTTTAAGAATCAGATATTTTGAAAATTTTAATTGTAGGGGTTTCTTTGAATGTGAGTGAACCTAAACTGGCGTGTTGGCTTAATCATAAAAGCTCTTTTATGATTAAGCAAACAGGGCAGTTTCAGACGCTGCTTGATGACTCTGATGAAGAAAAACCTTTCTTTTCATACACCTTATGTGACGTAAACGAAGTTGCGGGCTCAGCTAGTCGTTAATATATTCCTCTATTGAATAATATGTCTTAACAAGTAGAAGTTCACGAACTCTGTCTTTGAACAGATTGATAGTCTCCGATGATTTAATATAGCCTGGCAGTCTATTATACAGCTTTGCACTCATTCCAAATACACTATTCCTGAATTGTTGTGTCCTACACCTGTCTATGTGCAGTTTACTTCTATGTCTTTTAGACGATAGGGTTTTATATTTCTTTATGTTCTGTCTTACGGTTATTAAGGCTTCATAAATGTACATAGACGGCAGGGTTAGTATTCTTAATCTACCAAACGAGGGTTTGCAAGAATCAGTCTGTTTAAGTCCACAGATACTCCTGATGCACTTTTTTTGAGCCCAAGTTCTTTATGGACTGAGTTACCCCAAAATAAAATGCCATATCTGAGAATGGAACCAACATTTGCATGATATGCTGTTAATAGAGTTTCTTCGTTTGCCACCTTTCTGAGCATAAACAAGGCATAAGAAAAAGAGTTTAATTTGTTACAAATGTGATCGATTTGGGTTTTCCAATTTAAATCTGAATCAATATGGATACCAAGAAATTTAGTTATGTTTACTTAACTTATTATTTCATTTTTGTAACTCGGTGATAGATTGTCACAAATTTAATTTGTGACAAATTAAGACAGTGATAGATTGTCACAAATAAAATTTTTGAATTATCTGATTCAGATTGTCATGATTTTAATCAATAGAAAGTTTGTTATTTTTAATGAAAAAGAGGTATAAAAACACTGATACTGCTACCTTCAACATACTAGTCTCTATGTATAATTATCTTGGGTCCTCTAAAATAGGTAACAATTGATTTATTTAGTGGAATATAGGTTATCGAATAATTGTAACAAATAACAGAAGATTTATTTTTTTGGTTTACCTGATTCTGATTATCACGATTTTAATCATTAAAATGTTTGTTATTTAGTAATAAAAATAAGAACTGAGTGAGAATTAAAAAGACTGATTTAACTCAATGACATACTAGTCTATTCTATAATTTTATGTAGATTCCTCTACAATAGGTTACAAGTTGGCGATCTCCACTCAAAAACCCGTTTGCTCCACCGACCATCGGTTCTTCAACAGATGTGGTCAGCCCACTGCCACTTTGAAACCGTACTATGTCGACCACTCTGGTTCTCGGACGGATAACATCGTTCCAGATTTTATCTCTCAGTGACACCCCGAGCAAAGATTATTCCATTTCTCGCTGTGCAACTTTAAGGGCATGGACTAACTTTTTTTTTTTTTTTTTTTTTATATTCAGCTCGCCAAATTGACGTCGCCACCAGCCTGATGGTAAGAAAGCAGTGGCGCATCTAGCGATTGGGGATTCTTACAGTGGTCCTGAAGTTGGCGGCCCTGTGATGTGCCTCTTCACGCTCCTCTTGAAGAACCCGGGATTGTAAGATGAGGGAAAGACGTGTGCGGGCAGGTCGTTCCATGTTTTTATAGTTCGACAGAGGAACGATCTTTTGAAACGCTCGGTTCTGGCGAAGATTCTCTCCACTGTGTATGAGTGGCATCTCTGCCCGGCACGCGTTGTTCGGGATCGGAAAGGAGATGGTGGGATCAGGTTGAAGAGCTCTTCAGAACATTCGCCGTGATACATTCGATAGAAGGCAGCCAAGAACGCTATGGTTCTTCGCTGCGACAAAGGTTCGAGGCCTCCCGTCACCTCAGGACAACCAATTATTCGGATAGCACGTCTCTGCATAGCGTCAAGCGCGTCTAACAAGTACCTCGCGGAGTCATCCCAAAGGTGAGAACAGTACTCGACGCAGGGACGAATCTGCGTCTTGTACAGTAAACATCTCTGATGTGGCGTGAAATACCGTCTCACCTTATTCAGGATTTAACTTACTGTAAGTGTCCATGTCTCGGGCACTGTAGGCCATAACTGGTATGACGCACTGGTTATAAACTTTTGTCTTCAGGCATTGCGGTATAGGAAAACCCGACGTAGTTGACTGAATGCTGCTCAGGCCAAGCGGATCCTTCTCGCTATTTCCTTTTACAGGTTATTCTTGTTCAGTGTGATTTCCTGCCCTAAGTAGGTGTATTCCTGGACAACCTCAAGCCTCAAGGCGTAGATTGGTCTCGGCATGACATGCTCAGTGAATATGACCTTGGTTCTATCCAAGTTCATGCCGAGGCCAACACGTGGAGACTCTCCACATAGACTGTGCAGCATCCCACTCAACTGTTCCAGCATTTTCGCAACTATGACAATGTCATCGGCAATCCGAAGGTGTGAGATGCGTTCACCGTTTATATTTATGCTCCACCCATCCCAGTTCAGCGACTTAAAGACGTCCTCAAGTGCATTGGTGAAGAGTTTCGGGGTTTCATTCTGAGTTTACCTTCTCTACGCCAAAACCTCGTCCGTTAATCGGCAGGTGCACCACAGGCAGATGAGGCTGACTTGGACCCCGAGGATATTAGTTGGTTGGTTGGCCCCATCGCACTCTAGTACGGCCCCATTGCACCCCGGATATTATCATGTTTACTGTTATTTATACACTAAAAATATTTTTTAATTACCGTAGCCATAAATAATTCACTTATCTAATTACCGTACCGATACCATTTTTCAAATGTCAATAACTTTAAAACCATTTCTAATAGAGAAATGCCAAATTAATTTTTGGACTCCAACTTTTAGTATGCTTCATATTTATGCGTGTTTTAGTCGAATTAATGAAATAATAAAATGGGCGCGGTAATTAGGCAAATAGCGCCTCGTCGGAGAATGGCCGGGTACGTGATTCTCCTTTACACTGCTTTTGCTCAAAGGACAGGACACTGAGCTATTTATTGCAGAGATGCTGGTATTAGAGTGCTCTATTTATTTCTACTAAAAATAGCGGACCAGTACTGAGAATAACAAGAATATAATTATAGGGATGTATAGGGCGTCGAAATTCCAGGGAATATTATGATCTGGTCAAAACCGCAGGCAACAAGAACATGAAAAATAACTGCTTTTTAATAAGCTTTTATTAGGTCGTAGTGTATGTAACTAACAATGTAATGGAATCTAAGGATACTAATTTAACCATCTTCCAAGGATCGTAGCGTCATGAAAATTGGCAGATGTATGTAGTTCTGATGACAATACAATAACATGGTACTGTCAAACTGATATGATGATGGAGCCGGAAGATAGGCACAGAAAACAAGTGGAATCTAAGGTAGCTAATTTAACCAGCTTCCAAGGATCGTATGGTCATGAAAATTGGCAGTTGTATGTAGTTCTGATGACAATACAATAATATGGTACGGTCAAACTGATATGATAATGGAGCCGGAAGATAGGCACTGAAACTTCGATGGAAAAAGTGGAATCTAAGGTAGCTAATTTAACAAGCTTCCAAGGATCGTAGCGTCATGAAAATTGGCAGCTATATGTAGTTCTGATGACAATACAATAATATGGTACTGTCGAACTGATCTGATGATGGAGCCGGAAGATATGCACTGGAACTTCATGATGGAATATCTGTTTTTGGATTCGTCAGAAAAGTCTTGTAATGAACTTTGACCAGACTTAGGTTTCAAGGGTATAACAAATCTTTTTTTAATTGACTTGTAAAACTGCAATGGAATCTCAGGTAACTAATTTAACCATCTTCTAAGGATCGTAGCGTCATGAAAATAGGCGGATGTTTGTAGTTCTGATAACAATTCAGCAATATGGTGCTGTCAAACTGATCTGATGATGGAGTCGTAAGATATGAACTGTAACTTCATGATTAAACATCGTATCAAAGCTGTGTTTGGATTTGTTAGAAAAGTCGTGTAATGAGCTTAGACCACGATTAGGGTTTAAGGTTATAACAAACCTGTTATATATTGAAGTTAATATTGAGTGGAAATATTAAGTGTAAATATTGACATAGGTACCTGCATAAAATGTATATGTATTAGAGTAATAATGAAATATTTTCACATTAGTCGAACTCAGACAAAACACCATGTTATACAGAAATCCCTGCTAATATTATAATTGCGAAAGTAACTCTGTCTGTCTGTCTGTTACGTTTTCATGCCGAAACCACTAAACCGATTTTGATGAAATTAGTTATAAAGATAGTTTGAGTTTAAGGGAAGTACATAGGCTACTTTTTAATTGACTGCGCGAAAGGAGGGTAATGATTTTATGCGATAACAACTTCTACGCGGATGAAGCCGCAGGAAACAGCTAGTTAAGGTATAAATGTTGTGACTTAAAAGTATAAAATAAATAAATGGTTTAAAAAACCCTAGAAAAATACGCTTTTATAATGCACGAAATAACCCAAAAATAAATTATGGATCGTTCAAGTTGCCTCTATTTCTGGGCTGAAGTGTAAACTATGTGCTTTCAGTTATAATATTTGATTATAAAAGCGTGGGGTGCTAGAACAAGAAAGACTTTTTCGTAAGCATATTCCTATTAATACTAATCCTTATATAATAAAAATCCTGGCGAAAGCTGCATGAGGTTGCACAAGAGCATAACGTTTATGCTGCCAAAGGGAACGCCTTTTCTTTTAGGCAATTAAGTAGATACATGAGGGGAATACGTTAACAGTGGCAAAATGTAGAGTTTGTATTCCTATTACGTGATTACTACATATTGTACTAAATATCTCGGAATGCCGAAACTTTAAGGACCTACCAATGAATTATCTAAAAGAGATCCGTAACGGTAATAGGTTTGCTCCTATTACGCGGGCGTCACGAAAAACTGGCAAAAGTGGGTGTTGAAAATGCGTAGGCGTGATTAACTACTTTACTTTTCAAGTAAGTATGTTATGTATTTCAATTAAAGCCTATCATCGTTAATACATTTCTGAAATTTAAAATGATATTAATAATAGTAAAGTCACAATAGATATATAAAAGCGTGACAGCGTAAATTAATAGTTTAAAAACACGAGAAAAACACGCTTTTATAAATGTGACCTTATCCTTAATCTGATAAGACTTCATGCAGCTTCCGCCAGGAAAGTCTTTCCTGTTCCAGCACCCCACGCTTTTGCAATCAAATATTATAACTAAAAGCACAAAGTTTACACTTCAGCCCAGAAATACAGGCAACTTGAACGATCCATAATTTATTTTTGGGTTTTTTCGTGCATTATAAAAGCGTATTTTTCTAGGGTTTTTTAAAGCATTTATTTTATATCAACAATAGTAACTGTAGTGTGGAACGTGCTAGTTTACAGTCAGTTTAAAAGAAAAATTACTTTAAAAGCCATCTTGTATCACTGCCATTGTTTCAGTTTCAAAAAGAACTTTACCCACTAGATTGTTATAAAAGTAGTTGGAAGACCCACCTTGTTAAATTTCGATCTGTAACTACAATCAATAATTTTGCAATAAACAATGATTTATTTATTTTTTCATTAAAATGCTTTCAACTTACGTTCAGATACAATTTGCAGAAACCATAGTAAAATTTAACCCTGGAATTTATACTCTATGTAAAACATAAATATGAAAATTATAGTTTGAAACTTGTTTCTCAATCTTCAACTTACAAATACGAAGTGCGATATGAAGTTGAAGACACGATGGGTACCAAGTTGGCTGCTAACTTAGCAGCTTTTGATTCGCTAGCACTGCGCCAATCCTAAAGTTGTGTTCTGTGAAAAAGGCCGTTGGCAAAGTCTTCCAACAGATGAAGTTCCCCCATCCAGCCGCCGCCTTTGTGCCCCACTCAAAGGAAACGTAATTTAAACTACATGCGGGCACGGCAGATATTCATTTCCTTAACTTCAACTCTTTTCCGAGAGCAATTTGCAAGTTTTATTCAAAACTGTTGAGCGTAGATTCAACAAATCGTCCCGCATATGGACTTTATCAACAGTAATTAAGCAAATTCGAATGCGGTTGAAGTTGTATAAAACTATTTTAACATTGACTAGTTGTGAGCTCCAATTTATTTTTACAATGAAATCGTTAAATCAATTTAATTTAAGTTCGGAAAACTTGACAATAACGAGCTTCGATTACGAAATAACTTTAAAAATAAAAAGTAGTATTGTCAGAAGTATAGAAAAATGCAAAATACGTAACAGCTCTTTTAATTTATTACCGTGACCGTAGTATTAAGGAGCCACACCTAGATCTGGACTCAAGCAACCTCATCTACTGACGGTGGTCTGATAACAATTAAGGCGCCTTTTGAAGGTTGAGAGGTCGGAGTGCAGTCACTTCCATTCATGCCAACATCATCACCCTCCGAGCTAAACTGCGATATTCGCCTTGAAACGACTGCTATCTGACCTCCACGACAAATTATAAATATCGAAGTTCTGTGGTCAGACTGACTGTTCTTGTTCATATATTACGTTAAAGTCATACATCGCTAACCAATACGGCATATCCTGTAACCAGCGGGCTATTTAGAAAGTCCGTGTACTTTGTACCAACACATTCTTCATGCTCTTCCAATCATGCCTACACTGAAGAGTTAAACTGTTAAACCATAGCTACTTCCCTAGCATCAAATAAAACGAATACCAGCCTCCAAATAAGAGAAAGTGTCATTATAATGGTATAATTTAGTATAATGAAATCATCTTGTTATGCCAAGGTTTATAATGTGTCCGACTGAAGTTATAGCATTCATTACAAAACGTGAATCAAGCAACATAATCGTAAACAATGGCGGTTTTGTTGTCTTTAACTTCGTCTATGTTTACGGGCAGTAAAATAGAACCATTTTATTATTCCTATTACTTTCAACTTTACCGTAGTTTCGGAACTCCGTAGTGAGCTTACATTACAGGAAAACGATAGGGCAATTCCATTTCGTGTTCTTCGTGATTGTTTTATCAACGTCGTATTAGGTAGCGAACCGTATCGTCTGATTTGATCTGATTTGAAGTTACCTATCAAGATATCTTTTTTATATTTTTCGATTTTTGCATTGATACCTACCTACCTGTAAATAAGTGTTTCTTGCAAATTTAGTAAGTTATGATATGATACATATAGCGTTACTTAAAGTACATACGGAACGCAATAGTTTTAAGTGTGACACTTACTTTCGTGATATCTTTGTTATTGGTTTTGTTTAACAGCCAGATCAAAAAATATTTATTTGACATATGAAGTACCTACAGTGTTATTCATACTATCATACTACAATTCAATATAAACAACATACAGTGAGCTGCGTGAAATACGGTCAGTTAGTTTTGCTGGCGAAGCAATTTCTACGTGCAATGGGCTGCGAGAATTTACCTCTAGGCGACCTATACACACTGAACACTGCACGATTGCTCATACGTAACTAGTACTAGATATCGAAGTCATGGAGCAAATGATCTGAATTATATTCAGAGCTCAAATGCCAGTTGCAAATAAATTGGTTGATAGTCTAAAGTACTAAAAGAAAAATAGAATAGTGAATAAATCGCAAATTCAAGGACTTCAGGAGATACCATTTTATTGGTAGGGAGAGAGCTTTGTGGTGAAGGGAGCCATACTTTACGGAATTAAGGTAAAACCATCTATAGAGCTACAAATGGGCTATTTGTTGTAAGAGTAGTTCAGACCTTAATCCTGATTGGTTACGAGTTTAATGTCTTTTTAAAGGCACCATTTGGAAAGTTTGAATAGCAATGTAAATTTTTGCCGACTGTAAAAATTATCCTAATAAATAGTGAATAAATCTCCAATTGAATGATGTACAAACATCGTGCATTTTTGAACTGAAATCGCAGGAATGGATTCGAAAATGGTCAATGTAGTTTATGGACGTGTACAATACCAGAAGTGCTTCTCTCGTGCTGCTGACCCAAAAACTTTCCAGGACTCATTCTGAAGTATACCCATAGGGCACAAGTGCAGGAAATCTGTGGCAGGGAGTCCTTTTCACAATCCAAGCATACTTGGTTGGCAGAAAGTCATCATTGAAGCCTGACAGTTCACTATCGTTCCGAACTCAAAATGTAAGAAAGAACACTATATCTGTGGTGAGCAGTGGATGACAGTAAGTAGCCGTTCATATACAACAGTTTCTTAGGGCACAAGCCAGAACACTCATAAGAAGATGACTTAGTATCCAAGTCCTAAACACACATCATGTACCTAACTAAGAAACTTTCAAGCAAACTCTTCTATCAATTCTTGTGTGTACAGTTGCGAATCTTCGACAAAGACAAGCAAGCTTTGCAATCACAGACTATGTATACCTACCGTACCGTAGTAGGTATAAGACATGTAATCCAATTACTGGTGCAAAGGACATATGATTGCATCGGTAAAGGACGAACGCTCCCAGACCGTTTGCCAATATCTTCCCAACCCCTACCATTGTAATCTCATTTAAGATAACATCATACGAGAGCTTTCTTTTTTATTTCAGCACAGTGAAATTGGCTGTCTGGTTAAATCTACGAAGATTCCAGGGTTGTGGAAAATTCGATAAAATGATTTTCTCACAATTCTTCTCATGTCAATTCACAGGTTTCCAACCTCGATTGAATCGTAATCATATGACATGGATTTGAGATTGCATGATTTAATCTATACGGATGGAGCATACGTGTAACACTTTATTACCAAGTCGATGACACAAACCTGGAAGTATTTTTTTCTGCCAATAAACACTCACGAAGTTTTCGCTTCAAATTTATTTAATAATAAAAGCAACGTTATCATAGTTGGGGCAAGACGATCTCATCAGTTTTCTACACGACAAAGGACTCTGATCCTTCTTCCGTTCGTCTGACACCTAAAGTGAACAAAAAATTGTTCACTCAGTTTACCCGCGTATTACCGTGACGGAATTAGGAGCGTAGCGGGAAATCTTTAGAGAATACCAGCGAAACGACGTGATTTTATCTGTCCGTCGTAACGTGTACCTACTTATATAGCTGTTGTTAGTGAGCTTGTTATATACCTACTAAGGATCAAGTAATAAAAAATCGCTTTCAAAACTTTGTTGTGTTTTTTAAATGATCAATGATTGGCTTTGGTTTATTATTTTTCATTCCTTCTATTCGAAAAGAATCACTTTGCACCACGATAACGGGGCGCAAAATAGCTCTTTTCTGTTAAGAGCTTTTTAGCGGGCGGCAAAGGATTTGAATTTGGAACTTGAAAATTTCTTAGAAATAGAACTCAAATTGTATGAATTACTGGCTGGTAAGTGTTGGCTTGGCTGCACAGCGCGGTATCATGAGCTCACTAAAAAAAACTAAATAGCGCCATTTATCTGTTCGTGTTCGTCATTATTAATGTTCTTGTAATCATTAAACACATTTTATTGTATTCTGCAAATATAATAAGTCAAGTTATGAAAGTGACAATCCATGAACTCCTGGAACAATAACTATACTTAGAAGGTATCTACGTCGTACAAAACTTAGTACCTATACGTTTTTCTCATAGAAAGGGAATGAAAAGTAGAGTATATTACTCGAGGGCAAATTATTTTTCCCTCGGGCGGTGTACTTTGAATCCCTCACTACGCTCAGGATTCTACGTTAGAATCCCTCGCTAAGCTCGGGATTCTATTCTAGAATCCTTCGCTTCGCTCGTGATTCAAAGTAGCGCCCTCGCCGTAAAAATACTATTTTGCCCCCTTGTTATACAATCTACTATTAAATGTGATCAGGAATCCGAATATTGCAATAAATTTCGTGTGAATATTCATTTAATTTCATCGCACTATTATTTGTTCACTTTTTAAACGGTTTTATATTTTTTTTTACTTATTTTTTTTTATTTTTTTTTTTTATTTTTTTTTTATTTTTTTTTTATTTATTATTATTAGGTATATATTTATTTTATTTATTATTATTATTATATATTTAGCTCACCCCGTTTGTTTTATTATTTATTCTTGGGTCAAATTTAGTAATTCAAATTTCACCCTCTTCCTGTCAACCGATTAATCTGAAATTTTGTATACACTTTGGATTTTGATGACAATACAATTATGTTTATTTATTATCTTTATAAATTCAAGATGGCCGCCGCTACAAAATGGCGGATAATTTATTTATTATTAATCACATCAATATGGGTATCAAATGAAAGGGCTCAACAAGCAGAATACAATATACTATAAAAAATTGAAATCCAAGATGGCGGCCGCTACAAAATGGCGGCTAACGTAGGTTTTATCAATATGGGTATCAAATGAAAGGTCTCAACAAGCAGAATACAATATACTATAAAAAATTGAAATCCAAGATGGCGGCCTCTAAAAAATGGCGGATAACATAGGTTTTATCAATCCCATGAACATGGGTATCAAATGAAAGGTCTCAACAAGTAGAATACAATTTACTATGCAAAATTGAAATCTAAGATGGCTGCCGCTACCAAATGGCTGATAACAATTTTTTAACAATCCCACCAATATGGGTATCAAATAAAAGGGCTTGACAAGAAGAATACAATGCACCATACAACCTCAATATTTAAGATGGGCGCAGCCACTAAATGGCGTATAATAATAAGATTTAAATTTAGAAATTGAATCTGTAATTTAGGTATCTGATTAATCCAGCCTGAATCCACCACCCAAGTCAAGATTTTGTATCGTGTTGAGGACTGTGTTTCGTTAGGGTGGCTAAAAATGATACGTCGTTAGCGGTACACCACCCAAGTTAAGGTGAAAGGTTAAAACGCGCCGAGAACTGTATGGCATTAGGGTGGATAAAAATGATATGTCGTTAGCGTTTTCCCCTCAAGACTCAGGCGCATCTTGTTGTACATAGCCTTGCCCCTTTATTTACTTTTCGGTGATCTTTTACAACTGCCTCCTATAAAACGATCAGGAACACCTGTTTTCAAACAGCCAGAACATCTTCAACCAGCTACACATCTCTGGCGTTTATTCACGCTGTGTGAATTAGCTGAAAATATGCGTCAGCAAGGTGACCAGACTTTTATTGATATTTTGAATGCTTTGAGAGTCGGTGAGCTAACAACCCAACATTTTAGTATTTTAATGGGAAGACTTCTTCAAGACACGAGTGATGAGTTTGCAATAGACAAAGCGTTAAGGGTATACCCCACAAATCAACAAGTTAACGACCACAACTCCGCTGTATTGAATTTGTACAGAAATAATGGTGCTCGCATTTACAAAATAAAAGCGCAGGATCAGCTAGTACACGCTACACGACATGCAGACAATATGGATATAGCTACTATAATACCAGCTGATATCAACAAAACTGGGGGTTTACCAGCGGAACTGGAAATATTTGTGGGGGCAAAAGTCATGCTACGGTCCAATATTGACGTTTCAAAGGGATTAGTAAATGGCGCTACAGGCTACATCAACGAAATCGTTTAGCCTCAATTTCGTCGAACTCAGATGTATGCAACAGATGTACCTTCCATCCGAATTGATTTCGCAAGAGACGGAGTACATCTTATACACCCGAAAGCTATACAGTTTCCAGCTAAGTACAATTACGGGACGGCTGAAAGAAGAATGTTGCCTTTAATACTATCATGGGCTTCTACAATACATAAAATGCAGGGCAGCACTGTGGATCACGCAGTCGTATACTTAGGTGCGAAACTGTTTGATGAAGGTCAAGCCTACGTGGCTCTTAGTAGAGTAAGATCTTACTACGTATAGAGAAGTTGGACTGCAATAAACTAACGGGCAAGAAACCTTGCAATAATGAAGCACTAAATGAATTAAACAGAATGCGAAATAAAAACTAAAAACTAGAAAATAAAAATAGGTAAAAAAACTTTTTAAGTTAAACGGTTTTATGTTAAACATACATTGCAATGTTTAAGATACAAAGTTATTAATTTATTCGAGTTTCGTAAATAAATGAGTTAATTATAAAAGTATTAAATCTAAATAATCTAGTTAAATAAAATTGACTAAAATAATAAAATTACACTAACACTATTATTAAAATTAAAACGAAAACTACTAAACTAAAACGCATCATAAAATTTCTCCGCATCGCAGTCCTCTTGTGGTAGCGTTCCCAGAAGACTGGCAGCATTGCCACGTTGAATGGCAATGCTTAATCTCTGCCCCAAATAGAAGCCAGCCTTCTGGTCACGAGTAGTGTCGAACAAACGCTTTCCCAACTCTCTAAAGAAATTCTTTGCGCTTGGACCCCATGGCCCTAATGTTTCGACCCCAAACGGCTCAAACACATAATCTCCTGAGAGATTAAAATATTTTTGCCGTTTAAGAGTCTCAGCAGAAGCGGCGGCGGCACCGGCACAACCAGCAGTACCTGAAAGATGAGAAGGCGCAACAGTGTCGACGCACGTGGCGTCCCACACTAAACACTTTCCCATCTTCCAGGGCATTAATGTCATACCATCCGGTCTCTTGCCGTCGTCACGTGCCAAGCCATTTGGTTCAAGTCTAGATGGCAGACCGGCGGCGACAAGAGCACGACGGATGATATCGTTTATACTGGCGTGCCGTGGTATTCGTCCAACGCTTTTGCTGCAAGACAGGCCATGATGTCCAAGGCGATCGACGACTACTCCACAATGGCACTGGTGCGGAGAAACACATGGCGCACCTAAACGTAGGCAAGAAGCAATGCGAAAGGTAGAATCGTCTAACATGGTCCCTATGTTAGACGACGGAAGAGCATGTAGCCAAAGACCCGATTCCCACACACCCACTGCCAGTAAACGGGCACGCTCAGCAGGAGTCGTACAGGAGTTTAATAGGTTTATTCTCACTAAACTGCAAAGCGGCCCGTCCCACTGACGTGGGGCACGTCAATTGTCTACAAATTATGTGCGATAGAAGAATCGTTTAATTCGTCGTTAGGCAGTTGGCCCGCAGACGGTGAGGAAATTACTCACTATTTTCTTGCTCATGGAAATTCCAATAGTTATACACTCCATGTAAATAAAAGAAATGTTTCAACTAGTTTATCGTTGGACATTCACACTGCTGGCTGGCGAGGAATCGTTTCACTGCTCGTAGTTTGTCTTTAATCGACAAAACATATGATAAAAGTACTACTCGCTCACCACTATGAAACCGCGAAAACTCGCTTATAATCGAGCTTGCTAGCTTGTTTCCAAATTCTAGCCATACTTATCACACGCCCATCGTTATCGGTTGAACAACTGCCCAATTATAGTGTAACATTACAAAATAAACATTATAATCAACGATTGTAGACAATTGACGTGCCCCACATTATGTTTATAATTCCCACGACTGTATCTATTTTATTATTTTTTGGTTTTTAGTACATTTATCTTAAACATTGCAATGTATGTTTAACATAAAACCGTTTAACTTAAAAAGTTTTTTTACCTATTTTTATTTGTAATATTTATACCTTAGGTACCACTATTAAATTATTATTACTATTATGTCAAATTGAGTAGTGATCGTCTTAAACACAATCTAGCACTGTACTGAATTATTTAACTAAGTAGAGAAACATTTTCAAATCGGAAAAATTACATTTATGTAAAAATTGTGCGCGTGTAGTGACTGGATCAAATATTACCATCCCAATTCATCCCCTGGGTGCCATGAAAAGCGACTGAGGGATCACTTTCAAGTTCAGCTTGCGTACATAGAGAATAAAAACTCGATTCATACATATTATTTAGTCACGCTTTTATCTCGAACGGGTAGGCAGATACATAGTACACGATTGCCTCATATAGATTGTATGTCCCACGTAATAGTTGATGAGTTCATTGCCGTGTTGAAATGGACAGACACAGGTTGTGAAGACCCACTGTTGACATTTTTCAAGTTATCTTTTTTTTTTTTTTTTTTTTTATACCACTAAGGTGGCAGACAAGCACACGGCCCACCAGAAGGACCGGTGGTCACCGCAGCCTATGAACGTTTGCAACACCAGAGGCGCCACACTCGCGCTGCCGACCCTAAATGGAATTCATCTTGTCTAAATGACTGTCATATTCAAAGCACCAACACGCACGCAAATGAAATGTCACAAAGTGCTTAAATGGTGGTCACCCATCCAAGGACCAGCTATAGATATAGTTACTTACTGCAGGGTTAAACACTGAGGCCGCGTGGGTTCTGAGAGATCCAACAAAAAAAACCTATATAAAATCAAAAGAGTATGTTAAAGTCAAAAACTTCAATCCAATATATATATATACAGCTTTATATTTATGGAGGCATTTATAAACTTAAAATGTGTTATCAGAACAAAGGATCTGGTACTAAACTTAAAAAACAAAATAGGTACCTACTTAAAAACTACGTTCATTATTCCAACAAATTCATCCATAATTTTCACTTACAAAACAAACTCCGTGGACGTTTGTGGACCCAAGGTAATAATAAAGAATTCTAAAAGTTACAAAGTGACATAAAAATCGTTACGTCCACCTTTCTTACAGTCATTATTAAGAATCCAATGGCCTACTAATGGAATTCGAACAAAGAAAACTCGTTTGGTAAGATTGAAAACAAATAAACGAATATAAGAACAAATAAGTACAGTTTAGGAACTTCAAAAAGGAAGATAAATACTTTATATTTTGCCTGCTTTTTTACGAATGTTGGTGGGCTATAAAATTGTTTTTTTTTTCGTGTATAATTATCTAAATCTTAATCATAAAATATATCTTTGCTCTTTTAATTTGTCCAAAATAGTTCAATATAATCCACTAAACCATTCAATAGCCAAGTTTTGTACCTACCTATAAATGTGCCATATTGAACTATACTGTAATCCTTTCATATGAAAATATTGATACATCAGTTTAACACTACTTAATTCTAGTTTCAGTCTATGCAAATTACGAAATTGCTTCAGCAACTTGAGACGATGCAACACGTATTCAGTTTCAATTTCTTGTTATAACTGTATACATTAAACATAATACAGTCAGCTTGATGTTAAGTAAATTATTTAGTAAGTTACTTTACTTTGATTATTAGAAAACATATTTTTGTTGGTTTACAACGTCTATTCCGCAATAAATTCTACTAATACAAAGTTTTTGAAGAGCAAGTGAGATTCTTTAATTTGTTTTATTTATACATTACAAGTATGACCACGTGGGAAAAGATATGAGAACTTACTGTTATGTATTAAAATTACCATAGAAAAGATATGATATATGGGGTTTAGGTTTGGACCCCTCCACCGGTCTACTTATATTTTAACAAGTCATTAAACTACATCTGCCGCGACTTACTTATCATACTACTGTCCCACTATGTGATATGATAGCCATTTTTCGGACGTCCTCCTTTTATTACAAATATGTATAAAAACAATTATTTAGAACGCCAGCGTAGAACTACGGAGTGACAATTATTATTCGTTGAGTCAGAAAAAAAATGTAAAGTTCAAGGAATTTTTCGCCCGTTAAAGTTAAAAAAATATTTACATAAAAAAACTAAAACAATTAAAAACCAAAGGTGTATGCAATTAGAATTCGCGATAATTGCTACATATTTCAAAATTATTACAAACCCCGTATCAAGCCTATAAGTCGAGAAATACGATTTTTGAAATTTTTCGTTTTTATTTTTTTCTTAAATAGTACACTGTTTGAGGAAAAATTAGAAATACTAAACGTAAGCACTACTTATACCCTATGTATAAAAAAATAATCACATCGATATCACACGGAGTTCAGAAGTTACAGCTAACTTTATTTACACCCTGGTTTTTTGTCGTTAGGGTTGCACTTTTTAAAATTCTGTATTTAGCCGGATGTAATTTCTGTTTTTTGTAATATTCCTGGAATTGTTCATAATATTTATTTGTGACCTTTCTGCAATGTCATTAACTGATGGAAAATATAACTTATACTGAAATAGCTCTATTTTTATAAGTTTCAGGATTTGATAAAGTTTCTTTAGGTCAAATCTGTTAATTAGAGTTACTACCGTGCAAAGCTATTTCTTTAGATTACCCTTGTTTTAATGAAGCTAGGGATATTGCCGCAACCAGTCCTCTTTGGGGCCCACGCTCTTCCAGTTGTACGTGAATAACCTATGCACTATGTCTCTCCCTCATACTAAAATATAACTTATGCGGATGACACCGCCATTGTAATAGATGGTGCTACCTGGGGGGCGGTTGGGGACCATGCAGAGTATTCCCTAAAACAAATTACGGGCTGGCTGAATGAAAACCTACTTACGCTCAATCTGGACAAAAAACTCTAAGTACATCCCCTTCTCTTTGTCCAAAATTAACACACCTGCAAGCGATTTCTCCCTAAGAGTTCACACTTGCCTGGGGAATGGTAGCTGTTCCTGCCAGAAAATAACTCGAGCTACAAGTGCGAAATATCTTGGCGTACATATTGACAGTAGACTTGCCTGGGATGTGCATATTGGGGCCGTAAAGATAAGAACAAGAAGGCTGATACATCTCTTTAGAGCCCTGCGTGATGTGATCAGCCAAACAAGGCTGAGAATGGTTTACCTTGCCCTCTCTCAATCTATTATTCAGTATTGTGTACCGGCCTGGGGAGGGGCCGTGAAATCGCAGCTATTGGAGCTGGAGACGGCACAAAGAGCTGTACTTTAAGGTAATGCACAAAAATCCGTTAATATACCCTACTGAACAACTTTACACAGAAAACAAAGTTCTGACAGTTAGACAGCTATTATGTGCTCAGGACGGTTTTGAGGGTGCATCAAAGTGTACCTCTCCCTGGTCCCAATAAACGTAGTAAACAACCTGTTTGTCACAGTTCTCGTTTTAATCACTTATGGGACCGGATTCATTTTAAAAGACCAACGCTAAATACAAAAGATGCAAATGCGAAATGAAATAATTTTCTACTAGGAATAAAAATTGACTGAGTAAAGAAATATACTGGTTGAATTTATAGTCGTTTTGGAACGGAAAGGTTTAGGCCCAGTTTCGATAACAGAACCGATCGGCACTGTCAATTTGAAAATCAACAATAAAAAATTACGAAAATGTCAAAATCTACATCGTTTGCCAAAATCAAAACGAGAACACCTGGTTATTCCTTTAAATTTCACGAAATACGTTTACTACGATTTTCTACTACAATTTTTCATTCAATGTCTAACGATCCAATCAGTGAGAAGAGTCACCGCGCCGGGAAAATTCGACCAATCACAACGCATGAACGCATCGGTCCACGTGGACTCGTTGCCAAGTAACGTCGGTAGGTACTCGACTAGTTACGTCTTGTAGGTAGGTACCTAAATACGCTCGGCCGACCGCGCCGCCGACCGGCGACCGCGGCGCGCAGTTCGACTATAACTCGCGCGCAGTATTGTCGTCGCGATCGACTTTTATTTGTGGTCGGAAATAAAACGATTAGTTTACACTCGAGAGTACGAATCTCGTGATGAATTACGCAGTGCGATAGTGGACGCCTTTGAAATAGTGAAAAGTGACAGAGACACATTGAATAAACTAAAAGACAATAGCCTAAAACGTGACCGTTTGTGTATCGAACGTTCTGGACTCCATTTTGAGCAGTTGCTAAGGTACAGGGAAGTGTAAATAAACTGTGAATAGGTAGGTCTAGGTATTTAAGTTGATTATTTTGTAAATAGCTCCAATTTTTTAAATACGCCGGAAATACTCCCTATTTGTTCGTGTTTATTTTCATTATTATTACATAAACCTTATTAATTCACCGTAAAATAGAACAATATTAAAGTATTTCCGACGGTCCTTAGCCCGCGTAAAGTATGAAGGAGAAATTGGAGTCCTTTATTATTATCTAAGTACCTATTATTATCGAAACGATGCATTCGGCCAATGAACTGATCACATGGAGACACGCGCCGCGGCGTAGTAGGTACCTATGGGTTTCGGAGTTTCATTCATTGAAAAGTTCAATGAATAATCGAAGCGCTACTAATGTTTCAACTCGAACGAGTGATAAAGATTACATAGAAGTCATTTTTTTATTTTAACCTGCACAGCTGTTTTGACACTCCGAAATGGTTCCATTATTGATTCCGAGTAACCCCCTCTCGGGTCCAGAACGACTATAAATTCAACCAGTATATCATGCAACTCCAAATGACAAAATTATCATTACACGAGACGCCAAAAGACCATCATTTAAAAAAAAAATAAGTAACCGCCAATAAGTGCGAAGCAAAATTACTATGTTCCTTGAACCTTGGATGAAGTGGAGTATCCACTTCATCAAAGTTTTATGACCAACATTGTTACTACGTTGGAAAGGAAAGCAATGAGCGCGTGGTTTATCTTTCCAACCGCTTCCGCAATTAATTTAGGATTTACAGATTCTCACACAGCGCTATCTAGTCCAAATTAATATTCACAATTTTTTCACAGAACGCTACCTAATTCCAATATAAGTATTATACTACTTGTGTCATGGGTATCAGACCATGGATACTAATATATATCATATACGTATAACGCTTTTTTGTAAAAACATATGTTTAATACATAAAAACACCTAGATTCTCGAGAAAAATCGTAGATGTTCGGGAATTTCCGGATAGAGCATGATAATGACAAAATTATTAATATACTCATTAGATATAGCCAGTATCATACACATACATAATTATTGCAAATAATAAAAATTATAAATATCAGGTTATACCCAAGTGACAACCCTCGAAAAATTAAAAAAATTGCCATAACTTCCGAACTCCACGAGATTTATCTATGATTTTTTTTCATGAATAGAGAATAAGTAGACCTATGATCAGGTATACATAACTTTTCTGAATTCACAGGATTACTTGAGATAAAAACAAAAAGAATTAAAAAAACTATATTACTCCGGTTTTAAAAAAGTTATAAGATTATTTTTTGTTTTAAAATGTAAAGCATTTAAAGCCCTACCATGCAACTTAGGTCAATAATTTTTATTTGTTTTAGTTTTCAGCTCAGATTATTTCTTAAGTTTATCCGGGCGAATAATTATGAAATTTCAAAAAAAATTGTTAGCTAAACTAATCATTTTTGTTGCTCCGGAACTTTACATTGGTGTTTTAAATGGTTGTTTTTATACGTTTTTGTAATAAAAAGAGCACGTCCGAAAAATGGCTCTCATATCACATAGTGTGACCTACGTGCCTACTTCTCTAGTAGGTACGTACATAAAATTTTAAATACGCATAACCTTCTAAACTTTCAAATAATGAATATGTAAACGAATTCAATGCCAAATGTAGACTGAAATACATCTGACACACTTTAAGGGACGACAAAATCTCATTATTAACGTTAATATCAAGAGATATATATACATGAAACGTTCGGGTAGGATTTCATCCGTGGTCACAGCTCACCATGTTTAGAAAATATGTCGAAAATGGAAATATATATTTCGCTACTATTAATATCACTTTCTGGGTTCTGTACCCAAGGGGTAAAAACGGAACTCTATTCATGAGACTTCGCTGTACGTCTGTCTGTTTGTCCGTCACTAGGCTGTATCTCATGAACGGTGATAGCTTCAGAGCTGAAATTGCATTTTTGTGTCGCCGCTATAACAACATATACCTACTTACTAAAAACAAAAAGTAATACTGTTAAATACAAGTAGATGCTTGAAAAACGTACAGAATATTGAGTCGTGTATTTTCATTAAATATAGATAATGGAGCGTTAGGCAATTAGGTAACAAAACCTTAAGTCAAAAGGCCCAGCTCGCAGTACACAGTGCGGTGCTGATACCTACGCTAACGTATGGAAGCGAGAGTTGGATATGGCAGGAAACGTATGAAAGTAGTTGATCGCGAGATGCGCGCGCTACACAAAATCTGCGGATTAACGCTGAATGAAGATGTATGAAAGAGAGTTGGTCTGGAAGAGAGTGTCGGTGTTAAAGTAAGGAAGAGCATGCTACGATGGTTCGGGCAAGTAGAGCGAATGGGAGATGAAAGAATGACAAAACAGATATACAACGCGAAAGTGGATGGACGTAGGAGTCGGGGAAGGCCACGACACACCTACCACGACCAAATTAATCGCGTGCTAGTTAAAGGTGTGCCGAGAGCCGATGAAACCGATGTGCATGCATGAAAAGAAAAATGAAAGCTGAAGAAGCAAGTGAGGTGTGTATGGACCGTGCCGTGTGACGCTCGGTTCTTTCTGAGTACCCCGCAAGGGATTTGGCGTGAAAATAGATAGATAGATAGAATTAAAACAAAAAGCCAATTAAGGAGGGGCTCCCATATAACAAAAGTGTTTTTTTGTCGTTCTTTGGTACGGAACCCTGCGTGCGCGAGTTCGACTCGCACTTGGTACTTTTTTTAAATGTAAGTCGTATCTTACGCAACAATCGCATTGTAGGTATTGTTCGATTTTTTGTGTAAAAAGTGTAATCTTGGAATAATGCCAAGTCTAACCGCAATACGATATGTCACTGTTAAGGCGTTCCTTAAATACCATTAGGTAGGTATAGAACATTTATGGCACTGTTTAAGTTGACTAGCAAATAACACTTTGCAACAGCTTAAATCTACAAAATCTTTTCGATCCTTCTACGAATATTCCTTTCAAGGAACAGAAAAGAATAACATAATATAGGTACTAGCGGATGCCCGCAGCTTCGCCCGCGTAAAATTCGTTGCCATTCCCGCTTCCCGTAGGAACTTATTCCCGGGATAAAAAGTAGCCTTTGTGTTATTCCAGACTATAATGTATCCCTGTACCAAATTTCAGACAGATCCGTTTAGCCGTTAGAGCGGGAAAGAGTAACAAACATCCACAACAAATAGTCAACAAGCCTGTTCTAGTTCAACTCACTGCCACTGTAACAAGATCGACGGAATTTCATTTAAATGCCGTCGTCTTAATTATACGTCCCTGCTGTATTTCAATGCGGTTAATGGTGCGTTTGATTTTGACTTATTTCAAATTCTTTAAGACAAGGCGTTGGAAATGAAAATTGTTTATTCAAAATCAAAGTGAGGAAGTATTTTAATGAGTATTTGACCTAATTTTGCATAATTTAAAAAATAGGAAAACGACACTCCTTTGCCCGAAACCATAAAAAAATATATAAGAAAGGTCGTATAGTGAAAAGTATTCGTTGTAAGATTTCCCTGAAAGGTACGAGAGTAAATACGTTATGGATTTCTGTATAACCATTTGTGAAACCGTAAAACTGTTTAATTTTAGGTATGTATTTACTTCTCCGTGTTAATAGGAAAAACAGAGACCTAAATTCAGACTCTAACAATTAACAGTTTTCGTATTGAACGTATTCAATAATAATAATAATAATGTAATAAGATTAGTTTCAGGGATTTTAAAACACAGGCATATTTTTACATTAATTAGTGCTAGATGGAACGGTGGATGGAAGTGCTAGAGTAAAAACGTCATAAAAACAAAATAAAAACTTACCGAATGTAACGAAAAAACGAGAATATTTCCAAACATAAAGTAAAAATGGAGGCAGAGAACACAAGGTTTATGTTAGGATCCAACGTGTGCTGCAATCGTATTAAAAAGTTTGTATACTGTTTTTGTATACTTGAGGATATTCTATTGAGATACACGGTATACGCGATGTACACATAAATGGTGAATCAGAAGTGGATTCAACAGAATTTCCAACGAAAATTCACAAACGAGATCAGAATATCAATTGCTTTCCTGCCCAATTTCCCTGTAAATTGCCGTGGAATATTGTGCCGTAGAATATCTAATATTTGCATAATGCTATGAGAGTAAAAAAGTCGAGTGAAAGTGAACCTAGTAACATCGGATGTAATTGATTTCACCTGCCTAGTTTCAGATGTAATATCAGGACCCCAATTCTCCGCCACTCGGATTGAATCCGTGGCCGACAATTTCCGCGATAAATGTCATCTTTCTCTTGATATGCCGTTTTGCCTATTCTCGGAGAGTCGTGGGCGACAATTGTCTGGCTATTTTCACCCGGATTACGTCGCATGGTACAGATCACACGTATTTCCTAAGTCGTATGGTATTTTATCTGTAATCCCACACTTCTGTTGTCACTAGTTTTAAGTTTATAGTTTACCTAGTTAAAAGTTAATTTTCAAACGACAGTGAAATACACTAACAATATACAATCACTGAAAATGAAACGCCACGGAGCTGGAGGTGCATTACGTGGAGAGTAGAGGAGTTTGATTTACTCGATGTTAATTTACGAATATGCTATACAACTTTGTGAAGTTCAAGGCAAGTATTTACGCCACAGTCTAGTATAATCGGGGTTTGGTCTATCTATACAGACAGTAGAACATAGGTACCTACTGTTGATAACATATCACCATTACATGTATCAATATGTTTTTAGTCCACTGTCTTGACAGTCTACTATTACAATCTAAAGCCCGGTATAAACATCGTAGAACATGTTAACATAATTTCGATTCGTCTGACTTAGGTAGGTATATTCCTCTGTCTTGGCAGTCTATTCAAAGCCCGGTCTATTCAATACAGACACTAGAACATACTGTTGATAACATTATATCGATATGTCTTTTATTCTACTATCTTGACAGTCTTCTACTCTTTTATAGGCGCTGTGTACGCTAATATCCTTAGTACTGGGTCAATATGCAATATGATACATACTAATACAGTATTAGTATGTGTAAGGCATTGAGGAATAAAAACCTACAACTAAATGAACTGTTTCATATACAGAACTTGCCTTATTCACTTGTCATTTGCTTTCAGATCTATGGCTCAAAATAAAAAATCCTGAATGTTTATGCACGGTTTGCCGGAAGCTGTAATGTTTACCTTACCACATTTTGAATAGCTCCAATGCATTGACGCTAATGAAGCAATAAGAAGCCACAGGCAATACCACATAATCGGTTAGTTATATTTTATCACTTCTTTTATCTCCAAAAGGGCCAGCAAGGGCATACTAACTTCACCTTATAGTATTTGTCCCACGTAATAGCTGGTGAGCTATGTGGTAATGTATGCAGGTGTGGGTTGTCACTGTCCGTTGTTGACATTTTTGAAGTATATGGTCTTCACTGTGGCTTAACAACTGCCATTTTAAAGGCAACCGGGATCAAAGTCTATACATGCCTTCTGAAGCTAGAAAACGCTCACAAATGAATGTCACAACGTGGTCCAGTGGTGGTAGATATAGCTTAGGTCTAGGATACTTACTGCAGAGATTGATAGTTGAGTCTGCTTCAAATTTAACTCCTTACCTCTTTTAACAACACAAAATTTCCATCTTACTTAATAACAAATAAATGGTGATTATTTATTTCAGGAGATAATGGATATGCCCTAAGGCTATGGTGTCTTACACTTCAACAAGACTATGAGGAAGGACCCACCAACAAACCTGAATGATGACACCTTGTCATGTTAAAGACAAGTGATGCTGGTCACAGAACAAATTTATTAATAGCCACTAATTATCAGTCTGACCATCTTAGCTAGAATCACATTCCTCCGTCAACAGGTCCACCACTTGCAGGTCACAGAGCCACATTACATGCAGTAGTAGAATATTAACAAGAATGTGTTAAGTGTTTTATTCAAGGAATAAATGAAAGTTAATTTCATTAATATAATAAGTTTTATTAACCCTTTTAATTTGAGAATTACTACTATACTATGTATGATTATTAATTTCAGTCAGTAAAATGACATTTAATTAGTGCATTTAATGACAGCATACAGCAGTTAAAGCATTCAGTTAATGTAAAGTGTATAAAATGTCGAAGTCTATTGATAGCCGAACATCACTATGGTAGCGGGTCACCCTTTTGTATCAGTGACAGTTGCACTTTTCATTTTACTAACTGAGATTAATAATCCTATTTTAGAACTACTAACAACTAAGAAATAGCACAGTCACTAAAGAACCATTACAGGTTGACAGTTGAAAGATGAATTCTATTTCTGTTGCCGCTTTAAAGTTGGGATACAGGAACTACATGTTAGAATGATGTTGAAGTTAGCTTCATTTTTGTGATTCTGGTGTATAAGTACACTCCTTTTTACAGCCTATGGTATTGTTCAAACCTGAAATAGATGCAACAGATTGTATTAAGAAATTATAAAACATTACAATAAGTAACACAACATCTGTCTCTCCGTTCCGACCAACTGTTGCGATATGTATGACATAAAAGATATCATATTAACATGTTGCAATGCATTAGGTACATGATAAATTGCTGTTGTTCTAGGCTAGACTAGTAGCAGTTATAGATTAACCACTGACTGTCTCGAAGAGACCCACCACAGTAGCATTCACAGAGAGTGACAATAATTTTGCATTATAAATAATAAAAGGTAAGTATTAATATAGTCATAGTACCACAGACATGCATGTGCCTGTGTTAATATAAAACTTAGCCTGCCACTCTTCTGACACCTACTGTGATGTCAAGGATTTGGACTAATTAACACCACATTAAAGTTTGAACGAAGAAATCTTGTATCTTTTGGCACACAAAGTACAGGCACTCGTGGTTTCTTGTTTTTGTTAATACTACTATGTCTGTGCATAGTAGGTAAGTACCTACTTTTAGAACATCACTTAGGAGACAGGTAGGTATTCTAATATACTGACCTCTAAAAATTACTTTTGGCTCTTGAGTTTCTCATCTTCCTTTATAACTAGTTCGGGGAAACCTCCACGCATAGCTCCAGCTGATCAATTCATCGCTGACGATTTCTAAACGTTATTGTCTTGTCTTGATAAATCTATAAAGAAAAACGGATTAGTTGAGACTAGTAACAAAATTTGAATAATTCAACAAGACATTGCATGATAAGTATTACTTACTTTTCTCTTCTCGCTCCGACCTTTAGGACGACATCAAGTTCAGCTTATTCTAGCAAACGGTGTATTTGCACATCGGAAGAATACGCTACTCCAAGTTCAGCATAATAATAATAGTCTAGCAAACGATGTATTTGCACATCGGAAGCATACGCTGCTCTTTCCTTTTCTTTGAAGATTTCATTGGATTGTTATTTTCCGTTAGCTGGTTCTAATTTCATTATTTTGTTTGAATTATTTGAAATATTTATGATAAATAAAGTTCTCTAAGACATTTGTCTTGTTTACATGTTTTTTTTAATGCAAAGTAAATATTCCGTCTACACGCATACTGCTTACTTATTTCCTTCATTTAAAAATTAATATTTTTATTTAATATGATAGTTTGCGCCCCCAATAACAACTTATTATAAAAATTAAATGTATTCTCAATACGTAAGTATTATTTTAATATTATTATTAAGGTAAAATACGTAGAAAATTGCTAATCGATTTTATTGGTGCTAATATTTGAGAAAACCGGTAATACCCAAGAGAAAACGGAACGTTATTTGTTAACATCACTGTGTGACTTTCATAGACAATAACAAAAGCGGGGAATTTGAAGTGTACTACCGCCCAGAATACACAATTTAGTGATCACCAGACAATTTTTAACAGCATTCAATCCACAGACTTGAGGTCTGGCGATAGACATAGGCGTGTAAATCGAGAATCGGCCTCCAGGGTAGTATCTCAGGTAAGAGTTCGTTTAGATATTATCGATTTCCCTTTTCTTTTATAACCTTTGTTCTACTTCCGAGGTGGTAAACGGGTACGGCTAACTTGACTTGACCGTACTTTGAGATAAAATCTAGACCACAAGAGACTTATGTGGTCTAGATGACGATGTGCTAACGTTCTGACGTTTTATTATGTTTCAAGGTTCTTTACTTGTATTAAAATTGTGATTAAAAATTATTATGCTTAAGAATATTGTTGACATAGGATTCAGGAATTGCCATTTCAGCTGTAAGTCAAGTGTAAAGTTGTATTAGTTACTAGCGGACCTCATTCGGTATCGTCCACGTAGTTCCCGTTCCCGAGGGAAAATGGGAATAAAATATAGCATACGTCAGTCACCCTTGGATGGTGTAGCTCTGAAATTTTCAAATTATATTCAAAGCAAACAAACAGACAATTAATCTTTTCGGTTTATAATATTGTATAGATTCAATAATGCTGAATCCTTATACACTCGAGAGCAATGAATCCGGGTCACTTAAAGAATGTTAAAAATCTCGGAAACTAAAAATGATAGTTTAATGCAATAAATTGTATTTAATAGACAATGTAATACTCCTTAAATGAAAGTAAAAAAAATATGAGTCACCATACATTTTATTAACACAAAATTACATAAAGAAAAAACTGCTGATCTCTCCTTAAAACAAAAATAGGAAACATGAAATTTTTGAACTTTATTAAGATTTTCTTGAATTTTAATACTTCGTATTGCCTCCTCGTGCTTCCATTACTGCGTTTACGCGGTTTGGCATGCTGTACACCAAGTTCCTTATACGATTTTGGGGAATATTCTCCCATTCCTCTGTGAGAGCAATTTTGAGCTCACGAAGCGTGATTGGGGGAGGGTTTCGTTGTTTTACGCATCTGCCTAGCTCGTCCCAAGCATGCTCGATCGGGTTGATATCCGGGCTGCGCGCTGGCCACTCCATACGAGTAATGTTCATCTCTTGAAGGTAGTCATTCACAATCCTACCTGTATGAGGTCGGGCATTGTCATGCATAAATATAGCATCCTCACCTAAATTGACCATAAATGGACCAAAGTGATCATTGAGGATTTCTTCCACATATCTTACGCTAGTTAAAGAGCCGTTTTCTATGATCACCAGCTCTGTGCGACTTTCAGAAGAAATTCCGGCCCACACAAGTACAGACCCACCACCGTAGGCTACTTTTTCTTCGATGCATGCTTGCTTGAATCTTTCCCCTGGTCTTCGATACACTCTGTGTCTTCCATCGTGCTTATAGACCATAAATTTTAATTCGTCGGAGAACATAACTTTTGACCAATCTTCAATACTCCAATTTACGTGGCTCTGGGCATACCTTAGTCTCGAAATACGATGCCCACGCTCCACTTTAGGGCCGTTTGCAGGTCTAAGGGGTTTTAAGTTAGATTCAGCAAGCCGACGTCTTACTGTCCATGCACTTGGGTTACTTCCTCCGAGGCGTCGAAACTGATTGGTGAGTTCAGTTCCTGTGAGAAAGCGATTTCGAAGCATGGTGTTCACCAAGTATCGGTCTTCTCGTGCTGTGGTACACCTGGTTCTGCCCGTTCCTGGTCTGCGTAGGTTAGAACCAGTTTCTTCGTAACGTCGGAGAACTCTTTGTACTGTTGACAGCGACACACCGACAGTCCTGGCTGTATCGCGCTGACTCCGGCCGGTTTCCAGCATTGTAAGTATTCTGGTGCATTCTTCAGGCGTAAGCGACATAATTTCAGCTTGATTAATGAATATAGAGCACTATCAACATGGTTTATGTACCCACATAAATGACAGATCACAAACAAAAGCAACACCAAATGCTGTAATTTCGTAGTTCCATCTTCGAAAGTGGCCCTTTTTCAAATTTGATTTTTTTATGATATAACTTTACAATAACTAAGAAGTTTTAATACCTTAATTTAAGGAGTATTACATTGTCTATTAAATACAATTTATTGCATTAACCTAGCATTTTTAGTTTCCGAGATTTTTAGGATTCTTTAAGTGACCCGGATTCATTGCTCTCGAGTGTACATATCGAATCTCGAAATTATGGTTAAATAAAGCGTTTAAAATATTATATATATATATTGATTCAATCGTATTGTTGAACTAGTAACCGGGATTATTTACAAGCATACTGTCATCATTGAATTCTGTGTATTTTTATTACACTTTTGAAGATTTTAATTTTTTTATTCTAAAATCATTGAATAACAACAAGGTTGGTGTTGGTACTTATTTACAGACTTCTATTCTGTTTATTAAAAGCGTCATTTTATTCTCTCTAAAAACAAATATCCTGCTTATTGACAGCCCCCATTTTCTGCCTTCTAGAACACACTTCTAGAAGGTTTCTTTTGTTGTTACACGCGTAGCTCCATATTGGTTTGATCGATCTGGGATCTGTAGTTGTGGACAACCTTAATAGCTTGCTTGGTGAGTGTAGAGTGTAAAAGTATATGACTATGCAGACTATACAATCAATTAAGATTATTTTTGAATAGCAATTAGTATGCTAACTGATCATAAATTTCTGTCCCCCCAAGTATCGCCCCAAGACGTATATAAGGTGGAAAATTTGGTTGGTTCCTAGTAGGTTTCGGTGACTAAGTGGTTAAGCATCTTGAACGGAATGCGAGAAGATGCTAGTTCGAGACCTGCTCGAAACCAATTCTTTTACCATATTTAAAATTTATACAATCAATCCCTAATAATATTATAAATGCGAAAGTTTCTCTTTCTGTCTGTTACGTTTTTACGTCTAAGCCGCTGAACAAATTTTGATGAAATTTGGTATAGAGATAGTTTGAATCCAAGGGAAGGACAAGCTACTTTTTAACTGACGGCGCAAAAGGAAGGTAATGATTTTGCGCGATAACGACTTCAACGCGGACGAAGCTGCGGGGAACAGCTAGTATTAGATATGAGAATAAGAAAACTAAGCACCGCTGCACCGTTAGAATTTTAATTTTTCAGAGAATGTTACTTAAAAGTGATATAACTCCACGCTTTTCTTTTAAAAAAAAACCAGTAGGTACGAGACTACGAATATTGCACACACAGTAACTATAACCTAAATATTTAGAAATTACCATATTAAAAAAAGAGCGAAAAAATAAATACAGTTGAAGAGTTGCGTGCGTGTTCAAGTAGCAGCTCATAGAACTTACAACGCTAGTCGTGATGATTTATGCACGCTGGACTAAAAGACATTTTATTTGGCTTCGTTTAGGGTATAATGTGAAATTCTACTAACCTTATAAATGTGAAAGTTCGTCAAGTCGTTTTTTACTAAATCACGCTATCCCTTGATCTATTTTGACTGAAATTCGGGTTGATATGGTAATAAAGATACATCTTGGATTAATCAAATATACATAAGCACTTAAGCAGCTATATTCCGAAACATGATTTTGTGGGGAAACGGGTACAACGGGAAAACATCACTATATGGGTGATGGTTTTAGTACTTATGTATAAGTACAAATTTATATACTAAAAGTTACTTCCGAACTATAAAATTACTGTCAACTTTACTTCATGTTTTATTTACTTGTCAAAAATACTGTCATTAGACATTTATTTAAACACTAGCTGACCCGCGCAACTTCGTTTGCGCCACATAAGAGAGTATTACCTGTTCCCGTGGCATTTAGTCCCGTCGCGTTGCGTTTACTCCCGTAGCGTCTCGTCGTTAATATTCAATACTACGTGAGAGAGAGAGAGAGAGAAAGGTTCCTCGTCGCGTGTATTCCCGTCGCATTATTTTTAAGAACAATTTCGTTTATGAAAGAGGTATCCCGTGGCATTATTGTAGAAAAAAATTGATTACCATTAAAATGGTTATTGTGCACCAACCCAAAGATAGACATGCTATCGCGCAATTTTTTTAGAACATTTTTAAGAGTAACAATTGTGTAGTACCTACATATTTTATACATAACTATAAATATTTACGCAGCACACGCAACAAAGCTCTCAAAAGCAATAACTTTTGCCCCGTTTTTGAAACATTTACTATTACTGCTCCACTCCTATTCGTTGTAGCGTGATGCTATATAGCCTATGACACTACGCAATAACGTAGTGTTCTATTAGTAAAAGAATTTTTAAAATCGGTTCAGTAGATCCCGAGATTACCCCTTACAATTTAACAAATATACAAATACACAAACTTTACTTCTTTATAATATCAGTATAGATAATCCCTGTTTACAGATAAACGATAAATACCCGCCAAGTTGATTAAAACATTTCCTATCGGAATGTCATTAAACTCCACTTAAAACCAAAAATGTGTAATAAAGTAATCCTTAAAAGAGTTTCAAAAAACTGAGTAGGTACTTTTGGGTGCAGGATTAAGGCATCAAATTAAATACGAGTTCCCTTTGTTTTGTTTGGGCAGTTGGCAGTTTTATTTTTCACTGATGATTAATGTAACATTAATCATCAGTGAAAAATAAAACAGCCGATGTAGATTGGAATTTTCTTTATTTTTTCAATACTGAAACTTACTTTTTCTCTTTAATAAACTATTAAAACGAAAAAAGAGGTTACAAAAATATTGAATTTTAAACTTTCAAGGTCGCTAACATTACTATTAAAATTAACGGGACGTTTATCAGTATTAAGAAAAAGTTAATAAATCAATATTATATGCTGAGACTTCCACTTTTAACCAGTACTTCAGTTCCACCCTGATGTAATAATACATGGTAAATGAAATGAACTGAAATAATTTTTCACTCCACTTTATAATATTTTTTTAAGGTTTCATGTTTATCAGTAAACTTACAAACAGTAAAAATGCATCTCTATGTATGTAGTATGACTCATCATTAAACAGTAGGTCGGATATACCTGCTTAGTAGAGCGTACGACTCGGCTTTTTGGCTTCATGCCTTTTTTTTAACGTAAGAAAAGTCCCACATTATTGCTATGCCGGACTCTAGCGGTCTAGCCGCCTAAAAACAATACTTTTCCTACCTAATGCCTACGGTTGGGAGCTCCGGGTAAGCCCTCGGAGGGATATCTCCAGGATTGACTTTATGACTTTATCATTACGTAATCAACAACATCATTTGTTCTTTTCAGTCTTGAACCAAAGGAACCTGGTGCGGTATTATAGTAGGTGACTCGGCGGGAATCAACAACATCATTTGTTCTTTTCAGTCTTGAACCAAAGGAACCTGGTGCGGTATTATAGTAGGTGACTCGTCGGGAAAGATTTGATTTCATAAAAATGGGAGTCCCTCCGAGTGCTTACCCAGGAACAATGGTCTTAGGCAGAGAGCAAAGATTGTGTGATTTTAGTCGATAGAAGGCCGACATGGCATCCATGAGGAATTCCACACCCGAAAAATAAAGATGTTCGCCCATTCTCATGTTCTACTACTGAAAACTTACTACTACTTTCAGATTCGCATACCTTCAGGATAAAAAAAAACCTTCGTAAAGATGAGATTCAAATCACCGTTAATATTTTATAACCATTTACTTAATAAAAAAAATACCATCCAATTAGTTCTGTATACAACAACCATTATAAGTAATCAGATATTATTGCCAAGGGCATAATATAATGAATACAGTCATGATACTAATAGCGACATTATCCCATTATCCCTTCATGTAACTTGTTGCTCTGTAGCCAGGAAGTGAAGTAGGAAAGTGAAGGTACCGAAACCTTTAACTAATAATAAATTGTGCCACGCGAAATCCCGTTTTGTATAAAATAGATGAAAAATAACTTTCAGATTTTATGTAAAACTTATGACAGGAACCATCGTAATATATCACCCGTTAAACATATCTGGACTGTGGCCAAAGAATTTGTGGAGTCTTCTACGCCCTTAGCACACCTCCACCGCGAAACCATGATAGCGGAACCGCAGTAATTCCGCCAAGTTCTGTCACATGTAGGAGGAGCGGAACACTAGCGAAACCGTCTGTTCTAATGCATAGATTTAACTATCTTCTATCTCTTTCACCGCACGGTTTCGCCAATCTGCTCCTACGCCAGTCAAACCTCCGCGCTTCGGCCGCGCTTGTTATTGCGGTGCCGCGTTGTCTACGCGCCGCGCCGGTTTGTCAAAATTGACAGAAATACAGAGCGGAACGGCGAAACTAATATTTTTTCAGTAAATGGACGTAAACTTCACGGAAAAACTACTTCAAGCCATCAGAAATAGACCCTTTATGTATTTATTAAGTCATCCAGATAATAAAAATAATATGATAAAATTGCGATAGCGTCACATCGACTAACTCGTGTCAGGTTCCGTTGCCCAGTTCCGCTGTTCAATCCACACTTGATCACAGCGGAATTCATTCAGCGGTTCCGCTGTTCTGGTTTCGCGGCGGAGGTGTGCTTAGGGCGTTAAAAGACATTTATTTGAAAATACTGTCGAGGTCCGATGTCAGAGAGCAATTTGTTAGTTTACTGTGAGAGCAGGCGGGCTTGACGCTCCGCTGCGCTGGCGAACAAGTCATCTTTTATTAAATACGTACAAACATTTGCATTTAGCTTGCTACAGTATATACTGCATTTTTACATTTTAAAATATTTACGACGGAAACAGATCTTTAATATTCTAAGAGCATTTGTACGACCAGTTTTAAAATTTTCTACTTGCGGGTTAGTTTTGTATCGTATTACTTATCTAATTCTATTTCTGGAGCATGAATTTCAATTTCCCTATGAATCTCAGAATTTTATTACGATACGCTATTTAGCCCAAATATATTATTCAACTGATAAAACTACTTATATATTTCTGTATACAAAAATACAATGTATATAAATCATCAAAACTCCGTTAGAAACATTTGCGGATAACACTAATATTTGATCCAGCCTTAGTAAAGGCTACTGCGCCACCGAGACAGCCATTTAATAAACGTAGAACTTTTTAATTTGATTTTCAGTTAATATAAATATTCCTCACACAACGCTATCTGATCCCAAAGTAAGCTAGGAATAACCTGCTTGTGTTATGGGTATCAGACCACGGATATTAATACTTATATACTTTTAAATACATACATATTATACATAGAAACACCCAGACTCTTGAGACAAACATTCATGGGTCACACAAATATTTGTCTGCGGTGGGAATCGAACCCACGACCTCCAGCGCCGCAGGCGGTATCACTACCGACTGCGCCACAGAGGCAGTAATGTTAATATTAACTAAATAGTTGTTCTAAAAACCTTTCGAACAGCTTTTGTAGTTTTAAATGATATCCGGGTCATACATCTTTGACCTTACAAGTAAACAGTACTCCTTCTATTCTATTTAAAACACAAAAGAACCTTTCGGCTGACAATGCCTATTATCTTTTTTATAGTTCAATATGCTAAACAGTCCAGCGAACCTTTTCAAATTGCTATTGGCTTTCAGTGTACTTAACAATAATTCCTACTAATATAAAAATGCGAAAGTAACTCTGTCGGTTACGTTTGAACCACGGAACTAGTTCTAATGTAATCTGACACAGAGATAGAATAGACTCAGAGGTAATGACTACTACGATTGAAATTTTCATTCAAATGAGTATATAGTCTCGCCTTTATCTCCGAAGGGGTAGGCAGAGGCAAATTATTATATGACTACATTTCACCTTTTTAGAATTTGCCCCACGTAATAGGCGGTAAGCGGTATTGCCGTGTTAAGATAGACAGGCGCAGGTTATGACTCGACTTCTTGGCTACCATGCTACTGCTAACCAGGATACTAATATTTTTTTAAATACCATAACCTCAATGCGGTCGCCCAACTGAGGATCATAATACTCTACTATATACCTAGTGATCATCAGATCAGCGAAATTACGAGCGCTGTAACAAATTTAATAGTACGAAACTCTTAGCAGAGTAGATCTTAGTCTGCCCAGTTGGCTGCAGGCGCCACTTGCCCGTCCGTTCAAACTAATCTCCATTTATATGAGCCCATATCAATGAACATAAACATGATGTAAGGATGTTACTTTTATAACCACCACCTATAAATTGTGACACAACTTAGTTATGTATGTATTTAGTCATTTTAAAAATAAATACATGATCTCAAGGTTTATTTTACCTCATCAAAACTAAAATGAGAATGAAAAGAGCATTATTCTCAGACTACGTTATTATAATAAAGGTTTTTTACTGCATTTACTGTCGCACGTAACTAGTATGTAAGTACTTAACCCGTATTATGTCTCTCTTCAACACGGGTATCTGAATTTTTTTTTACGAAGACAACCAGACTCTTTGTAGGCTCACATGGAGACATCCAGTTTGATTATTATTAGAGTCGCGAGCAGTAAACCAGTAGATTTACGTAGCAGTGATTTTAGTACAAACTTTTCCATATAGGTCATATGGAAAAGTTTGCTCTAAAATTAGAGCGAGGTCTCCATTCAGAACTTTATACTGTGAAACGTGATATGCATTAAAACATTAGGAGAACAATATATAAGAAAATAATACTTGTATTTAAATATTTCACTTTACTCGGAATCAAAGTTTGCTCTAACAGTGGTGTATAATAACCACACGGATCATATTGCCTCCACGCTGAGATTTAATTTAACACACCCGGGCCAAAAACGATTTAAAATACCGACGAATAGGCCGAAAAAAACATTTAAAATACTTTTATACCCAGGTAAAACCTGGGTATAAAAGTATTTTAAATGTTTTTTTAAAAAACTTCTTGATTATTTACGAATAATTAAGTAGGTATTGAATTGAATAAATGTTACAAAGTTTCATAAACCAATATTTGAACATCTTGAATGAAAAGACTTAATTATTTACTTTTTTGGAACTTGACTAGAAACCATTCAGATTCTTATTTTCAAATGCTAAAACATTTTCCAAGTCCCTATTATAGGAAGATGTTTTTTTATCTCAAATTTAATTAAGTTAAAATGTGACTTAGATATTAATGTTACAAAAAAGCTTTACACTGTAGCATGCATGTCGCAAAGCGTACAATTCCACATGCAAATGAAACTAATAATGATTGGTAGCCATATAAAAGTCGTACTTTTCCTAGTCATTACGCCTCATGGAAAACGTAATTAAAATGAATGTTGCTAGAAGCTTTTTGAATAGAAAATGTAAAAGAATATTGTGGGAGCTTTTTACACATCATCAAATTAAGCTGATATAAACTTGAGTTACAGTATCTAGACAACTGATAAATATTCATATATTTCTACATACGAAAACATTTAAACTCTGAAACAAAGATTTGTGAATCACACAAATAGTTGGTTCGACTTGGGATTTGTACCCAGGACCTCAGTATGGCAGTCGCATACTCTATGACTGCGCCAACGAGACATAAACATAAAACAAATCAAAGTGACCTGATTTCATTAAGCTAATATTATTATTAAGAGATCCCTTGAGTTTTAATTGAGAGATCCTATGTATAATGAATTCAGGAGGTCAGCTGTCTGTTTGATTTTTAACCGACTTCAAAAAAAGGTGGAGGTTCTCAATTTGTCTGTATGTATTTTTTTTATGTATGTCAAGCGATATTTCCGTCAATTATAGACGGATTTCATTTTTTTTTTTGTTGAATAGGGTCGACTTCTGAGGTGGTCCCATTTTCACCAGGTCAGGATCTGATGAAGGGATCCAGGAGAAATCGAGGGCAACCACGGAAAATTATAGGGACAACTAGTGCGCATGTTAACTTTTTAATTAAGTGCTTTAATGTTCTATATTTTAATGAAGGTCTGGCGTCGATCTCATGATAGAGTCGTCGATGATAGTGTGTCTGAAATCGAGGCTACTTTTACTAGAGTGTCCGATTGGGGTAGACAAAACCTTGTCCAGTTCAATCCCTCCAAGACACAGGCGTGTTTCTTCACCGCTAAGAAAGCCCCAATTACTGTAGCGCCACGATTCCAGGGCACATCTCTTTCCATCTCTAAAAGTGTAGGGATCCTTGGTGTTGACATCTCCAGTGACGTTCAGTTCCGCAGTCATTTGGAGGACTAGGCCAGGCTGGCGTCCAAGAAGCTCGGTGTGCTCAACAGGGCGCGGCGGTACTTTACTGCGGCGCAAACACTGCTTCTCTATAAGTCGCAAGTGCGGCCACACATGGAGTACTCCTGTCACCTCTGGGCGGGGCACCTGAATATCAGCTTCGCCCATTTGACTCGGTGCAGAGGCGAGCTGTGAGAGTTGTCAACGATCATATACTGACAGGTGGTGTGGAACCTCTTCGCAACAGGAGAGACTATGCCTCCTTATGCGTGTTCTACCGCCTGTACAATGGTATGTGCTCTGAGGAATTGTTTGACATGATGCCCACGGCTACCTTCTATCATCGCACCGCTCGCCATAGACAGGGATTTCATCCTCACACCCTACGTCCGGAGCGTTTGAGCACGGTTAGATCCGGTAGGGGTTTTCTTCCGCGCACGCTTAGGTTGTGGAATGATCTTCCTGCCTCGGTTTTCCCAAACGCCTACAGTATGGGGTTCTTCAAAAGGGGTCTAAGAAGGTTCTTACAGGGTCGGCAGCGCGAGTGTGGCGCCTCTGGTGTTGCAAACGTTCATAGGCTGCGGTGACCACCGGTCCTTCTGGTGGGCCGTGTGCTTGTCTGCCACCTTAGTGGTATTAAAAAAAAAAAAGACAGTCGAGGGCATTCCTTAACAATTTACAGCAGTTATCTTGTGTTTGGGCTTGATTGATTTGTATTGATGAGATTTTTACACCTAGATTGATAGATCTGACTTAAAAAAAAAAGAAATTTCTCAATGTTTTATGTATGTTCACCGATATTTCCGTCAATTATAGACGGATTTAATATTTTTTTTTGTTGAATAGGGTTTACTTCTGAGGTGGTCCCATTTTAACCAGGTTATGATCTGATTATGGGATCCTGGATAAATCGATGGCAACCACCGATAATTATAGGGTCAGGGTGCAGTTAATGAAGGTCTGGAGTCAATCCGATGATGGAACCAAAAGACAGTCGAGGGAATTCCTTGACGATTTACAGAGCAGCTACCTTGTGTTGGGGCTAGGGATTGCAATCCGGAAAACCGGGTCCGGTAATCCGGCGGATCCGGCATCATTTTGGGACCCCCGGATCCGGCACCAATACACCGGATCCGGTGTCCGGACCCGGTATTTGCATATTTTTCTAAAATAACCGTGCCATCGCCAAGGATGGTACAAATGTGAAGTGCATGCACTGCGCGCGAGTCGTTTGAATCCCTCTTCAGTGTGTAACTTACAGGTTACCATGAGAAAAAAAGTTCCGACATCTAGGATGTGAGGCGGAGAGAGGGTCGTGACAAAGGTCCTAATTTTAAGTTTTTCGCCAATATCCCAAAAGCAGTGCGTTGTAGCAAAACATTTTCGACTATGCAATGAAAACTTACAAAATTCTCCATTACTTTGATTACATACATTTCTCTAATTCCCAACCGTTTTTTAGCTACATGTACAATTCTCCTTATATTCAACGCGTGTTGAACATAAGGATAATTGTACATTCGGTTGAGATTTTAAATGAAATATAAACAGGTATAGTGTCAGGGAGGTATGTGATTTGAAAAATAATGCCTGGGGTAACGAAGTTTTTGAACGTTTGTCCCGTATCAATGATATAGTTTGCTGAAAAGCAAAATATCACAAAGACTGCTAATAATAATTTCTAAAACCTGTCAGTTACCCAAAAATCCAGAAAGCTAGATCCCTAGAGTTATTTTTGTTGCATAGGTCATACGAGCAGAACAAATTTTTGCTAACATGGATGGAAGTTCTGATACAAAGTTTTCCCACAATGATACTCAGGGTCGAACGAACGATCACGCAGAATTGCTTTATTTTCTATACCTATATTTTGGAGCGTGTAGTTCATAAACGGTTGGAATTATGAAATAGTGTTTAGAACCAAAGTTATTGATAATTTATAAGGTTTCATTTTATCTTAGCATATTAAATTCATCATTTTATTTTTTGCTACAAAGCACCGATTTCGGGATATTGGTATCTTAGTCACACCCGCCCCCTTTTTCTGGCACGCCTTATAGATGATGGGATTTTCAGTATGTTTTCTCCCTCAACACCCTGAATGAATTTCTTAAGAAACAGCTTAAGTTCCCGTTCACGCACTCTACAACTGCTTTCTTGACTGGACTAACTTTAAGATTTTAGATTTACCCTCATATTCATAATCGTTTATTAAACCTATTTTAGTCAAAACACACTTTAAGTCTATTGCTGTCTCTAACCAATGACAGAATATGGTAAGAGACAGCAATAGACTTAAAATGTGTTTTAACTAAAATAGGTTTAGCAAACGATTATGAATATGGGGGTTAGTCTCTGAAGATGAATTTTTATTCTTTTAAAAAAATCTTCCGTATAAGCAGTATCGCTTTTAATTTTACACTTCATTAACAGTTCGTGTCGGAATAAAAAAAGAAAGCAAGTTATCCTGGTTAACTCAATCCGGCCGGATCCGGCCGGATTCAAAATGACACCGGATTGCAATCCCTAGTTGGTGCTTGATTGATTTGTATTAATGAGAACTTTCACCTAGATAGATATATTTTTCGGTTTACCCGTCATTTAAAATATTGAAAAAAAAATTTTCAATAAAAAATACAACCGACTTCGAACAAATCCTGAAAAATTAAATTTTTCAGAATTTTTCAGGATTTAATTGATTTGTCGGATTTTATTCAATACTAGCTGATGCCCGCAGCTTCGCCTGCGTAACATTTTGTTCCTAGACTATAACATATCTCTGTAGGCACCAAATTTCAGCCAGATCCGTTCAGCCGTTACAGCGTGAAAGAGTAACAAACATCCACACTCACAAACATTCGCATTTATAGTAATACCTAGTTAGATAGATTTCTGATTAACAAATTCATAATGCATAATGATATGAGTTAAGTAAATTTATTTATTAGATACTGAAACGCTATGGTTTCCAGAAAATTGAAGAGATGAATAAAAAAATGATATTGAAATTTAAAATGCTGGTTTATTGTAAAATTAACTCGGGGTCGTGGTTCGTGATCGGGAAGCAAGGTTTTTTAACGATTTCCGAAGGTCCCTCAGGGTTCGACTCATCTTGGATTGACCTTCTTGATGTGACGCCGTCAGCGACGTAGCCGTGCCGTCCACAACTTCGGCTGGCACGGTGTTCTCAACCCGGAGAGTAAATTATTTCCGTAGCCCGTAGGGTGAACCTCTGGAACCCGCAGGTGGACGTTCCTGCTTGGAACCCGTAGGGTGGATCTTGACAACCCGTAGGGTAGATCTCTGGATCCCGTAGGGTGGACCCTGGAATGTTCCATATGACGGGTTAGCTGGAACCCTTTTTCCCGCATTTTCCCCAAAGACAGCCGACTCCTGTTAATCATTTCAGGAGTCGGGGGTCTTACAATGTTTGCTGATATTCTAATTTTACATAGACATTTTTTTTCACACCCCTGTGAACTACCCTCCTACAACAGGGTTGACCAACAGCCGTTAATTTTCACTGTTTTAAAATCTAGAATACATTATAAATAATTTAACTCACCCAATTATGGGGTATTTGATGCTAGCAACTAAACCACTGTTTACTTAGGGAGGATTTCGCTCCCTATAACTTATTCTTTATTTCTATTAAATTTATTCACTGACACTCGTACGCCTTCGCGACGACTATATTTTAATTTCACGAATAATGGTGCTTTGAAATTCGCGCGCGGTCATATTTATATGTTTGTACAGCGCCTCTGGCGGCAAATCGGGTCCCTACGTCGGACGTCAATTGGTAATGTCAGAGCTGTGTAGATAAGACTAGTTGTCGGTAGATGGCGCTTTCATTTATTTTCATTAAGTTTCAATTTTAATACTCTAATATTAATCAATATCTGCACCCGTTGTTTCACAACGTTACATACTCCCCCTCCCCAGTGAGCGTTTGACGTACTATAATACGTCAAATGCTGCGTTCGTCCTCGAACGCCCCTATCCTAAGACCTACTACTCGTCTATGTGTGTGTGTATGTTAGTGTGCTGTGTGAATGAGGTTATGCTGGGTGTAGCGAAGAGTCGGCCTTAACTTTAATGAAACCAACTGGCAGGATGTATGTAGGTGATTCTGAAGAACTTTATGGGACAGAAAGAGAAAAGACGTATTTGAGGCTTTGGGTTGAAGGTTCAGGTAATACGCACCGCCTGAAAGTGGGGTGTGTATAATAAGGCTTTTTGCTGAAGGCTGGGATTTATACAACCGTCCCAGAGAAGAACATCCTACTAGGGCTAGTGTAGCACTTCCGAATCATAGGATGGACTATCCCCCAGGGCAAGCCTCTAGCTTCCGAGTGGTAGGAGTAGCCATATGACGAAAATCACATAAAGGTGATCTACACCTAAGACTGTTAGGGCAAGACAAATGTTGCCAAATAACAGTACCATAATTCTGTTCGGGTAAGCCTCATGCTTCCTCGTAACAGTAACAACTCACAACATAAATCTGTTAGGGCAAGACCATGCTGCCAACTAACAGTTAACGACGAACTCTGTTAGGGATAGACTCATGCTTCCAACTAACAGAAACTCCCAACTAAACCAAGAAACAGAAAAGTGATAGAAAATAATTTACTTGCAGAATCCTTCGTGATGCTAATTAACCCCTATGTCCCCATGACGAACACGGCATGTGTTTGTCACGTTGTTATATGTAGTTATTTGTAAGTCGTGTGTAGTGTGTAATGTCCCTAACTAATTACTAGGCTATTAAGCCTTTTAACAAAATAACATAATAAAAAAAAAAAAAAAAAAACTAAGAGCTTGTTCGCAACCTTAGCGGTAATAACAGAAACTAAGTGCTTATTCGCAACCTTAGCAGTAGAATGTTGACTATGACTATTATGTCAACCCTAATGAATGACGAAGATAAATGCATCTTTGGCCATTATGCCAATTATATAAAAAAAAACTGGGACCCTTGTGTGCCACCATAGTAGCAAAAATGTATGTGCGTGTGTGACTATCATGTCAACCCTAATAAATGACGACCGTAAATAATATTTGGCTATAACGCCAATTATATAAATAAAATGGGACCATTGTGTGCCACCATAGTAGTATAAAATGTATGTGCGTGCTTAAATGAATAATATGTATGTATGTACGTATGAAGTTAAAATTGTGTAAGTTGTGTTTTGCTAGCGCGTCTAATGTTGACGTAATAATGTTGATGTAAACCTGTTACTTATCGTTGCATCTAAGGCTAGTGTCACACTACATTCCATGCTATAATAACCCGTCAGCTTTGGTCGGGAACAAAACTTAGGACATTTGAGTCACCTTCTATTATAACGAATGTGACTCGCCTGTAGCTAGCTTGCCCCCTACTTCCGCCTTTGGGAGTCACACAACATGAAATTCAAGTTTCACTATGTAAACCAACAAAAAACTGCTTATTGAGTGTTTGGAATTGTGTGTGAAGATAATTATGATGAATGTGTGATGTCTATTTGCTACCTAAGTAGTATGTAATGTAATTGTAAAACTTCCGTATCAAAATGTACCTAGTTGTATAATGTGAAGAAATGTGGTACCTGATGTGCCACCTAAGTATCAATATTCTATTACAGTGTGCTAACACCCTTATATTTTCCAAAAAAATAATTAGAAACACTATTGTGTAACTGTACTGATGTACTAAATACGCTATTCGCAAATGCATCTTAATGCAGTGTGTTACGGCCTTTACCGTTATCTGCATTCGTCTTTGTAATATTGAGGAATGTGTCTATTTCCCGACCCACCCTCGGAATAACGAAAAATAAATTCTACTTTTTAGGGATAAGTGAACCGAATCACAATTTGAACCTTTATGAAACTTAGTATTTGCTTTAGGAAATACTTAAGTTTGGAAATATTACCTTTTAGGGTTCCTTCACTCAAATTATAAATTGGACCCTTCTAGATATTAATTGTCTGTCTGTCTGTCTGTCTGTGTTCGAAGTTGATCTAACCAGAAGTAGTGAGTCGTGAAAATGAAGTGTGTGATGATGGGTTGATGAAATTAACTAAATGTTTTGCAGTTTTAATCGATTAATACAATTTTTGACGCTCTTATTATTTTTATTGAAATGTAACTATTCGCACGAACGTGCTAAGGGTTAATTGTATATTAACTCGTACCAACTTTTTTTTTTTTTAAATAGTTACTTACTACTACGGAACCCTTAAATATTTCGAATTGTTTGAAAAACCGATTCGTACTTGGACGATTCTGGACTTATTTTGTATGCGACTGTTGGTGTCCGGAGTGTATTTTATTCACTTCCACCCACAGTTTATATGAAAAAAATTTCCGCTACTATCGAGCTGGTAAATCAACTTATTCATGAACGTTAAGTAAGCAAAATCTGCCGTTGCTCATTCAGACCACGAATCAAAGTTGTTAGTTTCAATTTGTTTTTTTGGCAAGAATGTTTTCGCTGCGTGATCTACGATTGGAATGTTTTTTCTTACAGTTTTATTTCATTGTGTCAGAATTCAACGCAATTCGAAAAGTGAAACAATTATAAATCTTTTATTATTTCCGTGAAGTGCAATTCGTAAAATATTTGTTCTACCGTTTTACTAAAGTGATATTTCAATAGGGATTGTTACCCAGACGTGTGATTATCGGCTGTTGGTCTCGCTGTAACTTCACATATATGAAATGCAACAAAATAACACAAATTGAGGCGGTTTGACGCCGTGAAAAAATAAAAATTGTGGTGGTGATATCCTTTGACTACTTTTTACGATGAATATATTCTATACAACTCACTTACGAAAATTAATGTAAGCGTTTCAAATTAGAAGCTTTACTTCAGACTTTAACACAGTACTATTTAAAATTGAAAAAAAAAAAATTTTACTTTAAATTTCATTAAAAAAAATTCCACCATATAAAAATGAAAGCTTGAGGGTGTGAAAAATAAATTGGGGACCGTTAAAATTTGGAAAAATTACAATTTACGTTGAGAAAAAATTAAAATTTTGCCTTGTTCTTGAGTTTGCCGAAATCTGTCTAAAATTAATAAAAACACACAAAATAAGCCGGAAAGAACAAGTTGGCAGCAGAGGTCAGGAGAGCCAAATTCCTGGGTAGTTGTTAATTTTGAGGGAAACTACCCCGCTAACGGGCACTCTTAAAACTATTTTGCACAACTTAAAATTTCTTATAACTATGACCTCCCGACTCCCGTCGGAAATCGCTTTCTCGCTACCTGAAACCACGATATGGGCGCCACTGAAACGCTATGGTTTCCAGAAAATTGAAGAGATGAATAAAAAAATGATATTGAAATTTAAAATGCTGGTTTATTGTAAAATTAACTCGGGGTCGTGGTTCGTGATCGGGTAGCAAGGTTTTTTAACGATTTCCGAAGGTCCCTCAGGGTTCGACTCATCTTGGGTTGGCCTTCTTGATGTGACGCCGTCAGCGACGTAGCCGTGCCGTCCACAACTTCGGCTGGCACGGTGTTCTCAACCCGGAGAGTAAATTATTTCCGTAGCCCGTAGGGTGAACCTCTGGAACCCGCAGGTGGACGTTCCTGCTTGGAACCCGTAGGGTGGATCTTGACAACCCGTAGGGTAGATCTCTGGATCCTGTAGGGTGGACCCTGGAATGTTCCATATGACGGGTTAGCTGGAACCCTTTTTCCCGCATTTTCCCCAAAGACAGCCGACTCCTGTTAATCATTTCAGGAGTCGGGGGTCTTACAATGTTTGCTGATATTCTAATTTTACATAGACATTTTTTTTCACACCCCTGTGAACTACCCTCCTACAACAGGGTTGACCAACAGCCGTTAATTTTCACTGTTTTAAAATCTAGAATACATTATAAATAATTTAACTCACCCAATTATGGGGTATTTGATGCTTGCAGCTAAACCACTGTTTACTTAGGGAGGATTTCGCTCCCTATAACTTATTCTTTATTTCTATTAAATTTATTCACTGACACTCGTACGCCTTCGCGACGACTATATTTTAATTTCACGAATAATGGTGCTTTGAAATTCACGCGCGGTCGTATTTATATGTTTGTACAGCGCCTCTGGCGGCAAATCGGGTCCCTACGTCTGACGTCAATTGGTAAAGTCAGAGCTGTGTAGATAAGACTAGTTGTCGGTAAATGGCGCTTTCATTTATTTTCATTAAGTTTCAATTTTAATACTGTAATATTAATCAATATTTGCACCCGTTGTTTCACAACGTTACAATACATTTATTAATTCAATGGCTAAACTACTACTTTTTTTTTTTTTATTTATTTATTTTTTCTTTCACAAAGGCTTACAGTAAGTCTAATACAAATTGTGTAATTGTTTACCTTTGTGAGAGACTGGCATCTGTACTAGGAAGATCCTGTCACACAGATTACCAGTAATCCCACTTACAAATGATCTTATTTAGCAGTACTTACCATAATTTCTGAGCTAGAAACGATGACAAGTTCAGATAAAAAAAAAGAAAAAGAAAAACAAGTGCGCAAAAACCGTGAGACAAAGCCAAGTTGAAACAGTATGTGGGAGCATGTTGTAGATGTTTGTGCGTGCGTGCGTGTGCGCGCGCGCGCGCATTTGTGTGTGTGTGTGTGTGTGTGTGTGTGTGTGTGTGTGTGTGTGTGTGTGTGTGTGTGTGTGTGTGTTATATGTGGGAAAGTACAATTTTTCATAATGGAGTTTGCAACAGATTCTCGGTTTCGTCGTAATCCAGTTGTTGTAACCATTCACAGACGACTTGTCTGCACTTTTTCCTAGGATAGGAGTATATTTCGAGGGCTGCATTTATTCTGTTATATAAATATCCACCCAGAAAGCGGTACATTGTGCGTGACAAACTATTTCCACATAATACGGGTGGACAAATTCGGCTTTTTCTACGTCTTTTGGTGTATTTATGCGGTGTGTAGCCAATTTCTGAGTGTTTTTTCAGTACTGCGTGGAGAATGTACAGTTGTCGAACAGTCATCACTTCGCACTCTCCATATAACTGCGTTGTGGGGTAACGGAAAGGAAGAAAATGGGAAACCTTTAAAACTGCTCTTTAGGCTCTTTCCACAGGAAGCATTAGTGTTTTAGCCGCTCCACCCCAGACTGTGATACAGTATGTGATGAGAGATTGGCATAAGGCGAGATAGGTGTTTTTAATAATATTTTTATCAACTGCTTTTCTAAGGTTGCTGAAAACGTATATGAGTTTACGAATCCGTGAAGCTAAAAGGGTTAAGTGAAGTTTGAAAGTTAAATTTTTATCGATGATGACTCCAAGGTATTTGGTGTCATCTTTACATTGAAGTTTAGGGCAAGTGCAGTCATTATCGAGATTCAAGCAAGAATGAGCAATTAAACTGTAGCTAGACAACTCAGGGGAAGGAGAATGGGATAAGGACATAGGAATGTAATTAGTTTTGTCAACGTTTAGGAAAAGTGCATTTTTAGAGAGCCAATTATAAACGTTATTAATACCAGTTTGTGCAAAGTGAAATGTCTGTTCCCAGTCTGGTGCGCTAAAAATCAGCACAGTGTCGTCTGCATAAGTCAGAATCTTCCCGTTTTCAAGTCCAAGTTCACATAGGTCATTGATAAAAATGAGGAAGAGTGTTGGACCAAGGATACTTCCTTGTGGAACGCCACACCGAACCTCAAGATCGTCACCAATCATGTCCCCAATTTTAACACGTTGATAACGCCCTGTGAGATAGCTTTTAAAAAGCTCATGCTGAGTGCCTCTTATACCCAGATCACTCAATTTTTGTAAAAGTAGTGGTGCAGAAACTGTGTCAAAAGCCTTTGCTAGGTCCAGGAATACAGCCAATACCTTCTCCTTGTCTTCCAATTTACCAACAATATGACTTGTTACATCGTGAATGGCATCATTGCTAGATTTGTGTCTACGAAAACCAAACTGGGCATTGGACAGCATATTTCCTGCTTCAATGTAATTCACTAACCTATTGTTGATGACTTTCTCTAGGATTTTAGAAAAAACCGGCAGAATCGATATTGGCCTGTAATTATTGACACAGTCTCTGGCACCACTCTTGTGTATGGGATGGATAATGGACCTCTTGAAGACTGAAGGAAAAACGCCCGTGCTAATTGCTAAATTACAGACGTGGGTGAGTGGTGCCGCAATAATGTTCACGTACTTCCGTATCAGACCGCTCGACAAATTATCATATCCAGCCGCACAGTCATTTTTCAGGTCAGTAATTATGGACCGGATTTCGCTTTCATCTGTAGGCAGAATAACCAATGACTGCAACGGCGGTACTGTGGACTTCGTTTATGTAAGTGTAGAGTTAATTTTATGAGCTGTATCTGCTAACTTTTGTCCAGTGTCAACAAAGAACTTGTTTACAGCGTTTAGTGACTGAAGCGGTTCCGTGGATGAAATCAACTCCAGTGCTGGTCTTTTTGTTCTAGCGGTGGCTGTTACATTTTTTATCGCCTCCCATAGCTTTTTGTTATTATGCTGTGCATTTGTGAATGTTGCCCTATCATAATCACGTTTGAGATTTTTTAAGAGATTGTTGCAGAAATTTCTATAATTCATGTGAGATACTCTAAATTTTGCATGTAACTTATCCCTATTTTTTATGCACCTTAATAAGCCAGTTGTAATCCAGGGCTTCAAAATTCGTTGACGTCTTGTAGTTTTTTGTGTTTTTGAGCTGTTTCTCATAGCTTTCCCATAGCTTTTTGTTATTATGCTGTGCATTTGTGAATGTTGCCCTATCATAATCACGTTTGAGATTTTTTAAGAGATTGTTGCAGAAATTTCTATAATTCATGTGAGATACTCTAAATTTTGCATGTAACTTATCCCTATTTTTTATGCACCTTAATAAGCTAGTTGTAATCCAGGGCTTCAAAATTCGTTGACGTCTTGTAGTTTTTTGTGTTTTTGAGCTGTTTCTAAGCATATCTCTTAAGGAGTTCACTAAAAATTCTGCTGCTAAATTTGTATCAACCATTGAATAGATAGGACCAAAATCAAAATCGTTTAAAAATGCACTAAATTTCTCGTTATCTATACGGTTGACGACATTCGTAATCTTTGGCTGTACATTGGCACTTTTAAGACTTAAAACAACACTATAGTGATCCGTTACCGTTGTGGGAGCTACTATACATTTCATTTGTTTATTTTGTTTTTACTACAATATGGTCCAAACAAGTTAGGTGGTGTGTAGGGATGCAAAAAGTTGGTAACATGCTATGCGAAGCTAGGTTGTTAAGATATTTGTCAGCTATAGCTGGCTCTTTGGTTGTGGGCGCTATATCAATATTGATATCCCCGGTGAGAACCAAGTTCTTAAACGATGATAAACTGCCCAAAAGATCCCCCAGTGTATCCAGGAATTTGTGCACGTCACTTTGCCCTGGCGGACGATAAACAGCAATAATGGCCGTATTCAAGTCGACCTTTATCACTAAACAGTTGGCGTCAGTTAAGCTTTCCGGTTCCGTTATTATGTAATTATGTGTCGACTTATAGTAGACAGCTACACCCTCATTTTGAGTCCAATTATTGAGGGTATGAATATAGCTGTAACCGTCTATTACAGGCATTGAGTGCGTGCATGGCAACCAACATTCGGTAAAAACTAAAATATCCCACATCACTTCGGTTGATCCCAAGACAGTAATACAGCTATCGATATTTCTCTGAATACTTCTGATATTTTGCACGAATACATTTAGGGAACCATTATCATTATAAATAAACCTCTTACATTCGTTAGCATTGCTTGACAACTTCTGTTCTAAGCAATTGACATCGTAACTTAGTTCCTTCTTCAGGTAGTCCCAGCCTATGACGTTTAGTCAAACCGAACTACTGTAGACTTTGTCCTCCTAATACAGATGGTCCAACCAAGACCTGGTAACGCAATAACAATGTAAATTTCATCAGCTGAGCGTTCATGTTTATTGTAATGTCTCTTTTCAGTCTTTTCGAATGTAGTCTACGTAGAGGCCATTCCCGTATTTTTCAAAGACTGTGTCTATTTCCTGACAGAATGCAGTCGGCACTATATATAGAATAAAGTTCATGCCTTCCATGACCAGTCGCTTAGGGCTGCTGAAAATCTTTGTCGCAAGTATTGAGCGTAGATAAAATAACATGCGGTGTTATTTTATTAACCAGTGGATACTACCTGAAGCGTGGTTTCTCATTTTTTCTGGCTAGCCATCTTAGAATTATCGTCTTCTTTTCACAAATGTATTTTTGTCACACAAAATTTTACTGAATCAGCAATAATACTTCCGTAAAGCATATTTGGTTAATATTATACCAAAACAACGCTTTTTATTTAACTTTATGGCTATGTAGTAAAATCATCTGTTTGAAGTTTGGAATATAACATAAATGAAAACGTCGATTCTATTGAGCTTTCACAAATTATGTGTCAAAATAAAAAGTAATTTAAGTATAAAATAAGAGTATTTAAGGAGTATTGATATCAACTCCGGAGAAAATCAGCCCCAAAATAATTTATATTCCCTTTTTAGCTCATTATAGTATAAATTTCAATAAAATACGAAACACGTCTTCCGTCAATTATGTTAATAATGCTATGTGCCAAATTTTAAGTAGATCGGACCAAGGAATCACGTTGTCCCATACAAACTTTACCATCCTTTTTTATACCTTTGGAGGTGGAATTTGCAAAAATGTTAAAATTACTTTTTTTATATTGTAACAAACAACGCTCATGCTTAGTTTCATCATCGTACCATTAACAGTTTAAGCAATAATAATTGATAATAACTTTCGTTCTAGGGATTGAACCGCAAAATTTAGTTTGGTTTGAATTCCATATACTTTTCCGGGATAAAAAGTACCCAGTGTGGTGCCCAGGCTATTAAAGAATATTTATACCCAGTTTCATCGTAATTGAACCAGTACTTTTTGCGTGATGCCTGAACAAACAGACAGACAGACAAAAATTTTTTTAATCACATTTTTGGGTTCGGTGTCGGTTTAGTAACACCCCCTGCTATTTATTTTTTTTATATTTTGAAGGTACAGAATTTTCACTTCTACAGATTTATTATAAGTACCTATAGATAATATTGAAGTTGGTGCCATGAATAATACCTACCTAAACCTATGAATTTACTTGGCGCTGACTTCAATATGATATTGAATAAAAAATCTGATAAATGAAAATACATATTACTTTGTGCTAAGTACATTAAATTTTTCAGGATTTGTTCGAAGTCGGTTGTATTTTTTATTGAAATTTTTTTATCATATTTTGTTCAGGGGTAAAATAAAATAAAAATAAATTCAATATCTTTGAAAGGACATCATTCATTTTGGACCAAAAACTGAAAGTGCCGGCCAGAAAAAGAAAATGTGAAATTCGCATAGAACACACAATTTCTAGCAAAAAATACTACAACACTCGAGAGCAATGAATCCGGGTCACTTAAAGAATCCTAAAAATCTCGGAAACTAAAAATGCTAGGTTAATGCAATAAATTGTATTTAATAGACAATGTAATACTCCTTAAATGAAGGTATTAAAACTTCTTAGTTATTGTAAAGTTATATCATAAAAAAATCAAATTTGAAAAAGGGCCACTTTCGAAGATGGAACTACGAAATTACAGCATTTGGTGTTGCTTTTGTTTGTAATCTGTCATTTATGTGGGTACATAAACCATGTTGATAGTGCTCTATATTCATTAATCAAGCTGAAATTATGTCGCTTACGCCTGAAGAATGCACCAGAATACTTACAATGCTGGAAACCGGCCGGAGTCAGCGCGCTACAGCCAGGACTGTCGGTGTGTCGCTGTCAACAGTACAAAGAGTTCTTCGACGTTACGAAGAACTGGTTCTAACCTACGCAGACCAGGAACGGGCAGAACCAGGTGTACCACAGCATGAGAAGACCGATACTTGGTGAACACCATGCTTCGAAATCGCTTTCTCACAGGAACTGAACTCACCAATCAGTTTCGACGCCTCGGAGGAAGTAACCCAAGTGCATGGACAGTAAGACGTCGGCTTGCTGAATCTAACTTAAAACCCCTTAGACCTGCAAACGGCCCTAAACTGGAGCGTGGGCATCGTATTTCGAGACTAAGGTATGCCCAGAGCCACGTAAATTGGAGTATTGAAGATTGGTCAAAAGTTATGTTCTCCGACGAATCAAAATTTATGCTCTACAAGCACGATGGAAGACACAGAGTGTATCGAAGACCAGGGGAAAGATTCAAGCAAGCATGCATCGAAGAAAAAGTAGCCTACGGTGGTGGGTCTGTACTTGTGTGGGCCGGAATTTCTTCTGAAAGTCGCACAGAGCTGGTGATCATAGAAAACGGCTCTTTAACTAGCGTAAGATATGTGGAAGAAATCCTCAATGATCACGTTGGTCCATTTATGGTCAATTTAGGTGAGGATGCTATATTTATGCATGACAATGCCAGACCTCATACAGGTAGGATTGTGAATGACTACCTTCAAGAGATGAACATTACTCGTATGGAGTGGCCAGCGCGCAGCCCGGATATCAACCCGATCGAGCATGCTTGGGACGAGCTAGGCAGATGCGTAAAACAACGAAACCCTCCCCCAATCACGCTTCGTGAGCTTAAAATTGCTCTCACAGAGGAATGGGAGAATATTCCCCAAAATCGTATAAGGAACTTGGTGTACAGCATGCCAAACCGCGTAAACGCAGTAATGGAAGCACGAGGAGGCAATACGAAGTATTAAAATTCAAGAAACACGTAATAAAGTTCAAAAATTTCATGTTTCCTATTTTTGTTTTAAGGAGAGATCAGCAGCTTGCCGGGCACGGTAGCTTCGGTAGGTATCTGTGGCGAAAACACCGGGAAACCACGGCCGAATGTCAGCACTGCGAGGACCGCAGCGATGACACGGCGCTCCACACGCTGGTGGAGTGCACGGCGTGGGCACAACAGCGACAGGTCCTCGTAGTGGGTCTGGGCGTGGACACTCTCTCGCTTGAGGCCATGGTGCGAGCCATGCTCTCCAGCGGGAGTAAGTGGGACTGCGCCGCCTCTTTCTGCGAGCAGGTCATGCTCGTGAAGGAGGCGGCGGGCCGGGTGCGGGAAAGAACTCTCCCACCCGAGTTCCGCAGTCGGCGCCCTGGGCGCCGCCGACGTGTCTTCGCCGAGGACTATCGGCCTCCATGACCGGGGGTCTGAGGACGGTGAGAGGGCCGCTCACCGTCCTTACAGAAGCAGGCCCATGACGGCAGCGTGACGTGAGCACTCACGCACGCCCCCCCTTAGAAGCGGGGTCACCCCCGAAACCCCCCATAGACGCGGGATTGCACCCGAACCACCCCCTGGGCGAGGCCGCATTGGCGGCCGTAGGTCTGTTGGGAGTCACGGGACATCCTTCCTGAGGGCTTACCCGGGGCTCTCAACCATAGGCTGTTGGGCGTTACGTGAGGTTTTTTAGTCGGTAAGAGTCCGGCATAGCATCCTACGAGGATTTTCCCTCACATTAAAAAAAAAAAAAAAAAAAAAAAAGGAGAGATCAGCAGTTTTTTCTTTATGTAATTTTGTGTTAATAAAATGTATGGTGACTCATATTTTTTTTACTTTCATTTAAGGAGTATTACATTGTCTATTAAATACAATTTATTGCATTAACCTATCATTTTTAGTTTCCGAGATTTTTAACATTCTTTAAGTGACCCGGATTCATTGCTCTCGAGTGTACATTAACCCTGTGCGTGCTATGGTTTCATTGTTACATGCTTTTAAAGTTCGTGAAAAATGTTATTTCGAAGGTGTCATTCTAATTGATATGAGCAGTTGAATAGTGATTTATTTTATTAAGGCCGCGTGGGTCAGATTTTGAGTTTTTTGAAACAATCCTAGTCAAAAAGTAAAGGGTTTTTAAATCTGAAAAAAATATATATAATAGTTAAGGATATAAGCTAAACATATTCCGAGCCCGTTACACGATCCAATAAATTTCACTAGATAGAAAAAAATCCCAAAGTTGACTCTCTCAGAAAAGTTTTTTCAAAACTGTGGCTAAACTATTAACATTTTATATATTTTTTTTGCACTCAATTAAAGGTATTAAGTTTTTATACACATTTTCCGAGCGTTTTTCTATAAACAACTATTTACATACTTATCATGTACGAATATCTACCAAACGCAATAGAATTGCGCCGCTGACGGCCGATCAGTCTCGCCCTGGCGCTTGTGGAGGCAGGACCTGTGTCAGTTTTTTTCGCAACTATTTCGTAATTATTATGCCAAATTACGTTGAAATCGCGCCACAGTATAAAAATATCAGTAATGGGCAAAATGTAATTAGATTAACCGTAACAAATACATACGCGACTCATGCTAAAAATGTGGTGATCTTTTACTTTTTAAGTGTTTTCACGACATGGTAATCAGATACCTAATGCATTAAAATGTCTACGAATTACATGATAATTTCGCAATCCAACATGGCGGCCACGCCGTAATCACAAAATTTCATGATGGGTATCGTTTAAGGGGTTTGTTCGTATGCTGAGTACGAAGTACGTGATAATTTTGCAATCCAATATGGCCGCCGCGCCGTAGTCACAAAATTTCATGATGGGTATCGTTTAAGGGGTTTGTTCGTATGCTGAGTACGAATCACGTGATAATTTTGCAATCGAATATAGCCGCCGCGCCGTAATCACAAAATTTAATGATGGGTATCGTTTAAGGGGTTTTTTTGGTATGCTGAGTACGAATCGCGTACTAATTTTGCAAAACAAGATGGCCGCCGCGCCGTAATCACAAAATTTTATGATGGGTATCGTTTAGGGGGTTTTTTGGTATGCTGAGTACGAATCACGTGATAATTTTGCAATCCAATATGGCCGCCGTGCCATAATCACAAAATTTCATGATGGGTATCGTTTAAGGGGTTTGAACGTATGCTGAGTACGAATCACGTGATAATTTTGCAATCGAATATAGCCGCCGCGCCGTAATCACAAAATTTCATGATGGGTATCGTTTAAGGGGTTTTTTGGTATGCTGAGTACGAATCGCGTACTAATTTTGCAATACAAGATGGCCGCCGCGCCGTAATCACAAAATTTTATGATGGGTATCGTTTAAGGGGTTTTTTGGTATGCTGAGTACGAATCACGTGATAATTTTGCAATCCAATATGGCCGCCGTGCCATAATCACAAAATTTCATGATGTGTATCGTTTAAGGGTTTTTTTGGTATGCTGAGTACGAATCACGTGATAATTTTGCAATCCAATATGCCCGTCGCGCTGTAATCACAAAATTTCATGATGGGTATCGTTTATAGGGTTTTATGGTATGCTGAATACGAATCACGTACTAATTTTGCAATCCAAAAAGGCCACCGCGCCATAATCACAAAATTTTATGATGGGTATCGTTTAAGGGGTTTTTTGGTATGCTGAGTACGAATCACGTGATAATTTCGCAATCCAATATGCCCGCCGCGCCGTAATCACAAAATTTTATGATTGGTATCGTAAATGGTAGTATCGTTAGTATGGTAGTATCGTAAATCATTCGTAGCAGACTGTAGTGTAAAAGAGATAGAGACACATGTTCCATTCTTCGTTCTAACATTTGTGTGTGGTTGGATTGCATGGAACGACAGTCTAAAAAAACTTGTTCGGTTTACTGTGAATTAGTTAACCGCGTGCCAATTTGCAACTGTGCAAGACGTCGTCAGAGTTGAGAAGTTATTTATTTACCTCAGAGCTTACTAACTCTATATTTATATATTTAACTCGACTCTCCACGCAAGTAGGCCTAAATAGCTTAGGCGGCCATATTGAATTCCAAAATGATCATGTTATTCGTACTCAGCATTCGAAAAAACCCATTAACGATATTCATTACGAAATTATGTGATTACGGCGCGGTGGCCATTTTGGATTGCAAAATTATCATGTGATTCGTCCTCAGCATACCAAAAAACCCCTTAAACGATAACCATCATGGATTTTTGCGATTACGGCGCGGCCGCCATATTGCATTTCAAAATTATCACAGGATTCGTACTCAGCATACCAAAAACCCTTTAAACGATACCCATCATGAAATTTTGTGATTACACCGAGGCGGCCATTTTGGATTGCGAAATTATCACATGATTCGTACTCAGCATACCAAGAAACCCTTTAAACGATACCCATTATAAAATTTTGTGATTACGGCGCGGCGCCCATATTGGATTGCAAAATTATCATGTGATTCGTACTCAGCATACCAAAAAACCCCTTAAACGATACCCATCATGAAATTTTGTGATCACACCGCGGTGGCCACATTGGATTGCAAAATTATCATGTGATTCATACTTAGCATACCAAGAATTCCCTTAAACTATACCCATCATGAAATTGTGTGATTACGGCGCGGTGGCCATATTGGATTGCAAAATTAGTACGCGATTCGTACTCAGCATACCAAAAAACCCTTTAAACGACACCCATCATGAAATTTAGTGATTACACCGCGGCGGCCATTTTGGATTGCACAATGATCCCGTGATTCATACTTAGCATACCAACTTTAGAAACCTTTAGAAATTTTTATGACCAGCTATTATGTAATTTACATTTTTTACGCAACTGTAGCAAACGTACGCAACGGAAACTCTCAAAAGAAATGAAATATTCTAATTGTCGAAAAATGTTTCGTTGCTGCTAAGCTCTTATTCGCCTTAGCGTGATGTTATATATTTTGGCATTTTTCAAAAATGGACATTCTGTTAAGAAACTCTTGAAATTCAACTAGCAGTCTCTTAGACTCTAAAGTTAGAACAACTAAACAAACAAACAAACTCTTTAGCTTAAAAAATAACAGTATGATATACATAATTTATTTACGATTAACTCTTTTATTTTTATTTACGATACTAATAAATCAATACACTTAATAAAGTTCGATGCATTTACTACGTCAAACAAAGTTAGCATGCTGTTTCCTTCTACTATACTGTATACTGTGGCATGAGAGTTGACTGCCGCTGCCGGCGCGCGGTGTGTCTTTCGCCCGGGGCGAGGGGAGCGCCAAATGCCTACTTGTGCGCTATAACCGCCCCTTAATTAAAGCTTTCAGCACACATATAAGCACACATACATTCAATTATACCTGTTTCTCCGAAGGGTGAAGCAGAGGCATAATTTATGCCCAATTTTGATTTCTCGTTCCTACATAAAGAAGCATGTAAAATAAAGATAAAGAGTATTTTATTTCGACAGAGTCAAAGTCCTTCTCGTAGTCCGCAAAAGCCATACACAGCGGCTGATTGTACTTGTTTGTTTTCTGTACAATCTGCCGTACAGTATGGATGTGGTCCACGGTTCTGAAGCCTTTTCGAAATCCGGCTTGCTCCTTTGGCTGAAACTCGTCGAGCCTTTCGGCGAGGCGGTTTGTGACTACTCTCGAGAACAACTTGTAAACATGGCTCAGAAGTGAGATGGGTCTGTAATTCCTCAGCAAGGTCTTATCACCTTTCTTGAAGAACAGAGCCACCGCACTCCCGCTTCACGCTTCAGGTGTTTGTCCCTGTTGGAGGACGGAATTAAACAAACTCATCAGCTCGTTGAGAACCAGAGCCCCCCCCCCCCCCCCGCCTTCAGTAGTTCAGTTGTAATTTCATCCTCCCCAGGGGACTTTTTGTTTTTAAATTGCCCGAGAGCCGCCCTTACCTCGCCCTGATCGATGTCCGGAATGTCCTCGCTATAGTGGCGGTATAGTGAGACTCGGTGGTCACAATCAGTAGGGTCCTACTCGTCGACCTTTTGGTCCGTGATGCATAAAGGTCTCTGTAAAAGCTCTTTATTTCCTCGAGAAACTCGAACCTTGAGGTCACAGTACTGCCATCCGCTGTCTTCGGTTTCATCAGACGGGCTCTTCCAAGCTGTTGGGCAAATACTTTGGTACCCCTGTTCTGCTCGATCGCTGCCTCGACGATGCTGGTGTTATAGCGTCTAAGGTCGCGTCGTATCAGCTTTCGGATTCTGAGATTTAGATCCCGCTAGTCTGACGAAGACGAGTGCGTAGATGGCGTTTCCCGTCTTATTCTCATAAGTTCGAGAGTCTCGGGCGAGAGCTTAGAGCACCTGTTATTGCTTTTTCCGGACAAAAACCTTCGGGACACTTGCTGTAACGTCCTGACCATATAGTCGGCCTTATCGTGAATAATGCCAGTGGTTTCCAGCAGATCAAAACGATTTTGAAGTTCTAACTGGAACCTCTCAGCCCCTGAGGCTAACTGGAGCGCGGTAGGTCGGAGAGTAGGCTTCATCATACGGGCCCTTTCAGCTCGGAAGTCCAAATTCAGAGATGTTCGTACAAGTCTGTGATCACCACTCGTATTAAACCTGTTAACCACAGAGACATCTCTAAATATAGACTTCTTGTTTTATGTGGGACTTCTTCTTAAAGAAAGAGTTCATCAAGAAGAGCCCCTGGGTCTCAAGAAAACTGACTAGCATATGGCCCCGGTCATTTCTGCGCCCTACACCAAAGGGGCCGATCTTCGTTTCGCCGCGTTCTTGTACTCCCACTTTGGCATTGAAGTCCCCCATCACAACGCTGCAGTGAGTCTTGGCAGTACCATGTAGTGCTTTTGCTATGTCCTCGTACACGGTATCAACTGCCTCGACAGTGCTTTTCGAGGTCGGAGCGTACACTTGTATCACCTTCAGGGTGTACCTGTTGGTAAGTCTCTGTATTGAGTACGCTACCCGAGGCGAAACACTGCTGATCTCCACAAAGCTGCTAACGAGGTTTTTTTTCACCATAAAGCCAATCCCGCCCTCGGAAGAATGTCTTCCGTCACCTTCCCGAAAGTAAAACAGGTCGCCTGATGCAAGGGTTAGCGTGTCCTCCCCCTTTCTTCGGACCTCGCACAATACTGGATGTGCCAGATAGTATGACCTAGTTCTACCTCGAGTTCGGTGAGCCGCTCGTCCAGGCGCAGAGTAGTTCCATTAAACGTAGCCAGGGTCAGTTTTGTATGGCAGCCTCCCGTAACCCGGAGATTCTTAGCACCCCTCCCGCCGTCACTCCGACCGCTGCCGTGATCGGGAACAGTGGGAGTGCCGTGAACTGGGGGGCTGTTGTTTTGTTGTGTGTATCATAGGAGGATATTTGGCCTTACTGTATCACGCTGGCCAGACGGGTTGGTACAGGGTTTAGTTTCGAATTTTCCTTTTCTGTGTGCCATAACCTCGTCCGTTTATAAGCAGGTGCACCACTCGCAGGTGAGGCTGGCTTGGACCCCGGGGTTAGTGGTAGGGCCCCATCGCACCCATCGGGCGTCGGGAGGTGGCGGGGTGATTTGCCAGGTACCTGTCGCTTGAGACTGGGGGGCTGCGCGCGGGGCACCTTTGTCTAAGTTTTTTGAAACAAGTTTGGACTTGTTGTGAATCGTTAGGTACGTTTTGTTTGTGCATAGGTACGTAGATAATTAGTAAAATGGTAATTCTTTCTTATTACAATAGAATAACGTAAAAACAAATCACTATTCAAGTGATAAAATGTATCAAAATATATCATCACAATAACATTTTTCTCGAATTTTAAAAGCATGTAACAACAAAACCATAGCACGCACAGGGTTAATGTAGTAGTATTTTTTGCTAGAAATTATGTGTTCTATTTGAATATTACATTTTTTTCAAAATTGGCCCAAAAATGTATGAAACGTGAATGATCTCCTTTAAAAATAAATTAGAAGTGTCAAAATTGCTGTGACTCTATCACGGCAATTTTGACATATTTTATTTAATTTAAACTTCATTGGGGCTTTTCGAGTTCCAAATATGTAACAGACCAAAAAGAACTCGAGATACTCAGTCCGTCTAAATTTACATCCGGAGTTTTTTTATTTATCTTAAAATGTCAAGTATTTTTATTTTCAAATCTAGGAAGTAGCAATCAGTACTACTGCGAGGCAGCTAGTCATTCAAAAAATCATTAATGCTTCATTAAACTTTCTGGCACCATTTGCATATTGTGGCTTTAGTACATGTAAGTAGGTACCAATAAATAACGATTTTCCTCTTTAATTTGCGCTTAATAGGCATAATCTGATAATCCTAATTAATAACCCTAAGTCAATTTGCAAGCTAATGGCTTTAGGCAATTGCGTATCTATATATATAAAAATCAATGCCACTTTTCGTTGTAATTTTATAACTCAAGAACGGGCTCACCTATCCAAGCCAAATGTTTAGGCTTTGTTCGGACTATTTAGTAGATGGTTTATGTGAAGTTTGCACAAAATCGGTCGAGCGGTTGTTCATTTATCACGCAAACGAAGTTGCGCGGGTCAGCTAGTAAATTATATAATTTTAGCACAAATATAATTAAGGCAATAAAAAATGTTTAAGAACTATATAATTGTTTTGTTAGTCTGTAGGTATAAACGACTTCCAATCATCTTAAACTTCAAAACAAAGCGAGGCTAAAGACAATACAATTTCAGTAATCGTTTACTTACTTCGAACGCCTCTAAGTTAATAAGCAAACCAAATTAACGTAACTAAGGATTTGGGTCCTCGACAATTTAGTATGACGTTCTTCATAATGTTAACTGTCCCTCTTGACGCTTATCACAACCCTCACAGATTCAATTACGAGTCATTGCCGCCTTGTTGTTTCCTCTTAACAAATACATCCAGTACGTAGTTGCGTATGTTATTTTGGCTGAGCCTCTCTTTGACAGTTTACAGGTCTGTTAATTATAACAGACCTGTAAACTGTTAAAGAGAGCATTAGCTTTGAAGTGATATTACTACAATTATCATAATTTTCAAGAGTGTTTTATAAAACTTATAACTTTTGGGTTGTGAGTACTTTGAAAGTCCTTACGTCCATTACAGTATTTCATGCCCTTAAGAGTGTAAGTTCAATTGTATGGAAGAAAGGACTAGCACGAAGAATGCGATCGAAATGGCGCGCGGGCTTCCCATATAGCCCCCTTGTTACAGGATAGAGATATGCCGTATTGCATAGTGATGCCTGGTGTCAACGCATTGTATAGACAAGAAGTACAGTGTAACTTCGATATCGCCAGTTGATTCATTGGTCAGAGGGTAGTCGCTTTACGGAATATCGAAGTTCATTCAATGAGGGGTTGAAAATCAGGCGATAGTGACTTCTAAGAATGCAAATAAAAACATTTGTGAAATATTAACCGATCATTGTGAATTCTGCACTTGCTAAAGTGGTTGAAGATAACTAGCACAAAATCAATGTGATGGGATAAAATCTAGTTTATCTCTCTGAGGAATCATTTACACAACGAGAGCTTTGCGACGACAAACGAGATGGACGATTTATTCTAGGCAATAATAATGCTTGCTTAGGGTAAAAAAACGCGGAAGGGTTACGGAGCCTCGCCTCTTGAATACAATAATCGCTACTGAAACTCCCCTAGGTCAAAGTCTGTGTACTCGAACTATACGAGTTGCCTTACGAGATTTGCCATTCGAGAACAGACTCGTCACTTAAGAGTTTAGTTCCGAGTGACAGAGTTTCTATCACCTGTAGTGTGAATTGCTTGATAATTACGAGATTTTCTCAAAATATAAACAACCGCAGCCCGGCGAGAATCGTATGGTAAGTTTTGACATGAGATATAAATACGCATACAATTTTTCACTGTGCGGAAACTCACTTTGTGTAACAAACCTCTAATGCTCCGGGGATGGTCAAGCTACTTGAGTCAAGTCTGCGGAATTATAAATGAAGGAAGATTCAGTGTGCATGACTACATTACAAAGTCGCGTAGAAGTAAACTCTCACTACTACGAAAAACTATAACAGCATAGTTACACTATAAATCTAATTCACAGATTTGCTTAGTTCATGTCAGTTTACTCATTATTATTAATCAGCTATAATTTTGGATGGTCATGTTGTGTCAACATGATTAATATTTCGTTTCAATTTGCTGCTAATTATTTCGTGTGTTGTAATTAACTGTGTTGATGGTAAATTTAAACAACAAATACAAATACACTAATTTACTCAAGGTTTATACAAATTAAAGGAAACATTTTTATACTAACATGGTATAGGTTGATACCGAAAGATAGACATATCAATCATGCATGAGCATGAATGTCCATCATTTTTTAAAACCTGTGTTTATGGAGTTGGCCACTTGATAGAAGGTGATCTAACGAATTGGGGATCAGTCTCCTAGTCCGCAAGACTATTTAAATTGATCTAAGTTTTTACATGGTCCTTTTTATGAACTGGGGGTTGCAAGACTTGCAAGAGATAGGAAATATGTGCGCTAGCGAGGCTTTGCAATAGTTTCTATAGTTTGACAGAGAGAGGGAACGAATAGGTTGAAAAGCTCTTCAAAACACTCTTTTAACTTCAGAAAGTCCAACAACTAAGGCAGCTATTTTCATTTGCTATTATCTTCTGAATGAACTCTAAAAGCAATCAAATTTACACACATTCACTGTTAGATGAAATTTAATAAAGGAAATCATAGAACGTTGAGCAAGATTTGATTTTCATACTTGGATAAAAACCAGTGTAAGATTTCAAACAACTGCCTGTATATCCCGCATTTTTCCGCACTTTTATTTTTCATGGGCATTTACTATGCACAGACGCTTTTATGAATAAAATATAAGCATTCATTTAGTTTGAAAACACAAGAAATTTACGCTACTTATTACGTTACTGAACATTTAGTGCTACGGAATCCATTAGTACATTAATGTATGCTAATGTAACAGTAATGTTAACTGTTGGAACGAAGTTCCTTATCGCGCGTTGTGAAAGGGGGCTAGACGGAAAAAATTCTCACGAAAAGTTGTAACGACACTTTTTTAACCGACTTCAAAAAAGGAGGAGGTTACTCAATTCGGCCGTTTATATGTTTTTGCTATAGTATGTATTTATGGAGGGTAGAGGTACCTCTACCCTCCATAAATACATACTTTAATATAGGGGTTATATGGGGGGGGGGGATTTAATATGGGGGAGGGGAGAGGGGGGAGGGGAAGGGGTGGAAAGGGGGAGGGGAAGGGGGGAAAGGGGTAGGGGGGTAGAAGGGGGGTAATAAAATAGGGGTTAATAATAAAAAAATATTATTATTAAGGGGGAAGGGGGGGAGGGGGAGGGAGGGGGGGTAATAAAATGGGGTTAATACTAAAAAAAGAGGGGAGGGGGGAAAGGGGGGGGGGAATAAGATGGGGGTAATAAAAGTTCCTTATCGCGTGTTGTGAAAGGGGGCTAGACGGAAAAAATTCTTACGAAAAGTTGTCACGACGCTTTTGGTAGTGATAGTGGTAGTGATAGTGGTAGTGATAGTGGTAGTGATAGTGGTAGTGATAGTGGTAGTGATAGTGGTAGTGGTAGTGATAGTGGTAGTGATAGTGGTAGTGATAGTGGTAGTGATAGTGGTAGTGATAGTGATAGTGGTAGTGATAGTGGTTAGTGATAGTGGTAGTAATAGTAGTAATGATAGTGGTAGTGGTGGTGATAGTGGTAGTGATAGTGATAGTGGTAGTGATAGTGGTAGTGATAGTGGTAGTGATAGTGGTAGTGATAGTGGTAGTGATAGTGGTAGTGATAGTGGTAGTAATAGTAGTAATGATAGTGGTAGTGGTAGTAATAGTAGTAATGATAGTGATAGTGGTAGTGATAGTGGTAGTGAAAGTGGTAGTGATAGTGGTAGTGATAGTGGTAGAGATAGTGGTATTGATAGTGGTAGTGATAGTGGTAGTCATAGTGGTAGTAATAGTAGTAATGATAGTGGTAGTGATAGTGGTAGTGGTAGTGATAGTGGTAGTGATAGTGGTAGTGATAGTGGTAGTGATAGTGGTAGTGATAGTGGTAGTGATAGTGGTAGTGATAGTGGTAGTGATAGTGGTAGTGATAGTGGTAGTGATAGTGGTAGTGATAGTGGTAGTGATAGTGGTAGTGATAGTGGTAGTGATAGTGTTAGTGATAGTGGTAGTGATAGTGGTAGTAATAGTAGTAATGATAGTGGTAGTGGTAGTGATAGTGGTAGTGATAGTGGTAGTGATAGTGGTAGAGATAGTGGTAGTGATAGTGGTAGTGATAGTGGTAGTGATAGTGGTAGTGATAGTGGTAGTGATAGTGGTGGTAATAGTAGTAATGATAGTGGTAGTGGTAGTAATAGTAGTAATGATAGTGATAGTGGTAGTGATAGTGGTAGTGTTAGTGATAGTGGTAGTGATAGTGGTAGTGGTAGTGGTACTGATAGTGGTAGTGATAGTGGTAGTGATAGTGGTAGTAATAGTAGTAATGATAGTGGTAGTGATAGTGGTAGTGATAGTGGTAGTGCTAGTGCTAGCCAGGGGATGAACATGAACTCTACGAGCAACACCAAAGCAAATAGGAGTTTCGCTCTGTTCAGTTTCAGTCGCGCGTAAAGGTTACACGTACTCACTTTTTTGTCTGTTTTTGTTTTTGCTTACAATAAAATTTTAAAATTAAAATAAAATTTTATTACAATTCCTTCACTTTAATCGAAAGGAACTTCGTTCCATCCGGGTGTCCCTTGACACCTCTCAAGTTTTTTTTTTTTATAATTTGCTTTGTAGTTGCTAAAAGTCATTTTAACGAAGTTTTCGCGATCCATTTCAACTTCAGCTGCGATAGGATCAACTGCTAACTAATGGAGGATGATATCCTTAGGATGCTATGGCAAGAGAAAGGAAACTCCAAACAAGTCCCTATACTAGCCAGTCTAGCCAGCGTGGTAATAAAATCCTTTTTGTACAAACAAAAGTTCGACAAATAGTGAACCGTATCATAATAATTATTGAACAAAACAAATAGAACACACCTCAAAAAGAAATATTTACCGACAGTAACGACTATAGAGTAAATACTGCGTACTCAATTATAGAAACGTATTCGTGGATGAATATTTAACCGTTCCCAGGATTTCCAATACTAATGCAATGTTATCGGTACTGTTGTTTTACTCGGGGGAACAACCGTTGTTTGCCGAGCTACCGTCTAGTATTAATCCGATGTTTGATGTGAAATATACTGTCTATTTTATTTATTCCCTCAGTGGAAGAAGAAACAAAATCAATATTTGCCATATTTATAATACTCGTATTTCCCTACGCATGTTATTCTTTCATAATATTCTGTCCTACTAATATTATAAACGCAAAACTCTAAAAAAAGTCTAAGTAATGTTTGTAGTTCATATTGTAATGGCTAAATAAATTGATCTGACTGTATTTTGGTAGAGAAATATTTTTAATATACTATATAGTCTAGATAATACATTATAGTCTAGCTAGAGTAACACATAGACTACTTATTAATTGAATTTGCCGTGAGTCGTAAAGTTTACATAATTACCGAGACTAAATCGGTGGCGTAGTGCTGAGGTCTTGGGTTCGATCCCGTTAATAAATAATACCACATGCGTGGACACCCTTGCGCCTTCTCATGTTCCTGGCACCGCTAGCTGCGCGGGAGCTGCTGCCGCATCTGCTGAGGCCTTCCAACGGCGCAAATACATGAATCTTGCTGGGGCTTATTTGTTTGAGCCGTTTGGGGTTGAAACTCTTGGACCGTGGGGTCCTAGTGCAAAGCTTCTATACAGAACTATATGCAGGCTTTTGGTCGACAGTTCCCGTGACCAGAAGGCTGGCGTGTACTTGGGCCAGCGACTTAGTATTGCCATTCAACGTGACAATGCCGCCAGCGTTTTGGGCACGGTTGTGGTCGACAGCGATGTGGAAGAATTTTTAGATGCCTGAATCGGGTATTTTCTTTTTGTTTTTTTTTTTTCATTTGTTTGAATTTACGTACCTACTTATTCTTAGTTTATTTTCTTATGTAAAAAGTGTATCGTAAATATAAGTTGTATATATGTATAAATTAAATGAAATAAAGTTAATAAATTAAATGTAATAAAATATTTTTTGTCTCGAGTGAGACTCAAACCCGCTACTTTATTTCTAAATTGCCCCAAGAATTACGAGAAACACTCAAAACTCACTAAATACGTGAGTTTTGAGTAATTCTCTGGTTAAACCGCTCTCACGACAACAGAAATGTTGCGAGTTCGAGTCCCGCTCGAGACTTAAAAACATTTAATTGAAAAATAAACTCTAATAATTATGTTAGCTGACAGCCCTAAATATAGCGCCCAACCTGCTTTTGATGTTCTCAACTCGGGCGTTCCCTTACCTCATCTCAACTCTGGATTCCCAAATGATTGATCCGTTATAAACCTTTTACCTAGTTGAAATACGTCGAATCCGTATCAACTCAGTAAGTCTGTTTTTATTTTATTTTATTTATTTAAAAACTTTATGCACAGATTCGCACAAAGGTGGACTTAATGCCATATAATAAGGTGGAGGAAGGTGCTCTAGGTTAATGTTGAGACATTTCAATGGTACAATTAAATATAGTATAAATTGTGTGACTACGTGCTCCCAGCTCAGCTCCACTGAACTCATTCAAGCAACTATTCACCTAAATAAATGCAGCAGCTCCGAACCAAACAAACAGACAGTCACAATTACCACTAAATTGATATTATAATAAATAACAAATACATATACATACTAATACAGTACATATACAACGTAAACTTTTGTATAGCGCAAACCTCAGACACCCCAACTAGAGTTTCGCTTCAAAATACCGTATAAAAAAATTAAATTAAACTAACGATAACTGACCAAGTTATAAGCCTTTGTTTACAATTGCACTATTTTTCCAGGAACAGCGTAGGTGTAGGTATACGCAAGGCAGTTAGTCACTATTCGTGTGGTATTGATAATAACATTACGAACCATTTTCATAAGTGGTAATTATGGAACTGTGTTTAAGACAGAAACCGGCCAAGTGCGAGTCGGACTCGCGCATGTAGGGTTCTGTACCAAAGTACGGCAAAAATCACGTTTGTTGTATGGGAGTCCACTTAAATGTTATTTTGATCTGTTTTTAGGGTTCTGTACCCAAAGGGTAAAAACAAGACTCTGTTCGTAAGACTTCGTTATCCTTCTGTCTGTCCGTAACAAGACTCTATCGGAACCGCGATAGTTAGAGCTAGTTACAGATACTAAAATCAGATAAAAGGGGGCGATTAAACGGGATTCCCATACGACACACGCGATTATTTAGTACGGAACCGTCTGTGCGTGAGTCCGTTTCGCATTTGGTCGGTATTTATTAATATAGCGGCAACAGAAATACACTGTCTGTGAAATTTTCAACTGTCTAGCTATAATAATGGTTAGCGAGATACAGTTAGGTGACAGGGGGACAGTAGAGTCTTAGTAATAAGGTCCCATTTTTACCCTCTCCGATGGTAAGGTTCACTAGCATTAGAGTCTTAGTAAAAAGATCAAGCTGTAAAGCCTATGAAAGTAGGTACCTATGTGTTCAAGGGCTGAATAAAAAAAATGTTTCTTTCTAGCTGTTACCAATTGAATACGGAACCCTAGAACTGCAAGTATGTACATATTGGCATTTACGAATAGTAGTCAATACGATTACGTGACTATTCATAATACCTGCACACACATTAATGGACAAGCGGTGTCGGAAGGAGTTCTGACGGGGTAAATGAGGATTAGTATGGCGCCAATAGGCTGCATTATCAGTATCATGTAATCCTCTACGCGTAAAAGTACATAAAACACTTACACTGTAATTATTTTAGCCACCACTCACTAAAGTTCACCCGTTGCACTTTGTCACCTTCGGTAATTTCTTCTACCTTTTGATATTGGTATCGCAGCCCGTGTGTCGTGCCTCTGGTGTTCCACACGTCCATAGGCTAAGGTTAGCAACGATCAAGTATGCTGTAAGCTTTTCTGTCACCTTAGTAGTATAAAAAAGTATAATAAAAGATATGTTGTTACACGATCGCGTATTTTGCTCAGCGACACGGGATGCGGAACGGAACGGCGACACGTATCGCGCTCGTGTTATCGGTCACTGACCACAGAGTACATTTGGTCACTGACTGGTGGCCAGCCCGGGTGGCGCGGGCGCAGGGGCACGGCCGGGGGTGGCTAGTCGAGGGCACGGGATCGGCTGGTGGCGGATCGCTTTTGATCACGCGTAGTGATGTTATTTTATGATACACACTTATACATACTTTACGTTATTAGAGTGTTCATTACGTTAAATTTTTTCGTGAAGTTTTGAAAAAAATTAACATAGGTTGAAATCGGGTCCATTGGATAATGTTACTGATTCTGATCAAAGTGTTTTCAGGTTTGCGCTATACAAAATTTCATGTTGTATAATATACATACTCATATATACATAAATATATGTTATAAATATGTATCATATCATATCAAATATATATCCCGGGCTGGCCACCAGTCAGTGACCAAATGTACTCTGTGGTCAGTGACCGATAACACGAGCGCGATACGTGTCGCCGTTCCGTTCCGCATCCCGTGTCGCTGAGCAAAATACGCGATCGTGTAACAACATATCTTTTATTATACTTTTTTATACTACTAAGGTGACAGAAAAGCTTACAGCATACTTGATCGTTGCTAACCTTAGCCTATGGACGTGTGGAACACCAGAGGCACGACACACGGGCTGCGATACCAATATCAAAAGGTAGAAGAAATTACCGAAGGTGACAAAGTGCAACGGGTGAACTTTAGTGAGTGGTGGCTAAAATAATTACAGTGTAAGTGTTTTATGTACTTTTACGCGTAGAGGATTACATGATACTGATAATGCAGCCTATTGGCGCCATACTAATCCTCATTTACCCCGTCAGAACTCCTTCCGACACCGTACGGCCCACCGGAAGGTTGGTAACCGTAGCCTATAGACGTTTGCAACACCAGAGGCGCTACGAACGCGCTGCCGACCCGGGCGCAGGTTGTGACGACCCACAGTTGAAATTTTTCAAGCCGCCCGTAAGGCCTTCAACTTGGCTTAACGACTGTCATTTTACTGACAACCGGGACCAACGGCTTATCGTGCCTTCCGAAGCACGGAAACGCTCGTAAATAAATGTCACAAAGTGGTCCACGTGGTGGTCACCCATCCATATCCGGCCATAGTAAATGTTGCTTACTGCAGTGATCGTTTACAGAACACTGAGTCTGCGGGGCCACGAGCGCTTCAAAATCCCTTCCACGGACCAACCATATCAAAAGTTACCTACTGCAGCAATCGTTTACAAAATACTGAGGCCGCGGAGTTACAAGCAATTCAACAAAATAATCAAAAACACAATAGAATTTTACAGCAAAAAAAAATTCAACCAAAAAGAAAAAAAAGATCTGATAGCTTTATGTTTATGCAGGCATTTATGAACTTAAAATGTGTAAACAAAGGATCTGGTACTGAACTTCAAAAACAAAATAGGTACCTACCAGTGTTGGGCATTAATCAATTAATTTTTTAATTGTAGGAGCTAAAAATTGAAAATTTAATCGCAATTAAATTTGTTGCAACTAATTCAATCCAATTGATTGTTTAATTGTGAGAGACAATTAAAATCAATCGCGATTAATTCCATCAATTGTGGTTTACAGTTGATTTAATCACAATTAATATTTTAGTTGACTAATATAATCGTCAATTGTTTTTAATATGTAATTAATACTACACTTAGAAAAATTTAAAGCTAGTGAGTGTTGTGTGCTAAGTTCCTGCCATGATAACAGAACCTACAATCGTATGAATATTGGAATGTAGGTATGTGGCGTAGGTATTGTTTAAAGAAGTTAAAAAGTAGGTATGGTGATACCTATAAAACCTTTTGAAGCACTCGTGGCCCCGCGGACTCAGTGTTCTGTAAACGATTACTGCAGTAAGCAACATTTACTATGGCCGGATATGGATGGATGACCACCACGTGGACTACTTTGTGACATTTATTTACGAGCGTTTCCGTGCTTCGGAAGGCACGATAAGCCGTTGGTCCCGGTTGTCAGTAAAATGACAGTCGTTAAGTCAAGTTGAAGGCCTTACGGGCGGCTTGAAAAATTTCAACTGTGGGTTGTCACAACCTGCGCCCGGGTCGGCAGCGCGTGTGTAGCGCCTCTGGTGTTGCAAACGTCTATAGGCTACGGTTACAAACTTTCCGGTAGGCCGTAAGCTTGTCTGCCACCTAAGTAGTATAAAAAAAAACTGGTTTTAATCCCAGAGCACAGTTTTCTGTTCCGTTGCGTTTGGTGGTGGGTTCGCTGTACATGAGATCAGATCATCATCATTTAAGCGTTAGTCCCGACACTATTCCTCACACCTACTGCAATCTTTACAGTAATTTTTCTCCTCACGTTGCATTTGGTGGGCCCCAAAGTAATTATGAGGTAACATCATCATCAATTTCATTAAGTGCTAGTCCCGGCATACAATACAGTCTCGCCTTTATCCCCGAAGGCGTAAGCAGAGGCATAGTATACGCCCATATGTATGTATGTTATACGAATATCAGCGATAACCAGGTTATAAATTTTCCCCAAAATTAGGGAAATTACAAATTTTAATATTTTTGTCAGAATAATGTTACAATCTTATTTTAGATTACAACGTATCAAATGATCTATTATTTTTCAATTTACCCCAAAAATAGGGAGAAATTTTATTACAATACTGTTTATATAGATATTGTATTATTAATATTTACGAGAAATAATAAAAAAGACTCGCTGTTTTGGGAAAAAATATTTTCCCCAAATTTAGGGAAATAACAAATTAAAATATTTTTGTTGAAAAAATGTATCAATTATATTTTAGATTACAACGTATGAAATGATATATCATTTTTCAATTTTAACCCAAAAATAGGGAGTCTTTTTGGGGTAAAATTGGAAAATGATATATCATTTCATACGTTGTAATCTGAAATATAATTGATATATTTATTCAATAAAAAAACAAAAATGTTATTTCCCATATACCCCAAAATTAGGGTAATTACAAATTTGAATATATGTATTTGTTAAATAAATTATACGAATATAAGAGATTACTAGGTAATACATTTTCCCCAAAATAAGGGAAATTAGAAATTTTAATATTTTTGTTAAAATAACGTTACAATCATATTTTAGATTACAACGTATCACATTATCTATTATTTTCCAATTTACCCCAAAAATAGGGAGATTTTTTTATTACAATTTTTTTTATGTTTTAATATTTACATAAAATTAAAAAAAAAACAATCTCCCTATTTTTGGGGTAAATTTGGAAAATAATGTCATTTGATACGTTGTAATCCAAAATATAATTGTTACATTTAAAATATTACAAAATATTTAAATTCGTTATTTCCCTAAATTTGGGGAAAATTTATTACCTGGTAATCTCTGACATTAGTAGAATTTATTTAACAAAAATATCAAAATTTGTTATTTCCCTAATTTTGGGGAAAATTTGTAACCTGGTAATCTCTGATGTTTGTTGTTGATAATCTCTATCAACAATTTAATTTTATTTTTATTTAATCTCTACACTTGCCATTATACATTATTAAAAAAAATAACTATACAATAAAAAAAATATTGTTTTAGTGTTTCATGAGACAGTACCCCTCCTTGTCCTTTCATCTAAACCTTTAAAAATGCCGTGAGGCGAAACAGGACAGGTTATAAATAATAAAAATGTTGTGGAACAATAGAATGATACAAGTGTCGTTTTCAATATAATTATGATGATAATGATCATCATCATCGTTATCATGATGATCATTATCATGCCGGGACTAGCACTAATGATGATGATGTGATAGCTCGGCCCCAGCGCCAGCGGCTCGATATGGAGCTTAAGAGTACGGAACCCTCGTCGCATCTCTCGGCACTAGAAGCACCTCTGGAATACGGAAAGGTACCTTCCGCCATTTAATCCTCGCCCACCGGTTTTTCAAAAGTCATAACCCAAAGGCGTCTCGACCGTGGAGGGCGCGAATAAACACAGCGCCGCCTCTTCTGTAGATGGGTGAAGCTGTCTAACCCCCAGTTTCCGAAAGGTAACAGAAAATTAATTAGTAATTGTTAATCGTAAATATGCTTCAGACGATTGACAATTACTAATTGTAATCATAAGAATATACAAGCAACAACTAATTAGTTGTAATTGTAAGAACTTTACAATTACGATTGATTATTTAGTTGTTAGTTGCAATTAAATTTGAAAATTTAATTGTTAGTTGTCAATCGTTTCCACAATTGATTTTTGCCCAACACTGGTACCTACCTACTTAAAAAGTACGTTCTAATGAACGTACTTTTATTTCGACAAATTCATCCAAAATTTTCAATTACAAAACAAACTCCGTGGACGTTTGCGGAGCCAAGGTAATAATAAAGAATTTTAAAGTACAAGTAACATAAAAATCGTTACGTCCACCTTCCTTACAGTCATTATTAAGAATCCAATGGCCTACTAATGGAATTCGAACGAAGAAAACTCGTTTGGTAAGATTGAAAACAAATAAACGAAAAGAAGAACAAATAAGTACAGTTTAGGAACTTCAAAAAGGAAGATAAATACTTAATATTTTGCCCGCTTATTTTACGTATGTTGGTGGGTGGGATACCTACTTGATAAACAAAAAGAATACTATAAAATTAATTTTTGTTTAAAATTATATAAGTAAATCTTAATCATAAATTATCTTTGCTCTTTTATTTGTCCAAAATAGTTCAATATAGTCTACTAAACCATTCAATAGTCAAGTTTTGTACCTACCTATAAATGTGCCATATTAACTTATACCTACCATAATCCTTTCATGTTAAAAAATATTGACACATCAGTTTAACGCTACTTAATTCTAGTTTCAGTCTATGCAAATTATGAAATTGCTTCAGCAACTTGAGATGATGCAACACGTATTCAGTTTCAATTTCTGGTTATAACTGTATACATTAAACATAATACTGTCAGCTTGATGTTAAGTAAATTGTTTTGTGAGTTACTTTACTTTTATAATTAGAAAATAAATTTTTGATGGTTTACAACGTCTATTTCGCAATAAATTCTACTAATCCCATCTTCCTAAAACAAAATTAAAAGCCAGCGCAGCAGTGGAAGCGGCTGAAAATACTAAAATTAATAAATATAAGGGTCTCGACTCATCGTATCGTTTTTGTCCAGTCGGTGTCGAGACCCTAGGTCCATGGGGTCCCAATGCGCAAACATTTTTCAAGAATTTGAAAAAGCGCCTTGTGTAGTCAACTGTTGACCCAAGGGCTGGCAGTTTTCTCGCTCAGCGAATAAGTATTGCTATTCAAAGGGGGAATGCTGCTAGTCTTTTGGGCACAATGCCACGGGGGTCTTATTTAGGTTTAGTTTAGATAGTAATAATGTAAATATATAGATTATGTAATAATTATGTTTCTCTGTAATTTTCAACAACAAATGTTTTTAATACGCTTTTATTAGGTCGTCGTGTATGTAACTAACAATGTAATGGAATCTAAGGAAACTAATTTAACCATCTTCCAAGGATCGTAGCGTCATGAAAATTGGCAGCTGTATGTAGTTCTGATGACAATACAATAATATGGTACTGTCAAACTGATATGATGATGGAGCCGGAAGATAGGCATTGAAACTTCGATGAAACAAGTGGAATCTAAGGTAGCTAATTTAACCAGCTTCCAAGGGTCGTAGCGTCATGAAAATTGGCAGCTGTATATAGTTCTGATGACAATACAATAATATGGTACTGCCGAACTGATCTGATGATGGAGCCGGAAGATATGCACTGGAACTTCATGATGGAATATCGTATTATATCTATTTTTGGTTTCGTCAGAAAAGTCTTGTAATGAACTTTGACCACGCTTAGGTTTCAAGGTTATAACAAACCTATTATATATTGAAGTTAATATTGTAAATATTGACATAGGTACCTGCATGAAATGTATATGTATTAGAATAATAATGAAATATTTTCACATTAGTCTAACTCAGACAAAACACCATGTTTTACAGAAATCCCTACTAATATTATAAGTGCGAAAGTAACTCTGTCTGTCTGTCTGTTACGTTTTCACGCCTAAACCACTGAACCGATTTTGATGAAATTTGGTATGCGATAGGTCAAGTTCAAGGAAAGGACATAGGCTACTTTTTAACTGACTGCGCAAACGGAGGATAATAATTTTACGCGATGACGACTTCTACGCGGATGGAGCCACAGGGAACAGCTGGCAAAGATATAAATGTTGTGACTAAAACGTATAAAATAAATAAATGGTTTAAAAAACCCTAGAAAAACACGCTTTTATAATGCACGTAAAAACCAAAAATAAATTATGGATCGTTCAAGTTGTCTCTATTTCTGGGCTGGAGTGTAAACTATGTGCTTTTAATATTATAATATTTGATTGTAAAAGCGCGGGGCACTGAACAAGAAAGACTTTTTGTAAGAAAATTCCTATTAATACTAATCCCGATATAATAAAAATAATGGCGAAAGCTGCATGAGGTCGCACAAGAGCATAACGTTTATGCTGCGAAAGGGAACGCCTCTTCTTTAAAGCAATTAAGTAGATACATGAGGGGAATACGTTAACAGTGGCAAAATGTAGAGTTCTTGTTCGAGAACGAGATATTTTTGGTTACCTTTGATAACCCAATTGGGGATATATGCGTTTGTATTCTTATTACATGATTACTACATATTGTACTAAATATCTCGGAATGCCGAAACTTTAAGGACCTACCTATTGATTATAATCTAATAGAGATCCATAACGGTAATAGGTTTGCTCCTATCACGCGGGCGTCACGAAAAACTGGCAAAAGTGGGTGTTGAAAATGCGTAGGCGTGATTAATTACTTTACTTTTCAAGTATGTTATGCATTTCAATTAAAGCCTATCATCGATAATACATTTCCGAAATTTTAAATGATATTAATAATAGTAAAAGCCACAATACATATATAATTTAAATTGATAGTTTAAAAACATGAGAAAAACATGCTTTTATAAATGTGACCTTATCCTTAATCTGGTAAGAAATCATGCAGCTTCCGCCAGGAATTTCTTTCGTGTTCCAGCGCCCCACGCTTTTAAAATCAAATATTATAATTTAAAAGCACATAGTTTACACTTCAGCCCAGAAATAGAGACAACTTGAACAATCCATAATTTATTTTTGGTTTTTACGTGCATTTATAAAAGCGTTACAATCGTTAAGCCAAGTTGAAGGCCTTATGGGCGGCTTGAAAAATTTCAACTGCGGGTCGCGGCGACCTGCGCCTGTCCATTTCAACACGGCAATAGGCTCACCACCTATTACGTGGGACATAAAACTACAAGGTGAAATGTGGGCGTATACTATGCCTCTGCCTACCCCTTCGGGGATAAAGGCGTGATTATATGTATGTATGTATGTATAAAAGCGTGTTTTTCTAGGGTTTTTTAAACCTTTTATTAATTTATATCCAATGTTTTTGAAGAGCAAATGAGATTCTTTGATTTGTTTTATTTATACAATACAAGTATGACAACGTGGGTAAAGATATGAGAACTTACTGTTATATATTAAAATTACCATAGAAAATATATGGGGTGTAGGTTTGGATTTGGACCCCTCCACGGGTCTACTTATATTTTAAAAAGTCATTGAACTACATCTGCCGACTTACTTATCATACCACGGTCCTACGTGCCTACTTCTCGTCTAGGTACATACATACAATTTTAAATACGCATAAACCTCTATACTTTCAAATAATGAATAATTGTACACGAATTCAATGCCAAATATAGACTGAAATACATCAGACATACTTTAAGGGACGATCAAATCTCATTATTAACGTTTATATCAAGAGAAATTTAGATGAAATGTTCGGGTAGAATTTCATCCTTGCTTATAGCTCACATGTTCAGAAAATATGTCGAAAATAAATGTTATATTTACGGAAATATGTATTTCGGTACTATTAATATCACTTTCAGGGTTCTGTACCCAAAGGGTAAAACTAGACCCTGTTCATGAGACTTCGCTATCCATCTGTCTGTCCCACCCCCGTTTGGGCGGAGACCCTGACAGCCATCAATGTGGCTAGATTGCTGAGTCCACAAAGGGCGATGGCCGTCAGGGTGATAAGGGGATACCGCACGATCTCAGGTAAGGCGGCATGTCTCCTAGCCGGGACCCTTCATGGGACCTGGAAGCGAGAGCCCTTGCGTCACTGTTTAGATGGCGCAAGGAGGCGCTGGAGCGGGGCCAAAGGCCTGCGTCTCGGGAAATCGAGGCCCAGCGGTACCTGCTCTACCAGGAAACCGTGAAGACATGGTAGGTGCGACTTGAGCAACCTAAGGGGGGATTCGCCACAATCGCGGCCGTCTGACCGGTCATGGACGAGTGGCTGGAGAGGAGAAACGGTGCTATCTTCTACCGGTTGTCACAGATATTTACCGGGCACGATAGCTTCGGTAGGTATCTGTGGCGAAGACACCGGGAGACCACGGCCGAGTGTCAGCACTGCGACGGCCGCAGCGATGACACAGCGCTCCACACGCTGGTGGAGTGCACGGCGTGGGCGCAACAGCGCCAGGTCCTGGTGGTGGGTCTGGACTTGGACATTCTCTCGCTCGAGACCATGGCAAGAGCCATGATCTCCAGTAGGAGTTAGTGGGACTGCGCCGCCTCTTTCTGCGAGCAGGTCATGCTCGTGAAAGAGAGGGTGGGGCGGGAATGGGAGAGAACTCTCCCACATGAGTTCCGCAGTCGGTGGCTTGGGCGCCGCAGCACGTGTCTTCGTCGAAAACTATCGGCCTATATGACTGGGGCCTGAGGACGGTGAGAGGGTCGCTCACCGTCCTTACAGAAGCTGGCCCATAACGACAGCGTTACGTGAGGAATTCGCGCACGCCCCCTTAGAAGCGGGATCACACCCGAAACCCTCCAAAGACGCGGGCTAGCACCCGAGCCACCCCCTAGGCGAGGCCGCAGCGGCGGCCGTGGGTCTGTTGTGAGTCCTGGGACATCCTTCTGAGGGCTTACCCGGGACTCCCAACCATAGGCTGTTGGGCGTAACCTGAGGTTTTTTAGTAGGTAGGAGTCGAGCATGGCATCCATGAGGATTTTCCCTCACGTTTAAAAAAAATAAAAGGGGGGGCTCCCATATAGCAAAAGTGATTTTTTGTCGTTCTTTGGTACGGAACCCTGCGTGCGCGAGTTCGACTCGCACTTGGTCAGTTCTTTTAAATGTAAGTCGTATCTTACGCAACAATCGCTTTCTAGGTATTGCTCGTATTTTTGTGTAAAAAGTGTAATCTTGGAATAATGCCAAGTCTAACCGCAATACGATATCTCACTGTTTAGGCGTTCCCTAAATACCATTAGGTAGGTATAGAACATTTATGGCACTGTTCAAGTTGACTAGCAAATAACATTTTGCTACAGCTTACATCTACTAAATCTTTTCGATCCTTTTACGAATAGGTATTCCTTTCAAAGAACAGAAAAGAATAACATTATATAGGTACTAGCTGATGCCGGCAGCTTCGCCCGCGTAAAATTCGTTCGCGTTCCCGCTTCCCGTAGGAACTTATTCCCGGGATAAAAAGTAGCCTTTGTGTTATTCCAGACTATAATGTATCCCTGTACCAAATTTCAGACAACTCCGTTAAGCCGTTAGAGCGGGAAAGAGTAACAAACATTCACTCTCACAAACTTTTGCATTTATAATAATTGACCATGAGGAGACCAGAGGGGCTAATGTTATCCATAATTGACCATGAAAGTTTAAATCTTACATCTTACTAATAATTAGTAAGAAGTAAGATTTAAACTTTCATGGTCACTAACACTATTATATTAGAGTTAACAAATAGATATATCTAGAAAACACAGCAGCAGATTTCACACATTGCAAACATTTAATGACACAGCTAAGTATTTAATACAAATAAAAATCTTATTTCAATTCAAGAGGAAATATTTCTAGAACTATGTTACGCAGGAAAATATACGTACTATAACAATTCACATCAGTTTAAAACTGAGAATTTAGTAGATAATAAGAGTACCACAATACGTAAATACACTAAAGATACACTGATCAACTGACCTATTTGTTAACTGTCTCGCTAAGGTATCTAAATAATAGCCAACTGTCTTCATAACAACAGGGTCACGGAGCCAGGAACTACAATGAACCCACGAGTTTTCTCCCCGAGGCTGCCTGTTCTAGTTCAACTCACTGCCACTGTAACAAGATCGACGGAAATTCATTTATATGCCGTCGTCTTAATTATACGTCCCTGCTGTATTTCAATGCGGTTAATGGTGCGTTTGATTTTGACTTATTTCAAATTCTTTAAGACAAGGCGTTGGAAATGAAAATTGTTTATACAAAATCAAAGTAAGGAAGTATTTCAATGAGTATTTGACCTAATTTTGCATAATATAAAAAACAGGAAAACGACACTCCTTTGCCCGAAACCATAAAAAAATATATAGGAAAGGTCGTTCAGTGAAAAGTATTCGTTGTAAGATTTCCCTCAAAGGTACGAGAGTAAATGCGTTATGGATTTCTGTATAACCATTTGTGAAACCGTAAAACTGTTTAATTTTAGGTTTGTATTTACTTCTCCCTGTTAATAAATCCCTCCCTAAAAACAGAGACCTAAATTCAGACTCTAACAATTAACAGTTTTCGTATTGAACTTATTCAATAATAATAATTTAATAAGATTAGTTTCAGAGATTTCCAAACACAGGCATATTATTACATTAATTAGTGCTAGATGGAACGGTGGATGGAAGTGCTAGAGAAAAAACGTCTTAAAAACAAAATAAAAACTTACCGAATGGAACGAAAAACGAGAATATTTCCAAACATAAAGTAAAAATGGAGGCAGAGAACACAAGGTCGATGTTAGGATCCAACGTGTGTTGCAATCGTATTAAAAAGTTTGTATACTGTTTTTGTATACTTGAGGATATTCTATTGAGATGCATGTTATACGCGATGTACACATAAACGGTGAATCAGAAGTGGATTCAACAGAATTTCCAACGAAAATTCACAAACGAGATCAGAATATCAATTCATTTCATCATTTTAAAATCAAAATGAGGCAAAAAAAAAAGAGGGAACTTATCAAACGACTACGGATTGCTAAAGCTATGGGCGATAATCAACTTAGTCACCAACTGGCCAGGGCTTTAAGGTCTATACTGAAATTAATTCAAGGGGTCTCCATTCAACTAATTAATGAAACTATTAATTTTAATAGAGCCAAACATGAAGCAGAATTTGATAGGGACCCTTTTAAATACTCGAGGAATATATTTAATGACAGAAAGCATGGTAGGCTGGACATAAGTAACGATCAGATCTATAACTACTATAAAAGTAATTATGAGGTGCCTAAATATGACAAATCATATAGTGAACTAAAGGAAAAAAAACCATCAAGTCCTCAATTCTTAATCAACTGTAATCCACCAAGCTTAGAAGAAATTGAACACCAAATTAAAAAGAAATCAACTAAATCTGCCCCTGGGCCTGATGGCATACCTTACATAGTCTATAAAAAATGTCCATCAGTACGTAAACACCTTCTGAGCATATTTAACAGGATCTGGTCGAGTAAAGAAATACCAGCGGCCTTCGGAGAGGCCAGTTTTGTGCTCATTCCTGAGAAAGAAATTGTTACCAGTCCAAAAGACGCCAGACCGATAGCGTTAACCAACACAATATCAAAAATTTTCTTCTCATGGCTTCAATTTAAAATGACTGATTTTATGATTAGCAATAAGTATTTTAGACCAAATCACCAGAAAGGGTTTCTGCCCGGAATTTCAGGATGTCTGGAACATAATTCTCTACTGGCGGAAAGTCTAAAAGATGCCAGATTAAATGAAAGGCAATTAACAGTTTGTTGGATAGATTTGGAAAACGCCTTTGGCTCAGTACAACATGAACTTATGTTGTTTGCATTAAAATGGTATAACTTTCCGTCAATAATTTGTGAAATAATAGCTTCTTACTATAACCAATTAAAATTTGTAATCAATACAAAAGAAGGACATACGCAAGCCTTAAAGTATAGAGTAGGTTTGTTCCAGGGTTGCTGTTTATCGCCAATAGTTTTCAATATAGTAATAAATATTTTAATTGACAGTATTATTACTCATGAGAAGAAATGGGGATATCGGTTTAAATTAAATGGCAAATATACAGAGTCCATCCTGGCGTTTGCAGACGACCTTGCAATCCTGACTCGCAGCCCAAAGCAGTGCCAAGACCTACTGCGTAAAGTGGATGAATTCTGTACATGGACAGATGGAATGAGGACAAAACCTAGCAAATGCTACTGTCTATGTCTGGGTAGGCGGGGTACTAAGTTTACGTCATATGACCCCGGGCTTGCTATAGGCGGGGAAAAAGTTTCTATTATATCGGAAACCGCGCCTTTCAAATTTCTTGGCAGAAAGATAGATAACAGAGGTTGTACTCCAGCTTTGGACGACATAATTGAAAGTTTCATTGTTGACATAAAAAAGGTAGACCAACAACCAATAGGTAACGTCAAGAAAGCATGGATATACGACAACTATTTAACATCACGTCTAAACTGGCCGTTTCTTGTGTACGATATGAGCCAAAACCTTCTCAGAAAATTGGATGCGAATGTTACGAAGACGTTGAAGTCGTGGCTAGGGCTAGCTCAATCGGCCGACCCGTCGGCATTATACAGAGCCTCTAATAACTTCGGAATGACGTTTAAGAAGCCGTCGGAACTCTATAAACATCTAAGAGTTACTAAAATACACGTCTTGGCAAAATCAAGAGACAAAATCGTTCAAACTCTTCCAAAGGATAAAAACATAGCAGAGCTTGAGTCGCGCCTCCAATTCCACAGGAAATTCATGGTGGGTTCGCAGACTGGTCGAGCGGGGTTGGGTAGTATCCGGAGACAATCAGATAAAGACATTACAAAATCTTTTCTGGAGCAGGATGAGAGCGATGCCTATAAGGTGCGCGCGATGAACCTGGAGATGCAGAATGAATGGCTTACTCTGGGCGAATTTTGTATTCCCATGGCCTTGCAGTGGCGTACCTTATTGTACGACTGGTCGCCGGCTTTGCTTAAGTTCTACCTGAACGCGTTTCAATTGACCCTCCCCGACCCAAGTAATCTGGTCAGGTGGGGGAAAGCCACAGATAAAACATGTAATGCATGTGGAGAAGCGATTGGAACTGCTAGGCACCTGCTGGTAGGTTGTAGGATGTTACTAGACCGGGGTCATTACACACGCCGACACGATAGGGTATTGGAAATCATACGTGAGGCTGTCAGTTTGGCGGTAACGAGAGCGAAAAAGGGATTAACCACAAACAAAAGAAATGACATTGCGTTTGTAAAGGAAGGCTGTTCAAAGAAAGTACCTCAAAAGCCATACTCAATTTTGATGGCTGCCGCCGATTGGACTATACTCTCAGACACGTATGAAAAACACTACAAAATCCCGGAGGATGTATGTGCCTCGTCATCCAGACCCGACATATTCCTGTTTTCGAGGATACACAGGCTTGCGGTGCTCGTGGAGCTGACGGTGCCGTGGGAGACCAACATACCGAAGGACCACGCCATGAAGACAAATAAATACTTTGACTTGACCAATGAGTTAACCAAAAATGGCTATGTGGTTAAACTCTATGCCGTAGAAGTAGGAGCAAGGGGAATTCCAGCTAAATCCCTGTATAATTTATTTAAGGACCTTGGATTGCCAAGAGCTTCAGTAAGCTCTTTACTATAACGAGTATCCAAAGCGGCATTGATAGGATCTTACCAAATCTGGTTGGGCAGGGGGGGGGGGGAACATTGTTGATGGTGGAAGGTGATCGTTTATGCGCATAGTAAGGTGGCCACCCTAAACCTACTCGAATGGGTCGCAAGTCCCAGACGCCGTCGGGGTGTTCCCCCTTGTGCCACGCTATGGACCCGGCGCCCGCACGGAGAATCCATGGAATGCTAAGAATACGGTCTCTGCTTCCCTGCCCAATTTCCCTGTAAATTGCCGCGGAATATTGTGCCGTGGAATATCTAATATTTGCATAATGCTATGAGAGTAAAAAAGTCGAGTGAAAGTGAACCTAGTAACATCGGATGTAATTGATTTCACCTGCCTAGTTTCAGATGTAATATCAGGGTAGTATCTCAGGTAAGAGTTCGTTTAGATATTATCGATTTTCCATTTCTCTTATAACCTTTGTTCTACTTCCGAGGTGGTAAACGGGTACGGCCAACTTGACTTGACCGTACTTTGAGATAAAATCTAGACCACAAGAGAATTACAGGGTGCTAACGTACTTACGTTTTATTATGTTTCAAGGTATATTATCATAGTTATTTACTTGCATTAAAATTGTGATTTAAAATTATTATGCTTAAGAATATTGTTGATATAGGATTCGTGAATTGTCATTTTAGCTGTAAGTCAAGTGTGAAGTTGTATTAGTAACTAGCGGACCTCATTCGGTTTCGTCCACGTAGTTCCCGTTCCTGAGGGAAAACGGAAATATAATATAGCATAATGTCAGCCACCCTTGGATGGTGTAGCTCTGAATTTTTCAAATTCTATTCAAAGCAAACAAACAGACAATTTATCCTTTCTATTTATAATATTGTATAGATTCAATAATGCTGAATCCTTATACATCACAAATCTCGAAATTATGGTTAAATAAAGCGTTTGAAATCCAGCATTCACAACTTATATATTTCGCTCAAAGAATTCCTTGCAACACATCACTCAATAAACACTTATTACGAATATTTAACCGTTCTTTGCTGTAATATGCTCGTGCTGGAATTTATATAACCAGGACAGAGAATGTTGATTAAAGTGTTCCTAGTTCGTAACCAGTCTAATATCGACGAAATGCTTTCTATGATTTCCAAGATAGGACCTTATGTTTCAATTATGTTCAGCATGATGCCAAGCAAATATACCAAATCAAGAACTCATATTTTTAGGGTACTCAAAGGGTAAAAAGGGACCCTATTCATGAGACTTCACCGACCGTCTGTCTGTCTATCTCTCTGTCTGTCTGTCACGAGGCTATATCTCAGGAACCGTGATAGCTAGAGAGCTGAATTTTTCACGGATTATGTATTTCTGTTGCCACTTTAACAACAAATATCTGAAAAAAGGTGGGATTAAGTGGGGGTTCCATACAACAAACGTGTTTTTTGTCATTTTTGGGACTGAATCCTCTGTGCGTAAGTCCGCCACGCATTTGTACGGTTTTAGTGTTTATCGAGGTCTTCCTTGCTTCCAAACTCTACCTCTATGTATTTAGAGAAGTGCAATTGCTATTCTCGACGGATCTTTTCGGAGCGTATGACCTTCGTATACTGCCAAACTGTTATTCAAATACTCTAAGGCCCTTCGTACACTAGGCTACGCAAATCTTCGATACTAATGTTGTCAACTTATGTCGCGAATATTTGGTAGCGCACGAACCGTACACACGAGATATCTCAAGACGCAATTTAGTCTATTCTGCCACTGTAGACATAGCGACAACACGTCTCAGACTAATTTAATTTACGAAATGTCTGACACAAGTGACGAAACTATGATTTTGGCTTACTATCTTTACTAAAAGCAAAGAAATCGTCGTAATAGGAAATACTGCGTTCAACCATATAAAAAAAAATGTAAAGTGTAGACTGTTTGTAGCTACAAAAAAATTACAGCAAACAGATGCTTGTCCAGTTTAACCCTTCCAAGACACAAGCGTGTATATTCACTGCTAAGAAAACCCCATTTACTGTACCGCCATAATTCCAGGGCACATCTCTCACTATCTCTGAAAGCATTGGGATCCTTGGCGTTGACATTTCCAGAGAGGTTCAATTCCGGAGTCATTTGGTGGACGAGGCTAAGCCGGCGTCCAAGAAGCTCGGTGTGCTCAGCAGAGCGCGGCGGTACTTTACTGCAGCGCAAACACTGCTTCTGTATAAGTCGCAAGTGCGGCCGCACATGGAGTACTGCTGTCACCTCTGGGCGGGGGCACCAGAATATCAGCCTCGTCCATTTGACTCGGTGCAAAGGCGAGCCGTGAGAGCTGTCAACGATCCTATGCTTACAGATGAAGTGGAACCTCTTCGCGACAGGAGAGACTTTGCCTCCTTATGCGTGTTCTACCGCCTGTACAATGGTGTGTGTCCTGAGGACTTATTTGATATGATGCCCACAGTTACGTTCTATCATCGCACCGCTCGCCACAGACAGGGATTTCATCCTCACACTCTACGTCCGGAGCGTTCGAGCACGGTTAGATCCGATAGGGGCTTTCTTCCACGCACGCTTAGGTTGTGGAATGATCTCCCTGCCTCGGTTTTTCCAAACGCCTAAAGTATGGGGTTCTTCAAAAGGGGTCTTAGAAGGTTTTTACAGGGTCGGCAGCGCGAGAGTCGCTCCTTTCGTGTTGCAAACGTTCATAGGCTGCGGTGACCACCGGTCCAGGTGGGCCGTATGCTTGTCTGCCACCTTAGTGGTATAAAAAATACTAAATTCAAATTGAATATTTATGTCAATTGTTCTGCCATCTTGGAAATCGCAGCGACATTAGTAGCGACGATCTCGACCGGCAGGTAGCGCGCGACTGGCGTCGGCGACGAATGAACAAAATGTCGGCGACGCATGTCTGTGTACGAACCTCTTTGAATTTGTATTGCGGTAGTCGCTTAGAGACCAAAATCTTTGGGTATCGAAGATTTGCGTAGCCTAGTGTACGAAGGGCCTAAGGAATCAACGCAACAATTTTAAATATGGCACATACTTGTAATCTCAACTAAACTTCAAAAATGAAACACCCACAAACATATTTTCAATTTATCCTTACTCCAAATAGTAAGTCTAAAACTATTTTTTTTTATTTATAGACGCGATTTTAAAGTATTGGTAAAGCTGGTGTTTAAACGGTTAGCTGTCTGGCGTATTATTTGAGGTAACAGATCCCACGGGAATGACCACGGGGCGAGGAATTTCACACCAGTCGCTTGCTCGTACCTCTGCCAGTACGGGGAATCCAGATTGGATATTGATTCAATCGTATTGTTGAAGTGGTTGCCGGGATTACTTTTTTTTTTTTTTTTTTTTTTTTTTTTTATTTCTGCACCTCTGCCATGGGCAAAGCCTAGCTTAAACAATTACTTTCTAGCTGCCTTATCAGAGAGTCTAGCCCCGCAGGGCTCGTTAACCTACTTCAAGAGATGTCGGGGGGCGGGGACACCTAATCCCGTGTCGTATGCTCTAATTAGCCTCGGCAAATGGCAATGCTGGCACTTTTGGGCACACTCTCGTGATTCCATCCGCACCGAGCCCTACGTTGCCGGCCTTATCTACTTCCATCATGCGTAGCGCCCCCGGGCCCCCGGCATCTCGAACCTATCTAAACTAATCCTCTTTCACCCATATTCTCTTTATCATTCCAGTTCTCGCTTTTATGCCTCTCGCACTTTCACGCTTTCCCGACCTTTCATTCTTTAATCTACACTAGCTAAAACTTAAATCTATCGTCTTTCATTCTTATTCCTCTAGTACCATACTCGTCGCGCTTTTATGCTTCTCGCACTTTCATACTGGCCTTTCATACTGGGGATTTGGGGGTATCATACGTTTGGTGGGGGTGGTGGGGTGTGGTTTGTATTTTATCTTTATTTATTTCATCCAAATTTTTTCTTTACAATTTCTTGACATAATTTTAATAGGTAACTCTCTTAATCTACTGTTATTACATTTTATTTTATCTTATTACATCTATTCTTATACACAGTTATAGTCTGTTCTTCTACTTCTATATAATACTGGTTGCTTTGTCAATCCCAAACTGTTTCAGACTTAAAATTTTGGTAGGTTACTATCTTTACTTCCCTTTTATTATCAATCTTAAGCTATATATCTTATCAATTTATTATACAATTTTAATATACATTTATATCAAACAAAGTTACTACATAACATTAACTATTTTCTATTTCTAAATTAATTTTTGTTTAAACAGCTCTATTCCTTTTCTTTTGTCTTATTATCTAAAAGTATTTTGTGCTTAGTACAATATTAAAATTATATTGCTAGACAAAATATTTCCTTACTTGTTTCTTTTATTGACAATTTTTACGATCTTATCGGAAAATTTTAGAAACTGCTTTCTATATTTTCGAATCAATTCTGGAAAATTTTCAGCTACTATTTTTAATCCGGTAATTTGTTCCAGATCCACTCTATCTGGTGCGTGGATGGGACAGTCTGCCAGCAGGTGGACCACATTTTCGTTCACCCCGGGCTCACAGGCGCACGATGGGTCCTCCTTACACTTGAAACGTGTCAAGTATTCGGAGAACCCACCGTGCCCTGTCAGCAATTGGGTTGTGGTGCCGGCGATCGCCATCCTCCGGACGACACCGTATGCCTCCACTGCACATGGGAAGAAAAGCTTGGTGACGGAGGCCTGCTCGCCCTCACTGTACCTCTTGTTCCACTCGTCAAGCGTGTCCTGCCTGAGGGCACGCTTCACGAATGAAACAGGGCACAGTCCGTAGTCCGGTGCTCTCTTCAGCCTCAGAGCCGCCTCCTTGGCGAGCTGGTCGGCTCGCTCATTGCCCTCCAACCCCGCGTGAGCCTTGACCCAGAATAAGGAGATTTCCTTACCCTGGGCCATGCCTTGGTGAATGGCGGCTCGGGCTTCAACCGCCAGGGGGTGAAGATCATGACGGTTTATGACCGTCAGGAGAGCGGCTCTGCTATCACTGAAGATGCCAAACGTGGACGCGCCTCGCCTGAGGATTACTTACAAGCATACACATCGCTCCAAATATCTTTGCGTCTATGAACTTCGTTCGCGCCGCATTTATGCAATATTAGGTATCACAGGGGAGACTACTGCGCAGCCTGAGGCGGGAGGGGCGGCACCTGCACGTGCAGTCGTGCATCTCGCTCTGCTGCGTTCAGCAATTTCGCCACTTCACTCTAACGTACTGTTATGAACACAATTGTTTAAAATGTTCCTTATTATTGTAATTTTTTTGTTCGTTATCTTTTAGTAGTGTTTTTGTTTTTGTTGTGTTAGTTATCTGTTTTGTTTATGTTAGTTATCTGTTTTGTTGATTGTTATTTCTTGTGTTTGTGTGTTATAATTGGATTTTTTAAATATTCGGAGAACCCACCGTGCCCTGTCAGCAATTGGGTTGTGGTGCCGGCGATCGCCATCCTCCGGACGACACCGTATGCCTCCACTGCACATGGGAAGAAAAGCTTGGTGACGGAGGCCTGCTCGCCCTCACTGTACCTCTTGTTCCACTCGTCAAGCGTGTCCTGCCTGAGGGCACGCTTCACGAATGAAACAGGGCACAGTCCGTAGTCCGGTGCTCTCTTCAGCCTCAGAGCCGCCTCCTTGGCGAGCTGGTCGGCTCGCTCATTGCCCTCCAACCCCGCGTGAGCCTTGACCCAGAATAAGGAGATTTCCTTACCCTGGGCCATGCCTTGGTGAATGGCGGCTCGGGCTTCAACCGCCAGGGGGTGAAGATCATGACGGTTTATGACCGTCAGGAGAGCGGCTCTGCTATCACTGAAGATGCCAAACGTGGACGCGCCTCGCCTGAGGATTACTTACAAGCATACACATCGCTCCAAATATCTTTGCGTCTATGAACTTCGTTCGCGCCGCATTTATGCAATATTAGGTATCACAGGGGAGACTACTGCGCAGCCTGAGGCGGGAGGGGCGGCACCTGCACGTGCAGTCGTGCATCTCGCTCTGCTGCGTTCAGCAATTTCGCCACTTCACTCTAACGTACTGTTATGAACACAATTGTTTAAAATGTTCCTTATTATTGTAATTTTTTTGTTCGTTATCTTTTAGTAGTGTTTTTGTTTTTGTTGTGTTAGTTATCTGTTTTGTTTATGTTAGTTATCTGTTTTGTTGATTGTTATTTCTTGTGTTTGTGTGTTATAATTGGATTTTTTAAATATTCGCGTTCCATGATAGATGTTATGAAGATAATTAGTAATTAGGTACTAGCTATTGCCCGCGGCTCCGCCAGCGTGGACGTCCGATATAGATGCGTGATGATAGCGAGCGTTATGACATACATACATACATACATATATATACTCACGCATTTATCACTGAAGGGGTAGGCAGAGGCATAGTAGACGCCCACATTTCACCTAATAGTTTTATGTCCCACGTACCCCATTACGTCCCCCATTTCAACACGGCAATAGGTGGTGAGCCTATTGCCGTGTTGAAATGGACAAACGCAGGTTGCCGAACATTTTCAAGCCACCCATAAGGCCTTCAACTTGGCTTAACGGTTGTCATTTTACTAACTACCGGGTTTCATTTCGAGTTTTCCTTCTCTACGCAATGAATCATTTTGCGAAAGCATTCCCTTAGTCGCCTCTTACGACACCCTCGAGATGTATTGAGGTGGCGACATTTTGTAATCTTACCCGTTGCAACACGGGACCCCGTCGCCACACGAGGCTTATGACATTAACAAATAATGCGGTTTTCTATTGGTGAAAGAACTTTTAAAATAGGTTCAGTAAATCTAGAGATTACTCTCTACAACCTCGTAAAATAACAAACACTAGGTACTTAATTATACCTAATAATAGTATAGAATTAATAAAGTCCTATTCAAAACTGCTATGTCCTGGAAATTACGCAAACAGTATCGGTAAAATGTATTTTTAGGCTTAGTACTTTGGTTTGCGATTGTACCTGCGCAGCCTTGAATTTTTAACTAACTTCATAGGCGCAAAGATATTTGGCGCGAGCTGTACTGTCATTACATACTTTAGTATTTGGTTAAATAAATGTATTAGTGTATTTTACATTACAGTTATGAAGATTTTATTGTTTTTTTAATAAACCAATTAATCTCAAAAAGGTTGGTAGTTATTCACAGACTTCTATTGTGTTTATTAAAAGTTTAAACATTTAATTCTCTTTAAAAAGATAATATTTTGCTTATTGCTGACCCCCATTACCTGCTTCTAAAACAACGTATGTGGTTCCTTTTGTTGTTACACGCGTATCTGCAAAATGGTTTGATCAATCCGGGATCTTGTAGTCGTCATTAATCTTAATTACTTGCTTGTAAGAGTAGACTATACAATCAATAATGAGAATGAGAAAACTAAGCACCGTTAGAATTTTTTATTTTTCTAAGAAATTTACATAATATATAAGTTATATAAATCCATGAAAAACACTGAACGAGGCTACGAGTATTGCACAAATAGTACAAAGTAAATGCTTTGAAGTTTCCATGCAAAAAAAACTTTTACAGTGAAGAAATAAATTCAGTTGAAGAGTTGCGTGCGTGTTCAAGTAGCAGCTCATAAAACTGAAAACGCTAGTCGTGATGATTTATGCACGCTGGACTAAAAGACATTTTATTTGGTTTTGTTTAGGGTACATTGTGAAATTCTACAAACGTTACGAATGTGATAGTTTGTGAAGACGTTTCTAACTAAATCTCGCTATAACCCTTGAACTATTTTGACTGAAATTTGGTGTAACGTGGCAATATACCTAGATACTCCTTGGATTACTCGATTTTACATAAGCAGCTATATTCCGGGAGCATGATTCTGTGGGGAAACGGGTACAACGGGAAAGCATCACTATTTGGGTGATGGTTTTAGTACTTATGTATAAGTACAAATGTATTTACTTAAAAGCTTCTTCCGAACTATAAACTTTACTTAAAGTTTTATTTACTTGCCAACATACTGTTATTTGTCATTAACAAACATAATCCCTGTTTACAGACAAACGATAAATACCCGCAAAGTTGATTAAAACATTTCCTATCGGAATGTCATTAAACTCCACTTTCAAACAAAAATGTGTGATAAAGTAATCCTAAAACGAGTTTCAATAAAAAACTGAGTACTTTTGCGTGTAGGATTAAGGCATCAAAAATTAATCCGAGGCTCTGTGCTTCCACGGACCTCGGATGGGGCCACCTGCGGGATCCAGCCTACAGGTAGGGGGCGTCAGCATCGGCATCGAGCCCTCGATGAAGTATCTGGGGCTCGTACTCTATGGCCGGTGGAACTTCAGAATCAGAATCAGAATTATTTATTTGCTCGAAACATGGTTAAATAAAGTTGACAATTACAATCATAGGTAGATCCAGCATGTTTCACCGTACATAGGCGGTGTGCAAATCATAAATATTAATCATAAAATGTCAAGTCAGTAATACCAAAAATCAATACAATCGAACATCACTTCCGAAGTTTTGTCCCAAAACTGAGGGGAGCATCGGCCGCACTCGCGCGGCTGATGCCCAACATCAGGGGACCCAACGCTCCCTATAGGAGACTGTACCTGGGGATCGTGCGAAGCATGGCTCTATACGGGGCTCCCGTATGGGCGGAGACCCTGACGGCCAGCAATGTGGCTAGACTGCTAAGCCCGCAGAGAGTGATGGCCGTCAGGGTGATAAGAGGATACCGCACGATCTCCGGTGAGGCGGCATGTCTCCTAGCCGGGACCCGTCCATGGGACCTGGAAGCGAGAGCCCTTGCGTCACTGTTCAGATGGCGCAAGGAGGCGCTGGAGCGGGGCCAAAGGCCTGCGGCTCGAGAAATCGAGGCCCAGCGGTCCCTGCTCCACTAGGAAACCGTGAAGACATGGAAGGTGCGACTTGAGCAACCAAAGGGGGGATTCGCCACAATCACGGCCGTCAGACCGGTCATGGACGAGCTGGAGAGGAGACACGGTGCTCTCTCCTACCGGTTGACACAGATGCTTGCCGGGCACGGTAGCTTCGGTAGGTATCTGTGGCGAAAACACCGGGAAACCACAGCCGAGTGTCAGCACTGCGAGGACCGCAGCGATGACACGGCGCTCCACACGCAGGTGGAGTGCACGGCGTGGGCGCAACAGCGCCAGGTCCTCGTAGTGGGTCTGGGCGTGGACACTCTCTCGCTCGAGACCATGGTGCGAGCCATGCTCTCCGGCGGGAGTAAGTGGGACTGCGCCGCCTCTTTCTGCGAGCAGGTCATGCTCGTGAAGGAGGCGGCGGGCCGGGTGCGGGAGAGAGCTCTCCCGCCCGAGTTCCGCAGTCGGCGGTCTGGACGCCGCCGACGTGTTTTCGCCGAGGACTATCGGCCTCCATGACCGGGGGTCTGAGGACGGTGAGAGGGTCGCTCACCGTCCTTACAGAAGCAGGCCCATGACGGCAGCGTGACGTGAGCAACTCACGCATGCCCCCCCTTAGAAGCGGGATAACACCCGAAGCCCCCCAAAGACGCGGGATAGCACCCGGGGCGAGGCCGCAGTAGCGGCCGTAGGTCTGTTGTGAGTCCCAGGACATCCTTCCGAGGGCTTACCCGGGGCTCCCAACCACAGGCTGTTGGGCGTTGCGTGAGGTTTTTTAGTCGGTAAGAGTCCGGCATAACATCTTTTGAGGATTTTCCCTCACGTAAAAAAAAATGAAAAACAAAGGGCATCAAATTAAATACAAATTCCCCTTTGTTTTGTTTGGGCAGGTTTTATTTTTCACTGTTGATTAATTTTACGGCCGGTGAAGATTGAAATTTTCTTTATTTATCAATACTAAAACTTACTTTTTCTATTTAAATAAACTTTTAAAAACCGAAAATGAGGTTACCTAAATATTGGTTTTAAACTTTCATGGTCGCTAGCATTACTATTTAAGTTAACGGGATGTTTACCTGTATTATAAAAAACGGTACTTCAGTTCCACCCTGATCATGGCGCTTGCTTGTAATGCTAAATAGCCCGATATATTATGGTTACAGAGGTTTCAGCTTCAGTTTTCACTACATCTATTTGGACGCGTCTGACCAAAAATCAAAATATATTCTTTAAGGAAATATCAGACACTCTTTAGGTTTTTTACAAGTTTTAAAATACACGCTTGTATATTTAAAACGTGAATCAGAACGATTTGACCTGCGCACAAGTGACTTACCGACACAGGGACCCAGGAAATCTGATCTTAGACAGATACCAAAGATCGTGTGGTTTTAGTTGATTGAAGACCGGCATGGCATCCATGAAGGATTCCACACCCAAAAAATAAAGGTAATGGGTGTGGAATTCTTTTCACTTCAGAAAATAATGTAAGTTACTACTACTGCAAACTTACTAATACTTTCAGATTCCTATACCTTTATAATTAAAAATAGCTTAATGTAAATAGCCGTAATGATGAGATTCAATAGACCGTTAACATTTTAAACTATTTACTGAGATTTAAAAAATACCGTCCAATTAGTTCTTTAAGTATACAACAACCATTATAATCAGATATTATTGCCAAGGGCATAATTTAGTAAATACAGTCATGATACTAATAGCGACATTATTTCATTATCCTTACATGTAACTTGTTGCTCTATCGCATACATACACATTCACGATAAAATAGATAACTATATCCTTTTCGAGGCTAGATTTCCATCAACTTTCCGAACAGAGCAGTTATTTTTCAACTTCGCTTTGCACGAAACTGCATATGGGCATACTTGAAAAATAACTTTCAGATTTATGTAAATCTTATGACAGGAACCATCGTAATATATCACCCGTTAAACATATCTGGACTGTGGCCACAGAATTTGTGGCGTCTTTTAAAAGACATTTATTTGAAAATACTGTCGAGGTCCGATGTCAGAGAGCAATTTGTTAGTTTACTATGAGAGCAGGCGGGCTTGACGCTCCGCTGCGCAGGCGAACAAGTCATCTTTTATTAAATACGTACAAACATTTGCATTTATCTTGCTTCAGTATATACTGCATTTTTACTTTTTAAAATATTTACGACGAAAATAGATCTTTAATAATCTACGACGACCAGTTTTTAATTTTTCTATTTGGGGGTTAGTTTTGTATCGAATTACTTATCTAATTCTATTTCTGGAGCATGAATTTCAATTTCCCTATGAATCTCAGAATAAACTTATTTTGTACATTCCATGCCCCTGGCCCTTTATTACGATACGCTATTTAGCCCAAATATATTATTCAACTGATAAAACTACTTATATATTTCTGTATACAAATATACAATGTATATAAATCATCAAAACCCCGAAAGAAACATTTGCGGATAATACAAATATTTGACCCAGTCTTAGTAAAGGCTACTGCGCCACCGAGACAGCCATTTATTAAAAGTACAACTTTTAAACTTGATTTTCAGTAATGTTAATATTAACTAAATAGTTGTTCTAAAAACCTTTCGAATAGCTTTTGTAGTTTTAAATGATATCCGGGTCATACATCTTTGACCTTACAAGTAAACAGTACTCCTTCTATTCTATTTAAAATACAAAAGGAACCTTTCGGCTGACAATGCCTATTATCTTTTTCATTGTTAAATATGCTTAACAGTCCAGCGAACCTTTTGAAATTGCTATTGGCTTTCAGTGTACTTAACAATAATTCCTACTAATATAAAAATGCGAAAGTAACTCTGTCGGTTACGTTTGAACCACGGAACTGGTTCTAATGTAATCTGACACAGAGATAGAATAGACTCAGAGGTAATGACTACTACGATTGAAATTTTCATATTTACAAATATATAGTCTCGCCTTTATCTCCGAAGGGGTAGGCAGAGGCATATTATTATATGCCTACATTTTACCTTTCTAGAATTTGCCCCACGTAATAGGCGGTGAGCCGTATTGCCGTGTTAAGATAGACAGGCGCAGGTTGTGACTGTTCAAATCAAATCGTCCATAACTCGACTTATTTGCTACCACTCTACTGCTAACTGGGACACTAATATTTTTTTAAATACCATAACCTCAAAGCGGTCACCCAACTGAGGATCATGATACTCTACTATATACCTAGTGATCGTAGATAGAGTAAGCGAAATTACGAGTTCTGCAAAAAATTTAATAGTACGTAACTATTAGCAGAGTAGATCTTAGTCTGCCCAGTTGGCTGCAGGCGCCACTTGCCCGTCCGTTCAAACTCATCTCCATTTATATGAGCCCATATCAATGAACATAAACATGATGTAAGGATGTTACTTTTATGACCACCACCTATAAATTGTGACACAACTCAGTTATGTATGTATTTAGTCATGCTAAAAATAAACACATGAGATCATGTGTTTATTTTTAACATGACTAAATACATTTTATTTTACCCCATCAAAACTAAAATGAGAATGAAAAGAGCATTATTCTCAGACTACGTTATTATAATAAAGGTTTTTTACTGCATTTAATGTCGCACGATATGTATTAGGTACTACTTCATTAAGTAACTAGTATGTAAGTAAGCCGTATTATATCTCTCTTCAACACGGGTATCTGCTATTTTTTTTTACGAAGACAACAAGTCTCTTCGTAGGCTTACATGGAGACATCCATAATGCTATAAAAGCGAAACCGGTCAGGTATTTTTCAATTTTTTTTTTTAAAGTGGAATAGTACAAGTGAATTTTTATAATGTATTATAACAAGTTCCATCAAGTGCCAACAATCGAAAGTATAACGGATATGGAGACATCCAGTTTTATTATTAGTAGAGCCGCGAACAGTAAACCAGTAGATTTACGTAGCAGTGATTTTAGTGCAAAGTTTTCCATATAGGTCATATGGAAAAGTTTGCTCTAAAATTAGAGCGAGGTCTCCATTCAAAACTTTATACTGTGAAACGTGATAGGCATAAAACATTAAGAGAACAATATAAATGAAAATAATACTTGTATTTAAATATTTCATTTCACTCGGAATCAACATGTGCTCTAACAGTGGGATATAATAACCACACGGATCATATTGCCTCCACGCTGAGATTTAATTTAACACACCCGGGCGAAAAACGATTTTTACCTGGGTATAAAAAATATTTTCAATGTTTGTTACAAAAACTTCTTGATTTATTTACGAATAACTAAGTAGGTATTGAATTGAATAAATGTTACAACGTTCTAAAAACCAATATTTGAGCATCTTGAATGAAAAGACTTCTTTATTTACTTTTTTGAAACCTGACTAGAAACCATTCAGATTCTTATTTTCAAATGCTAAAACATTTTCCAAGTCCCTACATATCATATACAAACATCTTCCTATAAAGGAAGATGTTTTTTTATTTCAAATTTAAATAAGTTATAATGTGACTTAGATATTAATGTTACAAAAAAGCTTTACACTGTAGCATGCACGTCGCAAAGCGTAGATACAATTTCACATGCAAATGAAACTAATAATGATTGGTAGCCATTTTTTTTTTTGTTTAACGCGAGGGAAAATCCTCATAGGATGTTATGCCGGACTCTTACCGACTAAAAAACCTCACGCCACGCCTAACAGCCTATGGTTGAGAGCCCCGGGTAAGCCCTCAGGAAAGATGTTCCGTGACTCCCAACAGACCTACGGCCGCCAATGCGGCCTCGCCCAGGGGGTGGTTCGGGTGCAATCCCGCGTCTATGGGGGGGTTTCGGGTGTGACCCCGCTTCTAAGGGGGCGTGCGTGAGTTGCTCACGTCACGCTGCCGTCATGGGCCTGCTTCTGTAAGGACGGTGAGCGGCCCTCTCACCGTCCTCAGACCCCCGGTCATGTAGGCCGATAGTCCTCGGCGAAGACACGTCGGCGGCGCCCGGGGCGCCGACTGCGGAACTCGGGTGGGAGAGTTCTCTCCCGCACCCGTCCCGCCGTCTCCTTCGCGAGCATGACCTGCTCGCAGAAAGAGGCGGCGCAGTCCCACTTACTCCCGCTGGAGAGCATGGCTCGCACCATAGCCTCGAGCGAGAGAGTGTCCACGCCCAGACCCACTACGAGGACCTGGCGCTGTTGTGCCCACGCCGTGCACTCCACCAGCGTGTGGAGCGCCGTGTCATCGCTGCGGTCCTCGCAGTGATTGGTAGCCATATAAAAGTCGTACTTTTCCTAGTCATTACGCCTCGTGGAAAAAGTAATTAAAATGAATGTTGCTAGAAGCTTTTTTAAATAGAAAATGTAAAATAATATTATGGAAGCTTTTTACACATCATTAAATTAAGCTGATATAAACTTGTGTCACTGGATCTAGACAACTGATAAACATTCATATATATAACATATGAAAAAATAACTCCGAAACAAAGATTTGTGAATCACACAAATCTTTGTTTGATTCACAAATCTTGGACCTCAGTATGCCAGTCGCATACTCTATGACTGCGCCAACAAGACATAAACATAAAACAAATCAAAGTGACCTGATTTCATTAAGCTAATATTGCTTAGAGATCCCTTGAGTTTTCCACATGAAGTTGTTCCTAGTATATAAAATATTCTATGTATTAATTAATCCAGGAAGTCAGCTGTCTGTTTCATTTTATCATATTATTTTGTTCAGGGGTAAAATAAAATAAAAATAAATTAAATATCTTTGGAATTTAAAAATAAATTAGATGTGTCAAAATTGCTGTGACTCTATCACGGCAATTTTGACATATTTAATTTCTTTTAAACTTCATTGGGGCTTCTCGAGTTCTAAAATGTAACAGACCAAAAAGAACTCGAGAAACTCAGTCCCAAAGAGAATACAATACTACATAAAAAGAGACGGGACTTCCATAGTGCGAAATAGTCTTACGAAATGTCAAACCATGATCAACTGACAGTAGCCAACCTAACAACTTTAACACATACAGTTGCCAACATTAGGGAAAAATAGTGATGTATACTATATTTATCGATATCGATACTATATTTATCGATATCGATAAATGCAGTGGTCTTTACTAAATATTTTGTATTTTCACAGAGATGCTATACTCCATTTTTCAACTAAAGTACTGCGTCATACAAGTTACATTTTGAAAATGAATAAGCATTTTAATTCCCGGAGGCAGTACATTTAATTAAAAAAACAGAGTATAGGCTCAGTTTTGGTTGTGAAATGATAAGTTCATAAAATATTATTATATTTATTTAAAAAACAATATTTGTAATTTCAGCGCCTTATTTCTTATTCTGACTTCTGACTGTGTATCATAATGACCCTTTTTAATTACCAAATATTAGGACGCTTGCTTCATTATTGCCTTCATCTTTAATCACTAAAGTACAGTAATTAGCTGAAACAAAATAATGAGATAATTACAATATTTTTGTGTTATTTTTTATCGTACAGGTTATAGATATGTAGCCATGATTTCTGAAGTGGCACCAACCTTTTGTTATGGTGATGGTGATTATTTAGCTGAATCCATTAATTAAGCAATTTTATTTTGAATTGAATTTGTCTGTTCAATCAATTCTGCAGCTCGCTGTAGTGACTGTATATAATATTAACCCTTTTGAATACTAAATATTAGGATGCTTGCTTCATTATTGCCTTCGTCTTTAATTACTTTGTACCACTCACTTTATACACATGGTAATTGGCTGAAACAAAAATAATGACGATTATTCTTGTGTTTTTTTTAACATATTTTTGTGTTAAGTGGCTTGGCAGTGAGTCTTATTGATGGAACTGCAATTTCTTTAACTGCGTCCTTTTTTCCTAAAATCTTTGTCAGTAAAATGTTTTCCGCAAACAAATTTTAACTGGTGGAGTTTCTCTATGGGTATATAAGCTAAATCCTTGTTTCCTGTTTTCTTCACCCATTCCTTAAAACTAAAAATAAAACAACGATATATAAGTAATTGCAAAACTACTACCACACTATTTTCCTAAGGATTATACAATATATAATTTTCATTGTTTTCACCCATATAACCTATGACCATTGATAGATTTACTAATATACTACTCACCGAAGCTCATTCATAGGAAATCTGGCCATGAAAAACCGTTTTGTGCCGTCTTTTCTTCCAGATTTTAAACCGAATATTTCACACTTTTTATAATGCATAATTCGATAAACTATGTAGAACAAACACAAGAGAATATAATATAGAGAACGAATTGATAGCAAAAATAAGCTATTATCTCAATTATTTCAATAATATCTTTCAGAGAAAAATAAATTGAAAATAACGAATAACAACTTGACATCCACAGTGACAGACAGATGACATTTCCTCAAGGCACGAGCGAGGCAGATAGAGTAATTGGGTGAGACACATATAGTCGCCATTACAATTTGATCAATTTTCATACATTTTTTTGCTTGTACGTAGTTGCGACAGACTGCTCAGTCCGTCTAAATTTACATCCGGAGTTTTTTTATTTATCTTAAAATGTAATGTATTTTTATTTTCAAATCTATAAAGGAACAATCAGTACCACTGCGAGGCAACTTGTCATTCAAAAAATCTTTAATGCTTTATTAAACTTTCTGGCACCATTTGCATATTATTATAAAGTTAGAGTATGGTTGAGAAACATACAAAATATTATAGCTATTTGATTTCACGACATTCTATCTAGAGGTTGTATAGTAGACCACTAGGTTGTGTATTCGATTCCCATCACACGGGACCTAATTTTGATACTGGACCCGACTGGACCGGAGCGTTCGTGGCCACGCGGACTCATTGTTCTGTAAACGATCACTGCAGTAAGCAACTTTCGCTATGTCCAGCACTTGGACCATCCATGAACCACTTTGTGACATTTATTTGAGTGTTTCCGTGCTTTGGAAGGCACGATAAGTCAGTGGTCACGGTCGTTAAGCGAAGTTTAGGCGGCCTAAAAATTGGCAGTCACAACCTGCGCCTATCCATCTCAACATGGCAATACGGCTCACCACCCATTACATGGGAAAAATTCTAAAAAAAAGGTGAAATTTGGGCATATAATATACCTCTGCCTACACCTTTGTTAATAAAGGCGTGACCATATGTGTGTATGAAGAATTATAACTGGCTTACTCTGAAAACCTGTATAACGTATTCCTGTAAATGTAAGTAAGTACCAATAAATAACGAATTTCCTCTTTAATTTGCGTTTCATAGGCAATACGTGATAATCCTAATTAATAACCCTAAGTCAATTTGCAAGCTAATGGCTTTAGGCAATTGCGCATAAATTATATAATTTTGGCACAAATATAATTAAGGCAATAAAAAATGTTTAAGAAATATAAAACATTGTTTTGTTAGTCTGTAGGTATAAACGACTTCCAATCATCTTAAACTTCAAAACAAAGCGAGCCTAAAGACAATACAATTTCAGTAATCGTTTACTTACTTCGAACGCCTCTAAGTTAATAAGCAATTCAAGTTAACGTAACTAAGGATTTGGGTCCTCGAGAATTTAGTATGACGTTCTTCATAATGTTAACTGTCCCTCTTGACGCTTATCACAACCCTCACAGATTCAATTACAAGTCATTGTCGCCTTGTTGTTTCCTCTTAACAAATACATCCAGTACGTAGTTGCGTATATTATATTAGCTGAACCTCTCTGTAACAGTTTATAGGTCTATTATAATGCTTTGAAGTGATATTACTACAATTATCATAATTTTCAAGAGTGTTTTATAAGACTTATAAGAGTACTTTTGGGTTGTGAGTACTTTGCAAGTCCTTACATCCATCACAGTATTTCATGCCCTTAAGAGTGAAATTTCAATTGTATGGAAGAAAGGACTAGCACGATGAATGCGATCGAAATGGCGCGCGGGCTTCTCATATAGCCCCCTTGTTACAGGATAAAGATAATTGCCGTATTGCATAGTGATGCCTGGTGGCAACGCATTGTATAGACAAGAACGGTCAGTCTAACTACAGAACTTCGATATCGCCAGTTGATTCATTGGTCAGAGGGCAGTCGCTTTACGGAATATCGAAGTTCATTCAATGAGGGATTGAAAATCAGGCGATAGTTACTTTAATGCAATAAAACACATTTGTGAAATATTAACCGATTATTGTAAATTCTGCACTTGCTTAAGGTTACCCAGGTTATAATAATTGGCAGCCAATGGATGGTTTCAAGAATTGATTGGACACTGATTCCAAAAATAACCTGTCATGGAACTTATGTACCTTACAGTAAATCTGTTAAAAATTTGGGCATACATTTAGATGAAAGCTTGTCTTGGGGTACTCAATTACAGGAGCTGAGACGAAAAATATTCGCTGCATCGGGGTCCATGCGCAGATTGAGAAATTTGTTACCGACTACAACCAAAATTGCGCTTGTACAATCACTTCTTCTTCCTTTATTTGATTATGCCGATGCCAGCTATTTAGATCTCACCGTAGACCAACTAAACAAACTTGAGAGACTCCAGAATTATTGCATAAGATTCATATTTGGCTTACGTAAATATGATCACATCTCTGAATACCGCAAAAGACTCAAGTGGTTGCCTATCCGCCTTCGCCGGAATGCTCATATCCTCTCCATATTATACAGTATCCTTTTTAATCCTGTTACTCCTTTATACCTAAAAAAACGCTTTAGTTTCATGAATGTCGCCCACTCTAGAAGTTTACGGTCATCGGAGAATTTGACATTAAGAATGCCTGCCCACACAACTAATTTTATGGACAATTCGTTCACTATCCAAGCAGTTCGCTTGTGGAATGCGTTGCCAGAGAATATCCGATGTGCACAATCGTTGCACACCTTCAAGGGACTAGTCAAAAACTATTATTTACGTGTCAATGACTGCATGTAGTCTGCTAGCAGGTCTCCTAAATACAATATTAAAGATTCTTGTATTTATTATAATGGGTATTAGTTTAGTATATGTATATATATATATATATATATATATATATATATATATATATATATATTGTAATTGTAGTGTAGGTAAGCTTAAAACTGTATACTTACTTTTATGTGTGTAGTATGTATAAATAAGTATGTACAAATATATGTATATATTATAAATAAATGTTTCATATATTATTATTTGTAATGTAGGTACAGTAATGTACACCAAACTGCCCTAGAAAATTCACACCATACAATCTCCATAAAAAAGGTTGCCTGTAAGAGATTGCCTTGTGCGATAAGGCCGCCAATTGTTATGCCAATAAGTGTAATTTTAACTGTTTTGCTCAAATGTTATTTCTGGTGTACAATAAAGAGTTTTTTACTTTACTTACTTTTACTTAAGTGGTTGAAGATGACTAGCACAAAATCAATGTGATGGGATAAAATCTAGTTTATCTCTCTGAGGAATCATTTACACAACGAGAGCTTTGCGACGACAAACGAGATTGGCGGTTTATTCTAGGCAATAATAATGCTTGCTTAGGGTAAAAAATGCGGAAGGGTTACAGAGCCTCGCCTCTTGAATACAATAATCGCTACTGAAACGCTCTTAGGTCGAGAGTCTGTGTAATCGAACTATACGAGTTGCCTTACGAGTTTTATTTTATTTATTTATTTATTTCATTAACAAATACATAACAACTTTACATGGTTGCCGAGGTCTCCTTTTAAGTAAAGAATACTTGTGCCAGGAGACCTCGCTCTTCTTTACGTACATTACATTTATTATTTACATTTATATTTTGTAATAGGTAATAATTACGGCAGTGTCTTAACAGAACATTATATCAAGTTTTGCTATTCGAGAACAGACTCGTCACTTAAGAGTTTAGTTCCGAGTGACAGAGTTTCTATCACCTGAAGTGTGAATTGCTTGACAATTACGAGATTTTTTCAAAATATAAACAACCGCAGCCAGGTGAGAATCGTAAGGTGAGTCATACGATTTTTCACTGCGTGCGGAAACTCACTTTGTGTAACAGATCTCTAATGCTCTTATGAGCTCTGGGGATGGTCAAGCGACTTGAGTCGAGTCTGTTGAATTATGAATAAAGGAAGCTTCAGTGTGCATGATTTCGTTGCGCGTATTTAAGCATCGACGTTTATGTACAGATGAATGTCGCGTCGAAGTAAACTCTCAGTTTAACGTAAAACTATAACAGCATAGTTACACTCATAGATTTAGCATTTCCGCTACTGTTACACTATAAATCAAATTCACAGAGTTGCTTAATTCATGTCCGTTTACTCATTATTATTAATCAGCTATAATTTTGGATGGTCATGTTGTGTCAACATGATTAATATTTCGTTTCAATTTGCTGCTAATTATTTCGTGTGTTTTGATTAACTGCGTTGGTGGTAAATTTAAAGAACAAATACAAATACACAAATTTACTCTATGTTTATACAAATTAAGGAAACTTATGCCTATATTAACATGGTATCGGCATCAGCATAATTTGTGAATGTTTTTTAAAACCTGTGTGTATAATTTGAAGTCGCCCATTTGATAGATGGCGATCTAATGAATTGTGGATCACTTTAACAGATCGCATGACTATTGAAATTGATCTAAGTTTTCGGCAGAATGCCGTGCCTTTACATAGTCCTTTTGATGAACTGGGGGTTTCAAGAGGAGAAAAACAAGTGCGCAAGCAAGGCGTTGCGATAGTCTCTATATTTTGACAGAGAGAGAAGGAGAGAGTACAATTAGGTTGAAAAGGTCTATAACACTCTTTGAACTTCAAAAAGTCCAACAAATAAGGCAGCTATTTGCATTTTCTATTAGCTTAGGAACGAACTCTAAAAGCAATCAAATTTACACACATTCACTGTTAGATGAAATTTAAATAAAAGAAATTATAGAACGTTGAGCAAGATTTGATTTTCATACTTGGATAAAAACCAGTGTAAGATTTCAAACGACTGCCTGTATATCCCGAATTTTTCCGCACTTTTATTTTTCATGAGCATTTACGATGCAAAAGACGCTTTTATGAATAAAATATAAGCATCCATTTAGTTTGAAAACACAAGAAAATTGCGCTACTTATTACGTTACTGAACATTTAATGCTACAGAATCCATTAGTACATTAATGTATGCTAATGTAACAGTAATGTTAACAGTTTTTAGGGTTTCGTAGCCAAATGGTAAAAACCGAACCCTTATAGATTCGTCACGTGTGTCTGTCTGTCTGTCCGTCCGTGTGTCACAGCCACTTTTCTCCGAAATTGTAAGGCCTATGCTATTGAAACTTGGTGACTAGATGTATTCTGTGAACTGCATTAAGGTTCTTATATAAAACTAGAAAAACAGCAGTAAATTTTGGGGGTCCCCATACACAGAACTGAAACACAATTTTTTTTTTTCATGTAACCCATACGTGTGGGGTATTTATAGATAGGTCTTCAAAAATGCTATTAAGGTTTCTAACATCATTTTTTTCTTAAGTGAATAGTTTGCGCAAGAGACACTTCCAAAGTGGAAAAATGTGTGAGTGTGTGTGTGTGTGTGTGTCCCTCTAACTTCTAAACTAAGAGAATGATAAATCTTAAAAAAAATGTATTATGTACATTGCTATAAAAACTACCAACGAAAATTGGTTTGAACGAGATAGAGCTGGTAGTTTTTTTTAATACGTCATAAACCGCAATTTTCGGTTAGAAAAATCACTACCACTGCGAACGTGTTAAAACATCAATCAAAGTTACAACGAACTATAAGAACTTTTATATTATATTACTTGCTGCTACGAAACCCTTCATGAGCGAGTCCAACTCGCACTTGGCCGGTTTTTTTTATTATTTGCTTTGTAGTTGCTAAAATTAAATTTAACAAAGTTTTTGCGGTCCAATTCAACTTCAGCTGCGATAGGATCAACTGCTAACTAATGGAGGATGGCATCCTCAAGATGCCATGGCGACGAGAAGAGAAACTTTGATCAAGTCCCTGAACTAGCCAGTCTAGCCAGCGTGGTACAGTCAGGCCAATCTCCCTCCGAATTGTGGGTTAAATTAACTAACAATTGATATTCATTAAACACATAGAAAACAACTGACTTTTTTTTATATATTTAGCTCGCCAAATTGCCGTCGCCACCAGCCTGATGGAAAGCCGTGGCGCATCTAGCGATTGGGGACCACTTCTGACAGTGGTCCTCAAGTTGGCGGCCCTTTGATGTGCCTCTTCACGCTCCTCTTGAAGAACCCGGGACTTTATACCAGAAAGTATAAATGATTTTTAGTTTAAAATGATGATAAGTTACGATTTTAATTATAATAATATCCTTTTCTACAAACAAAAGTTCGACAAATAGTGAACCGTATCATAATAATTATCGAACAAAACAAATAGAACACACCACAAAAAGAAATATTTACCGACAGTAACGACTATAGAGTAAATACTGCGTACTCAATTATAGAAACGTATTCGTGGATGAATATTTAACCGCTCCCAGGATTTCCAATACTAATACAATGTTATCGGTACTGTTGTTTTTACTCGGGGGAACAACCGTTGTTTGCCGAGCTACCGTCAAGTATTAATCCGATGTTTGATGTGAAATATACTGTCTATTTTATTTATTCCCTCAGTGGAACAAGAAACAAAATCAATATTAGCCAGATTTATAATATTTCCCTACGCATCCTGTCCTACTAATATTATAAACGCAAAACTTTCACAAACTATGCGTGGATGCACATCCACGCTTTCACTTTTAGAACATAAACAACAAACATTACCTAGACACCTAGGTAATGTTTGTTGTTTATGTTCTAATGGCTAAACTGATCTGACTGTAATTTAGTAGAGGAATACATTATAGTCTAGCTAGAGTAACACATAGACCACTTATTAATTGAATTTGTCGTGAGTCGTAAAGTTTACATACCTACCGAGACTGACTCGGTGGCGCTGGCGTAGTGCTGAGGTCTTGGGTCTCGTTAATAAATTGAATGTAATAAAATATGTTTTGTCTCGAGTGAGACGCAAACCCGCTACTTTATTTCTAAATTGCCCCAAGAATTATGAGGAGAAATACTCAAAACTTTGCATTATATATATTATATATACTATATTTAGCGCCCGACCTGCTTTTAATGTTCACAACTCGGGCGTTCCCTTAGCTCATCTCAACTCTGGATTCCCAAATGATTGATCCGTAATAAACCCTTTACCTAGTTGAAATACGTCGAATCCGTAAGAAGTCAGTTTCTCAGTAAGTCTGTTTCTCAATAAGTTGAGTTTTGAGTAGGTCAATATTTAAAGTACTCAAACAAAAGTAAATTGCGAATTTATTTTGTATGTTTTTAGCGTGTCTTTAAGTATTTGAAGGAAATGTTGTTCAAGTGATAGCTACTAAACAGGTACTAATCTATAAAGTACGCGTAAGCGCATTATTTCCGAAAGACTTCTTAGCGAATGCCTTATTTGTTGGATGTTTGTTACTTTATCACGCTTTAACTCCTGAATCAAATCGGCTATTATACAGATAGATAACACCTTGAATGACATACAACAAGTTCTTTTTGGGTAACGGGTGGAGCGACGGGCACCACCTAGTAAGATATAAAGTAACTATGTTCTCGCTCACAAATCTCGCACACAAAAAGTTACAGCCATTACAATGTTAATGCAATACAAAATCGTAGTAAAGTATTTCTGTTCATTAACGATAATGAGAACAAGCTCGCTCTCACTTTGATTAAATTCCAGTTCAAATTGACCTTTGTAGCAATCTAACCGATGAATAAATTGTATAGAATCCTTGGTATTATTGTACTTTACTTTGGCTGATTGTACTCCGTTTCTTGTAAAGTAAATAAATATTTCAATAGAAACCACTTTGTCTTTTGTATTAGGAGGCTTTTCCCAGGGTGCATGGGTGGTTTGAAAATATATGGTACTGGATGTACTTATAATAATTGAAAAAAAAAATTGTACTAATAATGCGGACTCGCCTACCAAGGGGTTGCGTACATTCCTTCATCTTTCTGTCGAGACCCTTTATCTCGTGAATGTGTAAAGGTATCGAGTAGAAATTAATGCCATATATTACGGTGTATGATGAGTCATCATACACCGTAATATAGGGCATTAATTTCTACTCGATACCTTCAATATTGATGACTTAACCCTTTACTTGGCAGGACTGTGCATGATCAAAAAATTTATTTTTTGCGTTATAATTCATGTTATTTAGACACTAAAGAAGGATAGAAAAATAAAATAAAAATCTATTGCAGTTTTAAAGCGGCTTTTTTAATGTATCCCTGAGTGCACAATGCCTGTTACACAAAAATTAACCTTCAAATTTGAGCGTATCTAGAAAGATACATTGCCAAATATACAAACCAATAAACTAAACATAAAAAGTAACAATTTATTTCTAAATAAACTAAAATAATACTGATTGTTTGCACTATTTGTAATTGTAATTGTATTGTAATTTGAAGCGCTCGTGGCCCCGCGGGCTCAGTGTTCTGTAAACGATCACTGCAGTAAGCAACATTTACTATGGCCGAATATGGATGGGTGACCACCACGTGGACCACTTTGTGACATTTATTTACGAGCGTTTCCGTGCTTCGGAAGGCACGATAAGCCGTTGGTCCGGGTTGTCAGTAAAATGACAGTCGTTAAGCCAAGTTGAAGGCCTTACGGGCGGCTTGAAAAATATCAATAGTGGGTTGTCACACCCTGCGCCCGGGTCGGCAGCGCGTGTGTAGCGCCTCTGGTGTTGCGAACGTCTATAGGCTACGGTTACCAACCTTCCGGTGGGCCGTAAGCTTGTCTGCCACCTAAGTAGTATAAAAAAAAAAAAACTATTTCACAAGTAATCATTTAATCGTTGAGAGATAAATATAAATTGCCATTGCCGGGGCTTCCAAATTGATGTGGATCACTGTCAGGTTGACGAACTAGGGCTCGTTCTTAGACAAACGATGTAAGTTCGCTCAGCACTTCCAGTAAATGATTCTAAAGCACTTGGCCTTTCGAAGAATGCTAGCTAAATATCTTCCCAACAACGTGCGACTGGACATTACTTGCGGCCGCCTTTATGGCGATGTTTGATGTTTTTCAGTGTATTGCACCGTATCATAATGAGGCAGCATGTCTGGTTGCTGACAGTCTGCTGTGGGACAATAAGGCCTGAGTCCTGGCAGATATCTACCGCCGAGGTGCTCTGGTGAACCAACGTGACAACAAACTATCTTTGGTCGATCTTTGGCTGGCGTGCACAGGTGCGAGATGATCTTTTCCATAAATGGTGCACAAGACTAGAGCACCACCTGTAAGTGTTGAGTTCGCCTCAGCCATTCAGCTTATTCTGATATTCAGGGCTGAGAGATGGCATGGCGTTCCTACATATCACATGACACAGCTCCTTATGTGTCACGGGTATGGATATTTTGGGAAATATCTATGTTAGGTGGCAGGCATTAAACCAGAAACAACGTGCCACTACTGCGGAGATGTCTTCCCGGATTTAACACAGCACACGCTCGTTTTTCTGCACGATGTAGAGTAGCTAGGTTTTTTCACTGTCTGCGGTAGTTTCTGCTATGTATGGACATCGAAAATAAATAATTTGACGTCGCGTCCTTTGCCGAGGCCGATGTTGGAAAAACAATGACGAATGTCAAGATAAATTTGATTGCAAATCAGCTGGACCTGATGGTAATTGATATAAAATTCTTGAATCATAACCGGTATTTGCTTTTGTAGTATCACTTTATTACTCAGTATCAATGTTACGCAGGTGCTTTGATTTTCAATGGAGTGCTGCTCTGCCGTGTCAGACCAATATACGTTATCTTAAGATACATGAGTTACGCGTAATAAGTGTAATTTGTATTATTTTAACGTCCTTTATACATAGAACTTACAATTTTTTAAATATATTCTACCAATTACTAGTACGGCACTATTATATAACTCACGTAACTATGATTTTACCCCATGCAGTAATGGTAAACTGCTGTACATTAAGATACACTGAAATGCGTGATAAGATTTGTATCTTATCACGCATTTCAGTGTATCTGTAAGTGTTTGTACACTTAGGCGAAATTATAACTCCCGTATCTATTAAATACATGACATAGCCGTGACAGGATCGTTCAAGTGCAAGCAAGTCCTTCTCCTTTCCCGAGAGCCGGTCGCGCGGTGATGATGGTCACGGTCATTACTGAATATCGTGAATTATATTACACGAATTGATTAGTTTACTTACAAAATGAATGAAAATGTGAGTTTATTAATGTTGAAGATGGCAACAAAACAAAAAAATCATAGAAAACAGAGAAAATGTTATAAATTTTCAAGTATAAAATTTCAAGGCACCAGTTGCAGTTGATTGTTCACCTAGATCACAATTTGGGTGGTCAAGGCCAGTAATGAGCCCACTATCAGATTATATACAAATGCATTGTGAACAGCCATTGTTACCTAAGCAATACACTGAACTTTCAGCCTGTTGTACCAAAACCTACTACTACTTTTCCAGTGCTAAACAAAGACGATTTAGCTGATTCAACGAAGATGTGCCATTCGCTGATAGCATCAGCTTACACACTATCGATTTACATAAGTACCTAATTTTGATACTAATTTATCAATGCCTTCTGAAATTAGTTTTGATACACCTGAGCAAACCTTTCCTCGAGAACCCTTTATTTTTGGAAATGCATCTACTCCATTACAATCTTTTAATAACTCAAACCAGCCATGTCATGACTATGACGACGATGCATCAAATTCAAACGTATTAGCACAAATCTAAATATATATAACTCAAAGGTGACTGACTGACTGACATAGTGATCTATCAAAGCACAGCCCAAACCACTGGACGGACCGGGCTGAAATTTGGCCTGCAGGTAGATGTTAGGACGTAGGCATCCGCTAAGAAAGGATTTTGATAAATTCTACCCCCAAGGGGATAAAATACGGAAAGCGGGAACGGGAACAAATTTTACGCGGGCGAAGCTGCGGGCATCAGCTAGTCAGTTATATAAATAGTGGAGATGCCACAAATAAATTCACTAGAAAAAAGCGCCGAAAAACTAATACAGCACCTTAGTAGCGAAAATGTGTTACACATAATCCTTACTGAAGATCTACAGACCCATTTCACTCCTGAGCCATGTCTCCAAGTTGTTCTCGAGAGTAGTCATAAACCGCCTCGCTGGGAAACTCGACAAGTTCCAGCCAAAGAAGCAAGCCGGGTTTCGAAAAGGCTTTAGTACAGTGGACCACATCCATTCTGTTCGGCAAATTGTACAACGAGCACAATCAGCCGCTGTGATTGGATTCGTGGACTACGAGAAAGCCTTTGACTCTATCGTAACCTGGGCAGTCCTAGAAGCTCTGCAGCGATGTCATCTTGATTGGCGGTATATTGAGGTGTTGAGGGGCTTATATGATACCGCTACCATGACCGTTGGAGTATAGGAAGAAGAATCCCATAGCGCTGCGCAGAGGTGTGAGACAGGGAGATGTGTCACCTAAGCTCTTCACTAATGCGCTTGGGACGTCTTAAAATCGTTGGACTGGGATGAAAGGGGCGTGAAAATAAACGGTGAATGTATCTCACACACCTTCGGTTTGCCAACGACATCGTTGAGCGGGATGCTGCATAGTTTAAGTGAAAAGTCTCGACGTGTTACCCACGGCATAAACTTGAACAAAACCACGGTCAAGTTTAATGAGCATGTCGTGCCGGGACCAATATAAGTTGAAAGATTGACGCTTGAGGTTGTCCAAGAATACACTTACATTGGGCAGGTTATTACATTTGAAACTGGATAAGGAAATAGCGAGAAGGATTCGCTTGGGCTGGGCAGCATTCAGCGCACTGCATCGGGTTTTCTACTCGTCGATACCGCAATGCCTAAAGACGATAGTCACGGCAGCCAGTGCGTTCTACCAGTTATGACCTACGGTGCCGAGATGTGGACACTCACAATAGGGCTAGTCCATGCCCTTAAGGTTACGCAACGAGCGATGGAACGAGCTTCGCGTGTCTCTGAAGGATAAGATCCGAAACGATGTTATCCGTCAGAGAACAACAACAGTGGTCGAGATAGCGTGCAGAGTATACGTTTTGAAGTGGCTGGCCACATTTGTAGAAGAGCTGATGCCCGATGGAGCATGCGTGCTCTGGAGTGGAGACCGCGACTTGATAAATGTCGGGTAGGACGACCCCCTGGCAGAAGGAGCAACGACCTAAAGAAGGTTGCAGGGATTGACTGCATGCGCAAAGCGCAGGACCGTGTGTTGTGGCGAAATTTGGGAGAGGCCTATGTTCAGCAGTGGACTGATATAGGCTAGATTGATTACTACAACTACTACACTATTAAAGTGCCTTTGATTTCGAAAGATTTTTTTTTTGTAATTATGAACATGATTGAAGATGAAAACTTTAACATTATATTTAACCTTTTGTTTTACATTACACCTGTAGTCAGACCAATTTCAGGTAACTTATAAATAACCGAGTTTTGCATAATTCCCCCAAAAGGACTTATCACAGCTAACTCGTATATCTTAACATACGGGGCGTCGCGTATTAGGTAATGTATGGTAGGCTTGCTATGCCTATCTCTGTTATTGAGTTTATTATAATAAATATAGCTACTATCAAAACAATTTCTACATCCTGATATCCATTACATTAAAATAATGTTATATTATTAAAAAATGTCGTAGTTGTATGCATTAAATTTCTATAAAAACGCAAATATCTGAAAAAATCTTTAGGAGGCGATTTCTCAAAACTATGATTTTTAAGATAACGTAGATAGGTCTGACACGGCAGTGCTATCTGAAACATCGACTTAACCGTACAGCTCGTTTTCAGAAGACGTACTAAATATAATTTCTGATTTTGCTTATTATCTGGAGATGAGTGCCATTAACATGTGAGGTATAGTTTTTAGTTGAATATTGAGCTGTGATACCTGAAAATGGAAAACTAAAATATAATTAGCTTTAGTCCAAGTGAAGATCGGTAGATATTGCGCCTACATTGCATTTCTATGGAAATTTATGATTTTATCCATAGTAGAATAAACTATCATAATTATCATCCTTCTGGGCTCAAGGCTTTTTGTTACCACATTTCATCAAAATGTGTTTCGTTAAATTTCCGTACAAGCATATAAGACAGAAAGAAGGAGTTATTTTCACATAATTTAATAGTTTGGTAAGAGAGCAATGTAGCTCTAAAGATACATAACAAACGAAAGGCTTATATGTGCCTCTCAGGCAGTGTGCATTTATAGATGATTCATGAAAACCGTTCCATAAGTTTATTTTTATGGTATCTCAATATATGAAAATTGTATCACGGGATAGACAATATTATATTTTACACTATAAATGATAGTTATTAGTATAAAAATGCAATAATAATAATAAAAACAACAATTTTTACCTTGCCATGCACAGGCGCTCGGTATCGGTCCGATATTTTGCAGCCTACTGAAGATTCAGTGTTGCCAGGAACATTATAATATTTTTTCTCTTAAATTATAGAATGTTTATATTTACAATAACCAAAAATTATACGTATTTAATCATTACTTTACACTCCAGATTTTAATATTTAGGTATGTGCATAACAATGCACACAGCCAAGAAAAGGGTTTAGAATTGTAAAATAATTGCATAAGTCAATGCGGAATAAACTTTATTTCGCATTAACTTATGCAAACGTCTCTCTATGTCATTTCGTAGTTTTGGATTAACACGTACTTTAAAGACCATTTTTTATGATTTCGTTACAAATGTACAGATAATCTAAAATCTGTACATTTATAACGAAATTTTCTTGATATTTGGAGTGGGAACATATTCTGTCTGCCACATTAGAATACGACGAAGAATAGAAGAGTATGGTGACCAAAATTCTCATTTTAAACTAATCAAGCCGTAAAGTGCAAACCTGAAGAAAACATTCAAGGAAAAGTACACAGGTAATCGTGGACAGGCGTTATCTTTTCATGGGATTAACGCAACCCTATGAGGGCATAGTAGAAATGCTTTTCGAGTCATCCACTTTTTTAGATCAACAAAATAATGTCTCATAAGGTTATAGAAAAGCACAAATCCGCAGGGCAGCTTGTGGCGAGCTGAATGTGCGTGGCTACACATCGGTCCCGATTCCTCAGAGTTTTGTTGCGCTTCTCGACCAGTTAGCATTTAATGGGCTAACTGGAGACCGTACTCCCGGAAGTGCAGCAAATCTCAACTCTAGCTTGCCTTAATTGGCCGGCCAGAGGGAGGAAGCCAGAGCTTTATGCTCGGGGGTGGAAGTGTCATTTTCAAGGGCATAACTACGGGGAAACCCGCTCCGGGTCTGACCCGCGATGGCGAAACCTGCGCCGCACCGCTCGACACCCCTAGCCGCTCACACCGGTGTTGCCCTCTGTCGCCTTACAGGCTTGCACGCCTATGGCGATTGTATAGGGGCCCATCTAGTGAGTTGGCGAGTCACCGTCTGCCAATATTTTAATAATGAGATATTGAAATGGCAGACGCCGTCTTCATCCATAGAACAAATCACCCAGTCCATTTAACACCCAATCAATAGCACATTTTGTAGTTAGCATATTTTACAATAGTTTAGCTCATATTGTAGGCAGTCCATTGCCGTTCTTCTACATAAGGCGGACGTGAATTGTCTGCAGTGGGGGTCCCATTTCCCATTACATTAAAAATCTCAAAGGGCCTCTGCATGTTGGACCATCATGTCCCCATGTAAGCCTATCAAAGGACCGGGTATCTTCGTTAAAAAAAAAGAAGATACCCGAGCAAGAAAGAAACATAATAATAATATTAGGTGCTTACATATGAAATTGGCGTTTTGTATAGGAGGAACAAAAAGTCGAATATTTTTAAATATAATATATTTAATTAATCAAAGTATGAACCATTGTTTTCTATGCATTTTTGCCATCTCATAGGTAGTTCATTGATCCCTTTACTAAAAAAACCAGTCGGACGAGAATCAATAAAATCTGTGAAGGCGATTTGGACTGCCCCATCAGAGTTGAATTTTTTCCCTTGCAAGAAGTTGTCCAAATTTCGAAAAAAATGGTAATCTGTTGGAGCAAGATCCGGGGAGTACGGAGGATGTTTTAGACATTCCAATTGAAGCTCTTCTAATTTGGTAGCCGTCTGTTGTGCAGTGTGTGGTCTAGCGTTGTCGTGAAGCAGCAGTGGCGTGGAGCGATTGACCAGCCTAGGTTGTTTAGCCGCTAGCTTTTCCATCATGGTTTGCAATTGCTGACAATAGACATCAGCCGTAATAGTCTGGCCAGATTTGAGAAAACTGTAATGAACAATACCGGCACTAGTCCACCAAACGGTTACAAGTAACTTTTTTGGGGTTAATTTTCGCTTGGGGCAGGATTTGGCTGGCTGGCCAGGATCCAACCATTGCGCTGAGCGCTTTCGATTATCGTAAAGAATCCATTTTTCGTCACAGGTAATGATTCGGTTTAAAATACCTTTATTATTGTGCCGGTTCAGTAATGTAACGCAGCAGTCGACGCGCTTTTGCCGGTTTGCTTCAGTCAATTCGTGAGGTACCCACCTTTCAAGCTTTTTAATCTTCCCAATTTGCTTCAAGTGAATTAAAACAGTTTTATCACTAACACCGCAGCCTGCAGCTAACTCGGACGTGGTTTGCGATGGATCCGCTTCCACAATAGCCTTCAATACTTCATTATCAACTTGAGTCTCAGGCCGTCCACGGGGCTTGTTCTGCAGGTCGACATTTCCTGAACGAAAACGTTGGAACCAAAAACGAACTGTGTTTTCTTTTGCAACATGACCGCCATACACATCATTCACCCTTCTAGTCGTTTCCGCAGCACTAGTGCCACGGCGGAACTCGTACTCGTAAATAATGCGATATTTTAAGTTTTCCATTTTGTAAAATGAGTGACGCAAACAGAAAAAAACAGAAGAAAAAAACAAATGAATGACGGTCATCGAAGGATAAATACATGAGTAAATAGCTGGGAAAATTTGAATTTGGAATTCCTTACCAAAGAGGAGAAAATCGTAATTAAAGTGGCCAGTACGAAAAACGCCAATTTGATGTGTAAGCACCTAATATTAATCTTTATTTCGGATAAAAAAGATTCCATAGTTGATTAATTTACTTAAAAACCTATGTTAGTAACACATTAAAATTTACAATTACTGACTTAAAATACATTAAAATAAACTAATAACATAAAATATATTAGTACCTACATTCAAATTAAAATGCTAAAATCATAATAACATAAAATAATATAATGAGTTAATTTGATGTCAAAAATTTAAAATAAGGAGTTTACTTTTCAAAATAACATTTCCTCCAAAAACTAAAATTCCTAAATCATAGCAAAATTAGTTTGTAAAATTAAAAATTTACAAATGAAAATATTCTAAATAAATGAATAATCCAAATCAAATCTAAAATAATTGAAATTGAATTAGGTATACACAATAATATATTTGTATTCTATGTAAGTATCTCAGTTGTATCACCTAGTAACAAAAACATATACTTAGCTATATTAGTCAAGTATATTCTTTATTTAATTTGTGTATCTCCCACGCTCAGGGACACCGGGTAGCAGCATGTGAATTCTCATCCAGTGGCTCAAAATAGGACAGTTCAGTTTCTGAGCGATGGCCCTCAGGATGCTGTTGTGGCTCCCCAGCACTCGTTTCAATCACAGCTCCGTATCACAGCGTGATATCCGTCTGTCTGTGCATTCGCAAACATCGCGGATGCACTGCAGTATCGAGGGAGCCCCAACAACACTCTGAAGGCATTATTATATTGCACTCGTTGAAGGCCCGCTGCGTATAATTGACCCATAGATTACACGTGTACAATGTTTGGCAGAAAGCTTTAAAAAGTGTTATTTTTACATCCTTGCTACATCGTGCAAATCGTGAAATCTACGAGCCAACATATTACAGCGGACCGCCATGGCCCTCCTTTCCCTTTCAATATCCACGTCGTCTTTCAAGTCCTCGGTTACCACATGGCCTAAGTACTTGACTTGCTCCACTCTTTTAAGAGCAGTGCTACCAAGAAGCACGGGTGGTACCTCATCAAGCCTACGACTTTTACATTTAAAGATTAGCATTTCGCTCTTATTAGAATTATACACAAGGCCATGCTCGTTCGCATAATCCTCACACACCCTGACAAGCTTCCGAAGTCCCGCTATGGAGGGGCTGAGCAAGACCATGTCGTCTGCGTAACTAATGCTGTTGACACACTGTCCATCAATGTAGCAGCCGACACCCGTCTTGCTCAACCCCTCGATCAACTGGTTAACGTACAGATTAAAGATCGTAGGAGAAGTCAAACCCCCCTGTCTCACTCCGCACTCCAATCCATACTCCTCGGAAAACTCCTCAAGTCATTTGACACGGTTAATCTGATGCCCGTACCAATACCTGAAAATGTTGATAATCTCTCCAGGTACCCCCGCTTCATTTAATTTGGACCACATCAGATTGTACCTAACCCTGTCAAATGCCTTGGAAGGATCAAGAAAGGCAGCATAAACATGAGTTCTGCGATCCGTATAGTACCTGACGATGTGCTTTAGAGACAGAATGGCACATTCAGTCGACAACCCAGGTCTAACACCAAACTGGGCACTGCGTAGGTGGAGATGTTTTCCAAGTTGTCTCTCCAGGACTCCGTCAAGCACCTTAGCCGTAATTGTAGCCAATGAAATCGGTCGATAGTTCCGTTTGTCGGAGATATCACCAGTTATATTTTTAACTATCGGCACCACGAACGATCTCAACAATTCACCCGGCAAATACGAGTGCCTAACACAGAGCGTAAACAAGATTCCCAAGAGTCTCAGAAGGTGCGGTCCCGCATACTGAATACTGGTCTTTTATTATCAGGGCAATGTAATTTGCCGAGATACGTTCCGGCACCCCTGAAACAACGACCTCAACATCACTGTTCCCTTCCGTTTCAAGAGTTGGTTCTACTTGAAAGTAGCGCTTGAACATATTTGCGATGTCCTTGGGCTCGCCGATACCGTCAACACTCACCGGGACCCCAGGCTTAGGACTAAGGTTCTTAGTCTTTTGCCAAAAACCTCTGAAGTCTTCAATCGAATCATTTTAATTTGGTCCTGGTTATTTTGACAGTATTTCAGTTTCTTTTTAAAAGTATTTCTAGATTCACACATATCATTGTAGACCCTGCCCTGTCTAGGCCTACCACACCATATCCAATCCAAAAACTTTTGCCTAGCGTCCCTGTGCGCGCCGCTTACATATTTGTTCCACCCTGCAATCTGACGTCCACGGTGAGACCCACTCCGCCCCTGGTGACTACGATAACTCACCACCGCGGCTTCCCGCAATACAGTTATAATGTTACGGTACAGCGAGTCCAATGACGCAGTACGCTCTATCGCATTGTTAACACACACGTTATCACAGCACCCCCGAAACTCGTGTGGAAATTCGATCTCTCGCAATTTATCAGAGCAATATTTGGTATATATCTCTATTTGGTTTAAATCTCGCTCTCCCCATACCACTCTATCAATCCTAGCACCCGGCACCCTGGTCGCCCTGGTAATAGTACTTAAGTTACACACAATTTCTAACGGAAAATGATCTGACCAGTGCACATCATAATGTACTTTCACCGAAACCACAGATTTTAGTACGGCCTCACTGACTATGCAGTGGTCTAGCCACCAACAACTCCCGTGCACTTGACAAACAAACGTATAGGCATCAGAATCTAAACCAAGGATGTCCTGGTCAACACATGTCCACTTTTGTATATGTTGTATATGGAAAATTGTATAGGCATGTATATGGAAAAGATCAACACCGAGCGTCCCGACCGACGCCGTAATTTTAATAGCAATAATTCTGTCACTGTTACAGTTTATTATAGATACACAATTAAACTTACAGCTTCTCCATAATAGCGCAACGCCACCGTACCACCGCCCACGCAGAACACCACTCGAAGTATCCACCGCCGACTTACCACAGTAACCAACATGCTCAATGTAAAGCAATTTTATACAATAATAGGTACTTTTTCTACTTTACTTTTTTTTTTTCTTTTTTTTTTTCCTTTTCTTTTTTTTTCTTTTTTTTTCTTGCTTTATATTTAGCATGTTGGAAAAAATAAATATGCAAAACAAATGTTAATACTACTGCATCCATTTCGTATTCCGGAATGTCGAATCGCACTAAAAGACTCAGTAGTCCGATGATCTATAATCATCTGCATCATCGGACTACTGAGCCGGAAAAGTCTCAGTAGTTCGATCATCGGACTATTCAATCGGACTACTGATACTAGGGGTTTTCTTGCACCCTTAAATGTATATATTCTATCTTGTTTCAACCAATTACAATCATACGGACTCTTAAGATAACGTTGATGCTATAGATAGTTCACATTCGATTCTTTACTTTGTCATGACCTCATAAAGAACTTGAGGGACCTGTCTCAAAAACTGTCGAAAAAGAAGTGCAAGGAAATAATTTTTGTCGGCATAAATCATAACCAAAAATAGATTTTCAATCTACAAGATGTGTATCAAAATTTGGTTTGGTTATAAATTGTATATTGATATAGAATCAATATTAAAATTATAACCAAATTATGGCAAATTATGAAGACATCATTTGGCCTCAAGCCTTGCCATGTCATCAAGCCCTATCCTCGCCTTAATGAATTGGTCACAAAAGCAAAAAAATTTAGTTACTAAACTAGATACGGTCAGCAAAATAGATAAGCATACAGAGCTGACATTTTAAGAATATTTCAGAAAAGCTTTCAAAAAATATTTGAAGAGGTTTTTGCATGGTAACACAATAACTCATTTAATAACAAAAGGCATTTTTTCTTGAAAGAAACCCTTCATGCACTTTTTTCCTTTATTTATTTTATTTATTTTTATTTATTAGTTTATGTACACACAAATTACAATAGACAGAGAAAAAATATTAAAGAAAACAGTATTGTACAAGGGCCTACTTATTTCTAAAGAAATCTCTTCCAGTAGGCCCGTGAGAGGAGATATTAAGATGAGATCAAAAGTAACAAGTGTGTGCAAGTTAAGGACCATAGTTAAAAATAATAGCATAAATTATTAAAATATACATAGGCATATAAATACTCATAAATAAATATATAGATACTCATATTACTACATACATACATACATTTATTTATTTATTTATTACAACATACAGCTATTATTACAGGTAAACCCAATGCAATAGTGTAGTACATGAACAGAAAACCAGCAAGTTTTTCATAGTCAATTCTAACCTTTCTTAATTGTTAAGGTATAAGTACCTACTAGTCAAAAATATAATAACCGTAATATACATTTTAACTCAACATACACCATAAACATGCCATACTTAATATTATTGTTAGCCTAATTCTATTAACTAAATAGCTACTCAATGTCGATGATCAATTTCGCCCAGTATCAATAAATTACAAAATAATATTCAATATCAAACAATGTCAGCTAATCGTACATTTTAGGTACAATGTGTCATTAGAAAATTAATATGTATCAACAAATAAAAGTCAACTTTCTTAATTTATTAATTCCAGCTGATGCACTATGTACCTACTCAGTGTCAATCACTATTTAGTGTCCATAATTCGCAACATCAAAAAAATCCTAAAATTAACAATACAATGTCAATGGATAATAAGTATATAAATGTCAGCTTTATTTATATCAGTCAATGCTTTATGTACTCAATGTCAATCATTATTCAATAGGTATCCATAATTAACAATAAACTAGTTAATAATTAATAAATAAACAATGTCAGCTTAGTCCTAAAAATGCGATGTCAATAGATACAACTAGTCAACTTTATCAATTGTATTAATGTCAGTCAATAAATTAGCTAGGTATTCAATGTCAATAGATAATATTTACTATCAATAATTTGCCACATAATAAAATAATCAACAAGTAATAAACAATGTCAGCTAATTCCTATAGAGCAATCGAAATAGATAAAAAATATTTAGATGTCAACTTTAAAGCATCATGCAATACATCACAGAATCAAATATCACCATAAAATACAAACCAAAAAAAAAAAAACATATAACCTCTACAGATGGGCAATGGAGACAGATGCTCTACCTCCTTTACCCCTCCACAGATGCTACATTATATGTAGCCTTTGTGAACTCATCCAGCGAACACAAAAATACGTCAATAATGTCTGCTACCGCATTCAGCAATCGCAGCGCGCGGGTCAGCGGTGCCTGCTTCAGCAGGTTTGTGCGTGCAGTCGCTAGCGCTAGGAGGCGCGGGCGACGCCGCCGAGACACGTACTCGCTCGGTACGTACAGTCTGATCTCCTGCAGAATGGCGGGGTTATGAGTGTGACCGCGAAGCACCTTGAATAAATAAGTCGCAAGTCCAACCTCCCTCCTTACCTCCAACTTGTAGTATCCCGCCATGCCCAAAATAAACAGTGTGGGATACAACAATGGATACCCTGGGTGTACGCCATACTGTTTAAAGTAAATAAACCTAATGAATTTATTTTGAATACGCTCCAGCATTATTTTATATTTGGCCTCACATGGGGACCACACAATTGCATTGCTTTCCAGGTGACTTTTTACTAGCGCTTCGTACAACGCTTTCAAAGCTATGATATTCGTAAAATGGTTTGAGTGTCTTAATATGCATCCCAGGTTCCGATACGACTTTTTACATACCTCATGAACGTGTTTACAAAATTTTAAATCTGAGCTGAAATGAACACCTAAGTCTTTCACTTCCTGAATGCGCTGTAACGGCACCCCCTCCATGTGGTACTTATAATGATGTTGGAGACGCGCCCGACTAAACGTTAACACGCAGCATTTGGGTACATTGAAATTAAGCTTATTGTCCAAGCTCCATCTCAAAATACTATTTATATCTTCTTGCAGCATGTCGTGATCCGTAGTCTGTGTTATTTCTCTTACCAATTTAAGGTCATCCGCAAAAAGTAATGGTGTCGAATTGGAAACAACCTCAGGTAAGCTATTAATTGTTATATTAAAGAGAAGCGGGCCCAAATTACTCCCCTGACTCACGCCAGATCTCGTGAAATACGGTTCGGAATGACATCTCCCACAGTCAACATACTGCCTTCTATCACGCAGGTAACTAGCGAAGAATGCCAGCGTGTGCGGGGTGCAGCCTACTGCAGCCAAACGTGTTAAAAGAATGTCATTATCGATCACATCGAAAGCTTTTTTTGAAATCAAAGTAGGCTACATCCACCTGCTGGCCAGCATCCACCGCCGGCACCAAATGCGTCATCAGATGAAGCAAATTTCCCGTAGTGCTCCGCCCAGCGCGGAAACCGTGCTGAGCATCCGACAGTTGAGCATTTACCTGGGCATACAGGCTGCCATAAATGGTCGCTTCAAATACTTTAGCCGGTGTATTAAGAATTGCTACGGGCCTGTAATTACTGGGATCTGGTCCTCCACTACCTTTTGGCACGGGCACGACTCGAGTAAGTTTCCACCGTTCCGGGAACGTCGCATTATCAATACATGAGTTATAAAGGTGTAGCAATGGTTCAGATAGTACCATACGAGAGTCTCTAAATATAAAGGCAGGTATACCATCCGGGCCCGCCGAGCGCTTGGCCGGCAGGCGCGCGAGCGCCGCGCAGACGTCTCGCTCGCGCAAGCGCGTGAGCGCCACCCGCGCGCCTGGCGGGGCCGCAGAGGACGATTGTATGGAGAAAAGGGCGAAATTAATAACTCAACCAATATTGAAAAAGGAATTGCTTTTAAATTTATATCAGTCACAATATATTAAACCATCTTTAAATAAAAAGTAGAATAACGCATTTTTGATAAATATTTTGAACATAAAAAAATAAAACGAAAATTATTTTACATTATTCCTCCTGAGATGTTTCACTTTCAGAGAAAGGCAAAGAGTAAGAGGTTTCTTCAGATTCTGACAATTGCAGATATTCACTTATATCTAAGGTTTTATGCGTAAATTTATTTCTATTGATTTTCCTAAGAGTAGAGTAGATATAAAGGGATCAGATGTAATGAGCACAACATTAATTAAATCTTTGTTACCATTTAATCGTGATGATTTTCTCGTAAGAGAAAGGCGATTTTTCCGTGAATCAATAGTTTATGCATGCTACTTGGCATATAATGTCACTCATAATTTCCTAGATAAACTTGTATTGTATTATTAATTAGTATTTTTGAAATTTTCCATATTTATTTTTTCTCCACTAGCAATCACTCTCAAAATTATATTCAAATTATTATTAAATTATCATTAACCCCTGTTAAGTTTGATGATAAGTTGGCATTACCTAAAATGTTTGAGCGGTATTGCCATTATTTGTTGTACCATAACCTGGCTTAGGAATATCAAAATTCAACCCCATTTGGGACTTGAATGCCGCTGGGCTAGCTCTTTTTCTTTCGAGAAATTCAGGTTTTTTTCAGCTTTAATTTGCCACGTTTTTAAAGGAAGTCTGTAACTAACATTCAAAGCATCTGATCCACAAATGTAACGAGGAGAGACCAAACTTGTAATGGTCCGTATTTGATTACCGCAGACTAAAAAAAAACAAAAAAATAAAGAATATTTTCAGGAACAATGCCGTCTTTGTATTATTTTAGTTTGTAGTAATAGGAAAGCAGTCTGGGTGCAGTGTGTTCACCACTAATCATAAAATACTATACTTCCTCTTTGATAAATTTAAGTCTAAATATAATGCCAGGGTTTGCTGAAGAGGAAAAATCTTTATTTTTCCTGTTTTGATGGGGGCCATGCAGTAATGCAATAGTTCCAGTATTTTAATCGCCACTAAAAGTTTTTCGATTTTAGGACTCAGAAGGCAAGTTTCGTAACGGTCTTTATTTTTAATAGGTCGACTTGATCCCAAAAAATGCAAATAATTATCAGGTCTGCCAGTTTCCGCAGAAAAAATACTGTCCTGTAACAGTAGACAAGTGACTGAACTCGGAATAATAACATTTACAGAAAGGGTTTTTGATGTATTTTTTAAAACTCTCGTCAAAGTAGAAAAAATTGTTTCATTATGTATCTACTTTTTCATTCAATTGTGAATTTACTACAGTGAGGTGTGGAGTTTTGTTGAGTGTGAATACGTTGAAAATTGTATATTTTTGCAGTTTGGAATTAATTGCGAGCTTGTTTTAAATTGTGTAAGACTTCAGAATGGGTAAAGATTATTTTAAAATATTGGGAATAGCAAAAGGCGCTTCAGATGACGACATAAAGAAAGCTGACAGAAAGTTGGCACTGAAATATCACCCGGACAAGAATAAAGCAGCTGGTGCCGAGGAGAGGTTTAAAGAGGTGGCTGAAGCTTATGAGGTTCTATCTGACAAGAAGAAACGTGAAATCTATGATGCGCACGGCGAGGAAGGCCTCAAGGGAGGAATGGGTTCACACAATGGACCTGGTGGTGGCCAGTCGTTCTCTTACGCGTTCCACGGTGATTCGAGGGCTACGTTCGCTCAATTCTTTGGTTCTGCGAGCCCGTTCCAAGCTTTCTTCGATCTGAACGGTTCCGGTGGAGGTCCAAATATGTTCTTTGACCGCGAGATGGATGTGGACATGGATCCGTTTGCCAACATGGGTATGGGCACGACGCGACCTGGCGGCCCCGGAGGTGCGTTCCGTAGTCACAGTTTCAACTTCCACGGATCTCCGAGCAGGAATGACAAGACCCAAGACCCGCCTATTGAGCACGATTTATACGTGTCACTTGAGGACATTGGCCGCGGTTGTGTGAAAAAGATGAAGATATCCCGCCGTGTCCTGCAACCAGACGGAACATCCAAGAAGGAGGACAAGGTGCTGACCATTCATGTGGAACCTGGCTGGAAGGCTGGCACGAAAATCACATTCCAGAAGGAGGGCGACCAGGGGCGGAACAAGATCCCTGCAGATATTGTGTTCATCATCAGGGACAAGCCTCACTCACTTTTCAAGAGGGAAGGCAGTGACATAAGATATACAGCCAAAGTTTCGTTGAAACAGGCTCTATGTGGCACAATTATCGAAGTACCAACAATGTCTGGAGAGAAGTTGACTGTCAACCTTCAAGCCGAGGTTGTCAAACTACACACAGTGAAGAGGTTCCCTGGATTTGGGCTACCATTACCGAGGGAGCCTACGCGGAAAGGAGATTTACTAGTGGCGTTTGATATTAAATTCCCGGACCGATTATCAGCAAATGTGAAAGAAATTATTATGGACACTCTGCCCAATTAGTTTTGTTAGTGAATGTCTCTGTTCGATAACTCAGTGTAGTTAGTGGACTGTCTTTCTGGTAGTTCCTGCAGGCACATAAGACGACACAAGAAGTTTCGGAAATCGGACCGCCACCAAGAATGATTCGCCACTTACCTTGATTCCCGGTCTTCTTAAGGATGCTCCGAGGCCTTGAGATTCCCTTGAGGTTGTTTCCGAGTTGCCGTGTCGACCGAGGCGCTGACGTGTGGATGGGTTGCCGGCAATCCACCACAGGCGCACACACAAGATGTTCGAACCGCGTCCGAGATTTAACTGAGCGGTCGATGCGAAACCGGCCGCCCGCCCGGCAAGGAAGCGCGGGGCGGGGGATAGCCAGCCGAGTGACGAGTTCTCCCGATGGCCGACCGTGTCGCCGAAACATCCTGCCGCCTAACCAAGGTTCTGCCTTGGTTACCCACTAAACCACCGAAGGCAATCCACAAAGCTTAGAGACAGGTCGTAAGATGTTCCCTTGCTGAGTCCTGACCTCTACAACTCTGACAATTCCGTCCCTACCCGGAAGTAACCTAACGATCCGACCGCGTTTCCATTGGAGAGGGGGTAAATTATCCTCCTTTATCAATATCAGGTCATCGACCTTGGGAGCCTCGTTATGAGAAGTCCACTTATGCCTTTGTTGGAGTGTGTGAAGATATTCACATCTCCACCGAGACCAGAAATGCTGGGATATCTTTTGAATAAGTTGGTACCGAGACAACCGGTGCTCCGGAGTTTCCGTGTAGGGATACTCAGGAAGTGCAACGAGAGGTTGCCCTATTAGGAAATGACCGGGGTCAATACATCAAGGTCTTCCGAGTCCGTACTAAGGGGGCAAAGCGGCCGAGAATTCATTACCGCTTCTACCTTGGTAAAAAAGGTGGTCAGCTCTTCGAAAGTGAGCTTGGCTTCTCCGAGAACCCGTTTCGCATGTGTCTTGGCACCCTTCACTGCCGACTCGAATATCCCACCGCTTGAAGGGTTTGAAGGGCAATTGAAGAGCCAAGTTATGTTTTGAGCCGTCAGCTTCCGATCAATTTCCTGGTGATGGTTCCGTAAGAATATGTATAACTCCTTTAAATATTTATCGGTTCCCGTGAAGTTTGTACCGCAGTCTGATCGGATCAAGGACGGTACGCCTCTCCTAGATACGAACCTAGTCAAGGCTGCCACGAAGGCTTCAACTGATAAGTTTGATACAATTTCCAGATGTACCGCCTTAACCGACAAGCAAATGAAAACGCATAAGTAACACTTTTGAACCCTTGCATTACGCAACGAGCTCGTTTTAACGTAAAAAGGTCCAGCGAAATCCGTGCCGACCCCGACGAAAGGTCTGACTCCGGTAACACGATCGGCAGGCAAATCCGCCATATATGGCTGTTTAGGCCGAGCCCGGTGTCGAAAACATTGAACGCATTTAAACGTTATGTGTCGCGTGACACGCCGCGCCGAGATAATCCAGTAGCGTCGTGAGAGAATCGCACTCAACGCGTTAGCTCCGACGTGACAGTAGACCTTATGATAATGATTGACTAGCAAGTCTGTGAAACTACCCCTCGCCGGTATTAATATAGGGTGCCGTGACTCATATGGAAGGGTAGAGGCGCCGATTCTGCCGCCGACACGAATAATATCATCCCTGTCCAAAAATAAATTCAACCGTCGCAATGAATTTTTAATTTCAGTACCCGTTCGAAGGTTTGTCAATTCATCGGAGAAATTTTTTGACTGCACAATACGAATTAAGCACAGATTGGCGAGTCTACGTTCCGACACCGTTAAACTACCGTAAACCTTCTCAGAGTTAATTTTTGAATTGTTTTTAAAGCGTAGTAAGTATGCAGTAACGTTTAGCAACTTTTCATATGAACTAAAACGATCTAATAAATTAAAATCCGATATCAATTCGTTTACATTAGCAACCCTAACGGCCGGCCTCAGGCCAGGTAACAAATCTGGCGGGAACTCTGGGCCCCCGGACGGCCACGTATGGGGCGGCCGCTCCAGCCAACTCGATCCCCACCACAAGGGATGGTTCAAGAGTTCTGCCGCCGAGCAACCGCGCGACGCAACGTCCACACAATTCATCTCGCCGGGTACGTGACGCCAGTCGATGTTGGTCTTAGAGGTTATTATATCCGAAACCCGGTTTCCTTCAAAGACTTGTAATTTATGAGGTGGTGTCCGTAACCACGCCAAAACGATAGTGCTGTCGCACCAGCCTACAATTTGGTCTAACCGAACCTTATCCTCCATTGACTCGACCGTGTGATTAACCAACGTTGACAGCAACTTAGCACCATTCAACTCCAGTTTCGGTATGGTTAACTTAACCCTTAATGGCGTTATACGTGACTTAGCAATAAGTAGGCGTACGTGAGTCCGTCCGTCTGCGCCCTCCGCGCGCAAGTAGACTGCTGCAGCGTAACCGACGCTGGAGCCATCACAAAACCCGTGAAGAGTATATTTAGTCGGTCCTTCCAACTTGACACACCGGGGAATGGAGATACGTTGCAGATGCGGTAAGTCAGAGATGATATCCCTCCATTGTCGCACTAAATCTATGGGGGCCGGGGCATCCCAAGCTACCCCCTTTGAGTTATCAGAAGTCGCCAATAGGGACTGTAATAAAAGTTTTATTTTAAAAACTACTGGACAGATCCACCCAAGTGAGTCGTAAAGTCTAGCCACTATTGACAAAATACTACGACGTGTGACGTCACTATCTGTGGGCAGATTTACATGGTAAGTGAAATTGTCACATTTGGGGTCCCACTGAATGCCTAAAATCTTGACAAAACCCGTTCCATCCGAATCGCGATCATCGAAACGCCGCGGTGACTCCAAGTGTTCCGTGGGTAAGTCATTCAGTAATGTTGGCATATTACTGGACCATTTCCGTAACTCATAGCCGGCCGAATTCATCAATGAGATTAACTCATCGCGAAGCTCACGCGCCTCAATCAGCGAGTCTGCGCCGCCATTCAAATCGTCAACGTATGTGTTGTCTATGAGTAACTTAGCGGCACGGGTTTTATCAACCTCATCCCGGGCGAGCTGGTGTAAGCAGCGTATGGCTATGAAAGAGCTCGACTTCAAACCGTATGTATTTGTGTTTAATTGATAGGTAAGTAGGGGCTCCGTGGGCGACGCTCGCCAGAGAATCAACTGATATCTCCGATCGTCCGGGTGAATCCACGTCTGCCTAAACATCATTTTAATATCCGTAGTAAATACAATTTGTGGAACCCTAAATTTCATTATAATAGTAGTGATATCGTTTTGCAATCGTTCTCCCGAAAACAGACAGTCGTTTAATGACACTCCCGAACTTGTTTTCTGACTGCCATTGAATACAACGCGAATTTTATTCACATCGCCCGATTTTTTAAATACTCCGTGATGTGGGAGAAAGTAATGTTCTTGCCCCGAATTAATATCAAATTGCGATACACTCATGTGTCCCAGCCTAATATATTCATTAATAAATTCAATGTATTTCTCCCAAAATTCCGGATTCCGTTGCATCCGCCTCTCAAGCGACATAAATTGCTTATAAGCGGGCTGGCGTGAGTCTCCTAACAGACGTCTATCACCTGCCGAGATAAGAGGTAAGCGCGAGATATATTTACCGGCGGGCCTCGCGATACCGTTGAAACAAATAATTGTTCGCATTCCAAGTCCTCGGGACTTTTAATTTTATTAAGAGGGGGTTCCTCAGATCGCCAAAACCTTTCCACCGTTTCCTTGAGTGTCAACTGGTTAACCGACGATTCGGCCAGCTCCCGCGTCTCCGGCGAAACTGGTCCGAATACCGCGAAATTAAATACCGTGCCCAACGCGTAGGGCCCACCCTGACACAAGGTAATCTTTTCCCCATTTAAGATTTGACCGAGTATATCACATCCAAAAATTACGTCTATCTCTGAAGAATTCAATGAGCCGTTATCTGCGAGTTTCAACTCTTTAAAAACCAAATTTGTTCTGTTAACCGAATAAGACCGCTAGTACTGGGTGTTCTGAATGTTCTGGTCTGAAATATATAACAACAACGTGTTGATATGTATTGGCTTGAATGCCACCGATACCCGTGATTTGTACATTACTATAAGACCGTTTCAACCCGAGGGTAGATACCAAATCCCCCTTTATTACCGACATTTGAGCCCCTAAATCTAAGAGAGCCCGTGCTTTAACGAATTCACCATTTTTATTCTTAATTTCAATAATAGCTGTGGGTAGAACAACATTATTCGGGTTTCGATGCAAAGACGTTGAAGATGAGTCATCATGTAACCTTAATTGCTATGCTGAATATTGCTTTTGAGAATTATTACGTGACTGACCGCGCGATTCGTGCGATTCCCGCCGTTCGCATGCCTGATAGCCGTTGCGCGAGCTGACCTGAACCACACGCTCAGCTGATGAGCGTGACGGTACCTCTCTTCTTTCGCGAGGAGAGGCCGTGCGCGTGCGACGATGCGGACGGTGGCTGCGGTAGCCAGGTCCCTCCGAAGGCGAGCTAGCGCCAGACGCAGTATAGTTGTGCATGCATATTAAGTCGTTGTGACCCCGATGGCCACAGCGTTTACATGCTGTCCTTTTATCGCACGTAGATGCCGAATGCTTACCAAAACATTTAAAGCATAAATTTTCAGCTCGCACCCAGTCTTTACGCTGACCCGCGGTTAATTTTTTAAATTTAAAACACTCCGAAATCATGTGACCGCTTATTTCACAGTATAAACAGCGCCTAGCGATTATTCGTTCATTCCTGTAAGATTCACTTTCGTTTCCGATGATGTGTATGGTGCGGCGGGTACGATTGTCCTTCAAGGTCGCGCCGTCAGCTGTCGTCGAGTCTATAAGCCGACATTCATTTTGCAGAAACTCCACAAGTTGATTGAATGTGGGTAGGGTGATTATATTTCCGCCGTACTTCTGTTCAAACCGAGTTTTAACGTCTAACGGAATTTTATTTAAGCTAATGAATAATAAAATATAAGACCATTGATCTATAGGAAGGCCTAAATTATTCAAGGCGCGAGTGGACTCCAACAGTGGGTTTAGAATTTTAGAACGCAGATCATAGGGTTTATTTAATGTAGGTAGCTGTAGGATTCTAGAAATGTGACTATCTGCTAGCATTCTGATATTTTCATATCTACCCTTAAGAATTTCTAAGCCTATATCTAGGGATTCGTCTACCATAGGTAAATGCCGTATTAAGGTATGCGGTTCATTTAACATGTAAGGTTTCGTGATTTTTGCCTGAATTTTTGCAATATGGCAATGAAGGTAGTTTGAGAATTCAACTGGTGGGGATTGTCAATAAAAAGCAACAACGCCATTTTGTGGCTCTCAGTCGTAAACTACACGTCGCTAGATAGAAACGTAAAAGTGTAATTGGGCAATGGGGAGCATTGTTGACGGTGGAAGGTGATCGTTTATGCATAGTAAGGTGGCCACCCTAAACCTGCTGTATGGGTCGCAAGCCCCAGACACTGTTGCAATGTTCTTCCTTGTGCCACGTGGTGTATAAGTATTCCTAGTTGTGTTTGTTATGTAAAAAAATAAAGAAGGAGTGATGATATCTTTGTGTTTTCTTCTGAGGTTTTACATCTCAGAAGTGGCACTGTGATCCACGCCATGTAAGTACACGCATCATTTTGTATGAAATGGTTACTTTGGTTAGTAGGATAAACTATGTATCTGCCTTGCCATAACATGGGTTTGGTAAGAAGGATGGATATTGCTGGTTAAGATTTAATAATGAAGGATAGATAATGCTGGTTAAGGTTTAGTAAGGCGATAGATATTGCTGGTTAATTCAATTAGTACTTTTCATCTAACTGAGTTTTGCTAAGTGATGGTAAAATGGGCCAAAGGTTAAAATGGTTTTACCTACATGGTAGCACAGATTTCATGGACATGAGATCAAAGGATTTTCAAAGTTATTTCGATACTGGTTTGTGCGCGAGTGCGCGTAGGCGAGGGTAGGTTTGAAAAAGGAAGTAAACGGTAGATACATGAGTTTGCGTTTTGTACCTTGTTGTTTTATGCTAGTAGTTTAAAAAAAAAAGGTGTTGCGATTCTGTTAATAAAAGAAAAGTGGAATAAGTGGATAGAAAAGAAATCTTGCAAGTTTAGTGGTTAGGTACACTGTGTTTGTGTAGATTCGGTATTTGAAGTTGAATACATTATCAAGTCATTTTATTGTGAATATTCAGATCGTTAATTGGTTCATGGATGGAGTTTCGTGTAGGTGTACCTACTTGTTTGGTGTTTCGTGCAAAAGTTAGGTTCTACAATGGATTTCGCAATTAACATTATCTCATTGCAATGCGCTGGTCGCGTTAGTACCTAGGTACTCGGTTTAAGATTAGGTCTACGAATATCAAGCGCCTAGTGTCGAGGATGAGTGTGAAAAAACTTGGTTACTGCTTTGAGAGGCTAACAAATACGTCTATTAATGATATTGTGATTGATAAGAGTAGGCATCCATCCTATTAAGGCGGCCAAGTGCAGCTTTGCTTATCTAGGTGAAAAGTCGTACCAAGGTCTAGGGAGGCAGCCAGCCGCCAGTAGCCAGTTATGTGACCACATTGAGAGACTTTTCTTGTACAGTACGGTACGGGGTACATCGGTGAATCTGGTTAGCTAGCGCCGTGTCATTGGATGGTCGTATAGTGAGGAAGGCAACGGCGGCCGAGGGTTTACTACTTCGTTATATTCGGCTTCTATTGTAGCTAATGTTTCTAGTGTGACTGTTAAGGTGAGCACCCACGTGTTTATAGTTTTCATTGTGGTGTTTCTTTGGACCGTTAGTTTGGATGGTTGACAAGATGTGGCTATGACAATATAAATAGTTGAGATGACATGATAAGATATCCTTATGAGATTTTTCTAGTTGCACTAAATATAATGACTTTGTCACACCTATTGGAATACTGTTGGTAGTGGTGGTTTGGAAAGATTTGCAATATATAAGAAGGTTTCCTAATTGGTATGAATGCTTATAAGGGAAAGTGCAACAAACATTGGAAGCTCTATTAGAGGTTATTTATATCTATGTGATAAGCAGATCACCTTACCACAGGGTTTCTTTTTTAGTGGTTTCGATACTATACCTAGCCATTTAGGCCCTTGATTTCTTTTTGAATTGTTTTTGTTGTTTAATGAATATTGTGGAAAAGTAAGTGAAGTTTTTCAATATCTCGGTTACAGATGTTAACCATGAACTAAGTTTTTATAAGTTTGATAATCGTATTTAATCGAAAATAGTTAGAATTAGAATGATCTTGCAAGAGTGTTCTCGAACGGGTGCATTCAAGTCGGTGTTTTAATAAAACTTGTAGTTTTGTAAAAGGTTTAGAGATCCGCACGTCTGGATCTATGGTTCGGTTAATGGTTTTGGTTAAGAGAATATATATCTATCTACGTATCTTAGGTTGGGGACATGAAAAGGTCCGTTAGTTACCTTGTACACTGATGTGAAAGTGGTTTTGGTTGTGTCCGCTTAAACGTTTTCAGGTTCAAACGATCAGCAGGTAATTCGATGCGATAACTTAACTCGGCTGTGAGGAGTGTTTGTGTGTGTGATCATATTTTGTGAGAGCTGTTGAATTTCAGTTAAGTTGGAAGTAAAAGTGAATTTTTAATTTAACTACCGACGGAATATTCGTCGATACCTTTACGTTGGGTGGCGCCTTCGATGGTTAGAATCAGTCTCAGCCCGGCGGATGGTGCTGCAGTCTGTATTTAGATTGTTTATTAATGTAGACGAGGTTGACCAGGTCAACTAGAGTTTTCTAATTTTTCAAGCAAAGAGCCAAAATTATGATTTGTGGGTTACATTTTTATTGACCGAACGTGATTGGGATGGACTCCAGAATGCAATCCTGGAATGACTGATGTTATCTGATCGTATTTCCTTAGAAAGTTATAATGTAATTCATTTGGTTAGAAGATATCAGACTAAGTAGTGATTCGAGTTGTAACGTCATTGGACGTTAGCGGCTACAGGATGGTTAAATGGTTGCCCAAAGGGGGGGTTTTGTTGACCAGGAGTGATACAAAATGTTGGGTATAGATGTGAAATGTGGGTATGAGCCACCGTCACTTATTTCATGGACGGGATTAATCTGTTCAGGGAATGGTGTGGCCACTGCCATGCCATTCCCCATAATGTTTTTTGGAAGACATGTACAGTAACTGGCTACCGGTGTACTTTAACTCTAAATTTTGTTAATTTTCATGTGACGAGTTCTGAAAAAACAAATGAACCGGAGAGCGCCGTAGCCTCGAGAACCTTTACGATGATCGGTTGCGCTCTGGGTACCCGGAGTCGTCGGCGCAGTGGAGAGTCCGCAGTCAGGGGTCACCAGCAGCGTGTGTACCAGCGTGCGTACAAGCAGCGAGCATGCAAGCGGCGTGCGTATGAGCAGCATGCGCGCGAGCAGTGACCACAATCGGCTCGCATTGTACCGAGCGGAACTACGAGAGGCGCGTAGTTATGAAGATCAAAGTGCATAAGTCGGCGTTTATGAGTTTTGAAAGCCTATATAAGTTACCGTTTATGAGTTTTGAAAGCCTATAAGTTAGCGTTTATAAGTTTTGATTTTCTATAAGTTTTGAAAGCCTATAAGTTGGCGTTTCTAAGTTTTGAAAGCCTATAAGTTGGCGTTTATAAGTTTTGAAAGCCTATATAAGTTACCGTTTATGAGTTTTGAAAGCCTAAAAGTTGGCGTTTATAAGTTTTGATTTTCTATAAGTTTTGAAAGCCTATATAAGTTACCGTTTATGAGTTTTGAAAGCCTAAAAGTTGGCGTTTATAAGTTTTGATTTTCGTTAAGTTTTGAAAGCCTATAAGTTGGCGTTTCTAAGTTTTGAAAGCCTATAAGTTGGCGTTTATAAATTTTGAAGCCTATAAGTTGGCGTTTCTAAGTTTTGAAAGCCTATAAGTTAGCGTTTATAAGTTTTGAAAGCCTATATAAGTTACCTGATCGTATTTCCTTAGAAAGTTATAATGTAATTCATTTGGTTAGAAGATATCAGACTAAGTAGTGATTCGAGTTGTAACGTCATTGGACGTTAGCGGCTACAGGATGGTTAAATGGTTGCCCAAAGGGGGGGTTTTGTTGACCAGGAGTGATACAAAATGTTGGGTATAGATGTGAAATGTGGGTATGAGCCACCGTCACTTATTTCATGGACGGGATTAATCTGTTCAGGGAATGGTGTGGCCACTGCCATGCCATTCCCCATAATGTTTTTTGGAAGACATGTACAGTAACTGGCTACCGGTGTACTTTAACTCTAAATTTTGTTAATTTTCATGTGACGAGTTCTGAAAAAACAAATGAACCGGAGAGCGCCGTAGCCTCGAGAACCTTTACGATGATCGGTTGCGCTCTGGGTACCCGGAGTCGTCGGCGCAGTGGAGAGTCCGCAGTCAGGGGTCACCAGCAGCGTGTGTACCAGCGTGCGTACAAGCAGCGAGCATGCAAGCGGCGTGCGTATGAGCAGCATGCGCGCGAGCAGTGACCACAATCGGCTCGCATTGTACCGAGCGGAACTACGAGAGGCGCGTAGTTATGAAGATCAAAGTGCATAAGTCGGCGTTTATGAGTTTTGAAAGCCTATATAAGTTACCGTTTATGAGTTTTGAAAGCCTATAAGTTAGCGTTTATAAGTTTTGATTTTCTATAAGTTTTGAAAGCCTATAAGTTGGCGTTTCTAAGTTTTGAAAGCCTATAAGTTGGCGTTTATAAGTTTTGAAAGCCTATATAAGTTACCGTTTATGAGTTTTGAAAGCCTAAAAGTTGGCGTTTATAAGTTTTGATTTTCTATAAGTTTTGAAAGCCTATATAAGTTACCGTTTATGAGTTTTGAAAGCCTAAAAGTTGGCGTTTATAAGTTTTGATTTTCGTTAAGTTTTGAAAGCCTATAAGTTGGCGTTTCTAAGTTTTGAAAGCCTATAAGTTGGCGTTTATAAATTTTGAAGCCTATAAGTTGGCGTTTCTAAGTTTTGAAAGCCTATAAGTTAGCGTTTATAAGTTTTGAAAGCCTATATAAGTTACCGTTTATGAGTTTTGAAAGCCTATAAGTTGGCGTTTATAAGTTTTGATTTTCTATAAGTTTTGAAAGCCTCTAAGTTGGCGTTTTTAAGTTTTGAAAGCCTATAAGTTGGCGTTTATAGGTTTTGGAAGCCTATAAGTTGGCGTTTATGAGTTTTGAAGGCCTATAAGTTGGCATTTATAGGTTTTGAAATCCTATAAGTTGGCGTCTATAAGTTTTGAGCTATACGTGTCGTTCCTGAGGAGTTCTATGTATATATATGTAACCTGAGCTGAGCCACAAATAAGTTTGAAAAGTCTACCGCGTTACCTTCCGTCTGAGATAACCTATAAATTGATACTATAAAGTTATATGTTTAGTATGTGTAATAGTGTTAATGTGTTATAATGTTGAGTGGTTCAGCAGTACAGTTAGTTATCAAGATATATAATGATCATTTTATAAACCCTATTAAAAAAAAGTATGTGCCATCTGGAAAAGAAAAACAATCACATGTCTGTATTATTTGAATAAAGTTGAAAGATTTTCCATTGCTTAGACACGAGCAGACCTAGTTTGTTACTATTTATGCGAGATTCACAAGTTTCCAATGTTAAGATTCTAACTGGTTACTATTTTGAAGGGCAAAAAAAAATTAAGATTTCCCATTATTTAGAATGATTGCTGATTACGATAAAAGAGGAAGTTGAAAGATTTTCCATTGTTGAATGATTGCTGGTTACTATGAAAAGAGTAAGTTGAAAGATTTTCCATTGTTAAGAATGATTGCTGGTTACTATGAAAAGAATAAGTTGAAAGATTATTCATTGTTCAGATACATAGTTAGTTACTATTTAAGCTAATGTCAAAATGGTTTTCCATTATTTCAATTAATAGCTTGTTACTGTTTAAACAAAAGTCAAAAGGTTTTCCATTGTTCAGATAGATAGTTTATTGTTTAAGCGAAGGTTAAAAGTTTTGCAACTGTTCAAATACAGTTTGTTATTGTATTAACTAAAGCTTTAAGGTTTTCCAGTGTTCAGATAGTTTGTTATTGTTTAAGCGAAAGTTAAAGAATTTTCCACTGTTCATATAGATTGTTACTGTTTAGATGAAAGTCAAAAGGTTTTCCATTGTTCAGACAGATAGTTTATTGTTTAAGCGAAAGTTAAAAGATTTTTCAAATACAGTGTGTTATTGTACCAACTAAAGCTATAAGATTTTCCGGTGTTCAGATAGTTTGTTATTGTTTAAGCGAAAGTTAAAAGATTTTCCATTATTCAGGTATACCGTTGGTTACTATTCAAGTAAAAGTTAAATAGTCCACTCAACAAATGACTGAATGGGAGGTGTAGCGTGCGTTAGCTGGCACCTAAGCGATTTCTTCAGAAAGTTGTTCAGGGTGCTTAGGGAGTGAACATACTAAAAGTCCCCGCGCCTAGGGGGGGAGCCGGAGGGAGGGGAGGGGTTTAAAGTTCCCATTTTTAGGTTTTTCGCTAATATCTTCAAATCGGTGAGTCGTAGAGAAAAAGTATCTTGTGTGCAATTAAAGCTTATAAAATTACCTACAATTTTTGTTCAAACACTTTTGCCGAAATCCTACCCATTTTCGAGGTACACGTTCCGAAAAAGTGAACATTTTCGAAAAAACGATTTTTATTGATCATCAGCTCCTGAGTGCTAATTGGTTCGCATTTTTTCGGAATAAAAAGAAGTCTATATGTTAATCCAGGACATAATCTATCTATCTACCAAATTTCATCCAAATCGGTTCAGCCGTTTAGTTATAGAAACTTTAAGTCCGGAACGCTAAACTATAATCTGGTAGTTGGTGTTCAAGCAATGAATAAGATTCTCAGCCAGAAGCCAAATCAGCCAGAATCTCAGACATAAAGTTGTCTCGCAAAGATCGTGCACTCCCAGTTTCCTCTTTCACCTCATCAATAAAAAATCACGATGAAAAGGTTGCAGTTGACCCAACACTGCTATTTCAGCGAATGTGTATTTTATAAGCAAATGATCAGAGGACGATTTGATGGATTTCTTGAAGTACGAGTTGGCCCCATTTCCCTTGGCACTATTTAATGAAAGTGGGATGAGGAAGACCACAAAATCGGTCCTGTACAGCATGTTCGAGCCTACTACCAAGACTATTGACCTGTCTCAAATGAACATAGTGGTGGACGGTGGATTCCTATTGCACAAAGTTATTTGGCAAAAAGACGCCTGTGTTGCCACGATTTGTGATGGTTATATCACTTACATTACCGACATTACAACCGCCACTATCCTGGAATGAGTCGTACTGTGATATTTAATGGGTATACAAACTCAGCTAACTGTACGAAGTCACAAGAACAGAGACGACGATACAAACTGAGGAGGTCGACTGATCACAATTTGCTTTTTTGTCTAATCCTGCCAACAAAAGTCAGCTCATTACCTTACTGCGGACAAAGCTTCAGGAAAATGGGATACAAACTCACCAGGCCACCGATGACGCTGATATCCTTATCGTGAAGACTTCTGTGGAACAATCGACACATGGTTCTGTCGCCGTTGTTGGTAAAGATGTAGATCTTGCTGTCCTTTGATAGCTGCCACCCCTCCCACCCATGACATCCTACTGCTGAAACCCGGCCGTGGAAAAACAAAAACAATTGCTCTGTCCACCCAAGAGATGCAACAACATGGATTTGAACACATTCTATTTTTACATTCATTTACCGGGTGCTACACAACATCTGCAACTTTCAGAAAAAGTAAAGTGGGTTTTTCAAAACTGTATTTAAAGATCGCAGCCGCTTTTTTGACGATTTCTTAAATCGTCAAAAAAGCGGCTGCGATCTTTTACAACCCCGTCTCCACGCATAGTGAGGTTGAAGAGGCTGGGAAGATGTGCTTCCTCAAATGGTATGGGGCACCAGCGAGACAGACCTCCCTCAATCAGTACCGCTTCCAATCGTTCACGAGATCAGTGGCAAATATTAAGTCTGACTTCAGTTCCCTCCCACCAACTGAGAACGCAGCTAAACAGCATTCAAGACGCACCTACCACCAAGTGCAACTATGGCTCGGGAATGAGCTGCCTCCTCTAGAGCGGGGATGGAAACATGTAGGAGACAGTCTGGTGCCAATAGCAACCGAAGATTTGCCAGCACCGGAGGTTCTACTCGAAACAATATTTTGCCGCTGCACCAAGGGTTGTGGTAGTGGCAAATGCGGATGTCGGAAAGCAATGTTAAATTGTTCTGCGGCGTGTCTTCACTGCCAAGGGAAATGTCTCAATAGCGTGCCTATTGACGAACACGATGGTGAAGATGACATAGAGTCCCTTCATCAGGAACCATCCATTGAGGATGTGTATACGTTGGAATAAGAACACTTATCAGGACCCTCACGGCCTAAACGAATGAAGACTTAAATTGCATATATCTAATATCAGGCACCTTCTAGACGAGCAGGTACCACTTTAGTCCTTATCGTCGCTTGCCATTAAGCGCGATTAAGGCCAAACGTTAGCGTATCATATGTAAAAAAAATATATAAATAGATAAAAATGTTTGATAACTCAATGGCTGAACCGATTTGGATGAAATTTGGTAGGTAGATAAATTAGGACCTGTATTAACATATAGGCTACTTTTTATTCCAAAAAAACGCGAACCAAATAGCAGGCAGGAGCTGATGATCAATAAAAATCGTTTTTTCGAAAATGTTCACTTTTTCGGAACGTTTACCTCAAAAATGGGCAGGATTTCGGCAAAAGTGTTAAAACAAAAGTTGTAGGTAATTTTATAAGCTTTAATTGCACAGAAGACACTTTTTCTCTACGACTCACCGATTTAAAGATATTAGCGAAAAACCTAAAAATGGGAACTTTAAACCCCTCCCCCTCCTCCGGCTCCCCCCCTAGGCGCGGGGACTTTTAGTATGTTTACTCCCTAAGCACCCTAAACAACTTTCTGAAGAAATTTCTTAGGTGCCAGCTAACGCACGCTACACTCCTTTGTTGAGTGGACTAAAAAGACTTGTTCAGGTATAAGCCACTACTAGTAAGCAAAACTTGAAAGGACTTCCTATTGTTGAGATTGATGGCGGTGACTTTTGACGATTGAAAGTGGAGAAAGTTCATTTCTTTATTGATGAAGTTAGTTGAACATAGAAATTCTTGAAGAGAAAATATTTAAATCGTGATGGGTTATCTTTCACTACAGACTAACTGATGTTCTAATTTGTAAATGTATTAGATATTATAAAGTATCAGATAAATGAAAGTTTCTGAAATTATGTAAAATTGTGTCAAACACGACACATGGAAAACTAGAACATGGTAAAAATGTTTTTATATGTCATTGATAGATTGTATTGAGTTACATTGGATTGGTTAAATTGATCTAATTTATTTAGAAGGTTATCACCAGCTCAGTTGAATGTTAAATTTGTTTATCGATTTGCCATTGCATTAAATGGGTATTCTGTAACAATAATTTTGACGGGCAGAGTGTAAGGTTTCACCAGATGCGTGTATGAGGACATACACGTCGTCAGGATGGTCGAGTGTAAGGTTTCGTGATTTTTGCCTGAATTTTTGCAATATGGCAATGAAGGTAGTTTGAGAATTCAACTGGTGGGGATTGTCAATAAAAAGCAACAACGCCATTTTGTGGCTCTCAGTCGTAAACTACACGTCGCTAGATAGAAACGTAAAAGTGTAATTGGGCAATGGGGAGCATTGTTGACGGTGGAAGGTGATCGTTTATGCATAGTAAGGTGGCCACCCTAAACCTGCTGTATGGGTCGCAAGCCCCAGACACTGTTGCAATGTTCTTCCTTGTGCCACGTGGTGTATAAGTATTCCTAGTTGTGTTTGTTATGTAAAAAAATAAAGAAGGAGTGATGATATCTCTGTGTTTTCTTCTGAGGTTTTACAAACACATGAGAAACTAAGTAATGAAATTTTTCCGTCTTTGATATATCTTTCCGTGTTAGTACCAACGAACTGAATAGGCTTATAAAACTTGTCCACTGAAAAACGTCACCATCAAATTTGCATAAATCGATTCTGGGAAGTCTTGCCGTATTTGAACTCTCGGACGGTCTGTGAACCCCGTCCAAACCCGGGTAAGCCGACGAGACCGCTTCCAGCTGATTATAAGCTAACTCCGCCTTATTATAATCAGCCGTATAGATTTTAATCATTTCCGAATCTACGGTATTATCCAGCAATAACTCGTACTGTTCCGACAAAAGTGCGTATCGTTCATCGAGTTTACGCAATCTCGCCGAAATAACTGCATTGGTTTGAGTTTTTCCCGCGATCATTTCTAACGTGCTTCTAAGCCATTCGACTTGAATTTTAAATTTAGTTGATGATACCTTAGCCATTTTAAATCGTTAAGACTCAAATCGTGATGCACCCACCCCCGGGTAAGAGAAAAAAATATATAACGGAACCCTACAATAAATCAAATAAATTGTTCTAATAACTGAGGATAATTTCACAAATATCGCATACCGCACAATATAATACAATAACCGAACCGCAAATGACAAACAAACTTAAGGCCGCGTGGGTCAGATTTTGAGTTTTTTGAAACAATCCTAGTCAAAAAGTAAAGGGTTTTTAAATCTGAAAAATATATATATAATAGTTAAGGATATAAGCTAAACATATTCCGAGCCCGTTACACGATCCAATAAATTTCACTAGATAGAAAAAAATCCCAAAGTTGACTCTCTCAGAAAAGTTTTTTCAAAACTGTGGCTAAACTATTAACATTTTATATTTTTTTTTTGCACTCAATTAAAGGTATTAAGTTTCTATACACATTTTCCGAGCGTTTTTCTATAAACAACTATTTACACTGTTATCATGTACGAATATCTACCAAACGCAATAGAATTGCGCCGCTGACGGCCGATCAGTCTCGCCCTGGCGCTTGTGGAGGCGCTTGTCGTAATTATTATGCCGAATTACGTTGAAATCGCGCCACAGTATAAAAATATCAGTAATAGGCAAAATGTAATTAGATTAACCGTTACAAATACATACGCGAATCATAGTAAAAATGTGGTGATCTTTTACTTTTTAAGTGTTTTCACGACATGGTAACCAGCTACCTAATGCATTAAAATGTCTACGAATTACATGATAATTTCGCAATCCAACATGGCAGCCACGCCGTAATCACAAAATTTCATGATGGGTATCGTTTAAGGGGTTTTTTGGTATGCTGAGTACGAAGTACGTGATAATTTTGCAATCCAATATAGCCGCCGCGCCGTAATCACAAGATTTCATGATGGGTATCGTTTAAGGGGTTTGTTCGTATGCTGAGTACGAATCACGTGATAATTTTGCAATCGAATATAGCCGCCGCGCCGTAATCTAAAAATTTCATGATGGGTATCGTTTAAGGGGTTTTTTGGTATGCTGAGTACGAATCGCGTACTAATTTTGCAATACAAGATGGCCGCCGCGACGTAATCACAAAATTTCATGATGTGTATCGTTTAAGGGGTTTTTTGGTATGCTGAGTACGAATCACGTGATAATTTTGCAATCCAATATGGCCGCCGCGCCGTAATCACAAAATTTCATGATGAGTATCGTTTAAGGGGTTTGTTCGTATGCTGAGTACGAATCACGTGATAATTTTGCAATCGAATATAGCCGCCGCGCCGTAATCTAAAAATTTCATGATGGGTATCGTTTAACCCGGCGTCTGCTAGGTTGGGTCATAATGACCCGTGATGTTTTTAATTGCGGGTATTTATGAAAATAATAGTGTAACGTTACCACGCTTCTCAGTAGCTGCGGTTAGTGCCCCGCCTCCCTCGTTTCTTATGTCAACTTAGACGGTGTGCGCCTGCGCAGCATGATAGGCGCGGTCAAATAACAAAAAGGTAAATATGACCCAACTATACATTCAATGATACCATTTCGTGCCAATTACGTTGAGTTCATTATTGGATTATTTCGTTTATTTATTTGTACCGTCATTACGTATTGCATTATTTTTTGTTATTTTAGGTTATATTTGAATAATGGATAAAGAGAAACGCAAAATGCAGCGAATATATCAATATTAGAAGAAAGCGGCTCGGAAGAAGGTGAAAATTCTTCAGAATAAGAGGAAGATGATCACGTTAGCGGGAAACATCAGAGGAGCTTCCTGCTAAATGCCGTGGTGTTCGTAGACAAATGCCAGATATGTCCCGCTATAAAAGACAGGAAAACTACCCATACCTGTCAAAAATTCAACAAAATCATCTGCCCTGAAAACATAATTTCTTTCTGTGGCGGTTGCGCAGATGACGGAGCTAATAGCGATTAACACTAAGATTCTTTGTGATTTTTACATATATTTTCTTAAATATCTGACATTTGTCATTCCAAAAAGTTAAAAACAAGTGTTAATTAGTTATTTTTTGTTATTTTATTCGTAAATTTCTAGAAGTTTAATTTTTTGTTGTAAATTTTATTCTGATCACTTGAATACACAAAAAGATCTATAAATAGCTTTTTTTTTTATTTTGTCGCTAAAATATTATAATTTAATAACTTTTCATTAAGTTAAACACAAATTTGCTCTAAATGTCATTGAAATGGTAAAAATCTGCTACGGTTTAAAATCGGGTAATTATGACCCACCATGCAGTTGCTGTACCTATTTTCTACCATTCTGACGCCGGGTTAAGGGGTTTTTTGGTATGCTGAGTACGAATCGCGTACTAATTTTGCAATACAAGATGGCCGCCGCGACGTAATCACAAAATTTCATGATGTGTATCGTTTAAGGGGTTTTTTGGTATGCTGAGTACGAATCACGTGATAATTTTGCAATCCAATATGGCCGCCGCGCCGTAATCACAAAATTTCATGATGGGTATCGTTTAAGGGGTTTGTTCGTATGCTGAGTACGAATCACGTGATAATTTTGCAATCGAATATAGCCGCCGCGCCGTAATCACAAAATTTCATGATGGGTATCGTTTAAGGGGTTTTTTGGTATGCTGAATACGAATCACGTGATAATTTTGTAATACAAGATGGCCGCCGCGCCGTAATCACAAAATTTCATGATGTGTATCGTTTAAGGGGTTTTTTGGTATGCTGAGTACGAATCACGTGATAATTTTGCAATCCAATATGGCCGCCGCGCCGTAATCACAAAATTTCATGATGGGTACCGTTTAAGGGGTTTGTTCGTATGCTGAGTACGAATCACGTGATAATTTTGCAATCGAATATAGCCGCCGCGCCGTAATCACAAAATTTCATGATGGGTATCGTTTAAGGGGTTTTTTGGTATGCTGAGTACGAATCACGTGATAATTTTGCAATCCAATATGGCCGCCGCGCCGTAATCACAAAATTTCATGATGGGTATCGTTTAAGGGGTTTGTTCGTATGCTGAGTACGAATCACGTGATAATTTTGCAATCGAATATAGCCACCGCGCCGTAATCACAAAATTTCATGATGGGTATCGTTTAAGGGGTTTTTTGGTATGCTGAGTACAAATCACCTGATAATTTTGCAATCCAATATGGCCGCCGTGCCATAATCACAAAATTTCATGATGTGTATCGTTTAAGGGTTTTTTTGGTATGCTGAGTACGAATCACGTGATAATTTTGTAATCCAATATGCCTGCCGCGCTGTAATCACAAAATTTCATGATGGGTATCGTTTAAGGGGTTTTTTGGAATGCTATTGCTATAATGCTATATATTTATTGGTATCGTAAATGGTAGTATCGTAAGTATGGTAGTATCGTAAATCATACGTAGCAGACTGTAGTGTAAAAGAGATAGAGACACATGTTCCATTCTTCGTTCTAACATTTGTGTGTGGTTGGATTGCATGGAACGACAGACTAAGAAAACTTGTTCGGTTTACTGTGAGTTAGTTAACCGTGTGCCAATTTGCAACTGTGCAAGACGTGGTCAGAGTTAGGAAGTTATTTATTTAACTCAGAGCTTACTAACTCTATATTTATATATTTAACTTGACTCTCCGCGCAAGTAGGCCTAAATAGCTTACGCGGCCAAATTGAATTCCAAAATGAGCATGTTATTCGTACTCAGCATTCGAAAAAACCCATTAAACGATATTCATTACGAAATTATGTGATTTTTTTTTTATACTACTTAGGTGGCAGACAAGCTTACGGCCCACCGGAAGGTTGGCAACCGTAGCCTATAGACGTTTGCGACACCAGAGGCGCTACACACGCGCTGCCGACCCGGGCGCAGGTTGTGACGACCCACAGTTGAAATTTTTCAAGCCGCCTGTAAGGCCTTCAACTTGGCTTAACGACTGTCATTTTACTGACAACCGGGACCAACGGCTTATCGTGCCTTCCGAAGCACGGAAACGCTCGAAAATAAATGTCACAAAGTGGTCCACGTGGTGGTCACCCATCCATATCCGGCCATAGTAAATGTTGCTTACTGCAGTGATCGTTTACAGAACACTGAGTCCGCGGGGCCACGAGCGCTTCAAAACAAACGTGTCAAACAAAACGTGATTACGGCGCGGTGGCCATTTTGGATTGCAAAATTATCATGTGATTCGTCCTCAGCATACCAAAAAACCCCTTAAACGATAACTATCATGGATTTTTGCGATTACGGCGCGGCGGCCATATTGCATTTCAAAATTATCTCAGGATTCGTACTCAGCATACCAATATACCCCTTAAACGATACCCATCATGATATTTTGTGATTACGGCGCGGCGGCCATGTTGTATTGCAAAATTATCACGTAATTCGTACTCAGCATACCAAAAACCCTTTAAACGATACCCATCATGAAATTTTGTGATTACATCGAGGCGGCCATTTTGGATTTCGAAATTATCACGTGATTCGTACTCAGCATACCAAGAAACCCTTTAAACGATACCCATCATAAAATTTTGTGGTTACGGCGCGGCGCCCATATTGGATTGCAAAATTATCATGTGATTCGTACTCAGCATACCAAAAAACCCCTTAAACGATACCCATCATGAAATTTTGTGATCACACCGCGGTGGCCATATTGGATTGCAAAATTATCATGTGATTCATACTTAGCATACCAAAAAACCCTTTAAACGATACCCATCATGAATTTTTGTGATTACGGCGCGGCGTCCATATTGGATTGCAAAATTAGTACGTGATTCGTACTCAGCATACCAAAAAACCCTTTAAACGACACCCATCATGAAATTTTGTGATTACACCGCGGCGGCCATTTTGGATTGCACAATGATCCCGTGATTCATACTTAGCATACCAACTTTAGAAAACTTTAGAAATTTTTATGACCAGCTATTATGTAATTTACATTTTTTACGCAACTGTAGCAAACGTACGCAACGGAAACTCTCAAAAGAAATGAAATATCCTTGTTGTCGAAAAATGTTTCGTTGCTGCTAAGCTCTTATTCGCCTTAGCGTGATGTTATATATTTTGGTATTTTTAAAAAATGGACATTCTGTTAAGAAACTCTTGAAATTCAACTAACAGTCTCTTAGACTCTAGAGTTAGAACAACTAAACATACAAACAAACTCTTTAGCTTAAAAATAATAGTATAATATACATAATTTATTTACCATTAACTCTTTTATTTTTATTTACGAAACTAATAAATCACTACACTTAATAAAGTTAGATGCATTTACTACGTCAAACAAAGTTAGCATGCTGTTTCTTTCTACTATACTGTATACTGTGGCATGAGAGTTGACTGCCGCTGCCGGCGCGTGGTGTGTCTTGCGCCCGGGGCGAGGGGAGCGCCAAATGCCTACTTGTGCGCTATAACCGCCCCTTAACGACTTTCATTTGAATTGTATCCGACCGAATCGAGACTTGTGTCAGAGCTGTAAGTGGCGGTTAGGAATTTCAATTTTTAAATCTGCAACCGACTTATGATTTGAAAAAATACCAACAAATATACCGAAATCCGGCTGAAATCCGCTCGAATGGACCATAAATATGTTCGATAACTCAGTGTAGTTAGTGGACTGTCTTTCTGGTAGTTCCTGCAGGCACATAAGACGACACAAGAAGTTTCGGAAATCGGACCGCCACCAAGAATGATTCGCCACTTACCTTGATTCCCGGTCTTCTTAAGGATGCTCCGAGGCCTTGAGATTCCCTTGAGGTTGTTTCCGAGTTGCCGTGTCGACCGAGGCGCTGACGTGTGGATGGGTTGCCGGCAATCCACCACAGGCGCACACACAAGATGTTCGAACCGCGTCCGAGATTTAACTGAGCGGTCGATGCGAAACCGGCCGCCCGCCCGGCAAGGAAGCGCGGGGCGGGGGATGATAGCCAGCCGAGTGACGAGTTCTCCCGATGGCCGACCGTGTCACCGAAACAGTCTCATTCAACGGTTTAAGTGTATATCTTTTGAGTTGGTTCCGACAGGATTTTGAGGACTCAGTGTACTTGTGTGCTCAAATAATAGCTTGTGTGCAGTGAAAAAATTAACAACATTCGGAAGCCTAGCATTAAATAATATTGTGATGATGCACTGCGCAGCTTGCACCGTGGTTAGCAGTTCGGATGCTGTATTTGGAGATTTGAGATCAGTGCTAATTGTTATATTGTCATAAGTGTTCTATCAAGTGAAAGTTCTACTTAATCGGAACACGACAGCCATACCGCGACTGCTGACCACTGGGCAATATCTATGTGATATCTGTTGTAGGAATCATCTGGATTATATGCTCAAAGCTTTTAATGAGATATTCCTATTATTAGGACTCACTCATTTAGTTGCGTAATTACTGACAGTAATGTATGAACGACTAGTTGAAACATTGATTGGGTAGGCTCCATGCGGTTTACTACGGAGTACTAAGGAGAGACTGATATTATTGTATTTAGTTCTTCGTAAGTTGTAAATATTTTGTATTGTAAATATGTGTCAACAGTAATTATAAGTTTTAGGTTGTAATTGAATCTGTAATTGGTAATTGTAGAACCTTTTCGGGCGTGACTTGTCCAGCTTGATGTTGTCTTGTGCATTTTGATTGAAATTGAATCTAGATTGTAATTTTGTTATAAATGTATGCAATTTGTATTTAGTCTGATGTAAATTGCAGTCATCATTAATGTTGAATAATTTTATTTTGCTTAAAATTTGTATAGGTACTTCATTTCTACTTTTTCATGTAAACAAATAATAGAAACATACTATCCGTGTCAAAAGGAGAGATGTTATGAACTTGCTGTAATGAATTTGAACAAATTTTTGATATTGGTTCTTCTTATTTGATAGCAGGTGTCTTTTTTTTCAAAATATATTCAAAAGTTTACTAAGAATAGATTTTTTTGTTAACCTCTTTTTCAATTCAATCATTAATTTTGCAAACATGGGTACAAAAAAGGTTTTATATTGTAAATATATAGCACAAGCCACATTACGCCTCGAGGCATGAGTTACATTCAGCCTCAAGGCATGCAAATGTTTTTTCTATGTTTCATCATATAGAGCAAACTGTCATGATAATACACAAAAAAAAAAAAACAATATCTAGAATCTAGTGCTAAGTACGTTAAAAATTAATTTTATTTATAGTGAGGGATATCCAACCATTTGATAATTAAGGCAATGTCATGAAAACGCTCGTGAAAAAAAAGCAACTTTCACTATGGCCGGTCCATGGATGGGTGACCATCCATGTGATCACTTTGTGACATTTATTTGAGCGTTTCCGTGCTTCGGAAGGCACGTTAAGCCGTTGGTCCCGGTTGCCAGTAAAATGACAGTCGTTAAGCTAAGTTGAAGGCTTTATTTCAACAGCAGGCAGTCACAACCTGCGCCTGTCCATTTAAACACGGCAATACGGCTCACCACCTATTACGTGGGACAAATTATACAAAGGTGAAATGTGGGCGTATAATATGCCTCTGCCTACCCCTTCGGGGATTAAGGCGTGACCATATGTATGTATGTATGTATCTACTTTAACATCGTCTTTTACGAACTTTTAAATCGTGATTTTATATTATTGTACATTATTTACGATCAGTTACGTCCTCCGTAGTAAAATTCAAAACTTAGAACAATACAGCTTACAACAAGAACTTCGTAATTATTAGTTGTTAGATGCACTTATTAACGTAGTGAATGACAAGATATTTGCACGACAAACTTCATTGAGTGATAACTCATTAACCAGGAGGGTTATATCCATTATTTTATGTTATTTATAGAGGGTATTTATCTATGTTAACTTACCTATATTTTAAATCTACCTCCCTTTATGTTGATTTTTTTATTTTTATGTATGGGACGTCCCACTGTGAGACGCCGCGCTCGCTGCCGCCACACTCAGCGTCGGGCCCTCATCCCTATACACTGAGTGGAAAAACCGAGCAAACTCATGTGCGCATTCATAGTCTGACAAGGTACGGTTTTCCTTTATCAGTGCATGTTTATTGCTATTTCCCTTCCTAAACCGCATATATTCCCAAAACGCTCGCGGGTCAATGGCCAGCTGATTCTGAACGCGTACACAGTACTGTACTGGTCGTGCGCCCTAGCAGTCTCCACTTTTACTTTGGCCCTAGACCTACTAAACTCGACTACTAGCCTCGTAGTCGCTATGAGACTTGCTAGACTTGTATTTTTTGTGTAATGTGTGTTTCAGTCTTATTTCTTTTATAATGTCAGGTGAATACCATAACGGATATATGTACTTACTTCTACTGTTTGCGCTGATATGTCTACGCGGTACACAGAGATCGAAAACATTATATAATTTGTTATAAAATAAATTCACGATCAATTCAGGATCCCGTAAACTGAATAAATCACTTCAATCCAGAGTGGCTAGTAAGTAATACAAGTGTTCAAAGTCAGCCTTACCAAAGTTCCATTGTTTACGTACTACTGGGCTACGAGAACACTGCCTGGGAGGGGCGGAAGTGGGCGAGGCGGCCCACTGTGGTGCGGGCGCCCGCGCCGAACCGAGGCGCACGACGACAGCCAGCGGCGGGTGGTGGCGGTCTATAGGCTGTAGCCCTTCGTCCGCCTCGCACACAAATACCCCATTGCGAGCGCTCAACACAAGATCCAGCTGCCTACTGTTACAGTTGGGTACCGTGTTGTACTGAATGAATTCACAAAAGGCCATAAAATATTCAAAATAACAAGTAACAGTGTCACTACAAGAATAAAGATTGAAATCCCCTAAAATGATTAAATTAGATTTGTATTTCAGACATAATTTTTCTAGCAAACTAAACATGATCATATATTCACTATCTGCTGTACTAGGTGGAATATATACAGCACAACACGCTACTAAGAACCGGTTATCATTATAATTGTAACACAAATTAACTCGAACCTGTGACTGTCTATGTCCGTGCCGTCGGGAAACGCCACTCGACGCAGTTCGAATTGCGGTGAGGCCATTAACAGCACTCCACCCTGCTTGCGTCCATCCGCTCGGTCACATCGCACTATTTGATATCCTGGGAGCAATAATTCCGCATCATGAATGGACTCATTCAACCGTGTCTCGGTGATAGCAAAAATGTCTGCCTCTGATGATTCTATCAGTGATAAGAAACGTGTCGTCTTAGTTCTGAGGCCGCTCACATTTTGATAAAGTACATTGATGCTTCTACTGGGTTTGCACGTCGGTGGGCCTGGGTCCGAAGGGGGTTGTTCGCCGAAAAAACCTCCACTCACTGAACTCGACATTCACGGGCCATACCTGTGGATCGCTTAGCTTCTCGTAGTTACTTTCAGAAACCCCTATTTTAAACGACGAGTAGTCGCGTTCAGTCTTGGGCTTTAATTTTTCAACAATTATTTCAGCATCATTTTCCAGAACATTTTGTCAATATTTCTTTACAGTTTCTTCAGACGTGTTTTTCTCAAGCCTCCACACATGTAAAATCTTTTTACGTTCCACCGCCTTTAATAATTCGGATGCCTTATTACACCCTCTTCCTACAGGATTACGTCTCCTGGTATATTTGACTTCTGTCCACGTATCAGTCATGTTCTCTTCCACTGGTTTCCGGGCCACAGTCGCATAATTGGCTGATGGTCTCGGGGTCTGTGTCAGCCGCTCTTGGACCTCTTGCTGGTGGTCCTAGTTAAAGTTGTGCTTAATTGTTGTTGGCTGTCACAGTTGGAGTCTAGTAGTGTTTTCTTTAAAAACCTTTTTCTCAGCTTTAAGAATTTTTAGTTGTTGCTCATACGCAACACATTTTTTACTGGTTTCCTTCAACTCTTGGTGCAGTTTGCTATTTTCCAATACTAAAACGTAGTAAAAGTTTCCTTAATTTCTTGAATAATTTTTGTCTCCATAGCATTCAATTTTTCCACCACCATTTTATTAACTTTATCCATAATGTACATAGTATTCTCATCGTCAACAACTCCGAATGAGTGATTTTTTTCTTTATCTATTTGATTATCCATAAAACCTTCGCGACTTCTTACCGGAGTGTCATCCGTTACCCGTATTCTTTGGGTTACATTAGCACAAGAGTCACATTTATAACTGCGTTTAATTTGGGTCTGACCATCCTTAAATGCAGCCGAGGTTATGTTTAATAATTTAATAATAATTTATTTTTTTAATAATTTATTTATTTCGTACAGAATTACATAGTTGGCACATTTAACATTCACTCCTGAATTCATGCTCTAAGACTAAGCACAAGTACAGTAATACAATAGCATTCCAAAAATAATTGTGAGGCATATTATTACAGTAAATGTTTTTTAAATTCTCTGCCAGCCGAACTAGGCCAGAGCCTGTGTTTCGGCGTGCAGCACCCAATTCACAGTGGACGTGTTTATGCTGCTAACCAAAAGTCATGTCCTCACCTTAAGTATTATAATATTCATTTGGCGAAACATTCATTTAACAAAAACTTGGAAGAATCATTCATGCTTTAGTGTAAAACAAATTAAACAATTGTTGTATGTTATGTGTCATATGTGTCATGTGTGTGTGTGTGTGTGTGTGTGTGTGTGTGTGTGTGTGTGTGTGTGTGTGTGTGTGTGTGTGTGTGTGTGTGTGTGTGTGTGTGTGTGCGTGCGCGCGTTCTCGCGCATACGTATATATATAATTATATAGATTATAAGGTCGAGCAAGATTAACTGACTGTTTCTATAAATTTTTCCGTTTCCTCCGGACATTGATTTTGTAATAGTTCAAGAACCTTCTTTTTGCATTTATATGTATTCATTGGATATATTTCAATTATTTTATTAATTTTATTATAAATATGTGGACCCAGAAAGACAAAAAACTTTTTGACGAATGATGTCCTAGGCTGGATATAACGTTTCGACACCTCATGCTTTCTTCTCTTCCTCGTCACGCCCGCATCGTACACAAGAGCAGAGTGCTGCTTGAGAGTTATGTGTAGCAGAAACAATTGTCTGACCGTTAAAACTGCACATGATTTATATAACTCCCTGGTGGAGAATCGTTTGGTGCGGAAAGTGCACACCTTCAACACAGCGCGCTGAGCAACCTCCAGACCCCGAAGAATATTTTTGGCCGATCCTCCCCATGCAGAGATACAATAGGTAATTATTGATTGGCAGAGAGAGAAATAGATTTGTTTCAAGATGTTTGCAGCCGCAACGTCTCTAAGATTTCTAAAAATGTATATTAGTCTTCGTACCCTCGCTGACAGAATTTCAATATGATTTTTAAAGGAAAGGTTATGGTCAATCATAACTCCGAGATATCGTACACTATTCACCTGTTCTAGTGGTACACAATCACATGTTTCGTCGCTCCCACAGTTATGTGGTATTATTTTCGGTTCATGTGCAACTGATCGACGTATACTGAAAACAACATATTTTGTTTTGTTGACATTAAGTTTAAGATGGTTATTTTGAAGCCATTTCTGTACCTTGTTCAGACCCTTTTGTGCAGCTTCGTAAACCTCATCCCAAGTGTCGGAGGTAAAAATGAGAGCAATGTCATCTGCGTATGAGATTGTTATGCCATTTGGTAGATCAAGGTCGGTGAGATCGTTTATATATACGAGAAACAGAGTTGGACCCATTATACTGCCCTGAGGGACGCCACACCTGACCGGAAGGTATGAACTGGTATTGTCTCCTATTCTTACACATTGGAAACGGTCAGTCAGATAACTTTCCATTAATTTCAGTTGCGTGCCTCTAACTCCAAGTGCCTCCAGTTTCTCTAAAAGTCTAAGAGTCGGCACCGTGTCAAATGCCTTTGCAAGATCCAAGAAGACCGACACACACCTCTTCCCCTCGTCGAGACTGGATGCTAGTATGTTTACCAATTTATGTACCGCACCATCAGCACTTCTACCTCTGCGAAAACCAAATTGATTCTCCGATAACAGTTTCTTTGCCTCTAGAAAATCAATCAGCCTGCCATTTATTATTTTCTCTAGAATTTTAGATAGTGATGGTAGAATTGATATCGGTCTATAGTTATTTACATTTGTGCTGTCTCCTCCTTTGTGTATAGGACAAACTTGCGATTTTTTAAAATGATTTGGGAAAATACCTTGGTCCAGACACAAATTAAAAATATGGGTAAGGGGCGGCACTAAAACTTGCGCATGCGATTTTATGAAGCTATTAGATATCTTATCGTACCCTACAGTGGAGGAATTATTTAGACTCGCAATATGACCCCAGACCTCTTTCTGCGTTACTACATCCATTACACATGATTGAAGCCTAGAGGACACCATTGGAGCAAAAAAACTAGGCGATTGCTGCTGGTTGCGAGAGTTAGACATGTCTCCTTCCATCAAAGTTTCCCCAACACTTATAAAATGTTGATTGACCTTTTCAAGTGATGACTTGGTGGTGTCAGCCATTCCCATTAACGCATCAGGACAGTTATTTGCTTTATGAGTACTAGTTATCGATTTAATTGTTTTCCATAAATTTCTAGGATTATTCTTGTTAACCTCAATTTGGTTTTTTTCGTATGTTCTCTTTATATTTTTTAGAATTTTTGTACAGAAATTTCGGTAACGTGAGTAGGTGGTTTTTAATATTTCATTTTCAGGTGCCATTCTGGATCTTTTATGAAGCATATCCCTGTTTTTCATACACCTGAGAAGCCCTGGAGTAATCCACGGCTTTCTGATTCTTTTTCGATTTGGTATTGTTTTTACCTCGGTACTTTCTTTCAACGCTGCTTTGACACTTGTTACTAGATAGTCAATGGCAAAATTGGGATTCTTTGTTTCATAAATGGTGGTCAGATTAATCTGAGACAATTTTTGAGTCAGTTTTTCTGTGTCAGTTTTTTTAAACATCTATAATGGTATCCCACCTTGCATCCAGTGCATTTCAGCAGATCCCCCGAATCTATTTTTTTGAAGCAAATGGCACGGTTCTTTTTCCAGTTATTTATTTGAATTCGAATACTTAAATACGCGTGACAGAGATAGAGATAGGAAATCCCTGTAAGTGCGAGAGAGCGCGACACACGGTTTGCCTTTGCGTGGCCACCCACAAATTATTTTTGTCAACAATTGTTCACACAATGATTTTCTTTAATAAAACTACAAAATTCCGATAAATAACACTGTTATGCACTTAGTAGTTGCACAATAACACCAATAGTCCACTTTTCCACCATGATCACGACTATACAGTTCGTACATACATACATATATACATACATACATACATATCCCATTTAATATACCTAAATTCAGATAGTTACGGCAAAGAAGAGAGGTAATGTTCTTTCAGTTTCTTTTTAAATAGTGATACGGTTTGACAAGATTGTATCGCCGGTGGGAGAGCATTCCACAGCCTTACCGAATGAACAGTGAAAGAGTAAGAGTAGAGTTCAGATTTATGTCGAGGAATAGTAATAAGATATTTAAGGTGTGACCTACAAAGAGCATCAGACCCACGCATGTAAGAAAAACGCTCTCGCAGGTAGGAAGGGTAAAGGCGATTGTGAAGGATATTAAACAAAACACATAATATTCGAGTATTCCTACGAAGTCGGATAGGGAGCCACTTGAGTTTCTTGCGAAATTCTGAGACATGATCATACTTGCGTAGATTGAAAATAAACCGAATGCATAAATTTTGCAGTCGCTCAAGTTTATTTAAAAGCTCCTCAGTAGCATCCAAGTAGCAGGAGTCTGCGTAGTCAATAATGGGTTGTATTAGTGACTGAGCAAGGGAGATTTTGATGTCCACGGGCAAGAAAGGCTGAAGATATTTAAGGGTATGAAATGTGTAATACACTTTTTTGCTAACCTGCCCGACGTGTTCATCCCAGATCAAATTGCCATTCATAATAATACCAAGATTTTTGGCCGTCTCGGAATACGAGATAGGCACACCATCAAGCAAGAGAGGCGGGAGTAACGCGATATCTAGTCCTGATCGCATTTGCCTACCACCAATAACCATCGCCTGAGACTTTTTAGGGTTAATTTGAAGTCCAAATGACCTAGCCCACTCACCAATGGCACTAAGGTCGCGATTCATACCTGCAATGGCGCTTCTGTATTCGTTCAATGTAAAATGACGGTAAAGCTGCAAATCTTTAACAAAATCAAAAGATTATTCTGCAATAGGTAACTAGATAATTGTCGATGTACTAAATGTTCAAGGACTTTGGAGAGAAATGGAAGAATGGGTATAGGACGAAACTGGGACAGAAGTGTAGGACTAGTAGTCTTAGGTAATGGAATAATAAGTTTAGTGCTTGTTTCCAAGCACTGGGAAAACAGCCAGAGTTCAAGGAGAAATTGAATATATGAGTGAGGATGGGGATCACGGTAGGAAGTATTGGAGTAAACATTTTTGAACATAACTGATCGTCACCAACCGCAGAAGAAGTAATCGCTAAGAGGGACCTTTTGACTTCATGTTCATCAACATTATTGAACTTTACCCACAGCTTATAATAATAATGATATGTTTATCATTTACAACTTGAAAATAATAAAGCACACATACCAACTCAAGCACCCACTTCTCCCTCAGCAATAATTTCAATTCAGATGTGCCTAAACTTAGCGTATAAATTATTAGTAGTTAATATTATACTCTAGGTGTCTAAAGTAATTGGCAGTTTTTCACCATGTTGTGACACGACTATAATAATATAACTTTTGAAGTATTGTTGAATAACTTCTATACTTATTCGTTCTAATTTGTCAACTTTGAAAGTAACACTAAAGAGGAACACATAAAAGCACCTCACATAGACATTATTCGTTCCGCTACACTAAACAATAAATCCCCTCGGAGTGAATTACATTGTTTGTCTCCAAAAGTTATTGTGGAACTGTCGCGCGCAGCAAGCGCCTGTTCATATTTATGACTGATCACAGACGCTCTGTAAATGAAGCAAGATTTTGATTCAATCTATGTAATATTGAATGTTATTAAAGAAAATATTTGTTATTTGTCATGGGACATTTCGCGAATTGGAGGCCACTCTCACAGTCCACAGAACTATTGACAGTGGCCCTTAAGTTGACGAACTAATGCTTTACCTCTTCATGCACTATTTGGAGAACCCAGAGTTGTAAGAGAAGGGAAGCAAGCATAGGTACTCGCAAAGAGTTACAAGACTTTTGATCATACCTATTAGAGTTTCAGATTCACTTAGTCAAATGTGAATATTATGTTGTTATACTGACATGCAATCAGTATGCTGACATACAAATTGAATAGCATGTAATATAACCCAATATGTTTTGATCTACCAACATCTAATCAACGCCAACATCCATGTGCCTAACCCAAATTAATTACGTTCACGATAAATCGAAGTGTCATAGGTTCTGATGTTTGCTAAATCGATGCAAGAAATTGACGGGAATATTACAACTTGTTTATTTTAACCTTAAGTACCTACTTTTCATGGGCTTATTTTACAGACTTTTTTTCAGAAAGAAGGTAATAATAATAATAATAATAAATAAATATTCACGGACATCTCACACAACGCTATCTGATCCCAAAGTAAGCTAGGAATAACCTGCTTGTGTTATGGGTATCAGACCACGGATATTAATACTTATATACTTTTTTAAATACATACATATTAGGTATACATAGAAATAGAAATAGAATAGAAGGTAGGCAGCAAAGTATACCAAAGATTACCTTAATTTCTGTGGTTTCTAAGTTTCTGTACGTACGGCGACGAAGCTTTATTCAGGACTTAACTGCAGATTATATAAAATTGTTTACTAGCTGAATTTTCGACTGTACGTCTGAGGGGTGCAACGAAGTTGATAGTATATCACTGTATCCCAACCACGTCGCCTCAACTTACTTAAAGCCCATTTTCTATTTTTTTCACGAGTTACTCAATATTCGCAGAAAAAAGATCAAAATGTGTAACATTAATACCTATATTTTGGTTTCTTACACCCAGACCCACGAATCTTCTTAGGATATCCTTCTGAGGGCTTACCCGGGACTCCTAATCATAGGCTGTTAGGCGTAACGTGAGGTCTTTTAGTCGGTAGGAGTCCGGTATAGCATCCATAAGGATTTTCCCTCACGTTAAAAAAAAACGCCCACGAATCTAATAAATAAACTTTAAAATATTTTAAATAAAAATTCAGATAACTAATTTTCTTGTGAAATCTTGAGCAAATAATTAAATACTTAGTGTACTTATTGACCTTATAATGTTTCAGTAAATATTCTTAATGTTCAATTAACTTTACAAATGGGCGCAATGATTTCAGTAAATATTACATATCTATATTTACAGTAAATTAGTTCTTATGAAGTCATAGGTTCCAATGGTACCTAATAGGAGATGATTAAAGCTTTTTATTTACTTGTTATATTTTGTATTGTGTGTTTGTATAATCTACTACCCGATGCCCGCTACTCTACCTGCGTAGATGTATACTGCGACCAAAGAACTTACTGAGAGGTTTCTGTTGATTTATTTGTTTGACTAATATAATAGGTACCAATCTAAAACGTACATTTTCATAACTTCATTCTTAATACCACTTTACATATTATTACATCAGTCGTCCAGCCTACAAGTATTTACATATTCGTGTTATTCAATTTCTATGAACATCAGATTTAATAACATATTAAAGAAGGCTGTTATATTCAATATAGTCTACAACTTGGCTTACTGGTTTTCATAATAATTATAACCAGGCTCTGTGCCTGGTTATAATTAATATGAAAATGTTTATCAATGTACATTACCATAATGCTTAAGTGTCTTTTAAAGTCCGAAACGTTCGCAAATGAAATGTCACAAAGTGGTAACCCATCCACGGACCACCCATAGCAAAAGTTACCTACTGCAGCAATCGTTTACAAAACACTGAGCCCGCGGAGTTACAAGCGATTCAACAAAATAATCTATCTAAAAACACAAGAGAATGTTAAAGCAAAAAAAAATTCAACCAAAAAGAAAAAAAAGAGAAGATAGCTTTGATTATGGAGGCATTTATGAACTTAAAATGTGTAAACAGAACAAAGGATCTGGTACTGAACTTCAAAAAAATTTAAAACAAAAAATACAACCGTCTTCAAACAAATCCTGAGAAATAAAATTTACTTAGCACAAAGTAATGTATTTTGATTAATCATATTTTATTCAAAATCATATTGAAGTCGGCGCCAAGTAAACCCATAGGTTTAGGTAGGTATTATTAATGGCACCAACTTCAATAGTATATTGAATAAAATCTGATTTTTTTTTTTTGTCCAAGGAATTCTTTTGTGGATACCACCTGTATATGAACAGAGTGGTTACGTGGGGCTCCCCAAAAATTGGTATACCCACTAAAACCCTGGAGTGTTCCTTCACGTCGCTATTGTTGGGTTACAGGTAAGGCAAGCGTTCAACTTCTGCAACTCAACAAGCGTTGCCTGCGACAGGCTCGACACTGGGGGGGGGGGGTCTAGAAACTACCCCCCGAAACTGCACTGACTGTGACCCCGGAACACGAGGGGCGCACCTTAGTCAGTCGCACGGCTGGCATAAAGCTGCCGTCGACGACCACGCGTGCGAGGTTGGCCAGGTGGAAGTGTGAGACCACTCATCTCTCGCACTCGCAGCGCTTCTCTTTTTGCCGTCAAGACTGCCTCGGCAGAATAAAATCTGATAAATCAAAATGCATAATGTATTATTTTGTGCTAAGTAAATTTTATTTCTCAGGATTTGTTTGAAGTCGGTTGTATTTTTTATAATTTTTTTTTCACTATTTTAAGTGACGGGTGGACCGAAAAATATATCTATCTAGGTGTAAATTTCTCATCAATACAAATTAATCAAGCCCAAACACAAAGTAACTGTTGTAATTCGTTGAGGAATTCCCTCGATTGTCTTTCGGTTCCATCATCAGATCGACTCCAGACCTTCATTAAATTGTAACACATTAAAGCGGTATACCGTCACAATACCAGAAATTATAATGCCTTAACTCAAAATATCGTAGCCCAAAATACCCGAAATCGAAATAAAATATAAATAACTAGCGGTACCCTGCCACGCTTCGCTGTGACTTTTTTATGGTGGTTTTATGTATCTATGAGAAATAAGTAACATACTAAATGATGGGTACATTTAAAAAAAAATGTGTGCGTGTACTATTGTACACAGTACACACGTAAGAAGTGAAACTTCTTCATGACCTTATTTTTCGAAAGAAATATCATGAAATATACATAGGAGTTAGTAGTCCAAAAGTTCGAAAGTCCAAAGTCAAAAAGTCAAAAAGTCCAAAACTCCAAAACACCAAAACTCCAAAACTCCAAAACTCCAAAACTCCAAAATTCCAAAAGTCCAAAAGTCCAAAAGACCAAAACTCCAAAATTCCAAAACTCCAAAAGTATAAAAGTTCTGAAGTCCAAAGTACAAAAGTTCAAAATTCCAAAGTCCAAAGTCTAAAACTCCAAAAACTCCAAAACTCCAAAACTCCAAAACTCCAAAGCTCCATGTTGTAATAATACTCTATGTCTATTATAGTCTAGTCTATGATAATGTCTATGGTCACGCCACGTCGCTCTCTTGTACGCACTGTAATGGCGAATACATCACGATTCAAAACTACCTATTGTTTTATTACACAATCTGAAGAAACCAACCAACATCAGGTGTGGGGTCCTGGAAAAACAAAATAAACATGGAAGAAATAAAAAAATCGGGTCCAGCGACGTCAACTACGCCGCCACCAACGTCGGGTCGTCTAGAGCACATGGACGTGCATGCATCCAACTTGCCGCTTACGTGGAAAAATTGGATTACAAAGTTCAAAATATATTTAAAAGCTTTCAATCTGGATAAAGAAAGCGAAGACAGGCGAGTTGCACTATTATTACATTTTATAGGTCCAGATTGCCTCCATATATTTTATTCTTTTAACCTCGAAGTCGATACAGTAAAGCTGCAAGATTTGATTGAGAAATTTACAGAATATTTCAGTCCAAAGGTCAATATTACTATGATACGGCATAAACTGTTCAACAGAAAACAACTTCAAAACGAACATCTAGATAATTACATCACGGATCTGAAAAATATAGCACATCAATGCAATTTTGGAACCTTGCAAGATGATTTGTTAAAAGATATTTTTAGCTGGAACCTGAATGATAATAACCAGTATATTAAGGAGAAAATATTACAAGAAACACCTACATCTTTAGATGCAACAATCAAAATTGCCAAGTCTCTAGAAGCATCCCGTAAGGAAGTTCAGATATTGTCAGGTACTAATCACAATGTCTCAGTAGCTAGTTTATACAATAGAAGTCGTTATCAGTCTAATAATACTAGTCAGTCACAGTATCGCCACTCAAGAGATCATAGTCGCAGTCAGTCAAGGAATAGTCGTCACCAGTCCCACACTAGTCCCCGTTCATCTCGGTATAGTAGTCCACAGCGGTCACCTAATAATTTTAAAGATAATCATCATATTTCTTCTAAAAAGTCATTGTGTTCAAAATGTGGTCAAATGCATCGCTTTAAATGTCCTGCTATTGGTGTGAAATGTAATTTTTGACAGAAATTTAACCATTATTCTAAAATGTGTAAGTCTAAACAAAAACATGTTAATTATATACAGGAGGATTTTTCTAGCAATAATCATAATGCCTCTGCTTTTTTGGGTGCTGTATACCAATGTAACTCTGTAAACTGTAGTGATCAATGGTCAATTACCCTAAGTGTTTGCAATCAATATGTTAATTTTCTGATTGATTCAGGTGCAGATGTGAATCTGATGTCCAAAACAGCATTCGATAAGCTAGCATTGAAAGACGCACACCTTACACAAACACCATATAGCTTAACAACATTTACAGGTCAAAATATACCTACAATCGGTTGTTATACATTACCTTGTAAGTATAATGATAATTTTTATAACTTATATTTCCATATTACACCTTTAGATTGTAAAAATATACTTGGTAGACAGTCATGTCAGCAGTTAAAAGTCATTAAAAGAATACATTCTGTAACATTTTCTGATAAAATAGCTGACTAAAGTCCTTACAATAATCTTAGTCAGTACAGTCAACACAGCAACTCTAACACAGTACAGTCAAGTCAGTCTATCAGTCAAACTAATGTCATATCTCCATCAATTTATCATAAAGTCCCTGCCAAGACAAACAGTCTGTCATTACTTAATAAATATAGTAGTGTTTTCAAAGGCATTGGAGCTCTTAAAAACTATAAATGTCATTTAACTCTCAAAGAGAATGTCAAGCCGTCTGTAGACGCATGCAGAAAAATTCCTTTTAAATTACAGGATAAAGTCAAACTAGAACTCAAGAAGTTAGAAGCTACTGGTATTATTGCTAGAGTTGATGAACCAACGGATTGGGTCAACTCTATGGTAATTGTCTCTAAAAAAGATGGAAGCATTAGACTATGTCTACGATCCACGTAAGTTAAACAATGCTATTAAACGTTCACATTACCCGTTTCCACTTATAGATGAAATTAAATCAGAATTAAATGGTTCGTGCTATTTTTCTAATTTAGATGCTAAGTCAGGTTTTTGGAATCTTGTTTTGGATGAAGAATCATCGAAACTTTGTACTTTTATAACACCGTTTGGTAGATTTCGGTTCCTTAGACTTCCGTTCGGAGTAAACGCCTCTCCTGAGATTTTTCATAAAGAAATGGTTTCTAGATTTGGTGACATACATGGTATTAAAATAATGATGGATGATTTTCTTATTCATGCTAAAAATATTCAGGAACATGATCAAATTTTGGAAAAAGTTCTTAGTCGTGCAAAAGATATAGGTCTTACATTTAATAGTGATAAGTGTAATATTTGTCAAAGTGAAGTTAAATATTTGGGTTTTATATTCAATAAAAATGGAGTGTCTGTAGACCCATCCAAAGTAGAATCCATTTGCAAAATGCCACAGCCTAAATGTGTCACAGATGTTCAAAGATTTCTGGGCATGATCAATTTTCTAGGCTCATTTATTAAAGATTTGTCAAAAGAAACTTCTAATTTAAGACAGTTGCTTAATAAAAATACACCATGGTCATGGAATGACAGTCATGAGAGTGAATTCAATAAACTAAAATCCCTTATCAGTTCTTCACCAGTCTTAACTTATTTTGATCCTCAGAAACCACTGACTCTTTCAGTGGATGCCTCAAAAGATGCTTTAGGTGCAGTCATCTCACATAATATTAGTCCTATAGCATATGGTTCAGCTTCTCTTACAAAGTCTCAACAAAACTACTCTCAGATTGAAAAGGAACTCCTAGCAATTTTATTTGGATGTACTAAGTTCCATCAATACATTTTTGGCAGCAGGGTCCTAGTTGAAACAGATCACAAACCTATTGTATCCTTGTTTAGTAAACCATTGTTCAATATTCCACCTAGATTACAACGAATAATGCTCCGTTTACAACCCTATGACCTTATTGTTACTTATAAACCAGGTAAATATTTATATGTCGCAGATACACTGTCTCGTGCTGCATTACCAGAAAATACTTTAGTTGAATTGGATGATGATGTTAAGCTTCATGTTAATTTACTCACAGCCAATTTGTCACTTAGTCCTTTCAAATTACAACAAATTGAACAAGCTACTATGTCAGATCAAACTCTTCAAACTCTCATAAATTACTGTAAAAATGGATTTCCAAATTCAAAGCATAAAGTTGAAGATTGTATTAAACCCTACTTTCCTGTTAAGGATGAGATTCATTATGCTAATAACCTTTTGTTTTTGTCAGATAGAGTTATTATACCCTTGTCTTTAAGAAAAGATTTCTTACAACAACTACATGAAGGTCATCAAGGCATGAATAGTTGTAAAAGTTTGGCAAGACATACTATTTACTGGCCAAATATAAATCATGATATAGATAATTACATAAATAATTGTGAAATATGTCTCACTTTAAGAAAAAGTAACACTAAAGAAAGCTTATTACCTCATGATTACAAATACCTTCCTTGGCATAAGGTAGGTATGGATTTCTTTGAATTCAACAAACATACATACTTGATTGTGGTTGATTATTTCTCAAAATATGTAGAAATAGCAATTCTAAGTCATGGTTACAGTGCACAACAAGTCATAACTAACTTGAAATCTATATTTGCTCGTCATGGTATTCCCCATACATTAATTTCTGATAATGGCCCCCCGATGAATTCCAAATCTTTTCATGACTTCACACACAATTGGAATATTCACCATGTCACTTCTAGTCCCTATCATAGTCGTTCTAATGGTATGGTAGAAAGGACAGTAGGAATAATAAAAAATATGCTTAAAAAATGTTTAATAGATAGAACAGATCCATATTTAGCATTATTGCAATATCGCAATACTCCTAAGAACAATTTATGTTCCCCAGCTCAGCTTTCCATGTCACGTAGACTTCGCTCTAAGCTACCTATTGTAGAAAAGCTTCTAAAACCTAAATTGTGTAACTATAGACGCCTTAGGCAGGTTAATGAAAAAAATCTTAATAAAATAAAAGAATACTACAACAGGAATTCCAGGGATCTTAAACCGTTGGAGGTAAACAGTCATGTTATGTTTCAAAAACATCCACAGTCTTCTTGGTTTCCAGGTATCATACAGCAGGTTGGTCCTGAACCTAGATCTTATATTATAAAAACTGAAAATGGTACATATCGTCGCAATAGGCAACACATAATACTCAGACAGAATCAGTCACATGACTCGCATACTAATGAGTCTAACACTCAACCAGTCAATTCCAATCAGGCTTATATAAGCTATACTCCTTGCTTCACTACCAGTTACTCAAATAATAAACACAGTCAATCTCCTCAACAAATTAGTCTCAGTTCACCTAAGCAAGCACAACAATCCAAATATTCTCGTTCAGGTAGAGAGATCAGGAAGCCAGAACGGCTTATAGAAACTTACAAATAGATATGTAATACTTTAGTATGTAACTATATTAGATATAAGTTTATACAGTGTCAAATGTTTTGCTTTTGTATAACATAGTTTGTAGATTGTAAGATAAATTGTTTGATTACAAGTTCATGCAAATGTCAATGTCATTCATGTCTGTCAAATGTGAAGTAGTAGTTATTTTCGGATAGGCAAAGGCAATTGGAGCCATACAGCCTAGTCTGTTATTAAAAAATGTTTTGTTTTAAGTTTGAGGGGAGATGTTGTAATAATACTCTATGTCTATTATAGTCTAGTCTATGATAATGTCTATGGTCACGCCACGTCGCTCTCTTGTACGCACTGTAATGGCGAATACATCACGATTCAAAACTACCTATTGTTTTATTACACAATCTGAAGAAACCAACCAACACTCCAAAGCTCCAAAACTCCAAAACTCCAAAACTCCAAAACTCCAAAACTCCAAAACTCCAAAACTCTAAAACTCTAAAACTCCAAAACTCCAAAACTCAAAAACTCCAAAACTCCAAAACTCCAAAACTCCATAACTCCATAACTCCATAGCTCCATAACTCCAAAACTCCAAAACTCCAAAACTCCAAAACTCCAAAACTCCAAAACTCCAAAACTCCAAAACTCCAAAACTCCAAAACTACAAAACTCCAAAACTCCAAAACTCCAAAACTCCAAAACTTCAAAACTCCAAAACTCCAAAACTCCAAAACTACAAAACTCCAAAACTCCAAAACTCCAAAACTCCAAAACTACAAGACTCCAAAACTCCAAAACTCCAAAACTCCGAAACTCCAAAACTCCAAAACTCCAAAACTCCAAAACTCCAAAACTCCAAAACTCCAAAACTCCAAAACTCCAAAACTCCAAAACTTCAAAACTCCAGAACTCCAAAACTCCAAAACTCTAAAACTCTAAAACTCTAAAACTTTAAAAATCTAAAACTCTAAATGTCTAAAACTCTAAAACTCCGAAACTCCAAAACTCCAAAACTTCAAAACTCCAAAACTCCAAAACTCCAAAACTTCAAAACTCGAAAAGTCCAAAAGTACAAAAGTACAAAAGTCCAAAAGTCCAAAAGTCCAAAAGTTCAATAGTCCAAAAGTCCAAAGTCCAAAAGGCCAAAACTCCAAAGTCTAAAAGTCTAAAATTCTAAAAGTCCAAAACTCCAAATTCTAAAAGTCCAAAACTCCATAACTCCAACACTCCAATACTCCAAAACTCCAAAATTCCAAAAGTCTAAAGTCCAAAACTCCAAAATTCCGAATGTCCAAAACGTTCAAAAACAACATGCAAAACATATCTGACCTCTTTATTAGGTGCATACTCTCTTTTATTATTCTGAATGCAAGGAGGCCGCAATCAAACTTCTCTTAAAAAACATTAATCTGGTAGGTACCTTCTATAGTGGAATTCAACAGACCTAAATAATATAGTAAACAAAGAAATTCCCAAGTAGCACACAAGTTGTTTATCGTCGCTGCGCCTGCAAAAGTCGCTATGTGATTTTTTTCGAATTTTAGATTTTGATGCCCTTTTGTTCCTTATTTCAAGGCACACAAGGTGCAAAAACCGAAATGTTAAAAAACCTAATATTAACGGAGTTTCAGAAAATAGCTATGTGAAATCAATACTTTTGTGCGCCTTCAAAATAATTATGTGCTTCAAATCACATAGCTAAAAAGTTCACCTTAACTTAAATTTTATCAATTGCGCGGAATTGCGCCCGCTATGTGTTTACGGAGTGATATTGGTGTACAATATTTGACCTGAAACATTGCGCATTGCACAAATCAAGTAGTGTCACATAGCTATCTTTTTCTATGAAATTTGCCAGTCTTCTTGGAAATTTATGTCATCGATCCGATAAGGAATGTATTGAAATAATAAGGCAGCTTTATAGCTAGAATATTCCAGTATAGTGTAAAAGGTTTTTTTTTATTTCGCTCGCCAAATTGACGTCGCCACCAGCCTGATGGAAAGCCGTGGCGCATCTAGCGATTGGGGGCCACTTCTGACAGTGGTCCTCAATACTAACTTTTAAACTTTCGCGTTGCATGATATTAAGAAACTATATAACACGGGTATTAACGCGATCATGTCAAGCCTCAATTATAAGGTATGATCGCGTTAATACCTGTGTAATATAGTTTCTTAGTGGTCCTCAAGTTGGCGGCCCTGTGATGTGCCTCTTCACGCTCCTCTTAAAGAACCCGGGATTGTAAGATGAGGGAAACACGGGCAGGTCGTTCCGTGTTTTTATAGTTCGACAGAGGAACGATCTTTTAAAACGCTCCGTTCTGGCGAAAGTTCTTTCCACTGTGTATGAGTGGCACCTGTGCCCGGCACGCGTTGTTTCGAGAAAGGAGAGGGTGGGATCAGGTTAAAGATCTGTTCAGAACATTCACCGTTATACATTCGGTAGAAGGCAGCCAGGGACGCTATCGTTCTTTGCTGCGCTAACGGTTCGAGGCCTCCCGTCACCTCAGGACAACCAATTATTCGGATAGCACGTCACTGCATAGCGGCAAGTGCGTCTAGTAAGTACCTCGTGAAGTCATTCCAAATGTGAGAACCGTATTCGACGCAGGGGCGAATCTGCGTCTTGTACAGTAAACATCTCTAATGTGGCGTAAAATATCGTCTCACCTTATTCAGGATTCCTAGTTTCCGCGAGGCCAGCCCAATACAGCTCTCTATGTAGTTTTTGTGATTGTGTTCACGCCGGACGTCTATACCGAGGATCTCCAGGTTGTCCTTTAGTGGAACCGTAATGATCTGAAGAGAGGGTAGGGGTAGGAATGGCGACTTCTTAGCTGTAAACGCACACGCCTGTGTTTTTCTAGCATTGAACTCGACCAGGTTGTCCGAACCCCATTGGGCAATGCGGCCCAGGTCCCGGTCGAGATCCGCCACGAGTTGTCGTCTCTTCCCCTCCACGTCGCCTCGCCCCTCCGCTGGACGGCCAAAATAACTCCCATGCTGAGTACTATCATCCGCATAACAATGAGTGCACCCAAGGGACAGCATGTCATTGATATGCAGAAGAAAGAGAGTTGGGGACAATACCGATCCCTGTGGTATTCCGGCATTTACCTGCAGAAAGCAGGAAGCCTGATCATCACAGAGGACCCGTACACGTCGCCCGTGCAGGAAGCTGGCCAACCAGCGGCACAACTGAGACGATAGACCGTATGCCGGCCAATTGGAAAGAAGCGACGCATGCCATACCTTGTCAAGCTATGTCTAGGCCAATAGCCAGAGATTCACCATGCCTCTTCATAGCCTGCTACTTCCATCGCCTCTTTTACAAGCATGACCTCCTTTACGTAAGCCTGTTTTTCTCATAAAGGAACCTTTTACGTTTCATTCTAAAATTTCTTGCTCAAAAATCCGAGCTCTGCACTCATTCCTTTTTCAGCCATTATTTTTTTAGATCACACAAATATTTGAGTCTAATCGGGAATCAAACTCCTTACGGGATCTTAGCACAACAGTCGCATACATTTACAGACAAGTATCTAAAACTACTAGTATTATAGGTGGTACGTACATTTGCATACCTACCAGGGTTCCTTAAAAAATAGTAATATTCTTTGGTTGCTTTAAAGGAGTTGGTAGAGGTAAATAATTGGGACAGCTCGCCTTTTCGTAGTCTTCTACCCAGCTGTATGTAGCCAGGGATTTTGGTGCACTCTCGAAAGGAAATCTCAGGCACCCTCACCAGCCGTGGTCGCCAAGTTGCGGCGACCTTTCGCCACGGTTGTCGTGGAAACCACGTCTTACTAGGCTGGAAGTATCTCGTGGCAGGTCTAGATGTGGATCTCTCGCTGTAGACCATGGTACGAGCCATGAACCCTAGCGGGAGTAAGTGGGACTGCGCTACCTATTTCTGCAAGCAGGTCATGCTCGTGAAAGAGTTTGGAGAGGTTTTGGAACGGGAGAGAACTCTCCCACCCGAGTTCCACAGTCAGCGGGTCGCCGCCGACATATCTTTGCCCAAGACTATCGGCCTCCATGACCGGGGTCCTGAGGACGGTAAGGGGGCTGCCCACTGTCCTTACTGAAGCAGGTCACCGTCCTTATAGATGTCAGCGTGACGTATGGGATTCACGCACTCCACCGTAAGAAGCGGGATAGCACCCAAAAAGCCCCCAAAGACTATCTATCTACTACTATATATATAGCTATCACGCATAGCACCTGATCCCCACCCGCCTTGGTGAGGTCGCAGTGATAGTGGTAGGTCTTGGGAGTCCTGGGGTATCTTTCCGTCGGCTTACCCGGAGTTCCCAACCGTAGGTTGTTCGGCAGGATACGTGAGGTTCTTTAGTCGGTAAAAGTCTGGCTTAGCATTTATGAGAATATTCCCTCACGTTAAAAAAAAAGGATATGGTAGGAGCCAGCCCAGAGTGATGGAGATCGTTCTGGGAACTCCAGCGACCAGTGCTTCTGCTTCGGTACGGGAGAGAACTGTTGCTCTCCCGTTTCTTCCTCGGCGCCTTTATTGCGTACAACACATCCCCACACATCAAGGCAGCAGAGTTTTATGGCAGAGAACACCATGTTTTCCATAGTTTCTTAATAAAATTTGATATTATTTTCAATTGACACCTTTTATTAAATAGCTATGTGCAATTAAACAACGTGAATTATGTTTTATTTGTTCCCGCTATGTGCTCAACAACACATGGCGATATTTGTGACCCAAACAATTTTAGCTATGTGTCAGATTCACAGTATTAGTTTTTTGGTATTTTCGTTTTAAACGTCATCTTTCTAAAAGTCATTTTCCACAACGTAAATATAATATTTACATTATAAAAAAAATATGTACTTTCTCTATCACAATTATATTTCGAGTAAATCGGTTTTTACTTCCTCCTGAAAAGTAGGTTAAAAATACATAGCGACTTTTGCAAGCGCAGCGACGTTATATGACTTCTTTACAACCTGAATGTTCTATATTAGCTGTTCTAGGGATTTACTATGATACTTAAGTAATTCAGTAGCGTATTCAATACCTTTTTAACAGGCATGTGATACAACAGCCGTACAACAGTAAATATAATCCCAATGAAGATAAAAAGACATGTTATAGAGTTATTGTACGAGCATCTGATGTAAAGCAGAGTTATAAATACCTTTTATCTACTCTGATACTATAATACAAAGATTATAAAATTGAAATCAATACTCTTATGACAAACATTACGCACAGGCCAAAAAAAAAGTTTTATTACGATACAGGTATTGTATGGACACCTATATCGTAATAAAACTTTTTAATCATTACGATACACCATAAACAATCTCCAGCTGAAAAAGAAGTTTGAACGTCTACTTTAAAAAAAAATTGTGTCTCCAGAGTAGCGAAAAATCCTAAATCTATGGTCTCCGCAGCCTAAAAAAAAAGAAACACGCATGCGCAATCGATGTTTGCGCCTTGGCGCCAACATTTTACATAATTTAAATTAAACAAAGTTTGGTTTTGTTTGTAAAATAAATTAGTTTTTGTGTAAAAACATGTCTTAAAGCGAGGATGGTGGTAATTGTACACCACCAGACATTCTGGAAACTGCGTCAAACATGACCATGGACCTGTTACCGGCGAAATCAAGGAGCAACTATATATCACAACAAAATGAAATCAGGTAATAAAGTATGAGAGTAGATAAAGTAGTGTATGACACTGTACATAACTTGGTCTTATAACACTCGTGTGATACTATAAAAAAACTCGCCTACGGCTCGTTTTTTTAAAATACACTCGTGTTATAAGAACCCATATTATGCAACAGTGTCATAAACTACTATTATAACACCGCTAGGTCTAATAGAGGGCTTTAATAGTTAATACTTTTTAAATGGTGGTTTATGCTTCCTTTAAAGCACCTTAGGTTGAATATTGCATATTACTAAATGTCTAAGCTGTTTAATTGAACTTATTACCATCATTGAAACCATATATCTACTGCAGTGATATATAACTCTGTAGTTGCACGTAGGTCGATATAGTGGTGAATTTTACAGCAACTGTATGGTTAATAGCTGATTATGGCAAGAAAACCACGCCTTATAAAGCTAAAAGCTTAAAATTTCGTTTCTAGGGCCAATATAGCGGCTGAAGTGAGCCAATACTCTGCTTATAAACTCTTTCGTATTTAGGTGCAATTAATGTATTTATATCATACATACATACATACATATACTCACGCCTTTATCCCCGAAGGGGCAGGCAGAGGCCTATACCGGCCCACATTTCACCTATATATCATAAGCTTCAAATAATTGTTGGTAAATATTGAATTGATTGTAGGTAGGTATATAAACAAAAAATATTGCCGTAACTCTTATTTAATTAGTAAAGTTTAAATAGAAACACACAAACGAATAATGAGAAAGTGTAAAAAGAATTAACAGGGGTTTTTAAATTCCAGACAATGTACACCTAAATAAAATTACCTCTAAAATAGAATATGAATGGTCCGTTGTACAACCTTAGACTCTTATAGGAATATATTAACTACCGATGTATACCTAAAAAAAAATATTAGAGCGTCAATACCACAATTATAGAACAGTAAGGTCTACAATGGTGGATACTAGTCCTTTTAATCGATAGAATGGTTCTAGTAAACTCTGAAGGCTGTTGTAACCGAGCCGCCATTATAATTATTGATAAAAGCAATTTTCTTGATAATTTATAATTTATTAATGTTATAATTATGTATAAAAACCGCATCCTGGTGACTCATTCTCACCCAGAATTCTAAAGAAACTACCTAGAAAGTTAACTAGCTTAAATAAACTAAATTCTAAATTCACTCACTTTAATTAAATGTACATTTTACTAAAGAAAACTGCATAAATAGCAGGCGCGTGAAAATTTTAGCTAAAATATATGTCTATATTTACAGTAAACTGGTACTCGCAATGGTACTTTACATGCGTAAAAGGAAAAATCAACACATTCCCTTGTTGTTTATTTTTTTATTATTTTCAGTCGTTCTACAACTATGACACTGGGTCTTGTTAACATTTTTATTATGTTTTGTTCTTTCCCCAAAATATCGCCACTGTATATCAGATGTATAAACTCGCGATTTAATTCAGAGATACAGACGCGTCTAAAAAAGATGCGAGCGCTACAGTCGCGCTACTATAACTTATTTGGTGCTTATAGGTGCACACTACCGCTCCCATACCACCTATGTATCTCCGTACTAACACGAATTTACCAACATTGTAAATACATTGTAGAACCATCAGCCGTATAAATCGGTGCCTCTTTCGGGGGTACAGCAGTGCTATAGCCGCTTATACATGTATTGTAGAACTTCACATAGAGGCTATGCCGTTATTAAAAACTTCTAACCAGCCATTGTACGGCTTGTTATAGAGCTTGTGTGCTACTTGGGTTGGATCTTGACTGCTCCATAATTACTTACATTTAAATATCAATCCTGATCATAGTCCTTTCAAGGAACTCTAGTTAGATGTATGCGGACATTTCGACACTAATAAACCTTTAGATTATAGAATAATTTCATGAAAAATACTCGGATGGTAAAAATTTAAGACTGTCATTTTTGCTTGTCATTAAATTATTTTTTCTCAGACTTGTTTGTCTTTGCCATAGTGTTGTAAAACTGTTGTACTGGCCAATTGATTTTAAAAGGAGGTCATTGTTTTATAAATCTGTCAGTTCGAAAAAATGAACTTACTTTAATAATATAACTTATTGACCCAGAGAGCTAAGAGTGCGAGTCTTTGCCCCTTTTCACACGTACCGGTTGCCGGGTGCCGGGTAGGGTGGGCCGTGTACTATATAGCTTTCACACGTACCGGCGTGATTTGCCCGGCAACCGCTTGCATTCGCCGTCGCCGTCGGTTACCCGGCACCGGCTACCCGGCAACTAAATAAACAGGTTTCTGTCAAACTGGTCGCTTAGACTGACTTCCCTGACGATGCGAGGCAAGTCCGTCTGGGGTCCTTATTATCTGATTGGTGATAGTTATGGAGTCGTGCAGATTATAATGGAACGACTTCAATCAATGACAATCTGATTAATACTTTGTGGATTGAATATAGGTAAGGTATAGATTTAATTTTATGGCCATTCAAATGTCTTGAGAGGTAAGTCCGGCACAATTATGACCTCAGGTGTTCTAAACATTTTATATTTAATTTTACCCTACTGCGCGACACAAAAGAAGGGTTATTGTGTCGGCGGGTTTGAATAGCAGGCTGAATGAATTGATACGCAAATAAAATTAGGAAAACTTAATAAAACGTAATGTTGTAGTATAAGACACAGCAATGAGGTACTTAGTATTAGATATAGATACATTCCTAAATACTTATATGGTTAGAAACATTTCAAAACTTGGTTTCGAATGTGGCCAAAGGGTAAGGTATTATCCTTGATATGAAGCAATCCTACGATTTGTATATTAGACTAGCTGGCCCGCGCAACTTCGTTTGCGTCACGTCACTTATGAGAGTTATGAGTGAAAAAAAGGTAGGTAGTATTAATATTTTCAGTTTTCAGATTTAAAAACCCCACATTAGAAATCTCTCAAGATGTCTTAGTCTGCTTCTGTAAGAACGGCGAGCAGCAAACGAGGCGTCTACACTTTTTATCATCCCTAAAGTAATTTATTATTGTAAATAAATGATTATACTATTAAATGTTCTAAAAGTTTATTTTTTTTAAAGATCCTTTAATTATTGCACATAATATATATTGATATACCGAATTTCATGATTTGATGAATTTGGCGATTGATATACCGAAGTAAATGAATGTACGGTGAACTAGATATAACTCAATGATTATTTACATACATAGAATCAGTATAGTTACAGCACTATGATCATAGACAACTTTTGTCAAAACATGACATGTTTACATGATTGCTGAGCTGTCCAGAAAAAGACTATAAATAGGTTGTTTAGAATAATTTTGTTCTGAAGCTGGCAGAATATAATATAAAAAAAACAACGACCAACGCCATCTATTGGTAATATCACTTTTTAAAGCTATTTTATTGTTATTGCTGTTATGATAAAAGTGTATAAAGTAGCCTAAAACCATCTCTGAATCATAATGTATATCGTGTCCAATTTTGAGCTCAATCGATTCAGTAAATTTTGAGTTTTTAATAGATACACAAACGCACACAACATTTTTATATATATAGATTTAAAATGCCTTATGGTCGAATAACCGAAACCCAAAAAATAAATTTATCAAATACCTTATCCTAAAATGTTCAAACACAAAATACCTTTTTTTAACATGATTTAAATCCTACATGGATGCTATATAACTGTGAATGGTTAACACCCCGACTCAGAGTATCCCAACTCGGATAGGTTAGGTTAGAAGACTAAGGCGGGAGCGAAGCGAAGCGGAGCTCCCGCTTTAGCCTTCGTGGTTATTTTTTTTTTGATATTTCGTTAGCCCACTGTAGTACTTTTGCTCTGAATCAAAGTGTTTTAACATGAGGTAAATCCTACATGGATACTATGCCGGACTCCTACCGACTAAAAACCACACGTATCCTACATAACAGCCTACAGTTGGTAGCCCGAGTAAACCCCTAGAAGGATACCCAAGGACCAACAGACCTACGCTACGGCTACAACTGCGGCTTCACTTAGGTGGGGGGTGGGGGGGGGGGGTGTAATTAAGTTAAAGCCAAATGTCAAAACGTGTGTGACAGTGACACATTGTATTCTATTTTCGGTATTTTAAATTAAGGATATTTGAAAATTTGTATTTTGAATTCTGATATAACAATAATTATTTGTATTTTAAATTTAGACATTTTACGGTAAGGTGTACTGAAATAAGGTATTTTGAATGTTAAGGTATTTCGAATTCGGGTATTTTGGTCTAATGCATTTTAAGTAAAGGCATTTTGATTTCTGGTATTTTAATATATAACCCATTAAAGCACTTAATTAATAAGTTAACAAACGTACAGCTATTTGTCCCTACAATTTTCGGTGGTTGCTCTCGATTTTTCATAGATCCCATCATCAGATCCTGACCTGGTGAAAATGGGACCACCTCAGAAGTAATCCCTATTGAACGAAAAAAAAATTGAAATCCGTCTATAATTGACTGAAATATCGCTTAACATACATAAAAAAAACATACATTAAACAATAACAAACTATCTGAACACTGGAAAACCTTAAAGCTTTAGTTAATACAATAACAAACTGTATTTGAACAGTTGCAAAACTTTTAACCTTCGCTTAAACAATAAACTATCTATCTGAACAATGGAAAACCTTTTGACTTTTGTTTAAACAGTAACAAGCTATTAATTGAAATAATGGAAAACCATTTTGACATTAGCTTAAATAGTAACTAACTATGTATCTGAACAATGAATAATCTTTCAACTTATTCTTTTCATAGTAACCAGCAATCATTCTTAACAATGGAAAATCTTTCAACTTACTCTTTTCATAGTAACCAGCAATCATTCAACAATGGAAAATCTTTCAACTTCCTCTTTTATCGTAATCAGCAATCATTCTAAATAATGGGAAATCTTAATTTTTTTTTTGCCCTTCAAATTAGTAACCAGTTAGAATCTTAACATTGGAAACTTGTGAATCTCGCATAAATAGTAACAAACTAGGTCTGCTCGTGTCTAAGCAATGGAAAATCTTTCAACTTTATTCAAATAGTACAGACATGTGATTGTTTTTCTTTTCCAGATGGCACATACTTTTTTTTAATAGGGTTTATAATATGATCATTATATATCTTGATAACTAACTGTACTGCTGAACCACTCAACATTATAACACATTAACACTATTACACATACTAAACATATAACTTTATAGTATCAATTTATAGGTTATCTCAGACGGAAGGTAACGCGGTAGACTTTTCAAACTTATTTATGGCTCAGCTCAGGTTACATATATATACATAGAACTCCTCAGGAACGACACGTATAGCTCAAAACTTATAGACGCCAACTTATAGGATTTCAAAACTTATAAATGCCAACTTATAGGCCTTCAAAACTCATAAACGCCAACTTATAGGCTTCCAAAACCTATAAACGCCAACTTATAGGCTTTCAAAACTTATAAACGCCAACCTATAGGCTTCAAAATTTATAAACGCCAACTTATAGGCTTTCAAAACTTAAAAACGCCAACTTAGAGGCTTTCAAAACTTATAGAAAATCAAAACTTATAAACGCCAACTTATAGGCTTTCAAAACTCATAAACGGTAACTTATATCCTCTTATCGGTCAGCGGCGTCACAGCCAAATCATCGAATGGACAATAAAGAGGATATAGGCTTTCAAAACTTATAAACGCTAACTTATAGGCTTTCAAAACTTAGAAACGCCAACTTATAGGCTTCAAAATTTATAAACGCCAACTTATAGGCTTTCAAAACTTAGAAACGCCAACTTATAGGCTTTCAAAACTTATAGAAAATCAAAACTTATAAACGCCAACTTTTAGGCTTTCAAAACTCATAAACGGTAACTTATATAGGCTTTCAAAACTTATAAACGCCAACTTATAGGCTTTCAAAACTTAGAAACGCCAACTTATAGGCTTTCAAAACTTATAGAAAATCAAAACTTATAAACGCTAACTTATAGGCTTTCAAAACTCATAAACGGTAACTTATATAGGCTTTCAAAACTCATAAACGCCGACTTATGCACTTTGATCTTCATAACTACGCGCCTCTCGTAGTTCCGCTCGGTACAATGCGAGCCGATTGTGGTCACTGCTCGCGCGCATGCTGCTCATACGCACGCCGCTTGCATGCTCGCTGCTTGTACGCACGCTGGTACACACGCTGCTGGTGACCCCTGACTGCGGACTCTCCACTGCGCCGACGACTCCGGGTACCCAGAGCGCAACCGATCATCGTAAAGGTTCTCGAGGCTACGGCGCTCTCCGGTTCATTTGTTTTTTCAGAACTCGTCACATGAAAATTAACAAAATTTAGAGTTAAAGTACACCGGTAGCCAGTTACTGTACATGTCTTCCAAAAAACATTATGGGGAATGGCATGGCAGTGGCCACACCATTCCCTGAACAGATTAATCCCGTCCATGAAATAAGTGACGGTGGCTCATACCCACATTTCACATCTATACCCAACATTTTGTATCACTCCTGGTCAACAAAACCCCCCCCCTTGGGCAACCATTTAACCATCCTGTAGCCGCTAACGTCCAATGACGTTACAACTCGAATCACTACTTAGTCTGATATCTTCTAACCAAATGAATTACATTATAACTTTCTAAGGAAATACGATCAGATAACATCAGTCATTCCAGGATTGCATTCTGGAGTCCATCCCAATCACGTTCGGTCAATAAAAATGTAACCCACAAATCATAATTTTGGCTCTTTGCTTGAAAAATTAGAAAACTCTAGTTGACCTGGTCAACCTCGTCTACATTAATAAACAATCTAAATACAGACTGCAGCACCATCCGCCGGGCTGAGACTGATTCTAACCATCGAAGGCGCCACCCAACGTAAAGGTATCGACGAATATTCCGTCGGTAGTTAAATTAAAAATTCACTTTTACTTCCAACTTAACCGAAATTCAACAGCTCTCACAAAATATGATCACACACACAAACACTCATCACAGCCGAGTTAAGTTATCGCATCGAATTACCTGCTGATCGTTTGAACCTGAAAACGTTTAAGCGGACACAACCAAAACCACTTTCACATCAGTGTACAAGGTAACTAACGGACCTTTTCATGTCCCCAACCTAAGATACGTAGATAGATATATATTTTCTTAACCAAAACCATTAACCGAACCATAGATCCAGACGTGCGGATCTCTAAACCTTTTACAAAACTACAAGTTTTATTAAAACACCGACTTGAATGCACCCGTTCGAGAACACTCTTGCAAGATCATTCTAATTCTAACTATTTTCGATTAAATACGATTATCAAACTTATAAAAACTTAGTTCATGGTTAACATCTGTAACCGAGATATTGAAAAACTTCACTTACTTTTCCACAATATTTGTTAAACAACAAAAACAATTCAAAAAGAAATCAAGGGCCTAAATGGCTAGGTATAGTATCGAAACCACTAAAAAAAACCCTGTGGTAAGGTGATCTGCTTATCACATTGATATAAATAACCTCTAATAGAGCTTCCAATGTTTGTTGCACTTTCCCTTATAAGCATTCATACCAATTAGGAAACCTTCTTATATATTGCAAATCTTTCCAAACCACCACTACCAACAGTATTCCAATAGGTGTGACAAAGTCATTATATTTAGTGCAACTAGAAAAATCTCATAAGGATATCTTATCATGTCATCTCAACTATTTATATTGTCATAGCCACATCTTGTCAACCATCCAAACTAACGGTCCAAAGAAACACCACAATGAAAACTATAAACACGTGGGTGCTCACCTTAACAGTCACACTAGAAACATTAGCTACAATAGAAGCCGAATATAACGAAGTAGTAAACCCTCGGCCGCCGTTGCCTTCCTCACTATACGACCATCCAATGACACGGCGCTAGCTAACCAGATTCACCGATGTACCCCGTACCGTACTGTACAAGAAAAGTCTCTCAATGTGGTCACATAACGAGGCTGGCTGCCTCCCTAGACCTTGGTACGACTTTTCACCTAGATAAGCAAAGCTGCACTTGGCCGCCTTAATAGGATGGATGCCTACTCTTATCAATCACAATATCATTAATAGACGTATTTGTTAGCCTCTCAAAGCAGTACCCAAGTTTTTTCACACTCATCCTCGACACTAGGCGCTTGATATTCGTAGACCTAATCTTAAACCGAGTACCTAGGTACTAACGCGACCAGCGCATTGCAATGAGATAATGTTAATTGCGAAATCCATTGTAGAACCTAACTTTTGCACGAAACACCAAACAAGTAGGTACACCTACACGAAACTCCATCCATGAACCAATTAACGATCTGAATATTCACAATAAAATGACTTGATAATGTATTCAACTTCAAATACCGAATCTACACAAACACAGTGTACCTAACCACTAAACTTGCAAGATTTCTTTTCTACCCACTTATTCCACTTTTCTTTTATTAACAGAATCGCAACACCTTTTTTTTTTTAAACTACTAGCATAAAACAACAAGGTACAAAACGCAAACTCATGTATCTACCGTTTACTTCCTTTTTCAAACCTACCCTCGCCTACGCGCACAAACCAGTATCGAAATAACTTTGAAAATCCTTTGATCTCATGTCCATGAAATCTGTGCTACCATGTAGGTAAAACCATTTTAACCTTTGGCCCATTTTACCATCACTTAGCAAAACTCAGTTAGATGAAAAGTACTAATTGAATTAACCAGCAATATCTATCGCCTTACTAAACCTTAACCAGCATTATCTATCCTTCATTATTAAATCTTAACCAGCAATATCCATCCTTCTTACCAAACCCATGTTATGGCAAGGCAGATACATAGTTTATCCTACTAACCAAAGTAACCATTTCATACAAAATGATGCGTGTACTTACATGGCGTGGATCACAGTGCCACTTCTGAGATGTAAAACCTCAGAAGAAAACACAGAGATATCATCACTCCTTCTTTATTTTTTTACATAACATACACAACTAGGAATACTTATACACCACGTGGCACAAGGAAGAACATTGCAACAGTGTCTGGGGCTTGCGACCCATACAGCAGGTTTAGGGTGGCCACCTTACTATGCATAAACGATCACCTTCCACCGTCAACAATGCTCCCCATTGCCCAATTACACTTTTACGTTTCTATCTAGCGACGTGTAGTTTACGACTGAGAGCCACAAAATGGCGTTGTTGCTTTTTATTGACAATCCCCACCAGTTGAATTCTCAAACTACCTTCATTGCCATATTGCAAAAATTCAGGCAAAAATCACGAAACCTTACAAGACGAATTGAGAACCTCCTCCTTTTTTTGAAGTCAGTTAAAAACAAAGTAGGTGCCTACCTACTTTAAAAGTACGTTCATTATTCCGACAAAGTCATCCAAAATTTTCACTTCCAAAACAAACTCCGTGGACGTTTGCGGACCCAAGGTAATAATAAAGAATTTTAAAAGTTACAAGTGACATAAAAATCGTTACGTCCACCTTTCTTACAGTCATTATTAAGAATCCAATGGCCTACTAATGGAATTCGAGCAAAGAAAACTCGTTTGGTAAGATTGAAAACAAATAAACGAATATAAGAACAAATAAGTACAGTTTAGGAACTTCAAAAAGATAAATACTCAATATTTTAGCATGCTTTTTTTTACTAATGTTGGTGGGTGGGATACTTGGTAACACAAAAAGAATGCTATAAAATTGTTTTATTGTTTCAAATTATCTAAATCATAATCATAAAATATCTTTGCTCTTTCATTTGTCCAAAATAGTTCAATATAGTCCACTAAACCATTCAATAGCCAAGTTTTGTACCTACCAATAAATGTGCCATATTGAACTATACTATAATCCTTTCATATGAAAATATTAATTTTAATTCTAGTTTCAGTCTATGCAAATTACGAAATTGCTTCGGCAACTTGAGACGATGCAACACGTATTCAGTTTCAATTTCTTGTTATAACTGTATACATTAAACATAACAGCTTGATGTTAAGTAAATTATTTAGTAAGTTACTTTACTTTGATTATTAGAAAACATATTTTTGTTGGTTTACAACGTCTATTCCGCAATAAATTCTACCAATCTAAAGTTTTTGAAGAGCAAGTGAGATTCTTTAATTTGTTTTATTTATACATTACATGTGTGACAACGTGGGAAAAGATATGAGAACGTACTGTTATATATTAAAATTACCATAAAAAAGATAATAATATGGGGTGTAGGTTTGGACCCCTCCACGTGTCTACTTATATTTTAAAAAGTCTTTGAACTACATCTGCCGCGACTTACTTGTCATACTACTGTCCTACGTACCTACTTCTCTACTAGGTACGTACATACAATTTTAAATACGCATAACCTTCTATACTTTCAAATAATGAATATTTGTTCTCGAATTCAATGCCAAATGTAGACTGAAATACATCTGACATACTTTAAGGGACGACAAAATCTCATTATTAACATTTATATCAAGAGAAATTTACATGAAATGAACGAGTAGGATTTCATCCGCAGGCTCATAGCTCACATGTTCAGAAAATATGTCGAAAATAAATGTTAAATTTAAGGAAATATATATTTCGGTACTATTAATATCACTTTCTGGGTTCTGCACCCAAAGGGTAAAAACCGGACCCTATTCATGAGACTTCGCTGTCCGTCTGTCTGTTTGTCCGTCACGAGGCTGATTGCGTTTTTATGTCGCCGCTACAAAAACATAACACTAAAAGCAAAAAATTAATACTGTTACATACAAGTAGATGCTTGAAAAACGTACAGAATATTGAGCTGTGTATTTTCATTAAATATAAAAATAAAATTAACACAAATAGACATTTATGGAGGGCTCCCATATAACGAAAGTGATGTTTTTCGTTCTTTGGTACGGAACCCTGCGTGCGCGAGTTCGACTGTCACTTGGTCAGTTTTTTTAAATGTAAGTCGTATCTTACGCAACAATCGCTTTGTAGGTATTGTTCTTATTTTTGTGTAAAAAGTGTAATCTTGGAATAATGCCAAGTTTAACCGCAATACGATATCTCACTGTTAAGGCGTTCCCTAAATACCATTTGGTAGGTTTAGAACATTTATGGCACTGTTTAAGTTGACTAGCAAATAACGTTTTGCTACAGCTTAAATCTACCAAATACTTTTTGATCCTTTTACGAATATTTCTTTCAAAGAATAGAAAAGAATAACATTACATAGGTAATTAAACTTTCATGGTCACTAACACTATAATGTTAGAGTCAACAAATAGATATATCTAGAAAACACAGTAGCAGATAATCACACATTGCAAACATTTATTAACACAGCTAAGTACATTAAAAATTGGCAATAAAAATCTTCTTTCAATTCAAGAGAAAAAATTTTGGAACTATGTTACGCAGAAGAATATACGTAGTAAGTATCACAATTCATATCAGTTTAAGACTGAGAATTTAGTTTTTTTTTTATATTTGGCTTGCCAAAATGATGCCGCCGTTCGATGGAAAGTCACGGCGACATCTAGCGATTGGGGGCCACCGTGCCAGTCTGTAAGACTATAAAGCGGCCCTCAAGTTGGCGGCGCAATGATGTGCCTCTGCACGCTCCGCTTGAAGAACCCAGAATTGTAAGGCCGAAAACTGCATGTCAGCGACAGCGGGGCGGGAGCGGCGGCGACAGCGGGGCGGGGCGGGGCGGATCTTGACCGAACTTGATCTCAGCGGCCGGATCGCTCGTGTCGCGGCGACGAAGTGTTGGGTTTGGCGGTAACCCGGCAACCACATCTTTCGGGACGGAGTGCTTTTGTCTCGTATGATTTATTGTAGGCAAAAAAAAAGATTATTGATCTTTACAATACACAAAGAAAACAAAAACGCGATTTTATACTAATATTATAAAAAGAAAAGATTTGATTGTTTGTTTGGCATCTAATAGGTCCGAAACTACTAGGTACTGAACCGATTTCAATAATTCTCACACTATTGTTGGGAAGCAACTTTATTCCAATATGTGTTCCCAATGACCAATCAACTTGTGATTATGTACTTTTTAGGATTCCGTACCCAATGGGTAAAAACTGGACTATATTCATGAGATTTCGCCGTCCATCTATCTGAATGTTCGTCACGAGACTGTATATCTAATGTAAAAGGGGCTGCCATACATGCCAACGTTTTTAGGGTTCCGCAGCCAAATAGCAAGAAACGGAACCCCTATAGATTCGTCATGTCTGTCTGTCCATTCGTATGTCACAGCCACTTTTCTCTGAAACTATAAGACCCATGTTATTGAAAATTGGTAAGTAGATGTATTCTGAGAACCGCATTAAGACTTCTACATAAAATTTGAAAAAAAGCAGAAAGTTTTGGGGGTCCCTATACTCAAAAGAACTGAAGGTCATTTTGATTTTCATCAAACCCATACGATACGAGTGGGGTATCTTTAAATAGGTCTTCAAAAATGCTATTGAGGTTTTTAACATCATTTTTTTCTAAGCTAAATAGTTTGCGCCAGACACTTCCAAAGTGGAAAAATGTGTCTGCCCCCCCCCCCTCTAACTTCTAAACGAAGAGAATGATAAATCGAAAAAAAAAATTACATTGCCATAAAAACTTCCAACGAAAGTTGGTTTGAACGAGATCTAGTTAGTAGTTTTTTTTGAAACGTCATAATAAAGCGCGATTTTCGCTCTGATAATTACTACCACAGCGAAAGTGTTAAAACATCAATCACAGTTACAACGAACTACAAGACCTTTTATTATTATGGCACTTGCTGCTACAGAACCCTACATGGGCGACTCGCACTTGACCGGTTTTTTATTATAAAATCACTTTTTGATGTCTAGAAATACAGAAAGAAAGAAAAATGCGTCTGCCTACCCCTTCGGGGATAATAGGCGTGATCATATTATGTATGTATTTTTATGAGTAACATGTTTCCTTGGCTAAATTGGCGATCTATCAAAAATATACTAATTAATTTTTCCGCTTACATCATACGATAAAACACATAGAGGAACGGCACTACGTCAGCTCAATCGCAGCGATATCGCGCGACTGGCGCTCCCCGCTCGTGCACCGCTGCCCGCTCCGCCGTCGCCCCGCTGACATGCAGTTCACTTCTATGGGACTCCATACGTTACAGCGCCCCGCTCTCGCCCCGCTCCCGCTCCCGCCCCGCCATCCGCTGACATGCAGTTTTAGGCCTAAGAGGAGGGAAACACATGCGCTGGTAGGTCGTTCCAGATTTTCATGGTTCGACAGAAAAACGATCTTTTAAATTGTTCAGTTCAGTCAGCGAAGATTCTCTCCACTGTGTAAGAGTGGCACCTCCGTCCAGCACGCGTTGTTTGAGATCGGAAAGGAGAGGGCGGGATTAGGTTGAAGAGTTCTTCGGAACACTCACCGTGATAGATACGGTAGAATGCAGCCAAAGACGCAATATTTCTTCTCTGCGCCAACGGCTCCAGACCTTCCGTAACCTCCTGGCAGTTGATAATGCGAACTGCACGCCGCTGCATAGAGTCCAGCGCGTCAAGCAAGTACCTTGCGGAGTCGTCCCAAAGGTGAGAGCAGTATTCCACGCAAGGGCGTATCTGCGTCTTGTATAGCAGACACCTCTGGTTTGGCGTAAAGAATCGCTTTACCTTGTTTAGGACTCCTAGCTTTATTGAGACTAGCCCAATACATCGCTCAATATAAAATTTGTGATTGAGCTCGGGCCGGACGTTTGCGATTGAGCTTGGGACGTACGAGAAAATAATAAGAGTACCACAATACATAAATACACTAAAGTTACGCTGATCAACTGACCTATTTGTTAACTGTCTCGCTAAGGTATCTAAATAATAGCCAACTGTTTTCATAACAACAGGGTCACGGAGCCAGGAACAGGAACATTAACCCTCCACTTTTCTCCCCGAGGCTGCTCTAGGCGCCGATTCTCAGTTCTTACGACCCGAATGCGAAGACTGAAATTTCCGCGCGAAACGTCATCTATCTCAAATTTAGGAACGGCGAAACATGAGAAGGACGAAATTTCGATCGTAAATTTTCGTCCACGCATTCACGACGTGTGGTCGAGAATCGGCGCCCTGTTCTAGTTCAACTCACTGCCACTGTGGCAAGATCGACGGAAATTCATTTATATGCCGTCTTCTTAATTATACGTCCCTGCTGTAGTTCAATGCGGTTAATGGTGTGTTTGATTTTGACTTATTTCAAGTTCTTTAAGACAAGGCGTTGGAAATTGAAATTGTTTATACAAAATCAAAGTGAGGAAGTATTTCAATGAGTATTTGACCTAATTTTGCATAATATAAAAAAAACAGGAAAACGACACTCCTTTGCCCGAAACCATAAAAAAATATAAGAAAAGTCGTTCAATGAAAAGTATTCGTTGTAAGATTTCCCTCAAAGGTACGAGAGTAAATGCGTTATGGATTATTGTATAACCATTTGTGAAACCGTAAAACTGTTTAATTTGAGGTCTGTATTTACTTCTCCCTGTTAATAGGAAAAACAGAGACCTAAATTCAGACCCTAACAATTAACAGTTTTCGTATTCAATAATAATAATGTAATGAGATTACTTTCAGATATTTCAAAACACAGGCATATTATTACCATAACTGGGGCTAGATGAAACTGAGTAAAAACGTCATAAAACAAAAAAAGACTTACCGAATGTAACGAAAAAACGACAATATTATCAAGCATAAGATTAACATGGAGGCAGAGAATACAAGGTCGATGTTAGTATCCAACGTGTGTTGCAATCGTATTAAAACGTTTGTAGGGAAAAATATTTCCTATATATATTTCCTATATATCCTAGGAAATAATATTTCCTATATATCCTAGGAAAAATATAATCCTTTTTTAGGGAAAAATTTTTGAACGTCAATATTTTATTTGTATACCCACTTGAGTTTAAAAAAGATCATTGTGTTTAGAAACGTAAGTGTATGAATAGTTAAATTACCTTTGACAATGCTGTAAAAGCGAAACCGGTCAGGTTATAGGTAATAATAATAAAAATTGTGGAATAAAGTACAAGTGAATAAGCAAAAAGTGCATAATGTGTTACAAGAAATTTCACCAAGTGCCAACAATCAAGAGTATAAATGACAAAACGTTTGTGTACTGTTTTTGTATACTTGAGGGTATTCTATAGAGACACTGTATACGGGATGTACACATAAATGGTGAATCAGAAGTGGATTCAACAGAATTCCCAACGAAAATTCACAAACGAGATCAGAATATCAATTGCTTTCCTGCCCAATTTCCCTGTAAATTGCCGCGGAATATTGTGCCGTGGAATATCTAATATTTGCATAATGCTATGAGAGTAAAAAAAACGAGTGAAAGTGAACCTAGTAACATTGGATGTAATTGATTTCACTTGCCTAGTTTCAGATGTAATATCAGGGTAGGATCTCAGGTAAGAGTTCGTTTAGATATTATCGATTTCACATTTCTTCTATAACCTTTGTTCTACTTCCGAGGTGGTAAATGGATAAGGCTAACTTGACTTGACCGTACTTTGAGATAAATCTAGACCACAAGAGACTTTAGACGTACTTACATTTTATAATGTTTCAAGGTATTATTATTTATATCATAGTTATTTCCTTGCGTTAAAATTGTGATTAAAAATTATTATGTTTAAGAATATTGTTGATGTAGGATTCGGGAATTGTAATTTCAGCTGTAAGTCAAGTGTGAAGTTGTATTAGTTACTAGCGGACCTCATTCGGTATCGTCCACGTAGTTCCCGTTCCCGAGGGAAAATGGGAATAAAATATAGCATATGTCAGTCACCCTTGGATGGTGTAGCTCTGAATTTTCCAAATTCTATTCAAAGCAAACAAACAGACAAGTAACCTTTTGTCTTTATAATATTGTATAGATTCAATAATAGGTGAGGATTCAATAAGTGGTTAAGCATCTTGCACGGAATGCGAGAAGATGCAGGCTCGAGTCCTGCTCGAAACCAATTCTTTTTCCATATTTAAAATGTATACAATCAACAATCCCTACTAATATTATAAATGCGAAAGTATCTCTGTTTGTCTGTTACGTTTTTACGTCTAAGTCGCTGAACACATTTTGATGAAATTTGGTATAGTGATAGTTTGAGTCAAAGGGAAGGTGAAGCTACTTTTTAACTGACTGCGCAAAAGGAAGGTAATGATTTTGCGCGATAACGACTTCCACGCGGACGAAGCCGCGGGGAACAGCTAGTATTAGATATGAGAATAAGAAAACTAAGCACCGCTGCACCGTTAGAATTTTAATTTTTCAGAGAATGTTACTTAAAAGTGATATAACTCCACGCTTTTCTTTTGAAAAAAAACCTGTAGGTACGAGACTACGATTTTCTTTTCTTTTTTTTTTTTTTGTGCTCATCTGCGATCAGTATAGAACTATAAGCAGGTTTGTTGTATGGATTTCTTTTCAGGTCGAGTGCATCCTCCAGCGAGAACAACTACTTGTTATAATCTAATCAGATTTCTCAGGTTAGATGATGTCTTTCCTTTTAAGACGCTTTTGATGAGAGTAGCGAAAAATTCTAAATCTATGCTTTTGATAGTTTCGCGTAGCTAAAGTTGCCGCGAGCATATTCGGGTGATTTACCAGTCTTCTCTGGTATTTTTTTCTGGAGGCTTTAATGTCCTCTCTCACAGTGTTCATTTTTAGATTCGTGTGGATTTCGGAATTGGTAACGAACCAGGGAACGTTTGCTATTGCTCTTAGTATACAATTCTGTACTCGTTGCAATAATGAAATGTTCGAGTTGCTTGCGCTACCCCACAGCTGTAAGCCATACATCCAGATGGGTTTCAATATCGAGTTGTATATTAATAGCTTATTATCTATTGATAATTTACTATTACGTCCCAGCATCCAGTAGAGGTTTCTGTGTCTTATATTCAGTTCTTCTCTTTTACTTTTGATGTGCTGTTTCCACGTCAGGCGCCTATCCAGGTGGATGCCCAGATATCTCACACTTTCCTGATGCGGTAGAGTTTCATTCTGGAGGTGTGCAGAAGGACAGTTTTCTTTACGCAGTGCGAAGGTGACCTGCACCGATTTAGATGTACTCGCCTTGATTTTCCACTTTTTGAGCCATTTCGCAATTGCATCCAGTCCCTGTTGCAGGTGTTCTGTGGCTACATCTGGGTGCATGTCACTCGCCATTATTGCCGTGTCGTCGGCATATGTGGCAATCATGACTCTATCCACCTGCGGAAGATCGTAGGTGTACAAGGTGTACAAAGTCGGCCCCAATACCGAGCCCTGAGGCACGCCCGCTTTGATGTCGTATAATTTGGAGGTCTTGTCAGACTCCCTGACCTGAAAGACTCTCTCCGTGAGGTACGATTTTAGCAAGATGTAGTAGCTATGGGGGAGTAAAATCTTGATCTTACAGAGCATGCCATCGTGCCAGACTCTGTCAAAAGCCTGCTGGATGTCCAGGAATGCAGACGAGCAGTACTCCTTTTCCTCTAAGGATTTTCTTATTCTCTCCACAACTCTGTGTACCTGCTCTATAGTAGAATGTTGCTGCCTGAAGCCGAATTGGTGGTGAGGGATGATATTGTTACTCTCCAGTATGGGCACAATGCGGTTGAGGATAAGTTTCTCACATACCTTCGACAAGATGGGCAAGAGACTAATAGGCCTGTATGAGGTGGTTTGGCTCGCAGGTTTTCCCGTCTTATGCAGCATCAGGATTTGTGACACTTTCCAGAGATCCGGGAAGTACTACACTCGGAGTATTCCATTGAATGCGTTGTCAGGAAAACGATTGCTTTTCTTGGAAGCTCTCTCAGAATTTCCTTAGTAATGAGGTCGTATCCTGGTGCTTTTCTATCTTTAAGGTCACGTATACATCTCCAAACTTCTCTCACAGTGACCGCAGCTGGTGGGAGGGACATTTGTAAGGGTCGAGCAAGTACAGATTCTACTTCAATGTCGGCATCTGTGTCATTGATTCTGATTATTCGGAGTGAACACATTTGACAGGTATTCTGCAAATAGATCTGCCTTCTCTTGGGGTGTGCAGGCCCAGCCAGAGTCGCGTCGCAGCGGAGACTTTGCCATTTGTGGTCTGTCATACATTTTAGTAAATTTCCACAATGAGTATTCAGTGGCCGCTGTGGGAGTAAGGGATGCCAGTTGAGCCTCCAGAGTCCTATTTTGCCAAGTTCTCAACATTTCTCTTAAAATTGACGCTTGTCTGTTAAATTTAGTTTTATCAGACGCAAGTCTGCTCGATTGCCAGACCCGGCGAAGCCTGCGTCTCTCCAAGACAGCTTTTCTTATTTCAAGAGGGTAGTGGTTTATCCGCTCTTTGGGATCTAATAGTGGAGTGCTGCGCCAGCAGGCATCCTGGATGAGGTTCGTCAGGTATTTGGTGGCGGTGTCGATGTCATTAGATGTCTTAAGGGCGATATCCAACTTGATGTTCTCCTCTACATATTCTCTGAATGAGACCCAATCTGTCTTTTTGTTATACAGTCTTGCTGGCCTTTCGTGTTCGATTAGTATATATATTTTCGTGCTTAAAGTGAGCAATACTGGCAAGTGCGCTGCAGAACTGTCATAACAAGACTCACACTTAACATAGTGTGAAGAAAATCCTTTAATTACGTAAAAGTCAATCACGTCGGGTAGTTTAGTGATGTCTGTTGGAAAATGTGTTGGTTCACTTGTCGATGCAGTGTCCATGTTATTAGCGTCAAGACTTAGTTTTAGCTGTCTACCTCTGGTGTTTGTCAGCCTAGATCCCCAGTAAGTATTTTTGGAGTTCCAGTCCCCGCCCACCAGAAATCTATTACCCAGTGTCTTAAAGAATTCTGTAAACATCTCCTCGGATATCTTATGTTTGGGTGGGCAGTATATGGATGAAATATTGAAGTAGCCACTTCTATCTTCAACCGCTATTGTTGTAGCTTGGATTTCGCATGTTTTAAACTCTGTCTTAAACGTGTTTTAACGTTTTTCTGACAATTAAGGCAGTGCCAGCATGTCCTGTTCCATCCGGGTGTTGTGTAACATAGCACTCGTAACTTTTGAATTTTACGTTTGTGGCAGCTGTACAGTGAGCTTCAGATATTAGCAATACGTCCAAATTGTGCTGAATCATAATTGCTTGTGCATCGTGTTTGTTTGGGGTCAATCCATTGATGTTCCATGCTGCCTTGCGAATTGCAGTCATTTTGTGAGTTTGTCGACAAGTCGAGTTATGAGCATCATTAGGGTACTCATTTGTTGTAGGATTATGTCAATTTTTTTAGTTTGTTCAGTTAAGACCTGTTCCAAGTTCAGAGGTGGCGGAGGATTTAACGTTTTTTGCCCTGGTTCAGTTTTGTTCCGTGTGACGTCCAAATAAGTTCCTTTTGTTATTCCTTCCGATTTTTCCGCTGTCTTAGCAGCTATGTTTGGCTTTGATCTATTCGTTGTTTTCTCAGTTGGTGTTTGAGTTTGATAACGTCTTCCCGTAACATGAATTGGCTTAAAGCGCCTCAACTGAATTTCTTTATATACTTCGCACCCTTTGTAGTTCGCCGGGTGTGGCACGTCGCACAGTGCACATTGGGCAGGTGTATTGCGATCACGTTTTTGGCAATCAGATGTCTTGTGTGATTGTCCACATTTTACGCAACGATACGGGCGCATGCAGTAATTTTTAGAGTGCCCATATTGTTGGCATCTTTGGCATTGCACAATGGATGTTCGCTTCTTCGGATCCTCGATGATAACGGACTGATGATATATGAACCTGAGCTCTTTCAGAGCCTTGTTGTTTGGTCCAGGTGCAAGATTAACGAAGAAAGTTGATGTTGGTTTTTTGTCAGGTCCGAATTTAGCGTTGATAATTTCTCCTGACGCTGTGTTTCCCGTAGCTTCAATGTCTTTCTTAATCTCGGATATTGGAGTAGTTGGGTGGAGGTTACGTATTACTACTCTAAAGCACCTCTGATCTTTCCTGTTAAACGTATGACCGATCAGTCCATTCTCCCGAGCCAACTTAATGATTTCTTTGTAGGTTTCAATATTTGAGCTACTTATTCTTAATTGGCTTCGGTTTACGATTTTAAAAGTAAAGTGGTCATTCTGAACCACGGTCTTGAGTAGTTCCGTAAGTTTTTTAACGTCTTCTACACCATACAACACGATGGGTGGTGGTTTAGATGGTCGCTTATCCTTGACTACTACACATGTTTCAGTGGGATCTATTGATAAACCTGTGAAGCGAAGCTATTTGAGGTTTTTACTGTTTCAGGAGAGGAGCCGTGAGATGATTTCTTCCTTTAAGGATTTCTGCTTACAGGAACTCTTTGCCAGCTTGGAGGGCTAATTTCTGTCGCCTCAGACTCGTTATCACCTGTCGAAGGCACCTGTCACTCTTGGATGGTGTGGCTCTGAATTTTTCAAATTCTATTCAAAGCAAACAAACAGACAATTAATCCTTTCAATTTATAATATTGTATAGATTCAATAATGCTGAATCGTTGTACATCACGAATCTTGAAATTATGGTTAAATAAAGCGTTTGAAATCTAGCATTCACTACTTATATGCTTCGCTCAAAGAATTCCTTGCAACACATCGCTCAATAAACACTTATTACGAATATTTAACCGTTCTTTGCTGTAATATGCTCGTGCTGGAATTTATATAACCAGGACAGAGAATGTTGATTAAAGTGTTCCTAGTTCGTAACCAGTCTAATATCGACGAAATGCTTTCTATGATTTCCAAGATAGGACCTTATGTTTCAATTATGTTCAGCATGATGCCAAGCAAATATACCAAATCAAGAACTCATATTTTTAGGGTACTCAAAGGGTAAAAAGGGACCCTATTCATGAGACTTCACCGATCGTCTGTCTGTCTATCTCTCTGTCTGTCTATCTCTCTGTCTGTCTGTCTGTCTGTCACGAGGCTATATCTCAGGAACCGTGATAGCTAGAGAACTGAATTTTTCACGGATTATGTATTTCTGTTGCCACTTTAACAACAAATATCTGAAAAAGGTGGTATTAAGGGGGGCTTCCATACAACTAACGTGTTTTTTGTCATTTTTGGGACGGAATCCTCTGTGCGTGAGTCCGCCACGCATTTGGCCGGTTTTAGTATTGATCAAGGTCTTCCTTGCTTCCAAACTCTATCTCTATGGATTTAGAGAAGTGAAATTGCTTTTTTTGACGAATCTTTTTGGAGCGTATGACCTTCGTATACTGCGAAACTGTTATTCAAATACTCTAAAGAATCAACGCAACAATTTTAAATATGGCACATGCTTGTAATGTCAACTAAACTTGAAAAATCAAATATCCACAAACGTCTCTTCAATTTATACTCACACCAATAGTTAGTCTAAAACTATTTTTTTTATCTATAGACGCGATTGTAAGCTATTGGAAAAGCTGTCAAGTCTTTAAACGGTTAGCTGTCTGGCGTATTATTTGAGGTAACCGATCGTAGCCCCACGGGAATGGCCACGAGGCGAGGGATTTCACACCAGTCGCTTGCTCGTACCTCAGTCTGCTAGTACGACATCCAGATTGGATATTGATTCTATCGTATTGTTGAACTAGTTGCCGGGATTACTTACAAGCATACTGTCACCATTACATTCTGTGCATTTTTAAATACTTTTGAAGATTTCAATTTATTTTGTTCTATAATCATTGATGGTTGGTGTTGTTAGTTATTTACAGACTTCTATTCTGTTTATAAAAAGCGTAACTATTTTATTCTCTTTAAAAAGAAATATCCTGCTTATTGACAGCCCCCATTTTCTGCCTTCTAGAACACACTTCTAGAAGGTTTCTTTTGTTGTTACACGCGTGGCTTCAAATTGGTATGATCGATCTGGGATTTTGTAGTTGTTCATAACCTTAATAGCTTGCTTGGTGAGTGTAGAGTGCAAAAGTATATGACTATGCACTTATGCAGACTATACAATCAATCCCTACTAAAATTATAAATGCGAAAGTATCTCTGCCGTTATAGGTACGAGACTACGAATATTGCACACACAGTAACTACAACCTAAATACTTAGAAATTACCATAATAAAAAAAAACTTTAGAGCGAAGAAATAAATCCAATAGAAGAGTTGCGTGCTTGTTCAAGTAGCAGCTCATAAAACTGAAAACGCTAGTCGTGATGATTTATGCACGCTGGACTAAAATAAATTTTATTTGGCTTTGTTTAGGGTATAATGTGAAATTCTACTAACGTTTTGCATGTGAATGTTCGTAAGACGTTTTTTAATTCACACTTTAACCCTTGAACTTTTTTGACTGAAATTTGGGTTAATATGGTAAGTAATAAAGATACATCTTGAATTTATCGATTATACATAGGCAACTATATTCCGGGAGCATGATTTTATGGCGGAACGGGTACAACGGGAAAACATCACTATTTGGGTGATGGTTTTAGTACTTATGTACCTATAAGTACAAATGTATTTACTTAAAAGCTACTTCCGAACAATAAACTTACTCGCAACTTTACTTAATGTTTTTTTTACTTACCTGTCAAAGTACTTATTAGTCATTAGCAAACATAATCCCTGTTTAAAGATAAATGATAAATACCCTCCAAGTTGATTCAAACATTTCCTATCGAAATGTCATTAAACTCCACTTTAGAACAAAAATGTGTAATAAAGTAATCCTACGAGTTTCAATAAAAAACTGAGTACTTTTGCGTGTAGGATTAAGGCATCAAATTAAATACGAGTTCCCCTTTGTTTTGTTTGGGCAGGTTTTATTTTTCACTGTTGATTAATTTTACGGCCGGTGTAGATTGAAATTTTCTTTATTTATCAATACTAAAACTTACTTTTTCTATTTTTAATAAACTGTTAAAAACCGAAAACGAAGTTACTGAAATATTGGTTTTAAACTTTCATGGTCGCTAGTATTACTATTTAAGTTAACGGGATGTTTACCTGTATTATAAAAAACCGGCCAAGTGCGAGTTGGACTCGCCCATGAAGGGTTTCGTAGCAGCAAGTAACATAATATAAAAGTTCTTATAGTTCGTTGTAACTTTGACTGATGTATTAACACGTTCGCAGTGGTAGTAATTTCACTAACCGGAAATTGCGGTTTATGACGTATAAAAAAAACTACCAGCTCTATCTCGTTCAAACTAATTTTCGTTGGTAGTTTTTATGGCAAAGTACATCATATAGTTTTTTAAGATTTATCATTCTCTTAGTTTAGAAGTTAGAGGGGGGGGGGGCACACATTTTTCCACATTGGAAGTGTCTCTTGCGCAAACTATTCACTTTAGAAAAAAATGATGTTATAAACCTCGATAGCATTTTTGAAGACCTATCTATAGATACCCGACACGTATGGGTTTGATGAAAAAAAAAAATTAGAGTTTCAGTTCTGAGTATGGGGACCCCCAAAATTTACTGCTTTTTTCTAGTTTTATATAAGAATCTTAATGCGGTTCACAGAATACATCTAGCTACCAAGTTTTAATAGCATAGACCTTATAGTTTCGGAGAAAAGTGCCTGTGACACATGGACGGACAGACAGACGGACAGACAGACATGACGAATGTATAAGGGTTCCGTTTTTGCCATTTGGCTACGAAACCCTAAAAACGGCACTTCAGTTCCACCCTGATCATGGCGCTTGCTTGTAATGCTAAATAGCCCGATATATTATGGTTACAGAGGTTTTAGCTTCTGTTTTCACTACATCTATTTGGACGCGTCTGACCTAAAATCAAAATATATTCTTTAAGGAAATATCAGACACTCTTTAGGTTTTTTACAAGTTTTAAAATACACGCTTGTATATTTAAAACCTGAATCAGAACGATTTGACCTGCGCACAAGTGACTTGCCGACACAGGGACCCAGGAAATCTAAGCTTAGACAGATAGCAAAGATCGTGTGGTTTTAGTTGATTGAAGACCTGCATGGCATCCATGAGGAATTCCACACCCAGAAAATAAAGGTAATGGGTGTGGAATTCTTTTCCATTCAGAAAATAATGTAAGTTACTACTACTGCAAACTTACTAATACTTTTAGATTCGTATACCTTCAGAATTAAAAATAGCTCCGTAATGATGAAATTCAATAGACCGTTAATATTTTTTTAATTATTTACTGAGATTTAAAAAATACCGTCCAATTAGTTCTTTAAGTATACAACAACCATTATAAATAATCAGATATTATTGCCAAGGGCATAATATAATAAATACAGCCACGATACTAATAGGGACATTATCCCATTATCCCTACATGTAACTTGTTGCTCTGTAGCATTCATACACATTCACGATAAAATAGATAACTATATCCTTTTCGAGGCTAGATTTCCATCAACTTTCCGAACTGAGCGATTATTTTTAAACTTCGCTTTGCACGAAACTGCACATGGGCATACTTGAAAAATAACTTTCAGATTTATGTAAAACTTATGACAGGAACCATCGTAATATATCACCCGTTAAACATTTCTGGACTGTGGCCAAAGAATTTGTGGAGTCTTTTAAAAGACATTTATTTGAAAATACTGTCGAGGTCCGATGTCAGAGTGCAATTTGTTAGTTTACTGTGAGAGCAGGCGGGCTTGACGCTTCGCTGCGCTGGCGAACAAGTCATCTTTTATTAAATACGTACAAATATTTGCATTTAGCCTGCTATAGAATATACTGCATTTTTACATTTTAAAATATTTACTACGGAAACAGATCTTTCATATTCTAAGAGAATTTGAATGACCAGTTTTTATTTTTTCTACTTGCGGGTTAGTTTTGTATCGTATTACTTATCTAATTCTATTTCTGGAGCATGAATTTCAATTTCCCTATGAATATCAGAATTTTATTACGATACGCTATTTAGCCCAAATATATTATTCAACTGATAAAACGACTTATATATTTCTGTATACAAAAATACAATGTATATAAATCATCAAAACTCCGTAAGAAACATTTGCGGATAACACTAATATTTGATCCAGCCTTAGTAAAGGCTACTGCGCCACCGAGACAGCCATTTAATAAACGTAGAACATTTTAATTTGATTTTCAGTAAATATAAATATTCACGGACATCTCACACAACGCTATCTGATCCCAAAGTCAGCTAGGAATAACCTGCTTGTGTTATGGGTATCAGACCACGGATATTTATACTTATATACTTTTAAATACATACATGTTATACATAGAAACACCCAGACTCTTGAGACAAACATTTATGGGTCACACAAATATTTTGTCTCCGGTGGGAATCGAACCCACGACCTCCAGCGCCGCAGGCGGTATCACTACCGACTGCGCCACAGAGGCAGTAATGTTAATATTAACTAAATAGTTGTTCTAAAAACCTTTCGAATAGCTTTTGTAGTTTTAAATGATATCCAGGTCATACATCTTTGACCTTACAAGTAAACAGTACTCCTTCTATTCTATTTAAAATACAAAAGAACCTTTCGGCTGACAATGCCTATTATCTTTTTTATAGTTCAATATGCTAAACAGTCCAGCGAACCTTTTCAAATTGCTATTGGCTTTCAGTGTACTTAACAATAATTCCTACTAATATAAAAATGCGAAAGTAACTCTGTCGGTTACGTTTGAACCACGGAACTAGTTCTAATGTAATCTGACACAGAGATAGAATAGACTCAGAGGTAATGACTACTACGATTGAAATTTTCATTCATACGAATATATAGTCTCGCCTTTATCTCCGAAGGGGTAGGCAGAGGCATATTATTATATGACTACATTTCACCTTTTTAGAATTTGCCCCACGTAATAGGCGGTAAGCGGTATTGCCGTGTTAAGATAGACAGGCGCAGGTTATGACTCGACTTCTTGGCTACCATGCTACTGCTAACCAGGATACTAATATTTTTTTAAATACCATAACCTCAATGCGGTCACCCAACTGAGGATCATAATACTCTTCTATATACTTAGTGATCATAGATAGAGTAAGCGAAATTACGAGTGCTGCAAAAAATTTAATAGTACGAAACTCAAAGCAGAGTAGATCTTAGTCTGCCCAGTTGGCTGCAGGCGCCACTTGCCCGTCCGTTCAAACTAATCTCCATTTATATGAGCCCATATCAATGAACATAAACATGATGTAAGGATGTTACTTTTATGACTACCACCTATAAATTGTGACACAGCTTAGTTATGTATGTATTTAGTCATTTTAAAAATAAATACATGATCTCAGCGTTTATTTTACCCCATCAAAACTAAAATGAGAATGAAATAGTAGATTGTACTACAAGTGCATAAAAGAAGCCATTTTATACGAGACGTTTATCCGCCCGAGCCAAAGGCGAGGGTGGATATTAAGTCGAGGATAAAATGGGTTTAATGATCGAGTTATACACTCTGCTTTTCACTTCGATTGCAAGGAAATGAAACAGTGATATTGTAAATAAAAATACTAAATACTGCTAACTTTCTAAGTTTCTTTACCGCCAATGTCTTTTTTCAATTTTTTTTAATCATTCTACGTGAAGCATTAGGCATGGGTAACGAGACCTATACTGCCTAATCATAAGTTCATTTTATAATATTTTTTCACTCATAATACTATCTGATTTTTAATGTTTCTTAATTTATATAGAATACAGAAAGTACAAATTAAATGTAACAAAAAAAAACAAGTTATTTAATAGCGTTTTATTATGTTTGGTTCATAGAGTAACACGATCTTCATGGTACCGTCTCTACGGTCTAGTATGGCCATATTGTTTTAGAACAAGAAAAAAAACTTTATGCACTAGAGCATAAAATGTTGTTTTAGTCCGCATACACCCAGCATAAACAAGAACTTTACGAGCATAAGAAGTGAAAAGAGTATTATTCTCAGACTACGTTATTATAATAAAGGTTTTTTACTGCATTTACTGTCGCACGATATGTATTACTATTTCATCAGGTAACTAGCATGTAAGTAACCCGTATTATGTCTCTGTTCAACACGGGTATCTGCTATTTTTTTTACTAAGACAACCGGACTCTTCGTAGGCTTACATGGAGACATCCAGTTTGATTATTATTAGAGCCGCGGGCAGTAAACCAGTAGATTTACGTCGCAGTGATTTTAGTGCAAACTGTTCCATATAGGTCATATGGAAAAGTTTGCTCTAAAATTAGAGCGAGGTCTCCATTCAAAACTTTATACTGTGAAACGTGATATGCATAAAACATTAGGAGAACAATATAAATGAAAATAATACTTTTATTTAAATATTTCATTTCACTCGGAATCAACATGTGCTCTAACAGTGGGGTATAATAACCACACGGATCATATTGCCTCCACGCTGAGATTTAATTGAACACACCCGGGCGAAAAACGATTTTTTACCAAGGTATAAAAATATTTTAAATGTTTGTTAAAATAACTTCTTGATTTATTTACGAATAATTAAGTAGGTATTGAATTGAATAAATGTTACAAAGTTTCATAAACCAATATTTACGCATCTTGAATGAAAAGACTTAATTAAGTATTTACTTTTTTGGAACCTGACTGGAAACCATTTTTTTTTAACGTGAGGGAAAATCCTCATGGATGTTATGCCGGATTCCTACCGACTAAAAAACCTCACGTTTGGCCCAACAGCCTATGGTTGGGAGACCCGGGTAAGCCCTCGGAAGAATGTCCCAGTACTCCTAACAGCCCGACGGCCGCCACTGCGGCCTAGCCTAGGGAAACCATTCAGATTCTTATTTTCAAATGCTTAAACATTTTCCAAGTCCCTTTTATAGGAAGATGTTTTTTTATCTCAAATTTAATTAAGTTATAATGTGACTTAGATATTAATGTTACAAAAAAGCTTTATACTGTAGCATGCACGTCGCAAAGCGTACAATTCCACATGCAAATAAAAGTAATAATGATTGGTAGCCATATAAAAGTCGTACTTTTCCTAGTCATTACGCCTCGTGGAAAACTTTTTCCACGAGGCGTAATGACTAGGAAAAGTAAAGTTAAAGTTAAGTTAAAATGAATGTTGCTAGAAGCTTTTTTGAATAGAAAATGTAAAATAGTGGGAGCTTTTTACACATCATCAAATTAAGCTGATATAAACTTGTGTTACTGGATCTAGACAACTGATAAACATTCATATATTTCTACATACGAAAACATAACTACGAAACAAAGATTTGTGAATCACACAAATCTTTGTTTGATTCACAAATCTTGGTCCGACCTGGGATTTGTACCCAAGACCTCAGTATGGCAGTCGCATACCCTATGACTGCGCTAACAAGACATAAACATAAAACAAATCAAAGTGACCTGGTTTCATTAAGCTAATATTATTTAGAGATCCATTGAGTTTTCCACATGAAGTTGTTCCTAGTATATAAAATATTCTATGTATTAATGAATCCAGGAGGTCAGCTGTCTGTTTGATTCTATCATATTTTGTTCAGGGGTAAAATAAAATAAAAATAAATTAAATATCTTTGAAATTTAAAAATAAATTAGATATGTCAAAATTGTTGTGACTCTATCACGGCAATTTTGACATATTTAATTTATTTTAAACTACATAGGGGCTTCTCGAGTTCTAAAATGTAACAGACTAAAAAGAACTCGAGAAACTCAGATCATCTATATTTACATCCGGAGTTATTTTATTTATCTTAAAATGTAAAGTATTTTTATCTTCAAATCTAGAAAGGAGCAATCAGTACCACTGCGAGGCAACTTGTCATTTAAAAAATCTTTAATGCTTTATTAAACTTTCTGGCACCATTTGCATATTATTATAAAGTTAGAGTATGGTGAGAAACCTACAAATTATTTTTTCACGACATTCTACTTAGAGGTTGTATAGTAGACCACTAGGTCGTGTATTCGGTTCCCATCACACGGGACCTAATTTTCATACTGATGAAGATTTAACTAGCGCTCATGGCCCCGCGGACTCAGTGTTCTGTAAACGATCACTGCAGTAAGCAATTCTCACTATGTCCAGCACTTGGACCATTCATGTGACACTTTGTGACATTTATTTGAGTGTTTCCGTACTTCGGAAAGCACGTTAAGTCGGTGGTCACGGTCGTTAAACGATGTTGGAGATCTTTTTAGGCGGCTTTAAAAATTGGCAGTCACAACCTGCGCCTGTCCATCTCAACACGGCAATACGGCTCACCACCCATTACGTAGGACAAATTCTAAAAAAAATTTGAAATTTTGGCATATAATATGCCTCTGCCTACCCCTTTGGGAATAAAGGCGTGACCATATGTATGTATGAAAACCTGTATAACGTATTCCTGTTCATGGCTTTAGTAAATGTTAGTAGGTACCAATAAATAACGAGTTTCCTCTTTAATTTGCGTTTCATAGGCATAATGTGATAATCCTAATTAATAATCCTAAGTCAATTTGCAAGCTATAATGGCTTTAGGCAATTGCGTATAAATTATATAATTTTGGCACAAATATAATTAAGGCAATAAAAAATGTTTAAGAAAATATAAAACATTGTTTTGTTAGTCTGTAGGTATAAACGACTTCCAATCATCTTAAACTTCAAAACAAAGTGAGGCTAAAGACAATACAATTTCAGTAATCGTTTACTTACTTCGAACGCCTCTAAGTTCATAAGCAATTCAAATTAACGTAACTAAGGATTTGGGTCCTCGAGAATTTAGTATGACGTTATTCATAATGTTAACTGTCCCTCTTGACGCTTATCACAACCCTCACAGATTCAATTAAAAGTCATTGTCGCCTTGTTGTTTCCTCTTAACAAATACATCCAGTACGTAGTTGCGTATATTATATTGGCTGAACCTCTCTGTAACAGTTTATAGGTCAATTATAATGCTTTAAAGTGATATTACTACAATTATCATAATTTTCAAGAGTGTTTTATAAGACTTATAAGAGTACTTTTGGGTTGTAAGTACTTTGAACGTTCTTACATCCATCACAGTATTTCATGCCCTTAAGAGTGCAAGTCTAAACATATGGAAGGAAGGCCTAGCACGAAGAATATAATGGGAAAAGCATGTAGGCTTCCCAAGTAGGTAGCCCCCTTGTTACAGGATAGAGATATAATGCCGTACTGCATAGCGATGCCTGATGTCAACGCATTGTATAGGCCGGAACAGTCAGTCTACAGAGCTTCGATAATAGTCAATTGGTTGTGGAGGTCAGATGGCAGTCGTTTTACGGAATATCAAATTTCATCAGGGGTTGAATGTCCGGCGATAGTTACTTCTAAGAATTCAAATAATAACATTGAAATATCAACCGATCATAGTGAATTCTGCACTCCAAGGTTGAGCTGTAACAGCAAGTGGGACCCCATGCTCAAGTGGTTGAAGATGACTAACACAAAATTAATGTGATGGGATAAAGATCTAGTTTATGCCTTGTAGGAATCACTTACACAACGAGAGCTTTGCGACGACGAACGAGATTGGCGATTTATTCTAGGCAATAATAATGCTGGCTTAGTGTAAACAAATGCGGAAGGGTTACGGAGGCTCGCCTCTTGAATACAATAATCGCTACCTACTGAAACTCTTTTAGGTCGTGAGTCTGTGTAATCTAACTATACGAGTTGCCTTACGAGTTTCGCCATTTTAGAACAGACTCGTCACTTAAAAGAGTTCAGTTCCGAGTGACAGTGTTCCTATCACCTGTAGTGTGAATTGCTTGATTATTACGAGTTTTCTCAAAATATAAAAAACCGCAGCCCGGCGAGAATCGTATGGTAAGTTTTGACATCTATACTAATAAATTATAAAGAGGAAAGATTTGTTTTTTTGTTTGTTTGTTTGTTTGTTTGTTTGTTTGTAACGAATAGGCTCCGAAACTACTGGACCGATTTGAAAAGTTCTTTCACTGTTGGGAAGCTACACTCTTTGCGGTGAACATAGGCTATATCTTATTCCCGTATTCCCACGGGAACGGGAACTACGCGGGTGAAACCGCGTGACGTCCGCTAGTGAGATATAAATACGCATACGATTTTTCACTGTGCAGAAACTCACTTTGTGTAACAAACCTCTAATGCTCCGGGGATGGTCAAGCAACTTGAGTCAAGTCTGCGGAATTATAAATGAAGGAAGATTCAGTGTGCATGCTTTCGTTGCGCGTGTGCGAGCATCAACGTTTATGTACAGATGATACTTGTCAAGTCGGTTGATCGTCTCCGGACTACATTACAAAGTCGCGTAGAAGTAAACTTTTACTATTACGAAAAACTATAACAGCATAGTTACACTATAAATCAAATTCACAGATTTGCTTAGTTCATGTCAGTTTACTCATTATTATTAATCAGCTATAATTTTGGATGGTCATTTTGTGTCAACATGATTAATATTTCGTTTCAATTTGCTGCTAATTATTTCGTGTGTTGTGATTAACTGTGTTGATGGTAAATTTAAACAACAAATACAAAACACTAATTTACTCATGGTTTATACAAATTAAAGGAAACATTTTTATACTAACATGGTATAGGTTGACACCGAAAGATAGACATATCAATCATGCATGAGCATGAATGTCAATCATTTTTTAAAACCTGTGTGTATGGAGTTGGCCACTTGATAGAAGGTGATCTAACGAATTGGGAATCACTTTCCTAGTCCGCAAGACTATTTTTAAATAGTCTTGCGGACGTAAATTTGACGTAAATTTGACGTAAAAAGGACCATGTAAAAACTTAGATCAATTTATTGATCTAAGTTTTTACATGGTCCTTTTTATGAACTGGGGGTTGCAAGACTTGCAAGAGATAGGAAATATGTGCGCTAGCGAGGCTTTGCAATAGTTTCTATAGTTTGACAGAGAGAGGGAACGAATAGGTTGAAAAGCTCTTCAGAACACTCTTTTAACTTCAGAAAGTCCAACTAGCTGCCTTAGTTGGCAGCTATTTTCATTTTCTATTATCTTCTGAATGAACTCTAACAGCAATCAAATTTACACACATTCACTGTTAGATGAAATTTAATAAAAGAAATCATAGAACGTTGAGCAAGATTTGATTTTCATACTTGGATAAAAACCAGTGTAAGATTTCAAACAACTGTCTGTATATCCCGCATTTTTTCGCACTTTTATTTTTCATGGGCATTTACTATGCAAAGACGCTTTTATGAATAAAATATAAGCATTCATTTAGTTTGAAAACACAAGAAAATTACGCTACTTATTACGTTACTGAACATTTAGTGCTACGGAATCCATTAGTACATTAATGTATGCTAATGTAACAGTAATGTTAACAGTTTTTTTTATAATTTGCTTTGTAGTTGCTAAAAGTCATGTTAACGAAGTTTTCGCGATCCATTTCAACTTCAGCTGCGATAGGATCAACTGCTAACTAATGGAGGATGATATCCTCAGGATTCCATGGCGAAGAGAAAAGAAACTCCAAACAAGTCCCTATACTAGCCAGTCTAGCCAGCGTGGTAATAAAATCCTTTTTGTACAAACAAAAGTTTGACAAATAGTGAACCGTATCATAATAATTATTGAACAAAACAAATAGAACACACCACAAAAAGAAATATTTACCGACAGTAACGACTATAGAGTAAATACTGCGTACTCAATTATAGAAACTTATTCGTGGATGAATATTTAACCGTTCCCAGGATTTCCAATACTAATACAATGTTATCGGTACTGTTGTTTTTACTCGGGGGAATAACCGTTGTTTGCCGAGCTACCGTCTAGTATTAATCCGATGTTTGATGTGAAATATACTGTCTATTTTATTTATTCCCTCAGTGGAACAAGAAACAAAATCAATATTTGCCATATTTATAATACTCGTATTTCCCTACGCATGTTATTCTTTCATAATATTCTGTCCTACTAATATTATAAACGCAAAACTCTAAAAAAAGTCTAAGTAATGTTTGAAGTTCATATTGTAATGGCTAAATAAATTGATCTGACTGTATTTTGGTAGAGAAATATTTTTAATATACTATATAGTCTAGATAATACATTATAGTCTAGCTAGAGTAACACATAGACTACTTATTAATTGAATTTGCTGTGAGTCGTAAAGTTTACATACCTACCGAGACTAAATCGGTGGCGTAGTGCTGAGGTCTTGGGTTCGATCTCGTTAATAAATAATACCACATGCGTGGACACCCTTGCGCCTTCTCACGTTCCTGGCACCGCTAGCTGCGCGGGAGCTGCTGCCGCATCTGCTGAGGCCCTCCAACGGCGCAAATACATAAATCTTGCTGGGGCTTATTTGTTTGAGCCGTTTGGGGTTGAAACTCTTGGACCGTGGGGTCCTAGTGCAAAGCTTCTATACAGAACTATATGCAAGCTTTTGGTCGACAGTTCCCGTGACCAGAAGGCTGGCGTGTACTTGGGCCAGCGACTTAGTATTGCCATTCAACGTGGCAATGCCGCCAGCGTTTTGGGCACGGTTGTGGTCGACAGCGATGTGGAAGAATTTTTAGATGCCTGAATCGGGTATTTTTTTTTGTTTTTTTTTCATTTGTTTGAATTTACATACCTACCTTATTCTTAGTTTATTTTCTTATGTAAAAAGTGTATAGTAAATTTTATATAAGTTGTATATATGTATTAATTAAATGAAATAAAGTTAATAAATTGAATGTAATAAAATATTTTTTGTCTCGAGTGAGACTCAAACCCGCTACTTTATTTCTAAATTGCCCCAAGAATTACGAGAAATACTCAAAACTCACTAAATACGTGAGTTTTGAGTAATTCTCTGGTTAAACCGCTCTCACGACTACAGAAATGTTGCGAGTTCGAGTCCCGCTCGAGACTTAAAAACATTTAATTGAAAAATAAACTCTAATAATTGTGTTACCTGACAGCCCTAAATATAGCGCCCAACCTGCTTTTGATGTTCACAACTCGGGCGTTCCTTTACCTCATCTCAGCTCTGGATTCCCAAATGATTGATTCGTTATAAACCTTTTACCTAGTTGAAATACGTCGAATCCGTAGCAAGTCAGTTTCTCAGTAAGTCTGTTTTTCAATAAGTTCGGTTTTGAGTAGGTCAATATTTTAAAGTAGGTACTAAAGCAAAAGTAAATTGCGAATTTATTTTGCATGTCTTGGGGAGCATTTGAAGGAAATGTTGTTCAAGTGATACCTACTAAACAGGTACTAATCTATAATGTATGCGTAAGCGCTTTATTTCCGAAAGACTTCTTAGCGAATGCCTTATTTGTTGGATGTTTTTTTTTTTACTACTTAGGTGGCAGACAAGCTTACGGCCCACCGGAAGGTTGGTAACCGTAGCCTATAGACGTTTGCAACACCAGAGGCGCTACACACGCGCTGCCGACCCGGGCACAGGTTGTGACGACCCACAGTTGAAATTTTTCAAGCCGCCCGTATGGCCTTCAACTTGGCTTAACGACTGTCATTTTACTGACAACCGGGACCAGCGGCTTATCGTGCCTTCCGAAGCACGGAAACGCTCGTAAATAAATGTCACAAAGTGGTCCACGTGGTGGTCACCCATCCATATCCGGCCATAGTAAATGTTGCTTACTGCAGTGATCGTTTACAGAACACTGAGTCCGCGGGGCCACGAGCGCTTCAAAACTTGTTACTCTATCACGCTCTAACTCCTGAATCAAATCAGTTGTTATACAGAGAGCTATCACCTTCAATAACAAGTTCTTTTTGGGAAACGGGTGTAGCCATGGGCACCACCTAGTAAGATATAAAGTAACTATGTTATCGCACACAAATAATCACAGCCATTACAATGTTAATGCAATACAAAATCGTAGTAAAGTATTTCTGTTCATTAACGATAATGAGAACAAGCTCGCACTCACTTTGATTAAATTCCAGTCCAGATTGACCTTTGTAGCAATCTAACCGATGAATAAATTGTACAAAATCCTTTGTATTATTGTACTTTACTTTAGCTGATTGCACTCAGTTTCTTGTAAAGTAAATAAATATGGAAATATATTGTAAAGTAAATAAATATGGAATATAGAAACCACTTTGTCTTGCACACACACAGTGTTTAAATTCAAACCCTGAAGAAAACATTAAGGGGAAAGTACACAGGTAATAACTCAGCACGGAGGTGCTTGCCTGGAAATTAGTAACGTCTGCAAAATCCAAAGCCGGTCACCCATAAAAACAAAAATTGTTAACTTAGCACGCTTGCAAATGATACCAGTACGTCGCGCGATATTGGATTCATTCCCTAGTGCGTCTTCATCTAATTTGTCGCTCAGATGGTACACGTTCTAAAAATAGGCCTACAATTTATAAATTCTGAAGTAAGTTTATTCACTTTAGAAAACTTTTGTGTTATAGATGGGTTCGCATTCGATTCTTTAACTAATAGGTTTGTTTGCCTGTTTATGTCTATTAGTAAGTATGTATGCCTGTTTTGTCATGACCTCTTATAGAACTTAAGTGGTCTGTCTCACAAAATGACGACAAAGAAGTGCAAATGAAATCATTTTTTGTCGGCATAAGCAGACGCAAAATGATAGCTAAAAATAGTTATTGAATAATTTAGTCCTATCCTCGGCCTTAAAGAAAGTGGTCACTAATTATTAGTTAAGTGGGCAAAACAGCTAACCATACAGAGCCGACATTATAATTATGAATATTTCAGAAAATCTGTAATATATTTGTAGAGGGTTTTGCATGATAACACAATAACTCAGATAAAAAAAGTATTTTTTTTAAACAATCTATTTATGCATTTCTCCTTAACCCATAATCATCAATACATATAATAAAATCGTAAAAGGTCGCTGTCTGTACATGGAAGAAAAATAAGAAAAAATATTATAGGGGGGCTTTATAAACGCAATAGAACCCAAAACAATGATTTTTAGAATTTTTGTCTGTTTGTCTGTATGTCTGTATGTCTGTATGTCTGTATATCTGTTTGTCTGTACGGTTGTGCACGCTAATCTCAGTAACCGCTCAACCGATTGCAATGCGGTTTTTTTTATTGTGTTGAGGTTTGCTCCAGTTAACATTTAGCGTTTGTTTTATGTAAATCGGTTTAGAAATAAAAGAGTTATAACACTTTTAAGAATCAGATATTTTGAAAATTTTAATTGTAGGGGTTTCTTTGAATGTGATTGAACCTAAACTGGCGTGTTGGCTTAATCATAAAAGAGCTTAATGATTAAGACTATTTTTAAACAATTCAGTCCGCGCCGAAGGCGTGGACTGAATTGTTTTAAAATAGACTTAATCATTAAGCTCTTTTATGATTAAGCAAACAGGGCAGTTTCAGACGCTACTTGATGACTCTGATGAAGAAATACCTTTCCTTTCATACACCTTATGTGACGTAAACGAAGTTGCGGGCTCAGCTAGTAATAATAATAAGTCCATTTAACCCCCAACGCAATAGCCCATTTGAAGTTAGCATGTTTTACAATAGTTTAGCTCCCATTGCGGGCGTGAATCGTCTGCAGTGGGGGTCCCATATTCCCTTACATTAAAAATTTCAATGGGCTTCTGCGTGTTGGACCAATGTGTTCCCATGTAAGCCTACCGAAAGACCGGGTATCATCATTAGAGAAAAAAAGAAGATACCCGAGAAAAGAAGAGTTATAATAATAATATGCGGGTATATTTACAGCTTGAAAATAATAAAGTACATATTACATATATTATACTCAAGCACCCAACTCTCCCTCAATAATAAATTCAATTCAAATGTGCCTAAAGTTCTTAGCAGCTCTTCGCGATGTAGTGACACGACTATCACCTTCAAAGACGACCTTCAAAGTATTGTTGAATAACTTCTATACCCGTTCTAATTTGTCAACTTTGAAAGTAACACTAAAGAGGAACACATAAAAGCACCTCACATACACATTATTCGTTCTACTACACTAAACAATAAATCCCCTCGTAGTGAATTACATTGTTTGTCTCCAAAAGTTATTGCGAAACTGTCGCACGCAGCAAGCGCCTTTTCATATTTATGACTAATCACAGACGCTCTGAAAATGAAGAAAGATTTTGATTCAATCTATGTAATATTGAATGTCATTAATGAAATATTTGTTATTTGTAATAATAATAATAAATAAATAAATATTCACGGACATTTCACACAACGCTATCTGATCCCAAAGTAAGCTAGGAATAACCTGCTTGTGTTATGGGTATCAGACCACGGATATTAATACTTATATACTTTCTAAATACATACATATTATACATAGAAACACCCAGACTCTTGAGACAAACATTTATGGGTCCCACAAATATTTGTCTCCGGTGGGAATCGAACCCACGACCTCCAGCGCCGCAGGCGGTATCACTACCGACTGCGCCACAGAGGCAGTCAAATCAATGTCAGTCAATAATGGAAAGACATGGGACGTTTCGCGAATTGCAGGCCACTGTCACAGTCCACAGAACTATTGACAGTGGTGACCTAATGATATGCCTCTTCGTGTGCCATTTGGAGAACCCAGAGTTGTAAGAGGAGTGAAGCAAGCATACACGCAGAAGGTTACAAGATTTTTGATCATACCTATTAGTTTCAGATTCACTTAATCAAATTTGAATATTATGTCGACAAACTGACATGCAATCAGTATGCTGACATACAAATTGAATAGCATGTAATATATCCCAATATGTCTTGGCATAGGTACCAACATCCAATCAACGCCAACATCCATGTGCCTAACCCAAATTAATTACGTTAACGATAAATCGAAGTGTCATAGGTTCTGATGTTTGCTAAATCGATGTAAGAAATTGACTGGAACATAACAACTTGTTTGTTTAAACCTTAAGTATTTTTCATGTGCTTGTTTTACAGGTTCTTAGTCTGGGAATATCAGCAAAGAATACCAAAGTTTCTTATGTTTCAAAGAATATCAAAGGTTCATTGGTTTCTAAGATTCTGGTATGTTTGACCGAAAAGCTTTATTGAAGACCTAGAAGCTGCGGATTTTTTTTTAAAGCTGATTGTATGGCAGGGATTTACCACCAATCCTGACCTTACCATACTAAACCCTATCCTCTAATTTTTCCACAAGTAACTCAATATTGGTAGAAAATCAATAAAAATGTGTCACATTATACATATCTATATTTTTTTCTAACACCCAGGCCCACGAATCTGTAAAATAAACTATGAAATCTTTTAAATAAAAATTCAGATAACTAATTTTCTTGTGAAATCCAGAGCAAATAATTAAATACTCACACTGAGTATTTAATTATTTGACCTTATAATGTTTCAGTAAATATTCTTAATGTTCAATTAACTTTACAAATGGGCGCAATGATTTCAGTAAATTAGTTTTTATGAAGTTGTAGGCTCAAATGGCATCAAATAGGAGATTATTAAAAGCTTTTTATTTACTTGTAATATTTGTATTGTGTGTTTATTGTATGATCTACTAGCCGATGCCCGCTACTCCACCTGCGTAGATATATATTGCTACCAGGGGACTGACTGAGAGGTTTCTGTTGATTTATTTGTTTGACTTATATAATAGGTACCAATCTAAAACGTACATTTTCATAACTTCATTCTTAATACTACTTTACATATTATTACATCAGTCGTCCAGCCTACAAGTATTTACATATTCGTGATATTCAATTTCTATGAACATTAGATTTAATAACATATTAAAGAAGGCTGTTATATTCAATATAGTCTACAACTTGGCTTACTGGTTTTCATAATAATTATAACCAGGCTCTATGCCTGGTTATAATTAATATGAAAATGTTTATCAATGTACATTACCATATATGCTTAAGTGTCTTAAAGTCCGAAACGCTCGCAAATTAAATGTCACAAAGTGGTATCCCTTCCACGGACCAACCATATCAATAGTTACCTACTGCAGCAATCGTTTACAAAATACTGAGGCCGCGGAGTTACAAGCAATTCAACAAAATAATCTAAAAACACAATAGAATGTTACAGCAAAAAAAAATTCAACCAAAAAGAAAAAAAGAGCTGATAGCTTTATGTTTATGCAGGCATTTATGAACTTAAATTGTGTGAACAAAGGATCTGGTACTGAACTTCAAAAACAAAGTAGGTACCTACCTACTTAAAAAGTACGTTCATTATTCCGACAAATTCATCCAAAATTTTCAATTACAAAACAAACTCCGTGGACGTTTGCGGACCCAAGGTAATAATAAAGAATTTTAAAAGTACAAGTAACATAAAAATCGTTACGTCCACCTTCCTTACAGTCATTATTAAGAATCCAATGGCCTACTAATGGAATTCGAACGAAGAAAACTCGTTTGGTAAGATTGAAAACAAATAAACGAAAAGAAGAACAAATAAGTACAGTTTAGGAACTTCAAAAAGGAAGATAAATACTTAATATTTTGCCTGCTTTTTTTACGTATGTTGGTGGGTGGGATACCTACTTGATAAACAAAAAGAATACTATAAAATTATTGTTTGTTTAAAATTATATAAGTAAATCTTAATCATAAATTATCTTTGCTCTTTTATTTGTCCAAAATAGTTCAATATAGTCTACTAAACCATTCAATAGTCAAGTTTTGTAGATACCTACCTATAAATGCGCCATATTAACCTATACAATAATCCTTTCATGTTAAAATATTGACACATCAGTTTAGGGCTACTTAATTCTAGTTTCAGTCTATGCAAATTATAAAATTGCTTCAGCAACTTGAGATGATGCAACACGTATTCAGTTTCAATTTCTTGGTTAAGTAAATTGATTTGTGAGTTACTTTACTTTTATTATTAGAAAATAAATTTTGGACGGTTTACAACGTCTATTGCGCAATAAATTCTACTAATCCGATCTTCCTAAAACAAAATTAAAAGCCAGCGCAGCAGTGGAAGCGGCTGAAAATACTAAAATTAATAAATATAAGGGTCTCGACTCATCGTATCGTTTTTGTCCAGTCGGTGTCGAGACCCTAGGTCCATGGGGTCCCAATGCGCAAACATTTTTCAAGAATGTGAAAAAGCGCCTTGTGTAGTCAACTGTTGACCCAAGGGCTGGCTGGCAGTTTTCTCGCTCAGCGAATAGGTATTGCTATTCAAAGGGGGAATGCTGCTAGTCTTTTGGGCACAATGCCACGGGGGTCTTATTTAGGTTTTTTTTTTTTTTTTTTTTTTTGACGCGGGGAACGCATTTACGCGCCTTCATCCCAGCTGCGGGGGCAGCTGGGATGGTGTGTGGGACTCCCGGCCCGGTCCGGAATGGACCGTCCTACCCACTAAACCCCGCGGTGTTCCTCCTCACCCTTTAGCCGGGCCGAGGGATATCAAAAGATTATTCACGTCGACCCGGCTAGGGGCGCCCCGTTTATTCGGGGCTCTCCTCGGGGGAGCCAGATGGGCGGCTCCCCAAAGCTCCCTAAGGAGCTGAAGTCCACGCCTGCACCGCTCTCGAGCGCCCCTCTGTAATAGAGGAGACAGAGAGCGGCTGGCGCAGGCGTGCGCTAATGGGCACCCCTGGAACACGGAAAAGGTGCCCACCGCCATGTGACCGTTGGTGGGCGGGGTCCCCCGACCTTACGCCCACGGTCAAGAAACAATCGGGGGCGCGCGGTAACTCCTCACCGCGGCGCCCCCGAACTGAACGGCAGAGCGGGAGCATTATCGGTTACTCCCGCTCCCCCGCACAGTGCACCTCCCGCTTTGCCGCGATCACCTCGTCAACTGGCGAGGTGACAGCGGCCCAGCACTGTTGCCGCCGGTCGCGCCGTTATCCACGGCCGGCAGCCCGAACTGCATGGCAGGGCGGGAGCATCTACCCAAACTCCCGCCCCCCACGCAGTGCCTCTCCCACGTCGCCGCCATCGTCTCGCCAGCAAGGTGGCGAAGCGACGGCGACCCATCATTGCTGCTGCCGGCCGTGAATAACGGCACGGCCGGCAGCAACACACACCACCGAGCAACCCACAGGTGGGTTACTCCCGCCTCGGCCGGAATTAGCCAGAGTAGCACAACTCCCCCACAGAGGAAGGGGAGTGGTCGCTACTCCGTTGCCCAGGATGCACCACGAGGAGGATCCGACCCATTGGGGTCCTTAAGATGTTAGTAGGACCCCGCATCCCGGTCTTATTTAGGTTTAGTTTAGATAGTAATAATGTAAATATATAGAATTATGTAATAATTATGTTTCTCTGTAATTTTCAACAACAAATGTTTTTAATACACTTTTATTAGGTCGTCGTGTATGTAACTAACAATGTAATGGAATCTAAGGAAACTAATTTAACCATCTTCCAAGGATCGTAGCGTCATGAAAATTGGCAGCTGTATGTAGTTCTGATGACAATACAATAATATGGTACTGTCAAACTGATATGATGATGGAGCCGGAAGATAGGCATTGAAACTTCGATGAAACAAGTGGAATCTAAGGTAGCTAATTTAACCAGCTTCCAAGGATCGTAGCGTCATGAAAATTGGCAGCTGTATATAGTTATGATGACAATACAATAACATGGTACTGTCAAACTGATATGATGATGGAGCCGGAAAATATGCACTGGAACTTCATGATGGAATATCGTATTATATCTATTTTTGGTTTCGTCAGAAAAGTCTTGTAATGAACTTTGACCACGCTTAGGTTTCAAGGTTATAACAAACCTATTATATATTGAAGTTAATATTGTAAATATTGACATAGGTACCTGCATGAAATGTATATTATGTATTAGAATAATAATGAAATATTTTCACATTAGTCTAACTCAGACAAAACACCATGTTATTCAGAAATCCCTACTAATATTATAAAATTAAATGCCAAAGTAACTCTGTCTGTCTGTTACGTTTTCACGCCTTAACCACTGAACCGATTTTGATGAAATTTGGTATGCGATAGGTCAAGTTCAAGGAAAGGACATAGGCTACTTTTTAACTGACTGCGCAAAAGGAGGATAATAATTTTACGCGATAACGACTTCTACGCGGATGGAGCCACAGGGAACAGCTGGCAAAGATATAAATGTTGTGACTAAAACGTATAAAATAAATAAATGGTTTAAAAAACCCTAGAAAAACTACTTTTATAATGCACGTAAAAACCAAAAATAAATTATGGATCGTTCAAGTTGTCTCTATTTCTGGGCTGAAGTGTAAACTATGTGCTTTTAATATTATAATATTTGATTGTAAAAGCGCGGGGCGCTGGAACAAGAAAGACTTTTTGTAAGAAAATTCCTATTAATACTAATCCCGATATAATAAAAATCCTGGCGAAAGCTGCATGAGGTCGCACAAGAGCATAACGTTTATGCTGCCAAAGGGAACGCCTCTTCTTTAAGGCAATTAAGTAGATACATGAGGGGAATACGTTAACAGTGGCAAAATGTAGAGTTCTTGTTCGAGAACGAGATATTTTTGGTTACCTTTGATAACCCGCTTGGGGATATATGCGTTTGTATTCTTATTACATGATTACTACATATTGTACTAAATATCTCGGAATGCCGAAACTTTAAGGACCTACCTATTGATTATAATCTAATAGAGATCCGTAACGGTAATTGGTTTGCTCCTATCACGCGGGCGTCACGAAAAACTGGCAAAAGTGGGTGTTGAAAATGCGTAGGCGTGATTAACTACTTTACTTTTCAAGTATGTTATGCATTTCAATTAAAGCCTATCATCGATAATACATTTCCGAAATTTTAAATGATATTAATAATAGTAAAAGCCACAATATATATATTATTATTTTAATTGATAGTTTAAAAACACGAGAAAAACATGCTTTTATAAATGTAACCTTATCCTTAATCTGGTAAGAAATCATGCAGCTTCCGCCAGGAATTTCTTTCGTGTTCCAGCGCCCCACGCTTATAAAATCAAATATTATAATTAAAAGCACATAGTTTACACTTCAGCCCACAAATAGAGACAACTTGAACGATCCATAATTTATTTTTGGTTTTTACGTGCATTTATAAAAGCGTGTTTTTCTAGGGTTTTTTGAACCTTTTATTAATTTATATCCAATGTTTTTGAAGAGCAAATGAGATTCTTTGATTTGTTTTATTTATACAATGCAAGTATGACAACTTGGGAAAAGATATGAGAACTTACTGTTATATTTTAAATTACCATAGAAAATATATGGGGTGTAGGTTTGGATTTGGACCCCTCCACGGGTCTACTTATATTTTAAAAAGTCAATGAACTACATCTGCCGACTCACTTATCATACCACGGTCCTACGTGCCTACTTCTCGTCTAGGTACGTACATACAATTTTAAATACGCATAAACCTCTATACTTTCAAATAATGAATAATTGTACACGAATTCAATGCCAAATATAGACTGAAATACATCAGACATATTTTAAGGGACGATCAAATCTCATTATTAACGTTTATATCAAGAGAAATTTACATGAAATGTTCGGGTAGGATTTCATCCTTGCTCATAGCTCACATGTTCAGAAAATATGTCGAAAATGAATGTTATATTTAAGGAAATATGTATTTCGGTACTATTAATGTCACTTTCAGGGTTCTGTACCCAAAGGGTAAAAACTAGGTCCTGTTCATGAGACTTCGCTATCCATCTGTCTGTCCCACCCCCGTTTGGGCGGAGACCCTGACAGCCATCAATATGGCTAGATTGCTGAGTCCACAAAGGGCGATGGCCGTCAGGGTGATAAGGGGATACCGCACGATCTCAGATAAGGCGGCATGTCTCCTAGCCGGGACCCTTTATGGGACCTGGAAGCGAGAGCCCTTGCGTCACTGTTTAGATGGCGCAAGGAGGCGCTGGAGCGGGGCCAAAGGCCTGCGTCTCGTGAAATCGAGGCCGAGCGGTACCTGCTCTACCAGGAAACCGTGAAGACATAGTAGGTGCGACTTGAGCAACCTAAGGGGGGATTCGCCACAATCGCAGCCGTCTGACCGGTCATGGACGAGTGGCTGGAGAGGAGAAACGGTGCTATCTTCTACCGGTTGTCACAGATATTTACCGGGCACGATAGCTTCGGTAGGTATCTGTGGCGAAGACACCGGGAGACCACAGCCGAGTGTCAGCACTGCGACAGCCGCAGCGATGACACAGCGCTCCACATGCTGGTGGAGTGCACGGCGTGGGCGCAACAGCGCCAGGTCCTGGTGGTGGGTCTGGACTTGGGCATTCTCTCGCTCGAGACCATGGCCAGAGCCATGATCTCCAGTGGGAGTTAGTGGGACTGCGCCGCCTCTTTCTGCGAGCAGGTCATGCTCGTGAAAGAGACGGTGGGGCAGGAATGGGAGAGGACTCTCCCACATGAGTTCAGCAGTCGGCGGCTTGGGCGCCGCCGCACGTGTCTTCGTCGAGAACTATCGGCCTATATGACCGGGGCCTGAGGACGGTGAGAGGGTCGCTCACCGTCCTTACAGAAGCAGGCCCATGACGGCAGCGTGACGTGAGGAATTCGCGCACGCCCCCTTAGAAGCGGGATCACACCCGAAACCCTCCAAAGACGCGGGCTAGCACCCAAGCCACCCCCTAGGCGAGGCCGCAGCGGCGGCCGTGGGTCTGTTGTGACTCCTGGGACATCCTTCTGAGGCCTTACCCGGGACTCCCAACCATAGGCTGTTGGGCGTAACCTGAGGTTTTTTAGTCGGTAGGAGTCGAGCATGGCATCCATGAGGATTTTCCCTCACGTTAAAAAAAAATAAAAGGGGGGGGGCTCCCATATAGCAAAAGTGATTTTTTGTCGTTCTTTGGTACGGAACCCTGCGTGCGCGAGTTCGACTCGCACTTGGTCAGTTCTTTTGAATGTAAGTCGTATCTTACGCAACAATCGCTTTGTAGGTATTGTTCGTATTTTTGTGTAAAAAGTGTAATCTTGGAATAATGCCAAGTCTAACCGCAATACGATATCTCACTGTTAAGGCGTTCCCTAAATACCATTAGGTAGGTATAGAACATTTATGGCACTGTTCAAGTTGACTAGCAAATAACATTTTGCTACAGCTTACATCTAATCTTTTACGAATAGGTATTCCTTTCAAAGAACAGAAAAGAATAACATTATATAGGTACTAGCTGATGCCGGCAGCTTCGCCCGCGTAAAATTCGTTCGCGTTCCCGCTTCCCGTAGGAACTTATTCCCGGGATAAAAAGTAGCCTTTGTGTTATTCCAGACTATAATGTATCCCTGTACCAAATTTCAGACAACTCAGTTAAGCCGTTAGAGCGGGAAAGAGTAACAAACATTCACTCTCACAAACTTTTGCATTTATAATAATTGACCATGAGGAGACCAGAGGGGCTAATGTTATCCATAATTGACCATGAAAGTTTAAATCTTACTTCTTACTAATAATTAGTAAGAAGTAAGATTTAAACTTTCATGGTCACTAACACTATTATATTAGAGTTAACAAATAGATATATCTAGAAAACACAGCAGCAGATTTCACACATTGCAAACATTTAATGACACAGCTAAGTATTTAATACAAATAAAAATCTTATTTCAATTCAAGAGGAAATATTTCTAGAACTATGTTACGCAGGAAAATATACGTACTATAACAATTCACATCAGTTTAAAACTGAGAATTTAGTAGATAATAAGAGTACCACAATACGTAAATACACTAAAGATACACTGATCAACTGACCTATTTGTTAACTGTCTCGCTAAGGTATCTAAATAATAGCCAACTGTCTTCATAACAACAGGGTCACGGAGCCAGGAACTACAATTAACCCACGAGTTTTCTCCCCGAGGCTGCCTGTTCTAGTTCAACTCACTGCCACTGTAACAAGATCGACGGAAATTCATTTATATGCCGTCGTCTTAATTATACGTCCCTGCTGTATTTCAATGCGGTTAATGGTGCGTTTGATTTTGACTTATTTCAAATTCTTTAAGACAAGGCGTTGGAAATGAAAATTGTTTATACAAAATCAAAGTAAGGAAGTATTTCAATGAGTATTTGACCTAATTTTGCATAATATAAAAAACAGGAAAACGACACTCCTTTGCCCGAAACCATAAAAAAATATATAAGAAAGGTCGTTCAGTGAAAAGTATTCGTTGTAAGATTTCCCTCAAAGGTACGAGAGTAAATGCGTTATGGATTTCTGTATAACCATTTGTGAAACCGTAAAACTGTTTAATTTGAGGTCTGTATTTACTTCTCCCTGTTAATAGGAAAAACAGAGACCTAAATTCAGACTCTAACAATTAACAGTTTTCGTATTGAACTTATTCAATAATAATAATTTAATAAGATTAGTTTCAGAGATTTCCAAACACTGGCATATTATTACATTAATTAGTGCTAGATGGAACGGTGGATGGAAGTGCTAGAGAAAAAACGTCTTAAAAACAAAATAAAAACTTACCGAATGGAACGAAAAACGAGAATATTTCCAAACATAAAGTAAAAATGGAGGCAGAGAACACAAGGTCGATGTTAGGATCCAACGTGTGTTGCAATCGTATTAAAAAGTTTGTATACTGTTTTTGTATACTTGAGGATATTCTATTGAGATGCACGTTATACGCGATGTACACATAAACGGTGAATCAGAAGTGGATTCAACAGAATTTCCAACGAAAATTCACAAACGAGATCAGAATATCAATTCATTTCATCATTTTAAAATCAAAATGAGGCAAAAAAAAAAGAGGGAACTTATCAAACGACTACGGATTGCTAAAGCTATGGGCGATAATCAACTTAGTCACCAACTGGCCAGGGCTTTAAGGTCTATACTGAAATTAATTCAAGGGGTCTCCATTCAACTAATTAATGAAACTAATAATTTAAATAGAGCCAAACATGAAGTAGAATTTGATAGGGACCCTTTTAAATACTCGAGGAATATATTTAATGACAGAAAGCATGGTAGGCTGGACATAAGTAACGATCAGATCTATAACTACTATAAAAGTAATTATGAGGTGCCTAAATATGACAAATCATATAGTGAACCAAAGGAAAAAAAACCATCAAGTCCTCAATTCTTAATCAACTGTAATCCACCAAGCTTAGAAGAAATTGAACACCAAATTAAAAAGAAATCAACTAAATCTGCCCCTGGGCCTGATAGCATACCTTACATAGTCCATAAAAAATGTCCATCAGTACGTAAACACCTTCTGAGCATATTTAACAGGATCTGGTCGAGTAAAGAAATACCAGCGGCCTTCGGAGAGGCCAGTTTTGTGCTCATTCCTAAGAAAGAAATTGTTACCAGTCTAAAAGACGCCAGACCGATAGCGTTAACCAACACAATATCAAAAATTTTCTTCTCATGGCTTCAATTTAAAATGACTGATTTTATGATTAGCAATAAGTATTTTAGACCAAATCACCAGAAAGGGTTTCTGCCCGGAATTTCAGGATGTCTGGAACATAATTCTCTACTGGCGGAAAGTCTAAAAGATGCCAGATTAAATGAAAGGCAATTAACAGTTTGTTGGATAGATTTGGAAAACGCCTTTGGCTCAGTACAACATGAACTTATGTTGTTTGCATTAAAATGGTATAACTTTCCGTCAATAATTTGTGAAATAATAGCTTCTTACTATAACCAATTAAAATTTGTAATCAATACAAAAGAAGGACATACGCAACCCTTAAAGTATAGAGTAGGTTTGTTCCAGGGTTGCTGTTTATCGCCAATAGTTTTCAATATAGTAATAAATATTTTAATTGACAGTATTATTACTCATGAGAAGAAATGGGGATATCGGTTTAAATTAAATGGCAAATATACAGAGTCTATCCTGGCGTTTGCAGACGACCTCGCAATCCTGACTCGCAGCCCAAAGCAGTGCCAAGACCTACTGCGTAAAGTGGATGAATTCTGTACATGGACAGATGGAATGAGGACAAAACCTAGCAAATGCTACTGTCTATGTCTGGGTACTAAGTTTACGTCATATGACCCCGGGCTTGCTATAGGCGGGGAAAAAGTTTCTATTATATCGGAAACCGCGCCTTTCAAATTTCTTGGCAGAAAGATAGATAACAGAGGTTGTACTCCAGCTTTGGACGACATAATTGAAAGTTTCATTGTTGACATAAAAAAGGTAGACCAACAACCAATAGGTAACGTCAAGAAATCATGGATATACGACAACTATTTAACATCACGTCTAAACTGGCCGTTTCTTGTGTACGATATGAGCCAAAACCTTCTCAGAAAATTGGATGCGAATGTTACGAAGACGTTGAAGTCGTGGCTAGGACTAGCTCAATCGGCCGACCCGTCGGCATTATACAGAGCCTCTAATAACTTCGGAATGACGTTTAAGAAGCCGTCGGAACTCTATAAACATCTAAGAGTTACTAAAATACACGTCTTGGCAAAATCAAGAGACAAAATCGTTCAAACTCTTCCAAAGGATAAAAACATAGCAGAACTTGAGTCGCGCCTCCAATTCCACAGGAAATTCATGGTGGGTTCGCAGACTGGTCGAGCGGGGTTGGGTAGTATCCGGAGACAATCAGATAAAGACATTACAAAATCTTTTCTGGAGCAGGATGAGAGCGATGCCTATAAGGTGCGCGCGATGAACCTGGAGATGCAGAATGAATGGCTTACTATGGGCGAATTTTGTATTCCCATGGCCTTGCAGTGGCGTACCTTATTGTACGACTGGTCGCCGGCTTTGCTTAAGTTCTACCTGAACGCGTTTCAATTGACCCTCCCCGACCGATATAGGATTCGTGAATTGTCATTTTAGCTGTAAGTCAAGTGTGAAGTTGTATTAGTAACTAGCGGACCTCATTCGGTTTCGTCCACGTAGTTCCCGTTCCTGAGGGAAAACGGAAATATAATATAGCATAATGTCAGTCACCCTTGGATGGTGTAGCTCTGAATTTTTCAAATTCTATTCAAAGCAAACAAACAGACAATTTATCCTTTCAATTTATAATATTGTATAGATTCAATAATGCTGAATCCTTATACATCACAAATCTCGAAATTATGGTTAAATAAAGCGTTTGAAATCTAGCATTCACTACTTATATATTTCGCTCAAAGAATTCCTTGCAACACATCACTCAATAAACACTTATTACGAATATTTAACCGTTCCTTGCTGTAATATGCTCGTGCTGGAATTTATATAAGCAGGACAGAGAATGTTGATTAAAGTGTTCCTAGTTCGTAACCAGTCTAATATCGACGAAATGCTTTCTAGTATTTCCAAGATAGGACCTAATGTTTCAATTATGTTCAGCATGATGCCAAGCAAATATACCAAATCAAGAACTCATATTTTTAGGGTACTCAAAGGGTAAAAAGGGACCGTCTGTCTGTCTATCTCTTTGTCTGTCTGTCTGTCACGAGGCTGTATCTCAGGAACCGTGATAGCTAGAGAGCTGAAATTTTCACAGATGATGTATTTCTGTTGCCACTTTAACAACAAATATCTGAAAAAAGGTTAAAGGGATTAAGGGGGGCTTCCATACAACAAACGTGTTTTTTGCCATTTTAGGTACGGAATCCTCTTTGCGTGAGTCCGCCACGCATTTGGCCAGTTTTAGTATTGATCAAGGTCTTCCTTGCTTCCAAACTCTATCTCTATGGATTTAGAGAAGTAAAATTGCTTTGACGGATCTTTTTGGAGCGTATGACCTTCGTACAACTGCCAAACTGATATGCAAATACTCTAGGAATCAACGCTATAATTTTAAATATGGCACATACTTGTAATCTCAACTGAACTTAAAAAATCAAATATCCACAAAGGTCTCTTCAATTTATCCTCGCACCCATAGTTAGTCTAAAACTATTTTTTTTATTTATAGACTCGATTGGTAAACTAGGTATTGGAAAAGCTGTCAAGTGTTTAAACGGTTAGCCGTCTGGCGTATTATTAGAGGTAACAGATCGTAGCCCCACGGGAATGGCCACGGGGCGAGGGATTTCACACCAGTCGCTTGCTCGTACCTCAGTCTGCTAGTACGACATCCAGATTGGATATTGATTCAATCGCATTGTTGAAATAGTTGCCGGGATTACTTACAAGCATACTGTCACCATTACATTCTGTGCATTTTTAAATACTTTTGAAGATTTCAATTTACTTATTTTTTCTATAATAATTGAATAACAATATGGTTGGTGTTGTTAGTTATTTACAGACTTCTATTCTGTTTATAAAAAGCGTAATTATTTTATTCTCTTTAAAAAGAAATATCCTGCTTATTGACAGCCCCCATTTTCTGCCTTAGAACACACTTCTAGAAGGTTTCTTTTGTTATTACACGCTTCAAATTGGTATGATCGATCTGGGATTTTGTAGTTGTCCATAACCTTAATAGCTTGCTTGGTGAGTGTAGAGTGTAAAAGTATATGACTATGCACTTATGCAGACTATACAATCAATCCCTACTAAAATTATAAATGCGAAAGTATCTCTGCCGCTGTAGGTGCGAGACTACGAATATTGCACACACATTAAGTATAACCTAAATACTTAGAAATTACCATAATAAAAAAGAACTTTAGAGCGAAGAAATATATCCAGTTGAAGAGTTGCGTGTGTAAGATGTGCTTATAAATAAGGAAGTTACCATAATTTTCATTTAACACGTGGTGAACCAGTAGATTGATATTTTATTTGTTATATTTTTATTTTAATAGTATTCATCATCAATCAATTGAATGTTGATTGACTGAAATGAACTGCTGAATGACTATGTGCCATACTAAGTAATTTAAGCCTAAGTAATGTAGGGTATGTAAAATAAATGGAGTTGATCTTATGCACTGAGAATCAATTGAATATTGATTGAATGAGATGAACTGCTGAAGTCTTTTGCTTTGGTCTAGCTTGTCACATGTGCAGCAGGTGTGAAGCTAGTGGTTATTGTTGGCAAAGCGATTGACCGTTGTTATTTAGTTCTCATAATGTGAAAAGAGACTTATGACAATGAAACGATGTCATTGTTTAAAGTTTTATGCAGAAAGCTGTAGTCCTCAATGTAAAGAGGCTAGATATGAAGAAAAAATGGAAAGATCTATTAGCTGTAGTACTTAGGTACTATTAATGTAAAACGAGGCTGGCAGTGAAAAGAAATAAAATCAATCTTGTCCTTATTGTTGAATTTATATAATCTAACTAAGTAGGTATACTGTATTTCAATACCTAGCTTTGCGCAAAAATGTAAACAAACACATTTGATCCAATATATCCATAGTTACTTGCAATTGAATATTTACCCTAATTATATTCCAGTACTAGCTGACCCCGCAACTTCGTTTACGTCACATAAGGTGTATGAAAGGAGAGGTATTTCTTCATCAGACTCATCATGCAGCGTGTGAAACTGCCCTGTTTGCTTAATCATAAAAGAGCTTAAAGATTAAGTCTATTTTAAAACAATTCAGTCCGCGCCGAAAGTCTTAATCATTAAGCTCTTTTATGATTAAGCCAACACACCAGTTTAGATTTACACTCACATTCAAATAAACCCCTACAATAAAAAAAATTAAAATATCTGATTCTTAAAAGTGTTATAACTTTTTTATTTATGATCCGATCGACATGAAATAAACGCTAAATGTTAAGTGGAGCAAACTTCAACACAATAAAAAAAACCGCATTGCAATCGGTTAAGCGGTTACTGAGATTAGCGTGCACAACCGTACAGACAAACAGACATACAGACAAACAGACAAAAAATCGAAAAATCATTGTTTTGGATTCTATTGCGTTCATATAGCCCCCCTATAATATTTTTTCTTATTTATCTTCTATGTACAGGCAGCGACCTGTTACGATTTTATTATATGTATTGATGATTCAGGAGTCATACAGTGTTCTTACAATCATTTCGACACCAAATAACTTCTTTATGACAGTTTATTTTCATTTAAAATACCTACTCAGCATAGTAAAAAATTCAATGATTTGTCATACCTACTATATTTTTCTACTCATTCTCACTCTATTGTCAAAACATGACATGTTTACATTATTGCCAGATCGGGCAGGATTGGACTATATTACGTTAAATTCGTTCATAGGCATATTGTATTGTTATTGGTTAATTCAGAGAATCGAAGTGTTGGTATTGCTGAAATGTAATATTTATAGTGTTATTTTTGTAATGCTGTTCGTTTGGTCAGTAAAATATAGAAAACTAGCTGACGTCACGCGGTTTCACCCGTGTAGATATCCCTTGGAAATACGGGAATGAAATTAGCCTATGTTCGCCGGGGATAGTGTAGCTTCCCAACAGTGAAAGAATATTTCTAATCGGTTCCCAACAGTGAAAATAGTTACGGAGCCTATTCGATGCAAACAAACAATCAATTCCTTCCTCTTTATATTATTAGTATAGATAAATATACATATTTGTACTTCGAGAACGATATACTTGTCAGTATGGCCGTGTAAGATATGCTATAAATAAGTAAGTTACTATAATTTTCATTTTACACGTGGTGAACCAGTAGATTGAAATTTTATTTGTTATATTTTTATTTTAATAGTATTTTAATTTAATATTTATTTCTAAATTTAGTGTAAAGTATTTAAGTATCGAAAAGATAGGTTTTCGACCACTTCTACAATATTACGTAATATCCTACCCCACCAATTGCGAAGATATAAAAATGTCTGCACTTACAGAGCAACGGCCATTATTGTTCGTCAAGTTGTCTTTTGAAGTAGGTACAGATATGGTTCAGTAGTTAATTAAAATTAATAGAATTAGTAAATATCTTTCTGTATAGTAGCAATACGTTATGATACGTATTACTTGGAATTTATATTGTTGGGCCAGTCAGTCGCTGAACAGCCGTCTTAAGGGTACGTTCCTCATTAATAACTTATGTAATTTATCTGATCTGATGTGATGTGTAATATATGTGTTGAAATTAGCAGAGGTCTACGTCCAGCAGTGCTGGACTGCCATAGACCGATTTGATTGATTGTATTCAAGGTTATTTTATACTGCCCATGGCTTGGTTTAAGAGATAATGTATAAGTACTATTATGCTGAACTATTTGTAAAGATATGACCCGTGTTGCTATTTATTGTAATGACGTGTACCAACTATTGATGGAATTAGATTATAGTAGAAATAGATGTACAGCAATATTTGTAAAGAATGTGACATTATTAATAAATAAATGGTTTAAAAAACCCTAGAAAAATACGCTTTTATAATGCACGAAAAAACCCAAAAATAAATTATGGATCGTTCAAGTTGCCTCTATTTCTGGGCTGAAGTGTAAACTATGTGCTTTTAGTTATAATATTTGATTGCAAAAGCGTGAGGCACTGGAACAGGAAAGAATTTCCTGGCGGAAGCTGCATGAAGTCTAGTCAGATTAAGGATAAGGTCATATTTATAAAAGCGTGTTTTTCTCGTGTTTTTAAACTATTAATTTACACTGTCACACTTTTATATATCTATTGTGACTTTTACTATTATTAATATCATTTTAAATTTCGGAAATGTATTAACGATGATAGGCTTTAATTGAAATACATAACATACTTACTTGAAAAGTAAAGTAGTTAATCACGTCTACGCATTTTCAACACCCACTTTTGCCAGTTTTTCGTGACGCCCGCGTAATAGGAGCAAACCTATTACCGTTACGGATCTCTATTAGATAATTCATGCATTCCGAGATAATTAGTACAATATGTAGTAATCACGTAATAGGAATACAAACGCATATATTGGGGATTTTTAACGGTAACCAAAGATATTTCGTTCTCGAACAAGAACTCTACATTTTGCCACTGTTAACGTATCCCCCTCATGTATCTACTTAATTGCCTGAAAGAAAAGGCGTTCCCTTTGGCAGCATAAATGTTATGCTCTTGTGCGACCTCATGCAGCTTTCGCCAGGATTTTTATTATATAAGGATTAGTATTAATAGGAATATGCTTACAAAAAACTCTTTCTTGTTCTAGCACCCCACGCTTTTATAATCAAATATTATAACTAAAAGCACATAGTTTACACTTCAGCCCAGAAATAGAGGCAAGTTGAACGATCCATAATTTATTTTTGGGTTTTTCCTTGCATTATAAAAGCGTATTTTTCTAGGGTTTTTTAAACCATTTATTTATTTTATACTTTTTAGTCACAACATTTATACCTTAACTAGCTGTTCCCTGCGGCTTCATCCGCGTAGAAGTCGTTATCGCATAAAATCATTACCCTCCTTTCGCGCAGTCAGTTAAAAAGTAACCTATGTCCTTCTCTTAAACTCAAACTATCTTTATAACAAATTTCATCAAAATCGGTTTAGTGGTTTAGGCATGAAAACGTAACAGACAGACAGACAGAGTTACTTTCGCATTTATAATATTAGTAGGGATTTCTGTATTACATGGTGTCTTGTCTGAGTTCGACTAATGTGAAAATATTTCATTATTACTCTAATACATATACATTTTCTGCAGGTACCTATGTCAATATTTACACTCAATATTTACACTCAATATTAACTTCAATATATAACAGGTTTGTTATAACCTTAAACCCTAATCGTGGTCTAAGCTCATTACACGACTTTTCTAACAAATCCAAACACAGCTATGATACGATGTTCAATCATGAAGTTACAGTTCATATCTTACGACTCCATCATCAGATCAGTTTCACAGCACCATATTATTGTATTGTTATCAGAACTACAAACATCTGCCAATTTTAATGACGCTACGATCCTTGGAAGATGCTTAAATTAGTTACCTGAGATTCCATTGCATAGTTTTACAAGTCAATTAAAAAGAGGTTCGTTATAACCTTAAAACCTAAGCCTGGTCAAAGTTCATTACAAGACTTTTCTGCCGAATCCAAAAACAGATATAATACGATATTCCATCATGAAGTTCCAGTGTATATCTTCCGGCTCCATCATCAGATCAGTTCGACAGTACCATATTATTGTATTGTCATCAGAACTACATGTAGCTGCCAATTTTCATGACGCTACGATCCTTGGAAGCTTGTTAAATTAGCTACCTTAGATTCCACTTTTTCCATCGAAGTTTCAGTGCCTATCTTCCGGCTCCATCATCATATCAGTTTGACCGTACCATATTATTGTATTGTCATCAAAACTACATACAGCTGCCAATTTTCATGACCCTACGATCCTTGGAAGCTGGTTAAATTAGCTACCTTAGATTCCACTTGTTTTCTGTGCCTATTTTCCGGCTCCATCATCATATCAGTTTGACAGTACCATATTATTGTATTGTCATCAGAACTACATACATCTGCCAATTTTCATGACGTTACAATCCTTCATCATCATCAAGTGCCTCTCCATCTACTGGAGGTCGGCCGTCAGCTTAGCGAACTTTCTTCTATTTTGTGCCAAGCGAAATAGCTCTTCAACGCTGGCAATGTTCGTCCACTCTCGGATGTTCCTCAACCACGATTTCTTTCTTGCTCCCGCGCGCCTCTTTCCCTCTATTTTGCCCATCATTATTAACTGGAGAAAATGATATTTATCGTGCCTCAATACATGTCCGAGGTACGCAACCTTTCTTCTCTTAATGGTTTGTAAGAGTTCTCTATTTCTACCGACGCGCTGAAGAACTTCTATGTTGGTAACCTTCTGTGTCCAGCTAATACGGAGCATCCTACGATAGCACCACATCTCGAAGGCTTCGAGGTTTTTCTGGGTATCGGCTTTCAACGTCCAAGCCTCGCTACCATACAACACTACCGACCACACGTAGCAATGAAGCATTCGCACTCTGAGCCCTATCGACAATTTACGGCTGCACAAAACCTTCTCCATTTTCTGTAAGGTAGATCGGGCGATTTCAATCCGGGTTCGAATCTCTTGTTCACTGTCCCATTCTTCATTCACCCAAGCACCGAGGTATTTGTACATACGCACTCGCTCAAGATCTTCGCCCGCAACTCGTATTCTGGGGTTTAGATCATTGCTCCTGGAAACTACGAGAATCTTGGTCTTTGTCGCGTTCATGCTTAATCCCGCTCTCATGCTAAACCAGCTGACTCTATCCAACAACTTCTGCATGTCCTCTTCCGTCGAGGCAATCAGTACGGTGTCATCAGCGTATCTCAGGTTGTTAACTATTTTGCCGTTTATTTTGACTCCGACGTTTAAATTTTCTAGTGCTGCTGATATTATAGCCTCGGAGTATAAGTTAAAAAGCACGGGAGACATAACGCAGCCCTGTCTGACCCCACGACAAATCGGTACTTCATCGGTCTCAGTGTGATCCACTCTAACAGTTGCCCTCTGGTTCCAGTACAAGTTCTTAATAATCCTTATATCCTTGCTGTCCAAACAGACCTCCCTTAAGCGCTCCATTAAGATGTCGTGTTTTACGCGATCAAACGCCTTCTCATAATCAATGAAACACAAAATGACATCAGTCTGCATATCTCTGCATTTTTGTACTAGGACGTTGAGGGCAAACAAAGCTTCACGTGTACCCATGCCTGATCGGAAACCAAATTGACTGTCTCCTAGTTGTTCATCGCATTTTGGTCGTATTCTATTATGAATGATGGTCAAGAATACCTTTAGCACGTGACTCATTAAGCTAATTGTACGATACTCATTGCACTTCTTAGCTTTCACTTTTTTGGGTAAAGTAACAAATGTAGACTTGAGCCATTCATCGGGCACCACACCAGTGTTGTAAATTTCATTAAAGAAATGTGTAAGGGCGTCAACATAGTTGTCTTCTAACAGCTTAAGCACTTCCACGGGTATGCCATCCGGACCCAACGCTTTTCCAGTCTTAGCTGCCCTTAATGCCTGCTTTACCTCAGATGTTATAATCGGTGGCCCAGTGTCATCAGTTATCACATCCTCAATAGCCGCACTTCTAGAGACGTCGGCAAACATTTTGACCACGTAGTCATGCCACGTACTCTGCCTAGTCTTCAAATCGAGAAGCAACACGCCACGGTCATCCGACAGCATGGTCGAACTAGGTTTTCTATTAAGCCCTGCCAGTTCTTTGATTTCTTTATGGAGATTAAAATTATCATGCTTATGTAAAAGATCTTCAATATTCTCACACTTCTCTCTGTACCAGGCATCTCGGGCTGACTTAATTTTCCTAGTAATGAGTCTGTCCAATTCCACATACCTATTTGGATCCCTGGTCTTATGCATTCTGCGTTCTTCCATCATCTCCAAAATTTCGTCTGTCATCCACTGTTGCTTTTTGACAGTACAACTAGGTTTCAGCAACGTGTGAGAAATATGAGTGACAGTAGTTTTCAGCGCAGAATACATCTCCGAAGGTGTTGGCGATCCTGTCAACTGATTTTCAGCCCATTCATTAATAGCATTTGACACTCCTGCTCTAACCGCTGGATCCCGAATCCTTTTTACGTCAGGTTTGGAATTAATGTTTTGCTTTTGTGGGTATTTAAGCTTACAACGCATTCTCACTACAACTGGGTTGTGATCTGATTTTATATCGGCTCCCGGGTATGTAACTGCGCTTTTGATCGAATTCCGAAACCGTCTATTAATAATCACATAATCTATTTGATTTTTCACAATGTGACTATCCGTGTGCATTGGAGACGTCCAGGTATAAAGGCGACGAGGATGTAGTTTGAAGAGGGTATTTGTGATTGTGAGCTCTTTTTCTTGGCAAAATTCTATTAGAGTGTCACCTCTCTCATTTCTGGTACCCAACCCATATGCGCCCGTTACACCGTTCACGGTAGTGGATCCCACCTTAGCGTTTAGGTCACCCATTATGATATTCATTTCGTGCTTTTTAGTGAACCCGAGAAGTGTATCAATCTGACCATAAAACTCCTCGATCTCAGACATTGGCTTCTTTCCAGTCGGAGCATACACCTGTATAATGTTCATGTTTACCGGTTTGCAACTAAGTTGAACGAGCATGACACGATTCGATAACGGTATAAAATTAGTCACCGATTTAGATGCATGCTTACTCATAAGAATTCCCACACCATAGGGTTCGGTTGACTGCCCACCGCCAGAGTAGTACAATACTTTTCCCTCGTCCGCGTCATACCGACCTTGTCCTGCCCATTTTGTGTCACTTACGCCCAGCACATCGAGCTGCAATCGTGCCATTTCCTTAATAACATTCGGAAGTTTTCCATCCGCTTTCATCCCTCTCACATTCCAAGTTGCTAACCTAATCGATTCTCTTTTTTTCATATTCCCTCCGGGGATTCTTAGCACCCCTGTCCCATTGAAGGGACGCCGGAGACTCGGGGCCATATCATTTGTTGTACAGTTCATTGTAAGCTGACTACTAGGGAAATTTAATGACGGTGGTATCCCGTTGCCTTCCGTCATCGCAGTATTGTAACCGTCGCACCAATGATGTTGGATGCGCTCACAAATATCTTGCATAAGCCCTTTAGACTATTGTAATCTTGTCCTCATGCAAGTACTGGAGTTGCTGCCTCCCAACTCCAGGTTATAATAACTACGCCCTTATAACATGGCTTGCCTCTTCCGCTGGTTCTGCCGACTTTTGTTGCTAGAACATTTACGCCACTTCCACCGTTGAGGTCTTCACCTGTAACCCTAGGCACGGGACTGTGATATACCCCACAGCACTGGGTCCCTCTCTGAACTCAGCCACCCACATCTTCCGGCCTACTGAAAGATGCGGTGCCCACCCCCGCGACGTGGACGCGCCAGAGAAGAATTGTCCAAGTGAGCATTAGAGAATTTAGCTCTATTGTTCCTTGAACCGGGTTAACGGTCTTGTATCTGCCCAAGCCCGAAGGCAGTTTACAATCCTTGGAAGATGGTTAAATTAGTATCCCTAGATTCCACTTTTTCCATCGAAGTTTCGGTGCCTATCTTCCGGCTCCATCATCATATCAGTTTGACAGTACCATATTGTCATCAGAACTGCATACAACTGCCAATTTTCATGACCCTACGATCCTTGGAAGCAGGTTAAATTAGCTACCTTAGATTCCACTTGTTTTCTGTGCCTATCTTCCGGCTCCATCATCATATCAGTTTGACAGTACCATATTATTGAATTGTCATCAGAACTACATACACCTGCCAATTTTCATGACGCTACGATCCTTGAAAGATGGTTAAATTAGTATCCTTAGATTCCATTACATTTTAGTTACATACACGACGACCTAATAAAAGCTTATTAAAATGAGTGGCCGTGAGTTTTATTGCCAGGTTCTTTCTCACAGGTTCTACCTATTGCGAATCTGGCGGTAAATGTAGAATCGGAAATCTTGACGAGAATAAAGATACTTTTATCTCATATTCATTTCTTTTCATTTCATAACTTGTTTGCTAATACCCTCCTTACAGAATATCCTCTGGCTATCCCTTCGGGGATAAAAGGCGTGACCGTATGTATTGATATACCTACCCTCTCTCTACGAGACGAATCTAACACGTGCGTCTTCAAGTAGCAGCTCATAAAACTGAAAACGCTAGTCGTGATGGTTTATGCACGCTGGACTAAAAGACATTTTATTTGGCTTCGTTTAGGGTATAATGTGAAATTCTACTAACGTTATGAATGTGAAAGTTCGTATAGACGCTTTTTTACTAAATCACACTTCTATCCTTGAACTTTTTTGACTAAAATTCGGGTTAATATGGTAATAAAGTTACATCTTGGATTAATCGAATATACATAAGCACTTAAGCAGCTATATTCCGAAACATGATTTTGTGGGGAAACGGGTACAACGGGAAAACATCACTATATGGGTGATGGCTTTAGTACTTGTGTATAAGTACAAATTTATTTATTTAAAAGCTACTTGCGAACTATAAACTTACTCTCAACTTAACTTAATGTTTTCTTTACTTGTCAAAAATACTGTAATTGGTCAAACATAATCCCTGTTTACATATAAACGATAAATACCCGCCAAGTTGATTAAAACATTTCCTATCGGAATGTCATTAAACTCCACTTAAAAAACAAAAATGTGTAATAAAGTAATCCTTAGATGAGTTTCAATAAAAAACTGAGTACTTTTGCGTGTAGGATTAAGGCATCAAATTGAATACGAGTTCCCTTTGTTTTGTTTGGGCAGTTGGCAGTTTTATTTTTCACTGTCTGACTGCCTCTGTGGCGCAGTCAGTACTGATACCGCCTGCGGCGCTGGAGGTCGTGGGTTCGATTCCCACCGGAGACAAATATTTGTGTGACCCATAAATGTTTGTCTCAAGAGTCTGGGTGTTTCTATGTATAATATGTATGTATTTAAAAGAGTATATAAGTATTAATATCCGTGGTCTGATTCCCATAACACAAGCTGGTTATTCCTAGCTTACTTTGGGATCAGATAGCGTTGTGTGAAATGTCCGTGAATATTTATTTATTTATTTATTTATTTACTGTTGATTAATGTTACGGCCGATGTAGATTGGAATTTTCTATATTGTTAATACTAAAACTTACTTTTTATCTTTAATAAACTATTAAAACGAAAAAAGAGGTTACAGAAATATTGAATTTTAAACTTTCAAGGTCGCTAACATTACTATTAAAATTAACGGGACGTTTATCAGTATTAAGAAAAAGTTAATAAATCAATATTATATGCTGAGACTTCCACTTTTAACCAGTACTTCAGTTCCACCCTGATGTAATAATACATGGTAAATGAAATGAACTGAAATAATTTTTCACTCCACTTTATAATATTTTTTTTAAGGTTTCATGTTTATCAGTAAACTTACAAACAGTAAAAATGCATCTCTATGTATGTAGTATGACTCATCATTAAACAGTAGATCGGATATACCTGCTTAGTAGAGCGTACGACTCGGCTTTTTGGCATCATGCGTTTTTTTTTAACGTAAGGAAAGTCCAACATTATTGCTATGCCGGACTCTAGCGGTCTAGCCGCCTAAAAACCATACTTTTCCTACCTAATGCCTACGGTTGGGAGCTCCGGGTAAACCCTCGGAGGGATATCTCCAGGATTGACTTTATGCATGGTAATCAACAACATCATTTGTTCTTTTCAGTCTTGAACCAAAGGAACCTGGTGCGGTACTATAGTAGGTGACTCGGCGGGAAAGATTTGATTTCAGAAAAATGGGAGTCCCTCCGAGTGCTTACCCAGGAACAATGGTCTTAGGCAGAGAGCAAAGATTGTGTGATTTTAGTCGATAGAAGACCGACATGGCATCCATGAGGAATTCCACACCCGAAAAATAAAGATGTTCGCCCATTCTCATGTTCTACTACTGAAAACTTACTACTACTTTCAGATTCGCATACCTTCAGGATAAACAGAACCTTCGTAAAGATGAGATTCAAATGACCTTTAATATTTTATAACCATTTACTTAATAAAAAAATACCATCCAATTAGTTCTGTAAGTATACAACAACCATTATAAGTAATCAGATATTATTGCCAAGGGCGTAATATAATTAATACAGTCATGATGCTAATAGCCACATTATCCCATTATCCCTACATGTAACTTGTTGCTCTGTAGCCTTCATACAGATTCACGATGAAATAGATAACTATATCCTCTTTGAGGCTAGATTTCCATCAATATTCCGAACGTAGCGGTTATTTTCCAACTTCGAGTTGCACGAAACTGCACATGGGCATACTTGAATAATAACTTTCAGATTTATGTAAAACTTATGACAGGAACCATCGTAATATATCACCCGTTAAACATATCTGGACTGTGGCCACAGAATTTGTAGAGTCTTTTAAAAGACATTTATTTGAAAATACTGTCGAGGTCCGATGTCAGAGAGCAATTTGTTAGTTTACTGTGAGCGCTTGACGCTTCGCTGCGCTGGCGAACAAGTCATCTTTTATTAAATACGTACAAATATTTGCATTTAGCTTGCTACAGTATAAACTGCATTTTTACATTTTAAAATATTTACGACGGAAATAGATCTTTCATATTCTAAGAGCATTTGTACGACCAGTTTTAAATTTTTCTACTTGCGGGTTAGTTTTGTATCGTACTTATCTAATTCTATTTCTGGAAAACCTTTCGGCTGACAATGCCTATTATCTTTTATATTGTTCAATATGCTAAACAGTCCAGTGAACCTTTTGAAATTGCTATTGGCTTTCAGTGTACTTAATAATAATTCCTACTAATATAAAAATGCGAAAGTAACTCTCTCAGTTACGCTTGAACCACGGAACTGATTCTAATGTAATCTGACACAGAGATAAAATAGACTCAGAGGTAATGACTACTACGATTGAAATTTTCATACATAATTATGGTCTCGCCTTTATCTCCGAAGGGGTAGGCAGAGGCATATTATTATATGCCTACATTTCACCTTTTTAGAATTGGCCCCACGTAATAGGCGGTGAGCGGTATTGCCGAGTTAAGCAATACAGGCGCAGGTGTGACTCGACTTATTTGCTACCATTCTACTGCTAAACGGGACACTAATATTTTTTTAAATACCATAACCTCAAAGCGGTCACTCAACTGAGGATCATGATACTCTACTATATACCTAGTGATCATCAGATCAGTGAAATTACGAACGCTGCAAAAAATTGAATAGTACGAAACTCTTAGCAGAGTAGATCTTAGTCTGCCCAGTTGGCTGCAGGCGCCACTTGCCCGTCCGTTTAAACTCATCTCCATTTATATGAGCCCATATCAATGAACATAAACATGATGTAAGGATGTTACTTTTATGACTACCACCTATAAATTGTGACACAACTTAGTTATGTATGTATTTAGTCATTTTAAAAATAAATACATGATCTCAGGGTTTATTTTACCCCATCAAAACTAAAATGAGAATAAAAAGAGCATTATTCTCAGACTACGTTATAATAATAAAGGTTTTTTACTGCATTTACTGTCGCACGATATGTATTACTACTTCATTAAGTAACTAGTATGTAAGTAACCCGTATTATGTCTCTCTTCAACACGGGTATCTGGTAGTTTTTTTTTCGAAGACAACCAGACCCTTCGTAGGCTTACATGGAGACATCCAGTTTTATTATTATTAGAGCCGCGAGCAGTAAACCAGTAGATTTACGTAGCAGTGATTTTAGTGCAAACTTTTCCATTTAGGTCATATGGAAAAGTTTGCTCTAAAATTAGAGCGAGGTCTCCATTCAAAACTTTATACTGTGAAACGTGATATGCATAAAACATTAGGAGAACAATATAAATGAAAATAATACTTGTATTTAAATATTTCATTTCACTCGGAATCAACATTTGCTCTAACAGTGGGGAATAATAACCACACGGGTCATATTGCCTCCACGCTGAGATATACATATGTAAATTAACACACCCGGGCGAAAAACGATCTTTTTACCTAGGTATAACAAATATTTAAAATGTTTGTTAAAAAAACTTCTTGATTTATTTACTAATAATTAAGTAGGTATTGAATTGAATAAATGTTACAAAGTTTCATAAACCAATATTTGAGCATCTTGAATGAAAATACTTAATTATTTACTTTTTTGGAACCTGACTAGAAACCATTCAGATTCTTATTTTCAAACTAGCTGATGCCCGCAGCTTCGCCTGCGTGAAATTTTGTTCCTAGACTATAACATATCTCTGTACGCACCAAATTTCAGCCAGATCCGTTCAGCCGCAAAAGCGTGAAAGAGTAACAAACATCCACACTCACAAACATTCGCATTTATAATAATACCTAGTTAGATAGATTTCTGATTACCAAATTCATAATGCATAATAATATGAGCTAAGTAAATTTATTTATGAAATACATTTCTTAATTCAATGGCTAAACTACTACTTGACACAACTTCTCATCTAAGCAATTGACATCGTAACTTAGTTCCTTCTTCAAGTAGTCCCAGCGTACAACGTTTGGACAAATCGAACTACTGTAGACTTTGTCCTCCTAATACAGGTGGTCCAACCAAGACCTGGTAACGTAATAACAATGTAAATTTCATCAGCTGAGCGTTCATGTTCATTGTAATGGCTCTTTTCAGTCCTGTCGAATGTAGTCTACGTAGAGGCCATTCTCGTATTTTACAAAGACTTAGTGAGTCTGTTTCCTGATAGAATGCAGTCGGCACTATATGTAGAATAAAGTTCATGCCTCCCATGACCAGTCGCTGATGGATTTTATTGACCAGTGGATACTACCTGAAGCGTGGTCTTTCATTTTTTTCTGGCTAGCCATCTTAGAATTTTCTTCATCTTTTCACAAATGTATTTTTGTCACACAAAATTTGAATAAAGTAGCAATAATACTTCCATAAAGCATATTTGGTTAATATTATACCAAAATAGAGCTTTTTATTTAACTTTATGACTATTTAGTAAAATCATCTGTTTGAAGTTTCAAATAAAACATAAATGAAAACGTCAATTGTATTGAACTTTCACAAATTATGTGTCAAAATAAAAAGTAATTTTATTCTAGAAATAAGAGCATTTAAGGAGTATTGATATCAACTCCGGAGAAAATCAGCCCCAAAATAATTTACATTCCATTTTTAGCTCGTTTTAGTATAAATTTCAACAAAATACGAAACACGTCTTCCATCAATTATGTTAATAATGCTATATGCCAAATTTTAAGTAGATCGGACCAAGGAATCACGTTGTCCCATACAAACTTTACCCTCCTTTTTTATACCTTTGGAGGTGGAATTTGCAAAAATGTTAAAATTACTTTTTTTATATTGTAACAAACAACGCTCATGCTTAGTTTCATCATCGTACCATTAACCGTTTAAGCAATAATTGATAATAAATTTGGGTCTAGGGATCGAACTGCAAAAGTAAGTTTGGTTTGAATTATCTCTCTTTTCCGGGATAAAATGTACCCAGTGTGGTGCGCAGGCCATTAAGGAATAAGTATACCGAGTTTCATTGCAATCTAACCGGTAGTTTTTGCGTGATGCCTGAACAAACAGACAGACAGACAGACAGACAGACAGACAGACAGACAGACAGACAAAAATTTTTTTAATCATATTTTTGGGTTCGGTGTCGGTCTAGTAGCACCCCCTGCTATTTATTTTTTTGATATTTTGAATGTACAGAATTTTCACTTTTACAGATTTATTATAAGTATAGATAGATGCTAAAACATTTTCCAAGTCCCTATTATAGGACCAAAGGGGGGATTCGCCACAATCGCGGCCGTCAGACCGGTCATGGACGAGTGGCTGGAGAGAAGACACGGTGCTCTCTCCTACCGGTTGACACAGATGCTTGCCGGGAACGGTAGCTTCGGTAGGTATCTGTGGCGAAAACACCGGGAAACCACGGCCGAGTGTCAGCACTGCGAGGACCGCAGCGATGACACGGCGCTCCACACTCTGGTGGAGTGCACGGCGTGGGCACAACAGCGCCAGGTCCTCGTAGTGGGTCTGGGCGTGGACACTCTCTCGCTCGAGGCCATGGTGCGAGCCATGCTCTCCAGCGGGAGTAAGTGGGACTGCGCCGCCTCTTTCTGCGAGCAGGTCATGCTCGCGAAGGAGGCGGCGGGCCGGGTGCGGCAGAGAACTCTACCACCCGAGTTCCGCAGTCGGCGCCTCGGGCGCCGCCGACGTGTCTTCGCCGAGGACTATCGGCCTCCATGACCGGGGGTCTGAGGACGATGAGAGGGCCGCTCACCGTCCTTACAGAAGCAGGCCCATGACGGCAGCGTGACGTGAGCAACTCACGCACGCCCCCCCTCCCTTAGAAGCGGGGTCACACCCGAAACCCCCCATAGACGCGGGATTGCACCCGAACCACCCCCTGGGCGAGGCCGCATTGGCGGCCGTAGGTCTGTTGGGAGTCACGGGACATCCTTCCTGAGGGCTTACCCGGGGCTCTCAACCATAGGCTGTTAGGCGTGGCGTGAGGTTTTTTAGTCGGTAAGAGTCCGGAGTCCTATGAGGATTTTCCCTCACGTTAAACAAAAAAAAAAAAAAGTCCCTATTATAGGAAGATGTTTTTTATCTCAAATTTAATTAAGTTATAATGTGACTTAGATATTAATGTAACAAAAAAGCTTTACACTGTAGCATGCACGTCGCAAAGCGTACAATTCCACATGCAAATGAATCTAATAATGATTGGTAGCCAGATAAAAGTCGTACTTTTCCTAGTCATTACGCCTCGTGGAAAAAGATATTAAAATGAATGTTGCTAGAAGCTTTTTTGAATAGAAAATGTAAAATAGTATGTTGTGGGAGCTTTTTACACATCATCAAATTAAGCTGATATAAACTTGTGTTACTGGATCTAGACAACTGATAAACATTAATATATTTCTACATACGAAAACATTTAAACTCCGAAACAAAGATTTGTGAATCACACAAATAGTTGGCCCGACCCAGGACCTCAGTATGGCAGTCGCATACTCTATGACTGTGCCAACAAGACATAAACATAAAACAAATCAAAGTGACCTGATTTCATTCAGAGATCCCTTGAGTTTTCCACATGAATTTGTTCCTAGTATATAAAATATTATATGTATTAATTAATCCAGGAGGTCAGCTGCCTGTTTGATTTTATCATATTTTGTTCAGGGGTAAAATAAAACAAAAATAAATTAAATATCTTTGAAATTTAAAAGTAAATTAGATAATTATGTCAAAATTGCCGTGACTTTACTTGGGTTCTAAAATGGAATAGACCAAGGAAAACTCGAGAAACTCAGTCCGTCCATATTTTCGTCCGGAGTTTTTCTTTATTTATCTTAAAAATGAAACCATATATAGGCAGTATTTTGATTTATAAATCTAGAAAGGAGCAATCAATATCCCAGCCCCGCAGCTTGTCATTTAAAAAATCTTTAATGCATTATTAAACCTTTTTTCTGGCACCATTTGCAATATTATTATAGAAGAGAACATGAGAAGAGAACATGATTGAGAAAAAAAAATTAAGTTAATTTTTTCTCTCGGTATTCAAGCCAGAGGTTGTATAGCAGACCACTAGGTCGTGGATTCGATTCCATCACACGAAATTTAATTTTGTTACTGATGAAGACTGAACTGCCTTACACTGAAAACCTTCAAACCGTATTCCTGTTCATATAATAAACAACAAATTTCCTCTTTTATTTGCGTTTTATAGGTATACCTAATATGAAAATCCTAATTAATTGCCCTAAGTCAATTTGCAAGCTAATGGCTTTAGGCAATTGCGTATAAATTATATAATTTTGGCACAAATATAATTAAGGCAATAAAAATGTTTAACAAATATAACATTGTTTTGTTAGTCTGTAGTTATAAACGACTTGCAATCATCTTAAACTTCAAAACAAAGCGAGGCTAAAGACAATACAATTTCAGTAATCGTTTACTTACTTCTGTTCGGGCCACACTAAGGGGAAATGCCATTAATAATGGCGTTGATGAACGTTAAACGTTAGTGTAGCCACCGAATTATCGCGATAATTCGACAACGGCATTCACATTGCCGTTTGACGTTAGGCGATAGCTCAAGTGGCGGCACATCAAAGAGATTAACGCGAGAATTATTACGTTGAAGCGGCCACACTACGTGTGTCAGTGCGCACCGTGAGAGTGTGACCGTTTTCAGTATTTTAATACTTTTTCGGTATATTTTATTGACTTTTTTCGATATCAGTATATTGGTAAAAGTCAGTATTTTTGGGTATATTTTGAATAAAAGGTTAGGGTAAAGGTGCTCCCTCACTGGGAGCATTCGCCTGTAATGTAACAAATTAGATTCGACTTTGAGCATTACGTTACGGCCTGCCTCCCTGACCGACGAGCGTTCGCATGTAATGTAACATTTATAGATTCGACTCGAGCATTACGTTACGATGCTACCTCCCTGACTGACTCGAGCATTCGCGTGTAATGTAACATTTATAGATTCGACTCGAGCATTACGTTACGATGCTACCTCCCTGACTGACTCGAGCATTCGCGTGTAATGTAACATTTATAGATTCGACTCGAGCATTACGTTACGATGCTACCTCCCTGACTGACTCGAGCATTCGCGTGTAATGTAACATTTATTATAGACTAGCTGATGCCCGCAGCTTCGCCTGCGTGAAATTTTGTTCTCTTTTTCGCGTCTCATGGGAACTTATTCCCGGGATAAAACTTGTATCATTTCAGACTATAATCTATCTCTGTAGGTGATTACATGATAATTTTGCAATCCAATATGGCCGCCGCGCCGAAATCACAAAATTTCATGATGGGTATCGTTAAAGGGGTTTTTTGGTATGCTGAGTACGAAATTTATGATAATTTTGCAATCCAAAATGGCCGCCGCGCCACTCTCACAAAATTTCATGATGGGTATCGTTTAAGGGGATTTTTGGTATGCTGAGTACGAATTTTAGGTCAATTTGGCAATCCAAGATGGCCGCCGCGCCACCGTTGTAAAATTTCATGCTGTATATTGAATGAGGGGTTTTTTGGTATGCTGAGTACGAATTTTATGATAATTTTGCAATCCGAAATGGCCGCCGCGCCATTATCACAAAATTTCATGATGGGTATCGTTTAAGGGGTTTTTCGGTATGCTGAGTACGAATTTTATGATAATTTTTGCAATCCAATATGGCCGCCGAGCCGAAATCACAAAATTTCATGATGGGTATCGTTTAAGGGGTTTTTTGGTATGCTGAGTACGAATTTCAAGATAATTTTGCAAAATTAACCCTAAATTCGTACTCAGCATATCAAAATTCCATTTATACGATATGCTACATGAAATTTTACAACGGTGGCGAGGCAGCCATATTTGATTGCAAAATTTACCTGAAATTCGTATTTGGCATACCAAAAAACCCCATAAACGATATACAACATGAAATTTCACAACAGTGGCACGGCGGCCATTTTGGATGGCAAACGTTAACCTGAAATTTGTACTCAGCATACCAAAAAACCCCTCATACGATATACAGCATGAAATTTTACAACGGTGTAAGGCGGCCATATTTGATCTCTAAATTGACCCGAAATTCGTACTCAGCATATCAAAAAACCCCTTAAACGATACCCATCACGAAATTTTGTGATAACGGCGCGGCGGCCATATTGGATCTCCAAATTAACCCGAAATTCGTATTCAGCATACTAAAAACCCCTTAAACGATACCCATCATGAAATTTTGTGAAAACGGCGCGGCGGCCATATTGGTTCTCTAAATTAACCCGAAATTCGTACTCGGCATACCAAAAAACCCCTTAAACGATACCCATCATGAAATTTTGTGATAACGGCGCGGCGGCCATATTGGATCTCTAAATTGACCCGAAATTCGTACTCAGCATTTCAAAAAACCCCTTAAACGATACCCATCATGACATTTTTTGATAACGGGGCGGCGACCATATTGGATCTCTAAATTAACCCGAAATTCGTATTCAGCATACCAAAAAACCCCTTAAACGATACCCATCATGAAATTTTGTGATTTCGTCGCGGCGGCCATATTGGATCTCTAAATTAACCCGAAATTCGTACTCAGCATACCAAAAACCCCCTTAAACGATATCCATCATGAAATTTGGTGATTTCGGCGCGGCGGCCATATTGGATTGCAAAATTATCATGTAAAACAGCTGGGTGTGGGCTCCCGGTCCCGGAACGGGGCCGTCCTACCCATTAAACCTGGTGGTATTCCTCCTCCCTATAGCCGGGAATCCGGAAAGCCGGGAAAATTCTTTGGCTTTCGGCCGAAAGCCAAAGAATTTCCAAAGATTATTCCCGTCGAGAACCGTTCGGCGGCTCTCCTCGGGGGAGCAAGATGGGAGGTTCCCTCGGGGCTCGCTAAGGACCTGAAAAAATAAAAACCCAATTCCTCATCGCAATGATTTTTTCTTTGTAGGGTTTGTTGCAATAACATTCGGTATTTTTTTTTTACGAAGCGTGTTGCAGGTGAAGGACGTTGAATTCAATCCTTCAAATAAAATGTTAAATGTAAATTCTAGGTTCTTCTTTTATAAAAATAAGGTAGTAATTAAAGAATAAACACGTTTTGATAATCGGTATTTTTATCGGTATATTTTCTCTGTGCCAGTATTATATATAGATACATTCAGTATATTTTTAAGGAGCTAAGGTATTTTTGTAAAATTTAATTCGGTCACACTTAACGTCAATTTTAACGCCAAGAATGGGCATTCACGCGAGAATTATTACGTTGAAGCGGCCACACTATTCAAATGGTGAAGTTAAGAATTAACGCCATAATTAGCGCAATATTTATCGCGATGATGGGCATTGACGTTTTCTTTAATGTGGCCCCGGCTTTCGAACGCCTCTAAGTTAATAAGCAATTTAAATTAACGTAACTAAGGATTTGGGTCCTCGAGAATTTGGTATGACGTTATTCATAATGTTAACTGTCCCTCGTGACGCTTATCACAACCCTCACAGATTCAATGACGAGTCTTTGTCGACTTGTTGTTAATACATCCAGTAAGTAGTTACGTATATTATATTGGCTAAAGCTCTCTGTAACAGTTAATAGGTCTGTTGTAATGCTTTGAAGTGATTGTCATTACCACAATTATCGTAATTTTTATGTGTTTTATAAGAAGAGTACTTTTGGGTTGGGTTGGACGTTCAAAGTACTCATACTTTGAACGTTCACGATACATCAAAGTATTTCATGCCCTTAAGAGTGAAGAAAGTCCTAGCACGAAGAATGTGATGGAAAAGGCGCGCGGGCTTCCCAAGTAGCCCCCTTGTTACAGAATAGAGATATGCCGTATTGCGTAGCGATGCCTGGTGTCAACCCATTGTATAGATAAGGATAGTCAGTCTTACTACAGAACTCCGATAATAGCCAATAGATTGTGAAGGTCAGGTGGCAGTCACTTTATGCAGTATCGAAGTTCTAAGAATGCAAATAAAAACATTTGTGAAATATCAACCGATCATTGTTTTGCTAGTGAGGCATTATGCTCAAGTGGTAGAAGATGACTGGCACAAAATCAATGTGATGGGATAAAAATCTAGTTTATCCCTCGTAGGAAACTTTTACCCAACGAAGGCTTTGCGACGACGAACGAGATTGGCGATTTAATTTAGGCAATAATAATGCTGGCTTAGTGTTAACAATTGCAGATGGGTTACGGAGCCTCGCCTCTTGAATACAATGATCGCTACTGAAACGCTCCTAGGTCGCGACGAGTTGCCTTACGAGTTTTGCCATTCGAGAACAGACTCACAGTCACAGTCACTTAAGAGTTTAGTTCCGAGTGACAGAGTTTCTATCACCTGAAGTGTGAATTGCTTGATAATTACGAGATTTGTTCAAAATATAAACAACCACAGCCAGGTGAGCATCGTAGATCTCTAATGCTCTTATGAGCCCTGGGGATGGTCAAGCGACTTGAGTCGAGTCTGTTGAATTATGAATAAAGGAAGCTTCAGTGTGCATGATTTCGTTGCGCGTGTTTATGCATCGACGTTTATGTACAGATGAATGTCGTGTCGAAGTAAACTTTCAGTTTAACGTAAAACTATAACAGCATAGTTACACTCATAGATTTAGAATTTTACGCGCTATAAATCAAATTCACAGAGATGCTTAATTCATGTCCGTTTACTCATTTTTATTAATCAGCTATAATTTCGGATGGTCATGTTGTGTCAACATGATTAATATTTCGTTTCAATGTGCTGCTAATTATTTCGTGTGTTTTGATTAACTGCGTTGGTGGTAAATTTAAACAACAAACACAAATATGACTTAAAAAATGAATATAAAATGAAATATGGTTTATAAACATATAGTAAATTAGTGTATTTACTTGAAATAATAAGCAGCAAATTAAACCAAACATACCAATATTAACATGCATAATTTGTCAATGTTTTTTAAAACCTGTGTGTATAATTTGAAGTCGCCCACTTGGTAGAAGGCAATCTAACGAATTGGGGATCATTCTCACGGTTCGCAGGACTATTAATAATTATCTAAGTTTCCGGCCAAATTCCGTGCTTTTACATGGTCCTTTTGATGAACTGGGGGTTTCAAGAGAAGGAGGAAAACAAGTGCGCAAGCTAGGCTTTACAATAGTTTCTATACTTTGACAGAGAGAGAAGGAGAGGGTATGATTAAGTTGAAAAGGTCTATAGAACACTCTTTTAGTGTTCTATAGACTTCAGAAAGTCCTGGCAGCTATTTTCATTTTCTATCATCTTATGAACAAACTCTAAAAGCAATCAAATTTACACAAGTTCACTGTAAGATGAAATTTAAATAAAAGAAATCATGGAACGTTGAGTAAGATTTGATTTTCATACTTGAATAAAAACCAGTGTAAGATTTCAAACAACTGACTGTATATCCCGCATTTTTCCGCACTTTTATTTTTCATGGGCATTTACTATGCAAAGACGCTTTTATGAATAAAATATAAGCATCCATTTAGTTTGAAAACACAAGAAAATTGCGCTACTTATTACGTTACTGAACATTTAATGCTACAGAATCCATTAGTACATTAATGTATGCTAATGTAACAGTAATGTTAACTGTTTTTTATTATTATTTGCTTTGTAGTTGCTAAAAGTCAATTTAACGAAACTTTCGGGGTCCAATTCAACTTCAGGTGCGATAGGATCAACTGTTTACTAACGGAGGAGGATATCCTCAGGATGCCATGGCAAAGAGAAAAGAAACTCCAAACAAGTACCTGTACTAGCCAGTATAGCCAGCGTCAGTCAGGCCAATCTCCCTCACAATTGTGGGTTAAATTAACTAACAATTGATCTTTATTAAACACACAGAAAACAACGGACTTTATACCAGAAAGTTTAAATGACTTTTAGTTAAAAATGAATAGTTACAATCTTAATTTTAATAAAATCCTTTTTGTACAAACAAAAGTTCGACAAATAGTGAACCGTATCATAATAATTATTGAACAAAACAAATAGAACACACCTCAAAAAGAAATATTTACCGACAGTAACGACTATAGAGTAAATACTGCGTACTCAATTATAGAAACGTATTCGTGGATGAATATTTAACCGTTCCCAGGATTTCCAATACTAATACAATGTTATCGGTACTGTTGTTTTCATATTTCCCTACGCATGTTATTCTTTCATAATATCCTTTCCTACTAAATATTATAAATGCAAAACTTTCATAAACTATGTGTGGATGTGTCTAAGATGGTAATGTTTTTAGGGTTCCGTAGCCAAATGGCAAAAACGGAACCCTTATAGAATCGTCATGTCTGTCTGTCTCTCCGTCCATGTGTCACAGCCACTTTTCTCCGAAACTGTAAGGCATATGCTATTGAAACTTGGTAAGGAGATGTATTCTGTAAACCGCATTAAGATTTTTATATAAAACTAGAAAAAAAGCAGTAAATTTTGGGGCTCCTGAACTGAAACTCAATTTTTTTTTTTCATCAAACCTATACGTGTGGGGTATTTATAGATAGGTCTTCAAAAATGCTATTGAGGTTTTTAACATCATTTTTTTCTTAAGTGAATAGTTTGCGCAAGAGAAGTGTCTCTTGCGCAAACTATTCACTTAAGAAAAAAATGAAATGTGTGTGTGTGCCCCCCCCCCTCTAACTTCTAAACTAAGAGAATGATAAATCTAGAAAAATATATGATGTACATTGCTATAAAAACTACCAACGAAAATTATATAAATTATACGGTTTGAATAAGATAGATTTTTTTAATACGTCAATTACCGCAATTTTCGGTTAGAAAAATCACTACCACTGCGAACGTGTTAAAACATCAATTAAAGTTACAACGAACTATAAGAACTTTTATATTATGTTACTTGCTGCTACGGAACCCTTCATGGGCAGGTCCAACTCGCACTTGGCCGGTTTTAATTATTTGTTCATGTTCTAATGGCTAAACTGATGTGACTGAAATTTGATAGAGGAATATATTATAGTCTAGCAGAGTCTAGCTAGTGTACACACATAGACTACTTATTATCCCCGGAATACGCGCCCATGGGGTGCGGGAACATCACCTAGTTATTGTTGTTTACGTTTTAATTTATCTGACTGACATTTGGTAAAGAAATACATTATATAGACTACTTACTATCAACGGGATACATTCCCATATAATGCGAGAATATCATCTAGTTCTAAACAATTACAGAATAAGTGCATGATGAATAACGAGAGCTGCTGATCAGCAGATAAGGTCATAGCGAAGAAAAGGCGATTTCGTCACAAAACCTTATAACAGGAAATCTATCCAGGGTACAGTAAGGTCAATCACCCTTACAATATGGCAAAATTGGGAGAAGTCAGATTGAGGTCAGTGGAGTGGGATGGGCTGATATATCAGTGACTAATAGATTGCATAAGTCAACCTCTTCTCAATTGAATTTGCCGTGAGCTGTTAAGTTTACATACCGAGACTGCCTCTGCTTCAATCTCGTTAATAAATTAAATGCAATAAAATATTTTTTGTCTCGAGTGAGACTCAAACCTGCTACTTCATTTCTAAATTGCCCCAAGACCTATGAGGCGAAACACTCAAAACTCACTAAATACGTGAATTTTGAGTGGTTCTCGGGTTAAACCGCTCTCACAGCTATAGAAAAGTTGCGAGTTCGAGTTCACATATTGAAAAATAAACTCTAATATTGTGTTACATGACAGCCTTTAATTTAGCGCCCAACCTGCTTTTGATGTTCACAACTCGGGCATTCCTTTACCTCAACTCAACTGTGCATTCGAAAATGATTGATCCGCGATAAACCCTTTACCTAGTTGAAATTCGTATCAAGTCAATTTCTCAGTTAGTCGGTTTTTCAAGAAGTTGGGTTTTGAGTAGGTCCATATTTTAAAGTACTCAAGCAAAAGTAAATTGGGAATTTATTTTGCATGTCTTTAGCATGTCTTTGAGTAATTGCAGAATATTTGGTTTGAGAGATACCTACTAAACATGTACTAATCTATAATAAACGCGTAAGCGCATTATTTCTGTAAGACTTCATAGCAAAATCGCATAATGGATCCCATTTTTGTTGGACGTTTGTTCTCTACCACGCTCCAACTCCTGAATCAATTCGGCCCTTATACAGAAAGCTGACACCTTGTTTGAATACATCAGCAACAAGTTTTTTTTTTTTTTACTTTTTGGGAGACAGGTAAAACCATGGGCACCATCTAGTAAAATATAAAGTAACTATGTTCTCGCACACAAATAATCACAGCCATTACAATGTTAATGCAATACAAAATCTTAGTAAAGTATTTCTATTCATTAAGTATAATTAGAACGAGCTCGCTCTCACTTTGATTAAATTCCAGTCCAGATTGACCTTTGTAGCAATCTAACCGATGAATAAATTGTATAAAATCCTTGGTATTATTGTACTTTACTTTTGCTGATTGTATTCAGTTTCTTGTAAAGTAAATAAATATCTCAATAAACAACTTTGTCTTTCATATTAAGAAGTTTTACCCCAGGTACATGGGTGGTTTGAATACGTTGGGAAACAGTATGTACTTATAATAATTAAAAAAAATGTACAAGTGCGAGTCGGACTCGTCCACCGAAGGTTGCGTACATTCCTTCGTCTTTCTGTCGAGACTCTTTATCTCGTGAATGTGTAAAGGTATCGAGTAGAAATTAATGCCGTATATTACGCTGTATGATGACTTTAAACTGTAAAAAAATTGCATTAGTTAACGCAGAAAAAAGTTACGTCTCTCTGTGTAATTTCGTAGTTTTTGATGAAGCACGTACTTTAAAGACCACTTTTATGATTTCGTTACAAATGTACAGATAATCTAAAATCTGTACATTTGTTACGAAATTTTCTTAATATTTGGAGTGGGAACAGATTCAGTCTGTCACATTAGGATAAGACGAAGAATAGAAGAGTTTGGTGACCAAAATTCTCATTTTTAAACTAATCAAGGCGTAAAGTGCAAACCTGAAGAAAACATTTAAGGAAAAGTACATAGGTAATAACTCAGCACGGAGGCTGCCTGCCCGGAAATTAGTAGCGTCTGCAAAATCCAGAGCTTCACCTATAAAAACAAAAATTGTTAACTTGGCCCGCTTGCAAATGCTACCAGTACTTACACTTCGCGATATTGGATTCATTCCCTCGTGCGTCTTCATCTAATTTGTCGCTCAGATGGTACGCGTTCTAAAAATAGGCCTACACTTTATAAATTCCGAAATAAGAATATTAACTTAAGGGTCTGTATGACGCTAAATAGGCTATTATCTTGATCTAGATCTCAGAACTCGTGAGGTCTAATGATTTAACGTTATAAACAAAAGTTACTTTAGTTCATGAACTAAAAATGCTCTGAACACAAAAACACGATTACTGATAAAATTCTCGATAGTTTTTTTTTGTTGAAATATCGATTTTGTGAAATTTTAAGCTGGAGCTGGTTTTATAATATAATTTATTTATAAGAAAGACAATAGTAAAACCTTCATGTGCACTAAACCACTTTTTTCTCATTGGTTATAGTTCTCTTAATTTATTTCGTTAAAACGCACAAGAACCGATCGCATCTCTGTCTTTCTTGCACCCTTAAATGTGTATCTTCTATCTTGTTTCAACCGATTACAATCATACGGACTCTTAAGAAAATGTTGATGCTATAGATGGTTCACATTCGATTCTATACTTTGTCATGACCTCATAAAAAACTTAAGGGAACTGACTCAAAAAAATGCCGAAAAAGAAGTGCCTAGAAATATTTTTTTGGTCGGCATAAATCATAGCCAAAAATATATTTTCAATCTACAAGATGTTAATCAAAATTAGGTTTGGTTACTTATAGATTGTATATTGATTAAGAATCAATATTAAAATTATAACCAAATTATGGCAAATTATAAAGACATCAATTGCCTCAAAACTTGCCATGCCCATCAAGCCCTCTCCTCGCCTTAATGAATTGGTCACAAAATTTAAAATATGAACTAGATATGAACTGAAAAAATATATGAACTAGATACGGTCGCCCAAATAGATGCTTATCTATTGCGCCGACCGACCGATACAGAGCTGACATTTTAAGAATATTTTAAAAAATCTTTCAAAAAATATTTCAAGAGGTTTTTACATGGTAACACTATAAATTATTTAATAACAAAAGCCATTTTTTCTTAAAACAAAACCTTCATGCACTTTTTTCCTTTATCCACAGCTTACAATAGACTTAGAATTAGACTGTCTCTGTGGCGCAGTCGGTAGTGATACCACTTGCGGCGCTGGAGGTCGTGGGTTCGATTCCCACCGGAGACAAAAATTTGTCTTACCCATAAATGTTTGTCTCAAGAGTCTGGGTGTTTCTATGTATAATATGTATGTATTTAAAAAAGTATATAAGTATTAATATCCGTGGTCTGATACCCATAACACAAGCAGGTTATTCCTAGCTTACTTTGGGATCAGCTAGCGTTGTGTGAAATGTTCGCGAATATTTATTTATTTATTTAATAATAATAATATGTTTGTCAATTACAACTTGAAAATTACACATACCTACTCAAGCACCCACTTCTTCCTCAGCAATAAATTCAATTCAGATGTGCCTAAACTTAGAGTATAAATTATTAGTAGTTAATATTATACTCTAGGTGTCGAAAGTACTTGGCAGTTTTTCGCCATGTTGTGACACGACTATAATAAGGCAAATTATTAATGAGGCGACTAACAACTGGTTCCAAAAAAATTAACTTGGCAGTGATTAAATATTTTAGCAACAATTATATTATAATGAGCTACAAAACGTAAGATTTATAAAAACTAAATAACGGCTGCCTCTATAAGATAGCAAATATATTAAACAGGAAAAATGAAATAATATAGCTAGGCATTAAAAATAATGACTTGGCAGCTAATATTAACAGTGGGATATCAAACAATGTATTATTAGCAACTATTGGCTTCCATATAAAAATACACTTTCGGATAGTGATTGCAAGCAGCTATAGAAATTAAAAAGGGTCCAAATTTTAGATATTAAGATATCAGAAATTATTGTTTGTAGAATCGTAAAGTATTGAAAAAAGCGACAAATGCGTTGGTTGCATAAAAGCAGAGCGGTGGCCGCGGCGTGGGAGGTGGAGTAAAAGCATAATTTTCATTTAATCGAATATTTATTTGCGATAACAACATTTGCGCTATTGATCAAAAAGTATAATGCTCATTTCATTACATAATGTTCAGTTAATATAATAAGTCCATCATCATATATTCAATTGCATCAAATATTCAATTGGTATATTGTAATGTAGTGTAGAAGGGCAGAGTTAGGTTAGGTTTGAACTGTGACCACAACAAGCACGAGGCGAGCGTATGAAGCGAGCGTGCCGCGGCAGCGGCCGTCGAATGCCATACAAAAAACAAAATAAGTATGAAAAAAACAATAAATCCACCATCAGTTTATTGACAATGAAAGGAAACTAATTATTACTAAGCCGAATAATAATAATAGCATAGACCAACGATATTTTTTGCATGCCGCAATTTGCTTTATTTCGACCTTATAAAATGTCACAAAGATTTTTTTTTATGACCATGTGCATGTTTTATTCTCATCTCAGGTAATTTTATAAACAACTTCAATGTATAATATATAGAAGCCTATTATCTACTTTATATTCGCCGCCAAGTTGTCGCCTAACAATAAATTCAGTTGCTTCACCAAAAAGTCACTGCCAATTTAAATTTAAATAAAGCATAGATCTTAATATAAAGCTGCTACTTTATAATTAAAATGCTATTTCACTGTAGCAGCCAACCCATTATTTTTCCTACCCAATTTAATTATTTAATTATTTTTAAAATCCTAAATAAGATTAGTTTGTCGCCGCGTTAAATACATGCCCTTTAATAATATAACTTTTGAAGTATTGTTGAATAACTTCTATACTCGTTCTAATTTGTCAACTTTGAAAGTAACACTAGAGGAACACATAAAAGCACCTCACATAGACATTATTCGTTCTGCTACACTAAACAATAAATCCCCTCGTAGTGAATTACATTGTTTGTCTCCAAAAGTTATTGTGGAACTGTCGCGCGCAGCAAGCGCCTTTTCGTATTTATGACTGATCACAGACGCTCTGAAAATGAAGCAAGATTTTGATTTAATCTATGTTATACTGAAAGTTGTATTATTGAATAATATTAATGAAATGTTTGATAATGTAATCATGGAAAGTCAAGTTGACATTTCGCGAATTGGAGGCCATTCTTACAGTTCACAAAACTATCGATAGTGGCGTGCCTCTTCATGCGCCATTTGAGTGTTTTGAGGAAAGTAGGCACACAAAGGGGATTCCGCATGATCTCAGGTGAGGCGGCATGTCTCCTAGCCGGGACCCCTCCATGGGACCTGGAAGCGAGAGCACTTGCGTCACTGTCCAGATGGCGTCTCGGGAAATCGAGGCCCAGCGGTCCCTGCTCCACCAGGAAACCGTGGAGACATAGAAGGTGCGACATGAGCAACCAAAGGGGGGATTCGCCACAATCGCGGCCGTCAGACCGGTCATGGACGAGTGGCTGGAGAGGAGACACGGTGCTCTCTCCCACCGGTTGTCACAGATACTTGCCGGGCACGGTAGCATCGGTAAGTATCTGTGGCGAAGACACCGGGAAACCGCGGCCGAGTGTCAGCACTGCGAGGACCGCAGCGATGACACCGCGCTTCACACGCTGGTGGAGTGTACAGCGTGGGCGCAACAGCGCCAGGTCCTCCTAGTGGGTCTGGACGTGGACACTCTTTCGCTCGAGACCATGGTGCGAGCCATGATCTCCAGCGGAAGTAAGTGTGACTGCGCCGCCTCTTTCTGCGAGCAGGTCATGCTCGTGAAGGAGGTGGCGGGGCGGGTACGGGAGAGAACTCTCCCATCCGAGTTCCGCAGTCGGCGGCCTGGGCGCCGCCGACGTGTCCTCGCTAAGGACCATCGGCCTCCATGACCGGGGGTCTGAGGACGGTAAGAGGGTCGCTCACCGTCCTTACAGAAGCAGGCCCATGACGACAGCGTAACGTGAGGAACTCACGCACGCCCCCATTAGAAGCGTGATCACACCCGAAACCCCCCAAAGACGCGGGATAGCACCCAAACCACCCCCTGGCGGCTGTGGGTCTGTTGGAAGTCCTGGGACCATAGGCTGTTGGGCGTTGCGTGAGGTTTTTTAGTCGGTAGGAGTCCGGCATAACATCCATGAGGATTTTCCCTCACGTAAAATAAAAAAAAATAAAAGTAGGCACACTTGCATAGGGTTCCATAATTTTTGATCATATTCGAGTTTCATATTCACTTAATCAAATGTGAATATTATGTTGATAAACTGACATGCAATCAGTATGCTGACATACAAATTGAATAGCTTGTAATATAACCCAAGATGTCTTGGTCTACCAACATCCAATCAAGGCCAACATCGACGTGCCTAACCCAAATTAATTACGTTAACGATAAATCGAAGTGTCATAGGTTCTGATGTTTGCTATATCGATGCAAGAAATTGACTGGAATATTTAAACTTGTTTATTTAAAACTTAAGTTCCTACTTTTCATGGGCTTATTTTACAGACTTTATCTCAGACAGAAGGTAGGCAGCAAGAATACCAAAGATTCTAATGGAGCTACCTAAATTTCTGTGGTTTCTAAGTTTCTATACGTACGGCCACGAAGCTTTATTCAGGACTTAGCTGCAGATTATATAAAATTGTTTACTAGCTGAATTTGCGACTGTGAGTCTGAGGGGTGCAACGAAGTTGATAGTATATCACTGTATCCCAACAACGTCGTTGCACAGGAGTGCAACGACGTTGTTGGTTGGAAGGTGAGGACACCTTACTTAACCCCCATTCTCTATTTTTTCCACGAGTTACCTACTCAATAGTCGCAGAAAAAAGATCAAAATGTTTAACATGAATACCTATATTTTTGTTTCTTACACCCAGGCCCACCAAGGGACTTCCAATCATAGGCTGTTAGGCGTAACGTGAGGTTTTTTAGACGGTAAGAGTCCGGCATAGCATCCATGAGGATTTTCCCTCACGTTAAAAAGAAAAGAATCACCCACGAATCTGACAAATAAACTTTAAAATCATTTAAATAAAAATTCAGATACCAACTAACTTTCTTGTGAAATCCAGGGCAAATAATTAAATACTCAGTGTACTCATTGACCTTATAATGTTTCAGTAAATATTCTTAATGTTCAATTAACTTTACAAATGGGCGCAATGATTTCAGTAAATTAGTTTTTATGAAGCCATAGGCTCAAATGGTATCTACCTAATAGGAGATTATTAAAGCTTTTTATTTACTTGTTATATTTGTATTGTGTGTTTGTTTATTCTACTATCCGATGCCCGCTACTCTACCAGCATGGATGTCGATTATCGCGACCAAATGACTGACCAAGAGGTTTTTGTTATTTTTTTTTGTTTGAGTAATATGATAGGTACCAACTACCAATCTAAAACGTATATGGCGACTGCATGGACGTGACTGATAGTAGGAAATTCTTATGTGATTACGCGAGTCACGTCCTGCGCCATAACATTATAATTCATTATCTAAATATTTGAATTTATCAATTTAGCAATAATCGCATCTTCATGTACGTGCCACAGGATGACAATCACCCCCCGCACTACTCCTCAGTTTGATGTATATAATCTTTAGTATTCTAGATTAATCATTCCATTCATCCGTCTGTATCCAACTACCTAGTAACGCTGTAGCTATGTAGAATCTCGGTGGGGGCTATGCCGCTAACTTAGTACGTCATAATGTAGTGCGTAATATAATTAATAGTGATCTGTAAATAGTCAGTAATTATCAGTAAATAAAAGTGTGCACACAACTTCTGTCTCTCCCTACGAACACGCTATAACGTACATTCTCATAAATTTATTCTTGATACTAACTACTTCACATAATTTATTACATCAGCCATCCAGCCTACAAGTATTTGTAATGGTGATATTCAATTTCTAAGAACATTAAACATAATAACATATTGAAGAAGGCGGTTACCCCAACTCGTGTGTTTACAACGGCAGCAAATTTGTAAACGCAAGTTTCCGTAACCGACCTCTTCCTGAGTTGAACTTTACGGCCGCCCCTCGCGGAATGCGTACAATTTATCAGCCCTTATGATGAATATATTCCATTCAATTATCCCACTTGAATTGTTTCCCTGAATATTTAAGGAAGGATACGTTCAAGATATAATAGTGATCATAATTATTTATGTCAACAATTTGGTTTTATATCTTCTCTCTATTCTCAACAACGAAAAGTCTGTGACTTACGATTAATAGCTGCTTAATAGCCATTCAGGCTGTTTTTCTCGACGTAGAATAACAACTAAATCTATTTAATGTTACACAAATTAATAAGATATTTGTAGGTACCCAATATATCCAGCAAATGAGTGTCTAAATTATTTTGCGTCTTAAATACCTCACAAGTTTTTCTCCAAACGTATTGTCTACGTTGTTGTAGTTTGTACCGAGTTATTGGATGGAAAGTATATTACCAAAATTAACCTTGGCTGAATGATTGCATGTCATCCAGTGTGTGTCGCATGCAATCTGAGTTGCCAAGCTCCCGAACAGTCGATTGTTTTTGCAACCATGGCGGCCATTTTTTTTCGTTTGGTTCTCCTCCCACATTTTTCGATATCTACGGCTGTATCCTCTAGCGGCCCAAGGTCCCTTCTAATACCCTTATTAACTTATGTCATTACAGCCCAAACAAATATTATGAATTTCTTATTTACCGCCCAGGTCCTTTTTAAGGGACCAAAAACATTTATTAGATTTTTTTCATAAAGTAGCGCCCTAGCAATTTTCTCATTGATTTATCATACTTGTCAATCTATAATGAACTTAATCAACTAAGTTCCCGACCTTAAAAATAAAGACAAAAGTATGATAAGCTAATTTTCATTAAGGCGTCAACATATCGTAAAGGTAAGCAACAATTCAATCCTATTTCATTATAGTTAATATAACTACATTACATTTCAAATAATAAAATATACATGATTTTAAAGATATTGAAATTAACGAAGGAATTAATTATTTTTGTGGAATTAATAGTATTTATGATAATTTATTGGTAGAAAAGGAATAGTCCCTCTGAATACCCTTCAGGCCGTAGTTTGCGTGAAGTGTTATATTTTTAGTGCCTTGTAAGGGACCTCGGGCTTTAACAGAGTTTACTAATTTTTATTTGTTTAGCTTTCAGCACCTAATATATAGGTGTAGATAAGTTGCAGCATGATTCAGAAGGCCGGTGATGATAAAGACCTGGAGTTCAAACCTTTATCAATTATGGGTGCGTCTCCACTCTCTAAGAATTCCAAACTTCCCCATGATACCCCCAGACTCATCAAAAATGCGGTTTACAGGAGGTAGTGGTAGAGACAGGGGCTAAGGCTGAGGAAGTCGTCGCGCAAAACGTCTCCAATATCCATCGACCTCCTCTTCATCGACTATCGCAGCAGGGCCTCTAGTAATTAACATCATCTTAGAAAAGTTATAGTTCATAAGAAAATAATATAAAAAAATCAAATACATACATTTTGGTTTTATTACACACGTTTTGAAGTCTATACTCTTTGAAAGTTGATAATATACTATTTTTGTAAACTGAGTGTATGTTGATCTCCTTATCTACTCATATCTCTCCTACCAAACTTGATGATTTAGGACTGCATTTCGGCCGAAAGTCCCTTTAAATACACTAATGTAATTTGGCAATTTAACTAGTTTATGATCATTTAATAAAACTTTTCTAGCCCCTGGTGACAATATTAGACCATTAAGAGTGCCTTAGCCTTCATTAATTAATAAATTATTTCTGGGCGTTAATTGATAAATATTTTTAGTCCCTTATAAAGGACTTGGGCCGTAATCGAGAAGTTCTTAACCCTTAACTGGTATCGGGGGTCAAAATTTACCCCAGTGCAACATATTTCTTATCATAACTTTGCAGTTTTACAACCTACAACCCGGTACATCTAGCTAATCTCATTACGTCGCGGGGTGCGGCGGGCGTCGGACGTTGGTCGCTCTAACATTACTGGGAACAGAGGTACGTACACTGCTGGGATCAAAAATTACCCCCGACACCAAATATAGATATTTGAATGGGCACTATAGTTAGTAGGTTTTTTTTATTTTTTCAGCAAATAACCATAGTCATGTTCAGTTTTTAGATGAGGATCAAATTGCTCATTTATTGGAAGACGAGGACCATGAATCTGATCCAGAGACTCTTTGTGAAACCAAAACAGCAGCAACCAGCAGACCAGCAGCAAAATGTACCTACTGATGACTCTGAAATAAACAACCGTAAAAGAGGAAGGTGTTACTTATGTGAGAACAAAGAGGATGTAAAGTGTTCCAAAAAATGTAGTATATGTTCTCTTTTTATATGCAAAGAACATACTGCAAAAACCATTACATGTACCAATGCTAAGCATTTTGTAGTGTAAAATTTTCTCGTTTCATAGTAATTTAGTTTATGTTGTCATTTTTTTATTATTTAATTGATCTCTTACAATATGCCTATATTTGTTAAAACGATTATAATAAGAAAATAGTATTAAGAGTTATTTTTTCAAAATTGTTAGATTTTTATAGAATTTTGTACTACTAAACTAGACTCTTAAAAAATATTGTCAAAAAATGAATGCTTGTAAAATGTTTAAAAATAAGTTATTTTTTTGTTTAAAAGTGTAACAAAGGTTTTTTGTTGCTTAGATTAAAAGTAGTTTTACAATATAAAAGTAAATAATTAGCGAAATAAATAATTTATTCCTATTTTTAGAAGTAAATTCACATGGGGTCACATTTTACCCCCGACACCAAATATGTTGTCCTGTTTTGCGAATCCGGTTAAGGGATAAATTATGCGTGGGCCGCTAGAGGGTTTGACTCGCGGCCTTAGTCTTTCTGTATCAATGAATGTGCTGAATTGGTTATGGTACTGATTGAAATAGCTTGCCGAGTTAATGTTGTTAAAAAAAAAAATTTAAATCACGATTTGATTGCTGTCATTATTTATTGTTTGTTTGACGCCGTTCCTAGAAAGTATTATTATGATCAAGTGTTGAATATATTCGTTTATTCTGTTTCAAATATTGTTGTTTTTTTCATTTAAAAGCAGGTATCGTGTTATGTTGTTTAACAGTTGTACAGCGATAAATATATTAGTTTTCTGTGTAAACACAGACGTACAATAAGTAGCAGACGAAACATTAATTATGTTTGTGTGCGTTGGTCTTTCCATTCAGCTCGCTCTAATGGGTTAGTGAATGCTGCTATCTCGTTTCTACACGTATAGCAACTCTATACATGACATGTTAAAAAAAATGACGTCCGCCTGGATTTTGAAAGGTCTAAGCTGCCGATGCTGCAGTTTGACGTATTAGATACCTCTCATTAATGTAGGGGCCAAACTCAGGCACTTCTTTTCAAGATTAAATTTAATGCTAACATAAAAATAAGTGTGGCAAACTGTGATTCAGCATTTAATTAGTTCAGAATTGCATTTTAATATAATGCCTGTAATCTTCGATGATATTGAGTATATCGAGAGAGAGAGTATATAGAGAATATAAAAATGAAGCCCGATTTCCGTGGTCACGGCATCACGCGTGAAATGCTAGACCGATTTCGCTAATTCTTTTTTGTTGTGTTTGTTTCTGTCAGGAGAAGGTTTTTAAAAAATTGGTGCAAAACATTAGCAGAAATGGTTTTTATTGCGATTTTGAATCGGATCATAGAACTGGAAACTCCGAAATGGAAACCGGGAACAGAAAGACTAAGAGATAATTTTGCAATCCAATTTGGCCGCCGCGCCGCGCCGAAATCACAAAATTTCATGATGGGTATCGTTTAAGGGGGATTTTGGTACGCTGAGTACGAATCTCATGATGCTTTTGCAATCCAATATGGCCGCCGCCCTGAAATCACAAAATTTCATGATGGGTATCGTTAAAGGGGGTTTTTGGTATGAGGAGTACGAATCACATGATAATTTTGCAATCCAATATGGCGGCCGCGCCGAAATCACAAAGTTTCATGATGGGTATCGTCTAAGGGGTTTTTTTGTATGCTGAGATCGAATCACATGATAATTTTGCAATCCAATATGGCCGCCACGCCAAAATCACAAAATTTCATGATGGGTATAGTTTAAGGGGTTTTTTGGTATGCTGAGTACGACACACATGATAATTTTGCAATCCAATTTGGCCACCGCGCCGAAATCACAAAATTTCATGATGGGTATCGTCTAAGGGGTTTTTTGGTATGCTGAGTACGAATCACATGATAATTTTGTAATCAATTATGGCCGCTGCGCCGAAATCACAAAATTTCATAATGGGTATTGTTTAAGGGGGATTTTGGTACGCTGAGTACGAATCTCATGATAATTTTGCAATCCAATATGGCCGCCGCGCCGAAATCACAAAATTTCATGATGGGTATCGTTTAAGGGGAAATTTGGTACGCTGAGTATGAATCTCATGATAATTTTGCAATCCAATATGGCCGCCGGGCCGAAATCACAAAATTTTCGTGATGGGTATCGTTTAAGGTGTTTTTTGGTATGCTGAGTACGAATCACATGATAATTTTGCAATCCAATATGGCGGCCGCGCCGAAATCACATAATTTCATGATGGGTATCGTCTAAGGGGTTTTTTTGTATGCTGAGTACGAATCACATGATAATTTTGAAATCCAATATGGCCGCAACGCCGATATCACAAAATTTCATGATGGGTATCGTTTAAGGGGTTTTTTGGTATGCTGAGTACGAATCACATGATAATTTTGCAATCCAATATGGTCGCCGCGCGCAAACCCACAAAATTTCATGATGGGTATTGTTTAAGGGGGATTTTGGTACGCTGAGTACGAATCTCATGATAATTTTGCAATCCAATATGGCCGCCGCGCCGAAATCACAACATTTCATGATGGGTATCGTTTAAGGGTTTTTTGGTATGCTGAGTACGAATCACATGATAATTTTGCAATCCAATAGGGCCGAAATCACAAAATTTCATGATGGGTATCGTCTAAGGGGTTTTTTGGTATGCTGAGTACGAATCACATGATAATTTTGTAATCCAATATGGCCACCGCACCGAAATCACAAAATTTCATGATGGGTATCGTTAAAGGGGTTTTTTGGTATGCTGAGTACGAATCACATGATAATTCTGCAATCCAATGTGGCCGCCGCGCCACCGTTGTTAAATTTCATGATGGATATTGTTTATTGGGTTTTTCGGTATGCTGAGTAAGAATTTCAGGTTAATTTTGCAATCCAATATGGCCACCGCGCCACTGTTGCGAGATTTCTGTCAGTATGCTGAGATGCCAAAAAACCCCTTTCACGATATCCAAAATGAAATTTTACAACGGTGGTTCGGCGGCCATCTTGGATTGCAAAATTGACCTAAAATTCGTATTCAGCATACCAAAAAACCTCTTCTACGATATGCAACATGAAATTTTGCAACGCTGGCGCGACAGCCATCTTGGATTGCTAAATTAACCCAAAGTTCGTACTCGGCAAACCAAAAAACTTTTGTGATTTCGGCGCGGCGGCCATATTGGATTGCAAATTTATCATGAGATTCGTACTCAGCATACCAAAAAACCCCTTAGACGATACCCATCATGAAATTTTGTGATTTCGGAGCGGCGGCCATATTGGATTGCAAAATTATCATGTGATTCGTACTCAGCATACCAAAAAACCTCTTAGACGATACCCATCATGAAATTTTGTGATTTCGGCGCGGCGGCCATATTGGATTGCAAAATTATCATGAGATTCGTACTCAGCGTACCAAAATCCTCCTTAAACGATACCCATCATGAAATTTTGTAAATTCGGCGCGGCGGCCATATTGGATTGCAAAATTAACCCAAAATTCGTACTCAGCATACCAAAAACCCCTTATATGATATGCAACATGAAATTTTACAACGGTGGCGCGGTGGCCATATTGGATTGCAAAATTAACCTGAAATTCGTACTCAGCATACCAAAAAACCCCATAAACGATATCCAACATGAAATTTTACAATGTTGGCGCGGCGGCCATATTGGATTGTAAAATTAACCTGTAATTCGTACTCGTACTACTATTTTTTTCCCAATAGCGTTTGACATCTTAGATCGTATGTCCACCTATTTATAATCCGGACCAGTGTGCGGCCGGCCAGCCGCAACAAAAAAAGCGCATTGATATTACGAGTCGGATCAAAACGTTACACATTGTATCATTACAAGGCGCGCATTGCAATGCTCGAATCACCTGCTTCACTGCTGTACCCTCGTCTTGTGTCATTACAAGGTGCGCATTGCAATGCTCGGTTCACCTCCCACACTGGCTGTAATTCTCGACTCGTAACATTTCATTACGCGCGAATGCTCCCGGTGAGGGAGCACCTTTAGAAAAAAATGATGTTTTGTAACATAATTTTTTTCTAAAGGTGCTTTAGCCTCAATAGCATTTTTGAAGACCTATCTATGGATACCCCACACGTATGGGTTTGATGAAAAAAATTCTTTTCGTTTCAGTTCTGAGTATGGGGACTCCCAAAATTTACTGCTTTTTTCTAGTTATATTTAAAAATCTTAATGCGGTTCACAGAATACATCTACTTACCAAGTTTCAAGTGCATAGGTCTTATAGTTTCGGAGAAAAGTGGTTGTGACATTCGGACGGACAGACAGACAGACATGAAGAATCTATAAGGGTTCCGTTTTTTTGCCATTTGGCTACGGAACCTTAAAAGAGGTATTTTAAGATTTCATTAAAATAAATCTTATTGAACTAGGCGGCTAACTCCTTCCCTGTAGTTGCGTTAGTGTGTGTGGTTTTTATATGTGTTAGTTTTGGCGTACTTTTCAATCTCTAATGCTTTGTCTGCTACTTATTGTAAGTCTGTGTGTGTAAAGTCCGATCAGCGGACTTTACACAAAAGCGCGATATTTTTATTGAGTTTTTTTCATTAAAATCTAATCTTTTGTCCTAAGAATATAGACTTGATGAATATAGAATATAGACTTGATGAAATTTTGTGATTTCGGCGCGCCGGCCATATTGGATTGAAAAATTATCATGTGATTCGTACTCAGCATGCAAAAAAACCCCTTAAACGATACCCATCATGAAATTTTGTGATTTCGGCGTGGCGGCCATATTGGATTTCAAAACTATCATGTGATTCGTACTTAGCATACCAAAAACCCCCTTAAACGAGACCCATTATGAAATTTTGTGATTACGGCGCGGTGGCCATATTGGATTGCAAAATAATCAAGTGATTCGTACTCAGCACTCTCACTTAATTAAAAGTATGCCAAGTTTCTCGTTACTGAGTTCGAACAATAAAATTGTATAGGTCGATTTTCACTATTCTCGACTCACACTTGACCGTTTTCAAATTATTTATTTTACGTGTCTCTAATAATTTAGTTCCATACCTAGGTAATTCTTTACTTATTTAATTTGGGGAATTATGAATTGGAAACTGGCAACACCAACAAAAATGTCAAAATGGAGTCGAACAAATTAGAAAAGCGGAAATAAATAGATTTCATAAAATTATGATAAGTTTCGAGTTACTTACAAACATTCCTGGCTGTTTTTAAATATTTTCTGTAATTTCGACACACTTTTATTGCACAATTCGACATTTTAAGCAATAAAATTTTGTCACGTGACACAAGCTTATCCCTTGACAACAGAATGTGCACTGAATGGCGGATCCGCACTTATACGCCAACAGTTAGCGCTTAAAATTTTGGACGCTTTGCTGTCGTTCAACCACCATCTAGTTACTTTATAATCTAAGCTTTTGTCAAAATACCATTTAACATTTGTAGTGTTGTGTGTCCAAGTAAAAAACAATAGTAAAAATGTGTGTTTTATAGTTAAAAATCTTATAGCCTCACTATACCCAAAGTTAACAAAAAATAAATAAATAAATCGACAGTAATATTTTATTTTATTTCAGAGATTTTGTATCTACAGATTTTTTTTTGGTAAAAGTGAACTGTTGATGTGTATATTTTGTAAATAAAATATTATAAGTCTTAAAACTGCTTTTTTATGTTGAATTACATGGTAAAATCTGAGAGTACTCCTTCATTTTCCCCATCCAAATTTTCAGCCAAATATCATAAATCCATTACACATGGGGTGTTCTCGGATTTAGTGTAGTTATTTTCGTCAGTTATCCAGCATGATGAAACAGTAAGTATTTCTGTAGTACATATGACTCCTGTTAAAGAAATAACGATATATTGTGTGCAGCTCGGCGTGCAGCCGCCGTTCCCGCCGAGAAGCGTAGGCACGACTGGGACAATACGCGGCGTGAACACGCCACCAAGCGGGATAGAGTGGTCACTGGCAGGCTGGACTAACAGTCTTTGAACGGAAATACCATAATTGATCACCCATTTCGGTAATAAGCTTACATAGACAGAAGACAGTGACAGAACATAGAGCACTCAGCTGCCTAACATTGCTTAATGAATGGAAGAGCAGAGTCAAAAATTAAGATAGCTTTTTCTAATTCAGTACAGAGATTTTTATACGTGTGTAAATTCTCATGGATACTATACTGGGGTCTTACAGGCTAAATGGTGCCCTACAACTCCCTACGGCCGGGACTTCCGGGTAAGCCTTTGAAGGATGTCCTGAGATTCCCCGCTCAAATACATAGGCTAGCTCAGAAGCTTCCAAACTTCACCTGGATTTGTAGCCTGGAGACCACTTTGGCTGTCATTTGGCCATTGTTTGATTTTTAATTGCGGCATTTCTATGAGGCGACGACCATCTGTACTCCTAATCCTATATGGGTGCCGATGCACCGCTAGCAGGTAACGTGTTTGGACTCCGAAGCTCTTGGTGAGGCCCCTTACAACCCAACATCCAAAAATCTGTGCTTGCACTGATTGTACTATAGAATGGAAGCACAAAGCTGCGATGTTTTGAGCTCCACATCTGTTTCTCAGAAAACAATAAAGTTGTATTTATAATACTAAAATAGTTATTAACTAGCTGACGCCACACGGCTTAACCCGCGTAGCTCACGGTCCCGTAGGAATACGGGTATAAAATATAATCTATGTTAACCGGGGATTGTGAAGCTTGCCTACGGTGAAAGAGTTTATCAAATCTTCGATGCAAACAAAAAATCTAATCTTTCCTCTTTATAACATTAGTATAGATAATATTATATAAGTTCTTGTTACTAGTTCAATGTCTACGAGTCTCAGTTACTTGAATAAGAAAGTAAGTAACTAATGACTTTAATTAAGAAATTTCCCTAACACGGCTTTTGATTTCATCTATTCTCTTTACTTACTCACAAAAACCACTTCTTAAAATTCTGTACACATGAAGACATTTAATGCTACGTTTTGAAGGCAATAATACTAGTGCAGGTGCAGATAACCTTTGCCAATTCCAAGTTAATATCCAATGCTGACTGAATGGATGATACTTGCAAAACTAATACTGTCAGGGTCCCAGGTGCGGTGGAACCAATAACTGTACCGATACAAAATAGTAGCATAGTTAGTAACTACTGTAGTTCTTTTTTTGCACTAGACACTACTTGGTGCGTTGAGCGAGTTTTTGGTAGTGTAAATTTTTTTGACCTTACGTCACCGGAATGGTAATGAAGTGTTGTTCAAATAATAACATATTTACAAACATTGCTGTAAATATGGGCATATTTTTTTGGTTCAATAGGTGCTACTAGGTTCGTAGTATGACACAGACAAAGCTCTGAAGCAAAGCTTGTAACTACAGTTATATATTTCTACAGTCAATAACACTCTTCAAGTCGATGGACGTGCAGTGCTAAGCTTAGGTCTGCCGAGAATGTGACACTCTATTTTGGGTGTTTTTTAGGCTTCCATACACAAAGGATAAAAACGGGACCCTATCGCCGAGTGTTCGCTGTCCATCTGTCATTAGGCTGTATCTCAGGAACTGTACTGTAATAGCTAAAGAGCAAAAAATGTTGTTCCCTTCATTCAACAATCGTTTTTAGGGTTTCGTAGCCAAATGGCAAAAAACGGAACCCTTATAGATTCGTCATGTCTGTCCGTATGTCACAGCCACTTTTCTTCGAAACTATAAGGCCTATGCTGTTGAAACATGATAACTAGATGTATCTGTAAACCGCATTAAGATTTTCACATAAAACTAGAAAATAGACGGTAAATTTTGGGGGGGACCCCCTGTTGGGAATTTGGGGAATACTCAGAACTGAAACTCAATTTTTTTTTTCATCAAACCCGGATATCTATAGATAGGTCTTTAAAAATGCTATTGAGGTTCCTAACATCATTTTTTTCTAAAGTGAATAGTTGGCGCAAGAGACACTTCCAAAGTGGAAAAATGTGTGTGTCTCCCCCCTTCTAACTTCTAAACTAAGACAATGATAAATCTGAAAAAAAATACATGTACATTGCTATAAAAACTACTGAAAAGCTGATGGCTTTCAGGAAAGAAGAGAGAAATAAAAGGTTAAATTTAAAATATAAAACGATGGTTTATTATGAACTGAAAAACTCGGGGTCGTGGTTCGTGATCGGGCAGCAAGGGCTTTACGATTTCCGATAGTCCTTCAGGGTTCGACTTATCTTGTGGCTCCAGGATGTTGATGCAGTCCGCCAGGTAGCCGTGTCGTCCACAAATTCGGCCGGCACGGTATCCCCAACCCGCAGGGCGGATGCTCGCTCGTAGAACTCGAAGGGTGCGTCTTCACCCTCGTGGAACCCGAAGGGTGGATTTTCCCAATCCGTAGGGTGGATTTCTTCGAACCCGTAGGGTGGTTTTCTGGAACCCGTAGGGTGGATTTCTGGAACCCGTAGGGTGGACCCTGGAATGTTCCAGATGAGGGGTTAGCTGGAACCCTTTTCCCCGCTTATTCCCCAAAGACAGCCGACCCCTGTTAACCATTTCAGGAGTCGGGAGTCTAACATTGTCTGCTTACAGTACTAATTTTACAGATATGTTTTTTCACACCCCTGTAAACTACCCCCCTATCACAGGGTTGACCAACAGCCGTTAATTTTCACTGTTTTAAAATTTAGATTACATTATAAATAATTTAACTCACCCAATGATGGGGTACTTGACGTTTGCAGCTAAACAACTGTTCACTTAGGGAGAATTTCACTCCCTATAAAAATTAGTATTATTTTTAAATTACTTTGCTTAAATTTGCTACGCACAGACACCTTCGCGACGAGTATAATTTCAATTTATGAAAATGGTTTCTTAAGCTTCGCGCGCGGTCCTATTTATAGCTTTGGACAGCACCTCTGGCGGCAAGTAGCGTCCCTACGTCTGACGTCACTCTGGTTACGTCAGTGCTGTGTTGATGTGACTAGTTGTCGGCAGATGGCGCTTTCATATATTGATCTAAATTTCAATTTTAATCATCTAATTTTAATTAATTTATGCACACGTTGTTGCACAACGTTACATACTCCCCCGCTCCGGTGAGCGTTTGACGTACCCTAACACGTCAAATGCTACGTTCGTCCTCGAACGCCCCTAACATAAGACCTACTACTCGTCTATGTGTGTGTGTATGTTAGTGTGCTGTGTGAATGAGGTGATGCTGGGTATAGCGAAGAGTCGGCCTTAACCTTAATGAAACCAACTGGCAGGTTGTATGTAGGTGATTCTGAAGGATCTTATGGGACAGAAAGAGAAAAGACGTATTTGAGGCTTTGGGTTGAAGGTTCAGGTAATACGCACCGCCTGAAAGTGGGGTGTGTATAATAAGGCTTTTTGCTGAAGGCTGGGATTTATACAACCGTCCCAGAGAAGAACATCCTACTAGGGCTCGTGTAACACTTCCGACTCATAGGATGGACTATCCCCCAGGGCAAGCCTCTAGCTTCCGAGTGGTAGGAGTAGCCATATAAATAAAATCACATAACGGTGATCTACACCTACAACTGTTAGGGCAAGACAAATGCTGCCAAATAACAGTCCACCATAATTCTGTTCGGGTAAGCCTCATGCTTCCTCGTAACAGTAACAACCTACAACATAATTCTGTTAGGGCAAGACCATGCTGCCAACTAACAGTAAACGACGAACTCTGTTAGGGATAGACCCATGCTTCCAACTAACAGTAACTCCCAACTAAACCAAGAAACAGAAAAGTGATAGAAAATAATTTACTTGCAGAATCCTCCGTGATGCTAGTTAACCCCTATGTCCCCATGACGAACACGGCATGTGTTTGTCACGTGTTGTTTATGTAGTTATTTGTAAGTCGTGTGTAGTGTGTAGTGTCCCTAACTAATTACTAGGCTATTTAGCCCTTTAACAAAATAAAATAAAAAAAAACTAAGTGCTTATTCGCAACCTTAGCAGTAATAACAGAAACTAAGTGCTTATTCGCAACCTTAGTAGTAGAATGTTGACTATGACTATTATGTCAACCCTAATGAATGACGAAGATAAATGCATCTTTGGCCATTTTGCCAATTATATAAAAAAAACTGGGACCCTTGTGTGCCACCATAGTAGTAAAAATGTATGTGCGTGTGTGACTATCATGTCAACCCTAATAAATGACGACCGTAAATAATATTTGGCTATAACGCCAATTATATAAATAAATGGGACCCTTGTGTGCCACCATAGTAGTATATTATGTATGTGTGTATATCATTGTATAGTATGTATGTATGTATGTACGTACGAAGTTAAAATTGTGTAAGTTGTGTTTTGCTAGCGCGTCTAATGTTGACGTAATAAAGTTGATGTAAATGTGTTATTTATCGTTGCATCTAAGGCCAGTGTCACACTACATTCCATGCTATATTAACCCGTCAGCTTTAGTCGGGAGACAAAACTTAGGACATTTGAGTCACTTTCTCTAATCTACGAATGTGACTCGCCTGTAGCTAGTCTGCCCCCTCCTTCCGCCTTCGGGAGTCACACAACATGAAATGCAAGTGTCACTATGTAAACAAACAAAAAAAACTGCTTGTTAAGTGTTAGGAATTGTGTGTGAAGATAATTATTATGAATGTGTGATGACTCTATACTACCTAATTATTATGTAAGTGTAATTGTGAACTTCCGTATGATAATATGTCTGCGTGTAACATGACACGAAATGTGGTACCTAATGTGCCACCTAAGTATTATGATTCTATTTCGGTGTGCTAACACCCTTATTTTCCAAAAGTTTAAGTAGCAAAAACACTATTGTGTAACTGTACTGATGTACTATATAAGCTATTCGCAAATGCATCTCAATGCAGTGTGTTACGGCCTTTACCGTTATCTGCATTCGTACACGCATCGTTGAGGAATGTTTATGTTTTTCGTCTCACAGATGCAATGGACGATACCGAATGTTGTTTTATGTCTTTAACGTGCCAACTTCCTAGGTTTGTTCCTGTCATATCTTCCAGGATATAGACCAAATTTGATAGTTTTTCTTTGACCCTACATTTGATAAATTTGGGGGCCAGTTTTTTAGAAAAGTATGCGTCCTTATCACTTTGGAAATAGCATTTTTTCCACACTATGTCGCCTACTTCGAATTGTGCGTGTCGGTGTCTCGTGTTGTAATGGTGTGCGTACTTTAAATGGCTACGCCAGAGGTTCTCTTGTACTGTGTTGAACACCTCTGCGAGATATCCTAGGTTCTCCGCGTATATGTTTCTAGGCAATAGGTTAAGTTCACTTGGGTCATCATTTTGTAAGTAATGTGACCCGCATGTTACCAATTCCCTACCATGAACCAAATATGCTGGTGTGTAACCGGTGGACGCGTTGATCGAGTTGTTGATCGCAAATTGGATTTTTGGGATATGTATGTCCCATGATCGATGGTCATTATTGGTAAAGATTGATATGGCTGTCATTATAGTTTTATTGTACCGTTCTACGGTATTTACTTGGGGTGTGTATTTAGGTGTGAAATTGATGTTGGGAATTTTATATTTTGTAAATAACATGTTCAACTCTTTACTTATGAATTGGACACCGTTATCCATTAATACCGTTTGTGGTATGCCATGTACCATGAAAACATTGTCCTCTAGTATTTTGGCTATTGGTTCTGCGGTAGCTCTGCGCAGTGGGAAGATTAAACAGTATTTAGAGAAACAACACGTGACGACGAGAATGTAGACGTGTTGCTTTTTAGAGACCGGTAAGGGTCCTACTAGATCAATCGAAATTTTTTGAAACGGGCGAGAGCATTGTTTGGGACGGCCCATCTTACCTATGGATGCTTGAGTGTCATGTTTGTGTGCTTTGCACTTTTCACAAGATGACACATAGCTTACCGTGTCCTTATATAGCCCCGGCCAGTAATACCGTAACTTTATTTTATGGTATGTTTTAAAAATTCCGAAGTGTCCGGCTGTAGGTGAGTCATGGTTTTCTCGAAATACTGCGTTTCTCGCTTCGGGTGGTACTACCGTTTTCCACTCGAACTCATTGTTTACATAGTCTTTTATGTCAGTTCGTCTGTAAAGTACGTCGTTCTCTATTTTGAAGTTGGGGTATGCCTGCGGTAAGCTAGTCACGCCGTTGCATATTTTTATGAACCATTCGTCCTTGCTGTCGGTGACTTTGCATTGTTTCGTGGATATGGTAGATACTGGTACAGCTCGTGACAATGCGTCTGGTATTATGTTGTCTTTGCCCTTCCTGTGCTTTAATTCGAAGTTGAAGCAGCTAAGCCGTATGCCCCAACGCGCTAACCGGCCGGTTGGATTGTTTAATGATATGAACCATTTTAGTGCCGAATGGTCAGTATACACCGTGAACTTGTGACCATTGTCTGGGTAGCACCTCCAATGTTCTAATGCGGCTATCACCGCCAAGCATTCTCGTTCTGTTACACTATAATTCTTTTCCGGACCGCTCAGTGACCGACTCATATATGCTATTGGGTGTTCTACTCCCTCGTGTAATTGTGTTAACATGGCGCCAATGCCAAAGTTGCTTGCGTCTGTATGTACTTGAAATGGTTCATCGTATATTGGACATTTTAGTACCGGGCTTTTTATTAAATGTGCTTTTAGTTCCATGAACGCCCTTTCCGCCTCTGTGTTCCAATGAAATGCCGGGGCTCCTTTCCTTGTTGTGGTCAGTCTGTTAAGAGGTGCAGCAATCGTACTGAAGTTGGGTATAAACCGTCTGTACCATGACGCAGTGCCTAAGAACCTCTTAACGTCCTTCTTTGTTGTTGGTACCGGGAATTTCAGGATTGAGTTGACTTTCTCCGGATCTGTTCTGAGACCCAGACCATCCACGATGTATCCTAGGAACTTTAGCCTGTCCTTGAAAAAGTTAGATTTTTCTAGATTGATGGTTAGATTTGCCCTTTTTAATATTTGTTGCACCCTTGAAATGAGTGACACATGTTCTTCGAATGTAGATGATGCGTTCACTATGTCATCTATGTAACAGAACACCTTGTTTTGAAACTGTGGCCCAAATAGATTGTCCATTAGTCTTTGTTGTGAGCTGCTTGAGTTGCTTAGTCCAAATGGCAAAACCTTATAATGGTATGCTCCTCGTCCTGGGATGAAAAAGGCTGTTTTTTCCCGGTCTTTTGGTGCTAAAGGAATTTGCCAGAAGGCTTTGGAGAGATCCAGTGTTGTTAGATACTTCACTTCTCTCAAGTTGTCTAATATCTCTGATATGTATGGCAGGCTGTATGCGTCCTTTTTCGTGACTGCATTGAGCTTGCGACTGTCCAGGCAGAAACGGGGTTTGCCGTCTTTTTTATTCACGATTAGTACGGGGCTTGACCATGGGCTCTGACTAGGCTCGATGACGTCAGCCTTTAGCATCTCGTCTATTTGTTCTGATACTATTCGTGTTTTTTCAGGGGACATTCTATAGGTTCGTTGTTTGATTGGCTTGCTGTCTCCCGTATCTATTGTGTGTTCTATAAGATGTGTTCTGCCTAGCCCTACTTTCTCATATGATATTTCTGCACATTTGGATATCATCTTTTCTGCTATTAAGCGTGGTTGTTGTGTGAGACTACGCCAGTCATACAGTTTGTTTTGCTCTTCGGATACTAATGACAGTTTAGGGTCATCGTCCACTAATATGGGTATATGTCCGAAGTACTTGGGACATAGATTAAATCTGAGCCAGAAATCTATACCTAAAATTAGGTTTGTGGTTATGTTAGGCACTATATACGCCGTAATTATGTGAGTTTTGTCTTCGAATTTGATAGGTAAATGTACCTTTCCTTGTACTACGGTTGTGTGTCCGCCGGCCGTTGTAACCGCTGTACTTATGTCTTCCTCTATCTTATATCCTATATTTTGTAACACTCTGTGTGAGTTGTTACCTAATATTGTAATTGCGGCTCCTGTGTCCAACAATCCATATGCTTCTAACTGTGGGTTTGACATTATTGTTATTTTGGCGTAAGGTCTGGGGTCATTTGTAGGTAATGGGGAGAGTATAGAAGATTCCTTCTGACTTAAAAATTCGTTTTTGCATTTTGTAGACCTCACTTCTTTTGTCCCACCTTTGTAACCATACGACTCATTCGTGTTTCGGCATGCCATAGTCAAATGATACCTGAAACCACACTTCGAACATGGCCGTGTGTCGTCCGATGTTGTCGCCGCCACAGTGTTTTGCGAACTGAAGTTACGACTGTCGCGGTTGCAACCTGCGCTGTAAGCGTTACTGTTCCCGTAGGTATTGGTCGCAATTCTGCTGCTTGGGAAGTTACTGCCCTTTCTGTTGAAGTTGTTGTAACTTTGCCTTGTAGATGTTGAGGTCTTGCTCGCAGTCTTAATGTTTGTAAATGCGAATTCCGCTGCTACCATCACTTCAGATGCTGTTGGAGGCTCCGTAAAGAACGCTCTGCGTGCCACCATGTCCTCATGTTTTTTGCATATATTTTTAATTGTTCCAATGAGACTATGTCTCCATTGGTGGCTAGGATGTTGTCGTAGACGGGACTGATGTTGTTTAAGATAATGTGTAGCTTTTCCGTTTCAGACACCTTGTTGTTTAGTCAAGCAAACATTCCATCCATAATAGCCAGGTACACCACTATTCCTTCTCCGTTTCCTTGAGTGCGTTGTCGAATTTCCTGCCATAGGCGGTATTCGTAGTTGCTGACTCTGAAATCCTGTATTAGTGCATTCGTTAGGTCTTGCCAGCACGCAAATTTATCGCGATTACTGCGGTACCAATGCCTAGCGTTGCCTGTGAATAGTTCAGAGGCTGCTGTTAACAATCTCTTGTCGTCGATTTCTCGAGCTTGTCTAAAATCTTCCACCCGTTCAATGAAAGAGTGTATCTCCGAATTACCGTCGTATTTAAATTTGGAAAGCTCCGTAAGAGAGCATCGCTCATATTTTACGGGAAGACTTCGAAAGTGACTCTCTTTCAGGTTGTTGCTATTTGCTTTCTCTTTCATATCCGCGAGGGTTTCTGCCTCCTGCGCTTCATTGGTAGGGGCAGCAATGCTCTCGTCCGCATCATCAAATTCGCTGGTGTTTGATGCATGCGAATAACTTTCGGATATGGCTTTCAATCTCTTGTATGTAGTTTTGAAAGTGAGTTGAAAGTCGTCGTATCTTTCCTTTAGATCTGATTCCTCTGGGGGAATGATTCTAGCGAACCTAGACTCCATGTGAGCACATAAGGCTTTGGAGCTAGCCAATAATGACAAATTGTACTTGTCCTGAAGGGACGCCACGTTCTTCTCCAACACGGCCAGCGAGGAATACAACCCTACTAAGTCTTCCTCCAATTCTAAAGGGGAGACCTGTAAGTCCTCTTCGTCCGTGGCTATCTTTAATTTTTTAATTTGTTGCCTGAGGGCTGCCACCGTTGAACCAGGTTCCTCTCCCCGGATCTTTACTTCACATGCAAGTTCCGCCTTTAGGAGTGATGTGAAATTTGATTTGAATGCCATTGTAATGACTATTTCAATTACTATTGCCGGGAATCTTTAGTGATGATGATTATTTTCCAATGTATTGTGTGTTTATCTGCTACTTTAGTTGTATCAAATGAATTGTGAAAACTTTCGTAGCAATATGTGTATAACTGTAATGTGTGCTGACTGTGGTGCCTACTGTGCCACCTGCGTAGTGAAATCCACTACTGGTGTACGACACACTTTAATTTGTTAATACGTTTGTTTATTCTATGTGAAAAGTTAATTTCATGTAAACAACGAACGTTCGCTATATTCGCTAACGAATTCTGTTGTAGTGGACGACGGCCCTTACCGTTGTCTGTTTAAGTACTTGAATGTTGGCAGAATGTGTCTATTTTTCGACCCACCCGCGGAATAACGAAAAATAAATTTGTTATTTTTAGGGTTCGTCGAAACGAATTGTAAATTGAACCTTTATGAAACTTCGTATTTGCTTTAGGAAATACTTAAGTTTGGAAATATTACCTTTTAGGGTTCCTTCACTCAAATAATAAATTGGACCCTTCTAGAAATTGATTGTCTGTCTGTCTGTCTGTGTTTGAATATAATCTCATCAGCAGCAGTAAGTAGTGAAAGTTAGGTTTATGATGATGGGTTGATGAAGTTAGCTAAATGTTTGACAGTTTTAATGGATTGATGCAAGTTTTGACCTTAATCTTGTTTTTATTTAAATGTAACAATTCCCACGAACGTGCCAAGAAAAACTCGGGGTCGTGGTTCGTGATCGGGCAGCAAGGGCTTTACGATTTCCGATAGTCCTTCAGGGTTCGACTTATCTTGTGGCTCCAGGATGTTGATGCAGTCCGCCAGGTAGCCGTGTCGTCCACAAATTCGGCCGGCACGGTATCCCCAACCCGCAGGGCGGATGCTCGCTCGTAGAACTCGAAGGGTGCGTCTTCACCCTCGTGGAACCCGAAGGGTGGATTTTCCCAATCCGTAGGGTGGATTTCTTCGAACCCGTAGGGTGGATTTCTGGAACCCGTAGGGTGGATTTCTGGAACCCGTAGGGTGGACCCTGGAATGTTCCAGATGAGGGGTTAGCTGGAACCCTTTTCCCCGCTTATTCCCCAAAGACAGCCGACCCCTGTTAACCATTTCAGGAGTCGGGAGTCTAACATTGTCTGCTTACAGTACTAATTTTACAGATATGTTTTTTCACACCCCTGTAAACTACCCCCCTATCTATATGGGTTGACCAACAGCCGTTAATTTTCACTGTTTTAAAATTTAGATTACATTATAAATAATTTAACTCACCCAATGATGGGGTACTTGACGTTTGCAGCTAAACAACTGTTCACTTAGGGAGAATTTCACTCCCTATAAAAATTAGTATAATTTTTAAATTACTTTGCTTAAATTTGCTACGCACAGACACCTTCGCGACGAGTATAATTTAAATTTATGAAAATGGTTTCTTAAGCTTCGCGCGCGGTCCTATTTATAGCTTTGGACAGCGCCTCTGGCGGCAAGTAGCGTCCCTACGTCTGACGTCACTCTGGTTACGTCAGTGCTGTGTTGATGTGACTAGTTGTCGGCAGATGGCGCTTTCATATATTGATCTAAATTTCAACTTTAATCATCTAATTTTAATTAATTTATGCACACGTTGTTGCACAACGTTACACTACCAACGCAAATTGGTTTGAACGAGATCGAGTTGGTAGTTTTTTTTAATACGTCATAAACAGCAATTTTCGCCTACAAAAGTCACTACCACTGCGAACGTGTTAAAACATCAATCAAAGTTACAGCTAACTACAAGAACTTTTATATTATGGTACTTGCTGCTACGGAACTCTTCATGGGCGAGTCCAAATCGCACTTGGACGGTTTATATTTTGTAATTTTTTAGTACGGAACCCGCTATGCTCGAATCCAACTCGCACTTAGTCGGATTTTTATCTCGATACTGCAATTTTATTTCAAGCTTTTCTTTCACGCAATAGCTACTTTTATGGAAGTGTTTTTTAGGTCGCTTATTACGAATACGACTACAATAAATTGGGCAGGTGATATTTTTGTATTACTCTATTCGCTACATGGGCAAATATATCAATATAAGTTACCCTATTCTCATACTTCAATCTAGGAGTATTTGCAAAGCACTGATACTTAGCTATAGAAGCAAAGAAGATTGATGAATAATAAATGTTCGCTCTGCATTATTCACGATGTGAGGATATCACAGTGTGGAGGCCGCTCAAAGTGCAATTAAAACTTTCGCCAACTACGACGACCTACATTTTTGTTGCTAACAAAAGAGCTATTTAGCAGTTGAATTGTATTTCTGGGTGTGTTATTACTGCTCCGATTTCCTCTTTGATAATGTCAAATTACTATACTATATTTTAGCAAAGTTACTGAGTGACTCTCACTCTTAGATGAAATCCCTACTTAGAAACTTGAAACATTTAAGGTAAGCTTCCCTTAGAATGTAAGACCGACTGAAAGAGAATTTTTCAAAATTCTGCCCTCATTAATGGAGTAAAATATGAGTTTAATATTTCTAATATCTATTTATTATAATGTACGATGGCAATATAGGTAAGTACAAAGGACTGCTACTGAACACCAGCCTATGTAAATTTGATTGTCAACAGAAAACTGTTATAAATCAAATTTCAAGTTATGGATATAATAAAATTCTAGTATTTTTTGTCAGTAGTTGAGTAGTTATAATGTAACGTCTCTAATAATATCAACTAATATCTGACTTATATAAGCTTCAACTTCTAGCTTCTTTCCTCTCTTAGCCATTAATCATCTTATTATTATCATGCATAAATTTTGATGGAATCCAAAAAATAATAATGTTTCCATAGTTCCTTGACAAGTATTATGATTTATTGCCAGTTTTATGCTAAAGTTATAATTAATAAGGGATGAAATTTCTATGAGTTTTATACAGAAATTTTATAAATATGAATCAACGTGTTCAGAATATTTTAATATTTGAAAAAGTACCAACATTCAAGTTTAATTTTGATGTCTTTTCATTTATTCACAAAAGTTACGACGCCTGAAGATTGAAACGCTCTATAAACGCTCTTTTGTCAGTCAGTATTAAAATAATTTGAATGTTTCGATAATATTACAGTACTAGCTGAGCCCGCAACTTCGTTTACGTCACATAAGGTGTATGAAAGGAAAGGTATTTCTTCATCAGAGTCATCAAGCAGCGTCTGAAACTGCCCTGTTTGCTTAATCATAAAAGAGCTTAATGATTAAGTCTATTTTAAAACAATTTTTGGGTGTAAGGGGCCCCACCACCATCAAATTTTCGGGGGCCCAAGCGACCTCACCTACACGTGGTGCACCTGTTACCCAACGAACGAGGCTCCGCGAATTTAGGTACCCACATGGTGGCCTAGGCTCCCATGTGGGTGCCAGGTGGTACAAAGTGTTGGTCCGGGGGGGTACCACCGTGCAGCTGTGAAAAGCCCCCCAAGTAACCCAGCCCCGGTTGGGTTGCGTTCGGGGTTCAGCAGCTGCACAGCCGGGCCCGGGGCGATGTTTGATGCAGCAGGGGGGGACCAGTAGGCGCTAAGCGGATTCTAGTGTGGCTGACGGGGGTCGACCCGCCGGCCAGGGAGACCCGTAGAAACGGTTTACCGCTGGCCGCCCGCGGCATAGTATAGGGGCCCAACTGGGACTAACCACCCTGGGAGGCTGCCCCACCAGGCCACGCATAATCCCGATGTGGTTCGTCGTGCCGGATGGTACGGGGGCCCTTCCGTCCGGCGGGTCGGCTTCCGTCTCACCACACAGTCATAGATGAAGCTAGCCCCTACGCCTTGTCACTCACTGCTGCAGCAAATGTCACTCCGTCTTCACGTCTCCCTTTCCCAGCAATCATGGCAGTGCAGAAAAGAAAAACAGGTACCACAGCGGCCGCTACTACTCCCAGTAACGTACTGTTTGAGGTGGAGTTCGCTAACATCCGCGGACTCCATGCCAACCTCAACGTCGTCCATCACCATCTAGAGACGGCACGGCCAGCTGTGATGTTCCTAACGGAGACGCAAATACTCCGCCCTGCCGATCAGTCGTACCTTAGTTACCCCGGCTATATCATCGAGGAACTTTTTCGAGAAAAAGCCGGGGTGTGCGCGTTCGTTAGGGCGGATGTTTGCTGTCGCCAGCTGCGCTGCCTTGAGGACCCTTCCCTCTCCGTCCTTTGGCTGCACGTAGATCACGGCTCCATGAGTCAGATCTACGTGTGTGTCTATCGATCCCACACAGGGACAGCTGAGATGATGAGGCTGTATCAGCACCTCAGCGAGGGGGCTGATGACGCGCAGGTACGGTTCCCGAACGCCGAGTTGGTTTTTCTGGGGGACTTCAATGGTCACCACATTGAGTGGTTGGGGTCCCTCAAGACAGATCCTGCGGGACGGGCCACCCACGCGTTCGCACTCTCCCATGGTCTGACCCAGGTGGTACGCTGGATTACGCGCATACCGGACAGGTCAGACCATGAACCCGCCCTGCTGGACTTACTGCTGACGAGTAATCCAGCACAGTACAGTGTGACGGTTAGCGCCCCACTGGGTACATCCGACCACTGTGTTGTGCGTGCCCGCCTGCAGGTACCGTCCCCTGCAAGGGCAGTAGAGGTGACGCGGCGACTGTGGCACTACTCGTCAGCAGACTGGGACGGACTACGAGAATACTTTGCAGCCGTCCCGTGGAGTCAGCGCTGCTTTGCAGGGAGGGCTTCATCGGAAAGCGCCTCTGCGGTTGCTGGTGAAATCACATTAGGTATGGAATACTACATTCCATACACTGATGTCGCCAGCATCCGCGAAGCCCGCCCCTGGTTCGGGCGTGAGTGTGCCGTAGCTGTTCAACAAAAACAGGCGGCTTACCGCGCCTGGATCAGGGCACGAGCTGTGCGCGACCCGAATGTGGCCCGCCTCAAGGCAGCGTACAATAGAGCCACTAGGTCCAGTAAGAGAGCCTTCAAGAGAGCGGACGCCCAGCGCGTCACGCGGCTTGGTCAGGAGCTCACGTCACATCCGACGGGCAGCCGTGGATACTGGCAACTGGCCAAAGCCGTGCAGGCCAACTTTTGCAAGCCCTCGCTGCCGTCGCTGCGCCATCCTGACGGATCACTGGCTCACAAGGCCCAAGAGAAAGCGGAAATGCTGGCCAAGCTCTTTGCGGCTAATTCCCGGGTCGATGACTGTGGCAAGCAACCTCCCACTATCGCCAACTGTGGAACCACGATGCCGGAAATTGTATTCCGGCAGTGCGATGTGCGGGCGGTGCTACGGTCACTCGACACGCGGAAAGCCAGTGGTCCTGATGGCATTCCGGCCGTGGTGCTGAGGAATTGTGCAGCTGAATTGTCTCCAACGCTAACACGCCTGTATCGCCTTTCGTATTCGTCGGGAGAAGTGCCGGAGGCTTGGAAGGAGGCGAATGTCCAACCGATCCCCAAGAAAGGGGATCGGTCGGATCCAGCCAACTATCGCCCCATAGCCGTAACCACCGTCATCTGCAAGGTGTTCGAGCTAATCATCAACAAACAGCTCATGCGCTATCTGGAGGATCACTCGTTAATTAACGATCGCCAATATGACTTTAGGCCGAAACGATCAACGGGTGACCTCCTAGCGTACATAACGCACACCTGGGGTGAGGCTATGGAGAGGCACGGCGAATCTCTGGCTATTGGCCTAGACATCGCAAAAGCCTTTGATAGGGTATGGCATGCGTCGCTTCTTTCCAAGCTGCCGTCATATGGATTATCGCATCAGTTGTGCCGCTGGTTGGCCAGCTTCCTGAACGGGCGACGGATTCGGGTCCTCTGTGATGGTCAGGCTTCCTGTTTTTTTCAGGTAAATGCCGGAGTACCACAGGGATCGGTATTGTCCCCAACTCTCTTTCTTCTGCATATCAATGACATGCTGTCCCTTGGGTGCATTCATTGTTATGCGGATGACAGTACTCTTCATGGGAGCTATTCTGGCCGTCCAGCGGCAGGGCGAGGCGACGTGGATGAGAAGAGACGACAACTCGTGGCGGATCTCGATCTGGACCTGGGCCGCATTGCCCAATGGGGTTCAGACAACCTGGTCGAGTTCAATGCCAGAAAAACACAGGCGTGTGCGTTTACAGCTAAGAAGTCCCCATTCCTACCCCTGCCCTCTCTTCAGAGCATTACAATTCCACTAAAGGACAACCTGGACATCCTCGGTATAGACGTCCGGCGTGAGCTCAATCACAAAAACTACATAGAGAGCTGTATTGGTCTGGCCTCGCGGAAACTGGGAATCCTGAATAAGGTGAGACTGTATTTCACGCCACATCAGAGATGTTTACTGTACAAGACGCAGATTCGTCCCTGCGTCGAGTACTGTTCTCACCTTTGGGATGACTCCGCGAGGTACTTGTTAGACGCGCTTGACGCTATGCAGAGACGTGCTATCCGAATAATTGGTTGTCCTGAGGTGACGGGAGGCCTCGAACCTTTGTCGCAGCGAAGAACCATAGCGTCCTTGGATGCCTTCTATCGAATGTATCACGGCGAATGTTCTGAAGAGCTCTTAAACCTGATCCCACCATCTCCTTTCCGATCCCGAACAACGCGTGCCGGGCAGAGATGCCACTCATACACAGTGGAGAGAATCTTCGCCAGAACCGAGCGTTTCAAAAGATCGTTCCTCTGTCGAACTATAAAAACATGGAACGACCTGCCCGCACACGTCTTTCCCTCATCTTACAATCCCGGGTTCTTCAAGAGGAGCGTGAAGAGGCACATCACAGGGCCGCCAACTTGAGGACCACTGTAAGAAGTGGCCCCCAATCGCTAGATGCGCCACTGCTTTCTTACCATCAGGCTGGTGGCGACGTCAGTTTGGCGAGCTGAATATAAAAAAAAAAAAAAAAAAAAAAAAAAATTCAGTCCGCGCCGAAGGCATTGTTTAAAAATAGTCTTAATCATTAAGCTCTTTTATGATTAAGCCAACACGCCAGTTTAGGTTCACTCACATTCAAAGAAACCCCTACAATTAAAATTTTCAAAATATCTGATTCTTAAAAGTGTTATAACTCTTTTATTTCTTAACCGATTTACATAAAACAAACGCTAAATGTTAACTGGAGCAAACCTCAACACAATAAAAAAAACCGCATTGCAATCGGTTGAGCGGTTACTGAGATTAGCGTGCACAACCGTACAGACAAACAGATATACAGACATACAGACATACAGACATACAGACATACAGACAAACAGACAAAAATTCTAAAAATCATTGTTTTGGGTTCTATTGCGTTCATAAAGTCCGCCTATAATATTTATCCTTATTTATCTTCTATGTACAGACAGCGACCTGTTACGATTTTATTATATGTATTGATATTGATATTGATGATATTGATTGATTTTTTGCGGTACAAGTTTATGCTATTTTTAACAACTAATAAATACACATGGCTTAAATATTATTTCTTAGTATTATAATATTATTATATAGCATATTATATAGCAAACACCCAAACTATGATGGAAAGAAAATTATTCGTGTGAATAGTTTTTTTCTGTTTATAACGGAATATAATTTGCTCTAATCACAAATTCGAGCTGGGAATCTCAGTGGCGCCATCCACATACACTACCATTGCGCAGTTTTATAAACAGGTACTATTAATAATACTCGTATAACGTGAAAAATACATAGGATACAAACGGGAGCAGAATCAAGCAGGCGAAGCCGCGAGCGTCGTCTAATACGACTATTTAAAACCATAAACGTTATTCGCAAAGTAGGTAATATAATATATTGCGGATAATTTATCTGCTATTTTACTAAGAAGTCAGTAAGTTAAATAAAATCAGCGTTGTCCAAACAAACCAAAGCACTAGGTAGGTATACTGTGTAGCCATTTCCTGACAAAGGTGAGGCCTGTGTGAAGCAATATCAACACTTTGCCTACGTTGCATTCAACTCACGTTCCATGTTGAAGTTTCCCTTGCCGTGAATCTACGAGGAACACTGTAGCGTAAATCTCTTGCAGCTTACCTAGTTCTTTCTATATTGCTGTTATAGTGATGTTCATCAGAACTTAATCACCGTTCAAGCATTATTCTTTGTTGTTAAAATATAATACCAAAGAGAATCATTGCCAGAGCCGAGTGATTTCGAAGGCCATTCTATATTTAACACACAAAACGTTCAGGTAATTGTGGAGGTAACAAGGCATACAGTACTAAGCCACACTATCATTAAATAAAATTATGAAGTAACGCCTCTATAACTCGGGGAAGTGTAGCTGATTCTAAGCGAGATTAACCAAATTTAACAGCAATATACGTGCTAACTATAGCAGTGGCGTTTATTACCACTCCACTCTCGTTACACTCGTGGACTGGAGCATATTCCTAATTGGGACTAGCAGGCGGAAATCATATGCAGACTAATATGGAATAGTTTGATTATGACAATAGTACGAGTATGTTGTTATTTCAGAATTATTTATTAAGATTTTCTGTAAATTGGGTATAATGGACGGTTCTTATAAAAGTTTTTAGTTTAAGTTTCTATAGAATAATTGTGATGTCAAATGGGTAGTCGCTTTCAATAATATCCTTAGAAAATTCATTTAAAATAAATAAATACTTGCTACCCCTTGCAGCCAAAGAAGTTGAACCACTGAAAGAGAATTATAGATAGATCTTCATTACACAAGTAAGCTAGATGGCTTTCTTTACGAAAGTGTATGTACCAATAACACGTATTTTTTGTAAAGGGACATTGTGCCAAATTTTAGGATGAGTATCTCAAAACATACGGACGACTTTTTGTGTGCTAGTTATTATTTTTAAACATATATATACAGTTATGACAGATATGACATTCAAAGTATACAATGTATTTGACTGCCTCTGTGGCGCAGTCGGTAGTGATACCGCTTGCGGCGCTAGAGGTCGTGGGTTCGATTCCCACCGGAGACAAATATTTGTGTGACCCACAAATGTTTGTCTCAAGAGTCTGGGTGTTTCTATGTATTATATGTATGTATTTAAAAGTATATAAGTATTAATATCCGTGGTCTGATACCCATAACACAAGCAGGTTATTCCTAGCTTACTTTGGGATCAGATAGCGTTGTGTGAGATGTCCGTGAATATTTATTTATTATTTATTATTATTATTTCCTTTATTAATTACAACACATATTCAATATATTTTTAAATACACTTAAAATATTATAAAAAAAAAATCTATTTAAAATATATAAAATAGCAGCCCACCGGTATCGGATACAGGGACCAAGATACCGGTGGTTAGGACTCCAGAGACAGAAACCTCCTCACAATACGTGCCGTATCGAGGAGTACTGCTTTCTGCATCTGGCCCTTGACCCAGCTACCTAACGAGAGCCTCTTAAGATGTTGGTCGAGGCTCTTGGCTATAAGTCCGTTCACTGAGACAACTATTGGGACAATGACTGCCGAGTCCACCTCCCACATGTCAACAATCTCGCGTGCTAAGTCCAAATATTTAATTTCTTTATCTTTTTCAGCTTTTACGAGATTGCCATCATGAGGGATTGTGACATCGACAATCATTACCTTGCGCTCAGACCTGTCTATCACCACAATATCAGGTTTGTTAGCAATAACAGTCCTGTCTGTGATGATAGGCCAGTCCCAGTACAATGTGATAGGACCATCTTCAAGAACTGGCTCAGCAACATACTTATAGTACGGAACCTCAGCGTCCACCAGATGGTATTTCAGAGCAAGCTGTTGGTGAATAATCCTGGCTACTTGATTGTGCCTGTGCAAGTACTCGCTGTTAGCAAGACGAGAACAACCGGAAACTATATGTCTGAGGGACTCACCTGGTTGGTGACACGCTCGACAAATGTCGATCGTGCCGTCCCTCATAATATACCTCCGGTAATTGTTCGTCTTGATAACTTCATCTGCAATTGCACAGACAAACCCTTCGGTTTCTCCGAAGAGATCACCGAAACGTAGCCAGGCCACGGAAGCTAAAAAGTTCACATCAGGCCCATGTAAGGCCTGATAGAACCTACCGTGAAGCTCTTTACTCTGCCATACCCTCTGACGGTCACCAAGGCTAAGCACTGTATGCCTATTCCAGTTCTCTTTAGCCAAACCAAGCGGGGTGAGTCCAGCGTCCACTGCAACAACATCACGATGCATATCCACATTCACATCTAGAAAATACTGTCTAAGACTGTACACCTCGCGGTTATGAAGGGTTTTAGCATTTAAAAAGCCTCGTCCTCCACACCTTCGTGGGATGTACAGCCTCATCAGAGATGAACGTGGATGATGCATACGGTATGCCGTTAGCAGTGTTCGTACTCTCCGATCCAAAGCGTCCAATTCGGTTTGAGTCCACTTGAGTATACCAAAGGAGTACATCAGAAGTGGCATGACCCATCCATTATAAGCGCGAACCTTGTTGCCACCTGATAAAAGACTATTTAGTACCTTTTTCAGGCGACCAAAGAAACGCTCTCGTAATGAATGTTTCATGTCAGCTTCATTGATGCACAAAGCCTGCGATATACCCAAGTACTTATAGGTATCAGTTACGAGGAGTGAGGTTAGATGGATGGAATCAGAAAGCTGAATACCATCTGATTCCATTATCTTCCCTCGCTTAATATGCAGGACTGCACATTTGTCAACACCAAACTCCATTTTGATAGAATTACTAAAGTTTTCAGTAACCTTTAGTAGATCTATCAACTGTGAGTTTGTTGTAGCAAACAACTTTAAATCATCCATATAAAGTAAGTGAGATATTACCTGACCTCCTCTTCGCAACCTATAACCTAGCCCTGAACTCTCCAGTAAAGTACTTAAAGGGTTCAGTGCTAGACAAAACCAAAGAGGACTCAAACTGTCGCCTTGGAATATTCCCCGCTCGATTTTTATAGGTTCACCACTACCGCACGGCTCTCGATATCCTGGATAGCTAAGAATAGTTCTCCATTGACTCATACATGACTTTAGAAAGGTGCATAGAGTTGTATCTACTTTATACAACTCCAACACCCTCAAGAGCCACGAATGAGGTACGGAATCGAACGCTTTCTTATAATCTATCCAACATACAGAGAGATCTTTACGGTTGCGGCGAACCTGTTGGCTGATGGCCGTATCAATGAGGAGGAGCTCTTTAGTACCTCGAGCGCCAGTTCTACATCCATTTTGGGAGGCACTTATTACCGTATTAAAGCTAATATGCTTGGCAATTTTGTCTCTCAAAATGGATGTGAGAACAAACAAGTGATCGGCCTATATTTGCTGGGGTTCGAAGTACTTCCTGTCTTATAAAGCAGGTGAGTAACTTAAAAATTGGCAGCGAGCCAGAGTCAATAGCTGCCTGGAACTGAGATGCCAAAAGAGCGTGTGAAGTACGGAACCATTTGATCCAAAAGTTTTGCAGTCCGTCCGGTCCTGGAGCTTTCCAATTTGATAACGAACGAACTGCATTACTCACATCTAAATGATCAATTTTTATAGGTTCCATGTCACCAATGTCTTCACACGCTTTTTCGACATCACACATCCAGTCACCTTCGGTGTGAATTACAGATGCCGACCAGATGCCGCGCCAAAACACGTTTGTTTCGTCAGCATTCGGTAGGCTACCAATACTCACACCTTTATCTGGTCGCTCCCAATTCCTATATACACACCTCTGGTCTCTTTGGAATGAGCAATTAATGTTAAATCGATCCACACGTTTTCTATAACGATGGATACGATGTGCCCATGCATAGATTTTTTGTTTATAGAAATCAATGCGCTCCGTGACACGAGCGGTATATTCCTGAGGACTAATGTCAGTCCCAGAAAACGCTCGTTTCACGAAGCGCATTACTTTTGGCCGAGTGTTACCTGACTTAAAACAGGATAATTTGCCAATGAGCACTCTTGCCTCGGTGATACGTCGTTCGATCCTGGATTGCCAAACTGGAACAACAGGCTTTGGCCGGGTAACAAGGTCAGGCGATGGTATTTTAACTCTTGCTACACGGCAAACCGCAACAGCTGCACAATACAGAATCGAATGGGTATCACCGAGAGACCCACTATCATCTAAATAAGTAGCTAGCAATGAGTCAACAGCACTCACTAACATCAGGTTTTTCCTATGCATGGGCAACCGGGGCAAACGTGGTCTTAAATTGCTAGGCATGAACCGATATTCACGAATTGCACATTCCAAAGTTACCCTAGCCTCTTCATTGTACTGCGTATCCACAGGAATAAACGTGTCATCAACAACTGTATTATTTTGGTTTAGAGGAGTATTATTTTCTTCTACTATGGCATTTAAATTATTATTATCTGTACTTACTATTTGGTACGGAGTAATAACACGCTTATTCTGTAACCACTCTGAGCGCAAACGGTCAAGCACTACATCATCCAACATACGATTACGTTGAATGACACGTACCTGGTCCGATAGTCGTTGAGCCGATACGTTGATAGCTGGTTCAAGCTCCTGAAACAGAGGCAATATACGATGACGGTACGCAGTGAGGTTGGTTTCAACCTCTGTAGCCACAAAATATGCCCGCATGACATTCTCATTTATTGATGTGGTCCATCTCATGCGGTGCACATTACCACCGGTAGCGGGGGCCCTATTCGAAGCCGGAGGGCCTCGGGGTCCCAAGCAGGCCGGCGGCCGGCCTCTCCCTGGCCGGCGTACAGGTATTGGCGACGCAGGGGGGGAGAAGAACTCGTCACTAGAACTTGCGCTCGACACTTCGACATCCTGTACCTTGACTTGCGAAGCGGAGCTAAGGGACGAGTCCGGAGGTGTTTTTTGTGCATCTCTGCTTCTGGCTCGTGTCAGCATCACAGATTTCTTTGCATTTCTATTAATATTTGGGTTTTTTCTGCTTTCGTTGACATGACGTGAGATGTCATGTCAAATCCGTATATTAATCTTGATAAAAAATTTATTTTCATGTAATTTTTCGATAAATATATATCCATTGTATTATCTTATTATAGTATAACTTTTAAAATATCATATTTTGGTAAAATCAATAAATATTAAAATAATATTTATAATAATTGAAATTTTAGAATTGCAAATACTCGACTGTCAGCACAAAGGGTTGCCATTATTATTATTATTATTATTTTATGAAACTTTAGAAAGGTAAAACACAGTAAGTAAGTAATTCGTAATTGGTCGTTCACAGCCCAGAAAACCGATAGAGCTGAATTTCACATCTACTGTGTGAAACTCTTATAATTGGGTTCAAAATATGTAAACACTTAAAATACAATTTCAGCGACAAAAAATAGGTACCTACCTAAGTAGTTTAGGTTTGTATGTTCAGGATGAATTAATTAAATTTGTTTCCGCTGAGCTCTATTTTGTTAAGGTTTTGATTCGCATCAACAAAGCCAGCGTCGTCGTTGGCCGCAAATTGCAGACTCATTGTTTGCCTCAAACAAACATTCGCGGACCTCATTCCTTCCTTATACAAAGGAACTCTATTTAAAGCGTGCAAATCATTTTCATTGTTTTATTTTTAATTACTTATAACATTTGTTAGGTTTTCTTAACAATATTTCGTAACTATTCCATTTTATAATTGCCTCTAAAGGGTCAAAGAATCGGTCAGAGAATAAGTCACTTAGACTCAACAATGAACCGTTCGAACTGGGGATTTCATGTGGGACAGGAAGAGGCGGCAGCAGATGCAATGCTTTTGTATGTATGTGTGTAATACGTGACAGATTCGAAAATATAAATAAATAATAAATAAATAGTAGGATTTTCTAAATTAAATAATGTGCTGCCTGTGAAGTGAAATGAAGTGATTAAGTATCTAACTAGGAACATGGTTTATGGAGTACCCTAGTTAAACTCTGCTGCAAGATTACGCCCGAGCTGACGGGCGTGGCAGATACAGACATTTTGCAGATAGACCATACTTGCTTCTAACACTGTGATGGGAAGCCCGTAGCTGAGCCCGCCACCCATTTAATATTGTTGCGATCGTCTAGTTAACCTATAAATTTAAAATATACCTTTGTGAAACTACATTCTAGGTCCCCTTTGAATTTAGCCTCACAGACGTATTGCATGTTAAAGCGATTGAATTATTAAGATATAAAACAATACATGAATACTTAACACTCTCTTATTAGAACACTCGTAAGAAACCTTTGTCCTACAACCCATTATTGTCTCATTAAAGAATGAACTCTGTTAATATTCAACTCAGATCAATGATAAACTTTGTGTGATTCAATTCAACTGTAATAAATGAAGGATTAAGATTCAAATGCTTAGTAATTTGAATTTCTATCGACTAAATACCTAAATTTGTGTAAACAAGTTTCTGAAAGCTTGTCTTTTGAGATATGTAAAACCTCTCGATAAACACTCCTGTGTATTAGTAAAACACGTATTTCACTTTCAAATATATTGTATATAGAATAACAAGTGGTTTCAGTAAGTATAATGTTTACACAAAAAGGTATCTGGCATCAAATATATAATAGATAACCTTGCCTTATGTAAATGCCTGAGCATTTATTTCAATTGTGTTATGTATGTTTTTTGTTCTTTATTGAGGTACCTCATTTGTTATACTTGTATATGGCAGTTGTACTGCAAACATTCGGGCTTGGGTTTCTATAAGAGTTTGTGGGACTCTTATTATGCGTAATCGCATATTTGCCAGGTCTGATTAGAAATGAAATTACTCAAAAATGGTATGAGGATTTGATTCGACAGATTAGCTTCTATATCTCTGATAAGGAAACGTATCTGAGTATGATCAAATCCATAGTAAGAGAAATAAAGGAAACATACACAGAATATTCACATTTGTCTTGTTATTATATTTCCTCTCAGAATATAATAGTTTAAATAAAACCTCCTCTGTGACATTTCCATTTCCAGAAGTATGTCGAATAAGTCTCTGTCTTTTGGGCCCATGTCATTTGTCTTAGGAACATTTGGAAGAAAAGAAATACGTCACAGAGAATATTTACCTCGACTAGTGAAAAGATTCAGTATATAAATTTCCAATATAGCCCTTCAGTAACCATAAGTGAATTCAAAGAAAGACTAAAAAAATACTAAATTCATTGATCTGAGTTATTTCTCTAAGACTTCCCTAAACTTCTACTATTGAACCTACAAGTAAATCGAGAATATAGCTGTCACTAATTTAAATCGCCTCCATACTTACTGATTTCACTTACTTATCAATATGTCAGCACACCAAATAAATCAAGTATAAACACCAACAACAGGTTCAAGGAGATTAGGTTACCAATAAAACAAGATATTAGGGCAATAAATAATATATCGTGTATTCAAGAATATTAAAATTTTAACTGAATTTTTATATTTGAGTTGGTCAAGTATGGATTTAATTTGGTGAATTAAACGTTCGCAAAAATGGATTATTTGGAGACCATTTTATTTTAGAGAAAACAATAAATCTATTCAGGACTTCGATTTATATAATTATCTCCACATAGAGATAAATTATACCCAAATTCCATTACTATGTTCGTGGTATTAAGAAAAAGGAATTTGGTAGCAAAAAACTTAATACCGTAGAACAGCCTATATACAATATAATATGTATGATAAAATATCCCTATGTAATACTGATTTTACGATGGTAAAGATCATTGCCTAGTTTGGTATTAATTAAATAGATCCTTTTATTAAAAGATTGTAAGTAACTTGTAAGAATATCATTAAACACTTATTAAAGATTTTGGGTCTCATTCGCGTATAAGTGATCTAATTTATTAAAAAAAATTATAACTAAGTGATTACAACAAGAATATAATCCAATCTAAACTACACACTACAATTGCTGTTTATCTTAAATTTTGATAAATGATTGAAACCTTTAACAATAAATTTAGACTCTATATTCAACTTGTAATATAAGCAACAACCTACAATTCAGAAATTACTCTATTGATTCACTCAGTACTAAATTACGCCACGAGAACAATTAATTGATTTGAAAGCCCTTAGTAATGAATTAACATATTTTATACACAGACAAATTAAACAAAAGAAATAGTATACAATATAAAAAATAAAATAGAAACCAGTATCTACATTACCTCTTCGTCTTAATGTTGCACTGAATTTAATTCTCTTACATAAAAAAAAATAATTTAAATAGAACCAACACTAAAAAGGACGATTATTTAATCACAATAAATTTTACAACACTACACAACTTAAATTTAGTTAGAGGCCTCAAGTTGATCGTTTCACTCCTCGTCTTCACAGACTCGTAATTCCCCGATCTTCTCCATTACCAGCCCTTAAATCCTCTTCAAATCTCCCTCCAATCCGGAAGGATTGGAGGGAAGGATTTATGGGTGTGGAAACCCTAAACTACGCCTTCCTCAGGACTCCACCCAAATCAATAAAACTTTACATAAATCTTCGTCCAAATCGAAAATAATGACATTCTTTTCAAAAAAGCTCTACCAAAAGAGTAATTTATCGACGTGCCCTTTTTTGCTTTAAACTCAAATTTCAAATCGACCCAACATGTTGTAAAATGATACTCTCTATTTTATGTCTTGACACATTTGTTAATGGCCGCTTTCTAATTTATTGTCACAGCTTTACGCTTGCTTCATAAACCTTTACATTTTACAGAAACAATAGTTTATAGAATTAAAGAGAAATAAATCTTTTAGGCACAATGTATTCTATCTGCCGCCGTGCTGTGAAAGCGGTCCCCTTACAATAGTTACAACGACTAACGAGAAACAAATAAAATTCAGAAATAAAAGACAATGTTAAATTGTCTTTAACACACTCGCAGATGTTGCATAACTAAGAAAAAAAATGGTTTCTCGAAATTGTTGAAGTAGTTACAATATCATATTAATTAGATTATTTTAACACATTTAAGAACAAGTTTACTAAAATACATAATTTCTGCGATGCCATTACATTGCTTCCCCAAATATTTCAAACAAATAAGCACTTGGAACTTTGTTTGTTTGCAATATTTTCAACAGGAATATCATGCCATACAATTTCCATCTATGTATTTACAAAATATAATAAAAGTACTTATTAACCACATCCCGAAACTAACATTAAGGATATCGAACAGTCATTGACAACATACATATTTACACATCTACAATACAAAGGTTTTTTTTTTCTTATTACTCCTCGGTTTTATTGGTATAATAACGAAATAAATGGATGACATTAAAATTTCCCTTTACTGATCCTGTTTCCGGGTGCACCAATGTGTAGACATTATCATATGGAATTGCACCTATCTGAAAAGGGCCCTCGTATAACCTCATGAACTTTCGTGTTTCTTTACGTTCGGCACACGACTGAGAGACAATTCTTAATTTTACGTAGTCGCCAATCTCGAATTGCACTAACTTATGACTTTTCACATATTGAACTTGCCTATTGTTCGACTCTCGGCGCAGGTTCTCTCGGGCCTGTTCACGAATTTCGGCTAACTGTGTACTTTCTTGTTTCTTCAATATAGCTCTGACAATTTTACCATCCGACGAAAGAGAAGTACGAATACCATGCAATAATTCATTTGGTGCGAAGCCAGTACTAACGTGAGCAACTTGATTGTATGTATTTTCTATTTGAGACACTAGCCCAACCCAAGATTTATGCGACCTATCACAATATGTCCTGAATATTCGACCTAGTTCTTTGTTTACACGTTCAGTAGAGTTTGGTCTGGGGTTACGGACCGAAGTATGCGTTAGTTGGATCCCTAACTGTACTAACCCTAATTCAAAAACCTTAGACACAAAATTTGCCCCGCGATCGGTAACTATGACTTTAGTACAGATGATTTCGTTAAATTTACGCACACAGCCCAAAGTTGCACGACCTGTCGTTCTTCTTAATGGATATAATTTAATAAATTTACTATAAGAATCCTGAAATACACAAATATACTGATAACCATATTGCCCACTTGGTAACGGCCCATAAATATCACAAAAAACCTTATCTCCTATGTTCAATGATATAACAGCTTTCATAGGACCAGTATGATAAGACAAAGCATGTTTAGATTTTTGACATGCGTCACAAGTTTTCAGTATTTGACCTATAACCTTTGACATATTAGGAAAGTAATAACGTCGTTTCATGAGAGCATGTACTTTAAATCGACCGAAGTGCCCTATTTCTTCGTGAATACCCATAACCAGTTCCCTTTGTAATTCTTCTGGAATTACTAACATAGGAGATTTTGTAACATGCTCTAAACGATATAGAATTCCATCTTTCATAATGTATCTCATAAATTCAGATGAAGTTTCATCTTTCAACTTATTCCGTACGGTAGTCACAAACAAATCGTTACCTTGCCGATCCTTTATTGAATCAATTTGATTACAAATCCACCGACTCTGACTTGCCTTGAATAAATTAATTTCGGGACCTGGAGCCTTTGTGGTAATGACATCTGTTACTCCTAATATATGACGCGATAGAGTATCCGCAACGATATTTAACTTTCCTGAAACATGTTCGATGGTATAATCAAACCTACCGAGAAAATTTACCCACCTAATCATCCTTGAGCTCAGCAATTTACATGTTTGTAAAAACACTAAACTTTTATGATCAGTTCGAATAACCATCTTGGCGCCACGTAAATAAATTTCGAATTTAGATAAGCTATAGATAATAGCCCAGAGTTCTTGTTCCGTAACTGTCCATCTCCTTTCTACCTCTGTCAAAGCCTTGCTACAAAACCCTATCACCTGTTCTTCTCCAATATCAGATAACTGATAAATATAACCTGAAACCCCTAAATTACTACTATCTGTCTGCAAATAAAACGTTTTATCAGGGTCCGGGTGTACAAGCAAAATAGTATCTAAAAATAGTTCCTTTACTTTGTCAAAACATTCATTTACCTCTTTAGACCACACCCACTCTACACCTTGGCGCAATAAATTATGCAATGGTATAGTTTCTTCGCCATATCTTGCAATAAATCTTCGGAAATAATTTATTAGTCCCAAAAAGGCCCTAAGCTGCCTAATAGTTCGGGGAACTGGGAAATCCTTAATAGCTCTAACTCTATCAGGGTCCATCTTAATACAATTTGTATTTACTACATGCCCTAATAAGTTTACTTCAACGCATAAAAACTGACATTTTTCTAAGCACGCCGTTAACCTAGCTTCACGCAACTTCCCCAACACGGAATCAATGTGAGTCACGTGTAAAGATAAATCACCCCTCGTATATATGATTATATCATCGAGATAATTAATACAAAATTCTCGTACACCTGTGAGTATTAAATCCATAGCCCGACTAAAAGAGGAAACGGACGTCTTAAGGCCTTGGGGTAAAACATTATATGTATAAGTTTTTCCCATGAACGAAAATCCAGTATACTTTGCAGAGTCTGAATGTAAGGGAATCTGAAAGTACGCATTTTTAAGATCAATTAATGTTATGTACTTAACTCCATAAAAGGATTGAAGGATCTCAGATGTGACAGGAGGAGCTTCTGAATCACCTACCATTTTCTTATTAAGCTCTCGCGCATCTAATAGCAACCTTATCGTGCCATCCCGTTTCTTTGTGTACGTCAACGGACTACAAAAAGGCGTGGCCTCGCGTTTTATTACTCCTAAACGTTCTAATTCATCTAACTTTTCACTTATCTGTTTTCTATGTGCAAACGGTACCGGATAACTACGTTTTACAAATGGCACTTCATCAACTAACTTTATTGAGTGTACGTATTTGTTAGTTAAACCTAACCTGTCAGCAAAAACCTCTTTATATTTACGTAACACTGGCAACAATAAATTAATTTGTTCATCAGACAACTTGGTTGACCCTAAATACTTCAAAAATTTATCTTCTAAGCTTTCGTCGTAAACAAATGTATTTGAATGTGCTGTAGAGTCATAATTACTTTGTTCTATGATTCCGACATCGACTATTCTATTTAACCCTAAAGATTTTTCTACCACTAGAGAAGGATTAATTTCGATTTGAGCTTTCGATCCATTGTATTCTAGGACTAGCTTTCTATCTTTACCACATCTAATCTCCCCCTTTACTCGTCCTAACCAGTCATAGCCTAATACTATAGACCTAGGTAGTTTTCGTAATACCAACATAGGAGTTTCTATTAATAAATTCCCTATGTAAACGTTGAGCATAATTAAACGATTTATACGTTCACTCCGTGAACCAAACGCACCCTGTACTTGAATAGCGGGAATTGGTACCTCAGGTAACGTCTTTGTTAATAATTTTATTTCCTCGTATAACTCATGTGTTATTGCGCTAACCTGACTACCCGTATCTAATAATGCAAATACAGTTTTACCATATAAACATACCTTTACTTCAGGTAGTTTCGGCAACGAAAAATTATTGCAAACCTCGGAAATATCATCCATTTCGTGAAACATTGTGTATATTTGTCTACCCCTTATGTTACAGTAACAACATGCAGCTACGCTCTCATTGTATAACTCGGAATTACTGTGTTGGTCAGTAATTAGACGTCCGGTTACTAGTATTAATTCTTTGGTACTATCTATGAGATCCCTTTGTGCTATTTTTATAGGCCTCATAATACCCAAATTCAATTTACCTAAACCTAAACCGGGACGCCATCCTAACTTTAACATCATATGATAACCAACATTATTTCTAACAGTTCTCTTACCATACCCCAACATACCTATAGCCATACAATTGGGGCGATTTTGTACGACCAACTCTAGTTTCCCTGCTGATTTGTTTGTTCACCATTTTCCCTACCTGCTTTATTTGTCACTTTAGGACTGGCACCCTGAGTCAGTGTGTTACTCGGTTTTACCCACTTTATGGCTTGTGGAACTGACCTATTATAATGCCTATTATTAAAATTTATACGTCCGCGCTGATAACCCCGCCCTCGCGAGGCCCTACCTCTAACTGGCTCATAATTCGCCACAATAGTGGAAGTCACTGGCGATGAACGGCTTCCACGAAAGTGTTCGCGTCTTTTTGAATTTTGCTCATGAAAATTCCCCAATGAACCTACATTCCCTCTCCGCAAATGAAGAACATTCTGTTCTAATTTCCTTAAAAAACTTGCAGCCTTGATCACGGTAGGATCATCGACCTGTGTAAACCAAAGCTGTTGAATGTCCAAAGAATAATGCCGCATGATTGAATTTACTAAATCACGTTCGCTGAATGGAATCGTCAAAGACTGCAGCGTCTCGATTTGATTAGCAAAATGCTCCGACAAGGACATCCCAGAATTAATGGAATATACGGACGTAACTAACCTATTCTTCACTGATTCTTGAATTTGCTCAGTCCAATATGTATTGCGAAAGTCTACCTCGAAATCTGAAAAACTGTTCCATCTATTAGAATAAATTTCTAACATCTTCCGTGCATGACCAGATAGACACTCCACCGCAATATCAATAGCTCGATCTGACGCATTTAAAGAATGTATGTACTTTTTTAAACGCTTTAGAAATGAAATGGGATTCGTAAACGGCCGACCATCAAACGTTGGTTTACTAATTGTAGGCTGTATTACATATATATTCTGGGTAGTCTCTGGTGTAATAATACTACTACTCGCGCGTGGAACCTCTTCAGTAGAGTGGATCTCGTTGCTTCCAACACCCTGAACACCTGAACTGCTTTCACTAAGCGAACTACTTCGAGAACCTAATTCTTGCAACTTCCTATCAAACTCGTTCATTCGCATCAAAAGTTGTTCCACAATACTATTATCTAACAGAGGATTGGACGCTATCGATACCGGATTTGTAGCTTCATTCAGCCCTATTTCCCCTTCCTGACCAGCAGCCCTTGTCCTTCGCGTCCCTCCTTTATTCCCACGTGGCTTTGTAACTTTAGGCATGATGAATTAATTAAAGTAACCCTGTAACAAACTATTCTGCTAGGTATATTCAATCAAAATCAACAAAAGAAATCCTTTGGTTTCTATGACCCCTGAATTAATAATAGTAGTAGTAAAACCAATACTAGTTCCTGGAAAATAGTATTGTTATCTTCAACGCCCTGATGTATCTGTAATATAATAGATAAAAATATATTACTAATTAAATTTTCATTACATCCTCAACAGTCGAAACTTCTGAAAATATATTCATGTCTGTTCATTTAAAATAAATTATTTCCACGGATTTCAAACAAACGTTAATCTGTAATTTCATTACATTTTAGTTAAATAAATGTTGGACTTCAAATAAAATTCTCTTTTAAATAAGAACATTTGTATACTTAACTCCCTACTACATAAACCTTACCTTTTACCCGTGTTTGTATTTTTTTTTATTATTGTGTACTGACATATTTCTTTTAACAGTTACGCTAATATTTTAATTTTTCGCAAACCCTTGTCTTATTAGAACTAGATATGATTTCGGTTTAAAAGATAGAAATCAGTTATAATCGGACTACACTGAAGCAGGGCTTGCTTGATTCCGAATCAGTTGCTTGACTACATCAATAATAATTTCATTCTAGTAATCCAAGTCATAACATTGTAAATAAAATTAATAAAAGAAACTATTTTCTTTAAATTTCATTGTATAATAATTCAATTATAGTTCTACGTTGTGTTCTAAATTAGATTTAAGGATTTCGTTATTTTATTGCTTAATAATTCTATTAAAGTTCTACGTTGTGTTTTAGTAATTAAACGATGGGAAAGTTTGAGCGATCTCAAGAGCCTAGTTAAAACGAATTTAATACTGAAATAATTAATTCGAATGATTTACTATTTGTGATCAAACGTCCACCGCGTCCTTTGACTGGCTTAGAACTTTTGATTACTATAGCATTGATCTAATTAAAGTTAATTATTAAAATGAATTATTATTAAACGATGAGAAGGTTTGAGATCGTCTCGATAAAACGAATTAAATACTGAAATAATCAACTATAATGATGTACTATTTGTGATCAAACGTCCACCGCGTCCTTTGACTGGCTTAGAACTTTTGATTACTATAGCATTGATCTAATTAAAGTGAATAATTAAAATGAATTATTAAGCCTTGAAGAAAAAAAACCCAATCTTTCTAGATACTTTCAAAATAAAACGCCTACCGCGACCTTTGTCTAGCTTAAGGCCAAATATTATGATAGTATAATCTAATTAAATTGAATTATTACGACTTTGAAGAGAATGTTACTATTCAAATGTTTATGCTTTAATGAAAACACATCTACCATGCCCTTGGCTGATGGAGATTTGTTCTCAAAATAGCAGATTTCCTCTACCTAATACTTGGATGACTAAGATATGAAATACCTATTCGAAAGTAATTCAATTCAGATAAATTCAATAAGTTCATTCGTTAATAATCAATAAGAAAGGTCCGACAAAACCAAGCAAGAAAGGAATCCAATAAGGAGGATCCAATTAGATCCAACAAGAAATGAATCCAATAAGGAGGATTCAATAAGATTCAACAAGAAATGAATCCAATAGGAAGGATCTAATAAGATCCAACAAGAAATAAATCCAATAGGAAGGATCTAATAAGATCCAACTAGAAATAAATCCAATAAGGAGAATCCAATAAGATTCAACAAGAAATAAAACCAATAGGAAGAATCTAATAAGATCTAACAAGAAATAAGTCCAATAGGAAGGATCTAATAAGATCCAACAAGAAATAATTCCTATAAGGAGAATCCAATAAGATTCAACAAGAAATGAATCCAATAGGAAGAATCTAATAAGATCCAACAAGAAATAATTCCTATAAGGAGAATCCAATAAGATTCAACAAGAAATGAATCCAATAGGAAGAATCTAATAAGATCCAACAAGAAATAATTCCAATAAGGAGAATCCAATAAGATTCAACAAGAAATGAATCCAATAGGAAGAATCTAATAAGATCCAACAAGAAATAATTCCAATAAGGAGAATCCTGTAAGATTCAACAAGAAATGAATCCAATAGGAAGAATCTAATAAGATCCAACAAGAAATAATTCCAATAAGGAGAATCCAATAAAATTCAACAAGAAGGGAAGAATCCACGTGTTGATGCCTACAATGGAAGTGAATTACGTGTTGTGATTGGAATGACTCTAAAGAACAATGGCAGAAATTTGTCTGATAATTTAAAAACGCCCATAAAAATGAGTTACGCCAAAGTAATTAATTGTTTATTTTGTGATTTTACTAGCATCTAAATGTTCAAATAAAAGCCGGATTTAAATCTACATTTTAAAAGATTTTCAACGATTATTCACAGCCATGAGCCGTGTGAACTAGCCAATCAAACCGTGCGTTCGTACCTTGTCAGTTTGACATGACAGATTACATAATACTCCGCGCTTTTTGTCGAAAGTGTTGTTTTGTATGCTTTTTCTGATTTTCTTTAATAATAACTGACCCTGGACTGTTTTATGGACTCTGATTATTTCGTCGTGTGACTAGTGCGTGCCCAAAGGACTCTTGATATAGCTTTTGAGTGACCTTGTGCTATTCCCTACTGGACTGTTTATTTGTGAATTGGATTTGTTGTTCATCGATAATGGAAGATCGTGGGAGACAATCGAGGCCTACGCGCATTGTTTGTGTTAATTGCATTATATGTGTGAACATATTGCGCCGATTTGAAATGTTATACAAGTGTAATAAAAGAAATGAAAAAATTGTGGTTTTATTTTTCTTTCATGACATGACTCTCAATCATATAGGCAACAAATCTATACCCTACTCCTGTATATGTACCTACTAAAAGTTTCTAACAACAGTTCGATCTGTAGCAACTTGTTTACCTACTGCACGTACTATTTTATATAGGTAAGTACTAGATTTTTTTATTAGAGTTAGCCAAAAGCAAAACGTGTAGGTATACATTCAATAAAATAATAGTTCTGACGTATCAGTATGACCATCGAGAAACACTCCAGTCGGTTACAATACTGTAGTCTGTAGTCACCATAGTGTTTGAACATTTATATGTATAGGTAAGTAGGTATGGCGGGACTAAGTATGACAACATAACCTAACGATAAATATACAATATCTTTATTTTCCGGCTTTCTCGATGGAAAATGAATTCATTTATGGAATCCACTAGCAAAACTGAAACGTTTGACATAATTTTCACTTATGTGCGCTCAACTTTTATGTCAGACAATTGATAGTATGGGAAACTGCCATTGTTCTTTAATAGCATAAAATATCCGTGGCTGGCGTGAATAAGTTGACAAGTATAAAATGTCAATTTTACAGGGCGGCCATTTGAAAGTTTGACCGTTTCTGGTAAATCGGTATATTAGTTAAATTTAAGAGTATGTATTGTTTTCCATATTATTTTAGGCCAATTTTAAAACTATATTAGTAAATGAGACAACATCCTTACAGTTTTGGCAATATTAGACTTGTCAAGTTGTTCACCGACGAGTTATCAAGTTAATCACCGAATTATCAACTTGTTCTCAGCAACTATAAAAGTGTTTACAGTAGTTATCAACTTAGGCACCATCAAAATAAGTATTGTTTTCTTGGGCAAGCAATGTTTTTTATAACACATGATACCTAACTGACAAAAACAAGGGAGGTAGGTACTTACTATTTAAACATCATTATCAAATTTCAAAAAAAAAAGAGGTAACTGGATTAATATTAAAATCAAATGCTATGATTCTATTAGTTTCATATGGTAAAAGGAGTAATCACTGTAGAATAATCAATTGCTTCGTCCAAATCTGGATCAGTGTTAGATGTCAAGGGGTCATTGACTGTTTTAAGTTGCAAATAAAAGTCTTTAAAAGACTCGTCGATTAAATCAAGGACATCCGACAAGTTCTTTTTTTTTCATTACTTATTGGTAAAGTCAGTTTTCATCGTACTGGAGCCATTGAATTGGTTGCCAGAGATATTTCTCCCCTGACTCGTCTAGCTTCTTGATTACTTCCCTTTTTTTTTCTTACTCCGTCTTGGCTGTATATTGCCAGGGTACCTGGTGCACCCTTGAAAGGAAATTCCAGGGATCCTGACCAGCCCTGGTGGCCATTCACCGGCGACCCCTCCTCGTGGAGGGAGACCACACATTGCCTCTTCTGTCTAATTGAGGTGCGTGCCAGAATACGTCACGCGTCACCACCCTGGGCCTGTCTCTGCCAGGGCGACAGCTAGCCCTGAGTGTCGCCCCCAGGGTCACGCTTATGGGGGACGGAGATCGTTCTGAGATCTCCAATTCCCAGAGCGTCTTCTCCTGCGGCTCGGAAGATTGCTGTTCCTTTCCCGTTCCTTCTCCGCCGCCTCTTTTGCAACCATCACCTCCTCACAAAACAAGGCGGTGGAGTTCCATAAACTTTCGCTGCTGACCATAGCCTGAACCATGGCCTGGAGCGTGATATTTATCACTCCTATGGCCACTGAAAGGCCACATTGTTGATTTGCCACTCTGGGCAATCTGCCAGAGTGTGGAGCACCGTATCCGGTAAGCAGCCAGAACAGTAGTGGCACTTTGGCGTTGGCTCCCGCCTTATCCGATGCAGGTACACACCGAAGCAACCATGCCCGGTGAGTAGCTGCCTCAGCCGATAGGAGAGGCAGCAATGGCGCCTCTCCAGCCAGTCCTTCATTACAGGCCTTAACGCCTCAACTATATCATGCCCGGCTGTTGGTTGTCCAAGTAGCTCCTTCCACTCCTCTACGACTACCTGGCGGAGCTGAGACCTCTGTCCCTCGATTTCCTGTGAAGCAGGTCTCAGATCTCGCTCCACTGCCTCTTTGCACAACAGGTATAGTGCTGCAAGGGCCCTCGCTTCCAGGTCCCATGGAGGTGTACCGGCTAAAAGAGTTGCCGCTTCAAAAGAGACCGTGCGGTATCCTCTTATAATCCTGACGGCCAGCAGCCGCAGTGGACGTCGTAGTATTGCCACGTTACTGGCTGTTAGATTCCCTGCCCATACCGGAGCCCCGTAAAGAGCCATAGATCGCGAGAACGCAGCATAGTCTTCTGCAAGAGGTGTCAGGCCCCCTTAAGTTAGGCAGTAGTCGTGATAACGACAACGTCACTCCCTTCAACTTGGGGGCCGCACGATCTCAGGTGAGGCGAAATGTCTCCTAGCCGGGACCCCTCCATGGGACCTGGAAGCGAGAGCCCTTGCGTCACTGTTTAGATGGCGCAAGGAGGCGCTGGGGCGAGGTCAAAGGCCTGCGTCTCGGGAAATCGAGGCCCAGCGGTCCCTGCTCCACCAGGAAACCGTGGAGACATGAAGGTGCGACTTGAGCAACCAAAGGGGGGATTCGCCACATTCGCGGCCATTAGACCGGTCATGGACGAGTGGCTGGAGAGGAGACACGGTGCTCTCTTCTATCGGTTGTCACAGATACTTACAGGGCACGGTAGCTTCGGTAGGTATTTGTGGCGAAGACACCGGGAAACCACGGGCGAGTGTCAGCACTGCGAGGACCGCAGCGATGACACAGCGCTCCACACGCCGGTGGAGTGCATGGCGTGGGTGCAACAGCGCCAGGTCCTCGTAGTGGGTCTGGACGTGGACACTTTCTCGCTCGAGACCATGGTGCGAGCCATGATCTCGAGCGGAAGTAAGTGGGACTGCGCCGCCTCTTTCTGCGAGCAGGTCATGCTCGTGAAGAAGGCGGCGGGGTGGGTACGGGAGAGAACTCTCCCACCAGAGATCCGCAGTCGGCGGCTTGGGTGCCGCCGACGTGTCTTCGCCGAAGACTATCGGCCTTCATGACCGGGGGCCTGAGGACGGTGAGAGGGCTGCTCACCGTCCTTATAGAAGCAGGCCCATGACGGCAGCGTGACTGAGGGATGCACGCACGCCCCCCCCCCCCCCTTAGAAGAACACCCTAAAACCCCCCAAAGACGCGGGATAGCGTCCGAACCACCCCCTAGGCGAGGCCGTAGCGGCAGCCGTGGGTCTGTTGGGAGTCCTGGGACATCCTTCCGAGGGCTTACCCGGGGCTCCCAACCATAGGCTGTTGAGCGTTACATGAGGTTTTTTAGTCGGTAGGAGTCCGGTATAGCATCCATGAGGATTTTCCGTCACGTTAAAAAAAAACTCTGTACAGTTTTGCAAAATAAACGCTGTTCAACGCCTAAATATTTCTTACCAGTCGACTTTCTACAATAATGGCTCTCATAGCTGGGAAATGTGGCGTTTAACAAGCTTTAAATCTTGAATTGATTTTTTATTTTTAGTTTGTTTACCAAATTGCGAGCTAGGAATGTGCGGCCATAACTGGACATCTCGATATGTCACGTATTGAACAGAAATATTCAACCTGTTCATAACTTGACATCATAACTTATCATGACTTAATTTGAGGAAGACGGCTGTCTATAACTTGATATCTCATTATGTCAGAATTCAAACAGAATATTCAGTTCGACATAACTTAATATATCAATTTGTCATTTTTTATCTCTCATTTTTTCAGACAGTCATAAGTGTGTAAGTGGAGATATCCAGAAAACGACATTATCCTGGTAGCTAAGTATATCTTGATATAACCACATATCAATCTCCGTTCACAAAAAATAAATAATCGATAACTAGGCATGTAGATTTATCAAATTAGAGACGATAAAATGCGAGATGTCAACATACTACCAAGCGTGATTACAAAAAAAATTATGTACATATTCAGTTGTAATTTTTTTATATATAAATTCATACCGTTAGGATCGTATTAAGCTAATAAAAAGAAAATCATACAAGTCGAGATGTCAAGTTGTTCACGCCAGCCACGGATATATCGTTAATGAATCAATCTCTCTTTTTCTACGTTGTGTTTCAAGCTAGTTCGTAATTTAGTCGTATCAGTATTAAATAAATACTAAATACGTAGCTAAATATCCTGGTCACGGCACCAAATTCTGTGATGGGAAGCCCGTAGCTGAGCCCGCCACCCATTTAATATTGTTGCGATCGTCTAGTTAACCTATAAATTTAAAATATACCTTTGTGAAACTACATTCTAGGTCCCCTTTGAATTTAGCCTCACAGACGTATTGCATGTTAAAGCGATTGAATTATTAAGATATAAAACAATACATGAATACTTAACACTCTCTTATTAGAACACTCGTAAGAAACCTTTGTCCTACAACCCATTATTGTCTCATTAAAGAATGAACTCTGTTAATATTCAACTCAGATCAATGATAAACTTTGTGTGATTCAATTCAACTGTAATAAATGAAGGATTAAGATTCAAATGCTTAGTAATTTGAATTTCTATCGACTAAATACCTAAATTTGTGTAAACAAGTTTCTGAAAGCTTGTCTTTTGAGATATGTAAAACCTCTCGATAAACACTCCTGTGTATTAGTAAAACACGTATTTCACTTTCAAATATATTGTATATAGAATAACAAGTGGTTTCAGTAAGTATAATGTTTACACAAAAAGGTATCTGGCATCAAATATATAATAGATAACCTTGCCTTATGTAAATGCCTGAGCATTTATTTCAATTGTGTTATGTATGTTTTTTGTTCTTTATTGAGGTACCTCATTTGTTATACTTGTATATGGCAGTTGTACTGCAAACATTCGGGCTTGGGTTTCTATAAGAGTTTGTGGGACTCTTATTATGCGTAATCGCATATTTGCCAGGTCTGATTAGAAATGAAATTACTCAAAAATGGTATGAGGATTTGATTCGACAGATTAGCTTCTATATCTCTGATAAGGAAACGTATCTGAGTATGATCAAATCCATAGTAAGAGAAATAAAGGAAACATACACAGAATATTCACATTTGTCTTGTTATTATATTTCCTCTCAGAATATAATAGTTTAAATAAAACCTCCTCTGTGACATTTCCATTTCCAGAAGTATGTCGAATAAGTCTCTGTCTTTTGGGCCCATGTCATTTGTCTTAGGAACATTTGGAAGAAAAGAAATACGTCACAGAGAATATTTACCTCGACTAGTGAAAAGATTCAGTATATAAATTTCCAATATAGCCCTTCAGTAACCATAAGTGAATTCAAAGAAAGACTAAAAAAATACTAAATTCATTGATCTGAGTTATTTCTCTAAGACTTCCCTAAACTTCTACTATTGAACCTACAAGTAAATCGAGAATATAGCTGTCACTAATTTAAATCGCCTCCATACTTACTGATTTCACTTACTTATCAATATGTCAGCACACCAAATAAATCAAGTATAAACACCAACAACAGGTTCAAGGAGATTAGGTTACCAATAAAACAAGATATTAGGGCAATAAATAATATATCGTGTATTCAAGAATATTAAAATTTTAACTGAATTTTTATATTTGAGTTGGTCAAGTATGGATTTAATTTGGTGAATTAAACGTTCGCAAAAATGGATTATTTGGAGACCATTTTATTTTAGAGAAAACAATAAATCTATTCAGGACTTCGATTTATATAATTATCTCCACATAGAGATAAATTATACCCAAATTCCATTACTATGTTCGTGGTATTAAGAAAAAGGAATTTGGTAGCAAAAAACTTAATACCGTAGAACAGCCTATATACAATATAATATGTATGATAAAATATCCCTATGTAATACTGATTTTACGATGGTAAAGATCATTGCCTAGTTTGGTATTAATTAAATAGATCCTTTTATTAAAAGATTGTAAGTAACTTGTAAGAATATCATTAAACACTTATTAAAGATTTTGGGTCTCATTCGCGTATAAGTGATCTAATTTATTAAAAAAAATTATAACTAAGTGATTACAACAAGAATATAATCCAATCTAAACTACACACTACAATTGCTGTTTATCTTAAATTTTGATAAATGATTGAAACCTTTAACAATAAATTTAGACTCTATATTCAACTTGTAATATAAGCAACAACCTACAATTCAGAAATTACTCTATTGATTCACTCAGTACTAAATTACGCCACGAGAACAATTAATTGATTTGAAAGCCCTTAGTAATGAATTAACATATTTTATACACAGACAAATTAAACAAAAGAAATAGTATACAATATAAAAAATAAAATAGAAACCAGTATCTACATTACCTCTTCGTCTTAATGTTGCACTGAATTTAATTCTCTTACATAAAAAAAAATAATTTAAATCGAACCAACACTAAAAAGGACGATTATTTAATCACAATAAATTTTACAACACTACACAACTTAAATTTAGTTAGAGGCCTCAAGTTGATCGTTTCACTCCTCGTCTTCACAGACTCGTAATTCCCCGATCTTCTCCATTACCAGCCCTTAAATCCTCTTCAAATCTCCCTCCAATCCGGAAGGATTGGAGGGAAGGATTTATGGGTGTGGAAACCCTAAACTACGCCTTCCTCAGGACTCCACCCAAATCAATAAAACTTTACATAAATCTTCGTCCAAATCGAAAATAATGACATTCTTTTCAAAAAAGCTCTACCAAAAGAGTAATTTATCGACGTGCCCTTTTTTGCTTTAAACTCAAATTTCAAATCGACCCAACATGTTGTAAAATGATACTCTCTATTTTATGTCTTGACACATTTGTTAATGGCCGCTTTCTAATTTATTGTCACAGCTTTACGCTTGCTTCATAAACCTTTACATTTTACAGAAACAATAGTTTATAGAATTAAAGAGAAATAAATCTTTTAGGCACAATGTATTCTATCTGCCGCCGTGCTGTGAAAGCGGTCCCCTTACAATAGTTACAACGACTAACGAGAAACAAATAAAATTCAGAAATAAAAGACAATGTTAAATTGTCTTTAACACACTCGCAGATGTTGCATAACTAAGAAAAAAAATGGTTTCTCGAAATTGTTGAAGTAGTTACAATATCATATTAATTAGATTATTTTAACACATTTAAGAACAAGTTTACTAAAATACATAATTTCTGCGATGCCATTACAACACTGATCATCTATACTAATATCACAGCCGACAGATGCTAATATTATAAAGAGGAAACATTTGATTGTTAAATGGTTTGTATGTTTGTTTGCATTGAATAGGCTCCGAAACTACTGAACCGATGTGAAAAATTCTTTCACTGTTGGAAAACTACACTGTCCCCGGGTGACATAGGCTATATTTTATTCCAGGAACGGGAGCTATGCTAGTGAAACCGCGTGATGTTCGCTAGTAGTATTTACTCATAATGAATATGGACTCATAGCTCCAAAGTGTATGTATTTCGGATGCAACCGCACTTTACGCTGCAAAAAAATCTTCAAACCGAACTGTATATTCAATTATAGTTTCTACGTTAAAACCTCAAGCAAGGTAAATCAAATTCCACTTATATGTTCCCACATAATGTAGCAACTTATCTCTACCTATACCTTCATAGGCTTTCGAACTTGCATAATTACATAGATTGTTAACTGTATAACAAATAGTCTAACTTTGTCACACGTCACGCACAGCAGTTCAGTAACTAAAGAGTCGTTACTGAACTCTACCAACTTGTCTAATCATCTAATTTGACTAGTTAAGCCTACGTTTAGTTTAAACAATGAAAGCATAACACTATAATATAGAATGTGTCAAATCAGTTTTTCAATAAGCAATTGGTTATTATTGAGAGTCCTGGGACATCCTTCCGAGGGCATACCTGGGGCTCCCGACCATAGGCTGTTGGGCGTTACGTGAGGTTTTAATCCGGTAGGAGTCCGGCATGGTATACCGTCATAATACCAGAAATCATAATGCCTTTACTTAAAATGCCTGAGCCCAAAATACCCGAAATCAAAATATCAATATTCAAAAGGCAAATATTTATAATATAAATAATTTAAAATGCCTTACGGTCGAATAACCGAAACCCAAAAAACAAATTTATCAAATACCTTATCCTAAAATGTTCAAACACAAAATACCTTTTTTTTAACATGATTTAAATCCTACATGGATGCTATATATCTGTGAATGGTTAACACCCCGACTCAGAGTATCCCGGCTCGGATAGGTTAGGTTAGAAGACTAAGGCGGGAGCGAAGCGAAGCGGAGCTCCCGCCTTAGCCTTCGTGGTTATTTTTTTTTTATTTTTCGTTAGCCCACTGTAGTACTTTTGTAACTCTGAATCAAAGTGTTTTAACATGAGGTAAATCCTACATGGATACTATGCCGGACTCCTACCGACTAAAAACCACACGTATCCTACATTACAGCCTACAGTTGGGAGCCCCGGGTAAGCCCTCAGACGGATACCCAAGGACCAACAGACCTACGGCTACAACTGCGGCTTCACTTAGGTGGGGGGGTGGGGTGGGGGGGGGGGCTGCAAAATAAGTTAAAGTCAAATAACAAAACGTGTGAGTGGCAATAAATCTTTATTTCTTAAATCATTCATTTATTAACTATGCGCTATTATAATGAACTGGTATAGCATAATATATACCTAATAATACCCAGTAGATTATAGCGATAAACTGGGTAGGTTATGGTTTTTTTTTATATTAAATAAATAAATAAATAAATAAATGTTTATTGCAAAACTTCAGTACAGCTCTTTACCCATAAACATTGCACCCACAAAATGCAATTGACAGACCTTACGATTACTACAAACAATATAATACGACAAAAAAGCGAAAGAATTTAAAAACAATAAGCAGTGGACCCGGCTTTATGGGCTCCCGACACGACCATGCCCTGCAACCGTCAATCACGTCAAACATGAATGGAAGTTGCTTCAGTGTGCTTGATTTATTTGCATGTCTATGTGCATCGACGTATATGCACCTTAGACCATATAACACGGGACTAGCCTTTGCGAACCACCGCATACAAAAACATTCTGCCAGTTTTCATACAAGTGAAGGGGGAAACACAAAGACATATAAAATTTCATTGCATTTAAAAATGTATTAATCGACAAACGCGTAATGGCTGTTGTGTGTTAATTGTCATTGTACAGTCAACTACAATGTAATGTACTAGTTTAATCATACAAAATGATGCACTGATGCACAGGCCTTTCATAAAGCCAAAAGACCAAATGGTCACGTGCAATGGCAGAAAACAATGCCCAAGTAAGGCGCATCCCGTGGTTAGATGATCCAAGATATGCACACATGATACTTTACGCGACCGACAATCCGCCAATTGACCGTGTCGGGACCCCTTTACAGTCGCTGCAAATAACCTACTAAAGTCGAACTTCTAACCAGACAAAGCCAGGCGACAGCAGCCAATGTCACCCCGTCACACAAATTATGAAACATGTTATGAAGAAGCGACACCATCCGCCGCCACCCGACCCCGCCCAATCAAAAACCCGACCCCATATTTTGGTTTCCGGACATGGTCAACAATATTGTGTCAATTCTGAAATAATTATTTAATGAAAATAGTTTCCGTCGTCCGTAGCACACATTTATTGACGTCAAGTTATTGATGGTTATTTGACCGTGTCCGGAGCCCACACAAATGATTATATCTGTTTCTCAACGCATACTCTATGGCGCCCGTTCTATTCACTCTGAGTTGACCGACCTTTTGACGTGGCACCATGTGCAGTCAAAAGCATTTAGGGGTTATAAAATATAAATATGAAACAAATTTACTGTTCGCTGAGCTTGCAATGGGCCGACATTCAGCAAAACTATGATAGCGATGTCATTGCATATCACAGTAACTGATTTTCAATGTCCGCCTCAAGAGGACACACCCAACGACGCGAGACAGCATGTAAGTCACTCATAAATTATATTTGACAGTAAAAACAATTTTATGTATGTTTGAATCAGTCGTCTAGATCCCATGGCACACGCCTGACTTGGGCTAGATGATGCTGTGCGTGAATGTCCACTAATATCATTATTACACTACCAGATATTCGTCAACCAGATATTGATCACGCTCTCAATAATGCCAAATTAACCGAAACAAATTTACGCTCAGGTCAAGAGTCACGCTCATTCCGGGACCCATACATCACAATGTACCTACCTACAACATAAAAAACAAAAATAACAAACTTCAAACCAGAGCAACTGTTAAACCCTGCAGATATCAGGCACAATCATCCCGTCAAGGTAAGCATTTAACATACCTAAGTACATTTCTACCTAGTTTTAAACTTGTTATATCTATACAAATATATGGAACAAAATAAGATGGCACCGGGTGGAACCCTCTGCACACACTGAATAACACCACTGGAACCTATCGGCCAACACCTGCTACACCATCACAACACTCATCAACCCCGCACCTGACCAGCCCGGCACAGGCATAGAAAAGCAACCGAAATGCAGCGGTCACCCAGGTTAACCCTCCACGGACCCTACAATGCGGCAAGGCAAAACCGCCAAGTACAGAGCAATTAAAATGCTATGGCACAGCACAAGTAATGTTATTCAATGTGTGTTAAAAGAAAATACCAACAGAAAGAGAAATGTCACTAATATTATAAATGTGAAAGTCTTTATTTATATTCCCTTTATCTAAAATGATAAACTTATTAAATTAAATTATTATTTTTATTATTATTTGTATTTTTTTTTTTTTTTTTTTTTATTTTTTTTTTTTTTTTGCTAGTTCTCAACTATGGTCCAAAGTCCAAATCTGACTATGCCAAAATTCTGTACAGGGATAGTTTGAAGTGTATCAACATAATTTTACTCTGTATATGCTCCCAAAGACTGCAAACCATGCAGGCAAAGCGCGAGCATCAACTATTACACAATAAATTTTACACAAAATTATAACAAGTAGGTATACGAGTAAAGCCTCCCAGTCCCATCTCTCTACTGTGCACTCCTCTGTTCAGATAACAAAATGTTCTTGTATTTAATTCTAAAAGAATGTTTTGATTTTAGGTCTCTAAGTGGCGGCGGCAGATCATTCCAAATCTTCATAGCTGAATATTTAAGGCAACCTCGAAACGATTTAGTCTTATGTTTAGGCACTGCTAAAATGCCTGTGGTTGATCTTATGGGATGACTGAAACGACTCTGCCTAAAAGTTAATTTTTCATAAAGGTAGGCCGGTTTTTTACTTTTTAACACACCAAAAAGCAGACTGGCCAGGTGAGCCTTTCTCCGAGCCTCCATTTTCAACATATTATTGTTATTTAGAAACGGCGTGACATGCCCTCGCCTAGGAATACTAAAACAAAATCTAGCACAGGCATTTTGCATCCTCTGAATCAGTTTTTTCGTTCTAGCCAATAAGCAAGGACCATACACCACATCGCAGTATGTAAATTTAGACAGTATAAGACTGTCCACAAGTTGTCTCCTGATTGCCACACTAGTGTGATCACGAATGTTATATAGAATCTTCAGTCTATAGAAGCAGTTCTTCACTGTCTTATCAATGTGTGCCTCAAACCTTAACTCTGGGTCTATAATTAGGCCAAGATTACTTGCCTCTTCTACTCTTAAAATTTTATCCCCACTTAAAACTAATGTAGGGTCATATGACAGAATTGACTCTATTTGCTTTGAACTACCCAATATCAGGAACTTAGATTTAATCGGATTCAAAAACAATGAATGATCCCTTGACCATTCGACCACTCTCTGTAAGTCCTCATTAATTCGAGACACAGCCAACAATGTATCACAGGGCTCAAAAGAATAGTATAATTGAGTATCATCAGCGTACATGTGATACCTGCAATGCTGAAAGGAATCTACAATATCAGCCGTGTACAGAATAAACAAAAGGGGGCCCAAAATAGATCCTTGCGGTACTCCCTTAGTCACCGGAAGCGGAGGCGAAGCTAGCAACGATCCGTCATCTTTGCGCAGTTCCACATATTGCCATCTGTTTGTGAGGTAACTGGCAAACCAGCTCACTGCTCCCGGTTGGAAACCATAATAAGCCAACTTCGATAGTAATAGTGAAGTATCTAAAACATCAAAAGCCCTTGAGTAGTCTAAGAGAACCAATGCAGTACCCTTTCCACGGTCTCTTGCCTCTAGTATGTTCCCCACTACATCACTTAATGCAGTGGCTGTACCCCGTCCCTTACGAAAGCCCGATTGCTTGTCAGGAAGAATGTCATGTTCTTCAAGGTATGTCATCACTTGCATGTATACAACCCTTTCTAGCACTTTAGACAAGCATGGCATAATACTAATAGGGCGAAGGTCTTTAGTGGAACATGGGTTGCTGGTTTTGGGTATAGGTTTTATTAGGGAACACTTCCACAGCTCTGGAAATGTACTGGTAGCAATGGAAGTGTTGACCACCCTGGTTATGAGGTCTAATGAGTCTGGCAATGTTAGTTTCAACATCTGAGCACTGATGTGGTCAATACCCTGTGCATTAGTCCTAATACCATTTACAATTGTTAAAATAGTTTCTTGGGTCACTGGCTTAAGTTCAAATGAAGCATCATTATATCTGTGGAATTCATAATAACTGAGCTTTGAAAGTGTAACTGGACAACATACCGGCAAATCCAAGAAAGCCATATTTATGGAATGTGGATCACTAAAATGATCAGGCAGACTAGAATTTTTTTGGGAAGGTAGTATGTCTTTTTTTAAATTTTTCCACAGAATTTGAGGGTTACCTATGTTATCATTAATGTTTTTATCGAAGTAGGCTGTCTTCTCATTGCGTAGAGCCACTACCGCTTGATGTTTAAGATCCAAGTAATATCTTTTTTTGTACTCTAATTGGGATTTCTGATATAAGACTCTCGCTTTGTCACGCAGTTTAAACAGCAGCATTACATTATCTGTAATCCAGGGGGTCTTCCTAGTTTTAAAGATTTTTTTCTTCTCCGGTGCATGAATATTAAATAGGTGCAGAACCCATTGAGAAAATCCCTCGACCATACTATCAACTCCCTCTTGAGTTGACAACATGCGCCAAGGGACATGTTCCAAATCGCTCGTAAAGAGATCCATCACTATGTCGTCCAATGACCTATATAAAACCATTCTAGGTGGCTCCTTAGCTCTTTTAAGGGTTGAGTGGCATGTCACTATAGCATGATGGCCCAGCTCCGGTACATATGTCACTATAACATTTTGAATATTCAGGTCCGAACATACAATATCTATAATACTGCACTTCCCGCCCACAAAATGTGTTGGTTCATTCACTACTTGATGCATGTTAGTGTAGTGCAAGAATTGAACCAACTTTTTAGTGGCCGACTCTTCTGGCTTACACATATGCACATTCAGATCACCTAAGAGTACTATGTGGTCATAGGGTGCGAGTGCACAAATGCTTGCAGTTAAACTATCCAACACCACATCAATACTCTGCCAAGGGGGTCTATAGGCTGTGCCAACCAATATTTTTTTACCTATAGAAGTGAAGCACACCCAGAATTCCTCCACTTGAGGATTTATAGGATGCCCCACTGTCCTAACACTAAATCCATTCCTGACATAAAACCCAACTCCACCCCCCCTGCCCTTTTTAATAGTTTTTGGTCGGGGTGTGTGTCTCAACCTATACCCGGGGACTGACGGAGCCTTGCCCTCCCCGTCAAGATTCAGCCATGTCTCGTTGACAGCCATAATGTCAACAGAATGATGGTTCATAGCTATTCGGAATTCATCATGTTTGTTACCCAAAGAACCTGCATTAAATAAACCAAACTTTATACTTTTCTTATGTGTCATTTATATTGTTTGGTATTATAAATATATAATGTAAATAGTAGTCACAAAATTGATCAAAAACACATAATGTATGTATGTCTGTAGAAAAATTGAAGTTCCTTAACATTTTCCCCATCTGCCAATTGCCCATTATAGATATTCTCACAATAATTAAATTAAATTTATAAGTATTCAATATGACTTTATCATCTATATATATAAAAATCAATGCCACTTTTCGTTGTAATTTTATAACTCAAGAACGGGCTCACCTATCCAAACCAAATGTTTAGACTTTGTTTGGACTATTTAGTAGATGGTTTATGTGAAGTTTGCACAAAATCAGTTGAACGGTTCTTCATTTATGACGCAAACGAAGTTGCGCGGGTCAGCTAGTTATAAATAATTTTAACAAACAACATAATAAATAAAATGTGAGCTTTATGAATATAGGCACTTGTATATAGCTGTCCTGTGTATAATAGTAAAAGATCACTCACAAAGATGAGCCACACCCCAGTGACAATCAGGAGACAACACCGGCGGTCACACACCATTATACTTACAAAATTTCCCTGATCACAGACAAAACGAATCACCCTAGCTACTGTGCAAGCTACCATACTGAATTTGTTACTTCTGAATACTGATTCTGAAAACATTTGGTATTTTAATTTAAAGTATGATAGATGATTGTACCTGACATCCGCAGACCCGCCCATTATGCAAATATACTTTGTTTTCACTTTAAACATCCAAATTGCCAGGAAAGTCATAACATTGACATCTATATTTTTCTTAACCAATTTTTCAACACTGTGATGTTTTAATATAAGATCTATAAAAGCCAGACACATTATGTTCACAATCAAACAAACAAACAAAGAAACGCATGAAATTGTTAATATACATATTATCATGTAAATAAAAGTATTGATAAGTTTTCCAAGTATTTGACATAATATCTCACAACAACCCAGGGCCACAATCATCATAACATTGATATCTTTATGTCCCCCTAGCAAATTTATGTCATTATAGTACTTTGATTTCAGATTAAAGTAAGATAGACATATCATGTTCATAAAAAAAGAACTGTAAATAGTTTTAATGATATCTAACATGTATATACCAGTAATATTAAGTTTTATAAGTATTTGACACAATTGCAGCAAAATTATATGTAATTTAACACCTAGGACTAAGTTGTACACCGCTGAGTGACTATCACTAAGTTTTCTTTGTATTTGACATAACCTACAGTAACATAGTGCCAGCATAATCCTACCATTGATATATTTATATTCCATTACCAACACTTTAACAATGTAATATTTTGATTTAAGATTATAGCAAGATAAACATATTATGCGCACAGCCAGACAACTGTAAACAATTTTAAGCCTATTCAACATGTATATTTTAGTACTATTAAGTTTAACAGCCATCTGAAACAACTCAAGCAAAAACCCACTCATTGCAATACTCATAACTAAGCTCACTAAGGCTGGATTCGACGTAATGTAGCCGTAATGACTAAACGGAGTCCATTCCAAAAACCCTACCTATATCCCTCTCATGCCTTACTGAATAAGTAGGTCCTCCATCATGTTGTTTCACCAGGATTCTCCCGTTTTTGATCCACACGAATTTCCACTGCTTTTGTTTACGCGCCTCGCGAACCTTAAACAGGAGTTGGCGGTGGTACCTGGTCAAGCGCTCGTTTATATACAGCGGCTGTGCTTCACACGTGAACCCCAGATCAGCCGTACTCACGCCACGTCGCACCCTCATGCCATGTAGAAGGTCGTCCCGTACTGCACGACGTGCCAGCCGCACTATGAGTGGCCGCGGGCGTCCTGTCATGACACCTCCACTGCTGACACCTCCACGCGCCGGCCTTGGACCAACCCTTTGCGCACATACGACATCACGTTCATCCAGTGTCACTCCGATTCTTGCCCCTATCAAGACAGCCAAGTGCACAGGGTTTTCAGCACCGCTTTCCGGAAGGTTTGAAACCTCTATGTCATTGCCTAGTAGCTGCTGATCTCGATCATTTAGTTCATCTCTTAAGGACTCCACCATGTTCTCCAGGTGCCCAGAAGAGATTCCATCAGCCTCATTCTTCCCTTCCAGCACTTTGACCCTATCCTCTAGAGCTTCCAGGCGTGAAATGCTCTTGTTAAGGGTATCCTTCATCTCTTGGAATTCCTGTCGCACAATTCTTAGCAACTGCAATTCTTCCTGCACAAGCTGCATTTGCTGACGGAATAGGCGGATTTCCAGCGCCAGATCAACATCTCCATACCCCGAGTGCCCTGAGCCAGCACTGGCCACACAGCCGTCCTCTGCCGGCACGTTTTCCCCGAATTTTACTGGTGAAGGTGTTTTTACAGGCATATCCGGGTGTGTTTCCTTACGTTTATTTTTGAGGCATTCGGGGCAAGACCAGTTGGGTTGCTTGGCTGCAGTCTTTGCCCCACCTAAGCAAGCAATGTGATAGACATGCGTACAGGTAGAACACCCTGCACCATCCGATTTCATAAATCGTCCACAGGCCTTGCAATTAGTCATAGTTTACACTAATCAATTTTTTAGTACTTGAAATCAAAAGTCCTCTTTTTTTTTTTTCACTGTTTATTGTTATTTATATTATAGTCTAGGATAGTTTTTGATTTTTTTTTTCACTGTAAATAGTTCGATTTTTTTGTTATAGTTTAGGGTAGCTTTTTTTTTTCCACTGTAGTTCGTAGCTGATTTTTAGTTTAATTAGTGTTAAAAGGGGAACTAGTTCTGGATAACAATACACAACCTTTGTCACCACTTCCACTTTACGATATTAAATAAACTTTTATTACTTTAGCTTGAAAACTGTTTTTAATTTAGATATTTAACAGAGACCGATACTACCGCACGACGTCAGATCTACCCTCCTAATCCCATTACACATATTCACATTGTATTCTATTTTCGGTATTTTAAATTAAGGATATTTGAAAATTTGTATTTTGAATTCTGATATAATAATTATTTGTATTTTAAGTTTAGACATTATAAGGTAAGGTGAACTGAAATAAGGTATTTTGAATGTTAAGGTATTTCGAATTCGGGTATTTTGGTCTAATGCATTTTAAGTAAAGGCATTTTGATTTCTGGTATTTTAATATATAACCGTCCGGCATAGCGTTCATGAAGGATTTTCCCTAATGTTAAAAAAAAGAAAGCCATTGGTTATTGGAAACTGACTTAACACATTCAACGTATTGTCCTGTCAAATGCTAAGTGGATTTTTATATATTTAAACCAATTTACAAGCGAACACCTTACGCAAAGTTGAATGATAAGGAGATGAGAAGCTGACTGCCTTGTTAGTCTAGAGGTCGAATTGTGCGACTACGAATCACGACGTCTCGTGGATTCGATTTCCACCCGAAACGAAAATTTGTGTGATCCATAATTGTTTGTCTCGAGCCTGAAACGTTAATCCGAAACTCGTTTGTTCGAATACTCGATTGACAGAATCATTTTTGGCAGATGTCTCCTTTCAATGAAAACACGGATGGTAGAAATTACTACTCGTAGAAAGCACGGTTCGCCGAAGAATCCTTCCATAGAAAGCACGGTTGGCAGACATCACTATTCGTAGAAAGCACGGTTCCCGGAAGTATTGATTGCACAGATGTCATGGTTTTTTTTTTTTTTTTTTTTTTTAACGTGAGGGAAAATCCTCGTAGGATGCTATGCCGGACTCTTACCGACTAAAAAACCTCACGTAACGCCCAACAGCCTATGGTTGAGAGCCCCGGGTAAGCCCTCAGGAAGGATGTCATTGTTCGAAAGCACTGTAGCAGAAACTTCCGTTTCTGCCTACAGTGCTTTAAGTCGGCCGAATTAATTGTTGATAGAATTATTATTCAATGGTTTGGGTGTTTCTATGTAAGATTAGTATGTATTTAAAAGTAGGTATATAAGTACTAATGTCCGTGGTCTGAAACCCAGGTTATTCTTAGCTTACTGTAGGATCAGATAGCGTTGTGTGAAAATGTCCGTGAATATTTATTTATTTATGTACAAGTACAGGTAAACAAGACGACATACCTTGTTAAGGCATCGGCCACTGAGGGAATTGCTGACACATTGCTGACACGAAGTACACTCATTCCACCTTGGCAACAGGAAACGAGCACGAGGCGCTGACACGTCAATTTACCTAATGCGCACATGCGCCCGCTTCGACGAAATCACGCCACTTCGTATCTTACATCGATCGTAGTCGATTCCTTTAGTTGTAACATTTTTTATTGTAATTTTGAATTATTAATTAAATTAAGTTGAAAGCATTTTGGTTTTTTTTGGAACCATCGGCTGCAGGTTACTTAATTGGCGCAGTCGGTAGGATATTCGGGCGCGGCGCGTTAAGGACTCTCGTATCGATTCCTGTCGGCTCCGCATAGCCGCTGCACATTGTCTTCAGCGAGCAGAACCGAGTATCCCGAACCTCTCATCAGTAAGCAGTAGCCGGTGCATCCAGACATCGATGATCCAGATATACCAAATGTGGAGACTGTAAGTACACCAAAATCATATCTTTTGTGTTGCTTCCTTCTATTCCAATCCAGTCTCACTAATCCTTCAAGATTTTCCACCCAAGGCAATCTACTTCTGATAGAGCCGCGAGGGAGGATAGGCGTAATAAGTTAGATTTAAATAGAAACTTAGGTAGCTTAAACGAAGAAACAGCAATGAGTTTCTCAAGCCAACAAGTAGAAATTCCTCCACGAAGAGACCCCATTGACGCTATTTTCAAAGCTCTTCGTTTAGTCCCGGAATTCGATGGGAACCCTAACATTCTCACGAGATTTATCAGCTTGTGCGACGAATTAGTTAAGAGATTCTTAAACCCTACAGAAGGACACGAGCTAGAGAATCAATCCCTACTTAATGGCATTCTCAATAAAGTAACTGGAAATGCCGCCAGGCTTATTAATTCTAACGGTATACCGACGGACTGGAATGGAATTCGTACAGCCCTGATAAATAATTTCGCAGATCAACGTGACGAAACAGCTTTATATAACGATTTGTCCTTACTGACCCAGGGTCATAGCACCCCACAAGAATTTTACGAACGGTGTCAAAATTTATTTAGCATTATAATGACTTATGTTACGTTGCACGATGATCTGTCGAGTACTGTAGAAGCTAAGCGTCAACTTTACAAAAAACTAACTCTTCAATCGTACTTACGCGGTCTGAGAGATCCACTAGGCGCGCGTATTAGGTGCATGCGTCCCATATCTATAGAGCAGGCACTAGAGTATGTACAGGAAGAAACGAACACATTATATCTACAGCAGCGCAACGACAATTTTCTAGATAAGAAACATCTTACAAATTTTATGGGTGCAAATCAAAAGCAACACAACATTCCACATCTCCCACAGCCTAACGCTAGGACCATGAACTTCGGTATGCCTAAACCGGGACCTTCGCAACAATTAGTCTTACAGGGCCAACAGCCCTGGAGACCAAGTAACCAGGCACCGCAACCATTTAGAGGACCAACAAGGACCCAGCAGATGTTTAGGGCTCCTCTACCTAACTATAACGAAAGAAGCAACGTGTTCAGATTGCCCCCGCGCAATCCACCTATGGGGATGGGTTCCCAAGGGCCAAAACCCATGAGTGGTGTCAGCCACTACGTTAACAAACCAATGCCAATTCGGGGTCACGATTGGTCCAGGTCCGGTAACCCACCGCCGAATAACTATTTTAAGTCCCGTGAAATAAATTTTAATGACTGTCCCGACTATGAATACGACCCATATCACGAACAATACCCGGCATCAGATTACTTTGAGCCGGAGAACTTTGATTGTAGTTATTATAGCAATGAGTATTATACTCATCCCTACTATGAGGACATGTCACAGACAGCAGTAGAAAGTTTGCCGGAAACTTCACCACCTGCAATTCAGGAGGATTTTGGCAAGGACCTTCTGTCCGACAAACCAAAATAGAAATCAATACCCAAACTCAACGCGAATTGCCCTATATTCAAATTGCAAACCCTCCATTACAGTTGTTAATCGATACTGGAGCCAACCAGTCCTTCATTAGTCCAGAAGCCGCCCAGAGTTTCTATCCACATTTACCACTAGACTACGAGCCGTTTCGCGTTACAAATATTCACGGCTCCGTAAGGGCCGAACATACAATTACAATACCGTGTTTCTCAGAATTTAATGATAGAGATAGTATTAAGTTATTCGTTTATAAATTTCATGATCACTTTGATGGATTAATAGGGTCCGATTTATTAGGCGAATGGCAGGCAAGCATAGATTTTAAAGATATGCAACTTAAGACGCGGTATGCTACTAATACGATTCGTGTGCACGATTCCCGTAACGTTAACCTGTACGAGGATATTATACCAGCAGGGTCTTCAAAAATGGTCAATTTACCGATCAACTTTCACGATGGTTCGGCATATATACCGGAACAGATAATTTCGAACTGTAGAATTAGCGAGTGTCTCACATCAGTTAAGAATAATCGCGGATTACTAGAGGTTGTAAACCCAAGTCAACATGACCTCATCTTCTCAGTTGATCGCCAAGTAACAGCCGAATTATTCAACGCCGAATGCGTACGCGATTGCCAACTCTCTTTGCGTGCCCAAGAAGTGATCTCCAAACTACGTACCGATCACTTAAACTCAGAGGAGCGAGCTAACCTCGAGAACCTCTGTGGGCAATACGCGGATGTATTCTATGTGGAAGGCGAGCCTTTAACCTTCACCAATCAGGTTAAGCATAGAATACCAACCACAGATGAGGTACCCGTCTACACCAAGAGCTATCGCTATCCTTTTATACACAGGGAGGAAGTCAGAAGCCAGATCAATAAAATGTTAGAACAAGGGATTATAAGACCGTCTCATTCAGCTTGGAGCTCACCTATTTGGGTTGTGCCCAAAAAGCTAGACGCCTCAGGCAAAACTAAATGGCGTATTGTTATAGACTTCAGGAAATTGAACGAAAAGACATTAGACGATAAATACCCAATACCCAACATCACCGACATCCTAGACAAGTTAGGTAACTGCCAATATTTCACCACTTTGGATTTGGCAAGTGGATTCTATCAAGTCGAAATGGACCCCAGAGACATTCCCAAAACTGCTTTTAATGTCGAGCAAGGTCATTTCGAATATCTAAGAATGCCCCAAGGGGTCAAGAACTCTCCAGCGTCTTTCCAAAGGGTCATGGACAACGTCCTCCGGGGTCTGCAGAATGTCATATGTCTCGTATACTTGGACGACATAATTATCTTTAGTACATCGCTCCAAGAACATATGAACAACCTCGAGAAAGTGTTCCAGCGCTTGAGAGAGTCCAACTTCAAAATACAACTTGACAAGTCAGAGTTTCTCAAGCTGGAAACAGCCTTTCTGGGTCACATTATCAGCAACCAAGGCGTAAAGCCGAACCCTGATAAAATAATCGCCATTCAAAAATATCCATTACCCAAGACACCCACGGAAATAAAACGTTTCCTAGGATTACTCGGGTACTATCGTAAATTTATCCCTGACTTCGCCCGGTTAACAAAACCGCTCACCCAGTGTTTAAAAAAGGGTTCAAAAATTACCTTTAATTCCGAATACACAAATTGCTTCGAAAAATGCAAAACCCTTCTCATGAACGACCCCATACTTCAATATCCTGATTTCTCCAAGGAATTCGTTCTCACCACAGATGCTTCTAATTTAGCCATTGGTGCTGTACTATCGCAAGGGCCTATAGGTAGCGACAAACCTATAGCGTACGCCTCACGAACTCTCAACTCCAGCGAAATCAATTACAGTACCATCGAGAAAGAGTTACTCGCGATTGTATGGGCGACAAAATACTTCCGTCCTTACTTGTTCGGACGCAAATTTAAGATCATTACGGACCACAAACCATTACAGTGGGTAATGAATCTCAAGGAACCGAACTCTCGATTAACTCGTTGGCGTTTAAAGTTGAGTGAATACAACTTTACCGTCGTCTATAAGCAGGGCAAAGCAAACACCAACGCCGACGCCTTGTCTAGAATCGAAGTCTGTAATGAAGAGACCAGCTCAGTGATAGTTAACCCCTCTATTAACCAGCCCATGTTAGACGAATCTAGAACCCTCACAGCTCACACAGACGCAGAAAACCCAATCTTGGAAGTGCCCATAACGGATGAACCCCTCAATAAATTTAATAGACAAATACACTTTACAGTCGTTGGCGAATACAGATCCAAAGCTGTGGTCACCAAACCTTTTGACACCCATACGCGAACAGCTATACAGTTACGTAAACCCATACTAGAACTAGACCTTGTAGATGCAATCAAAGAATACGTCAACCCTAAAGTAAAGACTGGTATATTGATCAACCCACCTTTAGAGATGTACAATATAATTCCGATTATTCAGAGTCACTTTAAAAGTTCCGCCATGAACCTAGTCCTAACTAAAACAGAGCTCGAGAACGTCAAAGAGTATCTGCGACAGCAGGAGATCATTCAAAAATACCACGATGGGAAAACCAATCATCGCGGCATAAATGAGTGCTATTCTGCTTTATCTCGAAGATACTACTGGCCCAAAATGAAAGAGCAGATTTCAAAGTATATCAATGAATGCACGATCTGTGGGCAAAGTAAATACGATCGTAACCCAATCAAGCAACAGCTTCACTTGGTTCCACCACCATCTAAGCCCTTCGAAGTTATTCACATAGACCTATTTACAGTCGAAACTGAGAAGTTTCTCACCATCATAGATTCGTTCTCAAAGTATGCCCAAGCGTATCATCTAAGAGACGGAACCGCTATGAGTGTAATTCAAGCCTTGCTTACCTTCTGTACCCATCACGGTGTCCCACTCACAGTAGTAACTGATCGTGGAACAGAGTTCACGAACCAGTTGTTCCTCGAGTTCACACGATTACATAAGATACAACATCACAAGATCCTAGCTCACGCACCCAACGAAAATGGCATGGTAGAACGCCTACATTCGACTCTTTTAGAACACCTAAGAATACTTAAAGTAAAGCACCGTACCGAGTCTGCTATTAACCTTATGCCCTATGCAATTTTAGCCTACAATAGTACCATTCATAGTTTCACCAGATGTAGACCTTTAGAAGTTATAAGTGGACATTTTGATCCCCGCGATCCTCTAAATCTAGACGTGACCGAACATTTAATGCAACAGTATATGCAGGACCACCACTCAAAAATGCGTAAAGTTTACGAAATCATTAGCGAAAACTCACTGAGGGATAGGACAGATATAATAGACAACTTAAATAAAAATCGCGAACCAGAAGAAAGTTACATCCCCGAGCAACAGATATTTATCAAAAACCCACTCGCTGCTCGTCAAAAGCTAGCCCCTAGGTTTACACAAGACACAGTACTTGCCGATTTACCCATACACATTTACACTAAAAAGAAACGCGGCCCAGTCGCAAAATCCCGTTTAAAAAGAGTACCTAAGGCAACACGGTTGTTACAGGATGATCCTGATGTTCCTTCTACCAGCGGTAGCTGCTCAAGAGATCACACTTGAAAGCATCGACGATGGACCGGGACTTCTACCCTTCGACTTAGGCCCCACCAAGATAATTTCCCAATACCACTCCTTTTTACAATTCGTTGATATCGAAGAAATAACTTCTAAGGTTACCAGCGTTAAGAGTCAATTAGATAGTATAGAACCCCAATTAAATAATATGACTAACTCAATGTACGAAATCCATATCCAGTACCTACGTACCAAACTAGACAAGATTACAGAACAGTTAGAAACGTTTGAATCAAGTCGAGTTAAACGCGGATTGATAGACGGATTAGGCTCCGTAATTAAAAGTATCTCAGGTAATTTAGATTATACCGACGCCTTACGCTATGATAATGCTATTAAAATGTTAAAAGACAAGGAAAACGAGTTAAGTTTGCAGTATAACCATCATATTAGCCTAAGCAAAGATTGGATGTCTCAACAAACTAAAGTCCTAGATAATTTGACGATTAACCAGAATAAAATCACCGAGACAATTAATATTTTGATAAATACTACCAATCTAGCCAATGTAGAGTTTACTAAACTTGTTCATTTATCTCAATTACTGATTATACTAGCCGATAATATAGAAGAGTTATCCGAGGAAATGTTAGGAATAGAAAATCTGTTAGCTTTTATTCATGCGAAAAGTACTCACCATTCGATGCTTAACCCAAAAGCATTAAAAGGTATGATAGATAGAGTACGTAACCTCTATGACAAGGAGGAAATTTTAGAGATAAGTATTAGAGATTATTTTGATATAATTAGTTTGGGTTCTTATTATAGTAAAAGTAAGATAGTAATAGTATTTAAATTACCGATTGCCTTACCCAAAACATACCACCTGTACAAGTTATCCGTCGTGCCTAACAAAAATCATGACGTCCTCATTCCACCCTCACCTTTTATAGCAATACATGAGTCTGATTTTATGTACATAGAGGCAGAATGCCCGAAGGTTACTGACTGGTATATCTGTGAGAAACTGTCTAGCTACAATCACCACACTCAAGAAGACTGCATCCAGCAAATCATTACGAAGCAGACGTTAGATCCTACCTGCAACCACACTCCTGTTCAACTCTCAAAAGAGGCCTTCGAGCGACTAGACGACAAACACTACGTAATCTCGTTCCCGAAACCCACTAAGGTACAGACATCGTGTGAAAGAAACGTCTTCAAAACACTTCGAGGAAGTTACCTAGCTATCCTGCCCGAACATTGCTATTTAAAGACATCCGAATTCACGATAGCTAACATCAATAATCGTTTAAAAGGACAAGCAACGAAAATAATGGACCTACCTATAGATTACAACAGGAATTCTCCTTTGCAATCCACACTCAAACTGAATTCCATAAACCTGGAGAACTTACATGCCAGTCATACCAAGATAATGATGCAGCCTCCAATTAATCTACAAGCAGTACAAGATACATCATTATATCACACTACAGTACCGCTGTACCTTATCCTATTTGGTGCAGTTGTCCTTTCAAGCTACATCTTTATCAAAAAGTATCGACATCGAACTATTAAAATTTCAGTGAAAGATGGAAGTCAATCTACAAGCCAAGATGGCACAAAGAGGGTTGTTGAACAACCACAGCATCCAGCTCCTACCCCGGACCATTACTCAGCACTATTCTCAACAAAAGTCCTCTAATAGTTGCTGAGCTACGGCGGGAGGTGTTAAGGCATCGGCCACTGAGGGAATTGCTGACACATTGCTGACACGAAGTACACTCATTCCACCTTGGCAACAGGAAACGAGCACGAGGCGCTGACACGTCAATTTACCTAATGCGCACATGCGCCCGCTTCGACGAAATCACGCCACTTCGTATCTTACAAAAAGACTTCTATATAAAATGAGGTAGACATGCCCTACGCACCAATTTTTGAAACCTATAAACTGCGCTAATTAGCAGCGTTGTTCGCACTGTTGTGAGTCAAAACTTCGAGAGTAGGTACTCGACTTGCAATTGGAGTTCATACGCCTTCTCTTTTACTCTTGTTCTATCCGTATATTGTTATTGTGTGTGGTGACAATTACGTAAATAGTATTTATAAGTGAGTGTAGTCTTAGCAATGTGTGTGTTTGAAGATTGCTTTTGAAATCTCGCTTGTTAGAGTACGGCGCGTCTACCTCAGTTTATATAGAAGTCTTTGATCTTACATCGATCGTAGTCGATTCCTTTAGTTGTAACATTTTTTATTGTAATTTTGAATTATTAATTAAATTAAGTTGAAAGCATTTTGGTTTTTTTTGGAACCATCGGCTGCAGGTTACTTAATTACCTACTATGTTGTTTCACACAAACAAAAATATTGTAACAATAAATTATCGCCAATAAAACTAAAAGACTAATATACGTTTACGAAGAAATAAAATCAATCCGAGTTAAACTCGTAACAGTAAAAATGACACAAGCTAGTATCCACTTTGCATGGCTGAACGGACGCCGCTCTGGCATCGATACAAATTGCGAATAGTCACTAGACCGCCATCTGCACTCATTGTAAGAACTATTGTCTATAGTTTTGAAGAAAAATGTGAATGTATTATGCATCTTACCTACCTGTGCTTATCATGACAAACTTACAACCAATGAGCCTGTAAAATAGTTTCAGTATGTATTTCTGAAGAAGCTTAAATTAAATGTTAAAAAAAAAATTGTCTTTGCCTAGAAATGTGACCATCAGTTCCCCAAGAGCCTTATAAAAAAACTCATAACAATGTCTAAATCAAAACAAATAAGTATCACATCTCGTGAAGATACATTACTCACAAAATTGTATTTCATCAAAACGTTCCCATTATAACAATGTCAATAACATCATTACATTATGCTGTAGAGTGTGAAATTTGTCAAACGAGGAAAACTTTACCTCAGCCGTCAGACTTTCATTCCGCGATTGCCGTAGCGCCGTACTACACAATGTTACGCAACCTGAGGCGACGTACGTGGCTCGTGGCTTGGCCCACTTCGCACAACGCCACGATGAATTAAAACTTTTCTATTTAGAAGATACATGACTCTAACAGAACGGTGCCATTTGGGAGTAACAGAAATAACAATAATGCTCTCTATTTACGGAAACTTACGTGTTTTGGTTTATAACATGTTTTCCGTCGAGTATTCTTTGTTATTTCATTTCAGTAAGAATAGGTTAGAATGCTGAAATTCTACAAACTTACATATTACTTTTCGGGATGGACGTCTTGTTGGTACAGCCCACAGAGCAACGCGACCAGTACAAGGTACCGCCTGACCGACAATTAGTCTGTTTCGTCCATACATACATACATACAGTCCAACCCTATTCCCCGAAGGGATAGGTAGAAGCTTCATACAAAACCTCATTTGATCAGTTGTACCTATTTAGTCTCTCATAATGGGTGATGAGCCTATAGAACTTGAACACAAATAAAAGTCCTAAGTAACTACTTTGAACTAGAAAGTCTTACCCAGTGTATACCCACCCATTACGTCAGAATGCGACAACTTGGCAAGCCACTAGATTAAAGTATTCGCATAATCTGAGAACAAATTGGCCGTATAATGGGATAGTTCGGGAGAGGCGACAAGATTAGCTCTGAATGAATCAAAGTTACTCCGGGCGATCAATCGATCGCCTTACTCAGATATCCGTCAGATGTTGTTCTGTGTTCAATCTCCGTTTAACCGGATTGTCTGTTATTATACTTGTTCTTATAATACTAATCAGAAGATTGTATTCGTAGCTTCATATTATATGGATTACATTTTTTGGGTTTCGTAACCAAACGGGATAAACGGGCCCCTACGAGTATACTACTATTGATACTTCACTGTCAGTCCGTCACGAGGCTGCATCCCAAGAACGGTAATAGCTAGTGAGTCGAAAATTTTATAGATTATGTATTATTGTTGCCGCTATAACAAGAAACACTAAAAAGCAGAAAAATAATACAGGAGAGCTCCCCTACAACAATCGCGACTATTATGCCATTTTTTGGTACGGAACCCTCCGTGTGAAAGTCTGACTCCCACTTGGACGGTTTTTTTCTAAACTTCATCGAGTTAAAAGCTAGATGTGCTCTTAGCCCCACTAGCTCAGTGTTCTGTAAACAATCATAAGTTAAGCATTTTACGCTACGGTCGGTCTTGAAATGAATGACCATTAGTGACATTTCAATTTACAAGCGTTTCTGTGCTTAGATATGTAGATGTTGTAAGCTTTTTGTCCCAGTTGCTATCAAAAATTTCAGCAGCAGATAGACACAACGAGTTTATGTCTGTTTGAGTACCTGAGAAATAATATTCGACAGAGAAGCGAAACATCTACGGTGTCTATCGTTGAAGGCTACAGTAACTTTGTTCGATCAGATGAGCCGTATGCATTATCTGCCATCTCAGTAGTATCATAGTATAAAGAGAAAACCTACCACCTACATGATCTTTAGGCTGTGGTAGTCTGAAGGAAAGTTTGCTTACCGGAATGCCGAATCTGTTCTATTTCTTATCATTTTAGGACACGATTAAATTACAAGTGAAAATCAAAACTGCCATAAGTACCAAATTTGTATCAAAATACCTATCAACTCAACTTAACATGAAGAAAATCCTTCAGGAATACCATGCCAAACTTCTGCCTACTAAAAACCCCACGCCACGTTGGAAGCCCTCGAAAAGATGATCCTAGAACTCCCAACAGACCTTGGCTACCACTGTGGGCTCACCTAGGGGGGGTTCGGGTGCTATGCCGCGTCTTTGGGGGGTTGTTCGGGTGTTATCCCTCTTCTTATCCCTCACGTCACGTTGTCGTCTCGGGCCTGCTTCTGTAAGGATGGTGAGCAACTCTCACCGTCCTCAGGCCTGCGACTAGCTCACTCTGATTATATATTTGTGTCATTAGAAAGTCAATGAAGTCTATTCGGCTCAACGCTTACGGCTTTAGTGCCATAGAGCTACACAACCTATTCCTTTGATCGGGAGGAGAGGTGCCATACGGAGACTTTCCCATCAAAGACTTCTATATAAACTGAGGACTTCTATATAAACTTGCAAAATGATCCATTGCGTGGAGAAGAAAAATTCGGATCAAACCTAAACCGTTAAGCCAAGTTGAAGGCCATACGGGCGGCTTGAAACATTTCAACTGTGGCTCGTCGCAGTCTGCGCCTGACCACTTCAACATGACAATAGTATCAGCACCTACCGCGTGGGACATAAAACTATAAGGTTAAACGTGATTCTATACTTTGCCTCTGCCGACCCTTTCGGGGATTAAGGCGTGGCTATATGTATGTGAGTGTTAATGTACATTATATTATCTTTAAATGTACAATGGTAATTATTGTGAACGAAACCAAGTATTATACGAATAAAAAGCAACAAAGTAAGTGGGTTTCAACGTGGTGAAACGTTAAACATACTGAACCTAGTTACCACGGAATTAAACTTTCAAGCCGTCACTTTGCCGTTACTTGTTACCACAGTCCTACAGCCCGATATACAAGTATGTATAGTCTTTTTCTGGACAGCTCAGCAATCATGTAAACATGTCATGTGTTGACAGAAGTTGTCTATGATCATAGTGTTGTAACTATACTGATTCTATGTATGTAAATAATCATTGAGTTATATCTAGTTCACCGTACATTCATTTACTTCGGTATATCAATCGCCAAATTCATCAAATCATGAAATTCGGTATATCAATATATATTATGTGCAATAATTTTTTTATATTAATTTAATTAAAGGATCTTTAAATAAAGAAACTTTTAGAAAATATAATAGTACATATATAATCATTTATTTACAATAATATATTACTTTAGGACTGAATATTTTAACCATCCACCGTCAACCGTACCCAGTCTACCCTAAAGAATCATTTTTTTTCTTTTTATTCATATTTAAATGTTTATGGCGTTCGAAACATTAGATTATCTTTTTGGCAGCTCGCTGATGAACGTTAGCCTCTTTAAATTTACTCCTCCACACGGTACTAAGCCTAACCGGATCCTTCTGACGATTTCTGGGTCGCACAAATACTTATTTAGTCCCAATTTTTTAAAAGTACTTCTGCGGAGAGTAGGCCTCGCGAGCGCCCAGGAAAAAACAACTTGTGAGGAATTATATCCCTTATGATCCCATCATATATAACGGGGACCTTTTTCTCCCTTATTTTCCGCCCTATTAAAAAAACTTTCGACAAAAGTTGTATTTTTATCTTTTCGTAGATCAATGATTTTAAATCAAAGAACATGTGTGCCAAGTTTGGAGATAATTGGTTAACAAATGCGTATTCTAGACCGAACCTGACATGTACACACACATACGGACGAAAGCAAAATCGTCTGTACTGTGGAATCGAAGACCCAAACTCAAAGTGCCTTTTCAAACGTACCGGTTGCCGGGTAGCCGGTGCCGGGTAACCGGCGCGGCGGCGGCGGTGAATGCAAGCGGTTGGCGGGCAAATCACTCCGGTACGTGTGAAAGCTATAGTACACGGCCATATACCCACCCTACCCGGCACCCGGCAACCGGTACTTGTGAAAAGGGGCAAAGACTCGCATCTCCATATATTCAATATACTCTGTGGACTCTTCGCTCTCTGGGTCAATAAGTTATATTATATAAAGGAAGTACATTTTTTCGAACTGACGGATTGATAAAACAATGACCTCCTTTTAAAATCAATTGGCCAGTACAACAGTTTTACAACACTATGGCAAAGACAAACAAGTCTGAGAAAAAATAATTTAATGACAAGCAAAAATGACAGTCTTAAATTTTTATAGTAAGTTCAATCATCTGTGCGCGCGGCACTATGTGTGGGTAAGCCTCGTCTAAACACAGTGACTTCGTGTGTGTGACATGAGGTACAGTGAAGTACAAAATACAAAAACACTTGTTTAACTAAAATAAAAACTCAATGGGTGAAATGTATATTATACATATTAATATGTATCGCTGTTTGAAGAATAAAATTGAGGAATTTTAGGATTCGCTGCTATCTTCAAGGTTAATTATAAATTCAATCAAAATGTCGATAGTATTCTTCTTCTTTGGCGTGTCGACAAGTATAACGCCACATCTCTTCATCAATTTGACTTAAACGTTCGTTTATCATTTTAGAAGCATTATAATTTGTTTCAATTCCCCATACATTTTCTATTAGGTTTAGTTCAGGATGATACGGTGGTAGCCAAAGAACTTTTAAGGCATATGGCTGAAGTATGTCAATAATCTTATAACAAACTAGCTGACACATAAGGTGTGCGAAAAGCGTGTGAAACTGCCCTGCCTTCTCCCAAAGGAACCGCGCAATATATCGAGATCAGAAGTATCCTAGAACCTTCCTCGGATCATAAGCTCAGATTGTACCAAGTTTCATTTAAATCAATTCATAATCAGGATACAGACAGACAGACATGAAAATTTCTAACTACATTTTCAGCTACAGTATCGATTAGAGAACGCCCTACAATTAAAATTTCCAAATTATCTTCCATGTTCCATCAACAGTTTTTTTTTAGATGTATAGATATGGTTTTTTTTATTTTTTAAATGAAGTCATACAGTTCAATTTTTGTCATATTTGCAGTAGGTATAAGCAATGTTTTTTTCCGTCGACCATCTCTGCATTTCTATTTTTTTTGCATTAGAATTTGGAGCTCTATCATTTATGACTTTTCTGTCGGCCTTTATAAGTTACACAATTCTACCATACATTATATTGTTATGCCTCGAAGGGTTTAGGCAGCGTTTTCGTTAAAAGCTCCCAGACACCTTATTATTTTCCGACATATCCAAATAATATCATTATATTTTAGTCAATGTATACAAAAACTCAACAAATTTATATACGTTAACCTTTCTCAAGAATAATTGGTGATCTCAGCATGAAAATCCATGCAGTAGTTTTTAAGTTTATCGTGAACAGACAGACGCGGCGGGGACTTTGTTCTATTATATGTAGTGATAACAAATATTAATTCCATCGAATTGACACATAAAAAATATTTAACTGACTTCTTAAACATTTTCTCCGTGAAGAATTAGACATTTTCTTTAACGACTGTACCCATGGTATTATCACTAAGAACACTATGTAATGAATTATAATGTGACCAAGTTACACATAATCTCAACGTTGCAGTTACATTGAGACTTGTCATGATATTTGATTTCGTTTCATTATAACGTAAAAGTTGCCTGCAAACGTGGTAGATGGCGCTGTATGCTTTTTGTATAAATATGATGTTTATTTCGCGGCCACACAGAGCGTTTCCTGCAACGACTGCTTGGCACCGCTGGTGTCGTCAATAAGTCGAGTTACGTCTCTACCTCATAATATAAAAGTGTTCTCTGTGAAGACGGCCGCATCACTGCCACACAAATTAAAGCTGTATAATTACTAGCGCACGCACACATAGCGCCGCGCGCACTGATGAGTTGAATTATCTATACCATCCGAGTATTTTTCATGAAATTATTCTATAATCTAAAGGTTTATTAGTGTCGAAATGTCCGCATAAATCTAACTAGAGTTCCTTGAAACGACTATGATCAGGATTGATAATTAAATGTAAGTAATTATGGAGTAGTCGAGATCCAATTTTACTATATTTTTTTAAATCTGTTGAATTCCACTATATCATGGCTACAATTTAAATGAACAGAAAAGTTTTCACTTTGCCTGTTGTTGTTGACACTGTCAAAGTTTGGACACCTCAAGTAATTAAAATGAAATCAAATTAAAGTCTGTCTAAAGTTACGGCAAAGTGACTAATTGACATTGTTAATTTTGAAATGAACGTTGTAACTTTACGTCTTCGTGGTTGTGACATTCAAAATATGTTATGTAAGAGGAAATTCTGATTGAAAATATGTAAGTGCTTAGTTGTAGGTGATATCGCTACAGAGTAAAAACCCGTTGGCTGTAAAATTACAACAATAATTAATTAAAAAGTAGCTTAGAATATTACATAACTATTTTGCATACTTCTCCAATTAATTTAAATCAATCAATTTATTTATTTTTTATACACCGAAGCTAATAGACAGCCTATTGAAAGTGGTCACTGTAGTGTAAGCACGTTTGCAACTCTTGCCGTCACCCTTGCAAGAACTTTTTTTTTATCGTGAGGGAAAATCCATCATGGATACTATACCGGACTCCTACCGTAAAACCTCACGTAACGCCCAGCAGCCTATAGTTGAGAGCCCCGGGTAAGCCCTCGGAAGGATGTCCCAGGACTCCCAACTGACCCACAGCCGCCACTGCGGCCTCGCCTAGGGGGTGGTTCGGATGCTATCCCGCATATTTGGAGGGTTTCGGGTGTGATCCTGCTTCTGTAAGGACGGTGAACAGCCCTCTTACCGTCCTCACGCCACCGGTCATGGAGGCCGATAGTCTTCGGCGAAGACACGTCGACGGCGCCCAAGCCGCCGACAGCGGAACTCGGGTGGAAGAGCTCTCTCCCGTTCCCGCCCCGCCGCTGTGATATGACCGAGTATGACCTGCTCGCAGAAAGAAGCGGCGACGCAGAAAGAGGCGGCGACCTTGCAAGAACCGTCGAAGACCCCTGTTGAAGAATACTGTATGTACACTTTTAAATTAATAAATTGCCATCTTTTAAGTGTGTAAAGAAATAAACAACGGCCCTGTCGCCATGTTCCATAAAAGTTCCAATCCAGCGTCTAATATTCTAAAAATAATTATTTCGTTGCATTGGAAACACAAGATCCGTTTTCGTGCCGTGACTATAACCACACGTACCCTGCCACTGCCACTGCCTTTGGCATCCCAAACACACTATTGAACTTGTTGGGAATCCTTAGACATCCTATGAGAGGTAGAGGCTCCCGAGGGCTTATCCGGGGCTGTACTTGAAATGCCAAAGACCAAGAAATATGGCACCTTGAACTAATATAGATTACCTAATAAATAAAGAAATATTAGGCTAAGGTGCCATATTTCTCGGCATTTGGCATCCCAAATACACTATTAGCACTGTTGGAAATCCTGAGACATCCTTCCGAGAGCTAACCGGGGCTCTCGACCGTAGTCAGTGGTAGGGCACGTGTGGTTTTAATCGGTTAGAGTCCAGCTTAGCATCCATGAGGGATTTCCACACGAAAAAAAATAAAACACAGATACACTATTTGGCAAGTATGACATCGTCTCCAACTTTAATACCGGAGCTCATAACTCGTTGCAGGTTTGGCAAATGTTGCTATGCAGCGGTTATTATTATTTTTCTTATCCTTGTTAATATTCTGTTGGTAAGGACGAAGCAGATCTCACGATGAATACAAATTTGAGCTAAAGATTGTTAAGCCACCCATGAAAAGCCGATTCAAATATGTACCTAGAAAGAAATTGTGTAAAACCTTTTGTATGACGTCTATAATATCCCAAATTCGAGTCTGGGCTCTATGCCAGAGAACTTATGCAAAACTACCAGTCTCCCAGCCACAACACATCGGCAAATGCAAAAATTACCGCAGACTTTTAATTTAAAGTTGCCATGTTGTAGTTTTTAATCTTTGTGTTACAGTTCGGAAATGTGCTGTGAATATTTTCTGTGCCAGCCTAACCGCTAACTTGTGTAGGTATTGATAGACGGTTATTTAAATAGGTAAGTAAAGTAGGCGAAAAACGTCATATAGAATTATTTCTTATAAAACGTTGTTAAATACCTAAGTAAAGACTGATACTGATAATCCAAATTTAAAGCAGATTTTCCACTGGATTAGGTTGGGATATAGATTTGTAGTTAATAGTTTAAACATATAATACCAAAGTTTTAAAATAGAATGAAATGACATAAGTAGCAAATACCGTTGTATCTGTTGTATACACTAAAATTGGTATCATAATCATAATTGACTTTTCGTTTATTATTACTTGACATTATTTTAATGTGAAAACATATTTATGAGAAAGTATTACCTAATATATTTTATTATACTTCGGCTGGTGTTTTTTATTCATTTGAAAATAAATATGGCACCTATGAAATGTTAGTAAAGCTTCACATATCTCATGTTGACTTCAAATTAGATTTCTATTACAAAAGTTTCTTTTACAACGTTTCACTTATGTACTATTGAATTACAAAATCATCAGATGATAATACCAATTTCTCTTCATAATGGTACCAATTCCTCACTCAACACCAATATCTTTTCAGGCCGTAAGAAATGGCGAACACATTGCACAATATTTCTTGTCCCTACCTCAAACACGTGTATATCCAAATAGAAACCAATATGGATCGCTTTGGGTCGGAAGACAACGTAGGTATATGAAACTAATTTTCAGGCGAATAGACCGGTTCCTGATGCGGTACAAAGGAAAGAATAATAGTTTGTAATATGTTACTGCCAACACGTGTCTGATCACACAACGAAGGAGAAAGAGAAGAAAATTTAAAAACGTTTATTATCAAATATCCTCCATTTCTTTCGTACGAACATTTCAAACATGACGTTTGAGGAACTGTGTCAAAAGGTGAATTTTAAGAACCTTTCTATTTTGAATAAAAAAGAAACTCTAACAATAAATGAAATAAACAAAGTAAGGAAACTTTATTTGTGAACCTTCTTAAACATATTAAGGTATTTTCGTGCTGTATTTTTCTGATAATGATAATTATCTACTTTTGGGTTGAAATTGTACATAAAAGGCATGTGAGACTCCATTTTCTTCAAGAAAAATTATAGATTAATGTACGGACAAAATAATTTTCATTAATAGGTACTATAAATAGATAGAAATAATCCAAAATTTTGTCCAATATTTTCAAGTCAGCCATTAGGATGGAACTTGCTCCTTAGCATCATCCGCTATAATAATAATAAATTTATTTATTTACCAGAATATGGTCAAAGTGATGTTACAATAGTTACAATGTTTCTTCATATTCTGCCACATGCGGCGTCTAAATTCTTGTCTTAATAAATTAAAGAACACTCGTATTAAGTCAACAATAGTCAATAGCCAATTTAGAACAACAAAACAACACTAAGCATGCTTATAATTCACAATATTTTCAGTAGGATACACAATAATTTCAAGTCCAAGATATTAGGTATCAAAATTATGTTATCTCAAGTTATAATCTATGTTAGTTTGTCGTCAAAAAATTTTCTTTCGTCAAAAAGGTTCTCAATTCGTCTGATTTTTTTTTTATGTTTGTTACCGGCAAATCGCTTGAAAAAGTTATCCGATTTTGATGTTTTTTTTATTTGAAAGCTGGTGCTTCCCATGTGGTCCCATATACAGGAAGTCAGAATCTGATGCGGAGATCCTGGAGAAATCGAAGAAATTCCTCGAATCGAGGGAATTCCTTAACGATTTACAGCAGTTATCTTGTGTTTGGGCTTGATTAATTTGTATTGGGGAGAACCTTTCCCCTAGACAGATATAATTTCAGTCTACCCGTCACTGAAAATCATGAAAAAAAAATTTTTAACAAAAAAAAACCGACTTTAAACAAAAACTAAAAATTGAAAAATAAAATTAACTTAGCACAAAGTTAGGTAGTATATTTAGTTTAATCAGATATTATTGACTCTAATACTGAAGTCGGTGCCAATATTTCTATGAGAGATTAAAAATATCTACCTTAACCTATAGTTTTACTTGGCGCCGATTTCAGTACTACATTCAATAAAATCTGATAAAACTAAATATACTACCTAACTTTGTGCTAAGTTAATTTTATTTTTCAATTTTTTGTTTTTGTTTGAAGTCGGTTTTTTTTGTTAATTTTTTTTTTATTATATATTTTTATGCACATGCAGTAGACATTTCTTTTATATAATCCAAGTTTTATTTGGGGTACAAATAATCTGTCTCTATGCCTAGTTCGACTATTCACATAATCTCCAAGCTTCTTGAACATTTGGGGATATTTCTTGACAAAAATGCAAATTTCAAATATGTATAAGCATGGCAATGGCAGAACCTGGAGTTTACTAAATAATGGTTTGCAACTGTCTAGGACATAAGCGCCGCATATCGCCCTAATGCACTTTTTTTTCAATTTAAATGCTTTGTCTATGTTTGTGGAATTGCCCCAAATTATAATACCGTATCGGAGGACCGATGACACATAAGTATGATAGGCATCCATTGCCGTGCCTAGATTTATCGTTTCCCTAAGCCGCTTTAATGCGCAAACGAAACGGTCTAATTTGTTTACCATGCTATCAATATGATCTTTCCAGCTACAATATTTGTCTATAGTTATACCCAAAAATACACAATGATTCATAGTAGGGGAGCTGGCTATTTTTGTAATTAATGGCAAGATTATTTGTATGTGTATGTGATGTTTCAAAGTGAATAATATTTTGTTTTAGCCATGTTTATTTTTAAATTATTTTTTTGCAACCAATTGATTGCAGTGTCTAGTGCGTCAGTAATTTTACCTTCTAAGTTGGCTTTGTCTTTGGTTTTTACCAACAGTGTTGTATCGTCCGCGAAAAGAATACAATCACCTTTAATTGCGTTAGGGAGATCGTTAAAGTAACAGAGAAAGAGCAAAGGAGCCAATATACTACCCTGTGGCGTACCCCAATTATTTGATTTGAAATTGGATCTGAAGACATTCTGTTCAGATTAACAAATTCGTGATATTTCAACGCATTGTTGTCTCTCCCCCAAATAGCTCCTGATCCAGTCATGGGCATTATCTCGTATTCCGTAGGAGGAAAGTTTCTCAAGAAGTGTCTCGTGACAGACAAAATCAAATGCCTTCGTCATGTCTATAAAGACACAGCTGATCTGTGATTTGGAGTTGAGAGTCTCAGTTATTTGTTTGACTAGTGATAAGCATGCTAAACTAGTGGAACTGCTTTTCCTAAATCCGAACTGTTCCTTTTTCAATATGTGACATGCCATTAAGAATCCCTCCATTCTGGAGTACATTGCCCTCTAAAACACCTTAGACAACACTGGGATTAGGGTAATTGGACGATAATTACTCATATTAGCCCTTGAGCCTTTTTTATACAAAGGTCTAACAATTGACTTTTTTAATAGTTTTGGAAAAGAACCTTCCGTGAAAGATAAATTAATTATATGGTGTTAGGGTGGGGCTAAGCTATTGGCACATTTTTTAATTACTTTTGTAGGCTAGGTCACCGAGATTGTCAAATTCCCGCCTTATTCTGTGGTAAAGTGTAGTAATGAGTGGATATGTATTACAAACAAACATTCAAAATATTTTTTTCGAGGCATACAAATAAGTACAAGCCGTGACGCCCAGTGAACTTCCAACACTACGTTAAGAAAACGTTTTTTATAAGTTTTTAGAAAAAGTTTTTTTGACTCCAAGTGAACGAATTCTCCCGAATGAATAATTTGGAAAATCAATACCTACAAATATAATAAAATCGTAACAGGCCGCTGTCTGTACATGAATGATAAATGAGAAAAAATATTATAGGGGGGCTTTATGAACGCAATAGTACCCAAAACATTGATTTTTAGAAGTTTTGTCTGTTTGTCTGTACGTTTGTGCACGCTAATCTCAGCAACCGCTTAACTGATTGCAATGCAGTTTTCTTTATTGTGTTAAGGTTAGCTCCGCTTAACATTTAGTGTTTATTTCATGTCAATCGGTTTATAAATAAAAAAGTTATATCACTTTAAAGAATCATACATAGACTTATGAATCTAAAAGCAGGTAAATCTAAATTGACGTGTTGGCTTAGTAAGCCAATTATTAATTAGTTAGCTAGTTAGTTAGTTAGCCAATTACAACAATTCAGTCCTCGCCTTCGGCGCGGACTGAATTGTTTTAAAATAGCCTTAATCATTAAGCTCTTTTATAATTAAGCCAACAGGGCAGTTTCACACGCTGCTTTATGAGTCTGATGAAGAAGTACCTCTCCTTTCATACACTTTATGTGACGTAAACGAAGTTGCGGGCTCAGCTAGTTGTGAATAATTTTTGCAAGCACCACAATTCAACACAAACTTTTGGGATTACTGGGCAAATATTATATTCAGGGAACATGTAAATAAAAGAAAAACATAGTGAAATAATAAACGTTTATCAAGGAAATTGTTATATACTATTACAATGGCAAATATTTAAACAGTTGAGTGAAACGTGATTCAGATATTTCAATGCTTATTATAATGCCGATTTACTTCATAATGCTGAGAAAACTAAATAATACTGATACTCTCCTTTATACTCTTGATTGTTGGCACTTGATGGAACTTGTTCGTGACAAATCATTAATTTGTTATATTCCACAACTCCGGACGGTTCGTCATTATCAAAGGTATGAACAGTTACCATGAAGTTTAAGATGTTATTCCGCAGAGATAAAAGCTTGACTCATCGGTACTTACTTTTAAACACTCGTGGTAACTGCTAAGAGAGTTGTAAAACAAATGGAACTAAACCTTCATTATTACACCTAACGATAATGGTGTACTGACTTTTGGACCTGCCGGCTCTACTGCTACTTTTGACAAAAGTGTGCTATAAAATAGTTCATCGCCTATAAAAAGCCTTGGTAGCTAAAATGTAGTTTAATAATAATGATGTAATAATGAGTTAATGCTTTAATTCTGTTGTAATATCTTGGTAGTATTTGATCTGAAACAGAGCTAAGTATAATTCCGTATTAGTTCGGTGTAAAAGTCTGTCTGTGACTCATTATAAAATAGGTAATAATAGAATTACTCGTGTGACTCACTCATTATTCAACGCTGAATCGAAACTTAGACGTAGAAAGTTGTTGTTTAGGTACGCTACCTTTGTAATGAAAGCGCTAATCAAGAACTGAATTTTAAAAGTTTCTACCCCTAAGGAGGTGAAATGGGTACCTAGATTTGCCATATTTCGAGACAGCGGAACCCCGTGCGTCCATTTGTTGGTTAGTAGGTATACTTAGTGCCTCTGTGTATTTATTGAAATATTTATTACAGTGAGTTTCTAGAATTATTTAACATATTTTTTTATGTATTCCATGTTTTATGTTTCATTCCGTAATATTATTGTCATAGAATACGCAACAGTTTGACTGTCTTCTAATTTTAAACTGTCATGGAAATAAGTGTGTGATCTTCACGATAAATTTCATGATAAATCTAGGTATACTGCGGAAGAGATCATAGGTACTTCTTTGATGTTCATTTGCAGTCCTCTGATACTTATATTGTTCCAATGATTTTCACATCATTTTTACAGTAACTCGCCTATCTAATCCAGACAAACACTTTTCGGGTAAAGATATCACGCACCGTCGAAATAATTTGGTTCCAAACCAAACGGTCATAAAAGCTATTGATGTTCATGTTTATGTTCATTGATATGGGTTCATATAAATTGAAATGGGTTTGAACGCGAACCCAGTGGCGCCTGCAGTCAAATAGAGAGACTACTTTAAATTTTTTGTAGCAAACCAGACCAGCCCTGTTTCTATCACAAACTGACCGGGCCCATTAAAGAATCCGCTTAGCTCGTAACAGTAAATTGTATACTGGTTTTTCCACCGATAAAAATATAATGATCAAGATGACCCGACTGGGGTTTTTATATTTTCATTTTACCTACTTATCTAATTAAACGCGAAAAAGTGAACTGTGAAGCATTGAACTCTTGTTGGTGGAAAATAAAACTCACTCTAATAAAAATTAGTCCGTTCAGCTCACCATCTCCCGCTCACGACTCTATCACGGTGGAAGCCGGCCTTGACAGATTTATTGTTGCTGACCGTTTACATTGCATAAAGCATTGCGTACTCAAACAGAGTTAGCCTTTAACTTTATGTTATTGTTTTGATGTCGCTCGTACGTTTGCATTTCGTGTAGACCAGCTGGTTCAGCAGGTATCATATGTGTAGCCATACATTTGCCCACCTTTGCCCATTTGGAGGAACGAGAGAATAGATAGAGTCATTTTGTGAAAAACTGACTTTCATCTGCAAATAAAGACTGATTAAGGCAATGTTTGTGTTTATATTTCAGGATCCAATTTCTTGTTTGTGTTTAGAGTTCCGTATCCAAAACGTAACCTTATTATTGACACTGCGCTATTCGTCGATCAGTGTGTCTTCAGGCCGGATATTAGGAACCGTGATAGCTAGACAGTTGAAATTTTCACAATAATGTAGGTAGCTATATACTACTATAGCCATTATATATATCTCGATAATTACAAATACTAAAAACAGAAAAGAAATCCGGCTAAGTGCGAGTCGGGCCCGCATACGTGGGTAGCAACAAAAAATTGGAAAGAAATGAGTACAAGTAGCAAACATTTTTTCAAATCTAATCTCTTACCACCTATTACGTGGGACATAAAACTATAAGGTGAAATGTGGGCGTATACTATGGCCTCTGCCTACCCGTTCGGGGATAAAGGCGTGACTATATGTATGTATGTATGAACTCTATCTGAGGAGGTCCGGAACAAAAGCCGATAATTCCACTTTGCGCCCAATGTCTTTTTATTGTTTTTATTGGTAGGTGAAGTAGTCATACATGATCTACAACACTCACACCGCAACAGATCCCGTTAAAAACGTACTAAATGAGGCTCTTAAGATGGGCAGCCGGATCAAAACTCGACAAATACACGTATTTTAAAGGCTTTCTTTTATTTTCGGAACAATAACCGATAAATCCTACACAAATTCTCTAGATTATTTTCGTGTTCAGTTCATTTACCGACAAATATTTTTTATATTGTTTTTTCGACTGAAAACATAAATTGCGTGATAGAAATAGTTTATGGAATGTTAACAACACTTATTTAATATAATAATAATAATTTTAATACTTCTGCTACCTTTAAGCTACTAAAATTAATCAGGCCCTTGTGGCAGGAATAGATCCAAGATCTATATTCACAGTATAGTTAAATTAAAGTAAGTATTTCCTAATGGCACTACGTCATCCTCCAAGTCTTATCTATTTTAATTGGGGTCGACTTCCCAGTCGCACTACGATGCAGCTGAGGTAGTTCCTAATTGTACTTAATATTTAATTATTTAAATGCATTTTTTTTACTGATCAAAAATAGTAAGGTATGAATATAATTTACACTCCAGTATTAAATTACATATATTTAAATAGACTTCTCATCGAGTTTATCATGTGCAGACAACAGACAACATTAATACCGTTCTGGAATGACTGAAAGACATTATGCCATTATTAGACGGATTACGGACTAAGAACAGTTTAATCAACATTCTCCATCTTGCTTAAATAAATTCCAACACGTGCACATTTTCGTTTTAAGAAGAACGGTTTAATGGCCATTGTAATTACGGTGTATATTGAGCAATGTGAAGCAAGGAATTCTTTAAGAGGATTTTAGTGATGGATGAGGATTTTCGGATACTTTATTAAGCAATTGAGTCGCGACAAGCTTGTATGGATACTGCAATTACAATTATTAAAGTAAGTATTTTTTTATTTTGTGAATAGTCTTTCGTCATAGATATTTTACCTTTCTGGTCACTAAAACTTCTATTAGCGTTAACGGGATTTTTACCATTTTTTGAATAACTGCGCCGAAATATCGGAAATACTCAAAAAATAAATAGTAAATATCCAGCTAACCCTAATAGTAGTATCTCGTCAGTTACTCTAATAGTAGCGTACACGTATGTTCCTAAGATATTTAAACAAATTCTGTAGCACTATAATGATTACGGCGTAGACCGTTTAGCTACGAGCGACGTAGCTATCTACGTCGTAGAGTAGGCACACTAATACTACAGGGCACAATCTTCATGCAAATGATTTATTTTCAGTTCTGTCACAATACACTTTGTTCGTACAGAGCTTGAATGTGTCAGAATCAGAATCAGAATCAGAATCAGAATCAGAATCAGAATCTTTATTTGTTAAACATATTACTATTTTGAATGTGTGTGTGACCAATAATGCTATGCAAATGTTTATTTCCGGCTGTCAGTAAAATGACAGTCGTTAAGCCAAGTTGAAGGCCTTATGGGCGGCTTGAAAAATTTCAACTGTGGGTCGTCACAACCTGCGCCCGGGTCGGCAGCGCGTGTGTAGCGCCTCTGGTGTTGCAAACGTCTATAGGCTACGGTTACCAACCTTCCGGTGGGCCGTAAGCTTGTCTGCCACCTAAGTAGTATAAAAAATAAAAAAAAAACATTCTGCGTATTATGAATAATAGTTTTTTTTTATACTAAATGATACTCGCGGCTTCCCGCTTCTCGTGGAAACATATTCCAGGAAAGAAAAGTACCCTATGTGTTATTCCAGACTATAAGGTATCTCTGTACCAAATTTCTGCCTTATCCATTCAGCCGTTAGAGCGTGATTGAGTAACAAACATCCAAACATCTTCACAAACTTTCACATTTATAATATTAGTAGGATATTAGGATTAAAGAGGCGGTAGGATTACAACGCCTTTATTCCACATGACATGATATAAGAATTTCTCCATACTTAAATAACTCAGGACTTCGGGTATTCGAGTGTAAAAACCCAAGATAGTTTAAAAATAACATATAAGAATTCCGTTAGCTAATACATATTGTATGTACTAGGTATACAAACGCCTACGAGTATAGTTTTTGATACGGGATTGGAAAGTAATAAGATGGCTATGTTTGTTATTTCAAATTTGAATCACATAAAATTGCAAATGAAATGACAATTTGATACCTTTTAAGACGGAATTGGTTCAAGTACAACGGCGAACACTTGCGAGGTTTCCTTTGTAATTAACAGTCAAAGCGTTCTCTCAGCGAATGTGGTTCACAATTTGATTTCATAGAACCCCGGTACTGAGATGTTCGAATCCATTAATTCTCATGTAACTGCTGATATGTTTAAAGTTCTCTCATTTATTGTTGCTAATTATAACATGTTGCTACTGAATTGCGTAAATTGCTTAATGAATTTAACACAACCAACTATATTATCAAACAAAACTACCTACTTACCAAATACCTGCCTCCTAGCGTGAAGGTTATTATTTTTAGCACAATGACACTGACCGCTTGATTGAAAGTCGTAGGTACTAATTTACTGTGCGCTAGTCTACTGACAGTGAATTTCAGGCGGGAATTCCTGAACCTCTATTTCTATTTCAGGTATTGTACAGATCATTAGTTTCTTAAAATCAATTCATACAGAGAGACGACAGATTCCAGTAATTTTTTACTAACTGATGCCGACAGCTTAGCCCTCAAAAAGTAGCCTATGTGTTACAGACTATATTTCAGCGAGCGAAGTGAGCGAGTTTTTGATTCGACAGTATGGACGACTTTGCTTTCAGTTCCGGTCTTGACGACGCATTTCTTATCCAATATTCATCAAACTTGGCACACGTGTTCTTGGATTTAAAATACAACTTTTGTCAAGAGCTTTTTTTTTATAGGGGGGAAAATGAGCGAGAAATGGGGTAAAGACTGTTGTCGCGTTATTTATGAATGAATCTTGGCTGGAACGTGATGCATATGATTCCTCTCAGGTGCTCGCGATGTCTCTTCGCAGAAGTACAAGTCCATCCCTGTACCAAATTTCACCTAGATCTATTCAAGTTTTAGGGCGTGAAAGAGAAACATACATCCACCCAGTAGTAAGATTCGATTCGAAAAACTCTATATAACATAATAATATAACGATAGAATGCAAAATGACAGTTACTATACATCTAGTAGGCCTGGGTTTACCTGGAAGTCGAAATATGTCACAATATGTGCATTGTGCAGCCTTGGAGACAATCACCTCCACCAGAGTCTTATTATCATAATTGCCAGAATGCCCCTTGAAATTTCGGAATATTCTTCAAATATTCCGAAATTCGGCGATGGATTATCATGACAGCTGTAGCAGTTATTTTTAAACTATCAAGGTTTACATTCATATATATAGAATCGAAACTTTACGCGAAATATTTAGTATGTACTATATATGTATGTACTTTAGTTGGTGAGGGATCCAGACGTGGCCTCTTGTTAGTGAGACGTTTAATGAGGTTAACCTTGTTAACACACTGAACACTGGAGAGTCATATGTAACGGAATATCAAAATCATGCGACTTTTGGCAAGTTTGTATTTGTTGAGGCATAGCGTACCTCGTACCTAAACAACGTGCCTAAAAGTTTTATACGTGACTTTACTCTCGGCAAACAGCTATATTTTAAACTTTCTTAGGGCATGACTTGAAGAATGCGAACACATAGCTTTAGTGATAGTTGCTTAGCTCGTATGAGAAAGCAATTAAACACACTGTTCTTTTTTCACTGCACAGTGGTAAATAGCGCGGACGCGGTTGCCGTGACCAACAGGTACGCAATCAAAATAAGCTGCCAAGTCGTTTAAGACTGGGTCTAAATGCATATGCACACCATACCTATTTATATTTAATAAATAAAAAAAATACTACTTAATTTATACCAAAATCGGTATTTAGATATCGTAAATTGCTGTGATTAAAATTATGCATAGCCACTTTCAAACCTAACTCTTCCACACAGTTCTACTCTCCCATCCGAGTTCCGCGGTCTACCACCCCGGGGCGCCGCAGACTGGTCATCGTTAAAGACTATCGGCCTCCGTGTCCGGGGCCCTGAGGACAGTGAGGGGGGGCTCACCGTCCTTACAGAAGCAGGCCTAAGACGTCAGCGTTACGTGAAAGATTCATGCACGCCCCAAAGAACCGGGATAACACCCGAACAACCCCCTAAAGACCCGGGATAGCGCCCGAACCCCCCAAGTGGAAGCCAAGGTCTGTTGGGTATCCTGGAGTCAGCCTTCCGAGGGCTTACCCGGGGCTCTCAACCGTAGGCAATAGGTAGGGAACTTGTGGTTTTTAGTTGGTAAGAATCCGGCATAGCATCCGTGTAGGATTTTCCTCACGTTTAAAAAAAGGCACTTTCAAATCTATATACACTCATGGACAAAATTAGGGGAACGCGAAGAAATGTTCAGGTAGTAATAAAATAAACGATTTATTTATGTTTAATACAGTTTCATTTGAGTATTCTTAATTAATTTAACTTTTTAAAATACAGAAATTTACAATTTACTGTTAAAAATAGACAAATATTGAAGTTATCGCTTATTAACGAGAATGTTAAGGAAACAATGAAATTTAATCTTATCATGAAATTTATGGAATATCTGGTTTCTTCTCTAGTAAATGTTAACATGACCACTCGTAGGTACATTCAGTATTTGGTGTTACCTCCTCTTGCTGTTAAAACTACCTCCAATCGTCTGGGCATACTTTTTATTAATTCGTCTATAACATTTTGTGGCATTTGGTCCCATTCTTCTACCAACGCCGTTTTAAGTTGTCGTAAGTTGGTTATTGCAGGGATTCTTTTTTTTATTTGTCTTCCCAGTTTATCCCAGACATGTTCAATCGAGTTTAAGTCTGGCGAGCGGGCTGGCCATTCCAAAACATCGATTTCGAACCCTTGAAGGTATCTTGAAACTACAGCGGCAGTGTGTGGCCGAGCATTATCATGCATCAGTAGAAAATTATCACCTATGTATGGGACAAATGGTATCACAATTTCTTCTAAAATGTTAGTTACGTAGCGTGCTGCTGTCAGAGATCCATTTTCGAAGACGTGGAGCTCCGTACGTCCTCCTAAGGAAATGCCGCCCCATATCATCACTGACCCTCCACCGTAAGGTTCTCTTCCGACAATGTTACACTGTGCATATCTTTCTCCTGGTCTTCTCCACACTTTCACCCTTCCATCATCTGGCTTAAGGCAAAATCTGGACTCATCAGTGAAAAATACTCTTCCCCAGTCATTGTCATTCCAGTGACGGTGAATGCGAGCAAAGTTACTCCGAGCTACACGATGACCTGTGGTAAGAAGAGGTCCTTTGGCAGGTATAAATGTTCCTATTCCGGCTGCTTTAAGTCTTCTTCGTATCGTTTTAGTGCTAACTGCCACATTTCGGACTTCTTGGAGCCTCGCTCTTACCTCAGACGACGTCGAGGTACGATTTCTTAGCACACTGCTTACGATAAATCTATCGTCCCTAGCTGTGGTCTTCTTTTTTCTCCCTTGTCCTCTGCATCTTGTGTACTCGCCTGTCTGCCGGTATCGTTTTACGTTGCGAAAGATAACTGATTTGGAAACTCTCAACATTTGAGCCACTTGATTGTAAGTGTAACCTTGTTCGATTAAAGTTACAGCTTTGGACACCTGTGCTACGTTGAGATCCGGCATTATCACTTCAGTCTTTTTAAAAAGTCTCTAAGTAACACTCTGTCGAATAATTTTTGTAAAAAAAAAGATTAACTAAAGTTTTCAAATACGAAAATAAACTCTTAAATTGTTCTCTTCCGAAGTTACGACACACATTTATTACACTACTACGTAGAGAAAAAAAAACAAATGATATTCTGAAACAAAAGACGATAGAATGTCTTTCTTTAAATAATACAAATGCTGTTATAGGTGGCCAGTGTGTAAGTATAAAAAAATTAACGTAGTCGACCTTTTATTTTTGCGTTCCTCTAAATTTGTCCCTCAGTGTATTTGCGACTTACATTTGTATAACTTAAATCTAGGTATGTCAGTTAAAATATACATAATGTCAGGTAAAGCAAACACGTTTCCTAACTGATAAATTTGAAACTCTGTACGTCATCTATGCAGATTGCATGATGGTAAATACACAACATCATAGTTCCTTTGTCAAGGTTCTCTGTTACAGACTGCATGTTGCGTTGTCAGTCGAATATTTAAGCCTAAAAGCCAATGTACTCCGCTCCAGAAAGCAATAATATTGAAGTTGACAATGCACGAGGTGAAACAGTGACATTGTGTGTGCATGAACTACGGATTAATTTATACGTATTCCGAGAATCTGGTACATGTCAGACGTCAATGGGAATTATGTAGTGACTTTTATTGTGATGAAATTGTAGCACTAGCGGTGAGAGATTCGGTTTGTGAAGGTATTTAGTACTAAAATGATTTCAGGTTTTTGGAGAAGAAAAATTATACTGAAATATTTTAAACCGCAAAGCTTGCAACAAGACAGACTGAACCAATTAATAATATATTGTTCGTCATATCTGAATAATATTAAGTTCAGACGACAATTTATTTATACGACGCAAACTGTTTAAATTAATATAGGCCATAAGGGTGGTTTGAAAGATTTCCATAGCGGATAGTCACTTTCCGCCTTTGTCAGTTTTGACATAGGCTCGTCATCTACTACGTGGCACAAAATACTTATCGTGAGTTCCGCCCAAGGTGCAAAAGGTCGTATACAAAATTGTTTGGAAAAGAAAGTTTTAAAATTTTTGCTAAGTTTTTGAATGATTGGGGGACTCATAGAGCAACGCGAACTTGCCGCGCGTTACTCTGGGGGGGGGGGGGGGACCAGTTCATATCACTTGACAGTTTTAAAATCGTAACTTTGATTGAGAGATTAACATTATTATTTGATGATTGATTCTTTCACAGTACGTACCTACTTACTTAGAACCAAAATACTTGTTGTAAAGAGAGTGTTTCTGACGCATTAATCAGAATAAACCTTCAGAGATAGTCTCTAAAGCATGAGCAATTATTCCTCGTTCTGATTGCGTCTTTTTTGTTTTTTGTTGTTTGGCTCAGGGCCACCACAAAGGTATGGTATTACTCGTCATATATCTTCATTTATTGGTTTCGCTCGAGACTTTGTGAGTTACGACTAACATAAATAAGAAAATGAAATCCAACCACTCAGTATTGACTTACGATTGCCAATAATTATCGTGTTTCTGTGCTTTTGTTTTGGTTTTGTACTCTACAAATCATTTTTCGATCCAATTATTTAAACGGAACAATTATCTCCATACATTTACTAAAGATTGACTATAATCAATACACATAATAAAATCGTAACAGGTCGCTGTCTGTACATGGAAGATAAATAAGAAAAAATATTATAGGGGGGCTTTATGAACGCAATAGAACCCAAAACAATGATTTTTAGAATTTTTGTCTGTTTGTCTGTATGTCTGTATGTCTGTATGTCTGTATGTCTGTATATCTGTTTGTCTGTACGGTTGTGCACGCTAATCTCAGCAACCGCTCAACCGATTGCAATGCGGTTTTATTTATTGTGTTGAGGTTTGCTCCAGTTAACATTTAGCGTTTGTTTTATGTAAATCGGTTTAGAATTAAAAGAGTTATAACACTTTTAAGAATTAGATATTTTGAAAATTTTAATTGTAGGGGTTTCTTTGAATGTTAGTGATCCTAAACTGGCGTGTTGGCTTAATCATAAAAGAGCTTAATGATTAAGACTATTTTTAAACAATTCAGTCCGCGCCGAAGGCGTGGACTGAATTGTTTTAAAATAGACTTAATCATTAAGCTCTTTTATGATTAAGCAAACAGGGCAGTTTCAGACGCTGCTTGATGACTCTGATGAAGAAATACCTTTCCTTTCATACACCTTATGTGACGTAAACGAAGTTGCGGGCTCAGCTAGTTGCAAATAAATGTGAAAGTTTGAGAGCATGAATGTGTGGATGTATGATACACTTTCACACTTTAACAGCTCAACGGATTCTGCTGAAATTTAGTACAGTAATACTACCTTTTATCCCCGGAATAAGTTTCCACGGAATACAGGAATGGTGAATGGATTCCCCGTTTAGTACTAAATGCTTGAACATGCTGTGACGTCATGCTGGTCTCCCACCACGATGAGGCGCGCGCTCAACGCGCACTTCTGCACTCTTCGCCCCGCGCAGCTGCCAGACCCCTATATAAACGGCTGCACGCGCGGTGTCTGCCTCTTACGCCTGCGGCTGCTCTCCAGGTGATGTACTCCATCTGCGCGTCATCACTGGGTCTGGTGGTCTATCATATATTCATATTTATCTCCTTGGTAAATATACCTATATTTGGACCGAGATAGGTGGCGGAACCACCCATCCCGTGACAATGCATGTAATTCAGCCTTGTAAACTGCGAATGAAAAGGCTGTAGACAAAGAGTTGAACGATATCTTTCTTGAAGACAACTGTTCGATGGAAATGCCCTTGGCAAAGCTCTTAATTCTGTTGTAATATCTTGGTAGTATTTGATCTGAAACAGAGCTAAGTATAATTCCGTATTAGTTCGGTGTAAAAGTCTGTCTGTGACTCATTATAAAATAGGTAATAATAGAATTACTCGTGTGACTCACTCATTATTCAACGCTGAATCGAAACTTAGACGTAGAAAGTTGTTGTTTAGGTACGCTACCTTTGTAATGAAAGCGCTAATCAAGAACTTCTAAAAAAAATCGTTTCAGGGATAGCAGAAAACTTCCAATCCCAACTCTGACAGAATATTCGAAAATGCTTCTATAATTTTTTATGGAAATTATACCCATTCCATCAAAATAAAACGTTTCTGAAATTGTTATCTCCGCATTTATACCTTTGTAAATGTACACTTTCACATAGCGTATAACTAAATAATAAAATTTTACATACTAAATTGTAATATAGACGCTCAAGCTACTTTGGAATTATGATGGGTTCCATTATTATTAACCGACCATGAAAAAGGAAGTTCTCAATTCAACTAAAAATCAATTCATGAATAGGTACTTACAAAATAACAGTTAGTAAGTAAGTATTCATGAATTGATTTTTTCTTTTTGTGTTTCATAGGTGAAAAGGTGCTTTACTTTTTAGTTTAAATATGTTGTAATGGCTATAGCACTAAAGTCAACTTTTTTTCGTAACGAGAAATTTCAAAGTAGTACGTTTAATACAAAAATGTTTTAGGTGCTACATTTATACAAACATTGATGTACGTATCCAAGGCGGAGTGCTTAATAAATATTTAATAATCACTGGAAGTGGTAATTACATTCTACAGTAATGAAAGTCTCTGCCCGAGTGTTATCCAAACCTACGCTGCGTCGCTAGTCAAGTTGGTTAATGAGCTTGCCAATGTCTCCGTCAAGTTTAATCAAATCACAAAATTGCTTTAAATGGGGGAATCCAATTATTTTGTGAATGGGTTCCAAAGTGCCGATGCTCATGAGGCTCGTCGAAATAATTTACGTTATAATTAATACGTTTGCCATAAATTCTACCCATGGCGAATGTTTATCTACAGCTTTTTGGCACAATTTTTACAAAATAACACACACACGATTATATCTATACATGAATTGTATAAGAAAAAAATTGTGAACAACATAGACTGTCCTTAACATTACTGTCATTGCAAATCTATTACAAGGAAGGTACGGCCAACCACTGAATTTAATTTGGCAAATGCCGCAGTCTTCTATGATGGTATCTATTATTCTAACGGTATTTACTATTTCTAGTTGCGAATATCATTACTGACATTGTAAAAGCGAAACTTTGTATGTCTAGAGGTATCGATGTTTATTACCCACTCTCTCACGCTGCAACGGCTGAACGGATATACCCGAATTTTGGTATGGTCAACAGGGATAGATATATAGAATAATACATAGTCCACTTTCACGTTTACCCATTTATAAATCAGACATTGCGTAACATGCTTAACACAATTATTGTTTACAAAACACTGAGTCGCTTTAAAATCATAACTTTCTTGCCAACCAAGTGTACATTATAAGGTCTTAGAAATAAAACACGGTCACAACTCAGTAGCCTTTATCAGGCATTGCTAATAAGAGAAGATGAAGAACAAAATAAGAGCATAGATAAAATATTTCTGTTAAAATTAATAAACTAAGTACCAATCTCTCCTCATCATACAAAAATATAATTTTAGATCATACCAACTCGTTCATTCTGAGAAAAAATATAACGTAAAGAGCTATTTGTACAAAACTTCCTGATCTGTTTCTAGGAACACGATATTCCTAGTTAGTACTTCTATACTTTGATTGTTAAAACCTAGGTGTTGGCATTTAATTACACAAGTTGATGAAGTTCCGTAACAGACTAAGCTTTAGTTACTGAACTGCTGTTTGCGATGTAGAAATTCAAACAGAGGTCAGGCAAAGTTAGGCTTTCATATAGTTGGATATAAAGTTACGGGAAGTACGTGTGCGAGAGAGAAAATTTACTTTTTATAATTTACTTTGTTTAAATTTGGAACTGTTCCTTCGTGTAAACAACGTGCCAGCTAAACAAAAACAAGCAAAAATGTAAACATGTTGCTATATTCATTAGTACCACTAGTCAAACTCAGCATCTAAAGGTATGATTTCAATTTTAACTTCCGCTTTCCTTCTATTCCTCTACATCGATTTTTTTTATCTGTGCCTATATGATTAAGATTTTAGACTTCATATTTCCACTTTTTGGACACGGGTTGGGCAGTAGATGATGGTGGAGACGCTTTGGTCAGACTTTTGCTACTCACGTATTCAAGCAGCCCCTCAATACGTGATAGGTAATAGAGATCTTCACAGATGTACACGAGTAGGTACCCCCCTAGGCGAGGCCGTGGCGGCGGCCGTGGGTCTGTTGGGAGTCCTGGGATATCCTTTCGAGGGCTTGTCCGGGGCTGCCAACCATAGGCTGTTGGGGGCTACGTGAGGTTTTTTAGTCGGTAGGAGTCCGGCATAGCATCCATGATGGATTTTCCCTAACGTTAAAAAATACCTTACCTGGTACCTTCATTGTAAGTTCATTCTCATTCATTCAAGTTTCAAGAAGCCTCCGTATATTTAAATAAGTATTACTTTACTGTTACTTAGATTGATATTGACCAAGGCATAGGTTTTTATTATACCAAATTACATACTACTATATCTCTAAATGCGAGAACTTATCAAGCCTCTAGATAACAGTCTTCGCATGATCTGAGAACAAATTGGGCATTTAATGAGATAGTTCGAGAGCTGGGAACAAGATTAGCTGCAAATGAATCAAAGTAGCTCCGGGCCGCACTCAATCGATCGACTAACACTGGTACATACCTAATATTGTTACAGGCTCAAGCTCGACTATTTAGGTACAAGACTGTAGCCAAGTTACCTCTGCTAGATGGCATGCATGCAAGCCTGTATCTCAGAGGCTAATGCGTTTTATTTACAAAACTGGTGTTTTTAATTCAATCAGACCTGTAAATTAAAGTGAGATTAAAACGTTAATTAACAAAGATAGGAACTGATATCAGTAATGGAATGAGGCGTTGCAGGGCAAAAATCCATCGTAGCAGAACGTGGCACGTTGTAAAGCAGAGTATTGCACATTATAATGAAGCTGAAGGGTAACAAATTCCTTGTCCTACATGCATGAGCAGTTTGAGTCGTCATTTTCCGTAACAGTCAGTTAAAGTTATGTTATGAGTCTGTTGTTCGCTGGGATTGAGAGACCAAGGGGGTATGGCGAGTTTTACGTCTCCTTCTTTATTATCATTCAGCTTACAAACCAACAGAACACTTCAAAAAATATCCGCCAGGGCTCCTATGCACTTAAACCACACGGTACCTTACTACTGCCTACGGTCGGTAAGGGTATGGCCTCGGAAAGATGCCCCAGGATTCTCGAGAGACTTTAGCTACCACTGCCTGATGATAACAATATCACATGCTGAAGCATAAATTTTACTTGTAATTCTAAACAGCTTACGTAAGTACCTATTAAACTAGTTATAATAAACTTTCCACTTTACTCAAGTGATTCAACATCACCTAGGCACAAATGTGTTGTGTACAAATCATTATACAGAATGCGTGTGTGTGAAAGTGTCAATATCGACAGGTGTCAACAAGATACCAACGAAGTGTCAACCACTATACATAGTCCATTGAAATGTTACATGAGCTTTGCATTTATTAGAGGACGCAATTTTATTTTCGGGATATGTGTGGGGGGTCAATAGAAGCTTAACCTCAAGTTTGTGGGGTCGCCACACTTGTCCCCCGGCCGCAATCTTAAAAAGGGGTGAAAACACTTTTTTCCCAATATTTCGGAAACTATGAGTCTGAAGAAATATTTGACTTTGTGGCACCGCCACCGTTATATACCTAAATGTTAAACAATGCCAAATGTTGACAATAGACGAAGGTTTAATTTTCCCTACCTCCATTTATCAAACAAAAGTTCAATAGAACTTTGGAATTCGTAAAAAGGTGTTGAAAACCTTCTTTAATATAAATCATTGTTATAATCTACGAAGAACTTTCCTTTACTTTTCTTGTTTTATTTTTTTATGTACATGAATAATAATAAGGCTTGTATTTTCATATTTTATGAAAAATCATTTCACAGCGATTACCATATCATCTGTAGATTTAGCTAAATAGTATGTAGTCGCACTAGGTTTAAAGAGTAAAGAATCTTACCGTTATAATTATGGGCAAAAATAGGGTGATAATATTCTTGGTAAAACAATAACATGATAGTCGTTAAACCCAGTTAAAAACCTTATGTGCAGCTTGAAAAAATTCGACAGCCTGTTCATGTACATCTCCATCACTACTATTTAGTATACTTGTCTGACCGTCATAGTATAAAAAGCCGCAGGCTGATTACGTATAAAACAGCGATCAGCGATAATCGCGCAATCATTGCGCAATCATCGCGCGATTTATCGCTGGTCGCGGAAAAAATGGTATTACGTTAAATTCTATAGCAAATCGTTCGCTAATCGCTACGTCGCACTTATCACTACGAAACTAGCGCCATAAACAATTACGTGGCGATCACTGAAAACTGGGAACTGTCACATCTGTTGGGCATTTCATTAGTGTGTGTGTGTGCCGAGAGACCACTTTTATTTTTTCGGATTTTTGCAGTTTAACTGACAATAGTGCATAGTAAAAGTTGCGAATATATTTGTAAAGCTTAGTGATCGGTTAAAAAGCGCGTCCGAACACGTGCTCGCAGCACTATTGTTAGTTAAACTGCAAAAATCCGCAAAAAATGAAAGTGGTCTCTCAGTACACATATACACTAATGAAATATCGAAATCGCTGCCATTTGTCAAAAACGATACGTAATACGAAATTATCGCCAGATCGCTGCCGCAGTATAGCACAAATGCACTTTTTAATTTACTGATTGTCCTACAGAGGCAGCACCGTCGCTAGTTTGCTATGGCAAAACGATCGTTGATACGTAATACGAAACAGTCAACAAACAGCGATTATCGCGCGATTTCCGCGAGATTATCGCTATCGCTTGCCTATTGTAACATACGTAATAAGCCTGCCGGCCCAGTTTGAATCGGACCAAAAACGGCATAAAATCATGTTTATTCCATTAGGCCCTTTTAAATATTTTTTTTTTTTGCTATTAGTTTAACTGTCATGGTTTATAAGATACAGCCTTGTGACAGAAAAACGGACAGACAGACAGACCGACAGACGGACAGTGGAGTCTCAGTAATAGCGTTCTGTTTTGACCCTTTGTGTACGGAATCCTAAAAGGAAACAAATTATCAATTTGGTTTTCAACTGTGATAATGGTTACAATGAACTGTACCATTCTATTATAAGGATATCCCTTAGGTAATTAACCTCAATGATGAGACGAAACTTACGAAATTGTTAATTGAAGTTGGTTTAACTTACCTTTTGACTTTCACTAATGAAGTAAAGACATTCCAAAGTGTGATATTTAAGTTATTTGATTCTGACTAAGTAATATACAGTTTTGACTTGGCAACTAAAGTACCTATATTTTCTGATTTGCTACGTTTTTATAACTTATTATTATGTAACTAGCTAACCAGCGCAACTACGTTTATGTTATAACATGGATACCGACTGCAACGCCATCTGCTGGGCTGTTTTGTGAAAAACTCCTTGCTAGTTATTAATCGCTCGAATTGCGTTAGTGAAACTAGCGTAGTAAATATTAATATTTTTATGAATATTGTCAGTAACATTGAAAGAATGCCCCAAGCACGATAACACTTATTACCAGTATTACCGTGCCCCAAGGGTACCCTTATCCTAAAAACACAACAGAGATCTAGGTAGGTACACAAAGAGACAGGGCCGAATAAAAAATAACTACTACAAAATTTTCAACATAGAACTTTGGAAGTAGGTATAAAGTTCTGATTTATTACCAGCCAGTACTGCAACTTTTAGTGCCAACGCTCCGTGCTTATCTGCCGGATTACTTCACAAGTAAATTCAGCGCAGTGAAGTGAAAAGTAATGTTAACTTATTTATTTTAAGTAATTAGATGTCGCGTTACCTACGCCTCTAAAGTCTCAGAATAAGTTACTGTGTTATATTTTGTTCAGTAGGTATCTAGGAAGATGATCTCCATACTAACATCAACGCTGTTTAAAATTCAGAGATGGTGCGGTAACTTTATATCTCACGGTATTATATCCATGACAGGTTTTACAAGTTGGAAGATCAACTTAATTTTTAAAATATAACTTTTGCCATTAATGTAGAATTTTGCAGATGGAGTAGTAAAGACAGCTTTTTTATTTGCATGTAATTTTTTGTTGATTTGCAGGATAGAGACTGGTGTTCAAGCAGCCTGATCGTTTTATATTTATTTTATGACTTATATAGCGACAATTTTTTAGTTTCCCTTTATCGATTAATGAAGACCATATAACGTCGTCAGTAAGCGTAAGCTGCAATTTCAAATGTATTTTCCTCAACAAAAATATGTAACACGCCCTAAGAAAGTTGCTAGTGATAAAAATGGATTCATATACAATGTTATTCAATTCAGCTGTCATTGTACGTATTGTAAAATTCTAAGACAAAAGCAACCACATTATGGTTATGACCAGATGCGATCTCATCACTTCATCAGATACCAGACAAAATGATTCTAATGTGTGTGTTTGCCAGACAAGACATTAAAGTGTATAAGTATAATAAATGTTTGCCTTAGTTTGCTCGGTATTACCCTGACAGAATACGAAACGTACCTAAATATCTCTAGAGAATACGCACAATTAACAGATTCATGATTTTATGTAGCTTCTGTAATGTGTACTTACTTATTTATGTACAATATATTAATTTAGAAATACACATATTCCTGAGAGAGAATATACGAGTATGTAGGTACCTATGTTACCTGCGTGATTTTGAAATACCTGAAATTTCTTTGATTTTAACTTCAGAAAACATTGTCTTACCATCGCTTTTTTTGTTTGTTTTATACAGTGATTAAAGTAGATAGATTCACTGATTCAATAGACTATCAAACGGATTTTCATGCAATTTTCACCAAAGGTCATATAATTTTTAAAGTGATGAACAGTTTTTTTTTTCATTGTATCTATAATATTTATAAAATGAAATTTAAGTCTTACGAGTTATATGGTTTAAGAAAAATGTAAAGCGTTATCCATTCATATAAAATGCGTAGCAAATTCTTGCTATGCATAGATATAAAAATATTTATTGAATTTTCATGTAGCTTTTACGAAAGGATAGAGTGATTTATTAAAAAGTTTTAATTATAAGAACCTATGACGCAGGTGAAGAGGCTGGGCATAAGGTATTAGTAAACTTGTAACTACTAACGCTGTTTTTGGAAGTATTCAAATTTACATTACATGTCTTGTGTCAATATCACTTCTGTTCGTACCTACTATTGTTCTAACTTACATTCCTTGAACCCGTTTTTGAGCACACCAGACCAACATAAAAATGATACGAACGCAGATAGGTACCTTAATAACATACAACATGTCGTAAATATCGTTTTGTATTCCAAAATATTTTATTTTTATAGTGTTTCATTATTCATCGGTTTGTTCGTAGCAATCTAGCAATATAATGCTTCTTACCGCTCATTATTTGAGCCGAATTTAGTAAATTCAATTTCATTTTGGACACCGCTAGAAGAAATTGAAATAAAGGTACAGTCAGCTAAGAAAGTGGTCTAACAGTTTTGACAAAAGTTTTTGTGAGATCTATAACTTTTCTAATGAAAATAAGTAAGTTATCTTAGACCTATTAGAGTGGTTGTGAACTCTGATAATTGAAACTTGACACTTGGTATGATGTAATTAAAGCTTCCTTATAGCTATGAAGTTTCTCTTCCTTCTTCCATCTTTTTACCGATTAACTAAGTTCTGTTTATTTGTAAATATGTCCCTACTCGCAACAAGCACAGTGCAGTAAGTAGTAAGTAAACTGGGAAGAATGAGGACAGAGAATACAGTTAGATTGTGTCAATCTCACGAATTTTGACTCAGCCAAATAGTAGTAGAGAAAGCGCTACATAAATTCCCAACAAGCTGAAAATTGGTAAGATTGTTTAAAATATAACTAAGAATAAAATTTGAAAGTTCCCCATCATTCCCGTGTAAGGAAAAAAAATATTCAAGGTCAAAGGTCAAAACAATGGGTTTTTTGCAATTTTCAGCAAAACGGTAAGTTTTATCATAAAAGTACCTCTGACAAAAATAGTAGATTATAAAATTATCTATAAAAATGTGTCAATAGTTTTTTCGTTCGAGCCACCGTTTCTGAGATATACCGATTCAAAAAGTTATAAAAGTTATTATCGTCATAATAAGCATGAGTACGCAACGTATATATATCTCTATCTTTTTTTTGTTTACGTGAGGGAAAATCCTCATGGATGTTATGCCGGACTCCTACCGACTAAAAAACCTCACGTAAGGCCCAACAGCCTATGGTTGGGAGCCCCGGGTAAGCCCTCGGAAGGATGTCCCAGGACTCCCAACAGAACTACGGCCGCCACTGCGGCCTCGTCCAGGGGGCTGGTTCGGGTGCTATCCCGCGTCTTTGGGGGGTTTCGGGTGTGATCCCGCTTCTAAGGGGGGAGGGGGGCGTGCGTGAGTTTCTCACGTCACGCTGCCGTCATGAGCCTGCTTCTGTAAGGACGGTGAGCGACCCTCTCACATAAAATAAAAAAAATAAAATAAAATTTATTCCCTTTGAAATTTTTAAAAAATTATTTAGGTTTGTCAAAATTTTTGTGACTCTACTGGGGGTTCGGAAATGCTACAGACTGAGAAGAACACCCCAAGAAACTCAGTCCGGTCCCTCTTATTCATCTTAGTATCTAATACAGTTTTTTTTTTAAATGTAGAAAGGAGCAATTCGTGTCACTGCCAGGCAGTCTTGTCTTCTAGAAAGTCTTTAATGCTATAATAAGCTTTCTGGCACAATTTAAGCTTTACTAGTTTTTTAAATTTATTAACTGACAAACCTGTTATGGCTGTCGGCAATGTATTGTACATTCGAATACAATTACCCGCAAAAGAATTGCTTATTTTATTAAGCCTAAATCTAGGTACAGCCAATTTATTCTTATTTCTTAAGTTTAGGTTATGGATATCACTATTTTTAATAAATTTACTGTTATTTTTATGAGTATATAATAAGTTTTCATATATGTACTGTGAATACACAGTAAGGATGTTGATATCCTTAAACTTTTCTCTTAATGACTCCCGAAACCCCATACCATAGATAGCCCGGACTGCCCTTTTCTGCAACACAAAGATACATTCGATGTCGGCAGCGTTACCCCATAATAGTATGCCATAGGTCATGACACTGTGGAAGTAGCTAAAGTAGACAAGACGCGCTGTTTTAATGTCTGTCAGTTGTCGGATCTTTTTAACGGCATAGGCTGCAGAGCTCAGTCTGCCCGAGACTTTCTCGATATGAGGCCCCCACTGCAAGTTGGAGTCTAACTTTATGCCCAGAAAGACAGTTTCATCGACCAATTCTACTTGATCATCCCTAATCCTAATACTGGTGTTAACGAGCCTAACATTTGGCAAGGTGAATCTTATACATTTTGTTTTAGTTTCGTTTAACAATAAATTATTAGCGTTAAACCAGTGGACTACCCTAGAGAGGGCATTGTTTACTTCGTCAAGATCGCGTTGTCCACGTTCAACTTTAAATATTAAAGATGTGTCATCAGCAAACAAAACTACCTCGTGATCGTCTCTTATAAGGTGAGGGAGATCATTTACGTACACTAAAAATAGAAAAGGTCCCAGAATTGAACCCTGAGGCACCGCCATTGTTACAGCAGAACCATTTGACTGTTTACCATTTATAACTACTCTCTGTACTCTATCTCTAAGGTAAGAACTAATTAAATCCAAGGCCGTCCCCCGGATTCCATAATGATCAAGTTTTTGAATTAAAGTCTGATGCTGGACACAATCGAAGGCCTTAGATAAGTCGCAGAATACACCATAAGCATCATACGACTCCTCCCAGGCCTCATATATACACTCTAACAATTTGATGCCAGCATCCGTGGTAGACCGACCTCGCGTGAAACCGAATTGTTTAGTATGGAATAGTTTATTTGTATTAAAATGATTTTGCATTTGATTAAGCATTACCTTTTCAAAGATTTTACTAAACGTGGGTAGTACAGAAATAGGACGAAAATTGGACGGATCTGAGGTGCTACCCGATTTAAACAGAGGAGTTATTTTACTAAACTTCATTAAGTCAGGAAACACACCACTATCAACACAATTATTAAATATTATTGATAATTCAGGGGCAACCATTTCAATTAACGAATTAACTAAATGTACAGAAATTCCCCAGAGGTCAGCAGTTTTCTTAATATTTAAAGATTTAAAAGTTTTTATGACAGTGTGTATACTAATTTTACTGAATTTAAATATTTCATTACAGCAAGGAACATTTGCTTTTAACAAGGATTCTGCTATTGGGGTAGAAGAACCTAGGGCTCTGGTCAAATCTACTGGAATTCGAGAAAAAAATTGTTCAAATTCGTTAGCGACTTCGGCATCTGTTGTAATTATGTTACCATTTACTTTAAGTTTAAAATTATTATCATTCGATTTTGCTTGGCCTCTTTCTGCGTTAATTATTTTCCAAGTAGATTTAACTTTGTCTACACTATTGAGAATTTTATTACTTATATACTTTCTTTTGGCTGCTAAGCAGTCTGCTTTAAACTTTTTTGAATAAGTTTTAACATAATTTAGAAATTCATCTGTTCTATTAAGCTGTCTTTCTGAGTATAGTTCATACAGTTTTTGTCTACTTTTATGTATATCCTCAGTGGCCCATTCACTGAAGGCTGGCCTATCACCGATTGTGACTTCCTTAGACTTGAATACGGAGTTGAACTCATTGTAAAAGGAATCAAAAAATAACTTATACATTACATTTGGATCTAAGCCAGTGTCTAAAAATGGAAGTTTATTGCAAAGTCCAACTTGCATACGTTCCAAGCGGTCACTAGTTACTGGTCTACATAATATTTTACGTCTTTTAACTTTTTCTCTTGTGATCTTGAAAGATGCTATTTGCCCAGTATGATCTGATTTTATCTTATTTATAATACTCTTACTTTCTGGCAACATATCACTGTATATATTGTCCAGACAAGTAGCTGTTGTATCACAATATCTAGTAGGCTCTAAAAATAAGTTAGTGAGATTGTGTGATTTAAATAAATTTAAGATATCATTGGTCTGACGCGTATTTATAAGTATATTAACATTAAAATCACCGCACACTATTAGGTGTTTATTAGTTTTTCCAAGTTTAAATAGCACTTTATCCATTACTTCCTCAAACTCACAAAAGGGTGAGACTCCAGGTTTATATACGCATACTACTATGAATTGCTCCAATTCTACGCACGATATTTCAACTGTACACTCTACAGAGAGGGACACAACATCTTTCCGTTCCTTATATTTTAATTTCTTATTTAGTAAAATCATCGAACCCCCCCCGTGTTGTGTTGACCCTGCAGAACGCACTACCAACCCGGTGACTACTGAAACTGAACATGAGCTCATACTCCTTACGCATATGTTCTGTAAGACAAACAATTTCAATATTATCTGAGCTCATGAACAGCTCCAATTCAAACTCTTTGACCTGTGTTAATGTTGCAATATTATAATGCACCAGGCTGATGTAATTTACATTTTTTAATTTAGTTTTGTTCGGAGGACAGTTTCCGATAAAATTACGGTTTGCAATTAAATTTAACTCTATTAATTTACAATTTTGGCTAGAGGGTAATTCCTCTGTTGTCCCAGCAGTTAATTTAAATTACTTGGAACAGATTCCAAAGTCCTAAAACTACTCTGCTCAAATAAAGCAGTTTTGTCAGCCAAGTTTTTGGCTACAGAATAAAAATAATTAAATAGCAAACTTGCTACTTGTCTTTTATAATATTTGGGTAGACAATACCTACCCTTGTGATTATTATAGACTATAAACTTGCTATGTGACAAATTTGTGTTAAATACAGAATTAAAGTCAATTATATTAAATTTATTATTATACTGACTTATTAAATTTAAACGTAAATTCATCTTATATCTAAATTAATTTTCCGAATCTGGCACACCTTTTATAAATGGAAGTGTGAACATTACAACTTGTATGACATTTAAGTTTAAGATGTAATTCATGTCCTCAGACCCCCGGTCATGGAGGCTGACAGTCCTCGGCAAAGACACGTCGGTGCGGAACTCGGGTGGGAGAGTTTTCTCCCGTACCCGCCCCGCCGCCTCCTTCACGAGCATGACCTGCTCGCAGAAAGAGGCGGCGCAGTCCCACTTACTCCCGCTGGAGATCATGGCTCGCACCATGGTGTCGAGCGAGAGAATGTCCACGTCCAGACCCACTACGAAGACCTGGCGCTGTTGCGCCCACGCCATGCACTCCACTAGCGTATGGAGTGCTGTGTCATCGCTGCGGTCCTCGCAGTGCTGACACTCAGCCGTGGTTTCCCGGTGTCTCCACCACAGATACCTACCGAAGCTACCGTGCCCGGCAAGCATCTGTGACAACCAATAGGAGAGAGCACCGTGTCTTCTCTCCAGCCACTCGTCCATGACCGGTCTGACGGCCGCGATTGTGGCGAATCATCCCCTTGGTTACTCAAGTCGCACCTTCCATGCTTCCACGGTTTCCTGGTGGAGCAGGGACCGCTGGGCTTCGATTTCTCGAGACGCAGGCCTTTGGCCCCGCTCCAGCGCCTCCTTGCGCCATCTGAACAGTGACTCAAGGGCTCTCGCTTCCAGGTCCCATGGAGGGTTTCCGGCTAGGAGACATGCCGCCTCACCGGAGATCGTGCGGTATCCTCGTATCACACTGACGGCCATTGCTCTCTGCGGGCTCAGCAATCTAGCCACATTGCTAGCCATCAGGGTCTCCGCCCATACGGGGGCCTCGTATAGGGCCATGCTTAGCACGATCCCCAGTCTCCTGTAGGGAGCGTTGGGTCCTCCGATGTTGGGCATCAGCCGCGCAAGTGCGGCTGATGCCTGAAGTTTTGGGACCAAACTTCAGAAGTGATGTCCGAAGTTCCACCGGCCATTGAGTACGAGCCCCAGATACTTCATTGAGGGCTCGATGCCGATGCTGACGCCCCCTACCTGGCTGGACCCTGCAGGTGGCCCCCTCCGAGGTCTGTGGAAGCAAAGTGCCTCGGATTTATGAAGTGCGACCTCGAGACCCAGTCGCCGAATCCGACCCATGACTTGAGCAACCCCTGCCGTGGCCTTTAGTGCTGCGTCACGGTGCGTCGCTCCCTGCGCCGTAACGAGGGTGTCGTCCGCGTAACACGTTACGCCGACCCCTCTGAGCAACGGACCACGCAGCACTCAGTCATAACCGATGTTCCACAGAAGCGGTCCTAATACCGATCCCTGTGGAACACCGCACGACACATCTCGCCGACCCGGCCGCAGCCAGCTCGGGTAAGTAGGTAATGGCCCTCTCGGAGAGATAGGCCCCGACAATTCGACGGAGGTAGGGAGGCACTCCATGGTAAATACGCGCCTCCCTAAAGCAGTTCCAGGGCAAGGTGTTGAAGGCGTTTGCGATGTCGAGAGACACCGCCACCACCACCTCACCCTGTGAGACTGCTTCATCCGTCAGGCCTCTAATGCGCATGATCGCGTCCACGGTGGAGTGGAGTAGGCCTAATGCGGAAACCACAATAAAAAAACGCGCTAAGTACACTACCACTAGGTGGCGTGGAAACGTGTACATATTATGACGATAACAACTTTTATAAGTTTTTGAATCGGTATATCTCAGAAACGGTGGCTCGTACGAAAAAACTATTGACACATTTTTATACATAACTAGCGGTACCCTGCCACGCTTCGCTGTGACTTTTTTATGGTGGTTTTATGTGCCTATGAGAAATGAGTAACAAACTAAATGATGGGTACATTTAAAAAAAATGTGTGCGTGAACTATTGTACACACGTAAGAAGTGAAACTTCTTCATGACCTTATTTTTCGAAAGAAATATCATAGGAGTTAGTAGTAGTCCAAAAGTTCAAAAGTCCAAAGTCAAAAAGTCAAAAAGTCAAAAAGTCCAAAAGTCCAAAAGTCCAAAGTCCAGAACTCCAAAACTCCAAAACTTCGAAACTCCGAAACTCCGAAACTCCAAAACTCCAAAACTCCAAAACTTCAAAACTCCAAAACTCCAAAACTCCAAAACTCCAAAACTCCAAAACTCCAAAACTCCAAAACTCCAAAACTCCAAACCTCCAAAACTCCAAAACTCGAAAACTCCAAAACTTCAAAACTCCAAAACTCCAATACTCCAAAACTCCAAATCTCTAAAACTCTAAAACTCTAAAACTCTAAAACTCCCAAACTCCAAAACTCTAACCCCCTTATTCATAATCGTTTATTAAACCTATTTTAGTTAAAACACATTTTAAGTCTATTGCTGTCTCTAACCATACTCTGTCATTGGTTAGAGACAGCAATAGACTTAAAGTGTGTTTTAACTAAAATAGGTTTAATAAACGATTATGAATAAGGGGGTTAAACTCTAAAACTCTAAAACTCCAAAACTCCGAAACTCCAAAACTCCAAAACTCCAAAACTCCAAAACTCCAAAACTACAAAACTCCAAAACTCCAAAACTCCAAAACTCCAAAACTCCAAAACTCCAAAACTCCAAAACTCCAAAACTCCAAAACTCCAAAACTCCAAAACTCCAAAACTCCAAAACTCCAGAACTCCAAAACTCCAAAACTCAATGCTCCAAAACTCCAAAACTCCAAAACTCCAAAACTCCAAAACTCCAAAACTCCAAAACTCCAAAACTCCAAAACTCCAAAACTCCAAACCTCCAAAACTCCAAAACTCGAAAACTCCAAAACTTCAAAACTCCAAAACTCCAATACTCCAAAACTCCAAAACTCTAAAACTCTAAAACTCTAAAACTCTAAAACTCCCAAACTCCAAAACTCTAACCCCCTTATTCATAATCGTTTATTAAACCTATTTTAGTTAAAACACATTTTAAGTCTATTGCTGTCTCTAACCATACTCTGTCATTGGTTAGAGACAGCAATAGACTTAAAGTGTGTTTTAACTAAAATAGGTTTAATAAACGATTATGAATAAGGGGGTTAAACTCTAAAACTCTAAAACTCCAAAACTCCGAAACTCCAAAACTCCAAAACTCCAAAACTCCAAAACTCCAAAACTACAAAACTCCAAAACTCCAAAACTCCAAAACTCCAAAACTCCAAAACTCCAAAACTCCAAAACTCCAAAACTCCAAAACTCCAAAACTCCAAAACTCCAAAACTCCAAAACTCCAAAACTCCAGAACTCCAAAACTCCAAAACTCCATGCTCCAAAACTCCAAAACTCCAAAACTCCAAAACTCCAAAACTCCAAAACTCCAAAACTCCAAAACTCCAAAACTCCAAAACTCCAAAACTCCAAAACTCCAAAACTCCAAAACTCCAAAACTCCAAAACTCTAAAACTCTAAAACTCTAAAACTCCAACTCCAAAACTCCAAAATGTCAAACGCCTAAAACTCGAAAAGTCCAAAAGTATAAAAGTCCAAAAGTCCAAAAGTCCAATAGTCCAAAAGTCCAAAAGTCCAAAGTCCAAAAGTCCATAACTCCAAAGTCTAAAAGTCTAAAAGTCCAAAAGTCCAAAACTCCATAACTCCATAACTCCAAAACTCCAAAACTCCAAACTTCAAAAAGTCTGAAGTCCAAAACTCCAAAATTCCGAATGTCCAAAAAGTTCAAAAATAACATGCAAAACATATCTGACCTCTTTATTAGGTAAGTACTCTCTTTTATTATTCTGAATGCAAGAAGGCCGCAATCAAACTTCTCTTAAAAAACATCAATCTGGTAGGTACCTTCTAAATAGGCTGTTTATAATATTTTGTTCTGAAGCTGGCAGAACATAATTTTAAAAAAACGACCAACGCCATCTATTGGTAAAATCACTTTTTAAAGCTATTTTATTCTTATTGCTGTTATGATAAAAGTGTATAAAGTAGTCTAAAACCATCTCTGAATCCTATTGTATATCGTGTCCATTTAGAGCTCAATCGATTCAGTAAATTTTGAGTTTTTAATAGATACACAAACGCACACAACATTTTTACATATATAGATTTTATAATCTAAAAATTTTGTCTGAAGTACTTTTGTGATAAAACTTACCGTTTTGCTGAAAATCGCAAAAAACTCATTTTTTTTATCTTTGACATTGAATAATTTTTTTTCCTTACACGGGAATGATGGGGAACTTTCAGGTATTGTTTATAATTATGTTTTGAACAATTTTACTCATATTCAGCTTGTTGGGAATTTATGTACCATCGAATGTCTAAATTGACCGGACTAAAAAGGGTTAAGCGACATATTAAGATTTAGGGTTTATTAAAAATGTAGAGTTCAGAACAACGTAGCTTAGCAAACCAACACATAAATTTCAATACTAATAGATTGTTGATTTTCACGTAACACTGCGTCTAAAGGGTATCTTATGTGTAGAAGCCTCGGAGGCCTGTTCCGTAGGCCTGGGTCGGAAACATCAACGAGTGAGGAGGACCTCCCTCGGAAGGTTGTGGCTACCACCGCGGGTAGAGGTCGGAAGACCGACCTCTACAGAGCGAAAGGGGGTAGAGTAGCAGCAGAGCCGCCGGCAATTGTGCCCCCGCTGCCAAGCGGGAAGGTCACGGAGGTGCCGGCGGCTAAGGAAATCATGGCGGCTCTTGCCCGCATTTCTGGCGCCGTAAAGGGTGCCAAGAATGTGGCGGGGAAGAAGAAGGTCGTGGCGGACGCAGTCACAGGCGCCACCAAAGCGTTGGAGGAGCTCCTCGAGAGGAGTGTCTCCAAGGAGGAGGGGAAGCTCCGGGCTCGGGTTGCGAGCCTGGAGGCGGAGCTTGTCGACTCCCGTAAGCAGCAGCAGCTGATGCGGGAGGAGATGGATAAGCTGACGCAGCTGGTCCAGGGGGCCGGGGAGGCTCGGGGTGTAAAAACCCCCGCTCCCCGTGCACCACCTAAGACGACACCATCGACGGTCCAGCTGCTGGAGGCCATCGAGCGACGCCTTGGCGTCCTTGAGGACCGGGCATACCGCCCGCTGCTGGCAGCTCCCGTCAACGCTTCATATGCGAAGACGGCTGCTCCCAGTGGGACTCCTGGTCCCAAGCCGATGGCCTCCGCCCCCAAGAAGACGGCACCTAAGGGAAGTGGCAACCCCGCCTCCCCACAAACAGCCAGCACTCCTGCTGCACCCCAGTCCACCTCAAGAGAGGGGGGCTGGGAGGTGGTGGGAGCGAAAAAGAAGACGGCTAAGGCCGCGAAAAAGGCGGCGAAGGCCGCCAAGAAGGCGGAAAAAGTCGCCGCTAAAGCGGCAAAAGCCGCCGCGGCGAAGGCGCCGAAGAGGCTCCGCGCTCCCCGCTCCACTGCCGTCGTCATTACGGTGACGACGGAGGGTAAGGCGAAGGGCGTGGGGTACGCCGAGGTCCTGAGGCAGGCGAAAGCCTCAGTCGACCTCAAGGCCCTCGAGATAGAGGGAGGTCTCCGGTGCAAGGTGACGCGCACCGGAGCACGCCTCCTCGAGGTCTCCGGCGCCACCAGCGGCCCCAAAGCGGATGCCTTAGCGGCGAAGCTGCGGGAGTCGCTGAATGCGGGCGACGTCTGCGTAACCAGACCCAACAAATGCGCCGGGCTGCGCATTTCGGGTCTGGATGACGCGGCCACGACGGACGAGCTGATCTCCGCCGTCGTGGAGGCGAGCGGCTGCCCCCGTGATCAGGTGAGGTCAGGCGAAATCCGCTTTGGCCCCACTGGTCACGGGTCGGCGGTTGTGAACTGCCCAGTCGCGGCGGCTCAAAAAGTTGCGGATGGACGGAGCCTCCTCAATGGGGGCTTCCTGAGGGCGCAGGTGCATCTCCTGCAGCCCCGCGAAGACAGGTGCTATAGGTGCCTGGTCGTGGGGCATGTAGGAGTGCAGTGTACGGCGGAAGTCACCGTAGGCGACCGGTGCTTCCGCTGTAGTCAGCCCGGTCACAAGGCCCTTGCGTGTGACGCTCCGCCGCGCTGTTATAAATGCGTGGCGGAGGGCAAGGAGGCCAATCACCGGGCGGGCAGCAAGGCCTGCGCTGCCTCAAGGCCGAAGCCCCGTCCGTCCGCACGGGGGGGTGAGACGGAGGGTGCACTTTCGCGGCAGGGTGCGGAAATGGATGTCCATTGATGGACACCCATATCCGCATCCTGCAGGTGAACCTGAACCACTGCACTGGTGCTCAGGACCTTCTGTACCAGAGCATCAGGCAGTGGTCCATTAACATCGCTGTCGTCGCCGAGCCGTACTGGGTTCACCCGGGAAGCCCGGTGGATCTGGACGGCCTGGCGACTATCTTTGGGGGGACCGGCGCGGACGACTCGCGCCTAGCGCTTATTGCTAGGGGCCCGGGTTGCGTCGCGGCGGAATATGAGGGTGTGGCTGTCGTGGCCGTTTACATCTCGCCGAGCCTCGACCAGCATCAGTTTGAGCTATGGCTCCCTGAGCTGGACGTCGTTCTCGCTGCATGCCGGCCTCGCCCTGTCCTGGTCCTGGGAGACTTCAATGCCTGGTCGCAGGCTTGGGGCTCCCGGGAAACCAGAGACAGGGGGAGGAAACTGGAGGACTGGGTCACAACACGTGGCCTAGTCATCCTGAACCGGGGGAATGTCGCAACCTGGACGCGGCGGGGGCTCAGCTCGGTCATAGACGTCTCGTTTGCGACCCCTGAGCTCGCCCGCCGTGTCCAGGGATGGCGCGTGGTGGAGGAGGAGGAGACGTTGTCAGTTCACCGATATATTCGGTTCGACGTCTCCCCTCCACCAAACCTGCCGCCAGCAATTGCGAATCCCGCGGAACCGCGTTGGGCACTTCATCGCCTTGATCGGGAGGCTCTCCTGGAGGCGGCCATCGTGCAGGCCTGGATTCCGTCAGCGGACAGGCCTGCCGATGTTGATACCGAGGTGGAGTGGTTCGGGAGAGCCATGTCGCACATCTGCGATGCGGCGATGCCCAGGGCTAGGCCCAGGCCGGCGAGGAAACAGGTGTACTGGTGGACGCCGGAAATCGCGCAGTTGCGCGCGGAGTGCGTTACCACGCGCCGCCGGTACACCAGGTTTCGCCGGAGGCGTCGCCGCCCAGACGATGCGGCAGCCCGAGAGACGGAGCTCTACGATGGGTACAAGGAGGCCAAGAGGGCCCTCCAGACGGCCACCAAGCGGTCCAAAAAACTGGGCCGCGATGAGCTGATGGAGACTCTGGAGCGGAACCCGTGGGGGCGCCCGTACCTTATGGTAAGGGGCAAATTACGCCCTAAGGCGCCCCCACTGACTCAGAGTCTCCAGCCGGAGCGGCTGGAGGAGGTCCGGGACTCCTTGTTCCCGTCGAGAGCGGAGGAACATATTTCTCCGCGCATGGCTCCGTCTCAGGCGCCCAACGCGGAAGGCAGCGAGAACGACGTGCCCGTAGTCACCGAGGGTGAGTTAGGGGCGGCTGTCCTGCGGCTTAAATCCCGCAGAAACACCGCCCCTGGACCCGACGGCATTCCAGGCCGTGCATGGGTCCTGGCTCTCGAGGAGCTTGGGCCTCGACTTATGGGTCTTTATAGCGCATGCCTCGAAAAAGGCCAGTTTCCCAAGGTCTGGAAGACAGGGAAACTGGTCTTGATTCGAAAGGCGGGGCGGCCGGCAAATTCCCCATCAGGGTACCGGCCGATCGTGTTGCTCGACGAGGTGTGCAAGCTCTTCGAGCGCATTATTGCACAACGCCTCGTCGGGCACCTCACACGCGTGGGGCCTGATCTGGCGGATAGCCAGTTTGGCTTCCGTCAGGGACGCTCCACCGTGGACGCGATCATGCGCATTAGAGGCCTGACGGAGGAAGCAGTCTCACAGGGTGAGGTGGTGGTGGCGGTGTCTCTCGACATCGCCAACGCATTCAACACCTTGCCCTGGAGCTGCGTCAGGGAGGCGCTTATCTATCATGGAGTGCCTCCCTACCTCCGTCGAATTGTCGGGGCTTATCTCTCCGAGAGAGCCATAACTTACCCGAGCTGGCTAGGGCCGGGTCGGCGAGATGTGTCGTGCGGTGTTCCACAGGGATCGGTTTTAGGGCCGCTCCTGTGGAACATCGGTTACGACTGGGTGCTGCGTGGTCCGTTGCTCAGAGGGGTCGGCGTAACGTGTTACGCCGACGACACCCTCGTTACGGCGCGGGGAGCAACGCACCGTGCCGCAGCACTTAAGGCCACGGCAGGGGTTGCTCAGGTCGTGGGTCGGATTCGGCGGCTGGGTCTTGAGGTCGCCCTTCACAAATCCGAGGCTCTGTGCTTCCACGGACCTCGGATGGGGCCACCTGCGGGATCCAGCCTACAGGTGGGGGGCGTCAGCATCGGCATCGAGCCCTCGATGAAGTATCTGGGGCTCGTACTCGATGGCCGGTGGAACTTCGGACATCATTTCCGAAGTTTGGTCCCAAAACTGAGGGGAGCATCGGCCGCACTCGCGCGGCTGATGCCCAACATCAGGGGACCCAACGCTCCCTACAGGAGGCTGTACCTTGGGATAGTGCGAAGCATGGCCCTGTACGGGGCTCCCGTATGGGCGGAGACCCTGACGGCCAGCAATGAGGCTAGACTGATGAGCCCACAGAGAGTGATGGCCGTCAGGGTGATAAGAGGATACCGCACGATCTCCGGTGAGGCGGCATGTCTCCTAGCCGGGACCCCTCCATGGGACCTGGAAGCGAGAGCCCTTGCGTCACTGTTCAGATGGCGCAAGGAGGCGCTGGAGCGGGGCCAAAGGCCTGCGTCTCGAGAAATCGAGGCCCAGCGGACCCTGCTCCACCAGGAAACCCTGGAGACATGGAAGATGCGACTTGAGCAACCAAAGGGGGGATTCGCCACAATCGCGGCCGTCAGACCGGTCATGGACGAGTGGCTGGAGAGAAGACACGGTGCTCTCTCCTACCGGTTGACACAGATGCTTGCCGGGCACGGTAGCTTCGGTAGGTATCTGTGGCGAAAACACCGGGAAACCACGGCCGAATGTCAGCACTGCGAGGACCGCAGCGATGACACGGCGCTCCACACGCTGGTGGAGTGCACGGCGTGGGCACAACAGCGACAGGTCCTCGTAGTGGGTCTGGGCGTGGACACTCTCTCGCTTGAGGCCATGGTGCGAGCCATGCTCTCCAGCGGGAGTAAGTGGGACTGCGCCGCCTCTTTCTGCGAGCAGGTCATGCTCGCGAAGGAGGCGGCGGGCCGGGTGCGGGAGAGAACTCTCCCACCCGAGTTCCGCAGTCGGCGGCCTGGGCGCCGCCGACGTGTCTTCGCCGAGGACTATCGGCCTCCATGACCGGGGGTCTGAGGACGGTGAGAGGGCCGCTCACCGTCCTTACAGAAGCAGGCCCATGACGGCAGCGGGACGTGAGCACTCACGCACGCCCCCCCTTAGAAGCGGGGTCACACCCGAAATCCCCCATAGACGCGGGATTGCACCCGAACCACCCCCTGGGCGAGGCCGCATTGGCGGCCGTAAGTCTGTTGGGAGTCACGGGACATCCTTCCTGAGGGCTTACCCGGGGCTCTCAACCATAGGCGGTTGGGCGTTACGTGAGGTTTTTTAGTCGGTAAGAGTCCGGCATAGCATCCTACGAGGATTTTCCCTCACGTTAAAAAAAAAAAAAAAAAAAAAAAAATGTGTAGAAGCCTTTAGGTCAATAACATATTATTGAAACTCTTATTCTATAGAAATAGTTTCAGCTACATAACAACCCTACTGTTGATATATTACGAGTCATTTTCAAGCCGTTAGCCCCACCTCCAGACCAATTGTCGCAAGACGGTAACCGCAGACAAATGGAACAACTATTGTTGGTCGCCTACCAGCCCTTGATACTTTATAAACACATTACCTACCTAAACAACAGAAATAAATCATGTGACGTCTTCATAAATAATGTCTACGCGTTATTACGTTTCTTGGTTAGAAAATGTCCTACATAAAGATCCCATCAACTTTATTACAGGTACTTATTTCTATAATTTGGAACACTGGATTGGTTAAAGAATCGATAACTATTATTTAACTGTCACTGCGAAGGTAATACTCGTATGTACAACTCTAGGTAAATGTTTACAGGTTGTATGTAACTATTACGTGATAAGTGATATACTTAGTTAGATGATAATGGACCAAATTCATAGAAAGTTAAGAGTAGAACATCTTACCTAGATGTTTTACATGTCAGAAAGAGAGTATTTAACTTATCCACAATATCCACATAATAATAGAGAACGCCTCTGGCTCCTCTAGTGTGTAACTCGATTTATAGAAGACTGAATTACTGAAACGATTTTCATGAAATTTGATATAGAGACAGAATGAACGTTGCAAAAGTTGGTCTGTAGTATCAGAGTATATTATTTTTATTTCATCATTTGGTGTGTAATATTTTGACATCAATTGCAAGCGTGTCTTAATTCTTTGCATAAATCGAGACACTATTCCAAAGAAAAAGTCTACAATTAGCTGTTTTAAAGAACTTACACCTTAATTTACAGAGAAACTAATTAAGTATAGAGTAGAAAGTGTATATAACATATATTACAAGTAACAGTAAGAAACGTCTGAAGACAAATAAGGGGGATGGGGACGATAAAGATTCGAAATAATGTACTAGGCTGGCGTAACTCTATCGAGATGTCACAGAATTCCTCCCCATCGCAGACTAAGAGACTGAGTACATACCTACTTATAATCGTATAATTAATGAAGACCTTTTAAGTACACCAGGAAGGCTAATTATTTTCTTTACCAGAGAACATAATTACGCAATTCCAATAAATTAAGAAGATCTAGTAGGGTTTAATTGCACAGGCATAAATTGTTTCCTGAGCAGATAATTTCTCAGCATGGTTTTATGCGCGACTCGTAAAACTCGGAAGTGTTCAGCCACGATATGTAGCCATTAAGTGCTAAGTTCGACCGTGCCATAATCCTTTTAAGGGGCACATTGATCTACCAATTTGCTAGTAAAGTGGTGGGTTTATTCATATGGGTCAACGGATTATAAAGTTGCAACTTTGCTGAACTTAAATAAATACATACATACATATATAGTTTATATATGTATTAAACTGTATCACTGAACTTCATACCACTTCAAAATCACGTGATATGTAATATTTTTTTCACCTTTTAGACTTTCCCTTGAAAAGAAACTTCACGCTACTCATTTATCATAATTATACATGTAATTATAATTTCGTATTACAAACACAATTTTTTTTATATTGTAACGCAGAATATAATATGTTTACCAAGCCACAAGACGGCTTTGATGAATAAAAGTGTGCTATGTATGTGTGCTCGTATTTACAATCATTTGCCAAAATCCTTGCGAGAACTTGTAGAATTTTATACTAAACTTTTAAGAATAAACTTAAACAAATATTAACTCGTAAATGTTTCTACTCAGTAGATGATTACTTGAAGAACAACTTTGAAATGGATTGAGTGGAGTGCGTTATGTCTGTAATTGTTGCACTATATTAATTATTGAATTTGTTATGAGAATCCAGTAACTGAATTTGAATATTTTTTGTTGTCACATTTTAAACGTTGACATTAATAATCTAACAATTTCAATTTTGACATGATATTTTCAATTGTTGACATTTACTCGTATTACTGACTTCTTAAAATATGTTATTTGACTAAATTATTTTTCATGAATGTGGGGTCGAGCAGTACGGTAGTGTGCTTTTGAGATAGGTTCAGTGGTATTGTGAAGACTGAGGTCATATATAGCTCCATAGTATCAATACTTACCTATTATTTACCTAATTTCAATGTACTATATTATCGCATTTAATGTACCTATTTAAATTTAAATTAAATAGTATGTTGTAATAATAATAATGTGTAAGCCGCTGGCAGATTCGGAGAACTATGTGTCACTATATTTATTAGATCTATGTACTTACCCATTTCACACAAATAATAAATAAATAAATATTCACGGACATCTCACACAATGCTATCTGATCCCAAAGTAAGCTAGGAATAACTTGCTTGTGTTATGGGTATCAGAACACGGATATTAATACTTATATACTTTTAAATACATACATATTATACATAGAAACACCCAGACTCTTGAAACAAACATTTATGGGTCACACAAATAAAGATAAATAAATAGTAGATTGTATAACAAGGGGGCAAAATAGTATTTTTACGGCGAGGGCGCTACTTTGAATCACGAGCGAAGCGAAGGATTCTAGAATAGAATCCCGAGCATAGCGAGGGATTCTAACATAGAATCCTGAGCGTAGTGAGGGATTCAAAGTACACCGCCCGAGGGAAAAATAATTTGCCCCCGAGTAATATACTCTACTTTTCATTCCCTTTCTATGAGAAAAACTAAGTTTTGTACGACGTAGTTACCTTCTATAGTTATAGTTATAGTTCCAGGAGTCCATGGATTGTCACTTTGTCACATTCATAACTAGACGTAGAACTTATTATATTTGCAGAATACAATAAAATATGTTTACTGATTACAAGAACCTTATCAATGACGAACACGAACAGATAAATGGCGCTCTTTAGTTTTTTTTTAGTTAGCTCAGGACACCGCGCTGTGCAGCCAACACTTACCGGCGAGTAATTCATACAATTTGCGTTCGATTTCTATGAAATTTTCAAGTTCCAAATTCAAATCACTTTGTCGCCCGCTAAAAAGCTCTTAACAGAAAAGAGCTATTTTGCGCCCCGTTATCGTGGTGCAAAGTGATACTTTTCGAATAGAAGGAATGAAAATACTTTTTAATTATACGTATTTGTAAATGTACAAGCATGCAAATGAAACATTAATACATTATTTGCAAAGTAATTTTTATTCAGATCAATAGCGGTATTTATACATAGATTAATATTCTTCTGTAAATACCTACATAGGAATCGGTGTATTTCTAAATTATTACCTATCCAAAAATGTTCTTCTCTAGCTATACATAAATGATAATTAAAACCAGGCATGTGATTTCAACCACGTCGAAAATAATTAAGTAAAATGATTCGGGCTTCATTATGAAACGTGAATCAAAGCAGGTCGTAACTCTGTTGTTTAATAAAGGTCGCTATGAAAGTCATAATAAATGATAGAGTGACTTTTTTTCTCGTTAAACACAATTTCAGGCATGACGTGAACATTGTTGGAAATAAGTTTTGTACTGAAAGGTGGCCAGAGAGGTAAGATTTTTCTTCTTTTAGGGTTCCGTACCCATACGGTAAAATGGTTGTGTCTGTCTGTTCGTCCGTCATGAGGCTCTATCTCAGGAACCGTGATAGCTAGAGAGCTGAAATTTTCACAGATGATGTATTTCTGATGCCGCTATGACAACAAATCAGAAAAAAGGGGCGGATTAAGGACTCCCATGTCCCTCTTCATCCGCCCCTTTTTTCTGAATTTAGTGAAACCAAAATGATTTATTGTTGTTTTTTGGTACAGAACTCATTCTCATTAGTTTTAAAATATTAGCGACGCGATACTACGAGAGTAAATGTGTCGAGAGCAAATGCGACGGGAAACGTGATATGAAAATATTACTACCACACCTCTCTTTTTTTCACGTTCATGTGACACAAACAAAGTAGCGCGAGTCAACTAGTATAATTATAAATATATCAAATGATAAATACTAACTTTAATACAACATTCGTTCGTTAATCTCCATTATTAAGTCAATTTCAACAAAGTTGATAATAAAGTAATCCTTAAACGAGCTTTAATTAAACAAACTATACGTGTTTTTTTTTTCAAAATCAAAAGGTTCGATTCCCGGCTAGGATTATTGGTTTTTCAAAAATCTAATGATGACGTTTTAAGTTTTATCAAAATCGGGCTGTATTCAATGTAGATAAATTGAAATCAGAACTAGCTCAATACATTATTGAAATACATTGTGTATCGTATATGCTTACTTGGTTTCAGAACTACGTAATTATTGTATTTTATAGTTGGACATGGTATTGGAGTATACGCCACATTTAATCATTTATTTTAGTCCCACATTGAAAATGTTCAATCAGTAGCCCCCGTAACCTCGCTGACACGATTTTCAACAAACGATCACTACGTTAAGCAGCTTTTGGTAAAGCCGGTCCTCATTACCAAGCTCAAGTCTCAATTCAGAATTTTTGCAGTTCTTCAATAGTTAAAGTAGTAACCGCCAAGTTTACCCGTTTTTCATGAAATGAATAGCATATCAAACGTTTTTTTTTTGTTAGGGTCCTAATGTGTCATCAGACACGAAATCTGAAGAACTATTCGTCCAATACCTAATTATGTATATAATGATTCATTACAGCATTTACAATGCCCTTTTGAGCGAAGTACCTAAATTGCACTATGCCTATGAAGCAAATTGCCTAAAGTCAATGTTTTAAGAATATCTTTGTATTGCGAAGACTATTTAAAAAATTACAAGAATATGGAATAAAATTTGTATTTCAGCAACACTACTTATCTAGAGTATTTGCCTAGACCTGTAATTTTTAAACTTTCTGCTCCTAAGATTCCTTTAGGACGCTCTTGCTCTACAATTTTCTTTATACCTTGTTTCGCTGTGTAAATATTATCTCGTTCGTTATCATCATTTAGTTGCTGGATCACAAGCCTGAAGTGGCGAGATTTCTTCTATACATTTTATAGGATACATTTTACATTGTTAAAATGCATCCTATAAAATGCATGGTCTGGCTGAATTCATTCGTAAGGTTAACCTTACGAATAAATTCAGCCATGATTGCTGTTTGTAGGTCATACAATATCCTGAAACATCCTCCCGAGGGCTTACCCGGGGCTCCCAACAGTAGGCACTTAGGTATGGAACGTGTTGGTTTTTAGGAATAGCACCCATGACGGATTTTCCTCACGTAAAAAAAGGCATTAGGTACGATACGTTTGTATGGATAGTTTGTTTAATAGTGAAAGGACGACGATGTGCTCCTTAATGATTCTTTTAAATAGCACTTTCAAATATCTGACGAAACCAAATATTCGTTTGTAATATTCCATCTCAACTGGTACAGTAAAGCTGATCACTCTTCATAAGCGTGTGAGGTTGGGTTTCGGCAAGCCTACGCAACTGAGACCTGTGCAAACTAAGCTTCTCCCAATTCTCTACTGTCCTCCAGCAGTGGCTAGTGTTCCTCCACAATAGGTTAGCCCATCTAGTGCAGGCGATAATGAACAGTTTTTCGCAGTAAGCCCAATGTGACTTCTTACTTCATATTTTTTTTAAAATTTTATATTGAATCTATTAACATAAACTTTGGATGTATATATAAAGTGATGAATTTTGTTGATTATCTACGTTACAAGGTCTAACAAAATAAGGTTCCAGCTATTTTAATGTCCTTAAAATAAAATATTTTTGTAAAACTTTCTAACTGTCACCGACCATTTACCTTACTGCATAAATTTATAATAATGATACGTTTAAGGCCATCACATACGTAGCTATAATATATATTAACATATCGAGATATATATTATATTATAGCAAGCTATCACACACGGGAGCTATACTATAATATATATTTTGCCCTCACTCTTGCACACTCGGTCTGCGTCCGTCCTTGCAAGCGCACGATTTTAATGCTTATTTTATGTATAGGATGTTCAAGTTCCAGCGTACCTATCCTAAAAACCGGCCAGGTGCGAGTCGGATTCGCGCACGATGGGTTGCGTACCAAAAAAGGCAAAAAATCACGTTTCATTACAAGCTAATTCTTTGAACGAGAAATAGGCCAGCCCCATGGTCATGAAAGGCGTCAACTAGACGCTTTACGACTTCACCTTACATCGATCTTCAATTGTTTTAACAATCTTCATTGGTTTGTCGATCTTCATATGTTATACCGAATTTCATTTATGTCTTTCATTAAAGTATGAACCTGAACTCGGCCGCAAGCAGCACTGCTGCCGCTGCATTGCTGCTACAGAACCTCTGATCTCCCATAATTATTTTGTATAGATTTATTTTAGAATACATTCTGAACTCGGTAGCAGTGCACTGCTGGACGTAGGCCTCTCCCAACACACGCCACATTACATGGGACAAAATCTTACAGGTGAGCTGTGGGCATATAATATGCCTATGCCTACACCTTCGGGAAAAAGGCGTGACTAAATGTATGTATGTGCCACCACGTGCAGCGCGACACTGCTGCTGTGCTCAGAATCAACGCGGCAGGCAGCATTGCCGCGCAGCACCTCAGCGGCAGCACTGCAGCAACAGCAGTGCTTCTTGCTGCCTAGTTCGAACTCACCTTTAAGATTTTTAGTTTTCAGGAAGATTACAAGCAAGATTAATTTTATTATGATTAATTTACCATTTACTTGCTTTAGTCATACAATGGAAGTACTACCACTGATCATGACACTCTCTCCGAATGTTCGGTAAACAAACGGAACATCCTTTATCTTCAAAATATACGACAATATATATTAATATACGAAAATATATAGTAATATACGAAAATATATTGTAATATGCTAAAATATACCAAGCTATATCTGTCGACATATTTTGATGACGTCATAGAAATATATATTATAGCTGCGTGTGTGGTCCTTCGAAAATTTATATGGAAAATATGTCGTAATATGCCTTGCTATATTTCATATTAATATATATTATAGCTACGTTTGTGGTGGCCTGTAGTCTTACTAGTCGACTGCAGGAGGCAGGAGCCACTTTGTAGTCGTTCAAAGCTATCTCCATATGTATGAGCTCATATCAATGAACATAAACGTGAATATGAATAAACATGTAGCTTTTATGACTTTTACCCATAAATGGAAGGGTAACTATACTAAAGTACCTACGTATTTAAGCTGTTGGCAGTTATTATTCTACGTAACTGGGTAATTATTTTAAACAATTATTACAACTAATGCCTCGGTGGCACAGTGGTAGTTCATGATGATGACAGTCTTTGCTGAGGTCTGGGGTTCGACTCCCCGGGTCGGAAATATTTCTATGATCCGCAATGTTGATTTAGAAGTCTACATGTTTTATATTAAACAAAAAGAAGTACAATATTGGAAAAAAATTAAAAACTCTTACCTACAAATCTATAACCTAATGTTCCGTTTCAAACAAAAACATTTTCAAGGAAAGTTGACGTCAGGCGGAGTGATCGTAAAAATATAATCCTAACGCCTGAAACACACAATGTTAGACTAATCCAGCCCCTGACATTTGATCACGTTATGATGAGAGAATGATGAAATTACTTGAATGAAACCTCTTTGTGTTCCAAAAATTGTATTTTATATTGATATAAATGAAGCATAAACTGTGTTCCATTCCAGTTTAATAAATAAAATAGGGTATACCACCCAGCAAAATCTATTTGAAAGTTTAATTCAGTCTTGTGCGCGCACGCATACCGACGCGACGTGTGTGCGCTCCGCTGCGCCCCATTATTTACTCGAAATGGATGTGCTAAAGTGCAAGTTGTAATATTGTAATCGATGAGTTATTGTCATATGTACAAAACAAAATTTCCATAATCGACAAGGAAAGTTTGATTAAAGATTTGTGTTTCAAATTTTCGAACCGAAGAGATAGAAAAATCAAAAGTTTTACTTTTTGAATCGATCCTGATCTAATACCAGTTTTTGTGGCGCGAAATTTGGATAGATTGCCTCCTATAACTTTCGATCACTTAGATGTATCTGATCTCTTAAAGAGACTGACACTTCTGCGAGTGGATATGACTGAGTTCAGGGATACTTTCGCAAAGCTAGAACACCTCGAAGAAGTGCGTAAGGAAATCATGAATGTGAAAGGGTTAGTAACATCGTTAAAATATGGGTCCCACCAGAGATATACCAATAGCCCGGGTTGTGTGGAGAGTGAGGTTGAGTCGATCATAGCTGTGTGTCTAGGAGCGGTTAATGAGATCGAGAGTGTCGATTCCGTTACACTGTTACGAAAAAGCCGGAGAATACGGAGATTGAAACAATGTTAATTTTTCAATCAGTTGAGGGTAGTTGTAACTCGAAAAACATAGTCGCAACAGCAGGCTGTTTTATCGTCACCGCATACTTGTATAGGAGGTGCGGCGCTTGATTGGGTGCCGCTGACGTCACCGACACCGTTATCGCAGTCAGCTGTTCGAGCTAACGATCAAGCGAGTGACAACGTAATAAGTGATCGACAAACTACGGCCAGGAGTTATAAACAGGCAATAGTGAGCAGGTGCGAAGATCTCAAACAGGGATCTTAGAATTAAGAACAGTGGAAGTTAGTTAAGAAGCGTAAATCATCTAATAGAAATCGATTTGTCGGCAATAGAGGTATTGCCAGTGATACGGTGGCAACTGGAGCCTTCAAAGCAGCGAACAGAGTGATTCCGATATTTATTTCGAATGTGCATGTTGACACACTTGAGAGTGACATCGAGAGATATAAACAGAGTAAAACAGGCATATTGGTTAGACTCGAAAGAATTGCTATACAAAAGGAGGTTACCTATAAGGCTTTTAAGTTCTTTGTAGTTGAGTCTAAGGAACATCTGTTTTTGGATAGCAGTCTGTGGCCAAAAGGCGTTATTTTTTGACGTTTTTTGCATTTCAAAACGAAGTCTTCGAAAGGGCAAGCGCGTTCTGAGATCGGCCTAAACAAGACGACTAATGGATAAAGTCACCTACAGACTAGCTAGTTTTAATTGTAAGAACGTGAAGCGATCTATCGATCATTTAAGGAATTTATGTTCTGACTTAGATATAATCGCCCTTCAAGAGACTTGGCTTTTGCCGGACGATATGGCCTATTTGCATTCAATTAGTGCAGATTTCGGCTATACGGGCGTATCGGCAGTGGATACGACAGAGGAAATACTTCGTGGTCGACCATACGGAGGTGTCGCACTGCTGTGGAGAAAAAGTTCGTGTGTGAATGTGTCGGTCATTGAATGTGGTAGTCCGCGTTTGTGTGCGATAAAAATTACACTCAACCAAAGTTCAATAATAGTGTTCTGTGTGTACATGCCAACGGAAATGAATGCAAACATAGTGGAATTCACGGATTACTCGACTCGTGTGAGTGCTATTATTGATAGTACAAATATCGCGTGTTGTTATGTTTTGGGAAACTTGAACGCCCATCGGAACGAACTATTTTATAATGAACTGATAAGTCATTGTAGGGATTTTGAGTGGAGCTGTGTCGACACAGAGTTGCTGGGTGTGAACTCGGACACATTAAGTTTTGTAAGTGAAGTCCACGGCACGAGGATGTGGTTGGACCATTGCATAGTCACTAAAGCCGCGCGTGATTCTGTGAACAATGCTTATGTTAAGTATGAGACTGTATGGTCCGACCACTATCCGCTTATCGTGGAGTGTGTACTTAATGTTACATCTTTTGAGTGTTTTATGGCTATAAATAAAGTAAATCCAGTCATTTGGGGTGAAAGAAATGCTATACAGATACAGCAGTATAGGAATGCATGTCATCAAAAATTAGGCTGTATTGACTTTCCGGACCAACTGAGGGTTTGTTGCGATAAAGTATGTAGGAACCATGGACATCAAAATATTACAGATAAATTGTACAGTAGCATTATCTGTGCGCTCAGTAATTCCGCATTATTGGGACGTGTGTCTAAGACCAATAGAAAAGGCGTGGTCGTTGGTTGGAATAGGCATGTGGGTGACGCTCACAGGGAGGCTAGGCTGAAACTTGCTAGGTGGCTAGAACTAGGTAAACTGGATGGCTCTGCTTTCTATGAAATGTGCGAGAGTAGGCGAATCTTTAAGTCACGCTTAAAATGGTGCCAAAAGAATGAAGACCAGATAAAAATGGACATCTTAGCTTCGCATCACGCCAATAATGACTTCCGTTCGTTTTGGAAACATACTAACCGCCTGAGCCTCAAGCCTGGTCTCCCGGTAGCTGTTAAGGGTGAGTGTGATCCGATTCGTATTGCTGAATTATTTAGCGAACACTTTAGGGTGAAGTCGCCGCTGGGTCCTTCTGTGTTTGTGCAGAGTGGGATGGATGATAGTGACCTGGGTACCAGATTCACAGTCAAAGAAATTAAAGATATAATTAGTACGATGTCTAAAGGTAAGTCCCCAGGTCATGACAGCCTGAGCATCGAGCACTTGAAATATGCGGGGCCTCATCTGCCAAGAGTGTTGGCAATGCTTTTGAATATGTATATGAGTCATGCTTACTTGCCTAGTCAAATGATACGAACGATTGTAACACCGATTGTTAAAAATAAATCGGGTGACATTTCGAATCCTGATAACTATAGGCCTATTTCCTTGGCGACGGTGATTGCGAAAGTGCTTGATAGTCTACTTAATACACAGCTGAATAACTACATCCGCTTGCACGATACCCAGTTTGGCTTCCGAGCTGCTCTATCCACGGAAAGTGCAATTTTAGCTCTTAAGTGGACTGTCAGGTACTACGCGGATAGGAATACTTCTGTAAATGCCTGTTTCCTGGACCTCTCGCGTGCTTTTGATCTGGTCTCCTGCGACATTCTTTGGAGTAAGTTGGAAGTGGCAGGAGTTGCTCCTGAGCTAATAGACACGCTCAAGTATTGGTATGGGGGCCAGATCAACCAGACACGGTGGGCGGGTATGTTGTCGGGACCGTACAGGTCGGGGTGCGGTGTGAGGCAGGGGGGGTTGAGCTCGCCGACGCTCTTCAATTTGTACGTGAACGAACTCGTCGAGGTACTCAGCAAAGCTCGGCTGTTACATCGATGGGGTTTCTTTAAACAATGTCAGCTACGCTGATGATATGGCTTTGTTGAGTGCCTCGACATGCGGGCTCAGGCGTATGATAAAAGTCTGTGAGAATTATTGTAAGTCGCACGGGTTAGTCTACAACACGGACAAGAGCGTAATCATGGTCTTTGAGGCCAGAGGGAAAGGCCCTCAAACTGTGCCGACACTAATGTTAAATGGAGTGCCTTTGAATAGAGTACATAAATTTAAATACCCAGGCCATATATTGACCTCTGACCTCAAAGACGATGAGGACATTGCTAGGGAACGAAGGCCGCTGTCGGTTAGGGCTAACATGATTGCTCGCAGGTTTGCACGTTGTTCTAATTCAGTCAAAATAACCTTATTTAAGGCATATTGTTCATCTTTTTACACGTGCAGCCTTTGGGTAAGTTACGTCCAAAAATCGTACAACGCCCTTCGAATACAATACAATAACGCGGTCCGGGTATTAATGGGGCGGCCTCGGTATTGCAGCGCATCAGGGATGTTTGCTGGTGTCCATTTCGATTGCTCGGCCAATATGTCGTAGAAAAAAGAAACTTATGTCAGCATTTCGAAGGAATTCGTAGAAAACGAACAGTGAAAACCGCAAATTCGAAGAGTCAATATTTAGAAAGTTATAAGGGTTTAACCGTGGCCGCGCAGTCCGCATGAATTCAACTGCGCGGCCACCAGTTCTCTTGAACGGAGCTACGTACAAGTCTAATTCTTTTTGCTAATCACTGATACGATTTCGAAGAAAATGTAGATTATAAAAATAAAGCCCTACTATTTGAACTTCACGACATACGGCACTCCAAAGTTATGGCCGCGCAGTCCGCATAAAGCGAACCGCGCGGCCACCAGTTCTCATTAACGGAGCATTGTAGAAGTCTAATTCTTTTTGCTAATCACTGATACGATTTCGAAGAAAAAGTAGATTTGAAAAATATAGCCCTAAAGTTTGAACTTCTCGTTAAACAACACTTACGTAAGGGCGAACCGCGCGGCCACGTGTTTCTTAAAGTGGAGCTTAAACAGAATTTGGTAGAGGTCTCATTATTTTTGCTAATCATTGATACGATTTCGAAGAATATGTAGATATCATGAATGAAGTTCTAATGCTTGAAAATCACGAGTTACAGAACTTAAACCCTGTAACTCGAGTTAAAAAAAGGGTGACCATGATTTACGTTGCGTCGACGAGATATTCCCAAAAAAAAAATTGAACCGAATTCATACAAATCCTTTAAAATGTTTACCTAGCACAAAGTTATTATTTTGATTTACCAGATTTTATTCAATATCATATTGAAGTCGGCGCCAAGTAAACCCATAGGTATAGGTAGGTAGGTATTATTAATGCCAACAACTTCCATTTTAAATTGAATAAAATCTGATAAATCAAAATACATATCACTATGTGCTATGTATATTTTATTTTTAAGGATTTGTATGAAGTCGGTTCTATTGTTTAATTATTTTTTTATTATTATTTTAAGTGACGGGTAGACCGATAAGTATATCTATCTAGGTGTAAAGTTCTCATCAACACAAATCAATCAAGCCGAAATACAAGGTAACTGCTGTAAATCGTTAAGAAATTCCCTCAACTGTCTTTCGGTTCCATCATCATATCGACTCCAGACCTTTATTAAATTGTAGTAGGTATACTTACTTATTAAAGCACTTAATCAAAAAGTTAGCAAACGCACTAATTGTCCCAACAATTTTCGGTGGTTGCCCTCGATTTCTCCTGGATCCCAGCATCAGATCTTGATACCCTGGATATGGGACCACCTCAGAAGTAACCTCATTCAAACAAAAAAAAATAAAATCGGCGCCGCTATCGCGTAATACTTATACATAAAAAAAACATAGCGAATTGAGAACCTCCTCTTTTTTGAAGTCAGTTAATAAGACTTTTAATGTCACGTATATTGCTATACTTTTAATCGTAAAAAGCAAATAGTTGTAGTCCCTTAGTTTGAATTTGAATAGAGAAGTTTACTTCTAGGATATAAATAAATAAATATTCACGGACATCTCACACAACGCTATCTGATCTCAAAGTAAGCTAGGAATAACCTGCTTGTGTTATGGGTATCCACGATCCACCACGGATATTAATACTTATATACTTTTAAATACATACATATTATACATAGATACACCCAGACTCTTGAGACAAACATTTATGGGTCACACAAATATTTGTCTCCGGTGGGAATCGAACCCACGACCTCCAGCGCCGCAGGCGGTATCTCTACCGACTGTGCCACAGAGGCAGTCAAAGATAAGAAGATAAGAAAAAAAACACTCATCGATTGATTTATATTTCAGTAAATGGTGATGATCACAATATAGGTACATATTCTTATATAGGTATTGTTATATAGGCACATATTGTTATTGTTATTTTATGACTTAAATTACGCCAGTAATTACTAATCCGATAAACAGCACTAACATTTTATAAATTTAATTATTACTTTTTACCCGTAAACACATTAAGTAGGTAATCATATGTCTCAGTAAGTGAAATTCAAGTTTCCTTTTTACTCCACGTTCCTCTGATATTGACTTTTTTTCTTTCGCCAGCAAATATGTTTACTTCATGCATGCTACTACAGATAATTTATAGAATTCTTTTTTCAAATTTATAAAAGTTTATTTGTTTTTTAAAGTCGCGATGTCGATGTGTATAGCTATGATACGTCCTTGTTTTCGACCATTTTTAATTGCTGATTTAATTTCAAATGCTTTAGTTTTACGTAAATTGAATCTAAATACCACTATTCAAGTAATATAAACTTTGCGTTTAACCTATAACGTCGGTAGTCTGGACAATAACAATATCAAGTAAGGTATTTCCGCAATACTAATATTTTTTACCCAATATTTAAGTTGGTAGGTAATGAGGTACTGTATGGTGTTTTTACGTATAGTACTTAATTAATGTAATGTAATCGAAAGTCAATACTTTACTTATATGTACCTACTTACTTTACTTTTTTTATAAACGACATTTTAATACCTACATTTATAGAAGAATACTTCTAGTTAGTAAATAACACCTTATATAAATAAGTACGGAAAATGCTCAGAATAGTTGTGGACCGCTTCATCTTAGAAAAAGTTACAAATGCCATCAGGCGAATTATCGTCCCGTCCATTTGTCTTCTTTGGGTTGGGCAGTTCGTTATCGTCGTGGTGATTTGCTAAGGTTTGTTTCCTTTTGGTGGTTGCTGTGGTTGGGATTGTTGAACTGTGGGAGTGAGGAGGTCCTGCACCAAAAACCAATATTAAATGTAGTGGAATATCTATTTCACACAGCGCCAAGTAAAATGAATGATTGCCAATCGCCAGCAAATATGTTTTCTTTTTAATAAACCTATTTTACTTAAAAGCTTACAAGCACATTTTCGTAAGACTAATTCGAATCACTAATTCTCAATTGAATTAAATTGGAATTCAATTGAAACAATCAGTAGTTCTTTTAACAAGAAAAGCTACTTGCTATATAAATATATTTACACTATGATATTAAAATAGTAAAAAGCCTGGATTCACACACTATAAATCTTGGTCACCCTATTTTTTCCGTCGATTATAGGTTTTAAGTTCTATACGTTATTTAGTTCTTAATTTGAGGCTTTATTCATACTGTCTACATATTCTTCGAAATGGTATCTGTAATTAGCAAAAAGAATGGGACTTCTACTAAGCTCCGTTTAAGCTCCATTTAAGAAAAACCGTGGCCGCGCGGTTCGCATTGTGCGGACTGCGCGGCCATAACTTTGGAGTGCCGTATGTTGTGAAGTTCAAATAGTAGGGCTTTATTTTTATAATCTACATTTTCTTCGAAATCGTGTCAGTGATTAGCAAAAAGAATTAGACTTGTACGTAGCTCCGTTCAAGAGAACTGGTGGCCGCGCAGTTGAATTCATGCGGACTGCGCGGCCACGGTTAAACCCTTATAACTTTCTAAATATTGACTCTTCGAATTTGCGGTTTTCACTGTTCGTTTTCTACGAATTCCTTCAAAATGCTGACATAAGTTTCTTTTTTCTACGACATATTGGCCGAGCAATCGAAATGGACACGTTTGCTGAAGCTCGCGTCAATTGTTTTTATACAATAATGCGAAGGCGATGCGCGTCCCTGGTGCGCCGTGTGCGAAGTAGCCCCAACCGCGTCTTGAGCTGTATTGCAAGCAGGCTCGATTGTGCTTACATCAATCATTGTTGCAGGCTCACTACGTCGGTGATGAGACTGCAGTTCTGATTGTGATAGGCACATGCTGATGTATTTATTATTTTTGAAAAATTTACTAATATAGGTTTAAGGTCATTGTTACTAACATTTTAAGTCATTGTTACTTCAATAAATAAATTTTATTATGTCTCTCTTTCACACGGGTGTCTTCTTTTTTTTTTCTTACGAAGACACCCGGACTTTTGGTAGGCTTACATGGGGACACAGGTCCAACATGCAGAGGCCCTTTGAGACTTTTAATCTAAAGGGAAATGGAACCCCCACTGCAAACAATCCACATCCGCCTTATGTAGAAGAACGATAATGGACCATCTGCAATGGGAGCTAACTATTGTAAAATATGCTAACTACGTAATGGGCTATTGTGATGGGTGTTAGATGGTCTGGTTAACTTAGTCTATGGATGAAGACGGCGTCTGCCATTTCAATATACCTATTATTATATTAAAACTTTGGCAGACGGTGACTCGCCAACTCACTAGATGGGCCCCCTATACAATCGCCATAGGCATTAAGCCTGTAAGGCGACAGAGGGCAACACCGGTGTGAGTGGCTAGGGGTGTCGAGCGGTGCGGCGCCGGTTTCGCCATCACGGGTCAGACCCGGAGCGGGTTTCCCCGTAGTTATGCCCTTGAAAATGACACTTCCACCCTCGAGCATAAAGCTCTGGCTTCCTCCCTCTGACCAGCCAATTAAGGCAAGCCAGAGTTGAGATTTGCTGCACTCCCGGGAGTAGCGTCTCCCGTTAGCCCATTAAATGCTAACTGGTCGAGGAGCGCAACAAAACTCTGAGGAATCGGGACCGATGTGTAGCCACGCACATTCAGCTCGCCACAAGCTGCCCTGCGGATGTGTGCTTTTCTATAACCTTGTGAGATATTTTTTGTTGATCTCAAAAAGTGGATGACTCGAAAAGCAAATCTAATATGCCCTCATAGGGATGCGTTAATCCCATGAAAAGATAACGACTGTCCACGAGGGGTAAATTTTATTATTATTATTATGTCTCTTCTTATCTCGGGTATCTTCTTTTTTGATTGATTAATTGATGAAGATACCCGGTCTTTTGGTAAGCTTACATGGGGACATATTGGTCCAACACGCAGAGGCCCTTTGAGATTTTTAATGTAATAGGAAATGGGACTCCCACTACTGACAATTCACACCTGCCTTATGTAGAAGAACGGCAATGAACTGCCTGCAATGGGGGCCAAACTATTAGAAAATAATGCTAACTACGAAATGGGCTATTGGATTGGGGGTTAAAATGGACTGGGTGATTGGTTCTATGGATGAAGACGGCGTCTGCCATTTTAATATTATACTATCAAAATATTGGCAGATTATTATAATTATTATTATAATTCATGTTGATAATATCGTTACTGACATCCTGTTTGTCCTTCATGTGTTAGGCAAAGGCTCTTTGGCGGATACTGTGCAGCAATAAATCTCATTAAAGTTTTAATACATTTCGTATTAAACTGTACCTAAGGTGCCGTATAAAAGCTATGAACTATTTTATCACACTCTTGCCCAAAGTACTAGTGTAGCGCTGGCAGGTCCCAGTCTACTCCATCATCGTTAGCTGTAATAATGAAGGTTTTAGTTCCATTTGTTTTACAACTCTCTCAGCAGTTTCTACGAGTGTATAAAAGTAAGAATGAGTCAAGTTTTTATGTCTGCGGAATAAAGTTGTGGCCCTTAAAGTAACACACTTCGTGTATGTAGGTACCGACGTGTCTGAGGAACTTGTTAGAGTAGAAATTATGAGTACAGCCGCTGGATTTCGAAGAAAAATGTTTGTACGTACCTGTTTTTAAATTCTTTGTACATTTTACTTAGCTTTTATTTATAAACTATTGCCCGAGACTACACATGCGTGAAATTTATGCTCAGGAAAAGTTTGCATGGAAATTCATAACTTTCATAGTGTAAACAATGTAGTTTATTAGTATCATGTAAACTAACAAATCAAAAGACACGTGTTTCAGGATTTATCTAAAATCTACCCACAAGGGGTTTTAATATGAAAACTGTCACCACTTAGGGTTCCAAGTATTACGCGAGTAAGCTGCGAGGCATAAGCAGTATTAAAGTAATCATAATAAATATTCCTAACCTAATATAATCTCAAATTCCCTGAATCACGTTTCACTTAGCTGTTTAAACACTGCCAATACCATTTCAGAGTAATCTGCTATATTTCACTACATTTTTGCTCTTTTCCAAATCGTACTGAAGTATTTGCTCAGCGATCCCATAAGATTATGGTATGCAAATCATGGGGCCTGCATAATGTATTTGGAATTATTCAATCGGGCCAATTCTATCACTGTGTGTGGAGTGGTTGGAGATTTTTATGTCATTGAGATTTCATCTTAGTATTGCACGATTATGTTCCATCTCTATTAATCAAAACTAGAATTTTATTTTTATACCACTAAGGTGGCAGGCAGGCATACAGCCCACCAGATGAACTGGTGGTCTACGTAGCCTATAGACGTTTGCAACACCAGAGACGCTACACTCGCGCTGCAGACCCTGTAAAAACCTTCTAAGACCCCTTTTGAAGAACCCAATGCTGTAGGAATTTCGGAATAATACGAACCTTTGAATAATAAATAATGTGAGACAGTTTCACTCGAAGCCATCTCGACCAAATTATGCTACTGTTACTTGACTGTTACATGTAACATAGCTTAATTTGATCTAGATAGTACTTGTGTGAAATATTTAAAAAAAGAAATGCTCATAACTCTATTATATTATCCGCGTTAAGCATCTTCCAGTGTGGGTAGTTCTTATTTGGGTGACTGGGTGAATCTTCAGTCAAAAAATAGGACTGTGAGCGACGGGAATTTATAGAACATTAAAACTGCACGAAATGAACAAATTAACAAAGATATAAAGAAACTAACAAAGATTGGTAGCTTAGGCAAAGGCCGTATTTGCCCGAGTCGTTATTTCACGTGAAAAACTTAATTAAAATGAATCTTTCCAGAGGCAAGCTTTTCGGACGGAAAAAGATAAAAACCCTTAAAGCATTCTACTTTGGTTAAAACTTTTTTTTAAATCCTCTAATCAATTTATGTTTCAACGAGGGTGATTTTAGTTAATGTGTGAGTCAAATGAGGATAAATTCTTATTTAAATTGGGAACTTGTTATTGAATGACCCCCATTCCCGTCCTTGCTTATGTTGAGAAAATATTTACAATTTAAGTTCCTATATTATTATAATCAATGGTTGCATAAGAGGCATCACCAAGATTTTTTATTATTATTATGAACGCGATCATGCATACCTTGGAATGGAGGCTGGACGTTTCGGCTGGGTTGCACCAGCCGTGGTCACAAGCAGACTCCTAGCCGAAACGTCAAGTCTCAATTTTGGGGTATGTATGATTATTAAAAAAAAACAAGATCTTGAGTAGACACTACGATTCGTCAAACTTAAGGCTCTTTATGTACTCGCGAGCCAAATGAATCGTCCATCAATAACAGGTCGCAGGAAGGGTCTGAACGTTGAAGGCGATGTGAAAAATTGCAAGGGACGTTCATCCACCAGGCGACTGCGGCAGGCTGATTTGATTGAACCTACGAGGGACTAATGGATATCTAAGGCTTTTATGCCACTAAGGTGGCAGACCAGCCCACAGCCCACACACACGACTGCGAGACGCAAAGAAAGGTTAATGTGTTTTGAGATGTAAACTGGCTGATGAATTTGTTGCATTGGTCAACGTTTACTAAAATTTAGTTCAACCTTATTTTCAAACTACGGCGAGATAAATGGTTATCTATTAATTACTTCCGAAATTCCGATACTTAGATGTTAGTAAACATTTCCAATTAACTAAGGATTTGGGTCCTTTGAGGTTTAGTATGACGTTCTTCATGATGTTAAGAGTCCCTTTCTGACGCTTATCGCAACCCTCGCAGATTCAATTATGAGCCTTCATTGCTTTGTTGTCTTCTCTCCACATAAACCGAGATACTTACTTCTTTATCTAAGTGTAACTAGTCAATAACATGCCGCAATCATAAAAGAGCTTAATGATTAAGGGTAATGTAAAATGATGCCAGCGTGGACTGAATTGTTTTAGAATAGACTTAATCTTTAAACTCTTTTATGATAAAGCAAACAGGGCAGTTTCACACGCTGCTAGGAGTAGGAGGAGGCGATGAATAACATACTTGCATAAAAAACTGTGTTAGTAATATTTCTATGAGTAAGAATTTCTATCGGAATGTATTGAATTTGTATGTGTTATCTATCATGAATGAAGTAGAGTAACCTCATCTTACGATCCTGGGTTCTTCAAGAGGAGCATGAAGAGGCACATCACAGGGCCGCCAACTTGAGGACCACAGTCGAAAGTCTTACGGACTGTGAGACTGGCTTACCATCAGGCTGGTGGTGACGTCAATTTGGCAAGCTAAATATTAAAAAAAAACCATTTCGTTAAGTCTACCGAATTACGGTAGTTTAACTAAAGGTTTGTGAAAATTACAGTGCTGTGGAATCCATTAGCAGTTAATTGCTACTGCTTCCAATACCGAGATCGTTGATAGAAATAGATTAAATTATTTGTGCCGCGCTCCTAACATTAAAAGTCAATCTTTGTCCCGCCTGGTACGACCTGCGGAATTTCCAGGCTGCGACGTGGAATCCAATTAGTGCCTTTTACCACTAGCGTTGCTTGTATAAACATTTAGGCTGCTCGCACATTTGTCAGCACCGTACGCGCCGCACGCGCCGTACGCGCCGCATTTTAGAATTCGTTGTATGAAATTGTATGGAACCTCGCACATTACACCCGCACCGTACGCGCCGCATTTCGTAAAATGCGGTAGGCATCCGAATAACATTCTGATGACGTCATAATGCGGCGCGTACGGCACGTGCTGATGCTCGATGTAGCCACATGCATGCTCAGTGTTGCCATATATCCGTATTTTCCCGTATTTATACGGAAATAATGTTCAAACTGGACAAAACATAATACATGCACACGGGTTTTTATACTGAATTATCAGGCAAATGCAACGAGAAGTTTCTTTACATTTCTAAGAAATTGAATTGAAATAAACGGAACTTTATTTGATCTTTCATAAACTAGCGATTAGTATTTTTAAAAGAAATATTAACTCCTTTCATTTTATTCTTCCTCCGCCAATAAGCAGGCTATTGCAACACCCTTCCCTTCGGGGCAGAATGTACAAAACGCAAAATGAGCACCACACGCAAAATGTACAAAACTCAAAATGTACACAACGCAGAATGTGCACGTAAGGGCTTGTCTGTACTATAATAGGTCTAGATCGGCAAAATAAATGAAGATCGGCGAAACAAATGAAGATCGATAAAACAAATGACGGTCGGATAAACAAATGACGATCTAAAAACACATGCAGATCAGTAAAACAAAAGACTATAAGCAAGTCGATAAGGTCAAAAATTACTTGCAGCTATGGCTGCAAGTAATTTTTGACCTGAATATTTGAATGGCAATCGCAACTAGATTACAAAATATGTTTTGTAATCTAGTTGCGATTGCCATTCAAATAATTGGTGCAAGCAAATCTCGACCTTAATGACACTTCTCTAAAAATGTGCTTTTAAGCGCTTATCGACATCACTGATCACGAATATGTAAAATTTAAATAAATATTATTCATGTTCATAAGGTCGAGAATTGCTTGCACCTATTTTTTTGAATGGTTATAGCATTTAGATTACAAAAAAAGGGTGCAAGCAAATTTCAACCTTATGAGCATGCATAATATCTATTTATTTTTTATATATTCGTGATCAGTGATGTCTATAAACGGCTAAAAGCACATTTTTAGAGAAAAGTCATAAAGGTCGAGATTTGCTTGCACCTATTTTTTTTGAATGGCAATCGCATTTAGATTACAAAATATGACTGCAAGTAATTTTTGACATTATCAACTTGCTTATAGTCTTTTGTTTTAGTGATCTGCATTTGTTTTTTCGATCGTCATTTGTTTATCCGACCGTCATTTGTACTGTCGATCTTCATTTGTTTCGCCGATCTTCATTTGTTTTGCCGATCCAGACCTATTATAATAAAGACAAGCCCTAACGTGCACATTCTGAGTTGTGTACATTTTGCGAGTTGTTTACATTTTGTACATTTTGCGTTATGTACATTCCGCGTTTTGTACATTTTACTTGTGGTGTTCATTTTGCGTTTTGTACATTCTGTTTCGAAGGGATCTTCCCCTCATTTAGCCCACTGTACCGTTTTACACCAGAGGTAAAAGAAACTGCAAAAACAGTTGGCAATACCAAAGATTTGCTTACGGCGCGTACGGCGCGTGCGGCGCGTACGGCGCGTATGTGCGAGGCTATCAGGAAATGCGGCGCGAACGGCGCGTGCGTCGCACGTGCCGTACGCGCCGCATTTTAGAATTCATTGTATGAAATTGTATGGAACCTCGCACATTACACCCGCACCGTACGCGCCGCATTTCGTAAAATGCGGTAGGCATCCGAATAACATTCTGATGACGTCATAATGCGGCGCGTACGGCGCGTGCTGGTGCTCGATGTAGCCGCATGCGTGCTCAGTGTTGCCATAATACGTATTTGCCCGTATCTATACGGAAATAATGTTCAAACCGGACAATACATAATACATGCACACGGACTTTTATACTGTGATTCCATTGCGGAGTTCTACTGGGATTTTTATACACGAGAAAATTAATCCCAATAGCTAGGGGTACAGTTACAATCACAATAACATTCAACCATTTATTTGCAGTGTTGAAATCCTTTAATATTCTATTTTTATTTGCAAATGAAGATCGACAAAACAAATGACGGCCGGATAAACAAATGACGATCGGCAAAACAAATGGCGGCCGGATAAACAAATGACGATCAGCAAAACAAACGACGCGGTGGTCAAAAAACATATGCAGATCAATAAAACAAAAGACTATAAGCAATTTGATAAGATCAAAAAATACTTGCAGCCATATTTTGTAATCTAGATGTGATTGCCATTCAAAAAATAGGTGCAAGCAAATCTCGACCTTAATGACTTTTCTCTCAAATCGTGCCTTTAGGCGTTTATAGACTTCACTGATCACGAATATGTAAAAATTTAATAAATATTATTCATGTTCATAAGGTCGAGAATTGCTTGCACCTATTTTTTTGAATGGTTATAGCATCTAGATTACAAATAATGGTGCAAGCAAATTTCAACCTTATGAGCATGCATAATATCTATTTATTTTTTATATATTCGTGATCAGTGATTTTTTATAAACGCCTAAAAGCACATTTTTAGATAAAAGTCATTAAAGTCGAGATTTGCTTGCACCTATTTTTTTGAATGGCAATTGCATCTAGATTACAAAATATGGCTGCACGTAATTTTTGACATTATTAACTTGCTTATAGTCTTTTGTTTTAGTGATCTGCATTTGTTTTTTCGATCGTCATTTGTTTATCCGACCGTCATTTTGTACTGTCGATCTTCATTTGTTTTGCCGATCTAGACCTATTATAATAAAGACAAGCCCTAACGTGCACATGCTGCGTTGTGTACACTTTGCGAGTTGTTTACATTTTGCGTTTTGTACATTTTACGTTATGTACATTCTGCGTTTTGTACATTTTGCTTGTGGTGCTCATTTTGCGTTTTGTACATTCTGTTCCAAAGGGATCTTCCCCTCATAGCCCACTGTCACAATACCACTCACTGTACCGTTTCACACCAGAGGTAAAAGAAACTGCTATAGTTGGCAATACCAAAGATTTGCTTACGGCGCGTACGGCGCGTGCGGCGCGTACGGCGCGTATGTGAGAGGCTATCAGAAAATGCGGCGCGTACGGCGCGTGCGGCGCGTACGGTGCTGACATATGTGCGATCAGCCTTACGTTCTATCGATATACAGTGGCGTGACACTGATTTAAAAAGTAAGTATACACAAGCACAATATTTTAAAAGGATTTTTTTTCATGTGTGGATATCCTACTTGGATGCCATGCTGGACTCCTACCGACGAAAACCACACGATGCATTACAACTGTCTACGGCTGGGAGTCCCGGGTAAGCCTATGAGGTAAGACTATGAGGGGCAAAGAGATATTCGCCACCATCTAATCATTATTGTTCATTATTTTTCAATATTTTTATCAACGACGTAGCATTATGCTTTATTCATTCTAAGTTCATACTATATGCAGATGATATGAAAGTTTTTAGCCAAATCAAAGACATTAATGCTTGTTATCTACTTCAAGAAGATTTATTCAGATTTGAAAATTACTGCAACATTAACAATCTAGATATTAACATCGACAAATGTCATACAATAACATTCACACGTAAAGCAGAACCCACTAATTATATGTACAAGCTAAAAGGACAAAATCTAAAAAGGGTAGGGGAGGTACGGGACCTCGGTATAATCCACGATTCAAAACTTACATATGAAAAACATATAGACAGGATTGCCATGAAGGCCAATAAAGCGCTAGGTTTTATCATACGGTCAAGTTCCCAGTTCAGTAAAAGTTCAGTTCATAAAAGTCATCAAGATCCTATATTGTACATACGTGCGTAGCATACTCGAATACTGTTCTCAGATATGGAATCCACAATACAACATTCACATAGAAAGACTTGAATCAAAACAAAAAAGATTCCTGAGGTATTTACAATTCAAATGCAGAACTAAAGACCCCGACTATAATTTAAGGTGTAAAAGGCATCACCTATTACCTCTTGAGAAAAGACGTAATATCATGGATATGGTTACACTACTGAAAATAGCACAAGCAAAAATTAACTCTCCAGAGCTGCTATCGAGGATAGGTCTTATTGTGCCCACGAGAATTCGACGAAACCCAATCACAAATTATTTGCACGTTCCTCACAGTGGCACGAATCACAGGCAAAACGCATTCTTCAACAGATCTAGTAAAACTATAAATCATCTTAATTTAAGTGACTTTGATCTGTTTAACACCCCACCACATAAACTAAGAAATGATTTATCAAATGAGTGGTTTGGCGGGAGACTTCAACTACCGAACTTCACTTAGCTCAATCAATCTGAACCCTTTATACAATTTAAAGCCAGTAAGTGTTCTTTTGAACTGTCAATACTATATCCGTTATACTTTCGATTGTTGGCACTTGATGGAACTTGTTATAATACATTATGAAAATTCACTTGTACTATTCCACTTTTATTTTAATTTAAAAATACCTGACCGGTTTCGCTTTTAAAGCATTATCAAAGGTTCTTACACTAATTTTGACATAACGTAATGACGTTTTACAAACATTTGTGCATGTGGGTAAACAAAAATAAACATAAAAATTAAGCAGGGTTGTGGCTGTGAAGAATTTTCCCCCAAAATGGGGAAACCTTTGAACATTCAAATTCAAATCTAAATTAGCATTCAAAATAAATAACAATATAATTAAATGTCCAATAAAATTTAAATTACAATAAAATGTCAAATAAAATAAATTAAATTTCTAAATAATGTAATGTCCACGTAAAACGTCACCTCTGTAATAATGCCGATAAGACTCCTGTAGCACAAAAGAGTGGAGTGTATGCATTGACTTGTGCAGGGTGCAATAAAAAATATATAGGACAGACAGGAAGGCCTTTCCAGACAAGAGTCGCGGAACATGCAAGTGGCTGGCGACTAAAAAAGACCGAGTCTAATTTTCAGAACACCTGCTGACGGAAAACCATTCCTTTGACCCAAAATTAGACTTTAAGGCCTTACACATTTGCGATAAAGGTCGAAAACTGAATGCTCTTGAGGTCTTAGAAATTAATAAATTATTAAAGGGTAACCGAGACATTTTGTTAAATCAACAGTTAGACATAAATAATTCACCATTATTAAAATATTTTCAGTAGTGTCATCCACAGGATCGCTTGAAAATTATACATTAATAGCTATTTCGAATTGTTAATTTAATTTTTATGATTTTATATTTTATAACATTTATTTGACATTTTTGTAATTTTATTTTATTTATGTGACTTATTATACAATTGACATTTCATGAAAATTGAATTTACGTGGACATTACATTATTTAGAAATTTAATTTATTTTATTTGACATTTTATTGTAATTTAAATTTTATTGGACATTTAATTACATTGTTATTTATTTTGAATGCTAATTTAGATTTGAATTTGAATGTTCAAAGGTTTCCCCATTTTGGGGGAAAATTCTTCACAGCCACAACCCTGCTTAATTTTTATGTTTATTTTTGTTTACCCACATGCACAAATGTTTGTAAAACGTCATTACGTTATGTCAAAATTAGTGTAAGAACCTTTGATAATGCTTTAAAAGTGAAACCGGTCAGGTATTTTTAAATTAAAATAAAAGTGGAATAGTACAAGTGAATTTTCATAATGTGTCAATACTATCTTATTACCTATTTAATAATCTTATTCTATAAGTATAATCTGTGTCAACAGTGCTCTCCTTATTATATTATTATAGATATGCAAGCAAGCAAGACGGACAAAATTTGTTAATAATAGTCTTAAAATGCGAAAACTAAGAAATGGTTATCAGATATTTTGAATTTTGTAAACATAGATGTAACAACTGTTTGTTTTCCTAATAAAGAAAAATAAAAATAAAATAAATAAAAATAAATCTCTTAGCCTGCTTCTGTAAGAACGTATCATCCTTCAGCAAATTATTATAGATTAGCAGACAAGGATACGAATCGTAAGCAGTTACGGCACCGCGGGTTAAGTGCCTCTGGTGTTTCAAACATCCATAGACTACGGTGACTACTTTCCCTCAGGAGGGCCGTAAGTTTGTCTGCCACCATAGTACTATAATAAAGCGGCACCAAGAGCTTATCAAAATTACTTTTGTAAGTCACTGTTGAAGGGAATATAAATGGGTATATACGCTGCGTTGTTACAATGTTTCCACACGAATACGTTAGTGGTCGTTCTCATAACACGGGAAAAGCAACAAGACTTCAATATTTCCAAGCGAGTTACACCAGCGCCGATTCTCGACCCATAACTTGAATGTATGGGTGAAATTTTACGGGTGAAACGTCAGCTGTCTTATGTTTTGTCATTTCTGATGAGATGACGTTCAACGCGTAAATTTCCGTTCACGCATTTACATCGTATGAACCGAGAATCAGAGCCCAGTAGGTATCGCCTAAAATAACGCCCTTACCCGTAACATTATAAATTACTTTAACATTGTTGAATAATAACCTGTTTTCACAACATGACTTAAGATAAATCTGAGGAAAATATTCAGGGAAAAGTACACAGGTAATAACTCAGCACGGAGGCAGCCTGCCCGGAAATTAGTAGCGTCTGCAATATCCCGGGTCGTTCACCCATAAAAATAAAAATTGTTAAGTTTGCTTTCTACCAGCGCGCTCCTGGAGCCGCTCCCTCGTGCGTCTTCATCTAATGTGTCTCTTCGATGACTTGTAGGTACAATATAAACCTAGATATTAGAAAAAACTTTTGGAACTAATTTTTATGATATTTTTTATCTCGCGATATATCATGGCATCTCTTGTTTTACTGTTCTGTATGTTATAATATCTGGTTTTGCCTATCGCATATATTTTCTTTGTTTCACAAACCTACTTCTAGCGCCCATTACACATCCCCTAAAAGTAAAGGTACTCATTCTTTATTGATTCTACGACTACACATTATTTGGCCATCATTTTCACGCTTCACCTATGGTTAGTCGAAATTGAGACCATAATTTTTTAAGACACATGCCTTTCATGTAACTACATTCAACAACTTCATTTAGATACATACACATGTGTGTGTACTGTATAGTTTATAGAACAAACAAGGAACAATCGCTACATCAAACACCAAACAGAACATCGATGGAACAGTTCTCACATAATATAAACACTCAGCTTGGGGTAAACATAGAAGGCACATTTATATACAAATAGATATTACCATATTAGTTTATATATTATTAAAGTTACATAACTTTGTTAGCCTATGTGTGGTGTCTAATTTAAACGTGAATTTCCTGTAAATAATGGAATGGAATTCTACAAATTAAATGTATTGTTAGCAATCACCAGGAATGTTAATAAAAAAATATACACGGAGATTAACAAAGCAGATTTCTATCACTTTATTTAACAAATTTACTACACCCTGAACGTAATCATTACACAAGTAGCTAATCAGTAAATAACTTAGAACATTCTTACAATCACGACGACACTGATATCACATGGATCACACTGATCAACAAGGTGTATAGTTCTTTACTCAGCAGCGGTCGACCGTCGAAAAAGGGCCGTCCACTACATTGCACGCCATTTTATATTAGAAAACTAGTCATAGACAAGTCGACTTCTACACGGCCTCTCCTGACCATGCGTCGTCCTCGACTGCATATAAGATGTCTGAACCTGAACAGTCATCGGTTCAGATGGACTAGCTTCAGGATTTGAAACACGCTCATCGGCATGAGCTGCGATGCTTCCATCGAGGCGGCTTCTAAAATCAATTAGAAATAACATGACATTACTATGTGCCAATGTAACTCAGAAAGACCTAATTGTTGTATCCATCAACCTTTCAAGGCCTTCTAACGTACAGCCCAAAATTCATTGGCTAAGATAAATAGCACACAGCTTATCACACGTCACCACATTCATTCAAGTTGATTAGGTTCGCACATTAAATAAGTCAAACTATATGAGGATTTCTGATTCATACGAGATTTATGATTCATTCAATTTGGATTCAAGTATTTAACATTCATCCTCACTCTACCAATTCATTGTAGGGCAAACATCCCACAGTCTGTTTGCCGAAAAAGGAACGTCCCGCAGTCCGTCCTCTACAAGGGAATTGGCATCCCACAGGCGTACCAATAGGAACGTCCCGCAGTCCGTCCTGTACACCGACATTCATCTTTACACTACCACGTAGGGCAAATATCCCGCAGTCTATTTGCCGAAAGGAACGTCCCGCAGTCCGTCCTCTACATGGAGTTGGCATCCCGCAGTCTGCCAATATGAACGTCCCGCAGTCCGTCCTATATACAAATCTAACACCTATAAATAAAACTAGTACCCATATATGTACATAAGTTGTACCCATACAGAACACTGGCACCCAGCATGTGTGGGCATGGAACATCCCGCAGTCTGTTCCTTCACCAACACTGGCTGCGTTCAGATGACACGCACCCGTCAGGCACACGCCACTTTAGTCAGCACCGACAACTCATACATACATACATCAGTTACAGCAGGTCACGCCTTTTATTCTCTAAGGGGTAGGGCAGAAGCACATTATATGGCCACATTTCACCTATAGATGTTGTACCACGTAATAGGTGTTGTGCTGAGTCGTATTGCCGTGCTGATATGGACAGGTGCAGGTTGTGACTGTTGAACACACTGTTGAAAAATTTTTAGCCGTCCATAAAAGCCTTCGACTTTGCTCAATGACTGCCATTTTACTGGCAACCGGGACCAACGGCTTAATGTGCCTTCCGAAGCACGAAAACGCTCGCAAAATAACAAAGTGGTCACGTGGTGGTTACCCATACAAGAACCTGTCATAGTAAACGTTGTCAATATTACCGTCAACTCGCCACTCGAAGAATGCAGTGCAGGTATCAGGCCACCATTCGTCCTGTTACACCACCATAAACTGGGCCGCACGCAGCCTGGTTCAATTCATGTCATCGGCTCGGCAGCGCTCGCATGACTACGTATGGACCACCATATACCATACCAGGGTCCAAATTGCATTTTTATATTGAACCTGTGGAAACACAAAATTGTTAACATTTAAACACACGAGGTGAACCTAGTTACTCTTCAGTAACCCGGCCGTGGGGACTTCTGCACCTTTTTGTTTTACAGCTTAGTTGCAAACCTCCCAATGGCACATCTCAGGCTAGCGACCAAATCACTGGGACGGTAGTTTAACTAACTAACTATCTTCACGCCAAATCCCTTGCGGGGTAGGCAGAAAGAACCGAGCGCCACACGGCACGGTCCATACACACCTCACTTGCTTCTTCAACTTTCGGTAGTTTAGTTTCTCTTTATGAGACCCAGGGGAAAAATGAGACGTCCTCCGTTTAATAACGTTAAGGTCAGCTGTAAAAAATACTTAAACACAAATATTTAAAGTGTTCATCAGCAATACCTAGATACTAAGATCGATGTAACGAGCCCCTCATGGTGCAAATGCTGCATCCCTCCGAGGATGCGGGCATCCCGCAGACTACCCATTACAGCAGTAAGTTCCACGCTTTCATGTCGCTGAAATACCATTAAAGCAACAATACGCCAAATTTCAGATTGATCAGTCCTGCGAAGCTTAGGAGAAATCCCTTCATTACCTAGGAAGTGATGATGTTCAAAATGTATAGCTAAGAAACACATTAATCACCTCAGCTCTAAAATAAAAACAAACCGCATCCAAATTGGCCCATCCGTTAGGCAGCTGATGCCACAGACAAACACACAGGTTACACCCACAACAACACGCGTTTTCGTCGGGGGTTAATTAATTGACCTCGATTCAGATCATGTTGAGTATAGTTCGAGTGTAAGTGGACCTGTCTGTTTGCGTGGTGCATCTTTGGTGTAACTTAGTACATAAGTCTCTGGCCCCATTTCTTTCACGGATTTCACACATCCAGCAGACTCAAACCTTTGACAGTAAAATCAGCGTTGCTGTACAGAAAAGGAACACTACATTTGTCATTGTCCCAAACCGTTCGGCTACATCCTGTCTAGAATAAAAAAAAAACAAATTTATGTTGTTTAGGCATCAACTTGCTACGGCACAAAATTATAACCATCGGGTTCCGGTTGGGGATCCAATGCATCCAAGTATAGGTATTACTGGAAACGGGGTTTTATGTTCGTAAAAAAAAACTCAAGCAGCACAAGTTTACGACTTCTCAATCAATCATCAATCAAATCAGCCTACAGCAGTCCACTGCTGTATGTAGCCCTCTCCCGATTTACAGGGTTCTACGCCTTTCGCATCATTTCCTACGGCCTTGTCCAGGTTGTTGGTTCTACTACAGATATGGCCAGCCCATGGCCACTATGATGCACTTACTCTGCGAGCTATGTTGACCACTCTGGTTCGCTAATAGATAAAATCGTTTCGGATGTTATATCTCAGAGACACCTAAGTATAGCTCGCTCTGTTCTAAGTAAAACACATTTACGCAAGTTGATCGAAAAACTCGTTTTGGTACACTACTTCACGTGACAAAACCATGCCCTCTTCTGCAGTCTATTCTTTTTGTGTCCAGTCAAGGGGCCTTGATATTATACTGACCTGACCTATAAAATTTGGATTGAGATAATCAGCATGTGGCAGTAGAACTCCTTTTCTTTGCTGGAAAGCGGAATCCTGTGTTCGGATCGACCATTGGGCGCCTCTCAGAAAAAGGAGCAGACTATTTTTTTGTTTTGTTAATTTGAGAGTAGCCTAATAAAGTAATAACAAAAATGTTGAGGGTAACTTAACAAAGTTGTAGCAAAAGTGTTATGAAGCCTTTACGACAGCTAAAGACTACTTTACCGAATGGAGTATGCTGCCACACGCTTCCCATCATCAGCATAGGTCAATACTACTACTAACCTGCGTAACTAACTTGCGTCCGTGTGAACCTCCGTGGGAGGCACTGATTCTGGGTTCACTGGTCACTCTCGTCAGACATCGTATCAAGCCTTGTCTAATTTGTTTTTGATGTGAACTCCAAATAAACTTTTCAGTCAATCCTTGTAGCACGGTTCTGGATATGCCTACGAAAATATCCTACAAGATCTAGAACTTGTCGGATCTGTAAGAGTTTTAAGGGAATAGGTGGAAATAATAAGACCTTTACCTTTCGTAAGCTTGGCAATACCTGACCGCGGCTGAGGGCACGCGCGTGTAGCACGCATTCGTGAGCATCGCGTAGACTAGCGCGTGCAGCGCACACCAACGCGCATCGCGTAGACTAGCGCGTGCAGCGCATATCAATGCGCGTCGCGCAAACCAGCGTGCAGCGCGTTGTGTAGACTAGCGCGTGCAGCGCACACCAACGCGCATCGCGTAGACTAGCGCGTGCAGCGCATATCAATGCGCGTCGCGCAAACCAGCGTGCAGCGCGTCGTGTAGACTAGCGCGTGCAGCGCACACCAACGCGCATCGCGTAGACTAGCGCGTGCAGCGCATATCAATGCGCGTCGCGCAAACCAGCGTGCAGCGCGTCGTGTAGACTAGCGCGTGCAGCGCACACCAACGCGCATCGCGTAGACTAGCGCGTGCAGCGCATATTAATGCGCGTCGCGCAAACCAGCGTGCAGCGCGTCGTGTAGACTAGCGCGTGCAGCGCACACCAACGCGCATCGCGTAGACTAGCGCGTGTAGCGCATATCAAAGCGCGTCGCGCAAACCAGCATGCAGCGCGTCGTGTAGACTAGCGCGTGCAGCGCACACCAACGCGCATCGCGTAGACTAGCGCGTGCAGCGCATATCAATGCGCGTCGCGCAAACCAGCGTGCAGCGCGTCGTGTAGACTAGCGCGTGCAGCGCACACCAACGCGCATCGCGTAGACTAGCGCGTGCAGCGCATATCAATGCGCGTCGCGCAAACCAGCGTGCAGCGCGTCGTGTAGACTAGCGCGTGCAGCGCACACCAACGCGCATCGCGAAGACTAGCGCGTGTAGCGCATGTCAAAGCGCGTCGCGCAGACCAGCGTGCAGCGCGTCGTGTAGAGTAGCGCGTGCAGCGCACACCAACGCGCATCGCGAAGACTAGCGCGTGTAGCGCATGTCAAAGCGCGTCGCGCAGACCAGCGTGCAGCGCGTCGTGTAGAGTAGCGCGTGCAGCGCACACCAACGCGCATCGCGCAGACTAGCGCGTGTAGCGCATATCAAAGCGCGTCGCGCAGACCAGCGTGCAGCGCGTCGTGTAGACTAGCGCGTGCAGCGCACACCAACGCGCATCGCGTAGACTAGCGCGTGCAGCGCTCACCAACGCGCGTCGTGTAGACTAGCGTCTGCAGCGCACACCAACGCGCATCGCGTAGACTAGCGCGTGCAGCGCTCACCAACGCGCGTCGTGTAGACTAGCGTCTGCAGCGCACACCAACGCGCATCGCGTAGACTAGCGCTTGTAGCGCTCACCAACGCGCGTCGTGTAGACTAGCGTCTGCAGCGCACACCAACGCGCATCGCGTAGACTAGCGCTTTTGGGGCTCAACAACGCCCCTCGCGTTGACTTAGAACTCCCGGATCGGGCGGCCAGTAGGATTATCGCCGTTACTGTATAGGAGAGTGACAGAGGACAGTTTCTGGACGTTTGAAAAGTTCACGGGCTTGCAACTTTCGGTACTAATTCGCTTCCTTTATGGCAAGTTGTTGAAACATCTCACTTGGAACAATACCGTGCGTGTAACAACGAACGAGATCGGATCCAAAACCGCGATGGCGGTTTCTAAGATGAACGGTATTCCCGTAATACCCTTCGTGACCGATTACACGACACGTGGCACTCACGATGGTGTCAGTGCAATCCACTAGGTATGCAATTTACGGCATGAATTATGCGTTTTAGGCATAATTACACGAGAAAACACACTCAAATTGCGTAAAACATACACAACTCACTAAAAGAGGGTACTTTGTAATGATTACGTTTCTTATGATTCATGATACCTCTGGTTCGACTCGGTCAGTTGGCGATAAGGTAAGAATCACACTTCTGATGTTAGCAATCACCAGGAATGTTAATAAAAAAATATACACGGAGATTAACAAAGCAGATTTCTATCACTTTATTTAACAAATTTACTACACCCTGAACGTAATCATTACACAAGTAGCTAATCAGTAAATAACTTAGAACATTCTTACAATCACGACGACACTGATATCACATGGATCACACTGATCAACAAGGTGTATAGTTCTTTACTCAGCAGCGGTCGACCGTCGAAAAAGGGCCGTCCACTACATTGCACGCCATTTTATATTAGAAAACTAGTCATAGACAAGTCGACTTCTACAGTATAATATTATAAATGGGAAGTTTGTGAAGATCTTTGGATAGGATGTTTGATACTTAATCACGCTGATTGAGTAACAAACATCATATTCAATGAAAATACATTAGAAATACTACCTACTACATACGTCTGTTACCTTCCTCTATAAATTCATTGTACTCATAAAAAAACTTTTGTTCATTCAAATTTTCTAAAATAGGTATTCGTAATATTCCAATCTAAATTCCAATACCTATATAATTCAATGTAATGTACCTATTGACGTAAAATCGTAAAGATTGTCAGCTTCCATAAATCCAGACAGTTTATAAGCAACAAAAGAAGATAAAATTTAACGAATAAATCCCATTACCTAGGTATTGAAAATCTAAAAAGTGTAAAACAACGTAAAAGTCGTTATATATTTTTGAAATGTACTTACACGGTAAATCCAACTAATCCTATCAATATTATAGATATGTGAAAGTTTGGGAAGATGTTTAAATGTCTGTTACTCAATCATGCTTTAACTAAGCACGGATTTGGTACAGGGGTAGATTATAGTCTGAAATAACATCTTTGCTACATACTTATTGTACCTTGGGAAGCGGGAACAGAACCCTTTTTAGGGTTTCGTAGCCAAATGGCAAAAAAGGAACCCTATAGATTCGTCATGTCTGTCTGTCTGTCTGTCCGTCCGTGTGTCACAGCCACTTTTCTCCGAAACTATAAGACCTATGCTATTGAAACTTGGTAACTAGATGTATTCTGTGAACCGCATCATGATTCTTATAAAAAACTAGAAAAAAAGCAGTAAATTTTGGGGGTCCCCATACTCAGAACTGAAACTAAATTTTTTTTTTTTCACCAAACACATACGCGTGGGGTATAGATAGGTCTTTAAAAATGCTATTGAGGTTTCTAACATCATTTTTTTCTAAAGTGAATAGTTTGCGCAAGAGACACTTCCAAAGTAGAAAAATGTGTGTCCCCCCCCCTCTAACTTCTAAAATAAGAGAATGATAAATCTAAAAAGAATATATGATGTACACTGCCATATAAACTTCCAACGAAAATTGGTTTGAACGAGATAGAGCTGGTAGTTTTTTTTTAATACGTCATAAACCGCAATTTTCGGTTAGAAAAATCACTACCACTGCGAACGTGTTCAAACATCAATGAAAGTTACGACGAACTACAAAAACTTTTGTATTATGTTACTTGTTGCTACGAAACCCTTCATGGGCGAGTCCAACTCGCACTTGGCTGGTTTTTAGTTGTGCGATTTTTCGAAAAGGTTTCTACAGGGTCGGCAGCTAGAGTGACGACTTTCAATAAGATGGACTCGCTTTTTAACTTGAAAAAACTATCGTTATATCCTTTCCCAGGATCTATAGTATAATATAGCTAATCTCTCTGTACCAAATTTAATCAGATTTTGTTCAGTCGGCGTGAAAGCCTAACAGAGAGACCGAATTATTTTCGCGTAAGCCCGGTGGAATTTAAAGACCGTGGTTTTACCTCCGTAAAGTACCCTTAATATTGATAATGGCAAGTTTTGCTGAAAGGAAACATTCCTCTATTTTCAAAAGTAAATTCTCGAACTACTCGTAGAACTAGATGGAATAAAGGGAATGCATTTAAAGGATTTTGAAAAATCACCTGCTTAAACCGGGATACGAACCTGGGATATGTGAAAAACAAAACATCTTGTATTTTATGATACCAACCGGAAGAGACTTAGCCGTAGGTTTGTTAGGAGTTCCGGGGTATTCTTCCGAGGGCTTACCCGGGGCTACCAACCGCAGGCTATTAGGTAGAAAACGTGTGGTTTTTAGTCGGTAGGAGTCCGGTATAGCATCCATGCAGGATCTTCCTCACGTTAAAAACAAACAAATATCGTCAGATATAATATCAGTAGGGATGCATCTGTATTGAGAACCATTTCCTATTTTGTATGTTGATAAGAACTTATTAGGTACTAGCTGACTCCGGAACTTCGTTTACGTTTTAAACAACGCAATTAAGTCCACGCCTTCGGCGCGGACTGAATTGTTGAACGCAAAGATATTCGAAAAAATATTAAAAAGTAGATTATTGCGACACTTAAACTTAAATAGAGTAATTAATGTACGTCAATTTGGGTACATCAAGAATGTTGGAACTCTAGACGCTATTGATGCTCTAATAAGAGACATTCTAAAAGCGCTCAATAATAGGGAAAAAGTAGCTGGAATATTTCTTGACCTAAGTTCGGCTTTTGACTGTGTGAATCACAAATTACTTATAGATAAACTAGACCATTACGGTGTTAGAGGCAAAGTGAAGCAGTTATTTGTGTCATATCTTCACTGTAGAACAATGTTCGTTCAAGTAAGGACAAGTAGTGACATAAATGTGTCTGGCAGATTACAAAATATACGTAAAATACACAACTCCGAATGCGTAACAATTAAGACTGGTGTGCCACAAGGATCAATTCTTGGACCCATATTTTTTGTAATATTTATAAATGACCTTATTAACTATATGACCAAACATGACTTTATAAAGTTGACAGTGTATGCGGACGACGCTAATTCTGTAGTTACAGCCGATGACATGCAGACCCTGAATTTAAGGGTAAGTAAATCATTACATCTCTTTCAAGAGTGGTTTACTATCAATGATCTGCGTATTAATCCTAGTAAAACAAATTTAATGTTAGTGAAGACAGTTTCTAGAAATACAGTACAGTTAGAGTGTGCCATGGATGGAACAAGTGTAAACATAGTCGATGTCGTAAAGTTTCTGAGAGTCCATGTTGACTTTTTACTAAACTGGAAACAAGAAGTAGCTTCCATAGAGGGTTCTGTGAGCTCTGCGTGCTACATTTTGAGAAGTTTGAGAGAAGTAATCAGACTGGACCAACTTAAGAATGTCTATTATGCGTTAGTGGAGTCCAAGCTAAGATATAGCATTCTTCTCTGGGGTGGAAGCTATGAATGTAATGTTCAGACAGCATTCATTATCCAGAAACGTGCAATACGAACCATGGTCAGAATCGGGCAGCAAGAGTCATGTCGGCCATATTTCAAGGAACTTGAAATTCTAACAGTGCCCAGCCTGTATATAATGGTGCTCTTAATAAATCTTAAGAAATATATACACGAATACGAAACGGAAAGTGAACGTGAGCGGCGTGAGAAAACTAGGAGGCTGGACTTGGCTGGAAGGATAGTTCCCTCTTTGGGTGTAGTCAAGCACGGCTCACTGTTTAATGGGGTTAAGTTTTTCAATAAATTACCTGTACAGTTAAAGAAATTACTTTATACCAGCACGTTTAAGGCCCAATTAAGAATATTTCTTCTGGACAGATGTCTTTACTCTATAGATGAGCTGTAACATACTTACAAAATTTTGCGACTAAAATAAATGAATGTAAGGTACTAATGAATTGTATACTTATTATAAACTTAACGAATTAACATTAATTTACTTTATTTATCAATAAACTAACTAATGAATTGTATTTTATAAATTTGTGATATTCTTTGACATTATTGTGACATGACTATGGTTGATATGAAATCTTTATGTAATGATTGGTTTAAATGTGTACCGTTAACTATTAATTAATTATTATGGAGTATTTTTATGTATGATTATGATTGATAATGTGAATAATTTATTTTCGTGAATATTGTTAGTTATTGTTATTTTGTGTACTATTTTGATCTTATTATTTTCAACACAATTTATATTGTTATGAAATAAATAAATAAAATAAATAAATAAATGTTTTAAAATAGTCTTAATCATTAAGCTCTTTTATGATTAAGCCAACACGCCAGTTTAGATTTACACTCACATTCAAAGAAACCCTTTTTTTTTTGCGTGAGGGAAAATCCTCAGAGGATGTTGTGCCGGACTCTTACCGACTAAAAAACCTCACGCAACGCCCAACAGCCTGTGGTTGGGAGCCCCGGGTAAGCCCTCAGAAGGATGTCCCGGGACTCACAACAGACCTACGGCCGCCACCGCGGCCTCGCCCAGGGGGTGGTTCGGGTGCTATCCCGCGCCTTTGGGGGGTTTCGGGTGTTATCCCGCTTCTAAGGGGGGGCATGCGTGAGTTGCTCACGTCACGCTGCCGTCATGGGCCTGCTTCTGTAAGGACGGTGAGCGACCCTCTCACCGTCCCCAGACCCCCGGTCATGGAGGCCGATAGCCCTCGGCGAAGACACGTCGGCGGCGTCCAGGCCGCCTACTGCGGAACTCGGGTGGGAGAGCTCTCTCCCGCACCCGGCCCGCCGCCTCCTATCAAAGAAACCCCTATAATTAAAATTTTCAAAATATCTCATTCTTAAAAGTGTTATAACTTTTTTATTTATTAACCGATTGACATGAAATAAACGCTAAGTGTTAAGAGGAGCAAACCTCAACACAATAAAAAAACCGCAATCGGTTAAGCGGTTACTGAGATTAGCGTGCACAAACGTACAGACAAACAGATATACAGACATGCAGACAAACAGACAAAAAATTCTAATAACCATTGTTTTAGGTTCTATTGCGTTCATAAAGCCCCCTATAGTATTTTTTCTTATTTATCTTCCATGTACAGACAGCGACCTGTTACGATTTTATTATATGTATTGATATTGATTGATAATATTTCTAAGAATGCCGTGTAACCTGCCACAAGCGAGTTACTATCAGTTTGACGAACGTTACAGACTTTCTGCCAAAGTAAACGATCAATACGACGAAAGTGGATTATATTGTTTGTCTTGAGAAAAGTTATTTTCAAACTGCGATGACGTCGATAACTTGATAAGAGAACTTCAGTAGGTACTCCCCGCGAGACGCCATTTATGTTCAATCTCGAATATTTAATCAATTTCAAGATTAATAGGAAACTTATTGAATAGTTTCGGGTTAATTATTTTGATTTCCGACATTGTTGCGATTGCTGTTTGATATCACAACCTCGGAAGGCTTTGCTTGGGCACCGGAGGTATCTTACGCGCTTCCATCCATAAGTAGGTACGAAACAGTCATGCTGAAGGAACCCTTCATGTCACTCAGGAAAGGGAAACTCATAATATAGAAACTTCCCACCGTATTAGAAGATTTGAGTGGTTCATAAGTGGGTAGAAACGCATGCACAGTTACACTTACTCAGGGTATCGCATTATTACGAGAGTCCTTTCTGCTTCACTCGAGTCAAATTGGGGGTGCAAGATAACTTTCTGAAAGTAAGTGCCACTGTACCGCCATGCTATCTTTGGCAAAACTATCATACTTACTGATTTTAATATAGCTAATAAATTTATCACTACCCGGTCATCCCGTACTAGACTGCCTAGTCTAGACTGCCTCTGTGGCGTAGTCGGTAACTAGTGATACCGCCAGCGGCGCTGGAGGTCGTGGGTTCGATTCCAACCAGAGACAAATATTTGTATGACCCATAAATGTTTGTCTCAAGAGTCTGGGTGTTTCTTTGTATATTATGTATGTATTTAAAAGTTTATAAGTATTAATGTCCGTAGTCTGATACCCATAACACAAGCAAGTTATTCCTAGCTTACTTTGGGATCAGATAGCGCTGTGTGAAATGTCCGTGAATATTTATTTATTATTATTATTATCCCGTGTCAGATCACAAATTTATAAAAGACTGTAATAATATATCCTTGTACTAAATTTCAACAAGATCCGTTCAGCATTTAGAAATACTAACCAACATCATGACATCCAGACATCCACAATCTCAAACTTTCGCATTAATATAAAATTTGTAAGAAACAAATCGTCTATTATTTCACTATCAATCTGTAAACCACTAGTTGAAAACGTTAAGTGGAAAGTTCATTGACATACGTGACATTTAATGAAGGGTGTTGCCACTGTTTAATCAATAACATACATAACATGTATCGGTTTACCAGTATTTAATCGACGTCGGCGTGCCTAACCTATATTAATTACGTTATTGTTATATGGAATTTCTGGCCTAATAAGCACTCATCATTGTTATCCAAGCGCTAGTTCTCGCTTCAAATGAAAGGTTTTTAGAGCTAGCATTGCTGCTTTTTAGGGTTCCATGCCCAAAAGGTGAAAACGGACCCTATTCATGAAACTTTGAAACTTCGCTGTCTGTCCGTCACGAGGCTGTATGTCAGAAAATGTGAAAGCTGGAGAGCCGAAATTTTCACAGATGATGTATTTCTGTTGCCGCTATAAATACTTAAACCAAATAATGTAATCATTAAGGGAGGCTCCCATACAACAAACATGATATTGTTCCGTTTTTGGTATGGAACCATCCACGCGCTAGTCTTCTTCGCACTTAGCCGGTTTTTCCGTCCTCCGTCCTCATCCTTCTATGGGATGGGACTCTTGTGTAGATTCTTCTCAAGCACAACTATAAGGTTACCAAGTTCACTCTTACGTCTCCTAAACAGATCTTGTGTTATTCATTCAATACTCTACTTGAAAGCTTTAACGAATATTCAGTGGAGGAAATTACTTTTTACCCTACAGCGCTAAGCCAAGGAAGCGTAATGCGTTGTCTCGTATTTTGCTGTTTGTAATAAATAACTATTTAATAAAGCACTTTTTGTCGACGTTTTTTTTGTCGTATGGTTGAAAATTGCCGCAATCTTCGTGCCTTTGCACCTAATATCAACAGATCAGGAGCAAAAAGAATATTTTCAGACGTGTCACAAAGTCTGTAGTTTCAGATCTTATGCAACCTGTGTTCAGTTCAAAACAAAAGGTTTTGCCACAATATGAACAAGGAATGAAAAAAACTGGCCAAGTGCGGGTTGGACTCGCCCATGAAGGGTTTCGTAGCAGCAAGTAACATAATATAAAAGTTTTTGTAGTTCGTCGTAACTTTCATTGATGTTTGAACACGTTCGCAGTGGTAGTGATTTTTCTAACCGAAAATTGCGGTTTATGACGTATTAAAAAAAACTACCAGCTCTATCTCGTTCAAACTAATTTTCGTTGGTAATTTTTAAGGCAATGTACATCATATATTTTTAAGCTATTGCATAGCTTCTATCGCGGGCCTTGCGTGGAGACCGAATCCAGAAATTGTGTCACGAAAACGAATCACACTCTCGGCTACCTTCGGCCACGTTCGTGTATCTCGCACTTCATAATTTTTAGGGTTCCGTAGCCAAATGGCAAAAAACGGAACCCTTATAGATTCGTCATGTCTGTCTGTCTGTCTGTCTGTCTGTCTGTCCGTCCGTGTGTCACAGCCATTTTTCTCCGAAACTATAAGACCTATGCCATTGAAACTTGGTAAGTAGATGTATTCTGTGAACCGCATTAAGATTTCTATATAAAACTAGAAAAAAAGCAGTAAATTTTGGGGGTCCCCATACTCATTACTGAAACTGAAAAATTTTTTTTTCGTCAAACTCATACGTGTATGGTATCTATAGATAGGTCTTCAAAAATGCTATTGAGGTTTCTAACATCATTTTTTTCTAAACTGAATAGTTTGCGTAAGAGACAATTCCAAAGTGGAAAAATGTGTGTCCCCCCCCCCTCTAACTTCTAAACTAAGAGAATGATAAATCTAGAAAAAATATATAATGTACATTGCCATAAAAACTACCAACGAAAATTGGTTTGAACTAGATCGAGTGGGTAGTTTTTTGTTAATACGTCATAAAGCGCAATTTTCGCCTGTAAAAATCACTACCACTGCGAACGTGTTAAAACATCAATCAAAGTTACAACGAACTACAAAAACTTTTATATTATGTAACTTGCTGCTAAGGAACCCTTCATGGGCGAGTCCAGCTCGCACTTGGCCGGTTTATTTTGTTTACGTCAATTATGAACTCTGCAGTCGTTATATATTATGTCAAATAATCCAAAAATTGATGTTTGTACCCAGAATCGATCTTGCGCCTTCTGCGTATCGATCCGCGTCTTAACCACTCGACCAAAGTTGAATTAAGAATGCTGGTCGAATTTAGAGTTCTTAATGTGAAATGACAATTTCGATGCTGTCAATTACATTAGTTGCTGTCAATTTACTTCGTCTAAATAAAAATTCGACCAAAGAGAATACAATACTACGTAAGAAATTCGACTATAGGTGTATAGGTATTCATCATCTATGTACAACAGTGAACTGTACTCGTATAATTTGTGTAAAAAGTGTTTTAAATGTGAATAAACAAAGTGCATTTATTAATGAAGAAAGTCACGAAAAATAGTGAAAGAAAATGAGTGAGTACTCTATATACATACATTTTATTATTATTATCACCAATGCAGTATTATTTTTTGTTTTGTTAATTTATATATAATACTGCTATAAAGATAACCAAACCCGGGAGTACGTTCCCATGGGAAGCGGGAAGAAAATTTCACGCTGACGTAGCCGCGAGCGCCATCTATCCCATACCTATGTACTTTAAACGTGTCATAAAAGTCACAACAATACCATACATGCATATTTCAAAGAATGTCTAATATTACCATAGATTTAGAATTTTTCGCTACTCTCAATAGATATACAAAGCGTGCGAGCGAGACCTCATTATCCATAGCACTTAGCTCGAGAGGAAAAGAGAAAGCAAATTGTGTACTCGTATGTCAGTATTTTGAATCGCTGAGCCCGCTGGGATCCTATGGCGGCTCTATGTTATTCATAATATCCAATAATCTGTAGTGATCTTACGATTAAAATAGAAAATTTTATATTTTCAACAATATTGTCGTGTTTAGTGTGTGAATAGGATATTACAAAACGCAATTATACGAAGAAAGACTCGTTTAACAGGTCATTTGTGACTTCGTTCATTCCATTTTTGACGTACATATTTTGCCAAATTGGATGTAAAATTTCACTGAAAGTTCAACTCATAACGTAGATTATGCATTTTCCTTCATACATAACACAATATTTAATGTGTAAATGCATTTTTGGAGGATATATAAGGCAGAAATAGAAAGGGCTGTTTACAGTAAAATAGTCATGGGTAGGTATCGATAAGGATGTCGATAGTTCATTATAGTGACATTGCTACAAACAAACTTATCTGGATTTAATTTATTATAAATATGATTGATTTTTACTCGAACTGTGTTATTTAACCTTTTTTTAGGGTTTTGTGCCTATTTTAATTTAATATTTCCAAAATTTGTGATCCATTTTGAGTTGAATTTTTATAATTTTACTTCACTTAAGGTACTCCACGCCACACCGGGATGTTTGCTGTACAAGGCGCAGATTAGCCTCTGCGTCGAATACTGTTCTCACCTTTGGGATGACTGTGCGAGGTACTTACTGGACGCGCTTGGCGCTATGCAGAGACGTGTTATTCGATTTCAATTATAGGTTGTCCTAAGATGACGGTAAGCCTCGAGCCGTTAGCGCAGCAAAGAACCATAGCGTCCTTGGCTGCCTTCTACTGAATGTATCACGGCGAATGTTCTGAAGAGCTCTTCAACCTGATCCCACCATCTCCTTTCCGATTCCGAACAACACGTCGGGCAGAGGTGCCACTCATATATAGCGGAGAGAATCTTCGCCAGAACTGAGCGTTTCAAAAGATCGTTCCTCTGTCGAACTACAAAATCCTGGAACGACATGCCCGCACATGTGTTTCCCTCATTTTACAATCCCGGGTTCTACAAGCGGAGCGTGAAGAGGCACATCATAGGGTCGCCAACTTGAGGACTACTGTCAGAAGTCTTGTGTGCTGTAAGCATGGCCCCCATTCGCTAGATGCGCCACGGCTTTCCATTAGTTTCCATCAGTGGCGACGTCAATTTGGCGAGGTTAATATATTTAAAAAAATCTACGAGTAATATCTTTTATTGTTACTAGGGTTCAATAATAAATGAGTTTCTAGGTTTCGTATTACGATAAGAGTTGGATTTTTAGTAAAATTTCAAATTTAATTGGCAAATATATATGTACGGCAACAATGCAATGTACGATGCCATAAATTACATGTTAAAAGTGTATTTTCACATTCACACACTGAATCAAAATTCGTAAAATCACTACAGAATTTCTAATATTACGAGTTACCCCATATAATCCCATTTTTACTTTTTCATAGTCGATTACATTCAAATTAACAATTTATTCCCCAAAACAAGAAGTTGGAGATGAAACTTCTAAGCACTTTGTGTGCTTAGAAGTTTCATTTCCATTCCATCCATTTATACAGATACTTTTATCGATATCATAGGTGTGACCATTCAACAACACTATTTAACCCACACATAGATCTTTCATTTTTGGTCTCGTCTTCAGTTTGACACTGTTCATCTTGTACATTCTAAATCTATGATTATTACCATATAATTTGTAAAAATAGTTTTTAAGTAGATAAGAAGAAATCTATTGTTTTATCTTTTAACTAGCTGACCCTCGCAACTTTGTTTACGTCACACAAGGTCTATGAAATTAGAGGTATTTATTAATCATACTCATCAAGTAGCGTGTGAATCTGCCCTGTTTGCTTAATCAAAAAGAGCTTAATGGTTAAAGCTATTCCTCAGTATAGAATTTTCCTCAGTATAAACAATTTACATACAAACACCGGCGTGTTAGAATTTTATTACATGTATCAATGTAATAGACGTAACGTGTATAAAATGACATCAATCAAATGTCATCAATATTCTGAAAAAGAAATTAAAAATAGAGTTCACAAACTCTTTTGAAAATACATACTGTAGGTACCTACCTTAGAGGATCGATATGAAGATAACAGGATAGTTGACAACCATTCATAGAAAATAGATGGTATAATGCTGATTACGCAAAGAACAATCGGCGCCGCATAGAATGGGGCCTATACTGATATCCTGGAGGATTTAAACAATGCCGATGTCCTGTGCCTGCTGAGGCACACACACGCCGTCATGCATGTCTGCAGGACAACGTGCAGGACAACGAGCAGGATGAGGCAGCGAATGGCTGGACTGAAATTAAAATCGACAGACGCAAGAGATGTGGTGGAGGCACTAATTCACGTACCTCGGGAGTGTCGTGTCAGAAACTGATGGGATAGAAGAGTACCCTACATCATTTCGAGTCTCGCCAAGGCCAGAACAACCTTTACACAGCTGCGCCCCGTAGGCAGTTGCGAAAATGGACACGAAGAGTGAAACTCAAAACAATGTAAACGTTAAAACTGTACTGCTAACTGCTATACGGATGCGAGACATGGAAGGTCACTAAAGACATTTCGCACCAGCTACCAGCTATAAGTCTTCGTCAAACGCTGCCTCCAATGGATCCTCGGTACATACGGGCCCGAGAACATCACGACCGTAAGATTATTGGAATGCTGCAGTGAGACCCCTATCCACCAACAGATCAAACGTCGGAAGTGTAGCTGCTGCGCTGGATTGGACACACGCTGCAAAGGGACCATGATCACATCATACCAAGGCAAGCCTTACTGAAACTACTGGTAGGGTTTCAAAAACTGTTCGATAGTAAGTAGGTACATTTATTGATAGTGGCTATAGTCTACATAACATAATGCTAAGATTAATAGGAGCGGTGCAGCAATGAGGAATGTTTCGAAAACGAAAAACATTTAATCGTTATAAGAGTATCCGTTGCGCCTCTGCGTAAATGGTTGAAGTTACATAAAAATAATTTATTACAAAATAATTGTTCTTCTTAAAAAGTTCTAAAACAAAATACCTATTAAGCTATTGCATAGCTTCTATCGCGGGCCTTGCGTGGAGACCGAATCCAGAAATTGTGTCACGAAAATAAATCACACTCTCGGCTACCTTCGGCCACGCTCGGCCACGTTCGTGTATCTCGCACTTCATATACCAACGTGTACACGTGAGCGTTTGCATAACGTGTACCTATGTATATAAAGTGAAGTAGGGTGAAGTGGGGTGGGCTGAGGTGTGTAGGGTGGGGTGAAGTGAAGTGGGGTGTGGTGAGGTGAATTGGTGTTAGGTGGGGTGGGGTGAGGTTAGGTGGAGTGGAATTTTGGCATTTTGGACTTTAGCCTTTGGGACTTTTGGACTTTTGGCCTTTTGGACTTTAGGACTTTTGTACTTTTGGACTTTTGGGCTTTTGGGCTTTGGACTTTTGGAATTTGGTTTTTTGGACTTTTGGACTTTTGGACTTTTGAACTTTTGGGACTTTTGGGACTTCTGGGACTTTTGGGACTTTTGGGACTTTTGGGACTTTTGGGACTTTTGGGACTTTTGGGACTTTTGGGACTTTTCGGTCTTTGAGGACTTTTGGGTCTTCAAAAGTCCACAAGTCCAAAAGTCCAAAATTCCAAAAGTCCAAAAGTCCAAAAGTCCAAAAGTCCAAAAGTCCAAAAGTCCAAAAGTTGAATCGTTCAGTTCCAACAAAGATTCTCTCCACTGTGTGAGAGTGGCACCTCTGTCCAGCATGCGTTGTTCGGGATCAGAATGAAGAGGGTGGGAGTAGGTTGAAGAGTTCTTCAGAACACTCACCGTGATAGATACGGTAGAAAGCAGCCAAAGATGCAATAGTTCTTCGCTGCGCCAATGACTCCAGACTTTCCGTTACCTCAGGGCAGTTTATAATGCGAATAGCTCGCCGCTGCATAGAGTCCAGCGCGTCAATTAAGTACCTTGCGGAGTCGTCCCAAAGGTGAGAGCAGTATTCGACGCAAGGACATAATTCTGCGTCTTGTACAGCAGACACCTCTGGTTTGGCGTAAAGAACCGCTTCACCTTGTTTAGGACTCCTAGTTTTCTCGAGACTAGCCCAATACATCGCTCAATATGGTATTTGGGATTGAGCTCGGGCCGGACGTCTATGCCAAGGATGTCCAGATTATCTCCAAGTGGAATCGTCGTATTCTGAAGAGAGGGTAAGGGTAGAAAAGGGGTTTTTTAGCTGTTAACGCACACGCCTGTGTTTTACGGGCATTGAACTCGAACAGTTTCGAGGATCCCCATTGTGAAATGCGGTCCAGGGCGCATGACATACTCTATCGAAGGCTTTAGCGATATCAAGGCTTATAGCCAACGACTCACCGTGCCTCTCCATAGCCACACCCCAAACATGCGTTACGTATGCCAGGAGGTCATCCGTAGATCGTTTTGGCCTAAAGTCATATTGTCGATCATTGAGTAGCGAGTGATCCTCGAGTTAGCGCATGAGTAGTTTGTTGATGATCAGCTCAAATATTTTACAAATGATCGAGGTGACGGCTATAGGGCGATAGTTGGCAGGGTCCGACCGATCCCCTTTCTTGGGGATCGGTTGTACGTTCGCCACCCTCCAAGCCTCCGGCACTTCCCCTGAAGAGTAGGAGAGGCGATACAGGCACGTTAATGTTGGAGCCAATTCGGCCGCACATTTTTTCAGCACCACCGCCGGAATGCCGTCAGGACCACTGGCTTTCCGCGTGTCGAGTGACCGCAGCACCGCCCGCACATCACACTGCCGGATGACAATTTCTGGCATTGTGTAACCACAATCGGCGATGGTGGAGGGCTGCATGCCACAGTCGTCGATCCGGGAATTGGCCGCAAATAGGTTAACTAGCAGGTCGCCTTTCTCTTGGGCCTTGTGAGCCAGTAATCCATCGGGGTAACGCAGCGGTGGCAGCGAGGATTGGCAGAAGTTAGCATGCACAGCTTTGGCCAGCTCTCAGTAGCCACGGCTACCCGTGGGGTGTGAGGCTAGCTCCCGACCCAGCCGTGCGACGCGCTGGGCATCCACTCTCTTGAAGGCGCTCTCACTGGCTCTGTTATACGCTGACATGAGGTGTGCCACGTTCGGGTCCCGCATTGCCTGAGCTCTGCGAGCACGTGGTGGCATTTCACTCAAAGGTACGATTTTTCCTTCTGCTTTTTTTCGGTGATATCTTCCTCTTTCTTTTCTTCGTAATTCCTATAGTTTCACTGGATCTTTCTTAATTTTTTCTTTTCTCTTCCTCTCGGCATTTCTTTTATTCTCTAAACGCTCGGCTTGAGATAATTTTGATGTTTTCTTTGGCATGCTGGAATGGAAGGAATACTACTAATATACTTAAAAGCTCACACGTAGTATAATTTTCATTCAATTAACGTGGAAAAAAATATTCTCAGAGCACGAAGTAAGAGTATCTCACATTGTTGATAATATTTTTTTATTAGTTCATAATGAAATGAAGGTGCTATCCGAGGATGGCGTCACTCTTAATACGTACTGTGGAGTCAAAACTTAGCGTTCGCAAGCGGTAGATGCACCGGAACAGTATTCCGGTAGACATAGGTTCGAATCCTGTTTCGAGCATAAATTCTTTATCCATATTAATTTAATGAAAATAAACATAGAATTTTTACAATTACCCCAGAAACTATAAATCTAATTTTGGTGTAACTAAGCAATTTTGGTGATTAGTCAAACACCACCAAAATCACCAAAATTAGACCACCAAAATTAGAAATGTGTCAAATAAGTTGATTTGACAAAAAACTATTCAGAATTTTATAATGGCATTACTATTATTTTAAACAAATACCGAACCCTTACGCTATACATTAGGTATTTAAACAAATAACGAGCTTAAAACGTTTTAAATTATCTACACAAAAATTACAGAAATCGTGTCTGAGGGCTTCCGAGAGTATTACTTACGTTTTTAGCGGGAAGTCGGAGCAAGCTGGCACGAAACTGGCACTGGTGCTTGACAGCACAGGACTCAATGATTCGAAAGACGATAATAACGTCCCGGTACCTATTTTCAGTACGATTCACGGAATGATTTTATTATTGACACCAAAATTTGAAACTTATCGCGGACGAACCTTATACATTTTTTATAAGATCAAATATAGCACTATATACTCGTATTAAATAGTCAAGAGGTGGAAAAGCTAATACAGAATTAAAATAAAATTAGGTACATCTAGTAAACTGACGGTGTGTTGATTGGGATGTCATTTTTCTTTATAAAACAGGTTGTGGACGAGCCACCAAAATTATATTTTATATAGAAAATCCTTTTTTTAATAATAATTAAAATAATATCTTATAACTTATTGTGTATGTCTTTATTAGGGTAATTAATTGCTTTCTTACACAAAAAAAAGATTTATCGTATCTGAACTTTAAGGTATGATTTTCAGTGGCGCCGCCTCATTTTTACGTTTGAGAAATTCACCCGTTTACCGTAGTGTAGTGATACCGCCTGCGGCGCTGGAGGTCGTGGGTTCGATTCCCACCGGAGACAAATATTTGTGTGACCCATAAATGTTTGTCTCAAGAGTCTGGGTGTTTCTATGTATTATATGTATTTAAAAGTATATAAGTATTAATATCCGTGGTCTGATACCCATAACACAAGCAGGTTATTCCTAGCTTACTTTGGGATCAGATAGCGTTGTGTGAAATGTCCGTGAATATTTATTTATTTTTATTTATTTGTTTACAACGGTAGCTTTGTACACGCAAGTTTCCGTAACCGACCTCTTCCTGAGTTGAACTTTACGGCCGGCCCTCGCGAAATGCGTACAATTTATTAGCCCTTATGATGAATATATTCCATTCAATTATCCTACTTGAATTGTTTCCCTGAATATTTAAGGAAGGAAGTTTAAGATAGAATACTGCTCAAAGTAATTTATGTGCAAAGTTTCGTTTTATTTTGTTATTATGATCTCAATATCGCTATGATTTTTGAGTTAGTAGACATTCTCAATGTTATTCTCGACAAGAAAGAAAATAACAACTGACTGTATTTAACTATTTACACTAATCTGATAGGTTAATCCCATAGTTAGGTACTGAAATAACCAATGACCTTGCTTGAAATCACAATCGATTTTATCTTAGCAATCGGGTTAAAAAAAGCGGACAAGTGCGAGTCGGACTCGCGTACAAAGGGTTCCGTACCAATAAACGGAAAAATATCACGTTTGTTGTATAGGATCCCCCTTAATCCTCCCTTGTTCTGACTCTAGCTTTATTTGTTGTTACAGCGGCAACTAAAATACATCTTCTGCGAAAATTTCATCTCTCTAGCTATCACGGTTCCTGAGATACAGCCTCGTGACGGACAGACAGACAGACGGACAGCGAGGTCTCATGAATAGAGTTCCGTTTTTACCCTTCGGGTACGGAACTCTAAAAAGAAGAGAACTAGGTTTAAGAGAAAAAATAATGCACATACCTAATAAGTAGGTACTTATAAAAACATCTCACGATATAATAACACTTTCATTTGTTCGCCGATTTACTTAACCATTCATTTAGTTTACTGAAATCACTCACCTACATCTTTTTTTTTTGTTATTTAATTTCCAACATGCGATCAGTCTCAGTTAGACCATAAGCAGTTACGATAAAAGTAGGCTTTGGCGTGTCAGGCATGCCGTTCTACTGGTAGGCTGCCTCTTTTGTTGCTTAGATGTTATCCCAGGTGTGAGATCTCTTTAGCCGTCTTGTGTTTATGGGATTAATCAGGCCCTGAGCCAGTCTGTTCTTGTGTTGTGTAATTCTTGTCTTATATGTTTCTGTGCTTCGGACTATTTCCTCCGTTACGGTGAGGATGTATTTTGTGAACTTTGTCAACCCTTGTGAACCATGGAGCACTCATTATTGATTTAAGCACGCCATTTTGGAACCTCTAGAAAATCTCAATATTCGATGCTTTCGCTGAACCCCAAACTTGAATGCCATAGGTCCAGATTGGCTTTAGTATCGCTTTGTATATTAGAACTTCGTTTTCCACTGATAGGCGTGATTTTCTGCCTAGAAGCCATTCCAGTGATCTAGATCTATGGTTAACTTCATCACGTTTTTTTTGTATGTGTGTTTTCCATGTTTGTCTTCGGTCAAGGTGGAATCGAAGGTACTCACCTACATCTTGATGGGTACCTTTTTCGCACTTATTCTATTAACAAGAGAGCTTAGACTAACCCTATTTTTGAAGAGATACCTGTAGAACTATCGAGCTGGGACAACGTACTTTTAATTGCCACTCATTATAGTATGCAAACAATGTTAAAATATCGGAAACTATATATATGTGATATGCTAATTAAAACCGTAATTTTACATAGGATAAAACATTAGCATTACGTTTTCAAATCAAGATGAGGTTTAAAGTTATGTCAATTATTATTAAAAGGTAAATATTTAATTTTGAAACTCTCCAAATCCACGAATCATACGAAAACTGTTGCATCAATCACGTGGTAAGCACATACGGTACTTTTATTTCCATGTCAGCGCTTTTTGCCGCATATTCCACGTAAAACCCGACTGAAGTTGTTTCACGCAATAACATTGAAGTTGCAAATGCATAAAGAGCAGCTACTGACAATAATGTGTGTCTGAACAACGACTTACATGTTCAGCAAATCTGATGCCTACATGAAACGAATTGAACAATGTGTAGCTACAGTCATTATGACAGAATTGCTGCGATGACGTATTTCTTTCAGGTATGAAATGTAACAGTATGTAAGGTTTACTTAATTATTATGTTTAATGCTAAGTATAATAACGATTTATAGTGAAATGTTACATTTTGCATAATCGACTAAATCAGAATGTATTATTGTGTCGGCAACACTGACAACTTTGGGCGGTTACAAATGGCGGTAAAAGAGTTGTCAGTGGTGCATGGCATGGATTTTGCGGCCATTACGTTTTGGGCGCTCGTCGAGATCGGACGATTAGATAGAAAGTGTACCTGTATGTAATAGTACCTAAGTACCTATTTTTAATATACTATTGGGAAACTACAACTAACCTGTACAAAGATTCATAAAATAATACACAGCTACCGACATGAAAGATACAATTTATTTGAATCTTAAACAGTACAACTATGATTTTACTTAGGTAAATAGCACAAATCACTAAATTTAAAGAGAACTATCACTAATACACACTTAACTAGAAAATACATCTACAAACACAACCGTTATAATTAATTTCATTCTTAACCGCAAACGCAACATGACTTGAGAGTTACTAAATTCTAATATTCAATTCAAAGACAAGTTATGCAGATTGACACACATACAAGAGAAAATATAAGGAAAGATGTTACCAGAATGATGTTTTTAACAAATGTGCAGAGAAGAGCAAAAAGAGAGCGAGTAAAGCTATGCAGCAACTTATATAGACGTAAATCCCCTCTACAGAGCTAACCCTCCCGCTGCGTCATCTAGTACCTAACAGCTAACCCTAGCGCTGCTTCATCTTGCTCCCAACACGGCCTCTCCTGACTGGAGGACGTCCTCGTACTCCTAATTCTCAGGCTAAGGCTCAGTGCCGCACTGGAGTGCGCCCCGACGCAGGCACCGGAGACGCCTAGCTCAGGCACCGGAGACGCCCAGCACAGGCATGGAGATGCCCACGACAGGCACCGGAGATGCCCACGACAGGCACCGGAGATGCCCAGCACAGGCACAGGAGATGTCCAGCACAGGCACCGGAGATGCCCAGCAGAGGCACCGGAGATGCCCAGCAGAGGCACCGGAGATGCCCAGCACAGGCACCGGAGATGCCCAGCACAGGCACCGGAGATGCCCAGCACAGGCACCGGAGATGCTCAGCACAGGCTCCGGAGATGCTCAGCACAGGCACCGGAGACGCGCAGCACAGGCATCGGAGAAGCTCAGCACAGGCACCGCAGTCCCCAGATGAGAAGGCGCGTTCTCGTTACAGACAGCTCGCTCAATCGTGGATTCTCGGTCATCATATCAGCCTGTATCCCAGAAAATAAAAACTATTTCACGACAAGCAATTCTAAGTATCAAGGTTTGAAAGCTACCTATACAATATGTGGTGATGCAATAGAGATGCTGCAGACACCTCCGTCGCACCGCCACACACTATACCAGGGCTGGGTCGGGTCTCCGTTCGTCAACGGAGATTCGACCCAGAATAAAACACAAACATAAAGAGTAAAGCGTAAAAGCACATCAATCACCATCTCTGGCATCACACATACCACACAGAGATGACACATCATTCACTATCTTTGGCTCTGCACACATCACGGGGAGAAACCACATCATTCGCTATCTCAGACATCACACATATCACGGATCATTTGCTATCTGTGGTACCACACACTTCACGGAGAGGGAGCACCTTTGCTATCTCCGGCAGCACAGAGAAGAAGCACATCGTTCGGCTATCTCTGACTCCACAAATCACGGACAGGAAGCACTTTTGCTAACTCCGGCAGCACAGAGAGGTGGCACATCGTTTCGCTCTCTCTGGCTCCTACACACAGCACAGAGATGAAGAACATCTCTGCGCCATGTAGGTATCTTCAAAGTAGGCAGCACATGCCTTCAGAGTAGCTCCTCGCCACGGCACCACGAATTCCGCCGCAGTCTGTTCAATGACACACGGAACCACGAATTCCGCCGCAGCCTGTTCAATGACAAAAACAAAAAAAAATTACCAATGATCGAGGAGATTTAAGAGCGCTAACAGTCTTATGCCAGTATTACTGCTGGTTAGTACCCAAACTTACAGCTCCTATGCATCGTTCTCAATGACGCACGGTTTGAAGTTGACGTACTTAGTAGGTACATCTGCGTCGTTCTAAAAATGGGTGCATCAACTCAGCAATACTGAGATTTTTAATGCACTCGGCTGTACCTGACTCTTAACTGACTGTACGTTCCAAAGTTCTGTATCACAGTAGGCAGAAAAGAACACTCGTGTACAGTATTCCCAAATCAATAATGCACATGCAGATCTTCGCTAATTACGCTAATTGCCCTAAATAAATTCGCTAATTGCCCTAAATAAATTCGCTAATTGCCCTAAACTAAACTTAATTTGGGAATACTGTAAGCGTGTTTTTGGAAAAGATATAAATCACCACAAAAAGCAATAAACAGGCAGGCTTGTTAATGTGCAACAGCGATCCGGCGGCTCCCAAGCCAGATAGGTCCGCGGGCAGCCACCTTTCGATCGTTCTAAAGCGTTGCTCGGAAGCCACTGCCAAATGTTGGTTATGTAGGCGCACCCGAATGCGCCGCACTGTGTCGGAGGCGACCACGCTTTCTCTGCGAGCACCGCGTCCTTTGCGCCCCCTGACACTACGATTACGCGTCGTCCTGCGCTCAATGAAATAAAACAAAAACACAACATAATAAATACAAAACAATGTGTGCACTGTTTGAATCACCTTTCAAACGATGATTAGACCATCATGCTGAGTAGGTATTACTCAAAACTAATACCTACATCATTGGTGTTCACCAATACTTCACTCAAACTATTTGAGATAATACACTGATATGCAAAAAGATCATCGGCGAGACAATACGGCATTTTCAAATATTCCTAATAGGTGTCCGTTGTGTCCAACGAATCTCGTCAACAACGGCACATAATAATCGGCATCTAAACTTATCTGGAACTCCGATGCTGTTGCCGTTTTAAAGTAAAAAGTAATTGCGTTTACCCAACCAGCCAACTCGGTTATCAAATTTGGTCGTGTCACTAAAACTTCAAAATGGCTTGTAGGATCCATGCGATGAAGACACTACTGTTGGGGTAAGTCTAAGGAAGGTATGCAGCCACTTCCGTCCGAATCAGGTCAACGGAAGCGGGTGCAAATTGACAAACATCCTCTAATGGTAGAAATGCAAGAGTGCACACGGCCACACCCCGTTTTCCTACCATAGTTTACCTTTTTGTTAGGAGGGTCTTTGATGATTTCACAGACAATAATTCCCAACGTGAGAGGCGATACGATCTAAGTTAATGGTACTACTATTTAACTTAATCGTCATAGGTACTACCAGTAGTGACAGAGAAAGTTGCAGTTCCCGATAAAAAACTTACGAAAATTCATACGACCTAAGAAGTATTCATCAGTCCTGTCATCGTAGAGGATTTATGGAACATTGCACTATTTGCTAGATAGAGTACAGAAGGAAACCTACATAGGTACAAAGTGCGCGCGCTCAAGCTACGCACACTGTAGACACCGCTCACGGAGTTCACAGACACAAGGTCAAAGGATTTTCATAGTACCTACAGTAGTTTGCGTTCTGTATCCCATCATTCAGTGGTCTAGGACTCTAGGCCTGTAAATGACATGTTGGTAATCACTTGAGCGCACATACCTACACACTTCGCGTTTAAATACATCTGTGCCGAGTGCCTACAATGATAAGCGTGTTCATTGATTCCGGCGACATAGCTTGCAAGTTCACCTTCAAAATAATCTCACTAAGCTATTGGTAACGTGACGATATCAGTTGACTCAAACTCCTGTTCACAGAGACCCCTTAATACTAAAAGCTTGTCCACTCGCCTGCAAAATGCTCTAACAATGACTACGAAATCAAGGCAAAGCTTTAACCACCGTTCATAAAAAAGAATCGACAGGGATTCACTGAATGACTGCTACAACTATGTCTTTGTTGTTCGTGTGGTACTTTTGACAAAAAAATTATATTCGAATCACAAGAAACACGGTCTTCAGTTTGTCAAAACAGGTAGGTACTCGCGTAGCTATTTCCAGGTTATATACAAAAAGTACACGGCTCAGGCTTATATAGATAAAACAAGCATAGAGAACCATTCAACTAATACATTCGGTTGTAATTTGACGCTTATTGCCGAAGCTCGGATTTGTGAGTCAGCAATACCTCGGATACTACCTATGTCTGGTACTTATTTGTATTAGTGCACATAACCACAAACAGTTTATTATTGCCTAAAATACAACACAGTGACTTGTTGTTAAATCTTTAACTCCAAACTTCAACTAATTGCTCCGAATTTCAAATTATCTAATACCCTAATAACGCTTCTATGACTCGGTGCTGCGATTTAAGTAGGTACTTGATTTTCCAAAGTAAAAGTCATATTAGCGGAAAAAAGTCACATCATATCACGGACAATAATGGTAATACACAGTGTTACTAGAGTGTGGGTAGTCTAGTATACAAATAACCAACTCGTAATCAATCGGTAAGTAACGTGTGAATCAGTGATTGATTCAAAAGAACATTATCTACCCTCACTAGGTTGACATTATTTGGTCACATAGTAGCCATAGGTCAGATAAAGTCTGCGCCACCAAAAAGTCTCAACAATAAGATAAAAATTATCAAGACAAAAACTGCTTTCCTGAAGTCTGCGTTACGAAAGAAGTCTCATACCCTTGCATCACCTTTAGACAGCTCCCAATGCGAGAAAGGTTCTTTTTAATTCGGCACTAACTACCTCCAGGTATCTGTCTTGGATGCTCAGATACAAGCTAGAGACTAAATAAGAATGGTTCGATCTCACCGTGGCGTTAATGGCACTTAGCGCACCAATGATGCGGTCGGTGTAGCTCGCAGACTCCTGATTAGAAGCATCGCTCCGGCGAGTAGCACACTACCTCACGCCGCGCCGCTCTGCAACAGGGCTGGGCAGCGCTCGCGCCCGCTGCAGCATTCCCGGCGAGGCGCTGGCGCTGGCTCTCGGTTGGCGCCGCACGACGACTTCATTCGTGGCCGTGGCGACTGACACCGACGATACCAACGTCGCTCAAGTGCAGTCAATTGTTTTCATAATCTGCTGCATTTGGTTACGTAATGCATTGGTAGAAGACGGTCTACTACATGCGAGTGTGACATGAATGTAGGCCACGCTACAAGGACCAGAGCAGGATACAGTGATACCTAAATCACTGGATTAAGAGTACGGTCAGCAATGAAATTCGCTGAGCATAATGTATATTTCTCTATTATCATGGTAAAAGTTCTTTGAACCTGACTGTACCTACGATGTGAGTAACGACGCTACAAACAGCTTGCACTACCTTGCCTAGGCATTTATTGTTCTTTACACACGACGATCACCAATAAACTCTTTTACTAAGGCGGCAGAAAAGTATACGGCGGTATAGAATCTTATGGAAAATGCACGCCGTATCCTACGGACGGTTTGCAACACCAGTGGTGCCACACTCACGCTGCCGACCCTAAACTGCATAAAATCGAAATCCATTACACACTTACGATCTCTAAACGGATTGACTAACAGTGTTGAGGAGAACAAATAACCACAACAACTGTATAGTAGCATTGCAATCAAGTTGGTTCACACTAATAATCACTTTAGAGATCGTAACGTCCTCACCTGCTGATTACATAACTCACCAGGTCTTTCCTTTAATAAAATAAAAAAAAACAAAATACCCACACACATAGGCAATCAACAATTTCAAATAAAGAAATCGTCAACCTGCATAACTTATCTGCCGTTCATTAGATAGCAAAGCGATCAGGACGCAGGAGTAGGATACAATTCAATTGCATTGTATCCCACTTCTGATATTGGGAAACTACAACTAACCTGTACAAAGATTCATAAAATAATACACAGCTACCGACATGAAAGATACAATTTATTTGAATCTTAAACAGTACAACTATGATTTTACTTAGGTAAATAGCACAAATCACTAAATTTAAAGAGAACTATCACTAATACACACTTAACTAGAAAATACATCTACAAACACAACCATTATAATTAATTTCATTCTTAACCACAAACGCAACATGACTTGAGAGTTACTAAATTCTAATATTCAATTCAAAGACAAGTTATGCAGATTGACACACATACAAGAGAAAATATAAGGAAAGATGTTATCAGAATGATGTTTTTAACAAATGTGCAGAGAAGAGCAAAAAGAGAGCGAGTAAAGCTATGCAGCAACTTATATAGACGTAAATCCCCTCTACAGAGCTAACCCTCCCGCTGCGTCATCTAGTACCTAACAGCTAACCCTAGCGCTGCTTCATCTTGCTCCCAACAATACTGTTACCGAAGAAGCTATACTGCAGTTTTATTACAGTTCAGAAGTGGTAAGTGCACGCCTTAAAACTATTCTTCTTCTTAGGATTTCAAAACATTTGATTAAGATGTAACCACAAGATGCGAATAAGTAGCAAAGTGTTTAGTGGTTTTCTTGTATTTTATAGTGTTAGTTTATAGCTTATTACGAGTATGTTAGTTTGCTAAACGATTATCTCATCCTACTGAGGGTAGATAAAAAAAAAAGTGAATAAAAGAAATTAATCCCAGGATCTTATCCCTACCTTTTCAATTATGTTCCTTCTCTGCCTAAAACTATTATACATTTAGGTAAGCAGTAATAGCTTCGTATATTCTAGTTCTCAATAGTTTATTTTGTGAAAAAAAAGTTAAATAGATTCTACTACCTACTCTTTATGCTACGGGAGTTTTCGTTACTTTGTACTATACATATAGTACAAATACAGTGTTAGTTTATAGCATTTTACGAATATTTCAGTTAGCTAAGCGATTATCTCGGAGAGTGATGACAAACATATTACTTTATTAGTACTGAGTACTGAAATTAAATTGATCCAAGGTTCCCTTCTGTTTTGTGTGTGTGTGTGTGGGTGTGTTCTTCTGGTTCTTCTTCTATTCTTCAAACTATTATACATTTATACAGTAATAGCTGTGTGTAGTCTAGTTTTCAGCAGTTTTACTCGGAGGGTAAAAAAAAAATGCCTAGGTTCTACAACTTTTTATGCTGCGGGGTTTCTAAAAGGGGAGTAATATTTTAGTCATTTTTGAGCTACGATGCACCGTTTCTGAGATAAATGGACTTTTGTATTTTCAACTTTAATAAATTAGTAATTCATAGAACAGCCATTAATGTGTATTATTTTTGTATACCGAGTCCTAGATCATGCCACGCGATGATGAGAGCGTCCCTCGGCGACTAGCGACGCCTGTCCACGCCCGACCACAGTTCGTGGAAGGGTCGCATAAGAGCGGCAGAGTGAGGCAGAACCACCGCCGCAGCCGTCATCGCGACTGCAGCCACGACCGCGGCCGCGATCGTATGCGGAGTCGTAGCCGCAGCTGTCGTCGAGGCTGTCAGCGGTCTGGAGAGCGTCGTGCTTCGGGCATACGTGAGCTGGAAATGGAGCTGAACCGGAAGCGTGAGCGTCCTCGACTTAAGGAACGTGAGGTGAGCAAAGCACGCAACTACCTATCGTCTCAACGCAGACTATCGCGCACACCTCAGACGTCGCCGCAGCATGCGGGATCTATAACGTATAGCAAGCGTCATAGAGATGCGTGTAATACTATTGATATTGCCGGCGAAGAACCTCAACCTAGGAGGTCAAAGAGCGTCTGCTTTTCTACTAAAGACATAGTTGGTTTATTGAACTCCATGAAACAACGAACGTCACAGCCATCTACAGCGATTGCACCAACAAATCGTAATGACTCTAAAAATATGCTACCGGATTTTAACCCCTCTTTGAAAAATCAACGCATTGATATTTGGATAAAAAAGGTGAATGAGTGCTCTGCTGTATACGGCTGGGACGAAAGGACTACCATACACTTTGCATTGCAGAAACTACAGGCAGGCCTCCGTCACTCTCTACAATTCGTTTTATAAGCACCTACTCCTAAGTATTATGACGCAGAACTAACGTGGCCGACCGGCAGAGGGCTGCCACACGCTAGACCGAGCGAAGTGCGCACAACCAATGTACATTTCCCGAGTAAAATAATATTTCGCTTTATTTAGTCTTGCTTTTTTTTTCATCTTACTTCTTACTAATATTCTAAAATTAATTGCGAAAGTGTTTGAGTGCGGATGTGTAGATCTGTGAATGTTTGTTACTCTTTCACGCTCTAACGGCTCAACGGATCTGGCTGATATTTGATACAGGGATAGATTGTAGTCTGGAATAACACATAGGTTACTTTTTATCCCGGGAAAGAGTTCCCATTGGAAGCGGGAAAAGGAACAAACTTTTACGCGGGCTGAGCTGCGAGCATCAGCTAGTTATAATATAATTCTTATGTAAAGAAGAAGAAGTTATAAAATATTATTAAGTTTTTTTTTCAGACACTGTGTTTATTGTTTTTTGTAGTTATATGTATTTTTGTTACGTGCTTACAACCCTAATGTTGTCAATAGTTGTCACTCGATGACGCAATTATACGGTGTGCGCACGAATCTCGACTCTCGGAATACGTCCTAGAGCATTTTTTCTACTGTAGCGATATGTTATAGCTAATATTTTTGAGGTTAAGTATGGGAGTGATGTATCTGTTACGTAGTAACTATTATTTAATCTGTGCTACAGGGTCTGGCCAAAGCTTGGTACGAAAGCTTAAATTCTATTCTATTTACTTGGCGTGAGTGGCAAGAAAAGCTCCTCAGTGCATTCCCATATGAACAAAACTATGGCCAGGCTCTGGAGGAGATGTTAAAGCGTAAAAGTAGGTACAGTGAACCCATAGAAAACTACTTTTATGAAAAACTAGCTCTTTTAAACCAGTGTGATATTAAAGATAAGCGCGCTGTAGATTGCATTATCCACGGCATTAGTGATAGATCGATTAAATCCAGTGCCCTAGCACTACGATGCAATCACCCCGATCAGCTATTGCAATTTTTGATGAGTAATAAGGAGGGTCCGACTAATTCGGAGTCTCAATATAGGTTTGGGAATGATTTGAATGAAAATATTAACAACAATATTAAGTCTTCAAACAATATCAATGTACCCTTCAATCATCATTGTTTCAATTGCAAAGATAAAGGACACACTTTTCTCCGATGTCCGAAGCCCCTCCAAAGATGTACAAAATGTAGTAATGTAGGACATAATTCTGAGAACTGTACCTTTATTTCGGATAATAAGTCTTATGAAAATAGTAATTAAAACGATGTGCATTCAGCGTCCAAACTATTATAATAAAGTAAAACAGGATTAATGATGTTGAAATACGGTCCTTTGTAGATTTCGTTAATGAATTCGTGCGTTCACTAGGAAACGACAACGTCAATACCTTTGTTGATGGTGTGGCAGCAAAATATATCTTGCCGTGTAGTCAACAATGTGGCCAGTTCTGATTGGCCAAAACTTCACCGAACAGCCCCACGTTATCGCACACAAAACAGCTATTACCTTAAACTTCTTAAACATTAACAATGAGATGCCATATTTTCAAGTTAATAGGTACTGTCGTTGATAACGTAGTTAAAATGATAGTGCCCAATGACGTGACATTAAGCGGAAGTATCTCAGTGATGGGTTTAGTAGCGCCACGTCACGACAGACTTATTTTGTTAGGCAGCAAATTGACTGGCACACAAAATAAGTGTTTTGTAGTGGGTGGGTTGTACATTGAAAAAAATAGTAGAATTTATGTAGACTTGATGCCTTTTAGTGTAGACGTATTATTTTCTAACGGAACCGCTCTATGCCGAGTGACAAGCGTTAAGGTTGTGAATAAGATTCTCACGTCAAGGTCTCAAATTCGTAATACTATTGATACTAGTCCGATTCGAGTAGGAAACGCCGTGAGTGAACTAGAGAAGTCTAGGTTGGTGGAGCTGTTACAGAAATACAGCCTCTGTTTGGCTTCCTCATTCAGTGAGTTAGGTTGTACCGACACAGTAGATGTATATTAGCTAATGCGCCAGTGATTTTCCCACGCATGATACACAAGGTTTTAGGTTCTGCTCAATTCTCGGAGGCTACTTCATATTTGAACGATTTACTTACCTATGGAGCTAGTACAGACGAGAGCTTGGTCAAGTTGGAACATATTTTATAACTGCTTGACAAAGCTTAACGCTTAATATGGCGAAATGCGAGTTTTTAAATGCCGAGTTGGACTATCTTGGCTACGAAATTAGTTCATAAGGGGTGACATCTGGTAAAAAAAAAAAATATAGTGTTGTTGACTTTACACGTTCGCTGAACCAACATTGTGTGCGTCAGTTTCTTGGTTTAGCTAGTTACTTCCGTAAATCCATTCAGGGATTTGCCCAAGTGACACATCCTCTGAGTAAACTTCTGAAGGACATTCCCTGGGTCCTCGAGGAACGACTGGTAAACAAACAAAAATAAATTTATTTCACTTAAGCATGTAAAAATGCGCTTGTAAAACGCCAATCATATAAACCAGGGAAGTACCACCAGTTCACAACGCGACTCATCTGAGAAGAACTGACAAGAACCTCAGCCGGGTTATTCTTTTTAGCGCTCAATTTATAATTTAAAAGAATCTAAAAACTATGCATTTTTACAATTTTTCTAAGAATTATCCAGCAAATAATCATTATTTGTATAATAGCCCTTGTAGTATAATTTACTTTTATGAACTTTTTGAACTTATTAGTGTCTACGGCCTGTTAGCTATCTATAATCCCCTAGCCGAACCAGAACTCCACACTGACGTCAGCAGAGTAGGAATAGATGGCATATTTATGCAGAGTTCTGGTAACTAAGTCCTTTTATCCCGTGGCTTTTTATACTCGTAGTCGCCAAACATCCCCCGAAGAGAAAAACTTCCACAGCTATAAGCAGTCATCTGTTCCATGACAAAGTTTATAGTTTATTTATTAGGGCAAAAGTTCGAGGTCGTGTCCGATTGTGTAGCTCTTTGAACCACCTTGGATAAACGTTATTTGTTTCCACGAATCGCAAGATGGTGGCTGATGATGCAGGACATCTAATGTCCAATTGAATATTTTTGTGGTTAATGATTATGGCAAGAGTATAAAAAACTCTGCCCAACTTAAGTAGGTTCATATCGTGTAGTTACGCCCCTCGGAAATGATCGTTACGAGTTAGTAGCTATCCCTGGTTTGAGTAGTAGGTACGCGTAGGTACCAAGAATAAACGCAAAACCATTGTGGCTGCTAGTAGGATGTTACTGTGGGTTTGCTGCTTTATGTATAGCTTAATGACAGTAATACATTCGTATTATATTTTTATTAGTATCCATGATGACAACAAAGTCGATAATGATGATATCTAACTCCGTAATTTGTTAGTAATGTGTTATGATCAATATAATTATGTTACTGTTATAAATAATTAATATTATTTGGAATAAGATTATGCCAGTAATAGATACCTATTACATAGTTTGTGTTTTTGATTGTCTAACGTTGTACTCGTAGTCAATAAGGTGATATATAATAAGATTTATGATACTAAGAAAGCTTATTGCTATCTCATTGTGATAGTTGTGAGATAAAGGGTTAGCCTTTATTGAAATGTATGATGTTTATGTTGATTGTACAACATATATAGGTATTGGAATAAATAGATAAAAAATATATACAATAATGACTTGTAATAAAGTTTAAGTTTATAGTTTTTCTAAAATTTCTTTAGTGTTGAGACTACAAAGGTTGGAGCAGTTTAGAGACTCCAAAAGTTGGAGCAGTTTGGAGACTCCAAAAGTTGGAGCAGTTTGGAGACTCCAAAAGTTGGAGCAGTTTGGAGACTCAAAAGTTGGAGCAGTTTAGGAGACTCCAAAAGATGGAGTTGTTAGGAGGCTCCAAAAGATGGAGTTGTTAGGAGGCTCCAAAAGATAGAGTTGTTAGGAGGCTCCAAAAGATGGAGTTGTTAGGAGGCTCCAAAAGATGGGAGTTGTTAGGAGGCTCCAAAAGATGGAGTTGTTAGGAGGCTCCAAAAGATGGAGTTGTTAGGAGGCTCCAAAAGATGGAGTTGTTAGGAGGCTCCAAAAGATGGAGTTGTTAGGAGGCTCCAAAAGATGGAGTTGTTAGGAGGCTCCAAAAGATGGAGTTGTTAGGAGGCTCCAAAAGATGGAGTTGTTAGGAGGCTCCAAAAGATGGAGTTGTTAGGAGGCTCCAAAAGATGGAGTTGTTAGGAGGCTCCAAAAGATGGAGTTGTTAGGAGGCTCCAAAAGATGGAGTTGTTAGGAGACTCCAAAAGATGGAGTTGTTAGGAGACTCCAAAAGATGGAGTCGTTAGGAGACTCCAAAAGATCGAGTTGTTAGGAGATTTCATAAATTAGAACTATCAGAATCAAGTTAGAAGTGTCAGAGACTCCGAAGTTCATGTCTGGGGAACTCTCTAATATAATTCAGATAGTACAGATGCTTACAGCTTTAGGCTTAAACTTGTGTTCTAACATTATATAAGCCCATAATATTGCGTTATGCATTACAAAATTTATTTTGATCATGTGTATGTATATAGCGTGTAATTAGGTACATATTATAATTAATTTCACCGAGTGTAAGGTTTAGCTTATAATTATATCCGTGTATGGGGACATACACGCTGTCAGGATGGACGAGTGTAAGGTTTACTTAATTATTATGTTTAATGCTAAGTATAATAACGATTTATAGTGAAATGTTACATTTTGCATAATCGACTAAATCAGAATGTATTATTGTGTCGGCAACACTGACAACTTTGGGCGGTTACAAATGGCGGTAAAAGAGTTGTCAGTGGTGCATGGCATGGATTTTGCGGCCATTACGTTTTGGGCGCTCGTCGAGATCGGACGATTAGATAGAAAGTATACCTGTATGTAATAGTACCTAAGTACCTATTTTTAATATACTGTTACCGAAGAAGCTATACTGCAGTTTTATTACAAGTACAAGTGGAATTTATTCGGTACCTGTGTAATCTGTGTATAGCAAAATCCTGCAAGTATCATCAATCGACAGTATTTTAAAAGGTAAAACTGTTCGTTTAAACATGTTTAAATACACCCTGTTGATGTTGGAATATTGAAGAGAATCTCATCAGTTTCTCTAATACAGGGGTTCCCAACCTTTTCGTGGTCAGGGACCACTTTTATATTTTTCTTGTTAACAGGGACCACTATAAAGGCATAATTTAAACAAACTGTGATAGTCAATCTGAAGCTTAAAAAAACGCAGTAGGAAATTGCATAAACATTTATTAATGTGTTTCTGACTTGCATCTTCTTCACGAGATCTGCTAACCTAGGACTAATATTGTTATTCAAAGCTACATGCAAATCATCACTTACTTTCAAACGATTCCTCGCCTTGTTTTTAATTTCCAACTAAGCAGAAAACCTTGTTCGCACAAATAAGAGTTGAGAAAACTATAAAACAGCGAAAGGCGATTTCTCGGAGTTTCGTATACGAAATTGCTTTTAAACACCAAACCACTCAAGTGAATTTGTTGTGTTCTTCCTGGATTCCTTCATTAACTTCACCAGTGTCCGTGCTGGTACTATTCCACTTCTTCGAGGGGTGAAGAGACACGCCACCGTCTACAGCGGCTTCTGTGAAAGAACGGTGAGCAGCCAACTCGCCGCTCTCACGGTCATGGTGGACGACCGCGCCACCGACTACGGAACTCGGAAGGGAGATTTCTCTCCCGCTGCATTCTTCGCGAGCATTACTTGCTCGCAGAAAGACACAGTTACGTTACACTTTCACCCGTTGGAGACCAGAGCCCTTAACATGGTCTCCAGCGTGAGAATATTCACGCCCAGGCTCGCAACGAAGTCTTGTCGCTGCTATGCCCATGTAGTGCTGTGTCCCCGCTGTAGATACTTACCGAAGCACCCGTGCCCGGTAAACATCTGTGACACTCGGTAGGTGAGGCTGCTATGGCGCTCGTCTCATTAGTGGTGAGTCCTCACTTTGGTAGCCCAAGTCGGATCTTCCATGTCTTCATGAGCTTCTGGCGAAACAGGGATCACTATGCCTCTATTTCTTTGGGCACAGGCCCGTGGTCCCGATCCAGCGCCTTCATGCACCATTGATACAACGAAGCAAGAGCCCTGTTTTTCAGGTCCCATGGAGGGGTCTTGGCTAGGAGACATGCCGCCTCAACGAATATCGTGCGGTACCCTCTCCTGACGGCCATCGCCTTTAGCGGGCTATGCAGTCTAGCCACGTTGACGGTCGTCAGGGCCTCCGCCCATACAGGGGTCCCGTATAGTGCCATACTCCGCATGACCCCGAAGGTCTCTTGCAGGGAGCTTTGGGTACTCTTATGTTGGGTACCAACCGCGAGAGCGCAGCTGTTGCCCCCTCTGTTTTAAGACTTAACTTCTGAAGTGGTGTCGCTCTGTAATGATACGCTCAAAGAGCTAGCAAACCTCGACGAGGAACAACATCGGTCGGTAACCCGATGGGCGTTATGGTTCCCACACTTTAGGCTTTAGGAAACTGGTCTTGAGCAAAGATCCACGCTCGGCCTGGAAACACATTCAATCGTGGGCAAATCGCAGACTTTGTGTTGTCTTTGCTCGCCGAGCCGGTGGGCGTACCAACTGCCCCCACTACCCGGGCTCTTCTCGCTCATTGCACGGCGACTAACGGCTCACCACCCGATAAATTTAAAATCCTTCAGGGACCATATTTTCGCTCCTGCGGACCACTGGTGGTCCGCGGACCACTGGTTGGGAACCACTGCTCTAATACCTAAAGAGTAAAAAGCCTAAGCTATGCGAGGTAATTGACGGAAGGTGCCTCCGCCCACCGTGTGTCTGTACCCAGCGATTGACCATTGCCTGCGTGGTAACGAATTCATTAAATAATTAGATCTATATTAGTTCTATCGAGATATGTATAACACGCAATTTGTTCCGTTTTAGCTTTAAATAAGTGTGCTTATAAATAAAATAAGGTCGTAAGAAATAATTTGAGGGTAGTATTGAATATTACCTGTTATAGAAGAAGTAATTTTTCACATTCACATCGCTAGGTTTACTTTTTTCAATCGTCTTTTTTTAACAATTTTATAAGTAAAAAGTACATAAGTAGTTAGATTTAATGTAGATCTAATCGCCTGTCTAGATTTTGTTTTTTTAAAGTGCGTAATTTAAAAGTACATCGCTGAGTAACTGTTTTAGAAGAAGTAATTTTGTGTAAAAAATAAAACGGAACAAATTGCGTGTTATACATATCTCGATAGAACTAATATAGATCTAATTATTTATGCTGCTAGTCTTTTGGGCACAATGCCACGGGGGCCTTATTTAGGTTTAGTTTAGATAGTAATAATGTAAATATAGATATGTAATAATTATGTTTCTCTGTAATTTTTAACAATAAATGTATTATTATTTAATGAATTCGTTACCACGCAGGCAATGGTTAACCGCTGGGTACAGACACACCCGCCCACCTGCCATTAACCTCGAATCTCTCCTTTAACCTGCCTGTTATGAGACCACCACAACAGAGTCAAACACGACTGTGTCTGTCTCTAGTACGAGAATTACAGGAATTAGGTAGATAGGTCACCTGTTCTATACTCGTAAAAATCTATTAGTTCCGTTTTTTTTTGGTGGATCTGCCAGTCAGATTCTCGCCATTAAACGCACTTTCATTGACTGATTTCGGAATCTGTCAATCGAAGTGGCTCTTTCTGTAATGTCAAAACGGGACCTTTATTTTTTTTACAGCTATAATGCTTACCTATTTTAACTTAGCATAACTTGGTGGAAATGTGATAATTCAAACACAAAATATGTTGCTCTATCTACCTTCCGTGAATGAATAATAAGTTTTTATAGTGCACTGAAAATGGTAGCCCAATATAATGTTCTGGTGATTAAACTACACCTGTAGTGCAGGGAACAATGAAATCGCTTAATAACTCTCAAATTACTCGAATAAAGCTCGCTTTTGTACGAATGTTGGGAAACAACAAACCACTCATTGAAATGGCTGCAAAGCACGCTTGTAGCTGGAAAATTGTTTTATTGATACTGACTTTTAATTCGCCATTAAGTGGCAGATAAGCATACTGACCATCAGATCAAAAGTGGAGACTGCCTTTGGAAAGCACAGCGGGTTGTGGCTACATGATGCTGATTTTTTTCAGGAATCCTCGAATATCCTTCCGAAGAGTTACCCTGGGCACCTGGCGATAGTCAGATGGATTGGTGAGTTTCTGGCGTTTTCGTCGATTCGGGTCGTTCGGCATACGTTGGCATTTCAACTCTTAAAAAAAGGCGTACATAAAGCCTTCTACATGGCTTAATAATTCTAATGACTAAATGGAAATGCCACAAACGAGCACCCATCTCAGTACTGACAGTATCGTAAAATACCTCTAAAGTGCTATCGTTTATAATTATAAACAGAAAGAATATGAGCGCTACGAATTCCATAACAGCCACTTAACTAAGTGTTCCCCGCGGCTTCGACCGCGTAGAAGTCGGTTATCGCGTAAAATCATAACCCTCCTTTTGCGCAGTCGGTCAAAAAGTAACCTATGTCCTTTCCAGGGCCTCGAACTATCCCTATATCAAATTTCATCTCAATCGCTCCAGCCGTTTAGGCGTGACAGCGTAACAGACAGACAGAGTTTCCTTCGCATTTATAATATTAGTAGGGATTGTATAGCTATAGTCATCCGATAACATACTTATTGCTGTATGGTTATTACTGGACGTAAATCTCCACACATGGTGATATCGCCGAAGTCTTTGTAAATTAAAATTACGATCCTCACATAAACGATTTCAACGATTTACGATTGCCGACAATTATCGCCATTCGTTTTGATTTGGCCATTTATTACACAATCTTAATAATATGTGACCGTTTGTGGTATTTACAATACTCTTGGCTCAGGTTCGGTATTAGACGAATAAATTAATTTTGAATGTCGAATGCGTGATTTGGCTTACCTATATATTTGCAACGGTATTAAAACATGCTTAAAAAGACAATGCCCGCTAAACTTGTGTAGAATTTTGCTTCAACCTTTTCCGGCTTAGATCATCTAATTTTCCGGGAATAAACAGCCTATGTTTTAAACCAGTCTTAATTCTATTTCTATACCAAATTTCAGGCAAATCCGTTCCGCCGCTAGAGCTTGAAAACGTAACAAACATTAAGTTACATATACATAATGACACAATCTTTCGCATTTATAATTTCAATAAGGATGAACCTTACCTTCACTACAGTAATAGTCACAAAACGTTACGAAATTCAATACATACACGTGAAATCAGATATTATTATCCATTTGAGACAATACAATATCAAGTGAGTTTAAGTAAATTTAACAGCAATTTGCAGTACGTTAACCCTTAACCACCTACCATACGTCTCACAGACGCAGCAGATATTTAAAACGTAAATATATCGGCGACCGAGTCGTTTGCGAACTCGTCCGTTCCTGTACCTTTTCCCCGTGTCCCTCAGTGCCGTGCAAACCACAATACATCAGTTTCGAATGCAAATCACCAATTTGCCGAGAATTTTCTAATAAGCTGTGCAATAATTGTCGTGAAAAACTATAAGTTTAGGGCTTGTAATTTTTTTCTATTTAATTTAATTTTCACCATTTTCTTTTTTTTGCAATGGTTGATTATTGAATCAGTAAAAAATTATAAAAGAAGTTCATATCCATGTGATTATTTTTTATAGATCTCATTTAGCAAATGACTTAGTTTTTAAGCAGATATTGTTGATTAATAGTAATTAAGACAAAATGCCTATAAAAATGATTCTCTTGTACCTTTACTAAAGAGTTTAATACTTTCCTAAGTTGATTTTTTATTAAAAAATATACTTCAATAAACAAGATATTACTTTAAAGAACCATTTTACTCAGGGGTCTCATAGACGTATGGTAGGTGGTTGTGTGACAAAAAGTTATGGTAGGTGGCTAAGGGTTAACTATACTAGCTGCCTTTATTGCCACTCGAGTCTCGTTACACTCGCAGGCCAGATGATATTGCTAATTGGGTTTCCTAGGAACCGGAAATTGTATAAAGTTGAACTAATATGGAACAGTCTGACGATGGCAATAGAACGCTAGTACCTATTGACTAGAACTAATTGAGTTAGCGCGCCTAGGGATTGGATGACGGACTCACAGTTCGGACAAAAGTCTTAAAATAAAATAAATATTCACGGAAATTTCACACAACGCTATCCACTCCCAAAGTAAGCTAGGAATATACTTTTAAATACATACATTTTACACATAGAAACACCCAGACTCTTGAGACAAACATTTATGGGTCATTCATGGTATTTGTCTCCGGTGGGAATCGAACTCCAGCGTCGCAGGCGGTATCACTACCGACCGTGCCACAGAGGCAGTCAAAAAGTCTTCAAACGAAACTAATATTTTGCATGCTGGCAACATTGTCAAATGCTGTCAAAAACGTCACATAGGTCGGTTTTTTTTTTTTTTTTTTTCTTCTTGTTCTTGGACTTTCTCGGTTTGAGAGTATGCCAAAGTCAAGTAAATTTCATTGTGGAAATATAAATCATTTTCATGTAATGATTCTTCTTATGAGCAGCGTATTCATGTATGTCCAAGTTTGGACTAAGTTCTACTCTAGTAAGGCGGTGGTACCTTACTAGGGCTTGCTGTGGAATTCGTCGACAAACCTAAAAACTCGCGTTTCACTGCGCTTTATCACTTTCCAACACTTGTGCACGTTGTCGAACCTTTATGTTTAATAATCCACCATAAATTACACATAAACACTCTAAATTACACTTGTTTGGAAAAAATATTAAAACACAATATAACGCTTGTCTGAAAGTTTCCCGCCGAATCATAGGTCGGTTAATAAATTAAGTATTCACCGTATAATATTTTAGGGTTGCCATACTAACAGCACAGTGGAATTTTCATTATTTTAAAATTAAAGAGAGAGAGACATATAAAAGAGAGAGAGAGAAGATTTAATAAAAGAGATCTAATTATGTAAATTCAGGCAATGAAACAATTAACCCTTAGCCACCTACCATAACTTTTTGTCACACAACCACCTACCATACGTCTATGAGACCCCTGAGTAAAATGGTTCTTTAAAGTAATATCTTGTTTATTGAAGTATATTTTTTAGTAAAAAATCAACTTAGGAAAGTATTAAACTCTTTAGTAAAGGTACAAGAGAATCATTTTTATAGGCCTTTTGTCTTAATTACTATTAATCAACAATATCTGCTTAAAAACTAAGTCATTTGCTAAATGAGATCTATAAAAAATAATCACATGGATATGAACTTCTTTTATAATTTTTTACTGATTCAATATAATCAACCATTGCAAAAAAAAGAAAATGGTGAAAATTAAATTAAATAGAAAAAAATTACAAGCCCTAAACTTATAGTTTTTCACGACAATTATTGCACAGCTTATTAGAAAATTCTCGGCAAATTGGTGATTTGCATTCGAAACTGATGTATTGTGGTTTGCACGGCACTGAGGGACACGGGGAAAAGGTACAGGAACGGACGAGTTCGCAAACGACTCGGTCGCCGATATATTTACGTTTTAAATATCTGCTGCGTCTGTGAGACGTATGGTAGGTGGTTAAGGGTTAAATTTGTTTATGTGGAGCTCTATTTTGTTAAGGTTTGGATTCGCATCCACAAAGCCAGCATCGTTGACCGCAAATTGCAGACTCATTGTTTACTTCAAACAAATATTCGTGGACTTCATTCCTTCCATATACAAAAGGATTTAGCAAACCACTTCCAATGTTTTTATTTTAAATAGGTAGATACTTTAAAATAATGTTGATTTACGTTTTATATACTCTGTGGCGAGTGAACTTATTTATAGAAAAGTATATAAATATAAGTAAGAAAGACCGCCTACCCCGCAAGAGATTTGGCGTGAAGATAGTATAGTATAGCATAGTTTAGTAAAAAAGATTTTAGCTTACATAGAGCGTGTTTCAATGCTTTAAAGGATACATAACGATATATTATCGTCTATTCTATTCTGTTGCGTTAACAAAGTATATTTTAGTAATGTACTTGCTATTATCGATTGTTCGTCGACTTGATTCTTGCTTTCACAATTTTATTAGCAGCTCGAACACAAATTGGGAGCCGGGGAAAAAAGAGCATGAGTACACATGCGATTAATACACGTCGGACAAATCTTACGATATCAGTTTACATTTTTAAAACTGATGAATTTTTCTTCTGATAACTCCAAGATCAAAATCATCGACAACATGGAGTGCACAGCAGTTATGGCCAGACTATAGTAGGGTGTAGTGGGGCCCTATCAACACCTCCGGGCCCAAGTCAACCTCACGTGCAAGCTCGTGCACCTGCTGAACAACGGACGAGGCTCTGACGTCGGCGGTCCATTTCAACACGGCGATGGGCTCACCACCTGTTACGTGGGACCGAATTGTACACGGTGAAATGTGGGCCGGTATAGGCCTCTGCCTACCCCTTCGGGGATAAAGGCGTGAGTATATGTATGTATGTATGTATGTATAGTAGGTAGGTTATCTCACTTTGACGAAAAAGTCATGAGTCTCATTCAAGGCCGACATACAGAATAAGGCCCATTTGTATTATGATCCTCAACCTAGTCATGACTCAGACGCCGTCGCGTCGGGGTGTTCCCTCCTGATGAAATGAGAAATCAAAGATTGACAAATTTCTCTATTCAAATTTAGAATTAGGTCGAAGCAACCATTGACAATGAAAGAAAACTAGGTGACATCACATTATTTGCAATGCGGTAGTGCAGCAGTAATGCATGCGAACATCGTTAACTAAGGCCAATGAGGCTTCCATCGGCTGCGTCGATAATTGAGTTGAGCAACAGGCTCCTGTGGGTATCGCCATGTTCTAGCTACGTGTTTCACGTTTTGCTTTATAGACTTACAGACATGCCATGATGATTCACTTTTTTAAGATATTTAAAATATGTGCATCTTCATTTGTATACCAAAGATAGATGATATAATATTGTACCTACATGCGACAACCATTTTATCAGTAAAGTTCCAACATAAAGATTAAAAACATCGTACACTTTAATGAAAATTGTTGGTAGGCAGGTATATTATGTTTCTGTAACCAAGCAATTCATTGTTTCAGAACTTTAATTGACTTTTGAATGTCGAAACAAACAACTTGCCAAAACTAACTAACTTGGTAACAAACTATAATTAAACTTGGGCAAGTTATGATGAAGTGGTGAATGTTATTCTGTCAGCTATTGATTCATAATCTCTCATACTTCCGCAGTGTCAAAGAACTCTTTTCCTATTCTGAATAGCAACATCAAAGTAGTAGTAATAGGATTTTCTAGGCCTTTGATGTACTCGATACCTTCAATGCAGCTATTTATTCCATTTTCCACTTGATCACATACATTTTTATAAGCGGCTTTTAATACATCCTTTTGAAAACGGCAACAAGATTTTGTAATGGCGGCTTATAAGATTTTTTTATGGACTAGTGCCTACTTCCTGGAGGCAGAGCTTTTTGAGAATTAGTAATACACATGACTGATGAATTTGTTACATAGCGATGCCCTTACCAGTTTTGACTTTCAGCATTCTCAAAGCGAAGCATTGTAGTCAAAAACACTCAAACTCAAAGACCGACCGACCCAGGATATCAGTGCGCCAGAGGCAGTTGCTCTACCGAATGTATAACAGTTTCACATATATCTACAGACGAAAAATATAGGTACATTTTTCTTTTTTTTAGGGTTCCGTACCTACCAAAAGGGTAAATACGAGACCCTATTGCTGAGACTCCGCTGTCAGACTGTCTGTGACGAGACTGTCACTTGGACAGTGTTGCTAGAGAACTGAAATTTTCACGCGTTATGTACCAATTTCTGTGGCGCTATAACATCTGAATACTAAAACAGAAAGCAGTAATGTTTAGAGGGGGGGGCTCATACACAACAACAGTATTTTTTGCCGTTTATTTTAGTACGGAACCCCAAGTGCGCGAATTTGAATCGCGCTTGACCTGTTTTTTTTTTAATAGTATAGCTCAGGTACGTACTCAGTGAAAGTTGTCTCAAAAGGCAAAAATATATCAGGAAGAACATTAAAGACATAATAATCATAAACGTCACTTTTTATAATAAGCACGTACTGTCTGGGTGCCTATTAAATTTTTACGATGGAACTCAAACAACTTTCATATTGTTTTCTTAAAGGTGGCATTTCTTAAATAAACTCTGCAGTACCTACATTTACAATACTTTCACACATTTCTTAATGATTATTATCATCGGTTCTACAATACACACACCACGACTTCCTCTCGTGTTATAAGTGTTAATGCTTCAATATACATTATGTGTGTCTGTTTTTCCGTAGGATAAACGGGTGAACTGAGGGTCTAAAAAGGCAACGTTGTATGTTTCATAATAAGAAACTTTTTGATTTAGTATTTACATATATGCCTTGAATTCTATAATCTGTAGAAATAAGGTATATTCTAAGATTGTTGACGCTCTTACCTTGTCTTAATATGAAGTCGTCTTCAACTCAAACTTTACTTGATTTCACAGTGCGTGCACTGATCACTATGGTTCCAGATTTACTAATAATACACTCGAGAGCAATGAATCCGGGTCACTTAAAGAATGTTAAAAATCTCGGAAACTAAAAATGATAGGTTAATGCAATAAATTGTATTTAATAGACAATGTAATACTCCTTAAATGAAAGTAAAAAAAATATGAGTCACCATACATTTTATTAACACAAAATTACATAAAGAAAAAACTGCCGATCTCTCCTTAAAACAAAAATAGGAAACATGAAATTTTTGAACTTTATTACGATTTTCTTGAATTTTAATACTTCGTATTGCCTCCTCGTGCTTCCATTACTGCGTTTACGCGGTTTGGCATGCTGTACACCAAGTTCCTTATACGATTTTGGGGAATATTCTCCCATTCCTCTGTGAGAGCAATTTTGAGCTCACGAAGCGTGATTGGGGGAGGGTTTCGTTGTTTTACGCATCTGCCTAGCTCGTCCCAAGCATGCTCGATCGGGTTGATATCCGGGCTGCGCGCTGGCCACTCCATACGAGTAATGTTCATCTCTTGAAGGTAGTCATTCACAATCCTACCTGTATGAGGTCGGGCATTGTCATGCATAAATATAGCAGCCTCACCTAAATTGACCATAAATGGACCAACGTGATCATTGAGGATTTCTTCCACATATCTTACGCTAGTTAAAGAGCCGTTTTCTATGATCACCAGCTCTGTGCGACTTTCAGAAGAAATTCCGGCCCACACAAGTACAGACCCACCACCGTAGGCTACTTTTTCTTCGATGCATGCTTGCTTGAATCTTTCCCCTGGTCTTCGATACACTCTGTGTCTTCCATCGTGCTTGTAGAGCATAAATTTTGATTCGTCGGAGAACATAACTTTTGACCAATCTTCAATACTCCAATTTACGTGGCTCTGGGCATACCTTAGTCTCGAAATACGATGCCCACGCTCCAGTTTAGGGCCGTTTGCAGGTCTAAGGGGTTTTAAGTTAGATTCAGCAAGCCGACGTCTTACTGTCCATGCACTTGGGTTACTTCCTCCGAGGCGTCGAAACTGATTGGTGAGTTCAGTTCCTGTGAGAAAGCGATTTCGAAGCATGGTGTTCACCAAGTATCGGTCTTCTCGTGCTGTGGTACACCTGGTTCTGCCCGTTCCTGGTCTGCGTAGGTTAGAACCAGTTTCTTCGTAACGTCGGAGAACTCTTTGTACTGTTGACAGCGACACACCGACAGTCCTGGCTGTATCGCGCTGACTCCGGCCGGTTTCCAGCATTGAAAGTATTCTGGTGCATTCTTCAGGCGTAAGCGACATAATTTCAGCTTGATTAATGAATATAGAGCACTATCAACATGGTTTATGTACCCACATAAATGACAGATTACAAACAAAAGCAACACCAAATGCTGTAATTTCGTAGTTCCATCTTCGAAAGTGGCCCTTTTTCAAATTTGATTTTTTTATGATATAACTTTACAATAACTAAGAAGTTTTAATACCTTCATTTAAGGAGTATTACAATGTCTATTAAATACAATTTATTGCATTAACCTAGCATTTTTAGTTTCCGAGATTTTTAGGATTCTTTAAGTGACCCGGATTCATTGCTCTCGAGTGTAAGTCAATCTTAGGTTAATTTCCAGGTTTCCAGTATCAAAATTGTAGTGTGCACACGTCGAGCATTTTCTCACGATGTTTTTTCATTAGAACTCAATATTAAATTGCATAAAAAATAAAAGCGCACAACTATTAGCGAAAGCAAAAATAAAATTTATATAATGTGGGTGGGAAAACAAATGAAGGACATAGGTTGTACAGAAATGGTACAGAATCAACATCAATTTGAATTTGGAATTCTGTGTTGAAAGAATATTTTCGATGTTTTTTTTTCTCTATGTCAAGTTCGAGTTCGCAAGTGAATGTTCCAGGCGTGTCAGCCAGTATTCAAAATCAGCATTTTACCAAAGAGAATAATTATAATATTCGTAGGTACATTATCTACTAATAAATTACATTATAAACAAGAGTAACTTCAAAATTTTAAGACAGCGAAAATAAACGGGAATGTTAGAACATCAAAATACTCGTGCGCCATAACTCTTTCTCAGGAAACATCTTGCCATATTATGCTTTTTGTGGAGCGCTCTCGAAACGAGAGCAATTTATATAATGGACTAGATAGTTTGTTCGCCACAATTTTCACGGCATGTGAGTGGTTCACAATGACTATTTCTCTAAGTATTATTCTATCTCAGGTTTAAAATTGTCTAATGGGAGCTTTTGACCAGATTTAAGTTACTAAAAATCTTCTAAGCCTTGAGGTTCAACACACATCTTTCTTTAGTTATAGAATAGTAGTATGCTCCATCATTTACTTTTGTCGGTAAATGCCTACCTTCTGGTTCAGAGATTAGGATAGTTAATTCATATTGGTTTTGGTCAATCAAACAATCAGCCTATCGCAGATGTTAAATGACTTCTAATTTCATTTTGAAAAGTTGATTGGCCTCACTAATATCATTCAGGCCAGACAGCTTGATATAGAATTTTGATTCTTGTCCATTAGCAGCAGTCTAATTTCGACTGCGGGAGAATTTGTCTAATCTCATTTATCTTTCGTATTTTGAATCATTTGCTAGAGTGCCATCTATGTCCGTATACTGCAAGAGCGCTGTCACAATCTGCTGGATTGATAGATTGATAGATCTAATTCCGAAAATTCAATCCGATGAAGGTGCGTTTAAAAAAATAGAAGTTGGATAACTATGTACTCGACAGTTTGAGTGCAACCCAATTTCAGTAAAGTTATTTTAAACGGTAATGTTCTCTCAACAAATTTTCCTGAAGTAGGATTTACGCAATAATATTAGGAAGATTATAATGAACACCACGGATAGCAATTCAGACTGATTTATTTAGTACTACCCACATACAGTATATGAAGTTATACACATAATACCCTACACCTCCCCCTTTAAATTGTTTAAGTATTAAAAGTATAAAGATGACCATATGCACTTACATAGTATTAGAAGTACTAAACACGGATATGTGTGATTAGAAGTTCCACATATAATAGGTACTTACATTATAAATAGTTCCTTAATTTACTGTTTAACATTTGGGATATTGACCCTGAAAAAGACATTTACGCTTGGGTCGTTCTTTGGAGATCAGGGATGGCTCCGGATTAGTATTTTGACTTTGAGTCTAATTGGTACTTATCTCCGCAGGATCGACACCTGGCTCGGTACACATTTCAGTGGCGCGGGGGACATCGTCAGAGGTTTTCGGTACCTCTGTATTAGTAATGGCCGTATTAGACATCGAATATCGAGAAACCCGTTTCTTAAGTGGCAACAGCTGATCGATATGGCGCTTCCACTCACCACCGTCGGACAATCGCACTTTATACGAGAGCGGAGCATCTCTTCCGACCACGGTGGCCGGTGCCCACTTATCGGCGCGCTTACTATAGTCCCGAGCTAAGACTTGGTCGCCGAGGTCTACGTGCCGTTCAGCGCCAGGTCGGGACCGGCCTGCGCGCTCTTCCGATGCTTCTACCGCACGTTCGGTAGAGGGTTTAAGGATATCTAAGCGGCCACGAAGTCGCCTACCGAACATAGCTACGGCAGGTGCCACACCAGTAGTCGCATGATCGCAATTTCTATACTGAAACAAAAATTTAGAGACAGCTGTCTCCACTCCTACACCCTCATGCACTGCCTTTTTCATAGCCCGTTTGACTAACTTAACCGCGTTTTCGGCAGCCCCATTACCCGCCGGCCGATAGGGACTCGTTATTGTATGACTGATTAAATTTTTATTTAAGTAGCTCGTAAATTCAGATGAGTTAAATGGGGGACCACCGTCACTAATTATATGTGACGGAATGCCGAAACGAGCAAAGAGTTCACGAAGTTTCAATATCGTCGAGCTAGCGTTAGTACTAGACATACGTTGTACCTCAATCCTATCCATATTTGCTATGAGCGTCAACCGTTATTAAATAATAGGTATTCTGAAACACTGCGAAATCTATGTTCAATCGTTGCCACGGGCGGCTCGAAAAATCCCAGGGGTGCAGCTGGGCGCGCGGCGGCGGCGCGTCACGCTGCTGCAGGCACGCGCTGCACTCGCGACACAGCGCTTCCAGTGCCGCGTCCAGTTGTGGCCAATACACGTAGCTCCGTGAAAGGGTCTTCATTTTTACAATACGTAAGTGGCCTTCGTGTAACTCCTTAAGAACACCTTGTCTTAATAATTTCGGTATAACCACCCTATGATTATATAATAGGCATCCTCTATCTATAGAAAGGCACTCCTTCCGATAAAAATACGGTTTTTCATTGTTATCAGTTACCGACGTAGGCCATCCGCTTATGACGTAATTATAAATATTTTTTAAGACGGTGTCGTTCTGTGTATGTTCTGAAATATCTTTAGCGCTAATTGGAAAAGACTCCTCAACATAATTAAGTAATATACGAAACCGCATCCATCCCTGATTGTTTGCGCTCGTACGGCAGTGGCAAGCGTGACAAAGCGTCAACATTCCCGTTATCCCTCGACTTTACGAACTCAATGTTGAAGTCATACGCAGCAAGTTTGGTTGCATATCTTTGCAAACGACTTGCGGCCGTTTGTGGTAACCCTAACTTAGGCCCGAATATAAATGTTAAAGGTTTATGGTCGGTTTTAATTGTAAAGTGCCGACCATAAAGGTATTGATGGTGTCTTATCACGCCGCTAATTATGGCCAGTGCCTCTTTATCTAGCTGGCTGTACGCGCGCTCAGCTGAATTCAATGTACGCGATGCAAAACATATAGGCCGTTCGTCTCCGTTAGGATATCGGTGGGATAGCACGCTGCCAAGGCCGTAGGAGCTGCTATCTACTGCTAACACCAAAGGTAGCTCCGGGTTATAATGCACTAGTACTTTGCTATCTAAAATAGCCGCCTTAACTTGTTGAAAACTTGAATCACAATCATTAGACCACTTCCAAATACAATTTTTTCGTAGCAATGTATGCAAGGGATACAACATAGAACTCAAATTAGAAATAAACTTAGCGTAGTAATTTACCATGCCCAGGAAAGACTTAAGTTGCGTCGCGTCACTAGGCCGCGGCGCATCCACGATTGCTTTAACTTTGTTATGGTCTGGGTGTAACCCATGCCTATCGATAACAAAACCAACATATGTAATACTGTTTTGCAAGAATTCACATTTATTCAATTTAATTCTAAGACCAACCTCACGCAACCGACATAATAGGGCTTTCAAATTAGCGATATGTTCCACCCGCGTGGAACCCGTGCATGCGATGTCGTCGAAGAAGACAGCCACTCCCTTGAGTCCTTTAACTGTTTCTTCTTTTGATTTTTGTCCCTTAACTTAAGAGACATTTTTTTTACACATGTACCTAATCCTGAGGCAAACACAGTAGGAAATTCACGTCGTAAAATCTCTACAAAATTATCGTTGCTAATGTTATTTAAAAATTCATTTATGTTAATTGTGCTAATGCCTAACTTAGTTAGCCAAGATCTACCTAACAGTGGTGGTCCACCGCCTTTGATAATAACTTTAGCTTTTCAGCCGTGCGCTCCTGAAGAGTAACATTCACGTAAATATATCCTACCGGTTGTATCACAGTGCCGACATAGGAATACAAAGTAACATCATTGCTAATAACGGTCATATCATAAAAATATTTATTAAAATAATTCAAACTTATAGTCGACAACTTACTGCCAGTGTCCAGTTCAAAGTTTACCTCTCGACGGTTCACCAGTTCCGTAACCATATACGGTTTATCGCTTTTGCCGCACACGTTCAGATTGTAAAATTCGCACTCAGATTCCTCACTGCCGCTATTATTGTCAAGAAAATTATTTACGCGTTTTTGTGTCGAAAACACCTTATTATTTTCGCGCCTAGCACCTTTACACATCACTTTGATATGACCCTTTTGACCACAGGTGTCACACGAATAGTTTTTAAAACGGCACATCTCCGGCCGATGGTCTCTGCCACACCGCCAACAACTCCATCCTCCCGTGCGTGATGGCGCTGGTGCCTCGTTAGACGAGCGGGCGTCGCTTGCGGCTCGGTCAGCGGGGCGCATGCGAACGGGCCGCGCCGCAGCCGCTGTACCAACGCGGCCTCGGGCGCACGGTACCGGACGCAAGCGACGTTTCGCCCGCCGCGTTCGCAACTCTGGTCTGTGCATGTCGTTCGGCCGCTTCCAATGCTAACGCCAATTCTACAGCTCTCTTGTATGTTATTGTTGGTTCCGCAAAAATACGCGATCTCATTTCGTCGTTCGCTAAGCCTGACACAAATTGATCGCGGAGATTCTCTTCGAGCGCGGCACTAAAGTTGCAAGTAGTAGCTAAATGTTTAAGTGCCTGTAAATATTCACTCAAAGATTCACCAACATTTTGCCGCCTCTGACGAAACACATGACGCTCTGCGATTTCCGATCGCTTTGGTTCAAGATGGTCGCCGACAATTTTCACAAGGTCACTAAATTTCTTTGTCTCCGGATGGTTAGGGGCACACAAATCACACATCAAATCATATGTCGCTTCCCCCACGAGAGTCACCAAAGTGGCAACATGCAGTTCCGGCTTAATATCGTTTAACGCCATAAACTGCTCCACGCGCCTAATATACGCCAACCACTTTTTGCTAGATAGGTCAAACTGTTCGATCTTCCCGATTGGCATTTTAACTAACGGTACTTAGTTACACTATTTACTGAAAACGCACAAATTCACAATTTTTCCTCGTCGCCAGTAGGATTTACGCAATAATATTAGGAAGATTATAATGAACACCTCGGATTCAGACTGATTTATTTAGTACTACCCACATACAGTATATGAAGTTATACACATAACCCTACACCTGAAAAGTGATATAAGATTGAATTTATATTCAAACACACACATTGACACAATTGCATAGTCGTAATAGCAAAGATAATATAATGTATCACATACAGAAGGCAACTCGCTGCCTCCCACTGAGCAAGTTTCCCCACCCCCGCTACAGCTGTCATTATATAAGGGTATTTTGACGGAACGTTTGCTTAGCTTTACAGAGCTTGGTCACACACTCATTCAAGCTCTGTACAAACATATTAACGTGTTTTAGTGTAGCTGACAGAATCTAAAACGAATCATTTGTATGGAGATTCCGCCCTGTGGTACCTAATAGGCTATAGGATACAACATTTTGGAACTGAACGTGGGCACAGGAAGTAATCAAAACTGCTTTTTTAGATAGTAAGGTTTTATTTAATATACAGTATTAACATTACCTTATAACACAGTGATGATCGGTGTTACTCACCAACTAGCGCGAGGTAGCTATGCAGAGAACTCTTTCCCAGGGCGCCTTACTACAGAGATTCCAGTGTGCGTGCAAGGGTAGGCCAGGGCTCTGACGAAAACAGTCAGGTAGGGTGTACACACATATATTTATATAACACAGAGATACACAGAGACACACAGAGAGCTTATTCACTGATAGACACAAATATCACATGTACACAGAAGTATAGTCAGTGTTTAGGTACTAAAGCTACTAAATAGACCACTGCCGCGTGAGCAGGTAACACGGGTAAGCAGCTAACTACACTGTAATAGGGTGACAATTACAGGCCTTGAGTAAGCGGAGAGCAGCACAGCCCGAGAATGCCACGTGGAGGCGGCTGGTCCCTCTTAAAACACCTCGCTCATGTAGTCCACGTGTCATTGGGTGTGGTTTTTGCTAACCGCGGACGGGCCGCTTTTCCCCGTAGTAAAAAACCCTGTTATGACAAGTAAACGACAAATTAAGATGCTGATTATGTGTATAGACAGACAAAAATCAACCCGCTTTGCAACAATAAAGAACAACTCACCAGTTTTCTGGGTAAAATGTAGTAAGATGCAATGCAGCAACCCAATCACAGCCCGCTAGGCCATGCGAGGCAACAAATAATCGCACTTGAGCGAAAAACTGATTCGCGGCACAGTCTCAGAGCCAAAAGCCCAAGGACCTCCAACTACCCCAAAGCAGGTCTCGGTCAAAGTCCCGTCTTTCACCAAAAATCTTAACAAAACCTGTTCCTTTAAATCCGAAAACGATTCGTCCACGAACTTATGACATCCTGTCATTCTGACAGCAGAAATGTCACCACTGACAACCGATTAAAAAAAGATAACTCGATTAAGCTGCTTTCACATCCTGAATACTGCATCTATAGAAAATAAATGCTACAACCACCCCCCCTTTAATAGTATTTCCTGCGGATATGACACGCTGGAAATACACAATAAAGAAAACAGAAAAGTATTGACTAATAAACAAAGACAACCAGCTAGGTCCTTCAAACACCAGCTGACTACGACCATTACAATACCAAAGAAAGATCCTCCTATGTACCTAACTAGACACTGACTCGTATACCGGTTAGGCTAAGTAACTAGAGTCTAATGCCCTTCATAGAAAACGAATGCTCCCTTTACTCACTGCCGATACCCTAACACTACCCAAGCTCTCAGGATATTGTAGAGTACTGAGGAGCGAATGAGAGAAAAACGCTCGGTGTGGTGCATAGAAGAAACTACAACGTGACAATTTAAAGTCACGTACACATATAGAAATACAAACAAAAGATTAAAATAGTCTTACATAATGATCACATAGCACTGGTTTAATAAACTAGAGAAACAGTGCTATGTAGTTACGTTAGGTATTGGAGACTGCTCCTCCTGATACTTCAGGATGTCCTTGATATGGTACTCCCCAAGATCCTTACCGTCCAGATCTGACAGCCTATATACTAAAGGGGATCGTTTAGCAGTCACCACACATTTAAGGAACTTAGGGGCTAGCTTAGAAGTAAAATTCTTGGCCTTGTTGGACAGGTAGAACGTGCGTTTGTAAACTATCTGTCCCACTTTCAGCTCTACATGCCTTTTTCTGAGATTGTAATACTTTTCATTACGCTGGTGGGCAACGTTCAAATGTTTCCTCACCTGGTCGTAAATGCGTTGTATTTCTCTCAGCTTGACACCGAAGGCTGATGGATCGTCTACAGAGACTGAAGTAGGATGGCACGCGATATCTGTCTGCCTGTATAACACTCCATCCCCAATAAATTCCCTACCATGTACCAAAAAGTAAGGGGTGAAACGAGTTGCTTCGTTAACTGCAGTGTTTAAAGCACACTGTATCTCAACCAAGAACTGATCCCAAGACTTGTGTTGTGACTTCACATAGCATGAGATCGCTTGAACCACATTGCGAATAGCTCGTTCCGCCTGATTAGTTTGGGCATGATACCTAGGGTTATAATATATATTAGGTACATTATATTTAGCCAACAGATCCTTAAATGGCTTACTCACAAACTGAGGGCCATTATCCATGTAAATAGTCTTGCAGACTCCGTGCACGAGAAACACACTCTTCTCTATGAACCTCGCGACTACAGCGCCTGTGGCAACCCGAACAGGGCACAACATGACGTATTTGCTAAAGTAGTCGGAGACCACGATCAGGTGTACGTTTCTATTGCTCGAAGTGGGAAAGGGACCAAGCAGATCGACAGAGATAGCTTCGAATGGCTTCGAAACCCGCTTCGGGCTACCCATTAGGCCGGGACGAGACGTATTTACGGGTTTGTACTGCTTGCATGTTTCGCAATTCCCAACATATTCTTTGACGTCCTCGTACATCTTGGGCCAGTAATAATTTAGGGCTAACCTTTTATGCGTCTTCCAAACGCCACCATGGGCACTAAGTGTGTCATCGTGGTACTTAGAGAGCAGGGGCAAGCGATCCTCCTGAGGTACCACCAGCTTCCAGTCAAAGTCTGAAGTCAAAGAATATTTATTTTTAGTTAACCTATATAGAAGGTTGTCACGAATGTCATAATTTGGTGACTTCCTAGGGTTCTTCCGAACACTATTCATGGTGTGGTCATACCACGGGTCTTTAGTGGGTACTGCATCGAGGGAATCAATTTTGATACGAGACAGAGCATCAGGTACAACGTGGTCTTTACCTTTTCGATGCTCTATGTCAAAATCGAATTGACTGAGCCTCATGCTCCAACGTGCTAGACGACCCGTGGGATTTTTTAGCTTATGGAACCACAGAAGAGATGAATGATCCGTGACGACCGTACATTTTTGGCCTTCGACGTACTGTCGAAATTGTTCCAAAGCGAAAATCACGGCCAGAAGTTCTCGCTCAGTTGTGCTGTAGTTCACCTCGTTCTTGTTGAGAGAACGGCTACAGTAGGCGATAGGGTGCTCAACACCATCGTGGGTTTGTGTCAGTACAGCAGCAACTGAGTAAGCTGACGCGTCACTAAGAATGCGGAAGGGCATCTCAAAGTTAGGCATTTTTAATATAGGGGCAGAAACCAAGGCTGACTTTAGCAGGTTAAAGGACTGTTCAGCCTCAGGGGTCCATTCGAACTTAAGGTTCGTAGAAGTGAGTTTGCACAGAGGTTTACTAATCTTCGAGAAGTTGTTAACAAAGCGACGATACCAGCCGGCCATTCCCAGAAATCTCTTAACCTCCTTAGGGTTAGAAGGGGTGGGATAGTTGAGGATAACCTCAACTTTACCCGGGTCTGTCCGTAGGCCATGTTTGTCCACATAATACCCCAGGTATTTGAGTTCACTCCGACAAAAGTGAGATTTTTTCATGTTGATAGTTAGGCCAGCATCCTTGAGTTGCTGATAGACTCTATGTAAGAGCTCTACATGCTCCTCAAAGGTGCTGGACACACAGACTATGTCATCCTGAAACGCAAATACCTTGTTGTCGAACTCGGGACCAAACAGACGGTCCATGAGGCGTTGCATCGTGGCACTGGCACCGACAAGACCGAAGCACATGGAATTGTAATGGAACAATCCTCTCCGGGGAACCGTAAAAGCAGTCTTCTCAGCAGACTGGAGTGAGTCGAATGGAATCTGCCAGTAGGCCGCACTCAGATCTACAGAGGTTAAATACTTAGCATTATTAAGATGGTCTAAGATTTGATTGATATAGGGTAAGGGGTAGGCGTCACTCTTAGACACAGAGCCCGGCTAGCTCAGTCGGTAGAGCATGAGACTCTTAATCTCAGGGTCGTGGGTTCGTGCCCCACGTTGGGCGCCAATTTATAACACAGTGATGATCGGTGTTACTCACCAACTAGCGCGAGGTAGCTATGCAGAGAACTCTTTCCCAGGGCGCCTTACTACAGAGATTCCAGTGTGCGTGCAAGGGTAGGCCAGGGCTCTGACGAAAACAGTCAGGTAGGGTGTACACACATATATTTATATAACACAGAGATACACAGAGACACACAGAGAGCTTATTCACTGATAGACACAAATATCACATGTACACAGAAGTATAGTCAGTGTTTAGGTACTAAAGCTACTAAATAGACCACTGCCGCGTGAGCAGGTAACACGGGTAAGCAGCTAACTACACTGTAATAGGGTGACAATTACAGGCCTTGAGTAAGCGGAGAGCAGCACAGCCCGAGAATGCCACGTGGAGGCGGCTGGTCCCTCTTAAAACACCTCGCTCATGTAGTCCACGTGTCATTGGGTGTGGTTTTTGCTAACCGCGGACGGGCCGCTTTTCCCCGTAGTAAAAAACCCTGTTATGACAAGTAAACGACAAATTAAGATGCTGATTATGTGTATAGACAGACAAAAATCAACCCGCTTTGCAACAATAAAGAACAACTCACCAGTTTTCTGGGTAAAATGTAGTAAGATGCAATGCAGCAACCCAATCACAGCCCGCTAGGCCATGCGAGGCAACAAATAATCGCACTTGAGCGAAAAACTGATTCGCGGCACAGTCTCAGAGCCAAAAGCCCAAGGACCTCCAACTACCCCAAAGCAGGTCTCGGTCAAAGTCCCGTCTTTCACCAAAAATCTTAACAAAACCTGTTCCTTTAAATCCGAAAACGATTCGTCCACGAACTTATGACATCCTGTCATTCTGACAGCAGAAATGTCACCACTGACAACCGATTAAAAAAAGATAACTCGATTAAGCTGCTTTCACATCCTGAATACTGCATCTATAGAAAATAAATGCTACAACCTGGCATAAGTTTGATGACCCTAAAAACTATAAAACGACTCTTACACAACTATGATGATAATGAGTAACTATGGCCGTTGCAACCTGGTCGAATCGTCAGACAAAAAGCTATGAAACAAGACCGCAATTATATTACTAAGGTAAATATTTTGCATGTTGAAGACATTTTCAAAAACTTCGCTTATAAATTAAGTACCTTTTACCTTTTACAGTGAAATAAATAACTATGGATCTTACCAACAACGGGTTGCCGCAATAAACAGCACAGTGGATCCTTCATTTTCTACTTTTTTTTGCAAAGTTGTATTTATAGTATGGAATATTTCTAAACGAAAGAATAATAATACGTTTAAAAAAGAATAGACGTCGAACTATTTTAAAGTTAGTACATGAGCATAACGAATATTATGTTTCGGTCCGGAATTGGTTTTACATAACTCACTTCATTTTAACCCATATATGCCCAGAACTATTTTAGTTTCCGATTTCTTTCATTTTTGGATATGTGGTAGGTTGAAGGGCCCCTATGGATATTGTAAGTGAAAATCGGAGATGGCACTGAGAGAAATATGTTTTTTTAAAAGGGTCAAAAACGACCCCGTGGTCAAATGTGCAACTTAGTTCATAATGAATGAAGATACCAGAATATTGTTAAATATGCATTCATTTATCTTGAATAAATGTAAATAATTCATTTATTTCTATTTATTTATAGGCGGTAGCCCAATCACGTCGCAGCAATTCACATTTTGAAACCAAATCTTATTGGTTCCCTTTGATGTGTTGTTTGCAACCATGCCTACCATAATAGGGAATCATATATTTATCGATGCTTATTACGTAGTTCTTATGAGCATAGATACAGAAGAAATTTGGCAATTATCATGTAAATCAGCGGGCGTACTTTTGCCATCTTATCATTTTCTGGCAGTTCAGTATTATCTGCCGCGTGAAAATAACGAAAAATCTTTTCAAATCTTTGCGGCACATACTTTTTGCTGCAAGTTATGAGTTTTATGAGTATTGTCATTGCTTTATAATACATGCGGTGTCACAGTAGCGGAACATAATCAGACAAAATAATAATACCAACAAAACAATAAATTTCTTGGTCTAACAAAGAGAAATTCATATTTCGCGATTGAACAGCATAATATAACTGTTTATATGACTAAGTGAAAAATTACTTCACGATCGAAAAAAGTTGAAAGAATTCGATAGGATCACTATTTTCAGACAACGTCAAACGGACCTAGGAAGTGGTATAGACCACTTACGATTGTCCTTGGAAAGATCTTTCTTCACCCAAGAGCGACCTCCACACGCTTGACGTTGAGTAATTGCTCCTCTACCCCTTCTTCGGGGTCTCCTCTTCCTCCTCTCCGCCTTATTTGTTCCAGTGGTAATGGAGCTGTACATATCATGAAGTTCATCATCTTCACTGGACGCGGTTTCCGCAGCAATTGGCCGTCTATAAGTAAGATTTGCCAGTGCAAGTAGATGTCGACGTGATAAGTGATAGATAAATGTAACTTCTTTGTCCCCTGAATCACCATCTGATACTTTGCCATCACCAGGAGGGTTAATAAAGATATCAGCACCCAGTACATCATCGTTGGAGTCCAAATTTTCCAACACTTCAATGATATCATTCGCCTAAAGCAGTCCCTTAGACCTAATTTACATTAGTTACACTTTTACCCAATGGGTCAATAGCGACCCATCAGTGTTCTGACAGCTATATCTTTGGAATAAAAAAGTATATAATACCACATTTCCTGTTATTGAGAAGAAAATCTATCTATTACTATAAAATAAATGACTTATTGGGTATTTTTACACAGAAAACTATGTTACTTACATTTTTATCAGCAGAGTCGGATTTTTTTGTCACCAAAAATCAAATCATAAAAACAACTGTCACTAGTGACAAAAAACTCCCACCCAATCCAAGTATTTTCATTTATTTTGGTAGACGGTACTTTGATTTATTGACAAATCACACTAGGCATTGAAAATTAATGTTTTATAAGGATGAAATAGCGCGTTTACCAAAACCAGATTTTCAGAACAAAAACGACCCACTGGGCATATATGTGTTAGACCTCAGAAGAAAACACGGAGATGGCAGCACACTCGTTTATTCTCAACTATACAATTAATGAATTTAAAAACTAGGTAACCTAATACCGCGTGGCACAAGGAGGAACATTGTAACAGCGTCTGGGACTTGCAACCCAATCTGCAGGTTTGAAGCGGCCGCTTTTACTATGCGCATAAATGCTCACTCACCTTCCACTGCTAACAAATGCTCCCCATTGCCCGTATTATTATACTTTATCTACCGACGTCTAGTTTACCCTTAGAGCTCCTCGCGGCGACCGGTCGCCGCGCATTATAATCAAACTTTTCCGTAAAGCCCCGCGCGGCGACCGGTCGCCGCACCTACCCAGACGACTTTAAACTTAAATTTAGCCTTCTTACGTTCTACTTTTCTATGAACAGGTTTATTGCATGTGTAGTTTATAACATTTTCTTGTTTTTGGAATCTTATAAAATGACGTCAATGGGCCAGAATTTTTTACAAAAATCGAACAGTTGAAGTTGAGAGTCGATTGCGCATGGATGGCGTGCGTTTGTGTAGTACGTGTGTGTTTCGTGTTTTTATTATAAATAATGTGTTTGCATTATTATTTATTATTATACACAGTAAAATAAACAATATATCAATAATCCGGTTGGTGTTTACAGGATCGTAAAATATGGTGTGGTGCTAGAGTAATCAATGTTTTTTTTGTTGAGTGCGTGTGTACCAAGTGCGAGTGTGCGTGTGTGTTTTGTTTTTTTATTATATATAATGTGTTTTCATTATTGTTTATTATTATACACAGTAAAATAAACAATTTATCAATGATCCGGTTGCTGTTTGCAGAAACGAAAAATTTGGTCTGGTAAGTGAGAAAAAAATTTTTTTTTGGGAAATGGGAAATCTTTTTTCATTTTTAGGGTGGTGGAGCTAGGTCCGTGCGATTAACGATTTTCGATATATTTTTTTAGTGTGTTGAAGGGTTAAGACTCAGCCCCACAATATGGCGTAATATTCCCCACCCGGTCATTATTTAGTGTTGCCACTGCAGAAAGTAACCGGACCTTACATATGCTAATAATTCTGTCAACAGTCGGCCATCCTATGGGAACGAGTCCCTTCGTTCTAATTAACTATAATTTATATTTCTATTAAACATTGTTTTGTTAAATAATTGAACGTATCACTCGCATCACTCTTATAATCATCTATATTAAGATTTTTACTGTACGTGTATAATTACATACACTTAAACTACTACAGATTCTTCGACTATGGTATAGCTGCGTGGCTTAAAGGTTACTTCTTTCACCAGTAAGTCACACAACTGCGATGTCTCTTACCAATCGTGGGCGGCGAGGTCGTTTACGCCAATCTTGCCCGGCTCGAGAACACCCGTCACTACTATGGTATAGCTGGCCGCAAAGGTTACTTCTTTCACCAGAACGACACACAACTGCGATGTCTCTTACCAATCGTGGGCGGCGAGGTCGTTTACGCCAATCTTGCCCGGCTCGAGAACACCCGTCACTACTATGGTATAGCTGCATGCCGCAAAGGTTACTTCTTTCACCAGAACGACACACAACTGCGATGACTCTTACCAATCGTGGGCGGCGAGGTCGTTTACGCCAATCTTGCCCGGCTCGAGAACACCCGTCACTACTATGGTATAGCCGGCCGCAAAGGTTACTTCTTTCACCAGAACGACACACAACTGCGATGTCTCTTACCAATCGTGGGCGGCGAGGTCGTTTACGCCAATCTTGCCCGGCTCGAGAACACCCGTCACTACTATGGTATAGCTGCATGCCGCAAAGGTTACTTCTTTCACCAGAACGACACACAACTGCGATGTCTCTTACCAATCGTGGGCGGCGAGGTCGTTTACGCCAATCTTGCCCGGCTCGAGAGCACCCTCACTATTACTATATTTCAATCACTCTAAAATTATGCGTTCACTTTGTTTTACAATCATTAATGTTTGTCGTCCTAAATCTGTAACTATTCAATCTCATATTATCAAATTACAATTACTCATTGACACTGTTTACAGTTGAAGAGCAAGTAGCAGTGTCTTCGCCAAAATTAGATGAAAAGTAAATTACTCGGGCTCAATTCAATTTTATGATTTAAATCCCTCATCAATCACTTATACACACGCATACGTCTGTACTCGATAATTTACAATCATTTTTCACATCCTGCCTACATACATCACTATACTTAAATCACTAAAATTATGCATTCACTCCGTTTTACAATCATAAATGTTTGCCGTCCTAAATCTGTAACTATTCGATCAAACTATCTATCTGGACAGTGGCAAAACAAATTATATCTGAACAATGGCAAATCTTTTAAACAATTCGCTTAAACAATACCAAACTATTTAGGTATCTGACCAGTGGGAAATCTTAACTTTCGCTTGACTACGCGTGGTAACCAGGTATCAATCTTAACAACGGTAACCATTATGTATTTAACAACCAACAGCACTGCTGAACCACTCAACATTATAACACTTTAACACTGTCACACTAAACATCCATAATAACCAGTTAATACACAAAACGATTATCATCTAGAAACCCGTCGACAGATTGCTCAAACTTAAACAATATCCATGGAATATCTGCTTATTTAAACTCTAACTAATGTATGTACTATAGAAGAACTGCAACTATTTAGTAACTCGCCAAACAGTTACGCAAATGTGTGAACGAAACCATGTCGCGGTTCACAAAGCCGTACAACGCTATCTATCGACGTTGAGGAATATAATTTTAAAGCAACTTAACTAAACTGACTCTTTAACTAAAACTGCCTATTACTCGTATCTATCATCCAGGGATCTCATCCAATCCGTTTCCATTTCCGTCCAAAAAAACCAATCCGTTTCTCAGGGTGGTTTAATGTCAACCAAGTCTTGTCAGGCGTGACACCGTTTCATGTAATGTCTTGACCTGAAATCAAAAGATAAACCAAAAGAGAAAACCATGTAAATTCGTGCAATAAAAAAACATTGTTATCATTCATCAATTTGGATCTAGGTACTCGTCCAAAATTTACCGAATAACTCGATTTTTCACTCGTAAAATGTTGCTTTATGTGTACGCTAACTTCGAGGGTATAATTTGCTAGCAAAAATCAAATTTGTTTTTTTTCCTTTTTTTTTCTTTATCTTTACGAGGTGTGATAAATACTAATATCACAGACAAAAATACATCCGACACAACAGACAAATCCGATAACTAACCGACATGACACCTTTAGACCCAACCAGTTTACCTAACCGTCAAACTTCTGTTCAAACTAGCGAAAAATTCTAAATCTATGGTTAAAACTACTATCTCGCGATTCTATCAGAGCAAAAATTAGTAGGTATTTTTGAAACAAATGTAATGCAGCTTATTGGAGGTAGTACCATTTTAAACCATTATCCACGAAGTAACCAATTTACAGCAGTTTCTTTAATCCATAAAAGGTAACACGCCACTGGACGCGATGGAATCCTTGAGTTGCAACAAAGTCAAATCAAATCTCGCATCCGTGTGAAATTTCAGTGTCCTTATCAAATTGTCAAGCATGAGAACAAGTTTATCCACGAGGTTAGCCCATGGTGTTACGAATCTTGTTCCATACACTCCGTTACTACTAACAGACTAACTCAGTAACAGAAAGCGAGCTACGCTCTACCCGCAACAATCATGTGTGATGAAATTGTTCACCCGAAAAGCTCCACAAAGTAATCCGTGATAGCATTAGTCTATTCTTAAACGTTTGGACACAATAATCCGTCTAGTAGAAATCAAATTTGTTCCAAACTAATACAAATCTTTTGAAACTTAATAGCTGAGATGGTAAAGGGTCTAGGAACTTCATCATCTGAGTATCCTACTTAATGGAAAAAGACTACGTGACCTGTAATGTCCAATGTCCATCATCGTAGCACGTCGATTTTCATGTCGCTCCGACACAACGCGTGACCACGCCGGCGCCGCTTGTGCTCACGTTGTGTGTCCACAGCGCCCGCGCAAGCCGCCGTCGACCCGCGCTCTGCTTCTCCGCTACGCCGGCGATGGAGTACCCACAGCGGCTACAGCACAACCGCTTACGGTGAAGGTTACCGAGGCCTCGGCACTCTCCAGATCATTTTTCGGAACTCGTCACATGAAAGTTTACAAAATTCAGAGTTAAAGTACACCGGTAGCCAGTTACTGTACATGTCTTCCACAAAAACGTTATGAGGAATGGCATGGCAGTGGCCACACCATTCCCTGAACTGATTAATCCCGTCCATGATATAAGCGACAGTGGCTCATACCTACATTTCCTGTCTATACCCAACAACGTTACAACTCTAATCACTACTTATTCTGATATCTTCTAACCTAATTAATTATATTACAATTTTCTAAGCAAATACGATTAGATAACATCAGACATTCGAGGGTTGCCTTCTGGAGTCCATCCCAATCACGTTCGGTCAATAAAAATGTAACCACAATTAGAAAACTCTAGTTAACCTGATCAACCTCGTCTACATCAATAGACAACCTAAATACCGACTGCAGCACCATCCGCCGGGCTGAGACTGATTCAAACCATCGAAGGCCACCCAATGTTAACAAAAAAATAACATCACGCAGGTATCAACGAAGATTCCGTCGGTAGGTAAATTTGAAAAATTCACTTTTACTTCCAACTTAACTGAAATTCAACAATTCTCACAAAATATGATCACATACACACAGACACACTCATCACAGCCGAGTTTAGTTATCGCATCGAATTACCTCCTGATCGTTTGAACCTGAAAACGTTTAAGCTGGCACAACCAGAACCACTTTCATATCAGTGTAGTACAGGGTAACTAACGGACCTTTTCATATCCCCAACCAACATACGTAGGTAGATATATATTCTTTTAACCGAAACCTTTAACCGAACCATAGATCTAGACCTTTGGCTGGATCTCTTACTCTGTTGCAAAACTATACTTAAAACCCGGACTTGAATGCACCCGTTCTAGAACACTCATCTACATTTGTAGATCATACTAATTCTAACTGGTTTCGATTTAATATTATTATCACACCTATACAAAAACGTAGTTCTTCGTTAAACATCTGTAACTGAGATATTGAAAATTTTCACTATGAAACATTTCAGGGGCTAACAGCATCGGAAACCCTCAAAAACTTCACGGGATCCGTTTATTTAATATATATAAATAACCTGTAACTGAGCTTTCACTTTCCCATATAAGCAACTAAGTTAACCCTCTTTTCTTTTATATTACAAATCTTTCTAACGACTGCCATCAGTATCCCAATAGGTCTGACAAAGCTAAACTAGAAACATCTCATTATGATTTCGAACAGTAGGTACTAGCGTTCAGAGCTATTTATTTTGCCATAGCCTTGTGGCTATCTTGTCAACCATCTACACCAACAGCCCAATGAAACACCACAGTGAGAAATATAAACACGTGGGTCACGGTCACGCTCACGCCTTAACAGTCACACCAAAAGCACAACTACAATAGAACCCAATATAACGAAGTAGGAAAACCTGGCACGCCGTTGTATTACTCACTATACGACCATTCAACGACATGGCGCTAGCTAACCAGGATCACCTATGAACCCTGTATCATACTGTACAAGAGGAGCCTCTCAATGTCGTCGTATAACACGGCTGGCTGGCCCCCCTGAACCTTGGTTTCCAATACACACAACCTTAATAGGGCGGATGCCTACTTTTAACCAGTCACATTATCAATAAGATACGTATTTGTTAGCCTCTCAACGCAGTATTATTATTTTCTTGTGGGGACGCCGGCACCGCCGAGCGGGCGATCCGACCGCCTTGTTGCTGCCTATTTCGTCCATTTCCCCAGAACGTCTCCAAGGGATATGTTTGGGTATCCCAGCAATCTTCACAGCGTCCCATTGAATCTTCCAGTTCGTACCACAAGTCTCAACGCAGTAGGTACCACAAGTTGTTTTCACACTCCCTCCCGATACTATAACGCTTGACCTTCATACACCCAATACACTCTAAAACAACACTAAAATTACAAAAAAAATATCGTGAAAGTGTGACCGAGTACTAGACGACCAGCGCATGTTAACTGCGAAATCCATTGTAGAACCGAACTTTTACACCAAACACCCAACACAAACCAATTAAGGATCTGAATATTCACTTCATGATTCGATAATGTATTCAATTTTATTAGTACCGAATCTACACAATAAACCTAATCACTAAACTTACACTTTTTTTTACCCACCTGTTCCTCTTTTATTAACAGGCTCGCGACACTTTTTTTTTTAAACTACTAGCATAAAACAACAAGGTACAGAACGCAAACTCATGTATGTACCGTTTCTTACCTTTTCCAAACCTACCCTCGGCTACGCGCACTGGCGTACAAACCATTACTTTGCAAATTCTTTGACTTCATGTCTGTGAAATCTGTGCTACCATGTAGGTAAAACCTAACGGCCCATTTTCCCATCACTTGGCAAAACTCAGCATACTGTTAGATGAAAAGTACAAATAGAATTAACCAGCAATATCTTTCGCCTTACTAATCGTTAACCAGCATTATCTATCCTTCATTATTAAATCTTAACCAGCAATATCTATCCTTTTTACCAAATCCAGGTTATGGCAAGGCAGATACCTACATTGTTTTATCCTACTAGCTAAAGTAATCATTTTATACGAAATTATGCGTGTACTTACATGGCGTGGGTTATAATCCCACTTCTGAGATGTTAGACCTCAGAAGAAAACACGGAGATGGCAGCACACTCGTTTATTCTCAACTATACAATTAATGAATTTAAAAACTAGGTAACCTAATACCGCGTGGCACAAGGAGGAACATTGTAACAGCGTCTGGGACTTGCAACCCAATCTGCAGGTTTGAAGCGGCCGCTTTTACTATGCGCATAAATGCTCACTCACCTTCCACTGCTAACAAATGCTCCCCATTGCCCGTATTATTATACTTTATCTACCGACGTCTAGTTTAAGACTCAGCCCCACAATATGGCGTAATATTCCCCACCCGGTCATTATTTAGTGTTGCCACTGCAGAAAGTAACCGGACCTTACATATGCTAATAATTCTGTAACATATGGGTTAAGCTACGAACGGGAAAATTTCCATGGTATAATATTACCATTTCTACCCCGCTACGAACTATGTAGGTACATTGTATGCGATACATTTGAATCGATAGTTTCAAATAAATAAATAGTAAGTATTGTACATACACACGCAATTATACACACAAAAGAGAACATCTTTGTTCCTCAGTATTTCGGTGACGAATTTATAATACATATGTACAAAAACGTGATGTTTGAAAATTGGCGCAGGTCAACTTTCATTAATAAATGAACGGTCCGACTGCGGTGGCGAATAAAAACATGCTACTCAGTTATAATTTCGTTGAAAATTTAATTTATAACAGAAGTTGGCAAAGCGGATTATTAATATTTTAGTGTAATTCACGTCGGGTCGCGGTCCGGGTCTCCCAGCGCGTAGGGTGTCGCAGCGTTTGTCCTTAGGTAGTAAATACCGCCCTGCCTGAAACAAAACAAACGAACGTTGATCACTAAGATTTAAGCTAATGTTGTTACTGCTTAACAAACGAGTGTTCTTTGTTTAATTAAACATAGAAGCGACGAAAGTTAACCGTGTTCGTGAATACCTAAAACAACCTTCTTTTGTTATTCACCCTCGAGACTCGAGTGAATGTTCCGTGCAAACGAAGAAATAACTGCTTTTAATAATGACTTATTTAATTTTACTAATTTATACGTTTATTTAATTCTAAAGTTATAATTTGATCGCCGTGCCGGTATACTCGTTGCCTGATAATTTTGGAATATTCTAACTGTTACTCTAATCAACTTTTTATGTTATTTTATTTTATATAACATACATGTTTTTTTTTAATACGTCTGTTCAAGTGTGTTAAGATAAACAAGCTGGTCGCCTCTATAGCTATTATTTGGAGTCTAGGGTCAAAATTTGTGCACTGTGGTCACTTGAGAAACTGAACACAAGATTCTTTTTCGTCTAGCTATAAACTATTTTCCTCAAATCTTCCAACCTTTCAAGGGTTCTGCACCAGTTTCATTCTTTAATCAAAATCAGTACCAAGGAGATTTTTATGATTCCTTAAACCCATTAGTAACTACAAGGAATATCATATTGACGAAGACTTACCCATAATGTATATCAAAACCACCCATGACGAGTGTTTCACCGGTGCCTTTACACCCGTTGTAGTACAACTCGTCGTAGTTTTCACACCTGACTGCGGTGAATGGCACATCTGATATGATGGATTCAGCAAAGAACATATGAGCTCGGTTGTGGGCACATAGACCTGTACAAAATACATAAATAAATAAAGCAAACAGGTCTAATCAGTCGTATCATGCACTAAATTATTTATCATAAAAAAATAATAAAATAGGGGAGGGTAAGATCCCACGACATACCCTGGATTCGTCAATTCTAACGCACGTCAAGGGTAACTTAAATTATTGTTGCGGATAAATGACGAATCAAACTTCTCAAAGGGGGGAGAGTAGGACAGGCATCTTTACACTCCTCTATCCTCTAATGAGCAATACCTCACTTTACAACGTGACAATTAAGTCGACACGTGTTTTGCGTTCGCACGAGTCAATTTAATTGTTGACGGATCGAGGGTGTGTAGTGGGATTCCTTCCTTCCTTCCTTTATAATCATTATACGTCATAGCTTGTATAAAGCCCTTCCAAATTCAAATATTTACAGAATACGAGGAGCAACAAACCTCTGTAGTCAAATCTGCAACCTGGTCGTCTGATTCCGCCATTTGGATAGAAGTCAATACGACCTAATGGTGCATAAAATCCTAGGAAGTATGCATGACTTCTGGCATCTTTGTTGCCAATGTAAATACATTTTTTATTTCATTCAGTATTTTTAAAGAAATTTTGGCAGATTTAGAAAATTGCCATTAACATTACAGGTTCTAATTTTTTCATTTTTGTTAATTAAGTAAGTAACTACGTTTGAAATGCATTGTTTTTTGATAAATAAACTTAAGCGTTTTAACTTTTATTAATTTATCTTCTGTAATAACCTCACGCCACTTCGTTATTCTAATGAGGTCCATAATTCCATATCACTTCACAAGTATATTGTGAAATTTTCGGTCTCGAGCAGGACTCGAACTTGCGTCTTCTGCCTTGCAGAGCCCGAATACTATAACTCTGGACCACTGAAACACTATTCGTAACCGGCTAACTCTTTTCTTTTCTTTTCTTTACTGTGTTATTGTTTCCATAAATTACAAATTTTACAAATATTCATAATAACATAGCTAAGATACAACTTCACTCATAGGAAAAGTAATTTTAAACATTTCATAATACTGAAAGTTACATTTATCTGTTAGTCTGTTTTTGAAGGTATCTGTTACACTTATTAATTTACTATCCGAAATAAATTCCAATTTTATAAATTTTGTACAAAATGAACAAAACAATATAGAGATCTTTGTAGTAACCGCTAGAATTTAACGAACAATTCATTGTAATTTGCAGTGGTTTTGTTAGAAAAGTGAACGGAATTTGTTTCGGAAACACTTTGACATTTAACACTCAGTGCGCAGTAAAATTGCTTTTCACGAACATATAACGTAAATTACTATTTTCACGAATGAAATGGTGAAACGTTCCGTTCCTGTCAAAATAATAATTTCGTGTTTAGTAATTTATTGGCTGTTGCTTTATATGTACTTTAGGTACCTACCTGCCTGGGCGAGGCCGCAGTGGCGGCCGTAGGTCTGTTGGGAGTTCTGGGACATCCTTCCGAGGGCTTCCCCTGGGCCACCACGTGCTGTTGGGCGTGACGTGAGGTTTTTTAGTCGGTAGGAGTCCGGCATAACATCCAAGAGGAGTTTCCCTCACGTTAAACAAAAAAAAAGGTACCTACCTGAAACCTTTATGATTTATTTATGTACGTCCCTTATATATTATTTGGGTGGACCAATTTTGCTTCGGTTAAAATATAGTACTAGTATAGCTATAGAATTTTAAAAACATTGGTATTGAATGAAATGACCATGTATAGTACTTATGCACCCAATACCCATATATCTGTTGTATACACAAAAATTGGTATCATAATCATAATTTTTGTTTGTTAATGCTTGATATTATTTCTTACTGGGAAAATATGTAAGAAGGTTATACTCAATTTATTAGATTATTCTTTGGCTGGCACAGAGCATCGCGCGCCCTTAGACTTAGACAGTTCGCGTTGCTCTATGTTGGATGTTTCGTTTTTAAATGTATACCAATTATACATTTAAAAACGAAACATGACACCTATGAAATGTTAGTGAAGCCTCATACATCTCACGTTGACTTCAAATTGAATTTCTATTACAAAACTTTATTTTACAACGTTTCACTTAGGTACTATTGAATTACAAAATCATCATATACATATTAACAATTTTCGTCATAATGGTACCAATTCCTCGCTCAACACCAATATCTTTTCAGGCCGTAAGAAATGGCGAACACATTGCACAATATTTCTTGTCCCTACCTCAAACACGTGTATATCCAAATAGAAACCAATATGAATCGTTTAGGGTCGGAAGACAACGTATATGAAACTAATTTTCAGGCGAATATACCGGTTCCTGATGTAGTACAAAGGAAAGAATAATAGTTTGTAATATATTACTACCGGCACGTGTCCGATCACAGGAGAAAATTCGTTTAGTATCAAATATCTTGTTCCTATCCTCCAGTTCTTTCGTATACAATGTAAACATAATATTTGAGGAGCGCCGACGAAGGTGAAATTTAAGAACCTTTAAATGAAACAAATTCTATCAATAAACTAAATAATTAAGACGATAAAATAAGAATAAACCTCCTCAAATACTAATTATCTAATTATTTTTGGACTGTATTTTTTTTGTACTGTGGTAATTATTTACTTTTGTGTTATACTGTGGTGATTGTACCTACAAGGCGTGTGAGGCTCCATTTTCTTCAAAAATTGATGGAGAAAACTATTTTCCCTATTATTATAAATAGATTAAAAATAATCTAAAATTTTGTTTTCTAGCAGATAAATCTCCGGCTTTTGACACAAAGTGAACGAATTCACCCGAACGAATAATTTGGAAAATTATGAATAATTTTTGCAAGCACCACAATTCAATACAAGAGAATCTTTTGGGATTACTGGGCAAATACATAGTGAAATAATAAACGTTTATCAAGGAAATTGTTATAGACTGTTACTATTCCAAATATTTAAACAGTTGAGTGAAACGTGATTCAGATATTTCAATGCTTAAGTATTATTATGCCGATTTACTTCTTAATGCTAAGAAAACCAAATAATACCGATACTCTCCTTTATACTCTTGATTGTTGCTACTTGATGGAACTTGTTATAATTCACTATGAAAAATCAATAATTTGTACTATTCCACAACTCCGGACGGTTCATTATTGTCAAAGATATGAACAGTTACCATGAGGTTTAAGACGTTATTCCGCAGAGATAAAAGCTTGACTCATAGGTACTTACTTTTAAACACTCGTACTCGTAGTAACGGCGAAGAGAGTTGTAAAACAAATGGAACTAAACCTTCATTATTACAGCTAACGATAATGGTGTAGACTTGGACCAGCCGGCTCTACTGCTACTTTTGACAAAAGTGTGCCATAAAAAATTTTTCAATAAAAAATAAAACCGACTTCAAACAAATCCTGAAAAATGAAATTTACAAAGCACAAAGTAATATGTATTTTGATTTTATCAGATTTTATTCAATATCATATTGAAGTCGGCGCCATGAATAATACCTACATAAAACTATGGGTTTACTTGGCGCCGACTTCAATATAATATTGAATAAAATCTGATAAAATCAAAATACATATTACTTTGTGCTTTGTAAATTTCATTTTTCAGGATATGTTTGAAGTCGGTTTTATTTTTTATAGAAAAAAAATTTTTTTTTTCATTATTTTAAGTGACGGGTGAACAGAAAAATATATCTATCTAGGTGAAAGTTCTCATCAATACAAATCAATCAAGCCCAAACACAAGGTAGCGGCTGTAAATCAATAAGGAATTCCCTCGACTGTCTTTCGGTTTCAGACATTCATTAAATTGTAGTACATTAAATCACTGAATGAAAAAGTTAACAAACGCACTCTAGTTGTCCATACAATTTTCGGTGGTTGCCCTCGCTTTCTCCTGAATTCCATCATCAGATCTTGACCTGGTGAAATTGGGACCGCCTCATAAGTGGACTCTATCCAACAAAAAGCAGATTTGAAATTCGTCTATAAGTGACGAAATATCGGTGAACATACATGAAACATTGACAACTTCCTTTTTTTTTAAAGTCGGATCTATAAATCTAGGTGTAAAGTTCTCATCAATACAACTCAATCAAGCCCAAACACAAGGTAACTGCTGTAAATTGTTAAGGAATGCCCTCGTCTGTCTTTCGACTCTATCATCAGGTCGACTCCAGACCTTCATTAAAGTGTAGAACATTAAAGCACTTAATTAAAAAGTTAACAAACGAACTAGTTGTCCCTACAATTTTCGGTGGTTGCCCTCGTTTTCTCCTGGATCCCATCATCAGATCCTGACCTGGTGAAAATGGGACCACCTCAGAAGTAAACCCTATTCAACAGAAAAAGAAATTATGAAATCCGTCTATAATTGACGGAAATATCGCTTAACATACATAAAAAAAATACATACAGACGAATTGAGAACCTCCTCCTTTTTCTGAAGTCGGTTAAAAATAGTTCATCGCTTATAAAAAGCCTTGGTAGCTAAAATGTAGTTTAAAAATATGATGTAATAATGAGTTAATGCTTTAATACTGTTGTAATATCTTGGTGGTATCTGATCCGAAACAGAGCTAAGTATAATTCCGTATCAGTTCGGTGTAAAAGTCTGTCTGTGACTCATTATATGCGTATCTATAGGTTCTAATAGGTACTAATAGAATTACTCGAGTGACTCACTCATTTTTTAACGCTGAATCGAAACTTAGACGTAGAAACTGAAATTTGTTTAGGTACCCTACCTTTGTGATGAAAGCGCTAATCAAGAACTGAATTTTAAAAATTTCTACCCCTAAGGAGGTGAAATGGGTACCTAGATTTGCCAAATTTCAAGACAGCGGAGCCACGTGCGTCCATTTGTTGGTTAGTAGGTATACTTAGTGCCTCTGTGTATTTACTGAAATATTTATTACAGTGAGTTTCTAGAAATATTTTACATATTTTTTTATGTATTGCATTTTTTATGTTTTATTCCGTAATATTATTGTCATAGAATACGCAACAGTTTGTCTGTCTTCTAATTTTAAACTGTCATGGAAAAAAGTGTGTGATCTTCACTCTTGCACTGATAGTGCAGAAGTTACTCTATAGACATGATAATAAATCTAGGTATACTGCGGAAGAGATCATAGGTACTTCTTTGATGTTCATTTGCACTCCTCTGATACTTATATTGTTCCAATGAGTTTCACATCATTTTTACAGTAATTCTCCTAACTAATCCAGACAAACACTTCTCGTGTAAAGATATCACGCACCGTCGAAATAATTTGGTTTCAAACCAAACGGTCATAAAAGCTATTGATGTTCATGTTTATGTTCATTGATATGGGCTCATATAAATGGAGATGGGTTTGAACGCAAACCCAGTGGCGCCTGCAGTCAACTAGAGAGACTACGCATTTCATTACTTCCATCGCAAACTGACCAGGCCCATTAATGAATCCGCTTTTTTTTTATACCACTAAGGTGGCAGACAAGCATACGGCCCACCAGAAGGACCGGTGGTCACCGCAGCCTATGAACGTTTGCAACACCAGAGGTGCCACTCTCGCGCTGCCGACCCTGAAAAAACCTTTTCAGACCCCTTTTGAAGAACCCCATACTGTAGGCGTTTGGGAAAACCGAGGCGAGTCATTACACAACCTAAGCGTGCGCGGAAGAAAACACCTATCGGATCTAACCGTGCTGGAACGCACCGGACGCAGAGTGTGAGGATGAACTCCCTGTTTGTGGCTTAGCTCGTAACAGTAAATTGCATACTGGTTTTTTCACCAATAAAAATATAATGGTCAACATGACACGACTGGGTTTTTTTTATTTTAATTTTACCTACTAATCTCATTAAACGCGAAAAAGTGAACTGTGAAGCATTGAACTCTTGTTTGTGGAAAATAAAACTCACTCTAATAAAAATTAGTCCGTTTAGCTCACCATCTCCCGCTCACGACCCTATCACAGTGGAAGCCGGCCTTGACAGATTTATTGTTGCTGACCGTTTACATTGTTGATTGTAGACTATATTGTTTAGTTTATTGAAGGTCTTTCCGAAGTATAAAGTATTGCGTACTCAAACAGTGTTAGCCTTCAACTTTATGTTATTGTTTTAATGTCGCTCGTACGTTTGCATTTCGTGTAGACCAGCTGGTTTAGCAGGTATCATAATGTGTAGCCATACATTGTCACCTTTGCCCATGTGAAGGAACGAAAGAATAGATAGAGTCATTTTGTGAAAAACTGACTTTCATCTACAAATAAAGACTGATTAAGGCAATGTTTGTGTTTATATTTCAGGATCCAATTTCTTGTTTGTGTTTAGAGTTCCATATCTAAAACGTAACCTTATTATTGACACTGCGCTATTCGTCGATCAGTGTGTCTTCAGGCCGGATATTAGGAACCGTGATAGCTAGACAGTTGAAATTTTCACAAATCATGTAGGTACCTATATACTTCTATAGCCATTATATATATCTTGATAATAACAAATACTAAAAACAGAAAAGAAATCCGGCTAAGTGCATATCGGGCCCGTATACGTGGGTAGCAACAAAAAATTTAAAAGAAATGAGTACAGGTAGCAAAAATATTTTTCAAATCTAATCTCTATCTACCTAGTACGTGGGACATAAAACTATAAGGTGAAATGTGGGCGTCTACTATGCCTCTGCCTACCCGTTCGGGGATAAAGGCGTGACTATATGTATGTATGTATGTACTCTATCTTTATTCTTCTGCCGATGACATGTTTTTAAAGATCTTCAAATTAACATCTAGAAAAAGCACAACAGCCACCAGTTGCATCTGAATGCAAAAGTGCGTTCAGGTCATAAAAATATTCCAATCATTCCTTAGTTCCGATTTATTCTCATTCACGATAAAACTTTCGCTATATGGAAGAACATTGAGATACTCTTATTTCATTTCGTGCAAGTATTTCTTTGACTAGTTACTCAGAACTTTGCACGTTATAAGTAGTAGGTATTACATTGACAAGAACATTCGTCTTTAGTTGATTGATTGATAGGTAGACTAGAGGAAGATTGATCGATTGTCGGTCTCGATAAGCGCTATCATTGATCGCTCCAATTTTATGTCAGCTCTATTTTGATCATGCGAGGTTTATTGCGGTATTCTTTTGTATTTTTCTTTGTGGATATCTACGCGGTAGAATGTGCTAATGGCGGAGTCAAATCCATTACAAATCTTTGTAGTATATTGTAATGTGAGCACTTGAGAAAAAGTAGCAGATATTGAACTCCTCTTTGCAACATTCGGATTTTTCGTTGGGAATGTTGGAAATGAAGGTACCTGACTATCAGTACTGAATAGACTTGAAGAATTGAAAACGTAGTAGGTAGTTCCTAATTGTACTTAATATTTCATTATTTAAATGCAATTAATTTTTTTACTGATTAAAAATAGTAAGTTATGAATATAATCTACACTGCAGTATTAAATTACATATATTTTAATAGAGTTCTGATGCATGTTATCATGTGCAGACAACAGAAAACATGAATCCCGTTTCTGGAATGGCTGAAAGACATTATGCCATTATTAGACCGATTACGGACTAAGAACAGTTTAATCAACATTCTCATTCTTGCTTAAATAAATTCCAACACGTGCACATTTTCGCTTTAACAAGAACGGTTTAATGGCCATTGTATTAATGGGTGTATATTGAGCAATGTGTTGCAAGGAATTCTTTAAGAGGATTTTAGTGATGAATGAGGATTTTCGGACACTTTATTAAGCAATTGAGTCGCGACAAGCTTGTATGGATACTGCAATTACAATTATTAAAGTAAGCATTTTTATAGTCTCTCGTCATAGAAATTTTACCTTTCCGGTCACTAAAACTTCCATTAGCGTTAACGGGATATTTACCGTGTATTTTTGAATAATAGCGCCGAAATATCGGAAATACTCAAAAATTTATGGTAAATATCCCGCTAACTCTAATAGTAGTGTCTCGTCAGTTACTCTAATAGTAGCATGTACACGTATGTGCCTAAGATTTTTAAACAAATTCTGTAGCACTATAGTGACTACGGCGTAGACCGTTTAGCTGCTGGCTACGAGCGACGTAGCTATCTACGTCGTAGAGTAGGTACACTAATACCACAGGGCGGAGACTCCATACAAATGATTTGTTTTCAGTTCTGTTAGCTACGAGTACACTTTGTTCGTACATAGCTTGAATGTGTGTGTGACCAATAATGCTATACAAATGTAATATTTTCGGTTACATTCTGCGTTTTATGAATAATAGTATTTTTTATACTAGATGATGCTCGCGGCTACCCGCTTCTCGTGGAAACATATTCCAGGAAACAAAAGTAGCGTATGTGTTATTCCAGACTATAAGGTATCTCTGTACCAAATTTCAGCCCAATCCATTCAGCCGTTAGAGCATGATTGAGTAAAAAACATCTTTACAAACTTTCACATTTCTAATATTAGAAGGCAGTAGGATTACAACGCCTCTTTTCCACATACCATGATATAAGAATTTCTTCATACTTATAGAACTCAGGACTTCGGGTATACGAGTGTAAAAACCCAGGATAGTTTAAAAATAACATAAAAGAATTCCGTTAGCTCATACATATTGTATGTACTAGGTATACAAACGCCTACGAGTATAGTAGGTACTTGAAGCCAGTTTTGATACGCGATTGGCTTCTGAAAGTAATAAGATGGCTATGTTTGTCATTTCAAATTTGAATGGCATGAAATTGCATATGAAATAGCAATTTGATACATTTTAACACGGAATTTGTTTAAATATAACGGCGAACACTCGCGAGGATTCCTTTGTAATTAACAGTCAAAGCGTTCTGTCAGCGAATGTGGTTCACAATTTGATTTCATAGAAACCCGGTACTTGGATGTTCAATTCGATTAATTCTCGTGTAAGCGCTGTTATGTTTAAAGTTCTCTCATTTATTGTTTCTAAGTATAACATGTTGCTACTGAATTGCGTAAATTGCTTAATGAAATTTTCACATCCAACTCTATTAGCAAACAAAAGCTACCACCGAGTACCTGCCTTCCAATTAAACAATGTTGTTCCCAAGATTCAGCCTCGGGTATATTCATTTTCATACTTAAAGTACACTTTTATAGAACACGCTGGTGTAGTATAAAAAAACACCACAGTACATGTGCAAATAATATATAATAATAATAATAACTTTATTTATTTTCTTTCACAAAGGTTTTTGTTATCACTATACAATTACATGATTTTGACCACAGGTACCTTTGTGAGAGACTGGTATCTGAACTAGGAAGTTCCTGTCAGACAGATTACCAGGACTCCCACACATACAGATTAACACAGTTGATTGTGGACAACGTGTAGCACAAGTAGTAAAATGAGCAAAAAGCTTATTAAAATTTAAAAGTTAGAGGTAATAATAAAAAGAAAATAGATGTGTGTATGTGTGTGCGTGTGTGTGTGTGTGTGTGTGTGTGTGTGTGTGTGTGTGTGTGTGTGTGTGTGTGTGTGTGTGTGGTGTGTGTGTGTGTTTGTGTAATTATGTAAAGAGGTGCAAATTAAATAACAACATTAAATAACAGTTTTAAGAAGATCCTCAGATTGGTCGTAGCTGAGGGTCCGTAGCCATCTGGAAACAACCTGTTTACATTTATATTTCGGAAGCGAAAATATTTTGAGTGCTGAGTTAACTTTTCTGTACAGATACCCACCCAAAATGAGTTCAAAAAGAATTAAAAAGCGCCGTCATGTACCCTAAACAACTGAAAGGAAACCGAAAGCGTAGTACACTAATCGAAAGCCTTTATCTACTAAAGTTTTTACTTTAGTTACCAATTTTAAAACTGGTCCTGTTCAAAAGTATGCAAAATAGCTTCTGAACTAGAAATTGAGAGTTAAATTGTGCTAGAACCTAATTAAAACATGTAATACCTATTAGTCGCAATCATAACTTTACTATGTTCTGCCTGTCCAGACATTTTATGGGGTTGGTTCTACATACACATTTATATTTTTCGAATAAAAGGTTTTATTATTAAACATAAAACTGCGATAAAGTAAAGGCAATGCTCCTAGCACAAAGTAGTTCTATCAAGCGGTCAGTGTCATTGTGCAGAAAATAATTTCTGCACAATGACACTGACCGCTTGATAGAAAGTCATGGGTACTAACGTATTTAGAGGCACGCTTAGGTACTGTGCGCTAGTGTACTGACAGTGATTTTCAAGTAGTAATTCCTGGACCTCTATTTCTATTTAAGGTATTGCACAGTACATTAGTTTCTTACACTCAAATATTACGGAGAGACTACAAGTTTCCTTTATTTTTCACTAGCTGATCCCGCAGCTTAACCCTCTTGAAATTTTGTTCCCATTCCCTTTGGGAACTTATTCCTGGGATAAAAAGTAGCCTATGTGTTATTTCAGACAATAATTGACCGAACGAGCAATGTGAGCCAGTCTTTGATTCGATAATATTGACCACAGATATCATAATGATTTCTGTGATTTTGCTACCATCCGTATTTCTGTGTGTATGTCCGGTGTCAGTTCCGGTCTAGACGACGCATTTCTTAACCGATATTCATCAAAATTGGCCCACGTGTTCTTTGACTTAAAATACAACTTGGTAGAGCTTTTTGAAGTAAAGTCGTAAGTTTCTAGGGCGTGAAAGAGAAACTACATCCACACAGTATTAAGATTCAATCAAAAAAATCATTCTGCATTCTAACGTTATAAGATTAAGTTTGTTTAACAATAAAGTTACTTTACATCTAGTAGGCCTTGGTTAGCCTGGAAGTCAATATATGTCACTATGTGTGCATTTTCCAGCCTTGGAGACAATCACGTCCACCAGAGTATTTTTATCTTACTTGGCAGAAAGCTCCTTGAAATTTCGAAATATTCTTCAAATATTCCGAAATTCGGCGATGGATTATCGTGACAGCTGTAGCAGTTATTTTTAAGTTATCGAGGTTTTTAAATTCATACTTAAGAGGGTTTATCACCCAGCGCGGACAAAATTGAAAAAGTATCAGGTTTCTAGAATATTACTGATGTATTCAATTGGTGATAACATGATCAGTCTGTAAATGTAAAAAGATCACCATTTTGTAAACTAGAAGAGTACCAAAAATCGTGATGAAGTTCATCAAAGTACGACGTTTTTTGGAAACTTTATTTGTCATGTTTTGGTGATAAGAAATATATTTCGGTATAATTTTCTTAGGCGGCTTTAAAGAAGACAATACGAAGATACTTATAGCAGCTTTAATTTCTGTGTACATCAATTAATTTTATACCACCCGATTGGCAAAGATGCCTTGTTTCGTAGAATTTCTTCAAACGAGGTGTGTAAACACTGTTTTTAATAAAAACCTAGTTATGCCACGTTTATTTTGATTAGAACAATTTTTAGACAAGGAAATATATTACTTTTACACATTAATCATACTTACTAAACATTGGTAGTTTCTTCAGAAACAAACGTTTCAAACGCGTGAAATCATGTATTTGTGCGTTAACCCTCTTAAAGAATTCGGAACATAACGCGAAATTTTATTTTTAATCAATACTTAGTCTGTTACTTCTCGCATTAATTTCTTGAAACAAGATATTAAAAATATGGGTTTCCTTTACGGTTTTTGATGTTGTGAGTAGGTATTTGCAACATTTTGGACTAAAACTATTTGTTGGTGAGGAATCCAGACATGGTCTCTTGTTTGTGAAATGTTTAATGAGGTTAACCTTGTTAGTGGGAGCACTGGTGAATCATAACGGAATATCAAAATCATACCACAACTTTGTGTTTGTTGAGGCATAGCGTACCTCGTACCTAAACAACGTGCCTAAAAGTTTTATACGTGACTTTACTCTCGGCAAACAGCTATAAGTTTAACTTCTTAGGGTATGACTTGAAGAATGCTTAGCTCGTGCGAGTAAGCAATCATACACACTGTTCTTTACTTGACCGCAAAGTGGGAAACATCGCGGACGTGGTAGCCGTGGCCAGTACACAATCAAAATAAGCTACCAAGTCGTTTAAGTTTGGATCAAAATTCGAATGAACGCCATATCTATTATGTTAATAAATAAAAAAAAAAACTTATTAATGTAAACCAAAATCGGTATGTACCTACGTATCGTAAATTATCATGATCAAAAGTGCTACTTAGCACACACACTAGACTACTAGTGTGTGTGCTAAGTAGCACTAGCGGTGAGTAATTCGGCTTGTGAAGGTATTTATTATTAAAATGATTTCAGGCTTTTCAAGAAGGAAAGTTATAATAAAACATTTCAAACCGCAAAGCTTGCAACAAGGCAAACTGAACCAATTAATTGAATATTGTTCGTCATATCTGAATAATATTAAGTTCAGACGACAATTTATTTATAAGACGCATACTGTTCAAATTAATATAGGTCATAAGGGCGGTTCGAAAGATTTCATTGGCGACATAGGCTCATCATCTTCTACGTGGCACAAAATACTTATGCACAAGGCGCACGTCTGCCAGTTATGCCTTCAGGGAAAAGATCATATAATACTAAACTCTTTAAAAAAGTAAGTTTTAAAATTTTTGTTAAGGTTTTGAGCGATTGGGGAACTAGTACAGTTCATATCACTTACTATTTCAAAATCATTACTTTTTGATTGAGAGATCAAAATGATTATTTGATGATTGATTCTTTCACAGTACCTACTTTCTTAAAACTAAAATACTTATTGTAAAGAGACGCGTTAATCAGAATAAACCTTCAGAGATAGTCTCTAAAGCATGAGCAATTATTCCTCGTTCTAATTACGTCTTGTTTTTTTTTTGGTTAAGCTTGGGCACAACAAAGGTATGGTTACTCGTCATATATCTTCATTTATTGGTTTCGCTCTGTGAGTTACGATTCACATAAATACGAAAATGAAATCCAACCACTCAGAATTGACTTACAATTGCCAATAATTGTCGTGTTTCTGTGCTTTTGTTTCGGTTTTGTACTCTACCAATCATTTTCCGATCCAATTATTTAAACGGAACAATTATCTCCACACATTTACTAAAGATTGACTATAATTACAAATAAATGTGAAAGTTTGAGAGCATGAATGTGTGGATGTATGATACACTTTCACACTTTAACAGCTCAACGGATTCGGCTGAAATTTAGTACAGGAATAAAAATTATAGTATAAAATACTACCTTTTATCCCCGGAATAAGTTTCCACGGAATGCAGGAATGGTGAATGGATTCCCCGTTTAGTACTAAATGCTTGAACATGCATGTAATTCAGCCGTGTTGAACGATATCTTTCTTGAAGACAACTGTTGGAAGGAAATGCCCTTGGCAAAGCTCTGCAACTCTATTTTGTACTGTCTCCGAGATATTTATTACATACTATAATTGATGACCGAGCAATTCTTTTCTAGTTCCCGCATCACATGGAAACGTATTCCAGGGCTATAAAAAAGCTAGCGCGTGACTGAGTTACAAACATCCTAACATCTTTACAAGCTTTCACATGTATAACATATTTTATGTAAAACATTATTTTTTCTGCTTATAGTTTGTATAAAGTTCTAAAAAAAATCGTTTTAGGGATAGAAGAAAACTTCCAATTCCAGCTCTGACAGAACATTCGAAAATGCTTCTATAAATTTTTATGGATATTATACCCATTCCAACAAAATAAAACGTTTCTGAAATAGTTATCCCCGCATTTATACCTTTGTAAATGTACACTTTCACATAGCGTATACCTAAATAATAAAATTTTACATACCTACTTCAAATAAGTTGTAAATGGTTATAGCACTACTACTACTTACTATACTACTTACTTACTTAATTACTATACTACGCATAAATTTAATAACTGCACACGCGGTGAATATCTCGCCGCGCGTGACCTTCAACTTAAATCGAACGTATCTATAATCTATTCTATTATTATCTATAATTATAGCACGACGATTCTTTCTGTATTGAACCTAAATTTTTGAATCTGTTACTTATTATTTTACTGCGTATATTGGGTACTCGCTACGGAAAGCATCCACCGTAAAAATGTCTTACCCCATTAAGTTTACACATTTAAGTAAAAATGAACTAGAGTATGAAGTTCAAATTCGGGGTGGTACTAAATCCAATACGGTCGATGAACTCCGGAAGCAAATTTCTAAACTTTCCCTTGCTGTGTCCTCGGAGGACATTTCTACATCTCCCTATAAAGCGGATGACGATATATCTGCCTGTAAAGTTGCTTTGTTTAAAGTATCTAATAACGTTACATCGCTGGAATCTAAATTTGATAGTAACATTTTTGCTAGAACTGAATCGGTCTTACACCACGTGTACTTTAGATTATCTCGAATTGATTTAAGTTTGCTGTCTGATATTGAAGTAATCAAGCCCTTATGGGATGAGTACCACGATTTCTATGCTAGATTGACCCGTTTGACCTCTACGGACGCCAAGGTTACGGACGTGACTCCACCTCGTGGTATTGCGCGCGATACGATCTCCCCAGATTTTAATTACGAACGTAAACCTTTTTCGGAATTAGCTAAATTTAAATATAACGGAAAGACTTGTGTGCGTGCTTTCATACAAAATCTTAATGAATTCATTGCCTGTAGAAGTGTTCCTTCGGATAAGGTACTGTCCTTTGCTTACGAATTTTTTTCTTATGACGCTCTTCACTGGTACCGCGCCATTAAGGACAGTGTTAAATCATGGGATGAGTAATGCAATTTATTAAAACGCGATTTTAGTCCTCACGATTACGATTACAAACTAATGTCCGAAATCAGGTGCCGTTCTCAAGGTGAAAAAGAGAACATAACTATTTACATCTCAAAAATGCAAGGGTTATTTTCTCGTCTCGATGCCCCAATCAGTGATTCTGATAAGCTCGAAATTCTGCTTAATAATATCAGGCCCTGCTATACAAATTCTCTTATGCCATTCAAAGTCGTTGATATTCCTTCGTTGTTGAGCGTGTGCCGGAACTTTGAGCAATATCATAGTCGAAGCAAGGAGTTCGTCGAACCACCTAGAATCACTGCAAACACTCTGGCTCCGGAATTAGCTTATAATTACTCCAGTACTTCAAATTTACATAAAAATACTCCTAACTACAATTTTTCTAGAAATTTTAGTTATTTCAAATCAAATTCTAAAAATTTCAATTACGACAAACCTTCTCCTAACACATTCAACTCCAGTTCGGCAACTAACGCTATTCTTACTTCTAATAATGCTAAATATTGCCCGAGATGTAGATCGGACTCACACTCCCTGCGTAGCTGTCGCCAGCCGCGTTATCTGGTTTGTTTCAAATGCGGTTTGAAAGGTTATCGCATCTCAGAATGTCCCTCATGCAATAACAAGTCTGTTAAAACTCAAAAAAACGAGTAGGTTCCGATTGTGAAAATAATAGCAACTCTAAATTTGACAAAGTCGACTGGCACAATTGGCTTAATTATATTTCAAAATTTTTAAACCCAAATAACCTTTCCACAATCGGTAACATAAATAAAAACCACTCGCCATATATACCTGTAACAGTTAATAAAATGAATACGGTAGTTCTACTTGATTCTGGCTCTAATTTCACCATTCTGGGTAATGATTCACACACGTTCTTCTTGAATAACATGAAAGTTAACTTCTCAAAACCTTTACGTTTTGTCACCGCCGGTGGCGACAAATATTCATCACTTGGCACAGTAACCATTCCTTTCGAGTTTCGAAATACATCTACAGACCTGGAAGCACACATAGTCCCAGGAATAAAAAATTCAGTTATTCTAGGTATGGATTTTTGGAGGGCTTTCGGACTTTTCCCCAAACAACTAGAAACTATTCTAGTTCCCAGTAACCATGAGTCCGGCGTTGCACAACTACAGTCTGACGTTGATAATCATCTTATTTCTTTTGATCTTCTAAAAGACGACCAGAGAGCTACCGCTAACAAAATAATCTCAAAATTTTATGATATTTCTTATCAGAAGCGGGGTCTCGATCGCACTACGCTAATCACTCACTCGATCGACACAGGCGACAGTCCACCCATTCGTCAGCGTTATTATCGCATTTCTCCTGAAAAGCAGAAAATTTTAATAAAAAATGTCGACGACATGCTCAAAGACGACGTAATAGAAATTTCACAAAGCTCATGGCAAAACCCCGTTCTATTAACTCCTAAAAAAAATGGCGAATTGCGTTTCTGTTTGGACAGTCGAAAATTGAATTCGGTAACTAAAAAAGATGCATACAACTTACCGTATATATCTGAAATATTAGATAATTTACGTGATGCTAAATACCTTTCTAGTCTTGACATTTCTAAAAGTTTTTGGCAAATTCCTATTAATGATGAAGATCGTTGCAAAACCGCTTTCTATATACCCACTCGAGGAACCTACCACTTTAAAGTTTTAGCAATGGGTTTAGTCTCGAGTTCAGATTTATGGACTCCCTATTTTATAGCCCAGAATTTGAAAACTGAGTGTTCTGTTTCGTGGACGACATAATTTGTGTATCTGAAAACTATCACCAACACATTTCTTTGCTAACAAAAATATTAAATAAATTAAAATATGCAAACCTTACTATTAATTTCGATAAATGCCAATTCTTTAGAGACAGATTAAAATATCTAGGGTACGTGGTCGATTCTAATGGTCTTCATGCCGACCCAGAAAAGGTGGAAGCCATCACCAACTATCCTACTCCTTCTCAAACAGAAGGGAGGTTCGACGTTTTCTTGGCGCGGCGTCGTGGTATAGAAGGTTCATACCTGATTTCAGTACGCTAGCAGCGCCATTGAATAAACTCACTTCAAATGGCAAAAAGTCGCCACCTTTCAAATGGTCACAGGAGGCGGATGTGGCATTTTCTAAGTTGAAACAATGTCTCGCCTTGACTTCCGTACTATCTTGTCCCGACTACACGAAACCGTTCGAGATACACGCTGATGCCAGTGACTATGGCATTGGTGCCACACTCTGTCAAATTTTGAATGGAGAGGAAAGAGTCATAGCTTTCTATAGCAAATCCCTATCCAATCAGGAACGAAATTACAGTGCTACCGAGCGGTAAGCGCTCGCAGTTCTTTCCGCCATAGAATACTGGCGTTGTTACATAGACAACGGTAAAAAATTCATAGTCCACACTGATCACGCTGCTCTGAAATGGTTTCTAAACCTAAACAATCCTACTGGAAGATTGGCCAGGTGGAGAGTACGTCTTTCTTCTTATAATTTCGAAATAAGGCACCGTCGGGGGTCCGACAACGTGGTGCCAGACTTTCTTTCACGTTCTCCAAACGTAATGGCCATCGGAAGTGATACAAACACTGCCAATGAGCCCATTCATACCAATGATAATTGGTACCTAAATATTTTTAAGGGCTGTACCCAAGCTCCCACATCCTTTGTTGACTATCAAGTCATCAACAACAAGCTATATCGTTTCAAAAAAACTTTAAATCCTCTCACGAGAGAATATCAGTGGAAGGAGGTCGTTCCATCAGAGAAAAGATCTGAAATCATATTTCAAAACCATTCGGTACCCACTGCGGGCCACCTGGGAATATTTAAAACTTATAAACGTTTGGCGCTAAGGTTCTATTGGCCAGGTATGTACGCCGACGTGGCTAAGGTGGTCGGATCTTGCGACACCTGTAACGCACATAAGCATCAAAATCACTCGCCACTAGGTCACATGGGTGAACGTAAGCATTGTGTCAAACCCTTTCAGATGATAAGTATCGATTTAATTGGGCCACTGCCTCCTACCAGGAAACAAAATACTTTTATATTCGTTGTATCTTGCTGTTTCTCTAAGTATTGTTTGCTTTTCCCCATAAAAAGGGCTACAGCCGAAATTGTATCAAATATTTTAGAGGAAAAGGTATTTCTGGTACACGGCATTCCTGCGACCATTATACTAGATAACGGGAAACAATTCGTTAGTGCAACCTTTAAAAATTTAACGAACAAGTATAAAGTTCCAAATTTACATTATACTCCATTTTATACACCTCATGTAAATTCTGTCGAACGATATAATAAATCTATTACAACTATTTTGAGTTCTTTCATAGGTGACGATCAGCGGATTTGGGACACTATTATTCCAAAAGTCCAATTTGCTATTAATTCAGCGGTAAATGAAACTACGGGTTTCACGCCGTCATTTCTCGTTTTCGGCCGTGAAACGGTCATGTGCGGTTCACGTCATATTAAGTCTGACCCTAATATGGTGCACGAGCCTCATGACAGTTACGTCGAATCTCTAGGCTATTTATCCTCTATATTCGAGAGGGTACAAGCAGCCCTTATAAAGGCGCATCAACGGAACACGCACACCTACAATCTTCGCTGAAAAACGGCAGATTTCAATGTTGGAGATATCGTATGGAAACGTACTTTCTATCTAAGCGACAAAGATAAATATTTCAGTAAAAAATTGGCTCCCAAATTTGTAAAGTGTAAAATTATTTCAAAAAAGTCTCCACTGGTTTATAAACTTGCAGATATGGCAAATAAGCCCTTAGGTGAATGGCATATCAAAGATTTAAAACGTACCAATTATAAACAATAGGGTTCGGCATGTCTTATCTTGTTTTATTTTTAGGCATGTCCTCATTGAAAATTTTTTTTTCTCTTCAAAAACGGTTCAGCCGTTTAAGGTTACCTGACCATGGGCTAGATACCCGATCCCAAGACTAGTTATTAGCTACGTCGTAGGGTGGTCAGGATTTATTTGTTGTACATAATCATATATACTATACTATACTATCTTCACGCCAAATCCCTTGCGGGATAGGCAGAAAGAACCGAGCGCCACACGAAAGTACTAAGATAATAATTATAGTTGTTAATATATATTTGATTAATTATGAGGTTGCGCATTCATAAATGCGTATCAAATACACACACACAAGGCTATAGCTAACGGATAACCGCATGAGTCGTCTATGTCAATTGCAATTCATATCTTTCTCATCTTATATTAATTAGAATAGTAAGGGTCAATATTTTGCTACGCGGTAAAGCCACGTCCAATATCTTGTCCTTTCTCGTGGATGTCTATCCTTAGATACGATATAAGCACCCCTGCACTCCTTATGTACCTCCCTCTTTTTGAACTATTCCAGGGTTGCAGAAGGGTGCCAGGAGCTTTCGTGGAAGTGACCTGGAGGTACTGGAGGAGCCGAATTTTACCAGAAAAATTCTCGCCCAAGAAGGGGGAAATGTGACGTCACGGCAGCCTACGCGCCGGCGCGTGCGCACTGGTACACCCCCTCGCCCCTCGGCAACTCCTCGCCCTTTATAAGGAGCTGCAAGCGGTCACAGGGCCCTCTCACTACCACGGCGGCTCTTCAGGTGATGTACCTTCTTCAACTACGCGACACCTCGGCTGGATCTAGTGATCTAAGAACACTCAAGGACTCTCCCCTACTTGCTCTCTAACTAACTGTACCTATTTGTATAAATCTGATCTTTTAATAAACGCAGGATCAACTGCTGTATTGTTCCTACTAAAGATTGTTCTCAATTATCTCTCCTTGGTAATCCTCTCTTGGTAATCAGTATATTTAGACCTGATACGGTGGCTGACCCACCTATCTTGTGACACGCCTGCTAAATAAGACAGCACGGCAGCTCAGTTTTGGATGGCCAACTTGTCAAAAAACACTTCATGGTAACGCCATCGCCAAGCCGCTGAAATGTTAATCACGTGACGTCTGACAAGCAATGGCTGACTCGCCTGCTATCTGTCGAGTTTATGATACAAATTATGCCAGCCTTTCAATTATCGGCTAATATTGACCTGTTTTAAGAGTTTATGGTAGGCCCCCAGGTCTTGGTTGGACCATCTGTATTAGGAGGACAAAGCCTACAGTAGTTCGGTTAGTCTAAACGTCGTAGGCTGGGACTACCTGAAGAAGGAACGAAGTTACGATATTAATTGCTTAGAAGAGAAGTTGTGTCGAGTAGTAGTTTAGCCCTTGAATTAAGAAATGTATTTAATAAATAAATTTACTTAGCTCATAATTATTATGCATTATGAATTTGTTAATCAGAAATCTATCTAGCTAGGTATTATTATAAATGCGAATGTTTGTTAGTGTGGATGTTTGTAACTCTTTCACGCTGTAACGGCTGAACGGATCTAGATGAAATTTGGTGCCTACAGTGATATGTTATAGTCTAGGAATAAAATTTGACGCAGGCGAAGCTCCGGGCATCAGCTAGTCTTAAATATTTTTTCTTTAAAAAGTTAACATCGCTTCCAGCAGATGACTTTAGGTAATTATAATATTTGAAAGATAGCAATTTCATAGGAAATAGAAAACAAAGTGCCCATATTTCTCATTTTTTTTCCAGTTTATACAATTTACGTACAAACACACAATGCAATTACATGCACCGATGTTGTAGATATCGTGTTAATAATGTCATCATTCAAATGTCATCAATATTCTGATAAAGAAATTAAACATAGAGAAATACATACTGTACCCACCGTAGAGGATCTATATGAGAATAACAGGATAGTTAACAACATAGAGCAACACGAACTGTTTAAGGCGCGCGTTGCTCTGTGGTTAACAAACACCATAGAGCAATACTTGTTTTACAATATGTAGTGATATTATGATATAAGGGCAACCAGTAGACGTTTGAAATACTCACAGAATATCGAGCAGTCTATTTAAATAAAAAATAAATCTAATTAAAACAAACATTTCCTGGGACATCTTTCCGAGGGCTAACCCGGGGCTCCCAACCGTAGGCTGTTAGGCGTTACGTGAGGTTTTTTAGTCGGAGTCGGAATCGCCTCGCATCGGAATAGCATCCATGAAGGATTTTCCCTCACGTCAAATAAAAAAAAATTAAAAAGAGGGGCTCCCATGCAACAAATAAGCCTTTTTGTTGTTTTTTGGTTCGGATCCCTCCGTGCGCGAGTCCGACTCGCACTTGGCCGGTTTTTTTCTACAGATACTGAGGTATTATTACATAATCACCTTCTTCTATCTACTGCTGACAACCGCATTAAAATCCGTTGAGTAGTTTAAAAGATCTAAATGAACAGAAAAAGCGATGGTATGACAAAGTTTTCTGAAGTTACAATCAAATAAATTTCAAACATCAATTCCTTGAGTTTTGCAGGTATTTCAAAATCAAGCAGGAAACATAGGTACATAATCGTATATTCTCTAAATAAGTAAGTACACATTACAGAAGCTATATAAAATCACAAATCTGGTAATTGTTGGTATTCTCTAGAGATATTTAGGTACGTTTCGTATTCTGTCAGGGTAATATCGAGCAAACTAAGGCAAACATTTATTATACTTATACACTTTAATGTCTTGTCTGGCAAACAGACACATTAGAATCATTTTGTCTGGTATCTGATGAAGTGATGAGATCGCATCTGGTCAAACCCATAATTTGGTTGCCTTGGTCTTAGAATTTTACAATACGTACAATGAGAGCTGAATTGAATTACATAGTATATGAATCCATTTTTATCTCTAGCAACTTTCTAAGGTCGTGTTAGACATTTTTGTTGAGGGTTGCAGCATTATTATTATTCATTAGATATGCTCACTGACGACGATATAGGGTCTTCATTAATCGATAAAGGGAAACGACAATATTGTCACTATACAAGTCATTAAATAAATATAAAACAATCAGGCTGTTTGAACACCAGTCCTGCACATCAACAGAAAATTACATGCAAATAAAAAAGCGGTCGTTACTACTCCATCCGCCAAATTCTACATTAAGTGCAAAAGTGATCTTTTAAAAATTAAATTTATCTTCTAACTTATAAAACCTGTCATGGATTTAATATTTGACTGCCTCTGTGGCGCAGTCGGTAGTGATACCGCCTGCGGCGCTGGAGGTCGTGGGTTCGATTCCCACCGGAGACAAATATTTGTGTGACCCATAAATGTTTGTCTCAAGAGTCTGGGTGTTTTTATGTATAATATGTATGTATTTAAAAGTATATAAGTATTAATATCCGTGGTCTGATACCCTTAACACAAGCAGGTTATTCCTAGCTTACTTTAGGATCAGATAGCGTTGTGTGAGATGTTCGTGAATATTTATTATTTATTTATTTATTTTATAATATCGTGAGATATAAAGTTACCAGACCGCCTTTTATATATTTATGTATTTTAAACAGCGTTGATGTTAGTATGGAGTTCATTTTCCTAGATACTGAATCAAAATATAACACAGTAACTTATTCTAAGACTTTCGGCGTATGTACTAATTACTCAAGATAAATAAGTTAACTTTACTTTTCACTTCACTATGCTGAATTTACTTGTGAAGTAATCCGGCAGATAAGCACGGAGCGTTGGCACTAAAAGTTGCAGTACTGGCTGGTAATAAATCACAACTTTATACCTACTTCCCAAGTTATATGTTTGAAATTTTGCAATAGTTATTTTTTATTTTGTCCTTTCTTTTTATGTACCTACCTGGATCTTTGTTGTGTTTTATTTTAAGGATAAGGGTACTCTTGGGGCACGGTAATAGTGGTAATACTATCATAAGTATTACCGTGCTTGGGACATTCTTTCGATGTTACTCTGGATATTCATAATAATATTAATATTTACTACGCAGTTTCACAAACGCAATTTGAGTGATTAATAACTAGCAAGGAGTTTTTCACAAAACAGCCCAGCAGGCTTTGCAGTCGGTATCTATGTTATAACATAAACGAAGTTACGCTGGTTAGCTAGTTACGTATATAAAAAGACGTAGCAAATCAGAAAATATAGGTACTTTGGGTGCCAAGTCAAAAATATATTACTTAGTCAGAATCAAATAACCTAAATATCAGACTTTGGAATCTCTTTACTTCATTAGTGAAAGTCAAAAGGTAAGTTAAACCGAGATCAATTAACAATTTCGTAAGTTTTGTCTCATCATTGAGGTTAATTAAGGGATATCCTTTAATTAGAATGGTACAGTTCATTGTAACCATTGTAACAGTTGAAAACCAAATTGACATTAAATTTAAAATTTAATTTGAATTTCGAATAACAAAAATACCTACTATGGAGACTTTGTAGCCCTATCAAATTAGCCCATGGCAGTCCACTGCTGTACCCCCAGATTATGCAACAATCGCCTTCCGCATCCAGTCACTCCCTCGGGGACAGCGGAAGTGCTAAGAACTGGGAGCGTCATTTCTTTTTGTGTCCTGTTGTATTTTCAGGGCTTTTTGACGGATTGGAATAGGGTTTAATTTTGAGTTTATCTTGGTTCAGTCATGACCTCATCCGTTAATAAGCATGTGTACCACTGGCAGGTGAAGCTGGCTTGGACCCCGGAGATGTTCAGCGCATCAGCTTCACACACACATTACATTCTACTTAACAGACAACTCTTCAATTTAGGTGTCACAAACAGTCTCCATAATAGAGCCTGCATGAAGACGGACGAAACTGCCAGTCACATTCTTATGAAGTGCCCGGAACTGGCAAGATACAGGGCTACACACCTCGGTACACCTCGCTCCAGGAAGGCGTCGGCGACGTGAAAAGACTGCTAAACTTCCTAGAGGAACTGGGATGGCACTAGCTATACCACAACCTCCCACGCAAAATAGGCGCAAATGAGGTCGAGTTGCGGAAACCAGCCCGTGGAAACCTAGAATCTAGCATCAGCTTCACTAGCTCAGTGTTCGGTAACCGATCCTTGCGTTGGGCATGTTACGTTATGGTTGGTCTTTAATCTATTTACAAGGGTCTCGTGCTTCGAAAGGTATGTTAAGCTATCGACTTCGGTTACCAATAACATGGCCATCGTTAAGCTAATTTAAAGGCCTTATACGACTTAAACATTTAAATTGAATAGTAGATAGTCACAACCTGCGCCTGTCAATTATAATAGGCTCACCACCACTTGGGACCAAAATAAATGCTTAAATTTAATATTGTGAGCGTATAGTATGCCTACCTTCCATCGGGGATAAAGGTCTAACTATATGTATACATAGAAAATATCCACGTAACCATTTCATTATAATATCGTCAAATATTTGTTCAAACGTACCTACATATTATACGGCTTACTGACGAAGTAATATCGTAGTCGTACATGACTCAAATACCTAAACGTTAGTTTTCTCTAGTTTCCTCTAGTTTCCTCTAGTTTCCTCTAAGGAGTGCAATATTATTTAGACGGGATATCGTTTGTAAAATTGTGAGCCAAGTAAACTGTAGGTATTTGATGTTCTTTTTAGGGTTCCGTACCCAAAGGGTAAAAACGGGATAGACTCATAAATGGTTATGAGTCTATCTGTCCGTCATGAGGCTGTATCTGAGGAACTGTGATAGCTAGAGAGCTGACATTTTACAGATGGCGGGCGCGACTGGCGGGTATTTCCGTTGCCGCTATGACAACAAAGACTAAAATCAGAAAAAAATAGGATTAAGGGTGTTTCCCATAAAACAAACGTGTTTTATTTTGCCCGTTTTTGGTACGGAATCCTCTGTGCACGAGTCTGACTCGCACTTCGCCGATTTTATTTCTTCTCTTATGTTTCTTTATCGCTCGTCTGTGTGGACATTTACATTTACTACAGCTAAACATTTCAATGCACTGATCAAAAGTAGTCACTAGTACGGTGTGGTTACTTCCGCGTTCAATTCAGCCTGTTAAGTCATTTAGACACGTTATTCATGTTTTTCCTATTATTACAATTACCATGACTTTATTTACAGACAAGAAAAGGTGTAAGTAGGTTTATCAGAGAAATCTGGTCAACTACACTCAAAAACAAGTACCATTGAAAGGCTCTAGAAGTGAAGTAGAATAATACTTAAACGAATAGGTTTGAGCAGTGCCAACCACTCTTGTGTCGGAGAAAATTGTGAAGAAACAACTATCTAGTCCATTAAATAAATTGTTCTCGTTTTGAGAGTGGTCTACAAAAAGCAAAGTCTGGCAAGATGTTTCTTGAGACGCTTGAGTTATGGTGCGTGCGAGACTTTTGATGTTTTACCGTTTTCATTTTGTTTCAGTTGTGTTCAAGTTTTGTAGGAAATGGTTATTTGCGATATTGTTTTGTATTATTTTTCACGTTTTACATTTGTTTCCTTTTAGGGTTCCGTACACAAAGGGTCAAAACAGAACGCCGAGACTCCGCTGTCCGTCTGTCTGTCCGTTTGTCTGTCACAAGCCTGTATCTTATGAACCATGACATCTAAACTAATAGCAAAAAAAAATTAAAAGGGGCTAATAGAATAACGGTAATTTATGCAGTTTTTGGTCCGATTCACTCTGGGCCGATTTTTTATACTATGACGGTCAGACAAGTATACTAAATTATTACCAGTGATGAAAATGGACATGAACAGGCTGTCGACATTTTCAAGCTGCTGGTTTTAACTGGGCTAAACGACTATCATGTTATTGTTTTCAAGAACCAACGCCCTAATACTATCCATGAATTGAGAAATAAATAAAATAGACCTCTAGATCAGGTATCTAATATTTGATCCCGCTGTTCTAGTTTGTAACGTTTTTTTATACCACTAAGGTGACAGACAAGCATACGGCCGACCAGGTGTACTTGTGGTCACCGTAGTCTATGGAACTTTGCAACACAAGGGGCGCTACACTCGCGCTGCCGGTCGACCCTGTCTCTAAATACGTTAATCAGAAATCCATTCGAAAACTTTCTTGATAGAAATCTAGAGCCATTGTCACGGGATGGGTGGTTCAGCCACCTATCTCAGTCCAAGTATAGGTATATTTACCAAGGAGATAAATATGAACAATAGGGTTGAAGTAGTACTGCAGTTATCTGCGTTTATTAGGTAGGTACAGCGAGTACAAGCATATACAATAGGTATATGGTAGTGAGCAAGTAGGCGAGGGTTCTTCAAGTCCTAGACCACCAGACCCAGTGATGACGCGCAGATGGAGTACATCACCTGGAGAGCAGCCGCTGGCGTAAGAGGCAGACACCGCGCGTGCAGCTGTTTATATAGGGGTCTGACAGCTGCGCGGGGCGGAGCGCGCGCCTCATCGTGGTGGGAGACGATGATGACGTCATCGTCACATATCCCCCTTTTTGGGCGAGAATTTTTCATGGGAAAATTCGGCTCCTGCACTTCCAGGACAGCTCCCATGAAGGCTCCTGACACTCTGCTGCACACCTGGAACAAAAAGTAGGCGTACATAAGGGGTGCAAGGGTGTTTATGTAGTAGGGGTAGAAGGTCAATAGCTAGGTAAGCTCAGATATAGGACGTGGCTAGACCGCGTAGCATAATGTTAGTATGATAAGATAAGTACAATTTCAGATAACATAGGTAGTAGACGGCATGCCGGCGCGTTGTTAGCTAGCTATAGGCTTGTGTGAGCGCAGCTGATAACCAGTACCTACACACGTAAGCTGTGAGCGAGAGAAATCGAAGTATGATTTAACTTCTTAGGAAAGATAAGATTGCAAAATGTAGATAACAAACTCTATATCTTCATAGCAAAGCAATAATACACCTGACTATCCTGCGACGTAGTCGTCTTTTTTTTTTTTTTTTTTTTTTTTTTTTTTTTTTTTTTTTTTTTTATCTGCACCTCTGCCATGGGCAAAGCCTAGTGAGAACAGTGTTTTACTAGCTAAATACTTGTGTTAGACTAGCCCCGCGGGGCTTAAAGAACTACTTCAAGAGATGGCGGGGGGGGCAGGGGCACATGTGCCAGGAATTTTGTGAACTGCCTCAGTGGTCCGTTGCATCGTCATGTACGACTTGCAGCACCACCGGCCTCAATCTCGTTTAATCGTGCTCAGCGCCCCTGGCTCCCGCCATCTCGAACCTAGCTAAACTAATCCTCTTTTACCCAAATTCTCTTTATCATTCCAGTTCTATCATGTATGCTTCTCGCACTTTCACGCTTTCCCGACCTTTCACTCTTTTATCTAAACTAGCTAGAGCTTAAGTCTATCGTCTTTCATTCTTATTCCTCTAGTACCATACTCGTCACGCTTTTATGCCTCTCGCACTTTCACGATGGCCTTTCATACTGGGGATTTGGGGTATCATACGTTGGGATGGGGTTTTGTATGTAGTCTCTGGGGTCTTCTTGCCCCGTATAATTTTAATTTCCAAAAAAAATTTTTTAACAACTAATACATATTTTACAAGTTTTATGTTAGGTCTAATGTTTTACAATATATTTACTTATTTATTTTGTTTTCTTATATAAAGTTATATAATACTGTGCTATCCTCTAATATTTAATCTTATGTTTAATTTTTTATCCATATAATTCTTATGTGCTATCTTTTTAATTCTATTTTATAAAAGGCTAGTTCGGTTGCCAAATACTTTTATACACATTAAATTTTTCTATCTTAATCTATAATTACAGCTGGTTTCTTAAAATTATCTTTCCATCTAAAATCTTTTTGTTACAGCACAATATTGTACACATAATATTGGTGAACAAAAATATCCTTCACTTATTCCTTTTATTTACAATTCGTATAATCTTATCGCTGTATTCTAAAAACTTTTTTCTGTATAATTTCATGAAAATAGGTAGGTTACTAACATTTAATTTCAAATTTGTTTCTGCCTCCAGGTCCACTCTGTCGTGCGCATGGATGGGACAATCTATGAGCAGGTGGACCACATTTTCGTCCACCCCAGGCTCACAGGCGCACGATGGGTCCTCCTTACACTTGAAACGTGTCAAGTATTCGGAGAACCCACCGTGCCCTGTCAGCAGTTGGGTTGTGGTGCCGGCGATCGTCATCTTCCGGACGACACTGTATGCCTCCACTGCACATGGGAAGAAAAGCTTGGTGACGGAGGCCTGCTCGCCCTCACTGTACCTCTTGTTCCACTCGTCAAGCGTGTCCTGCCTGAGGGCACGCTTCACGAATGAAACAGGGCACAGTCCGTAGTCCGGTGCTCTCTTCAGCCTCAGAGCCGCCTCCTTGGCGAGCTGGTCGGCTCGCTCATTGCCCTCCAACCCCGCGTGAGCCTTGACCCAGAATAAGGAGATTTCCTTACCCTGGGCCATGCCTTGTTGAATGGCGGCTCGGGCTTCAACCGCCAGGGGGTGGAGAGCATGACGGTTTATGACCGTCAGGAGAGCGGCTCTGCTATCGCTGAAGATGCCAAACGTGGACGCGCCTCGCCTGAGGGCCTCACTGGCCGCTTTGCATAACGCCAGGAGTTCGGCCTGATAGACGGTGCAATGGGGCGACAGAGCAAGTTTGAGGGCCTTAATTTCGGCCCGGCTATTCCAAAATGATAGCGCGGCACCGACACGGCCCTCAATCTTGCTCCCGTCCGTGAAGAAGGGGGATATGTGACGATGACGTCATCATCGTCTCCCACCACGATGAGGCGCGCGCTCCGCCCCGCGCAGCTGTCAGACCCCTATATAAACGGCTGCACGCGCGGTGTCTGCCTCTCCGCAAGAAGCGCAAGAGGGGCAGAAGGGGCCCGCGCGCAAAGAAAGCCCCAGACACACTGCAGGACGACCTTACCCACGAGGGCAAATCCGTCCCTCAGCCGGTCGCCGCCCCCGCACCCCGGGGAGGAAGGGCGAAGGTTACAAAAGACGCGGCCGGCTCACAGGCGCAGCCGTCCACGTCCGCCAAGCAGGCCGAGAGGGGCAACAACATCAACCCAACACTCACGGCCGCACTAAATATCCTTCACGCCATCATCGCGGCCCTTCAAGAGGGCGTGAGCTCCGAGGCGATAGCCCAAATCGCCTTGAAGGGCGTCCTAGAGATGATGGCGCACTCCAATGGATTGTAACGGATTGCGGATAATCCACTGGAATGCCCGCGGCCTCAAGGGTAAGGTCGCCCTATTTCGCCCCCTACTGCAGGCCCACAGGATTGACGTGGCGCTAATCAGCGAGACGCATCTGGGGCCTGCAGATAGGTTGCACCTACCGGGCTTCATCATGTACCGGAGGGACGAGCGCAGCCTACAGGCCGGACACCCGATCGCCTTCAGAGGGCTGGCGATACTAGTTCGGCGAAGAATCGTGCACCAGCCGCTAACAACACCCGACACCAACTCGATATACACGCTGGGTGTGGAGTTGCATATGGGCGGGGCCCACTTACAACTCTACGCTGCCTACAAGCCACCCGGCCCCACCATAGATGTGGCCGACATAGCATCGCTAATGCGAACTCCGGCCCCCGTGCTCATAGCCGGGGACCTAAACTGCAAGCACCCAGCGTGGAATTCTGCAGTAACAAACCCTGCTGGTGTTCGACTACTCGCCGACGCCGAGACTCGGGGATACTCCGTCTCGGGGCCTGAAGTGCCAACCCGGTACCCAGACACCCTGAACCGCGGGACCCCCGACGTTCTCGACGTAATAGTGTTCAACAGCCTTCTGAAGGAATCCGTCACGCAACAGGTCTTAGATGATCATCTGGGCTCCGACCATCAACCTGTTGTGGTGACTCTAAATCAGCAACCAGCGCGCGCCGTCCCTCCGGCGCCCCGTCCCAAACCGGATTGGGCCCGGTTTGAAGAAACCCTGACTAACTCCACGCCCACTCGGCCCGTCAACACCGCAGCCGACGTGGAAGACCTCGCAGCGAGCCTCACCGCGTGCATCCGTGACGCTCTTGACGCGGCCAAGAAGACCACCCAACACACCCAGGTGCGACCTACGCGCCTGCCGGCACACATTTTGAACCTGATGGCCGCCAAGAAGCGTCTACGGAGGCAGTGGCAGAGGACTCGCTGCCCTACCATGAAGACGGAGCTCAACCGCCTCACGGAGAAGGTCAAGGCCGAGATACGGTCTTACCAAACCGAGAGCTGGGAGAACCACATCGACTCCATCTCCGATGACTGGCCGTCGATACACAAACTGTGTCGGCGGTTAGCGAACACCCCAGCTCCGGTGCGGCCCCTCCTCCACGAGGACGGAACGCCCCGCTATAGAGCAGCAGACCGAGCGGACATCCTTGCCCGCCACCTGGAGCGTCAATTATCGCCGAACCCGACCGAAGAACACGACCACGTAGCAGCTGTCGAAGAGCACCTTCGACGATACTTCGCGCCGCCGATAGCAACCGATGACCACCCCATCTCCTTCTCGCCCGGCATGGTACGGCGTGCCATTCGCCGCGCCAAGAGGAAGAAGGCCCCGGGAGTGGACGGGATACCCAACTGCGCCCTCCACCATCTGCCGTACCGCACAACAGCCGCCCTAGCCCGTCTCTTCACTGGCATTGTACGCACCGGGTCCTTCCCTTCCATTTGGAAGGAAGGGCGAGTGGTCATGCTGCCCAAACCGGGCAAGAACATATTGAAACCGGAGAGCTATCGGCCCATCACGTTGCTGCCAACTATCTCGAAGGTGTTCGAGCAGCTGCTACTGAGACATATTACTCCACACGTGCCTCCAAGACCAGAGCAGTTCGGGTTCCGGTCGGAGCACAGTACGACGCTCCAGCTGTCGAGGGTGCTGCACGGCATAACCGCAGCGCGTAACAAGCGCGAGCATGCCGTTGCAGTATTCCTCGACATCGAAAAAGCATTCGACCGCGTCTGGCACGCCGGTCTGCTGTTCAAACTGTCCACCTCTCCATTGCCCCGACGCATCGTCCGGGTCATCGCCGCCTTCCTGGAAAACCTGAGCTTCAGAGTGGCCGTGGAAGATGCTTCCTCACCGCTTTATTCCATCAAAGCTGGTGTTCCCCAGGGAAGTTGCCTATCGCCTGTCTTATACTCGCGGTACACCGACGACATCCCCACTGACGCCGGGACGCAGCTAGCGTTGTACGCAGACGACGCGGCGTACATAGCGACCAGCTTAAACGCTAAACACGCCGCGTTGAAAGTACAACGCAGCCTCGACCTCCTCCCGCACTGGCTGGCGCAGTGGCGTCTGTCGGTGAACGTGGGGAAGACACAGGCGATCGCCTTCTCCAGCAACAGGAAGCACCCACCGCCACTCCTATACCAACTTCAGCCCATCGCATGGACGCCGACCGCGACCTACCTAGGGGTCACGCTGGACCGGCGCTTGTCCATGCGAAAGCACGTCAGCAACGTGGTCGCGAAGGCACGCGTTACACGCGCGCTTCTCCGTCCAGTTCTCTCCTCCAACCTGCCATCACGCGTCAAGCTGGCGGTGTACAAGCTGTACATCCGCTCACAGCTGACGTACGCCGCCCCAGCTTGGTACGCCCTCACGAGCGAGCCGAGCCGCCGCCTGCTAAATACCCAACAAACGGCCGCCCTCAGGCGGGTGGTGAACGCCCCTCGCTACGTGAGGAACGCAACCATCACTCGCGATCTACGGATGGAGAGCCTGGACGACTTCGTTAAGCGCCTAGCATCCAGAATGTTCGAGCGTGCCGACGAGTCTGCGTGGAGTCATATCCGCGGACTGGCACCATGGCACGCTCGCCCACCTGACCGCCACAGACTGCCTCGTGACCTCGTTGCGGACGTGCCCAGGACTACAGGAAGAGCCCTACCACACAACCACAACTAAACCCGCAAACAACCAACACATACGGAAAGCAGCGTATCATTGTTTACGCGGCAGTAGTGCACTCGCAGAAACGAATGCAACTTCTGATAACAGCGATAGCAGATGTTAGTAAACAGATTGCTTGCTGCACTGCTCTAAAAACGAAACGGACGACACAGCCCCGCCTACTGCCTCGCCCACCTGAGCGCTGTGTACAGTGTTCAGTCCGCGGGCGACCGCCGCGCCGTGCGCATGCACAGCGCGCCCTGCTACCGACGTCATGCAGCTGACCCGCCGCGCCCCGCAAACCGAGTCGATGCCTAGCCGATTTGCGGGGCGGACGGCCACGCCATCACCGTCATCTCACCGACCGACGCCATATACCGGGCCTGTTGCGCTCCGCAAACCGAGTCCTTATACCTAGCCGGTTTGCGGAGCAAACGGACCTACCACACGTCACCCGTCTGCAGCGACCGACATGCGTGGGCACTCCCCGCGATGCCGGCGCTATGTGGAAGCGCAAACGGGTGACGCCCACATACCGGACACGACACCAGGCCACAATCTCCGCCGCTCCTTGTCGCTGGACGCCCTCAGCCGGGCCTTGACCGGGTAGCCGGCCATCTCACCTGGCTGGGGCGACCGCCGGAGTGGCGTGTAGAATGATGGCCACCAAAAACACGACCAAAGACCATCGGTCACCCCAAGGACCCTCTCTTATTCAGGAGAGGAGTTGATCACCTCGTGAAAGAGGCCAAGGCCTGAAACACGACTCCACGCACCCCTACGAGGGTGTAGTGAAGACTACGCGACGATGTCTGCCTCTTACGCCAGCGGCTGCTCTCCAGGTGATGTACTCCATCTGCGCGTCATCACTGGGTCTGGTGGTCTAGGACTTGAAGAACCCTCGCCTACTTGCTCACTACCATATACCTATTGTATATGCTTGTACTCGCTGTACCTACCTAATAAACGCAGATAACTGCAGTACTACTTCAACCCTATTGTTCATATTTATCTCCTTGGTAAATATACCTATACTTGGACTGAGATAGGTGGCTGAACCACCCATCCCGTGACAATGGCTCTAGATTTCTATCAAGAAAGTTTTCGAATGGATTTCTGATTAACGTATTTAGAGACAGGGTCGACCGGCAGCGCGAGTGTAGCGCCCCTTGTGTTGCAAAGTTCCATAGACTACGGTGACCACAAGTACACCTGGTCGGCCGTATGCTTGTCTGTCACCTTAGTGGTATAAAAAAACGTTACAAACTAGAACAGCGGGATCAAATATTAGATACCTGATCTAGAGGTCTATTTTATTTATTTCTCAATTCATATGGATAGTATTAGGGCGTTGGTTCTTGAAAACAATAACATGATAGTCGTTTAGCCCAGTTAAAACCAGCAGCTTGAAAATGTCGACAGCCTGTTCATGTCCATTTTCATCACTGGTAACAATTTAGTATACTTGTCTGACCGTCATAGTATAAAAAATCGGCCCAGAGTGAATCGGACCAAAAACTGCATAAATCACCGTTATTCTATTAGCCCCTTTTAATTTTTTTTTGCTATTAGTTTAGATGTCATGGTTCATAAGATACAGGCTTGTGACAGACAAACGGACAGACAGACGGACAGCGGAGTCTCGGAGTCCCGTTAAGGAAATGTTCCCTGAATGAGCAGCATAAAGGGGTGCTACTCAACCGCGGTAACACTTCAAGTAAGGTTAGATAGATATATAGGGGTGGAATTAAATCTAATACGGTCGATGAGCTCCGGAAGCAAATTTCTAAACTTTCCCTAACCGTGTTCTCGGAGGACATTTCTGCATCTCCCTATAAAGCGGATGACGATATATCTGCCTGTAAAGTTTCATTGTTTAAAGTATCTAATAACGTTAAATCGCTAGAATCTAAATTTAATAGTAACATTTTTGCTAGAACTGAATCGGTCTTACACCACGTTTACTTTAGATTATCTCGAATTGACTTAACCTTATTGTCTAATATCGAAGTAATCAACCCCCTATGGGATCAGTTCCATGATTACTATACTAGATTGACCCGTTTGTCCCCTAAGGATGCCAAGGTTACGGACGTAGCAGAACCTACTCTTGACTCGCGCGTTCCGATTTTCTCTGATCTTTATTATGAACGTAAACTTTTTCTGAATTAGCTAAATTTAAATATAACGGAAAGACTTGTGTGCGTGCTTTCATACAAAATCTTAATGAATTCATTGCCTGTAGAAATATTCCTTACGAAAAGGTACTATCCTTTGCTTTCGAAATCTTTGACGACTCCCTCCACTGGTATCGCGCTGTAAAGGACAGTGTGAAATCTTGGGACGAGTTATGTATACTACTAAAACGAGACTTCAGTCCCCATAATTACGACTATAAACTAATGTCGGAAATTAGACGCCGTTCTCAAGGCGAAGTAGAAAATATAACCATTTACATCTCTAAAATGCAAGGGTTATTTTCTCGTCTCGATACTCCAATCAGCGAGTCTGATAAGCTTGAAATTTTACTAAATAATATCAGGCCTTGTTATGTAAATTCGCTTCTAACATCGAATGTAGTAGATGTTCCTTCTTTATTGAGCGTCTGTAGAAGATTTGAACAATACCACAGTCGCACTAAGTACTTTGTTGAACCTCCAACAATAACTTCAGATACGATAGCTCCTGAATTCGCATATAAATGCCCTAAAAATAATTCTAACTTGCATACTTATTCCACTAACAGAAATTATAAGTTATCTAAGTCAACTTATAATAATGTTATCGCATCTGACATGCCATCTCCCTCTAACGCTAGCCCCACAGCGTTCAAGGTCAACGCGGCTACGACTGCTAACAAATCTAAACAATTTTGCCCGAGATGTCGTATTTACTCGCATTCCTTAAAAACATGCACTGAACCTCGTTATCTAGTATGTTTTAAGTGCGGTTTAAAGGATTTTCGCACTACTGACTGCCCTAACTGCAATCAACCCTCAAATAAAATACCAATTAACATCGTAAGTCCCGTTTATAATACGACTAAAGTAAATAATAAATTTGACGCGGTTGATTGGCAAAGTTGGCAAAATTTTGTTTCAAAATTTTCGAATTCACACCGAAGTCCTAAAACGAAAAATACTACAATAAATCATATTCCTCGTATCCCCTATATCCCTGTTACTCTGAACGGGATTGATACTGTTGGTTTACTTGACTCGGGGTCAGCTGTTACTATTCTGGGTAATGGTTCCCATAAAATCTTAAAAAATGTAAAAATAAATAATTCTAAACCCTTAAATTTTTTCACAGCTAGTGGTGATAATTTTTCTTCATTTGGCTCGGCCAATATTTCTTTCAAATTCCAAAATAAGACTGTATCTCTCGTTGCTACCATTGTCCCTAATATAAAAAAATAATCTTATTTTAGGAATGGACTTTTGGAGAAAATATAATCTCTTCCCTAAAAATTTAGAATCAATCTTGGTTTCTAATCATAAAATTTTCGGCGTTGTAAACGTAAGTTCCTACGTCGATAATGAATAAAATTCTTTTGTGTTTCGAACAGTCGATCTGAGTGCGACCGCTCACATTTTTCCTAATTTAATGAAACATCTTCTAACAAGCGGAGACTCGATCGTAACTCAGTCACTTGATTCATTCATCGTTGTTTCTATTCATAAAACTAAAAGGTACAGTTCACACCATATATCCTACTCTCATACATGGTTGATGAGCACACACACACATCATTGCATTAGTTGTTTCTATAATCTTAAATTAAAAATATTATTCTGTGGTAACTATAACATATTTCTAAAAAAAAATACTACTATCTTAAAATAATTATCTACTTTTAAACTAAAACTTGTCAAAATCGGTTCAGCCATTTTCTAGTTATAGTGTTGAACCGTGACAAACAGACCTACATGACTATGACGCCTGTCATCATAAAGCGCATTGAGTTTTTTTTTTTATCCAGTCCAGTTCCAGTGTGCAATGGTAGCCCCAGTAGGTACTATTATCACCCTATTTTTGGCCATGTTAATAACGGTAAGATTCATTACTCTTATAACCTAGTGCCAAAGATAATATAATTGTATTACATACAGATCGGCAACTTCCTGCCGCGCCATAGGTGTCAGTAGAGTTGACGTACGTGTTGACGGGACTTTTGCTTAGAATTATTGGTCTCATGCACACATTCAAGCTGGAGTTTCCGCCCTGTGCTAGTGCGACCACATACTATTTAGCTATCGGCGATTACCATGTTATCTACAGATATAGATAACATGGTAATCGCTGTGAAAAGATTTTTCATAAAATATGAAAATACAAGCCTTAATGTTATTCTTATACATAGACAAATAAAATAAGAAGAGTAAAGGAAAGTCCCGTGTAGATTATAACAATGAGTTTTATTAAAGAAGGTTTTCAACACCTTTTTACGAATTCCAAAGTTCTATTGAACTTTTGTTTGATAAATGGAGGAGGGAAAATTAAACCTTCGTCTATTGTTAGCATTTGGCATTGTTTTACATTTAAGTATATAGCGGTGCCGGTGACCCCACAAAGTCAAAGATTTCTTCATTCCGTTTAAATGTCAATTCATTATGTAATGGTGTCAACCTGCTCACAACTTCTCTATGCGCTGTATATAGTGGTTGACACTTCGTTGGTATCTTGTTGAGTCCTGTCGAAATTGACACTTTCATACACACGCAGTCTTCATAATGATTTGTACACAACACATTTGTGCCTAGGTGATGTTGAATCACTTGAGTAAAGTGAAAAGTTTATTGAAAATAGTGTAATAGGTACTTCCATAGGCTGTTTAGAATTTATGAGTAAAATGTATGCTTCAGTACCTATGTGGTATTGTTATCTTCAGGCAGTGGTAGCCAAAATCTAACGAGAATCCTGGGGCATCTTTCCGAGGCCATACCCTTACCGACCGTAGGCAGTAGTAAGGTGCCGTGTGGTTTAAGTCCATAGGAGCCCTGGCGGATAATTTTAGATGCGTTCTGTTGGTTTGTAGGCTGAATGATTATAAAGAAGGAGGGCGGGACGTTAAACTCGCCATACCCCCTTGATCTCTCCATCTTAGCGAACAACAGACAAAGATAACTTTAGCTGACTGTAACGGGAAATGACGACTCGTACTGCTCATACATGTAGGGCAATAAATTTGTTAACTTCAGCTTCATTATAATGTGCAATACTCTGCTTTACAACGTGCCACGTTCTGCTACGATAGATTTTTGCCCTGCAACGCCTCATTCTATTACTGATATCAGTTCCTAGCTTTGTTGATAACGTTTCGATCTCACTTTCATTTACAGGTCTGATTGAATTAAAACACCAGTTTTGTAAATAAAACGCATTAGCCTCTGAGATACAGGCTTGCATGCATACCATCTAGCAGAGGTAACTTGACTACAGTCTTGTACCAAATAGTCGAGCTTGAGCCTGTAACAATATTAGGTATGTACCAGTGTTAGTCGATCGATTGAGTGCGGCCCGGAGCTACTTTGATTCATTTGCAGCTAATCTTGTTCCCAGTTTGAACTATCTCATTAAATGCCCAATTTGTTCTCAGATCATGCGAAGACTTTTATCTAGAGGCTTGATAAGTTCTTGCATTCAGTGGTTTAGTAGTATGTAATTTGGTATAATAAAAACCTTTGCCTTGGTTCAATCTAAGTAACAGTAAAGTAATACTTATTGAAATATACGAACGCGTCTTTAAACTTGAATGAATGAAAATGAACTTACAATGAAGGTACCAGGTAAGGTATTTTTTAGGATGGTATGCCGGATTCCTACCGACTAAAAAACCTCACGTAGCGCCCAACAGCCAATGGTTGGGAGCCCTGGATAAGCCCTCGAAAGGATGTCCCAGGACTGCCAACAGACCCACGGCCGCTACCGCGGCCTCGCCTAGGGGGTACCTACTCGTGTACATCTGTGAAGATCTCTATTAACTTTCAAGTATTGAGGGGCTGCTTGAATACGTGAGTAGCAAAAGTCTGACCAAAGTGCCTCCACCATCATCTACTGCCCAACCCGTGTCCAAAAGTGGAACTATGAAGTCTAAAATCTTAATCATATAGGCACAGATAAAAAATATCGATGTAGAGGAATAGAAGGAAAGCGGAAGTTAAAATTGAAATCATACCTTTAGATGCTGAGTTTGACTAGTGGTACTAATGAATATAGCAACATGTTTACATTTTTGCTTGTTTTTGTTTAGCTGGCACATTGTTTACGCGAAGGAACAGTTCCAAATATAAACAAAGTAAATTATGAAACGTAAGTTTTCTCTCTCGCACACGTACTTCCCGTAACTTTATATCCAACTATATGAAGCCTAACTTTGCCTGACCTCTGTTTGAATTTCTACATCGCAAACAGCAGTTCAGTAACTAAAGCTTAGTCTGTTACGGAACTTCATCAACTTGTGTAATTAAATGCCAACATCTAGGTTTTAACAATCAAAGTATAGAAGTGCTATACCAGGAATATCGTGTTCCTATAAACAGTTCATTGAATAGAGTTTTGTATCAATAGATCTTTACGTTATATTTTTTCTCAGAATGATCGAGTTGGTATGATCTAAAATTATATTAGATAGATAGATAGATATTCTTTATTGTAATACCAAAATACAATTTATACTACTTATATCTACTTACACTAAATTGGTTTTACAATTGGCGGCCTTATCGCACAAGGCAATTTCTTACAGGCAACCTTATATAGAAATTAATTTATGATACTAATTCTGGGGTAGCAAGATTAACATTTTAAGATAAAAACTTTACGTAGATATTTATATACATACATACACACATACACAAACACACATACATACATATATATGAAACACAGAAATACTCATATATACACAAATAGAATATAGATATATATATATTCCATTATACATTATAATTATATAACTACACATATACCTAACCATTAACACACTTCCATAGATACACCCATAGATAGACAAAATACACAGTATTAGAAAAAAAAAAAAAACTATTAAAATAAAAATGTTAGTTTGCTGGTAGGCACAACTAAATATAGCCAATGTTTCTCAAGTAGTGGTCGTTCACTAGCCTCTTAAATGTGGCCAGACTCTGAGCACGTCTGATAGACACAGGGAGAGCATTCCACAACCGAACCGCTTGAATGGAGAAAGATTTGTCCATAAAGGTAGTGGAATGTCCGGGCATCTTTAGTCTCAAATTCTTCGACGATCTCAGAAATTTATTGTGAGAGTTGCTCAGAAAGTCAAAGCGTTTTTTAAGATAGGAAGGAGTAAAGGGGTTAAAAAGTGCATTGTATAACAACGATAGGATATGGGTATCCTGGCGAAGGCGAATTGGTAACAACTTGAGTTTTTTACGAAATTCAGAAACGTGATCATATTTGCGCAGTCCAAATATAAATCTTATACAGAAGTTTTGGAGTCTCTCAAGTTTATTTAGTTGGTCCTCATTAAGATCCAGATAGCTGACGTCTGCATAATCAAGGATGGGAAAAAGAAGTGATTGCACAAGCGCAACCTTAGTTCCAATAGGTAGGAAATTTTTCAACCTACGCAAGGATCCCGCTGCAGCAAACATTTTTCGACTCAGTTCTTGCAGCTGGGGCTTCCAGGATAAGCAAGAATCTAAATATATTCCCAAATTCTTGACCTTATCGCCATAGGATATGGCAGCGCCATTACACATTAGGGAGTCGAGTCCAGTCAATTTTAGAGATCATCCTGGATCCGCCAATAACGATGACCTGGGTCTTAGATGGGTTCACTCTAAGGCCATACGATTCACTCCAGCCGCAAATGGTACGCAAATCTTCATTGACGTTGCCCACAGCCTCGCTCAGCTTGTCTAACGGAGCCTGGGAATATACTTGGAGATCATCAGCGTAAAGGTGATAGGAAGAAGATAAATTTGTTGTGATTGAGTTAATAAAAACAGCGAAAAGTAAGGGAGATAGAACGCCTCCCTGCGGCACACCGCTAGATATATTGCACCAAGACGAAAAAGTGTCTTCGATGACAATACGCTGCTGGCGGCCAAACAGGTAACTATGAAACCAGTCAATCACTGTAGGAGATATGTTAAGGGAGGCGAGTATACTAAGTAGGATGTCAAAATCCACCGTGTTAAACGCGTTGCTGAAATCAAGCAATGCTAGTACTGTGAGGTTGCCATTTTCCATGCCTACTCTGATGTCCTCCGTAATATGAGTCAACGTAGTGGTTGTACTGTGGCCAGTACGAAAACCAGATTGAAAGGGGTTTAAGAGTTGGTTTGTGGAGAGGTAATTCGTAAGCTGAGTGGAAAGGAGTCGTTCGAGAACTTTGGAAATAAAAGGGAGAATAGAGATAGGACGGTAATCAGAAAACGAGGAAGGATTTTTCTTTTTAGCGATAGAAATAATCTGAGCATTTTTCCAAGCCTCTAGAAATATGCTGTTGGTTAGTGAGAAATTTAAAACATTATATTTCTATATCATCATCATATAGAAACATAATACATTATATTTCTGTATGATGAGGAGATTGTTACTTAGTTATTTACTTTTAACAGAATTATTTTATGTATGCTCTTATTTTGTGCTTCAACTTCTCTTATTAGCAATGCCCGATAAAGACTACTAAGTTGTGACCATGTTTTATTTCTAAAACCTTATAATGTACACTTGGTTGGCAATAAAGTTATGATTATAAAGTGACTCAGTGTTTTGTAAACAATATTTTTATTGAGTGTTTAGCATGTTGCGCTATGTGCCTATGTCTGATTTATAAATGGGTAAACGTGAAAGTGGACTATGTATTATTCTATATATCTATCCCTGTAGGCCATAACAAAATTCGGGCATATCCGTTCAGCCGTTGCAGCGTGAAAGAGTGCCAAATTAAATTCAATGGTTGGCCGTATCTCCCTTGAAATAGATTTGCAATGCCAGTAATGTAAAGGACAGTCTATGTTGCACACATTTTTTTTCCTTTTGTAAAATTTGTGCCGGAAACCGGTGGATAAACTTTCCCCATGGGTAGAATTTATGCCAAACGTATTAATTATAACGTAATTTATTTCGACGGGCCTAATGAGCATTTTGGAACCGATTCACAAAATAATTGGATTACCCCATTTAAAGCAATTTTGTGATTTGATTAAACTTGACGGAGACATTGGCAAGCTCATTAACCAACTTGACTAGCGACGCAGCGTACGTTTGGATAACACTCGGGCAAAGACTTTCATTACTGTAGAATGTAATTACCACTTCCAGTGATTATTAAATATTTATTAAGCACTCCGCCTTGGATCTAATTATGTAAGTATTACAACATGTTCTGATGACTAATTTCAATTGACTTATAAAATGTATTGGGTTCTTGAGTCAATTGTGTATGTAAAATAATTATTATTTAGCTATACACTACGTTCGAGTGTGAAAGTGTACATTTACAAAGGCATAAATGCGTGGATAACTATTTCAGGACCGTTTTATTTTGGTGGAATGGGTATAATACCCATAAAAAATCCGGCCAAGTGCGAGTAGGACTCGCCCATGAAGGGTTCCGTAGCAGCAAGTAACATAATATAAAAGTTCTTGTAGTTCGTTGTAACTTTCATTGATGTTTTAACACTTTCGCAGGGGTAGTGATTTTTATAGGCGAAAATTGCGGTTTATGACGTATTAAAAAAAAAGCTACCTACTCGATCTCGTTCAAACCAATTTTCGTTGGTAGATTTTATAGCAATCTACAGCTTATTTTTTTTTTATTTATCATTCATGTGATGGGGGGATACACATTTTTCCACTTTGGAAGTGTCTCTTGCGCAAACTATTCACTTCAGAAAAAAATTATTTTATAAAACCTCAATAGCATTTTTGAAGACCTATGTATAGATACCTTACACGTATGGGTTTAATGAAAAAATTTTTTTGAGTTTCAGTTCTGAGTATGGGGTCCCCCAAAATTAACTGCTTTTTTTCAAGTTTTGTATAAAAATCTTGATGAGGTTCACAGAATACATCTACTTACCAAGTTTTAAAAGCATAGGTCTTATAGTTTTAGAGAAAAGTGCCTGTGACATACGGACGGACGACAGACAGACAGACAGACATGACGAATCTATAAGGGTTCCGTTTTAGCCATTTGGCTACGGAACCCTAAAAAACCATTATAGAAGCCTTTTTGAATATTCTGTCAGAGCTGGGATTGGAAATTTTCTGATATCCCTAAACGATTTTTTTTAGAATTTCATGCAAACTATTAGCAGAAAAAATAATAAAATATGTTATTATACATGTGAAAGCTTGTGAAGATGTTAGGATGTTTGTTACTCAGTCACGCGGTATCTTTTTAGCCCTGTAATACGTTTTCATGTGATGCGGGAACTAAAAAAGAATTCCTCGGTCATCATCTGGTTTGTAATAAATATCTCGGAGGCAGTACAAAATAAATTTGTAGAACTTTGGCAAGGGCATTTCCATCCAATTGTTGTCTTCAAGAAAGACATCGTTCAACTCTTTGTCCACAGCTTTTTCATTCGCAGTTTACAAGGCTGAATTAAATGCGTGTAGTACTAAACGGGGAATCCATTCACCATTCCTGCATTCCGTGGTAACTTATTCCGGGGATAAAAGTTAGTATTACATACTATATTATTTATTCCTGTACTAAATTTTAGCCGAATCAGTTGAGCTGTTAAAGTGTGAAAGTGTATCATACATCCACACATTCATGCTCTCAAACTTTCACATTTATTTGCAATTATAGTCAATCTTTAGTAAATGTATGGAGATAATTGTTCCGTTTAAATAATTGGATCGGAAAATGATTTGTAGAGTACAAAACCAAAACAAAAGCACAGAAACACGATAATTATTGGCAATCGTAAGTCAATACTGAGTGGTTGGATTTCATTTTCGTATTTATGTTAGTCGTAACTCACAAAGTCTCGAGCGAAACCAATAAATGAAGATATATGACGAGTAATACCATACCTTTGTGGTGGCCCTGAGCCAAACAACAAAAAACAAAAAAGACGCAATCAGAACGAGGAATAATTGCTCATGCTTTAGAGACTATCGCTGAAGGTTTATTCTGATTAACGCATCAGAAACACTCTCTTTACAACAAGTAGTTTGGTTCTAAGTAAGTAGGTACCTAACATCACTTCCGAAGTTTGGTCCCAAAACTGAGGGGAGCATCGGCCGCACTCGCGCGGCTGATGCCCAACATCAGGGGACCCAACGCTCCCTACAGGAGGCTGTACCTGGGGATCGTGCGAAGCGAGACCCTGACGGCCAGCAATGAGGCTAGACTGCTGAGCCCGCAGAGAGTGATGGCCGTCAGGGTGATAAGAGGATACCGCACGATCTCCGGTGAGGCGGCATGTCTCCTAGCCGGGACCCCTCCATGGGACCTGGAAGCGAGAGCCCTTGCGTCACTGTTCAGATGGCGCAAGGAGGCGCTGGAGCGGGGCCAAAGGCCTGAGTCTCGAGAAATCGAGGCCCAGCGGACCCTGCTCCACCAGGAAACCGTGGAGACATGGAAGGTGCGACTTGAGCAACCAAAGGGGGATTCGCCACAATCGCGGCCGTCAGACCGGTCATGGACGAGTGGCTGGAGAGAAGACACGGTGCTCTGTCCTACCAGTTGACACAGATGCTTGCCGGGCACGGTAGCTTCGGTAGGTATCTATGGCGAAAACACCGGGAAACCACGGCTGAGTGTCAGCACTGCGAGGACCGCAGTGATGACACGGCGCTCCACAAGCTGGTGGAGTGCACGGCGTGGGCACAACAGCGCCAGGTCCTCGTAGTGGGTCTGGGCGTGGACACTCTCTCGCTCGAGGCCATGGTGCGACGCCCCCCCTTAGAAGCGGGGTCACACCCGAAACCCCCCATAGACGCGGGATTGCACCCGAACCACCACCTAGGCGAGGCCGCATTGGCGACCGTAGGTCTGTTGGGAGTCACGGGACATCCTTCCTGAGGGCTTACCCGGGGCTCTCAACCATGGGCTGTTGGGCGTTACGTGAGGGTTTTTGGTCGGTAAGAGTCCGGCATAGCATCCTACGAGGATTTTCCCTCACATCAAAAAAAAAAAAAATAAGTTGGTACCTACGTGTGAAAGAATCAATCATCAAATAATAATTTTGATCTCTCAATCAAAAGTTACGATTTTAAAACTGTCAAGTAATATGAACTGCCCCCCCCCCCCCCCCAGAGCAATGCGCGGCAAGTTCGCGTTGCTCTATGAGTCCCCCAATCATTCAAAAACTTAGCAAAAATTTTAAAACTTTCTTTTCCAAACATAAGTCATAAGTCATGACTTATGACTTATGTTTGGCACCTTGTGCGGAACTCACTAAAAGTATTTTGTGCCACGTAGTAGATGACAAGCCTATGTCAAAACTGACAAAGGCGGATAGTGACTATCTGCTATGGAAATCTTTCAAACCACCCTTATGACCTATATTAATTTAAACAGTTTGCGTCGTATAAATAAATTGTCGTCTGAACTTAACATTATTCAGATATGACGAACAATATTCAATTAATTGGTTCAGTCTGTCTTGTTGCAAGCTTTGCGGTTTAAAATATTTCAGTACAATTTTTCTTCTCCAAAAACCTGAAATCATTTTAGTACTAATTACCTTCACAAACTGAATCTCTCACCGCTAGTGCTACAATTTCATCACAATAAAAGTCACTACATAATTCCCATTGACGTCTGACATGCACCGGATTCTCGGAATACGTATAAATTTATCCATAGTTCATGCACACACAATTTCACTGTTTTACCTCGTGCCTTACTTACTTTACCTTCAATATTATTGCTTTCTGGAGTGGAGTACATTAGCTTTTAGGTTTAAATATTTGACTGACAACGCAACATGCCGTCTGTAACAGAGAACCTTGACAAAGGAACTGTGATCTTGTGTATTTACCATCATGAAATCTGCATAGATGACGTACAGAGTTTCAAATTTATCAGTTAGGAAACGTGTTTGCTTTACCTGACATTATGTATATTTTAACTGCACTGACATACCTGCCTAGATTTAAGTAATACAAATGTAAGGTCACCAGATTTGAAAGTGCCTTTTTTAACCGTGAGGAAAATCCTCCACGGATGCTATGCCGGACTCTTACCGACTAAAGACCATAAGTTCCCCACCAATTGCCTACGGTTGAGAGCCCCGGGTAAGCCCTCAGAAGGCTGACCCCAGGATACCCAACAGACCTTGGCTTCCACGAGGGGGGTTCGGGTGCTATACCGGTTCTTTAGGGGGTTGTTCGGGTGTTATCCCGGGTCTTTGAGGCGTGCGTGAATCTTTCACGTTACGCTGTCGTCTTAGGCCTGCTTCTGTAAGGACGGTGACCACCCCCTCACTGTCCTCAGGGCCCCGGAAACGGAGGCCGATAGCCTTTAATAATGACAAGTCTGCGGTGCCCCGGGGCGGCAGACCGCGGAACTCGGATGGGAGAGTTGAACTGTGTGGAACAGCTAGGTTTGAAAGTGGCTATGCATAATTTTGATCATAGCAATTTACGATATCTACATACCTTATTTTTTGGTATACATTAAGTACAATTTTTTTTATTTATTAACAAAATAGGTATGGTGTGCATATGAATTTAGACCCAGATTTAAACGATTTGGGAGCTTATTTTGATTGTGTACTGGCCACAGCAACCGCGTCCGCGCTGTTTACCACTATGGGGTGAAGAAAAGAACAGTTTGTTTATTTGCTTTCTCACACGAGCTAAGCAACTATCACTAAAGCAATGTGTTCGCATTCTTCAAGTCATGCCCTAAGAAAGTTTAAATTATAGCTGTTTGCCGAGAGTAAAGTCACGTATAAAACTTTTAGGCACGTTGTTTAGGTACGAGGTACGCTATGCCTCAACAAATACAAACTTGCCAAAAGTCGCATGATTTTGATATTCCGTTACATATGACTCTCCAGTGTTCAGTGTGTTAACAAGGTTAACCTCATTAAACGTCTCAATAACAAGAGGCCACGTCTGGATCCCTCACCAACTAATAGTTTTAGTCCGAAATGTTACAAATTACTACTCACAACATCAAAAACTGTGAAGGAAACCCATATTTTAAATATCTTGTTTCAAGAAATTAGTGCGAAAAGTAACAGATAGTTGATTCAAAAAAATATTTCGCGTAAAGTTTCGATTCTATAAATATGAATGTAAACCTTGATAGTTTAAAAATAACTGCTACAGCTGTCATGATAATCCGTCGCCGAATTTCGGAATATTTGAAGAATATTCCGAAATTTCAAGGGGCATTCTGGCAATTATGATAATAAGACTCTGGTGGAGGTGATTGTCTCCAAGGCTGCACAATGCACATATTGTGACATATTTCGACTTCCAGGTAAACCCAGGCCTACTAGATGTATAGTAACTGTCATTTTGCATTCTATCGTTATATTATTATGTTATATAGAGTTTTTCGAATCGAATCTTACTACTGGGTGGATGTATGTTTCTCTTTCACGCCCTAAAACTTGAATAGATCTAGGTGAAATTTGGTACAGGGATGGACTTGTACTACTGCGAAGAGACATCGCGAGCACCTGAGAGGAATCATATGCATCACGTTCCAGCCAAGATTTATTCATAAATAACGCGACAACAGTCTTTACCCCATTTCTCGCTCATTTTCCCCCTATAAAAAAAAAGCTCTTGACAAAAGTTGTATTTTAAATCCAAGAACACGTGTGCCAAGTTTGATGAATATTGGATAAGAAATGCGTCGTCGAGACCGGAACTGAAAGCAAAGTCGTCCATACTGTCGAATCAAAAACTCGCTCACTTCGCTCGCTGAAATATAGTCTGTAACACATAGGCTACTTTTTGAGGGCTAAGCTGTCGGCATCAGTTAGTAAAAAATTACTGGAATCGGTCGTCTCTCCGTATGAATTGATTTTAAGAAACTAATGATCTGTACAATACCTGAAATAGAAATTGAGGTTCAGGAATTCCCGCCTGAAATTCACTGTCAGTAGACTAGCGCACAGTAAACGTGCCCCTTAATATTTTAGTACCCACGACTTTCAATCAAGCGGTCAGTGTCATTGTGCTAAAAATAATAACCTTCACGCTAGGAGGCAGGTATTTGGTAAGTAGGTAGTTTTGTTTGATAATATAGTTGGTTGTGTTAAATTCATTAAGCAATTTACGCAATTCAGTAGCAACATGTTATACTTAGCAACAATAAATGAGAGAACTTTAAACATATCAGCAGTTACACGAGAATTAATGGATTCGAACATCTCAGTACCGGGGTTCTATGAAATCAAATTGTGAACCATATTCGCAGAGAGAACGCTTTGACTGTTAATTAATTCCGTGTTAAAAGGTATCAAATTGTCATTTCATTTGCAATTTTATGTGATTCAAATTTGAAATGACAAACATAGCCATCTTATTACTTTCCAATCCCGTATCAAAAACTATACTCGTAGGCGTTTGTATACCTAGTACATACAATATGTATTAGCTAACGGAATTCTTATATGTTATTTTTAAACTATCTTGGGTTTTTACACTCGAATACCCGAAGTCCTGAGTTATTTAAGTATGGAGAAATTCTTATAACATGTTATGTGGAATAAAGGCGTTGTAATCCTACCGCCTCTTTAATCCTAATATCCTACTAATATTATAAATGTGAAAGTTTGTGAAGATGTTTGGATGTTTGTTACTCAATCACGCTCTAACGGCTGAATGGATAAGGCAGAAATTTGGTACAGAGATACCTTATAGTCTGGAATAACACATAGGGTACTTTTCTTTCCTGGAATATGTTTCCACGAGAAGCGGGAAGCCGCGAGTATCATTTAGTATAAAAAAAAACTATTATTCATAATACGCAGAATGTTTTTTTTTTTTACAGACAAGCTTACGGCCCACCGGAAGGTTGGTAACCGTAGCCTATAGACGTTTGCAACACCAGAGGCGCTACACACGCGCTGCCGACCCGGGCGCAGGTTGTGACGAGCCACAGTTGAAATTTTTCAAGCCGCCCATAAGGCCTTCAACTTGGCTTAACGACTGTCATTTTACTGACAACCGGAAATAAACATTTGCATAGCATTATTGGTCACACACAGATTCAAAATAGTAATATGTTTAACAAATAAAGATTCTGATTCTGATTCTGATTCTGATTCTGACACATTCAAGCTCTCCTTGTGTAGTCTTCAAGCTCTGGAACAAAATCCTCATAAATCTAAACTCCACAGCTCCCTTATTTTGAATATTAAAAAAAGCCTGCTCTTAAGCCATCAGAATCAGAAAACCGTACAACTGGTCTGGATCTCGAGCCACTGCGGTATCAGAGGCAACGAATACGCTGATTCCCTCGCTAAAGAAGCCTCTTTGAGAAAGAATGTAAAAAACAATATGTCTCAAGTCCGAGGAGGGTGCAGATACAGCCGTATCTGCACCCTCCTCGGACTTGAGACATTTTGTCTGCCAGGGATACGATCTTCTGAGCCTCCCCCAGAAAACCCTACAGTCTACGTGGCAAGTCTATTGGTCGAACTCAAGCAGGGAGAAAGGCAAGTTCTACCACTCTATACAACCCAACATATCACCGAAGCCCTGGTTCTACCATTTTAGAAAGTCTCCCAAACCAGTCATTTCAGTCGTCTGCAGACTACTTATTGGACACTGTTGCTCACCTGTCTTTCTACACAAAATCCATATAAGGGATTCTTCAATATGTGAATGTGGACTGGACGAAGGTTCATTGGACCATATCTTCTTTAATTGTCCCTTACGAAATTCCCCTCCCGACTTCTATACCCAAGTAACAAAACTCAAGATTCCCCTTCCTATTAACGTTGCCTCCCTACTAACATATCCTTCCCAACAACTATTTTCGATTTTGATATCATTTATCAATCGTAACACAGTCAAACTGTAATTAGATAATGCCCCATTGTTATACTACCCTATAAGTTTTAACTCATTAATAAAAAATTCCCAATATATTTATGTAGGTACGGTCGGCCAAGAAAGTGGTGTATCAGTTTTGATTTAGTTTTCTAGTCATTGAAAATTACAACAAGGTTCATACCAGATATCATTGAAAGAGATGCATAATAATGACATAAACCTTATTGATAAGTATTCATTTGTCGTAAGTCACTTAGAAGTGCATGACATTTTAACCTTTATTAAAAACTGATAAAACATTAATTTCTGCAAAGATAATTTGAATGGTTCTAAATAAAAGTAATAAAATCTTTTTAAATCTAGCAATCTCTTTTTAATATAGAATACTGACAACTGACTTTTTGTCAAATATATTCTTCTGGTTCCATCAAGTTCAAACTAAGAACAGCTGTCACGTAACAAACAGTAGGTATCAATAATCAATATAAAAGGTTATCAATAATTAGATAATGATGGCAATAGAAATTGTCAGATATGTCTGCAAGCGAAACTAATCATTATCGCCTATGAATTTGCAAACGACGTTCAACCTTAAGATGGTACACCAATTATTTGGCCCACTGTACTTATAAATAATGTATATAATTGTGTGACTTGTGTGTGTCCATGTGGATATAGTCTTGTAATATTTGTTGCAGTGTTCCCACCCACTAACTTCAACAAGATCCCAGCGCGTCAAGCTCAACTCAGATCACTGCGAAATCGGTTATTATCATAACCACAAGCACACGCAATCTCCATTACACGTTTGATTTTGGCGAAGTTGCTGGCATCGGCCCCGGCAGAAAGCCATAACCAAAAATAGAATAGAATAGTTAATCACGTGACGTCGGACACGCAATGGCTGACTCGCCTGCTATCTGTCGAGTTTATGGTACAAATTATGCCAGCCTTTCAATTATCGGCTAATATTGACCTGTTTTAAGAGTTTATGGTAGGCCCCCAGGTACATAAAAAGCAAGAACAAAATAAAAAATAACTACTTCAAAATTTCAAACATAGAACTTTTGAAGTAGGTATAAAGTTCTGATTTATTACCAGCCAGTACTGCAACTTTTAGTGCCAACGCTCCGTGCTTATCTGCCGGATTACTTCACAAGTAAATTCAGAACAGTGAAGTGAAAAGTAAAGTTAACTTATTTATCTTAAGTAATTAGATGTCGCGTTACCTACGCCTCTAAAGTATCAGAAGAAGTTACTGTGTTATATTTGATTCAGTACCTAGGAAGATGATCTCCATACTAACATCAACGCTGTTTAAAATTCAAAGACCGTATGCTAACTTTATATCTTACGGTATTATATCCATGATAGGTTTTACAAGTCAGAAGATCAACTTAATTTTTAAAATATCACTTTTGCACTTCATGTAGAATTTGGCAGATGGAGTAGTAACGACCGCTTTTTCATTTGCATGTAATTTTCTGTTGATGTGCAGGACTGGTGTTCAAACAGCCTGATTGTTTTATATTTATTTTATGGCTTGTATAGTGACAATAGAGGACTGCCTCTGTGGCGCGGTCGGTAGTGATACCGCCTGCGGCGCTGGCGGTCCTGGGTTCGATTCCTGGGTCGGTCCAAATATTTGTGTGATCCACGAATATTTGTTTCGGAGTTTGGGTGTTTTCTATCTATACTTATAATAAATCTGTAGAAGTGAAAAATCTGTACATTAAAAATATAAAAAAAAAAAAAATAGCAGGGGCTGTTACTAGACCGACACCGAACCCAAAAATGTGATTAAAAAATTTTTTGTCTGTCTGTCTGTCTGTCTGTCTGTCTGTTTGTTCAGGCATCACGCAAAAACTACCGGTTCGATTACGATGAAATTTGGTATAATTATTCTTTAATAGCCTGGGCACAACACTGGGTACTTTTTATCCCGGAAAAGTATATAGAATTCAAACCAAACTTAATTTTGTGGTTCGATCCCTAGACCCAAAGTTATTATCAATTATTGCTTAAACGGTTAATGGTACGATGATGAGACTAAGCATGAGCGTTGTTTGTTACAATTTGAAAAAAGTAATTTTAACATTTTTACAAATTCCACCTCCAAAGGTATAAAAAAAGAGGGTAAAGTTTGTATGGGACAACGTGTTTCCTTGGTCCGATGTACTTAAAATTTGGCATACAGCATTATTAACATAATTTATGAAAGACGTGTTTCGTATTTAATTGAAATTTGTACTAGAACGAGCTAAAAGGGGAATGTAAATTATTTTGGGGCTGATTTTCTCCGGAGTTGATATCAATACTCCTTAAATACTCTTATTTTGTACTTAAATTACTTTTTATTTTGACACATAATTTGTCAAAGTTCGATACAATTGACGTTTTCATTTATGATAGATAGATAGATAGATAATAGTTTATTTGTCAGAATATTGTACATAAAGGTGTTACAAGCATTGAGAAGATCATAATATTCTGCCGTTTTCGGCGTACAAACATTAGAGTAGTTTATGTTTATACGCCGTTTATGTTTTATTTCAAACTTCAAACAGATGATTTTACTACATAGCTATAAAGTTAAATAAAAAGCGCTATTTTGGTATAATATTAACCAAATATACTTTATGGAAGTATTATATTACTATTTTATTCAAATTTTGTGTGACAAATATACATTTGTGAAAAGAAGAAGAAAATTCTAAGATGGCTAGCCAGAAAATATTAAACACGCTTCAGGTAGTATCCACTGGTCAATAAAATAACACCACATGTTACCATCTATGCTCAATCCTTACGACAAAGGTTGTCAGCTGCCCTAAGCAACTGGTCATGGAAGGCATGAACTTTATTCTACATTATAGTGCCGACTGCATTCTGTCAGGAAACAGACTCACTAAGTCTTTGTAAAATACGGGAATGGCCTCTAAGTAGACTACATTCGACAGGACTGAAAATAGTCATTAAAATGAAAACGAACGCTCAGCTGATGAAATTTACATTATTTACAATTTACATTGTTATTACGTTACCAGGTCTTGGTTGGACCATCTGTATTAGGAGAACAAAGCCTACAGTAGTTCGGTTTATCCAAACGTCGTAGGCTGGGACTACCTGAAGAAGGAACTTAAGTTACGATGTCAATTGCTTAGAAGAAAAATTGTGCCAAGTAGTAGTTTAGCCATTGAATTAGGAAATGTATTTAATAAATAAATTTACTTAGCTCATATTATTATGCATTATGGATTTGTTAATCTGAAATCTATCTAATACTATACCAGTGGCGAGGACTGGTTATTTTCAAAAGGGAAGCTAGTAGCGCTCGTGGCCCCGCGGACTCAGTGTTCTGTAAACGATCACTGCAGTAAGCAACTTTCACTATGGCCGGTCCATGGATGGGTGACCATCCATGTGATCACTTTGTGACATTTATTTGAGCGTTTCCGTGCTTCGGAAGGCACGTTAAGCCGTTGGTCCTGGTTGCCAGTAAAATGGCAGTCGTTAAACCAAGTTGAAGGCTTTATTTCAACAGCAGGCATCACAACCTGCGCCTGTCCATTTAAACACGGCAATACGGCTCACAACGTATTACGTGGGACATATTATAAAAAGGTGAAATGTGGGCATATAATATGCCTCTGCCTACCCCTTCGGGTATACCTGAACCGGAAGCTAGTAAAAAAAATCTTACCTAGGTACATGTAGATGTCCAGAAAACACGGGGTTATGCATTGAAGAACATTGTTCCATACGTGACTCCAATACAGCATCATACGCACTTAAATATTGCAATATTTCAATATAATTACCGCGGTTATTCGACCCGGAGCTCTCATCGTGGCCGCGGAACGCTAACTCCTGTTTACCTAACAAAACTACAGTATCTATGAAACGTCTTAATAGATGACGATTGCGATCAACCTTCCTATTATGTACTTCAAAATTATTATTCAAAAATGTCTCAATTCTGCTATTGCCAAAGTCATGAAAGCTTAAATAACTACGAATGTGTTTTTCAGTCAGAACATGTTTTTTCGTCGAATTTCCTATATTATTGATGTCCGTAAACCCTGTACGACTCCAAACGCTACTAGAATCGGAAAATAATTAACATTGGAAACAGTAAAGTTTATTGAGTTTACAAGAACCTGTCATCCAAGTATATTTATCATAAAACGAACTATGAAAATGTTTATAGGAGCAGTCTTTTCTTTTATAATCTATAGTCACAATTGAATTACATATTTTTTATTCTCAAAACTTAATTTAGTAAAAGATGTTTCTTCAGATAACAAAAAATCTATTAAACAACAATCTATATTATATGTATTAACGTCGCCATTACGCATACGAACAACCTAGATTCTTAGTAGGTATTAAAACAAAGCAAAATGTAAACTATACGTAATTACTTATCTATTCACAGCTTATATACTTATACAGTACTGCACGCACTATTCCGCTCACCAATACACCATGCTATTTATCACTAACTAATTAAAATTAACCAATAAACAGCAAATAGTAAATAAAAGTTCAAAACTTCAAAATATTCGAAAGCGGCGCTAGTGTGCGTAAAGAATGTTCGACGAGCGTACTTAATTCATTAATTTTATTTAGTTATTGAAAATTCCAAATGATTGCGTCGTAAATATCATTATATAATTACATTGTATGAAAATACATATAATTAGACTCTATGAGTGATTTTATTTCGTCAACAGTAAATTTTAGTACGTTTATTGACTTTACTTTATTATTGACGATTTTTCTCCGTCTCGTATTAAGCTATTTCCGAGTGGATTTAGAACGAGGCCCGATCGCTGGCCGAACGATGGAGATTCGCAAGTATAATCTTTCGAAACACTCGGAACGTAGAGAGAGAAACCGACATTTGCGTATTATTAACGAAAGGGACGCAAATATTCAGCAATCCGGCTTATTTCTCATATTCCATGATCGTGTTTTTGGAGTTCACTGAACTTTGACTGAACTGAGCGATGCACAATATTGCACATTGCTATGTATTTTGCAGCAGGGGTTTTTCGTTGAGAAGAAAATTTTATCATCTTATCTACTGACCGAGATTTAGTAATGATGTAACTTCACCTTGCTGTCAGTTCTGAAGGGGAAGCCAGCGGGAATCGGCTTCTATGGACCCTACGCCCCTGTACTATACTATACTATCTTCACGCCAAATCCCTTGCGGGGTAGGCAGAAAGAACGGAGCGCCACACGGCACGGTCCATACACACCTCACTTGCTTCTTCAACTTTCATTTTTCTTTTCATGCATGCACGTCGGTTCCTACGGCTCTTGACCCCACCCTCAACTAACACACGATTAATTTGGTCGTGGTTGGTGTGTCGTGGCCTTCCCCGACTCCTACGTCCATCCACTTTCGCGTTGTTTATCTGTTAAATCTATCTAACTAGGTATTATTATAAATGCGAATGTTTGTGAGTGTGGATGTTTGTTACTCTTTCACGCTGTAACGACTGAACGGATCTGGACTGGACTGAAATTTGGTGCCTACAGAGATATGTTATAGTCTGGGAACAAAATTTCACGCAGGCGAAGCTGCGGGCATCAGCTAGTGTATAATATGTATGTATTTAGAAATATATAAGTATGTATATCAGTCGTCTAGATCCCATAGCACAAGCTTTTATAGCTTAGTTTGGGCTAGATGATGTTGTGTGAGAATGTCCAACAATATTTATACTTAAAAAATGAAAAAATAAAAAAAAAATTGTCGCTTCCCTTTATCGATTAATGAAGACCCTATATCGTCGTCAGTGAGCGTAAGCTGCAATTTCAAATGTATTTTCCTCAACAAAAATGTCTAATACGCCCTAAGAAAGTTGCTAGGGATAAAAATGGCTTCATATACTATGTAATTCAATTCAGCTCTCATTGTACGTATTGTAAAATTCTAAGACCAAGGCAACCACATTATGGTTATGACCAGATGCGATCTCATCACTTCATCAGATACCAGACAAAATGATTCTAATGTGTCTGTTTGCCAGACAATATAATAAATGTTTGCCTTAGTTTGCTCGGTATTACCCTGACAGAATACGAAACGTAGCTAAATATCTCTAGAGAATACGCACAATTAACAGATTTGGGATTTAATATAGCTTCTGTAATGTGTACTTACTTATTTACGTACAAAATATTAATTTAGAAATACACATATTCCTGAGAGAGAATATACGAGTATGTAGGTACCTATGTAACCTGCGTGATTTTGAAATACCTGAAATTTCTTTGATTTTTTTATTTTTTTTATTTATTCATTAACAATAGAACATTGTGTTTGAAATGATAACAAAAAAAATGCATTATTGAACTAAAACAATCAACATTCCAAACTATAACTTTAAAAATAAATTTAGGTACCTACATGCTGTGAGATGCATGTGATAGATATGCTTATACCTATGTAAATAACTTGGTTGACCGTGCTGGTTCGCGGTTTACAGCTTGGCATAAAAGAGTAGAAAATAGTGTTTTTGTGCTGTTTATATGGCAACCCATTAGAAAGAACCATTATTTATTGTACGGTAAACATTTTAATCTTCTGTATGTAGTTGGCAGTACTTTGTAACAATTTAGCCAACATGCAAAATAAAGTTCCGTTTCACGACAGTTTTTGAGAAACTGTGTAGTACTAATTAATTAATATTGTTTCATAGCATATAGATATAAAATTGTAGAATAATAATAAAATCAATATGATCAGGTTAAGAATCGTCTTTGTGAAAAGAAATAGTAATAGTGTGTTAATTAACTGTTTTGCTTCATTGATGTTTCCGGTAAATATCGATAGTTATTACATGGAGTAATGTATGTTAAATGTAATTACTGAATAGATACTATGATGTTTCACATTTATAATTAAATTAAGTTATTTTAGATGTTACTTTGTTAGAAAAAGTCATTGCCTCATTCGATTCAATGTATTGGGATTTTATTTGACACTGTTTACAAGGGCAAACAGTGTAGTGATGTTTGGGCGCCAAAAGTATAATATAAAAGGGTATAATGTTAGGTCAGGACAGTCGAGTCGCTGAGCAGCCGTCTTAAGGGTACGTTTCTCATTAATAACTTGTGTAATTTATCTGATCTGATGTGATGTGTAATATATGATTGTGTTGAAATTAGCAGAGGTCTACGTCCAGCAGGGCTGGACTGCCATAGACCGATTCGATTGATTGTATTCAAAGTTATTTATACTGCCCATGGCTTGGTTTAAAAGATAATGTATAGGTACTATCCTGCTGAACTATTTGTAAAGATATGACCCGTGTTGCTATTAATTGTAATGACGTGTACCAACTATTGATGGAATTAGATTATAGGCTAAATAGATGTATAGCAATTAATGTGACTTTGAAAAGAGTGGCCGTGAGTTTTATTGCCAGGTTCTTTCTCATAGGCTCTACCTATTGCGAATCTGGCGGTAAATGTAGAATTGAAAATCTTGACGAGAATAAAGATATTTTTATCTCATATTCATTTCTTTTCATTTCATAACTTGTTAGCTAATACCCTCCTTACAGAATATGCCTCTGGCTATCCCTTCGGGGATAAAAGGCGTGACCGTATGTATTGATATACCCACCCTCTACGAGACGAATCTAACATCAGAAGTGGGATCCATTCCACCCTTGCTAATACATTGATTACAAGTTTCAGAATCGACGGATTTTGCTGCTGCCTCGGGACGTTCGCTGCTCTGATGGCGACGAACGTGGTATTCTCGATCTTCGACCCGGCAATCAGTGGCAACAGTGGTATGATGTGTGTTTTTTTTGTGATCATGTTGTGTGTATTCTTGTGTAATTTTGTGTAAGTTATACCAGTGAAAATTTTTGATGTTTAAAATGAAGATATACCTACATATATTTTAAGCTTGTATTGAGTAGGTATAGCCAATAACGTTGCTGCAGGATTATGTCGGCTTTATTATCTACATTACTTCAACATGTAACTACTTAGGAACGTAGACTTGTTACGAAGAGGTTGAAAGAACGAAGAGGTTATTTTTTTGTTTCTTCTTTCTTTCAAAATATACCTAATACCTTACCTACTGGCATCATATTCATGGTCTTCGTTTTGTTTTGGAGGCCTATTAGAGAGGCCATTTAGGCAAGACGAAGCTTGGCGCGTAAAATCTCTTAGGAGATACCATCACTGTTTGGGACTACCATCTGATTCTGTAGTCTAGTAGTAGATCAAAAGAATTTAGCAGTAGTCAAAGCTGTATTTTACGGCTACACCAAGAAGTACCTACGAACAATTGGAACGTTGCGTATCCACTCCACAGTATTGTACGTCTACGTAACTCTTATTCCTAGTACCTTACGTAATGAAATGTCAGTTTGGCCCTTAGACCATATGGTTAGATGATCTAAGGTTTGGCCGAACGTTCTGTAGAAGATTCAAAAATCATTGATACGACAAAACAGAATTCTACTTTTCTCTCCCTTTCATTTATTCGTTGAGGTAATCTGTGGCAAGAATTCCATATAAACTCATCATTACTATCGGAATATGTTTTCAGAACTACCAATAACGTGTAGTATATTAAACTCATGATTAATAAACTTAGAGGTCAATGTACCGAATATTAAATAGGGAAGTACCTACTAGCCGACGACGTTAGGCAGTTTCATTCCGCGTTCCCGTAGGAATACATGAATAAAATGTAGCCTATGAACCTACTCGCTAGTTCTTTTATTGGTGAAAGAATTAAAAAAAAATCGGTTCATTGGTTTCAGAATCTATAATGCAAACAAAAACAACAAACTTTTCCATTGGGTAATATGAATAAGATACTAAACGCTTGTCTATGTTAGCAGGAATTCGTAAGTGGTATCACTACTTAGTACACAACACAAACAAAACTATGCACTATTTCTTCATTATACCATTATTTTCTCTTACGATTGTTCTTTGATCTAATTGGCGTCAATACGCTAGTTAATTTTAAATACCAACTAGATTTCCATATCAAATCTTGATTTCCTTTCGTTAACTTTCTGTATACCCAGAAGGTACATTAGGTGGCATGAAATATTTCGTCAATATGCCGCTCTTGGAAAATGTAGGTACTAGAAGATTTTTATCTTGTGACTCGGTATCGCGTTGAATGAACTATAGTAATAACTACCTACAAAATTTTTGTTGTCTAGGTATACTGTTTTTGCTGTGAATACTAGTTACTAATAAATCGAAGAGTTACTTATAATTACTGTATGTAGTGACATATGATATTTCAGGGCATAATAGACGCAGGAAAATAATAAAAGACAAAAGATTATTTGATTTGAGAAATAAGTAAGCAGGGTCATTACGTATGTTTCCGTACAATTATAGGAGTTGCCAAACTCATGATGCAAAATATATACTGTTATAAACCCCTTTCTAAAATGCATCATATCTGTTGATTTTAAATAGTTTACAATTGACTTTTAAAATAATAAGTGTAATAAATTATTTTTACGAAGTTTCTTTTTTATAAAATGATTAATAAATATTTTGCTACAATTATGCTGGACTTCATTCGTGAAAAAGGATTCTTTCATTAGATTTAATTTTTATAGCGCTATGGCTTCTGCAAGTAGCCAAGGCGATGCAGCTATTACAGTTATGACATTAGTTGTTAAATTTAACTTTATGTCGGTATAACTGAAGCTTATATTCTAACTAGTGTTAAAAAAATAATTCACGACATTGTTGCAGTTCGTTTAGACAGACGTATAAAGGACCTAGACGCAAACCGGCGCACTGACCCTATACCGATCAGTAAAAAGTGAGTTGACCTAATTTTGTGTTCTGGCTCGTACCTATATTATTATTGAAAGAATACATTTGAAATATAAATAAACTTAAATAGTAATCAGAGTACAAATAGTAAGAAGATACTTTTAATAGTTGATATAGTTTCAACATGTAAAGCATTTTTAAATAAGTACATTGTTTTACTCTATACCTACAGCATAAAATAAAACAAGTCGGTGATAGATTCTCCCCGCAAAATGACTAGGTACATGACTGTGATAACCTTAAAGGCCCATAGCAAATAAACCTATACTCCATAATGATCGTTGACTCTGCGAGTTAGCTATAGGTTATATCTGAAACGTATTAATCGCTAAAGATGGTCGAGGTATCAGTTTATTGATTTACCTAATTGAAGATAACATTTTTGATAAAAAAAACTTTGCTTATTAAGAAAAGGAATGTAATGGTAACGAAGAAAGTATTATATTTAAAAAAAGTAGTGATATATATTAAAAGGAAAAGGCCGCTAGTCGATAGTTTGATTGGTACTTGTCCATCTCGCTGGTAGCGGGTGAACGGGACATATATGTCAAGTCATGGAAACTAATCAATATGTTTCTGCTGGTCGGTCAATTGTTTGGTGCAAGTCTGGATCACAAGCAGCGGGTGCAGGACTTGACACGTCTATGCAATTGACAAACATATGGGTTAGTAATTATGTTTCCGCTGGTCGGTCAATTGTTTGGTGCAAGTCCGTATCCAAGAGCAGCGGTTGGAAGGACATGACACGTCTATGCAATTGGCAAACATAAAAACAAAATAGAAAGAACGACATGACTATAACAGCATAACTAAGACTGTGCCTATGACTAAGACTAAGAATACTACTATTGTACAAAACGCTAGCCGAAATATAACATTTATTGATTAGATAATTTAACATTTAATTTAGTAGATATTTTGATATTTAATTTATTTGTTTTAGATTTACTTGACATGGTTTGACATGATTTACTTTATATGACAAATCGAAATGTTACATTGTATGCTATTTATTAATGGTGTGGACATTTTCAGAAGTCTAGAATTTTTTTAGGGTTAGCTTTGAAAACTGGCAACCTTGTCTGTCAATCTACATTGAAATAATTGTTATTGTTTATGTGTTCGAAGTGTAATTATGATCTAAATAAGAAAATAGCCTTTGAGAATGCCGAAAGACGAAACCAGTTAGATATTACAATAATAAATGTTATGGAACAGAAGTTAAGTTTTGCAATATATTATTATGAAATATAAAATCTGTTGGTCAGTCACTGCCCTGATGCTGAATATGGAAAGTCATATGTAGCTGGTGATACGAATAGCATATAGCATGACAATGCCAGTGAATAATGAAACAGTTAATTATATTTATGTATGATGATGATGTAAACTTAATAGCATCTAACTTGTTTTTATTGTTTAACTTATACAATTTATTGGTTACATTAGGGCAACCCATAATTAGCTATACCTACTGAACTGAATATTATCATGTTATTTTTTAAACTCTGTTGGTTTTGACAATTAAAATGAATATATTTGTACTTCGAGAGCGAAGTACTTGTCAGTATGGCCGTGATAGATATGCTTATACCTATGTAAATAACTTGGTTGACCGTGCTGGTTCGCGGTTTACAGCTTGGCATAAAAGAGTAGAAAATAGTGTTTTTGTGCTGTTTATATGGCAACCCATTAGAAAGAACCATTATTTATTGTACGGTAAACATTTTAATCTTCTGTATGTAGTTGGCAGTACTTTGTAACAATTTAGCCAACATGCAAAATAAAGTTCCGTTTCACGACAGTTTTTGAGAAACTGTGTAGTACTAATTAATTAATATTGTTTCATAGCATATAGATATAAAATTGTAGAATAATAATAAAATCAATATGATCAGGTTAAGAATCGTCTTTGTGAAAAGAAATAGTAATAGTGTGTTAATTAACTGTTTTGCTTCATTGATGTTTCCGGTAAATATCGATAGTTATTACATGGAGTAATGTATGTTAAATGTAATTACTGAATAGATACTATGATGTTTCACATTTATAATTAAATTAAGTTATTTTAGATGTTAATTTGTTAGAAAAAGTCATTGCCTCATTCGATTCAATGTATTGGGATTTTATTTGACACTGTTTACAAGGGCAAACAGTGTAGTGATGTTTGGGCGCCAAAAGTATAATATAAAAGGGTCTATTGTTAGGTCAGGACAGTCGAGTCACTGAGCAGCCGTCTTAAGGGTACGTTTCTCATTAATAACTTGTGTAATTTATCTGATCTGATGTGATGTGTAATATATGATTGTGTTGAAATTAGCAGAGGTCTACGTCCAGCAGGGCTGGACTGCCATAGACCGATTCGATTGATTGTATTCAAAGTTATTTATACTGCCCATGGCTTGGTTTAAAAGATAATGTATAGGTACTATCCTGCTGAACTATTTGTAAAGATATGACCCGTGTTGCTATTAATTGTAATGACGTGTACCAACTATTGATGGAATTAGATTATAGGCTAAATAGATGTATAGCAATTAATGTGACTTTGAAAAGAGTGGCCGTGAGTTTTATTGCCAGGTTCTTTCTCATAGGCTCTACCTATTGCGAATCTGGCGGTAAATGTAGAATTGAAAATCTTGACGAGAATAAAGATATTTTTATCTCATATTCATTTCTTTTCATTTCATAACTTGTTAGCTAATACCCTCCTTACAGAATATGCCTCTGGCTATCCCTTCGGGGATAAAAGGCGTGACCGTATGTATTGATATACCCACCCTCTACGAGACGAATCTAACACATGCAATATAATTTTACACTATTATTTAAGTCATATCAGCATTATTAATAATTAAACATGCAAAAAAACAACAAACAATGTCTAATTATTGTTTTAGAATTTCTGTTATAATTAAATGTATCCAATGTCAATTTATTAAGTAGGTACAATTAAATTAATATTTTAAAACAATGTCAAATTAAATTACAATGTCATCAATGTCAAATGCATCGATGTAATTTAATAAATTCCATTAAGAATGTCAAGCTGTGTTTAAATTTAGTCTGCCCTTAACCACTAAAATTACAATATTTATTTAACATTACAATTACAAGAGCAGTCCCTCTTTAGCGGAGAACTTTAAATCAATTGCCTCCCAATCATACGGGGGCTAATATCTACATATATGGTAATATCTAAAATATCTAAATTTAAGCCCTATTTGTGAATTCATCAATAGAATAAAAACACCTGTCAACTAAATAATTTCTAAGCTTAGTCTTAAAGTCATTTTTGTAAATTGACTCCTTTATTTCTACAGGAAGTTTATTAAAAAGATTGATTGAGTTATACAACGTGCCATGTTTAACCACTTCCAGAGTAGGAGCAATTTTGGATGATATATCTTTCCTTCGTGTCCTTTCTCGTATCAACCTTTCCTCATTATTCTCATAACTGTGGATATCTTTAGAAAATTGAGTAAGCAATACCATGATATGCAAACTCGGCACTGTCAACATTCCCAGTTCCCCGAAATGTTGCCTACACGACTCTTGCTGGTGAATACGGACCATTGTTCTTATAGCTCTTTTCTGAGCTATAAAAGCTTTCTGAACGTTGTAATCGTAACTGCACCCCCAAAATAGGATGCTATATCTAAGCCTAGACTCAACTAAAGAGAAGTAGACACTTCTTAGTTGATCTCTACTCACTACATCACGCACACTTCTTAAGATGTAACACGCAGAGTGTATGCTCGCTTCTACAGCCGATAACTCACACTTCCAGTTTAATAAAGTATCGACATGTACTCCTAAAAATTTAACTTCATCTACCATTTCTACTTCGTCACCATTTAAATTACAATGCAGTCTGTCAGAATTCCTACTAGTAGATTTGAACAAAATGATTTTGGACTTATCGTTGTTAATTCTAAGGCAGTTATGTGAAAACCTCTGATGAAACCTATCCAAAACCAAATTCATTCTCTGATTCAGACTACAGGTATCGTTTGCTGAGATAATAGCGTTCGTATCATCCGCGAAAACAGTCAATTTTACCTCGTTATTTGCTACACCTACGATATCTTGTATAAGGTCATTGATGAAGATTATGAAAAATATGGGACCGAGAGTAGAACCTTGTGGCACACCTGTTTTTATTTTACAGAGCTTTGATTTAAATGATTCCTCGCATTTTGTTGTAATAGTGCCTGTTCTCTCACTGCTTTTGTGCTTGATTTCTACAAACATATACCTATTTTGTAAGTAGGAGGTGAACAGTTTTTTTATTTGACCTCTTATTCCGTAGTGTTCTAATTTCTCAATTAAGAGGTCATGATTTACTGCATCAAACGCAGAACTAAGGTTCAAAAAGATACCTGCCACCTTTTGTTTGCTGTTTAATTTCATTAATACGTCATTGATTAAGGTAATAATAGCGTCACGCGTTCCCACATTCTTCAAATAGCCAAACTGTCTCATACCTAAGTGCCCTAGTAACCTACTCTTTAATAATAATTCAAATATCTTCGATTTGGTTGGTAACAATGATATCGGCCTGTACTTATTTGGGTCACGCTTTGAGCCTTTTTTATGTATGGGAATAATTTTGGCAATTTTAAATTGGTCGGGGAAAATAGCATCCTTAATACACTTATTATAAAAATTTGCCAGCGGTTCTGCTAGTATGTCTATATTATCCTTAATGACAGTTATGGGCACATCATCGTATCCACAAGACATCTTGTTCTTCATTCTCTTGACCACTTTGACAACCTCCATAGAACTCACCCAATCTATATTCATGTCGTTTACTGCTCTAATTGTGTTTACTTTTGGCAAGTCCAAAGCCTTGCTATGGTGACAGTTACGGGGATTAAAATCCTTATCAAAACACTCGCTAAATATATTAACGATTTCCACAGGATTCGAAGTAATAGAACCGTTGTTCATCAAAGAATAGTCACAGTCATCCTTTGCCTTTTTGTTCCTATGCCTGTTAACTATGCCCCATATATCTTTAGAGATATTATCAGATTTTGCCAGAGCAGACTGAACTGCAAGTCTTTTTGCATTTCTAACTACTCTTTTATATATATTTAAGTATTTCTTTCTATATGTGCTCAACGAACTGTGACTACTTCCCTCACGCAAAGGAATCGCTTCATTATGCTAGATGTTTTAATTCCCTTAGTTATCCACTTAAGTCCCCTCTCCCGTTTGTAATATCTTTTTACCTTTTTATTTTTAAAATTCTCATTAAAATATTCATTAAATTTTGTGATAAACGTGCTAGGTCCCATAGAATTCATGTCATTTTCTAGTAGTAATTCCCTAAATTTATTTTTATTTTCTACGTTAAAATTTCGTTTATAAACAAACCTATACCTGTTGCATATATTCTTAAACTTAATAGCGTTATGAATTGATTGGCACAATAAACTGGCATGACCATCAGCCAGACCATTGTGGTCCACTGTGCAATCGACTATACAGTCCCTATCAAGATTGGTCAAGAAGTTATCCAATGAAGAAAGAATGTCGTTTCGTACAAATGTTATCACATGCACTAACGGTCTAAAATTGTAAGAAGTCAATATATTAATAAAATCAGTCCTTTTCGTCGATTCCACTAATAGATCCACATTAAAATCTCCACATATAAAGCATTTCTTGTCAAAAGTGTATTCTAATAATGTTTCTAACATACTCATAAACATTTCCAAGTTTTGCTTATAGGGACTACGATAACAACAAAAAATGTATGCATCTGACCAGCATCAGCATGTCTTTGACACCGCAAATTTCAAAAGTATCCACCTTGTACAATTCTTTGCATATTGTCACTTCCTCACATATTCTGTCCTGTCGAGAAAGGATTAGAGACCCGCCACGCTTCTTTTTACTTCTACTATTGTATGTAACAAGCTTAAAATCTGTGAAATGGAAACATTTAGCAACAGAATTGTTTAGGAAGTGCTCAGTCAAACATATATAATGTATTAAGGAATCCAGACCTTGTGTATAAATTTTAAATTCATCCTTTTTACAATTTATTCCACATACATTTTGAAGTAAAATATTTAACGCATAACAATTAGTTCTGTCTGGTTCACTATTATTTGTATTTTTAACTGTCCCTTGTAAGCAGTTATTGTTGTTTACGAAAAAAGTCGCTGTGGGCTGTATTTACAATTTCAGTTACAGAAGAGTCCTGCAAGCAGTGATCAACCACCCCTTTTCTTCCACAGTTATATTCTCCGCATGTTTGTGTGCTAACATCCTTATATTTTATCAAATTTATTTTATTTTCAGAAATCTCTTTTAAATTACTGATATGACTTTGGTACTTAATCTTGTACCCAAGTTGCAAAATCTCTCTATGTATCAATTGACAAGCTTGTATTAAATTAAAATAATTAAAACTATTACAATTATGGTCCAATGATATAAACCTCGAATTATCATTGTTATGGCAAACATGTCTTATCACATTGTTTAGTTTGTTAACATTTAAGTATTTATTATAGTAAACCTTACACATCAATACATTTGTAAATTTCAATTTTTGCAAATTATAATGGAGAAAAGAAGACACGTCCAAAGGATTCTCATCATGTGAACCTGCCATTATTACAATAAAGTCTTGGTCAGTAAAATATTTACATATGGTTACACATGAACTAACAATTTCCTTAAGAGGTGCATCCTTTTTTATCACTGAGAATACCGTATAAGTGTCTCTGACATAATTCTGAAATCTTCTGCGCAAATACTAAATTCTGCAAAAATAGCAGTTTTATGCTTTGGTATCGCCGTTAACTTTTCTGTCCCTGGAGCGGACGTTTCATATGTACACTTTCCTCGCATGTTTCCTTGTTCACTTGAAATCTCAACCCCATGCGGTGCACTTTTCGATGTGCTCAATACGCTCCCGCTTCCTATAGCGTCATTGTCCAAGGTCTCATCAGTAAAACACGAAGTCGAATTTGATTTCTCATTGTGATTCTTATAACTGAGTCTACGTGAACCTGTTACTGAAGGCCCATTACGCACCAGTAATCTTTGTTTGAACTGAGGTGAGAAAAATCAGTTTGGTGTATTGCTTATCTCATTTGAATTCTCCTGTATTCCAACCGATTTTAGTAACTTTATTTTATTCTCGCAAAGTCGTAGTTCATTTTTTAAAGTGTGGTTTTCTGAATTAAGGTTGTCGATTTCTGTGTTTGCTATTTGTAACTCTTTTTTTAAATTATTTATTTCCTCTTTCAATGAGCCCATGTCATCAATAACACCGGGTAAACTTTGATATGAAATATCAGCGTCCTCATCGCAGTCATTAGCGCTTAGCGGAGAGGTTTTATTTGTTTTTTTCCTTTGCGTAATATTCAAGGTGTATGGCTCTTCCATTTTACCAATAATACAAGTTATGACTGGTATTACGAATATGTACAATTACAGTGTCAAATGAGATATAATTTAAGCATCAAATTATCGGACAAAAAGAACTTTTTATTAGATTAGATTATAACTTCAGAAAACATTGTCTTACCATCGCTTTTTTTGTTTTTTTATAGAGTGATTAAAGTAGATAGATTCACTGATTCAATAGACTATCAAACGGATTTTTATGCAATTTTCACCAAAGGTCATATAATTTTTAAAGTGATGAACTGTTTTTTTTTTCATAGTATCTATAATATTTATAAAATGAAATTTAAGTCTTACGAGTTATATGGTTTGAGAAAAATGTAAAGCGTTATCCATTCATATAAAATGCGTAGCAAATTCTTGCTACGCATAGATATAAAACTATTCATTGAATTTTCATGTAGCTTTTACCAAAGGATAGAGTGATTTATTAAAAAGTTTTAATTATAAGAACGTATGACGCAGGTGAAGAGGCTGGGCATAAGATATTAGTAAACTTGTAACAACTAACGCTGTTTTTGGAAGTATTCAAATTTACATTACATGTCTTGTGTCAATATCACTTCTGTTCGTACCTACTATGTTCTAACTTACATTCATTGAACCCGTTTTTGAGCACACCAGACCAACATAAAAATGATACGAACGCAGATAGGTACCTTAATAACATACAACATGTCGTAAATATCGTTTTCATTCCTTCTATTCGAAAAGAATCACTTTGCACCACGATAACGGGGCGCAAAATAGCTCTTTTCTGTTAAGAGCTTTTTAGCGGGCGGCAAAGTGATTTGAATAGGGAACTTGAAAATTTCATAGAAATCGAACGCAAATTGTATGAATCACTGGCTGGTAAGCGTTGGCTGCACAGCGCGGTGTCCGGAGCTAACTAAAAAAAACTGAAGAGCGCCATTTATCTTTTTTTTTTTTTTTTTTTTTTTTTATACTACTTAGGTGGCAGACAAGCTTACGGCCCACCGGAAGGTTGGTAACCGTAGCCTATAGACGTTTGCAACACCAGAGGCGCTACACACGCGCTGCCGACCCGGGCGCAGGTTGTGACGACCCACAGTTGAAATTTTTCAAGCCGCCCGTAAGGCCTTCAACTTGGCTTAACGACTGTCATTTTACTGACAACCGGGACCAACAGCTTATCGTGCCTTCCGAAGCACGGAAACGCTCGTAAATAAATGTCACAAAGTGGTCCACGTGGTGGTCACCCATCCATATCCATATCTGTTCGTGTTCGTCATTATTAATGTTCTTGTAATCAGTAAACATATTTTATTGTTAGTATTCTGCAAATATAATAAGTTCTACTTCAAGTTATGAAAGTGACAATCCATGAACTCCTGGAACAATAACTGTAGAAGGTAACTACGTCGTACAAAACTAATTTTTTTCTCATAGAAAGGGAATGAAAAGTAAAATATATAACTCGAGGGCAAATTATTTTTCCCTCGGGCGGTGTACTTTGAATCCCTCACTGCGCTCAGGATTCTATGTTAGAATCCCTCGCTATGCTCGGGATTCTATTCCAGAATCCTTCGCTTTGTTCGTGATTCAAAGTAGCGCCCTCGCCGTAAAAATGGATTATTCCGTTAATCCCAAAAAATCCACACAATGGGGTGGATAACCGGAATTACATGTTATGGTATGTCCGAAATTCCACCCAAGGGGTGGATTTCCGGATCTATTCATGATAAAAAAAAGATAAAAAAAAAAAACAAAAGAAGATCGAAAAAACAAATGAAGATCGGCAAAACAAATGAAGATCGTCGAAACAAATGACGTTCAAATAAACAAATGACGATCGGAAAACAAATGAAGATCGGCAAATAATCTAGCTGCGTTTGCCATTGACAAAAATAGGTGCCAGCAATTCTCGATCTTATGAACATGCATAATATTTATTTATTTTTTACATAGTCATGGTCAGTGATGTCTGTTAACGCCTAAAAGAACATTTTTAGAGAAGTGTCATTAAGGTCGAGATTTGCTTGCACCTATTTTTTTAAATGGCACACGTATCTAGATTACAAAAAATGGCTGCAAGTAATTTTTGACCCTCAAAAATCAACAAGACTGAAAGCTCAAATATCAGAACTCAGAACTCAAAACTGAAAACTCAAAGCTCATACTTAAGTCTTTTGTTTTATTAAGTTGCAAATTTTTTATCGGTTTTCATTTCTTTTCGATCATTATTTATTATGATGATCTTCATTTGTTTTTGGTCGTCATTTGTTTATCTGACCGTCATTTATTTTGTCGATCTTCATTTGTTTTGTCAATATTCATTTGTTTATCCGACCATCATTTGTTTTGTCGATCTTCAATTGTTTTGTCAATCTTCATTTGTTTATCCGACCATCATTTGTTTTGTCGATCTTCATTTGTTTTTTCGATCATCATTTGTTTATTCGATTCGATCAAAAACAAATCAAGATTGGCAAAACAAATAACGATCACAAAAAGGAAAATAGAATAAAATATATATGACAGAAGAGGCAGAGCAGGATTCTCTGAAGGATGCATGACATCAGCTACGCTTATGTCAACTCCTTCATTACCATCACTCATGGTAATAAAAGAAAAAGTTCCACGACAGAATTATTTTATTACTTCAATCTTACAATGTCTGAAGTTTAAACTAGCTCAAATCAGAATAAAATAAAATAAAGAAACCCTATGTTACTTAACTTATTTCTTCTATGTCCGTCGTCCATCAATGCCTCAGCACAACCAACAAGATGGATGCGTTTTTGGTTTTCTAGCATTTACAAAACCAACTCATATTTGCCGTGTTGGTAGCACCGACCTTACCTATTTGGAGGATATAGTTTCTAGCCAATGATAGAGAACGGCCACGAAAGTAGTTGGTTTTGTAAATACTTTACAACATAAACTAATGTGCTAGAATACAAATAGATGTTGAATTAAATTTTACTTAATAAATGACAATTACTCACGCTTTGTAAGTATTTTCATAACTACATTAGCAAAAGCATCATTAAAGTAAAAGTACACAAAATGATAATCATGACGTTCTTATAAATCAATTTACTCATTAATAAAAACATGAACTATCTGATTCACGTTATTATTCCAGATATATTGTGCTGATAATTTTAGATATCAATAAAACGCTCATTAATTAATACAATGCAATTACAAACATCTGTATCAGTTTTCTAATTATAATTGTGGTCGCAAGACAAAATGTTTTAAAACCTTTAGCAGGAAATCATGACAATACTATTTACAGTTTTCATAACTTACATATAATTTCAGGATTCCGTAATAATATGATAAATCATTTTATGAATTATTGAGCTCGCGCCGACATATAAAATAGAAGAAATCTAGCTGCGTTTGCCATTGAAAAAAATAGGTGCTAGCAATTCTCGATCTTATGAACATGCATAATATTTATTTATTTTTTACATAGTCATGATCAGTGATGTCTGTTAACGCCTAAAAGAACATTTTTAGAGAAGTGTCATTAAGGTCGAGATTTGCTTGCACCTATTTTTTTGAATGGCACACGCATCTAGATTACAAAGTATGGCTTCAAGTAATTTTTGACCCTCAAAAATCAACAAGGCTGAAAGCTCAAAAGTCAGAACTCAGAGCTCAAAACCCAAAACACAAAACTCAAAGCTCATACTTAGGTCTTTTGTTTTATTAATTTGCATATGTTTTATCGGTTTTCATTTGATTTTCGATCTTCATTTATTTTGATGATCTTCATTTGTTTTTTCGATCGTCATTTGTTTATCTGACCGTCATTTATTTGGTCGATCTTCACTTGTGTATTGTTTTTTCGATCGTCATTTGTTTATCTGACCGTCATTTATTTTGTCGATCTTCATTTGTATATCCGACTGTCATTTGTCTTGTCGATCTTTATTTGTTTTGTCAATCTTCATTTGTTTATTCGACCGTCATTTGTTTTGTCGATCTTCACTTGTTTTTTCGATCGTCATTTGTTTATTAGACCGTAATTTGTTTTGACGATCTTCATTTGTTTTGCCAATCTTCATTTGATTTTCGATCGTCATTTGTTTATCCGACCGTCATTTGTTTTGGCGATCTTCATTTGTTTCTTTTGATTCATTTGTTTTGCTGATCTCCATGTGTTTTGTCCATCTTCGAAATCCACCCATTTCATGGGTGGATTAGCGGACTAATTGGATCAATAATATATAATTCCGGAAATCCACCCCTTGGGTGGATTTTCGTGGGTGGATTACCGGACTATTTTGATTAATAATATATAATTCCGGAAATCCACCCAAGGGGTGGATTTTTATGGGTGGATTAACGGACTAATTTGCCCCCTTGTTATACAATCTACTAGTTGTATTCCAAAATATTTTATTTTTATAGTGTTTCATTATTCATCGGTTTGTTCGTAGCAATCTAGCAATATAATGCTTCATAAAACAGCTTCTTACCGCTCATTATTTGAGCCGAATTTAGTGAATTCAATTTCATTTTGGACACCGCTAGCAGAAATTGGAAGCATTTGAAATTCAAATTGAATAAAGGTACAGTCAGCCAAGAAAGTGGTCTAACAGTTTTGACAAAAGTTTTTGTGAGATCTATAACTTTTCTAATGAAAATAAGTAAGTTATCTTAGACCTACTAGAGTTGTTGTGAACTCTGATAATTGAAACTTGACACTTGGTATGATGTAATTAAAGCTTCCTTATAGCTATGAAGTTTCTCTTCCTTCTTCCATCTTTTTATCGATTAACTAAGTTCTGTTTATTTACTTACTTTGAATCACACTCACACAAATATGTCCCTACTCGCAACAAGCACTGTGCAGTTAGTAGTAAGTAAACTGGTAAGAATGAGGACAGAGAATACAGTTAGATTGTGTCAATCTCACGAATTTTGACTCAGCCAAAAGGGTTAAGCGACATTATTAAGATTTAGGGTTTATTAAAAATGTAGAGTTCAGAACAACGTAGCATAACAAACCAACACATAAATTTCAATACTAATAGATTGTTGATTTTCACGTAACACTGCGTCTAAAGGGTATCTTATGTGTAGAAACCTTTAGGTCAATAGCATATTATTGAAACTCTTATTCATTAGAAATAGTTTCAGCTACATAACAACCCTACTGTTGATATATTACGAGTCATTTTCAAGCCGTTAGCCCCACCTCCACACCAATTGTCGCAAGACGGTAACCGCAGACAAATGGGACAACTATTGTTGGTCGCCTACCAGTCCTTGATACTTTATAAACACATTACCTACCTAAACAACAGAAATAAATCATGTGACGTCTTCATAAATAATGTCTACGCGTTATTACGTTTCTTGGTTAGAAAATGTCCTACATAAAGATCCCATCAACTTTATTACAGGTACTTATTTCTACAATTTGGAACATTGGATTGGTTAACGAATCAATAACTATTATTTAACTGTCACTGCAGAGGTAATCGTATGTACAACTCTAGGTAAATGTTTACAGGTTGTATGTAACTATTACATGATAAGTGATATACTTAGATGATAATGGACCCAATTCACAGAAAGTTAAGAGTAGAACATCTTACCTAGATGTTTTACGTGTCAGAAAGAGAGTATTTAACCTTATCCACAATATCCACATAATAGAGAACGCCTCTGGCTCCTCTTGTGTGTAACTCGATTTATGGAAGACTGAATTACTGAAACGATTTTCATGAAATTTGATATAGAGACAGAATAAACGTTGCAAAAGGTAGTCTGTAGTATCAGAGTATTTTGTTTTTTTTTAATCATTTGGTGTGTAATATTTTTATATCAATTGCAACAGTTTCTTAATTCTTTGCCTAAACGAGACACTATTCCAAAGAGAAACACTACAATTAGCTGTTGTAAAGAACCTACACCGGAAATAATTAAATATAGAGTAGAAAGTGTAGGTAAATAACATATATTACAAGTAACAGTAAGAAACGTCTGAAAACAAAATAGGTGGATGGGGTCGATAAATATTCGAAATAATGTACAAGACTGTCGTAACTCTATCGAGATGTCACAGAATCCTCCCTATTGCAGACTAAGAAACTAAGTACAATATAATAAAATATTGTTCCTAATATAATAAATGAAGACCTTTTAAATACACCAGGAAGGCTGATGATTTTCTTTGCCAGAGAATATAATTACGCAATTCCAACAAATTAAGAAGATATAGTAGGGTTTAATTGCACAGGCATAAATTGTTTCCTGAGCAGATAATTTCTCAGCATGGTTTTATGTACGACTCGTAAAACTCGGAAGTGTTCAGCCTCGATATGTGGCCATTAAGTGCTAAGTTCGACCGTGCCATACTCCTTTTAAGGGGCATATTGATCTACCAATTTGCTCGTTCAGTGGTGGTTTATTCATATGGTTCTGCGGATTATAAAGTTGCAACCATGCTGAACTTAAATATATGTATGTATACATATTTGATACTAAATATTTCATATATTAAGTATCAAATATGTATACAAACATGTACCTCTGAACTTCATACCACTTCAGAATCATGTGAATCATGTGGTGTGTAATAATTAAAAATTCTCACCTTATAAATTTTCTCTGGACTTCAACTTGGAAAATTTGTCTAGCGTTTTTCGAGTCAAAAGAAATTCCACATTCACACTTGACATATCTACATACATACATGCATACATACATACATACACATAGTCATGTCTTTATTGCCGAAGAGGTAGGCAGTAGTATACGCCTACGTTTCACGTTATAGTATTATGTCCCACGTTATAGGTGGTGGTGAGCATTTTGCCGTGTTATCAAACGTAGTATGAAAAATTATATAACTTACTAGCTGTCCCGCGCAACTCCGTTTGCGTGATAAATAAAGAACCGCTCGACCGATTTTGTGCAAACTTCACATAAACCATCTACTAAATAGTCCGAACAAAGCCTAAACATTTGGTTTGGATAGGTGAGCCCGTTCTTGAGTTATAAAATTACAACGAAAAGTGGCATTGATTTTTATATATATAGATAAACACATTTTAACTGCTATTTTAGTGTTCTGCGTTCCAACATAAAGAACGCAGAACACTAAAATAGCAGTTTACATCGTTTAATAGAACAATGCACGAACTTGTATGAATGATTTAGACCCTGATTACGTCCGATTTATATGAAAATCAATTCTCACATGTAAGTTGTTTGTATACATAAAGCGGGGTTAGGTCAAGTTGTTTTCATAACATTTTCGCGCTAATAATTATGTCACAAGCATAGATTTTGAATTTTACGCTACAAGTACCAATTTATTGTAGGTCAGTTATCTAGCACCAAAGATAGCTTGACACTAAAATTTGATAACTAAATTTACTCACTCTTCTTCAGTAAATACCTACATAGGAATCGGTGTATTTCCAAATTATTATACCTATCCAAAATGATTCTTCTTTAGCTATACATACATAAATGATATAGAATTAAAACCAGGCATGTGATTTCAACCACGTCGAAAATAATTAAGTAAAATGATTCGGGCTTCATTATGAAACGCGAATAAAAGCAGGTCGTTACTCTGTTGTTTAATAAAGGTCGCAATGAAAGTCATAATTAATCATAGAGTGACTTTTTTTCTCGTTAAACACAATTATTTCGGACATGCGTGAACTTTTTTTGGAAATAAGTTTTGTACAGAGAGGTGGCCAGAGAAGTAAGATTTTTTCCTTTTACGGTTTCGTACCCATAGGGTAAAAATGGGTGTGTCTGTCTGTTCGTCCGACATGAGGCTCTATCTCAGGAACCGTGATAGTTAGAGAGCTGAAAGTTTCATAGATGATGTATTTATGTCGCCACTAAGACAACAAATCAGAAAAAAGGAAAGGATTAAGAGGGACTCCTTCATCCGCCCCTTTTTTCTGATTTTAGTAAAACCAAACGTGATTTTTTGCTGTTTTTTGGTACAGAACTAATTCTCATTAGTTTAAAAATGTTAGCGACGCGACGCTACGGGAGTAAATGTGTCGAGAGAAAATGCGACGGGAAACGTGATATTAAAATATTAATACCACACCTCTCTTTTTTTCACGTTCACGTGACATAAACGAAGTAGCACGAGTCAACTAGTATAATACATATAAATATATCAAACGATTAATACTAACTTTAATACAACATTCGTTTGTTAAGCTCCAATAGATATTAATTCAATTTCAATAAAGTTGATAATTAATAAAGTAATCCGTAAACGAGCCTTAATCAAACACAGATAACCTACTACTTTACGGGATAAAGGCAGAAAATAAAATATTGATGCTTTGGTTTCCGTAGGTTTGTTGTTAGTGTACAGTTTGAATTATTAATCAATTTTATATCCGTGTAAAACAGTGTGAGCTTGTATATTCAATGTAGATAAATTGAAATCAGAACTAGCTCAATACATTATTGAGACATATTGTGTATCGTATATGCTTAGGTACATGTTTCAGAACTACGTAACTATTGTATTTTATAGTTGGACATTGTATTGGAGTATACGCCCACATTTTGTCATTTATTTTAGTCCCACATTGAAAATGTTCAGTCAGTAGCTCTCGTAGCCTCGCTGACACAAAATTCAACAAGCGATCACTACGTTAAGCAGCTATTGCTAAAGCCGGTCCTCATTTCAATGCTCAAGTCTCAATTCAGAAGGCAAAATCTCGCGGTAATGGTACCTCAAGTATTATCTGCTTAGTTTACCCGTTTTTTATGAGATAAATAGCATATCAAACTCTTATTCGTTAGGGTCTAAATTATGTCATCGAAACACGAAACCTAAAGAACTAGTCGTTCAATACCCAATTCATGATTCATTACAGCATGTATAATGTAGCTAAGTTAAGAATATCTATTTACTGCGAAGACTAATAAATATCACGATATGATTCTTGATATTCGGAACTTTTATTACAGCTAGACTATTTATCTAGAGAGTATTTTCCTAGACCTGTAATTTTAAAACTTTCTGCTCCTAAGATTCCTTTAGGACGCTCTTGCTCTACAATTTACACTGTTTCGCTGTGTAAATTTTATCTCGTTTAGTATCCTCATTTAGTTAATTGATCACATTCCTGAAGTGTCTATGTTACAAAGATATTTTAAAAATGTAAATGTAATGTATGTAAATAAAATAAAAAAAAGCATAAAATAATTTTGTAAAACTTTCAAACTGTCTACAAGCATTTACATCACCGCATATATTTTATAATAATGATATGTGTAGTCTTACTAGTCAACTGCAGGAGCCACTTTGTAGTCGTTCAAAGCAATCTCCTTAAATATGAGCTCATATCAATGAACATAAACGTGAATATGAATAAACATGTAGCTTTTATGACTCTTACCCATAAATGGAAGGGTAACTATACTAAAGTACCTACGTATTTAGGCTGTTGGCAGTTATTATTCTACATAACCAGGTAATTATTTTAAACAATTATTACAACTATTGCCTCGGTGGCACAGTGGTAGTTCTAAGTTCATGATGATGACAGTCTTTGCTGAGGTCTGGGGTTCGACTCCCCGGTTTGGAAATATTTCTAGGATCCGCAATGTTGATTTAGAAGTCTAGATGTTTTATATTTAACAAAAAAAAGTACAATATTGGAAAAAAAAAACTAACCTACATATCCATAACCTAATGTTTCGTAATAACAAAAACATTTTCAAGGAAAGTTGACATCAGGTGGAGTGATCGTAAAAATATAATCCTAACGCCTGAAACACACATGTTAGCCTAATCCAGCCCCTGACATTTGATCACGTTATGATGAGAGAATGATGAAATTACTTGGATGAAATTGTTCTTATCGATAAGACTGCCCTCTTTGTGCTCCAGAAATTGTATTTTATTTCGATGTAAATAAAGCATAGGTATTTGTGTTCCAGTCTCATAAATAAAACACGGTATACACCCAGCAAAATCTATATGAAAGTTTAATTTGTGTTGATAATATCGTTGCTGACATCCTGTTTGTCCTACATGTGTTAGGCAAAGGCTCTTTGGCGGATACTGAGCAGCATTAATCTCATTAAAGTTTTAATACATTTCGTATTAAACTGTACCTAAGCTTACAGCTGCCGTATAAAAGCTATGAACTATTTTATCACACACTTGTCCAAAGTACTAGTGTAGCGCAGGCAGGTCCAAGTCTACACCATTATCGTTAGCTGTAATAATGAAGGTTTTAGTTCCATTTGTTTTACAACTCTCTCAGCAGTTTCTACGAGTGTATAAAAGTAAGAATGAGTCAAGTTTTTATCTCTGCGGAATAAAGTTGTGGCCCTTAAAGTAACACACTTCGTGTAGGTAGGTACCGACGTGTCTGAGGAACTTGTTAGAGTAGAAATTATGAGTACAGCCGCTGGATTTCGAAGAAAATTGTTTGTAAGTACATGCTTTGTACAATACATACATAGCTTTCATTTATAAACTAATGCCCGAGACTTCACATGCGTGAAGTTTCTACTGTGGAAAAGTTTGCACGGAAATCAAGGTACCTAGTTTATTAGTATCATGTAAAACCATATTTATAGAATTTTTCGCTACTCTAATTTTAAACCTATGTGTAAAACTAATAAATCAAAAGAGACGTGTTTCAGCATATATCTGAAATCTACCCACAAGGGTGTTTAACAGGAAAACTGACACCTTATAGGGTTCCAAGTATGACGCGAGTAAAGCTGCGATGCATAAGTAAGTACTCGTATTAAAGTAAACACATAATAAATATTCAGTACCTAATATTACCTCGCATTCCCTGAATCACGTTTCACTTAGCTGTTTAAACACTGCCAATACCACTTCAGAGTAATCTGCTATATTTCACTACAATTTTGCTCTTTTCCAAATCGTACTGAAGTATTTGCTCAGTGATCCCATAAGATTATGGTATGCAAATCGTGGGGCCTGCATAATGTATTTGGAATTATTCAATCGGGCCATTTCTTTCACTGCGTGTAGAGTGGTTGGAGATTTATGTCATTGGGATTTCATCTTAGTTCTGCACAGTTATATTCTGTCTCTATAAATCAAAACTGGAATTTCGGAATAGTACGTACCTTCGAATAATATATAATGTGAGACACTTTCACTCGAAGCCATCTCGACCGTATAATGCTACTGTGTATATAGCTTAATTTGGTCTACTCTAGACAGTACTGTGTGAAATATATTAAAAAAAACAAGTGCTCATAGCCCCGCTAACTCAGTGTTTTGGAAATTAACTGCGTTAAGTATCTTTCAGTATGGGTAGTTCTAATTATGGGTGAATCTTCAGTCAAAAAATCGCACTGTGAAGATTGCACATTGGCATGTTAAAACTGCACGAAATGAACAAATTGACAGAGATATATTGAAACTAACAAAAATTGGTAGCTTTTCTGAGCCGTTATTTCTCGTTTAAAACTTAATTAAAATGAATCTGGCAAAGAGGCAAGCTTTTTGGACACAAAAAGTTAAAAACCCTGAAAGCATTCTACTTTGGTTAAAAGTTTTTTAAATATCCTCTAATCAATTTATGTTTCAACGAAGGTGATTTTAGTTAATGTGTAAGTCCAATGAGGATAAATTATCCTTAAAATTTGGAAACTTGTTGAATGACTCCCATTCCCCTCCTTGCTAATTTTGAGAAAGTATTAACAATTTAAGTTCCAATATAATCAATGATTGAGAAGAGGCATCACCAAGATTTTCAGGGCCCAAGTGATCTTGCCTGTTACTCACACATTAATCAGGTTAAAGTACCAGTTTCAATATCTAACAGCCAGTGGAGCAGACAAGTTCTGGAGTAGATACTGCGATACACCAAACGTAAGGCTCCTTAATTATAAGGCAAATGAATCGACTATCAATAAAATATCGCAGGGAGGGTCTGAACGTTGAAGCCAATGCGAAAATTGCAAGGGACTTTCATCCACCAGTGGACTGAGGCAGGAGGATTTAATTGAAGCTTCGAGGGAGTAATGAATATCAATTACTTTATACCACTAAGGTGGCAGACAAGCTTACAGCCCACCTGATGGAAACTGATCCCCTTAGCCTATGAACGTGTGCAACACTAGAAGCGTTGTACTCTACCGACCAACTTTATACCGAACTGCGAGACGCAAAGAAAGGGTAATGTGTTTTGAGATGTAAACTGGCTGATGAATTTGATTTGATTCAATTATGAGCGTTCATTGCTTTGTTGTCTTCTCTCTACATAAACCGAGATACTTACTTCCTTATATAAATGTAACTAGTCAATATCATGCCCCAATCATAAAAGAGCTTAATGATTAAGGGTGTTGTAAAATAATTCCGGCGTGGACTGAGTTGTTTTAAAATAAACTTAATCTTTTAGCCTAATCATAAGACCTTATCATTAGCTTTATGCTTATGATAAAGCAAACAGGGCAGTTTCACACGCTCCTAGGAGTTTAATAAAAAATACTTAAACGAAGTTGCTAGGGTCAGCTAGTTATTTAAATAAGGTATACTTTACATACTTGCAAAAAAAAAACTGTGTCACTAATATTTCTAGAAGTAACAATGTTCATTGTAATGTATTGAACTTTTGTCATGAATGAAGTGTAGCAACCATTTTGTTATGTCTACCAAACACAAGAAAATTACGGTAGTTTAACCAAAGGTTAGTGAAAATTCCAGTGCTGCGGAATCCATTAGCAGTTAATTGCTACTACTTCCATTATTGAGATTGTTAATAGAAATAGATTAAATTATTTGTGCCGCGCTCCTAACGTTAAAAGTCAATCTTTGTCCCGCCTGGTACGACCTGCGGAGTTTCCAGGCTGCGACATGGAATCCAAATAAGTCCCTTTCACCACTAGCGTTGCTTGTATAAACATTTACGTTCTATCGATATACAGTGGCGTGACGTGATTTAAAAAGTAAGTATAAACAAGCACATGCATATTTTAAAAGGATTTTTTTTCACGTGTGAATATCTTACTTGGATGCCATGCTGGACTCCTACCGACGAAAACCACACGATGCCTTACAACTGTCTACGGCTGGGAGCCCTTGGTAAGCCTATGAGGTAAGACTATCACGGGCAAAGAGATATTCGCCACCATCTTGGCCTGCTTCTGTAAGAACGTATCATCCTTCAGCAAATTATTTTATGTCACTAAGGTAGCAGACAAGGATACGAATCCGAAGCAGTCACGGCACCGCGAGTGAAGCGCCTCTGGTGTTTCAAACGTCCATAGACTACGGTAACCACTTTCCCTCAGGAGGGCCGTAAGTTTGTCTGCCATTATATTACTGTACAATAAAGCGGCACCAAGAGCTAATCAAAATTACTTTTGTAAGTCAATGTTAAAGGGAATATAAATGGGTATATACGCTGCGTTGTTACAATGTTCCCACACGAATACGTTAGTGGTCGTTCTCATAACACGGGAAAAGCAACAAGACTTCAATATTTTCAAGCGAGTTACACCAGTACACCGAATCTCGACCGATAACTTGAATGTAGGGGTGAAATTTTACGGGTGAAACGTCAGCTGTCTTATGTTTTGCCGTTTCTAATGAGATGACGTTCCACGCGTAAATTTCCGTTCACGCATTTACATCGTATGAACCGAGAATCGGAGCCCAGTAGGTAGCGCCTAAAATAACGCCCTTACCCGTAACATTAAAAATTACTTTAACATTGTTGAAAAATAACCTGTTTTCACAACATGACTTAAGATAAATCTGAGGAAAATATTCAGTGACAAGTACACAGGTAATAACTCAGCACGGAGGCAGCCTGCACGGAAATTAGTAGCGTCTGCAATATCCCGGGTCGTTCACCCATAAAAATAAAAATTGTTAAGTTTGCTTTCTACCAGCGCGCTCCACAATATTGGATCCGCTCCCTCGTGCGTCTTCATCTAATTTGTCTCTTCGATGACTTGTAGGTACAATATAAACCTAGATATTAGAAAAAACTTTTGGAACTAATTTTTTTGACATTTTTTATTTCGCGATATATCATGGTATCTCTTGTTTTAGTGTTCTGTATGTTATAATATCTGGTTTTGCCTATCGCATATATTGTCTTTGTTTCACAAAACAACTTCTAGCGCCATTACACATCCCCTGAAATTAAAGGTACTCATTCTTTATTAATTGTGCGACTACACATTATTTGGCCGTCATTTTCACGCTTCACCTATGGTTAGTCGAAATTAGGACCATAACTTTTTTAGACACATGCCATTCATGTAACTACATTCAACAACTTCATTTAGATACATACACATGTGTACTGTATAGTTTATAGAACAAACAAAGAACAATCGCTACATCAAACACCAAACAGAACATCGATGGAACAGTTCTCACATAATTTAAACACTCAACTTGGGGTAAACATAGAAGGCACATTTATATACAAATAGATATTACCATATTAGTTTATATATTATTAAAGTTACATTACTTTGTTAGCCTATGTGTGGTGTCTAATTTAAACGTGAATTTCCTGTAAATAATGAAATGGAATTCTACTAATTAAATTTATAATCTTATAAATGGGAAGTTTGTGAAGATCTTTGGATAGGATGTTTGATACTTAATCACGCTGATTGAGTAACATCATATTCAATGAAAATACATTAGAAATACTACCTACTACATACGTCTGTTACCTTCCTCTATAAATTCATTGTACTGATAAAAAAACTTTTGTACATTCAAATTTTCTAAAATAGGTATTCGTAATACTCCAATCTAAATTCCAATACCTATATAATTCAATGTAATGTACCTATTGACGTAAAATCGTAAAGATTGTCAGCTTCCATAAATCCAGACAGTTTATAAGCAACAAAAGAAGATAAAATTTAACGAATAAATCCCATTACCTAGGTATTGAAAATCTAAAAAGTGTAAAACAACGTAAAAGTCGTTATATATTTTTGAAATGTACTTACACGGTACATCCAACTAATCCTATCAATATTTTAGATAAATATGTGAAAGTTTGGGAAGATGTTTAAATGTCTGTTACTCAATCATGCTTTAACTAAGTACTGCACGGATTTGGTACAGGGGTAGATTATAGTCTGAAATAACATCTTTGCTACATACTTATTGTACCTTGGGAAGCGGGAACAGAACCCTTTTTAGGGTTTCGTAGCCAAATGGCAAAAAAGGAACCCTATAGATTCGTCATGTCTGTCTGTCTGTCTGTCCGTCCGTGTGTCACAGCCACTTTTCTCCGAAACTATAAGACCTATGCTATTGAAACTTGGTAGCTAGATGTATTCTGTGAACCGCATCATGATTCTTATAAAAAACTAGAAAAAAAGCAGTAAATTTTGGGGGTCCCCATACTCAGAACTGAAACTGAAAATTTTTTTTTTCACCTAACACATACGCGTGGGGTATCTATAGATAGGTCTTTAAAAATGCTATTGAGGTTTCTAATATCATTTTTTTCTAAAGTGAATAGTTTGCGCAAGAGAGAGACACTTCCAAAGTAGAAAAATGTGTGTCCCCCCCCTCTAACTTCTAAAATAAGAGAATGATAAATCTAAAAAGAATATATGATGTACACTGTCATATAAACTTCCAACGAAAATTGGTTTGAACGAGATAGAGCAGGTAGTTTTTTTTTTTAATACGTCATAAACCGCAATTTTCGGTTAGAAAAATCACTACCACTGCGAACGTGTTAAAACATCAATCAAAGTTACAACGAACTACAAGAACTTTTATATTAAGTATGTTACTTGTTGCTACGAAACCCTTCATGGGCGAGTCCAACTCGCACTTGGCTGGTTTTTAGTTGTGCGATTTTTCGAAAAGGTTTCTACAGGGTCGGCAGCTAGAGTGACGACTTTCAATAAGATGGACTCGCTTTTTAACTTGAAAAAACTATCGTTATATCCTTTCCCAGGATCTATAGTATAATAGAGCTAATCTCTCTGTACCAAATTTAATCAGATTTTGTTCAGTCGGCGTGAAAGCCTAACAGAGAGACCGAATTATTTTCGCGTAACCCCGGTGGAATTTAAAGACCGTGGTTGGAGGTAAAGTACCCTTAATATTGATAATGGCAAGTTTTGCTGAAAGGAAACATTCCTCTATTTTCAAAAGTAAACTCTCGAACTACTCATAGAACTAGATGGAATAAAGGGAATGCATTTAAAGGATTTTGAAAAATCACCTGCTTAAACCGGGATACGAACCTGGGATATGTGAAAAACAAAACATCTTGTATTTTATGATACCAACCGAAAGAGACTTAGCCGTAGGTTTGTTAGGAGTTCCGGGGTATTCTTCCGAGGGCTTACCCGGGGCTACCAACCGCAGGCTATTAGGTAGAAAACGTGTGGTTTTTAGTCGGTAGGAGTCCGGTATAGCATCCATGCAGGATCTTCCTCACGTTAAAAAAAAACAAATATCGTCAGATATAATATCAGTAGGGATGCATCATAAGTATTGAGAACCATTTCCTATTTTGTATGTTGATAAGAACTTATTAGCTACTAGCTGACTCCGGAACTTCGTTTACGTTTTAAACAACGCAATTAAGTCCACGCCTTCGGCGCGGACTGAATTGTTTTAAAATAGTCTTAATCATTAAGCTCTTTTATGATTAAGCCAACACGCCAGTTTAGATTTACACTCACATTCAAAGAAACCCTTTTTTTTTTGCGTGAGGGAAAATCCTCAGAACATGTTGTGCCGGACTCTTACCGACTAAAAAACCTCACGCAACGCCCAACAGCCTGTGGTTGGGAGCCCCGGGTAAGCCCTCGGAAGGACCTACGGCCGCCACCGCGGCCTCGCCCAGGGGGTGGTTCGGGTGCTATCCCGCGCCTTTGGGGGGTTTCGGGTGTTATCCCGCTTCTAAGGGGGGGCATGCGTGAGTTGCTCACGTCACGCTGCCGTCATGGGCCTGCTTCTGTAAGGACGGTGAGCGACCCTCTCACCGTCCCCAGACCCCCGGTCATGGAGGCCGATAGCCCTCGGCGAAGACACGTCGGCGGAGTCCAGGCCGCCTACTGCGGAACTCGGGTGGGAGAGCTCTCTCCCGCACCCGGCCCGCCGCCTCCTATCAAAGAAACCCCTATAATTAAAATTTTCAAAATATCTCATTCTTAAAAGTGTTATAACTTTTTTATTTATTAACCGATTGACATGAAATAAACGCTAAGTGTTAAGTGGAGCAAACCTCAACACAATAAAAAAACCGCAGTCGGTTAAGCGGTTACTGAGATTAGCGTGCACAAACGTACAGACAAACAGATATACAGACATGCAGACAAACAGACAAAAATTCTAATAACCATTGTTTTAGGTTCTATTGCGTTCATAAAGCCCCCTATAGTATTTTTTCTTATTTATCTTCCATGTACAGACAGCGACCTGTTACGATTTAATTATACGTACTAGCTGAGCCCGCAACTTCGTTTACGTCACATAAGGTGTATGAAAGGAAAGGTATTTCTTCATCAGAGTCATCAAGCAGCGTCTGAAACTGCCCTGTTTGCTTAATCATAAAAGAGCTTAATGATTAAGACTATTTTCAAACAATTCAGTCCGCGCCGAAGGCGTGGACTGAATTGTTTGATTAAGCCAACACGCCAGTTTAAGCCAACACGCCAGTTTAGGTTGATTCTTAAAAGTGTTATAACTATTTTATTTCTAAACCGATTTACATAAAACAAACGCTAAATGTTAACTGGAGCAAACCTCAACACAATAAAAAAAACTGCATTGCAATCGGTTGAGAGGTTACTGAGGTTAGCGTGCACAACCGTACAGACAAACAGATATACAGACATACAGACAAACAGACAATCAGACAAAAATTCTAAAAATCATTGTTTTGGGTTCTATTGCGTTCATAAAGCCCCCCTATAATATTTTTTCTTATTTATCTTCCATATACAGACAGCGACCTGTTACGATTTTATTATATGTATTGATTGATTGATATTGATTGATAATATTTCTAAGAATGCCGTGTAACCTGACACAAGCGAGTTACTATCAGTTTGACGAACGTTACAGACTTTCTGCCAAAGTAAACGATCAATACGACGAAAGTGGATTATATTGTTTGTCTTGAGAAAAGTTATTTTCAAACTGCGATGACGTCGATAACTTGATAAGAGAACTTCAGTAGGTGTACTCCCCGCGAGACGCCATTTATGTTCAATCTCGAATATTTAATCAATTTCAAGATTAATAGGAAACTTATTAAATAGTTTCGGGTTAATTATTTTGATTTCCGACATTGTTGTGAGCGATTGCTGTTTGACATCACAACCTCGGAAGGCTTTGCTTGGGCACCGGAGGTATCTTACGCGCTTCCATCCATAAGTAGGTACGAAACAGTCATGCTGAAGGAACCCTTCATGTCACTCAGGAAAGGGAAACTCGTAATATAGAAACTTCCCACCGTATTAGAAGATTTGAGTGGTTCATAAGTGGGTAGAAACGCATGCACAGTTACACTTACTCAGGGTATCGCAATATTACGAGAGTCCCTTCTGCTTCACTCGAGTCAAATTGGGGGTGCAAGATAACTTTCTGAAAGTAAGTGCCACTGTACCGCCATGCTATCTTTGGCAAAACTATCATACTTACTGATTTTAATATAGCTAATAAATTTATCACTACCCGGTCATCCCGTACTAGACTGCCTAGTCTAGACTGCCTCTGTGGCGTAGTCGGTAACTAGTGATACCGCCTGCGGCGCTGGAGGTCGTGGGTTCGATTCCAACCAGAGACAAATATTTGTATGACCCATAAATGTTTGTCTCAAGAGTCTGGGTGTTTCTTTGTATATTATGTATGTATTTAAAAGTTTTTAAGTATTAATGTCCGTAGTCTGATACCCATAACACAAGCAAGTTATTCCTAGCTTACTTTGGGATCAGATAGCGCTGTGTGAAATGTCCGTGAATATTTATTTATTATTATTATTATCCCGTGTAAGATCACAAATTTATAAAAGACTGTAATAATATATCCTTGTACTAAATTTCAACAAGATCCGTTCAGCATTTAGAAATACTAACCAACATCATGACATCCAGACATCCACAATCTCAAACTTTCGCATTAATATAAAATTTGTAAGAAACAAATCGTCTATTATTTCACTATCAATCTATAAAACTAGTTGAAAACGTTAAATGGAAAGTTCATTGACATACGTGACCTTTAATGAAGGGTGTTGCCACTGTTTAATCAATAACATACATAACATGTCTCGGTTTACCAGTATTTAATCGACGACGGCGTGCCTAACCTATATTAATTACGTTATTGTTATATGGAATTTCTCGACTAATAAGCACTCATCATTGTTATCCAAGCGCTAGTTCTCGCTTCAAATGAAAGGTTTTTAGAGCTAGCATTACTGCTTTTTAGGGTTCCATGCCCAAAATGTGAAAACGGACCCTATTCATGAAACTTTTCACAGATGATGTATTTCTGTTGCCGCTATAAATACTAAAACCAAATAATGTAATCATTAAGGGGGGCTCTCATACAACAAACATGATATTGTTCCGTTTTTGGTATGGAACCATCCACGCGCTAGTCTTCTTCGCACTTAGCCGGTTTTTCCGTCCTCCGTCCTCATCCTTCTATGGGATGGGACTCTTGTGTAGATTCTTCTCGAGCACAAATATAAGGTTACCAAGTTCTCTCTTACGTCTCTTAAACAGATCTTGTGTCATTCATTCAATATCCTACTTGAAAGCTTTAACGAATATTCAATGGAGGAAATTACTTTTTACCCTACTGCGCTAAGCCAAGGAAGCGTAATGCGTTGTCTCGTATTTTGCTGTTTGTAATAAATAACTATTTACCAAAGCACTTTTTGTCGACGCTCTTTTGTAGTACCTATGGTTGAAAATTGCCGCAATCATCGTGCTCTTGCACCTAATATCAACAGACCAGGAGCAAAAAGAATATTTTCAGACGTGTCACAAAGTCTGTAGTTTCAGATCTTATGCAACCTGTGTTCAGTTCAAAAGGTTTTGCCACAATTAAACAATGAATGAAAAAGAAAGTAAATAGTTTATTGATCTTAGACATGAAAATGTTAGAAAACGTTTCTTGATGATTCGGGTTAACATGTCAACTTAAACCAATGAGGTCAAGGGCGTGGCACTCGGCGGTTTGACTTCTAACATCAGACATCAAAGGGTAAGCTCTCGTCTAGAGTAGAAGAGCTCTCAGTGGCTAACGAACGTCGAGATAAAACTTCACCACTCGTACTAGTTAGTATTTGAAAGGAAACCTCATTTAGCCTTACATGTTATTTATCATTCAAACTTCTCAATGTTCTGTAGCATCACGAGACAGTGAATATAGTAGTATTCATTTTGAGAAGTGTAATGCTATAATCAATTTACGTTATGAATATTTACAGACGCTTTGTAGCGGAACATTTAGCACTTGGTAAATCAGAGGGATTCCCACACGTATCAAAATAAAACGTGATAAATTGCTCCTTGAATACAAAAGGACACAAATCGAAATTAATAAATTTTACAGGACGGCCAAAACAAATTTTTGAAACAATTTTTTTAAAATATTTTATATATTTATTTATTAAATATAATATGTTGATATACCAATAGATGCATATCTTTTAGCTCTATCTATGTACAATATTAACTTTGTAATAGCTGTTGCTGATTAAAATAAAAAGACACAGAAGTCCCTTTTGCATTTAAAATTTGAATCAATATAATAAAAATTATGTCAAAATGTAATCACAATTTCACAAATAAAAATGTTTTACCGTACTGTATTGATAAAGTAATGCAAAATTTTAATCTTACTACAAAATTTTAATCTTACTACTCAAAGGGTAAGCTCTCGTCTAGAGTAGAAGAGCTCTCAGTGGCTAACGAACGTCGAGATAAAACTTCACCACTCGTACTAGTTAGTATTTGAAAGGAAACCTCATTTAGCCTTACATGTTATTTATCATTCAAACTTCTCAATGTTCTGTAGCATCACGAGACAGTGAATATAGTAGTATTCATTTTGAGAAGTGTAATGCTATAATCAATTTACGTTATGAATATTTACAGACGCTTTGTAGCGGAAAAATCAGAGGGATTCCCACACGTATCAAAATAAAACGTGATAAATTGCTCCTTGAATACAAAAGGACACAAATCGAAATTAATAAATTTTACAGGACGGCCAAAACAAATTTTTGAAACAATTTTTTTAAAATATTTTATATATTTATTTATTAAATATAATATGTTGATATACCAATAGATGCATATCTTTTAGCTCTATCTATGTACAATATTAACTTTGTAATAGCTGTTGCTGATTAAAATAAAAAGACACAGAAGTCCCTTTTGCATTTAAAATTTGAATCAATATAATAAAAATTATGTCAAAATGTAATCACAATTTCACAAATAAAAATGTTTTACCGTACTGTATTGATAAAGTAACGCAAAATTTTAATCTTACTACAAAATTTTAATCTTACTACTCAAAGGGTAAGCTCTCGTCTAGAGTAGAAGAGCTCTCAGTGGCTAACGAACGTCGAGATAAAACTTCACCACTCGTACTAGTTAGTATTTGAAAGGAAACCTCATTTAGCCTTACATGTTATTTATCATTCAAACTTCTCAATGTTCTGTAGCATCACGAGACAGTGAATATAGTAGTATTCATTTTGAGAAGTGTAATGCTATAATCAATTTACGTTATGAATATTTACAGACGCTTTGTAGCGGAAAAATCAGAGGGATTCCCACACGTATCAAAATAAAACGTGATAAATTGCTCCTTGAATACAAAAGGACACAAATCGAAATTAATAAATTTTACAGGACGGCCAAAACAAATTTTTGAAACAATTTTTTTAAAATATTTTATATATTTATTTATTAAATATAATATGTTGATATACCAATAGATGCATATCTTTTAGCTCTATCTATGTACAATATTAACTTTGTAATAGCTGTTGCTGATTAAAATAAAAAGACACAGAAGTCCCTTTTGCATTTAAAATTTGAATCAATATAATAAAAATTATGTCAAAATGTAATCACAATTTCACAAATAAAAATGTTTTACCGTACTGTATTGATAAAGTAATGCAAAATTTTAATCTTACTACTTACTAGGCTTATCACTTAAAAAATTCTAAACTAACAAATCTTAACTTAGGTATTACTAATATAACTAAGACCGACTTTGTACGCGACTATTGTTCAGTCAAATTCTTTTAGAACATGTTTGTCTCTCTCTCTTTCATATTAATAACTAAAGACACAGAATTCAGAAGCAAAATATTAGGTGCTTACACATCAAATTGGCGTTTTTCGTACTGGCCACTTTAATTACGATTTTCTCCTCTTTGGTAAGGAATTCCAAATTCAAATTTTCCCAGCTATTTACTCATGTATTTATTCTTCGATGACCGTCATTCATTTGTTTTTTTCTTCTGTTTTTTTCTGTTTGCGTCACTCATTTTACAAAATGGAAAACTTAAAATATCGCATTATTTACGAGTACGAGTTCCGCCGTGGCACTAGTGCTGCGTAAAAGACTAGAAGGGTGAATGATGTGTATGGCGGTCATGTTGCAAAAGAAAACACAGTTCGTTTTTGGTTCCAACGTTTTCGTTCAGGAAATGTCGACCTGCAGAACAAGCCCCGTGGACGGCCTGAGACTCAAGTTGATAATGAAGTATTGAAGGCTATTGTGGAAGCGGATCCATCGCAAACCACGTCCGAGTTAGCTGCAGGCTGCGGTGTTAGTGATAAAACTGTTTTAATTCACTTGAAGCAAATTGGGAAGATTAAAAAGCTTGAAAGGTGGGTACCTCCCGAATTGACTGAAGCAAACCGGCAAAAGCGCGTCGACTGCTGCGTTACATTACTGAACCGGCACAATAATGAAGGTATTTTAAACCGAATCATTACCTGTGACGAAAAATGGATTCTTTACGATAATCGAAAGCGCTCAGCGCAATGGTTGGATCCTGGCCAGCCAGCCAAATCCTGCCCCAAGCGAAAATTAACCCCAAAAAAGTTACTTGTAAGCGTTTGGTGGACTAGTGCCGGTATTGTTCATTACAGTTTTCTCAAATCTGGCCAGACTATTACGGCTGATGTCTATTGTCAGCAATTGCAAACCATGATGGAAAAGCTAGCGGCTAAACAACCTAGGCTGGTCAATCGCTCCACGCCACTGCTGCTTCACGACAACGCTAGACCACACACTGCACAACAGACGGCTACCAAATTAGAAGAGCTTCAATTGGAATGTCTAAAACATCCTCCGTACTCCCCGGATCTTGCTCCAACAGATTACCATTTTTTTCGAAATTTGGACAACTTCTTGCAAGGGAAAAAATTCAACTCTGATGGGGCAGTCCAAATCGCCTTCACAGATTTTATTGATTCCCGTCCGACTGGTTTTTTTTAGTAAAGGGATCAATGAACTACCTATGAGATGGCAAAAATGCATAGAAAACAATGGTTCATACTTTGATTAATTAAATATATTATATTTAAAAATATTCGACTTTTTGTTCCTCCTATACAAAACGCCAATTTCATATGTAAGCACCTAATATTATAGCTAGATAATAATAATATTACTACAAAATAACTTAGACCATCGCAATAACAATCTAAGTTGTCTTACAAACCACAGTTTTAAACAATTTAAGGCACTTTTTACGGCAACTATCCTAAGTAACTTACACAACATACGATATCAGTTCTAAAGGCACAGAATTCAGTAGCAAAATATTGTAGCTTGTAATTATATTATAACACAATAAAATCAAAATAGTCTTACAAAATCTTTTTTAAATCAAATTATTTATAATCATCAATCAAGCCATGGCAGTCTACTCTCGGACGTGGCCTCTCCCAATCTACGCAACAACATACGGTCCTGCGCATTCCGGATCCAGTCTCAGCCTGCGACCTTTTCTAGAATGTCGGTCCATATGGTGGGTGGACGTCCTACCCTACGTTTGCCAGGGCACGATATCCACTCCAGAACTTGTTTGTTCCATTGGCCGTCGGTTGTTCGGCTGATGTGGCCGGCCCACTGCCACTTTGAAGTGCTAATTCTGCGAGTTATGTCGACCACTGTAGTTCTCTATCGGATATCGGATTCGAAGTTTATCCCTCAAAGACACTCCAAGCATAGCTTGTTACTTAGCTCACTGCGCGACCTTACGTGCACGGACCAATCCCACCGTAAGAGTCCACGTCTCGGGACCGTAAGAGTCCACGTCTCGGGACCGTAAGTCATGACGGGTAGAACGCATTGGTTGTCGACCCTCGTCTTCAGGCATTGGAGTATAGTGAATTTGAAAACTCGACGCAGTTTTCTGAAAGCTGCCCAGACCAGCTGGATCCTTTGGGCTATTTTCTTGTCCAGGTTTTTTTTTTCAAGTGTGATAGCCTGCCCAAGGTAAGTATACTTCTAAACAACTAAAAACATACAATACACACAATTATATACACACTTATTATTATACAATTCTTAGTATAATACACATTCAAATACAAAACAATCCCTAGTATGGCATTTCTAATGATAATTTGCCAGTAATAACACCATAAATTAAACAAATTAATTGAAGCTATGCCACCTTACATACAACGTTCAGTGAAACAATAAGTCAATGCATCTTAATCAAATCATATTCAACATAATTCAGGAATATCTACCCATATTTTATAGGTATTAACACATATTCAGTTATGCAACTATTTTATTACAAAATATGATTACACTTAACTAATATTGGAATACAAAACGGATGCATTTCAAATATGGCCCTTTTGTATTACATAATATTATGATTACAAATACTGACTTTAGAATGCAAAACGGACGTTTTACGAAATATGGTACTTTTGCAGTATGTAATATGATTACAAATACTGATGTCAGAATGCAAAACGGACGCTTTCCAAAATATGGCACTTTAGTATTCTAAAATATGATCACACTTACCTGAAGTTTGAATGCAACACAGACGTATTTTGAATTGTGGCACTTTTTCACGCAGCCGAGGTGCGCACGCGTTGAATCTAGGGGTCGCAACTAACAAAATAGCTGTTTTGAACTGACATTACTTGTCAAAGTGCTCCAATGCAAAAAAGTGGTAAGTTTGTGTGGTCATAATTTATAAGCAAAAATTATGGGAGTTTTTTTTATTTGATTGATTTAGGTATCATTTTTGCAATAAAACTGTTTTAAGAATTTTTTTACTTGTATCCTTTTTGCATTCAGGGAGCGAAATGATTATTTCTTCTTCCATGATGATGATCTTTAATACCTGAACACAACCACCATGTCGACCAATTTAGCCATGACGCATAAGTTAGTAAGTATAATTATGTTATGTTACATGTATTCATAATGTTTACAACGCGGCAACGGTAGCTTTGTACACACAAGTTTCCGTAACCGAGCTCTTCCTGAGTTGTACTTTACACGGCCGCCCCTCGCGGAATGCGTATAATTTATCAGCCCTTATGATGAATATATTCCATTCAATTATCCCGCTTGAATTGTTTCCCTGAATATTTAAGGAAGGAAGTTTAAGATAGAATAGTGCTCAAAACAATTTATGTGCAAAGTTTCGTTTTATTTTGTGTTAAATAGGTACACTTTCAGGAATAAAATAAAACTTGAAATTACAACTTTACATTTACATTTATTTTTGAGCAGCGTTACCGCCTATCTAAGCGTTCAGAATGAAGAGAGTCCGCCATTTTATACATTTACCCCCAGAAGCTGCTAATTAGACAATACCATTTAATTACACAATATTATACAAAACTAACTTAGCAATTATTGATAATTATAATTAATAATTTTAGTACTCGATACAACACAAAACACATAGTTATCATGTAAATAATTATACAACTAAATAGTGATGTTGAGTTGACCATGTTGGAGTAAGCACCATCTATCATGGGTTGTATTTGTAACACTCGGCCATCCTGTAAAGGCCGTGTCCCACGGCCCTCATGGTACGGTACATTGTGCTCATGGCTTGATTAGTCATTCGTCAGCGTATAGAATCGGGAGTTCTGAAACAAACATTTAACAGCAGTAACTTGTGTTCAACAATAATATGTGTTCGATTGTAGTCAACCTAACAAACTAATTTTCCCTACCTCCATTTATCAAACAAAAGTTCAATAGAACTTTGGAATTCGTAAAAAGGTGTTGAAAACCTTCTTTAATATAAATCATTGTTATAATCTACGCAGGACTTTCCTTTACTTTTCTTGTTTTATTTTTTTATGTACAAGAATTTTATGTTTTCATATTTTATGAAAAATCTTTTCACAGCGATTATCATGGTATGTCTGCAGATTTAGCTAAACAGTAGGGGAAACTGTTCACCATTCGTACGCAGGGCACATTCATACATTGAGTCTAACAAAAATACTAACCGACACACAAACACGCCTTTGCCTGTGTAGATAAACATACCGACTGCCATGTTGCTAGCGAAGTATCGTGCCGATCGCGCTACTCTGTGTGAGGTAATAAGACGTAACGTGTTTTCGCAATAGGTAACCAAAATTTTTTACTGAAGTTTAAATCGTACTGGCAAGTAAATTTTATATGTTTTTTAAAAACTTGTCAGGATTAATTAATGTTCACATTGTTTTATTTTGAGTTTTCATCGTTATACTTCTTTCACTAACGTTGATTTTGTATACAAATGTAATTTAAATTTGGTCAAGGCCTGGGGCACATTCAGCCATTTCTACTGGGGAGCATTCGTACGCGTTCGAATGCTCCCCTTTAGATCATAATTACCACAAATACTCACATATATTTTATTTTTCAATAAATTGAATAGGTACCTTCTGTATTATTTTCAATTATGATACGGTACAATAATTCAGCATTTTTATGTATAACGATCGGCAATATACTTTTTATTAAGTAAATGTTATAATTGATATCAAATCGCAGGTTCATGGTACAGATAATAAGAAAAGATTAGGCACGCCTAATCTTTTATTCGTTTGTAACATTTATTCGTTCTTCATCCAATTTTTAGCTACGGCTAAAAGATGGATGAAGAACGAATAAATGATTTAAATTTATATAGATTCCATATACCTTGAAAATAGAAAAACTCAACAGAGAAGGAAAATTAGAGATTGCGCAGAGGGCTATCCTCAAAATCTGTACATTCAAGCCACGACTATTCCCTACAAAACTGCTATATGAGTACTGTGAGGTTCTTACAGTTCGTCAACTGTTTGTTTTAGCTATTGCTATAAAGTAACACAGCCTAATGAAATTTGACCCTGTTGTAAGTAATAGACGACGAGGAAGATTGGTATGCGAGAATCACTACAGACCTAATACATCTTTCGTGCGTAGGTTTTTTGTGTTCCTTGGACCATATTTATATAGAGAAGTTAATAGACTCATAGATATATTTCCTTTAAATAAAATAAAGTGTAAAATGAAAATTAAGGAGTTTCTATTAACCCTATCCTATGACGATACAGAAAACCTAATGAGCATACCAGAATAGGACCCAAACGCCTTTCCATTCCCCAATCTTCTGAATCCAACCCTTTTAGAGTCACACACACACACGCACACACACACACACACACACACACACACGCACACACACACACACACACACACACATACACACACACACACACACACGCTTGCACGCGCGCTCGCGGTCATAACATAACATACTTATAGTAATTTGTACAAATTAGCTCCTTTGCTATTGTAGTATAGGCCTGAGGGTGTTAGCGCTGTATGCCGAGATACAGGTCACGACCTAGTTCGGCTACAGATGTGTTCCTTATTTTCTTAGCCCTTACTACGCATCTTTTGCATAAGCAAGACACTGTTATGATGATTTTATTTACATGTGTTTTAATTTTATCTGATACAATTTTATCTCATATCATTTTATTAACCATTCTTTACACTAATTTATTGTTTTTTCTTGCAAAACTATAATTTATTTATTGATCGGGTTTAACTTATCCTGATCTCATTATGTTTTGGCTGATTTTATAATTTACTTCGTTTTATTTTGTATTGTTAACTGAATGTGCAAATTATTTTATTTTATATTGATGTAACTACCTAATTTATTTATTTGTTATGATTTAATTGATTATGTTATTATTAAAAATATTTTATTTTATATTGATGTACCTACTTATTTAAGATTTAATTGATTTTAGATACTTAATTTAATTTACATCTATTGTTTTTATTTGATTGTATTGTTTTCTTTTTCGATTATGTTATTAATATGTTTGATTATGTTGAATAGCAAGGTTTGTGTTTGGTTTGATTTGAATTAATTTTTATTTTGAGACATATGATTTTTTAATATTGTCAGATTTTGTTTTAAATTGATATAATTTTTAATTATGTAACTGAACCTGTAATCAATGATGTGTAATGGATAAATGAATAAATAAATAAATAAATAAATAAAAATAAATAAATAAAATCAAATGAATTACGTATATGCAGAGAGCCAGCAGAAAAATGCATTATGAAACAAATATCTAATCTTCTAATTGATAAAATATATTATAAAAAATGTGTGCGTGTACTAGTGTACACACGTAAGAAGTGAAACTTCTTCATAACCTTATTTTTCAAGCCCAAAAGCCCAAAAGCCCAAAAGCCCAAAAGTCCAAAAGTCCAAAAGTCCAAAAGTCCAAAAGTCCAAAAGTACAAAAGCCCAAAAACCCAAAAGCCGAAAAGCCCAAGAGCCCAAAAGTCGAAAAGCCGAAAAGCCCGAAAGCCGAAAAGCCCAAAAGCCGAAAAGCCCAAAAGCCGAAAAGCCGAAAAGTTCAAAAGCCGAAAAGCCCTAAAGCCCAAAAGCCCAAAAGTCCAAAAGCCCAAAGTCTCAAAGTACAAAAGTCCAAAAATCTACAAACGACATGCTATCCCTGGATAAAGTACTCTTAATTCGAATCCACCGTGGTGGGGACGAAAACAAAGATGGGGCGTAACGAAAAAACGTGACGTGACGTGACGCTAAATTTTTTCCAACGCCGATAAAGAAGTTTTACTTCAAAAATATGAATAGTAGGTATAGTAAAGAAAGAAGAAGTAATGAAGTAGCTTGCAGGAACTTAATTACTAACCAATAATAAAAGAAAATAAAAACAAAATACTGGACAATACACAACTAATTTAAATGTGATATCAGGAAATTAAAGATAATAGTCATTTTTTGATAAAATTCGAAACAGGCCGCTGTTATTAATTTGTCGAGAATGTATACTTAGTTACGAAATTTGCGAACAGGACCGAAAGTGTTTTATCTTCAGAAGAAACCGGAGTCATCATGATAATTCCTTTTTCATGATATAGAAAGCGTACACACTTTGTTAGACTACGTCCCCAGGTCCTCCCTAAACGCTCGGCACATTTAGAACGAGTAGAATTTATAATCTTTTCAAATAATTAAAATAATTTAATTAGCATTAAGGTCGAAAGTGACAACCAAAATGTCTAATTACTAACTTACAGTTTAAATCGATTTTTTGTGTTATTTTTCCCAAGAACAAATATTGATTACGAGTAAAGTTAAATATGAATAAGATAGTTCTGTGATAAACAAATTTTCTTATCAATTTAATACATTTTTGGGAGATTATTAGGCTTTTTAATTACCATGTATGAATCTACCCCACGCGTATGAAAGTACCCCACCTACTGTACGGAAGTACCCCACCCATGGGGCGCGTTCGTACAAATATCCTATCGTCGAAAAATTGCTATAGTCCTTTAACCGTTTGACATAATAGTTTCAGAAAATTTTGTCACTAACTACAATAAATTTTCTATGTTTGGTCGTGGAGAAAAAAAATAAAAACTAAAAATTGTACGAATGGTGAACAGCTTCCCCTATGTAGTCGCATTAGGTTATAAGATTAAAGAATCTTACCGTTATAATTATGGCCAAAAATAGGCTGATAATATTCCTGGGGCTACCATTTTACACACTGGAAGTGGACTGGATAAAAAGCAAAACTCCATTGCGCTATATGATTCAGCTGCACGTTAAGGAAATGTTCCCTGAACGAGCAGTATAAAGGAGTGCTACTCTACCGGTAACATTTCAAGTAGGGCTGGGTATATATAGGCTTTAGATTTATATCAAGAAAGTTTTCGAAAGGGTTTCTGATTAACGCAGGTATAGATGGGGTTGGCAGCACGGGTGTAGCGCCCCTTGTGTTGCAAAGGTCCATAGGCTACGGTGACCACAAGTACACCTGGTCGGGCGTATGCTTGTCTGTCACCTTAGTGGTATAAAAAAACGTTCCAAACTAGAACAGCGTGATCAGATATTAGGTACCTGATCTAGAAGTCTGTTTTATTTATTTTTCAATCCATGGATAGTATTAGGGCGTTGGTTCCTGAAACCAATAACATGGTAGTCGTTAAGCCCAGTTATAAAACTTATGGGCAGTCTCCATCACTGGTAACTATTTAGTATACTTGTCTGGCCGTCATAGTATAAAAAGCCGGCCCAGTGTGAATCGGACCAAAAACGGCATAAAATCACGGTTATTCTATTAGACCCTTTAAATATTATTATTTTTCTAATCTTAGTTTAGCTATATAAGATACAGCCCGGTGACAGACAAACGGACAGACGGACAGAGAAGTCTCAGTAATAGGTTTCCGTTTTGACCCTTTATGTACGGAACGCTAAAAGAAAATAAATGTAAAACGTCAAAAATAAAACAAAACAATATCGCAAATAACCATTTCCTACAAAACTTAAATACAACTGAAACAAAATGGGAACGGTAAAACATCAGAAGTCTCGCACGCACCATAACTCAAGCGTCGCAAGAAATATCTTGCCAGACTATGCTTTTTGTAGACTCTCTCAAAACGAGAACAATTTATTTAATGGACTAGATAGTTGTTTCTTCACAATTTTCTCCGACACAAGAGTGGTTGGCACTGCCCAAACCTATTCGTTTAAGTATTATTCTACCTCACTTTTAGAAGAAGAAGAAGAAGAAGAAAAAGAAATTTATTTCACATAGGCATATACAGATGCTCTTGTAAAACGTCCAGAATATAAATCAAAATCTACCAAAAGTTCACAACGCGATCCACCTGAGAAGAACTGGCAAGAAACTCAGCGGGTTATTCTTTTTAGAGCTCTATTTACAAAATGAACCTAAAAACTATGCATTTTAACAATTTTTTGAGAATCCAGTAGAGCAGGTCATTTCCAGGCTTCTCCATCCAACAAATAATCACCAATTGTATAGTAGCCCCTGCAGTACAATTTACTTTTACAACCTTTTTAAATTTACTAAGGGACATACTTTTAATTTCGTCTGTAAGCCTGTTGTAAAAGCGTATACAGTTACCCATGAAAGAATTGCTGATTTTGTACAATCTGCTATGATAAACAGCAAGGTTACTTTTATTTCTTGTGTTGACATTGTGTCTATCACTTAACTTAGCGAAACTATGTAAATTTCTTTGTACGTACATAAGATTCTCAAAAATGTATTGTGATGCTCCTGTAAGAATTTTAACCTCTTTGAATTTTTCGCGCAGAGAGACCCTTGGACCTAATATATATATAGCTTTTGTAGACCTTTTCAATGGTATTTGTTTTTGAGTGTAGTTGACCAGATTTCCCTGATAAAACAATGATAGCAAGGTAAATGTAGTAATATCAAAAGTATGTAAACAAATGTGTCGACTATATTGAACGTGAAAGTAACCACACCGTACCGGCGGTGACTACTTTTGATCAGTGCATTAAAAAGTTTAGCTGAGATGAATGTAAAACTCCACACAGGCGAAAAAGAAACATAAGACAAGAAATAAAACCGGCAAAGTGCGAGTCCGAGTCGCGCACAGAGGGTTGCGTACCAGAAAACGGCAAAAAACCACGTTTGTTGTATAGAAGCCACCCATAATCGTCCTTTTTTTCTGATTTTAGTATTTTTTGTCATAGCGGCAACAGAAATACATCATCGGTAAAAAATTCAGCTCTCTAGCTGTCATGGTTCCTGAGATACAGCCGTATGACAGACAGACAGACAGACAGACTCTTGAATAGGGTCCCGTTTTTACCCTTTGGGTACGGAACCCTAAAAAGAATATCAAATACCTACAGTTCACTTGGCTCACAGTTTTAGAAACGATATCCCGTCTAAACAATATTGCACTCTCTAGAGAAAACTAACGTTTACTTGTGTCATGTACGACTACGATATTACTTCGTTAGTAAGCCATATATGTAGGTACGTTTGAACAAATATTTGACGATATTATAATGAAATGATTACGTGGATATTTTATATATATATACATATAGTTAGACCTTTATCCCCGATGGAAGGCAGGCATACTATACGCTCACAATATTTAAGCATTTATTATGGTCATATGTGGTGGTGAGCCTATTATAATTGACAGGCGCAGGTTGTGACTATCTACTATTCAATTTAAATGTTTAAGTCGTATAAGGCCTTTAAATTAGCTTAACGATGGCCATGTTATTGGTAACCGAAGTCGATAGCTTAACATACCTTTCGAAGCACGAGACCCTTGTAAATAGATTAAAGACCAACCATAACGTAACATGCCCAACGCAAGGATCGGTTACCGAACACTGAGCTAGTGAAGCTGATGCTAGATTCTAGGTTTCCACGGGCTGGTTTCCGCAACTCGACCTCATTTGCGCCTATTTTGCGTGGGAGGTTGTGGTATAGCTAGTGCCATCCCAGTTCCTCTAGGAAGTTTAGCAGTCTTTTCACGTCGCCGACGCCTTCCTGGAGCGAGGTGTACCGAGGTGTGTAGCCCTGTATCTTGCCAGTTCCGGGCACTTCATAAGAATGTGCCTGGCAGTTTCGTCCGTCTCCATTCAGGCTCTACAAAGGAGACTGTTTGTGACACCTAAATTGAAGAGTTGTTTATTAAGTAGGCTGTAACTTGTGTGTGAAGCTGATGCGTTGAACATCTCCGGGGTCCAAGCTAGCTTCGCCTGCCTGTGGTACACATGCTTATTAACGAACGAGATCATGACCTAACGAAGATAAACTTAAAATTAAACCCTATACCAATCCGTCAAAAAGCCTTGACAATATAACAGGACACAAGAAGAAGTAGCGCCCCCAGTTCTTAGCACTTCCGCTGTCTCCGAGGGAGTGACTGGACGCGGAAGGCGATTGTTGCGTAATCTGGGGGTGCAGCAATGGACTGCCATAAGGTAATTTGACAGGGCTAGTGGAGCTACAAAGTCTTCATAGTAGGTATTTTTATTATTCGAAATTCAAATTAAATATAAAATTTAATGTCAATTTGGTTTTTCAACTGTTACAATGAACTGTACCTACCATGCTAATAAAAGGATATTTCTTAATTAACCTCAATGATGAGACAAAACTTACGAAATTGTTAATTGATCTTGGTTGAACTTACCTTTTGACTTTCACTAATGAAGTAAAGAGATTCTTTATTTTTGACTTGGCAAAGCATATTTTCTGATTTGTTACGTCTTTCATATACGTTACTAGCTAACCAGCGCATTTTAGTTTACTTTATAACCTAGATACCGACTGCAGTGCCATCTGCTGGGCTGTTTTGCGAAAAAAAACTCCTTGCTAGAAGTTATTAATCGCTGCAATGGCGTTTGTGAAACTAGCGTAGTAAATATTAATATTATTATGAATATTCTGAGTAACATCGAAAGAATGCCCCAAGCAAGGTAATAGGTACTTATTACCGTGCCCCAAGGGTACCCTTATCCTAAAAACACAAAAGAGATCCAGGGCGCCTACCATAAACTTTTCCAAAACCTGCCAAACGCAGAGCAGCTCAACTTGACACGTAACCTGGCAGGTTTTTCTTTTGTACCGTGAGCCTTTTCGATTGAGCTGGAATGTATCGAATTCTGACATGCGTAATTATCTCTGGTCGGTTTGGTAGTAACTCGCCTGTTCTAATGACATAAAATCAAACGTTCTAAAATAATTCTCGTAATTATATCGGTTTTCCGGTTTCATGAACCAAGATTAAAATATTTCAACTATTTTATCTAAATATTGAGTTCTTCAAATCAAAAGTTGCTTTTTTCGACACCAGCAAACATAAATATTATTTGAGACGTTTCGGACTCTTTAAACCAACTTCATGGACTCGACCCAAAAGTTATAAAGTGTTACTATTCCTGAACGACATTTATTGTGACATAAGTTGACAATTGAAATGCAAATAATGAGGTAATTTGAAAAACATAGGAGGTTGGATGAATTATATTTGTTGTCTTGGTTTAGTTATTTAGTCCTCTAGTGTAAAATGTGTACCTGTGTACAATTATCATCGTCTATGTGTTTGTCCCAGTCACATCTGTGCTAAATATTGCGTGTACAATAGGGAATAAGCGCGTCCACACAGAGCGAGCAACCGCGCGACGCAATTCAGTGAGGACGTGCACCACTCTAGACGCTCGCCATGTCTTGATTCTTAGACTACGTTCAGATAACAAGCGCTCAACGCGCGTTTACTACTACATACATTTTATTCAAACGCTCGTAAGCATGTGTAATGCTTACGAGCGTTTGCATAGTTGAGCGCGCGCTTTCACAGCGTTTTTATCGCAATAAGTTCATCGTTTATGAGAGTCAGTAATTCATCAAAAGACTTAATGGACATTCAGAAGTAGTTAAAGAATTTGTGCTCTTTTTTTTGCCTTAACTTAGGGAACAAAATAATGCATTGGCTTTCAGTCACCCTGTGTGACAAAATTGGGCGAACTCAATAAAATCTCCGTCTTCTGTCGCGTCGTTTCTGCCGTCTCGTCAGTATAAAATTACCGTTAAAACTGTTTCTACGTTCATCTTCGACAAACTGAAACAGGGCGGCGACGACAACACGCGTTTAACGCCTGACAAGCGCGCACCATGTGAAAACTATACAAAACTTTAACGCGCGTTCAACGAAAGTTGAACGCGCGTTATGGCTCGGCGTTGCCGCGCGCGGCAGCCTCACCATTATATCAAAAGGCTGCCGCGCTCGATGGAGGACAGTTTCCTCGCACGGCGATTGGCGGTCACTCTGTGTGGACGCGCCTCATTAAATAAATACTTTGTAACTTTGAGCAAACTTCATCTTCATCACACATCTTAAATAATGTTACATTTAATAGAATTTATTTTTTAGAATAATCTTTAATTACAACAATATATTATTCTAATCACAAAATATCGGATATTTACGCTTTTTAGTAAAAATTAAAGAAAACCGTTCAATTAAAGTTATTATTCTACGCCTGTGACGTCACGGCAGCCTACGCGCCGGCGCGCGCGCACTGGTACACCCCCTCGCCCCTCGGCAACTCCTCGCCCTTTATAAGGAGCTGCAAGCGGTCACGGGCCCTCTCACTACCACGGCGGCTCTTCAGGTGATGTACCTTCTTCAACTACGCGACACCTCGACTGGATCTGGTGATCTAAGAACACTCAAGGACCCTCCCCTACTTGCTCTCTAACTAACTGTACCTATTTGTATAAATCTGATCTTTTAATAAACGCAGGATCAACTGCTGTATTGTTTCTACTAAAGATTGTTCTCAATTATCTCTCCTTGGTAATCCTCTCTTGGTAATCAGTATATTTAGACCTGATACGGTGGCTGACCCACCTATCTTGTGACAATGATTTCGAACAATGATTTCGAAATACATACTACCTTGAACATTGACGTGAGGTCGTGAATGTAAACGGACGTGCTCAGTGCTCATGTAGTTTTCATATTAAAATAATATTTGATCGTAACCAGGTCAATATTATTCTGACGCTGCAAATTTTTTTGCTGCATAGTTTGATGCTAAATGCAATAAATATAGTGTTTTGATTTTAATCGAACGAAAGTAATGACGTAAATTTCGAAATGGACTCGCCATTCAGCCGGAGTTCCCGGACTGCTCGTAGTCCGCCCCCGGGCTCTTCGCGCTCACAAGAAGAAACTACTCCAGCCCCTGCTGCACCTCAGCTCTCCGTGATCTCTACTCCAGAGATACAGAAATGGATGAGTCAGATCGACAGCCTTCTGACTGAGGTATGCTCTATTTCAACCGATGGAGGGAAGTTGAACAGCGAAAGCAAAATTAGAATCACCAACATTTGTCGAAGTGTGACTCACGGGGTTTCTCAGATGGCAATACAGTACCAGTCGGTTAAACAAAAGCTTATATCAGCCCATGCTGAAATTGAGACCTTGAGAAAGGACAATGACACCTGTCTACAATTGCGAGAGCTAAAAAACGACATCCAGAGTGCTACTAAAGCCGCACCTCCCGAGTCCTACGTATCCTACTCAGACATTATAAAGACCGGTAAGAAAAATTTTGTTTGCCCCCCAAAATCTTCTAGTATGACAATATATCCAGCAGACAAGAAAAAAACTAGCGAAGAGACCAAAAAAATGGTGCAGAATATTATCAATCCTGAGAAACTGCAATTACACATCCGTGGCTTGAGAAAAATCGGCAAAGGTGGAGTAATAATAAGCACAGCAGGAAAGGAGGACCTGGAGAAACTTAAATCATCCCAGCAGTTACAATTACCGGGTCTCAAAATTCAAGAAACTTTGAAAAAGAGGCCTAGATTAATTTTCCTAGGTGTGCCGTCTAATACCACAGAACAACATCTGTTTGACTGCCTGTTCGAGCAGAATATTACTGAAAAGCGCCCCAGCCTGACCCGTGAACAATTTCTAAACTCAATCAGACTTAGTCATAAGTCTGGCAAAAAAAAAACCCCATACACTAATTTTATCGTTGAAGTAACAGCCGAAATTAGAAATTTACTTGTTAAACAGGAACGAATTTTCATTGACTGGACTTCTTGCCCAGTCCGAGACTACACGCTTGTAACTAGGTGTTATAAGTGTCAACAGTATGGGCACTCGGCTAAATATTGCCGGGATACAGAACCAACTTGTGGTCATTGCGGATGTCTTGGCCACGCCCTCAAGGAGTGCTCTGCTCGCAGTCAGTCGCCTAAGTGTGCATCTTGCATGCGCTTCAACAAGCCACACAATCACGAAACTGGTGACCTACTGTGCCCCGCCCGAAAAACTGCAGAGGAACGACTGCTCCAATCAACAGACTATGAGGGCGCCTAGGGCGCCGAACGAAAACAAAACTTTTCAGGCCCTAGAGTAGTTTAAACACTATTATGGAAAATGTACATAAAGAAATTGAGATCTTAGGAGATAGATCCTCCTGCATCTGTTCGCCTAGTGAGTGCCAATCGGAATTAGGTAATAAAAACTTGCGTATTAAGATTTTTCATATGAACATACGTAGCTTAAATTGTAATTTTAGTGAACTCTTAGTTTTGTTAGCAGATATGAAGTGTACTTTTGACGTCATAATATTATCTGAGTGCTGGTTAAGTAAAGTGTTACACATTCCACCTATGCCCGGCTATGATTCGTATGCAACCAATGTAAACATAAATCAAAATGATGGCGTAGTGGTATATGTGAGAAGCAACATACAATGTCAAATTGAATGCCCTACATTTAATGAAGGTTCTGTCTTAGTGTGCAAATTTAAAAATGACCTTGCTGTTGTCGCAATTTACCGCTCGCCATCATTTTCCAGCACAGATGTGTTTACAAATGGCTTGTGTAAGGTATTATGCAATTTATCATCATTTAAAACTGTGTCTATTCTTGGCGATATAAATATTGACATCTTACCGGGGATTCACTCCCCTGATACTGACCAATACTTGGAGATGTTGGCGGAACAAGGCTATCTCTCTATGCATTTTTTTGCAACTCATAACAAAACTTGCTATGATCATGTTATGTTAAAATCTAAGCTTAGCTCCAAAACATTGGTCGTTACATCTACGATAACAGACCATTACTCAACCATTTTGTGCATTGATTACCCTAAACATAACTCAAAATCATTGAAGACAAAGCGTTTAGACGTTGAAGCGGCACTAAACGAACTCCGACAGGTAGATTTTAGTGAACTGATGGACATTACTGACCCTAACACTTACACTGACGTGCTGATCTCTAAGATAAAAATAACTATAGAAAATTGTACTAAAACAAAATTAACATCTTTAAAAAAGTCCGCCTATAAACCATGGATAACCCCAGGTCTCTTAAAGTGTATAAGAAACCGCGATAGACTGCATCTTAAACTCAGAAATGATCCAAATAATGTGACCTTAAAGATAACTTATACACGCTACCGAAATTTTTGCTGTAGACTCTTGAGTAAACTTAAGCGAGTATATGAAGCTGGAGAGTTTGCAAAGGCGGGAAAAGATCCAAAGGCAAACTGGAAAACTATAAAGTCGGTTACAAATATGCCTACAAAATCCAGCCGGTCCACTAATTTGTTGCTAGCTTGTGAGAATCCCAAAATCTCTGCCAAGCAGATAAATAATTATTTTGCAACTGTCGGCCAAAAACTAGCAAGTGATATCACAAATATGACTACTCCGATGTCTTTGCCACCTAACTTTTTTCCTAACACCAACTATTCTAACTCGATTGCCATTCTAGAAACAGACAACAGGGAGATAGAGAACTTGATCCTGTCACTGAAAAACGACTGTGCTTCGGGTTGGGATAATATCTCAGTATCCCTTGTAAAAAATGCAAGATTTGTTCTGGTCCCTTATATAACTCAGCTATGTGACCTCTGTATTAGTGCAGGGGTTTTCCCAAGAGCCCTTAAACGAGCAATTGTGCATCCCGTCTATAAAGGTGTGGGAGATATAGTAAACGCTGAAAACTACCGACCTATATCTGTGCTGAATATTTTTTCTAAAATTGTGGAAAAGGTTTTAAATAAGAGATTATTAGATTTCCTCGAAAAAGAGAACATACTCTCAAATAATCAGTATGGTTTTCGAAAAAATAAATCCACGGAAGACGCTTTTCTACACTTGACTGAAACCGTCTCGAAAACACTAGATAAAAAATTTAAATGCGTTGGCATATTCCTTGATTTGAAAAAAGCCTTTGATACAGTATCGATTCCTATTCTCTTAAATAAACTAGAGAGCATTGGAATAAGAGGAGTGGCACTCAAACTTTTCCATGATTACCTGAGTGATCGGACACAGTGTATAAAAGTCGATGAAGTCACTAGCGAGTATGCTCAGATCTCCTTTGGTGTTCCCCAGGGAAGTGTTCTAGGACCTACACTCTTCCTGATTTACATAAATCAGCTTTGTCAACTTTGCTTTGCCGGGTGTTCTGAAATTACCTATGCAGACGATACTGCCCTAATAGTAGAAGGAACAACGTGGCAGGAAGTCCAAATTAAGGCTACAGAGATTATGAATCTAGTTACCCTCTGGCTATCAAACAATTTGCTCACTCTTAATACATCAAAGACAGTGTACGTGACATTTGCGACCACTTCTAGGTACTTACCTCCACCGGACTCGATCTGCATCAGGACTCATATCAATTTGACTGACTCGAATGACTGTGCAGGAGTAGAATTAATAAGATCTTGCTTGATAAAATACTTAGGAGTATATATAGACGATACACTCTCATGGAAACACCAGATTGAATCACTGAAACCTCGCACACGTAAGCTAATTTACATCTTCAAATTGTTACGAAACTCTGCGAATGCTACCATCTTAAAAACTGTCTATTTCACCCTTGCACAGTCTATACTAACATATTGTATGCTGGCATGGGGAGGAGCGCCAAAAACGACCATGCTACCACTTGAAAGAGCACAAAGATCTGTAATTAAGGTGATAAATAGGAAGCCCTTTAGATACCCGACCGACCAACTATATCGCAATTACAAAGTCCTGACAGTTCGTAAACTATTTATTCTCAAAGCAATTTACCGTACTCATACACTTCTCGAGTATGATCCTATCGCGTACACCTTAGCCCGTAGAAAGTATGCAATTTGCGACCCAGTTGTGCACAGAACTTCGCTCGCGGCCCGCCAGTGTTACGTCCTGGGTCCAAGACTATACAATAGAGCTAGTAGAAGCATAAGTCTGTACACTAAATCTAGATATGAATGCAAGAGAATGCTTACAGATTGGTTGCAGCATTTAAATTATGAAGAAACAGAACAGTTACTCGAGGTTCTCAGTTAACTCAAATGTACCTTCAAATTTTAAAATGTACATTTTAACCTTTATAATGCAATAACTACTTTATCCTTAATGTTAGTTTATTTTTATGTTTAAATTAATTAACCTACATAATGTAAAATAAATAAGTAATGTTCTCGGCGATATTATTTTTTCTAAAGCTTTGTATTACAATAATTGTTCCAATGAATTACTTAGTTTACTTTTACTCGATTCTTTTTCTATTGGTTGCGTGGGCCCCCTGGTGACCTATAAATACAGATACAAACTGTTGTATCTAGTTTAGGCACCAGTCTCACAATTAAATTAAATTAGACGTGAAACAGATTATGTATAGCCACTAAGATGCACTTAAATGATATAAGTTTTTATAATTATTTTATATTTGTACTTTAATTGTTGAGGAAATAAAACATTTTTATTTATTTTTTATTTATTTATTTAATGGCGCCCACGGGAATAGAAAAATCCTAGATCACCACTTCCGGGACGAGTTTTTTTTTTCTCTGTGTATATTTGTGCATAAACTGTGTGTGTGTTCAATACAGAAGGTAAGTGCACTGCATATTTCTACACAATCTAAGTGTTAACTTGTTTTATTCAGTGAATAACTTTTCAAAGAATTTCTCACTACGCATAAATTTAATAACTGCACACGCGGTGAATATCTCGCCGCGTGTGACCTTCAACTTAAATCGAACGTATCTATAATCTATTCTATAATTATCTATAATTATAGCACGACGATTCTTTCTGTATTGAACCTAAATTTTTGAATCTGTTACTTATTATTTTACTGCGTATATTGGGTACTCGCTACGGAAAGCATCCACCGTAAAAATGTCTTACCCCATTAAGTTTACACATTTAAGTAAAAATGAACTAGAGTATGAAGTTCAAATTCGGGGTGGTACTAAATCCAATACGGTCGATGAACTCCGGAAGCAAATTTCTAAACTTTCCCTTGCTGTGTCCTCGGAGGACATTTCTACATCTCCCTATAAAGCGGATGACGATATATCTGCCTGTAAAGTTGCTTTGTTTAAAGTATCTAATAACGTTACATCGCTGGAATCTAAATTTGATAGTAACATTTTTGCTAGAACTGAATCGGTCTTACACCACGTGTACTTTAGATTATCTCGAATTGATTTAAGTTTGTTGTCTGATATTGAAGTAATCAAGCCCTTATGGGATGAGTACCACGATTTCTATGCTAGATTGACCCGTTTGACCTCTACGGACGCCAAGGTTACGGACGTGACTCCACCTCGTGGTATTGCGCGCGATACGATCTCCCCAGATTTTAATTACGAACGTAAACCTTTTTCGGAATTAGCTAAATTTAAATATAACGGAAAGACTTGTGTGCGTGCTTTCATACAAAATCTTAATGAATTCATTGCCTGTAGAAGTGTTCCTTCGGATAAGGTACTGTCCTTTGCTTACGAAATTTTTTCTTATGACGCTCTTCACTGGTACCGCGCCATTAAGGACAGTGTTAAATCTTGGGATGAGTAATGCAATTTATTAAAACGCGATTTTAGTCCTCACAATTACGATTACAAACTAATGTCCGAAATCAGGTGCCGTTCTCAAGGTGAAAAAGAGAACATAACTATTTACATCTCAAAAATGCAAGGGTTATTTTCTCGTCTCGATGCCCCAATCAGTGATTCTGATAAGCTCGAAATTCTGCTTAATAATATCAGGCCCTGCTATACAAATTCTCTTATGCCATCCAAAGTCGTTGATATTCCTTCGTTGTTGAGCGTGTGCCGGAACTTTGAGCAATATCATAGTCGAAGCAAGGAGTTCGTCGAACCACCTAGAATCACTGCAAACACTCTGGCTCCGGAATTAGCTTATAATTACTCCAGTACTTCAAATTTACATAAAAATACTCCTAACTACAATTTTTCTAGAAATTTTAGTTATTTCAAATCAAATTCTAAAAATTTCAATTACGACAAACCTTCTCCTAACACATTCAACTCTAGTTCGGCAACTAACGCTATTCTTACTTACTTACTACAATTTTTCTAGAAATTTTAGTTATTTCAAATCAAATTCTAAAAATTTCAATTACGACAAACCTTCTCCTAACACATTCAACTCCAGTTCGGCAACTAACGCTATTCTTACTTCTAATAATGCTAAATATTGCCCGAGATGTAGATCGGACTCACACTCCCTGCGTAGCTGTCGCCAGCCGCGTTATCTGGTTTGTTTCAAATGCGGTTTGAAAGGTTATCGCATCTCAGAATGTCCCTCATGCAATAACAAGTCTGTTAAAACTCAAAAAAACGAGTAGGTTCCGATTGTGAAAATAATAGCAACTCTAAATTTGACAAAGCCGACTGGCACAATTGGCTTAATTATATTTCAAAATTTTTAAACCCAAATAACCTTTCCACAATCGGTAACATAAATAAAAACCACTCGCCATATATACCTGTAACAGATAATAAAATGAATACGGTAGGTCTACTTGATTCTGGCTCTAATTTCACCATTCTGGGTAATGATTCACACACGTTCTTCTTGAATAACATGAAAGTTAACTTCTCGAAACCTTTACGTTTTGTCACCGCTGGTGGCGACAAATATTCATCACTTGGCACAGTAACCATTCCTTTCGAGTTTCGAAATACATCTATAGACCTGGAAGCACACATAGTCCCAGGAATAAAAAATTCAGTTATTCTAGGTATGGATTTTTGGAGGGCTTTCGGACTTTTCCCCAAACAACTAGAAACTATTCTAGTTCCCAGTAACCATGAGTCCGGCGTTGCACAACTACAGTCTGACGTTGATAATCATCTTATTTCTTTTGATCTTCTAAAAGACGACCAGAGAGCTACCGCTAACAAAATAGTCTCAAAATTTTATGATATTTCTTATCAGAAGCGGGGTCTCGATCGCACTACGCTAATCACTCACTCGATCGACACAGGCTACAGTCCACCCATTCGTCAGCGTTATTATCGCATTTCTCCTGAAAAGCAGAAAATTTTAATAAAACATGTCGACGACATGCTCAAAGACGACGTAATAGAAATTTCACAAAGCTCATGGCAAAACCCCGTTCTATTAACTCCTAAAAAAAATGGCGAATTGCGTTTCTGTTTGGACAGTCGAAAATTGAATTCGGTAACTAAAAAAGATGCATACAACTTACCGTATATATCTGAAATATTAGATAATTTACGTGATGCTAAATACCTTTCCAGTCTTGACATTTCTAAAAGTTTATGGCAAATTCCTATTAATGATGAAGATCGTTGCAAAACCGCTTTCTATATACCCACTCGAGGAACCTACCACTTTAAAGTTTTAGCAATGGGTTTAGTCTCGAGTTCAGATTTATGGACTCCCTATTTTATAGCCCAGAATTTGAAAACTGAGTGTTCTGTTTCGTGGACGACATAATTTGTGTATCTGAAAACTATCACCAACACATTTCTTAGCTAACAAAAATATTAAATAAATTAAAATATGCAAACCTTACTATTAATTTCGATAAATGCCAATTCTTTAGAGACAGATTAAAATATCTAGGGTACGTGGTCGATTCTAATGGTCTTCATGCCGACCCAGAAAAGGTGGAAGCCATCACCAACTATCCTACTCCTTCTCAAACAGAAGGGAGGTTCGACGTTTTCTTGGCGCGGCGTCGTGGTATAGAAGGTTCATACCTGATTTCAGTACGCTAGCAGCGCCATTGAATAAACTCACTTCAAATGGCAAAAAGTCGCCACCTTTCAAATGGTCACAGGAGGCGGATGTGGCATTTTCTAAGTTGAAACAATGTCTCGCCTCGACTTCCGTACTATCTTGTCCCGACTACACGAAACCGTTCGAGATACACGCTGATGCCAGTGACTATGGCATTGGTGCCACACTCTGTCAAATTTTGAATGGAGAGGAAAGAGTCATAGCTTTCTATAGCAAATCCCTATCCAATCAGGAACGAAATTACAGTGCTACCGAGCGGTGAGCGCTCGCAGTTCTTTCCGCCATAGAATACTGGCGTTGTTACATAGACAACGGTAAAAAATTCATAGTCCACACTGATCACGCTGCTCTGAAATGGTTTCTAAACCTAAACAATCCTACTGGAAGATTGGCCAGGTGGAGAGTACGTCTTTCTTCTTATAATTTCGAAATAAGGCACCGTCGGGGGTCCGACAACGTGGTGCCAGACTTTCTTTCACGTTCTCCAAACGTAATGGCCATCGGAAGTGATACAAACACTGCCAATGAGCCCATTCATACCAATGATAATTGGTACCTAAATATTTTTAAGGGCTGTACCCAAGCTCCCACATCCTTTGTTGACTATCAAGTCATCAACAACAAGCTATATCGTTTCAAAAAAACTTTAAATCCTCTCACGAGAGAATATCAGTGGAAGGAGGTCGTTCCATCAGAGAAAAGATCTGAAATCATATTTCAAAACCATTCGGTACCCACTCTGCCCTGATAATTGCACTTGCAGTAATCGACATTTTTGAGATTTTCACTTTTTTGCAGAAATGGCATCCTAAGGACATAATCTATACGTAAAAAATATATCTGTAACTTTTTCTCTATTACAAACGTGTTTTTTAGGTACTATGAAACGCAGTACTTGCACCTAAATGTAACTTGTGCTACAAAAATTTGAAGTATTAAGCATATGCTATAAGTTTATGCAGTACTTGCTACGATTACTGCGTAAGCTTGTAGCATATTTTTTTCTGAAACGAATGTTTACTTAGCCAATCGTAGTATTCTACAATCCTGCGTTTACGAGAAGCGAGAGTGACAGGGAGCTATGTGTGTACGAATGCCGCACGGTATAGTGCCGTGTTTCATTTTAGCAAATCAGTGCGTCGACGTCACTCGCTGACGTGACAGTGTGCTCCGCGTGATTGGTGGTCAAACATTCCAGTATTACGGTAAGTATACCGTAACTCAAACCAACCATGTCATAGTCAAAACCGGAGTAGTTTTGACTATGACAACGATGCATGCTAACATGTGCTAATACGTTTGAACTCGTCAAACGTATTAGCACAAATTAGTTAAATAAATATTGAAGATGTCACAAATAATTCACTTGAAAAAAGCGCCGAAGAACTAATGCAGCACCTTAGTAGCAAAATGTGTTAAACATAATCCTTACTGAAGATCTACAGACTCATTTCACTCCTGAGCTGAGCCATGTCTACAAGTTGTTCTGGAGAGTAGTCATAAACCGCCTCGCTGGGAAACTCGACAAGTTCCAGACAAAGAAGTAAGCCGGGTTTCGAAAAGGCTTTAGTACAGTGGACTACATCCATTCTGTTCGGCAAATTGTATGAAGTCCAACTAGCACAATCAGCCGTTGTGTATGGATTTCGTAGACTACGAGAAAGCCTTCGACTCTGTCGAAACCTGGGCAGTCCTAGAAGCTCTGCAGCGGTGTCATCTTGATTGGCGGTATATTGAGGTGTTGAGGGGCTTATATGATACCGTTGCCATGACCGTCCAGTTGGAGGATAAGAAGACCAATCCGATAGCGCTGCGCAGAGGTGTGAGACAGGGAGATGTCGTGTCACCTAAGCTCCTCACTAATACGCTTGGGACGTCTTAAAATCGTTGGCCTGGGATGGAAGGGGCGTAAATATTAGCCAATGACATCGTCATAGTAGCAGAAAAGCTGAAACCTTTTAGCGGGGTGCTGCACAGTTTAAGTGAAGAGTCTCGACGTGTTGGCCTCGGTATAAACTTGAACAAAACCAAGGTCATGTTCAATGAGCATGTCATGCCAAGACTGTAGCTGTCCAAGACTACACTTACCTTGGGCAGGACATTTGAAACGAGTAACCTGGATAAGGGCATAGCGAGAAGGATTTGCTTGGGCTGGGCAGCATTCAGCGAACTGCATCGGGTTTTCTATTCGCCGATACCGCAATGCCTGAAGATGATAGTCTTCAGCCAGAGCATTCTACCAGTTATGACCTACGCCGCCGAGACGTGGACACTCACAATAGGGCTAGTCCACAGTAGGGGTGTCTCTGAGGGATAAGATCCGAAACGATGTTATCCGCCAGAAAACAAGAGTGGTCGACATAGCTTGCAGAGTATACGTTTCGAAGTGGCTGGCCACATTTGTAGAATAACTGATGCTCGATGGAGCAAGCGTATTCTGGAGTGGAGACCGCGACTTGGTAAATGTCGGGTAGGACGACCCCCTGTCAGAAGGAGCGACGATCTAAAGAAGGTTGCAGGGATTGACTGGATGCGAAAAGCGCGGGACCGTGTGTTGTGGCGAAATTTGGAAGACGCCTATGTTCAGCAGTGGACTGCTATAGGCTAGATTGATTGATTGACTTTTGAAGTGCCTTTGATTTCGGAAGATTAACTTTTTTTTAGTAATTATGAACATGAAAACGAAAGATGAAAACTTTAACATTATATTTAACCTTTTGTTTTACGGTACACCTGTAGTCAGACCAATTTCAGGTAACTTATAAATAACCGAGTTTTGTATAACTCCCCCAAAAGGACTTATCACAGCTAACTCTTATATCTTAACATACGGGGCGTCGCGTATTAGGTAATGTATGGTAGGCTTGTCATGCCTATCTCTCTTATTGAGTTTATTATAGTAAATATACTTAGACCATATAACATGGGACTAGCCTTTGCGAACCACCGCATACCAAAATATTCTGCCAGTTTTCATACAAGTGAAGGGCGAAACACAAAGACATATAAAATGTTATTGCATTTAAAAATGTATTAATCGACAAACGCGTAATGGCTGTTGTGTGTTAATTGTTATTGTACAGTCAACTACAATAAAATGTACTAGTTTAATCATATAAAATGATGTACTGATGTACAGGCTTTTTATAAAGCCAAAAGACCAAATGGTCATGTGCAATGGCAGAAAACAATGCTTAAGTAAGGCGCATCCTGTGGTTAGATGATCTAAGTAAATATAGCTACAATAAAAAAAATGCTACTTCCCTTCCCGATATCCGTCACATTAAAATATGTTACATAATTAAAAAATCTCATACTTGTTTGCATTAAATTTCTTTAAAAACGCAAATATCTGAAAAAAATCTTTAGGATGCAATTTCTCAAAACTATGATTTTTAAGATAACGTAGATAGGTCTGACACGGCAGTACAGACAGTCTGTTTAACTAATACCAGAGGTATGTAATATATTCAATGATTAATAATTACAAACGCAGTACTAAGCACGTGCTAGGTGAGTTTGCAGTAATAAGCACTATTACTGCATGTGATCTTAGTGATACTGTAATGCTCGCAAGCCCAGAAAGTTAATGAAAACGCAGTACTAAGCATTTTATCTAAATAAGATAATAAAATAAGGAAAAAAATATATCAATAGAAAGATCGATTTTTTTACTATTTTTAAGTTACATTTTAAAAGTTATAGCACCGATATTTCTTCCTTAGATATGACGAAATATGTTTTTCGCGCTTATCTCGAAACCGCTATTTTGCAAGTACTGCGTTTGCAATAACGAGGGCAGCACTGCGGGCCACCTGGGAAAGTGTAAAATTATTTCAAAAAAGTCTCCACTGGTTTATAAACTTGCAGATATGGCAAATAAGCCCTTAGGTGAATGGCATATCAAAGATTTAAAACGCACCAATTATAAACAATAGGGTTCGGCATGTCTTATCTTGTTTTATTTTTAGGCATGTCCTCATTGAAATTTTTTTTTTCTCTTCAAAAACGGTTCAGCCGTTTAAGGTTACAACATACAACCTGACCATGGGCTAGATACCCGATCCCAAGACTAGTTATTAGCTACGTCGTAGGGTGGTCAGGATTTATTTGTTGTACATAATCATATATACTATACTATACTATCTTCACGCCAAATCCCTTGCGGGATAGGCAGAAAGAACCGAGCGCCACACGAAAGTTCTAAGATAATAATTATAGTTGTTAATATATATTTGATTAATTATGAGGTTGCGCATTCATAAATGCGTATCAAACACACACACACAAGGCTATAGCTAACGGATAACCGCATGAGTCGTCTATGTCAATTGCAATTCATATCTTTCTCATCTTATATTAATTAGAATAGTAAGGGTCAATATTTTGCTACGCGGTAAAGCCACGTCCAATATCTTGTCCTTTCTCGTGGATGTCTATCCTTAGATACGATATAAGCACCCCTGCACTCCTTATGTACCTCCCTCTTTTTGAACTATTCCAGGGTTGCAGAAGGGTGCCAGGAGCTTTCGTGGAAGTGACCTGGAGGTACTGGAGGAGCCGAATTTTACCAGAAAAAATCTCGCCCAAGAAGGGGGAAATGTGACGTCACGGCAGCCTACGCGCCGGCGCGTGCGCACTGGTACACCCCCTCGGCCCTCGGCAACTCCTCGCCCTTTATAAGGAGCTGCAAGCGGTCACAGGGCCCTCTCACTACCACGGCGGCTCTTCAGGTGATGTACCTTCTTCAACTACGCGACACCTCGGCTGGATCTGGTGATCTAAGAACACTCAAGGACTCTCCCCTACTTGCTCTCTAACTAACTGTACCTATTTGTATAAATCTGATCTTTTAATAAACGCAGGATCAACTGCTGTATTGTTCCTACTAAAGATTGTTCTCAATTATCTCTCCTTGGTAATCCTCTCTTGGTAATCAGTATATTTAGACCTGATACGGTGGCTGACCCACCTATCTTGTGACACGCCTGCTAAATAAGACAGCACGGCAGCTCAGTTTTGGATGGCCAACTTGTCAAAAAACACTTCATGGTAACGCCATCGCCAAGCCGCTGAAATGTTAATCACGTGACGTCTGACAAGCAATGGCTGACTCGCCTGCTATCTGTCGAGTTTATGATACAAATTATGCCAGCCTTTCAATTATCGGCTAATATTGACCTGTTTTAAGAGTTTATGGTAGGCCCCCAGGTCTTGGTTGGACCATCTGTATTAGGAGGACAAAGCCTACAGTAGTTCGGTTAGTCTAAACGTCGTAGGCTGGGACTACCTGAAGAAGGAACGAAGTTACGATATTAATTGCTTAGAAGAGAAGTTGTGTCGAGTAGTAGTTTAGCCCTTGAATTAAGAAATGTATTTAATAAATAAATTTACTTAGCTCATAATTATTATGCATTATGAATTTGTTAATCAGAAATCTATCTAGCTAGGTATTATTATAAATGCGAATGTTTGTTAGTGTGGATGTTTGTAACTCTTTCACGCTGTAACGGCTGAACGGATCTAGATGAAATTTGGTGCCTACAGTGATATGTTATAGTCTAGGAATAAAATTTGACGCAGGCGAAGCTCCGGGCATCAGCTAGTCTTAAATATTTTTTCTTTAAAAAGTTAACATCGCTTCCAGCAGATGACTTTAGGTAATTATAATACAAAGATAGCAATTTCATAGGAAATAGAAAACAAAGTGCCCATATTTCTCATTTTTTTTCCAGTTTATACAATTTACGTACAAACACACAATGCAATTACATGCACCGATGTTGTAGACATCGTGTTAATAATGTCATCATTCAAATGTCATCAATATTCTGATAAAGAAATTAAACATAGAGAAATACATACTGTACCCACCGTAGAGGATCTATATGAGAATAACAGGATAGTTAACAACATAGAGCAACACGAACTGTTTAAGGCGCGCGTTGCTCTGTGGTTAACAAACACCATAGAGCAATACTTGTTTTACAATATGTAGTGATATTATGATATAAGGGCAACCAGTAGACGTTTGAAATACTCACAGAATATCGAGCAGTCTATTTAAATAAAAAATAAATCTAATTAAAACAAAATGGACATTTACTGGGACATCTTTCCGAGGGCTAACCCGGGGCTCCCAACCGTAGGCTGTTAGGCGTTACGTGAGGTTTTTTAGTCGGAGTCGGAAACGCATCGCATCGGAATAGCATCCATGAAGGATTTTCCCTCGCGTAAAATAAAAAAAAATAAAAAAGGGGGGCTCCCATGCAACAAATAAGCCATTTTGTTGTTTTTTGGTTCGGATCCCTCCGTGCGCGAGTCCGACTCGCACTTGGCCGGTTTTTTTCTACAGATACTGAGGTATTATTACATAATCACCTTCTTCTATCTACTGCTGACAACCGCATTAAAATCCGTTGAGTAGTTTAAAAGATCTTAATGAACAGAAAAAGCGATGGTATGACAAAGTTTTCTGAAGTTACAATCAAAGAAATTTCAAACATCAATTCCTTGAGTTTTGCAGGTATTTCAAAATCAAGCAGGAAACATAGGTACATAATCGTATATTCTCTAAATAAATCACAAATCTGGTAATTGTTGGTATTCTCTAGAGATATTTAGGTACGTTTCGTATTCTGTCAGGGTAATATCGAGCAAACTAAGGCAAACATTTATTATACTTATACACTTTAATGTCTTGTCTGGCAAACAGACACATTAGAATCATTTTGTCTGGTATCTGATGAAGTGATGAGATCGCATCTGATCAAACCCATAATTTGGTTGCCTTGGTCTTAGAATTTTACAATACGTACAATGAGAGCTGAATTGAATTACATAGTATATGAATCCATTTTTATCTCTAGCAACTTTCTAAGGTCGTGTTAGACATTTTTGTTGAGGGTTGCAGCATTATTATTATTCATTAGATATGCTCACTGACGACGATATAGGGTCTTCATTAATCGATAAAGGGAAACGACAATATTGTCACTATACAAGTCATTAAATAAATATAAAACAATCAGGCTGTTTGAACACCAGTCCTGCACATCAACAGAAAATTACATGCAAATAAAAAAGCGGTCGTTACTACTCCATCCGCCAAATTCTACATTAAGTGCAAAAGTGATCTTTTAAAAATTAAATTTATCTTCTAACTTATAAAACCTGTCATGGATTTAATATTTGACTGCCTCTGTGGCGCAGTCGGTAGTGATACCGCCTGCGGCGCTGGAGGTCGTGGGTTCGATTCCCACCGGAGACAAATATTTGTGTGACCCATAAATGTTTGTCTCAAGAGTCTGGGTGTTTTTATGTATAATATGTATGTATTTAAAAGTATATAAGTATTAATATCCGTGGTCTGATACCCTTAACACAAGCAGGTTATTCCTAGCTTACTTTGGGATCAGATAGCGTTGTGTGAGATGTTCGTGAATATTTATTATTTATTTATTTATTTTATAATATCGTGAGATATAAAGTTACCAGACCGCCTTTGAATTTTAAACAGCGTTGATGTTAGTATGGAGTTCATTTTCCTAGATACTGAATCAAAATATAACACAGTAACTTATTCTAAGACTTTCGGCGTATGTACTAATTACTCAAGATAAATAAGTTAACTTTACTTTTCACTTCACTATGCTGAATTTACTTGTGAAGTAATCCGGCAGATAAGCACGGAGCGTTGGCACTAAAAGTTGCAGTACTGGCTGGTAATAAATCACAACTTTATACCTACTTCCCAAGTTATATGTTTGAAATTTTGCAGTAGTTATTTTTTATTTTGTCCTTGCTTTTTATGTTCCTACCTGGATCTTTGTTGTGTTTTATTTTAAGGATAAGGGTACTCTTGGGGCACGGTAATAGTGGTAATACTATCATAAGTATTACCGTGCTTGGGACATTCTTTCGATGTTACTCTGGATATTCATAATAATATTAATATTTACTACGCAGTTTCACAAACGCAATTTGAGTGATTAATAACTAGCAAGGAGTTTTTCACAAAACAGCCCAGCAGGCTTTGCAGTCGGTATCTATGTTATAACATAAACGAAGTTACGCTGGTTAGCTAGTTACGTATATAAAAAGACGTAGCAAATCAGAAAATATAGGTACTTTAGGTGCCAAGTCAAAAATATATTACTTAGTCAGAATCAAATAACCTAAATATCAGACTTTGGAATCTCTTTACTTCATTAGTGAAAGTCAAAAGGTAAGTTAAACCGAGATCAATTAACAATTTCGTAAGTTTTGTCTCATCATTGAGGTTAATTAAGGGATATCCTTTAATTAGAATGGTACAGTTCATTGTAACCATTGTAACAGTTGAAAACCAAATTGACATTAAATTTAAAATTTAATTTGAATTTCGAATAACAAAAATACCTACTATGGAGACTTTGTAGCCCTCTCAAATTAGCCCATGGCAGTCCACTGCTGTACCCCCAGATTATGCAACAATCGCCTTCCGCATCCAGTCACTCCCTCGGGGACAGCGGAAGTGCTAAGAACTGGGAGCGTCATTTCTTTTTGTGTCCTGTTGTATTTTCAGGGCTTTTTGACGGATTGGAATAGGGTTTAATTTTGAGTTTATCTTGGTTCAGTCATGACCTCATCCGTTAATAAGCATGTGTACCACTGGCAGGTGAAGCTGGCTTGGACCCCGGAGATGTTCAGCGCATCAGCTTCACACACACATTACATTCTACTTAACAGACAACTCTTCAATTTAGGTGTCACAAACAGTCTCCATAATAGAGCCTGCATGGAGACGGACGAAACTGCCAGTCACATTCTTATGAAGTGCCCGGAACTGGCAAGATACAGGGCTACACACCTCGGTACACCTCGCTCCAGGAAGGCGTCGGCGACGTGAAAAGACTGCTAAACTTCCTAGAGGAACTGGGATGGCACTAGCTATACCACAACCTCCCACGCAAAATAGGCGCAAATGAGGTCGAGTTGCGGAAACCAGCCCGTGGAAACCTTGAATCTAGCATCAGCTTCACTAGCTCAGTGTTCGGTAACCGATCCTTGCGTTGGGCATGTTACGTTATGGTTGGTCTTTAATCTATTTACAAGGGTCTCGTGCTTCGAAAGGTATGTTAAGCTATCGACTTCGGTTACCAATAACATGGCCATCGTTAAGCTAATTTAAAGGCCTTATACGACTTAAACATTTAAATTGAATAGTAGATAGTCACAACCTGCGCCTGTCAATTATAATAGGCTCACCACCACTTGGGACCAAAATAAATGCTTAAATTTAATATTGTGAGCGTATAGTATGCCTACCTTCCATCGGGGATAAAGGTCTAACTATATGTATACATAGAAAATATCCACGTAACCATTTCATTATAATATCGTCAAATATTTGTTCAAACGTACCTACATATTATACGGCTTACTGACGAAGTAATATCGTAGTCGTACATGACTCAAATACCTAAACGTTAGTTTTCTCTAGTTTCCTCTAGTTTCCTCTAGTTTCCTCTAAGGAGTGCAATATTATTTAGACGGGATATCGTTTGTAAAATTGTGAGCCAAGTAAACTGTAGGTATTTGATGTTCTTTTTAGGGTTCCGTACCCAAAGGGTAAAAACGGGATAGACTCATAAATGGTTATGAGTCTATCTGTCCGTCATGAGGCTGTATCTGAGGAACTGTGATAGCTAGAGAGCTGACATTTTACAGATGGCGGGCGCGACTGGCGGGTATTTCCGTTGCCGCTATGACAACAAAGACTAAAATCAGAAAAAAATAGGATTAAGGGTGTTTCCCATAAAACAAACGTGTTTTATTTTGCCCGTTTTTGGTACGGAATCCTCTGTGCACGAGTCTGACTCGCACTTCGCCGATTTTATTTCTTCTCTTATGTTTCTTTATCGCTCGTCTGTGTGGACATTTACATTTACTACAGCTAAACATTTCAATGCACTGATCAAAAGTAGTCACTAGTACGGTGTGGTTACTTCCGCGTTCAATTCAGCCTGTTAAGTCATTTAGACACGTTATTCATGTTTTTCCTATTATTACAATTACCATGACTTTATTTACAGACAAGAAAAGGTGTAAGTAGGTTTATCAGAGAAATCTGGTCAACTACACTCAAAAACAAGTACCATTGAAAGGCTCTAGAAGTGAAGTAGAATAATACTTAAACGAATAGGTTTGAGCAGTGCCAACCACTCTTGTGTCGGAGAAAATTGTGAAGAAACAACTATCTAGTCCATTAAATAAATTGTTCTCGTTTTGAGAGTGGTCTACAAAAAGCAAAGTCTGGCAAGATGTTTCTTGAGACGCTTGAGTTATGGTGCGTGCGAGACTTTTGATGTTTTACCGTTTTCATTTTGTTTCAGTTGTGTTCAAGTTTTGTAGGAAATGGTTATTTGCGATATTGTTTTGTATTATTTTTCACGTTTTACATTTGTTTCCTTTTAGGGTTCCGTACACAAAGGGTCAAAACAGAACGCCGAGACTCCGCTGTCCGTCTGTCTGTCCGTTTGTCTGTCACAAGCCTGTATCTTATGAACCATGACATCTAAACTAATAGCAAAAAAAATTAAAAGGGGCTAATAGAATAACGGTGATTTATGCAGTTTTTGGTCCGATTCACTCTGGGCCGATTTTTTATACTATGACGGTCAGACAAGTATACTAAATTGTTACCAGTGATGAAAATGGACATGAACAGGCTGTCGACATTTTCAAGCTGCCGGTTTTAACTGGGCTAAACGACTATCATGTTATTGTTTTCAAGAACCAACGCCCTAATACTATCCATGAATTGAGAAATAAATAAAATAGACCTCTAGATCAGGTATCTAATATTTGATCCCGCTGTTCTAGTTTGTAACGTTTTTTTATACCACTAAGGTGACAGACAAGCATACGGCCGACCAGGTGTACTTGTGGTCACCGTAGTCTATGGAACTTTGCAACACAAGGGGCGCTACACTCGCGCTGCCGGTCGACCCTGTCTCTAAATACGTTAGTCAGAAATCCATTCGAAAACTTTCTTGATAGAAATCTAGAGCCATTGTCACGGGATGGGTGGTTCAGCCACCTATCTCAGTCCAAGTATAGGTATATTTACCAAGGAGATAAATATGAACAATAGGGTTGAAGTAGTACTGCAGTTATCTGCGTTTATTAGGTAGGTACAGCGAGTACAAGCATATACAATAGGTATATGGTAGTGAGCAAGTAGGCGAGGGTTCTTCAAGTCCTAGACCACCAGACCCAGTGATGACGCGCAGATGGAGTACATCACCTGGAGAGCAGCCGCTGGCGTAAGAGGCAGACACCGCGCGTGCAGCCGTTTATATAGGGGTCTGACAGCTGCGCGGGGCGGAGCGCGCGCCTCATCGTGGTGGGAGACGATGATGACGTCATCGTCACATATCCCCCTTTTTGGGCGAGAATTTTTCATGGGAAAATTCGGCTCCTGCACTTCCAGGACAGCTCCCATGAAGGCTCCTGACACTCTGCTGCACACCTGGAACAAAAAGTAGGCGTACATAAGGGGTGCAAGGGTGCTTATGTAGTAGGGGTAGAAGGTCAATAGCTAGGTAAGCTCAGATATAGGACGTGGCTAGACCGCGTAGCATAATGTTAGTATGATAAGATAAGTACAATTTCAGATAACATAGGTAGTAGACGGCATGCCGGCGCGTTGTTAGCTAGCTATAGGCTTGTGTGAGCGCAGCTGATAACCAGTACCTACACACGTAAGCTGTGAGCGAGAGAAATCGAAGTATGATTTAACTTCTTAGGAAAGATAAGATTGCAAAATGTAGATAACAAACTCTATATCTTCATAGCAAAGCAATAATACACCTGACTATCCTGCGACGTAGTCATCCATCCATCCTCTTGGGATGTAGTCCCACTATGTCGAGTCCCGTTACGTCGAGTCTCCGCTACGTCGAGTCGCTCCTTGGGTCGGTGCAATTAAGCGTAGTCGCCTCTACGTCGAGTCTCCGCTACGTCGAATCGTTCCGAGGGCAGGTGCAATAAAGCATAGTCGCCTCTACGTCGAGTCGCCGCTACGTCGATTCACCCTGAGTGTAAGCACCACCAAGTGGATGTGCCGACACGTCGAGTAGCCTCCACGTCTACTTTGCAAAGTTTATTTTGCGTTTATTCCATTTATTCCCGCTATGTCGAATCAATGAAAAATGTCTCATTTATTACCGTCACGTCTACTAATTACTGAACGAAGTTCTAATAGTACAGTCGTGTATAAAAGTCATAGTTTTTTTTTTTTTTTTGTTGACGCGGGGAATGCATTTAGGCACCGTCATCCCAGCTACGGGGGTACCTGGGACGGTGTGTGGGTCTCACCGGTCCCGGAAACAGGGACCGTCCTACCCACTAAACCCCGCGGTGTTCCGACTCACCCTATAGCCGGGCCGATGGATATGAAAAAGAGATTCGACGTCGACCCGGCTAGGGATGCCCCGTAGGGTTGGGGCTCTCCTCGGGGGACCAGATGGTCGGCCCCCCAGAGCTCCCTAAGGAGCTGAAGAAAACAAGCCCGCATCGCACGGCTGCCGTACAGGCGAAATCAGCCGCACAGGCGGAACAGCCGCACATGCGGCCGCTGCCGCACAGCAACTTGCTCCAACCGGCCGCAGCCGGGAGCATACCTCGCGTATTCACAAAACCGCGGGCCTTGAAGGCCCGCCATTCCAGACCCCCTCGTGCAATGGGGTCAACTCCGTCAAATGACGGCCAGAAACGGCGCAGGTGCGCCGTACCACACACCCCTACCAATGCTGCACGCAGCGGCCGCACAGGCGGAAGGGCCGCACAGGCGGAACGGCCGCACAGACGGACCAGCCGTACAGGCAGGCAGAAGCCCACACGCAGCAGCCGCCCAAGCTGCCGCGTGCCGAGGGGCTTAACTGCCGCACATACATACGGCTGCCGTACAGGCGAAATCAGCCGCACAGGCGGAACAGCCGCACATGCGGCCGCTGCCGCACAGCAACTTGCTCCAACCGGCCGCAGCCGGGAGCGAACTTCACAAATATGGTTGCGACGCTTCTACTGGGTATCCAGGAGCTGTCGCAACCCCGCGGACCTTGAAGGCTCGCCATACTACGACCCCCTCGTGCAATGGGGTCGGCTTCGGTCGGAAAGACCGACGAACGACAGCGCTTCTACCGGCCGTAGCCGGGAGCGGACGCCACAATTGTCGCGGCGGTGAACGCCGCAACCGCAGGCCTAGCAGGCCCGCCATACCCACGACCCCCTTCGTCATGGGGTCGGTTGTCGGGATATTGGTTCATCGACTTACAGGGGCAGCAGACTCCAGCGCTGCGCCTGTTGGCCGAGTATCCAGGATGCACCGTCTTGGTCCAGTTGCCACTCCCCCCGGGCATATAGCCCGAAGGGATAGGAAACCGGTCCAAGCTCACGAGGAGGTTTCCCGACCTAGCACCCCATAAAAGTCATAGTTAGGTTAGGTTAGGTTAGTATATATATATATATATTACTAAAGGTAGGTTAGGTTAGCTAAAGGTAGGTGTGAACATAAACTTAAGATTAGCCGGCAAAACTTAGGTTTATCTTCGAGAAGCAGCTAAAGTTCGATAACAAGTTTGCGTCGGCATATTCCATCTTTAGCCGGTTAATGTGTACATTAACCGAAACGAAATGGCAAAAATTTATTCGATGGTGTTGAATGGTTATAAAAAAAATAACCACGAAGGCTAAGACGGGAGCTCCGCTACGCTTCGCTCCCGCCTTAGCCTTCTAACGGAGGTGTTAACCATAATAAGTGAATGGTTAACACCCCGACTCACAGTACCCCGATTCGACTCTTTTTTTTGTCGTTTGCCTTCCACTCTGTTCTACATTTCTACATTTTTAGCCAAGGGCCTGCGGTTAGACTTTAGTTTACCCGGCTAAAGATAGAAGAAACTAACATAAGTGGTTACTGTTGCAACCTAACCTAATCTAATCATCCTTTATTGGCTATGAAGGGAGTCAATTTAGCCATTATTTCTAATAATCCGCTATCACTTTTTACACGACAGTACAAATAAAATTTACTTAAGTAGGTTTTCATTGATTCGACATAGCGGGAATAAATGGCATAAACGCAAAACAAACTTTGCAACGTAGACGTGGAGGCTACTCGACGTGTCGGCACATCCACTTGGTGGTGCTTACACTCAGGGTTATTCGACGTAGCGGCGACTCGACGTAGAGGCGACTACGTTTTATTGCACCGGTCTTCGGAACAATTCGACGTAGGGGCGACTCGACGTAGAGGCGACTACGCTTTATTGCACCGACCGAAGGAACGACTCGACGTAGCGGAGACTCGACGTAACGGGACTCGACATAGTGGGACTACATCGTCTTGGAATCGGAATGTTAGCCCATAGTCAGGTGGAATGCAGTATTATACCGTAGCATACTTATAGATAGAAGTACATACATAACATTTTAGTTAACAGTGAATACTAAGTAAGTATGTATAATGATTGTGCCGCTCGCACAATGCACTGTAGTAAACATGATGACAGGCGTCATAGTCATGTAGGTCTGTTTGTCACGGTTCAACGCTATAACTAGAAAATGGCTGAACCGATTTTGACAAGTTTTAGTTTAAAAGTAGATAATTATTTTAAGATAGTAGTAATTTTTTTTTAAATATGTTATAGTTACCACAGAATAATATTTTTAATTTAAGATTATAGGAACAACTAATGCAATGATGTGTGTGTGTGCTCATCAACCATGTATGAGAGTAGGATATATGGTGTGAACTGTACCTTTTAGTTTTATGAATAGAAACAACGATGAATGAATCAAGTGACTGAGTTACGATCGAGTCTCCGCTTGTTAGAAGATGTTTCATTAAATTAGGAAAAATGTGAGCGGTCGCACTCAGATCGACTGTTCGAAACACAAAAGAATTTTATTCATTATCGACGTAGGAACTTACGTTTACAACGCCGAAAATTTTATGATTAGAAACCAAGATTGATTCTAAATTTTTAGGGAAGAGATTATATTTTCTCCAAAAGTCCATTCCTAAAATAAGATTATTTTTTATATTAGGGACAATGGTAGCAACGAGAGATACAGTCTTATTTTGGAATTTGAAAGAAATATTGGCCGAGCCAAATGAAGAAAAATTATCACCACTAGCTGTGAAAAAATTTAAGGGTTTAGAATTATTTATTTTTACATTTTTAAAGATTTTATGGGAACCATTACCCAGAATAGTAACAGCTGACCCCGAGTCAAGTAAACCAACAGTATCAATCCCGTTCAGAGTAACAGGGATATAGGGGATACGAGGAATATGATTTATTGTAGTATTTTTCGTTTTAGGACTTCGGTGTGAATTCGAAAATTTTGAAACAAAATTTAGCCAACTTTGCCAATCAACCGCGTCAAATTTATTATTTACTTTAGTCGTATTATAAACGGGACTTACGATGTTAATTGGTATTTTATTTGAGGGTTGATTGCAGTTAGGGCAGTCAGTAGTGCGAAAATCCTTTAAACCGCACTTAAAACATACTAGATAACGAGGTTCAGTGCATGTTTTTAAGGAATGCGAGTAAATACGACATCTCGGGCAAAATTGTTTAGATTTGTTAGCAGTCGTAGCCGCGTTGACCTTGAACGCTGTGGGGCTAGCGTTAGAGGGAGATGGCATGTCAGATGCGATAACATTATTATAAGTTGACTTAGATAACTTATAATTTCTGTTAGTGGAATAAGTATGCAAGTTAGAATTATTTTTAGGGCATTTATATGCGAATTCAGGAGCTATCGTATCTGAAGTTATTGTTGGAGGTTCAACAAAGTACTTAGTGCGACTGTGGTATTGTTCAAATCTTCTACAGACGCTCAATAAAGAAGGAACATCTACTACATTCGATGTTAGAAGCGAATTTACATAACAAGGCCTGATATTATTTAGTAAAATTTCAAGCTTATCAGACTCGCTGATTGGAGTATCGAGACGAGAAAATAACCCTTGCATTTTAGAGATGTAAATGGTTATATTTTCTACTTCGCCTTGAGAACGGCGTCTAATTTCCGACATTAGTTTATAGTCGTAATTATGGGGACTGAAGTCTCGTTTTAGTAGTATACATAACTCGTCCCAAGATTTCACACTGTCCTTTACAGCGCGATACCAGTGGAGGGAGTCGTCAGAAAATATTTCGAAAGTAAAGGATAGTACCTTTTCGGAAGGAATATTTCTACAGGCAATGAATTCATTAAGATTTTGTATGAAAGCACGCACACAAGTCTTTCAGTTATATTTAAATTTAGCTAATTCAGAAAAAGTTTACGTTCATAATAAAGATCAGAGAAAATCGGAACGCGCGAGTCAAGAGTAGGTTCTGCCACGTCCGTAACCTTGGCATCCTTAGGGGACAAACGGGTCAATCTAGTATAGTAATCATGGAACTGATCCCATAGGGGGTTGATTACTTCGATATTAGACAATAAGGTTAAGTCAATTCGAGATAATCTAAAGTAAACGTGGTGTAAGACCGATTCAGTTCTAGCAAAAATGTTACTATTAAATTTAGATTCTAGCGATTTAACGTTATTAGATACTTTAAACAATGAAACTTTACAGGCAGATATATCGTCATCCGCTTTATAGGGAGATGCAGAAATGTCCTCCGAGAACACGGTTAGGGAAAGTTTAGAAATTTGCTTCCGGAGCTCATCGACCGTATTAGATTTAATTCCACCCCTATATATCTATCTAACCTTACTTGAAGTGTTACCGCGGTTGAGTAGCACCCCTTTATGCTGCTCATTCAGGTAACATTTCCATAACGGGCATCTGAATCATAAAGCGCATTGAGTTTTATTTTTATCCAGTCCAGTTCCAGTGTGCAATGGTAGCCCCAGTAGGTACTATTATCACCCTATTTTTGGCCATGTTAATAACGGTAAGATTCATTACTCTTATAACCTAGTGCCAAAGATAATATAATTGTATTACATACAGATCGGCAACTTCCTGCCGCGCCATAGGTGTCAGTAGAGTCGACGTACGTGTTGACGGGACTTTTGCTTAGAATTATTGGTCTCATGCACACATTCAAGCTGGAGTTTCCGCCCTGTGCTAGTGCGACCACATACTATTTAGCTATCGGCGATTACCATGTTATCTACAGATATAGATAACATGGTAATCGCTGTGAAAAGATTTTTCATAAAATATGAAAATACAAGCCTTAATGTTATTCTTATACATAGACAAATAAAATAAGAAGAGTAAAGGAAAGTCCCGCGTAGATTATAACAATGAGTTTTATTAAAGAAGGTTTTCAACACCTTTTTACGAATTCCAAAGTTCTATTGAACTTTTGTTTGATAAATGGAGGTAGGGAAAATTAAACCTTCGTCTATTGTTAGCATTTGGCATTGTTTTACATTTAAGTATATAGCGGTGCCGGTGACCCCACAAAGTCAAAGATTTCTTCATTCCGTTTAAATGTCAATTCATTATGTAATGGTGTCAACCTGCTCACAACTTCTCTATGCGCTGTATATAGTGGTTGACACTTCGTTGGTATCTTGTTGAGTCCTGTCGAAATTGACACTTTCATACACACGCAGTCTTCATAATGATTTGTACACAACACATTTGTGCCTAGGTGATGTTGAATCACTTGAGTAAAGTGAAAAGTTTATTGAAAATAGTGTAATAGGTACTTCCATAGGCTGTTTAGAATTTATGAGTAAAATGTATGCTTCAGTACCTATGTGGTATTGTTATCTTCAGGCAGTGGTAGCCAAAATCTAACGAGAATCCTGGGGCATCTTTCCGAGGCCATACCCTTACCGACCGTAGGCAGTAGTAAGGTGCCGTGTGGTTTAAGTCCATAGGAGCCCTGGCGGATAATTTTAGATGCGTTCTGTTGGTTTGTAGGCTGAATGATTATAAAGAAGGAGGGCGGGACGTTAAACTCGCCATACCCCCTTGATCTCTCCATCCTAGCGAACAACAGACAAAGATAACTTTAGCTGACTGTAACGGGAAATGACGACTCGTACTGCTCATACATGTAGGGCAATAAATTTGTTAACTTCAGCTTCATTATAATGTGCAATACTCTGCTTTACAACGTGCCACGTTCTGTTACGATAGATTTTTGCCCTGCAACGCCTTATTCTATTACTGATATCAGTTCCTAGCTTTGTTGATAACGTTTCGATCTCACTTTCAAATACAGGTCTGATTGAATTAAAAACACCTGTTTTGTAAATAAAACGCATTAGCCTCTGAGATACAGGCTTGCATGCATACCATCTAGCAGAGGTAACTGAGCTACAGTCTTGTACCTAAATAGTCGAGCTTGAGCCTGCTACAATATTAGGTATGTACCAGTGTTAGTCGATCGATTGAGTGCGGCCCGGAGCTACTTTGATTCATTTGCAGGTAGTCTTGTTCCCAGTTTGAACTATCTCATTAAATGCCCAATTTGTTCTCAGATCATGCGAAGACTGTTATCTAGAGGCTTGATAAGTTCTCGCATTCAGTGGTTTAGTAGTATGTAATTTGGTATAATAAAAACCTTTGCCTTGGTTCAATCTAAGTAACAGTAAAGTAATACTTATTGAAATATACGAACGCGTCTTTAAACTTGAATGAATGAAAATGAACTTACAATGAAGGTATCAGGTAAGGTATTTTTTAGGATGGTATGCCGGATCCTACCGACTAAAAAACCTCACGTAGCGCCCAACAGCCAATGGTTGGGAGCCCTGGATAAGCCCTCGAAAGGATGTCCCAGGACTGCCAACAGACCCACGGCCGCTACCGCGGCCTCGCCTAGGGGTACCTACTCGTGTACATCTGTGAAGATCTCTATTAACTTTCAAGTATTGAGGGGCTGCTTGAATACGTGAGTAGCAAAAGTCTGACCAAAGTGCCTCCACCATCATCTACTGCCCAACCCGTGTCCAAAAGTGGAACTATGAAGTCTAAAATCTTAATCATATAGGCACAGATAAAAAATATCGATGTAGAGGAATAGAAGGAAAGCGGAAGTTAAAATTGAAATCATACCTTTAGATGCTGAGTTTGACTAGTGGTACTAATGAATATATCAACATGTTTACATTTTTGCTTGTTTTTGTTTAGCTGGCACATTGTTTACGCGAAGGAACAGTTCCAAATTTAAACAAAGTAAATTATGAAACGTAAGTTTTCTCTCTCGCACACGTACTTCCCGTAACTTTATATCCAACTAGCGGACGTCACGCGGTTTCACCCGCGTAGTTCATGTTCCCGTGGGAATACGGGAATAAAATATAGCCAATGTTCACCGCAAAGAGTGTAGCTTCCCGCCAGTGAAAGAATTTTTCAAATCGGTCCAGTAGTTCCGGAGCCTATTCGTTACAAACAAACAAACAAACAAACAAACAAACAAAAAAACAAATCTTTCCTCTTTATAATATTAGTATAGACTATATGAAGCCTAACTTTGCCTGACCTCTGTTTGAATTTCTACATCGCAAACAGCAGTTCAGTAACTAAAGCTTAGTCTGTTACGGAACTTCATCAACTTGTGTAATTAAATGCCAACATCTAGGTTTTAACAATCAAAGTATAGAAGTGCTATACCAGGAATATCGTGTTCCTATAAACAGTTCATTGAATAGAGTTTTGTATCAATAGATCTTTACGTTATGTTTTTTCTCAGAATGATCGAGTTGGTATGATCTAAAATTATATTTCTGTATGATGAGGAGATTGTTACTTAGTTATTTACTTTTAACAGAATTATTTTATGTATGCTCTTATTTTGTGCTTCAACTTCTCTTATTAGCAATGCCCGATAAAGGCTACTAAGTTGTGACCATGTTTTATTTCTAAAACCTTATAATGTACACTTGGTTGGCAATAAAGTTATGATTATAAAGTGACTCAGTGTTTTGTAAACAATATTTTTATTGTGTGTTTAGCATGTTGCGCTATGTGCCTATGTCTGATTTATAAATGGGTAAACGTGAAAGTGGACTATGTATTATTCTATATATCTATCCCTGTAGGCCATAACAAAATTCGGGCATATCCGTTCAGCCGTTGCAGCGTGAAAGAGTGCCAAATTAAAATCAATGGTTGGCCGTATCTCCCTTGAAATAGATTTGCAATGCCAGTAATGTAAAGGACAGTCTATGTTGCACACATTTTTTTTCCTTTTGTAAAATTTGTGCCGGAAACCGGTGGATAAACTTTCCCCATGGGTAGAATTTATGCCAAACGTATTAATTATAACGTAATTTATTTCGACGGGCCTAATGAGCATTTTGGAACCGATTCACAAAATAATTGGATTACCCCATTTAAAGCAATTTTGTGATTTGATTAAACTTGACGGAGACATTGGCAAGCTCATTAACCAACTTGACTAGCGACGCAGCGTACGTTTGGATAACACTTGGGCAAAGACTTTCATTACTGTAGAATGTAATTACCACTTCCAGTGATTATTAAATATTTATTAAGCACTCCGCCTTGGATGCGTACATCAATATTTATGTAAATGTAGCACCTAAAACATTTTTATATGAAACGTACTACTTTGAAATTTCTCGTTACGAAAACTATGATAGACTTTAGTGCTATAGCCATTTACAACATATTTAAACTAAAAAGTAAAGCACCTTTTCACCTATGAATAACAAAAAGAAAAATCAATACATGAATAGGTTCTTACTAACTGTTATTTTGTAAGTACCAATTCATGAATTGATTTTTAGTTGAAATGAGAACTTCCTTATTTATGGTCGGTTTAAAAGAATGGAACCCATCATAATTCCAAAGTAGCTTCAGCGTCTATATTACAATTTAGTAGATAAGTATTGAAATTTGAACAAGGAATATGATTAGCCTGCCGTAAATATAATGCCCCTGTGGGTGGGAAAAATGAGGCCTGCGGATGTTTGTTGGCAGCAAACAGTGAGTTAGCAATTTGTAGCTGATAACGCTGTACTCGCTGAGACCCTTAAATAATATAATACAGCTTAATGCTGGCGGAACCCTAATTATGTAAGTATTACAACATGTTCTGATGACTAATTTCAATTGACTTATAAAATGTATTGGGTTCTTGAGTCAATTGTGTATGTAAAATAATTATTATTTAGCTCTACACTACGTTCGAGTGTGAAAGTGTACATTTACAAAGGCATAAATGCGTGGATAACTATTTCAGGACCGTTTTATTTTGGTGGAATGGGTATAATACCCATAAAAAATCCGGCCAAGTGCGAGTAGGACTCGCCCATGAAGGGTTCCGTAGCAGCAAGTAACATAATATAAAAGTTCTTGTAGTTCGTTGTAACTTTCATTGATGTTTTAACACTTTCGCAGGGGTAGTGATTTTTATAGGCGAAAATTGCGGTTTATGACGTATTAAAAAAAAAGCTACCTACTCGATCTCGTTCAAACCAATTTTCGTTGGTAGATTTTATAGCAATCTACAGCTTATTTTTTTTTTATTTATCATTCATGTGATGGGGGGATACACATTTTTCCACTTTGGAAGTGTCTCTTGCGCAAACTATTCACTTCAGAAAAAAATTATTTTAGAAACCTCAATAGCATTTTTGAAGACCTATGTATAGATACCTTACACGTATGGGTTTAATGAAAAAAATTTTTTGAGTTTCAGTTCTGAGTATGGGGTCCCCCAAAATTAACTGCTTTTTTTCAAGTTTTGTATAAAAATCTTGATGAGGTTCACAGAATACATCTACTTACCAAGTTTTAAAAGCATAGGTCTTATAGTTTTAGAGAAAAGTGCCTGTGACATACGGACGGACGACAGACAGACAGACAGACATGACGAATCTATAAGGGTTCCGTTTTAGCCATTTGGCTACGGAACCCTAAAAAACCATTATAGAAGCCTTTTTGAATATTCTGTCAGAGCTGGGATTGGAAATTTTCTGCTATCCCTAAACGATTTTTTTTAGAATTTCATGCAAACTATTAGCAGAAAAAATAATAAAATATGTTATTATACATGTGAAAGCTTGTGAAGATGTTAGGATGTTTGTTACTCAGTCACGCGGTATCTTTTTAGCCCTGTATTACGTTTTCATGTGATGCGGGAACTAAAAAAGAATTCCTCGGTCATCATCTGGTATGTAATAAATATCTCGGAGGCAGTACAAAATAAATTTGTAGAACTTTGGCAAGGGCATTTCCATCCAATTGTTGTCTTCAAGAAAGACATCGTTCAACTCTTTGTCCACAGCTTTTTCATTCGCAGTTTACAAGGCTGAATTAAATGCGTGTAGTACTAAACGGGGAATCCATTCACCATTCCTGCATTCCGTGGTAACTTATTCCGGGGATAAAAGTTAGTATTACATACTATATTATTTATTCCTGTACTAAATTTTAGCCGAATCAGTTGAGCTGTTAAAGTGTGAAAGTGTATCATACATCCACACATTCATGCTCTCAAACTTTCGCATCTATGTTTTTGTAATTATAGTCAATCTTTAGTACATGTATGGAAATAATTGTTCCGTTTTAATAATTGGATCGGAATAGGATTTGTAGAGTACAAAACCAAAACAAAAGGACAGAAACACGATAATTATTGGCAATCATAAGTCAATACTGAGTGGTTGGATTTCATTTTCGTATTTATGTTAGTCGTAACTCACAAAGTCTCGAGCGAAACCAATAAATGAAGATATATGACGAGTAATACCATACCTTTGTGGTGGCCCTGAGCCAAACAACAAAAAACAAAAAAGACGCAATCAGAACGAGGAATAATTGCTCATGCTTTAGAGACTTTCGCTGAAGGTTTATTCTGATTAACGCGTCAGAAACACTCTCTTTACAACAAGTAGTTTGGTTCTAAGTAAGTAGGTACCTAACATCACTTCCGAAGGTTGGTCCCAAAACTGAGGGGAGCATCGGCCGCACTCGCGCGGCTGATGCCCAACATCAGGGGACCCAACGCTCCCTACAGGAGGCTGTACCTGGGGATCGTGCGAAGCGAGACCCTGACGGCCAGCAATGAGGCTAGACTGCTGAGCCCGCAGAGAGTGATGGCCGTCAGGGTGATAAGAGGATACCGCACGATCTCCGGTGAGGCGGCATGTCTCCTAGCCGGGACCCCTCCATGGGACCTGGAAGCGAGAGCCCTTGCGTCACTGTTCAGATGGCGCAAGGAGGCGCTGGAGCGGGGCCAAAGGCCTGAGTCTCGAGAAATCGAGGCCCAGCGGACCCTGCTCCACCAGGAAACCGTGGAGACATGGAAGGTGCGACTTGAGCAACCAAAGGGAGATTCGCCACAATCGCGGCCGTCAGACCGGTCATGGACGAGTGGCTGGAGAGAAGACACGGTGCTCTGTCCTACCGGTTGACACAGATGCTTGCCGGGCACGGTAGCTTCGGTAGGTATCTGTGGCGAAAACACCGGGAAACCACGGCTGAGTGTCAGCACTGCGAGGACCGCAGTGATGACACGGCACTCCACACGCTGGTGGAGTGCACGGCGTGGGCACAACAGCGCCATGTCCTCGTAGTGGGTCTGGGCGTGGACACTCTCTCGCTCGAGGCCATGGTACGACGCCCCCCCTTAGAAGCGGGGTCACACCCGAAACCCCCCATAGACGCGGGATTGCACCCGAACCACCACCTAGGCGAGGCCGCATTGGCGACCGTAGGTCTGTTGGGAGTCACGGGACATCCTTCCTGAGGGCTTACCCGGGGCTCTCAACCATAGGCTGTTGGGCGTTACGTGAGGGTTTTTGGTCGGTAAGAGTCCGGCATAGCATCCTACGAGGATTTTCCCTCACATCAAAAAAAAAAAGTAAGTTGGTACCTACTGTGAAAGAATCAATCATCAAATAATAATTTTGATCTCTCAATCAAAAGTTACGATTTTAAAACTGTCAAGTAATATGAACTGCCCCCCCCCCCCCCCCCCCCCAGAGCAATGCGCGGCAAGTTCGCGTTGCTCTATGAGTCCCCCAATCATTCAAAAACTTAGCAAAAATTTTAAAACTTTCTTTTCCAAACATAAGTCATAAGTCATGACTTATGACATATGTTTGGCACCTTGTGCGGAACTCACTAAAAGTATTTTGTGCCACGTAGTAGATGACGAGCCTATGTCAAAACTGACAAAGGTGGATAGTGACTATCTGCTATGGAAATCTTTCAAACCACCCTTATGACCTATATTAATTTAAACAGTTTGCGTCGTATAAATAAATTGTCGTCTGAACTTAACATTATTCAGATATGACGAACAATATTCAATTAATTGGTTCAGTCTGTCTTGTTGCAAGCTTTGCGGTTTAAAATATTTCAGTACAATTTTTCTTCTCCAAAAACCTGAAATCATTTTAGTACTAATTACCTTCACAAACCGAATCTCTCACCGCTAGTGCTACAATTTCATCACAATAAAAGTCACTACATAATTCCCATTGACGTCTGACATGCACCGGATTCTCGGAATACGTATAAATTTATCCATAGTTCATGCACACACAATTTCACTGTTTTACCTCGTGCATTGGCAACTTCAATATTATTGCTTTCTGGAGTGGAGTACATTAGCTTTTAGGTTTAAATATTTGACTGACAACGCAACATGCCGTCTGTAACAGAGAACCTTGACAAAGGAACTGTGATCTTGTGTATTTACCATCATGAAATCTGCATAGATGACGTACAGAGTTTCAAATTTATCAGTTAGGAAACGTGTTTGCTTTACCTGACATTATGTATATTTTAACTGCACTGACATACCTGCCTAGATTTAAGTAATACAAATGTAAGGTCACCAGATTTGAAAGTGCCTTTTTTAACCGTGAGGAAAATCCTCCACGGATGCTATGCCGGACTCTTACCGACTAAAGACCATAAGTTCCCCACCAATTGCCTACGGTTGAGAGCCCCGGGTAAGCCCTCAGAAGGCTGACCCCAGGATACCCAACAGACCTTGGCTTCCACGAGGGGGGTTCGGGTGCTATACCGGTTCTTTAGGGGGTTGTTCGGGTGTTATCCCGGGTCTTTGAGGCGTGCGTGAATCTTTCACGTTACGCTGTCGTCTTAGGCCTGCTTCTGTAAGGACGGTGACCACCCCCTCACTGTCCTCAGGGCCCCGGAAACGGAGGCCGATAGCCTTTAATGATGACAAGACTGCGGTGCACCGGGGCGGCAGACCGCGGAACTCGGATGGGAGAGTTGAACTGTGTGGAACAGCTAGGTTTGAAAGTGGCTATGCATAATTTTGATCATAGCAATTTACGATATCTACATACCTTATTTTTTGGTATACATTAAGTACTATTTTTTTTATTTATTAACAAAATAGGTATGGTGTGCATATGAATTTAGACCCAGATTTAAACGATTTGGGAGCTTATTTTGATTGTGTACTGGCCACAGCAACCGCGTCTGCGCTGTTTACCACTATGGGGTGAAGAAAAGAACAGTTTGTTTATTTGCTTTCTCACACGAGCTAAGCAACTATCACTAAAGCAATGTGTTCGCATTCTTCAAGTCATGCCCTAAGAAAGTTTAAATTATAGCTGTTTGCCGAGAGTAAAGTCACGTATAAAACTTTTAGGCACGTTGTTTAGGTACGAGGTACGCTATGCCTCAACAAATACAAACTTGCCAAAAGTCGCATGATTTTGATATTCCGTTACATATGACTCTCCAGTGTTCAGTGTGTTAACAAGGTTAACCTCATTAAACGTCTCACTAACAAGAGGTCACGTCTGGATCCCTCACCAACTAATAGTTTTAGTCCGAAATGTTACAAATTACTACTCACAACATCAAAAACTGTGAAGGAAACCCATATTTTAAATATCTTGTTTCAAGAAATTAGTGCGAAAAGTAACAGATAGTTGATTAAAAAAAATATTTCGCGTAAAGTTTCGATTCTATAAATATGAATGTAAACCTTGATAGTTTAAAAATAACTGCTACAGCTGTCATGATAATCCATCGCCGAATTTCGGAATATTTGACGAATATTCCGAAATTTCAAGGGGCATTCTGGCAATTATGATAATAAGACTCTGGTGGAGGTGATTGTCTCCAAGGCTGCACAATGCACATATTGTGACATATTTCGACTTCCAGGTAAACCCAGGCCTACTAGATGTATAGTAACTGTCATTTTGCATTCTATCGTTATATTATTATGTTATATAGAGTTTTTCGAATCGAATCTTACTACTGGGTGGATGTATGTTTCTCTTTCACGCCCTAAAACTTGAATAGATCTAGGTGAAATTTAGTACAGGGATGGACTTGTACTACTGCGAAGAGACATCGCGAGCACCTGAGAGGAATCATATGCATCACGTTCCAGCCAAGATTCATTCATAAATAACGCGACAACAGTCTTTACCCCATTTCTCGCTCACTTTCCCCCTATAAAAAAAAAGCTCTTGACAAAAGTTGTATTTTAAATCCAAGAACACGTGTGCCAAGTTTGATGAATATTGGATAAGAAATGCGTCGTCGAGACCGGAACTGAAAGCAAAGTCGTCCATACTGTCGAATCAAAAACTCGCTCACTTCGCTCGCTGAAATATAGTCTGTAACACATAGGCTACTTTTTGAGGGCTAAGCTGTCGGCATCAGTTAGTAAAAAATTACTGGAATCGGTCGTCTCTCCGTATGAATTGATTTTAAGAAACTAATGATCTGTACAATACCTGAAATAGAAATTGAGGTTCAGGAATTCCCGCCTGAAATTCACTGTCAGTAGACTAGCGCACAGTAAACGTGCCCCTTAATATTTTAGTACCTACGACTTTCAATCAAGCGGTCAGTGTCATTGTGCTAAAAATAATAACCTTCACGCTAGGAGGCAGGTAAGTAGGTAGTTTTGTTTGATAATATAGTTGGTTGTGTTAAATTCATTAAGCAATTTACGCAATTCAGTAGCAACATGTTATACTTAGCAACAATAAATGAGAGAACTTTAAACATATCAGCAGTTACACGAGAATTAATGGATTCGAACATCTCAGTACCGGGGTTCTATGAAATCAAATTGTGAACCACATTCGCAGAGAGAACGCTTTGACTGTTAATTAATTCCGTGTTAAAAGGTATCAAATTGTCATTTCATTTGCAATTTTATGTGATTCAAATTTGAAATGACAAACATAGCCATCTTATTACTTTCCAATCCCGTATCAAAAACTATACTCGTAGGCGTTTGTATACCTAGTACATACAATATGTATTAGCTAACGGAATTCTTATGTTATTTTTAAACTATCTTGGGTTTTTACACTCGAATACCCGAAGTCCTGAGTTATTTAAGTATGGAGAAATTCTTATAACATGTTATGTGGAATAAAGGCGTTGTAATCCTACCGCCTCTTTAATCCTAATATCCTACTAATATTATAAATGTGAAAGTTTGTGAAGATGTTTGGATGTTTGTTACTCAATCACGCTCTAACGGCTGAATGGATAAGGCAGAAATTTGGTACAGAGATACCTTATAGTCTGGAATAACACATAGGGTACTTTTCTTTCCTGGAATATGTTTCCACGAGAAGCGGAAAGCCGCGAGTATCATTTAGTATAAAAAAAAACTATTATTCATAATACGCAGAATGTTTTTTTTTTTTTATATACTACTTAGGTGGCAGACAAGCTTACGGCCCACCGGAAGGTTGGTAACCGTAGCCTATAGACGTTTGCAACACCAGAGGCGCTACACACGCGCTGCCGACCCGGGCGCAGGTTGTGACGAGCCACAGTTGAAATTTTTCAAGCCGCCCATAAGGCCTTCAACGTGGCTTAACGACTGTCATTTTACTGACAACCGGAAATAAACATTTGCATAGCATTATTGGTCACACACAGATTCAAAATAGTAATATGTTTAACAAATAAAGATTCTGATTCTGATTCTGATTCTGATTCTGATTCTGATTCTGACACATGCAAGCTCTCCTTGAGTAGTCTTCAAGCTCTGGAACAAAATCCTCACAAATCTAAACTCCACAGCTCCCTTATTTTGAATATTAAAAAAAGCCTGCTCTTAAGCCATCAGAATCAGAAAACCGTACAACTGGTCTGGATCTCGAGCCACTGCAGTATCAGAGGCAACGAATACGCTGATTCCCTCGCTAAAGAAGCCTCTTTGAGAAAGAATGTAAAAAACAAAATGTCTCAAGTCCGAGGAGGGTGCAGATACAGCCGTATCTGCACCCTCCTCGGACTTGAGACATTTTGTCTGCCAGGGATACGATCTTCTGAGCCTCCCCCAGAAAACCCTACAGTCTACGTGGCAAGTCTATTGGTCGAACTCAAGCAGGGAGAAAGGCAAGTTCTACCACTCTATACAACCCAACATATCACCGAAGCCCTGGTTCTACCATTTTAAAAAGTCTCCCAAACCAGTCATTTCAGTCGTCTGCAGACTACTTATTGGACACTGTTGCTCACCTGTCTTTCTACACAAAATCCATATAAGGGATTCTTCAATATGTGAATGTGGACTGGACGAGGGTTCATTGGACCATATCTTCTTTAATTGTCCCTTACGAAATTCCCCTCCCGACTTCTATACCCAAGTAACAAAACTCAAGATTCCCCTTCCTATTAACGTTGCCTCCCTACTAACATATCCTTCCCGACAACTATTTTCGATTTTGATATCATTTATCAATCGTAACACAGTCAAACTGTAATTAGATAATGCCCCATTGTTATACTACCCTATAAGTTTTAACTCATTAATAAAAAATTCCCAATATATTTATGTAGGTACTTATAAATAATATATATAATTGTGTGACTTGTGTGTGTCCATGTGGAAATAGTCTTGTAATATTTGTTGCAGTGTTCCCACCCACTAACTTCAACAAGATCCCAGCGCGTCAAGCTCAACTCAGATCACTGCGAAATCGGTTATTATCATAACCACAAGCACACGCAATCTCCATTACACGTTTGATTTTGGCGAAGTTGCTGGCATCGGCCCCGGCAGAAAGCCATAACCAAAAATAGAATAGAATAGTTAATCACGTGACGTCTGACACGCAATGGCTGACTCGCCTGCTATCTGTCGAGTTTATGGTACAAATTATGCCAGCCTTTCAATTATCGGCTAATATTGACCTGTTTTAAGAGTTTATGGTAGGCCCCCAGGTACATAAAAAGCAAGAACAAAATAAAAAATAACTACTTCAAAATTTCAAACATAGAACTTTGGAAGTAGGTATAAAGTTCTGATTTATTACCAGCCAGTACTGCAACTTTTAGTGCCAACGCTCCGTGCTTATCTGCCGGATTACTTCACAAGTAAATTCAGAACAGTGAAGTGAAAAGTAAAGTTAACTTATTTATCTTAAGTAATTAGATGTCGCGTTACCTACGCCTCTAAAGTATCAGAAGAAGTTACTGTGTTATATTTGATTCAGTACCTAGGAAGATGATCTCCATACTAACATCAACGCTGTTTAAAATTCAAAGACCGTATGCTAACTTTATATCTTACGGTATTATATCCATGATAGGTTTTACAAGTCAGAAGATCAACTTAATTTTTAAAATATCACTTTTGCACTTCATGTAGAATTTGGCAGATGGAGTAGTAACGACCGCTTTTTCATTTGCATGTAATTTTCTGTTGATGTGCAGGACTGGTGTTCAAACAGCCTGATTGTTTTATATTTATTTTATGACTTGTATAGTGACAATAGAGGACTGCCTCTGTGGCGCGGTCGGTAGTGATACCGCCTGCGGCGCTGGAGGTCCTGGGTTCGATTCCTGGGTCGGTCCAAATATTTGTGTGATCCACGAATATTTGTTTCGGAGTTTGGGTGTTTTCTATCTATACTTATAATAAATCTGTAGAAGTGAAAAATCTGTACATTAAAAATATAAAAAAAAAAAAAATAGCAGGGGCTGTTACTAGACCGACACCGAACCCAAAAATGTGATTAAAAAAATTTTTGTCTGTCTGTCTGTTTGTTCAGGCATCACGCAAAAACTACCGGTTCGATTACGATGAAATTTGGTATAATTATTCTTTAATAGCCTGGGCACAACACTGGGTACTTTTTATCCCGGAAAAGTATATAGAATTCAAACCAAACTTAATTTTGTGGTTCGATCCCTAGACCCAAAGTTATTATCAATTATTGCTTAAACGGTTAATGGTACGATGATGAGACTAAGCATGAGCGTTGTTTGTTACAATTTGAAAAAAGTAATTTTAACATTTTTACAAATTCCACCTCCAAAGGTATAAAAAAGGAGGGTAAAGTTTGTATGGGACAACGTGTTTCCTTGGTCCGATCTACTTAAAATTTGGCATACAGCATTATTAACATAATTTATGAAAGACGTGTTTCGTATTTAATTGAAATTTGTACTAGAACGAGCTAAAAGGGGAATGTAAATTATTTTGGGGCTGATTTTCTCCGGAGTTGATATCAATACTCCTTAAATACTCTTATTTTGTACTTAAATTACTTTTTATTTTGACACATAATTTGTCAAAGTTCGATACAATTGACGTTTTCATTTATGTTTTACTAGCTGACCCTCGCAACTTCGTTTACGTCACATAAGGTGTACGAATGGAGGGGTACTTCTTAATGAGACTCATCAAGCAGCGTGTGAAACGGCCCTGTTTGCTTTATCATAAAAGAGCTTAAAGATTAAGTCGATTCTAAAACAATTCAGTCCACGCCTTCGGCGCGGACTGAATTATTTTACAATAGCCTTAATCATTAAGCTCTTTTATGATTAAGCCAACACGCCCGTTTAGACTCACTTTCAAAAGAAACGTTGAATTCTAGATTTACCGAAAGTTGAGATGCCCCTAATTTCTCAACTATATAACCCTCAATATTGAAAATTGTATGGAATAATGCTTAAAGTACTCCCTTTCAGACACCAAACAAATATTTGAAATCGAACCATGCAGTGAGAAATTATAGCTAAAAACCTATTTTGCCTTTCATCCCCTCTCCTGAAGGAACCGCGCAAAATATCGGGATCAAAAGTATCTAAGAACCTTCCTCGGACTATAAGCTTACATCGTACAAAGTATCATTCAAATCGGTTCAGTAGTTTCGGCGTGATACCTAGTCGGGATACAGACAGACAGACAGACAGACAGACAGACATGAAAATTTTAAATTACATTTTCGGCTTCAGTATCGATTAGAGAACGCCCTACACTTAAAATTTTCAAAATATCTTCCATGTACAGACTCCCGACCCTCTACAGTTTTATTATAAGTATAGAATAGATTTCAAACTTCAAACAGATGATTTTACTACATAGCTATAAAGTTAAATAAAAAGCGCTATTTTGGTATAATATTAACCAAATATACTTTATGGAAGTATTATATTACTATTTTATTCAAATTTTGTGTGACAAATATACATTTGTGAAAAGAAGAAGAAAATTCTAAGATGGCTAGCCAGAAAATATTAAACACGCTTCAGGTAGTATCCACTGGTCAATAAAATAACACCACATGTTACCATGTATGCTCAATCCTTACGACAAAGGTTGTCAGCTGCCCTAAGCAACTGGTCATGGAAGGCATGAACTTTATTCTACATTATAGTGCCGACTGCATTCTGTCAGGAAACAGACTCACTAAGTCTTTGTAAAATACGGGAATGGCCTCTAAGTAGACTACATTCGACAGGACTGAAAATAGTCATTAAAATGAAAACGAACGCTCAGCTGATGAAATTTACATTATTTACAATTTACATTGTTATTACGTTACCAGGTCTTGGTTGGACCATCTGTATTAGGAGAACAAAGCCTACAGTAGTTCGGTTTATCCAAACGTCGTAGGCTGGGACTACCTGAAGAAGGAACTTAAGTTACGATGTCAATTGCTTAGAAGAAAAATTGTGCCAAGTAGTAGTTTAGCCATTGAATTAGGAAATGTATTTAATAAATAAATTTACTTAGCTCATATTATTATGCATTATGGATTTGTTAATCTGAAATCTATCTAATACTATACTATACTATCTTCACGCCAAATCCCTTGCGGGGTAGGCAGAAAGAACGGAGCGCCACACGGCACGGTCCATACACACCTCACTTGCTTCTTCAACTTTCATTTTTCTTTTCATGCATGCACGTCGGTTCCTACGGCTCTTGACCCCACCCTCAACTAACACACGATTAATTTGGTCGTGGTTGGTGTGTCGTGGCCTTCCCCGACTCCTACGTCCATCCACTTTCGCGTTGTTTATCTGTTAAATCTATCTAACTAGGTATTATTATAAATGCGAATGTTTGTGAGTGTGGATGTTTGTTACTCTTTCACGCTGTAACGACTGAACGGATCTGGCTGAAATTTGGTGCCTACAGAGAAATGTTATAGTCTGGGAACAAAATTTCACGCAGGCGAAGCTGCGGGCATCAGCTAGTGTATAATATGTATGTATTTAGAAATATATAAGTATGTATATCAGTCGTCTAGATCCCATAGCACAAGCTTTTATAGCTTAGTTTGGGCTAGATGATGTTGTGTGAGAATGTCCAACAATATTTATACTTAAAAAATGAAAAAATAAAAAAAAAATTGTCGCTTCCCTTTATCGATTAATGAAGACCCTATATCGTCGTCAGTGAGCGTAAGCTGCAATTTCAAATGTATTTTCCTCAACAAAAATGTCTAATACGCCCTAAGAAAGTTGCTAGGGATAAAAATGGCTTCATATACTATGTAATTCAATTCAGCTCTCATTGTACGTATTGTAAAATTCTAAGACCAAGGCAACCACATTATGGTTATGACCAGATGCGATCTCATCACTTCATCAGATACCAGACAAAATGATTCTAATGTGTCTGTTTGCCAGACAAGATATTAAAGTGAATAAGTATAATTAATGATTAAACGAACTTACCTTAAGTGATGTTCTATCATAATTATACGAAGGCTTCGTCTGAAGAGATTAGAATACTTGTAGTAGCACGTACCGTGTGGCCATTCATACACTATAGTTGAGATATGTAAAAAAATAAACAAATATTTTAATATTAAGCCAAAAAATAGAAAGATATCTTCCCAGATCCATTCATGTACAGCGATCCCACTATGGCAACACTGTGCGCGCCATTTTCATTTAGTTCAGAGTAAGTATTTTACTATGTTTTGTTTAGCAAATTTTTCTTGGGTTTGGGTAGGGCGGGAGCTAATCTCTTCAGACGAAGCCTTCGTATAATTATGATAGAACATCACTTAAGGTAAGTTCGTTTAATCATTAATTATACTTTGCTTCGTCTTCGAGATTAGAATACTTGTAGATCTTTAGAGTTGGGAGTAAATTTCTAAATAAAAAATAATTTTCAAATTCATTATAATTATTACAATCATATTATTACATTTTTTTTAAAAATAATTGTAATAGATTGTATAATGAAATAATGTATAAATTAATAAGGAAAAGTATACATATATGTTATTCTTGATTTATTATTTACCAACAATAAAGAAATATAACTTTATATTGATTTGACTAGAGAACATACCACAAATAGATAAACAACAATGACATTTTATGATTTTTTCTCAAATCATTATTATTAAATCATTTGAATTTAATATTGACATTGCAAAATTGTTACTTTTCTCGATAATAATACCTAGATCTTTTATATAATCTGGCAAACACACTGAATGAATCTGACCATCCAGCGGTTTTACGTTTAAGATCTAGACTCAGAGCATTTTTATTCGCAATGGATGTAGAAGCATGCCTGATTGAAGGAGTAGAAAAATGTTTGTTACAATACCACTTTGACGCAATATACTTATATTCTATCCGACTACGCGCGACTACCGAGCGACTGATAGACTGGGAGCAAACTGGTTTACCTATATGAACTTTTATAACTGATGAGTAGTTGATCAGAATTTCTTATAAAATCTGTTCAACTTTATAATCTAGCAATGCATTTACTGGGCATATTTGGGATCTTCCTTTAAAAAACGGTAAAACGAATGTGGGTTGCTTTGAGTGAGCTCGTTAGGTCTTAATAAAGTCAGGTATCTTAATGATAATACAATCATCCGGACATACTTCAATAACTTGCTTTTCGATTTTGCTTAAAGATTGCACTCTGTGTGCAGTCACAACTTTTGTATATTATCCAAACTGATTTCATGATGTGGGTAGGTCCAAATAATTTTAAACAGTCGCTGTATTCCAAGTTACCTATTTTGTATTTTGGAATACGTTCGACCAAGCAATAGTATAGACGGGTCCTGGGTCCACGTCATACATTACGAACTGAAAAAGTGAGACTAGTTCACACACGTAGATAATGGAGAGCTCCTTTTCGAATTTAGGGTAGTGTTTTTACACTTCGGGAAAGCACAGGAAGGCATTTTGCGTAAAATGTCTTATTTTGACACGTGTTTCACTTTCGGAACAATAACACCGATTACGACCAAGTGAGTGCATGCGCTCACTTTGTCGTAATCGGTGGTAGATCACATCTTCAAAACTAATGCATGGACATATCATTACCTGATCGAAGGCATACGTAGCCTATAGAGACCCTTGAATAATCTAGTTACCCTCTCGTCAGTACCAATTAGCGAAAGTGCAGACCTATAGGTATGTATTTAACGTACTATGTATATTAAATACCACCCTGATAACAATCAGTCAAAAAAGAAATCACTTGGGTAATTGACGCTTCATATGGTGCAATATTATTAAGTAGGTAATTTTAAATTTTTTAAATGCGACACCATACTGCTTGACTGACTTATCCGAGAGGGAAGTAGGTACACATAAAATCTAAGTCACTTGTTGGGATGCTCCTCCGTGAAAGTGCCGTGCGGATAATTTTGCGGCTGTCAAGGTGACTTTGTGTTGAAGTTGTTTGTTAGGTACAAATAATGAGTATTGAAAAATCTTCACTTTTACTGTTTCACAACATTTATTATTGTAATACCTAACCGGTTTCGCCTTTCGGCATTCTCAAAGGCTATTTACTTATTTAGATCATAATTACACTTCGAATGCATAGTACAAGTGAAGTTTTTCATTATGTGTAGCAAGTTCCATCAAGTGCCATCAATCAACAGTATCAATAATAAGAGTATTATCATATCACTACATAAGCTTTTTAAGATGGGAAACCATGGCTACGGGTAGGCCATTGAGGAACAACCATTATGCCTTCAGCATTTTCTAATATGATTATTCAAAACATTTTTAAAATAACCGATATTGGCGGGAATGCATAAAAAAATAATTTGGTTCAGTTTAAAGTGAACGAATTCATGGCTATAGCACCGGGATCTCGATGCCAAGAGACATATTTATCGCATTTTTTATTAAATCTTGTAGGAAACAAGTCAATATCCGGTTTTGAATAAATTTAAATATATTTAAATAAGTTTTCCAAAGTGTTCAACAATTTTGCTGAAGGCATGGTCAGTTAGCTCCCATTCGATATCCGGGTGTGATCGTCGCGATTCTACATCTGCAACTTCGTTATCTTGGGAGCTAATATTATGATGCGAAAACATAATAATACTTAATTATGTTTCTGTCTTCACACCATTTCCAAACACTCCTTGTACTCGTAATATCCGTTAAAATAGTTCGTATATTTTATCCGTTTTATCGTAATATCCGTTGTATATCAACAAAATAGGTGACGTAAGTTTCCCAAACTTACGTCACCTATTTTGTTGATATACAAAATGACAGTTGTGCCATTTTCCGTTAGCTCTATTCTTACCACATACTGCCCCCCCCCCCCCCCCCCCCCTGTTTTGCTGGTATCAAAATAAAAATCCACACAATAGTTATCGCCTCTTATTGGATTAACGGAACTAACTTGGGTCTGCCACCACTTTAAATAGTCATTAAGAGACTCGGGTATAGACATATAACAGTCGTAATCGTTCAATGTTCTTACTAGGGATTGCAATCCGGAAAACCGGATCCGGTAATCCGGCGGATCCGGCACCAATATTCGTCTACCGGATCCGTTGCCAATAAACCGGATCCGGAATCCGGATCCGGTGTTTGAATATTTTGGCCAAATTACCGTGCTGTAGCCAAATGTAGGTCCAGCGCAAGGAGCTTGTACTGCGTGTAAGTCATTTGAATGCCTTCTTCAGGGTGAAACTTACGGGGTACAAACAAAAAACTTACTAAAAGTCGAGAAATCTAGGAGATGAGCCGGAGGGCTCGCCGATATCCCAAGAACAAGATGAAATGAAAGCTTATATAAAATTCACATAGCTTGGAGTCATGCCATTTTTCCATATTTTCAACAGTTTTTGAACTACATATATCCGAAATGTAGAAATCAAAGTACTTCAACGTGTCGGTTTAAAAAAGCCTCTGAACAAAAGGAAGATTGTACGTTTGGTTTACACTTTAAATATAGTGTCAGGGAGGAATGTTATTTGAAAAATAATGCCTGGGGTTAGAAATTTTTGATAGTCTGTCCCGCATTAACGATCAAGGTTGCTGAATGAGGAAAATATCACAGATATTGGTATTACTTATTTCTGAAACCTATCACTTATCAAAACTCCAGAAATCTGAGATTCCTAGAGCTATCCTTGTTGTAAAGATAAGTAGAAGAAATTTTTGCTTACATGGATGAAAGTTCTGATACCTACTAAGTTTTCTCACTATGAGATAGTCAAGGACGTTCGTCGACGACGACGTGAAGTTATTCCACGTGATGGTCGTTCGTCGACGACGACCACGATCACGCGGAATAACTTCATTTTCTACATTTCTGAACCGTGTAGTCCAAAATCATTGGAATTATGGAAAAGTGTTAAGAACCAAAGGTGTAAATTATTTTATAAGCTTTCATTTAATCTAAGCACCTTTTTGGCTACGACGCACTGATTTTGGAATAGTACTGAAAAACTTAAACTTGAGATCTTTGTCACACCCGCCTTCTTTCTTCGCCTCGCCTCCTAGATGTTGAGACTTTTAGTATGTTTTATTCTGATCACCCTGAATAAGTTACTTTACTGCTTAGGCAAAAAACAAGAAACTGTTTAGGTTCCCGCTCACGCACTCTACAACTGCTTTATTAACTGCATGGACTATTTACCTTTAAGTTTTTTTACCTATAAGTTTAAGATTTGAGTTTTAATCTCGGAAAATAAAAATTTACAGCTTTTTAAAAAAATAATTGTCTTTTCTTTTCTATAAAGTTGATTCCGTATATGCGTCTCGTTTTGATTGTACACTTCATTAACAGTTCATGTTGGAATAAAAACTGGAAATCCTGGTTAAACCAATCCGGCCGGATCCGGTCGGACCCGGCCGGATTTGTGAAATCCGGTACGAATCCGGCCGGATTCAAAATGCCACCGGATTGCAATCCCTAGTTCTTACCTAGTATATAGCCAACCATACTGGATGGCGAGGCCGGATGAGGCGAGTAGACCAGCTAGGCGAGGGAATCGGCGAATTGAGTATCATTTTAATTTTAAAAACTTTGTTATAGTTTTTAACACAGGGCGGAAACTCCATACAAATGATTAGTTTTCAATTCTGTCGCCTACACTAAAAATACGCTATGTTCGCACAGAGCTTGAATTGTGTGTGACTGTGTGACCAATAAGGCTAAGCAAATGATCTCTCATGACTTCCGCCAGCTATAATGACAGCTGTGTCGTTACTGGCGGGCCAGTGAGGGGCAAAGAGTTGGCTATCTGTATCACACAAATAGGCATGTATGTAATACTGTATGTAATACTATTAAGTATATTATCTTTGGTTTATAAGAAGACCCAAAGATTCTAACATAATTGTCGCAAAAACCAACCTCAATATTAATACTAACTAACTAAACTAACTATCTTCACGCCAAATCCCTTGCGGGGTAGGCAGAAAGAACCGAGCGCCACACGGCACGGTCCATACACACCTCACTTGCTTCTTCAACTTTCATTTTTCTTTTCATGCATGCACGTCGGTTCCTACGGCTCTTGACATCACCTTCAACTAACACACGATTAATTTGGTCGTGGTAGGTGTGTCGTGGCCTTCCCCGACTCCTACGTTCATCCACTTTCGCGTTGTATATCTGTTTTGTCATTCTTTCATCTCCCATTCGTTCCACATGCCCGAACCATCGTAGCATGCCCTTCCTTACTTTAACACCGACACTCTCTTTCAGACCAACTCTCTTTCTTACATCTTCATTCCGAACGCGATCTGCGAGCGTTACTCCGCAGATTTTGCGTAGCGCGCGCATCTCGACCGCGTTTATTCTACTTTCATGCGTTTCCTGCCATACCCAACTCTCGCTTCCATACGTTAGCGTAGGTATCAGCACCGCATTGTGTACTGCGAGCTGGGCCTTTTGACTTAAGGCCTTGGTACCTAAAAGTTTGCCTAACGCTCCATTCACACTATTTCCCGCAGTTACCCTCTTTTCTACATCAGCGGTGTACCGTCCATCCCTGCTAAATGCACATCCAAGATATACAAACTCATCCACCTGTTCCAGCACTACATCATTTACAGTTATCCTGGCATTCGTTCTGTCCTCTTCTCTTTCGAATACCATCACTTTCGTTTTAGTCGCGTTCAATTGTAAGCCTCTCATTAGACAATCATCTTTCATCGTTGTGACTAGTGACTGTAGTTCTGATGGCGATTCGGCTATGAGCACGGCATCATCTGCATACAGCAAACAGTTCACAAGTAAGTCACCCATTCGCAATCCAACATTCATCGATCTTACTCTCTTAAGACAATCGTCCAGGTACAGGACAAACAGCAGAGCCGACAGCACGCAGCCCTGTCTGACGCCAATGTTGACGTCAAACCAGGGAGACAGGCTGCCGCCCACCCGCACACATGCCGTACATCCCACATATGTAGACTGCACAGCACGAAGCAGCGCACCATCAATCCCGTATCCTGGCAATATATCCCAGAGATCCTTCCGTACAACTCTGTCAAATGCTTTCTCCATGTCCACAAAACCGCAGAAAACCTTCCGGCCTACAGCCAGCTGCTTCTCTACGATGTTGCGGAGAGAGAAAACTTGGTCCATACATCCCCTTCCATTTCGGAAACCACCCTGCGCCTCCCACAGTAATCCGTCAGATTCCACCCTCATTCTCCTTTCAATAATTTTGCCATACACTTTAGCTGCTATACTGATCAAACTGATGGCCCTATAGTTGGCGCACTCCATACGTGAGCCCTTGCCTTTATACAAGGGCACGATGATAACACGCCTCCAGTCCATTGGGACCCTTCCAGTCTTCCAGCATAGATTGCTCAATGACCAGAAGGCGTCTCGGACGCAAGGACCACCTAATTTGATCATTTCAGCAGATATCCTATCAATTCCCGCAGACTTTCCATTTTTCAAGCTTCGTATCGACCATTCAATCTCTTCCAAAGTAATATCTCCGCTTGATGCTTGCACCGCAAGATCAGTCATCGACTCCCTCGCAGTGCCCGCATCCGGGAGATATTCATACATTTCTCCAAAGTACTCATTCCACCGCTCTAACACCTCTAATGGGTCCGCAAGAATGTCCCCAGCTTTACTCTTTATCTTATCCATTCTGGAAACTGACGAACAGCTCCGAGACTTCTTGACCTCCCTCCAAAAGAGTTTGGTATTTGTCTCGAAGTTCCTCGTCAGCTTCTCTTCCGCAATCAAATTTATTCTTTCACGCTTCTCTTTCACTAAAGCTTTGGCTTCATTCTTGCAGAGGCGGTAAATTTCTTTCTTCGTGTCTTTCATACTGTCATTCAGTTGCAAAGATGAGACATAATCCAACCACGCTTTCTTCTTTCTTGCTACGCAGGATTGTACCTCTGCATCCCACCAGGCATCACCTTTCGAATGTTCATGTCTCTTTGCACTCCCACATGCTTCTTTTGCACTATCCACTATACTTTCTTTCATAATATTCCAGCATTCATCCACATCTAAGTCGGAAAGGCTCGCGTTTGCAAGCCTTTCACTGACTAAGCCTACATACATACTCCTTACGCTTTCATCTTCCAGTTTTTCACTCTTTATCCTTTCATAGTCTCCGAAGGGGACACGCACTCGCCAGTGCCTCCACTTCTTGAAAAGACCAACAAACCGGCTTACCACCAGGTAGTGGTCAGTTTCAAGAGTGGGGCCTCTGTAGGCCCTTGTATCCCTTATAGCCTCTCGGAGACGACTGTCTATCAAAATCAAATCAATTACACTTTTTTCTTCCTTCCGTCTCCAAGTATACGTGTGGATATCTTTGTGACGGAATAAACTGTTCGCCACAAGGAGGTCTCGTTCCAAGCATACGTCTAAGATTGACTTACCAGCATCATTCGCTCTCTTATCTCCATACGGACCAAGGACAGCATCGAAGCCATCTCGCTTGGTCCCCACCCATCCATTCAAATCACCACACATGATCAACTTTTCATTCCCCTCAGCCAAATCGAGGACGTCCCTAACGGAATCCCAGAACTCCGCGAGCACTTGGGGATTAGCCGAGCTGACGGGAGCATAGGCTGCGACCAAAAAAACTCTCGTGATCCCCAGTTTTATACGTACCCACAGGAGTCTTGGGCCTGCCAATCCATAATCTTTCACTCCAGAAGCGAAACGGGAGGAGAGCAAGACACCCACTCCCCTACTGGCATGATCCTCTTGGTCCACTCCGGACCACAAAGCAATTATGCCGCCAGGAAGATCGTCAATGCCGCTCCCCTTCCGCTTCGTCTCTGTGACACACAATACATCCAGGCATCGCTCTTTCATTACATCTATCAATTCATTCATCTTACCTTCCATACCACCACGCACATTCCACGTGCCTATCCGGCACTCGGCTCCTCGCATCCCGCCAGAGTTGGCGCTGCGTGAAGGGTGGCGGCCCCCTTCGCCGCGTGCGCATGCAGTCATACCGACGGGGGCACACCGGTATGCGTCGCCTCGGGGGGACGCCCTAGCCCTGTCGGGACTCATTTCTCGGTAGTGATTGGTTTCGCGTTTTCGCTTTCGCCGCTACTTACGGGGAGGGCCCGAGCACAGGTAACGCTCTTCGTGAAGGCACACTACATCCTCCCCTAATCAACTCAATATTAATAATCCTCCATTTTAAAATGTAATGCGATTTTTCCGTTTGGCTTTGGAACTAACAAAATACTTGAGATGTATTGCTCATCACTTGGAGCACATTCAGTGATTGCACCCGATTCCAATAATTCATCAATAACAGTTTGCATGTCATTGAATTCATCTAAGAAATAGATTTTGGAGGATAAAAACCTGTTTTGGAATGGAATGAAAAGGTATAGTACCATTCTGTAACCCACGATAATATTAGATTATCGTTGGTAATAAATTAAACGCCTATCATGAAACAAAGCTAACCTGTGTCGGTCAGTCGTTCTCAATAGCGTGCCTCATCTATCGCCGGGTCTGGGTACGCGCGCGCAAACGCCGCGGCTGCCCTGGCGAGCGCCCGCGCCGTGTCAGTGGCGGACGATATCTCGTAGCCTGTGGGGCTGGTGGCGGTGGCGGTGGCGCGGGGCTCTTATTTAAATGTAGATGTCACAAAATTTTGGCGAGACCTTGTACTCCTGATATTGAGAATCGCACAAAAGTCTAGAGGCGTCAATAAGTTACTTGATTACGCGTTTTGACTAGCAAATATTTTGTTTGCCGGTACGAAATATTTGCCTGAAAGGTCGATCCCAACCTAGAGAGGTTAAGGACCCTTTAGGCACATTGTAACCTCTGGACTGCCCCAGTCTAGAAGTTACAACGTGCTCCCATCGGACAGCCAGATATGATTATATTGGCGTCTAAAGTAACGGAACACGCTTCCGGAGTCGAGGGCAGATCTGGGTCGAGTTCTAAGTTATATGGATCTAAGTCCACAATTTTGTATTATTCTTATGGATGCCGACACTAACATCGATTAAGTTTACAGACTCCTCCATTTGATTGTCTAAAGTAGACAGAGGAAAAAAAATGTAGGTAGATACCTAAAAAAATTTTGGTCATATAATTATTGAATTATAGGTAACAGGCCTAAAAACCTGTACTCATTCAATTATCGTATGGTAATATTATTACAGTGATTACAGTGAGGTAAGCATCTATAAATAGATGAACTCGGCACTGATTTTTATAGGTAAAAATAATAAAACAATACAAGGCGATAGTCCCACTAAACTATCCTCATGTATTTTGTTAAATAATGAAGCTAGCACTCTCAATGGAAGTGCACTCAACATAATGTTAATATAAAGATATACCTAGAAAAAAATTAGGTCATATAATTATTGAATTGTAGGTAACAGGCCTAAAAACCTGTACTCATTCAATTATCGTATGGTAATATATATTACCGTGATTACAGTGAGGGAAGCATCCTTAATAGATGAACTCAGCACTGATTTTAATAGGTAGAAATAATAAAACAATACAAGGCGATAGTCCCACTAAACTATCCTCATGTATTTTGTTAAATAATGAAGGTAGCACTCTCAATGGAAGTGCACTCAACATAATGTTTATCTAAACATAAAGTATTTACCAGTTAAATCATATTTAATAACTAAAATGCTGAAGTACCTTTTTGTATCGACAACGGTGTATACATCGGAACCGTTTGTAGACGAACTCGATGACCTTTTTTGACCTCGTCCAATTTGTAACTTCCTAAATATGTAATCATCACAATGATTGCTCACGTTTAGGTATTTTATAATGGTATAACACTACGTAAAGTTATCGAGTTATTATTAGTACATTATAATTAATTATAACTCAATGTATAAAGTGAGGTGTTGAACGGCCGAACACTAGAACGCGAATGAAAATGGCGCGCACAGTGTTGCCATAGTGGGATCGCTGTACATGAATGGATCTGGGAAGATATCTTTCTATTTTTTGGCTTAATATTAAAATATTTGTTTATTTTTTTACATATCTCAACTATAGTGTATGAATGGCCACACGGTACGTGCTACTACAAGTATTCTAATCTCGAAGACGAAGCAAAGTATAATAAATGTTTGCCTTAGTTTGCTCGGTACTACCCTGACAGAATACGAAACGTAGCTAAATATCTCTAGAGAATACGCACAATTAACAGATTTGGGATTTAATATAGCTTCTGTAATGTGTACTTACTTATTTACGTACAAAATATTAATTTAGAAATACACATATTCCTGAGAGAGAATATACGAGTATGTAGGTACCTATGTAACCTGCGTGATTTTGAAATACCTGAAATTTCTTTGATTTTTTTTTTTTTTATTTATTCATTAACAATAGAACATTGTGTTTGAAATGATAACAAAAAAAATGCATTATTGAACTAAAACAATCAACATTCCAAACTGTAACTTTAAAAATAAATTTAGGTACCTACATGCTGTGAGATGCATGCAATATAATTTTACACTATTATTTAAGTCATATCAGCATTATTAATAATTAAACATGCAAAAAAAACAACAAACAATGTCTAATTATTGTTTTAGAATTTCTGTTATAATTAAATATATCCAATGTCAATTTATTAAGTAGGTACAATTAAATTAATATTTTAAAAAACAATGTCAAATTAAATTACAATGTCATCAATGTCAAATGCATCGATGTAATTTAATAAATTCCATTAAGAATGTCAAGCTGTGTTTAAATTTAGTCTGCCCTTAACCACTAAAATTACAATATTTATTTAACATTACAATTACAAGAGCAGTCCCTCTTTAGCGGAGAACTTTAAATCAATTGCCTCCCAATCATACGGGGGCTAATATCTACATATATGGTAATATCTAAAATATCTAAATTTAAGCCCTATTTGTGAATTCATCAATAGAATAAAAACACCTGTCAACTAAATAATTTCTAAGCTTAGTCTTAAAGTCATTTTTGTAAATTGACTCCTTTATTTCTACAGGAAGTTTATTAAAATGATTGATTGAGTTATACAACGTGCCATGTTTAACCACTTCCAGAGTAGGAGCAATTTTGGATGATATATCTTTCCTTCGTGTCCTTTCTCGTATCAACCTTTCCTCATTATTCTCATAACTGTGGATATCTTTAGAAAATTGAGTAAGCAATACCATGATATACAAACTCGGCACTATCAACATTCCCAGTTCCCCGAAATGTTGCCTACACGACTCTTGCTGGTGAATACGGACCATTGTTCTTATAGCTCTTTTCTGAGCTATAAAAGCTGTCTGAACGTTGTAATCGTAACTGCACCCCCAAAATAGGATGCTATATCTAAGCCTAGACTCAACTAAAGAGAAGTAGACACTTCTTAGTTGATCTCTACTCACTACATCACGCACACTTCTTAAGATGTAACACGCAGAGTGTATGCTCGCTTCTACAGCCGATAACTCACACTTCCAGTTTAATAAAGTATCGACATGTACTCCTAAAAATTTAACTTCATCTACCATTTCTACTTCGTCACCATTTAAATTACAATGCAGTCTGTCAGAATTCCTACTAGTAGATTTGAACAAAATGATTTTGGACTTATCGTTGTTAATTCTAAGGCAGTTATGTGAAAACCACTGATGAAACCTATCCAAAACCAAATTCATTCTCTGATTCAGACTACAGGTATCGTTTGCTGAGATAATAGCGTTCGTATCATCCGCGAAAACAGTCAATTTTACCTCGTTATTTGCTACACCTACGATATCTTGTATAAGGTCATTGATGAAGATTATGAAAAATATGGGACCGAGAGTAGAACCTTGTGGCACACCTGTTTTTATTTTACAGAGCTTTGATTTAAATGATTCCTCGCATTTTGTTGTAATAGTGCCTGTTCTCTCACTGCTTTTGTGCTTGATTTCTACAAACATATACCTATTTTGTAAGTAGGAGGTGAACAGTTTTTTTTATTTGACCTCTTATTCCGTAGTGTTCTAATTTCTCAATTAAGAGGTCATGATTTACTGCATCAAACGCAGAACTAAGGTCCAAAAAGATACCTGCCACCTTTTGTTTGCTGTTTAATTTCATTAATACGTCATTGATTAAGGTAATAATAGCGTCACGCGTTCCCACATTCTTCAAATAGCCAAACTGTCTCAAATTTATGATGCGATTCATACCTAAGTGCCCTAGTAACCTACTCTTTAATAATAATTCAAATATCTTCGATTTGGTTGGTAACAATGATATTGGCCTGTACTTATTTGGGTAACGCTTTGAGCCTTTTTTATGTATGGGAATAATTTTGGCAATTTTAAATTGGTCGGGGAAAATAGCATCCTTAATACACTTATTATAAAAATTTGCCAGCGGTTCTGCTAGTATGTCTATATTATCCTTAATGACAGTTATGGGCACATCATCGTATCCACAAGACATCTTGTTCTTCATTCTCTTGACCACTTTGACAACCTCCATAGAACTCACCCAATCTATATTCATGTCGTTTACTGCTCTAATTGTGTTTACTTTTGGCAAGTCCAAAGCCTTGCTATGGTGACAGTTACGGGGATTAAAATCCTTATCAAAACACTCGCTAAATATATTAACGATTTCCACAGGATTCGAAGTAATAGAACCGTTGTTCATCAAAGAATAGTCACAGTCATCCTTTGCCTTTTTGTTCCTATGCCTGTTAACTATGCCCCATATATCTTTAGAGATATTATCAGATTTTGCCAGAGCAGACTGAACTGCAAGTCTTTTTGCATTTCTAACTACTCTTTTATATATATTTAAGTATTTCTTTCTATATGTGCTCAACGAACTGTGACTACTTCCCCTCACGCAAAGGAATCGCTTCATTATGCTAGATGTTTTAATTCCCTTAGTTATCCACTTAAGTCCCCTCTCCCGTTTGTAATATCTTTTTACCTTTTTCTTTTTAAAACTCTCATTAAAATATTCATTAAATTTTGTGATAAACGTGCTAGGTCCCATAGAATTCATGTCATTTTCTAGTAGTAATTCCCTAAATTTATTTTTATTTTCTACGTTAAAATTTCGTTTATAAACAAACCTATACCTGTTGCATATATTCTTAAACTTAATAGCGTTATGAATTGATTGGCACAATAAACTGGCATGACCATCAGCCAGACCATTGTGGTCCACTGTGCAATCGACTATACAGTCCCTATCAAGATTGGTCAAGAAGTTATCCAATGAAGAAAGAATGTCGTTTCGTACAAATGTTATCACATGCACTAACGGTCTAAAATTGTAAGAAGTCAATATATTAATAAAATCAGTCCTTTTCGTCGATTCCACTAATAGATCCACATTAAAATCTCCACATATAAAGCATTTCTTGTCAAAAGTGTATTCTAATAATGTTTCTAACATACTCATAAACATTTCCAAGTTTTGCTTATAGGGACTACGATAACAACAAAAAATGTATACATCTGACCAGCATCAGCATGTCTTTGACACCGCAAATTTCAAAAGTATCCACCTTGTACAATTCTTTGCATATTGTCACTTCCTCACATATTCTGTCCTGTCGAGAAAGGATTAGAGACCCGCCACGCTTCTTTTTACTTCTACTATTGTATGTAACAAGCTTAAAATCTGTGAAATGGAAACATTTAGCAACAGAATTGTTTAGGAAGTGCTCAGTCAAACATATATAATGTATTAAGGAATCCAGACCTTGTGTATAAATTTCAAATTCATCCTTTTTACAATTTATTCCACATACATTTTGAAGTAAAATATTTAACGCATAACAATTAGTTCTGTCTGGTTCACTATTATTTGTATTTTTAACTGTCCCTTGTAAGCAGTTATTGTTGTTTACGAAAAAAGTCGCTGTGGGCTGTATTTACAATTTCAGTTACAGAAGAGTCCTGCAAGCAGTGATCAACCACCCCTTTTCTTCCACAGTTATATTCTCCGCATGTTTGTGTGCTAACATCCTTATATTTTATCAAATTTATTTTATTTTCAGAAATCTCTTTTAAATTACTGATATGACTTTGGTACTTAATCTTGTACCCAAGTTGCAAAATCTCTCTATGTATCAATTGACAAGCTTGTATTAAATTAAAATAATTAAAACTATTACAATTATGGTCCAATGATATAAACCTCGAATTATCATTGTTATGGCAAACATGTCTTATCACATTGTTTAGTTTGTTAACATTTAAGTATTTATTATAGTAAACCTTACACATCAATACATTTGTAAATTTCAATTTTTGCAAATTATAATGGAGAAAAGAAGACACGTCCAAAGGATTCTCATCATGTGAACCTGCCATTATTACAATAAAGTCTTGGTCAGTAAAATCTTTACATATGGGTAACCATATGTAAAGATTATAAAAAGGATGCACCTCTTAAGGAAATTGTTAGTTCATGTGTAAACATGAACTAACAATTTCCTTAAGAGGTGCATCCTTTTTTATCACTGAGAATACCGTATAAGTGTCTCTGACATAATTCTGAAATCTTCTGCGCAAATACTAAATTCGGCAAAAATAGCAATTTTATGCTTTGGTATCGCCGTTAACTTTTCTGTCCCTGGAGCGGACGTTTCATATGTACACTTTCCTCGCATGTTTCCTTGTTCACTTGAAATCTCAACCCCATGCGGTGCACTTTTCGATGTGCTCAATACGCTCCCGCTTCCTATAGCGTCATTGTCCAAGGTCTCATCAGTAAAACACGAAGTCGAATTTGATTTCTCATTGTGATTCTTATAACTGAGTCTACGTGAACCTGTTACTGAAGGCCCATTACGCACCAGTAATCTTTGTTTGAACTGAGGTGAGAAAAATCTGTTTGGTGTATTGCTTATCTCATTTGAATTCTCCTGTATTCCAACCGATTTTAGTAACTTTATTTTATTCTCGCAAAGTCGTAGTTCATTTTTTAAAGTGTGGTTTTCTGAATTAAGGTTGTCGATTTCTGTGTTTGCTATTTGTAACTCTTTTTTTAAATTATTTATTTCCTCTTTCAATGAGCCCATGTCATCAATAACACCGGGTAAACTTTGATATGAAATATCAGCGTCCTCATCGCAGTCATTAGCGCTTAGCGGAGAGGTTTTATTTGTTTTTTTTCCTTTGCGTAATATTCAAGGTGTATGGCTCTTCCATTTTACCAATAATACAAGTTATGACTGGTATTACGAATATGTACAATTACAGTGTCAAATGAGATATAATTTAAGCATCAAATTATCGGACAAAAAGAACTTTTTATTAGATTAGATTATAACTTCAGAAAACATTGTCTTACCATCGCTTTTTTTGTTTTTTTATAGAGTGATTAAAGTAGATAGATTCACTGATTCAATAGACTATCAAACGGATTTTTATGCAATTTTCACCAAAGGTCATATAATTTTTAAAGTGATGAACTGTTTTTTTTCATAGTATTTATAATATTTATAAAATGAAATTTAAGTCTTACGAGTTATATGGTTTGAGAAAAATGTAAAGCGTTATCCATTCATATAAAATGCGAAGCAAATTCTTGCTACGCATAGATATAAAACTATTCATTGAATTTTCATGTAGCTTTTACCAAAGGATAGAGTGATTTATTAAAAAGTTTTAATTATAAGAACGTATGACGCAGGTGAATAGGCTGGGCATAAGATATTAGTAAACTTGTAACAACTAACGCTGTTTTTGGAAGTATTCAAATTTACATTGCATGTCTTGTGTCAATATCACTTCTGTTCGTACCTACTATGTTCTAACTTACATTCCTTGAACCCGTTTTTGAGCACACCAGACCAACATAAAAATGATACGAACGCAGATAGGTACCTTAATAACATACAACATGTCGTAAATATCGTTTTCATTCCTTCTATTCGAAAAGAATCACTTTGCACCACGATAACGGGGCGCAAAATAGCTCTTTTCTGTTAAGAGCTTTTTAGCGGGCGGCAAAGTGATTTGAATTTGGAACTTGAAAATTTCATAGAAATCGAACGCAAATTGTATGAATCACTGGCTGGTAAGTGTTGGCTGCACAGCGCGGTGTCCGGAGCTAACTAAAAAAAACTGAAGAGCGCCATTTATCTGTTCGTGTTCGTCATTATTAATGTTCTTGTAATCAGTAAACATATTTTATTGTTAGTATTCTGCAAATATAATAAGTTCTACTTCAAGTTATGAAAGTGACAATCCATGAACTCCTGGAACAATAACTGTAGAAGGTAACTACGTCGTACAAAACTAATTTTTTTCTCATAGAAAGGGAATGAAAAGTAAAATATATAACTCGAGGGCAAATTATTTTTCCCTCGGGCGGTGTACTTTGAATCCCTCACTGCGCTCAGGATTCTATGTTAGAATCCCTCGCTATGCTCGGGATTCTATTCCAGAATCCTTCGCTTTGTTCGTGATTCAAAGTAGCGCCCTCGCCGTAAAAATGGATTATTCCGTTAATCCCAAAAAATCCACACAATGGGGTGGATAACCGGAATTACATGTTATGGTATGTCCGAAATTCCACCCAAGGGGTGGATATCCGGATCTATTCATGATAAAAAAAAAGATAAAAAAAAACAAAAGAAGATCGAAAAAACAAATGAAGATCGGCAAAACAAATGAAGGTCGTCGAAACAAATGACGTTCAAATAAACAAATGACGATCGGAAAACAAATGAAGATCGGCAAATAATCTAGCTGCGTTTGCCATTGAAAAAAATAGGTGCCAGCAATTCTCGATCTTATGAACATGCATAATATTTATTTATTTTTTACATAGTCATGATCAGTGATGTCTGTTAACGCCTAAAAGAACATTTTTAGAGAAGTGTCATTAAGGTCGAGATTTGCTTGCACCTATTTTTTTAAATGGCACACGTATCTAGATTACAAAAAATGGCTGCAAGTAATTTTTGACCCTCAAAAATCAACAAGACTGAAAGCTCAAATATCAGAACTCAGAACTCAAAACTGAAAACTCAAAGCTCATACTTAAGTCTTTTGTTTTATTAAGTTGCAAATTTTTTATCGGTTTTCATTTCTTTTCCATCATTATTTATTATGATGATCTTCATTTGTTTTTGGTCGTCATTTGTTTATCTGACCGTCATTTATTTTGTCGATCTTCATTTGTTTTGTCAATATTCATTTGTTTATCCGACCATCATTTGTTTTGTCGATCTTCAATTGTTTTGTCAATCTTCATTTGTTTATCCGACCATCATTTGTTTTGTCGATCTTCATTTGTTTTTTCGATCATCATTTGTTTATTCGATTCGATCAAAAACAAATCAAGATTGGCAAAACAAATAACGATCACAAAAAGGAAAATAGAATAAAATATATATGACAGAAGAGGCAGAGCAGGATTCTCTGAAGGATGCATGACATCAGCTACGCTTATGTCAACTCCTTCATTACCATCACTCATGGTAATAAAAGAAAAAGTTCCACGACAGAATTATTTTATTACTTCAATCTTACAATGTCTGTAGTTTAAACTAGCTCAAATCAGAATAAAATAAAATAAAGAAACCCTATGTTACTTAACTTATTTCTTCTATGTCCGTCGTCCATCAATGCCTCAGCACAACCAACAAGATGGATGCGTTTTTGGTTTTCTAGCATTTACAAAACCAACTCATATTTGCCGTGTTGGTAGCACCGACCTTACCTATTTGGAGGATATAGTTTCTAGCCAATGATAGAGAACGGCCACGAAAGTAGTTGGTTTTGTAAATACTTTACAACATAAATTAATGTGCTAGAATACAAATAGATGTTGAATTAAATTTTACTTAATAAATGACAATTACTCACGCTTTGTAAGTATTTTCATAACTACATTAGCAAAAGCATCATTAAAGTAAAAGTACACAAAATGATAATCATGACGTTCTTATAAATCAATTTACTCATTAATAAAAACATGAACTATCTGATTCACGTTATTATTCCAGATATATTGTGCTGATAATTTTAGATATCAATAAAACGCTCATTAATTAATACAATGCAATTACAAACATCTGTATCAGTTTTCTAATAGTAATTGTGGTCGCAAGACAAAATGTTTTAAAACCTTTAGCAGGAAATCATGACAATACTATTTACAGTTTTCATAACTTACATAGAATTTCAAGATTCCGTAATAATATGATAAATCATTTTATGAATTATTGAGCTCGCGCCGACATATAAAATAGAAGAAATCTAGCTGCGTTTGCCATTGAAAAAAATAGGTGCTAGCAATTCTCGATCTTATGAACATGCATAATATTTATTTATTTTTTACATAGTCATGATCAGTGATGTCTGTTAACGCCTAAAAGAACATTTTTAGAGAAGTGTCATTAAGGTCGAGATTTGCTTGCACCTATTTTTTTGAATGGCACACGCATCTAGATTACAAAGTATGGCTTCAAGTAATTTTTGACCCTCAAAAATCAACAAGGCTGAAAGCTCAAAAGTCAGAACTCAGAGCTCAAAACCCAAAACACAAAACTCAAAGCTCATACTTAGGTCTTTTGTTTTATTAATTTGCATATGTTTTATCGGTTTTCATTTGATTTTCGATCTTCATTTATTTTGATGATCTTCATTTGTTTTTTCGATCGTCATTTGTTTATCTGACCGTCATTTATTTGGTCGATCTTCACTTGTGTATTGTTTTTTCGATCGTCATTTGTTTATCTGACCGTCATTTATTTTGTCGATCTTCATTTGTATATCCGACTGTCATTTGTCTTGTCGATCTTTATTTGTTTTGTCAATCTTCATTTGTTTATTCGACCGTCATTTGTTTTGTCGATCTTCACTTGTTTTTTCGATCGTCATTTGTTTATTAGACCGTAATTTGTTTTGACGATCTTCATTTATTTTGCCAATCTTCATTTGATTTTCGATCGTCATTTGTTTATCCGACCGTCATTTGTTTTGGCGATCTTCATTTGTTTCTTTTGATTCATTTGTTTTGCTGATCTCCATGTGTTTTGTCCATCTTCGAAATCCACCCATTTCATGGGTGGATTAACGGACTAATTGGATCAATAATATATAATTCCGGAAATCCACCCCTTGGGTGGATTTTCGTGGGTGGATTACCGGACTATTTTGATTAATAATATATAATTCCGGAAATCCACCCAAGGGGTGGATTTTTATGGGTGGATTAACGGACTAATTTGCCCCCTTGTTATACAATCTACTAGTTGTATTCCAAAATATTTTATTTTTATAGTGTTTCATTATTCATCGGTTTGTTCGTAGCAATCTAGCAATATAACTAATGCTTCATAAAACAGCTTCTTACCGCTCATTATTTGAGCCGAATTTAGTGAATTCAATTTCATTTTGGACACCGCTAGCAGAAATTGGAAGCATTTGAAATTCAAATTGAATAAAGGTACAGTCAGCCAAGAAAGTGGTCTAACAAAAGTTTTTGTGAGATCTATAACTTTTCTAATGAAAATAAGTAAGTTATCTTAGACCTACTAGAGTTGTTGTGAACTCTGATAATTGAAACTTGACACTTGGTATGATGTAATTAAAGCTTCCTTATAGCTATGAAGTTTCTCTTCCTTCTTCCATCTTTTTATCGATTAACTAAGTTCTGTTTATTTACTTACTTTGAATCACACTCACACAAATATGTCCCTACTCGCAACAAGCACTGTGCAGTTAGTAGTAAGTAAACTGGTAAGAATGAGGACAGAGAATACAGTTAGATTGTGTCAATCTCACGAATTTTGACTCAGCCAAAAGGGTTAAGCTACATTATTAAGATTTAGGGTTTATTAAAAATGTAGAGTTCAGAACAACGTAGCTTAGCAAACCAACACATAAATTTCAATACTAATAGATTGTTGATTTTCACGTAACACTGCGTCTAAAGGGTATCTTATGTGTAGAAGCCTTTAGGTCAATAGCATATTATTGAAACTCTTATTCATTAGAAATAGTTTCAGCTACATAACAACCCTACTGTTGATATATTACGAGTCATTTTCAAGCCGTTAGCCCCACCTCCACACCAATTGTCGCAAGACGGTAACCGCAGACAAATGGGACAACTATTGTTGGTCGCCTACCAGTCCTTGATACTTTATAAACACATTACCTACCTAAACAACAGAAATAAATCATGTGACGTCTTCATAAATAATGTCTACGCGTTATTACGTTTCTTGGTTAGAAAATGTCCTACATAAAGATCCCATCAACTTTATTACAGGTACTTATTTCTACAATTTGGAACATTGGATTGGTTAACGAATCAATAACTATTATTTAACTGTCACTGCAGAGGTAATCGTATGTACAACTCTAGGTAAATGTTTACAGGTTGTATGTAACTATTACATGATAAGTGATATACTTAGATGATAATGGACCCAATTCACAGAAAGTTAAGAGTAGAACATCTTACCTAGATGTTTTACGTGTCAGAAAGAGAGTATTTAACCTTATCCACAATATCCACATAATAGAGAACGCCTCTGGCTCCTCTTGTGTGTAACTCGATTTATGGAAGACTGAATTACTGAAACGATTTTTATGAAATTTGATATAGAGACAGAATAAACGTTGCAAAAGGTAGTCTGTAGTATCAGAGTATATTTTTTTTTTTTTAATCATTTGGTGTGTAATATTTTTACATCAATTGCAACAGTTTCTTAATTCTTTGCCTAAACGAGACACTATTCCAAAGAGAAACACTACAATTAGCTGTTGTAAAGAACCTACACCGGAAATAATTAAGTATAGAGTAGAAAGTGTAGGTAAATAACATATATTACAAGTAACAGTAAGAAACGTCTGAAAACAAAATAGGTGGATGGGGTCGATAAATATTCGAAATAATGTACAAGACTGTCGTAACTCTATCGAGATGTCACAGAATCCTCCCTATTGCAGACTAAGAAACTAAGTACAATATAATAAAATATTGTACCTAATATAATAAATGAAGACCTTTTAAATACACCAGGAAGGCTGATGATTTTCTTTGCCAGAGAATATAATTACGCAATTCCAACAAATTAAGAAGATATAGTAGGGTTTAATTGCACAGGCATAAATTGTTTCCTGAGCAGATAATTTCTCAGCATGGTTTTATGTACGACTCGTAAAACTCGGAAGTGTTCAGCCTCGATATGTGGCCATTAAGTGCTAAGTTCGACCGTGCCATAATCCTTTTAAGGGGCATATTGATCTACCAATTTGCTCGTTCAGTGGTGGTTTATTCATATGGTTCTGCGGATTATAAAGTTGCAACCATGCTGAACTTAAATATATGTATGTATACATATTTGATACTAAATATTTAATATATTAAGTATCAAATATGTATACATACATGTACCTCTGAACTTCATACCACTTCAGAATCATGTGAATCATGTGGTGTGTAATAATTAAAAATTCTCACCTTATAAATTTTCTCTGGACTTCAACTTGGAAAATTTGTCTAGCGTTTTTCGAGTCAAAAGAAATTCCACATTCACACTTGACATATCTACATACATACATGCATACATACATACATACACATAGTCATGTCTTTATCGCCGAAGAGGTAGGCAGTAGTATACGCCTACGTTTCACGTTATAGTATTATGTCCCACGTTATAGGTGGTGGTGAGCATTTTGCCGTGTTATCAAACGTAGTATGAAAAATTATATAACTTATAAACACATTTTAACTGCTATTTTAGTGTTCTGCGTTCCAACATAAAGAACGCAGAACACTAAAATAGCAGTTTACATCGTTTAATAGAACAATGCACGAACTTGTATGAATGATTTAGACCCTGATTACGTCCGATTTATATGAAAATCAATTCTCACATGTAAGTTGTTTGTATACATAAAGCGGGGTTAGGTCAAGTTGCTTTCATAACATTTTCGCGCTAATAATTATGTCACAAGCATAGATTTTGAATTTTACGCTACAAGTACCAATTTATTGTAGGTCAGTTATCTAGCACCAAAGATAGCTTGACACTAAAATTTGATAACTAAATTTACTCACTCTTCTTCAGTAAATACCTACATAGGAATCGGTGTATTTCCAAATTATTACACCTATCCAAAATGATTCTTCTTTAGCTATACATACATAAATGACATAGAATTAAAACCAGGCATGTGATTTCAACCACGTCGAAAATAATTAAGTAAAATGATTCGGGCTTCATTATGAAACGCGAATAAAAGCAGGTCGTTACTCTGTTGTTTAATAAAGGTCGCAATGAAAGTCATAATTAATCATAGAGTGACTTTTTTTCTCGTTAAACACAATTATTTCAGACATGCGTGAACTTTTTTTGGAAATAAGTTTTGTACAGAGAGGTGGCCAGAGAAGTAAGATTTTTTCCTTTTACGGTTTCGTACCCATAGGGTAAAAATGGGTGTGTCTGTCTGTTCGTCCGACATGAGGCTCTATCTCAGGAACCGTGATAGTTAGAGAGCTGAAAGTTTCATAGATGATGTATTTATGTCGCCACTAAGACAACAAATCAGAAAAAAGGAAAGGATTAAGAGGGACTCCTTCATCCGCCCCTTTTTTCTGATTTTAGTAAAACCAAACGTGATTTTTTGCTGTTTTTTGGTACAGAACTAATTCTCATTAGTTTAAAAATGTTAGCGACGCGACGCTACGGGAGTAAATGTGTCGAGAGAAAATGCGACGGGAAACGTGATATTAAAATATTAATACCACACCTCTCTTTTTTTCACGTTCACGTGACACAAACGAAGTAGCACGAGTCAACTAGTATAATACATATAAATATATCAAACGATTAATACTAACTTTAATACAACATTCGTTTGTTAAGCTCCAATAGATATTAATTCAATTTCAATAAAGTTGATAATTAATAAAGTAATCCGTAAACGAGCCTTAATCAAACACAGATAACCTACTACTTTACGGGATAAAGGCAGAAAATAAAATATTGATGCTTTGGTTTCCGTAGGTTTGTTGTTAGTGTACAGTTTGAATTATTAATCAATTTTATATCCGTGTAAAACAGTGTGAGCTTGTATATTCAATGTAGATAAATTGAAATCAGAACTACCTCAATACATTATTGAGACATATTGTGTATCGTATATGCTTAGGTACATGTTTCAGAACTACGTAACTATTGTATTTTATAGTTGGACATTGTATTGGAGTATACGCCCACATTTTGTCATTTATTTTAGTCCCACATTGAAAATGTTCAGTCAGTAGCTCTCGTAGCCTCGCTGACACAAAATTCAACAAGCGATCACTACGTTAAGCAGCTATTGCTAAAGCCGGTCCTCATTTCAATGCTCAAGTCTCAATTCAGAAGGCAAAATCTCGCGGTAATGGTACCTCAAGTATTATCTGCTTAGTTTACCCGTTTTTTATGAGATAAATAGCATATCAAACTCTTATTCGTTAGGGTCTAAATTATGTCATCGAAACACGAAACCTAAAGAACTAGTCGTTCAATACCCAATTCATGATTCATTACAGCATGTATAATGTAGCTGAGTTAAGAATATCTATTTACTGCGAAGACTAATAAATATCACGATATGATTCTTGAACTTCGGAACTTTTATTACAGCTAGACTATTTATCTAGAGAGTATTTTCCTAGACCTGTAATTTTAAAACTTTCTGCTCCTAAGATTCCTTTAGGACGCTCTTGCTCTACAATTTACACTGTTTCGCTGTTGTAACGTTGTGAAACCCCGACCCCGAGTTCTTTCCTTATATTTAAATAAATTATTACTTTCAAATTCTAAACGTCACCTCTTCTCATTTCTCTCTTCTTCCTGAAAGCCATCAGCTTTTCACTGTGTAAATTTTATCTCGTTTAGTATCCTCATTTAGTTAATTGATCACATTCCTGAAGTGTCTATGTTACAAAGATATTTTAAAAATGTAAATGTAATGTATGTAAATAAAATAAAAAAAGCATAAAATAATTTTGTAAAACTTTCAAACTGTCTACAAGCATTTACATCACCGCATATATTTTATAATAATGATATGTGTAGTCTTACTAGTCAACTGCAGGAGCCACTTTGTAGTCGTTCAAAGCAATCTCCTTAAATATGAGCTCATATCAATGAACATAAACGTGAATATGAATAAACATGTAGCTTTTATGACTCTTACCCATAAATGGAAGGGTAACTATACTAAAGTACCTACGTATTTAGGCTGTTGGCAGTTATTATTCTACATAACCAGGTAATTATTTTAAACAATTATTACAACTATTGCCTCGGTGGCACAGTGGTAGTTCTAAGTTCATGATGATGACAGTCTTTGCTGAGGTCTGGGGTTCGACTCCCCGGTTTGGAAATATTTCTAGGATCCGCAATGTTGATTTAGAAGTCTAGATGTTTTATATTTAACAAAAAAAAGTACAATATTGGAAAAAAAAAACTAACCTACATATCCATAACCTAATGTTTCGTAATAACAAAAACATTTTCAAGGAAAGTTGACGTCAGGTGGAGTGATCGTAAAAATATAATCCTAACGCCTGAAACACACATGTTAGCCTAATCCAGCCCCTGACATTTGATCACGTTATGATGAGAGAATGATGAAATTACTTGGATGAAATTGTTCTTATCGATAAGACTGCCCTCTTTGTGCTCCAGAAATTGTATTTTATTTCGATGTAAATAAAGCATAGGTATTTGTGTTCCAGTCTAATAAATAAAACACGGTATACACCCAGCAAAATCTATATGAAAGTTTAATTTGTGTTGATAGTATCGTTGCTGACATCCTGTTTGTCCTACATGTGTTAGGCAAAGGCTCTTTGGCGGATACTGAGCAGCATTAATCTCATTAAAGTTTTAATACATTTCGTATTAAACTGTACCTAAGCTTACAGCTGCCGTATAAAAGCTATGAACTATTTTATCACACACTTGTCCAAAGTACTAGTGTAGCGCAGGCAGGTCCAAGTCTACACCATTATCGTTAGCTGTAATAATGAAGGTTTTAGTTCCATTTGTTTTACAACTCTCTCAGCAGTTTCTACGAGTGTATAAAAGTAAGAATGAGTCAAGTTTTTATCTCTGCGGAATAAAGTTGTGGCCCTTAAAGTAACACACTTCGTGTAGGTAGGTACCGACGTGTCTGAGGAACTTGTTAGAGTAGAAATTATGAGTACAGCCGCTGGATTTCGAAGAAAATTGTTTGTAAGTACATGCTTTGTACAATACATACATAGCTTTCATTTATAAACTAATGCCCGAGACTTCACATGCGTGAAGTTTCTACTGTGGAAAAGTTTGCACGGAAATCAAGGGACCTAGTTTATTAGTATCATGTAAAACCATATTTATAGAATTTTTCGCTACTCTAATTTTAAACCTATGTGTAAAACTAATAAATCAAAAGAGACGTGTTTCAGCATATATCTGAAATCTACCCACAAGGGTGTTTAACAGGAAAACTGACACCTTATAGGGTTCCAAGTATGACGCGAGTGAAGCTGCGAGGCATAAGTAAGTACTCGTATTAAAGTAAACACATAATAAATATTCAGTACCTAATATAACCTCGCATTCCCTGAATCACGTTTCACTTAGCTGTTTAAACACTGCCAATACCATTTCAGGGTAATCTGCTATATTTCACTACAATTTTGCTCTTTTCCAAATCGTACTGAAGTATTTGCTCAGTGATCCCATAAGATTATGGTATGCAAATCGTGGGGCCTGCATAATGTATTTGGAATTATTCAATCGGGCCATTTCTTTCACTGCCTGTAGAGTGGTTGGAGATTTATGTCATTGGGATTTCATCTTAGTTCTGCACAGTTATATTCTGTCTCTATAAATCAAAACTGGAATTTCGGAATAGTACGTACCTTCGAATAATATATAATGTGAGACACTTACACTCGAAGCCATCTCGACCGTATAATGCTACTGTGTATATAGCTTAATTTGGTCTACTCTAGATAGTACTGTGTGAAATATATTAAAAAAAACAAGTGCTCATAGCCCCGCTAACTCAGTGTTTTGGAAATTAACTGCGTTAAGTATCTTTCAGTATGGGTAGTTCTAATTATGGGTGAATCTTCAGTCAAAAAATCGCACTGTGAAGTTTGCACATTGGCATGTTAAAACTGCACGAAATGAACAAATTGACAGAGATATATTGAAACTAACAAAAATTGGTAGCTTTCCTGAGCCGTTATTTCTCGTTTAAAACTTAATTAAAATGAATCTGGCAAAGAGGCAAGCTTTTTGGACACAAAAAGTTAAAAACCCTGAAAGCATTCTACTTTGGTTAAAAGTTTTTTAAATATCCTCTAATCAATTTATGTTTCAACGAAGGTGATTTTAGTTAATGTGTAAGTCCAATGAGGATAAATTATCCTTAAAATTTGGAAACTTGTTGAATGACTCCCATTCCCCTCCTTGCTAATTTTGAGAAAGTATTAACAATTTAAGTTCCAATATAATCAATGATTGAGAAGAGGCATCACCAAGATTTTCAGGGCCCAAGTGATCTTGCCTGTTACTCACACATTAATCAGGTTAAAGTACCAGTTTCAATATCTAACAGCCAGTGGAGCAGACAAGTTCTGGAGTAGATACTGCGATACACCAAACGTAGGGCTCCTTAATTATAAGGCAAATGAATCGACTATCAATAAAATATCGCAGGGAGGGTCTGAACGTTGAAGCCAATGCGAAAATTGCAAGGGACTTTCATCCACCAGTGGACTGAGGCAGGAGGATTTAATTGAAGCTTCGAGGGAGTAATGAATATCAATTACTTTATACCACTAAGGTGGCAGACAAGCTTACAGCCCACCTGATGGAAACTGATCCCCTTAGCCTATGAACGTGTGCAACACTAGAAGCGTTGTACTCTACCGACCAACTTTATACCGAACTGCGAGACGCAAAGAAAGGGTAATGTGTTTTGAGATGTAAACTGGCTGATGAATTTGATTTGATTCAATTATGAGCGTTCATTGCTTTGTTGTCTTCTCTCTACATAAACCGAGATACTTACTTCCTTATATAAATGTAACTAGTCAATATCATGCCCCAATCATAAAAGAGCTTAATGATTAAGGGTGTTGTAAAATAATTCCGGCGTGGACTGAGTTGTTTTAAAATAAACTTAATCTTTTAGCCTAATCATAAGACCTTATCATTAGCTTTATGCTTATGATAAAGCAAACAGGGCAGTTTCACACGCTCCTAGGAGTTTAATAAAAAATACTTAAACGAAGTTGCTAGGGTCAGCTAGTTATTTTAATAAGATATACTTTACATACTTGCAATAAAAAACTGTGTCACTTATATTTCTAGAAGTAACAATGTTCATTGAAATGTATTGAATTTTTGTCATGAATGAAGTGTAGCAACCATTTTGTTATGTCTACCAAACACAAGAAAATTACGGTAGTTTAACCAAAGGTTAGTGAAAATTCCAGTGCTGCGGAATCCATTAGCAGTTAATTGCTACTACTTCCATTATTGAGATCGTTAATAGAAATAAATTAAATTATTTGTGCCGCGCTCCTAACGTTAAAAGTCAATCTTTGTCCCGCCTGGTACGACCTGCGGAGTTTCCAGGCTGCGACATGGAATCCAATTAGTCCCTTTTACCACTAGCGTTGCTTGTATAAACATTTACGTTCTATCGATATACAGTGGCGTGACGTGATTTAAAAAGTAAGTATAAACAAGCACATGTATATTTTAAAAGGATTTTTTTTCACGTGTGAATATCTTACTTGGATGCCATGCTGGACTCCTACCGACGAAAACCACACGATGCCTTACAACTGTCTACGGCTGGGAGCCCTTGGTAAGCCTATGAGGTAAGACTATCACGGGCAAAGAGATATTCGCCACCATCTTGGCCTGCTTCTGTAAGAACGTATCATCCTTCAGCAAATTATTTTATGTCACTAAGGTAGCAGACAAGGATACGAATCCGAAGCAGTCACGGCACCGCGAGTGAAGCGCCTCTGGTGTTTCAAACGTCCATAGACTACGGTAACCACTTTCCCTCAGGAGGGCCGTAAGTTTGTCTGCCATTATATTACTGTACAATAAAGCGGCACCAAGAGCTAATCAAAATTACTTTTGTAAGTCAATGTTAAAGGGAATATAAATGGGTATATACGCTGCGTTGTTACAATGTTCCCACACGAATACGTTAGTGGTCGTTCTCATAACACGAGAAAAGCAACAAGACTTCAATATTTTCAAGCGAGTTACACCAGTACACCGAATCTCGACCCATAACTTGAATGTAGGGGTGAAATTTTACGGGTGAAACGTCAACTGTCTTATGTTTTGCCGTTTCTAATGAGATGACGTTCCACGCGTAAATTTCCGTTCACGCATTTACATCGTATGAACCGAGAATCGGAGCCCAGTAGGTAGCGCCTAAAATAACGCCCTTACCCGTAACATTAAAAATTACTTTAACATTGTTGAAAAATAACCTGTTAGCACAACATGACTTAAGATAAATCTGAGGAAAATATTCAGTGACAAGCACACAGGTAATAACTCAGCACGGAGGCAGCCTGCACGGAAATTAGTAGCGTCTGCAATATCCCGGGTCGTTCACCCATAAAAATAAAAATTGTAAAGTTTGCTTTCTACCAGCGCGCTCCACAATATTGGATCCGCTCCCTCGTGCGTCTTCATCTAATTTGTCTCTTCGATGACTTGTAGGTACAATATAAACCTAGATATTAGAAAAAACTTTTGGAACTAATTTTTTTGTCATTTTTTATTTCGCGATATATCATGGTATCTCTTGTTTTAGTGTTCTGTATGTTATAATATCTGGTTTTGCCTATCGCATATATTGTCTTTGTTTCACAAAACAACTTCTAGCGCCATTACACATCCCCTGAAATTAAAGGTACTCATTCTTTATTAATTGTGCGACTACACATTATTTGGCCGTCATTTTCACGCTTCACCTATGGTTAGTCGAAATTAGGACCATAACTTTTTTAGACACATGCCATTCATGTAACTACATTCAACAACTTCATTTAGATACATACACATGTGTACTGTATAGTTTATAGAACAAACAAAGAACAATCGCTACATCAAACACCAAACAGAACATCGATGGAACAGTTCTCACATAATTTAAACACTCAACTTGGGGTAAACATAAGTAGTTGGGAATTAGGGTTTCTGGATCAGAGGAGATCCATAAACCACTAATTCCCAACCATTCAACTATTCAATCTAGTATTCTAATAATGATCCATCATGATAGACTTTCTGGATCCCTTAACACCCAATCCAATCTATTCAGTCAGTATGTAAGTAGTGTATTATTTTGTGCCATTCTAGACCACTTTTATCGTTCCTACGACTCACTTCGTTCGTCTTCGTCACAAAAGTGATGTAGCGTGCCCAATATCATAAAATGACTTACCGTTCACTCCGTATAACGCGTTTATGACTTTCGATTGAAATTCGATTTATTACAGTCGCATTTTCACCACCTTCCGTTCCTTTATAACCTACAGGTTTGCTGTAACCAGTTTGGTTCGACTACTTGTAGTTATAAATATTTATGTTATAAATTCATCTTTTCATTACGAGTCCATCAGTATTGCATAGCAAACATGAAATTCGTTAAACAAACACAATCGTTGCACGTCAATACAATCTGTGACGATTTAACAAAAAATAAGTTACGCCATGGAGAATTATTACCGAATACAGTACGCTGCATCATATGCGGACCATCAAATTGTGGAAAAACTAACTTATTAATTGGTCTTCTATTGCACGAAAATGGATTGACATTTCAGAATGTTTATGTATATTCTAAAACGCTACTTCAACCAAAGTACATCTTTTTAGAAAAGGTTTTACGACGAGTACCAGGTATCACTCTCCAGACATACCAAGCAAATGATGACGTTTTAAAGGTTGCAGATGCAAAACCTAATTCTGTGATTATTTTTGATGATGTAGCATGTGAAAATCAAAGTAATATGCGTGATTATTTTGCCATGGGAAGACATAAATTAATTGACAGTTTTTATTTAAATCAAACTTACACCAAAATACCTAAACAACTTGTAAGAGATAATGCTAACTTAATTGTGCTTTTTAAGCAAGATGAAGTTAATTTGAAACATGTTTACGAAGAACATGTTAACACCGATATGTCATGGTTGAAATTTCGAGAAATGTGTTCCCTAATATGGAAAGAGCCTTTTGATTATGTGGTAATTAATAAAGATTGTTCTAGAAACAACGGTTGCTATAGAAAAACGTTTGACACTTTTGTATTATTAGATGATATTTGAATATTTAAGTAGAGTGCAGTCACTTTATTGTTATTCTGTAATTGGTTCTTATTCGATTACCACATATTTTACATAATGGATAAATCATTGAAAAAACAAATTGTTGATGCGACACAAGCTGTCAAGAAAAAAATACGTAAAATGAAGGATTTTGAAGATAGTAATAAGTATGCTCTTGATACAGTTTTTAAGCCTGTTACAGACTCTCTCAATTTAATAGCCAACACTAATAACCACTTAGCTCTAACAAAAAAGGAGGAAAAAGTAGAACCCCAAGTACCACAAGACCAAGATATGAAAGAAACAGATGATAGCAGTATTGCTAGTAATGAATCGGAACCCTCATCGGACTCTTCATTTCAGTCATTAGTCGGTACTAATCCAGATGCATCATCTTGGTCGTTATCTTCACAAGTACTATCAGATGTACCATTTGGTATAAGAAATGAACGTGGAAAGTTAATGTTGGGTTCCTCTAACATAACTATTGGGGATAAAGTTATTACTGTAGCCGGACGCAAGTACGAAAGTACACCTGGGTTGCGAGAGTTACTGTTAAAAAAAGACATTGATCTGAGCTTGGTTAATGAGCATGACAAGCAAAATTATAAGGCAATGTTACTTGTAACGAATGCACATCGTCGTGATTTCGATTCAAAAAAACCAATTAAAAGTAATAAAGGACAAAAATATTTGCAAGTTATTAAACCACTTTTCGATCAAGAAAGTAGAAGTCCAAGTTGTAGACAGAAAGTAGGAAAAGGATTACCTTTAACAAAAATGTGGAAAAAAAAACACAGATTTTGTATATTGGGATGATCCCAATGAATTGGTTGATAGATTAAAGTTATTAATTGCTTCTCGAGATGCTGGTAACATAGGACTAGATAATGAAATAATATCTATCATTGAAGAACTACGTGAAAGCAAAATTATTAAATAAATAAATCAACTAATATTATATGTGTGTCATTTTACTATATACCGTTCAACATAACACACCTTTAATATGAATGTAGACAAATTTGGACATTATATTCATAAGCGAATGCGTATATCGGAAATACTTGATTTTAATGATAACGCATTAATAAAATCTGATTATGGAGATTATGACTTGAAGACATCGAGGCTAAAAGGTGTCAAACCTCCACAAGACGCAGACGATGCAGTAAATAAAGCCTATGTAGATGAATTGAAAGGTGTACTAATCAATGACTTACGAAAATTGCAAAGTTCTATTCCAAATAGTGTTCAAAACCACATAGAGAAAGCTTTAAAAACAATAATGTCTGAGATAGAGACTCATTTGGAAAGCAAATTTTACACAAGGAAAGCAGTTGATAGACTAGTTCAAGACGCAATTCAATCTATATTAAAAGATCGAAAAACATAGACCTTAAATTTTGTTAAAATGACAAAACAACAAATCGTCAATGAAATACATAAAGCAGCACGAAAAAATTTTCCTCGACGATCTGTAATTTTAAAAGGTATTGATGATTTGTGGCAAGCAGATTTAGCTGATATGCAAAACCTAAAAACCTTTAATAAAGGATATAACTATATTTTAATAGTTATTGACTGCTTCTCAAAGTACGTTTGGGTGGAACCATTAAAAACTAAATCCAAACATGATGTCTCTCATGCATTTGAAAAATTACTTTCTACTAATCACAGGATACCAACTCATCTGCAAACTGATATGGGTACTGAGTTCTATAATTCTACATTTCAAAAGCTTTTACAGAACTATAATATTAATCACTACTCTACATTTTCAACCAAAAAGGCTTCAATTGTAGAACGAGTTATTAAAACTATTAAAAATAAATTGTACAAATACTTTAGCTTGAACGGACACTATAAGTGGATAGATGGTGGCTTGAACGATGTTGTGAAGACATATAACAACACAAAACATCGTACTATTAAATTTGCACCTGTTAATGTCAATAAGTTTAATGAAACGGACATTAAAAATAATATTACGAATTTCATGATAAAGGCAACCCAAAAATCTCGTCCAAAGTTTATAATTGGTGACAAAGTTCGAATTAGTAAGTACAAACATATATTTGAGAAAGGATACACTCCTAACTGGTCAACAGAATTATTTACTATAAAAAAGATAAATAACACTGTACCAATAACGTATCGCATTGAAGATAATCAGAAACAAGTCATATTGGGAACTTTTTACGAACAAGAGCTTCAAAAGTCGTCCTGCCCTGGTGTCTATTTGATAGAAAAAGTATTAAAAAAGAAAGGAAACAAACTGTTTGTAAAATGGTTGGGTTTAAATAACAAAGAGAACAGTTGGATTGATAAGACTGCAATAGTAGAATAAGTTAATTATATAAGTGGTATATAATTTAAAAGTATATTCATTATTCTTTGGACGATGCAAGGTGGTGGACTAATAAACAGTATCATTAATCATTTACCATTCGAACTACACATACCCGGTTATAACTATTGTGGACCAGGAACAAAGCTTTCAAAACGATTACTACGTGGTGATAAAGGTGTAAACAAGTTAGACGAAGCTTGTATGCATCACGATATTGCATACGCAAACTACACAGACCTACCTAACCGTCACAAAGCCGACTTACGTCTTATAGATATGGCTAAACAAAGACTTAAAGCAAAAGATGCTCGAACAGGGGAAAAGATTAGTTCGTGGATAGTAAACAAAGTTATGAAAGCTAAATTGAAGTCTGGTGCTGGTGTTAAGACTTTTAATAACTTTGTTAGAAAAATAAAAAGAAAAATCAAAAAACTCTCACCTAAAGATAATAAGTCATTAATAAATATAGCTTATATGGTTGCCAGAAAATTAGTTCCATGCATTCCAAAAGTTCGAGTACCTCGAATGATACCTATACCAAAAACTGGAGGCATTCTACCTTTAATCCCAATTTTTGCTGGTTTATCTGCTTTAGGAGCATTAGCTGGTGGTGCAGCTGGTATTGCAAAAACTGTGAATGATTATAAACACGGTCAGAAAAAATTACAAGAAACTGAACGTCATAATAAAACTATGGAGGCTATAGCAATAGGTAAAGGTCTATACATTAAACCACATAAGCAAGGTCAGGGATTGTTTATAAATCCATCAAAAAACTAATTGATCAGCTACCTAATCGCGCTTTAACTAATATCGATATTCAGAAGTATGGCTATTGTATTCCCTACTTTCGAGGAGTTTATATGAAGGATCAATTACCAAAAATACCTAAACGAATTGAATGTGCTATAGTTAACCTAGATAATAAGAGAAATGATGGAACGCATTGGGTAGCTTATGTTAAAATAAACAATTATTGTGAATATTTTGATAGCTTTGGTGATTTAAAACCGCCAAGAGAATTGATGCTATATTTTAAGAACTGTGATGTTCATTATAACTATAATAGATATCAACAATTCAACACAATAGTTTGTGGACATATGTGTTTAAGTTATTTGCAAACTTTTTGGAATAAATACTATAAATTTTATATCACTCTTTCATTTCCATCATTTGGAAGATGTCACTCACCTTATCGATAACTGGAAACTCATCAGTATTATCTACCTATTATCCAAACACGTTGCCATTAGTTGGGGAGTATGAATGTGCATTATTACATTTCTCTACATATAATTCTATTCCAAATTTTGATAATACAAACAATAAATTATATTATGGTTCTAAAAATGTTCTTGAGATACCTGAAGGAACTTATGAATTGCAAGATATTGGTGACTATTTAAAAACTGAGATAAAAGATGCATCCATAAAACTCCATTGTAATAACAACACCTTAAAAACTATGTTATTTTGTATATCAACTATAGATTTTACTAAAGAAGGTACATTCGGAAGTTTATTGGGATTTGAAAAACAGATCTTAGAAGCAAATAAATATCATGTATCAGAGTTTCCAGTTAACATTTTGCCTACGACTGTCATAAGGATTGAATGTGACATAGTTAGCGGTTCTTATATAAACGGTCAATCCAGTCACATCTTGCACGAATTTGCACTTAATGTTCCACCTGGATACAGGATTATAGAAATTCCTAAAAACGCAATCTACTTTCCAATAAACCAAACCAATATAAGCTGCATACAGATACGGCTGTTAGATATAAATAATAACTTAATAAATTTGCGAGGTGAAGAAGTGCAGTTGTATCTACATATCAGAAGAAAACAATGATAGATTATAATAAATATGTGGTTCGTCCAACTAAAAATAACAGTCCTACTCAAACTATCAAACCAATAAGAGGTCGCTCCAAAAAGGTCATAAAATTGAATAACAATAATAAAGCATTTCTTAAAGCGATTGGTTTGTTAAAATGAATATACTAGATGTTTTATCCACTCCTGCATACAACAACTCTGTGGAAGGAATTGAATTTCACTCTTACAAGCCTTACGTAACAAGTTTCAATAGAAGCGATGAAATCAGGATACCTATTAATCAACAAGACTTGTATATATTACCATCAGCAAGCACTTTGTTTTTGGAAGGAACTGTTGTTGTAAACAAGGGTGGAAATTCGAAAGAGAGAGTCAGTAGCGTTCATTTCACAAACAATAGTTTACTTTACTTGTTTCAAGATATAAGGTATGAGATAAATGGAGTGGAAATAGATAAAATAAAAAACGCTGGTATAACTACCACAATGAAATCATTAATATCAATGAACGAAAACGAGGCTAAAGTATCTAATGCTTGGGGTTGGAATATCGATGGCATAAATAGTACAAATGGGGGTAACTTTTCTGCTTCTATACCCCTCTGTAACATTCTTGGTTTTGCAGAAGATTTCAAGAAAGTAGTGATAAACAGCAAACATGAATTAATATTGTTGCGAAGTAATACTAATCTGAACGCCCTAAAACTTAACGATGGTGAAACGGTAGAAGATATTATTATAAATAAAATAATATGGCGTGTACCACATGTCAAAGTATCCGATAAAGAAAAAATAAATATGTTAAAACTGTTAGAAAAAGATCGAGCACTCCAGATGATATTCAGGAATTGGGATTTATATGAATATCCAGCTCTACCAAAAACTACTAAACATACTTGGTCCATAAAAACATCATCGCAAATAGAGAAACCAAGATTTGTTATTATTGGTCTGCAAACAAATAGAAAAAATAATTCAAAATTGGATATGTCTCAGTTTGATCACTGTAACGTTCGTGATGTTAGAGTATACCTAAATTCAACCTACTTCCCTTACGAAAATTTAAATTCAAGTTTCTCAAATAACAGAATTGCTTTAATATATGAACAATACACCAGATTCCAACACTCGTATTACGGAGGTCGTCGCGGTGAACCGTTATTAAGTGAGAAACAATTTAAAAATATTGCTCCGTTATTTGTCGTAGATTGTTCTAGACAACCAGATAATCTTAAGTCAGGACCTGTTGTCGATGTCAGAGTGGAAATTGAAAGTGACATTGATATACCAGATCAAACTTCAGCATATTGTCTTATATTGAACGACTGTATAATCGAGTATAAACCGTTAAGTAGCAGCGTGAGAAAGATATCATGAACAAAAATACTATTATAGTAGATGTTCAAGGTTTTAAAGATCTTTATAATAACTTCATAGTCAAGGAATTAGCTATAGCTACGTTGGAATATACTCACATATCCTTACTAATATTATAAATGCGAAAGTAACTCTGTCTGTCTGTCTGTCTTTCTGTCTGTCTGTCTGTCTGTCTGTCTGTCTGTTACGCTTTCACGCCTAAACGGCTGGAGCGATTGAGATGAAATTTGGTATGGGGATAGTTCGAGGCCCTGAGAAGGACATAGGCTACTTTTTAACCGACTGCGCAAAAGGAGTGTTATGATTTTATGCGATAACGACTTTCACGCGATAACGACTTTCACACCTAAACGGCTGGAGCGATTAAGATGAAATTTAGTATGGGGATAGTTCGAGGCCCTGAGAAGGACATAGGCTACTTTTAAACCAACTGCGCAAAAGGAGTGTTATGATTTTATGCGATAACGACTTCTACTTGGCTGAAGTCGCGGGAACAGCTATTTAATGTAAATAAGCTTAAAGATTAAGTCTATTGTAAATTTTCAATCACGCTACTTAGCCTAGAGGCTTGGCAGAGAAGGATCAAAATCTGTAGGTATCCTATATTATGGGCAAAAGACATGCTTACGAAATAGGTTTAGTTCAATTTTTATATGCGTATAGTTTTATATAAGCTTCATAATTTATCACGCTACTACTAAGTCTAGGGGTTTGGCAGAGAACAATTGAATTCTTTATGTATGTGGTAGTAAAAACTCAAAAGCGTCTAGATCTTATTTAGTAGCATACATTACATATTATAGTCACGCCGTTATCCCCAAAGGGGTAGGCAGAGGCATAGTATACGCCCACATTTGCCTTATATTTTTACGTCTCACGTAATAGGTGGTGAGCCTAATGCCGTGTTGAAATTTTTTTTTTTTCAAGCCGCCCATAAGGCCAACTTAAATTTTTACGATTGTCATTTTACTGACAACCGGGTTTCATTTCACGATTTCGCTGCCATTATATTCAGTAACTCACTGTTTCCTGGTGGCAAGGCAACCCTCTCTTCTGCTAGCTTTTTTTTTCTTGCACGGATGCTATTCCGGATCCTACCGACCAAAAAAACCTCACGTATCCTGCCTAACAGCCTACGGTTGGGAGCCCTAAGTAAGCTATCGGAAGGCTACCCCAGGACTCCCATCAGACTACCCACATAGGGGGGGGGGGGGGGGGCGAGAATCACTCGCGTCACGCTGTCGTCTAGGGCCTGCTTCTGTAAGGATGGTGAGCGGCTTCCTCATCGTCATAGTCTTAGGCGAAGACATGTCGCCGGCGCTCCCGCCGCCGATTGAGGAAATCGGGTGGGAGAGTTCTCTCCCGCTACCTCCCCGCCGTCTCTTTCACGAGCACGTCCTGCTCGCAGAAAGAGGCAGCGCAGTCCCACTTACTCCCGCTGGAGATCATGGTCTCCAGCGAGAGAGTGTCCGCGTCCAGAACTGTCACGAGGGCCTGGCGCTATTGCGCCCACGCCTTGCACGCCACCAAGCGCTGTGTCCTCGCTGCGCTGCTCGCAGTGCTGGCACTCGACTGTCTTTTGCTAACTTTAATACCAATGAAAGGCAATCTCAACATCTCTGTTTGTTTGTTTATTAATTCATCAACAATTTAGATCATATATGAATTCAATAACAAAATAGGTAATACTTTTACTTTTACATGCAGCGATGTGGTATTCACAATTAATACTGTCCTGAGGTCACTGACAGCCTTGAATCACTGGTGCAGTGTCGAAAAATTGTTTTTTTATATATTAAGCTCGCCAAATTGACGTCGCCACTGAAGAAAAGCCGTGGCCCATCTAGCGATTGGGGGCCACTTTCACTGTACGTAAGACTTAAATTCATTTAATAAACCGAATCTACCAAGGTGAGGTAAAGAGTTCTTCAACTTAACTCCACCCTCTCCTTTCGATCTTAAATAAGACGGGCCCAGGTACCACTCGCATGCAGTGAAAAAACTCTTCGCCAGAACCTAGCAATGCAAAAATCGTTTCTCTTTAGAATTATAGCAATTTAAAACCCTCTGTCAGCGTGTATCTTCTCTTAAATCGCCAGGTTTTTAAGCAAAGCATGAAAATATCACAACACCTAATGTTGTAGGCGCAATGATGTATTGCGCCTACAACATTAGGTGTTGTGAACTGGGATAGTGACTCACAAATCTTAAAATAAAGCTATGGGTTATTATTTTTATCACAGAAACGATTCTTTGTGGCGTGTTGTCTAACAGTGATAATAGACAGGTGCTCTAGGAGGCAATGACTAACGGACAGGAAAGCTGCCAAAGTCGTGGACCCTACAGCATATGTGCTGGAACGATCACTTGATTGGTAATCGGAACAAACGCTTCAAGCAGTGATCCGAGCACCAAGGCCCAAGGTGAATGCTTCTTTGAAACAATCTTCATTACTGTCGTCAGAAGTTTAGCATAGAGGCATAACAGTACACAGGTAGAGCCAGAGTCTTTTGGTGATGGTTATACAGCTTCGAGGAACTCATTCGTTGTAGGTCACATGTAGGACATCAGTTGTATATGGCACCAAAAGGAAGTCTTAGATTTGTGAATCAACTTTTCTTAGCTAGAGGGATCTTTCACAACGAATGGACTTCCAGGGCACCGGGAAGGTTGGTTATGTCAATACATAACCAACCTTCCCGACTGGTTCTGTTTTACAACTTCAATAAGTTGTAAAACAGAACCAGTCTTCTATTAACTCAATGCAATACTATTGAGGCAGAAATGTCTACGGGTTGTGTCGTCATATGCTTTCGTATAGAAAATGCTTGGCGGGGATTTTCAACAACACTGCGACTGTCGACCTACTGCTAAGTTGCTTCTTACACGAATAAGTGTACGCCGCTGGCTCCTGCGTCACTAGCTATGATTCCCTCTGTATTTTTGCTTCTGAGAGCAAAGTTACAAACGTAGTTTATAATGAACATTCTTAAAAATACAACTTTACTGGAAAATGTTGAGCTTTGGCTACAGTGACATAGGTACATAAATTAAATCACCTTAAACATAATACATGCATACGGTCACGCCTTTATCCCCAAAGGGGTATCTGAGGCATATTGTTAACACAGCGACATCTAGTGGCAATAGGGGGGAACTATTGGGCATCAGTTGCGCAAGTTGCGAACTAGATGGCGCTGACAGTGACGGTAATTGAGGCGTCCATTTTATTATATGTATTGATGACAAGTCCTGTTATATGTGCACACCGAGCAGCCATGTACCTAAGATAGATAATCAATTTTTCCAATAAAGTGAAATTGTGTCAAAATCCTCGTTACTTTCATTAAAATAGACCACGAGCCAACATTTTGGTGACCCGACGTTCGATGATTGTGCAGTTTGGAGAACTCGTGGTCTGAAAATACGAAGGCGTGGATCGCCATTTTTTCTACCAACGCCGCTTGTTCGCGAACGAAGAACGTGATAAATCTTTCACGTTTCCTTGGTAAAGGCGCAGATTTCAAGAAATCACTGCAGATTGTACCAGCATTTTATTCCATCGAAGCTATATTTCGTGGCATTTATCGAAATATTCATCGAAAAGTCATTGGCGAACCGGCCCGGCGCGGGAAAAAACCACGACGCAATTTCATTGTTTTATACCGAGAGGATCAGGAATAAGAAAGGATAAGTACTTACCTACAAGATCCGTGAGTTGGCACATTTATTTCATATTTAGCTTAGAATTCCTTCCACTTATCTACCTACTTATTATTAAGAAATTTCATTGTACATTGGTACTTAATACCATGGCTAGTGACAAGGCAAATGTTGAAAACCCTGTCTTAAGGGAATTAATAAAAAGACGAGGGGTTGTAAAAGGCAAACTTACTCTATTTAAAAAATACTTAAAATCTCTCCGAGAACCATTAACAGCTGAAAAATGTATTGACCTGGAATTACGTATATCCAGAGTTAACATTAGTTTCCAAGAATTTGAGGAGATTCAGGATAAAATTGAAACCCTCTGTACTGATGTAGATGAACAATTAGAAGAAAGGGAAACCTTTCAAGACATGTATTTTAGTAATCTGTCGGCTGCCAAGGCTTCTTTACACAAATTTAAAGGTACTGAACAATGCCAACCACCTGATAATTCCCAAATAAAGCTGTTCATGGACGAATCCATTAAATTTCCTGATATAACCCTACCGACATTTAAGGGTGACATTACCAGTTGGTTGGAGTTCAGAGACACTTTCGAAGCTCTCATTAACCAAAGTAATTTGAAACCTATACAAAAATTTAAATATCTTCGTAGTAGTTTAAAGGATAGCGCTCTGAATGTGGTCGCTTCTCTAGAGTATTGCGAGGAAAGCTATGCCATTGCCTGGCAACTTCTTTGTGAAAGATACAACAACCCTAAGAAACTTGTCACTCACCACCTAAGGGATCTACTTAATATAACTAATGTGCAACCAACCCCCTCAGCGCTGCGAGGAACGGTTGACAACATTTCAAGACACTTAAGGGTCTTAAAGACGCTAAATATTTCAACCGAGAATTGGGATGTTTTACTGATACATCTCTTGAGCTCTAAGCTAGACAACACAACTCAAAGAAAGTGGGAGGAACGAACCAATTCTAAAGAATTGCCAACATTACAGGACTTCAAATCTTTTCTACGCTCCCGGGCCGACCTGTTGGAATCCATGGATGCCAACAAGCCGCTGGAGCAGGTGGACCAGCATGCAAGGGCATCATCGAAAAAGGTCTTTGTAAGCACGTCCGCATCTACCAAACCTAGCACCTCTAATAGCAAGGTAACATCTAACCAATCTTATAATCATACCCGGTGCCCGTATTGTAAAGACACACATTATATTAACCAATGTCCAAGATTTTTATCTATGAATGCAAAGTCACGCATTCACGCTACAAAAAGGTTAGGTCTATGCCTCAACTGCCTACGATCAAACCATTTGCTACCAAATTGCCGTGCAAGCAGTTGCCGTTCGTGCAAGGGAAGACATCACAGCCTCCTACACGTGCCAGGTGCTCCCATGCAGGCTTCACAATCCATTACTGAGCAAACTTCACCCCCTACCACTATGCAGAACCCTCAACCAAGGCCTGAACAAATTCAGTCTATTAGTTTACATAGCCATCATGACACAGCTAACCCGAAACATTTACCAATACAATCATATGTTATTTTGTCCACGGCCCTTATAAGGGTGATCGATGACAAAAATAGCATACACACACTGAGATGCCTCTTGGACTCAGGCTCTCAGTCTAACTTTATCACAGAAAGGGCTGCAAACAAGTGCACATTATATTTATTTTGCATGTGCACAGCAGAATTATGATCAAATGGAATTGTGTGCTGTGCTGATAAGTAAAAGTTGTTTTTTTCAATGTCAGCACATATTACAAACTTATGTTTGCGAAATCGTAAAACGATGTTAATTAGTTCATCTTGATGTATTGTACCCTTATATTGTAGGTCATTAAGTGAGATTCCGGTACTGGTAGGGAATGAGCCGTCAAAAACTACTCTCAACGGTGTGGTGGTTTTGTGTGTGTTCACTACTGCATGGTGTGGTAAATAGTTACACCTTTCACTAACGTTTATTATATTTCTTAGATTCATGTGTCCGGCGTACTCAAATTCCTGCATAAACTCGACATATTGTTTCTTATAGCTTGGATCTTTTAGGAATTTTGACTCTAGGGTTTTAAATCTTTTATAAACTACTGGTCTCGATTGTCCTAACAACGTCGGTGATGCCTTAAGAGGTATGTCCACCACGAAGTTGCCCTCCGAAGTTCGAGTGTGTTTTTTGAACAAACTCTCACACTCCTCGGTATCATCATCTGGGATCCTACGTGACTTCGGTACCTCGCTATCATTCCAAAAAGTCTGTAGGTTAGTCATTACAAAATTGCAGTGTGATTTGTTTGATGTGGCTGATGTGAAGATACAACCGGAGACTACCCAGCCTAGCCTAGTATTTTGCAAAATGGGTAGCCCATTGCCTAATTTATGCTGACCGGTGCATATAAGATCGTAGAAAACTTCAGCACCGAGAATCATATCTATTTCTCTGGCTTCCCGGAAGGATTTGTCTGCTAATTTAAATCGTTTCGGTATGACGAAAATTACGGACGAAAAGGCAGTATGGTGTACATTTAATGTAACAGGCACTACAAAAAGCCGCATTGTGCACAGCAGAATTATGATCAAATGGAATTGTGTGCTGTGCTGATAAGTAAAAGTTGTTTTTTTAAGACTGACTATCAGAAATTATATTTTTGCCCTGGGGAAATGTTTATTGGGTTGGAACAGGGCCAAATTTCCTAAATACAAAGTACCATGCCATGTATTATGCTGTACATATTTCCAGCATTGGATATAATTTACAGTGATACTGTTATTATAATGTTTTCAATCTTGGTATTTTGAAAGAACCTAACTACTACAGCTGTTTCAGGGTATGTTAAATATAAATTAAGTAATAAATACAGATCTGCTTTAAAAAAAAAAAAAAAAAAAAAAAAAAAAAAAAGTGCCTATGTAACTAATTGTTAATGTTGGAAGATTAACCTGCATTTTTCGTGTTCATAAGGTTCTAGCGTGAGCCTATGTATAGCTATCTCATTGAAATGTTTGATTATAGTCTCCCATTTGTTGGAAAAATATGTAGTAACTATGTATCTAGTAATATCAAACGTGTACCTCTAACCAATTTACGCGAACAGGTCGGGACAATTGTCTTATGATATGCAACTGCCTATATAGTATTTAATATATATATACCTAGTATATAATTGCATCTATACCTAAATTGAAATTAATTCTGAATATCGTTGGGCATACTACATTTGACCTATTTTTGCACTCATAACGTAATTTCCCTCAACTCTAGATATCGTTTGGAATTGTAACTTGTGACTTAGCCAGCATAAAGATAACATACTGTAGAATCAACACTACTAATCCATATAACATGTAATTTAACATTTAAATTATTTCCTAGGCGGGCAGTATGTTAACACAGCGACATCTAGTGGCAATAGGGGGGAACTATTGGGCATCAGTTGCGCAAGTTGCGAACTAGATGGCGCTGACAGTGACGGTAATTGAGGCGTCCATTTTATTATATGTATTGATGACAAGTCCTGTTATATGTGCACACCGAGCAGCCATGTACCTAAGATAGATAATCAATTTTTCCAATAAAGTGAAATTGTGTCAAAATCCTCGTTACTTTCATTAAAATAGACCACGAGCCAACACATATCTTATGCCAACATTTCACCTTTTTATAATTCGTCCCACGTAACGTAATAGGTGGTGAGCCGTATTGCCGTGTTGACATGGACAGGCGTAGGTACTGCCTACTTTTGAAGATTTTTAAGTCTATAAGGCCTTCAACTTGGTTAAACGACTGCCATTTACTGGCTTCCGTTAGCGTTATCGTCTCAAATCTTTCTGTTATATTTGAAGTTTTCAGTCTGTGGCCCAAATAAAACAAACGTTTTGTATTCGCGCTTCACCATACTACTTACTCTTTTTATTACTAAAAGGGCCAATTAATAAACACGTACGTCATACCGGCCTTGGACCCACTAAAACCATGAGGTCTCTATCTATCTTTTAGAGGGCTTACCCGGGGCTCCCAACCGTAGGCTGTTAGGTGAACTGGGATAGTGACTCACAAATCTTCAAATAAAGCTAACATTATTATGTTACTTGCTGCTACGTAACCCTTCATGGGCGAGTCCAACTCGAACTTGGTTATAGGATACGTGTGGTTTTTAGTCCGTAGGAGTCATAGTACATTCAAGTGGAATTTTCCTCACGTTAAAAAAAAACATCTAGCGCATAGCTCCCCGGGTAAGTTGGAGGATGTCCTAAATTTGTCCCCACATTTTGGTTACGACTTATCCTAGAGGCTCGATTGAATACAGTTCAAACTTTGCTTATATCATAATTTCCACGCGAACGAAGTCGCGGGTAACAGCTAGTTCTTAATAAAACCTCCTTATCCGTTCTCCTCGCTGACTGATGAAGAAAAAAGACGCATTTGGTGGATTGAAAGGAATAGAGGTTACCGCTGGAGCGAAGGATATATTGATTACAGAGAATTTTCTAAAATAATCAAACCCTATTTGAAGGAAAAAAGGTTCTTGTTAAAGGTAGTGAGAAAATAAAGTGGGTTCAAGAGCTATGTGGTCATAATAATGTTTCTGACATATGTGAAAATAAAAGTGTTCCTAATTTAGAAACTCTTAGTGATCTTTACTGTAAAGATCTATCTTTGTATAATTGTTTTGCTCATAAGAACTATTGTGCTTTAAGGAATGTATTGTGTATTAAGCGATGGTGTTTAAAAAATAACTTTTGTATTTCATAATTTTAATTAACTTAATAAATGTTTTATTTCTATAGTGTGTTTGTTTTTCATACTATTTCCTACCCAAGGTGAAATTAAAATGAAAAATAAAAAACAATGATTGAACATAATACCATTTATTAAATGTCTAATATACATAAATCATTGCGTATCCATATAAATTTACACAATCATATGCCATCACAGTGACCCCAAGAGAATGTATCTATTTGATTTGGTCGAACTAGTCGTTTATCATCTAATCTATTTAACATTACTTTATTAACTTCCTGCGAATAAATTACATGTTTGTTTGATTTAATCATTTGCATTTTACATTTTAAAGTAATGTTCTGAAATAAAACTCTCTTATAGTCAGTCATTCTCAAATTCTTAGTAATGGGCTTTGATACACCTTTAGCTTTATTAATGCATGCTTTTATTGACTCAATACAATAAAGTTTTGCTCTCAAGCCAACAAACTCAGTGATTACATCACCACCCAACTCATCTTTAAATAAGCCAGGAATCTTATCATGTAACTTAGGTATATGAAAAATAAAAAACAATGATTGAACATAATACCATTTATTAAATGTCTAATATATACATAAATCATTGCGTATCCATATAAATTTACACAATCATATGCCATCACAGTGACCCCAAGAGAATGTATCTATTTGATTTGGTCGAACTAGTCGTTTATCATCTAATCTATTTAACATTACTTTATTCACTTCCTGCGAATAAATTACATGTTTGTTTGATTTAATCATTTGCATTTTACATTTTAAAGTAATGTTCTGAAATAAAACTCTCTTATAGTCAGTCATTCTCAAATTCTTAGTAATGGGCTTTGATACACCTTTAGCTTTATTAATGCATGCTTTTATTGACTCAATACAATAAAGTTTTGCTCTCAAGCCAACAAACTCAGTGATTACATCACCACCCAACTCATCTTTAAATAAGCCGGGAATCTTATCATGTAACTTAGGTATAAAATAAGGATTATTAATGTCAAAGTTACTGGTATCAAATTGTATTATATTATCTTTCATATCTTTATAAAAATCGTGCGTATGTATTAAGTACAATAAACTATCAGTGTCTGTATAGCACAATTTGGCTTTTTTACCATACTTGTTTTTAATAAAATCGTAATGGAAATTATATACATGTTGTTTAGCATATTCGAGTACAGTAAACCCAATATAAATCGGTCTATCTAAAATAAGTTTTTCGGGATTCATTTGAACTGCAAGAAAATCATCACTGAACACACAAACGCTTTTTAAATTTGGTTTTGCTATCAGTTTTTCTGCACCTACTTTTTTATTTGTCCTATTATTATCATCATTCCAGCTATTCACCAATTTTACGTCAAGCTGTTTTCGTTTATTTTCGATTGTTTTACCAAATATCGAATTGTTCAAAAGCTTGAAGAAGTCTCTTTCAAACGATGTGGTAGCTGTTTGTCGCAATTGAGTATTTAAGTCTATATAGTCCTTCAAAAAGTTTTCTTGTTTAAATTTAAGTATACGATGAATTTTTCTTAAAATAAGTCCATTTTTTAGACATTCTTTTAAATACACATAATGTGTAATATAGTTGTATTTGTCATATAAATTTGCAATGAGCTTCTCTGTCTTTCCTCCTATGGGTATGAATTTTTCTGGAGCGAAAGGCAAATCGTTGTGTAATTTATGTAAATAATTAGGGTACGCGACATCAACTTCTAAAATGTAACCATATTCAGCATCATCAGGGATATTAGATAAGCAAAAATTATTTATTTCAGAAGTTGACATAAATTCAAAATCTGATATTGGTAATTTTTTCATCATAGCATATCCATAAAGATTATTACAGTCGAGATATATCAAATATGTCGATGGTTTAGAATCATCGAAATTAGGTGTGTAAATATTATTTGCTTGAGCATACCGATGAGAGCACTGTGCTAATCCACCGCGTATTCCTTTTTCAATCATGTTATACATTTCTAGATCATGAATTAACTCTAATTGTACACCAGTGTAAAGGAGCATAGCATCCCAACTTAAGCCGGGTGAACTTACATAATATGCAGGATCTAGATTATAATGTTGAAGACATATTTTTCTAAAGTTTTCAAATATATCGCATAATAATAGCACATCAGACTTTAAATATAAATCAGTATATTCACCAAGACTATTAATGGCAAATGTATTCCAAATGGTCTGTGCATGTGAATACTCGTTATCAGTAATATGCTTCATTTGCAAACTATTATAAAAACAACATTTTGTGGGCAGTTGTACATCATTATATTTCTTCCATGAATCAATATATTCATAAGGATATATTCCTTTTCTTCTAATTAATTCAAATTTAGAGTCATCGGGAAAATGGACTCGTAAATTTATAAAATCACTATCTATTAAACTTTTACTTAGATTATCGAGACTGGTATTGAGGAATTGGAATGAATCTATGAATTTAATTTGCAAAGGCTTCTGTTTATCCGTTTTAATGATTTTTGTAATAGATAAGTATTTTTCTTTTGTTTTTGGAATTACCATTATTTCACCTTCATAAACTGATAGTTCTTTAATAAATATGTGTGAGTCATATCCGGATAAGTTATGAAAAATTACAGGTATTAATGAACAGACTTTATACATTAAATTACATTGCGAATGAGCTGCACCTCTGTATTCTCCTGTAATATGATCGTGATCACATACTTTGTCACTAAATAATAGATTTTTACAAATATGACAGGTAGTTGCATCACGATAATTATGCATTTGTTCAGGAGTCATTGGTTTCATAGCTTTTTCTGTTATTAAAATATCATGTATTAACTTGGTTTCTTCAATTAATTTCTGAACAAACACTTGCACACAATTAGGTCCTCGTTAAGTAACAAATTTATTTAGGCTACTATCATGATAACAACAAACATAAAATGCAAAACATGAAGGTCGATGCAATTTATGTTTTATGGTATTTTTGTTGGCATTTGTTTCATTAAAATTATAAAGTAGACTTTCAAAATCAGCATATATTACAAAGTTGATTTTTTGTTGTCTTTCGAAATGTTTAAACTGTAATTTGGTGTGTTTGTCTGGTAATAATGTCATAATTTTTGAACATGCATGGGTGTTGAACTTTATTTGGCTAGTAAAAAATTGTCGGCATGTTTCACATAAATACATCGAACCTTTACTTCGTGATACTTGACGTCTCACTAAACGTAAAAGGCTTTTTATTAAACAATAATGCGCTTTCTTATTTTTCTCAAAATACAATAAATTAATATGTTTATCTTTCTTTAAATTTGTTACATAGAGTGGGCCAGTTACTCTATGATATTCATCTAATCCATAGATATTAATACTTAAATATTTGTTATTAATTTCAAACAACTTGATGTCCTTAGAGGATGGAGGGAATGACATCCCATTTACATTAAATACTAAACTAAAATGTGGGTAAGAGCTTATTCTACAAACATTATTTTTTGTTGGATATAATGCTGCTAAGATGCTCCATAAAAAACAATATTCATCATTATTTTTGATATTTATACAACTCTTTGTATTTTTAATAACTGCTGGCAAGTCTATATAAGAACCACCCCTCATCGGGGAATATTTATTAATATTAATTTCTAAATGACTAATGGATGTAAATGACCATCCAGATTCACAGTGCTCGAATTCGGTTAATTTCGTTTTAAAAATCTCTTTTAAATTCAGATAAATATTATTCAAATCAGTACTTTTATACAAAACTTCATATTTTGTATTAAATGACTTCAGCTGCTGCTGCTGTTCACCATATTTAGGTAAAACAAAGTATGCAAACAACTCAAAGTTTACTTTAATACAAGTATGTTTAATAAGCGATAACTCAATTACTTTGTATACATCATCTCGCTTGTCATCTAAGAACGCCTCTAGGAAGAGGTACTCTTCTTCTTTCGATGGGTTTAAGCGATATGTCATTATTCTGTTCTTAAAGGCTGTAGCTATTATGTCTATATGTTCAAATTTCGATTTTATTAAACAGTTAGATTTATGAATATTAGTTCGTTTATGATATCTGTATTCATGAATCGGTATTCCAATTTTACATTTATCACAATTAATATAACTGCCTGATGAATAAGAGGTGAGTGGTAGCACTGAAAAGAGAAACAATGCATGGTCTGATTCATATACATAGTAGTCTTATGCTAGGGATTAAATACAGTTTAATGTGTATAGCAATAGGTATATAATGATTAATGAATAATCAGATTTCTCTTTACCTATTTACTGATAAGAGTTTATAAACGTGGCTGCACAATTTTTAAATTCATTCCCTGTCTCTTTCACAAATTCACTTAAATGCTTCCAGGACTTTGAATCTAAACTTGTTTTATTTTTAACAGTTATTATAGCGTGTCTCCATCGGTTCATTGGTGGCACTCGTTCAATTTCTTCACAATCATAAATTTTTAATTCAATGAAAAAGTTTCCAGATTTTCCTTCATCTATTTGACGCGAGAATCCATTAGCCAACCTACGTGTTAGATATGAATAAATAGGTGCAGGATTTTTACCAGTGGGGGTGCTGCAATCATCGCTATCGGCTCCGAAGAGATCGCGGATCGTAGCCCTCGACTTCTGTTTCTTACTGGTTGGTTGACTAGTTGATGGCTGACTGCCTGTAGCTGAACTGCTCACAGGCTGGCTGGTTGATGCTTTTTCTGCAAACTTTCGCTTCTTATTCTTGGTCTTCACCGGGATGTTAACTTCTGACTCGTCTGAAGACGGGAATAATTGGTCAGCCATTTGTTTGGACCTGAAAACAAAGACATTCATATAAATAACTTATAACAATAATTTGTAGTATCTATCAATAAAATATGAAATATTTGAATAACAGGTTGATAGAATTTAGATACTATGTATATCATGAATGATTGCAAATTAGAATGAATTAATAGTGGAACGATTGAATAGTGGAACGATTGAATAGTGGAACGATTGAATAGTGGAACGATTGAATAGTGGAACGATTGAATAGTGGAACGATTGAATAGTTGAACGATTGAATAATAGGATTGCTGAATGATAGCACGAGTGCTTTTTAATCACGTATTAATAAATAATATAATAGTGACTTACATTTTGTAGGTACAGGATCCGATAGGCAGGTATACGTAAGCTCGTTGTGGTAATCACTTCAGCTCCGGTAGAGTATCTGCGGCATAGCTTTGAGAGGCAGTCTCTTAAATAATGGTAAATCTACGTCATATCATCCCGAATATGGTAACGGGCACGTGTTTCTAAAATGCTATGTCAGATCCCTGCATCCAAATACGATTGTCTTTTAAACAATATAGAATTACTTACTCCGCATATTATCCCGAATATGGTGCTGGCCACGTGTTGCTAAAATGCTGTGTCAAGAATACTGCACCCAAATAGATTTGTGTTTTATACAATATTGAATTACTTACCTCTGCTACACATCGCTGCGGTTAGGGTTGATTCTCACTATGACTGTTCAAGTTCAATAGTTTGTATTCAACTTTGTTTCAGAGTAGGTAAATCATTTGAAAACGAATTTATATTTATTTTGTTTAGCCATTCAGTTCAAACTTACTACATTAGGTACATAAACTCTTCAATTAAAGCTATCTTAACTGCATAAATTATAAACTAAATTAATATAGCGATAAAAGAAAACGCTGAATTAAAATTTACGTTGAACTGTAAAACTAACATGTGACCATATGTACTTACCATATGCGAGAGCAAAATTCGTAATTATATAATATACGCCAATGCTCCTAATGTGTAGTTTACCTTATATTTTAAGCAACACCTCAAAGAGATGATTTAATGTTAATATTATATTGCGTAAGTAGTATGCGACTGCCATTGAGGTGTTTGGTTCGATTCCCGGATCGGAACAAATGTTAATGTGATCCATGAATGTATATTTTCTTAATTTTGGTCTTTCCTATGTATATTATCTATGTACCTATGTATTGAGAAATATATAAGTTTGTTTATCAGTTGTCTAGATCGCATAGCACAAGCTTATAGCTTGCTAGTAGACAATAAAATATTATTATCCTCTCTTCTGTTTGTCGAAAATATGCTTAGAAAAATGTTAGTGTTGATTGGTTTTCTTAAAATTAGGAGATATAATAAATGCAGATAAACCCGTGTTTAATGATAGTATGTGACACGGGTTCAAATTTTGATAAATATTAAGAAGTCAACGAATAAAAACCGCTGACATAGCTATATTGTGAATGAGGACATACTAATAATGTACCGCGACTAAGCTTGTTATATTTTCTCAGCGAGTTGTATGGAAAAAACAATGAATAAAAGTACAATCATACATAATATATTTATAATATTGACTTCGTTAACATGTCGCGACGCGATGTTGGGTGGTATCAATTTCATCCATTTATGGCGACATTCCAACATCTATACTTCTCAAACAAATATATTGTTATGCTTACATTTAATGTTATTCCATCATTTGCTATAGTCTTGAACAGTGCGTTATAAGTGCAGCATAATGTCGGTAAGTTAAGATATTATCTTTCTTTAATAGATAGTTAAATGTTGGCTAATACTAACCATCCAACAGAAACTGGTAACTGTAGAAAATGGATGCTAGCAATACAAGGGTTGGTAACTCTCACGTTGAAGATGGATCGCTATTAGTGTTTTAAGATTAATAGGTACCAAAATTAGAAGTATTCTAGCGAGATAATCTAAATATTATGTGTTAGAAATAAGTCCAAGCTGGTAGTGTAATTACTGTGATACGAATACGCAAGGTCTTGATCACAAGTCTGACGCCTTAACCGCTAGACGAGTGTGGTAGTAGCCGTAGTATTTCGTATTACAATTGTACATAATCAGATGGTTTTTCAGTACAAGGTAATTTAAGTAAACGTTTCTTTACAGGACAGTGAAGAATTATTCAATTTTATACCAGCCAACCAACCACCACAAAAATCTATGCAAAAAACGTTGGGTCTTACACATAAGAGACCAAATTCGGAGCAGAAAATGTATCAATTTATAAAAAAACCGGTGACACGAGGAATAAAAGTAATAAAAATTGAGATATATGATGTGCACAGTGCCCCCAAATTAGGAGAACTGTTATGTGAGTGTGATGCGGATGTTTGTGCGCAACATGTGGTTAAAACTGTTTTATATGATGATATATACAATTGTGCCAGGCAACTAATAAATAAAATTCAGGACGAAATTGATCCAAAACCATAATAATAAGTACTTACCTACTAATATCTAGTAATTTATTGTTATGGCTTTGGATATATTTGGATGAAGATTTATTTTGTACTTAAATACTAAATAAATATATTTGTATATTCTAATAATCAAGAATTAATAATAATAAACGTTCTATAAAATATATGTCTTTTTATTTCACTCAATATGTGTAACTACAATGTAACTAAACGCATACTTTAGTACTTATACAGGTATGAAGCTGAGAGAGGTAATCTGAGCGCATACCATTCTCGATAGTTCAATCACATAATCCATTGAGTTATATCACCTATATTGCTATAGATAACTTAAAGACTAATTTTATCTTCGAAACTTGAAGTGATTTAATGATCGATTTATTCATTAAACGATCTGTTCAATGTTTTTGGCTTTCACATTATTTCAAATAGTAATTGATATTAGAATACTAGGCTGAATGATTGAATGGTAAAGGTTTTACGGTATGGACTCGAATAATTAGAATAGATAATAGTCTAGGTTTTGTAGACCTAACCCGAGCTTGAATGAGAATCATAGAACCCATACATATTGACTGAATAGATGGGATTGGGCGTTGACGGATCCAGAAAGTCTATCATGCATGACAGATAATTATTTGAATACTAGATTGAATAGTTGAATGGTTGAATGGTTGGGAATTAGCGAACCCATACATACTGACTGAATAGATGGGATTGGGCGTTGACGGATCCAGAAAGTCTATCATGCATGACAGATAAATATTTGAATACTAGATTGAATAGTTGAATGGTTGAATGGTTGGGAATTAGCGAACCCATACATACTGACTGAATAGATGGGATTGGGCGTTGACGGATCCAGAAAGTCTATCATGCATGACAGATAATTATTTGAATACTAGATTGAATAGTTGAATGGTTGGGAATTAGCGGTTTATGGATCTCCTCTGATCCAGAAACCCTAATTCCCAACTACTAACATAGAAGGCACATTTATATACAAATAGATATTACCATATTAGTTTATATATTATTAAAGTTACATTACTTTGATAGCCTATGTGTGGTGTCTAATTTAAACGTGAATTTCCTGTAAATAATGGAATGAAATTCTACTAATTAAATGTATAATATTATAAATGGGAAGTTTGTGAAGATCTTTGGATAGGATATTTGATACTTATTCAATCACGCTGATTGAGTAACAAACATCCTATTCAATGAAAATACATTAGAAATACTACCTACTACATACGTCTGCTACCTTCCTCTATAAATTCATTGTACTTATAAAAAAAAAACTTTTATTCATTCAAATTTCCTAAAATAGGTATTCGTAATATCCTAATCTAAACTCCAATACCTATTAAATTCAATTCAATTACTATTTTTTTTTAATTTTAATTACTATACTATTGACGTAAAATCGTAAAGATTGTCAGCTTCTATAAATCCAGACCGTTTGTAAACAACAAAAGAAAAATTTAACGAATAAATCCCATTACCTAGGTATTGAAAATCTAAAAAGTGTGAAACAAAGTAAAAGTCGTAATATATTTTTGAAATGTAAAAATGTAATCCTATCAATATATCAATACAGATATGTGAAATTTTCGGAAGATGTTTAAATGTCTGTTACTCAATCATGCTTTAACTAGGTACTGAACGGATTTGGTACAGGGGTAGATTATAGTCTGAAATAATATCTTTGCTACTTATTTTTCCTTGGGAAGCGGGAATAGAACCCTTTTTAATTGTGCGATTTTTCGAAAAGGTTTCTACAGGGTCGGCAGCTAGAGTGTGCCGCCTTTGGTGTTACAAATGTTCATAGGCCGCTGTGACGACTTTCAATAAGATGGACTCGCTTTTTAACTTGAAAAAACTATCGTTATATCCTTTCGTCTAGTCATTTATAGTACATATGATATTTTTCAGCTATAGTATAATAGAGCTAATCTCACTGTACCAAATTTAATCAGATTTTGTTCAGTCAGCGTGAAAGCCTAACAGAGAGACCGAATTATTTTCGCGTAAACCCGGTGGAATTAAAGACCGTGGTTGGAGGTAATGTACCCTTAATATTGATAATGGCAAGTTTTTTCAAAAGTAAACTCTCGAACTACTCGTAGAACTAGATGGAATAAAGGGAATGCATTTAAAGGTTTTTGAAAAATCACCTACTTAAAACCGGGAAACGAACTTGGGATATGTGAAAAACAAAACATCCTGTATTTTATGATACCAACCGATAAAGACTTAGCCCTAGGTTTGTTGGGAGTCTTGGGGTATCCTTCCGAGGGCTTACCCGGGGCTACCAACCGCAGGCTATTAGATAGGATACGTGTGGTTTTTAGTCGGTAGGAGTCCGGTATAGCATCCATGTAGGATCTTCCTCACGTTAAAAAAACAAAAATCGTTAGATATTATATCAGTAGGGATGCATCATAAGAATTGAGAACCATTTCCTATTTTGTATGTTGATAAGAACTTATTAGGTATAATATATCTAAGAATGCCGTGTAACCTGACACAAGCGAGTTACTATCAGTTTGACGAACGTTACAGACTTTCTGCCAAAGTAAACGATCAATACGACGAAAGTAGATTACATTGTTTGTCTTGAGAAAAGTTATTTCCAAATTGCGATGACGTCGATAACTTGATAAGAGAACTTCAGTACTCCCCGCGAGACGCCATTTATGTTCAATCTCGAATATTTAATCAATTTCAAGATTAATAGGAAACTTATTAAATAGTTTTGGGTTAATTATTTTGGCTTTTGATTTCCGACATAGTTGTGAGCGATTGCTGTTTGATATCACTTTGCTTGGGCACCGGAGATATCTTACGCGCTTTCATACATAAGTTGGTACGAAACAGTTATGCTGAAAGAACCCTTCATATCACTCAGGGACGGGAAACTTGTAATATAGAAACTTCCCGCCGTATAAGGAGATTTGAGTGGTTCATAAGTGGGTAGAAACGCATGCACAGTTACACTTACTCAGGGTATCGCATTATTACGAGAGTCCCTTCTGCTTCACTCAAGTCAAATTGGGGGTGGAAGATAACTTTCTGAAAGTAGGTACCACTGTACCGCCATGCTATCTTTGGCAAAACTATCATACTTGTTGATTTTAATATAGCTAATAAATTTATCACTACCCTGTCAACGCGTGTCGGATCACTAATTTATAAAAGACTATAATAATCTGTCCTTCTACTAAATTTCAACGAGATCCGTTCAGCATTTAGAAGGACTAACCAACATCATGACATCCAGACATCCACAATCTCAAACTTTTCCAGTAATATAAAATTTGCAAGATACAAATAACGTCTATTATTTCATTATCAATCTGTGAACCACTAGTTGAAAACGTTAAGTGCCACTGTTTAATCAATGACATACATAACATGTCTCGGTTTACCAGTATTTAATCAACGACGGCGTGCCTAACCCATATTAATTACGTTATTGTTATATGGCATTTCTCGCCTAATAAGCACTCATCATTGTTATCCAAGTGCTAGTTCTCGCTTCAAATGAAAGGTTTTTAGAGCTAGCATTGCTGCTTTTTAGGGTTAGGGAGAGCCGAAATTTTCACAGATGATGTTTTTTGTTGCCGCTAAAAATCCAACATAACAAAAACAATAAAAAATAATCATTAAGGGGAGCTCCCATACAACAAACATGATTTTTGAAAAAAACTTCTTTAGGCGCGAGTAGGGAGTAACTAATGTTTTTTTTTATGACGGAAGTAACGTAACGTTACTATTTATATTATATTAATATAATTCATTCGAATTTTATATTAATATCATTCATTCGAATTTTGAATTGCGGAAACTATGTTTCCGGTATTCAAAATTCAGTATATATAGTATAATACAAAGCTGGCAAGCTGCGATGTTTTGTGCTCCTGATCTGTAGTTTTTCAGGAAAACATAAAGTTGTCTTTATAATACTAAAACAGTTATTAAGTAACGGACGTCACGCGGTTAAACCCGCGTAGCTCCCGTTCTCATAGGAATACGGGAATAAAATATATAATCTATGTTCACCGGGGATAGTAAAGCTTTCCAACGGTGAAAGAGTTTTTCTAATAGGTTCACTAGTTTTGGGGCCTATTCAATACAAACAAACAAACAATCAAATCTTTCCTCTTTATAATATAAGTATAGATAAGCCCTTGTTTCTAGTCCAATGTCTACGAGTCTTTACTTGATAAAGAAAGTAAGTAACTAATGACTTTAAAATAGAAATTTACCTAACACGGCTTTTGATTTCATCTATCCACTTTACTTACTTACAAAAACCACTTCTTAAAATTCTGTACACATATGGAGACAGTTAGGGCTACGTTTTCAAGGCAATAATACTAGTGCAGGTGCAGATAACCTTTTGCCAATTCCAAGTTCATATCGAATGCTGACTGAATGGATGATACTTGCAAAACTAATACCGTCAGGGTCCCAGGTGCGGTGTAGTTAGTAACTACTGTAGTTCCTTTTTTGCAGTAGAAACTTTTTGGTGCGTTTTAGGTAGTGTATTTTTTTTTGACCTTACGTCACCGGAATGGTAATGAAGTGTTGTACAAATCATAACATAATTACAAACAGTACTGAAAATACGGGCATGTTTTGGATCAATGGGTGCTACAGGGTGCGTAGTATAGTACAGACGAAGCTGTAGAGCAAAGCTAGTAACTACAGTTAAAATTATATTTCCACAGACAATAACACTCTTCAAGTCGATTGACGTGCAGTGCTAAGCTTAGGTCTGCCGAGAATGTAACACTCTATTTTGGGTGTTTTTTGGGGTTCCATACACAAAGGATAAAACGGTACCCTATCGTTCAGTGTTCGCTGTCCATCTGACATCAGGCTGTATCTCAGGAACTGTACTGTAATAACTCAGGCGGAAACTTCAGCTTGAATGTGTGCGTGTGACCAATAAATCTAAGCAAATTGTACGTCAACGCGCACGTCAGCTCTACTGATAGCTGTGGCGCGACAGGGAGTTGCCGATCTGTAAGTAATACTATTATATTATCCATTGGCAATAGCTAAAAAGCAAAAAAGTTAATTGATACAACAATGTGTTTTTTCTTAAATTTTTGGTACTCTGTGCTCGAATCCAACTTGCACTTGGCCGAATTTTTATCTCGATACTGCAATTTTATTTCAAGCATATGGTTTCAAGCTTTTCTTTAACGCAATAGCTACTTTTATGCAAGTGTTCTTTAGTTCGTCTATTACGAATACGACTACAATAAATTGGGTGGGTGATATTTTTGTCTTACTCTATTCGCTACATGGGCAAATATATCAATATAAGTTACCCTATTCTCATACTTCAATCTAGGAGTATTTGCAAAGCACTGATACTTAGCTATAGAAGCAAAGACGATTGATGAATAATAAATGTTCGCTCTGCATTATTCACGATGTGAGGATATCACAGTGTGGAGGCCGCTCAAAGTGCAATTAAAACTTTTGCCAACTACGACGACCTACATTTTTGTTGCTAACAAAAGAGCTATTTAGCAGTTGAATCGTATTTCTGGGTGTGTTATTACTGTTCCAATCTCTTCTTTGATAATGTCAAATCAATATATGATGGATATATATTTCACACTCAGATGAAATCCCTACCTAGAAACTTGAACATTTCAGGTAAGCTACCCTTATAAAATAGGGTTCCGACTAAAAGAGAATTTGTCAAAATTTTGCCCTCATTAATGGAGTAAAATATGAGTTTAATATTTCTAATATCTATTTATTATAATGTACGATGGCAATATAGGTAGGTACAAAGGACTGCTACCTTAGATCATCTAACCACAGGATGCGCCTTACTTAAGCATTGTTTTCTGCCATTGCACATGATCATTTGGTCTTTTGGCTTTATAAAAATAATGTAACGTCTCTAATAATATCAACTAATATCTGACTTATATAAGCTTCAACTTCTAGCTTCTTTTCTCTCTTAGCCATTAATCATTTTATTATTATCATGCATAAATCTTAATAGAATCCAAAAAATAATAATGTTTCCATAGTTCCTTGACAAGTATTATGATTTATTGCCAGTCTTATGCTAAAGTTATAATTAATAAGGAATGAAACTTCTTTGAGTTTCATACCGAAATTTTATGAATATGAATCAACGTGTTCAGAATATTTTAATATTTGAAAAAGTACCAACATTCAAGTTTAATTTTGATGTCTTTTCATTTATTCACGAAAGTTACGACGCCTGAAGATTGAAGCGCTCTATAAACGCTCTTTTGTCAGTCAGTATTAAAATAATTTGAATGTTTCGATAATATTACAGTTTTTTTTGCGGTACATGTTTATGCTATTGGTAACAACTAATAAATACACATAGCTTAATATTATTTCTTAGTATTATAATATTATTATATAGCATATTATAGCAAACACCCAAACTCTGATGGAAAGAAAATTATTCGTGTGAATAGTTTTTTTCTGTTTATAACGGAATATAATTTGCTCTAATCACAAATTCGAGCCGGGAATCTCAGTGGCGCCATCCACATAGAATACCATTGCGCAGTTTTATAAATAGGTACTATTAATAATACTCGTATAACGTGAAAAATATTAATATATTTGTTACTCTTTCTCTGGTAAAACTCTAACGGCAAAACTTAGTACAAGAATAGATAATAAGTCTGGAATAACACACACTTGTTATTCCTGGAATTCTTTCCCATAGGATATGAACGGGAGCAGAATCAAGCGGACGAAGCCGCGAGCGTCGTCTAATACGACTATATATCCATAAACGTTATAATTCACAAAGCAGGTAATATAATATCGCCCTCCCCGGCGAATAAAATGGTAATCGCAAATTCTAAATTTTACAGGAGAAGGAAATAACTGTTTTGTGCTTATATCTCAGTGCAGGTAGATCGTATGGCAATAATTTATATGTCAAAAGAAAGCTAATTTTTGTACAGACTAGTTTCTTTGTTAATTTTATTTTAAAAGGATATCGGAATTAAGTAATTTAAGAAAAACATTTAACTGAAATTTTAGATATAAAGTATAGTACGCAATGTATCATTACCATATTATTCGCGTGTTATTCCCATTGCTGTCGTGGTCAGTAATAATGCATTACAGTATTGTTCATGTAAATATGGAGCTAAAAACGTTTACGGCACGTGAACTTTACCATATTATTCGGGGAAATGCATGTGATAGTGTCAACGGTAATATAACTTTGCAAACTTTGATGAATATTTATTTATTAATGAGACAAATGTTACAATAAAGCATAATAACTATTTACAATATAAATAAATCTAACTAAACTAAATCTAAATAGGGCCCCCGTGGCATTGTGCCCAAAAGACTGGCAGCATTCCCCCTTTGAACGGCGATGCCTATTCGTTGGGAGAAATAACTGCCAGCCCTTAGGTCACCAGTTGACTCCACAAGACGCTTCTTCAAAATTTTAAAAAAATTATGCGCATTGGGACCCCATGGACCTAGGGTCTCGACACCGACTGGAATAAAATTGTACGACGAGCCGAGACCCTTATACTTATTTATTTTTTTATATTCTGCCGCTTCCGCTGCTGCGCTGGCTTTTTCTTTTGTTCTAGGCAGATGGGACGGGGCCAAAGTGTCTACACAAGTGGCATCCCAGACTAGCACCCGACCCATCTCCCACGGAATTAAGGTCATCCCATCCGGTCTCTTGCCATCGTCCCTAAAAATGCCATTTGGCTCTAAGAGAGCGGGCACACCGACGGTGGCAAGAGCACGGCGAATGATATCGTTAAGCGCAGCGTGGCGAGAGAAGCGGCCTGCGCTCTTCAAGCAGGATAGTCCATGGTGTCCCATAGAGTCAACGGTAACACCACAGGGGCAACGGTGTGAGGCGCAGAGCGGGACGCCAAGTCTCAAGCCATTCTTAAAGTGTCCGGTTCAAGAAAGGTTCCGGTGTTAGCAGTTGGAAAAGCATTCAGCCAATCACCGGATTCCTTTTTGCTGAGCGCTAATAGTCTAGCACGATCTGGGCCTAAGCTGGCGTTTAAAAACGTGTCAAAAGTTAATTTTGAAATTGCGTCGTCCCAGCTCCGTTGAGAATTTGGATGAATCGGAAAATTTTGACCTGGGCAAGCCATAAGCCAAGCATCCTTGGCATCTGTACAGCCAGCCATCTCATAGTTAGTAAGACAAACTATTATAACTACTATTATAACTTTGCAAACTATTCATCAATATATAGTGGCAACTGATTATTAGTAATACTATATTGCAAATATAATATTTCATCAAATAATACAGTACTAATTAATAAAATTACATATAATATGCAATATTAGAGGCAGTTGATATTCGTGCTACATGTTTTATTTAAATAATAATCATAAATAATATTTAAGAAATACAATGCATTAAATTTGAATAATGTACCTATTCATGATGTTAGAAATTTAGGAAACTGTAGGTCTATTATTCAATAAGGGTTTCTGTGTTAATATTAATTTAAGAGACTGAAAGAAAGATAAGTGACTGTTTCTTTCTGTTCAAATAAAATAAATAAATAAAAAATAATAAAAAACTAGCTTCACTAAGCAACAAACATATAGTATTGTGTGGTGACTTTAATGTAAATATTTTAAAACAAGGTACTTGTACGTATATATTTGAAAGTTTGCTTCTTAGATACAATTTGAAGTTGGAAATAAGGGAAGTAACTAGACCCAAAGCAAAAACCTGTCTCGATAATTTTGCTCATAATTTTAAGACTAAATGCTATTCTGAAGTAATGGAGTTTGCCATATCAGATCACACAGCCCAACTTATTAGAATCAATATTAATAAAACGTGTAGAATAGGTTCATGGCGTATAAAAAAAAGGGACTTATCTAGGGGCAATTTACTCAAGTTTAAAAAATACCTTAAACAGTTATCATTTTCAGAGGTGCTTGAATCCACTGACCCAAATGAGGCGTATGATAGATTTGTCGCGCTGTTTCAATTATTGTATGATTTATGTTTACCATGTAAGGTTATTACCATAAGACCCGAAAAAAAAGTTAAATGGATCTCAAAAGGCATAAGAGTCTGTAGTCAGAGACAAAGACAGTTATTATGGAAATATAGACATAACCGTTCGCACGAAAATAAAATTAACTTTAAAGCATATTCCAGGAAATTTCAGAAAATTATTAATCTTACTCAAAAAGCCCAGAATAACCATTTCATTAACAGTGCAACAAACAAGTGCAAAGCTTCTTGGCAAATTATTAATGGTAATAGCCACATCAGGGAACCAATTTCGCAAATTAAGAAAGGGAACGTTATCATTGGGGATGTGAACGGGATTGCTGACTCCTTTAATGATTTCTTTATTGACCACCTAAAAAGCGCGACAAGTACTAATAGGAACCCTGTTATCAGAATTGAACGCAATACACACTCAATATTCATGACACCAATTTTACCAGAAGACTTAGTAAGAGCAATCAAAATGTTAAAAAATACAAAAAGCTGTGGCTTTGATGGAATTGCCACAAGTGCTGTCAAATGCGTATCAGAAATAGTAGCGGACCCTTTGAGCCATATTTTTAACATCTGCATCACTTCTGGCATTTTCCCTCAAAACCTTAAAACGGTAATTGTTAAGCCATTGCATAAAAAAGATGATAAGCAGGAAATGTCAAACTATAGACCTATAGCTCTTGTCTCCGTATTCTCAAAAATCTTTGAGAAACTTTACTCATAAATCAATTTATACATTCATAACAAAGTATAACGTTCTTTGCAATGAACAAAAGGGTTTTCGAAAGCAAAGCAATGTTAATATGGCTATTTTCGATTTACTTAAAAATATTATGACCAATGTTGACAATTTAAAGCTAAAGCTTTTGACTGTGTTAATCACAATATATTATTAGAAAAACTTGACCGCTATGGTATTAGAGGAAATATTTTGCAATTAATAAAATCTTACCTTAGCAACCGTACACAAATTACGGAAATTTCAAGAGTGTGTCTTAAACGTAAAGTGGAATACAAATACTTGTCTAACAGTAGGGAAGTTAAACTTGGTGTCCCACAAGGCAGTGTCCTTGGCCCATTATTATTTCTAATGTACATCAACGATTTGCCACAGTTCGTCCAAAGACCTATGGTATTATTCGCGGATGACAGCACAGTGATAGTAGGATGCTCTGACAAATTAAAATATGAAAATGACATTAATAATACATTAAATACTGTAATCGACTGGCTATGTAATAACGACCTTAAGATAAATTTAAATAAAACTAAAGTCATGCATTTCTACCAACGACTGCGGCCTCAAAGTTTATCGGTGAGCTATGGTGGACAACTTGTGGACCAGGTCCATGTTGTTAGTTTTTTGGGTTTATTGGTAGATAGCCAGCTTACCTGGAAATCACATGCTGAGAAGGTGTGCAAGAGGCTAAATAGCATGGCCTATGTTTTATATGCCCTAAGAAAAAAAGTCAATTTAGACAGTATTATTTTGGCTTACCATGGGTTGGTTGCCTCGGTATTAAGATACGGTGTTGTGTTTTGGGGTAATTGCAGTGAAAGGGAAAAGATATTCAAAGCTCCAAAATACTGTATAAGATCGATGACTGGGATTAAGACTACGGAGAGCTGCTTGCCTATTTTTAAATCATTGGAATTGTTAAGTTTTCCGTCTATATATATATTCGAAGTAGCCTCATTTGTCAAAATGAATTTGGGTCTATTCCAACTCAGAGCTGATGTTTCAAGAAGACCAAAATTACTAAGATCGCAATATAGAAGCCAACTATATACAGGTAGTTTCAGTACAGCATTGTTGAGAAAGAGCATAATGCGTATGGGGCCACAAATTTATAACAAAATACCTCATGACATTAGAAGCGCAACATTACATGTATTTAAAAGCAAATTAAAAAAATTACTTCTTGACAAATGCTAGTAATAGCATTTGTCAAGAAGTAACTTAGTTAATAGAGTAATCTATTGATGATTTTATAAACGAATGAACTATACTATGGATACAGAATTTATTGTGATCTCAATTTAGTATGTTATTCATAGCTGTCCGTGACTCCAACCAAAGCAGACGTGTTGAACGCAACACTCTCGTGCTCGTTCGTACGTGATAAAAGTGCACAGTTAGCGCCGCCCGCGCCGCTACCAGTGCCCACTGACGGCAGTGCGCGTCATCATGACCTACTTCCGCGTGTGACGCTACTAACAAAGTGATCAAAGTGTCGTGTTCGAAATGGCTTCAACTCCGCCTAGTATTAAGTTAAAAACAGAGAATGAACATATGTTGTATACGTATTACCGCAACGAGAAAGCAGCCAATGAAGAACTGCAACAACAAGTTAAAGTCCTGCAAGAGCAACTCCAGTGTCTAAAGGCACAATTTGAGGAACTCTTGAAACAACAACAAACTTCTCAACCTACCACCAAACAGATAACCGAAAATTCTTCCTCAAAATGTGTGGAATATTGCACAGATGAGGAGGAATTAGCCAAAGAAACAGAGTGGGTTCGTGTTAAGAACAGGAAAAAAAGGAAACTCAACACAACACCCTCCCCCCTATCCAAGTCAGCATCCGACTGTGAGGATGCAAGACAACCAAAACCTAAAAGGTCATTGTTGCCACCACCAATAATGGTAGATGGCGTCAGAGACTACCAAAAATTTTACGACTTTTTGGTAGAAGGTTTGTCAGGTAACCTTTTTACTGTCAAAATGTTAAGCGGGGACACTGTTAAGGTGAATGTCACCAACGAGGAAGCCTATAGGTTAATAACTAAACATCTGTCTACCAATAATTGTTCGTGGCATTCTTACGAAAACAAACAAGATAGACCCATACGTGTAGTTGCGAAAAAACTGCATCATACGTGCGAACCCAAAAGAATTGTAGAAGATCTACAATCCAAGGGGTACAAAATTGAGGCTGCAGTAAATAAACTCAGTTGGAGGAACAAGGAGCCTCTAAATTTATTTATGCTCAGCTTCAATAATCAAGAAGATATCCAAAATATCTACAAAATTAACTATATTTTAGGATGTAAGGTGGAAATCCACCCCCTTAAAACTCCAAAACTAATACCCCAATGCAAAAAGTGCCAAGCCTATGGCCACACGCAAAAATACTGCTCTAAAGAGCCGAGATGCGTTAAATGTACTGGCAAGCACCTAACAACGGATTGCCAAAAGCCCGCCACTGACAAACCGAAATGTGTCCACTGTGGTGAACCTCATCCCGCTAACTATAGGGGATGTATAGTAGCCAAGGAATTGCAGAATTTCAAAAATAAAAATATGTCAAAGAACCCTCATCATTTGCCGAGACAAACTATCGATGTAAACACGACAAAACCTATTAAGGTCACGGCTCCGCCGCAACCTTGCCCGTCAAGCAAAAATAAGCCGAGAAACGCTTCATTTGCAGAAATTGCACGTAATAGCAATAATGCAACTCGAGACAATGTAAACATTGAAGTGAAATTAAATCAGGTACTACAACTTATGATCACGTTCGACGAACGTTTAAAAACAATTGAAAACAGCACTAAAAGAGCTATATCTCACTCTCTCGCAACAGTCATGAATAAAACCTTGAAAATTATGACTTGGAATGCTAATGGTCTACAGAAACATCAACATGAGTTACAAGTAGTCCTAGATAACGAAAATATCGACGTCTGCTTGATATCCGAGTCCCATTGCACTAACGAGTCCTACATTATGCTAAATGGATATAGAGTATATCATGCTTTACATCCATACAATAATGCTAGGGGAGGTAGCTCCGTTATAATAAAAGAAAGTATTTCTCACTATCAATCCATGATACATGAAGAATGTGACATCCAAGCAGTATCGGTATGCGTTGAAACGAAACGTTATCCGCTAACAGTGGCAGCAATATATTGTCCTCCGAGATATAAGATCAAAAAAGAGCAATACGTTAACTTTTTGCAAAAACTCGGCAATAGATTCATTCTTGGGGGTGACTTTAATGCCAAGAACACGTACTGGGGTTCCAGATTAACTTCAACAAAGGGAAGAGAACTACGAAGTGCCATGAACGAAATCAAATGCGACGTAATATCAACTGGGAAACCGACTTACTGGCCAACGGATCCAGATAGATTGCCAGATTTGATAGATTTTTTTATTTTTAAAAATATATCGTCAAACTATTTGACCATTGAAGAAGGTTTTGATATGAATTCTGACCACTCCCCGATAACTCTACAACTTGGTGAAAATATTATATTCAGAGAAACTTATCAATCATTAGTCAATTCAAAAACAGACTGGTCAAGTTTTCAGGTTGACTTAGAATCCAAAATCAAACTCAATGTGCCCCTCCGAAATGAAGTTCAATTGGACTTTGAGGTTAACAAGTTTACTTCGGATATTCAGCAGGCGGCATGGGAAAATACACCTGCTTTAATGACAAGGAGTAAAGGTAATATATATCCTAAAGAAATCATTGAACTAATCGCCGAAAAACGGCGACAGAGAAAGAAATGGCATCACACAAGATCACCCTCCGATAAAAATATACTAAATAGCTTGACAAAAACGCTAACTAAAACTATTAAAGCCTATAAAGAAGACTCAATTGCCACTTCACTGGAACACTTGTCTAGTGACCGCACCAGCAATTATTCACTCTGGAAGGCGTTGAGGAAATGCAAAGCACCTATTACACCCATTCCCCCCATAAGGGAAACTAACGGCAAATGGGCTGTAAGCAATGAACAAAAGGCAAAAAGATTTGCGCGACATTTAGAATCAATATTTCAACCAAATGAAGGATCATCAGAGGACTTGCCGTACCACGAACGCCAACAAGATTTGTCGGAAATAAAATTGGTAACCCCAAAAGAAGTTGCATTCGAAATTAGAAAAAGCATGAACGTGAAAAAAGCGCCAGGCTACGACCTTATTACAGGTCAGGTACTACAACATCTCCCACGAAAAGCATTGGTGAAATTAACAAACCTATTTAATGCAGTAATAAGATTGAAATATATTCCAGCCGTTTGGAAAGTAGCTGAAGTCATAATGATAGCAAAGCCAGGAAAACCGCCACACGAACCAACATCTTATAGGCCGATATCTTTGCTACCTATAATTTCTAAATTGTTCGAAAAACTTCTATTAAAAAGAATGAAACCTATACTTGACCAAAAAGCTCTAATACCTAATCACCAGTTTGGTTTTAGGGAGAGACATTCCACTATAGATCAAGTACATAGGATCACGAAACTTATTGAAAATGCATTAGAAGAAAAAAAAGTGTGCTCCTCGGTGTTCCTAGATGTCGCGCAAGCTTTTGATAAAGTATGGCATAAAGGACTAATACATAAACTGAGTTCGATGCTGCCTTCCCCATTTGTAGCTATTTTAAAGTCTTATATCTCTAACAGAATGTTTAGAGTAAGGCAAGAAAATGCTTTCTCAGAACTTAAGGAAATAAAAGCTGGAATACCACAAGGTAGCGTGTTAGGGCCGGTTTTGTACCTATTATACACCTGTGACATTCCAGAATCAGAAAACAGTCTCATTGCAACTTTCGCCGATGACACCGCCATAATGTCAACTGGAAATACTCGCGAGGAAGCCGTGCAAAATGTGCAAATCGCAGTGACAAAAGTCTTTGAATGGACCAAAAAGTGGCGCATCAAGCTCAATGAAACAAAATCGACTCACATTGACTTTACTAACAAATCAGCTGACTACTACCCAGTTTATATCAACAACAAGATCATTCCGTTTGCAAATACAGCAAAATATCTAGGTATGACACTTGATGCAAAGTTGCGGTGGAAGGCACATATTAAGAAAAAACGAGAAGAACTCAACATACGCTATAACGATATGTATTGGCTGCTTGGAAAGAAATCAAGTTTGTCAATACCAAACAAACTTTTACTTTACAAACAAGTCCTGATGCCGGTATGGACATATGGTGTACAGCTGTGGGGCTGCACTAAACAGAGCAACAGAAATATCATACAGCGTTTCCAAAATAAAGTGCTAAGGGGCATAGTTGATGCACCTTGGTACGTTCGAAATGATGACCTTCACCGGGACCTTCAAGTACAGCCGGTTGACAAAATTATCCAACGTTTCGCAGAAGCTCATGAAAAGAGACTGCTCCACCATGACAATCCGGAGGCAATTCAACTCCTCGATTGGACGGACTTAAAAAGAAGACTCAAAAGAACTAAGCCCTTTGAGTTAGTGTAGTGCCTAGTGAGAATAATAAGTGTCTTTAGTGCTTACTGTTTAAGAACACAAGAACAAAGTGTATTAATTTATCAGACTCTAAGATTAATCAATGGATTCTTTTCTTAGAATAAGTATTATATAGTAGTTTAAGTCAGCATAAAATTACTTATTAGCCTATAAGCTAGATTGTAATAGTCTAAAGTGTATCTATCTTCCTAAGATAGCGTACACTTTACACAAAAAAAAAAAAAAAATTCAGAAGATAGTTTTATGAATGTAATCTGATCCATATATTTAGTTGTAATTAATAATATGTATTAATTTGACATTTAATTTAATTATGTACCTGACATTTTCCAATTTTAAAACACTGTACCTGCATAACATTCTATATTAACAAAATATTATTGGTAATTAAGTTAGTTAAATTTCTTCAGAATGTATATATTATGTAATATTTGTCATGCATGCTCAAACATTTGCATGCCTTACAGGCAAAACATGACTGACCTTTGTATTTCTTTTTCTTTCATCTTGTATACATATGTGTGCATACTCATGTTTAGCAAAAAAAAAAAAAAAAAAAAAAAAAAACTGCAGATTTCTTTGTTAAAAATAGAGTCCGAACGAAACTGGTTTTTAAGCCGAAACCGAAACTGAACTTTCGGCCTCAGTGGTCTCAGTTTATTGTGTGGGGATTCTTTTTTCTGCTTTTAGTTGGTACATACATACAAACACAGACATACATCACTTGTGAAAAATTTAGATCTCTATCTATCATGGATTTGATAGAAATATCTCCAACTAAAAAACTAACTAACTACTTTAGGTGGAGATATTTCTAGTTTTTCTCTCTATTACGTGTTTAATTACTCAAGGATGCTATTGCAAGCTCTATCTTATTAAAACCACACTTTGCCCTGCTACTGCCTACGAAGGGTGTCCCTGGTAAGTCCTCGGAAGGATATCTCATGATTTCCAACCGCACTTGAAGCGATCGTGACCCCGCTAACTCAGTGTTTTGTAAACGATCACTACAGTAAGCTACTTTCACTGTGGCTAGTCCCTGGATAGGTGGCTATCTATGTGACCACTTGGTGACATTTATTTGAGCGTTTCCCTGCTTCGGAAGACACTTTAATTCGTTGGTCCCGGTTGCCAGTAAAATGGCAGTCGTTGAGCCAAGTTAAAGGCCTTTTTAGGCGGCTTTAAAAATTTCAACAGCAGGCTGGCACAACCTTTGCTTGTCCATTTCAACACGGCAATACGGCTCACCACCTAGTACGTGGGATAAATAAAAAAAAAGGTGAAATGTGGGCCTACAATATGCCTCTACCTACCCCTTCGGAGATGAAGGCGTGTTCATATCGCATCCCGACAGACCTTGGCTAGCACTGCCGTTTCGAATAAGGTTTCTATCCCGCGTCTTAAGCGTTGATTTCGGTGTTATCCCGCTATTTGGGGCGTGAGGCGTGCATGAAACTCTTACGTCATGCCACCGTCTTGAGACGGTTTCTGTAAGTATGGCGAGCGACTATTCCGCCGTCCTCTGGCCCCTCATGGAGACCTATAGTCCTGATAAAAGACAATCATGCAGCGCCTGCGCTCTAGACTATGGAACTCGGTATTTCTCTTCCGCTCCCACCCTGCCAGGTGACAGGTCATGCTAGTGAGTGTGCTCACTCACGAGCATGACCTGCTCGTAAAAACAAGAGTCGGCGTTCTATTTACTTCTGCTGGAGCTTATGGTTCGCACTATGTATAATTTATTGTTAAATGAAACTAAAACAAAATGTATTAGATTCACCTTGCCAAATGTTAGGCTGGTTAATACCAGTATTTAGATTAGGGATGATCAAGTAGAATTGGTCGATGAAACTGTCTTTCTGGGCATAAAAATAGACTCCAACTTGCAGTGGGGGCCTCACATCGGGAAAGTCTCGGGCAGATTGAGCTCTGCAGCCTATGCCGTTAAAAAGATCCGACAACTGACAGACATTAGAACAGTGCGTCTTGTCTACTTTAGTTATTTCCACAGTGTCATGACCTATGGCATACTATTATGTAGTTAATAAATTTAAAAAAAATGTAAAATTTTAATTGTGCCAGAAAGCGTAATATAGCATTAAAGACTTTTTAGAATACAAGGCTGCCTGGCAGTGACACGAATTGCTCCTTTCTACATATTAAAATAAACTGTATTAGATAATAAGATGAATTTTGTGAGGGACCGGACTAAGTTTCTTGGGGTGCATTTCCAAACCTCCAGTAGAGTCACAAAAAAATTGACAAACCTAAATATTTTTTTATAATAAATTTTATTTTATTTTATTTTATGATCTTCAGTGAGAGAATGTCCGCCTCAGGACTTGCCAGGTCGCTGATCCCACGCTGAGCACTCTACCAATGAGTGGAATTCTGTGTCCTAGCTGCTTCTTCACCTTACTGGTACTCCGCTGTGGTCTGCGGGTGTATTGCCACAGATATTTAGCGAATTATTCGTGCCCGATATTATCTGTCACTAGCGATATGAGATTGTATGCCTCGATTGTAGAATTTCCCCGCCTTGGTTGCTTAAATCGCATCCGTTCCAAGTGTCCATGACTTTCTGGTAGACCGGGGACCGGTAAGTCTTGATTTCGCTGGGCGCTGACCTATGGCCTTACTCCAACGCCTTTTAAATAACGTCGCAAGGGCTCTCGCTTCCATTTTTTAAATTTCATTAGGCAATGTATTTTCCATTGAGTGGTCCCTAAAAGGAGATATGCTGCTCAACGGAGACAATACTATACCCTCTTTTTACTGCATCAGGCGAATCGAAGATGGGCTTAGAAATATTTAAAAAACGTCAAAACGCTCTTGGCCGGTTTTAAGTAAGTAAAACTTCATTGTAGACACACCAGTAAGATTTGACAAATAAATATAAAATAAAATGAAAATGTACAAATGGCGGCCTTATCGCTCAAAGCAATTTCTTTCAGCAGCAACCTTTGAATGGACAAATAAGGTTTTGACTCGCGCACGTGGAGTTTCGAACAAGAACGTCACGTTTTTTGTACGGGAGGCCCCTTTAATATTGTTATTTTGTCTGTTTTTATTATTTGTTGTGTGAAACTTTTAACTGTTCAACTATCACGGTGTTTGTGATAGGTACAGCTTGCTGACAGACAAACACAACCGTCACAGGCTAATTAAGCAGAGCGATCGTCTCAAAATTCACAAATCTGTGTTTCGGCCTATTTTGGCCGAAACCGAAACCGAAACTTCAGTTGGTCACTATAAATAAGCGAACAAAATACGCGAGCACTTTTGCTCCGCTAATACTACCGAAAATAGTAGTGTGTTATTGCATTGCCTTCCAACATAATTGCAATATTTCAATGTAAAACCCCTTACTTTTAGAATTTTATCTCTATGATACGGTAAGAAACATTACCTTTTTATTAAGATCTGTAATTTATTGTAAAAGGGCATTACGGATACTTACGGGACAAAATAACTTTGCATTATCGTTTACGGTATTATTCATGTGCAAATCGTATTACTAATTTAACTGAATAAAATTGTTATGTTCATTATGGACCTATGGGAATTATTGTATTTTCAAAAATATCCATTGAAAAATTCCAAAAAAAATTTACAATGTGTATTCGATGCTCTAAAAACCGAAAATGCAATAAAACCTAAACTGTCGTTATACCACAATACCATACTATTCGCCGGGGAGGGCGATATATTGCGGATAATTTATCTGCTATTTTACTAAGAAGTCAGTAAGTTAAATAAAATCAGCGTTGTCCAAACAAACCAAAGCACTAGGTAGGTAAACTGTGTAGCCATTTCCTGACAAAGGTGAGGCCCGTGTGAAGCAATATCAACACTTTGCCTACGTAGCATTCAACTCACGTTCCATGTTGAAGTTTACCTTGCCGTGAATCTACAAGGAACACTGTAGCGTTAATGTCTTGCAGCTTACCTAGTTCTTTCTATATTGCTATTATAGTGATGTTCATCAGAACTTAATCACCGTTCAAGCATTATTCTTTATTGTTAAAATATAATACCAAAGAGAATCATTGCCAGAGCCGAGTGATTTCGAAGACCATTTCTATATTTAACACACAAAACGTTTCAGTTAATTGTGGAGATAACAAGGCATACAGTACTAAGCCACTCTATCATTAAATAAAATTATGAAGTAACGCCTCTATAACTCGGGGAAGTATAGCTGATTCTAAGCGAGATTAACCAAATTTAACAGCAATATACGTGCTAACTATAGCAGTGGCGTTTATTACCACTCCACTCTCGTTACACTCGTGGACTGGAGTATATTCCTAATTGGGACTAGCAGGCGGAAATCGTATGCAGACTAATATGGAATAGTTTGATTATGACAATAGTACGGGTATGTTGTTATTTCAGAATTATTTATTAAGATTTTCTGTAAATTGGGTATAATGGACGGTTCTTATAAAAGTTTTTAGTTTAAGAAGTTTCTATAGAATAATTGTGATGTCAAATGGGTACTTATTGAAAGCGACTTCAATAATATCCTTAGAAAATTCATGTAAAATAAATAAATACTCGCTACCCCTTGCAGCCAAAGAAGTTGAACCACTGAAAGAGAATTATAGATAGATCTTCATTACACAAGTAAGCTAGACGGCTTTCTTTACGAAAGCATACGCATTATGTATCAATGACATGTATTTTTTGTAAAGGGACATTGTGCCAAATTTTAGGATGAGTATCTGAAAACATACGGACGACTTTTTGTGTGCTAGTTATTATTTTTATACATATATATACATTCAAAGTATACAATGTATTTTATGAAACTTTAGAAAGGTAAAACACAGTAAGTAAGTAATTCGTAATTGGTCGTTCACAGCCCAGAAAACCGAGAGAGCTGAATTTCACATCTACTGTGTGAAACTCTTATAATAATTGGGTTCAGTGTATGAAACCGTTAAAATACATTTTCAGCAACAAAAAATAGGTGCCTAAGTAGTTTAGGTTAGTATGTTCAGGATGAATTAATTAAATTTGTTTCCGCTGAGCTCTATTTTGTTAAGGTTTTGATTCGCATCAACAAAGCCAGCGTCGTCGTTGGCCGCAAATTGCAGACTCATTGTTTGCCTCAAACAAACATTCGCGGACCTCATTCCTTCCTTATACAAAGGAACTCTATTTAAAGCGTGCAAATCATTTTCATTGTTTTATTTTTAATTACTTATAACATTTGTTAGGTTTTTTTTTTTTTTTTTTTTATACCACTAGAGTGGCAGACAAGCATACGGCCCCCCCAGATGTACCGGTGGTCACCGCAGCCTATGGACGTTTGCAACACCAGAGGCGCCACAAGCGCGCTGCCGACTCTTTAAAAACCTTCTAAGTCCCCTTTTGAAGAACCCCATACTGTAGGCGTCCGGGAAAACCGAAGCAGGGAGATCATTCCACAACCTAAGCGTACGCGGAAGAAAGCCTCTATTAGATCTCACCGTGCTCGAGCGCTCAGGACGCAACGTGTGAGGATGAACACCCTGTCTATGGCGAGCGGTGCGATGATAGAATGTAGCCGTAGGCATCATATCAAACAATTCTTCAGAGCACAAACCGTTGTACAGGCGGTAGAACACACATAGAGAAGCAAAGTCTCTCCTGTCACTAAGAGGTTCCACACTACCTGCAAGTATGGGATCGTTGACAACTCTCATAGCTCGCCTTTGCACCGAGTCAAATGGACGAAGCTGGTATTCGGGTGCCCCCGCCCAGAGGTGACAGCAGTACTCCATATGCGGACGCACTTGCGACTTATAGAGAAGCAGTGCTTGCGCCGCAGTAAAGTACCGCCGCGCCCTTCTGAGCACTCCGAGCTTCCTGGACGCCAGCTTGGCCTTGCCCTCCAAGTGACAGCGGAACTGCACATCACTGGAGATGTCAACACCAAGGATACCTATACTTTCAGAGATGGTGAGAGATGTGCCCTGAAATTGTGGCGCCACAGTGAATGGGGTCTTTTTTGCGGTGAAAACACAAACTTGTGTCTTGGTAGGGTTGAATTGGACAAGATTTTGTCGACCCCAATCGGACACTCTAGTGAGAGTAGCCTCGACTTCAGACACAAGTTGTTCACGACTTTCTTCCACTGCATCCCGAGAGATACCGGGACGGCCCGTGTAATAAGTGTCGCCCGTACTGTCGTCCGCATAACAATGAATGCCGTCAATAGACAACATGTCATTGATATGCAGCAGAAACAAAGTAGGGGACAACACTGAGCCTTGTGGTACTCCAGCGTTTATGGCTATGCAGTCAGAACAGCTACCGTCAACGACGGCCCTGATGCTTCTACCGGCCAGAAAGCTGGACACCCATCCGCATAAACTCTCGGGCAGTCCATAGGAGGGCAATTTCGTAAGAAGACCACGGTGCCAGACCCGGTCAAAGGCTTTCGAGATGTCGAGGCTCACTGCTAGAGCCTCACCCTTACTCTCGATAGCCGCCGCCCAGCGGTGTGTGAGGTACACAAGAAGATCGCCCGTCGAGCGACCGTGACGGAAACCGTACTGCCGAAGCCGTAGGTTTTCTTAACAATATTTCGTAACTACTCCATTTTATAATTGCCTCTAAAGGGTCAAAGAATCGGTCAGAGAATAAGTCACTTAGACTCAACAATGAACCGTTCGAACTGGGGATTTCATGTGGGACAGGAAGAGGCGGCAGCAGATGCAATGCTTTTGTAATACGTGACAGATTCGAAAATATAAATAAATAATAAATTAATAGTAGTATTTTCTAAATTAAATAATGTGCTGCCTGTGAAGTGAAATGAAGTGATTAAGTATCTAACTAGGAACATGGTTTATGGAGTACCCTAGTCAAACTCTGCTGCAAGATTACGCCCGAGCTGACGGGCGTGGCAGATACAGACATTTTGCAGATAGACCATACTTGCTTCTAACACTGATCATCTATACTAATATCACAGCCGACAGATGTTAATATCATAAAGAGGAAACATTTGATTGTAAGTTGGTTTGTATGTTCGTTTGCATTGAATAGGCTCCGAAACTACTGAACCGATGTGAAAAATTCTTTCACTGTTGGCAAACTACACTATCCCCGGGTGACATAGGCAAAATTTTATTCCAGGAACGGGAGCTATGCTGGTGAAACCGCGTGATGTTCGCTAGTAGTATTTACTCATAATGAATATGGACTCAATAAAAGCTCCAAAGTGATGTAAAAAAAAGTATTTTGGATGCAACCGCACTTTACGCTGCAAAAAAATCTTCAAACCGAACTGTATATTCAATTATAGTTTCTACGTTAAAACCTTAAGCAAGGTAAATCAAATTCCACTTATTTGTTTCCACATTATGTAGCAACTTATCTCTACCGATACCGTCATAGGCTTTCGAACTTACATAATTAAATAGATTGTTAACTGTATAACAAATAGTCTAACTTTGTGACACGTCACGCACAGCAGTTCAGTAACTAAAGAGTCGTTACTAAACTCTACCAACTTGTCTAATCATCTAATTTGACTAGTTAAGCCTACGTTTAGTTTCAACAATGAAAGCATGACACAATATAGAATGTGGTAAATCAGTCTTCCATTAAGCAATTGGTTATTGGAAAATTGACACATTCAACTTATTGTCCTGTCAAATGCGAAGTGAATTTTTATATAATAAAACCAACTCACTCATAGAGCTGTACATCTTACTCATAGTTGAATGATATGGAGATGAGAAGGAGATGACTGCCTCGTTAGTCTAGAGGTCGAAATGTGCGACTGCTAATCACGACGTCTCGTCAATTCGATTTCCACAGGAAATACTGTAACAATAAATTATCGCCAATAAAACTATTTGGTACTTTGGTCAATGCTCTAAAGGTTGCGCAGCGGGCTATGGAAAGGGCTATGCTTGGGGTGTCTCTGAGGGATAGACTCCGAAATGAGACTATCCGGCAAAGAACTAAAGTCGTCGACATAGCTCGCAGAATAAGTACATTGAAGTGGCAGTGGGCCGGCCATATCTGCAGAAGAACCGACGGCCGATGGAGCAAACGAGTTCTAGAGTGGAGACCGCGTCTCGGCAAACGTGGGGTAGGACGTCCACCCGCTAGATGGACCGACGACCTGGTAAAGGTCGCAGGCTGGGACTGGATGCGTAAGGCGCAGGACCGTGGATTGTGGCGTAAATTAGGAGAGGCCTACGTCCAGCAGTGGACTGCGATAGGCTCATTTGATTGAATAAAACTAAAAGAATTTATACGTTTACGAAGAAATAAAATCAATCTGAGTTAAACTCGTAACAGTAAAAATGAAACAAGCTAGTATCCACTTTGCATGGCTGAACGGACGCCGCGCCGCTCTGGCATCGATACAAATTGCGAATAGTCACTAGACCACCATCTGCACTCATTGTAAGAACTATTGTCTATAGTTTTGGAGAAAAATGAGAATGTATTATGCTTCTTACCTACTAGTGCATATCATGACAAACTTACAATCAATGAGCCTGTAAAATAGTTTCAGTATTTATTTCTGAAGAAGCTTAAATTAAATTTTAAAAAAAAAATTAGTCTTTGCCTAGAAATGTGACCATCAGTTCCCCCAAGAGCCTTATAAAAAAATTCATAACAATGTCTAAATCAAAACAAATAAGTATCACATCTCGTGAAGATACATTACTCACAAAATTGTACTTCATCAAAATGTTCCCATTATAACAATGTCAATAACATCATTACATTATGCTGTAGAGTGTTAAATTTGTCAAACGAGGAAAACTTTACCTCAGCCGTCAGACTTTCATTCCGCGATTGCCGTAGCACCGTAGTATACAATGTTACGCAACCTGAGGCGACGTACGTGGCTCGTGGCTTGGCCCACTTCGCACAACGCCACGATGAATTAAAACTTTTCTGTTTAGAAGATACATGACTCTAACAGAACGGTGCCATTTGGGAGTAACAGAAATAACAATAATGCTTTCTATATACGGAAACTTACATGTTTTGGTTTATAACATGTTTTCCGTCGAGTATTCTTTGTTATTTCATTTCAGTAAGAATAGGTTAGAATGCTGAAATTCTACAAACTTACATATTACTTTTCGGGATGGACGTCTTGTTGGTACAGCCCACAGAGCAACGCGACCAGTACAAGGTACCGCCTGACCGACAATTAGTCTGTTTCGTCCATACATACATACAGTCAAACCCTATTACCCGAAGGGATAGGTAGAAGCTTCCTACACAACCTCATTTGATCAGTTGTAACTATTTAGTCTCTCATAATGCGTGATGAGGCTATAGAACTTGAACACAAATGAAAGTCCTAACTATGAACTAGAAAGTCTTAACCAGTGTATACCCAACCATTACGTCACAGACTGCGACAACTTGGCAAGCCACTAGATTAAAGTATTCGCATAATCTGAGAACAAATTGGCCGTATAATGGGATAGTTCGGGAGAGGCGGCAAGATTAGCTCTGAATGAATCATAGTTACTCTGGGCGATCAATCGCCTTACTCAGATATCCGTCAGATGTTGTTCTGTGTTCAATCTCCGTTTAACCGGATTGTCTGTTATTATACTAAGTGTGTTTATTCTTGTAATACCAATCAGAAGATTGTATTCGTAGCTTCATATTATATGGATTACATTTTTTGGGTTTCGTAATCAAACGAGATAAACGGGCCCCTACGAGTATACTACTATTGATACTTTACTGTCAGTCTGTCACGAGGCTTCATCCCAAGAACGGTGATAGCTAGTGAGTCGAAAATTTTATAGATTATGTATTATTGTTGCCGCTATAACAAGAAATGCTAAAAAGCAGAAAAATAATATAGGAGAGCTCCTCTACAACGATCGCGACTATTATGCCATTTTTTGGTACGGAACCCTCCGTGTGCAAGTCTGACTCGCACTTGGACGGTTTTTTTCTAAAGTTCATCCAGTTAAAAGCTAGACGTGCTCTTAGCCCCACTAGCTCAGTGTTCTGTAAACAATCATAAGTTAAGCATTTTACGCTACGGTCGGTCTTGAAATGAATGACCATTCGTGACATTTCAATTTACAAGCGTTTCCGTGCTTAGATATGTAGATATTGTTATTTTTAAACTATCGCGGTTTTTAGAATTCGGGACTTCACGCGAAATACTTAGTTACTTACATTTACCGACGTTTCGAGCACGTTGCAGCGCCCGTGGTCGCGGTTGGACTGAGGCGAGGATCGACAAAAACCACGAAGTTATTTCTTGTCGAACTACCCTCCGCTGTTATTACAACGAAGGTTAAGGCCGGCGACACACTACACTCACTACGTCAGTTTTAATTGGCACAGTTTTACGTTCAAGTTTATTAATCACTGAATTCCACATCCCGGAGAGCTTATATCCATCCGATTTTTCACAGCTGCAATATGTTCTTTGACCTGCGATCATCGCGGAAAGGGTCAAAGAACATATTGCAGCTGTGAAAAATCGTCAGTTAAACAAATCGGCAATAGCAGAACACCTCGATTCGGGCATTACTCACTGGATCGAACTTCTCCAACCGAAAGTCCTCTCCACTGATCGCCATTATTATCCACGTATGGTGCGTGAACCCATTGAAATCAGAAAACACAAAAATTTCAATAGGGATGATGGATATAAGCTCTCCGGGATGTGGAATTCAGTGATTAATAAACTTGAACGTTAAACTGTGCCAATTAAAACTGACGTAGTGAGTGTAGTGTGTCGCCGGCCTTATCCTTCGTTGTAATAACAACGGAGGGTAGTTCGACAAGAAATAACTTCGTGGTTTTTGTCGATCCTCGCCTCAGTCCAACCGCGACCACGGGCGCTGCAACGTGCTCGAAACGTCGGTAAATGTAAGTAACTAAGTATTTCGCGTGAAGTCCCGAATTCTATAAGTATGTATGGAGATATTGTAAGCTTTTTGTCCGAGTTGCTATCAAAAATTTCAGCAGCAGATAGACACAACGAGTTTCTGTCTGTTTGAGTACCTGAGAAATAATATTCGGCAGAGAAGCGTAACATCTACGGTGTCTATCGTTGAAAACTACAGTAACTTCTTTTGATCAGATGAACCGTATGCATTAACTGCCATCTCAGTAGTATCACAGTATAAAGACGAAACCTACTACCTATGATCTTTAGGCTGTGGTAGTATAAAGCAAAGTTTGCTTACCAGAATGCTAAATGTGTTCTATTTCTTATCATTTTAGTACACGATTAAAATGCAAGTGAAAATCATAACTGCCATACCAAATTTATATCAAAATATTTAACTTCTCAGTCTTTTTTTAACATTAAGAAAATTCTTCAGGAATACCATGCCGGACTCCTGCCTACTAAAAACCCCACGCCACGTTGGAAGCCCTCGGAAGGATGATCCTAGAACTCCCAACAGACCTTGGCTACCACTGTGGACTCACCTAGGGGGGGTTCGGGTGCTATCCCGCGTCTTTGGGGGGTTGTTCGGGTGTTATCCCTCTTCTTATCCCTCACGTCACGTTGTCGTCTCGGGCCTGCTTCTGTAAGGATGGTGAGCAACTCTCACCGTCCTCAGGCCTGCGACTAGCTCACTCTGATTATATATTTGTGTCATTAGAAAGTCAATGAAGTCTATTCGGCTCAACGCTTACGGCTTTATTGCCATAGAGCTACACGACCTATTCCTTTGATCGGGAGGAGAGGTGCCATACGGAGACTTTCCCCTCTGTCAATACCTATAGATATTTATATTTGTAATTCCAATTAGAATTACAATTGGAATAACAAATATAAATATGTGCCACTAAAATTATGAGTTTTTTGTTTTAATTTTTTTGTGTAAGTTTTATAGTGACAGCCGAATGCTTTTGTTGTGGTGTAATAATTAGGATTGCTGCCGCAACATAATGATAGACTTTTACAGGTCGCGTTGCTCTATGCTTGGTGCCAATCGATACGCCTTTACGTGACGTCACGTCAATAAAACGCTATAAGGTAAAACAATGCCAAGTAATAACAATAGACGAAGCTTTCATTTCCTGCAGGTCCATTTATCAAAGCTATGGAAGCAAAGGAAATGCAAATTGAACTTGGAATTTAGTAAATAGGTTTAGAAAGCTGTCAAAATACTTTTATATTTTTTAGAGTTCCGTATCTCAATAGCCCCGTTTGGCAACGCGAAAGAGTACAAAATTTCGCCACCCCAATACATCTGGAGGGTGTCATAAGAGGTGACTAAGGGAACACTTGCAAAATGATCGATGACGTGGAGAAGAAAAATTCGAAATTAAACCTAAACCGTTAAGCCAAGTTGAAGGCCATACGGGAGGCTTGAAACATTTCAACTGTGGGTCGTCACAGTCTGCGCCTGTCGATTTTGACATGACAATAGTATCAGCGCCCATTGCGTGGGACATAAAACTATATGGTCGTGGGACATAATTGTAGGTCTATACTTTGCCTCTGCCGACCCTTTCGGGGATTAAGGCGTGGCTATATCGCCTCTTTGCTTCTATAATGTGTTATCGTGAAAACTGTAATTTTACAGGAGAGTGATTTTTAACTTAAAAAATACAATTTTCGAGAAACAAAGAATTTTTTTAGTGTCGATCCTTGCTTAATTATTTGACATAACAAATAAACTGTCTGAAAAGTTTTAAAAACCTTGTCAATTTGAACATTTAACCAGAAATTGGCTTCAATTCTAAAAAAGGGTAATATATATCACGTTGTTCTTGAAAATAATGTGTAATATAAGCGTTACAACCTAAGTTGTCGCGTTGTAGATAATATTACAGTTGTTATGACACTGAGTTACGTCATAAATAAACATTGTTTATGCGAAAACTTAAAGATTTAAAAAAAATATTAGGAAAAGAGGAACTGCAATCGCACTTATTATAATTTCTATGGCAAAAATAAATTTAATACTGCTAATAACCACAATTTGTATTGTTCACTTAAACAGAATCACAAGTTATAGAATAGGTATCCTTTTAATATAATATCCATCAGGCAGGGTGTAGTCATCATGACGACCAAATAATTATATTCATAACAATTTATTCAAAACAATCAGACTTTGACAATAATTGTGTAGCATTATTATTGTAAATATTATCATATCACAGTAAATTAATAGGCAGAATATGACTATTCAATAGTGTTTAAAATATTTGACAGACAACAATAACTATTGTAAGTTAAGTATTGGTATTTCCAAACAAAACATAATAATATAAAAATATACTAAATAAAACATTATTATCAGCAAGAAGGATGCAAAATAACTAACAAAATCAATATAAATCAACTATAAAGTTAACTAGTGGTAACATCATTGTGCTTTGTAATAGAATCACAATTTTACTTATAATTATTATTATCTTAAAAACAAACATAAACAGTCTTGGTGTTGTTTGAAGTACATATTAATAAATAAGTCTTTATATCAGCACATTTTTTGAAACCGCTATTTCGCTCAGTTCAAGTGAAAATTCTTTTAATAAAACTCTTGTGATTAAGCTCGTGCCGGACGTTTATGCCAAGGATGCCAAGATTGTCCGCAAGAGAAATCGTCGTATTCTGATGAGAGGGTTAAGGTAGGAAAGGGGATTTTTAGCTGTAAACGCACATGCCAGAAGAAAGAGGATTGGGGTCAATATAGATCCCTGTGGTACCCCGAAATTAATCTGCATAACAGAAAGCCTGGCCGTCACAGAGGACCCGTATCTGTCGTACGTGCAGAAAGCTGTCCATCCAGCTGCGCAATTGGCGCGGTAGTCCATATTCATGAAGCTTCGAAAGTGGCCGCGCATGCCATAGTCCATCGAAGGCTTTCGCGATATCGAGAACTATTGCCAATGACTCGCCGTGCCTCTCCATAGCCTCGCCCTAAACATGCGTCACGTACGCCAGGAGGTCACCCGTAGACCGTTTTGGCCTAAAGCGGTATTGTGGATCATAGAGTAGCGAGTGATCCTTGCGGTAACACATGAGCTTTTTGTTGATTATCAGCTCAAATATTTTACAGACAATTGTGGTTAAGGCGCTATGGGACGATGGTTGGCAGGATTGGACCGATCCCCTTTCTTGGGAATCGGATAAAATTAAAATTAAATAAACACTCTATAGCATTTAGGATGATAATTTTGACAGCTCACTATGTTTACATCAAGAATACCTCATAAATTACCGTAGCACATAGACGAGTACCGCCCACTTATCGTAGTCAAGCGTCTTCCAAGGATACCGCTCAATTGACTAAAGACAAATGAATGGAATAAATCGAATTTAAGTACCTATATTAATTGAAATGCAAGTTAAATTATTGACGAATGAAACGAAAATTATAATCCTAAATTTAACAGTCTTACAAATGAACTGATATCCAAACTTATTCCCTACATTTTGTACCTTATTTAAGGACTGTAAGATAGAACTAATATTTAAGCTAGACACGCGGTAGTTCTTAGCAAAACTTAGTAGTTCCTCTAGTTTAATAACTAAGATAATATGGTAATAGGTACACTCAAATGTTTACCCGCACTTGTATCTGGTTTAAGAATATTCGCATTATCTGTCGCTCGCTATTGCAAGTGTGCCAAGTTTTTTATATTATATCTAGAGTCCATGTACAAAATTTGTTAAAAATGGCTATTAGTTTTAGTATGTACAACGTATCATTTGGGAATATTACAAAATAAATACATTTCTGTTTGTTCAAAAACGGGACATTAACAATTATCTACAGCTTAAATTTTGTATTAGCAAAAATTTCATCACCTACAATGTTACATCTTAAGTTAACACAAATCAAAACTCACATTCTTTCGACAGGAGTGTGACATATACATAATAATAACAATCAACTTCCGCACTATTTTTCAACATCAGTGTGTCAAAATTATAGATCACATTGTAAAACTAAAAAGCAAAATTAAATTGAACCTTACCTTTGCAACCAAAACGTGGTATCATCGTTATGTCACGTTTTTGCAGAAATTCGAGAGCACATTCCTCTGCAATTGCGTAGTGGCTACTGTTATGTTTCGTTTTCGCAATTAAACTCTCTGCATAAAGAGACAACGTGACACAGTGGCGCTATCACTTTCACCCACAGATTAGGTATGTTACGCGTAAAACACACCACGTTTTTTGAGAAAATAAAATCAAACACGGCGGTTTTAATTATCAAATAAAAAAAATATCGACTTTTCGGATATATCACGTTATTGAAGCAAAGAGGCGATATGTATGTAACTGTTAATGTACATTATATTATCTTTGAATGTACAATGGTAATTATTGTGAACGAAACCACGTGTTATACGAATAAAAAGCAACAAAGTAAGTGGTTTTCAACGTGCTGAAACGTTCAACATACTGAACCTAGTTACCACGAAATTAAACTTTCAAGCCGTCACTTTGCCGTTACTTGTTACCACAGTCCTACAGCCCGATATACAAGTATATAACATGGCTACAATTTAAATGAACAGAAAAGTTTTCACTTTGCCTGTTGTTGTTGACACTGTCAAAGTTTGGACACCTCAAGTAATTAAAATGAAATCAAATTAAAGTCTGTCTAAAGTTACGGCGAAGTGACTAATTGACATTGTTAATTTTGAAATGAACGTTATAACTTTACGTCTTTCGTGGTTGTGACGTTCCATATATATAATGTAAGAGAAAACTCTGATTGAACATATGTATTAGTCGTAAGTGATATCGCTACAGAGTGAGTAAGGCTGTAAAATTTCAACAATATTTCATTAAATGTTGCTTAAGATATAGGTGCCTAAGCTTTTTGTACATGCACTACTTCTTCAACCAATTGAAACCAAACAATTTATTTTATTTGTTTATACAGAAGCTAACAGACAGCTTACAGCCCACTTGATTGAAAGTGGTCACTATAGCGTAGTGTATGGACGTTTGCAACTCTCGCCCGACTTCGTAGACATTAAAATTAATAGATCGCCATCTTTTAAGGAAAGAACTAAACGTTGGTTCTTTCCCCATGTTCATGTAAGTTCCAAATCAGCGATGGATTCGATATTCCATATCGAGGTGCCATATTCTTGGTCGTTGACATCCCAAATACTCTATGGGCTTAGTCAGAAATCCTAGAACATGCTTCCGAAGGCTTATCCAGGGGCTCCCGATGGCAGGCAGTGTAGGGCACGTATCGTTTTGTTCTTTAAGAGTCCGGCATAGCATCAGTGACGGATTTCCAAACAAAAAAAAAATAACAGGGATAAATACATTGGCAAGTATGACATCTTCTCCAACTTTAATACTTGAGCTTATAACTCGTTGCATGTTTGCCAAATGTTCCTATGCAGCGGTTATTATTATTTTTGTTATCCTTGTAGCCGGGGCCACATTAAAGAAAACGTCAATGCCCTTCATCGCGTTAGATAATGCGCTAATTATGGCGTTAATTCTTAACGTCACCATTTGAGTAGTGTGGCCGCTTCAACGTAATAATTTTCGCGTGAATGCCCATTCTTGGCGTTAAAATTGACGTTAAGTGTGACCGAATTAAATTTTACAAAAATACCTTAGCTCCTTAAAAATATACTGAATGTATCTATATATAATACTGGCACAGAGAAAATATACCGATAAACATACTGTAACACTCTGCAATACTCACCAACACATTATCCATACGTTCTAGTATAATACTCTCTTTTTGTCTCGTGATAACGAGGATTTCATACATTAAGCACATTAACACAAAGATATTAAACTCGATATCTTTCTGTCGTTTTATTCCGTGTTTACATCCAGTCACAATACTACACATACACATAGGTTAGACGTCGTGAATCTGACATTGTCATTTTGACAGTGACAATGACTGATCCTTGTCAACGAAATAGTTTAGGAATAAAAAAAAAGAACATAAAAAAAATAGTTTTATTTAGTGTACAATAAATCTAGATTAGAATAAATAATAGGTATATTAAATTAGTAAACAGATTTGGAACTAATGATAATTTATATATAGTTTACGAGCGGATCAATTTCGGAGTGGTCACACCAGAATTCACGTTCCGCGTAACGTAGAACATTATGTCAAATAGTGGATAAAATATTCGCTTAAGAGGATAGGATGGTTAATGTACAGGATAGTTTTAGCTTCAGTTAATGACATGGCGTTAATGCGATAAAGCCCTAATCGTGTATGGCGTATGAGAAGTGGAGGAATAAAAGTCACGAACGGAACGTGAGGGATGAGTGAAATGAAACGGACCGTAGATGTAACTGACCAAGCGGGTTTGGCTTGGTGGGAAGGGGAAGAGACGAAAAGCAAAGATGGAGGCAGTCGGCATTTTTTTTCTCTCGAGCGAGAAGACCCGTAAGGTGTCTCTTCAAGAGCAATTCGTACCATCACAGGACCCGCAAAAAGGTATTTATAAGCTAGATAGACCTTGTAATAATCGCGGTCTGTGAAGTGCGTGCTGATTGCTAATGACGCGTAACTTTTGTTGTAGCGGGTCTTTGGAGTACCTACCTATTATTGCTGGGAATACCTGCCCGTCCCTTGGCGGACTCCCAACACGGAGGAATTCTTCCCCGTGAACCCATCAGCGTGGGACGCGTGATCCACAGACGGGACTGCGCGCCGCTGACGAGCCCGGCTTTGTAGCGGTAACCGGTTCTCGCACCGGCATTTTTTATTCTCTTTTTTACGCCACGTGCATTTCTTTTTCACTACTTGGCACCAAGGAGGGCCACCAGGATTCTTCTTATACCTCCATACGCGAGGTTGATTACTGCATCTCGTTGGTTAGCGGTGCCTACGCGATAGTCCACCGACAGTTTAACAACGTAGTTCACCTTCAGGAGGCTGCATAACGATCCGAGAATGTAACTAGATTTATTTAGCCTTTAAATCATAGATTATAATAATGTTAACCAGAATGGATCCATCTCTAGGTCGCTAGATTAAAGTATATTTTGTTAGCCACGTCACAAGGTGATGTTTAGTTAATTGTGTCAAATGAAATAATTTCATCGCATCGGCGCAAGAGCCGGCCAGGTCAATAGATCTGATATAAGTTTATAGCAAGTAAGTAAAGTGTGTGTAGATATAAGTATTCTAACTGGAGTAATACTGGTACATCCTGCCATATATATATATAGGCTAAGTAGTGCGTTTGATATACCACAAGGCCTGTGGTTTTTGTATTGTAGACCATTAAACGTGGTGATAATAATATACACTGGTTTTTCTTTCACGAACTCACTGCAACAGGGGTTTACTAGACAGACAACACGGCCCTTAACCTAAAAGGTCCACTGTATCTCCGGCTGCTGTTATCCAGGTAATCTTCTTTTACAAATCAAACTATTGTAACACGGGACTTGGGAAGTCCACACCGACACCCTTGACGCCCGTTACGTTACATGGCGCCCGAACTTTATTTTATTGTGATTACCTATTAAAGTGCTGCATGTACAGCGCCTGAATTCAATTGAAATTAGTTGGTAACCATTGTTGCAATTGAGCTTCGGGGGGGAATTTCCTTTGTGTTTATCTTTTGAGGGATACATTTTTTATTGTTGTATCTAGGCTTGAAAGCAGTAGCTTTACTTTAAGAAAATTAATAGTTCATACTTCACCGTTCCCTCAGGAATATGTCAAAATTTTAAATATTGACATATTGATGGTTTATAGATATTGAATCTGGTCACTCACCCTATTAAGAATTCATATCCGTGAAGACCAGACCACAAAATGTGTAAATTTTGACTTTTTTATGCAAATTTAAGTTTTTTTTTCTTTAACAAAAGTTTCATCCAGAACTAACAACATTTTTTAAATATTGACATCTGGATGGTTTAAGTGTTTAATATAATTGCTTACACTGCTTAGAGTTATTGACAGTAAGAAACCAAACCAAAATATGTGCAAATTTTGTTTTTGTGAACAGATTTGTGTTTTATGAGTTGTCGTTCTCATCCCGGCAAAAATCAACTTTTTAAGTATTAACAGATTGGTGATTTTTAAACTTCTATCTGATTCGGTGCACCATTCTGCATTGATAAACACTAGGACCAGATAAAGTCTTGTGTCAATTTTCGGTTTTGTGAGCAAATTTGAGTTTTTTTGTCTTATCGTTCTACCGACAAAAATCAACTTTTTAAATATCAACATATTGGTTGTTTTTATAGTTTTATCTGATCTTGTACACCCTTTAGAGCTTAAATACACAAGGATCAGGACTAAATAGTTGCAGGTTTTGTTTTTATTAACAAAATTGAATTTTTTCATAGTAATTTTTACGAACATACTTTTGAAACATAACTTTGTTGTTATTGTGTCTGTGGCATTGCTACAGTGATTATACCATTACTACTACTACTACTAGAGCATTTTAGGCTAAATACAAACTAGATATTAAGAACTTATTTATAAAAAATGTCAAAAACTCCAGATACTGATGCAAGTGAATTTGCTTCACCGGTGCATAGTCGGAACGTTATGCAGGTAACTTCTAGCCCGTATACACGACCTTTAGAGGTACACATACCTATGGATACCGTAAATACACGTCCCCGAGTCAACGTGAACCGGACTTCATCTTTGGCTCCCGAAACGTTTACGACATCCATAGTCTCTAATACGACCACCCATTATGCTGCCTCTCACAGCAACACACAAGAGACATACGTGGCACAAGAACCGATAGCACACGCACATAACCTTTCCTGTGTTGAATTCAAAATAAGATACATTTTCCAAATGTCCGCATCTGTTGAATTCAATATTTGAACACTTTTGGCGCCAAACAGTTCGGGCTCTTCTAGCTCAGGCTGTACTATCCCGATCCTGCTCAAATTTTTATGGAGTGTTCTTAGACAGAAACGGGACAAGTATGTAGTACATTGTATGTCTGTCTGTCACAGCTGCACCTCATGATTCTCTATTCCTTGCTATGTCTCGCATCTGTGTAAGTATCTCCTAGAGATACCTTGCCGTCAGACAGTTTGCGGTCTTGTAGCGCAAAAAGTACTATCTCTATCCTGTTCAAATTTTTATGGAGTGTTCTTAGACAGAAACGGGACAAGTATGTAGTACATTGTATGTCTGTCTGTCACAGCTGCACCTCATGATTCTCTATTCCTTGTTGTATTTTTACGCGCCGTCGGCGTCACGGCGGCGCGGCGCCAAGCCCATACATTTGGATGAAATACAAAGAATAAATACTGTAATGATGACAATCTATCGTTATTTTATGTATTTTTATGTATTCTTTTATTGTTTTCAAGCATTGAATGTAAAATCTATTTCAATAATTTTGTGTAAAATTGGGTCGAAATTCTCGATAATTTTTTGCAAAACTTTCAAATTTCAAATAATTATTTCTGAAATATATTTGTATGCCAGGACACCTTTTTTTTATGTTTATCGATTAGGAAAAGTCATGTAGCTGTAGATTGTAAATTTTTTTGAAAAAAAATACACAAAAAAAATTCAAAAAAAAAAACAAAGTTACGACCACCCTTTTGGGCCCCTTTTTAAGTGCTTGGTTCTTTGTTCAATTTCTAATAAACTAAACACGTTTGTCAAACAAAACTCTGTGTAAAAAAAATTTAAGGACCATACTTACGAATAAAAAAAGAATGAAAGCCACTTGAAGCACAGTTTTCTCAGAATCATGGCATGAACTTAACCTTTTTTTGGCGGTCGGCGGTCGGGTCGCCGAAATGAGTCGTATTTTGAAAAGCTTGTAAATAAAAAAAAATGTATGACGAGTTGTATTGTGTCTGTTGAACATTGTGAAATAGGATGTATTTAAAAAACTAAAAAAAAAAAAATTTGGAATTTTACATTATTTTTTTTTTTTTTACAAATTTTGTAGAGAAAACTGGTGAAAAATTACAAATTCTTTTTTCTAATAGAAATTTGTAATACATTACAAGGCAGAACTGGTCTTATCTATCATTTTATCATTAGCTTGTTTCATAACGATTCCAGTGAGGTAAGTATTTTAAATGGCTACCATAGAAAAGTTATGAGAAATCGCCATTTTAAAAACATCAACCGACGCCGCTCGCGCCGCGGGACGCGGGGTAACAGACACGCCCACAGACACGGGTACCGACGCACGCAGACGCCAACAGACGAAGGGATAAGACATTCCCCATTAAAACTAGCGAAATTTTTGACAACATGAACCAAGGTAATGGTATAACACAAGTAGTTGCACCGCCCCCCAGTGCGCATGTGTACTACAAATCATTGAATTTAGCTTCCCTTAAACTCAAGTATAACGGAGAGTCAGATATTGACGACTTCCTCCTTAGGGTTAATGAAACACGTATCGCACGACAGATTGACGATACAACATTAGTAAGAGGTTTTTCAGAACTGTTATCTGACACCGCACTCAAGTTTCATAGAACAATCCAACATAAAATTAACTCTTGGTTTGATATTTGCGTTGAATTTCGAAAATTCTTTCAATCAAAGGATTACAACTACAACATAGAGAGACAAATTCGTGAAAAAAAGCAGAAGCTAGGTCAGTCTGTATCATTCTTTATTTTAGATATCCAGGATTTAAACAATAGACTAACATATCCTATTACAAGCGACAACCTACTTGAAATTATAAAACACAATTTGCTACCTACATACGCCCAACTATTAGCCATCAATGATATTACTACCTTTGACCAATTGGTCAACGTGTCCAAGAATTATGAGGCTTATTCTGGTGTTTTATGTCAATCTAAACCGGTTGGCAAGCGCGAACTCAATGCAGTCAGCGTCGGCAAATTACCTGACAGGCGCGGCTCACCTATTACTTGCCTTAAATGTAAAAAAGTCGGCCATAGTTATAAGGTGTGTAGGTCAATACCAGGCATAATATGTTTCAAGTGCGGTGCTAAGAGGGTGACGATTAGGAACTGCACCCAATGTAACACAGGCTTGCGCTCGCAGTCTACTACACAGACACTTAATAAAAAAAACTGATGGGGCCCCCGAGCAAGTCGTTACGCACACAAACAGTCTCTTCGCCTGAAATATCGTCATTCGTAGGGGATAATCGGTTGTTTGTTAAATTCACAATAAAGGACCGTAGTTTCGAAGCATTGCTCGATCCTGGGGCACATTTATCAGTTTTAGGTGCGAATAAGCATCGATATTTTCAAAGACTTGGATGGACATTACATGCTAGGGATGCTTCAGTCGTGCCAGCAGTATTTTTAGCGGATTTATCACAAATTAAAGTCATTGGCATAATGTCTTTGCCAATAACTTGTAATGGGATAACTGCCCACTTTAATTTTTTAGTTTGCCCTGACATACATCACGAAATCTTGTGCGGTATGGATTTCGCTGATGCATTTGGTCTAGTGGACATTTTTAAGTTTGGAGATGTCGTGAGGAGAGGCAACTCCACAAGTTATAGTGCTTGCAGTGCGTTGTGTGAGGTGAAAGCTTTAATACCCAGAGATGATCTAACATCTCAACAAGCCAAACATCTACAAAAAGTAATGAATGACTTTGAGTCAATTTCATCAGAAAAAAAAGGTTTAGGGAAAACGCATATCGTTACACATAAAATTATTACACAGGGAGAGCCTATTAAACAAAGATATTACCCTTTATCGCCTGCTAAGTTGACAGCATTGAATAGGGAGGTGGACGAGATGTTGAGGCTCGATGTCATCGAACCGTCGAGGTCACCATGGTCCAACCCGGTTGTCATGATCCCAAAGAAAGATGGATCATGGAGATTCTGCCTCGACGCGCGTAAGCTCAATGATGTCACGGTTAAAGACTCGTACCCACTTCCTTATATAAATTCGATTTTGGACAATCTGCGAGGAGCACATTATCTTAGTTCAATTGATTTATCATCGAGTTTTTGGCAGGTCAGTTTGTCAAGTCAGGATGGAATAGACGGCAAAGGTACTTCTTGTGAGAAAACAGCTTTCGTAGTCCCTAATAGAGGTCTTTTTCATTTTAAAAGAATGCCATTCGGATTATCCAATGCGGGAGCTGAAATGCAAAGGCTAGTTGATTCGCTATTTCTGCACAAATTTGACGGAAAAGTTTTTTGTTATCTGGACGATCTTCTGATTGCCACAGAGTCATTTTCTGAACATATGGAGATACTTGCTGCTGTAAAGAAGTCGCTTAGTGACGCTGGTCTCACTATCAACTTAAAAAAGTGCGAATTTTGCAAAGGAGAGCTTAGATACTTGGGATACATCATCAATACACAAGGTTTGCGCACTGACCCAGAGAAGCTGAGCAGCATTCAGAATTTCCCACAGCCTAAAACTGCCAAGCAGCTACGAGGATTTATAGGTCTATGTTCATACTATCGTAGGTTTGTTAAGGATTTTTCCACCATCATAGCACCTATGACAGCGTTGGTAGGTAAGAAGAAAGGCAGTGACGGCATCCATTGGTCCGAAGCAGCTGAGGATTCTTTCAATACCCTTAAAAATGCTTTAATAACAGCTCCAGTTTTGGCGTCGCCAGAATTTTCGAAACCTTTCGTGCTTCATTGCGACGCATCATCCGTAGGCATTGGTAGTGTTTTGACGCAGGACATAGATGGAATCGAGCGTCCTGTGGCTTTCTTTTCACGTTTACTGGCAAAACCTGAGAGAAATTACAGTACAACAGAGCGTGAACTGCTCGCGGTAGTGGATTCCATAAATCATTTTCGTGCTTACATAGAAGGTACTAAGTTCACGGTCATCACTGACCATATGAGTTTAAAGTGGCTTAAGTCTTTAAATAACCCCTCAGGCAGGTTGGCCAGATGGGCAATGCAGATATCCACTTTTAATTTTGACATTTGCCATAAGGCAGGTAAGCTTAATGTCGTACCAGATGCACTATCCCGAATTTCGGTCGATGCTATTACTTTCAATCAAGAACTTTCTTCAACTTCTGATGAGTGGTATAAGAAGATGTATAACGGCTGTAAAACTATGCCTACTCGTTTCAAAAATTTTCAGATCCTAGGCAACAATTTGTTTAGATTTTGCAAAGGTGGCTCTTGTACTTCAAAAAACAATTGGAGGTTAGTAATTCCTAAAGAGCTGGTCGATGAATGCATCAAGGAAAACCATGACTCCTTCTGTAGTGTACACCCAGGAGTTCAAAAAACGTATTTGAAAATTAGGGAACATTATTATTGGCCAAATATGTTTGAAAATGTTAAGGAATTTGTCACACGGTGTGACAAGTGTAAAGCATATAAACACTCAAATTCACCACCTCACGGACTCATGACAAATCAAAAGGAGGTGGACGTTCCGATGCACACGTTGTCAATAGATATTATAGGCCCATTACCTAAAGCATATTCGGGTCATATATACATTCTGTCAGTTGTAGACGTTTTCTCAAAATTTGTATGGCTTCACCCCCTCCGTACTGCAACCACTCAAACGGTCACTTCATTTTTGGAAAAGGAATTGATCTTGAAATGGGGAACCCCCGCGATTCTTATTTGTGACAACGCTACCATATTTAAAAGCAAATCGTTTAAATCATTTTGCGATGGATATTCTATCCCTCGAATTTTCTATACGGCGCATTATGCACCGCAAGCGAATACAGTCGAACGGTATAACAAAACCGCTGAAGTCTGTTTATCCATACTAGTTGAACAAGATCAACGTAATTGGTCCAAATACCTTCAGCAAATTCAGCTATCACTGAATAGCACGGTGAACCTAGCAACGGGATACACACCGTACTTCTTAGCCACCGGTCGTGAAATAGTCACTGACGGTCAATTCCATTCAATTCTTAGGGATTTACCAACATCAGTTGATGATCTGACCATAGGCGATAGAAGCGCAGCGGCATCATCGTTGTTGGAATTGGGAAAAATTTTTGACAAGGTAGTAGATGCATTAACTCAGGCGTACCAGAAAAATTCACAACATTATAACCTAAGACGACGACACTTCACAGCGAAAATAGGCGATGTGGTCTGGCGAAGGAACTTCGTACAATCTAACGCAGCGAAGTATTTCTCCGCCAAGCTGGCGCCGAAATTTGTGAAGTGCACGGTTGAAAGGAGGTTGTCAGATGTAGTGTATGAGCTACGCGAGTTATCGTCAGGATCTGTTGGTAAATTTCATGTAAAGGACATCTTGCGTGTAGATTAAATTATTTACACACCCTGTCCGATATTGTTGCTTGTCTAGTGGTATTTACTCCGAACCCAAGATTTTTTTTTGATCGTAGGGCTAGGCAAGCATTTATCGAAACTAATGTATGCAATTAATAATTGCTTTGCCGTTTGTGTTTTTACATTGTGTTCTTATTCTTACAGTTAATGTTTATATGATATGATACTTAACAACGCATGAGCAAAAAAGTTGTTTTTCTTGACAGTCAAATGATTGACCGACAGTACGATTGGCCAAAGTATGAAAAACTCTTACAGAATATAAGACTGATGAATGACAGCATGTAAATAATTATGGAATGATAGGAGCAAATAAGAAAGGGAAGGATAAGTGCATGACTGAATGATAGGTGGAAAATAAGCTTTAAATATTATTATATGTATTATTATAATTATTATTAATATGGAAAGGATGACGAATGAATGTACATAGATAAATATGAAATACTGTGTGAGGTATGGAAGAGTGAAGTACGCGTTTTGAAAGGAATACCTATCCAGCTGTGATCATTCTAAAGGGCAGTCAGAAGAATAACTATTGCTAGCAGCGTTCTGAAGTTTTATTCTTTTATTTCTCGGTATTTTTTTTTAATCCTTTTTGGAGTCGGTTAAGTAACCACTTTTTCCCGGTTACCCCGGCTGTTTCTTTCGGTAAACCTGTCGGTTTACCTCTTTTCCCGAGAAAGGGGGTATTGTAACACTCTGCAATACTCACCAACACATTATCCATACGTTCTAGTATAATACTCTCTTTTTGTCTCGTGATAACGAGGATTTCATACATTAAGCACATTAACACAAAGATATTAAACTCGATATCTTTCTGTCGTTTTATTCCGTGTTTACATCCAGTCACAATACTACACATACACATAGGTTAGACGTCGTGAATCTGACATTGTCATTTTGACAGTGACAATGACTGATCCTTGTCAACGAAATAGTTTAGGAATAAAAAAAAAGAACATAAAAAAAATAGTTTTATTTAGTGTACAATAAATCTAGATTAGAATAAATAATAGGTATATTAAATTAGTAAACAGATTTGGAACTAATGATAATTTATATATAGTTTACGAGCGGATCAATTTCGGAGTGGTCACACCAGAATTCACGTTCCGCGTAACGTAGAACATTATGTCAAATAGTGGATAAAATATTCGCTTAAGAGGATAGGATGGTTAATGTACAGGATAGTTTTAGCTTCAGTTAATGACATGGCGTTAATGCGATAAAGCCCTAATCGTGTATGGCGTATGAGAAGTGGAGGAATAAAAGTCACGAACGGAACGTGAGGGATGAGTGAAATGAAACGGACCGTAGATGTAACTGACCAAGCGGGTTTGGCTTGGTGGGAAGGGGAAGAGACGAAAAGCAAAGATGGAGGCAGTCGGCATTTTTTTTCTCTCGAGCGAGAAGACCCGTAAGGTGTCTCTTCAAGAGCAATTCGTACCATCACAGGACCCGCAAAAAGGTATTTATAAGCTAGATAGACCTTGTAATAATCGCGGTCTGTGAAGTGCGTGCTGATTGCTAATGACGCGTAACTTTTGTTGTAGCGGGTCTTTGGAGTACCTACCTATTATTGCTGGGAATACCTGCCCGTCCCTTGGCGGACTCCCAACACGGAGGAATTCTTCCCCGTGAACCCATCAGCGTGGGACGCGTGATCCACAGACGGGACTGCGCGCCGCTGACGAGCCCGGCTTTGTAGCGGTAACCGGTTCTCGCACCGGCATTTTTTATTCTCTTTTTTACGCCACGTGCATTTCTTTTTCACTACTTGGCACCAAGGAGGGCCACCAGGATTCTTCTTATACCTCCATACGCGAGGTTGATTACTGCATCTCGTTGGTTAGCGGTGCCTACGCGATAGTCCACCGACAGTTTAACAACGTAGTTCACCTTCAGGAGGCTGCATAACGATCCGAGAATGTAACTAGATTTATTTAGCCTTTAAATCATAGATTATAATAATGTTAACCAGAATGGATCCATCTCTAGGTCGCTAGATTAAAGTATATTTTGTTAGCCACGTCACAAGGTGATGTTTAGTTAATTGTGTCAAATGAAATAATTTCATCGCATCGGCGCAAGAGCCGGCCAGGTCAATAGATCTGATATAAGTTTATAGCAAGTAAGTAAAGTGTGTGTAGATATAAGTATTCTAACTGGAGTAATACTGGTACATCCTGCCATATATATATATAGGCTAAGTAGTGCGTTTGATATACCACAAGGCCTGTGGTTTTTGTATTGTAGACCATTAAACGTGGTGATAATAATATACACTGGTTTTTCTTTCACGAACTCACTGCAACAGGGGTTTACTAGACAGACAACACGGCCCTTAACCTAAAAGGTCCACTGTATCTCCGGCTGCTGTTATCCAGGTAATCTTCTTTTACAAATCAAACTATTGTAACACGGGACTTGGGAAGTCCACACCGACACCCTTGACGCCCGTTACGTTACAATACCGATTATCAAAACGTGTTTATTCTTTAATTACTACCTTATTTTTATAAAAGAAGAACCTAGAATTTACATTTAACATTTTATTTGAAGGATTGAATTCAACGTCCTTCACCTGCCGAAATTTTCCCGGCTTTCCGGATTCCCGGCTATAGGGAGGAGGAATACCACCAGGTTTAATGGGTAGGGCGGCCCCGTTCCGGGACCGGGAGCCCCACACCCAGCTGTTTTACATGATAATTTTGCAATCCAATATGGCCGCCGCGCCGAAATCATAAAATTTCGTGATGGGTATCGTCTAAGGGGATTTTTGGTATGCTAAGTACGAATTTCAGGTTAATTTAAAGATTCGAATATGGCCGCCGCGCCGTTATCACAAAATTTCATAATGGGTATCGTCTAAGGGGATTTTTGGTATGCTGAGTACGAATCTTAGGTCAATTTTGCAATCCAAGATGGCCGCCGTGCCACTGTTGTGAAATTTCATGTTGTATATCGTTTATGGGGTTTTTTGGTATGCCAAATACGAATTTCAGGTAAATTTTGCAATCCAATATGGCTGCCTCGCCACCGTTGTAAAATTTCATGTAGCATATCGTATAAATGGAATTTTGATATGCGGAGTACGAATTTAGGGTTAATTTTGCAAAATTATCTTAAAATTCGTACTCAGCATACCGAAAAACCCCTTAAACGATACCCATCATGTAATTTTGTGATAATGGCGCGGCGGCCATTTCGGATTGCAAAATTATCATAAAATTCGTACTCAGCATACCAAAAAACCCCTCATACAATATACAGCATGAAATTTTACAACGGTGGCGCGGCGGCCATCTTGAATTGCCAAATTGACCTAAAATTCGTACTCAGCATACCAAAAAACCCCTTAAACGATACCCATCATGAAATTTTGTGATAACGGCGCGGCGGCCATATTGAATCTCTAAATTAACCCGAAATTCGTACTCAGCATACCAAAAAACCCCTTGTACAGTATCCAACATGAAATTTTACAAAGGAGGCGCGGCGGCCATCTTGGATTGCCAAATTGACCTAAAATTCGTACTCAGCATACCAAAAAACCCCTTAAACGATACCCATCATGAAATTTTGTGATAACGGCGCGGCGGCCATATTCGAATCTCTGAATTAACCTGAAATTCGTACTCAGCATACCAAAAAACCCCTTAAACGATACCCATCATGAAAATTTGTCATATCGGCGCGGCGGCCATATTGAATCTCTAAATTAACCCGAAATTCGTACTCAGCATACCAAAAAAACCCTTGTACAGTATCCAACATGAAATTTTACAAAGGAGGCGCGGCGGCCATCTTGGATTGCAAAATTGACCTAAAATTCGTACTCAGCATACCAAAAAACCCCTTAACGGTACCCATCATGAAATTTTGTGATAATGGCGCGGCGGCCATATTGAATCTCTAAATTAACCCCAAATTCGTATTCAGCATACTAAAAAACCCCTTAAACGATACCCATCATGAAATTTTGTGATAACGGTGCGGCGGCCATATTGGATCTCTAAATTAACCCGAAATTCGTACTCAGCATACAAAAAAACCCCTTAAACGATACCCATCATGAAATTTTGTGTTCTCGGCGCGGCGGCCATATTGGATCTCTAATATACCCAAAAATACTGACTTTTACCAATATACTGATATCGAAAAAAGTCAATAAAATATACCGAAAAAGTATTAAAATACTGAAAACGGTCACACTCTCACGGTGCGCACTGACACACGTAGTGTGGCCGCTTCAACGTAATAATTCTCGCGTTAATCTCTTTGATGTGCCGCCACTTGAGCTATCGCCTAACGTCAAACGGCAATGTGAATGCGGTTGTCGAATTATCGCGATAATTCGGTGGCTACACTAACGTTTAACGTTCATCAACGCCATTATTAATGGCATTTCCCCTTAGTGTGGCCCGAACATGTTAATATTCTGTTGGTAAGGACGAAGCAGCTCTCAAGATGAATACAAATTTGATCTAAAGATTGTTACGCCACCCATGAAAAGCTTGGCAGACGATTCAAATATATACCTAGTAAGGCATTGTTTTAAACCTTTTGTACGACGTCTATAATATCCCAAATTCGAGTCTGGGCTCTATGCCAGAGAACTTGTGCAAAACTACCAGTCTCCCAGCCACAACACATCGGCAAATGCAAAAATTACCGCAGACTTTTAATTTAAAGTTGCTGTGTTGTACTTTTTAATCTTTGTTGTTGATGCCTTAGTTTTGTTACAGTTCGGAAATGTGCTGTGAATATTTTCTGTCCTAACCGCTAACTTATGTAGGTATTGATAGATGATTATATTAAATAGGTAAGTTAAGTAGGCGAAAAACATCACAAAGAATAATTTCTTATAAAACGTTGTTAAATACCTAATTAAAGACTGATTGCCTATTTAGGTATATACCACACTTGGAGACGCCACTTACCTTGTAATTCTCAGCCGGTGAAGTACTCTCCTATGTTGCGTTCAGTGTCTTGATTCACGACCACGAATGATGCTCACAGGAGCTATATACCGTAGCTCTCAAGACTGTGGCTGATGTTAAGCGGGTACAGCGAGTTCGGATGGGTAACCACGGCGGTCGCGAGCTTTGCGTTGAGAGCACAGATATCAGAAAAGAGTTGAGAGTGTGCGCGGTGTAGTGTCGTTACCACAGTTATGGCCGAATAAGGAACATGGAAGCGGGGCGGGATAGTGTTGCCAAATACATTACATAAAAGTACGATGCGCTTATAGACCAGTGCAGATAGCTTTTAAAATATAAACAATTAGTAGTAGAATGAAACCTATTGCAAAAGGAAGAGTATGAGACAAAAATATCAGGAAAAATAATTTACGGGCGATCTGAGGTCGGGAAGTGAAAAAATGGTGGTTTTAAGGGGTGAAAAGGGGTTTTCTCGATTTCCGACAAAACTACAAGTCCTATGGAAAAATGTTTCATGGCAAAGTTATAGGAAATAAAAAAATCTACAACTTTTGGATTTGCGATTTTGTGACTTAAAAAACCCAGATTTTGAGTTTTTGATTTTTTTTTACAAAAATTTTCATTTTGACATGAAATTTGGCAGAAACCTTTCTTTTTATGTTCCTAATGCACTGTAATGTTTTTGATCCAAAATGTTTATTTTTTCTCCTTTTATTGACTTAATATCGCAAAAGCGTTGAAATTTTCAATCGCAAAATCACCTGTCAAAATATCAGATATTTTTTAAAAATTGGTGGGCTTTTTGTTACTTAAAATCTCTTCTTTCTGATGATGTAAAAATATATATACATCACAATGGTAAATTTTCTCAATCAATAGGACTTGTAGTTTCGTCGGAAATCGAGAAATCCCTTTTTCCCCCTTTAGAACCCCCATTTTTTTCACTTTCCGACCTCAGATCGCCCGTAAATTATTTTTCCTGTTATTTTTGTCACATTCTCTTCCTTTTGCAATAGGTTTCATTCTACTACTAATTTTTTACATTTTTTATCATTTTCAGAGCTATCTGCACTGGTCTATTAGTGCATGAGTGTTACATATAATAATTATAATATGTGCCATAATATCGTCACGCACGCGCAGCGCTTGCACAAGGTCGCGCGCACCGTGCGAACATATGTTACTCGCGCCGGAAAAATTTTTACCGCCACCGCCACGATAAAAATCTCGATAAAAATTTCAAATCGAAAAAAAAACTGTATTTTATTTTAATGTGACTTTGTGACTTCAAAATATTTTTTGTGACATCAATCATGACGAATCAGCAAAAGCTGATCATTAACGAGCTTCTCTGTTTTATACAGTGTAAAAGTGATGTAATGAACGAGGACAGTTTAATAAAAATTTGTGATTCCGGTTTTGTGGAAAAAGACGTTGATGCAGCAAGAGAAATCCTAACCCAACTTTGAGGATTCTGAGGAAATCGAGAAAGGGTGAAGGGAGAAAAAAGCGAAACCTGCAAGATATTGTCAACGTTTTGAAAGAAACCGACGCTGAAAAATTACCCGTCTTTGTGGCCAAAGACCTTCATCGGTTACCCCCGGTCAGTTTTGATCATATTGACGCCACCGCTTTACTTAAAGACATAATTCGACTTAAAGAAGAGATATTTAAAATACAGAGTGACTACGTTAGAACGGCTGACATTACGAATATTCGAGAGCAATTACACACATTACAGGAGCGTGACATAAAACAAGTTGACCAGAAAAATACTGACGCTGCGAGTAGTAAGAGGCAGAAGAAAAAGGAAAAAAGCAAAAAATCTAGTCTGTATACATGCCTACACAACACATGGACAATCTACCCTTGTTCACTCAGTGTATAGCCGTCTTAAGCACAGTGATAGAAAATAATAGTGATAAAAGTGTTATTTGTATTGGCGACTATATTACGGACTTATCACGTTCTAATAGTCTGTTCGAAAAGGAGTTAAGGAGCTATTGTCAGGACCAGGACTTGTTATGTGTTGATACATCTTTACTAGGCCTAATGTCAAAAAATTATACATATCGGAGCTATGCTCATCATACTACTAGTTGGATCGATCATTGTCTCGCAACGCAAGCCGCGCACCGCATGTTTACGGGTGCTCATGTAATTAATACTGTGTTTGATTCTGATCATTTTCCCCTTGTTCTCGAATACGATGTTGACATGGTGGTACCTAAAATTAATAACCAGAGCGGTGGCCGTCCGAACAGGGTTTTGTGGGGCACTATAACACCTGACCAAACGTGTCACTATAACTCATTGTGCGATAAATACCTGAAAGCCCATAATTGGCCCATATTACCGTGTTTGGGCGACCATCTATCCCACCAACATGTTTCTGTAGAAACTGTTATTGATCAGATGTATATGCAAGTTATAGATTGTATGCGAAAGGCCGCAGAGCGCTCGTATATAGGTAAAAATGTTAAAAAAAAAATATGTAACTGGTTGGAACTATCACGTGAGTGAGAGTCATGGGAAGGCTCGGTTAGCATACCAGATTTGGCTTTCTCACGGCTGTCCCTTGCAGGGTAATATTTATGATGATATGTATAACTCAAAAAGAGACTTGACATTATTTGTTACTGTGAAACATATGAGAAGTTACTATTACCTAATTTATTCTATTATACTTCGGCTGGTAATTTTTATTCATTTGAAAATAAAACATGGCACCTATGAAATGTTAGTAAAGCCTCACAAGCAGGTCATGCTCGTGAAAGAGGCGGCAGGGCGGGAACGGGAGAGAACTCTCCCACCCGAGTTCCGCAGTCGGCGGCTTGGGTGCCGCCGACGTGACTTCGCCGGAGACTATCGGCCTCGAAGACCGGAGGCCTGAGAACGGTGAGAGGGTTGCTCACCGTCCTTACAGAAGCAGGCCCATGACGGCAGCGTGACCTGAGGGATTCACGCACGCCTCCCCTTACCCAAACCACCCCCTAGGCGAGGCTGCAGTGGTGGCTGTGGGTCTGTTGGGAGTCCTGGGACATCCTTCCGAAAGCTTACCCGGGGCTCCTAACCACAGGCTGTTGGGCGTTACGTGAGGTTTTTTTAGTCGATAGGAGTCATGCATCCATGAGGACTTTCCCTCACTTCAAAAAAAAAGCCTCGCATATCTTTCTCATGTTGACTTCAAATTGGATTTCTATTACTAAAGTTTCTTTTACAACGTTCCACTTAATGTATTATTTATTGTATTACAAAATCATCAGATGATAATACCAATTTCTCTTCATAATGGTACCAATTCCTCACTCAACACCAATATCTTTTTAGGCTGTAAGAAATGGCGAACACATTGCACAATATTTCTTGTCCCTACCTCAAACACGTGTATATCCAAATAGAAACCAATATGAATCGTTTTGGGTCGAAAGACAACGTATTTGAAACTAATTTTCAGGCGAATAGACCAGTTCCTGATGTGGTACAAAGGAAAGAATAATAGTTTGTAATATGTTACTGCCGACACGTGTCTGATCACACAACGAAAGAGAAAGAGAAGAAAATTCGTATATTATCAAATATCCTCCATTTCTTTCGTATGACCATTTCAAACATGACGTTTGAGGAACTGTGACAAAAGGTGAATTTGAACCTTTCTATTTTGAATGAAAAAGAAATTCTAACAATAAATGAAATAAACAAAGTAAGGAAACTTTATTTGTGCACCTTCTTAAATAATAATTACTTAGGTATCTTCGTGCTGTATTTTTCTGTACTGTGGTAATTATCTACTTTTGTGTTGAAATTGTACATAAATGGCAGGTGAGGCTCCATTTTCTTCAAAAAAAAAATTATGGATTAATGTACGGACAAAAAATTTCCATTAATACTATAAATAGATAGAAATAATCTAAAATTTTGTCCAAAATTTTCAAGTCAGCCATTAGGATGGAACTTGCTCCTTAGCATCATCCGCTAGGTCACCAAGATTGTCAAATTCCTGCCTTATTCTGTGGTACAGGGTAGAAATGAGTGGAAATGTATTACAAACAAACATACAAAATAAAATTTTGGAGGTTTTTTTTTTTTTACGTGAGGGAAAATTCTCAGAGGATGTTATGCCGGACTGCTTCTGTTAGGACGGTGAGCGACCTTCTCACCGCCCTCAGACCCCCGGTCATGGAGGCCGATAGTCCTCGGCGAAGACACGTCGGCGGCGTCCAGGCCGCCGACTGCGCAACTCGGGTGGGAGAGCTCTCTCACGCACCCGGCCCGCCGCCTCCTTCACGTGCATGACCTGCTCGCAGAAAGAGGCGGCGCAGTCCCACTTACTCCCGCTGGAGAGCATGGCTCGCACCATGGTCTCGAGCGAGAGAGTGTCCACGCCCAGACCCACTACGAGGACTTGGCGCTGTTGCGCCCACGCCGTGCAATTTTTCGAGGCATACAAATAAGTACAAGCCGTGACGCCCAGTGAACTTCCGACACTACGTTGAAGAAAACGTTTTTTAAAAGTTTTTAGAAAAAGTTTTTTTGACACCAAGTGAACGAATTCACCTGAATGAATAATTTGGAAAATTATGAATGATTTTTGCAAGCACCACAATTCAACACAAGAGAATCTTTTGGGATTACTGGGCAAATATTATATTCAGGAAATATGTAAATAAAATAAAAACATAGTGAAATAATAAACGTTTATCAAGGAAATTGTTATATACTATTACAATGGCCAATATTTAAACAGTTGAGTGAAACGTGATTCAGAGATTTCAATGCTTATTATAATGCCGATTTACTTCATAATGCTGAGAAAACTAAATAATACCGATACTCTCCTTTATACTCTTGATTGTTAGCGCTTGATGGAACTTGTTCGCGACTAGAGTAATTCACTATGAAAAATCATTAATTTGTTATATTCCACTCCGGACGGTTCGTCATTATCAAAGGTATGAACAGTTACCAGGAGGTTTAAGACATTAATCCGCAGAGATAAAAGCTTGACTCATAGGTACTTACTTTTAAACACTCGTGGTAACTGCTAAGAGAGTTGTAAAACAAATGGAACTAAACCTTCATTAATACAGCTAACGATAATAGTGTAGACTAGGACCTGCCGGCTCTACTGCTACTTTTGACAAAAGTGTGCGATAAAATAGTTCATCGCCTATAAAAAGCCTTGGTAGCTAAAATGTAGTTTAATAATAATGATGTAATAATGAGTTAATGCTTTAATACTGTTGTAATATCTTGGTAGTATTTGATCCGAAACAGAGCTAAGTATAATTCCGTATTATTTAACGCTGAATCGAAGCTCAGACGTAGAAACTTGAATTTGTTTAGGTACGTACCTTTGTAATGAAAGCGCTAATCAAGAACTGAATTTTAAAAGTTTCTACCCCTAAGGAGCTGAAATGGGTACCTAGATTTGCCAAATTTCAAGACAGCGGAGCCACGTGCGTCCATTTGTTGGTTAGTAGGTATACTTAGTTGGAAATATTTATTACAGTGAGTTTCTAGAATTATTTAACACATTTTTTTATGTATTCCATGTTTTATGTTTCAGTCCGTAATATTATTGTCATAGAATACGCAACAGTTTGTCTGTCTTTTAATTTTAAACTGTCATGGAAATAAGTGTGTGATCTTAACTCTTGCACTGATAGTGCAAAACTTACTATAAAGTAAGTTTTGCACTATCAGTGCAAGAGTTAAGATCATTAAGAGCTATCATCATGTCTATAGATAAATAAATCTAGGTATAAGAAGGCGGAAGAGATCATAGGTACTTCTTTGAAGTTCATTTGCACTCCTCTGATACTTATATTGTTCCAATGAGTTTCACATCATTTTTACAGTAACTCTCCTATCTATTTACACAAACACTTTTCGGGTAAAGATATCACGCACCGTCGAAATAATTTGGTTTCAAACCAAACGGTCATAAAAGCTATTGATGTTCATGTTTATGTTCATTGACATGGGCTCATATAAATGGAGATGGGTTTGAACGCGAACCCAGTGGCGCCTGCAGTCAAATGGAGAGACTACTTTAAATTTTTTGTAGCAAGCCAGACCAGCCCTGTTTCTATCACAAACTGACCGGCCCATTAATGAATCCGCTTAGCTCGTAACAGTAAATTGTATACTGGTTTTTCCACCAATAAAAATATAATGATCAAGATGACCCGACTGGGGTTTTATTTTCATTTTACCTACTTATCTAATTAAACGCGAAAAAGTGAACTGTGAAGCATTGAACTCTTGTTGGTGGAAAATAAAACTCACTCTAATAAAAAATAGTCCGTTCAGCTCACCATCTCCCGCTCACGACTCTATCACGATGGAAGCCGGCCTTGACAGATTTATTGTTGCTTACCGTTTACAATGTTGATTGTAGACCATATTGTTTGGTTTATTGAAGGTCTTTCCGGGGTATAAACCATTGCGTACTCAAACAGAGTTAGCCTTTAACTTTATGTTATTGTTTTGATGTCGCTCGTACGTTTGCATTTCGTGTAGACCAGCTGGTTTAGCAGGTATCATAATGTGTAGCCATACATTGTCACCTTTGCCCATGTGAAGGAACGAAAGAATAGATAGAGTCATTTTGTGAAAAACTGACTTTCATCTACAAATAAAGACCGATTAAGGCAATGTTTGTGTTTATATTTCAGGATCCAATTTCTTGTTTGTGTTTAGAGTTCCGTATCCAAAACGTAACCTTATTATTGACACTGCGCTATTCGTCGATCAGTGTGTCTTCAGGCCGGATATTAGGAACCGTGATAGCTAGACAGTTGAAATTTTCACAATAATGTATGTAGCTATATACTACTATAGCCATTATATATATCTCGATAATTACAAATACTAAAAACAGAAAAGAAATCCGGCTAAGTGCGAGTCGGGCCCGCATACGTGGGTAGCAACAAAAAATTGGAAAGAAATGAGTACAAGTAGCAAACATTTTTTCAAATCTAATCTCTTACCACCTATTACGTGGCACATAAAACTATAAGGTGAAATGTGGGCGTATACTATGGCCTCTGCCTACCCGTTCGGGGATAAAGGCGTGACTATATGTATGTATGTATGAACTCTATCTGAGGAGGTCCGGAACAAAAGCCGATAATTCCACTTTGCGCCCAATGTCTTTTTATTGTTTTTATTGGTAGGGGAAGTAGTCATACATGATCTACAACACTCACACCGCAACAGATCCCGTTAAAAACGTACTAAATGAGGCTCTTAAGATGGGCAGCCGGATCAAAACTCGACAAATACACGTATTTTAAAGGCTTTCTTTTATTTTCGGAACAATAACCGATAAATCCTATACAAATTCTCTAGATTATTTTCGTGTTCAGTTCATTTACCGACAAATATTTTTTATATTGTTTTTTCGACTGAAAACATAAATTGCGTGATAGAAATAGTTTATGGAATGTTAACAACACTTATTTAATATAATAATAATAATTTTAATACTTCTGCCACCTTTAAGCTACTAAAATTAATCAGGCCCTTGTGGCAGGAATAGATCCAAGATCTATATTCACAGTATAGTTAAATTAAAGTAAGTATTTCCTAATGGCACTACGTCATCCTCCAAGTCTTATCTATTTTAATTGGGGTCGACTTCCCAGTCACACTACGATGCAGTTGAGGTAGTTCCTAATTGTACTTAATATTTAATTATTTAAATGCATTTTTTTTACTGATCAAAAATAGTAAGGTATGAATATAATTTACACTCCAGTATTAAATTACATATATTTAAATAGACTTCTCATCGAGTTTATCATGTGCAGACAACAGACAACATTAATACCGTTCTGGAATGACTGAAAGACATTATGCCATTATTAGCCGGATTACGGACTAAGAACAGTTTAATCAACATTCTCCATCTTGCTTAAATAAATTCCAACACGTGCACATTTTCGTTTTAAGAAGAACGGTTTAATGGCCATTGTAATTACGGTGTATATTGAGCAATGTGAAGCAAGGAATTCTTTAAGAGGATTTTAGTGATGGATGAGGATTTTCGGATACTTTATTAAGCAATTGAGTCGCGACAAGCTTGTATGGATACTGCAATTACAATTATTAAAGTAACTATTTTTTTATTTTGTGAATAGTCTTTCGTCATAGATATTTTACCTTTCTGGTCACTAAAACTTCTATTAGCGTTAACGGGATTTTTACCATTTTTTGAATAACTGCGCCGAAATATCGGAAATACTCAAAAAATAAATAGTAAATATCCAGCTAACCCTAATAGTAGTGTCTCGTCAGTTACTCTAATAGTAGCGTACACGTATGTTCCTAAGATATTTAAACAAATTCTGTAGCACTATAATGATTACGGCGTAGACCGTTTAGCTACGAGCGACGTAGCTATCTACGTCGTAGAGTAGGCACACCAATACTACAGGGCAGAATCTTCATACAAATGATTTATTTTCAGTTCTGTCACAATACACTTTGTTCGTACAGAGCTTGAATGTGTCAGAATCAGAATCAGAATCAGAATCTTTATTTGTTAAACATATTACTATTTTGAATGTGTGTGTGACCAATAATGCTATGCAAATGTTTATTTCCGGCTGTCAGTAAAATGACAGTCGTTAAGCCAAGTTGAAGGCCCTTTTGGGCGGCTTGAAAAATTTCAACTGTGGGTCGTCACAACCTGCGCCCGGGTCGGCAGCGCGTGTGTAGCGCCTCTGGTGTTGCAAACGTCTATAGGCTACGGTTACCAACCTTCCGGTGGGCCGTAAGCTTGTCTGCCACCTAAGTAGTATAAAAAATAAAAAAAAACATTCTGCGTATTATGAATAATAGTTTTTTTTTATACTAAATGATACTCGCGGCTTCCCGCTTCTCGTGGAAACATATTCCAGGAAAGAAAAGTACCCTATGTGTTATTCCAGACTATAAGGTATCTCTGTACCAAATTTCTGCCTTATCCATTCAGCCGTTAGAGCGTGATTGAGTAACAAACATCCAAACATCTTCACAAACTTTCACATTTATAATATTAGTAGGATATTAGGATTAAAGAGGCGGTAGGATTACAACGCCTTTATTCCACATGACATGATATAAGAATTTCTCCATACTTAAATAACTCAGGACTTCGGGTATTCGAGTGTAAAAACCCAAGATAGTTTAAAAATAACATATAAGAATTCCGTTAGCTAATACATATTGTATGTACTAGGTATACAAACGCCTACGAGTATAGTTTTTGATACGGGATTGGAAAGTAATAAGATGGCTATGTTTGTTATTTCAAATTTGAATCACATAAAATTGCAAATGAAATGACAATTTGATACCTTTTAACACGGAATTGGTTCAAGTACAACGGCGAACACTTGCGAGGTTTCCTTTGTAATTAACAGTCAAAGCGTTCTCTCAGCGAATGTGGTTCACAGTTTGATTTCATAGAACCCCGGTACTGAGATGTTCGAATCCATTAATTCTCATGTAACTGCTGATATGTTTAAAGTTCTCTCATTTATTGTTGCTAAGTATAACATGTTGCTACTGAATTGCGTAAATTGCTTAATGAATTTAACACAACCAACTATATTATCAAACAAAACTACCTACTTACCAAATACCTGCCTCCTAGCGTGAAGGTTATTATTTTTAGCACAATGACACTGACCGCTTGATTGAAAGTCGTAGGTACTAATTTACTGTGCGCTAGTCTACTGACAGTGAATTTCAGGCGGGAATTCCTGAACCTCTATTTCTATTTCAGGTATTGTACAGATCATTAGTTTCTTAAAATCAATTCATACAGAGAGACGACAGATTCCAGTATTTTTTTACTAACTGATGCCGACAGCTTAGCCCTCAAAAAGTAGCCTATGTGTTACAGACTATATTTCAGCGAGCGAAGTGAGCGAGTTTTTGATTCGACAGTATGGACGACTTTGCTTTCAGTTCCGGTCTTGACGACGCATTTCTTATACAATATTCATCAAACGTGGCACACGTGTTCTTGGATTTAAAATACAACTTTTGTCAAGAGCTTTTTTTTTATAGGGGGGAAAATGAGCGAGAAATGGGGTAAAGACTGTTGTCGCGTTATTTATGAATGAATCTTGGCTGGAACGTGATGCATATGATTCCTCTCAGGTGCTCGCGATGTCTCTTCGCAGAAGTACAAGTCCATCCCTGTACCAAATTTCACCTAGATCTATTCAAGTTTTAGGGCGTGAAAGAGAAACATACATCCACCCAGTAGTAAGATTCGATTCGAAAAACTCTATATAACATAATAATATAACGATAGAATGCAAAATGACAGTTACTATACATCTAGTAGGCCTGGGTTTACCTGGAAGTCGAAATATGTCACAATATGTGCATTGTGCAGCCTTGGAGACAATCACCTCCACCAGAGTCTTATTATCATAATTGCCAGAATGCCCCTTGAAATTTCGGAATATTCTTCAAATATTCCGAAATTCGGCGATGGATTATCATGACAGCTGTAGCAGTTATTTTTAAACTATCAAGGTTTACATTCATATATATAGAATCGAAACTTTACGCGAAATATTTAGTATGTACTATATATGTATGTACTTTAGTTGGTGAGGGATCCAGACGTGGCCTCTTGTTAGTGAGACGTTTAATGAGGTTAACCTTGTTAACACACTGAACACTGGAGAGTCATATGTAACGGAATATCAAAATCATGCGACTTTTGGCAAGTTTGTATTTGTTGAGGCATAGCGTACCTCGTACCTAAACAACGTGCCTAAAAGTTTTATACGTGACTTTACTCTCGGCAAACAGCTATATTTTAAACTTTCTTAGGGCATGACTTGAAGAATGCGAACACATTGCTTTAGTGATAGTTGCTTAGCTCGTATGAGAAAGCAATTAAACACACTGTTCTTTTTTCACTGCACAGTGGTAAATAGCGCGGACGCGGTTGCCGTGACCAACAGGTACGCAATCAAAATAAGCTGCCAAGTCGTTTAAGACTGGGTCTAAATGCATATGCACACCATACCTATATATATTTAATAAATAAAAAAAATACTACTTAATTTATACCAAAATCGGTATTTAGATATCGTAAATTGCTGTGATTAAAATTATGCATAGCCACTTTCAAACCTAACTCTTCCACACAGTTCTACTCTCCCATCCGAGTTCCGCGGTCTACCACCCCGGGGCGCCGCAGACTGGTCATCGTTAAAGACTATCGGCCTCCGTGTCCGGGGCCCTGAGGACAGTGAGGGGGGGCCCACCGTCCTTACAGAAGCAGGCCTTAGGCCTGCTTCTGTATTTGTTGAGGCATAGCGTACCTCGTACCTAAACAACGTGCCTAAAAGTTTTATACGTGACTTTACTCTCGGCAAACAGCTATATTTTAAACTTTCTTAGGGCATGACTTGAAGAATGCGAACACATTGCTTTAGTGATAGTTGCTTAGCTCGTATGAGAAAGCAATTAAACACACTGTTCTTTTTTCACTGCACAGTGGTAAATAGCGCGGACGCGGTTGCCGTGACCAACAGGTACGCAATCAAAATAAGCTGCCAAGTCGTTTAAGACTGGGTCTAAATGCATATGCACACCATACCTATTTATATTTAATAAATAAAAAAAATACTACTTAATTTATACCAAAATCGGTATTTAGATATCGTAAATTGCTGTGATTAAAATTATGCATAGCCACTTTCAAACCTAACTCTTCCACACAGTTCTACTCTCCCATCCGAGTTCCGCGGTCTACCACCCCGGGGCGCCGCAGACTGGTCATCGTTAAAGACTATCGGCCTCCGTGTCCGGGGCCCTGAGGACAGTGAGGGGGGGCTCACCGTCCTTACAGAAGCAGGCCTAAGACGTCAGCGTTACGTGAAAGATTCATGCACGCCCCAAAGAACCGGGATAACACCCGAACAACCCCCTAAAGACCCGGGATAGCACCCGAACCCCCCAAGTGGAAGCCAAGGTCTGTTGGGTATCCTGGAGTCAGCCTTCCGAGGGCTTACCCGGGGCTCTCAACCGTAGGCAATAGGTAGGGAACTTGTGGTTTTTAGTTGGTAAGAATCCGGCATAGCATCCGTGTAGGATTTTCCTCACGTTTAAAAAAAGGCACTTTCAAATCTATATACACTCATGGACAAAATTAGGGGAACGCGAAGAAATGTTCAGGTAGTAATAAAATAAACGATTTATTTATGTTTAATACAGTTTCATTTGAGTATTCTTAATTAATTTAACTTTTTAAAATACAGAAATTTACAATTTACTGTTAAAAATAGACAAATATTGAAGTTATCGCTTATTAACGAGAATGTTAAGGAAACAATGAAATTTAATCTTATCATGAAATTTATGGAATATCTGGTTTCTTCTCTAGTAAATGTTAACATGACCACTCGTAGGTACATTCAGTATTTGGTGTTACCTCCTCTTGCTATTAAAACTACCTCCAATCGTCTGGGCATACTTTTTATTAATTCGTCTATAACATTTTGTGGCATTTGGTCCCATTCTTCTACCAACGCCGTTTTAAGTTGTCGTAAGTTGGTTATTGCAGGGATTCTTTTTTTTATTTGTCTTCCCAGTTTATCCCAGACATGTTCAATCGAGTTTAAGTCTGGCGAGCGGGCAGGCCATTCCAAAACATCGATTTCGAACCCTTGAAGGTATCTTGAAACTACAGCGGCAGTGTGTGGCCGAGCATTATCATGCATCAGTAGAAAATTATCACCTATGTATGGGACAAATGGTATCACAATTTCTTCTAAAATGTTAGTTACGTAGCGTGCTGCTGTCAGAGATCCATTTTCGAAGACGTGGAGCTCCGTACGTCCTCCTAAGGAAATGCCGCCCCATATCATCACTGACCCTCCACCGTAAGGTTCTCTTCCGACAATGTTACACTGTGCATATCTTTCTCCTGGTCTTCTCCACACTTTCACCCTTCCATCATCTGGCTTAAGGCAAAATCTGGACTCATCAGTGAAAAATACTCTTCCCCAGTCATTGTCATTCCAGTGACGGTGAATGCGAGCAAAGTTACTCCGAGCTACACGATGACCTGTGGTAAGAAGAGGTCCTTTGGCAGGTATAAATGTCCCTATTCCGGCTGCTTTAAGTCTTCTTCGTATCGTTTTAGTGCTAACTGCCACATTTCGGACTTCTTGGAGCCTTGCTCTTACCTCAGACGACGTCGAGGTACGATTTCTTAGCACACTGCTTACGATAAATCTATCGTCCCTAGCTGTGGTCTTCTTTTTTCTCCCTTGTCCTCTGCATCTTGTGTACTCGCCTGTCTGCCGGTATCGTTTTACGTTGCGAAAGATAACTGATTTGGAAACTCTCAACATTTGAGCCACTTGATTGTAAGTGTAACCTTGTTCGATTAAAGTTACAGCTTTGGACACCTGTGCTACGTTGAGATCCGGCATTATCACTTCAGTCTTTTTAAAAAGTCTCTAAGTAACACTCTGTCGAATAATTTTTGTAAAAAAAAAGATTAACTAAAGTTTTCAAATACGAAAATAAACTCTTAAATTGTTCTCTTCCGAAGTTACGACACACATTTATTACACTACTACGTAGAGAAAAAAAAACAAATGATATTCTGAAACAAAAGACGATAGAATGTCTTTCTTTAAATAATACAAATGCTGTTATAGGTGGCCAGTGTGTAAGTATAAAAAAATTAACGTAGTCGACCTTTTATTTTTGCGTTCCTCTAAATTTGTCCCTGAGTGTACTTGCGACTTACATTTGTATAACTTAAATCTAGGTATGTCAGTTAAAATATACATAATGTCAGGTAAAGCAAACACGTTTCCTAACTGATAAATTTGAAACTCTGTACGTCATCTATGCAGATTGCATGATGGTAAATACACAACATCATAGTTCCTTTGTCAAGGTTCTCTGTTATAGACTGCATGTTGCGTTGTCAGTCGAATATTTAAGCCTAAAAGCCAATGTACTCCGCTCCAGAAAGCAATAATATTGAAGTTGACAATGCACGAGGTGAAACAGTGACATTGTGTGTGCATGAACTACGGATTAATTTATACGTATTCCGAGAATCTGGTACATGTCAGACGTCAATGGGAATTATGTAGTGACTTTTATTGTGATGAAATTGTAGCACTAGCGGTGAGAGATTCGGTTTGTGAAGGTATTTAGTACTAAAATGATTTCAGGTTTTTGGAGAAGAAAAATTATACTGAAATATTTTAAACCGCAAAGCTTGCAACAAGACAGACTGAACCAATTAATAATATATTGTTCGTCATATCTGAATAATATTAAGTTCAGACGACAATTTATTTATACGACGCAAACTGTTTAAATTAATATAGGCCATAAGGGTGGTTTGAAAGATTTCCATAGCGGATAGTCACTTTCCGCCTTTGTCAGTTTTGACATAGGCTCGTCATCTACTACGTGGCACAAAATACTTATCGTGAGTTCCGCCCAAGGTGCAAAAGGTCGTATACAAAATTGTTTGGAAAAGAAAGTTTTAAGATTTTTGCTAAGTTTTTGAATGATTGGGGGACTCATAGAGCAACGCGAACTTGCCGCGCGTTACTCTGGGGGGGGGGGACCAGTTCATATCACTTGACAGTTTTAAAATCGTAACTTTGATTGAGAGATTAACATTTGATGATTGATTCTTTCACAGTACGTACCTACTTACTTAGAACCAAAATACTTGTTGTAAAGAGAGTGTTTCTGACGCATTAATCAGAATAAACCTTCAGAGATAGTCTCTAAAGCATGAGCAATTATTCCTCGTTCTGATTGCGTCTTTTTTGTTTTTTGTTGTTTGGCTCAGGGCCACCACAAAGGTATGGTATTACTCGTCATATATCTTCATTTATTGGTTTCGCTCAAGACTTTGTGAGTTACGACTAACATAAATAAGAAAATGAAATCCAACCACTCAGTATTGACTTACGATTGCCAATAATTATCGTGTTTCTGTGCTTTTGTTTTGGTTTTGTACTCTACAAATCATTTTCCGATCCAATTATTTAAACGGAACAATTATCTCCATACATTTACTAAAGATTGACTATAATTGCAAATAAATGTGAAAGTTTGAGAGCATGAATGTGTGGATGTATGATACACTTTCACACTTTAACAGCTCAACGGATTCTGCTGAAATTTAGTACAGTAATACTACCTTTTATCCCCGGAATAAGTTTCCACGGAATACAGGAATGGTGAATGGATTCCCCGTTTAGTACTAAATGCTTGAACATGCTGTGACGTCATGCTGGTCTCCCACCACGATGAGGCGCGCGCTCAACGCGCACTTCTGCACTCTTCGCCCCGCGCAGCTGCCAGACCCCTATATAAACGGCTGCACGCGCGGTGTCTGCCTCTTACGCCTGCGGCTGCTCTCCAGGTGATGTACTCCATCTGCGCGTCATCACTGGGTCTGGTGGTCTATCATATATTCATATTTATCTCCTTGGTAAATATACCTATATTTGGACCGAGATAGGTGGCGGAACCACCCATCCCGTGACAATGCATGTAATTCAGCCTTGTAAACTGCTGCAGTGTGTGTACACTCACCCTTATACGTGTACGTACTACTTACTGTATTTAACCACTTACCGATACCAATAAAGGACAGTTTACCATCAGCTATCGTGGTATCATTTACTCTACCTGATCCCGTCAGTACATGGCGACCGTGACAGTAATGTGATGCGCGCGCGTTACTTAAATTTGCTGATTTGAAATATCTGTTTGCACTCAACGACAATGCGATGTGTGTGTGGTCTTGGACAATTGATGTGGGTGGTCTTGAGCAATAGAATCATGGATATCGGTACGTTGCTCATCGTCACTGTTGTCAAGTTAAGTGTGTTCGCGTTAGAACTGAATAAAAATGTGCAACTCTAAACCACAGCATGAGGAAGTGATTGTCGCCCAAAATGCTGCAGCTGGAGCAAATAGTGCACAAGTTGAACAACTACAATTTCATGCCGCTACCACTAACATCATTTTGTTAATTATCTTGTTGGTTTTCGCGTTGTTGGCCTTGACCGGTTGCTATCACCTCTACAAAAGATGTCACAAGAGGCAAATCCATCGAGAGCTAGAAAGATCTGGAGTAGACCTCGCAAATAGAAAGCGAGTTTCGCGGCGTTATCACAGACCTCGTGGGTTTGATCGCGTTCGTTTTGAGGTCCCAAGCACTGAGACAGCAGAAGAATAGGTGAAATAGAAATCACAACGGTTCCCTGTAATATTGTCGTCCCGTCGTCGTGGAAGTGAAGTGTTGTTTTGTCATCGTGTGTCTTAGTCTTTAGGTACCTACCTGCGCAATGAACATTGGACCTTGAACTTTGTTTCGTGAGTGTATAGGTATGAAGTATATTTCTATTGGTTTACATTCTATTGCGTAACTAATAAGATTTGTAATTGTATTGCTAGGTGTTTTTTTTACATGTATACGGAACTATGACTGTGCCGAACATGACTCCTTTTGACAGCCAAAATGGCTACAAATGTAATTAAAGATGTAGAGGGGATACGCACTGCATTAAAAGATATACGAAGTTATTTGATAAAGAAGGGTCAAGAGCGCTATAAGGGAAAAACAGTCGAGACAAAGTATAATGAGGCGTTACAAATTATAAGTCAGTTTTATGATCTTGAAAAGAAGATAAATGTCTTAATTGAAGCGGAACAATTTTCGGCCGCTGAAATAAAATCTATTCAAGGTTATCATTTAGCTATAAAAAAATCATACGAGGAGATCGTTAATTTATGTCTACGTAAAGAACCTTCTGAAACTGTAATCATGGAAAAGTTTGATTTTAAGACCGCTGTGTCACTTTTGCCGATTTTGGACGGATCTGAAAATACTGTAAAACGGTTGATTGATGGCATTGATATGTACTCATCATCATTGGATGATGCCGGTAATAAATTACTCATAAATTTTGTATTAAAGACCCGTCTGTCCGAAAACGCAAAATTGCGCATGTCTGGTACTTATAACTCAGCCAATGATCTTGTCAAGGACATGCGTACCCATTTACTAACAAAACATTCCTTCACTTCCTTGCAGTCTCAACTGCTAAAGTGCACACAGAACCACAAATCTATAGATAAGTTCGGAACTGAACTAGAAAACTTATTCACGAAATTGACAATATCACAGGCTGATGGAAATGAAACTCACTATAACGTGTTATGCCCTCTTAACGAAAAAATGGCAATTAAACAATTCTGTGATGGTTTGTCAGACACTAGGCTAAGCACCATAATTGCAGCCCGTAATTACAGCTCCTTGAAAGATGCTATTAGAGCAGCCAAGGACGAGAAGCTGTCGGAGACACCCTCCACTTCAGATGGACCGCCAGCCTTGCTGATGAGGAGAGGAAGACAGAGTCGAGGTATGACCGGCCATCATCGCGGATTTCCCAGATATAGAGGTAGGTTCAATTTTTATTATAATAATGAACGCGTAGGTGGTGCAACATCACTCCAAAATCAACCTCGGGGCAATGGCCAGCACCGGGGCGGTGGGGGATACTTTCGCGGTAGGTATCCTCGCGGTGGATACAATGGGAATGGTCAAAATGTCAGCGTAATTTCCCCCAATGACAATGAGCCGTCAGATCAAAACGATGGCGATCGCAATCAACCTTGTAATCGAGACGATAACGAAATCGGTAACATGAATCATTTTTTTCGTGCATAACTTTGTTTGTGCAGCTAATTGTTGTAATTTAAATAATGTTTTGTTTACTTTGAATAACCTTCAATGTTCATGGCTTATAGACACAGGCGCATCAATTTCTGCTGTAAGGCAAGATTTTATAAATAGTGTACATGTTCCTATCCATAAAGAGAACCTTTCCATAAATGGTATTGGTGGAAAAGTGATATCCAATGGTTATGTTTATTTGAATTTAAAGTACAATCAGCACATTTTGAGACATAAATTCTATATATTTGATACTCTACCGTGTGAAGCAAATGGTATTTTAGGTCAGGACTTTTTAAGTAGAGGCAAGGCGCGAATAGACTATGAATTGAGCACTTTGCAATTAACCAACTGGCAAAATGAAACGATAACTATACCCTTTTGTGATAGGAAACAACCTTCATCAAATTGTTTTACAGTTGCAGCTAGGACAGAAGCAATATTTTTGGTTCAAACATGTAGAAAATCAGATTTTGTGATAGGTTCACAAGAATTGAGTCATGGTGTATTCTTGGCTAGCACGATAGTAAGGCCGTGTAAGGGAAAAATCCCAATAAAAATTTTAAATACTAGAGACGAGGAAGTAGTGGTTAGTAATGTCAGTTTCGATGTTTATAATTTAGAGAACTACGATATCTGTAATTTTTCTAAACCGAACATTAATTCAATAAGGGTTAAAAAATTATTTAAGGAGCTCGAGTTGTCATATTTAAATAATGAAGAGAGGGATTCAATTGAAAGCATTTGTGCCAAGTTTCCAGATATTTTTTATATTGAAGGTGATAAATTATCGGTAACCAATCTTTACGAACAGGCGATACCCATAAAGCCAGGTAGCAGTCCAGTCTATGTAAAACCGTATAGATTACCTGAAACCCAAAAATCTGAAATAGAAAAACAAATTAAAAAAATGTTAGCTGATGACGTCATTGAAGAGACATGTAGCGAGTGGTCGAGTCCGCTGTTGTTAGTACCAAAAAAACAAGATAGGTCAGGTCAAAAAAAATGGAGAGTTGTAGTAGATTATCGGAAAGTGAATGAAAAATTACAGTGTGATAAATTCCCTTTACCTAACATTTGTGAAATTTTAGATGCTTTGGCGGGTTCAGTTTATTTTTCTCATTTAGATCTTTATCAAGGATTCTATCAATTAAATATTTGTCCTGAATCTAGACAGTATACAGCTTTCACAACTAACTCAAACCAGTATCAAATGAAACGCTTACCAGTAGGGTTGAAGACAAGTGCACCCCAATTCGCGAGAATGATTTCTTTGGCTATCTCTGGATTAAATTATGAGCAATGTTTTGTGTACCAAGATGACCTTGTTGTATTTGGAAGGAATTTGGAAGCCCACAACATAAATTTAATGGATGTTTTTACCAGATTACGAAAAGTTAACCTCAAGTTGAATCCTAGTAAATGTAAATTTTTGTTGAAAGAAATTCTGTATCTTGGACATTTAGTTTCAGATAAAGGTATTTTACCCGACCCAACAAAAGTTAACGTCATTAAGAATTATCCGCGACCCACAAACACGGACGAGGTACGTCGCTTTGTGGCATTCGCAAATTACTATAGAAAATTTGTTCAAAACTTTGCCAACATAACTATTCCGCTAAATAAATTGCTACGTAAAAATCAAAACTTTGATTGGGATGAACATTGTGAAAACTCATTTAAGTATTTGAAAAATGCGTTAACACAGCCCCCGATTCTACAATATCCCGATTTCTCGCCAGGTAATAAATTTATTTTACAGACCGATGCGTCAGGCACGGCTATTGGGTCGATACTTTGCAATAATGACGGACGTCCCATAGCATACGCAAGCAGAGGTTTAAATAAAGCCGAGTTAAATTATCCCACGATCGAAAAAGAACTTCTAGCGATCGTTTGGAGTGTGAAATACTTTCGCCCGTATCTTTTTGGTAGGCACTTCCTGATAAAAACCGATCATCGACCTCTGGTTTACTTATTTAAAATGAGAGATCCATCTAGTAGGCTCCTTAAGTTTAGATTATTACTCGAGGAATACGACTATACTATAGAATATATTAAAGGTAGTGATAACGTGGTGGCGGACGCGCTATCACGTATCATGTTAACATCGGATCAGCTGAGCGAAATGAATAAACAAGTTATGAATGTTATGACAAGAGCGCAAAGGCGTTTACTACAGGAACAAGAAAATAAAAACTCTGATGATAAGTCACAAACTTCTCAGCGCTCATTTGATTCTTGGATTGATCACCCGAAAATCGTTGAGCTTCTGAAAAAACCTAATAATATGACTGAAATTAGTATGACTAATAGGCGGAATATTACCAAATTAACTAATTTAGGAGTATGTCTAGAATATTATAGGTCATTTATTCATGCACCTTCGAAGTCGATAATATATGTGAACCCAGATATCCGATCATTACCTACGCGAGCCGAGTTAGTGAGGGATCTGAGTTTGCTGTGTGATAATAATAATATAAAGGAATTATGTGTATTTAGAAACGAGGCAAATAAAGCGTTAATAAAAGAGTTAACACAAGCAATTAAGTGCGCACCTATAGTTATGTCCGGACAACGAACTATAGTAATCCCTCGTCTATGTGTGATAAAAGATGTTCAAAAAAAATTTTTCAATAAAAAATACAACCGACTTCCAAGAAATCCTGAAAAATAAAATTTACTTAGCACAAAGTAATATGTATTTTGATTTATCTGATTTTTTATTCAATATCATATTGAAGTCGGCGCCAAGTAAATTCATAGGTTTAGGGAGGTATTATTCATGGCACCAACTTCAATATTATATTGAATAAAATCTGATAAATCAACTACATAATTACTTTGTACTAAGTAAATTTTATTTTTCAGGATTTCTTGGAAGTCGGTTGTATTTTTTATTGAAAAATTTTTTTTCACTATTTTAAGTGACGGGTGTACCGAAAAATATATCTATCTAGATGAAAGTTCTCATCAATACAAATTAATCAAGTCCCAACACAAGGCAGCTGCTGTAAATCGTTAAGGAATTCCCTCAAATCTCTTTTGGTTCCATCATCAGATCGACTCCAGACCTTTAATAACAGTAGTACATTAAAGTTAACAAACGCACTAGTTGTGCCTATAATTTTCGGTGGTTGCCCTCGATTTCTCCAGGATCCCATCATCAGATCCTAACCTGGTTATAAAGGGAACACCTCAGAAGTAAACCCTATTCAACAAAAAAAATTGAAATCCGTCTATAATTGACGGTGAACATACATAAAACACTGAGACCTTTCTTTTTTTTTTTGAAGTTGGATGTATCAATCTAGGTGTAAAGTTCTCATCAATACAAATCAATCAAGCCCAAACACAAGATAACTGCTGTAAATTGTTTAGGAATGCCCTCGACTGTCTTTCGACTCTATCATTAGATCGACGCCATACCTTCATTAAAGTGTAGAACATTAAAGCACTTAATTAAAAAGTTAACAAGCACACTAGTTGTCCCTACAATTTTCGGTGGTTGCCCTCGTTTTCTCCTAGATCCCTTCATCAGATCCTAACCTGGTGAAAATGGGACCACCTCAGAAGTAACACCTATTCAACAAAAAAAAAATTTTTGAAATCCGTCTATAATTGACGGAATTATCGCTTGACATACATAAAAAAAAATACATACAGACGAATTGAGAACCTCCTCCTTTTTTGAAGTCGGTTAAAAATAGAAAATGTACACGATGTACGAGTTATTTTGAATGACTTTCATTTGCTGCCGACTAGTGGCCACGTCGGTATCAGACGAATGTTAAATAACATAAAAAAATATTATTACTGGTCTTCTATGGAAGCTGATATAAGGGAATATGTTTCAAAATGTTCTAAATGTCAAAAACAAAAATACAGTTTACGTACAAAACAACCAATGGAAATCACTAGTACTGCCATAGCTGCCTTTGAAAAAGTATTTTTAGACATAGTAGGTCCTATAAGTACAGACTACAGCAACTACAGGTATATTTTAACACTTCAGTGCGAATTAACGAAGTTCGTCGAGGCATACCCCCTGGTTTCGAAAGAGACTACTTGTGTGGCGCGTGCATTTGTAGAGCAGTTTGTATTAAGGTATGGTATCCCGAAGGAGATAGCTACGGATCGAGGCACCGAGTTCATATCGAGCACCATGCAGGAGGTATGTAAACTTTTAAAGATTAATCACCTAAAGTCGACAGCGTACCACCATGAGAGCATTGGTGCATTGGAGAATACCCATAAGACCATGGGAGCATATCTTCGTATTTATTCAGAAAATCACAAACAATCGTGGAGCTCATGGTTGCCATTCTGGTGCTTTGCGTATAATAATACTGTGCATTCCGAAACTAAGTATACGCCTCACGAATTAGTTTTTGGAAAATGTTGTAACTTGCCAAGTAATCTCAGTAAAACGGTCGATCCTTTGTACAGCTTTGAAGACTATCCAAAAGAACTCAAATATAGGTTACAGTTAAGTCAAAAAGATGCACGTGAGAATTTGTGTTATAGTAAAATATCTAGAAAAAGTGTTTACGATAGAAATATAAGACAGGTTTCATATGAACCTAATGATTTAATTTTGTTAAGAAACCCAATTAATGATAAAACGCAGGACATCTATTTAGGTCCTTACAAGGTCATACAAGATTTAGGGTGCAATGTAAAAATTTTAGTAAAAGGAAAACACGACATTGTTCACAAAAATAGGACAAAATTGTTTATTACATAGGTTCACGACGACTAGAGCTTTATAAGTACCTACGTATTTTTTAGGGTTTCGTAGCCAAATGGCAAAAACGGAACCCTTATAGATTCGTCATGTCTGTCTGTCTGTCTGTCTGTCTGTCTGTCTGTCCGTCCGTGTGTCACAGCCACTTTTCTCCGAAACTAAAAGGCCTATGCTATTGAAACTTGGTAAGTAGATGTAATCTGTAAACCGCATTAAGATTCTTATATAAAACTAGACAAAAAGCAATAAATTTTGGGGGTCCCCATACTCAGAACTGAAACTCAAAATTTTTTTTTTCGTCAAACCCATACGTGTGGGATATCTATAGATAGGTCTTTAAAAATGCTATTGAGGTTTCTAACATCATTTTTTTCTAAAGTGAATAGTTTGCGCAAGAGACACTTCCAAAGTGGAAAAATGTGTGTCCCCCCCCCTCTAACTTCTAAACTAAGAGACTGATAAATCGAAAAAGAATATATGATGTGCATTGCCATAAAAACTACCAGCGAAAATTATTTCGGACGAGATAGAGCTGGTAGTTTTTTTTTAATACGCCGTAAACCACAATTTTCGGTTAGAAAAATCACTACCACTGGGAACGTGTTAAAACATCAATCAAAGTTACAACGAACTATAAGAACTTTTATATTATGTTACTTGCTGCTACGAAACCCTTCATGGGCGAGTCCAACTCGCACTTGGCCGGTTTTTTATTTGTATACTTAATCGTATTTAGCCATATTTACTCAAGTATCATTGTAATTCTAGTTTTACATTTTTATAATAAGCTTTTTGCAAAACTTATTAGTTTACTAACAGTAAACATTTTTTTCTCTTTTTTTTTTTAATTTACGGAGGAGGTGCAGTGTGTGTACACTCACCCTTATACGTGTACGTACTACTTACTGTATTTAACCACTTACCGATACCAATAAAGGACAGTTTACCATCAGCTATCGTGGTATCATTTACTCTACCTGATCCCGTCAGTACACTGCGAATGAAAAGGCTGTAGACAAAGAGTTGAACGATATCTTTCTTGAAGACAACTGTTCGATGGAAATGCCCTTGGCAAAGCTCTGCAAATCTATTTTGTACTGTCTCCGAGATATTTATTACATACTATAATTGATGACCGAGCAATTCTTATCTAGTTCCCGCATCACATGGAAACGTATTCCAGGGCTAAAAAAAGTTAGCGCGTGACTGAGTAACAAACACCCTAACATCTTTACAAGCTTTCACATGTATAACATATTTTATGTAAAATATTATTTTTTCTGCTAATGGTTTGTATGAAATTCTAAAAAAAAATCGTTTCAGGGATAGCAGAAAACTTCCAATCCCAACTCTGACAGAATATTCGAAAATGCTTCTAAAAATTTTTATGGAAATTATACCCATTCCATCAAAATAAAACGTTTCTGAAATTGTTATCTCCGCATTTATACCTTTGTAAATGTACACTTTCACATAGCGTATAACTAAATAATAAAATTTTACATACTAAATTGTAATATAGACGCTCAAGCTACTTTGGAATTATGATGGGTTCCATTATTATTAACCGACCATGAAAAAGGAAGTTCTCAATTCAACTAAAAATCAATTCATAAATAGGTACTTACAAAATAACAGTTAGTAAGTATTCATGAATTGATTTTTTCTTTTTGTGTTTCATAGGTGAAAAGGTGCTTTACTTTTTAGTTTAAATATGTTGTAATGGCTATAGCACTAAAGTCAACTTTTTTAAATATGTTGTAATGGCTATAGCACTAAAGTCAACTTTTTTTCGTAACGAGAAATTTCAAAGTAGTACGTTTAATACAAAAATGTTTTAGGTGCTACATTTATACAAACATTGATGTACATATCCAAGGCGGAGTGCTTAATAAATATTTAATAATCACTGGAAGTGGTAATTACATTCTACAGTAATGAAAGTCTCTGCCCGAGTGTTATCCAAACGTACGCTGCGTCGCTAGTCAAGTTGGTTAATGAGCTTGCCAATGTCTCCGTCAAGTTTAATCAAATCACAAAATTGCTTTAAATGGGAGAATCCAATTATTTTGTGAATGGGTTCCAAAGTGCCGATGCTCATGAGGCTCGTCGAAATAATTTACGTTATAATTAATACGTTTGCCATAAATTCTACCCATGGCGAATGTTTATCTACAGCTTTTTGGCACAATTTTTACAAAATAACACACACACGATTATATCTATACATGAATTGTATAAGAAAAAAATTGTGAACAACATAGACTGTCCTTAACATTACTGTCATTGCAAATCTATTACAAGGAAGGTACGGCCAACCACTGAATTTAATTTGGCAAATGCCGCAGTCTTCTATGATGGTATCTATTATTCTAACGGTATTTACTATTTCTAGTTGCGAATATCATTACTGACATTGTAAAAGCGAAACTTTGTATGTCTAGAGGTATCGATGTTTATTACCCACTCTCTCACGCTGCAACGTAGTAACTATTTAGTAATCTGTGCTGCAACGGCTGAACGGATATACCCGAATTTTGGTATGGTCAACAGGGATAGATATATAGAATAATACATAGTCCACTTTCACATTTACCCATTTATAAATCAGACATTGCGTAACATGCTTAACACAATTATTGTTTACAAAACACTGAGTCGCTTTAAAATCATAACTTTCTTGCCAACCAAGTGTACATTATAAGGTCTTAGAAATAAAACACGGTCACAACTCAGTAGCCTTTATCAGGCATTGCTAATAAGAGAAGATGAAGAACAAAATAAGAGCATAGATAAAATATTTCTGTTAAAATTAATAAACTAAGTACCAATCTCTCCTCATCATACAAAAATATAATTTTAGATCATACCAACTCGTTGATTCTGAGAAAAAAAATAACGTAAAGAGCTATTTGTACAAAACTTCCTGATCTGTTTCTAGGAACACGATATTCCTAGTTAGTACTTCTATACTTTGATTGTTAAAACCTAGGTGTTGGCATTTAATTACACAAGTTGATGAAGTTCCGTAACAGACTAAGCTTTAGTTACTGAACTGCTGTTTGCGATGTAGAAATTCAAACAGAGGTCAGGCAAAGTTAGGCTTTCATATAGTTGGATATAAAGTTACGGGAAGTACGTGTGCGAGAGAGAAAATTTACTTTTTATAATTTACTTTGTTTAAATTTGGAACTGTTCCTTCGTGTAAACAACGTGCCAGCTAAACAAAAACAAGCAAAAATGTAAACATGTTGCTATATTCATTAGTACCACTAGTCAAACTCAGCATCTAAAGGTATGATTTCAATTTTAACTTCCGCTTTCCTTCTATTCCTCTACATCGATTTTTTTTATCTGTGCCTATATGATTAAGATTTTAGACTTCATATTTCCACTTTTTGGACACGGGTTGGGCAGTAGATGATGGTGGAGACGCTTTGGTCAGACTTTTGCTACTCACGTATTCAAGCAGCCCCTCAATACGTGATAGGTAATAGAGATCTTCACAGATGTACACGAGTAGGTACCCCCCTAGGCGAGGCCGTGGCGGCGGCCGTGGGTCTGTTGGGAGTCCTGGGATATCCTTTCGAGGGCTTGTCCGGGGCTGCCAACCATAGGCTGTTGGGGGCTACGTGAGGTTTTTTAGTCGGTAGGAGTCCGGCATAGCATCCATGATGGATTTTCCCTAACGTTAAAAAATACCTTACCTGGTACCTTCATTGTAAGTTCATTCTCATTCATTCAAGTTTAAAGAAGCCTCCGTATATTTAAATAAGTATTACTTTACTGTTACTTAGATTGATATTGACCAAGGCATAGGTTTTTATTATACCAAATTACATACTACTATATCTCTAAATGCGAGAACTTATCAAGCCTCTAGATAACAGTCTTCGCATGATCTGAGAACAAATTGGGCATTTAATGAGATAGTTCGAGAGCTGGGAACAAGATTAGCTGCAAATGAATCAAAGTAGCTCCGGGCCGCACTCAATCGATCGACTAACACTGGTACATACCTAATATTGTTACAGGCTCAAGCTCGACTATTTAGGTACAAGACTGTAGCCAAGTTACCTCTGCTAGATGGCATGCATGCAAGCCTGTATCTCAGAGGCTAATGCGTTTTATTTACAAAACTGGTGTTTTTAATTCAATCAGACCTGTAAATTAAAGTGAGATTAAAACGTTAATTAACAAAGATAGGAACTGATATCAGTAATGGAATGAGGCGTTGCAGGGCAAAAATCCATCGTAGCAGAACGTGGCACGTTGTAAAGCAGAGTATTGCACATTATAATGAAGCTGAAGGGTAACAAATTCCTTGTCCTACATGCATGAGCAGTTTGAGTCGTCATTTTCCGTAACAGTCAGTTAAAGTTATGTTATGAGTCTGTTGTTCGCTGGGATTGAGAGACCAAGGGGGTATGGCGAGTTTTACGTCTCCTTCTTTATTATCATTCAGCTTACAAACCAACAGAACACTTCAAAAAATATCCGCCAGGGCTCCTATGCACTTAAACCACACGGTACCTTACTACTGCCTACGGTCGGTAAGGGTATGGCCTCGGAAAGATGCCCCAGGATTCTCGAGAGACTTTAGCTACCACTGCCTGATGATAACAATATCACATGCTGAAGCATAAATTTTACTTGTAATTCTAAACAGCTTACGTAAGTACCTATTAAACTAGTTATAATAAACTTTCCACTTTACTCAAGTGATTCAACATCACCTAGGCACAAATGTGTTGTGTACAAATCATTATACAGAATGCGTGTGTGTGAAAGTGTCAATATCGACAGGTGTCAACAAGATACCAACGAAGTGTCAACCACTATACATAGTCCATTGAAATGTTACATGAGCTTTGCATTTATTAGAGAACGCAATTTTATTTTCGGGATATGTGTGGGGGGTCAATAGAAGCTTAACCTCAAGTTTGTGGGGTCGCCACACTTGTCCCCCGGCCGCAATCTTAAAAAGGGGTGAAAACACTTTTTTCCCAATATTTCGGAAACTATGAGTCTTACAAAAAAATTGTAAAGGCATAATTTGTAGCATATTGTTTTGCCTACAAATGTGTATATAACTTAACAAAAAATTTTACAAAATTTTTATAAAATTTTTATAAAAATTTTCTTTTTTGCTCTATAACTTTTTTTTTATACATTTTACAAAAAAATACCTCAGACTTATCTTGTAGATGATCTTTTAAGAGAAATTAAAAAAAACGCCACAGAGCAAAAAAGAAAATTTTTATAATTTTATTTTCAATTTTTTGTTTATAACTTCTTTAATTTTTAATTTAGGGCAAAAATAAGTTTTACATATTTGTAGGCAAAACAATTTGCTACAAATTATGTTTTCACAATTTTTTTGTAAGACTTATAGTTTCCGAGATATTGGGAAAAAAGTGTTTTCACCCCTTTTTAAGATTGCGGCCGGGGGACAAGGGTGGCGACCCCACAAACTTGAGGTTAAGCTTCCATTGACCCCCCACACATGTCCCAAAAATAAAATTGCGTCCTCTAAGAAATGCAATATTCGGTCCTTAAATTGTAACATTTTAATGGACTAACAGCGCTTATCGAAGTTATAAGTAGGTTGACACCATTACATAATGAATTGACACTTAAACGGAATGAAGAAATATTTGACTTTGTGGCAACCGCCACCGTTATATACCTAAATGTTAAACAATGCCAAATGTTGACAATAGACGAAGGTTTAATTTTCCCTACCTCCATTTATCAAACAAAAGTTCAATAGAACTTTGGAATTCGTAAAAAGGTGTTGAAAACCTTCTTTAATATAAATCATTGTTATAATCTACGAAGAACTTTCCTTTACTTTTCTTGTTTTATTTTTTTATGTACATGAATAATAATAAGGCTTGTATTTTCATATTTTATGAAAAATCATTTCACAGCGATTACCATATCATCTGTAGATTTAGCTAAATAGTATGTAGTCGCACTAGGTTTAAAGAGTAAAGAATCTTACCGTTATAATTATGGGCAAAAATAGGGTGATAATATTCTTGGTAAAACAATAACATGATAGTCGTTAAACCCAGTTAAAAACCTTATGGGCAGCTTGAAAAAATTCGACAGCCTGTTCATGTACATCTCCATCACTACTATTTAGTATACTTGTCTGACCGTCATAGTATAAAAAGCCGGCCCAGTTTGAATCGGACCAAAAACGGCATAAAATCATGTTTATTCTATTAGGCCCTTTTAAATATTATTTTTTTTTGCTATTAGTTTAACTGTCATGGTTTATAAGATACAGCCTTGTGACAGAAAAACGGACAGACAGACAGACCGACAGACGGACAGTGGAGTCTCAGTAATAGCGTTCTGTTTTGACCCTTTGTGTACGGAATCCTAAAAGGAAACAAATTATCAATTTGGTTTTCAACTGTGATAATGGTTACAATGAACTGTACCATTCTATTATAAGGATATCCCTTAGGTAATTAACCTCAATGATGAGACGAAACTTACGAAATTGTTAATTGAAGTTGGTTTAACTTACCTTTTGACTTTCACTAATGAAGTAAAGACATTCCAAAGTGTGATATTTAAGTTATTTGATTCTGACTAAGTAATATACAGTTTTGACTTGGCAACTAAAGTACCTATATTTTCTGATTTGCTACGTTTTTATAACTTATTATTATGTAACTAGCTAACCAGCGCAACTACGTTTATGTTATAACATGGATACCGACTGCAACGCCATCTGCTGGGCTGTTTTGTGAAAAACTCCTTGCTAGTTATTAATCGCTCGAATTGCGTTAGTGAAACTAGCGTAGTAAATATTAATATTTTTATGAATATTGTCAGTAACATTGAAAGAATGCCCCAAGCACGATAACACTTATTACCAGTATTACCGTGCCCCAAGGGTACCCTTATCCTAAAAACACAACAGAGATCTAGGTAGGTACACAAAGAGACAGGGCCGAATAAAAAATAACTACTACAAAATTTTCAACATAGAACTTTGGAAGTAGGTATAAAGTTCTGATTTATTACCAGCCAGTACTGCAACTTTTAGTGCCAACGCTCCGTGCTTATCTGCCGGATTACTTCACAAGTAAATTCAGCGCAGTGAAGTGAAAAGTAATGTTAACTTATTTATTTTAAGTAATTAGATGTCGCGTTACCTACGCCTCTAAAGTCTCAGAATAAGTTACTGTGTTATATTTTGTTCAGTAGGTATCTAGGAAGATGATCTCCATACTAACATCAACGCTGTTTAAAATTCAGAGATGGTGCGGTAACTTTATATCTCACGGTATTATATCCATGACAGGTTTTACAAGTTGGAAGATCAACTTAATTTTTAAAATATAACTTTTGCCATTAATGTAGAATTTTGCAGATGGAGTAGTAAAGACAGCTTTTTTATTTGCATGTAATTTTTTGTTGATTTGCAGGATAGAGACTGGTGTTCAAGCAGCCTGATCGTTTTATATTTATTTTATGACTTATATAGCGACAATTTTTTAGTTTCCCTTTATCGATTAATGAAGACCATATAACGTCGTCAGTAAGCGTAAGCTGCAATTTCAAATGTATTTTCCTCAACAAAAATATGTAACACGCCCTAAGAAAGTTGCTAGTGATAAAAATGGATTCATATACTAAGTTATTCAATTCAGCTGTCATTGTACGTATTGTAAAATTCTAAGACAAAAGCAACCACATTATGGTTATGACCAGATGCGATCTCATCACTTCATCAGATACCAGACAAAATGATTCTAATGTGTGTGTTTGCCAGACAAGACATTAAAGTGTATAAGTATAATAAATGTTTGCCTTAGTTTGCTCGGTATTACCCTGACAGAATACGAAACGTACCTAAATATCTCTAGAGAATACGCACAATTAACAGATTCATGATTTTATGTAGCTTCTGTAATGTGTACTTACTTATTTATGTACAAAATATTAATTTAGAAATACACATATTCCTGAGAGAGAATATACGAGTATGTAGGTACCTATGTTACCTGCGTGATTTTGAAATACCTGAAATTTCTTTGATTTTAACTTCAGAAAACATTGTCTTACCATCGCTTTTTTTGTTTGTTTTATACAGTGATTAAAGTAGATAGATTCACTGATTCAATAGACTATCAAACGGATTTTCATGCAATTTTCACCAAAGGTCATATAATTTTTAAAGTGATGAACAGTTTTTTTTTTTCATTGTATCTATAATATTTATAAAATGAAATTTAAGTCTTACGAGTTATATGGTTTAAGAAAAATGTAAAGCGTTATCCATTCATATAAAATGCGTAGCAAATTCTTGCTATGCATAGATATAAAAATATTTATTGAATTTTCATGTAGCTTTTACGAAAGGATAGAGTGATTTATTAAAAAGTTTTAATTATAAGAACCTATGACGCAGGTGAAGAGGCTGGGCATAAGGTATTAGTAAACTTGTAACTACTAACGCTGTTTTTGGAAGTATTCAAATTTACATTACATGTCTTGTGTCAATATCACTTCTGTTCGTACCTACTATTGTTCTAACTTACATTCCTTGAACCCGTTTTTGAGCACACCAGACCAACATAAAAATGATACGAACGCAGATAGGTACCTTAATAACATACAACATGTCGTAAATATCGTTTTGTATTCCAAAATATTTTATTTTTATAGTGTTTCATTATTCATCGTTTTGTTCGTAGCAATCTAGCAATATAATGCTTCTTACCGCTCATTATTTGAGCCGAATTTAGTAAATTCAATTTCATTTTGGACACCGCTAGAAGAAATTGAAATAAAGGTACAGTCAGCTAAGAAAGTGGTCTAACAGTTTTAACAAAAGTTTTTGTGAGATCTATAACTTTTCTAATGAAAATAAGTAAGTAATCTTAGACCTATTAGAGTAGTTGTGAACTCTGATAATTGAAACTTGACACTTGGTATGATGTAATTAAAGCTTCCTTATAGCTATGAAGTTTCTCTTCCTTCTTCCATCTTTTTACCGATTAACTAAGTTCTGTTTATTTGTAAATATGTCCCTACTCGCAACAAGCACAGTGCAGTAAGTAGTAAGTAAACTGGGAAGAATGAGGACAGAGAATACAGTTAGATTGTGTCAATCTCACGAATTTTGACTCAGCCAAATAGTAGTAGAGAAAGCGCTACATAAATTCCCAACAAGCTGAAAATTGGTAAGATTGTTTAAAATATAACTAAGAATAAAATTTGAAAGTTCCCCATCATTCCCGTGTAAGGAAAAAAAATTATTCAAGGTCAAAGGTCAAAACAATGGGTTTTTTGCAATTTTCAGCAAAACGGTAAGTTTTATCATAAAAGTACCTCTGACAAAAATAGTAGATTATAAAATTATCTATAAAAATGTGTCAATAGTTTTTTCGTTCGAGCCACCGTTTCTGAGATATACCGATTCAAAAAGTTATAAAAGTTATTATCGTCATAATAAGCATGAGTACGCAACGTATATATATCTCTATCTTTTTTTTGTTTACGTGAGGGAAAATCCTCATTGATGTTATGCCGGACTCCTACCGACTAAAAAACCTCACGTAAGGCCCAACAGCCTATGGTTGGGAGCCCCGGGTAAGCCCTCGGAAGGATGTCCCAGGACTCCCAACAGAACTACGGCCGCCACTGCGGCCTCGTCCAGGGGGCTGGTTCGGGTGCTATCCCGCGTCTTTGGGGGGTTTCGGGTGTAATCCCGCTTCTAAGGGGGGAGGGGGGCGTGCGTGAGTTTCTCACGTCACGCTGCCGTCATGAGCCTGCTTCTGTAAGGACGGTGAGCGACCCTCTCACCGTCCTCAGACCCCCGGTCATGGAGGCTGACAGTCCTCGGCAAAGACACGTCGGTGCGGAACTCGGGTGGGAGAGTTTTCTCCCGTACCCGCCCCGCCGCCTCCTTCACGAGCATGACCTGCTCGCAGAAAGAGGCGGCGCAGTCCCACTTACTCCCGCTGGAGATCATGGCTCGCACCATGGTCTCGAGCGAGAGAATGTTCACGTCCAGACCCACTACGAAGACCTGGCGCTGTTGCGCCCACGCCATGCACTCCACTAGCGTATGGAGTGCTGTGTCATCGCTGCGGTCCTCGCAGTGCTGACACTCAGCCGTGGTTTCCCGGTGTCTCCACCACAGATACCTACCGAAGCTACCGTGCCCGGCAAGCATCTGTGACAACCAATAGGAGAGAGCACCGTGTCTTCTCTCCAGCCACTCGTCCATGACCGGTCTGACGGCCGCGATTGTGGCGAATCATCCCCTTGGTTACTCAAGTCGCACCTTCCATGCCTCCACGGTTTCCTGGTGGAGCAGGGACCGCTGGGCTTCGATTTCTCGAGACGCACCCCGCTCCAGCGCCTCCTTGCGCCATCTGAACAGTGACTCAAGGGCTCTCGCTTCCAGGTCCCATGGAGGGTTTCCGGCTAGGAGACATGCCGCCTCACCGGAGATCGTGCGGTATCCTCGTATCACACTGACGGCCATTGCTCTCTGCGGGCTCAGCAATCTAGCCACATTGCTAGCCGTCAGGGTCTCCGCCCATACGGGGGCCTCGTATAGGGCCATGCTTTGCACGATCCCCAGTCTCCTGTAGGGAGCGTTGGGTCCTCCGATGTTGGGCATCAGCCGCGCAAGTGCGGCTGATGCCTGAAGTTTTGGGACCAAACTTCAGAAGTGATGTCCGAAGTTCCACCGGCCATTGAGTACGAGCCCCAGATACTTCATTGAGGGCTCGATGCCGATGCTGACGCCCCCTACCTGGCTGGACCCTGCAGGTGGCCCCCTCCGAGGTCTGTGGAAGCAAAGTGCCTCGGATTTATGAAGTGCGACCTCGAGACCCAGTCGCCGAATCCGACCCATGACTTGAGCAACCCCTGCCGTGGCCTTTAGTGCTGCGTCACGGTGCGTCGCTCCCTGCGCCGTAACGAGGGTGTCGTCCGCGTAACACGTTACGCCGACCCCTCTGAGCAACGGACCACGCAGCACCCAGTCATAACCGATGTTCCACAGAAGCGGTCCTAATACCGATCCCTGTGGAACACCGCACGACACATCTAGCCGACCCGGCCGCAGCCAGCTCGGGTAAGTAGGTAATGGCCCTCTCGGAGAGATAGGCCCCGACAATTCGACGGAGGTAGGGAGGCACTCCATGGTAAATACGCGCCTCCCTAAAGACGCGCCTCCCTAAAGCAGTTCCAGGGCAAGGTGTTGAAGGCGTTTGCGATGTCGAGAGACACCGCCACCACCACCTCACCCTGTGAGACTGCTTCATCCGTCAGGCCTCTAATGCGCATGATCGCGTCCACGGTGGAGTGGAGTAGGCCTAATGCGGAAACCACAATAAAAAAACGCGCTAAGTACACTACCACTAGGTGGCGTGGAAACGTGTACATATTATGACGATAACAACTTTTATAAGTTTTTGAATCGGTATATCTCAGAAACGGTGGCTCGTCCGAAAAAACTATTGACACATTTTTATACATAACTAGCGGTACCCTGCCACGCTTCGCTGTGACTTTTTTATGGTGGTTTTATGTGCCTATGAGAAATGAGTAACAAACTAAATGATGGGTACATTTAAACAAAAAATTTGTGCGTGAACTATTGTACACACGTAAGAAGTGAAACTTCTTCATGACCTTATTTTTCGAAAGAAATATCATAGGAGTTAGTAGTAGTCCAAAAGTTCAAAAGTCCAAAGTCAAAAAGTCTAAAAGTCCAAAAGTCCAAAAGTCCAAAGTCCAGAACTCCAAAACTCCAAAACTTCGAAACTCCGAAACTCCGAAACTCCGAAACTCCAAAACTCCAAAACTCCAAAACTTCAAAACTCCAAAACTCCAAAACTCCAAAACTCCAAAACTCCAAAACTCCAAAACTCCAAAACTCCAAAACTCCAAAACTCCAAAACTCCAAAACTCCAAAACTCCAAAACTCCAAAACTCCAAACCTCCAAAACTCCAAAACTCCAAAACTCCAAAACTTCAAAACTCCAAAACTCCAATACTCCAAAACTCCAAAACTCTAAAACTCTAAAACTCTAAAACTCCCAAACTCCAAAACTCTAACCCCCTTATTCATAATCGTTTATTAAACCTATTTTAGTTAAAACACATTTTAAGTCTATTGCTGTCTCTAACCATACTCTGTCATTGGTTAGAGACAGCAATAGACTTAAAGTGTGTTTTAACTAAAATAGGTTTAATAAACGATTATGAATAAGGGGGTTAAACTCTAAAACTCTAAAACTCCAAAACTCCGAAACTCCAAAACTCCAAAACTCCAAAACTCCAAAACTCCAAAACTCCAAAACTCCAAAACTCCAAAACTCCAAAACTCCAAAACTCCAAAACTCCAAAACTCCAAAACTCCAAAACTCCAAAACTCCAAAACTCCAAAACTCCAAAACTCCAAAACTCCAAAACTCCAAAACTCCAAAACTCCAAAACTCCAAAACTCCAAAACTCCAAAACTCCAAAACTCCAAAACTCCAAAACTCCAGAACTCCAAAACTCCAAAACTCCATGCTCCAAAACTCCAAAACTCCAAAACTCCAAAACTCCAAAACTCCAAAACTCCAAAACTCCAAAACTCCAAAACTCCAAAACTCCAAAACTCCAAAACTCCAAAACTCCAAAACTCCAAAACTCCAAAACTCCAAAACTCCAAAACTCCAAAACTCTAAAACTCTAAAACTCTAAAACTCCAACTCCAAAACTCCAAAATGTCAAACGCCTAAAACTCGAAAAGTCCAAAAGTATAAAAGTCCAAAAGTCCAAAAGTCCAATAGTCCAAAAGTCCAAAAGTCCAAAAGTCCAAAGTCCAAAAGTCCATAACTCCAAAGTCTAAAAGTCTAAAAGTCCAAAAGTCCAAAACTCCATAACTCCAAAACTCCAAACTTCAAAAAGTCTGAAGTCCAAAACTCCAAAATTCCGAATGTCCAAAAAGTTCAAAAATAACATGCAAAACATAATCTGACCTCTTTATTAGGTAAGTACTCTCTTTTATTATTCTGAATGCAAGAAGGCCGCAATCAAACTTCTCTTAAAAAACATCAATCTGGTAGGTACCTTCTAAATAGGCTGTTTATAATATTTTGTTCTGAAGCTGGCAGAACATAATTTTAAAAAAACGACCAACGCCATCTATTGGTAAAATCACTTTTTAAAGCTATTTTATTCTTATTGCTGTTATGATAAAAGTGTATAAAGTAGTCTAAAACCATCTCTGAATCCTATTGTATATCGTGTCCATTTAGAGCTCAATCGATTCAGTAAATTTTGAGTTTTTAATAGATACACAAACGCACACAACATTTTTATATAATTATATAGATTTTATAATCTAAAAATTTTGTCTGAAGTACTTTTGTGATAAAACTTACCGTTTTGCTGAAAATCGCAAAAAACTAATTTTTTTACCTTTGACATTGAATAATTTTTTTTCCTTACACGGGAATGATGGGGAACTTTCAGGTATTGTTTATAATTATGTTTTGAACAATTTTACTCATATTCAGCTTGTTGGGAATTTATGTACCATCGAATGTCTAAATTGACCGGACTAAAAAGGGTTAAGCGACATATTAAGATTTAGGGTTTATTAAAAATGTAGAGTTCAGAACAACGTAGCTTAGCAAACCAACACATAAATTTCAATACTAATAGATTGTTGATTTTCACGTAACACTGCGTCTAAAGGGTATCTTATGTGTAGAAGCCTTTAGGTCAATAACATATTATTGAAACTCTTATTCTATAGAAATAGTTTCAGCTACATAACAACCCTACTGTTGATATATTACGAGTCATTTTCAAGCCGTTAGCCCCACCTCCACACCAATTGTCGCAAGACGGTAACCGCAGACAAATGGAACAACTATTGTTGGTCGCCTACCAGCCCTTGATACTTTATAAACACATTACCTACCTAAACAACAGAAATAAATCATGTGACGTCTTCATAAATAATGTCTACGCGTTATTACGTTTCTTGGTTAGAAAATGTCCTACATAAAGATCCCATCAACTTTATTACAGGTACTTATTTCTATAATTTGGAACACTGGATTGGTTAAAGAATCGATAACTATTATTTAACTGTCACTGCGAAGGTAATACTCGTATGTACAACTCTAGGTAAATGTTTACAGGTTGTATGTAACTATTACGTGATAAGTGATATACTTAGTTAGATGATAATGGACCAAATTCATAGAAAGTTAAGAGTAGAACATCTTACCTAGATGTTTTACATGTCAGAAAGAGAGTATTTAACTTATCCACAATATCCACATAATAATAGAGAACGCCTCTGGCTCCTCTAGTGTGTAACTCGATTTATAGAAGACTGAATTACTGAAACGATTTTCATGAAATTTGATATAGAGACAGAATGAACGTTGCAAAAGTTGGTCTGTAGTATCAGAGTATATTATTTTTATTTCATCATTTGGTGTGTAATATTTTGACATCAATTGCAAGCGTGTCTTAATTCTTTGCATAAATCGAGACACTATTCCAAAGAAAAAGTCTACAATTAGCTGTTTTAAAGAACTTACACCTTAATTTACAGAGAAACTAATTAAGTATAGAGTAGAAAGTGTATATAACATATATTACAAGTAACAGTAAGAAACGTCTGAAGACAAAAAGGGGGATGGGGACGATAAAGATTCGAAATAATGTACTAGGCTGTCGTAACTCTATCGAGATGTCACAGAATTCCTCCCCATCGCAGACTAAGAGACTGAGTACATACCTACTTATAATCGTATAATTAATGAAGACCTTTTAAGTACACCAGGAAGGCTAATTATTTTCTTTACCAGAGAACATAATTACGCAATTCCAATAAATTAAGAAGATCTAGTAGGGTTTAATTGCACAGGCATAAATTGTTTCCTGAGCAGATAATTTCTCAGCATGGTTTTATGCGCGACTCGTAAAACTCGGAAGTGTTCAGCCACGATATGTAGCCATTAAGTGCTAAGTTCGACCGTGCCATAATCCTTTTAAGGGGCACATTGATCTACCAATTTGCTAGTAAAGTGGTGGGTTTATTCATATGGGTCAACGGATTATAAAGTTGCAACTTTGCTGAACTTAAATAAATACATACATACATATATAGTTTACATATGTATTAAACTGTATCACTGAACTTCATACCACTTCAAAATCACGTGTTATGTAATTTTTTTTTCACCTTTTAGACTTTCCCTTGAAAAGAAACTTCACGCTACTCATTTATCATAATTATACATGTAATTATAATTTCGTATTACAAACACAATTTTTTTTATATTGGAACGCAGA